>CM057455.1:1358870000-1361370000 GCA_016271365.2 Neoceratodus forsteri | reverse complement strand
GAAATTATTTTGCCTTTGAGGTACAAATGGTTAAAGTTGGTTAAAGTTGACACTGTTCATAAGCTTAATGGTATACCAAACTGGGAAAAGGTAAGAATTTATCTAAGGTCTTTCATAGAGTTTTTAAGGGTTAATTTTGTATACCTGGTTGGTGCCCGTAGGCGAAAGATATCTGGCATTTCCCTGAAGAGCAGAATTATCTGAGCCTATGCATTTGGGTACGCTAGTAGAAGGTTCACAGTTTGAATCCCTCCAGAACTTGAGACCAAAGGTCATCAGGACCCACAAACAGACAGGAGGGTTACCCTGTTCTGTTACCCTGTTCACAATACTGCACTTGGAGGTTGGCACTGTGGGAGCAGAAGGCCTGACCTGCTGAGTGGGGTTGTGACAGATTGGTTGGCAGTGGTGCTGATAATTTTGGTATACAAGCTTTTATTGTTCAGTGTGCCAGCTTAGTACTGTCAGCTCATTTGCAAAATAAGGCAGTGATTTATTTTTTTAAAAAAAGGACACAGAACTATATTACTTGGCTTATCGTCAAGTTCCTACCTGTTTTATTTTTTTTTAAAGTGCAAGTTAGAGTAGCCATAGTTAGAAAAGAAGATGGCTTCCAACTACAGCGGGCACACTGTAGATTACTTAAAGCAGTTGTGCAGGGACAGAGGAGTCTTGTACGAGGTGAAAGCCACCAAGCAGACACTCATGGATGCCCTGATGGTAGCAGATGCCCAGAGCATCGAGTCACAGACAATGACTGTAAGGGACTGAACCTTGAGTGTGGAAAGGCTAGCAGCCAGTGCAGTGTCCAGATCCAATGAGAAGGGCAGCAGAGCCAGTGCCAGTGAAGGGCCATAGCAACAGGGGAAGGTCACCAGCATTCTGGAGCCAGAAATACTCCGGCTTCAGATTGAGTTGCGCAGAATGGAGCTGGAGTTCCAGAGGGAAGCAGAGCAAGAACGCTGAGAAAAGGAGCGAGAAAACAGAGAAGTGGAGTGAGAGAAGCGAGCTGCAGAGGAGAAGAGGGAGCAAGAATGGCGAGAGGTGGACCGTGAACAGTGAGAGACGGACTGAGAGGAGCAAGAGCACCAGGGGCAACATAAACTGGAGAAGCTACGACTCCAACCACCTGCACCAGAATAGGTAAGTGGCTTGGGTTTAACTGGGACTACAGGACTGGGTTGCAAATTGAATTCCAAATTGATAGCTGAATTTAAAGAGGGGAAGGATATGGATGCCTTTTTAAATTCTTTTGAAAATGTTTTCATTCAGGCTAAAATTCCTAGGGAGTCCTGGAGCTTCCCGCTATCCCCGCTACTTACCGGGAAAGCTCGGGATGCATTGGGTCAAATGGACAATGAGGACAGTAATGATTACAGCAAACTTAAAGCTGCACTGTTAAAAAAAATTGAATCAACTGCTGAATCATACAGAGTTAAATTCTGTAAGCTCAGGAGAAGCCCTGACATGAGCTACGAGGAGCTAGCCACAAAACAATGTCAGTTTTTAAAATGTTGGTGGGAAGGAATTGAAGCAAACTCTGTAGATAAAACTGAAAATGTGATTCTGTTAGAACAGTTTTTCTGGACATGCCCAGCAGAGCTGAAAACCTGGCTGGAGGAACGAGATCCCAAAACAGTGTAAGAGGCTGCTGAACTCTCGGACCGCTATGCCAAGAGCAGACCTGCTCTGAGAGCGAATGGGGTGGGCGTGGCAGTGCAGAAAGGGAAAAGCACGCCTTCAGGGCAGCTAAAACCCTCACTGCCTCCACCAAAACCAGTTAGCCCCAGGTTTCACAGAAAATATTTCTCTGAGAAAAGAAATGAATGTTGGTTGTGTAAAGAAACTGGGCATATTGCCACACAGTGTCCCAAAAGGGCGATCAATACACAACTGGTGGCTAGGAAAGAAGTGGGTTGTTTGTGTGTCCCTGGAAGTATGCCTGTGAACATGAGGTAACACATGCACCCAGTCATGGTGAATGCTGTACAGATGCAAGGGTTAAGAGACATAGGGGCATCCCTGACATTGGTAAAAGGGGATCTGGCACAACCTGGTCAGCTTATACCCAATAAATATGTCACTGTACAAGAGTTCACTGGTGAAGATAAAACATTGCCCCTCACTAGTCTTCTTCTAGACTGGGGTGAAACAGGCGGAACTGTGCAACAGGTGGCTGTAGCCAAAACCTTAGCAGTGGATGTCATCCTTGGCAACAATCTCAAACAGGGGATGGTGTGTGCAGTTACCCGTAGCCAGGCGGCAAGGGAAAATTGTAGTTCCCAGAACCCCACAGAAGCCACTGTGGAAACCACTGGGAGGCTGGTTCCCCAGCCTGTGTCTCCGGATGGGGAGACTAATGAAAAGGGGGTAGAAATTTCCCCAGTAGCAGTTAACCACACAGCTACAGAGGGTTACTCCGAGAGGGAAGGGTGACCCATTGTCAGAGGGTTAGGGATGACAGTGATCCTGAGTGCCCTGATGCTAGTACTAGAGACCCTAGTTTAGAGACTGAAGAGGACCTGTCCCATGCCTTGGGAATGTGTGAGGAGTTTGCAGCTGCTCAGAGAAGTGACACTAGTCTAGAGAAGCTGAGAGCTTGGGCAGACTCTGATGGAGCACAAGGAGGTGAAGGTAAACATAAGGTTTATTGGGAAAATGGACTGATGTATACTCAGGCTGTGCAGACAGAGGGAGGGGTGATAGGCAAGCAACTTGTCGTTCCCCAGGGGTATCATGAGCAGTTGCTCAAGACTGCACATGATATTCCCTGGTCTGGTCATCTGGGGATCGCGCGCACTATGCAGTGGTTGGCCCAGAATTTCTATTGGCCCAGCTTCACCTAGCAGGTGAAGGAGTACTGCAGGTCTTGTCACTGGTGCCAAGAAATAGGGAAGGCAGGCAAGAAAACCCAAGCCGCCCTTATTCCATTGCCCATAGTGGAGGAGTCATTCCAGAGGGTGGGAATGGATATTGTGGAGCCTTTAAATACCCACAGCTTCTCAGGGAAGAGACTCATCCTGACTGTGGTGGATTAGGCCACCCGGTACCCAGAGGCAGTCGCCCTGTCCTCACTGAGGACAGACAAAGCGGCAGATGCCTTATTTGGGATTTTCTTCCATGTTGGATTTCCACAGGAAGTTATCACCAATCGATGGGGTTCCTTCATGTCAGACCTGATGAAATGTTTGTGGGAGAAATGTGGAGTGGTGCAGAGATGCATGACACCGTATCACCCACAAGCCAATGGGCTTGTGGAAAGATTTAATGGTACCCTGAAGTCAATATCTCCGAGCATTTGCTGAACAGCATGGGAGGGATTGGGAGAAATACTTTCCCCACCTGTTGTTTGCATACAGGAAGGTGCTCCAAGAGTCGACAGGATTTTCACCCTTCGAACTCTTATATGGACGTGGGTACATGGGCCCCTAGACTTGATCCGGGAGGACTGGGAAGGCAAGCACACTACCCAGGGAACTCCCACAGTGGATTACGTCCTTAGGTTTAGGGAAAGGCTGAAAGAGCTTATGGGGACAGCCCAGAGCAACCTGGCAGCTGCCCAACAGAAACAAAAAGTGTGGTACAACCACAGAGCCAGAGCTCACTCGTACATTGTGGGTCAGGAAGTCATGGTCCTTATTCCAGTCCAGAAAGACAAGCTGCAGGCTGAGTGGGCAGGACCATACAAAGTAGTTAAGAAGTTAAATTATGTGAACTATATTTTAGAGTTACCTGACAGATGACAGACAGAAAGGATGTACCATGTCAACTTGATGAAGCCCTATGCTAATAGGGCTGACATGGTGTTTGCAGTGTGTAGTCCTGGGGAGAGGACGGATGAAGGAGACCCCCTTCTGGACTTGCTGGAAGAAAGTAAGCTACAGTCCTCTGTGGAGGCAGTTAAATTGTCTCCCCAGCTGGCCCCGGACAAGATCCAGGAGGTAAGGGAGGTTTTAGCAGACTTTGCCCCATTGTTTAGCGCCAAGTCTGGACTAACCCCTTTAGTGACGCACAATGTGGAGACAGGGACACAGATGCCCATACAGTGGATAGCATATCGGGTGTCAGAGGCTGTCCAAAAGGACATTAGGAGGGAAGTGGAGGAGATGCTGGATTTAGGGGTAATCCAGAGATCCCACAGCCTCTGGGCCTCACCCGTAGTCCTTGTGCCCAAGCCAGATGGCACTACTCATTTCTGTGTGGACTATCATGGACTGAATGCAGTCACGAAGTCAGACGCCCACCCAATGCCCTGGACGAATGAACCCCTGGACAAGTTGGGAGGGGCGACCTACCTTACGACCACTGACCTGACCAAGGGGTATTGGCAGGTAGAGTTAATGGACAGAGCTAGGGAGAGGTTGGCCTTCATCACTCTGATAAGCTTATTTGAATTTAAAGTAATGCCTTTTGGAATGAAGAACACCCCGACCACTTTCCAAAGGTTAGTGAACCAGGTGTTAAATGGTGTTGAGGAGTACAACATGGCGTACCCAGATGACATTGCCATCATTAGTGCCAGCTGGGAGGAACACCTAGCCCACCTTAGGGAAGTGCTGGACAGGATAGAGAGGGCCAGGCTCACTGTCAAAGCTGGGAAATGCCAGGCGCCATCGGAGAAGTGGCATAGCTCGGGCATGTGGTAGGCCGGGGACAGCTCTGTCCTAACCAAATAAAAATAGAGGTGATCCAGGCATGGCCCAGACCAGAAATGCAGAAGCAGGTCAGGAGTTTTCTAGGGACAGCAGGGTACTAAAGGAAATGTGTACCCAATTACAGTGCCCTGGCTGCTCCCCTATCTGATCTGGTAAAGAAAAGGATGCCAATGAAAATTACCTGGGGACCAGCCTGTGAAGAAGCCTTTACCAGACTGAATGAGGCACTGTACAGTGCTCCTGTTTTGACAAGTCCTGATTATAGCAAACCTTTTATAGTTCAGACTGATGCCTCAGACATGGGTATTGGGGCAGTACTGAGTCAGACATCCAACCAAGGGAAAGATCACCCGGTAGCGTACCTGAGTAAAAAGTTACTTCCCAGGGAGCAGGCATACTCTACTGTGGAAAAAGAATGTCTTGCCATAGTGTGGGCCCTAAAGAAGCTAGAGCCATACTTATATGGGCAGCATTTTGTGGTACAAACTGACCACAACCCCCTGGTTTGGCTGACGCATATGGAAAAAACTAATGGTAGATTGTTAAGATGGAGTCTTGCTTTGCAAGGGTATGACATGGCAATCTTACATAGGGCTGGTGTGACCAATCAGAACTCAGATGGCTTGTCTCATGTCTATGAGGCGTGAACTGATTTGGGAAGCTCATCCCATGCAGGGGATAGAGCCCCCAAATTCAGTCTAGGTGGGGAGGATTGTGACACTTGGACAGCTGGTCCTGATCACACTATGATTTTTTTGGTAAAAAAAAAATGTGTTATTGAGTGTCCCTCTTGAGACATCCTGTACTCCTGGGATGACCCCCCCCCCCCGTTTCAGTTCAAAGGACAGGATATATGTTAAACAGCAGATCTCTGTAATGTGATTAACGTCCAAAGACTCGCATTTTATGGTCTTGTTGAGCTGTGCTTCTTTGAAGCCAGGAACTAAAATATCCATTTTATGACGTCTTCAGAGGAAAGAACAGTTAATTTCAACTGGTGCTAAAAGAAGCTATATGACAGCTAAGTGAGAAACTGCCGAGTTGTAAAAGTTCTTTGATGTCTTTCAAAAGTAGGAAAACACACTAGATCAAAGAGGAGCAGGAAACCACTCCAGATCAAAGAGTCATATTGGAAATGAGTTTTTGCTGATGTCACCTTATTTAATATACCTCCTGAGTGATAAGACATCCTGGTTGTATAATTTTTAATATGCTAGGAGGAGCTAGGTGGTGTCATAAAAGGGGTGGAGACACAGGGTTTAAACTGTATGCTATATTTCCACTTACTGACACATTCCACTTTGGACTCTTGAAACAACAACATCTAACTATAAGTACTGTAAGAAGATATACAATAGATAGAGAAAGTCTAATTGTATGTTGGTAGGAATTTGTACTTTTACTTGTTTTCTTTTAAGTGATTGTATGCGTTGTGATATATGGTTCTGTGTTTACATTTTACCTATTTTTATCCATTTTCTAAGTAAACCTCTTATTTTAAAGAGGCTGCCTGTGTCTTTGAAATTATTTTGCCTGTGAGGTACAGATGGTTAAAGTCGACACTGTTCATAAGCTTAATGATATACTAAACTGGGAAAAGGTAAACATTTATCTAAGGTCTTTCATAGAGTTTTTAAGGGTTGATTTTGTATACCTGGTTAGGTGCCCATAGGCAAAAGATATCAGGCATTTCCCCGAAGAGCAGAATTATCTGAGCCTGTACATTTGAGTACGCTAACAGAAGGTTCACAGTTTGAATCCCTCCAGAACTTGAGACCAAAGGTGATTCAGACCCACAAACAGACAGGAGGGTTACCCTGTTCTGAACCCTGTTCACAATACTGCACTTGGAGGTTGGCACTGTGGGAGCAGAGGGCCTGACTTGCTGAGTGGGGTTGTGACAGCCCTCAGAACATTTGCAGGTAAACCAATATGATTAACCAATGCCGATAGGTGTCGCAGTGTCTCAAGGGAAAAATATCTTGCACAATTTATCATCCCCTTACAGTGTGTATCAAAACATACTGGGATCTAATTTTCGAAAAAAAGAAAAAGAGAAGTGTCAATCAGAACAAAGAAATCCTTCGAGCAAGTGCTGCTCTCACATAATCTGGAGAGTGGAAAAAGTCAAGGAATTCACTATTAGAGAGAACAGGTTTCCAAGAGAGGGTCCATCCCCGAATATACCCACAATCATGAAAGGAGTCTGATCCAATAGGATGTGATACCGAATGACTTCTATAAAACAAAGCAAAGTGCTTGGGGTAGATCCAGATTCTAAAACTCATCAACCTCAAGGATAATTTTCAAATTAAAATATAAACAAAGAATCAAACAGCTTTAACCCGATTCACTGAGCCCTCCTGTCCTCACCATTTACAGCATAACTAATAGTGTATCTAATTTATGGACCTATACAATTCCCCATAAAGCAGCTTACTGCCACAGTCTCATACTATATTGCACACTAAAAGAAACAATCTAGCAACTGGCAAAAATTGAGTTTCTCTGATATTGATGCCCAGTATCGGCCCTAGAAATCAGGAACTAATTAATAAAAACAATACTGTAAATTAAACATCTTAATATTATTGAATAAAACTTCAAGTAAATAAGTTCTCTAAACTACTTCATCTTAAAGAGTTAGCAAAAAGGGTCTCCTGTACAATGATGTGGTATTTCACCCCGATTTGAAGCGGTCTGGGAACAGCTTCATCAGATGTGGAATGGCCTGTTCGGAGATTCAAAGGCATAAGATTTTCCGTCTTTATTAATGGCAAGTTTGGCTGGGTAGATCATTCTGAATTTAATACCAGCATTAATTAGCTTACCCACCATTGGGAAAAAGTTTCTATGGTGTTGTCATACTTCTTGCGGTAAATCCTGGGAGATTCTAATTTTAATCCTGTCCCAGAGAAGGTCCCTCATTTCTCTAATTTTATTAAGAACATGAGCTCTGTCCAGGTAGTTTAAGGCCCTGTACACATTACAGCTGAAGATTTGCACTGGTTTAAAAAACATTTTAAAAACGTTTTTAAACTCACCACAGCAGCCTGCCCAGATCAGACTTCAACCGAGTTTTAACTCGGTTATACCACAGCCGACTCCCGTCTGCATCTGCCTCCAGTAACGTTTTTAAAAACGGGTTCTCCACGACCGTTAACACGCTTCCTGGAGGAGCAATATGCAGATGCCCGTCCACACTACATGGTAACACGCTTTCCCTCATCAAACCGTTTTTAAAAAGGGACTTGAGACTAGCTCCCAGCAGGGCTTAAGCACGGTTTCCTAACATGCTTTGAAACCATGCTTACATGCAGACGGGCACCGTGTTTGCGCTAGTTAAAACATTTCAAACACCTTAAAACGTTTTAACTAGCCTGATGTGTACAGGGCCTAAGAAGCAGGCAATAAAAGGATGAGGAGGGTCTCCTATTGGTGGCATGGGTCTGAGGGCTCTGTGGGCTCTCTCGATAACATATGATACCCCATTTGGTGACCTGTCAGCCAAATTCTCACATAACACTTGCGCAAAGTGGACTGAGTCAGAGCCCTCCTAACTCTCGAGTAGCTCGTAGATTACTATGTTGTTCCTGCGAGATCTCGCCTCTAAAGCTTCAAGTTTTGCATCAAGTTTGGCTATCTTGTGTCTTATTGAGGGGAGTTCTGGATCAGTTTTGTTTCTCCAGTCGTCAACTGAGGATACTCTTGCTTCAGTGTCAGTAAGTCGGGTACTTATCTTTTCTATAGCGCTTCTAACTGATTTGGATTCGTCAACTAGCATCTTGATCGCATTTTTTAAATCACTTATTTCTTCCAAAAATGTATCTTCTGTCAGAAGATTAGGATTCATGGAAGGTGAGGAAGATTTGTTAATAGCTTGTTTGGATTGATTTGGGCCGGCTGCCCTGTCTGGCTTAGGCAGTGGTGTATGCTGCACAGGTGTCTTCATTTCAGTAGCCATTATTTTAACTTGAAAGTAGCTGCAAAGAGTAAGAAATGAAGTTTTAAATATAAAAGAGTTCCAAATGGCCCTTGAATATCAATTTAGTAGGTAGGATCAGTTAGATTAGAGGGTTTAGAAGCAGAGTTCCAGAGAAAAGCTACTCATCGCCGCAGGCTCATCACTGGAAGTCTCAGCACTGTACAAACTAAACAATAACAACAATCAGCTAAGTTAAAATATTAATTAAAAGGGCAACCCAACACCTAATGTAGCAGTTAATCAAGAAATGCCTGGTTAAATAAGAAGGTCATCAAAGAGGCTGTAAAGGCCTCCACCAAGCCAGCCGGTGACTATAAAGAGGGAGCTAATTCCATAGAATTGGAGCAGCTACTTTGAAAGCTGATGGAGCTTACGGGCATACTGAGCACTTTTGCTGCATAATGAAGTGGTTCAGTACATCATAGAAGCATTGGCCAGTATTGGAAATGGCTGTTGGGGAGGGAAGAAGGCAGCCATCATGATGCCACTGCTTTCTAATCTGACATTTGTGCCAGGTTTAGAGGATCCAATCTTCGTTCCATGGAAAGAAAGATGGATAGGCTGCGTCATGTGGCAGACCTCTTTTCAAAATGGCAGATTATAACATTCCCTGATTTAGTGGATAAGGGGGTGTTGAGCCAAACACATCACTAAAATACTTCAGGTCCATAATTAGATGGGAAACCCCAAAAGGTTAGACCTTGGGATGTCACCTATTTATGAAATATAACTACCATACTGCAGGCAAGAACCATGCTGAAGAGCCAAACAGCGAGGGCATATAGAGTAATCGGAGGGAAGGATCTGGAGTATTCTAGCAATGTTAGGCTGCAGTGGGAAAGGGATCTAAAAATAACCATCACTGAGGTGGGATGGAATTATGTGAAAGTCACGTGGGCATTTGCTTTGTAATACATTTAAGGAGGCACAGGACAAATTCATTAATAGACTTTATATTCCCCTGGATGTGTTTCAGAAGTTTCACAGAAATGTCTCACCCATTTAAAGTAGCTGCAGCCAAGGGGTAGCTACCTATTCTTCACTTTTTGGGGAGTGCTCAGTGCTGCAAGATTATTGACCTCGGATAACACAGGATGCCACTGTGAATGGTAGACATGACTATCACTGCTGATGGAGGGTGGAAGACATGGGGGGAGAAGGGCTGGGAACCCTGCCCTGCCTGGTTAGGATTTTGCTCAAGATAACAAGGAAACTCACTCAGAACCCCTAGGTCTCCAGGGATGCACCCACCATAGCTAAATGGAAGGAACTACTGGTGCAAGTCCTCACCCTAGAGAGTCTCCCATATGACCTGAAGGGTAGGAATGACAAATGTGAAACACAGTGGGGTCCCTTCATGCACTGTCTCACACAGGAAGAGGCAACACTCATTAGGAGAGTGGTTGTGTGACTGGATGGAACAGTACCAAACAGAGAAAGAGGAAATGTTGGTGTTCTAAGTATGTTAGAAGATCATCAAGGGAGAGAGGTTGTTAATCAAAAAGTTATTATGGGTCAGTACTGCATAATCTGTTTGTTGATGTTCCAGGCCCAATGGTCTGGTTAATGTATTGTATGTTGTCTTTTTTTGGGGGGGAGGATTCATGTGTCCCACAAGACCGGATTAAACCGGATCAATTATGAGACGTATACTCAGAGGCTATACATGTCATGCCCCAGCCACCCTCCACCCCCAGGGAGTCCCTTAACTTAAGGACGACCCCGATCATGTGACTTCCTGTCTGCCATTTTAGTAAGTCCCCACTTTCCCATTTGCAGGTTATATGCTCCCACCTCCTGGTGGCAGTAACGTTCCACTCCCCTTCCTGCTTTCTCTTCTCCCGCTCTCTATCTTGCCCTCTATAAACCTCCACCTGCTCTAAGCTACTACACTTCCTGTATTTCTCCCCTCCCACTCAGCCTGATCCCTTTAACTCCACCATCTCTCTCCCAGATTCCCACTATCTAACCCTCTGCATGCACTATCCTTAGTGCCCCCTAAGAGTCACTACTGGCCCCTACTCTGCCCCTCCTTCCCCCCCCACACTTTTTCTGGGCTCAGACACCCTGCTGTCCCAATAATCATAGGTCCAATCCAGGCTCCCCCACTCCAGGATTCGAACCTTGTACCTTCTGCACCATAGCCCGTGGCACTACCGCTACTGATGCACCAAAGGGGCTACCATGATTCCGAAAGTGACACTATCTCCCTTAAACTTTTGGAACATGTCCACCAAATATGTGGTATAGGCACCCGACCAACTGGCAATGCTTGTCCTTAGCCTGCTCCACTTCAGCACTCCCCCCCACCTCTGATACCACACCCTTGCCTACCCACCTACACAGACATCCCACCAACCCCTTCCCAGCTTACCGACCATCACCACTCCTACACCCACTCACCCTCCCTAACTTATCACTCCCCACCCCCCTATCCCCTGACTCACTCTGTCCACCACTCTAACACCACTCTACCAGGCCATCCCAGCACTCTATTCCCTTCCCATCCCTATCTCCCCCTTGGGACAGACCTCTCATAGCAAGCCGATCTCATGCCAAAAACAGCACCTGATACTTTTCAGGCTCATCTCCTCCTCCTCCTCCTGCTATCGGGCAATGTCCACTCCAACCTGGGCCCACCCGCAGCGAACTCTAGCCACTCACGAACATTGGCTGGTCTCCGTCTGGCCTCAATGAACATATGCAGCCTCCTTAAGAAATTCTCCGACCTTCAGGCATAGGTTACCCAACACCAGCCAGATGTCCTAGCACTAGTTGAAACCTGGCTCTCTAAGTCCACCCCAGACTCCTTTATTGCCCTGCCAGGGTACACACATGTTAGGGAGGATAGAGTGGGGCAGCGTGGAGGAGGCTGTGCCATTTACCTCTGTGATATGTTGCAAGGAATTGCCCTCCCACCCAATCAATTGGAACATGGAGCCCAAGCTATCTCCATTAAAAGCACCCCATGCTACTCCAGAGCTCCACTAGTCATCACTGCGGCCTATATCCCCCCACAACATCAAAACATGGCACTCCAGTCACTACTGCAGCACCTCGCCAACTTTTCAAACAAATTGGAACAAATCTCTACTGGAGACCTAAATATCAACTTGCTGGCCAGCTCTGCCTCCCATGCTAAAGATGCCATAGCTGCCGTTGACCTCACCCAGCTAGTCACTTTCCCCACCAGGCCCCACCCTACCAATGGCACCGCCACATTACTGGACATTGTCCTCGCAAACCGACACCCCAAAATCACAGTGCTGCCCAATGGCCTAAGTGACCACTCCCCTATCATCTTCACCTGGTCCTGTAAAACAAAGAGACCAATTAATAAAGTCACCTTCCAGCGCTGCATGTGACCTGGCAAACTGGTCCAGTCTCAGAGAACACCTTGCCAACTGGGACTGGTCCCTGATTAAGTTAGCACCAGACATGGATGCTGCTTTCAATTACTTTGTCCATTCTTGTAATGCTGCTTGTGACATTTTTGCCCCTGTTTCTAAGCGATTAATAAGGAAGTATGATTCCCTGTGGATTACCCCTTCCCTCATCGACCAACTGGGGAACAGAGACAACCTCTGGCATAAGGCCCTTGACTCTGGCAAACCCACAGACAGGCAAGCCTATCGGGCTGCACGCAATAAATGAACTGTGTCAATTCGCAAGGCAAAATCAGAATACTATAGGTCCATCCTTGCCTCCACCTGGGGGTCTGCCTAAAAATTTTGGGATAATATGAAAGAGATCAATGGAAAAACCATACCCCCCCCCGGCCAACTAGATGTCAAGGGCTCCCTCTTCACTGATCCACAAGTCATTGCTGACAGTCTCAACGTCACCTTCATAGACCTAAGTGCAGTTCTCCCCTCTAACTTCTTTGAACCTGCTCCTGCCCACCCCCCTGCCCATATCACCTATCCCCCTTCTTATTTCCAGGTTCTCACTGCGAATGAAGTGAAAGCCTACCTGCTCATATCCCTTTAGGGCGCTAATCACAATAATGACACCCTGGACCTCAAGCCCCTATGGCTCATCCTAGACATAGTGCTTATACCCCTCGCTGACATCCTCAACTACTCTCTCTGCCTCAGCCAATTCCCCCATGTCTGGAAGACCACCATGGTTGCTCCTATACACAAAGGTGGGGACAGTACCTCCCCCGGCAACTACAGGCCAATATCAATCCTCCCTCCCCTCTCAAAAGTGCTAGAACAAAAATCATAGTAGACCAGCTAACAGACTACCTTGCCAAACAAAATCTCTTCTCTGCAGAACAACATGGTTTCCGCAAAGGGCACAGTACCTCCATGGCTCTCCTTGAATTCTCCAACTATATTCACACAGCCCTTAATAAAGGGCTCCTCACGGGTGCAGTTTACATTGACTTATCAAAAGCTTTCGATACCATCAGCCACCCACTTCTCATAGCCACCCTATCTCAGCTAGGTCTCTCACAAGGCCCCTTGGACCGGTTCACTAACTATCTCACCTCCTGCTCTCAATGTGTGAAAATCAGAAGCACTCTCTCCAGCAATTGGCAAGTTCACTCGGGTGTCCTCCAGGGCTCGATCCTCAGCCTACTACTTTTTAGCCTTTACCTAAACTCACTCCCCAAATCATGCTCTGAAAAAATACTACTTTACACAGATGATGTGGTCCTCTTCTCATCCCACCGGGCGCCGGATCCCCTCCAGAATGCCCTCCAAGGTGCTTTCAACCAGGCTGAAAACTGGTTCCTTGCCCAAAGACTCATAATCAATCTTAAGCTCATGCTTTTCTCACACAACCAGAATATGTACAAGGACGCCCACCTCCCCATACTATTCAGTACACTCCTTCCCCATGAAAGAGTCAGCACCTACAAATACCTAGGCATTACTTTCGACACAGCCCTCACTTTTCATGACCACATACGTACCGTTGCATCTGCTGTGAATTCACATGTTGGCCTGCTCTACTGCCACAAGAGATGCCTCCCCCCTGAAGCCCTGAGGCTGGCCATCATCTCCTCAAACCTCTCCCTAGTGGACTATGGCCTACTAGTATATAGCGCGGCAGACAAAACTTCACTCAGCAAGCTCAAAACAGCACTAAACAAGGCCTGCTGGCTGCTTATGGGGGCCTCCAGACTCACCCACACCTGCTCACTATATGTACAGGCTGAATTACTTGACTATGACGAGAGGCTGCACTACCAAACGTGCCTTCTCTCCAAGAAGATATTAGCTGGCCCAATACCCTCTGGCCTATCTGCTGTACTCAACCCATCTGTCTCCATGGCCTCCACCCGAAGCTCCCACAAAAGGTCCCTACAAATACCCAGAGTCAGGACATCACTAGCCCAAAGGTCTTTCCCTTGCCGAGCACCATCCTGGTTCAACTCCCTACCTTCTGAGATCTCATCAATACAAAGGATTGGCCCTTTTAAAACCGCCCTTAAGCATCATCTGTTTGCCACCCGCTCCTGTAACTGTATATAAGTTCCCAGGACTCCAGTCACTTGCGGCTCTCCATTTCTGCCTCACACTTCTATGTGAGCTAGTCTCAGGATAATTAATATTACATGAATTTGTGTTTAGCTACCAACTTGTATAGGATCTGACCGACTTGCTTAATTATGTATATATTGTATTAAATGTTATACCCTCTGACTTGGTTCTCTCTGAAACTGCTATGTATGTGTTATATAAGATGGATATATAATTGT
This sequence comes from Neoceratodus forsteri, assembly GCA_016271365.2. Classification (NCBI taxonomy): domain Eukaryota; kingdom Metazoa; phylum Chordata; order Ceratodontiformes; family Ceratodontidae; genus Neoceratodus; species Neoceratodus forsteri. The sequence continues at coordinate 1,361,355,647 of CM057455.1, read as the reverse complement.
TTACTGTACCTGTCTCTGTACCTTGATATGGAGCCTTTGTAAATGAGTCTTCTGACTTAAAGGGTTGCAATTCTGATAACAATAAATAAATGTCATGATGCAAAATGTACAGCATACTGATCCTGTATAAATTTCAATAAAAAGATTTTACTTAACAAACAAAAAAAAAAAAAGATATTCAAAGGAATAACTAAACATGATTTGCTCTATTACCATAACAGCGGGTTGCATTCTTGGGCGGGGGGGTTCACAAAGCATGGAGCATTCGCATGAATCCATCACTTTGTGCACTCAAAAAGCCTTTGCCAACCAAATGAACTGCAGTATAACTGCTATAAAGATACACCTATAAACATTTGTAAACTGGGTCCTTTTTGGAAATATTGCAATGGCAGATTATTCAACAGTTGCAAAGTCAAAGCCAGTGCAAAGACAGAATTATTTCTAGACCCATGTGGGGCCCTTCCCCGGCTGCGTGTTATATGTAATGAATGAGCCTCATAGACTCAGATGCTGATGAGTACCCTGTTGTCCCAGTGTACCATACATGACATTCTCAATCCGTGAGGTCCAGTATCCAAGCCTGCCTCCGTACCCAACAAGCACAGACAGGGCAGTGCTGAGGAAAAGAGGATATGCAGTCTTTAATAACTTGCAAATAAGGATCTTTACTTCAGGTCTGACATGACTACCGCAACCACCCCCACTGTGTTGGTCTGCTTCAGTACCCTCACTGGAGAAGCTGTGCTTTTCCCTTGCTGTAAGATTATACCCTTAGTATCCTAGACTGTTTCATATGAGCCAACATAAAGTTATCCAGGTAGGCATTTAATTCCAAAGGAATACACTGTGTAGCAATGTTGCTGTGTTTAGCAATATATATCCAACAATACTGATGTTGCATACAACCCCTGCCAAGTTCTAACATAGTCTGATACCTGCTCAATCCTATAACATATGAACTAAAATACCTGAGTTTAACTTGCACCCCCAGGACACAACGATATCCTAGATTCCCACCCGTATGCATGTTAACTAGTATCCGGAAATCTATATTCAGCCAAGAAACTTGAACTATATAAGCTGAGCTCTAACTTCCATAGCTTTCCCAGTACTGGTGCAGATTAGGGGTATGCACACCACATATATTATTCTGTACCCAGACCATTCTGTCTGTTTATAGTACCATCAATGATGCAACTGCTCAGCCCCTCCTTATCAGTTTCATAACCACTCACTCCAGTGCCTCCCATATACTATTAAAGAGTGGATATGTTGCAGTAGGGACTGAGTTAGCCATGATTTGACCTACTACTACCCCACAAAAAACATGGATCAGCGGTCAGAAAGGGGCACCACTTAAAATATATTATAGGACTGGTGGGTCAGACTAGAGAGGGGGAATTGACTAAAGTGATGTTGTCAGTCCCTGGCGTAGTACAGTACCAGGAGCTGGCATGCTAAGCTTTTTAAAACCTGTGTAGGACAACATGGAAGGGGGGCTGTTGGTGGGAAATTACTGTTATGGGGAAGGGATGGTCAAGGGTAAACCCTGGCCACCTGAGGAGGGCTAGAGAGTTTTTTAAGTTCTTACTGTACATTTGTTTTTCACCCAAATACAAATGCCAAGTGTATCTGGGGGTGTCAAGTATGACCGAGTATTTGAAAAAAGGTGTTTGCACATGTTGAGTTCAGATCATGTTTCAGATACCTGTCATATTCTTTTTTGATTGGATCAGCCCTTCAGACATGCGCCACTGTATTCTGTAAACAGAAGAGCACAAAGAGTTCATAAACAATGGGGGTCAATAACACAGTAAAGAGCCTTCTGTGCTACGGGGTACAGGGGCATGTTTTAAAAATGTATTGTAAATGGTGCATTTCAATGCTCCAGTAATGTTGCTGGCCTCTCCTTTCAAAACATTTCTTTTTTTAATTTTATCTTTCAATGAAGCCCCTTAAAAATACTTTTGATTTTCAGCTCTTTTCAAAAGAAAAAGATAAACCATTTATCCTGCTCAAGTCACACCCACAAAATTGCCACACAGAGCAAAAGCATCAGCCTATTTAGCTCTGCTTCACTGTAACACTGCCACAAAACTACCTTCTGCAGCCTGCCAAGCATGACTAGAAGAGGCATTAATTGGGTGGTGATGCTGCCCCTCAGAAATCTGATCCAGGATTAACTCTTCATTTGCACCACTGTTGCCTGGATACCAACCCAGTCTGTCCTGCCTGATCCTACGAATATTATCTTGTGCAAAATCATTATTTTTATTTGTTTTATCAGGAAAGGTGGAATAGGCCTCAAAGTCCCATTTTCAGCCATACCAACAGTGTACATAACACCAGTGTATATAACAGAGATCTTATCGTTGTGAAACACTACAACAGTCCAAAAACGCACTGTAGTCGCTATGCCATCACTCAAAATTCATGACCCAGAAGTGAACCACTCTGTCAAATTCTAATTGTAGTTACTGACACTGTAATGAATGCAGAACACCTGCCACCATGTATTCATGAATTAGGCCCACTGGACATAAGGCACTAACAAATGGGGCCATGGCCAGGGTCGGGAACCCCCTACCCCCAACCCCACGCACATGCCTATGTCTGTAAGGGTTATCTACAGTCATTCAAACACTTATACAGCCCTTCCTACACAAGTCTTCAATTAATCATTGATAACAGGTGCCATAATGCATAGCTGTGATCTCCACACCGAAAGTGGTTAAACCTACAAGGGATTCACAGAAAACCAGCAAAACAGATCAGCTCCTCACTGCTGTCTTAGAACCATGATGAATCACAATAAATCCACACACACTGTAGAGAGGATAAAAAGCCATTTTAATTCAACAATCTGGCAAACCAGTAAAATGCTCTCAGTACCCCACCTGAGAAAAACAGTTAAATGTTTTCTGGCTATTATCAATGGGACCAGAGATATTAGAAAATACAGAACTTCATAACAATATCAATATTTCAGATTATATACTTAGTGTCCTGCAAAAGGGCCTATTTTATGTTCCTACTCAGGATTTGAACAAGTTTGGGATGGTGGTGGATTTTCATAAATTCACCTGGAAATTAAATTTAAAAGCCTTTTTTTATAAGGAAGATCAGACTGACAGTAGAACACATAGTGAGGATCAGGAAGAACAAGACATAGAAGAATGAAATGAAGATGAACAATATGGAAATAAGAAATTTAAAATAAAATCTACCTTCATTCCCCCACAAAAAATGGCCGTATCTATTTTTGAAAGGGCTTGTCTTAGAGATTTGGAACATCTGACATTGCCCCCAGCACAATACTATAACTGCACTATCTTAGAAAAAGAAGCTCTTGAAAGATTGAGGAACAATAAGAATATATTTATAAAGCTGGCGGACAAGGGGGGTTCAGTTGTGGTCCAGAATAGGATAGACTACAAACAAGAGATGGAACGCCAACTAAACAATAGGGATTTTTATATACCTTTGGAAAGTAGTGACCCCACAGGCACGTTCAAACAAGAACTGGATGTTTTGCTTAATGAAGTGTTCATGGATAGACTAATTGATCAAGGAACTTTAGAATTTCTAAGTGTGGCCCACCCTATAAAACCAGTTTTGTATGGGCTGTCAGAGATACATAAGGGCTTGCAGAATTCTCCATGTAGACCAATTGTAGCCAGTATAGGATCACTAACAGATAACATAAGCCAGTTTATTGATTATCATATAAAATCTGTGGCACAAAAAATGCTCTCATATTTGGGGGATACTACACAGTTGCTTCACTATCTTGTAGATATCGAAATGAGTGAACACTCGAGTTTTGCCACCATGGACGTTTGTTCTTTATATACGAACATTCCACATTCAGATGGCCTTGAGAGCCTACGAGAAATCCTATATGAGCACACATCGTATACATAGCCATTTGTGGAATTCATAGTGACTTTAACAGAAAAGGTCTTAACAAGTAACATTTTTATGTTTGGAGACAAAATGTTTCTCCAGAACAAACGAAATGTGATGGGGGTGGCAATGGCCCCAAATTATGTCATTATATACCTTGCAAAGTAGGAGGAAAGGTATATACTGTATATGGCCCAGAGAATCAATTTCTGAATAAAATAGATTTTTATAAATGCTACATTGACGACCTTTTTATGATTTGGAAAGGTATGGAGGTAGAATTGCAACTGTTCATCAGATATTTGGAGAATACCAGTGAAAATCTTATTTGTGAACTGAAATCTGATCCCACACAAATACATTTCTTGGATCTTACCATAATAAAAGTAACTGAGGGTAATATTGAAACCAAACATTTTTGAAAGAATACAGACAGGAATTCCTTACTATCATTTCAGAGCAGTCATCTGAAACACGTAACACCAAACATCCCTATTGGTCAATTTCTCAGATCTAGAAGGAGTTGTTCTCACCAGTGGGACTACTTAGAAAGTGCTACAGAACTTACAGAGCATTTTGTGCAATGAGGCTATAATGTGGATATTATTAACAAAGGCAGAGAAAAAACTAAGAAGAGGAACAGAAACACTATTCTGGACCAAAATTGTAGGGAGAGAAATGAAAATAAGGAAAAAAACTAATAAAAATAAAAGTGAGAATGACCACACCAGTATGAAAGATGAAGTTCCAAAATTCATTACAACATTTAACCTTATACTGTCACTGCAGCGACTCCCCAACCACAAAGACCACCACAGCACCAGAAATCAGACAAAATCCCTCAATTACTGTGGTGGTCCGTGTGGCAATCAAGACTGCCATGCTGGGTGATTGCCCCCAGTCCAACTCCGACTCAGAGTCAGAATCCTGAGACCCGAGGGTGTGGGGGGCAAAGCCCCTCACAAGGCGGGGTTCAGGGGTGCATCCCCGATTATGGCGCCAGCATCCGTAGCACAATGCCGACAGTCGGCATTGTAGCTGTCGCAGTAGGGGATGTTGGCGGTAGCGCTGTCGAAGCGCTATAGGTAAACAACATTTAACCTACAGGTCTCCCTCTTCAATTACATTATATGGAAACACTGGCATATGTTTAGGACAGAGAGAAAACTGCAACATATAACAAATAAACCTCCAAAAATAATATACAGGAGAGGAACAAACATAAGAGATGCACTTGTACATAACACGTTTCAGGAGAGTAGAACTGAAAAAGAAAGGGATGGTACGCTACCGAAAGGAACTTTTCAGTGTTGTAATTGTCATTTCTGCAAATTCATTAAAACTGGTGGAGAATTTGTTCATCAAACAACAGAGAAAATTTATAACATTAGATAATTTGGAACTTGCAGCACATGCAATATTGTATACTTGGCAAGCTGCATGACATGCTCTAATTTCTATGTGGGAAAAATAACACAAATGTTCAAGGAGAGGATTGGACAACATGTGAGGAGTATTGCCCATGCGGATGGTATAAGTGCCCTCTCAGAACATGTTCTACACAAAGGAGAGGAACATTATTTTTGTTTCCAGATGACAGAAGGAGTATTTAAGAATCTTCGGGGGGCTTAGACCTGAAACTTCAACAGAGAGAAACTTTCTGGAAATATACTTTAAAATCATATGTTGCACCACGTCTAAATTATTTTTTTCAATTAACACCATATTTATAAATATTGTTGGATGTTCTTTTCAGTTAACATTATCCTTATAAAGATCAATAGATGCTGGTGTTTTGTTAGCCTTGTTATACCCTCTGCTACAGGTTCAAAATGATTGAAATATGATCCAATGGCCTCCAAAAGTGTTTTTTGTAAAAATGGCTTTCATTTTTGGAAAATGGCCTTCATGTTTGAAAAATGTCTCTTTTGTTTATCTATCCATCTTTAATATTTCATTTGTCTTAGTGTTTTTTAAGTGCAGAAAATTGTAGTGCTTTATATCACTTTACATCTTCTGCATAAATAATGTGATAAAATCTGTGTGCTATTAAGTTAGAACACATCTATAGTCAGTACTAATGTTAAGTTATGATAGGATATGAAATTTTACATGTGAGAATCAAGTATAGGACCCTAAATTACATCAGGAGTGTCCTCAATGTCATTCATGATAAGATTTAACAAAAGTGATAAATTATTTACTTTTAATATATGGATCTTCAATTTAATAGGTGTGTAAAGCATACAAAAAAATCTGGTAATACCCTTAGAGGTTCAGTGATAATAGTATTGTCAATCACTGGTAATAGTATTGTCAATCACTGGTAATACAATACTTTTGTGCTGATAACAGTATCGTTGCAAGCTTCTGAAATTATACTTCCTGCTCCCACGTCCTAAGCGTGCCTCCTCATTGGCTGTTTTTCCTGTGTGGGCAGGCAGAAAAGTTTCAACAACATGGCAGCGCTTCTCTCGCTTAGCGAGAGAGAACTCGGTTGTCGCGCTTCTCGATTTGTATGTCATGTTTTTCCCTCAGCAAAGAGAAACATTGATCCTGCCATTCCAGTCCTGAAAAGCAGGTAGGATTCCAATAATGAAAAAACACGGGCAAGGGGCGGGAACCGTCACAAGCGAGCACACAGATCAATGCACAGCAGGACAGTGCGGCGGTCGACCACTACAAAGTCAGTTCACTGAAACGGTCGACCACCTATTAGAAAAAACATTGCATCCATATATTAAAAAAAATAACCAATAGGTTTTGTGTCCATTACCAGGGAGTACTGGCATCTCGAGGCTCTGGACACAGTGGAACCTCTTGATGCTATTACTCCCTGGTAATAAACACAAATCTATCGGTTATTCTCTATTATAAGGTTTATTTCTTAGAAACAGATTTTGTAAATTAGATGAGTATTTTTAGACATCGGGGTCTGGGAACATTATGTCCCTATGTACTCTGAAGATGCACTTTACATTACAGTATCCCCTTGGGAGCTGGAGGAATGTGGGAAAAGGCCAGCTGGTAAGGTGCTGACCGTGGGAAGATGGAATCCCCATGGGAATGAGAGCAGGGGAAATGGAAGTATATGGAAAGGGTGGAAGGTAGTCGTGCAAAATGCCAGGAGCTTGGGCACTAAAATGCCTGAGCTCCAGGTGATGCTAACTGAGGGAAAGGTGGATGTGGCAGTGGTCACTGAGACTTGGACCACTGCAGGACATGACTGGGACCTGAACATGGAGGGTTACACCATGTTCAGGAAGGACGGGGGAGGGAAGGGGAGGAGGGGTAGCAATAATAGTCAAAAACTGCATTGGCATAGGAGGAGTGGAGGAGGCAGCGGGAGCTGTGGAGGCGATTTGGGTAACCTTGATAACAAGTGGGGGCAAGAGAGTAAAAATAGGAGCGGTATATAGACTACCCACGCTGGCAGAGAAGCTGGAGGAGAGTCTGGTGGCAGATGTGGGGAGACGCTGTAGTTTGGGCAGGGGAAGGGTGGTGGTGTTGGGGGACTTAAACATGCCAGGAATGGACTGGGAGACTATGACATACTCGGTGGCCAGGGAACAGAGGTTGTTGGATGTCTTTCAGGATGCATTCCTAACTCAGCAGGTGGGAGAACCGACCAGGGAGGTAAAGATACTGTATGTGGTCCTGGCAGACAGTGACCAGATTGGGGGCCTGGAGGTAAGGGACTTGTTGGCGGTGAGCAACCATGCCATGGTCTGGTTCTGCCTGGACCTAGGAGGAGTAGAAGGCTGCACAAAGATGGAGTTAACTGACTTCTGAGGGGCGGATTTCAAGGAAATGGGAAGGATCCTTAAGAAGCATTTGGATGGGATTGGGCCAGACATGGACACTGACAGTAGGTGGGAAATCATCAGGAGAGGTACAGGATGCTACCATCACCTGTGCAAGAGTAAGATGAAAATGTGGTAGGGCCCGTAAACCCTGCTGGTGGACCAGGGAGGTTCAGGAGGTGGTGAGGGGAAAGAAGGTGGCTTATAGGCATTTCAATTGCACAAGGAGTGAAAGGGATCGAGGGGAGTATGAGCTGATGGCCAGAAGGGCCACTAGGGTGGTGAGGGCAGCTAAGGAAAGGAAGGAGCAGAACCTGGCCAGGGAAATTAGGAGAGGGAACAAGGGGTTCTTTAGATACATTGGGGAAAAGCGGAGGGTGAAGGGGCAGATTAGCAGGATTAAAACAGGAGAGGGATGGACACCGAGGGAGCAGGCTGAGGTACTAAATGAGTACTTCGCCTCAGTTTTCATGAAGGAAAATGGGGGTACTGCATCATACATGGGAAGAGACGGTGAAACTGAGGAGGGGGGGAACCTTACCGATCGGCAGGTCTGGGGAGAGGGGGGCCATCATTGGCAGGAGAGGGGAAGGCAAAGCGGGGGATCGAGGTAGCAGAGGTGGAAATCATGGCAGAGAGAGTGAGGGAAGCCCTCAGGTCCCTTAGGACAGAGAAAACACCGGGGCTGGATAAATTACATCCCAGAGTGCTGAAGGAACTGGCGGATTTCCTGGAAACCCCCCTGGTGGAGCTTTTCAGCATCTCTCTGAGGACAGGGTGGGTGCCTCAGGACCGGAAGGTGGTGCATATAGTGCCTATCCACAAGGGGGGATCAAAGGAGGTGGCAGGGAACTACAGGCCCGTCAGCCTGACATCAGTGGTGGGCAAGGTGATGGAGGGCATTGTCAAGAAGAGGCTGGGGGGACCTGGAAAATCGGGGTGCCTGGATAATAGGCCGCATGGGTTCATCCTGGGGAAATCATGTCAGACAAACCTTGTGGAATTCTATGGCTGGGTGACAAGTGCCTTGGACCTGGGTAGACCGATGGATGTTCTCTTTCTTGACTTCAGTGAGGCATTTGACTCTATTCCTCACGGAGGCCTTATGGATAAACTGGGAGAAATGGGGATGGGGAACCAGATGATCAGATGAATAGGAAATTGGCTCCAAGACCAGATCCAGAGGGTTGTGGTTGGTGGGATAGTCTCAACCCCAAGGAAGGTCATTAGTGGGGTCCCTCAGGGATCTGTCCTTGGTCCCCTCCTGTTCAACGCCTATGTCTCTGACATAAGGAAGGGTATCAGGAGTGAGATGAGTCTCTTTGCAGATGACTCAAAACTGGGGGTGGTGGTGGATGGGAAGGAGGGGAGGGTGGCCCTACAGGGGGACCTGGAGGCTCTGGAAAGGTGGTCTAGAAAGTGGAAGCTGAGATTCAATGCAGGGAAATGCAAGGTACTGCACCTGGGAGCCAGAAACCCGGGCCAAGTGTACACCCGGTTGGGGCGGGATGGTACAAGTCTCAATGGCTGAGAGTGACCTGGGGGGTGGTGGTGAATGTCAAGATGAACAACTCTGAGACTTGTAGGGCAGTGGCCATGGCCAACAGGATGCTAGGATGCATCGCTATGGGGATCACCTCCAGAAGGAGGGAAGTGATACTCCCTCTGTATCACTGCTTGGTGAGGCAGCACCTCGCATACTGTGTGCAGTTTTGGAGGCCACACTTAAAAGAGGGACATTGAACTCCTGGAGAGGGTCCAGAGGAGGGCAACCAAAATGATCTGGGGCTTGGGGACAGGACCTATGGGAAGAACCTCGAAGAGCTAAATATGTACACATTGGAAGAGAGAAGGGACTGGGGGTAGATGTGATAGAGGTCTTCAGGTACATGAATGGGGGGTAAATAGGGGAGGAGCAGTCACGGTGCTTCAAAGGAAGGGGGGGCAACTAGAGGACATGAGTGGAAGCTGAGGGGATTCAGGGGAGAAAGGAGGAGGTGCTACTTCACTGAGAGGGTGATGGTGCCATGGAATGCACTGCCAAGGGGGCTGGTGGAGGCAGAGACGGTGGAGGGGTTCAAGAGAGGGTGGGACAGGTACAGGGAAGGATTCTGGAAACAAATTCCTGTGCAGCGAGAATATCCAGGACTGGAAAGGGAGAAACCAGAGAGGGCGAGGGGGTCAGCAAGGCTAGCTTCCAGGGTGGGGGCTGACCAAACGAGCAGACACGAAAGACCGTTGGGCCTATTCTGCTGGCATTTTAGTATGTTAGTATATACATAAGCTGTATTTATCTGTTATAGGATATGTTAGGAATATTTGTTATATAATTTTATGATTTTTTTTCACATAGATGCACAAACTTTATATGACACTTGCATTATTTTCCTTTGGGTGGTTTTGGAAAAAAGTGTTTCTGGGGATTTGTGAATAACACTTTCATGCAAATATTATGTGTTTTGCACTAGGCACATATTTTTATCATTGCCTTTAAACCTGATCTTTAAGAGTATTTTAAAGGGATACATTACCCCTTGCCACCTCAGCTTTGAGAAAGCGCTTTTTCACGTGAAAACATTTGGCTGTTTTTCTCGGGAGGGGCACTGAGAGTATTTTACTGGTTTGCCACATTGTTGAATTAAAATGGCTTTTTTATACTCTCTACAACATGTGTGGATTTATCGTGGTTCTAAGACAGCAATGAGGAGCCAACCTGTTTTGCTGGTTTTCTGTGAGTACTTTCTTTTTGGTTTGGGCCCCGCTATTGGTGCTTGATAGCCACCTCCTAGTACTGCTTAAACCTACAAGGGAGAATTCAGTACCAAGTCTGTCTCCTTGGAAAAAAAGCCCTACTAGGACTGACCTCAAAATCCATCCAGAGGATACTCAAGTCGGCAAACAATTCTCACTCAATTTATTTATTTATATTTATTTATGTCTTTGATTTTCAGGTAGGTGAAACTGATCCAAGGGACCGTTTTCAGGCACGACCCAGGCCATAAAAGATGGCACAGGAAAGCAACAGTTTCAATCACAAGGCACAGGAATAGTACAAATTAAACATAGGTCAATTTTTTTTTTACATACAGGGATAATAAATACAGGAATATTGGCATCATGGTACATAAGCCAGGACATAAGTGAGTACAAAAAACCCAACCTTATCCCCCAAATTCATCGCACCTTTGAAAGTCACAGCAAGACTGAGAGAGAGGGAGAGAGAGGAGCTTAAGAACAGCTTGGGAAGAGATGATAAGAAACTCCCCGCAGAAGTCATGTTAGTGCAGGGTTAGTGCTGTTGCGGGGGGGGGGGCTACCCCAATCAGGCAGTAGCAATGAGCCCTATCCGCAAGCCAGGTTTTATAGAGGGATTTGAAGGCTGAATGGGTGTTAGATGAGTCGAGGGGAGCAGGGATCCCATTCCATAGTGTAGGGGCAGCAACTGATAGTGCTTTCCCTCCCATGCTGAAGGAGACCCTCAGTACCTTGAAGGATGGGACAGTGGATGAGCGGAGATGCCTAGGTAAGACAACCAGAGGTAAGACAAGGAATCACTTGCACGTCCCATTTCGCTGCACTACATTTACCCAAAGAATTTTCTCCTATAAGACTCCACTATGGCTCAATGAGCTCTCTGCTGGCATCATAAATTACCTCAAACTTGGCTGTTCAAAAGAGATCTCAAATGACATCTTTATGCCTGACCGAGGAATATGTGACTGCTCAGATCTTCCCCCCACATTTTTTTCCTCCTTTGCTCCTCACACTCACTTCCTCCCTTCCGTATCCCCACAACTAATTTACATTCTCCCCCACTCTCACTCTCCACCTATCCTTTCCTCGCACTTACCAGCACTCCGCACTGTTTTCCTCACCCCCTCCTTTCCTCCCTCTCCCATGTCTCCCCTCCTTTTTCCCTTTCATGTTCTCACCCTCTTACTTTTTCCCTGCCCGCCATTAATTCCTTTCTACAAAGCACACTCCTTTTGGACCCAGCTCCTCCTCTCTCTATCCTTTCACCTCTTGGTTTTAGCTCCACTCCCTCAACTGCTCTATTCTAGCAAAGCCACTTTCGGTAGCTTATTTACCCCCCACCCTTAACCACTCCTTTCCTGCTGCCCTCTCCCCTCCCTCTTGCACTTTAATTACTGTATATTTTTGCCATACTGCCTTGACTGTACTATGTTTGTATATATGCCAACTGTATATGCTTTGTTATTTTTATCTTGTATATAACCAGTATATAATGTCCCACATGTTACTGTTCTGTGTATTCTTGTACCGTCCTGCCTTGCTCTATCATTGACCTGGATGGAGCCTTTGTAAATGAGCTTGTGGCTCAAATGTTGTAATCCAAAACAATAATAAGATAAAAAATAAACAAAACAAAAACAGTAATCTTTACTGTAGGGGAATCTCTTATGTTCGCTTATCAGACAAGGACTGACATTGCTTATAGCAGGTGCAGTGTGTGGGTTGCAAACAAAACAAAAGGGATAACTTACAAACATGCTGAAAGTAGAAAGAAGATGAAGATAAAGCAAAAATACTTAACATAACTTCAACCATACATACATTTTTCCTTTTAGGTTATTCCAGTAGAAGACATAATGGTGAAAACATTGATACAAATTATACAATGGCAAGAAAAAATCAAGGACTCTGATTAGCTGTTGAGCCCTAGACACTGTGATGTTATTACACGATAATATCACTGTATTGAGGGCAGGCAGCAAAATGACTGCATGACCAAACCAGAATCACTGCCTGCCTCATGCCCACACAACCAACCATTCATGGCCTCCCCCCTCCCCCAACACCAATTCATCCTTAAGTCCCACACTCAGGAAAACACAAGTGTACACTTGCACAACTGTTTCTTATTTTCAGAACTACTACCTGCAACTTTGTAAAACAGAAGCTTGTACCTGAAACTGCTGCTCTGTGTGGTGCGGACATTCTCATAATGGACTTTAGGGACAAGCAGCTTCACTGAACCATGCAGACTATAAGTACCGGTCACGTGGTTCACTGAAGGTGTACAGGTCAGGGAGAAAATGTTCAAAGAAAATTTACTCAGATTAGCTCTGCAAGAAAGCCTGGCTCCCCGTTGTGCTTTGTGGCAAAAGCAGAAGCCATGACACCTCAAGCTAAGCCCTAACTCCACCACTTCTCGGTTACCCCTGTTGGCAGCGGAATCATGCAAGCGCACGCAGACTTCAAATGCCGTGCTCGCGCCTCACTGTGCCTGGCTCTTGGAAAGAATGGCTGTAGTTTGACAAATTTTAAACTGTTAAAAAAAAATAAAGCCATACCTCTAATCACTCCTGTCCCACAGAACACAGCCGCGTTAGCTACTTTCGTCAAATGAGTCACTGCGGTGGTTCTTGGGATCAGCTCAGTGGCCACATTCCCCAAGTCACAAAAGAAAAACAGCTGAATTTTGTACACACATTTAAAAAAAGCAACAAAGGGACAAATAAGGGCCACCTTGTATAACAGCACTTGGAGACACAGAACAACAGTGAAAGGGCTAACAGTGGTGGTGGTGGGTGAGATATATACAGAGCTACTCTCAGCCTACAGTAAATAGTGCACTGAAGGGACTATTTTCTGGTCAAATTTACAAGTCATCAGTTTAAAACAAGTAAAATTCATGTAAAACAAAAGAACCTCTTTCTGCATCTTAATTAGAACACCATCTAATAAAATAATACACAACAAGCCATTGTAAAATAGCAATGAGGCTCTCCTGGGTGTGTATTATTGTGTAATAATGTCACTCCTGGGGTGGTGGAAGCAGTAGGTTTACCCTGCTTCAACTCTCAACCTAGGAGTGTCATTATTACACAATAACACACACCCTGTCGTGCCTTATTCCTTAAATGTTTTACTTCTTCTTATTTTTGAGTGCATTAACTGTTTTGTTGATCTGAATATCTTACTGTTTACACCAATTCCCAGACACCTTCAGGAGATACTTAAGAACACTTTTGTACTATAAAATAAGAGTTTAGTTAGGGGTATATGAGTGATGTAGTGTAAGCCCCCCCGTCGCAGGGGGGGGCTTTTCTGCCCTTTGCAAACCCACCTTCCTTGGCGCTGGTAGGGAGTTTTCGCACCTTGTAAAATCTCGGTGTTAGCCTGTAGAGGGCTGCACCAGTGGAGAGTATACTGTATGAGCTTAGGCAGGTGGGTAGAGAAAGAGAGAGGAAGACTCAACAGTTGGAAGCAGGGCAGTCTCTGGAGGGTCCCCCACCAGTACTTAGGCAGGTCAGTCTACAGTTTTGGTGTGCCGGTCCACTTTGGGCTCCATGGGAAGGAGCGAGTCAGGCAGTAGCAGTCACTGGGGTTTCAGGGGTATTTTTCCATCATTATGCCTGTCTTAAATTATTCCGATTGGTTGGACATCGACTGTGCTGTAGAAGGATTGAAGTGAAGTCGCCATTTTGTGAAAAGTCAAAAGCAAGAGAGAGAGTAGCAAAAGCAACAGGTAGAGACTTCAGTAGCTGAGCAGTGGTACTGGGAGACCAGAAACTTTGGAGAGAACTCAATGTTACGTTGTGGTCTGTGTACAGAAACAAGAGATGGCAGAGGGATCTACACCAAAGGAGAAACCTCTGGCAATGGTTCTGACCTGTCTGTGCTCATGGTTATGACATTGGACAGGGAGAGGGCGGGGAAATGATCGCTTGTGTCAGGTGTGGATATTGTGGGGAAGGAGCTGTACATCTGCCCTTATGCACAATTTGCTCCAGTACTGTTCCTGGAGGCATTTTTGGGGGCCCACTGTTCACTTTTTCTTGGGAGTACCCTGCCTGTATGTCCGCTGGCCTTGTGTCACTTCTGTCTCAAAGCAGTCTGGGGATTAGTACCGGTGCCAGGCTAGAACTTCAGGAGATTATGGAGGATGAAAAGGAGGTGAGAGAGGGATCCCCAGAGGTTATGGTGGAGGTGGTGGAAGAAGTGACTGAGGGCAGAGAGGAGGAGCACAGCCATCTGCCCAGCTCCTCCTCCCCAACTGTCCACTATCCCCATGGCAGAGGGAGGGGCAGGGGCCTGCAAAAGCCATCTGGGGAGCCTGCAAGGCCCAGGGAGTCTCTGGCGGGGTCTGTGCTAGGTGACAGTACACCCGCTACCCCAGCTGTAGCAGAAGCCCCACCGGCAATGCGTACCCAACCTGTGATTAGGGTGGATGCCACTGGAGTAATGATAGAGCATGAGGAAATCCATGATGATCCACAGCCTGATGTGACTGAGGGATCCCCAAAGCGATACCAATTCTCAGATCATGAGATCCAGCGGACCATACCTAGGCCTTATCATTGCCGGGCCATCAAGTTACCAGATAAGATCCCTCACCTGGTGGCGCAGTCAAGAGCTTTATGGTTATGAATGGATGGACTGTTAATGATCCTGTGAATGCCATCTACAGAACTGGGGTGTTGTTGGAGCAAGGTAGTGCAAGGTGCACCAGTGTCTGGGACCTGCCTGAATGGTCACAGGCAGAACACTGGGTAAGGCAAAGACTGCAAGTGGAATAACCCCAGCTGAAATACCCTTACATGCCAGAAAGGATGTGGGATGTTATTGAGGAGATGAGAGGCAACTGGGTATTTAAGGAGACACTGAATCAGTTGTGGTCCCGACCTGGGGTCTGGCTATGCCTCCCAACTGCTCATTCAAAAGGCACGGGCTATGTGCCACAACGGAGAGTGGGAGGGTCTCATGCTTTTCAAACATTTTGCCATGGTCCAAGACATGGCAGGCTGTCAAGCAAAACAAAATTGTATGTAATTGCCAAGGACTCTTTTGGGGACTTGACCACAAAGTCTGATCCAGATTACTATTTCCCTCCAGGTGGAGGTTCCGACCTCTAAAGCCCACTGAATAGAGCTGTGAACTGTGCCAGGATTGCAGGAAGCATATTCTGATACAGCAAGAAGTTATTTCTCGAGACTGTTTAATGTTGAGGAAGTTCTAGTTTGTTTAAAGCAATCGTGCCCAGGGACTGTGCTAAAATCAATCTGGAGTGGAAGTATGGTCAGATACCCTGTGTCTGTTTTGAAACAAAAAAAAAAGGGAGAGACAATTTCCCCCTTTTCTTCCATGTTTAAAAATGTAGCAGTTAGCAGTGATTTGCTTTTTGAAGAAAAGGCTTAATAAGACTGTTAAGTTGGCTGAAAATGCAACAGTTTATTAAATGTTTCTAGGAGCCGAGTGTAAGCCCAGCTCTGGAATAGTGAGAGTATAATAGTTTGAGTGAGTGATGTGTGAAAGGGTGTGTGTGTGTGTGTGTGTGTGTGTGTGTGCACGCATTGAGATTTTTTAATTTTTACTATGTGTTTATGCTCCCCCGGCCCGCTACACTATGCATCATCAGGAGTCACCTAGGCATCTGTCCCCCTCTTACCTGATCTGGTGTTCCCCCATGCATCCGGGGCCTGTACACCCCAAGTCTTTCTTGTTTTTGTTGGAACACCAGACAGTAGAGAACTGGGAATTTGTGCTGGCGCTCCATCTTCTCAGAGTGCAGGGA
The DNA here is from genome assembly GCA_016271365.2 of Neoceratodus forsteri. Classification (NCBI taxonomy): domain Eukaryota; kingdom Metazoa; phylum Chordata; order Ceratodontiformes; family Ceratodontidae; genus Neoceratodus; species Neoceratodus forsteri. The sequence goes on along the minus strand of CM057455.1, from coordinate 1,361,339,396 downwards.
GCAGTTTTCCACCTTTTTCTGTGGGCGTGACGCACACCGTGATGTCAAGGCGAACTTACCAACATCTGTAATGCTCATTCCCCTTTGAATGGCTGGTGCTTGCTGTACCTCCAGCTTCTGCCAGTCAGTCAAGTGCCGAGCCTCATCCCTCCTTCCTCCAGTGAGGATTCCATGGACACTCAAGCCTCCTCCCTTGGCCAGCCTTCTAACTCCCCGGGTATGTTCCCGAACCCAGGTTGCTGGCGTCGTGAGCAGTACCACTACCTCTTCACCAGTGGGACAGCTGTGCATTGTGATTTCTAAATATTAAAAGCTCATAATAATTTAAATGATTTAAATGCATAATGGGTAGTTTATATTGTTTTTCCTTTTAACAGCCTGGCAGAATCTGAACAATGTTTTCTTTTTTTTTTTTTTTTTTTTAGAGTGTCTTGGGTTGGTGTAGGGGATGAAAAGGGGTAAGGTTCTAGGAGGCCTGCTGGATGGACACTCGGGTGAGGCTGGGAAATGTGTATTTTTTGATTTAACCTTGGGGTCCATTTTGCGGTCTCTGTCCCCATTTCCAGGAGGAAATGGGTTTTTAATTGGGGGGAGAGTGTAAGCCGCCCCTTGCCTTTTCTTCCCCTTGTGAACCCCACCCCCAGCACTGGTAGGGAGTTTTGATGCCTTGGAAAATCTCAGTGTTTGCCTGTAGAGGACACCAGTGGGGAGTATATAAGGTTAGGCAGGTGGATAAAGAAGGAGAGAGGAAGAGCTGGTAGTTGGAAGCACGGCAGTCTCTGGGGAGGCCCTCCCCAGTACTTAGGCAGTCCGGGCTACAGCGGTGTGCACTGATCGACTTTGGGCTTTGTGGGAGTGAGTGAGTCAGGCAGTACTGGTCACTGGGGTTTCAGGGGCATTTTTCCATGCCCCAGTTAGGAGGCTGAAGAGGTGAGAGACCTGTTTTTTGGAGACATTGGAACAATGGAAGGTGGTAGGACTTGGAGACCCTGAAATCTGTTAAGGTATGGAGCTCTGGGCCAGTGGGGCTGTTGCGGTGGTGGCAGGGCCACAACAGGGGTCATTGGATGGTGGCAGTGATGGCATGCTCTTTACCTTTGTGGCACACTGGTCCAGGTGTAAGGCTGAAGGTAGGAACATAGCCTTAGACTCGATGGGGCCTGCCATGCCCATGTCTGGGGCAGGCCCCGGGATCTATCCTGCCCATGTCTGGGGTGGCTCTTTAGGCCGGTAATGGTTGTGGTCCTGTGGAAACTGGGATGAAAGGTATGGGAGCCACTGTGAGTAACTGTTTGATTTGAGCCACTCAGCTCCAGTGAGCAATACTCAGAGTGGAAGTATTAGTTAGATGTGGGGCACCTATATACAGAAGGGAATGTAGGCAGAGAATGAATTATTTTGGGAGCAGCCGAAGAGGCTAGGCTGCTCATCGCTCCAAGGACTGTTGTCCCTGGTGGCACTAGAGGAGTAAATCACTCCCTTAAGAGGAAACAAGGAATGGAAAGGAATTTGGGGACTGTGCCATGAAAATAAAAAGGGTTTCTTTAGAAGAAAAGTAAAGTGCAGGTGTTGTCAGCTAGATCCTAAATTGCTGTTCATCTGTTGTTTTGCTAATTGTAAAACTCATACCCAAGTGCTTACAGTGTCCTCTCTTTGTACCCAAAGTTGGTTAGCCCCATGAAGCTGTGTTTGGAGTTATGAGAAGTTTAGCTCCTAAGCCCTACAGTCATTATGGAGCCCAGGAAATAAATGTTCTGGGTTCAGCTAATCTGGTGTCCGTTTGGTGATTGCAATGAATATTTCAAGTGAATTGACTGCTTTTGCTCTATTTGTTCGGGTCTGATCGATTTCTTCATAGCCCTTTGAGGGGTCTCTAATTTAATTCCCTTTCTGTCCTAGGTCCTGGAGTGGTGAGAAAGTGAGACAAGAAGCTCCATTTTCAAGTGACAACCAGTGGGATTCGGAGGCACTCTGCAGGTATGAAGACTTTGAAAGGTAGGGCATCTCTTGTATTGTGTTTCTATCGTGGATGTCTGCATTTTTTAATGGTGGAGATTTTTCAGGATGGCACTTGTGGTCTGTGGCCCCTTCCCCATTCTTCCACCAATGTACCCCTAGACAGGGGGAATGGGGGCTTACAAATAGTATTTCCCAAATACAACAAACAATGCAGTATTCATTATTCTGGACTGAACAATGAATATTGTCACTATTCATGCTCCTGGTAATTGGAAAATACAAAACCTTTGAAACATTAAAAGAAAATCCCTCTAGCCCGCTACAGGTAGCCAGGTCTAGCACACAGCCACCAATCAGCCCTCTTAGTGGTCTCCCTCCCTCCACCCCATCTGTCTACCCATGCACAAAAGAACAGTTACGTAAGAACTTACCATAACAGTAGATCTTCGAGGGGATCTCAGTCATCAGGTCACACCATAGGAACTTTATTGATGAAGCAGAATCCATACAGAAGACTTTTCCAGCAGTACAACTGGGGCCACCACACCGACGTTGCCTGTCGACATCATCAACCCTATAATGGTGTGAGCAGTCCCACTCCCCTTCTCAGTTCTTTCCCCTGGAGACAAATGGAGCAAACTCCTGTCAAGGGGGACTGAGGACAGAATGAGAGGTGCCCAGGCCAAAATAAAAGACTGGAGACACCAGATAGCCAGTCTGAAAAGAGGACCCCAAGAAGGGGAATGGTGGGAGGGAAAGATGACCTTATGACTGAGATTCTCTCGAAGATCTACAGCTACAATAAGTTCTTACATAACTGTTCTATCTTCTCTGGGGTTATTTTGGTCATCAGGTCACACCATAGGAACAAGTCCCAAGCAGTTACAAGAATATCAGGACAGTCTGAGAGGCAGGCAGACTAAAGCCTAAGACAGAAGGCCTTGAAGAACAGCATGGCCAAAGTCTGCACAGGCTCTAGAGGCAAGGTCCAGACTGTAGGACCTTCTGAAAGTATGGACGGTACTCCAGGTAGGAGCAGCGCAGAAGTCAGCTGTGGAGATCCCCTTGAAACAAGCTACAGAGGCAGCCACACCCCTCATGGAATGCGCTTTCACCATCTCTGGCAACTCTTTGCCGTGCTTACTGTAACAAAACACAATACAACTGGCCAACCATTTGGACAAACATTGTTTGGAAACCTACACACCCTCTCTTTCCTGAGTGAAAGAAACAAAAAGCTGCTTTGACTTTCTGCAGTTGTTAGTTCACAGCAGGCAATACTTCAAAATCCTGCGCACATCGAAAGTATGGAGCAGTGCTTCCCCTGGATTGGCACGCTCTGGGAAATACACAGGTGGGTGGATAGATTGGTTTAGGGTAAACTCAGACACCACCTTAGGAAGAAACTTAAGATTTGTGTGCAAAGATGCCATGTCTGCAAAAAATCAAATAAGGCTCCTCACACCAGAGAGCCTGAAGCTTGGAAACCCTTCGAACAGAAGTAATAGCAACCAAAAAAAAATGCTTTCCATGAAAGAAAGCAAAGCTCGCAAGTCATGGCTGCCTCAAAAGGAGACAGGGTCAGTTTTCTACAAAACAAAATTCAAATCCTAAGCCAGGACAGATAGCAGATTGGAGGCTTCAGATGCAGGACGCCTCTGAGAAAAATGCAGGTCACATCTAACTGAGCAATGGTGCAGCCCTCCAACAGCTTGTGTAAGGCAGACATAGCTGAAAGGTGCACCTTGAGGGATAAATACTTGAAGCCTGACTCTGACCATCAGATCAGTCAGTCAAGGATGTGACTCACCGGACAGGTGAAAGGGTCCAGATGGTGCTTGGCAGTCCAAATGGTGAACCATTTCCATTTCATGGTGTAGGTAGCCCTAGTGGAGGGCTTCTGAGCTGCCACCAGGATGTCACTCACTTTCAGGGAAACCCCAGACTGGGCAATGGCTATGTTCTTAGCAGCCAGGTATGCAGATGAAGGGACTTGAGGTGTGGATGGACAAGGGTCCCCTGAGCCTGCGTCAACAGATCCCTGCAGAGAGGCAGGGTAATCTGAGGTTCCACTGCCAACTGTCGCAGTAATGGAAACCATACCTACCATGGCCAGTAGGGCACTACCAGGATCATGGTGGTCTTCTCTGTCTGCAGCTTGATTAATACCCTCTGAATCAAGAGGAAATGGAGGAAAGGCATACAGGAACATCCTGCTCCAAGAGAAGGACAACACCTCTCAACAGAAAACTTCAGGCCCTTGATCTAGTAAGCAAAAATTGGCAGTTTTGCATTGAGTGGGGATGCAAAAAGGTCCAACTCTGGACAACTCCACCTGTCAAACAGGTCTTCTGCGATGGACAACAGAAACTTCCATTCGTGCATCCTGGACTGAGTCTGGCTGAGGTTGTTTACCAAGGAGTTCATCATGCCTGGGACATGAACTGCTAATAGTTCCAAGCTGTGGGCCATTGCCCAGTACCATACCCTCATGACTTCCATGCAGAGGGGGTATAAATGTGCCCCCCTTGTTTATTGATATAGTAAATCTTACAGATTGTCTGTCTGACTGAATCAACAACTGGCGTGGAGAGAGGTGGTTCTGACAGGCATGCATGGCATACAGAACTACCCACATAGAAACACAGAAATATAGAATTTGACAGCAGATAAGGACCGCTTGGCCCACCTAGTCTGTCCATTTCCCTACCTGATGGATCAGCTGCAGATTCTAGTTAATCAACAACTTACTTCCTCCTACCCCCCACTAGAATTGCCTTATGTCTGTCCCATGCATTTTTGAATTCTCCCACTGTTCCTGACTCCACAACCTCCTCAGGAAGGCTATTCCATGCACCCACCACCTTCTTTGTGAAATAATAATTTCTAACATTACCTCTGAGCCGTCCCCCCCCTCTATCTTCAAATTGTACCCCCTTGTTCTTCCACATCTCTTCTGAAAGATGCTACCCTCTAATACTTTGTTAATTCCCTTAAGATACTTCAAAGTTTCTATCATGTCCCCCTTCTCCCGCCTTTCCTCAAAGGTATACATATTAAGCTGCTTTAGTCTCTCCTTGTATGTCTTCTGGTGCAGACCCTGCACCATTTTGATTGCCCTCCTCTGAACAGCCTCCACTCTATGTCTTTGCGGAGATGGGTTCTCCAGAATTGCATGCAGTACTCCCAGACGGGGTCCTACCAACTATCTGTACAGAGGGATAACAATTTCCTGTTTTCCTACTGTTGATGCCTCTTCCTATGCATTCCAGTAACCTCCCAGCCCTCTTTACTGGCTTCTCACATTGCTTGCCCACCTTTAGGTCATCTGATATAACTACTCCTAGGTCTCTTTCGATTTTTGTTGTTGTTATTAACTCACCTCCATTGTGTACTCTTCCCCTGGGTTTTTGTTTCCCAGATGCATTACCTTGTACTTCTTTAATTGAATCTGAGCTGCCATATATTTGACCATTCCTCCAACCTTGCCAAGTCCCTTTTCATCCTTCCCACCCCTACCTTGTGTATCAACCCTGTTGCAGATCTTTGTGCCATCTGCAAAGAGACATACTTTTCCTTCCAGATGCTGTCCAATGTCACTTATAAAGACATTAAAGAGGACTGGTCCCAGTATCCAACCCCTGTGGTACCCCGCTAGTTACCCTCCTTTCTTCACTATGAACTCTGTTTACTATTACCCGTTGCGTCCTGTTGTCCAGCCCGTGTTTTTTATCCAGGCTATCACCTTGGGACCCACTCCAAGGCTGGCTAACTTGTATATTAATCTTTTGTGTGAGACTGTGTCAAATGCCTTGCTAAAATCTAGGTAGGTCATATCCACAGCCCCTCCCTGGTCTACTACTTTGGTCACCCAGTCAAACAAATCTATTAGGTTCATCTGACATGACCTTCCTGCTGTGAAACCATGCTGCCTTGGGTCCTGTGCCCCACTGGCCTCTAGGTACTCAACAATTCTTTCCTTCAGAAGTGATTCCATCATTTTCCCTAGCACTGAGGTCAAACTAACTGGTTTGTAATTTCTTGCCTCTGCCCTGCTCCCACTTTTGTGAAGTGGAATCACATTTCCCCTCCTCCAGTCCTCAGGTACCACCCCATTCTTTCATGATTTGTCAAACAGAGTAGTCAGTGGCATTACTAGTTCTATCTTTAGTTCTTTTAGAATTATTGGTTGAATTCCATCAGGCCCCATTGCTTTGTCCACCCTCAGTTTCAAGAGTTCTTTCAAAACTCTTTCTTTTGTGGAATGGACTGGTATCGACCCCCTACTCAGAGTGTTTCTCTTGTTTGGTTTAGGTACCTCCCCTCCTCTTCTGTTGTGAATACATCTTCAGGGCATTTATATTGAGGGACATCTCGACCTGGGACTAGGTACCCTGAGTCTGGAAGGAACCCAGGTGCACCTCCAGCCCAATTCCAGAGACATCCATAGTGAGAATCTGCTGGGGGATGAGATTAGGAAGGGGGACCCCTCTTAAGAGATTTTGGGGTTCCATCCACCACAGAAGGATTTTGAGGACCGGAAAAAAGTCGCTGGGGAGCGGGAGCGCCTCCAGAAGGATCAATCCTGGTCAGGGCCCTTTCTTTGACTTTTCCATGAGGACTTGTCACAGGCCTCAGAGGTCTGGGAGCTCAACGAACCCACTGGCAATTGGGAAGGAGGGACCCTGGAGGACCCCTGCCCAGAACTGGCTACCTTCTGTTCCATAACAAGTTTCTTCAGAGTCTTTTTTGATGCCTCTGAGTTGAAGGATTACATTTTTGGCAGAGCTCACAGGCAGGAATGTTGTGGTTTGGCCCAAGACAACAGATGCAGAGGTCGTGATCATCTGAAGAAGCAATCTTCTTTCCGCAGCAGCAGCAATGGAAGAGAGATGTGGAAGGAGAGACTCTCAATGTAAACAAGGTAAAATAATCTCTTTATAAAAAGATTCCCAAATAAAATACTCAAGAAAAATGCGTAGGCAAAAAGGTGAAAAACTGCGATGGAGCTTCCACGGAGACCCATGCGAGTGGAATTGACGGTGGAACAGAACTGAGGAGGGAGCGTGGCCGCTCATGTCTTTATAGGGTTGATGACATCAGCAGGTGACATCAGCATGGGTGGCCCCAGCTGTACTGCTGGAAAAGTCTCCTGTGTAGATCCTGATTCACCGACGGTGAAGTTCCTACAGTGTGACCTGATGACTGAGATACCCTCGAAGAAGATCTAATTATTTAAAAGATTTCAAAAGCATCTTTTAAAGACATCCCTAGTCCTACTTGCACCATCACAAAATGAATCATATGTTAAGAGGCACTCCTTTGAACCCTGACAATTCAGGATTGTGTAATAATAATGATCCTAAAGCCTCAGCTACTCAGCGATTCCCCCTTCAAAACCCGGCGCATGCTTCATTCTCTCTCTAAAGTAGTTAGCCACCTTCACCATGGGGAAAAGGGGAGCAGTTCTTGCTTTATTCAGTGTCATTAGGCAGACTGATTGGTTAGGGTACACCAGGCAGTAGAGTGGTAGGAATTTCTGGAAATTAGTAGTAGTAGCTTTATTTATAAGGCACCCTTCCCCGAAGACTCAGGGTGCCATACAGAAATGACAGGCAAATAAATAAATAAAAACATTGAATAAATAACTTAAATAACTTAAAAAACAGAGAGGAAATGATTTTCTTTTTAATCTCCGAATGTCTGGCTAAACAAATAGGTGCTGAATCTACTTTTAAAGGCTCCCACTGAGGGGGGCTCCATCAGTCTCCTGAGCAAAGTATTGCACAAAAGAGAACTAGCTAGTTCAAATGTATGCTCTCCCGATAACTTTAGCTAAGCCACTGGGACTGAAAAGAGGCCTTCCTTGGAGGAGCAGAAGGGGAGCAAGAACTGTACAGGATGCAGGAGCTCTGCCAGGTAGTCAAGGCGCCACCCATGTAGGGTTTTATAGGTTAGAAGTCCTTCAAGGTAACTCACCACTTATGGGGCAGCTAGTGCAGATCTTGCAGTACCGGGGTCACTTGACTAGACCTCAAAAGGCCAGTCAGCAACCTGGCCACTGTGATCTGCACCAGCTGTAAGCGTTGTAGAGTACCCCAACTCATCCCAAGGAACAGTGCATTACAGTAGTCAAGCACAGACGTCACAAATGCATGCACCAGTGTCAGAGGTCTTCATGAGGAATAAGGGACATAATCTGGCTGATATTCCTCAGATGGTAAAAGCCACTCCTGACTACAGCTGACATCTGAGCCTCCAGTGTCAACCATTCATAAAAAATGACTCCCAGAATTTTCACATTTGCAGAGGCCAGCAGCCTGGATGACCCGAGCTGAAGCCCTGTCTCTCCCATGACTACTTCTTCTCCCCCCCTTCTGACCCGGCTCTATCACCATGCCCTCGGTCTTATTGGGGTGTAGTCTCAGCCGATTAGATTCAGTTCATTACTGGGTTTCAGATAGGCGCACATTAAGCACCTCAACAGCATCAGGCATCCTGGGTGCAAAGGATGGATACAACTGGGTATCATCAACATAGCAGTGGAAACCCAGATTGTATTGTTGAATGATCCCTCCCAGGGACATATGCACAGCAGAGGCAACCATGATAGACCTAGGCTCCCTTCTGAAATGATATTACTATTACTATTAGCATTGAATGTGAGCCTACATTTGGTAAGGGTTCGAGTTCATGACTTTGTGATTCAGAGACAAGAGTGCTACCACTGGCTGACAGCACCCCTTGATTATTAAATTAAACAATATAATCATGGGGAGAATGTGGGCTCTGCCATCAGCATTTTTATATTAGCTTGCAAAGCATGTGAACATCTTGGTATCAGTCTAGGTTGTGTGAGGGCTTTTGGAGGTACACCTGTCCTCCACCTATCACAGCTTCAGAATACTGACTCTCCTCCCTAATTCTGCCCACTCTCTGCCTTTTTCCACATTTTCCCTTTGAAGTCCTTGCCTAATCACAAGGCTGGAAAATGCAAGGCAGAAATGGGTTTTCATGTGCAACTCCTAATTCCTGCTTGAATCCTTTTCCCTGGTTTTCATTCCACATATTTGCTACTGTTTACTACTTTCATATATGCTACTGTTTAGTGCTTTGTTTCTCAGGAAATGGCAGAGATGTTACACACAACCCACATCATTTGCATATCCATGATGCATTGCTTGCAACTCACAGAATTAATGTTCACACATGTTTCTACATTCATTGATCGGTTTAGCTAAGGAACTGTGTTCCTCTGCTTACATGTGTTTTGAGCATTGAAAGTAAAGCATTTTGGCCCTTACAACATAACTAAACAATGCACAGCTCATATAAACTAAGAGATTACTCTATTCTTGAACGTATGACCTTGTCCTCCTCTCCTAGGAGTCCAACTGATTATGTTTGCTTTTAAAGCATGTGAATGTATTGGTATTAGTCTGAGTTGTGAGAGGACTTTAGGAGGTGTACCTCTCCTCCACTTGTCACAGCTCCATAATACTGAATCTCCTCACTTCCCCCATGCTCCACCTTTCTCCTCCTTTCCCCTCTGAAGTCATTGCCCTGTCTTAAAGCTGGAAAATGTAAGGTGGAAGTGGGCTTTCTTGTGCAACTCTTAAATCCTGCTTGAAACCTTTCCCCTGCTTTTCATTTCACATATGTGCTACACTTCAGTACTTTGCTTCTCAGTGAGTGGCAGCGATGTTGCACAATTTGCCACAGCTTTTTCCTGTCAGTGGCCACCATGTCAACATACATCAACCCTTAAATAAAACCAGCAACATGTGCTCAAGTTCACCTCCCATCCCAGCCACTACACAAAACTGATGGTAGATGATCAACTCTGTTGCTGTTATCCCCCTTCCTGCCTGACCCAACCAATGCAGAAAACCAGAGGCGGGTGCTCGACCCCACTGCCAGTATCACCCTTCCAGGACAGAAAACCAGCAGTGGGTTCTCAACTCTGTTGTTGGTATCCCCCCTCCTGCCTGGCCCAACTATTAATTAAAACTGGCGGCTAGTGGGACGTAGTTTGCCACTGGCAAGACGGCTGCTTAACTTTGTCTCGTTAAACCTCATGGAAACATATCCGGCTATATCCTCGGCATAGGGTACTCTTCTTTCAGTTACAACTCACCATATAACAGCATTTAAACTGCTGTATCAGTAGATACATTTTTTACTTGGGCCTGATGGTGCTGGGAAATCTTACATCGACCTTCTGCCCCGGATCATGGCCGTATGATAACATGGTTTCGGCTCCAGAATAACAGTGTGACTCAGGCTGTAGAAGAAATGTTCAGCAATGTTCAGCAAACTTTTAATGGCCAAAGTCACAGCTGCCTCCCATTGGGAGTATTACCTAATGCCAACACTCGGAATCCCAACATTCAGGATCCTGAGTTCGGCAGCCCGACACACACCCGCCTGACAGAATGGAAGTTGGAACCGACAGGGGTTAAGTAGTGGATGTGACGAATCGCTACCCTACCCCTAGTCAGGCACCATAAGGAAGGGGAAAATGCAGAAGCGGGCCAAGCTGCTCCCATGGCATGGAGGGCTAGGCCACTGGCAGTTTACACAGCATGGCGCTCTCGACTTGAGTTCAGTTTCCAGGAGGGAAAACATTTTGTTAGCACTGTTGTTGCCCCTGTAACTTTTTAACCTACTCTGAGGTCGCTCCCCCTTGGAATTGGTTATTTTAGTTACGGGAGTGCAGGAGGCTTGCCCCCTACATTGCACTAAGGCCCTGTTAGTCTTCTGACAGTCGGTCTCCTGAACTCAGGCTTATGGAGTTTGGGAGACTGACTGTCAACATTCTGTAGTAGATCCCTCTCATCAGACCATTCAAGCAGTCCAACAAGTGGATGTAACCCCTAGGTGGCGCTATCCCAAGGGCTACTACCCCTGCCTGCTTGGCTAGTAGCAGGTTAAGGGGCCTGAGTTCTGAAACGGGTGCCTCCACCCAGAAGTCAGGGTTGGTAGTGGTCAAGCTAACCTGGGCACAGCCCTCTGGGACACTGTAACCCCCCCCTTTCCCCTCTAGTGGCCTGAACACTGTACAATAATCACTTTCACAATACCCCTGGTACACCACACAAGAACCCACACTGTTTGCACTTACCATCAGGGCTGGTTCCTCTAGCTCGACCATGGGAACCCCCGGTAAAACAAGGTTAAGCACAGCAAATAGCAACAGTACAGTACTTTGAGTACAAACTGGAACCACAGTCAGATTACATGCAGAAAAAGTTAGATCTGATTTATTCAGGGGACTTGAACAAGGGAAGGGCAAAATCAGGTTAATTAGGTTAAACGTTATATAAATCAAGCAGTTATGCATGCGCTTTGATTCCTCCCACATATTCCACCTCTGGGTACCCAGGTAGAGAAGAGATGGGCTAGCCAGGACAGTTGCCCGGAGCTGCAGCTGGTTGGGGCCCTGTGATGGAAAACACAACATGCACAGTACACAATATTTGTAATCTGGAGCCAGAGGGCTCAGTTCGTACAGGAAACGAAACAACAAGACAATCAGATGACACACTCAAATTAAGCTGTTGTTGTAGGTAGCTACCCTGGTATTTACTCACAATACCCAAGACTGGACACAGGCTGGACGAAAATCAAGACTGCAGGTGGTTGATCTGGAATGCCAGGAGACGCAGGGCCCACACAAGTCGTAGAGGCGTCATTCCTGTTCAAGCGTGGAGCAGGGGGCTGATCCCCAGGCAGGTCTCTCGTCGATGGCTTCTCTATGCAGTCGGTAGTCTGGCTGGGCCAGTCTGGCAAAGCCCAGACCGCATGAAGACAAGTTCGGAAGCAGTCCGTTTTGGGCTGGATACAGCCTCCAGCAAGCAGAAAACAGTTCACACAGTGGGGAACTAACTCACAACCCACTAGCAGCTCATAGCACATTTACATGTAAGGGAATTCTACTGTACCAGGCAAAGCACTCCCTGGGCACAATCGCAAAGTCTCTGCACACACCAGGAGCTTAGGGGTAGCTGGAACTCCTCACAGGCTAATCGCATTCAGCAAAAATATTCAGTCTTCTTCAGGTTGAGCCTGGCCCACTTCAGTAGCTTACTTTAGTCACACAAACCTGGATTTAGTCCAAAATAATTTTCTTCTCTCCCTCTCAGGAGCAGCACACCGGCATGCAGGACAAAAACTTAGCCATTTCAGAGTTCTCCCATGTGAATCCACTCATGATTGCTGCTCAGAAACACTTCAGCTCCTTTTTGCTCAGCTTCCAGCTTAGTTCTAACTGAAAAACTGCACGCAGCCTGGGACTTTCCCAAGATCCAAAAGAACTGGTTGGCTGATTTGGCTGTCAGTCAAAGCTAGAGCTTCCCCTTCAGTTGCAAAAAAGGCACAAAAACTCATACCACAGTTTTTCTAAGATTCTGAATTCAGACAGCTCCTATATCTGGCTACATTTTAGGTCCCACCAGAACTGTTTGGTCCAATTTGCAGCCCAGGACCAAGATAGTGGAGACAAACAAAACAGTCCTTGCTACAAAGAAAGCAGGTTAGACAAACTACATTATCATTATCGCTGTTATTGATTTTCAGCAATTAGTTACATCTTTCAACAGAGCTACCTTTCAGATTACTCATGCTGCAATTAGGCAGCTCTTAAAGAGATAGTACACAGGGGCTATACAAGCTCCGGTAATCACATTTAAACTGCTAAAACGCAGGACACCAGCCTGGCAGTGAGCATTTAGGCAAGCTCCAGGAAGACTTTTTGGGAACCCCCATTAGTAGAGGGGTTACACCCTTCCCTGCCTCGGAAAACTTGGCATTCGCGTCAAGTCTGTACCATCATAACATTGAAAATGCAACATATGGGGTCACATGACCGCTTCATGGTGTAAAGACGTCCCTTTGTCGAGCTCCAAACCCCGGGTAATTATAAAATGAAAATCCATCATAATCCGTGTCAAATTCAGCATAAATTGTGGATCACCTCTCACCGGATGTGATTATGGATGAATTTGTAGTCTCGGCGGCAGGTAAATTGCAACGATCTGGGGCTAAAAATAACAAGAATCCCCTGGCTGCAGGGCAGGCAAGCAGTGTAGGCCCCATCTCGATTTCGGCAGCAGAAATGATGGCGATCGGGAGAGAATTGAAAGATCAGTTTATGGAAGCACTTACCCCACAATTTGAGAGACTGGAAAATAAGATTGAGGGGAGATTGGTGACAATGGAAGCACAAATGGAGAGGCAGCACGAAAGAATGGAGGAGCTGGAGGGCCGCATTTCGGCCGCGGAGGATACGCTGCATCCCCTGGAGAAGAGGATAGGAGAAATGGAGAAACAAGTATTCGACATGAGAGAAATCCTGGACTACCAAGAAAACTATCAAAGGAGGTCTAATCTATGGCTCCGAGGCCTACCTGAAGGCAAGGAAGGCACAGATATCCTGGGATTTTGTGCAAAAACTCTGCCAATGCTGTTGGGCCTGAAACCTAAAGGAGGGGGCTACTAGCTAGAGAGGGTGCATCGTGCGGTTCAGCCACGGCCCCAGAACAGACAACCCCCAAGGCAGGTGATTTTTAGATTTCACAATTTTCAGGATAGACAAGAAGTCTGGAAGGCTTATAGAGCCCTGCCAGAGCTGAGATATGAGGGTGCGCACCTGTACATAGCCCAGGATCATTCCGTCAGGGTGGGCAGGAAGAGACGAGAATTTAACGATGTGATTGTCATTTGCCAGAATCTGAAACTAGAATGGTTTATGATATTTCCAGCTACTATAAAGATTAAGCATGAGGGGGGCAACGTATAGTTTCTGGGAAGCTGAGAAAGTGCATAAGTTCGTGAAGGAGCTGCAGAAGAAGAACAGGTGATTACCTTTTTGGAAATGAAGGAAGGGAGGGAGGTGGTCTGTAACGAATAGTCTGTTTGGCTGGATTTTGTACATAGTTATGAAGTTCCAGATTATATGCAGAGTTATGTTTGAAGACAAAAGTTTTTGGAGGGCAAAGAGAATGGTCGCATTTGAGCTCCGGATGTGGGGCAGAGAGGACTAATCATACGGCAGCCCCCCCTATGGAAGTAGACTGTTGGCGTGAATCCCCCATCTACAAGATTCTGTAAATGTTAAGGGAGTTCTAACGGACTATATGTGGTCTGCTGAATGACAAGAGTTCCTGGATTTTTCCCTTTCCAGAACTGGCAGCGATGCATATAAAGACAGTCTTTGCCTTGAAACATGGTGGAAGGTGGCGAGTGAAATGGGCAGAGAGGGCCTTTTGACAAAAGTTGATTCATCGGCCTACTCTGGCTGTCCAGATGGAGAAGGGATGAGCCTAGCTGGAAGGAATAGAACAACGAGGTTCGCACTGGTGGAGAAAAAGGACTGAAGGGGGGATAGGAAGAGATGGAAGGTGGCTGCCGGGGGGGCGGGCTGAGCGACCTTCTCCTATCCTCGCCCTAGAATAACGTGGGGAGCAACTGCTGGTGGGGGCTTGCACGTTATATTGAATTTCATGAGGCCTAACCCCATTAGCATGCAGAATCGAGAAGCCTGGAGGAGGATTAGGCGCTGATAGTTCATTTGCAGAGCTTGGTGCCAGAGGAGGGTGACAGGGACGAGGGCAAACTGAAGAGAAAGATGGAGTGGTTCGGGGCAGAGGTGGGAGAATGGAATTGGGAGCTCGCACCTCTGTGAATGGCAAGGGGAGATGAATGATGTGCTCTGTGTGACTTAAACTGTATAAAATAAACTGATGGTCATCAGAAGTTCATAACCTGGTGGGGGGGGACAAGGTTGATCGTAAGAGGTATCTGCGAATCAAACCCTTTAATTGGTTATAGAGAGGGGAACATACTATATATCAGAATGTTGTATGTTATGATGAGAAGATGGGAAATTTATACTGTACATAGGTTGGGGGGAGGTTTAAATGTTTTGTTATGAATATTATTCAAAAGTTACATGTTAAGTCCACATTGAGAGAAGCAGTAGACAGAGAAATACCACACATAAAGAGTGTATGGAGGTCATGTGAAGAAATGAGGGTCGCAGAGGGTTCTTTGGAAATAAGATGGGCCCAAAGGAGAGAGTGAAGATAGTCTCCTGGAACATGAGGGGGTCTCCTCGACGATTAAGCATGCTTCTATTATTACAGCCCTTAAAAGAATGAAGGCTCAGGTGGCTATGTTACAAGAGACACATTTGACTCCCTCAGAACACCAGAAATTGGTGAGGAACTGGGTGGAAGGATGTTATGCTGCTTCCTTCTCTTCCCATAAGAGAGGAGCAGCAATATTGATACACAAACATCTCCCCCTAAAAGTATTAAGGGTGGTACAAGATAAGAAAGAGGGGAGATATGTGTTTGTGGAGGGAACCTTATATGGTTCCCGAGTAACACTGGAAAGTATTTATGCCCCGGCAATAACTTGAACCATTATTTTACAATAATATCCTAGAGATACTAATGAGGGAACAATTCCAAGGGCTGATCATGGGAGGGGATTTTAACTGCACACCAGACTCAATTATGGATCACTCGGGCGGGAAGGGCAGAGGGGGGAGGTGCATGAAACACTGGCGGGAGGGCTTAGTAGAATTAGACTTAATAGACACGTGGCCTACAGCTAATCCAAAGGGTAAGGAATTTACTTTCTACTCTCACCCCCACAAAACCTGGTCAAGACTAGACCACATATATATTGAAGGAGGGTGGTATCATAGGATGGTGGATGTGGGACACGAGCCGATCCATATCTCGGATCATGCCATGGCGACAATGACAATGGAGAAGGATGTGAATAGAGTGAGGCCTGCTACATAGAGGTTCCCCCTATATTTGATGGGGAAGGAAGAGTTCCAGAATTATTTAATGGAACAATTAGAGAAGTATGTGGCATTTAATAGGGATACGGCCCCGTCTAAACAAGTTTTTTGGGATGCAGGGAAGGCTTATCAAAGAGGGGCCATCATAGGATATGTGGCAAGATACAAGATAGAACAGGCCAAAAGGTATGACGAGTTACTCCAGCAGGTTAAAGACTTGGAGCGGAGGGTAGTCGGAGGAGATGAAGGGAGCACCCAGATCTTAGCGGCAGCTAGAGGGACACTTAATAGTATGCTAGTTGATCAGGCAAGAACCCAGCTTTGGTTTGTGAAGCATAAGTTTTATGAATGGGGCAACAAGCCAGGTCCTATGTTAGTGAACCTTATTAAGGGTAGAAGAGAGAGGACAAGAATCCAGGAGATCCGGGCAGAGGGAGGAGCGTTGCTGAAGGAACCGCAGGCTATTGGGGAAAGGTTTAGGAAATTTTACCAGACTCTGTACAGAAGTGAAGGAGAGGGCCAATTGGATAACATGAGGGCTTTTCTGGAGAGGGTCAAGCTTCAGAAGATTACGAAAGAGCAGAGAGAGGAATTAGATAAAGAAATCTCTAAAGAGGAGGTAAAGAAGCCATACAGGATATGAAGGGAGGTCAAGACGGCGGGCGGATGGACTCCCAACTGAGTTTTACAAGGCATTGGGGCCAAAAGTGGTAGACTTACTTTGGGAAGTTTTTCGAGAGCCGAGAGAGGGAAATCCACTCCCCCCCTCCATGGTAATGGCAACGATTTGTGTTATCCCAAAGCATGGAAAAGACCCACAGGAGTGTACTGCGTATCGGCCTATATCCCTACTAAATGTGGATGCTAAAATTTATGCTAAGGTGCTGGCGGGGCATCTGGAGGGGCTTCTCCCCCGAATGGTGCATCCGGACCAGACAGGCTTCGTAAAGGGAAGACACTCCTACCACAATGTGAGAAGGGTCCTGAATGTGGTATATGGCTCTTCTCGGCACCCGGGGCCGACAGCGATTTTGGCTCTGGACGCTGAGAAGGCCTTTGATCACATTGAGTGGAGATTCCTCTTTGAGGTTCTGAGCGGATTTGGCTTGGGGGAGGGATTCATCACCATGGTGAGGGCATTATATGCCTCCCCGCAGGCGGCAGTATTAGTTAATGGGGTTATATCACAGAGTTTTGGCCTGTTCAGGGTGTTGAGACAAGGTTGCCCTCTTTCCCTACTATTGTTCGATCTAGCAATTGAACCCTTAGCTGTGGCCATAAGACAGAATCCAAATATAGAGGGGGTGGTTGGGATGAGAGGTCAACAGCATAAGTTGTCGCTGTATGTAGACGACATGATCCTATATCTCGGTGACCCAGAGAGGTCTGTCCCTCTACTGCTAGACATGATAGAAAGCTTTTCACTGTTCTCAGGGTACAAGATAAACTTAGATAAATCAGCGATTATGCTTTTGGGAAGGGGGAGCTTAAAGGGATGTGAGACGTGGGGATTGAAGGAAGTTAAGATATGCTTTAAGTATCTGGGTGTGAATATTGGTAAGACTATCTCCGAACTGTATGGTCTAAATTATGGACCGTTGGTGAATGGGATGACAACAGAACTGAAAAGATGGAGAGCGTTACCGATATCGTGGATCGGTCGCATGAACCTGTTAAAAATGAAAGTTCTGCCAAGAATTTTATACTTGTTGCAAATGCTTCCAATGGTACTTAGTAAGAAGGACAGTAAGAAGCTGGAAAAGAGCTTCTCTGACTTTTTATGGTGGGGGAAGAAGGCCAGAATTAGCTTGGGCAAACTAAAATTGAGCATAAAGGAGGGGGATTGAATTTCCCAGATGTGAAGAGCTATTATCTGGCCACATAAATGAGAATAGTAAAGGATTGGGTGGCTAGACCAGAGGTGGCCAGTTGGATAGATCTAGAGGAGATGGAAGGGCAGGGCAGGTTATCAGCATGCCTAGCTAGGGAAGGGAAGAAAGCCTATATAGCGCAGAAGCGAACAAACCCGCTGGTGGTCATGACACTGCACAGTTGGGAGCAGATTAAGAAACATGCCGGGAGCACGGAGGCAGAAACAATGCTCCTTCCTTTGAATAAAAAGCCTTTCTTTTGCCCTGGGCTGGAGGATCTAGGCTTCGAGGAATGGAATAATAGAGGGATACATAGTGTGGGGGACCTTGTAGGGAGATCAAGTGTAAGCTCCTTCCAGGAGCTAAAGGAAAACAGGGGAATACCGAGCAGTCATATGTTTCGATTCTTTCAAGCCAGGGACTATTGTATGAGATTGAGAAGACGAGGCCCCCGGTCTCTCCCACTACAACAGATGGAGGCCCTGGTGCTTAGAGCCAGGGGAGACCCTAAAGGTATGATTGGGAAGGCGGTCCATATACTTAGAGATAGCCTCCGGGATATGACAAAGAGTACGAAGGGGCTGTGGGAGAGGGACTTGGGGCTTCTGATCAATGACCATAACTGGGGAATTATGCTAGAGATGCACATGGGTCTCTTTATCTCAAATAAACATAAAGAATCGGCTTATATGTTTATTCATAGACTGTTTTATCCCCCGGTGGTAGTACATAGATATCAATCAGAGATATCAGATATGTGCAATAGATGCCAAGAACAAAGGGGCACCTACCTGCACTGTTTTTGGACCTGTCCTCGCTTGCAGATCTTCTGGAAAAGAGTGGTGCAGAATATGAAGGAAACGATGGGGACAGAGGTCCCCTTACATCCGATAGATCTTTTATTTGGCATAGAAATAATGGAGGGGGAAGAATGGGCCCCATATAAGAAATCGGTCAGGATTGTAGTTTCACAGGCTAGACAAGCCATTTTAAATACATGGGTATTGGCGAGGGACTCTTCTATTGAGCAATGGCGGGCTATGATTATTGGTGCCCTGGCAATGGAGAGAAGGACATATCTTACACAAGGGAGACTGGATTCCTTCATATCCATGTGGAATCCTTTATTGTCAGCTCTTTCCATGAAAGAAGCTATGATTGTACAGAGGGAGGCCTAAGGAAGGATGGGAAGAAGAGGGGACCTACACTCTAGAATAATAGGCTAGCTGAGTTGTGTGGTATGAGTGAAAGGTATTTTGGAAATCAAATAAGAGTATAAAAGCTGAGAGTAAAATTGGATGGGATTTATACGAAAACATATATGAAATGATGTGGACATATGTATATAGTTTTTAGAGCTATGTGAGATGTTGAGTTTTTTTTTTCTTTCTCCTGTCCCTTGTGCCTTCTCAGAATTTTATGTTTTGTATGCTGTAAAGTAGGCGTGTGACTTTGTGGAGTTGTTGTCTTGCAATGTATGTTGTGGTTTTGCTTTTGGCAAATGTTATGTGTATAAATGTCTGTAGTTGGATAAAATTCAATAAAAATGTTAAACAAAAAAGAAAAGAAAATGCAACATATGCAAGATATTTATACCATAAGCATGCTATACAAGTACTATCGGATTCATCAATTGGTATAACTTGTCACTTTACTATACATTTCAATGTACTCCACTATATAATTTCCATTCTGACAATACATTATGCATATTTCAGAATGGTAAATTGAACATTACTATACAGAATCATGTAATATCTTCTTGTACTCTAAACAATGCAAGAGGGGGCCCTTCCCTATCAGCTAACGTAGGGCTAGATGGAGCAGGGGCACCATGGTGAGAGGGCAGAACAAGTAACCTGGAATGGGCCATCAAGCTCAGTTTGGGCAGTGAGCTCTGACAGACATAAACACCTTTGTGGACTACATTGAGATGCAAATCCACTGGCTTCCCAGGGGATTCGTGACTGAAGCGCACCACTACCTTGACAGCTCGGCCAGTTTTTCTGGGGTGAACAACCACAATCTCTGTACTTTCAGCAATGGTCTTGGAGCTTTCATCACTTGTAAGGGGTGTCTCTGCATGAAGGGGAATGTCCAAGCTGGGAGCACTGCCAGTCCCTTGCTCTGTAGTCTCTGTTTCTACAACACTTGGCTCATTTTGAAGGAACTGGAAGGGGACAGGATCAGTTGTGTTCCAGGACAGTAGCTGCTTCTTGTTTTCACAGGGTTTCTTGTGGATTTTACTTGGTAGAAGGTTATTTATTTTCTTTCTTACTTCTAAGGGGCTAGCAGGGTATTGTTTTGGGGGATGTTGGAAGTTTGAAAACTGGTTTTGTGGCTGTAAGTGGGCTTATGCGTTGGATGTTTCACTGTGTAACAGGCTGCGCTGGTGGTGGCCTATTTCTTCTGATTTAAAACCTATTTGGTGGGATTTGCTTGGGCCTGGTTATTTGAATTGGAGACCTATATCTGTTAATTTCAAGCCTATTTTGATGTGTTGTTAGTGAAGCTGATTAAATTGGAGACCTGTTTCCTTTGGCAGCAAACATATTTTGGGGGCTTTGAGTTGAATTTTGATTCCTTGTTGCTGACTTTAGTAGCTGCAAAGGTTAGTGCATAGTGGGGGAAGGGTGTTAATGGACTGGCCAGGTCTCACTCAGCTAATTGACTGGAGGCAGAGCTGAATCAGGTTTGTGGTGTTAGCTGCTTTGTCTTCTCAGAAGGAACTGGAAGGGGACAGGATCAGTTGTGTTCCAGGACAGTAGCTGCTTCTTGTTGTTTTCACAGGGTTTCTTGTGGATTTTACTTGGTAGAAGGTTATTTATTTTCTTTCTTACTTCTAAGGGGCTAGCAGGGTATTGTTTTGGGGGCTGTTGGAAGTTTGAAAACTGGTTTGGTGGCTGTAAGTGGACTCATTTGTTGAATGTTTCACTGTGTAACAGGCTACACTGGTGGAGGCCTATTTCTTCTGATTTAAAACCTATTTGGTGGGATTTGCTTGGGGTTGGTTTTTTGGTTGCTGGGCTTGGAGGGGAGACACAGGGCTGATACACTGTCTTTTGTGTCGGGTGTCTGACCAAGACCACCCTCCCCAACCTCCCTCCCAGAGTGCTGCTAATTTATAGGGGAATACCTGCCCTGCAATTGGAGGAAAAGGCTGCAGGTACAGCTCATGTAGTTCTAGCCACTGGGGGTTGGATTTAAAGGCTGGGAGAGAGGAGCTTAGGGAGTTGTTCATTTCCCTTATAAGTTTACTGTGTTGTACTGCACCTAGTAACAGGGTTACCGGTGTACTGTGGGACTGTATCTAAGATTAATGGGTGACTTGATTAGGCAGTAGGGGTGTATCTTGGACTAGGGGGGAACCTGGTGGCTCACCCAAGGAAACCTACCTGGAAGGGGATGGAATCACACGTCATTAGGGCTGGCATTTTTAGGAGGGTGGTGGGGTGCACAGGGTGTGGAGCAGCCATGATACTGGACTGGGCTTGGAAGTTCGGTGGTTGCCCAGTGTGCTACCAGCTGGCACAGCTTAGGGAGGAGGTTGCAGGGATTAGGAGACAGCTTGGGGAAGGGGAGGTATGGTTGGGGAAGGGGCAGGGGATCTCACACGGGGTTGCACCAAGCACTGGGGGTGGGGGCATAGGGAAAGGAGTGCAGAAGAATACTCGGGGTCACATAGGTAGCCTGGCAAAGGGGGTCCAAAAGGACACTACCAAGGAAGCAGGCAGGTAACTGGGGACCCTCACAAAGGGGGGCCAGAGGGACAACATCCTCAGGGAAGTAGGCAGATGGCTGGGTCTGGACAGAAGGAAGCAAGGCAGGGAGGTGGATCAGACCTTACACTCAGTAACCGCTTCAATTCTCTTCTTCTGCTCGAGGATGAGGAGGGTGATGTAGCCACGACAGGGGTGATTAGAGACAGAAAGGAGTGGGGGCAGGAGGCAGGGGCCGGATAGCAGGAAGAACAGGGGAACCTGGAATGCAGGAAATGGGGAGCAGTGAATCAGAGCAGGAGGGCAGGGGGAAGAGGGAGGAAAGCAAGGAGAAGGACCAGTTGGGAGGAAAGGAAAGGAGAAGGACCAGAAGTACAAGGAGGATTCAGTAAAGGGAGCTGAGGGTTTAGGCCAGGGGAGCATGACAAGCAAGGAGGGACTAAATGGAGACAGGAAGGAAGGGAGGGAGGACAAGCCAGGCTAGTTTAGCAGATGGGGGAGAAGGACCAGTCGCAAGCAGTGAGGGGGAGTTAGCAAGGTACAGAAGGATACTCAGGAGGAGGAGGGTATAGGATTGGAAGAGAGGGGGTGTCCAGGGTAAATAAGGAGGGGGTGGCATGTGACACCCAGATAGGGGGAGGAATAAGGAGCTGGCTGGGTGCAGGGGCTGGTAGAAAGGATAAGGGACATGGAAGGGGGGGAATGGAGAAAAGAAGCGGTCAGAGTGCTCCTGTGGGGATTCTATGATCAGGGGTATCAAATGGGATAGGGAGGAAGCCTGGCCAGTTAAGACAAAATAACTTCCCTGGACTAGCGGTGCATAGGGGCCAAGCACGAGGTATATCAGCTGGCAAGGATTGTGGGGGTTCCCCAGACATACTGGTCCACCTGGGTACAAATGACATTGAGGAAAAAAGAGCTAGAGATACAGGCAAGATTCAGGAGCTCGCCAGGGTCTGTCATGACACAGGATGCACAGTTTCCTTCTCAGAAATCCTGCCAGTGCCAAGGGCTAGTGGGGAACACAAAAGGAGGATTAGGGAGATAAACCAGTGGCTCAGGGAGTGGTGTGAGGCCAGAGGGTATGTGTTGATGGGGGACTGGGGGGAGACCTGGGAGAATAAGGAGCTGTATGCTAGAGATAGGCTCCCTCCCAATTTGGAGGGGAGGCGAATCCTAAGTTGAAAATAGAGGGGTTCACTGGTGAAAAGTGGGGTTTAAACTTGTGAAGGGGGCAGGGATGGGAGAAAAGGCTGTCAAGGGGGTGCCAATAAAGGAGGGACTCTGTCTCCACCCCCCTTGGGAGCTGGAGGATTGCAGGAAAAGGACGACTGGTAACGTGCAGACCATCAGAAAACAGAACCCCATGGGAACAATGAGCAGGGAAATGGAAGTATAGGAAAGGGTGGAAGGTAGTCCTGCTAAATGCCAGGAGCTTGGGCAATAAAATGCCTGAGCTCCAAGTGATGCTAACTGAGGGAGCAGTGGATGTGGCAGCGGTCACTGAGACCTGGACCACTGCAGAACATGACTGGGACCTGAAACTGGAGAGTTACACTATGTTCAGGAAGGACGGGGGGAGGGAAGGGGAGGAGGGTTAGCAATGATAGTCAAAAACTGCATTGGCATAGGGGGAGTAGAGGAGGCAGAGGGAACTGTGGAGGTGATTTGAGTCACCTTGATAACAAGGGGGGGCAAGAGAGTAAAAATAAGAGTGGTGTATAGACCCCTGCACTGGCGGAGGAGCTGGAGGAGAGCCTGGCGGCAGATGTTGGGAGACACTGCAGACTGGGCAGAGGAAGGGTGGTGGTGTTGGGGGACTTAAACATGCCAGGAACAGACTGGGAGACTATGACATCCTCTGTGACCAGGGAACAGAGGTTGTTGGATGTCTTTCAAGACACGTTCCTAACTCAGCAGGTGGGGGAACCGACCAGGGAGGCACGGGTACTGGATGTGGTCCTGGTAGACAGTGACCAGACTGAGGGCCTGGAGGTAAGGGACCCGTTGGCGGGGAGTGACCATGCCACGGTCTGGTTCTGCCTGGACCTAGGAGGGGTAGAAGGCTGCACAAAGACGGAGGTAACTGACTTCAGGGGGATGGATTTTAAGGAAATAGGAAGGATCCTTAAGGAGCATTTGGATTTGATTGGGTCAGACATGGACGCTGATAGTAGGTGGGAAATCATCAGGAGAGGGGTGCAGGATGCTACCAGCATCTGTGCAAGAGTAAGATGAAAATGCGGTAGTGCCCGAAAACCCTGCTGGTGGACCAGGGAGGTCCAGGAGGTGGTGTGGGTAAAGAAGGAAGCCTATAGGCAATTCAAGTGCTCAAGGAGTGAAAGGGATCGAGGGGAGTATGAGCTGATGGCTAGAAGGGCCACTAGGGTGGTGAGGGCGGCTAAAGCAAGGAAGGAGCAGAACCTGGCCAGGGAAATTAGGAGAGGGAACAAGGGGTTCTTTAGATAAATTGGGGGAAAAACGAAGGGTGAAGGGGCAGATTAGCAGGATTAAAACAGGGGAGACATGGGCACAAGACCCGGGGGAGCAGGCTGAGGTACTAAATGAGTACTTCACCTCAGTTTTCACCAAGGAAAATGGGGGTGCTGCATCACACATGGGAGGAGACAGAGATACTGAGGAGGGAAGGACCCTTACCGATCGGCGGGTCTGGGGAAAGGGGGAGGCATCACTGGCAGGAGGGGGGAAGGCTAAGCAGGGAGAAGAGGTAGCAGAAGTGGAAATCACAGCAGAGAGAGTGAGGGGAGCCCTCAGGTCCCTTAAGACGGAGAAAGCACAGGGCCGGATAAATTACATCCCAGAGTGCTGAAGGAACTACGGATGTCCTGGCAAACCCCTGGCGGAGCTTTCACCATCTCTCTGAGGACAGGGTGGTGCCCAGGACTGGAAGGTGGTGCATGTAGTGCCTATCCACAAGGGGGATCAAGAGAGGTGGCAGGGAACTACAGGCCTGTCAGCCTGACATCGGTGGTGGGCAAGGTGATGGAGGGCATTGTCAAGCAGAGGCTGGGGGGACCTGAAAAGTCAGGGTGCCTGGACAATAGACAGCATGGATTTGTCCAGGAAATCGTGTCAGACAAACCTTGTGGAGTTCATGACTGGGTGACGAGTGCCTTGGACCTGGGTAGACCAGTGGACGCCCCTTCTAGACTTCAGCAAGGCATTTGACTCTGTTCCTCCACGTGGGCCTGTTGGATAAGCTGAGAGAAATGGGGGTGGGGAACCAGATGATCAGATGGATAGGCAATTGGCTCCAGGACCGGACCCAGAGGGTTGTAGTTGGTGGGATAGTCTCATCCCCAAGGAGGGTCATTAGTGGGATCCCACAGGGATCAGTCCTTGGGGCCCCTCCTGTTCAACGCCTACGTCTCTCACATAAGGACAGGAATCAGGAGTGAGATGAGTCTCTTTGCGGATGACTCAAAACTGGGGGTGGTGGTGGATGGGGAGGAGGGGAGGGTGGCCCTACAGGGGGACCTGGAGGCTCTGGAAAGATGGTCTAGAAAGTGGAAGCTGAGCTTCAATGCAGGGAAATGCAAGGTACTCCACCTGGGGGCCAGAAACCCGGGTCAAGTATACACCTTTGGGGGGGAAATGCTACAAGTCTCGATGGCTGAGAGGGACCTGGGGTGGTGGTGGATGTCAAAATGAACAACTCGGAGACTTGTAGGATGGCAGCAGCCAAGGCCAACAGGATGCTGGGATGCATCGCTAGGGGATCACCTCCAGAAGGAGAAGTGATACTCCTCTGTATAACTGCTTGGTGAGGCCACACCTGGAGTACTGCATGCAGTTTTGGAGGCCACACTTAAAGAGGGACATTAAACTCCTGGAGAGGGTCCAGAGGAGGGCACCAAAATGATTTGGGGCTTGAGGGACAGGACCTATGAGGAGAGTTCAAAAGCTAAATATGTACACATTGGAAGAGAGAAAGGGTCTGGCGGGGACATGATAGAGGTCTTCAGGTACATGAAGAGGGTAAATAGGGAGGAACAGTCAGGATGCTTGAAGGAAGGAGAAGGGCCCACTAGGGCATGGGTGGAAGCTGGAGGGGGGATTCAGGGAGAAAGGAGGAGGTGCTACTTCACTGAGAGGGTGGTGTAGCCATGGAATGCGCTGCCTAGGGGGCTGGTGGAGGCAGAGACGGTAGAGGGTTCAAGAGGGGTGGAACAGGTACAGGGGAAGGGTTCTGGAAGCAAAATCCAATGCAGCAAGAATATCCGGAACTGGGAAGGGAGAAGCCAGAGAAGGCGAGAGGGGCAGTAAGGTCAGCACCCAGGGTGGGAGCTGACCAAACGAGCAGACACGAAAGACCATTAGGCCTATTCTGCTGGCATTTTAGTGTGTTAGTATGTTAGTATTTTGAAGACACTCTGGCACTGAAGAAGGGTTTTCAGCACTCCCATAGTGTTCCTCAAGATCTGGCGTGTCACCATAAAGACTCATACCATCAGCATCTTCTTCTTCAGGCAAATCATACAGTTCCACAAAACACAAAGACTCAGCTTTCTTAGATGTGATACTTTGCACTTCATCTTCAGGGAGCATTGGCTCCAAGGATGATGCCGGGTCATTAGGCAGTCCAGAAGGCCCAGCTTCATCCCCATAATTTAACATAGGATTTCCACGAAACAACTGACTCAGTTCATATAAGGGGTTACAGGCATTATCACACTCACTGTCATCCGAGTTAGACTGGCAGTCACTATCATTCTGGGCCTGCTGCGGGAAGTTTTAAATCAGCAACCACGGGGGCAGGCTGACTCTGTTTCTTTCCTGAAGAAGCAGGAGTCACTGGTCCAGGGGAATCAATCTCGGTGGGCTCAGCCTCAATTATAACTTGACCAACAGGTAGCAAGTGGTTACAGTGCATGGTCTTGACAGCATTGGAGTTATTCTCTGGGTGCACATTGTACACTGGCAAATCACCTGCTTTCCAACTATGACATGGGGAAGATGGTGCTATCGATCAACAATTTTGTGTTTACCATGCAATCCTAAATTTTGCAACAACACATGGTCTCCAGGCCTAAACTCTTGAGCCTTTACTTTTCTATAATGTCTCTCTTTGTTGGCTAGATTTCTTTTGGCAGCCATTGTCTGGGCCAGTTGATAGGCATGGTTCAATTGAGCTTTAAGTTTTTGTATATATTGCAGGTACTCTTCAGCTTGGACCCCATTGGAAGAAACCCCAAAACAGACATCAACAGGCAGCTGGTCCTCTCTCCCAAACATGAGGCAGTAGGGAGAGAACCCGGTAGCATCATTCTTTGTGCAATTGTATGTGTGTACCAAGGTGCTAATCTGCTGGCTCCATTTATGCTTATCTTTTGGGTGGAGGGTGCCTAGCATGTCTAGAAGGGTGCGGTTAAAGTGTTCAGGTTGAGGATCCCCCTGCGGGTGATAAGGGGTGGTTCTTGAATTTCGTACCTTCCATAGACTGAGCATTTCTATGATTAGCCGACTCTAAAAGTCCCGGCCCTGATCAAAGTGAATTCGCTGGGGGGCACCATAGTGGACGAAGAAATTTTCCACTAGCACCTTGGCCACGGTAGATGCTTTTTGATCTTTGGTGGGAAAAGCTTCTGCATACCATGTGAAATGGTCCATAACCACTAACACATTGCCAATGCTTCACTGATCAGGGTCTAAACTCAAGAAGTCTATGCAGACTAGATCCATTGGGGTGCTGGTAGTGATGTTGACAAGGGGGGTAGCCCTCTAAGGCAGAGCTTTTCTCTGCAGGCAGTGACTACAATTCCTTACATTGTACTCAACATTGGCCCCCATCTTGGGCCAGTAGAATTGAGATCATACTAGGTCAAGGGTCCGGTCGATACCGAGGTGGCCCACATGATTGTGGAGGAACCTCAGTAACAAATCTTTGAAGGCTGTGGGCAGGACGAATTGTTGCTTGTCTATTTGGCCACCCCGATCTACAGTCTCTCTATATAACAACTGATTAAGCAGCTTCAACCTGGGGCCTTCTTTAAACAATAAAGCAGTTCTCAGATCAGAGGAACACAACTTGGACACATATTTTCCTGCACGAAGGGTGTCAAGTGCTGACTGAATCATAGGATCTCAGGATTGAGCCTGTTGAATGCTGTCATTGTCAAACTGAGGTAGTGCACTAATACCTAGAGCAGAAAAGTGGCAATACGCAGCCAGTACGCAGGTGTCAGAGGGGCCCAAGCAATCTGCTAAGCAGTCCACTGTGTACTTGGACATCTGTTCATTTCTATCAAATTTTTGGCACAATGCTCGGATGTCAGGTTCAGACAGCCTGACCCAGTCGCTCTTGGAAATAGGCCTCCGGGATAGGGCGTCAGCATCAATATGATTCAGGTCCGGTCTGTATTCAACAGAATAATCATATGTTGACAATGCAGAAAGCCACCGGTGCCCCATGGCGTCTAACTTAGCTGAAGTCGGTACATAGGTCAATGAGTTATTGTCAGTCCTCACCAATATTTTTGCCCCATAGAGGTAATCATGAAACTGGTTGACAATGGCCCATTTTAACGCAAGGAACTCCAACTTGTGCACAGGGCAGTTTCGCTCTGACCAGGTCAAGCTCCTACTGGCGAATGCCACTGGTTTCAAACCATCCTCATGGTCTTGATACAGTAGAGCTCCTAGACCCTGCAGACTGGCATCAGTATGCAGCACACAGGGTTTGGTGGGATCAGTATAAGTGAGGATGGGGGCGTGGGTGAGATAGTATACAGTATGACTTCGTGGAAAGCTGCTTCACAGTCAGGTGTCCAACGGGACCCGAGAAGTTCACCTGGGTAGAAATATGCTTTATCTGGTTCTTTGATGGACCCTTTTTCACATTTCTGATTGATAGGAGGGTAACCCTGGGTAAGATTCAAGAGTGGCCAAATCACTTTGGAATAGTCCTTTATGAACTGGCGGTAGTAGCCACAGAATCCCAGGAAACGTTGTAGTTCTTTCAAATTGTGGGGCTGGGGCTAAGTAGTCAAGACTTCAACTTTATTAGGATCAGTTTCTTTCCCCTCTGTAGACAGTATGTGCCCCACATACTTCACAGAGGTTTGGAAAAACTGCCACTTGTCAATGGACAGCTTGAGGCCGAAATGAGGGAGGCAGTATAGCGCAGTGGTTTAAGGCCCTGAGCTGCAAATTTGGTGACATCCAGCAGACCAGACCTGGGTTTGAATCCCACAGCTTCCACTTGCATACTGTGTGACCCTGAGCAAGTCACTTAACTTCCCTGTGCTCCCAGGTTGAGCCTGTAAAAAAGCTTTCAGCTTAGTGTGTCTCACCTGGTTAAATAACAAAAAAAAAAAAAAAGAAAAAATCTTCCAGTCAGTCTAGTACTTTGAACAGTTGACTCTCATGATCCTCTAGGGAGCTCCCAAACACAATGACATTGTCCAAGTACACCAGCAAATTCATGTTTCCCACCGCTCATTCCATGAGTCGCTGGAAGGTAGCTGGGGTGCCCGTTATCCACTGTTGCATTCTCAGAATTCGTAGAACTCCAAAGGACAGATGAAGGCTGTCTTCTCACGGTCCTCCAGAGCCACTGGAATCTGGTAATATCCACTGCGAAGATCCAACGCTGAGAACCATTTGCTCCCATTCAAACAATCCAGAGCATCTTGTATACGGGGCATGGTGTATTGATCAGGGATGGTCCGCCGATTCAGAGTTTGATAATCAACACACATTCTCACAGATCCATTCTTCTTACGTACAACCACAATGGGAGAAGCATATGGGCTTCTGGATTCTTGTATCACACCAGCTGCGAGCATTTCCTGCAAGTGTCTTCTCACATCGTCTATGTCTGCAGGGGCTAGGTGTCGAGACCACTCTCAAAATGGCCATTCACTGTGCAGGTGTATGTGATGGCCCACACCCTGGACACATCCCGCATCCCATTCCTCCAATGAAAACACTTGGTCTCTCTGGGCAAGTTTCTGGCTAATTCTAGTCTTCCATTCAGCTGGCAACGGGGGAGTCACCAAAATCAACCAAGTCGGGAATCACTCTGCCTGTCTTGCCAGTGTGCTTGTTGCTGGGCAACACTGCAGTGTCTGCACAGTGTACCATAGCTAAGGTGCATCCTCTGGTCATCCAGATCTCCCGATCTGACACATTACCAATCTGGAACATCACTCGTCGTGCATAGGCATGAGCACGAGCTGGCAAGATGCTGGGCTTAACCAATAATCCTTCTGGCAATTTTCCATCACCTGGCACATCCAACATCAACATTTTGTTCTTGACATCTTTGCGGAGGTGGACCTCCCCCTTGAACTGTACACTGGGTGTTAGGGGCCAGTACCATTGAATCGGGATCCTTCTTCCACATGACCCCTACCGGTTCATCCTGGTCCACTCCCTTGGGGTTCTGTTGCAAATCATAGGCCCTCTTGATCAGAGCGGGAATTCTTAGGGCCCTTCCAGTCCATCGCCTTTGTTTCTCACGACAGAGTTGTGCCAGTCTCCCAAACATATGGCCATTGGTCCCAATTAACAGGGGAACCCCATCATACCGTCCAGTATGGGGACATACTAAGGCCAGTGTCTCGACTTGCTCCTCTACACCAGTTACAGCTGCAGGAAATGACAACCAGAGGCAGACATACCCTAGGTAGGGATAAGACTTGTCACTCAGCCCCCACACATGTAGGCCTTCCAGGGATTGTAAGGGCACAGCACATAAGTGTTTGTCATACCAATCCTTAAATACAATGGTCACTTGTGACCCACTGTCCAGCACAGCCTGAGTAGGAATACCATTCACAGCCACGGTAGTCTCCATTGAAGGGCCCACTATTTTGGACCAGTCTGGAGGGACAGCAGCAGGTGCCTGAACAGATGATTTAGCCACATAGGGATTTCGCTTACTACTTCTTGAACCCTCACTGTGGTCATTTTGGGCACTCCTCAACCGCTGATTCATTCTCCGAAGCTTGCCTTGAAGTCTATATACAACTTCAACTACAACTTTATCTAGGTCTTTTGTGGACCTGCATTCTCTCTTCATGTGCCCATCCTTCCAACAATTATGGCAAAATATGTTTTCTGGGATTTGGGGTGGCTGAGGCATCACACTGGGAGCTGGGGCGATGGTACTACCAACTGAGAACCTTGGTGCCATCTCTGTCTGCTATGTGGTGAGCATCTGGAGACATCTCTTCAATTCTCTTACTTTCATAGCCAAGACATCGAGTATCGAACTGCTGTCAGCAGGAGATGCCTGGGTGGACACCCCCACCCCCATTGCAGATGCAGTTGGATAAGGGTCGTGCCTGTATTTGCAGGAGCGGCCTTCATAAAGAGACTGTTTTTTGTTTCCCTGAACTCCCTCAGCAATTCATCCCATGGTGGCACACCCTCATTGGTCCCCACTTCGGAAGGGCCTTCCGATGCCATGATCACTTGGGCTGTGCTCACCCTAGAATTACAATCCCCCTCTACATCTTCAACCTCCCAGAGTTCTTTTATCAAGACACAATAGTCCGGTGGGTTACCCCTTCTATCTGGGAACCTTAATTGAAGGAGCTGCAATTTAGAATGCTTTGCATGTTGCAGTATGTGCCCCAACCTCACATGGTTTAAGTCACAGGCGGCTACCGCACCTTTTTGGTAAGCCTTCTGCAGCCCTCTTTCCAGATGAGTAACATATACTGACAAACTTTCTCCTGGCCATTGTTTTGTACCTTGAAATTTCCACATCAAGTTCTCCTCTGACTCAGTGTTCCCAAAATTGCCTTCGAGTGCAGATGGGTACTTCTGGGCAGATGCATCAGGGTTTGTGGACCTCAGAAATTTAATGGCCTCTAGGGTGGGACCCCTAAAACTTTCTATGATCCTTTTCTGTTTCTCAGCCTCCGCACACTGCCATTCAGGTACCAAAGGGGCAACATGATCTATCCAGGTCTCCCAATCATCCTCCCCTGGGGGGGTGGGGATGGTGCCGGAGAAGATTCTTAACCTTCGGTAAGAGTCGTGACTAATGGCAGGTACAGACATAGGAGACAGCATTGGCATGGGCACAGAAGGAGGGGCAATAATGGGTGCTGGAGCAGGAAGGGGTGTTGGGGGAGGAACACCCCCTGGTGGCAGGAATAGTTTCTTTAAGTCCTCCACAGTTTTCTCTTCCTCAGCAACAACTGAGCAAATTTCTCCTCAAAATTCTCAGATAGTGGGGGTTAATTCTCCTGGGGTCTTTACTGTCTTTAGTTATCACTCTCCAGGCAGTGAGGGCTCCTTCGGGGGTGATAGTCTGTGGCACTTTGGAACTGTCTACTGGGTCCTTACACTCTACTAACACCATGAAACTTTGTGTGTGTGCAGATTAGTCTGTTGACCCACCACCACAGGGTTTTGTAAACATTCAACCTTGGAAAGTACTCCCTCTACAGTGTCCTTATTGGTACCCAGGGGAATATCCAGAAGAAGTATAGCATTTTGGGAGTCGATCTCCTGCCCAGTACACCACCCCACCAACTGGTGTACAACCACTTCTGTTGGGGTAGCCATTTACGTTTGACAATAATTCGTAGTTTTGGCCACTAGAAGACACAAAATCCCAGCGGTGAGCCTCCAAGACGTAATTCCTAGGTGGTGCTATCCCAAGGGCTACTACCCCTGCCTGCTTGGCTAGTAGCAGGTTAAGGGGCCTGAGTTCTGAAACGGGTGCCTCCATCCAGAGGTCAGGGTTGGTAGTGGTCAAGCTAACCTGGGCACAGCCCTCCGGGACACTGTAACCCCCCTCTTCCCCCTCTAGTGGCCTGAACACTGTACAATAATCATTTTCACAATACCCCAGTATACCACACAAGTACCCACACTGTTTGCACTTACCACCAGGGCTGGTTCCTCTGGCTTGACCCTGAGGACCCCCGTAAAACAAAGTTAAGCACAGCAAATAGCAACAGTACAGTACTTTGAGCACAAACTGGAACCACAGCCAGATTACATGCAGAAAAAATTAGATCTGATTTATTCAGGGGACTTGAACAAGGGAGGGGCACAATCAGGTTAATTAGCTTAAACATTATATCAATCAAGCAGTTATGCATGTGCTTTGAGTCCTCCCACACAGTCCACCTCTGGGCACCCAGGTAGAGAAGAGATGGGCTAGCCAGGACAGTTGCCCAGGGCTGCAGCTGGTTGGGGCCTGTGATGGAAAACACAACATGCACAGTACACAATATTTGTAATCCGGAGCCAGAGGGCTCAGTTCATAAAGGAAACGAAACAACAAAACAATCAGATGACACACTCAGATTAAGCTGTTGTTGTAGGGAGCTACCCTGGTATTTACTCACAATACCCAAGACTGGACACAGGCTGGATGAAAATCGAGACTGCAGGTGGTTGATCTGGAATGCCAGGAGAAGCAGGGCCCACACAAGTCGCAGAGGCTTCCTTTCTGTTCAAGTGTGGAGCAGGGGGCTGACCCCAGGCAGGTTTCTCATTGATGGCTTCTCTGTGCAGTGGGTAGTCTGGCTGGGCCAGTCTGGCAAAGCCCAGACCGCACGGAGACAAGTTCGGAAGCAGTCAGTTTTTGGCTGGATACAGCTTCCAGCAAGCAGAACACAGTTCACAGAGTAGGGAACTAACTCACAACCCACTAGCAGCTCATAGCACATTTACATGTACTGGAATTCTATTGTGCCAGGCAAAGAGCTCCCCGGGCACAATCGCAAAGTATCTGCACACACCGGGAGCTTAGGGGTAGCTGGAACTCCTGACAGGCCAATCGCATTCAGCAAAAATCTTTGGTCTTCTTCAGGTTGAGCCTGGCCCACTTCAGTAGCTTACTGTACTTTAGTCACACAAACTTGGATTTAGTCCAAAATGATTCTCTTCTCTCCCTCTCAGGAGCAGCACACTGGCATGCAGGCCAAAAACTTAGCATTTTCAGAGTTCTCCCATGCGAATCCACTCAAGATTGCTGCTCAGAAACACTTCAACTCCTTCTTGCTCAGCTTCCAGCTTAGTTCTAACTGAAAAACTGCAAGCAGCCCAGGACTTCCCCAAGATCCAAAAGAATTGGTTGGTTGATTTGGCTGTCAGTCAAAGCTACAGCTCCCCCTTCAGTTGCAAAAAAGGGGCAAAAACTCAAACCACAATTCCTAAGATTTTGAATTCAGACAGCTCCTGTAGTCCGGCTACATTTTAGGTCCCATCAGAACTGTTTGGTCTAATTTGCAGTCCAGTATCAAGATAGTGGAGATAAACAAAACAGTCCTTGCTACAAAGAAAGCAGGTTAGACAAACTACATTATCATTATCACTGTAAATGATTTTCAGCAAATAGTTACATCTTTCAACAAAGTTGACTCTCAGATTACTCATGCTGCAATTAGGCAGCTCTTAAAGAGACAGTACACAAAGGATATACAAGCTCTGGTAATCACATTTAAACTGCTAAAACGCAAGATACCAGCCTGGCACTGAGCATTTAGGCAAGCTCCAGGAAGACTTTTTGGGAACCCCCATTTGTAGAGGGGTTACATGGATGCTCACCTTTTCAGTGCAGAATGCCAAGTTGCTGCCCATGAGAGTGCAATCAAAGATCTGCAGGCCACCACAAGGGAACAGAGCCGTCAGATACAAAGCCTCCTAGACAAAGTTGATGACTTAGAACATCGCAGCTAGAGAAACAACCTCTGGCTGCTCAGCTTTCCAGAAGGGGCAGAGCTTCAAAATAAATACAGCCTTGTTTTAACAACACGTCCTGCCAGTGGTATTGGGCCTGAAGGGAGACTGCCAGCTTGACACAGAGCAAGCAGATGACACGCTTGCTCCACCACCCAAAAAAGGTGAGAGGCCGTGACCCATCCTAGTCAAATTTCTTCAATACACCATTAGACAGTTCATGTTGGCCCATGCCCAGGAGCTGGGATATTTGGACTGGCAGGGACACTCAATACAGATATACCAAGATTTTTCTAAAGAACTCTCTGCTAGGAGAACAGAATACACCGACATGCAGCAATTTATGAAAAACATAGGCCTGAAATACTCATTACGCTACCCCGCTACCATGCGGGGTCATCCACAATGGGCTCCTGCTTTCATTCACCATGCCTGAGGCACTAGAAGACTTCCTTCAAAAATACTGGCCCAGAGAAATGATGTCACAGTCTGAAGAACCCCATCCTTCTAAATGTAATGTTTAAATAGGTAATTTAAAAAATAGTGTACAGTACCTACGGTGCAAATTGTGAACATTAAATACTTTAACATTTTACTGAAACTCAATTATTTGCCACTCTATCTGCTTATTTTCTCTTGTACCAAAGTGGGTGAATAGTTGATGGAGCACTGTAAACAACTGTTGATCAGGCTTCATTATTCTATACCCAGAAACAGAAAAATGTGTTTATTCTGGATTTATTTAATATTGATTTGCTGTGACTCACTTTATGGTATCTATTTAGCACTGTATGAGGCAGATGTTTTTTAAATTTTGAAAGATAGACAATGCTTACGATAGATTATCAGTTTATTATTCATTTTAGGCAGGGCCAGTGTTAGGCACCCATGAACCCTGTGGATGCAGGGGGGCCCCCAAATGTAGCAGGCCATGGGCAGTGGCACACGTAGCGGGTCTGGCAGCGGGCCCCAGGAGCAACACATTAACCAGCCCAGCAGCATACCTTTTTGTCTGTCCCAGACCACTCCCCACCCAGATCATCACAGCATCATATAAGAAAGGAAAATACTGCCCCCCTCCGATCAACATAGTTGAGCAGCACTAGCACCTGGCAAGCCCCTGTCTACCTTTAGTTTAATCTTTCATGTCCTCAGTTCCAGCTCCCCCCAATTTCTTCCCATCAACAACATGTAATGTCCTGGTCCAGCTGCCCTTTCTTGCGTTTTTTTATGAAGCATTGTTGCATTTGTTGCCACCGGCTTCCCGTTGTGCCTGAAAATTGGGCCCTGATTTCCCCGAAGGAATGCCAAACCACACCACACCACACAGTTCATTCCACCAACTTACATTCCATTCTATCCCCAAATAGCTTGGCAGAAGACACCAGGAGAAAGGACTGCTGTGTGACTGAACTTCTCTGCTGGGACTAAAGTAGAAGAACTTTTGTATTTGGACCTTTAATTTAGGGTAAAAAAACTAACATACAAAACAAAAAAAAAAGTGTGTGTTTGGGTTAACTGAACTGAATGGGTAACTGAAAAGTCATCTAGGTGTAAATCTCAGGTGACTGAAAGGACTTAACTGTTGTGAGGTTTAAATTACTTGTAGAAAGATCTGGTAAGTAGGGGGAGTGGCTTAGCTAGAAGGAAGCTACATTTAAAGATTGCCTTAGAAAGATTCTGCTAATAGCTTGGCAGAAGACACCAGGAGAAAGGACTGCTGTGTGACTGAACAACTCTGCTGGGACTAAAGTAGAAGAACTTTTGTATTTGGACCTTTAATTTAGGGTAAAAAAACTAACATACAAAACAAAAAAAAAGTGTGTGTTTGGGTTAACTGAACTGAATGGGTAACTGAAAAGTCATCTAGGTGTAAATCTCAGGTGACTGAAAGGACTTAACTGTTGTGAGGTTTAAATTACTTGTAGAAAGATCTGGTAAGTGGGGGGGGGTGGCTTAGCTAGAAGGAAGCTACATTTAAAGACTGCCTTAGAAAGATTCTGCTAATAGCTTGGCAGAAGACACCAGGAGAAAGGACTGATGTGTGACTGAACTTCTCTACTGGGACTATATTGCCCTCCTTCCCTCCACCCAAAGCTAGTTCTATTTTTATAGGCACAGGATTGGCTGACAACAGGAACTTCCTGTTTAGGGGCAGGAAGTGAGTGATCACAGAACCCCAAGGACCCACCATCCTAGAAGGGCAAGAGTAGCTCTCCGGCCCCTCTAGCTGCTGGAGGTCTGCCTCTGAACAAGTAAGTGGTCTACTGAGAAATATAGGATATTCTTGTCTCAGAACAGGACAATCAGGAGCTTAAAGGCACACAGGCAGAAAGTAAGGAGAGAAAAAAAAAACCAGAGGAAAGAGTAAGGATTTGCAAACAGTTAAGGGGCCAGAAATAAGACATGATTGGAGTGGTGCAGTGCAGCGGCTGTGGAGCAACAGTCTTCCGGAGATGTTCTGGAGGATGTGGTGTTGTCCCATCTGCAGGCACCTCTCTGGGCTGAGGGAGGTTGCTCATCTCCAGTCTGAGTTGGCCAGGATTTGTGGGACCTCCTCTTCCATCCAGGGACCCAGTGCCACTGCCGTTGCCTCAGAGGTTGCCAAGAAAGAGGCGGTTGGACCACAGTGGGCTCAGGGAGGGTGAGGGTGGTGGAACAGAGGCACATCCTCAATGTACCTCTCCACAATTCCTATGCCATTCTGGCAAGTGTGGTCCCTCTTGGAGGCACCTACAGTGGAGACCAAGGAGGATGCTGGGAACCTCCACAAGGAGACCCACAGGAGGGTGGCAGGGGACCCTGCAGGAAGAAACAACTCCTGGTGGGGACTCCATTGTTAGGAAGGTAGAACTGGGCAAGGAAGGGGAGAGGGAGGTAAGGTGCCTGCCTGGCGCCATGGCTTGGAGGGACAGGGAGCGAATCCTCAGGATTGCCAGAGCAGCTGCACAGGGGAGGGAGCTGGATGTCATTGTCCACCTAGGGACAAATGACCTGGCTAAGAAAGGGATTAGAGAAGTGCAGGAAGAGTCTGTGGAATTGGGGAGGGGCCTTAGTCAAGTAGCCATGCGGTAACCTTCTCGGAGGTGCTACCCATCTATGGCATAGGAGAGGCTAGGGTGTTCCGTACCATAGGATTCAATCAGTGGTTGAAAACTGGTGTGGAGCTCAGGATTTGGCTTCATTGGGGACTGGGGTCCACCTGGAGTGATACAAGCCTATACTGGCATGATGGGCTGCATCTGTCCGGGAGGGAACCAGGATCCTAGGTGATAGGTTTAAATGCTTCATTGGCAAGCTTTTAAACTAGCCAAGGGGAGGCACTGGAAAGGAGCAGGAAAATCCTAGCCCCAAACAATCACGTAGTAAGTGTGGCAAACACCAACATGGAGGTGTCGATAGGGAGAAGGCAGGGGTAAATGGAGAAAGTGACAAAGGCAAGAAGGACAGGGATGGGGCAAAAGGGGGTAAGGCCATCAGGAAATGGAGGGTAATGAGTACCAATGCCCATAGTCTGGGCAACAAGCTCCCTGAGCTGGTGGCCTTAATGGAAGAGGGATGCCTGGATATCGTAGCAGTCACAGAAACATGGTACACAGAGAACCATGACTGGGATGTTAACATACCAGGGTACATAACCTACAGGAGAGACAGGCAGGGGAGAAGAGGGGGAGGAGTAGCTCTCTATGTAAAGGAAGGGATAAAAGCAACTGAACAAAAGACTAAACAGGAGGGGAGGAGAGGAGGCACTGTGGGTCACCTTGGAGACTGGAAAGGCACTACAATCCGCTGGGGGTTGTGTACAGACCCCATGTCAGGGAAGGAATGGACAAGAATATGATGGAAGGCATTCTTAGAATGGCAGAGAAAGGGAGATACTGTTGATGGGAGACCTGAATATGCCAGATGTTAACTGGAGCACATTGCTGCAGCCACATCCAAAACAGGGCCATTCTTGACACCCTACAGGTGGCAGGCATTAGACAACTAGTTTGGAACCCACTTTCGTGAGGAGCAATCTTAGACCTCGTGCTCTCAAACGGGGGCAGTGAGAGGATCTCAGATCTAGAAGTGGGTTGCCATCTGGGGACAAGTGACCATCAAACAGTGTGGTTCACGTTAAACTCAGCTACAGAGTCAAGCCATACAAAAGTCAGGGCACTGGACTTTAGGAGGGCTGACTTTAAAAAGATGGAGAGTGCCTCAGAAAAGCACTAGCAAACAGGCTAGAAGGAGGTGTGGAGCAACAATGGGGAATTATCAAAACTGCCATCACAGAGGCAACAAGCCTTTGTGTGAAGCAAATAAACAAATCAAAATGAAAGAAAAAGCCACTATGGTTCTCAAGAGAGGTGGTTGTGAAAGTCAGGAAGAAAAAGATAGCATTCCAGAAGTATAAGAAAACACAGAAGGAGCAGGACAGAGAACTGTACCAGTTAAGACAGAAAGAAGCAGGGAGGGAAGTCAGAATAGCAAAGGCCCAAACTGAGGAAAAGATAGCCAACTCAGTTAAGAAGGATAAAACCTTTTATAGGTACATCAGCAGCGTAGAAAGACAAAGGGAGGATAGTGAGGCTGAATAGAATGAGCAGTGGGTGGGCAGAAGGGACAGTGAAAAAGCAGGAATACTGAATGAATATTCTGCTCAGTATTCACAAAGAGAGGAGGAAGTGCCTAATCAATTAACAGAAGCACTCCTGATAGGGGGTCGATCCCAGTCCTTTCACAGAAGAAAGGGTTCTGCAAGAACTCCTAAAACTGAAGGTGGACAAAGCAATGGGTCCTGATGGAATTCACCCAGAATTCTAAAAAAATTAAGGAAGGAACCAGTGAAACCACTGGCTACTCTTTTTAATAAATCATGGGAGGATGGTGTGGTACCCGAGGACTGGAGGAAGGCGGATGTGATTCCCTTCACAAAGTGGGACCAAGACAGAGGCAGGAAACTACAGACCTGTCAGTCTGACTTCTGTGGTAGGAAAGTGATGGAGTCACTTCTGAAGGAAAGAATAGTTGAGTACCTAGAGGTCAGTGGGGCACAGGATCCAAGGCAGCATGGGTTCTGGCGGGAAGGTCATGTCAGGCAGAATCTAATAGATTTCTTTGACTGGGTGACCAAAGTAGTAGACCAGGGAGGGCTGTGGACATGGCCTACCTAGACCTTAGCAAGGCACTTGACACAGTCCCACACAAAAGATTATTAGTCAAATTAACCAGCCTGGGTGGGTCCCAGGGTGGTAGCCTGGTAAAACATTGGCTGGACAACAGGACACAGAAGGTAATTGTAAATGGAGTCCACTCTGAAGAAAGGCGGTTACTAGTGGGGTACTGAGAGTTCAGTATTGGGTCCAGTCCTTTTAATGTCTTCATCAGTGGCATTGCAGAGGACTGGAAGGAAAAGTATGCCTTTTTGCAGATGACACAAAGATCTGCAACAGGGTTGATACACAAGGAGGCGTGGAAAGGATGAAAAGGGACTTGGCAAGGTTGGAGGAATGGTCAGATGGATGGCAGCTAGGATTCAATGCAAAAAAGTGCAAAATAATGCACCTGGGAAACAAGAACCCAGGGGAAGAATACACAGTGGGTGGGGAGGTAGTAACAACAACAAAACAGGAAAGGGACGTGGGAGTAATCATATCAGATGACCTTAAGGTTAGCAAGCAATGTGAAAGGCAGTAGAGAGGGCGAGGGTATACTGGGATGTATAGGGAGAGGCATCAGCAGCAGAAAACAGGAAGTTGTTATCTCTCTGTACAGACAGTTGGTGAGACCCCATCTGGAATACTGTGTCCAGTTCTGGAGACCCCATCTCCGCAAGGACATAGACAGGATAGAGGCAGTCCAGAGGAGGGCAACTAAAATGGTGCAGGGTCTGCAAGAGAAGCCGTATGAGGAGAGACTAAAGGAGCTTAATATGTATACCCTTGAGGAAAGAAGGGAGAGGGGGGACATGATAGAAACTTTCAAGTACCTCAAGGGAATCAACAAAGTCCAAGAGGGTAGCATCTTTCAGAGAAAAAAGACTTGCAAGAACAAGGGACACAATTTAAAAGATAGAAGGAGGCGGTTCAGGGGGCAATGTGAGAAGTGATTATTTCACAGAGAGGGTAGTGGATGCGTGGAACAGCCTTCCTGAGGAAGTTGTGGGGTCTAAAACTGTGGGAGAATTCAAGAATGCATGGGACAGACATAAGGCAATTCTTGTGGGGGGCAGAAAGATATAGGCTGTTGGTTAACTAGGATCTGCGGCCTATCCTGTAGGGAAATGGGCAGACTAGATGGGACTAGCAGTCCTTATCTGCCATCAAAGTCTATGTTTCTATGTTTCTATGACAGCTTTGTTTCATGTTCCCCATGTTCTTCTATTGTGCTGCACAGAACATGCTGACATGGGAGGAGGTGCTGTGCAGGAACCAATCACAGGGCTCCAGTAGGTCTGTCGCTGTTTATCACACCTCCTCCCACTCAGACTTAAATTTCTGTACCCTCTCAGGTTCATGGCTGCAGCATAAGTATGGGCCCTCCGGTGCTCTTGGAACTACAAACAGCCGAGGACCAGATCCAGAGCGGCAGAGAGAATTCGATAGTGCAGCCGATATCCAGAGATTTGAGAAAACCAGCCAGTGAGGAGACAGTACCACCACCCGTCCGCTGCTGCAACCAGCCCAGAAGGAGCCAAAGACCTTCCGCTGCTTCCAGATCTGCTGTTACTGTCTGCTAGTGCTGCTGTAATTCATTTATTTAAAATAAAACGAGGCAAGAGCTAAGCCCTAGGCAACCAGCAGCAGCAATTCGCTGAGTAGCATTGCCAGTTGGCAGAGTGCCCGGAGGAGACAGAAAGACCCAGAGGAGGACTAAGGAGGATTACTTACAGGTAGGTAATAACCAAGATGGGATGGGAGATGGAGACCATGAGATGGTCTGGACCATATAATTTGAACTAAAATTAAAAAAAATGTAGTAGTATGGAAGATTGGATTCTGAAGAGGTAGAGACCAGCAGAGTAGAGGTAAAAGAAATTGCAGCAGCTGGAGAGGAGCATTTTTTGCAATTATATTATTTGTAGTATTGCTCTTAAGGTCATTCATTTGTGTCTGAGACTGAGTCTGACAAATTGTGCAGTAGTCGGTGATGCAGTTAAGGAGATTTTTTTGCAATTTATTCTATTAATCATTTGTTAAAAATGTAATACTTCTAGTGTCTCCAGGTTATTGTGTCTAACCAATTTGCAGTAGTTGGATCTACGTACAAAGATTACTGGGGGGTCTGGGGAGAGGGAGGACCCGGGGAGGTGAGCCCAGGGTCCATCTGTGCGGCCCCAGTCATTGAGTTTGGGGGGCCACCAAAGTCCTAAAACTGGCCCTGATTTTAGGAACATAAGCTTTTCTTTATGTTTAAAACATATTCAAGTGACAGTGTATTCATTTAGCAGTTTATACTGACCAATACATGC
Source organism: Neoceratodus forsteri (assembly GCA_016271365.2). Lineage (NCBI taxonomy): Eukaryota > Metazoa > Chordata > Ceratodontiformes > Ceratodontidae > Neoceratodus > Neoceratodus forsteri. The sequence goes on along the minus strand of CM057455.1, from coordinate 1,361,297,903 downwards.
TGCACTACAGAAAACAGTAAAAAATTTATTGTGAAGCACTCAGGGTCTATAGTAGAACTCCCGTGGACTTCCAGTGACATCAGTGGGTTGAATGGCGGCTTAGCTTGGAGCTCAACCTCACCCTAATAACAATCCTCAGGCATCCACCCCAAGCAACGATACAATCGCTGGCGAAGGTGACCAGCTCTAATGAGCTACTTCTCAAGAACAGCCTAACCGTGGTACAAAAGTTAAACTCCACACTGTAGTTGGAAAAAAAGGGTATGTTGTCGGAGTCTGCCAGTGACGACCTGGACACTGAGATGGCCGGTGTAGAGGGAGACGAATGTTCTCAGCTTGTCTCATCTATCCTCCAGACAACGAGAACTGTGAAAAAAATAGACACCACCTTAGAAGAGCTGAGGGAGGATATCAATAAAATTGAGCACCACATCGATCAAACAGAAGTTAGACTCACTAATGTCACTGAACAGGCAGACCATCACGACCGCTTACTACTGTTTTTACTGGCTCGAGAAAGGGAATTGACGACCTCAAGGGAAGGAGTCGTAGACAAAACATTAGAGTGTACGGAATACCGGAGGGAGTGGAGGATGGCTCTGGGGACCCAATTACATTTCTCCAGGGAGTCCTTAGAGAGGCCTTGGGCCTCCTGCCCACCTACGACTTAGCCATGGATCAGGACCACCGTTCTTTAGTGTGGAGGCCTATAAACCTGGGAGCCAGGCCTCGCTCATTTGTAGCCAAGATGATGTCTTACACTACTAAAGAAGTCATCCTTCAGTAAGCCTGGAAGAAATCATTGTTACTCTATAAGGGACAGTGCATACAAACAAGATAACGATTACACCACCTTGGTACAGGACAGCCGAAAGGCCCTTTGGCCAATTCTAAAACAACTGAGAGGTAAAAGTCTGAAAGCTCAAATACTATACCCAGCACGCCTCAGGACTGAAACAGAAAATGGCCAAAAAACCTTTGAGAATCTAATTGCTGTGTCCCCTTACCTGGAAAGTATAGGGATTCCAGTACTGCACCTTGTTAAGGAATGTCTTGAAAAAGAACTTATAAAATCGGCTTGGACTGTGGCTCGGAGATCTCTGGCGGCAGGCCCGAACAACAAGATTGTCTTCTCAACCTTCAGGTTGGATGTTTGCAACATGTTGAAGCAATACAGCTCCCCAATCCAGATAGACAATACTAGCGAGGGAGAAAAGGAGCTGAATGGACGCCAGGGCTGCTACCTCAAAGATGACTACTTGAGAGACATCTGCATAACTTTTATGTTTGTTAAATTCTTAGTTGCCCTCCCCCCCCCGAGCCATACCAGGCCTGTCAGATCCATCAATCAGGTACAGTGCCACATGGGTGCTGGAGAGAGAAGGGGGGAGGAAATAGTCCTGGGGATCTGAATTGGAAATACAGAAAATAATATGTATATCAGAAGCCTGTTCCCTCTAGTAAATAATGCAATGCAATCACTACTGAGTTTGGCATCTGAACAGTGGGGGAAGGCTTCTCTTTGTTAACATATTGTGATTGGGAGGAAAAGGAACAAGGTCTTATTTGCTAAACATTTAAGATAGAAGGTGCCCAATTAGCACAGGGATACTCCCGGTTGTCTTTTGCGACCTACAATGGGATATGAAACCAAGAAAGAGTCAAGAGTACGGTGGATGTACACTCGTATAAAGGGGATAAATATAAATAGGTTATAACTGCCGCATTATACAGCGCTACACTCCTCCCTTATTTCCCCCTTTACCCTTACAACTCTCATTTTCTATCCACGATTAAAGGGCATATAAGAGGTCTGCTTAATATATCATGGTAGGGCTGCTATTGTTCCTGCTATTATTACCTATTAGCCATTGGGAGGGGACACAACCCCAAAGATCCCCTGAGAAATGGCTTTGCCCCATAACATGCTGGGGCAGACAAATTTGTCGAGGGAATACTCTTAGCGAGATACCCATCTACAGGGTAGACCTAGGAAGTCAAATAATGAACAGCTGAGAAATTACCCAGCTGACCGATAATTTTGATTTTAAAAAGGGGATGGGATATTCACAAGGGTTGCGCATGGCGCAACACAGTTGCGCCATGTGCAACCCACTGATGTGCTTCAGCGTGATATTCAAAAGGGGAAAGTGAGTGGCACAAATCCAGATGCGCCAGGGCGCATCAGTGATGTATGTGGCGCAAGTAAGGGTGGCATGCCCATGCATACCCCAGCACACCCCGATATTCAGCCCGGGATGTGCGGAGCCCATGCAGGCACAACCCATACATGCGCCGCATACAGTTGTTCCAAAAATAAAGGAGCAACAGCTGGCCACCCACAGGTGAGCTGCTGTATTGCAGGGCGCAACACAGCAGCTGCCAGCTGTGGGTGGCCACTCGAGCTCCGGCGATACCCTCCATCGGGTAGCGCCCTCCCATGCCCGATCGCGGGCAGAAGTAGGAAACTAAACAGTCCTATATCCCTGGTGGTCCAGTGGAGTGCTCGCAGCCTGATCGCGGGCATAAGTATAAATATAATAACCTCCTATATCCTTGATGGTCCAGTGGACCACTCGCAGCCTGATCGCGGGCATAAGTATAAATATAATAACCTCCTATATCCCTGGTGATCCAGTGGACCACTCTGCCAATTGTGGGCAGATGTCTAAAAAGATTAGATCCCATCCCTGGTGGTCCAGCGGTACCCCCCACCCTCCCACTAAGGCCTGCCACCCGCTCCCCGGTCCAGCAGCGGGCGGCGGCTCTGACTTTCCGTAAACCACCCGGCCGCCCGCCAACTGACTGCGTACAGTACAGCTGTATGCCCATTGGTCCACAATGTGGGCCAATGGGCGTGCAGACCATACTGTACTACACAGTCCAGATATGTGAATGTAACAGGTATCCGAAGTTTCTTACTTGGGCTAAAGACAAGGCCCTTATCTTCTTTAAGGAAAACTCCATCTCGGATACAACAGCAGGGAACACATGGGAGGCCTTTATGGCTACCATGAGAGGCAAGATTATAGGCTACTCTGTCACCAGAAGGCAGCAACGGGAAGAAAAACTGAAACAATTAGAGTCAAACCTTAAAGCAGCAGAATACACTTTTAAACATCAGAACCACCCTTCCCCGCTTGGTCAGAAAATTTTGGGGTTACGGCTCGAGATTAATGCCCTCCTATCCCACAAAGCAGAAGTATCCATTCCTACATAGATACTGATGGTAGATAAGGACCTTTGGCCCACCTAGTCTGCCCAACATGTAATTTTGCCTCTTTAAGCTTCTCTTGAACTGGTTTGTCCCCTTCTCCCAACTGCTAGGATCCCCTGATGCCTATCCCATGCATTCTTGAATCCCATAATCATTTCAGCTCCCTCACCTCCTTTGACAGGGCATTCCACTTGTTCACCACCCTTTCCATGAAGAAATACTTCCTCGCATTACCTCTGAACCTCCCTCCCTCCAATTTCATCCCATGGCCCCAAGTCCTGGAACATCTCTTCCTCTGAAAAATAGTTTTTTCTGCACTTTTGCTCCTCCCCGTGTGGTACTTGTATGTCTTTATCATAGCTCCCCTCTCCCGCCTCTCCTCCAGGGAGTACATATTCAAGTTCTTCAGCCTGTCCTTGTAGAACTTGTGATGCAAACCCTGTATCATCTTGGTTGCCCTCCTCTGAACTGTCTCCACCTTGTCTATATCCTAACGTAGGTAAGGCCTCCAGAACTGGACACTGTACTCCAAGTGGGGCCTCAATAATGCCTTGTACAATGGAATTATGACCTCCCTTTTCCTGCTGATGATGCCCCTGTCTAGGTATCCCAGCATCCTATTTGCTTTTCCCGCCACCTTGTCACACTAACCCCCAACCTTTAGGTCATCAGAGATGATAACCCCTAGGTCTCTTTCCTGCTTGGATCATGCTATACCACCCCCCCACCACCACAGCTGATACGCTGTTACAGGGTTTTGTGCCCCATTTGCAATATTCTGCACTTTTTTGCATTAAATCTCAACTGCCACACCCGTGACCATTCCGTAAGCATCTGCAGGTCTCTCCTAATTCTATCCACTCCCTCCAGTGTGTCCACTCTGTTACAGAGTTTTGTGTCATCAGCAAACAGGGAAATTTTCCCTTATATGTTATCTGTAATGTCACTGATGAAGATGTTGAAGAGGACTGGACCCAGCTCTGATCCCTGTTGCACTCCGCTGGTCACCCTTCCCTCTGCCGAGTGACAACCATTTACCACCACCCTCTGTGTCCTGCCATCCAACCAGTTCTCCACCCACCGCACTCCTGTCCTACCCACACCCATATTGCCCAGCTTAACAGCCTCCTATGAGGCACAGTGTGAAAAGCCTTACTGAAGCCCACATGGGCCATGTCCACTGCCCCTCCCCAATCCACCTCCCTTGTCATCCAGTCGAAAAATTCAACGAGGTTAGTCTGGCATGACCTTCCTCCAGTAAAACCATGCTGCCTTGGGTCCTGTAGACCACTGGACACAATCTCTCTTTCAGTAGTGCTTCCATAATCTTCCCCACTACTGAGTTGAGGCTGACTGGTATGTAGTTTCCCGCTTCCTCTCTGTTCCCACTCTTGTACAAGCGGACTACATCAGCTATTCTCCAGTCTTTGGGCATCTCACCTGTTTCCAGTGCTCGGCTAAACAGGGTCACCAAAGGTTCAGCCACCACTTCTCTGAGCTCCCTCAGCATGCTGGGGTACACCCCATCTGGGCCCATAGCTTTATTGACTCTTATTCCTTCCAGTGTTTATAGGCGGCAGTATAGTACAGTGGTTTAAGGCTCTGAGCTGCATGCCTGAAGATCTGGGTTTGAATCCCACAGCCCCCACTTGCATACTGTGTGACCTTGAGCAAAGTCATTTAACTTCCTTGTGCTCCCAGGTCACACCTGTAAACAAGCTTTCAACTTAGTGTGTCTCTCCTGGTTAAAAAAAAAAAAAAAAAGTGCCTTTAGGACCCTCTCTCATGGAAAGGGACTTGTATCCATTTCTGTGCCTTTCCCCCCTTTGTACTTCCTTCTGGCCCACTACTCACCCCTTTTCCTCTAAAGACTGAGCAGAAATATCTGTTCAGTATGTCTGCTTTTCTGTTGTCATCCTCAACACTACTCTCGTCCTCCTTAGGTGTGACACAGGCTGTTATTGCGTCGACTCATCAGGATGGCCACATGTTGGACTTGGAGTTCTCACTGGGACTTGAGATTAGTGATCTCAGGATTGATCGGGCCCTTTGGTCCGATCACTGCACGGTGCAGTTCACGCTTGGGGCTCCCGCCATAAGCCCTTCCCCTGTTGAGATGATTAGCTGTTGCCCTTTATGGGGTTTGACCCCTGAGGGTTTTTTGACGGCAGCGAAATTGTCTAGTGTGGGTGCTGCATGCATGGGAGGTGTTGCTGTTGGAACTGACACCTATAGGGTGTTATCCGACACCATCAACTCCCTCGCACCTGTCCGTGTACAACCCATAACTTCATACCTGAGGTCACCGTGGTTTGACGGTGAGCTCAGGAAGATGGAGAAGATGGGTAAGAGATTAGAGCGCTGCTGGAGGAGATCCCGTCTGGAAGCTGATAAACTGGTCCTGCGTGCCCACTATGGTGCGTACCAGGAGGCAATCAACCGTAAGAAGACAGTGTTTCTGTTTAGGAAGATTGCTGCCGGGAAGAACTGACTGGCCTCACTCTTCCAGACTGTGGCTAGGCTTCTCCACCCTGCCTGTCTACAGCCTGGAAGGGTTTTTTCCAATATAGATTGTGAGGAATTCACTCAGTTCTTTTCGGACAGAGTGTCCTCGATCCGGCAGGTGGCTTCTTCAGCCAGCAATGTTATAGCTGACAGTGATCGCCTGATGTGTTCTGAGTGCACTCTGTCTGGTTGGGGAGAGTTTAGACCAGTGCAGGTTATTGAGGTAGCAGCCAATATGAAGCATACCTTTTGTGAACTGGACCCGGTGCCAACGCGTTTTTTAATGAGATGTGTTGACTCTGTTGGCGGTGTTTGCCTTGATTGTCGCGGTGTTCCTTTCTGGGGTGTCTTTCCGGATGCCTTGAAGGGCTCTGGTGAGACCCTCTTAAAAACTATCTTTGGACCCGGAGATCAAGGCAAACTACCATCCTATCTCCAACCTTCCATTTTTGGGGAAGGTTGTGGAGAAGGTGGTAGCGCTTCAGTTGGAAGAGCACCTCATGTCTCACGAGTTGTACAAACCCTTTCAGTCGGCTTTTCAAACCAGACATAGCATTGAAACTGCACTTGTTCAGGTGCAGAATGACCTCCTCAGGGCTAGAGATCGGGGAGACAAGACAATTCTTGTTCTCCTAGATCTCTCTTCAGCATTTGACACTGTGGACCATTGTGTGTTGCTCGTCCGCCTTTGGGACCTATGCGGACTCACCGGTATTGTCATCAAATGGTTTGAGTCCTTTCTTACCAACAGGAGGCAATGGGTTATGATGGGGAATTCCTCATCTATACCCAGTCTCCTCTTTTGCGGAGTCCCTCAAGGATCGGTACTGGCCCCAATGTTGTTCACTGTGTACATGCTGCCTCTGGGTGGGATCATTAGGAAGTATGGTTTGAGTTTTCATTGCTATGCTGATGATACTATGCTATATCTTTCCTTTGCCCCAGGAACATCAAATGCAGTGGATGTGCTAAACATCTGTCTGGCCAAGATTAACGACTGGATGGCCTCCAGCTGGTTGCGACTGAACCCCGATAAGACAGAGGTATTGGTAGTGGAGTCGAACAGAGCCTGTGATAGGATGGCCTCTGACTCAGAAACTGGGCTTGTTCTTGGAACTGTGTCATTGAAGGCCTCCTCTTGGGTGCGAAATCTGGGCGTGATTCTGGACAGGGACTTAACCATGGAGGCTCAAATATCCTTCACGGTTTGCACCTGTTTTTATCATCTCAGAAACACTGCCAGGATTAAGCCCCTTGTTCCACCTCTGGACCTCCCTACCTTGATACATGCCTTAGTCACATCAAGGCTTGATTACTGTAATGCGCTTTATCTTGGGGTCACAGGAGGATCTCTCCGCAGACTGCAGCTGGTGCAAAACGCAGCTGTCCGGTTGTTGACTGGGCAGCAAAAGTCCTGTCATATTACACAGGTTTTATGCGAGTTGCACTGGCTGCCAGTCAGGTGGAGAGTCCTCTTTAAGGTGGGTCTTCTCACCTTTAAGGCCCTACACAGGCTGGGCTCCGGTTACCTGTCGGACCTTCTGTTACCTGCCCTCTCCTCCCGCCCTCTTCGTTCCTCTAGTGGTGGCTTCCTGGCCATTCCCAGAACTAGGCTTAAATCCGCCGGCGATAGAGCGTTTAGCACTGCGGATCCTGTTCTGTGGAACTCTTTGCCAATTATGGTCAGGGAAGCCCCCACAATAGATATTTTTAAGGCCCAGTTGAAGACTTTTCTTTTTTCTAAAGCATTTGACATTTAGATTAATATTGATGGTAATATCTCTGATTATATCAGATTTTGTATTTTTATTATGTATAAATTTGTATATTTATTATGTCTAAACTTTTGTTTTAAAGATTTGTATGGCGCCCAGAGCGTCCGGGATTGGGCATCTTTTAAATAAATTTTGCCTTGCTTTGCCTTGCCTTGCCTCGTCCTTACCCTGTAGCCTTACTATCCCTCCCTTTGCCTTCCTTTTTTCCCTTACATACCTGTAAAAGGTTTTGTCCCCTCTAACCACTGTTTTCACAATGTGCTCCTAAGTCTGAGCTTTGGCTTCCCTTACTGTCCTCCCTGCTTCCCTTTGCTTCTCCTGGTACCTCTCCCTATCCCCTTCTGCCTGTGTCTTTTTTTATTGCTTGAATTCAATCCTTTTGGCTTTCACTTTCTCTGCTACCTCCTTGGAATACCATAAGGGTTTCCTCTTCCTTTTCCCCTTGCTAACCTGCTTAACACATAATTGTGTTGTCCTTGCTATCCCTGATTTAAATACTGCCCACTGTTCCTCCACCCCTAATTCCTTCCCCATTTCAGCTAGTGCTTCTTCCAAGCATTTCCCCATTCTCCCAAAATCTGCCCTCCTAAAGTCTAGGATTCGTGTTTTAGTGTGGCAGGGATCTACACATTCAGTTATTTCACACCACAGTGTCCGGTGGTCACTGTTATCCAGGTGCTCCCTCACTGTGACCCCCATTACATTGTCCTCATTTGTGAGCACTAGGTCCAGTATTGCCTCCTGCCGAGTTGGTTCCAAGACCAATTGTTTAAGGAAGGTTCCTTGAAGGGAGTCCAGGATACAGTAGATCTGCTCCTGGCTGCTTCAGCAAATGGAGAGACGTACAGTGGGACCCAAAGATACTAATGGAGCTGTACAAACTTCCCCAGAACATTTAAACAATGCTAGGAAAGCTTTTTTTACCTCGCTATATGCTTCTTCCAGAAAAGCTGACCCACACAGCATCCAAACCTTCCTAAACTCAATATCCCAACCCTTTCCCAGCAACACACTGATACACTGGACACACCTCTCACCACTGATGAAATACAAGAAACCCTCCTGTCCCTTCTCCCTTGGAAAGCCTCAGAGGAGACAGATTCCCAGTAGAATTCTGGCAAGCTCTGGCCACAGTAGTATCACCTATCCTGCAGCAAGTGTATGTGGAAGCAGAAACAGTGGGCAGGTTTCCACCTACCATGCAGGAGGCTATTATCACAGTGTTACCCAAAAAGGCGAAACACCCTATCTTACCTAATAGTTACTGGCCCAGATCACTGATCTATGTGGACAGTAAAGTCTACACCAAAGCCTTGGCTTAAAGGCTCAACCCTCTCCTCCCGCATCTTATCCGCCCTGCACAGGCAGGATTCATCCCTGGTAAATACAGTATGGACCACGTTAGAACGCTGATTAATTTAGTGCACCAAGTTGATTCCCTCCTATCCCTTGCAGCCGCTGTGGTGATAGACTCTGAAAAAGCATTTAACTCCCTAGAATGGGACTACCTCCACTTGGTTTTGGAGTACACGGGAGTAGGCTTCCAATTTAGATCTCAGGTGTGTTCCATATACAACCTCCCAACAGCCCAGATCCTTTCTAACTCCACCCTTCCTACCTTGTTTAACCTTGAGCAAGCACAAGACAAGGTTGCCCTCTTCCCCCAGTTCTCTTTGTCTCAGCTCTGGAGACCCTGGCAGTGGCACTGCGACAGGACAGTGAAGTGTGAGGGATTACAGTTGGCAAGCAGCAATACACTATGCTCATGTATGCAGACAACCTACTTGTCACAATCTCAGACCTCCGTGCTGCTATAAACCCACTTCTTAGTATACTCCAGCAATTCTCCAGGTACTCTGGACTGCATGCCAATCAAGCCAAAACAGAGGTACTCCACATAAATCCCCTTTGCAATCCCAGTATGCTAGATGAAACAGACCTTAGATGGGCTGGGGCAGGCATCACATACCTAGGTATTAAGTTTAAAGCAACACTTACCAAGCTTTGGGATCTTAATCTACAACCCTTGGTGGTGGATCTGACCACAGATATGAGCTGGTGGCAAAAACTATAGTTAACATTAGCAGGGAAAATTGCCACTGTCACAATGGTAATAGCTCCCACAATTTTCTACCTGCTCTCCCATCTGCCACTAGGCCTCCCCCAACTTGGTGTTTAAAAATTGACAAAGCAGTAGGTAGTTTCTTGTGGGAAGGCAAACGACCCCGCTATAGTCGCAACAATCTGCGAGCCCACTGGAAACTGGGAGGCTGATGGTTTTCATGGATAGAGGGATACAAATGGGCATTCCAAACATCACAAACTCTCCACTGGTTCCACCCCACAGGGGACAACACCCCTCGATGGGTAAATACATATAGAACACAGTTAGTCAAATGCAGTCCTTCCTGCTTGTCATATACAGCCCCCTCCACACTCTCCTCCTTGAAATCTCACCCCACGATTTGGCCTTCAATTAAATACTGATCCCAAGTGCAACATAAACTGGTCACTAACCTAACTCCAGCTAAACTCAACTGATTTGGGGGAATCCGCACCTCCTTCTTGGGGGACAACCAATCAGTTGTCCAAGGTGGATACACAAAAGTGTACAAATAATTGGGGATCTCCTAGTCCCGGGCTCCAACACTGTGGATACTGTCCAAAATCTGCAAGTCCGCTGGAACCTGCCGACAGCTGACTTTTGGAGGTACCTGCAGCTTTGCAGGCCTATCTCAAGAGACTGCCATGCTTAGGCGAGCCTACACCCTTTCATTCTTGGCTCCCCAGCCCTAAAGGCATAGCAAGTAAAATATATTCATCCCTGAAAGACAGCATATCAGCCAGTCTGACTGTTCTAACTGTTCTAAAAATAAATGGGAAAAGGTACTTCAACTCAAAATCACCGATCAGCAGTGGAATGACTGCTGGCATTTCACACAAAAAGCATTTAAAGATGCCAGAAGTAAACTGTTAAAGAACAAAATATTACATTCTTGGCGCCGCACCTCTGCTGTGCTACATGCTGCAGGCGTCTTAAGCTCATCTGAATGCTGGAGATGCCACTCAGAAGCGGGAGATTTGCTCCATGTCTTAAGATTCTGCCCTAAGTTGCAACAGCTGTGGGATCAGGTTTGCCTGCTCAGCTCCAAAGTCCTCCACAAACACATTCCCTGTCTAGCCCAATTGTTGATTTTGGGTATGAAATCTGCTGCATCCCACCTCACTGGCCCAGAATGTAGATGGCTGGCTTTACTCTCTGTGCAGGCCAGATGCCTCATTCTTTGTAAATGGAGGTCACCCACAATCTCCTCGCTTCAAGAGCTGATGTCTTCACTTGTCCAAACTGTCTCCCTGGATCGTCTCTCACATGTTTCGAACAACACCGTACCAACCTATGACAACTGCTTGGCCCCCTTTCGTGCCTACACCACTCCAACAACTGGGAAAGGCTAAAGTAAATACTGTACCCTATGACACATCTATTTTGTCAGGGTAAGTACCAGTGAACTCTCAGACCATGATAATATAACTGTTCTGCCATGTGTGAAACTAGTTATTTAGGATTGTGTAGTAGAGTTGTTGTTTCTTTGTGGTTCTTTGTGTTGTTTCAGGATGAAAGCTGCCATGATAACTCACCCAGCACATATGGACATGTCAGATACCTGCTCTTGGTGAGTTACCTTTCACATCAATATTTTATCATCCCCTGTTTCTGACCTGTTCACTAGCCACATGATGTTCATTGTTCCAACTGCTTTGTTACGCTTTTTTTGGTTTTTGTTATCTTTGAAATGCGGTGCCTCCATTTTTGTAACCCCCGGACCCCTGCCTTTTTGCAAAATGACAGGTGGCATGCTGTTGAAGCTGACAGCAGTACCTGGTGGGGACTGGATTCGGGGAGGACTAGGTTACTCGGCACAGGGGGCCTAGGTTTGGCTACTCTGCACAGGGGCACCCAAATAAATCTGAACACAGGAAGCAATAACTGTAATGTCCAGAACCAGGAATGGGATTCTACAGTGTGGCTTTTATCCACATCCAAACTGAACAAACAAAGCATAGATGGAACCCCACGGGGCTACATTCCTGGTAATGCAGATTAGAGATAACAAAACACTTCTTCACTATTCCAGCCCTCAGGCTCTGAACCCCCCAGGCACACAGCCCGGACTTGCACGCAGCTTTGGGTACACAGCCCGACTTGTACACTACTTGGGTTTTTCCCATGGCCTGGCTCCCCCGCCGGCCACTTGATCCACGGTCCATATGGGAATGAACCAGTTTTCCTGTTGGTGGCTCCCCAAACCTCTTTAGAGCCTAGAGGGAAATTTTCTTCCATCCCACGTCTGGGTACTTCCCTCATCACTGGCCAAGTGCATCAGGCAAAGTAGAAATCCACAGAGCAAATCCGCAGAGGTGGACCTGGTTTCTGAAGATAGGGGGTCTGCCACCTCCAGCTCCCACAATCCATACCCGGCCATTTCTCTGGACACTAAACAACTCTTTTGAAAGCTTGGCAAGGTAGATTGCTGGGTAGATGTATATCACATCTCCTCTACATGTCTCAACTTTTCCATTGTGCTGGACTAGAACATACTTTTACTTTTGACTAAGCCTATTACTCTAGGCCTCCCACTACTTCAGCAGTCCAATCCCCACTTTAACACAGTTCAGGATGAAACATGGTCATTTTAGAAAGAGCAGAACTCACCCTTTGGTTGCAGGTGCCCCACATGCGAATCACGAAATCTTCTTGTATCCCACACACGTGGACAAAATAAGGCAGCTTCTTTCTTCAGCAGTAGCCAGGGGGTTGCCCCTGGAATAGAAGGCAAACCTTCCTGTCCCATCCCCTCAGGGATGGGGCACAGAGACCCGTATCAGTGGTCTCCACCACTTTAAAAAACAGCTTACTGTGTCTCTCTTTAGGTAGAAACACACACCTTTCCCTAAATGTAGCCCTATTTCAGGGCTGAGGCTCCAAGAGCCTGAGCACAGAGCTGCTGTGCTCCTCTCACAACAATCTCCATCTGCAGACTGCTCCCAACTAACTGTTCAAACCTCCCAACATTCTACTCTAACTCCCTTCTGCAGATTCCATTGTGGCTCATGCAGCTGCGATAGTTCTATGGTGATGTCATCCCTCATTCTCAGCTGAGACTGAGAACAGAGTGAGACAGTGTGAAATCCATTTAACTGGAGTTTCATAAGCTGCCTTCCCTGCCTACTACTAGGTCTTATTGGGATTCTAGTAACCCCGGGTAACAAGGGGGTTACACTGAAAAAAAAAAACTGAGGGCCACTACCACCCACTCCCAGCTGACCACTTTTTAAATAAAAGTAGCTGCTAGTGCTCAGTCCTATCGCTGGTATCCCCCATCCCCATGTCTTAAATCTGACACCAGGGTGCCCAACCCCCAGTGCCAGGTAACACCCCTGCCATGGTATGTAACACTGGAGTACCTGCCCCAAGTGCTGCCAAACAACCCCCTAACACTGGGGTGCCCAAACCTCAATGTGGGAACCTGTAAATGTCTCCTTGATTTTTTGTTTCGTTATTTTTAAACCTAAAAAGAAAACCATCCATCAGTGTCTTCTAGCCCCCCCATGACCCCATCCCACCCAATCACCCTCTTAGCACACACCACCTGACTCCCCACACCCCTCACTTACCTAAGAAGGATCTCAAAACGTAATCCTCTCATGATGGCAAAGCTCCTCTCCCTATTTCGCCCAACCACAAACTGACTGAAAACAAGGTAAGTATAGTTAATGGGATTTTTAATGTGTTCTCAACTTTTACTCGTAACTTTGCCATTTTTTTTTTTACATTTGTGCCACAAATTTTCAACATAGCCTTTTTTACCCCACCTCATAAATAAGGCAAGTATAATTTTTCAAATCACCTCTGAAACAAGTTTTCTCAGTAACTCACTGAAATCACCCTTTGGATGGGATTTTAAAAAATCTACCCAGTTGGCCCAGTGACGTAGAGGGCTGAGGTGCTGGCACCTTACCTCGACCCACGCCAGTGACCCGGGTTCAGGAATGGACTTGGGGCACCGGGGATCAGCAGGGGAGGAGAGGATTGAGTGCCTGGAGGACTGCTCTCCTCTCCTGGGGTGGGCTGTGGGAATGTGTCACTCTGCAGTGACCTCTGGTGGAGACCGGGGGTAATGCAGATGCGAGCAAGAGAGAAAATGGAAACTGGCTCCATACTCGATCGAATGACGGCCGTCTGGTGGTTCGATGCCGTCAATGTCCCGGAACCATCCATCCCTCAGTAGTATCCCAGGGCTAATAGTTTGCTTGCCTGCCCCACAGGTGCCTCTTCCCTCGGAGGAGAGGGCCCGCCCAGCGAAATGTCACATCTGGGTCACCCTGGGGATGACTGCAAATATGAGGGATGGAGGCATGGGAACAGGATGGGTCGGAGGTTCCTTGGCACTGCCTGAAGGAGTGGCTGAGAGCGGTAGCACGTAGGGGAAAAAGATAATACAAAACAAAAATCTACCTGTCTTGCCCATAAGGTGGGTCACAAAAACATTATGTTGAAAATTTGGGGTCAAAATGTCAAAAAACTATTAAGAAAAACGTTGACATTTCTCAACATTTACTCATACGTTTTCTAGTTTTGCAAATTTTGACCCTGAATTTTCAACATAGCCCTTTGGTTACCCCTACTTCATGAACATGACAGGTGTCATTTTTCAAATCCCACCCAAAACTTCCTTTCTACTCACCTGCGAAAAATTATGCTTTGGCCAGGATTTCATAAGAGACATCTGTAGTGTTTATAACGTTGGGTCATAAAAAGACTATGTTGAACATCTGGTGTTGAAATCTCAAAAAAAACCATCAAAATTATGAAGAAACATTGAATTTCTTCAATGTTTACTCAAAAGATTGCATTTTTCCAGATTTTGACCCCAACTTTTCAACATAGCCATTTTTTTTTTACATGTATCCCATCTTAGAAAATGGGCTTCTTACTTGCTGGGCTCTGATTGGTCAGCACCCTTAACATAGGGGTACATTAACTTTCAATAGATGACCAGCAAGTAAGAAGTACCAGTCCAAACCTGCCTCATGCCCGGTCACATATCCTTGTGCCCAGCCTACTTCCTCATTGGCTGAAGCACTGGGCACAAAATTTGAAACTGCCGCCATTATTTAACTGCTTAGTGAGAGAGCGAGTGATTCCCCCAACCCAGACACACTCATTATTACATCAGACACAACTCAGTAGTGGCAAAAAAAAAATCTATGTACGTTTCCCTTTCGAAAAATAACAGTCTTTTTTCTTTTGTTTTCCTATCATAAAACCCCTGTTACCACCGCTGATTCACCACAGGTAGACACGGACTCACAACCCTCTCACCATAAGCAGCCATCATTATCAACACAAACATAATTCAGAACCAAGCAAAGCAAAACTCCAATTTTTTTTTCCTTTAACAGAACCAAATCAGACTACACGCAACAGTTAATTTCAGCGCTAATCCCACAGCATTCACGCGCATGTTCTCGATAGCCTTTGCCTGCCTTATCATCGTTGTTCAGCTCTTTCCATTCATCACCAACAGAATGAAAGAGGTGAGGTAAAAAACAAAGCAGGTTCCCCACTGAAGAAATAAAGCATACCTCCCCTGTGCTCCACAGAGCAGCTTCATGGCTCATTTTTTTACCACCGGTCCTGTGTTCCGTTGCTCTTCCAGATCAAGGTACTGTACCTCTCCTACACTTCGTTCCCCTTCCCAATCAAGTGCCATACTACTGTTGTATGTGGAAGTAAATAAACTGTTAACCACGGCCTTCAGCCACAAATTAAAAAAAAACAGAACGCAAGTGGGGGGGGGGGTTCAAGTGCCAAGGATCGGACGTGCTCTCACCAGTAACTAAACAGTAAAACACTGTGCTGCCCTCTACTGGTAAGGATTGTCAAGAACACCAGTAGAGGGGACTATTTTGCTAAGCAAACTATAAATTAATGTTTTGCTTAAAAAAGAAAATTAAATGGTTGAAAAAAAAAAGGTTACAGGTAGCCCATTTTCTAAGTGCAATAATACCCTCCAGGGTGGGTGGTATGGGCAATACCAGACCACCCAGGGGCTATAAGGCCCTCCGCCTGCAGCGTCAGGCCTCATTATGCCCCTGGGCAGCCCAGTATTGCCCAATATTGCCCACCCTGTAGAGTATTATTACTTGTATAACCGCTAAACCAAAGACAGCGCAGTCAAAACTGCTCCTAAATCACTCCATCATTTAGTCTTTGCAAACTGTCTGTGAAGGGTATAAGCTGTTGTTAAGGGTTATACTGTACAGTACTCCCCAAATTGTATATTGGCTTGGTTATGAACAACTATAGTTTTTCCTGTTTTACAGGGACGGGGTTCTTGTGATGGCACTGGTATCTAACCGTGCTATCTTTGGTTTCACAGTTTTGACGTGGAACCATTTTTACACCACCTCATGAACATAACAGGTGTCATCTGTCAAATCCTGTCCAAAAGGTCTTTTCATGCTCATGCAGAAAAAATGACATTTTGGCCAGGATATAATAAATAACACCTGTCATGTTCAGTGGTATCATAAAAAGTCTATGTTGAAATTTTGGGGTCAAAATCTTAAAAAACAATAAAACTATGAACAAACGTTTACATTTTTCAGTGTGTTTATTCATAATGTTGCAATTGTTTAACTTTTACAACCTACATTTTCAAGATACTCATTTTTTACCCAATCTCATGAACTTGGCAAGTGTCATGTTTAAATCCCATCCAAAACCTACTTTTGTGATCATTCTGCAAAATCTTGTTTTTGTTGGCATTTCATAAGTGTCACTTGTCATGTTCATATCCTGGAGTAATAAAAATACTACCTTAAAACTTCAGTCACAGTCTAAGAAAACAATGTTATGTGTGAACCTCTTCATTTCCCAGTCACAACAATTTCACTCATTTATTTATTTGTATTTCGGATGACAACTTTGAGACGAGGGCTCTTTTACAAAGGTTCCACGACAAGGCAATAAGGACAATAAGGTACAAAACATAACATGATCATTACAATGGAACTTACAAAAAAAAAAAAAAAAGACAAATAAGGTTACAATAATAGCAGCCAAAGGCATTGTCAAGGAATTGAGTTGTGAGTTAATTATACAGTACAAGTCATAGGCGGCTCAGTGAAGCTTTGTTAGGAGTGGATTAGTGGGAAAAGAGAAAGAAGAGTGGTGGTGAGGGGGTGGTATGGGAGCGAGAGAGAGAGAGGGAGGAGGGGAGAAATAGGAAGGGCATTGTGTTGGGTGTGTGGTAGATGGGAAATAGCAAGGGAAGAGGAATGTGGGGGGGAAGGAACAGGAGACAGATTCATCCTATACCCAGTAAAGGAGGGTAGGAAAGAAGGAGGAGCTGAGGCAGTGAGGAGGGATGATTGAGGGTAATATGCCTGGAGGGGATTATAAGAAGCTAGTGTTATTAATTTAATTTTAACTGTTGCACAATCTATGCCCAACAACTACACAGCAAATACAAGCAAGGGAACATCCGGCATTGGCCAATGCTTGTTACTTGTCTGAGATTTGTTTACATGCCCCCTGCTCTTCATGCCCATAACAAACGGGACTACTGTAGTACCATCTCTGCAGTGTTTTCAATTTCATTTTAGCAATGCAATGCCTGTCTCTACCCCTTCCACAAGTCACACTGCACTTCCTCCAGCACTGTATCAAAAGAAGTTGCTATGGCACTTGGCTTGTATCAATATTTACTGCCCCGATCACACCAACACAAACCTCATATTGCATCAACTCGTTACTGTTGACCATGATTTTTCTTTTTCGTTTTATTCTGTATTTCTCCCACTCAAAGTCTGGCACCCAGATGCACAATGTCTCACTCCCACCATGCCCCAATCTTGAACTGATCTTGTGGCGCTCCATAGCTTATCCCCCTCAGCAGGGTTACCTATCTCTTCCCTTGGCAGATGGATTTCATGTGGAGTTGATGGGCCTGGTGAGGTGGGAGGCTCTGGGGAGGTGGCACTGGGGCCAACGCCCTGTCCAGGAGCCATTTTCCATTTTTCTTGTTTCCCTCTCTCGGGCTCTTGCAGCACTACCACTCATCTGGTCGCTGACATGTGAGCTCATAGTGTTTCCTCCTTACCCACCCCTCCTTTGTCAGACCCACCTGACAGCAGGCACCCCTACTGCTAGAGCATTAGCATGTAATGTGCCAAACACAGGGATCACTTGTGGAGTGGATCGATGTACTCTGTCTCCAGAAAGGAAGAGCACTGACAGAGGCAGCAAATTCCTCCTTGATGCCAGAGTAAGAGGATCTGAGGTCACAGGGTGAACCCAGGTAGCCTGCATAGTAGCACAATGCTTACCCTCTGGTCCATTCAGCAGCCCCTTGACCATGTCTTTTCATAACTAAAATTATGCGACCACTTCTACCACAGATAGCACTTCATTTCAACAATTCTACCCAGACTTCTCCTTCCTGCCACCTAGTCCAACATCATCACCACTCACCTCTAGAAGCACTAACTGCCTAGTGAATGAGTGAACTACTAGCTAAATTTGTGGTTCAGACTCAAATGGCCCGCTACTAACACAGTGTCTCTGATGCCAGACAGTGTTACTGGGGAGCTGAAGTCAAGATCAGTGTGTCTGGGGGGGGCTCTCAGAGGCAAACAATCATTGCAGAGAGACTGCTGGAAACTGTAAGGAGACCTACCATGCACTACCACTGCTAGCTCGCTCTACATCATACCACCTACTAACCACAACGTATAAAGTAAGAACTATTTTTTTAAAAGTACTTATAAAACTGTTTTATTTATATACCCTTGGATCCATTTCAGAATAGCAATAATACACTTCAGTGTGTGGTACTATACTGTACATTAAATTAGAAAATGGTAAGAATGGATTCTCCATTCTGATTGTCTGAAAGCAGCTCCAACCTGGGCATCTATTTTTCAATAGATGCCCAGGTAAAAATAAGTACCAGTCCAAGTGCCACTTCACCAGGTACCTTTATATACTGGTGCCCAGCCTGCTTTGTCACTGGCTGAAAGCACCCAGTGAAATCTGAAATCCCTGCCACGTTTTTCTCTCACTTAACGAGAGTTACTGTCCCCCCTTCAACATTCCTTACCTCAGTACCACTGCCAGCAAAACAAAAAAAGCCCACACTCTGGATAGTTCGTGGTCGGGAAAAGTGATCAAATAGCAGTTTTACATAGCCGTGTTCTTTTACAATGGTGCCACTCTCCTGACTGTGCTCTTGCACTACCGCGGTGAACAAAAACGAAAAAAGGAACCGTCAATCCATTTTGCTTCATACTGTGAAGCGCGTTTACTAAAATGGCACAAAGTGACTTCCTCATACCACAGTGTCCCCACAGTTAGTCAAGCTCCTGCTTCAAATTTAAAATAAACTAATAATTTACCTCGGGACTGTTCGTCATCATGCATTAGCGTAACACAAGGTTGGTCATTGCGCTTAACAGACGCATCTTCCAATGGCTACAGACAAACATTCATGCAGAAAGGAGACAGACGATGTCCAGAGACTGCTGGGGTGAATCTTTTCTACACATTTCCTGCTGAAGTGGCAGTGTGTGTATGATGGGGGGGGGGGCAATAGATTACAATAGCTCTGTGGGGAGGAGCAATAGCAGGTGGAACAGCCTTTAAACATATGGACTATTTTTTCAATAAACATATTTTTTTCTACTACTATTCATTTTAAACGCATTTCCTCTCTTATTTTACCACTTAATTGAAATTGATTAAGATGTTCATTTTCTAAGCACAATAATACCCTCCAGGGTGGGCATTATTGGGAAATACCGGACCTTCCAGGGGCTATAAGGTCCTCTGCCTGTGTCATCGGGCCTCATTATGCCCCTGAGCGGTCTGGTATTTCCCAATAATGCCCACCCTGTCAGGTATTATTGCTTACATATATCACTCCTAGGGTGGTTGAAGGCCCTTGGCTGTGCCTTGTGACACACAGCACACCTGAGGCGTTACAATATCCCATGATATATATAGGGATATATGATATCCCTGTTGTGTATTACTGCTTGAATAATCCTTTAATGAGTTTGCACTTCATAGTGAGCATCTAACTGAAGTATCAACAAAACATTTATGCTTAACTTCTTCTATCTTTCACTTTATGTGCTGTTTATTACACATTAGGATTGGGAACGTTACACTGATTTGTTCTCCATTAATATGAGTGCACGTAATCTTACCATAGTGTACCTACTATACAGCAGGCATGTTATAGTTAGCTGCATGCCGGAAACGTAAACCAATCCAAACAGTGCTAAAAGAACCTGCCTCAGAGCTTGGGTCCAACCAAACTAATGAGCTGCCTACAGTCTGTCTACTGTGTGAACAAAACTAATTAAGATTCTCCTGAAGCATCGTTAACCATGATAAATTAAAAATTCCCTCAATGTCTTTGAAACTTGCTGAAACACAGAATTGTGCAGTGTTTGCTTTTCATTAATTTTTGCCCTGGCTTACTTGAGTCAGCTGTTGCGTCATTATAGTTCTGAAAGTGGGCCAGCTCTCTTGGGGTCTTACAGCTGGAAGTTTTCAAACTTTAGATCCACAGCTTAAAACTATTATAAAAGCACTGTTTGTATCACTGCTGCTAAGTGCTTAAAGCAAAAAGGTAAATACAATCTCAGATTTACTGCTTCATTTAAATTTTAAGAGTAAAAGATCCTTACAACATAGATGAGAACTGAATGGTGCTGGTGGTATGGGCTTATTGTACACTCACTCACTCACTCACTCACTTACTGAGTGCATCCCATGGGACTGCCAGTCTTAAAAGGGACAGTAAAGTTGTGTGAATTTGCAATTCTCCTGTTTTCAGAAAAGGCTATTCATACACCACAATGATCCATATATTACCTGCATCTGAATAAAAGTTAGTGAGAAAAACTATTTTTGTGTTGTTTTCTTTTTATGCACAACATTCTGTACAATCTTCCTCATGGAACCAGAAATGTGTAGCTTTGACTATGTCACTACATGGGCACAGAACTCTGAGCAGTGCCATGGCTGGACAGCAGCTCAGGCTGCGAGGTCTGTACATGGGCAGTCAAAACTTAAAATACATGGCTCCAGAAAAAAGAACTGTACTGAACATTGGCCACAAAAAATATGAATAAATAAAATTAAAATTTTTACCTCTTTTATTCAGGTACAATTAAATCTGGATCATTTGGAGGTACTGTATGACAATCATTTCCGGAAACAGGAACACTGCAAGTAGCTGCATTAGCCCATATTTCGTGTTTCCTTTAAATTACTTGAAGTTAACATACATAAGTAATTTTTTAAAGAGAGAATCAAGGAAATGAGATATCTCACTGTATGTGAAATTAACACATCTGGCTGGGTTACTGTCTTGTAACAAGTAAGCATTAATGCCCAATGAAGTAGGCTTCTACTGGGGAATTAATGCATGGTTGGGGGGGAGGTTGTGCCTTCAACCACCCAACTATGCATTAATTCCCCAGTAGAAGCCGACTCCGGGAAGGCATTAATGCATTTGTAACACGGGAATACTTGCGCTGTTGTTGTTTCCATTTGTACAGTTCTGTTCTCTGGAAGTGTTCAGCTTTGTGTCAGCGTGGTGAGATCCTGTGTTTTCACTGTGATGTGTTTTCTGTTTGCTCCTGTGACAGGTAGTGGTGCTACAGCCTGACCTAGTGACCCCATGATTAATAGTTGGAGCGGGCATGACCAGTGATTAATCACCACTCCAACTTTGATCATGTGGTGCGTTTTGTCCAATGACGTTGCCTTATTTTGGGTTTCTCTTTTTTTGCTGTGTTACAATCTATATTAGGGGGGGGTTGCAAATTTAAAATTTGTGTGGTGAATTTGACCACAACATACAATGCATAGCATCTGCATATTGCCCACTATGCAATATGGAAGAATGGACAGTGAAGGTTGTCCAGAAGAGGGTGACTAGGGTCTGCATCAGAAGCCCTACAAGGAGAGATTGAAGGACCTCAGTTTATATGCCATGGAACAGAGGAAGGAGGGGGACATAATAGAGACCTATAAATACCTTAATAGGGTAAATAAGATACAGGAGGGGATTATATTTCAGAGAAAATGAGTCATGAGAACAAGGAGGTAGCAAGGAGACATGCAATGAAGCTGGAAGGGGGTAAATTCAAGAGAAATGTGAGGAAGTACTTCTTCACTGAAAGAGTGATGCATGCCTGGAACTGTCTTCCAGCAGAGGTGGTGAGGGTGAAAACAGTGGTGGGATTTAAGAATGCATGGGACAGGCATAAGAGAATTTTAGTGCATAGCAAGTGGGATGAGCCAGATATCAAGTAGGGTCTGCAGTGACAGTATAGGCAGGGGAAAAATGAGCAGACTTGGTGGGCCAAGCAGTCTTTATCTGCAGTCAAATTCTATATTTCTGTTCCAATATCAGTTTTTGCTAAGCAAATTGATGTAATTCACGCTTTGCAGTGAATCTGTGACACAAAGTGCAGAAATTCTTATAGTAAAAACTCATCACTGATGTTTTGTATGCTCATAATGTGGCAATTTGCGTTTTAAAATTCACACAATTGCATGCATTTCACTACAAAAATTTCTGCAGTACATGACACAATATGCAAACTGCTGAGTGTTTTTTTACTTCACCTGTAGTTAATCGGTATTATTAGCCCAAAAGTTTTCCCTGTGAAGCATGCTGTCATGTGACCTTTATTGTGAATGGCAATGCCTGTATTCTTGTAAAAGTGTTCAAATGCTGCATGATGTGTATGGGTGTGAAAAATAAATGATAGATCTTTCAAATATTCATTGTATACAGCCCAGTTATTCAGGTATTCAACTGTATTCAGGTAATCAAACTCATAAAATGGTGTCTGGTCAGTTCTGATTCCTCATTGTTTAGGACCCCATCATGTGGCACTGTGTTAACCTAGCATATACTCCTGCTCTGAAGACATAATAGAGCTGAATTAATTGAGAGCTCAACCAGTCAGGGTCAAAAGGTCAGTATGCTAATTACATATCCTCAGGGTCAAAAAAGGTCACAGTGCAAATAAAAAAAAACACAGCAACATCAAAAACAAATCATGTAAATTAAAAAAAAAAAAAAAACACGACCCACCCAGAGCAACATTGCTCAAGAATCACAAACTGCAAAGGAAATCCATTCAACAACTTTTAAAAACATACAGTACTTCCTACCCACAAATCCAAACTCAAAAAGTCCCAGTGCTGCTTACATAAGAAAACATTTTAAATACCTAATAAAATCAAAAAATATATTGAAAATTAGGATTCTACACAACAACAGAAACTTGCATCCATAAATCACTAAATCGTCGGAAAACTTCTGCAAACACTGCTCTAAAGGCTAATAAAATATTTACATGCCTAGAAACATATAAAGGACAGCTGGAACGCTTTGCCTGCTTGAAGCTTAGCTGTCCAGCAGTGCACGTGAATGAGGCCACATGACATCTAATCAATAACCTACGTTACCAGGTTTGATTCAGATCACATGGAAAGAATAGGAAGCTTCCAGCTTAGCCTCTTAGATCACTTGAGAAGTACAGGAAGTTAAAAGTCAGGAAAATCTATTTAAAGGGGAAAAAAAAACAACACTCCCTAGCAGTGCAACTGCACCCAACTAGTGCAGCATACCACCAGCTACAGCCTAACCCCTGCTGCATATCTAATTATGATAATACCCTAAAGGCAGCCAGTTAAAGATATAGTACAGCACCTAATTACAACTCTACTACACTGCTAAAAAACTAACATTACTAAACATTTTATAAGTGGAATAAGACAATTCCATTGGGGGGATTATGCTGTGTTGATGTACCTTGTGTTGGTTGAAGTACCTTGCCTGACTGTAACCAACAGAAGGTACATTAACATGGCATAATCCCCCCCTCCCAATCATACCGTATTCCTTACTTTATGTACTGCATTAACAAAAATGCTGTAGACTTGAAACAAGCCCCCCCAAAGTAGACAAATGAAATGTTTGCTGCTTATCATGGGAAGATACAGTAACATTACCAGGGTTTGTAAACAGAGTATTATAAAGCAAAGCTGAGCAACAGAGTAAGTATTAGTGGACTACTGGACATGGTTTTCACTGCTGTTCTCATAGACCTACCAAAGGAAAATGAAGAGAACATTAGCTTTGGAGGCCAGGAGGAAAGCATCAAAACAGAGAGTTGCACAGTGGAGGAAGGTATTAAAAATGAAAGACGATGCCTGTTTTATAGACAGGATAGCAATGCAGAGCTGCACAGTGGAGGAAGAAAGCATTTGTTTCTTCTTTTTGTTCAATATTTTGCCTGAAGAGTCATATTAAAAAGAAAAGACAATGTATGTTTTGAGACAGTACAGCAAAGCAGAGATGCACAGTGAAGTAAATATTCAAACTGTTTTTGATTGCTATCATGCCTGAAAGTGAATGGCCCAACATAAAAAAACAAAAGAAATACGTTTTGTTATCTGCTAACAGGATAGAAGTCACATTGCAACCACCTCCCGCCCTCCCCCTCAAAAAAGAACACACAATCAATGAGACGCACGTTTCCATTGTATGCCAAAATGCTTGTCACTTAAATCAACAGCAGTGGTTAGAAAGCAACAAGAATACTTGTCAATGCAGTCAGTATTTTAAAAGCTGGCAGGCAGTACCAGCACATTGCTATGTTATGAGTTGACTACCCCTACATTCACATAGGAGGATCAAGCAGATACACATTCGGCTTCATTAAAAGAAAGTGCTGCAAATGTTTAGGCTGTAAAAGGGAGTCATGTGACTGATCGATATGTCCTGCAGTGTAGATTTGCCATTTTAAGGTTACATGCTTGCTGTGACAAAGCAGAGCATGATTGTTTTTTGGCGTTCCAGTAGGTGAGAGGGTAGACACCGAAGTGGACAACTGGCTCATCCAAATAATAGTTGAGCATCTGCTCAGCAGAATGTGGCAACAAACATGTTCTCTGTCACTGACTGTTGAGCAGAGAACTCAGGACAAGCTACACCAATCATACTGCTGTGTTTTGGGAACCTGAGGCATAGTGTATAGCCCTGTCTTGAGCACTAACATTGTCTTTCTACGTCAGGCAACCTCATTGTCATCAGCAATCAGCTGCCACCACTAACACCACTGACATTTGGGCTGCCAGTGCCATCCATATCAGGTGTTCCAGAACAGCCTGCCCCCCCCCCCACCTCCACTACTGGTACTCACTTATGCTTTGGCTCTGCATGGCCAGGCACAGTGGCTTACATTTGAATCTGGGCTCTTGCAAGGCTGCAAACACATAGCTAGTGTTGTCATGTACAGTTGCTAACTGTGATCTCAACTCTAGTAAGTCCTTCAACAAGTTCCTGATGGCGTGTGGAAACAAGACCATGGTACAGTGCTTCTGGAAACTGTCCACGGATGACATGAGGAGACTTGACGGCTGGAATTGCCTGACCGAGACGTCCTACTGGAGCTTAGGTCACAGGTGAATTTCTCAAAGAGAGACATGACCTGGCCCATACCCTCAATGATGTACCTGATGCAGCAGTACTCCACAAATGTCCTGATTAATGGATAGTTCATGTAGAACATGCTTTTGTTCCATCAAGTGCTGCTGACTTCCTGGATTAGCTCATAGTTTGGTAAACCAAGCTAGTCCAGAATGGATTGTAGCTCCTGGTTGTCTTGGCAGAATGATGGAAATAACTACAGATGCCTGTTGAGGTAGCCACAATCTGAGAAGCACCCACCCTCCTCTGCAGAGCATCAGGGACCACAAGGTCCAATGTATGATCAAAGCAGCAGATTCCCTGGAGTGACCAGCACAAACAGCTTTGACCATGTTCTTCCAACTATTTGTAATAAAGAACCCAAGATGTAAATCTGGTGTACTAATCCAGGAGTCAAGAATTTTTTGCAGACACTCAAGAACGTTAAGAGCAGTGTGTTCACTTGGGAGGACTGTAGCACTGAGGATAGCCGACATCCAGTGGGATGGGGTTGGGGTACTGTTAAAGCCCAGATCTACTGAGGAAGAGGAGTCAGCTGCACTTATGCCACTGTGTGCTACTGCTATGGGTGAACAGTGCACTGTGAGCGAGAGGTATGCATGTAGTGTGCTGGTGTATCACACACACACACACACACATACACATACACATACACATATACACACACACACACATACACACACACACACACACACTGGTTCAAAAGTTTTCCCACTGCAGTCTGGCATGTCTCACAGATATCTGGCAAATCCACAAAGGGATGTGGTATTGAAGATGCAAAAAATGTAGGAGCCTATGGAATCCCAAATCTTCAACCCTAGAATAAGGTTGAAAATCAGGTGCAGGTATTTGTCATTTGAATGGTTGGAGAATCAGTGGGAGCATGGGAGCTGCATTTTGTGGAGAAGCTGGCTGCTCAACTGTGATTCTGCCTTCCTAAAATTTTTATCTGGTAGCTCTTAGAACATATATTAGTCCAGCTTTTTAAAGCCAGTGCTTCTTTTCAGCTCTTAGTAGTGATTCTGCTAGTGGGGTCTGTTTTATTTTTAGGGCAGTTTGGGCCCCCCGCCTCAGCTCACCAGAGCACTGGAGCACAGCAAAGCAGAAATGGGAGTGGAAAGTGATTGATAAGCAGAGAGAATGGGGGAGTAGGAGACTAGGAGAACCCAGATCTTAGAGAGCCAAGAAGGAGAAGATCAGAGAAGGGGAAAGTGCAAAGAGAAGTTGGAGTGTTCAGGATGTGTGAAGAGAAGATAGCAGGATGTAGAAAAGTGGTAAAAGGACAGGGTGAGCCAGCTTGAGCATGGCAACTACAGTAGAAGGGAAAGGAAACTTGATAATTGAACTCTTGGGCTTATAAGGAGCCTGTACCTCCATGCAAAGCTTTAACTGAGCAAGCCCTGAGCCTGAACCTGGAGACTGAACTGATTGCTCTAAAGGCAGGTTAAAAGTAAGGATTCCGAGGTCAGCAGTTTAATTCTGGATGAAGGGAACTGCTGTTGTAATTTTTCCACCAATATCTAAAAATACCCACTATCTATCTTTTGAGTGGCTTATAAAAATAGAATTCTAAGAAAAATACATGGTGCAGTATGTGTTTTTCCCAAACTCTGGTTTAGCATTTTTGTTGACATAAGACTGACTGAACTTTTTCCTTGATATTTTTTTATTTTTTATTTTTAAACTTTCAAAAAGGACTGTTTTTTCCGGGTTCATTTAACACGTGACCCTGAGCACCCAATACAATTGTCTTTGGATGGGGAAACTCACTAGCTGTGTGATGTAAGATGCCAACTGCAGGCAAGCTAAATACAGAGCCAGCATGATGTCAGTAAGGACTGGTGAGAATTTATGTTTTCTCTTTGGTGCTACAATTCATTATAGCAGAAAGGTTTCAACTGTTTATGCTCTTTAGCTTTTAGCATTAGTCATTTTAAAAGAGGTGCTCCTTCATTATGTATTTTTCAGTAGGCCTGATACACAGAGACACATAATGATAAAAGGAGGCCTTCCCCTTACTAGACAGGCCACATTTCAATGGCTCTAAAGTGTGCCATATATATTCTATCAAATTCAATATGCCTAAGTAAGTGGTTAATTGCATATTTAAGCAATAAGGCATAATATGGGGTGTGTTATGGTGTGATAAAGGCCCACCTAGGGTGAACTGAAGCATGAGGTGAAGCCAACTGCTTCCACCACCAGAGACAATCTATTAGCCTATCATAACACACCCCTTGGTGTGTATTACTGTGATTATGAAATGGGTCATTTTTAGTAAATTGGATGTATTTTTAAGCATATTTGTGTTGAGCTACTTTCAGTTGGGCCGTTGTGCTGAGACAAACCTGCTCCCTGGGAGCCTTCTGGATCGAGAGGAAAACCGAGCAGCCCTCCCCCACAGCCGACTGACTCTTCCCAAGCCCCATGCTGATCGCCCCCTGCAAAAGGCATGGAATTCAAACTGAAAAATCTGCACAGAGACAAACCTGCTCCCCGGGAGCCTTCTGGATCGAGAGGGCAACTGAGTAGCCCTCCCCCACAGCCGACTGACTCTTCCCAAGCCCCACGCTGATCGCCCCCTGCAAAAGGCATGGAATTCAAACCGAAAAATCTGCACAGAGTCAAATCTGCTCCCTGGGAGCCTTCTGGGTCAAGAGGGCAACCAAGCAGCCTTCCCCCACAGCTGACGGACTCTTCCCAAGCCCACGCTGATCAACCCCTGCAAAAGACGTGGAATTCAAACCGAAAATCTGCACAGGTAAAGGAGACCAGGACGAGTGAGGAGTGCAAACAGCAGAGCGCCGTTCTTACTGAAAGACTTAAACTTTATTTTCAGTCACCACACGAGTGCTGATTATTTTTTTCCCTTCAAGTTTTCTCCCTGTATACTTGTGAATTGTAAGGAAGTAGCAGAGCACCTTAATAGTGAAACATCAAATGCCACAGTAAGCTCATTCTGTGGCCGTGACCTTTATTTTAAACTGAATCAGTGAAACTTGTAGTGCTAGAGAAAATATTTTTCCTGATTACCCAAGTTGCTAAACTTCTACTGCCTCTGCATCTTTTAACCTTACAAACCCCAGTGCCTTCTGTGACCGTGACTTTTATTTAAAACTGAATCAGTGAAACTTGTAGTGCCAGAGAAAATATTTTTCCTGATTACCCAAGTTGCTAAACTTCTACTGCCTTTGCACCTTTTAACCTTACAAACCCCAGTGCCTGCAAAAACTGCTTCGTCTCCACCTGAGCCCTCTTTGTTTAGAAAGTCCTATAATGAGCTTAACCAGGGCTGGGCTAAAATAACCTTAACTGCACTAAATATGTGATCCCCACCCCCAATGCTCCTTTAGTCTGCTTTGTGTAGGATCTGTATAAAAGCCTCACCTTTTTCCTCCTTCTCTGCAGAGACAAACCTGCTCCCCGGGAGCCTTCTGAGTCGAGAGGGCAACCGAGCAGCCCTTCCCCACAGCTGACGGACTCTTCCCAAGCCCCACGCTGATTGCCCCCTGCAAAAGGCACGGAATTCAAACTGAAAAATCTGCACAGGTAAAGGAGACCAGGACAAGTGAGGAGTGCAAATGGCAGAGCAAGGACCCCGCCGATGCTACGCATCGGCTGCCCCACCACCACCCTTGGTCGTCACTCCTTTTTGTAGGATAAAGCACCTGACTGAAATTAACCTATCAGGTGACTTTTCCCTTTGCAGGTCATCACAGCTGTCCACTAGTGGCCACTATAACAAAAGGACCTTCTGGCTACCATATCCAATACAAAACTCCAATACCCCCTCTAGTAGCGTTTAGCCATCACTGCTCCTGCTTTCTCTAATCCCAACCTTTTTGCACCACCTGCAAATTACTGTGCAACTCGGGGAAGTATCTCTGTCTCTCCCTACCAAATTGCCTGCTACCTACAAAACTGCCAGTTGTATCATAAACTAGGTAGTCAGAAATTACAGCTGCTGCTGTACCTGCAGTATCTAAGTGATTATTAAGCGTTATAGTAATCCAGTTATGTCTTGTAAATTGTTATTCTATTTTTCCCATGAGTCGTATAAATATCATTTCAACTCTACCTCATGGGTATGGTTTTCAGTACGTATATAGGTGCACCCTTAACTGCCTGATTACCTAATTAACACTGTATCTCCAGCTAGATTGCCTCCCCCTATTTCTTAACATGAGCGTGCCTGGCCTCGGGCCATAGACAGCTCCTGCGTCCAACCCATCTGCTGACCTAAAGGGCAGCGGCGCTCAAACTCATCCCCAGGAGGACCCTATAGTAACAAGTGCTACCAAGACCACCTCCCTCCAATACGCTGTCACATCTATCCCTGGGGTAAGACATCTGATACCCTATAAGTTTGGGTACTGCTGACCAGCGGCTCACTGTAGTAATTCCTGGCCACACCACTGACCTGATCTGTCAGGGACTTGGTGCTTGACGAGGCTGGTTATTACTCTTAAGTTGAGCACGGTGGGCTCAGGGGAACTTATTCCCAGGGGCCCAACCATCTCTACCGCCCATCCATCCCTCCTTCCCACCCTGCCTCCTCACCAGCATGATGCCGTCCATGCTTGGAGCCCCCTCTCTTGGCTGCCCAAATAGAGGGCTCCTACTGGCCGTCCTGTACCTCCTTTTCCTACACTGGGCAGATAGGACTATAAAGCACAGGAGAACAGGACCTGAGAAGTCCCCCCAGACTGGACATTCCCCCACGACATTCTTAGGACTAATACACCCTCCCTCTTAATAACATGGAGGCGCTTCTGACTGCCCATGTATTCTGCAGGAGAGGCATCCTGTACTCAACTCTACTCACTGCTAAACGGAGACTCTGGACTAAGTCCTTACCCCTCAGTTGGCTTCTTTCTCTTTGCCTCCTTGCTACCCTCCTGCTCATGGCAGGGGACATCCAACCAAATCCTGGTCCACCTCCTTATGATCTTCTGGTCTCCTTCCCGGTGGACCCACACTGGGCAGCCAATAAGGGCCTGAGGATTGCGCACATGAATATATGTAGCCTGAGACCCAAGATGCAGGAACTTCAAGCCTGGCTGGATCAGTACAATCCAGACATCCTGGCCGTATCGGAACCTGGCTCAAGCCTCACATACCCTTCCACGAGGTTGCAGCCCTAGGATACCTCTCCCATAGACAAGATAGACTGAAGAAAAGGGGTGGAGGGGTCCTAATCTACACAAAAGACACCCTTAACTCAGTGCGGGTCAACCTGCTACAGGCCACTAGTATGGAAGGTGAATTGAACCTCTTTCGCATCACCCTTGGCCCATGTAAACATCTCAACATTGGATGCGTATACAACCCCCCAATCAATGCGCGCTCATCTCTGGAGGCGGTCCTAAGGGACATCTCCAATAAGGTCACCTCTGAGCTAATCATCCTGGGGGACTTCAATCTGAATTGGGCCCCGAAAGACAATCCCTCTGTACTAGGGCTGGTTCAGGAAGCTAACCTTACACAGGTTATCACAGGGCCCACCCGAATGAACTAGAAAATGGGTAACCATTCCACACTTGATTGGGTGCTTACTAGCAAACCCGCCAATATAAAGGTGGCTGGCACCCTAGCGGATGCCCTGACTGATCACTCCCCAATCTTCTGCTCCTGGAAAAACAGGGCCCCCAGAGTCCCCCCGCAAATACTCGTGACACGGGACTACTCAAACTATCAACCTGAACAGTTGATTGGCTGCCTAAACGGGATTGATTGGAGCCCAATCAAACTACTCCCTACACTGGAAGAGGCTACGGCCTTCTTCCAAGGAGCTATCATTATGGTTGCTGACTGATTGACCCCTTTGAAGAAATTCCGCACCAAGGGGAGCTGCTACAAGTGGATCACCCCTCAAGTGAAAACACTGATGAAAACTAGGGATACTGCTTGGAAAAAATACAAGCTCTCCTCCCTATCGGCTGACTGAAACTGCTACAAGACGCTGAGAAATAAGTGCAAACTGGCCATCAAAGTGGCCAAACAAGACTACCTCACAGATCTACAGAAAAAGAACCTAGGCAACCTTAGAATCTTTTGGGCTCACATAAACAGGCTTATAAAGGGGAGTTGGAAGACCTATCACTGCCCCATAGAGGTCAATGGCCAATTAACTAACGATGACCCTAGCATCGCCATGGCTCTCAACCGCCAGTTCACAAACCTGGACCTGCTCAAAGCGGACTTGCCACCCCTCCTCCCAGTCTCGAATGATCCCATCCCCCAAAGCCTGGACCACCCAACCTTCCACATCCGGCTTGTAAGACCAAACAAAGTCCTCCCGTTACTAAAGTCCCACAAAATGTCGGGAGCTATGGGACCAGATGGCATCCCCCCCGCATACTAAGGGAAGGGGCCCCTGCACTCACCAGGCCCCTCACCTGGCTCCTCAATCGATTCCTTATCGCAGGTGCCATCCCGGAACAATGGAAACTGGCCCATGTAGTCCCCGTCCACAAGGGTGGTTCAAGGGAGACTACCAACAATTAGAGGCCCATCTCCCTGCTATCTAGCCTTGGTAAGATTCAAGAGAGACTAATTTACGGAAACTCCGGGACTACTTAGAGCTCCACCATTTACTTGCCCCCTCCCAGCACGGTTTCAGAACCAATCATGGGACTGACACCGCGCTTATCAAGTTCTCCACTGATGTTCTCAGGAACTGGACAAGGGATCCCCCAACGAGGTAATCTTCATTGACCTTTCCAAGGCTTTTGACCTTGTAAACCACAACCTGCTCCTTACAAAACTGAGCCAGGTCGGGTTAGACAGCCACTCCCTATCATGGTTCAACAGCCACCTCACAGGGAGGACACAGAGGGTAAAATGGAAAGACTCCCTGTCGGAGCCTCTCCCCCTAATGGATGGGGTTCCCCAAGGATCTATACTTGGCCCCCTTCTCTTCTCTCCTCTCTCTTTTCACAAATGATCTCAGTAAACACTGTGGGGGTGGCTCAGTGGTATAGTATGCGGTCATATACTGCCCCCCCTCTAATCTGGGAGATCTCTTCTCTGGGCTACAGGAAGACCTGGGTTCCCTTGAGCAATGGCTTGTCACCAACAGAATGATCATTAACCCTAACAAGACCAAGGCCATGCTATTTGGCCCAAGAACCCTCGGCCAGGACAAAAGCCCACATCTCAGGCTGATGACCAAATCAGGAAAAAGACCTGAGGTGGTTGAATCAATAAAATACCTTGGCCTCACCCTGGATCAGTGCTTCTCCGGCTCCCAGGCTCACCACTGTGACACTCTGTCCTAACTAAACTGGCCCTCCTGGGAGGCCCGGCTCCAATACCCCCTACTCTGCCACACTTATAAATTACTCAGCCCATCCCCTCCTCCCAGCCTCACTGGACTCATTGCTCAAAAGAGAAACCCTAGGCTTCTCAGAACAACAGACAGAACCCTCCTCACAGTGCCAAGGGTTAGAACCAAGGTGGGGGGTAAGTCGTTTGCCATCACAGCGGCCACCCTATGGAACTCCCTGCCCCCTGGTGTTCAGGATGCTACCTCTACCCACGCCTTCTGCACAAGGCTGAAGGCTCATATGATGGTCACCTCCATATGCAACCGCTAAAGTGAGAGGCTCCTAAGTGGAAGCCCACCCCTCTCCCTCATATGGAAATAGCGACTATCACTGCACCCCATCTATATAGCACTGCACCCCATCTGTAGAGCTTACCCAGGAAATGTTAACTACTAAAAAGTTACTGTGTCTTACCTCTTAAATGTGACTGCTGAAAAAGTACTATGTATTATGTTCCTCGCTGTCTAGTGTGATGTACCTGTGTTGTATGCTACCCCATGTATTAGTCCATGTAATTCCCCGGGTCACCCCTGAAAAAGGGACCTTCGGGGCCCAGCGGGCTTACCCGGTTATCAAAATTTAATAAATAAATAAATAAATAAATAATGACCCAGCTAAAAGTACCTCTTCACCAGTCAGAAGTGAGCATTCTTTTTATCCATTTCTTAATATATAACAATATTTGGATTTGACTTTAGGCACTGAAGAATTAAGCACTATAGTTGGCATTATGTATTGTATACAACTGTTTATTGTTCCATGATTTAGCAGGGACTTGTTTTAAAGGGCATTGTCAACCCCTTTTTGTATCAAATTATTTTTAGTTTAAACCCACATTTTATGCTTGCTTACCTTCTTTAAATTTCATTGATGTTTCTGTTTGTTTTATCTGCTTTGTTTCTTGGTACAGCTAAAATGTATGCAAATGGTATAACTTTACCCAGCCTTGGTTTGCTTCAAATCCATGCTCTACTCTTACTACATACTTCTTGAGCCTGACTCAAGCTTAGTTCCTGGCTTGGCTTGACTCGACCTCTATAAACAACTGAGAACCAAGGTCAAGCCAAGCCAGTTATGGTCAAAGTAAGCATTTTGTGTCACCCTGAGCAATTAGTATAGTGTCTGAAATATTCAACTCCTATGTAGTGACCAGCCTGCAGTAGCCAGGGCGCAGCTTGCGTTTTGGCACATAAAGTCAAGCCAGACCCCTGGCTTGGCTCTGGGATGGCTCTAGGTGAAATATTTGCTGGCTTGCCCACCTCTACTAGACACACCTCCACAGAGTGTAGCCACTCACGATGCAATAGTCTCCTCTACTCCCGCTGCATTCTGAGTTACTGAACTGTGTTGGGGTATTCCCTAGTCCAGGAAAGATGCAGTGGGAGGTGATCAAGGGCTGTAAACAAGCATATTTTTGTGTGGTAACATCAGTATGGTGGGCAGTCGTCTGTTTTTCACTTTTAGAAAGGAAAAAGGAATCTGAATCAAACTACCATCTGTTCCCTAGTCCAGAAAAGATGCAGTGGGGGTTTATCAAGGCCTATGTAACCCCTAGATGGCGCTATCCCAGGGGCTACTACCCCTGCCTGATTTGCCACTAACAGGTTGAGGGGCCTGGATCCAATGGCGGGTGCCTCCACCCAGAGGTCAGGGTTTGCAATAGTTAAACTAACTTGGTCACAGCCCTCTGGGACACTGCAACCCCCCTTTCTTCCCACTAGTGGCCCACACAATATATCAGAATTACCTTCACAGTATACACTTACCCCAGGTCTGGTTCCGGCACTGGGACCTCCCTGTGAAATGAGATACAGTGCAACAATCACAGTACAGTACTTTAACATAGACAAATACACTCAGGCAGTATAACTTTGCTGAAACAAGCAGCTCTGATTTATTTAGGGGATATAACAAGGACAGGGGGAAATCAGGTTAATTAGCTTATCACTCTAATAATCTACCTATGGCTCTGTGCACAGGCCTATCCCTATCAGTTACTGTCCCTGGGTACCCAAGCCCTAGTGGCTAGTCAAACCGTGGCAGCTGGTAGGGCCCTTTCACATAGAGAAAGGAGAATTAAACAGTCAGCAGTACAGTAATTCCATTTGGATTTAATGTGGCAATTCAACAGGAGCGACCCTGAATTAGTACTCACGACCTCCAAATAAGATAGGGTCCTTCAATGTCAGCAGGGCTCACTTGAGGTACACAAACCTCTTTCACACATCCATATAAAAGAAAGCACTATACCAGGCAGGCTGCATCTGTATCCCGATTGCAATTACTGCACAATACCTGGAGAACACACAGCAGATTCAGTTCCTGACAGACCGAGTGCAATTTTCAGCAATTCCTCCAGTCTTCTACAGGGTGAGCCTGGTTTCTACTCTTCAGAGATCCTTTGATTCTTTTCACAGAATGAATTCAGTCCTAACAAGCTGTCACACAAGCTGCAGACGGAACTCTGGGCCTTACACACGTTTTGACTAAAACTGCACACTGAAAAAGCACAGGGCTCCTTCCTTCTTCACTGCCAAAGCTCAACTGAAACTCCAACCGACAAAACGGGCACTTCCTTTGAGTTCCTCCCAGTTCTTGACTGGATTGGCTGTCACTCACAATAGACTGCTGCTGTTGGTCCAAAAGGCACTGAAGTCTAAACTACATCTCCAGAGTCACTGCCCATACAATCCTCTTGTGGCTGGCTCAGATTATGAGTCCAAGTTCTGATTAGTCCAAGGCACCATTTTAGAGCTAGCTTACCCCACACTGATTGGTCCAGTTCAGCAGTTCAAAACTAGAATGGGGAACTAGCAGACACAGTTCTGACTGCAAAGAAAGCAGGTTAGACAAACTGTAATTTCATTATTACTCTAAATAATTTCTGGCAAACAGTTACATCTTTCAGATAGGTTCCCTTTGCACTCCTAGTGACTGCAAAATGAAGTGAATTGGCAGCAGCTTGAGTGGTACTCAGAGAA
Source organism: Neoceratodus forsteri (assembly GCA_016271365.2). NCBI lineage: Eukaryota > Metazoa > Chordata > Ceratodontiformes > Ceratodontidae > Neoceratodus > Neoceratodus forsteri. The sequence goes on along the minus strand of CM057455.1, from coordinate 1,361,262,506 downwards.
GCACACAGTCCCCCATACAACTAATTAGGTCTGCAAGCAGACAGCTCTTAAAGAGACAGTACCAGAGGCTCTAAAACACTCACTGATAAATGGCTTAAATGCCAAACACCATTCAGGCTTGGAGCATTCAAGCAAGCTCCTGGAAGTCTTTTGGGAACCCCATTTGCAGGGGTTACACCCTTCCTGGCCTGGGAAAGCAGCGTCGCGTCAAGCAAGTACCCATAAGTTTCAACTGCAACCATACACATTTGCATTAGGCTCATGATAATCATCAGTCAATATATCATTTTACCAAGAACACATTTCTGAAACATTGCAGTATGTCACTCTTTACACAGTATTACATACACATTGTACCATAACTCAAGTTATTACCTCTTGTACATGAAACCTGAAGAGGGGGCCTTCCCTATCAGTTACCTTGGGACTGATAGGGAAGGGCACCATACTTAGAGGGCAACACAAGTAACTTGGAGTTAGCACTGATGCTCAGTTTGGGCAATGAGCTCGGGGACACATACACTCCTTTATGGACAACATTGAGAGGCAAATCCACAGGCCTCCCAAGGGAATCATAACTGAGGTGCACCACAGGCTTTACAGCTCGACCAGTCTTTCTAGGGGGAACTGTTACAGTCTCTGCACTCTGAGCCTCATTTTCAGCATTGTCCTCACTTGTCAGGAGTCTCCTGGGGTAGAGAGGCTAGAACTTGGGGCACTTTCAGCTCCAGGAGTTACAGTTTCTGAGTCCACAACATTTGGCTCGCATGGAGAGCTTTCGGACACTGGCAGTGGACTGTCAGGGCACTCAAAATACTCTTCTTGTTCGGTGTATCACCAGTCTGCCCAATCTATCATTTTCTCCCTGAAAGCTCAAACAGTTCAACCATGCACAATGATTCCATTTCATCTGATCTGATGCTTTGCACTTCACTTTCTGGGAGCATTGGCTCCAGGGATGAAGCTGGGGCTTAGACAGTCCAGAAGGCCCAGCTTCATCTCCAGTATTGACTAGGGATTGCCCCGAAACAATTGACTCAGTTCGTAAGAAGGATAGTATTCAAAGTCACTCTCACTTTCTTCCGATATGGACTGACAGTCATGCTCAACTGGGACTTGTGGAGGGAACACTTTAACTTTGCTTCTGTAGGTGCAGACTTTCTTGATCTTTTAGCAGCAGCTCTAGTCACTGGTCCAGAAGGGCATCTTCTAGGGCTCAGACTCAATTAAGATTTGTCCAATGGGCAGTAAATGATTTCTATGCATTGTTTTACATCTTTTGAATTATTCTCAGGCCTTACTTTGTACACTGGCAGATCATCTAGTTTGCCCACTACAATGTGAGGGAGATGGTGCCATCTATCAGCAATCTTGTGCTTGCCATGCAGTCCCAGATTTCTTAGCAATACCGATCTCCCTCCTGGAGTTCCTGTGCTTTCACCTTTTTATCATACCTTTCTTTGTTGGCCAGATTTCTTTTGGCAGCCATGGTTTGAGCCAGTTGGTACGCATGAGTTAGCTGGGCCTTTAACTTTTGCACATACTGTAAATAGTTGTCAGCTTGAACCCCATCAGGAGAGACCCCAAAACACACATCTACTGGTAGTCGAGCTTCTCTTCCAAACATCAGGCGGTAGGGGAGAATCCAGTGGCATCACTTTGGTGCAGTTATAAGCATGTACCAGGGTGCTAATTTGTTGGCTCCATCTAGGCTTGTCCTTTGGGTGCAGGGTGCCTAGCATATCTAGCAAAGTGCGGTTGAAACGTTCAGGCTGTGGGTCCCCTGGGGGTGGTAAGGAGTGGTTCTGGACTTTCGACTCCCCACAGAGAAAGCATCTCTTGATCAGACGACTCTCAAAGTCTCTCCCTGATCAGAATGGATTCTTTGTGAGCCCCATAGTGAACAAAAAGTTTTCTACAAGTACTTTGGCCACAGTGGATGCTTTCTGGTCTTTGGTGGGGAAAGCTTGGGCATATCTCGTGAAATGGTCAGTGACCACCAGCACATTACTGATATTTCTTTGATCTGACTCCAAACTCAGAAAATCAATACAGACCAGCTCCATGGGTGCACTGGTGGTGATGTTAACAAGGGACCAGCCCTGGGGCAAAGCTTTCTCTGTAAGCAGCGACTATGAAGTTCGAATGTGTTGCTCCACATCAGCCCCATCTTAGGCCAATAGAATCTGGATCTCACCAAGTCAAGTGTTCTGTCTATACCAAGGTGCCCCATGTGGTTGTGCAAGGACCTCAGTACTGAGTCTCGAAAGGCAGTGGGCAGCACTAGTTGTTGTTTGTCTACTTGTCCCCCTCTGTCTACTGTTTCTCTGTATAACAGTTTATTGATCAGTTTCAACTTAGGACCTTCTTTGTATAACAGTGCAGTTCTCAAATCAGTGGGCGTAATTTGGACACATCTTTTCCTGCATAGTGGGCTTCTAAAGCTGCTTTGATCATGGGATCGCTGGATTGAGCCCGCGAATACTGTCATTGTCCAGCTGAGGCAGTGCACCAATGTCTATTGCAGAAAAGTGGCAATAAGCAGCAGGTATGCAATTCTCAGAGGCTCCAAGCAATCCACCATGCAGTCCACTGCGTCCGTGGGACATTTGTTCCTCCCTGTCAAACTTCCGGCAGAGTGCCGAATGTCAAGTTCTGCCAATCGGACCCAATCATTCTGGGGAACAGGCCTCCGGGAGAGAGCATCAGCATCTATGTGGTTCAGACCTGCTCGGTATTCGAGAGCATAGTCATATGTAGATAATGCAGAAAGCCACCTATGGCCAGTGGCATCCAACTTAGCTGAGGTCTGCACATAGGTCAAAGGATTATTGTCAGTTTTACTAGTATTTTAGCCCCATACAAGTACTCATGGAATTGGTCAACAATAGCCCACTTCAAAGCTAGAACTCTAACTTATGAACAGGATAGTTCTTTTCAGATGGGGTCAGGCTTCTACTGGCAAAGGCCACTGGTCTCAGGCCATTCTCGTGCTCTTAGTACAACACAGCCCCCAACCCTTGCAAGCTAGCATCAGTGTGCAGGACGTAAGGTTTTCCTGGATCGGCATAGGCCAGCACTGGAGCATGGGTAAGTTGATATATGATCTCATGAAAAGCAGTCTCACAATCAGGAGTCCAGCGGGCCCCAAATACTTCACTCGGATGAAAATACACTCTTCAGTCTTGAGGGACGCTGACTTTTGGTATTTTTGTGGGTTGGGATACCCTTGAGTAAGGTTAAGTAAAGGGCGGATCACTCTTGAATAGTCCTTGATGAAGCGCCGATAATAACCACAGAATCCCAGGAATCTTTGCAGTTCTTTTAGATTTTGGCTGTGGCCAGGTGGTCAAGGCCTCAACTTTACTTGGGTGGGTCTCTATTCCTCGGTGGATACTATGTGTCCCACATACTTTACTGATGTTTGAAAGAATTGACACTTATCAATGGACAGTTTAAGGCCAAAGTCCTCCAGTCTGTCCAATACCTTAAATAATCTGCTCTCATGTTCCTCCAGTGAGCTGCCAAACACAATAACATCATCTAGGTATACCAGGCACTCTAGTAAGTTCATGTCCCCCACTGCACGCTCCATCAATCGTTGAAAAGTGGCTGGGGCACCTGAAATCCCTTGAGGCATCCTCATGAATTCATAGAAGCCAAGGGACAGATAAAGGCCGTCTTCTCATGGTCCTCTGGGCCATCGGGATCTGTAGTACCCACTGCGGAGATCCAGCACAGAGAACCACTTGCTCCCGTTTAGGCAGTCCAAAGCATCCTGAATGCGGGCATTGTGTACTGATCAGGGATAGTCCACCGTTTAAGGTGCGATAATCCACACATCCTTACTGTTCCATTCTTTTCCTCACTACCACAATGGGGAAGCATAAGGGCTTCTGGATTCTTGTATTACACCAGCAGCTAACATCTCTTGCAGATGCCGTCTCACATCATCTATGTCAGCAGGTGCCAGGCGTCGAGACCTCTCACGAAATGGTCTTTCGTCATGCAGCCTGATATTGTGCTCAGCTCCTTGCACGCATCCTACATCCCATTCCTTTAAAGAAAACACCTGGTCTCTGGGCAAGCTTCTCACTGATCCTCACTTTCCATTCAGCTGGCAGCGGGGAGTCGCCAAATCAAACAAGTCAGGCGTTACTCTGTCATTCTTCCTTGAACTCTTGCTGCTGGGTAGTACTGCAGTGTCTGCACAATGCACATTAGCCAGGATGCAACCTCTGTTTACTCGAATGTTCTTTCAGACACATTATGAACTTGGACCATTACCCTTCTGGCATAAGCATGGGCTCTAGCGGGCAAAATACTAGGCTTGACCAGCAGTCCCTCTGGCAATTTTCCATCGCCTGGTGCATCCAACATTAATATTTTATTCTTAACATCCTTTCTGATATGGACCTCTCCTGTAAGGTACACTGGGCATTTGGCGTCAGGATCAGAGACTCAGGATCCTTCTTCCATACAATTCCGACGGTTCCTCTGGTTCTGTTTTTTCAGCATCTCTCTGTGCCTCATAGGCCTTCTTAATTAAAGCCGGAACTCTTAAAGCTCTACTAGTCTTTGACCCTTGTTTTCATAACACAACTGTGCCAGCCTTCGAACATATGAGCATTTGTTCCAATCAACAAAGGGACACCATCATACAGTCCAGTGGGGGACACTAAGGCTAGGGTCTCTCACTTGTTCAGCCACTCCAGCCCCGAGGAGGTGGGGAAAGACAGCCAAGTCGGATATACCGGAATAGGCCTTCTCACTTAACCCCATACATGCAGTCCTTCTAATGGTTGTAAGGGTACGTCTGACAAATGCTTCTGATACCAATCCTGAACATAATTGTCACTTGGGAGCCACTGTCTAATACAGCTCTTGTAGACACTCCATTCACCTTTACAGTGGTCTCCATGGAGGGACCCACTATTCTGGACCAGTCTGGAGAGGCGGAGGGGCCTGGGCAACTGACCTTGCCACAAAAGGATGTGAATTAGCATTTTGGTGCCCTCACTGGATCATGTCGTGCACCTCTTAACCACTGATTTCTTCTCCGAAGCTCTCCTTGTAGCCTATATGCAACTTTGTCAGTGTCTTTTGGGGACTGGCATTCCCTTTTCATGTGCCCATCTTTCCCACAATTATAGCAAAACATACTTTCTGGAGTTTGAGTTGGCCGAGGCGCCACACTGGGAGCCAGGGCGGGGGTATTACTAACTGGAAACCTTGGTGCCATCTCTGTCTGCGGCGTGATAAGCATTTGGAGACATCTCGTCAGTTTCTCCACTTCCATGGTCAAGGAATTGAGTTTGGAGCTGTTATCAGCAGGAGATACATGGGTGGGTACCCCCACCCCCATAGCAGATGCAGTCGGATATAGGTCAGGGCCCGTACTTGCAGGCGTGGCCTTCATAAAGGGACTGTTTTTGAATTCCCTGATCTCTCTCAACAGTTCGTCCCATTGTGGCATATCTTTTCCTTGTCAGAGCACTCATTGACTGTCAACCTCTGCCCCTGAACTTCACTTGATGGGTCACCCTCAGTCACTCGGTCGTAGCCACAGCTGTTGGTGCAGGTACCTCCTGAGGTCGCTTTTCTCAACTCCTCGAATTTCTCTCATTAACTCATCATAGGAGGGTGGGATTCCAGTCGATTTGCCAGGCGAATTGAAGCAACAGCAGTTCTGAGAAGGGGCAGACTTAAGGATTCTGTCCAGTCTGGTTCGTCCAGTTCAATCGCTGACAAACTACCCTTTCTGAGGCATTCTTGCAACAATTTTTCCAGCCGAGAGACATACACAGACAACAACTCCCTTGGTACTGTTGTGCATTTCTTACTCTCCACCATAGGTCCTCATCAGAATCTGGGCTCCTACACATTCTCCAAGGCCTCAAGATAGGCCTGTGCAGTCGCTCAGGGTTACTGGCCTCTTGCACGGATGGTAGCCAGGGCAGGACCTCGGAGGCTCTCACTAACCCTCTTTCGCTTTTCGCCTTCCGAGCATTGCCATTCTAGCACTTGGGGGGCAACATAGTCTATCCAGGTCTCCCAGTCATCCTCCCCTTGGGGGGTTGGGAGGGTGCCAGAGAAGATCCTCAACCTTCGTGAGAGTCGTGACTAATGGCAGGTGCAGAAATAGGAGTCTGCATTGGTTCAGCCACCACATGGGCACTGGAGCAGGAGAGGGTGTTGGGGAGGAACACCCCAGGTGGCAAGAATAGTTTCTTCAAGTCCTCCACAGTTTTCCCTCTCCCAGCAACCATTCAGCAAATTTCTCCTCAAAGTTTCAGATAGTGGTGGGGCTGATTCCCCCGGTCTTTACTGTCTTAGTTATCGCTCTCCAAGCAGTGAGGGGCTCCCTCTGGGGTAATGGTCTGTGGCACTTTGGAGCTATCTATGGGATCCTTAAACTCTACTAGGGCCAGGAAAGTGTGGGTGAGCAGATTAGCATGCCGACCCACCACCACAGGGTTTTGTAAACCTTCCACCTTGGAAAGTACTCCTGCACAGTGTCGTATTGATACCCAGGGGATGTCCAGGATAAGCATAGCATTTTTGGGGTCGATCTCTCCCCAGTACACCACTCCACCAGCCGGTGCACAGCCACTTCTGTCAGGGTACCCATTTTTTCTTAACAGTGGTTCGTAAATATGGCCACTAGAGGACACACAATCCCGCAGTGAGCCTCCAAGATGTAACCCTAGATGGCGCTATCCCAGGGCTACTACCCCTGCCTGATTTGCCACTAACAGGTTGAGGGCCTGGATCCAATGGTGGTGCCTCCACCCAGAGGTCAGGGTTTGCAATAGTTAAACTAACTTGGTCACAGCCCTCTGGGACACTGCAACCCCTTTCTTCCCTAGTGGCCCACAATATATCAAATTACCTTCACAGTATACACTTACCCCCAGGTCTGGTTCCGCACTGGGACCTCCTGTAGAAATGAGATACAGTGCAACAATCACAGTACAGTACTTTTAACATAGACAAATACCTCAGGCAGTATAACTTTGCTGAAACAAGCAGCTCTGATTTATTTAGGGGATATAACAAGGACAGGGGAAATCAGGTTAATTAGCTTATCACTCTAATAATCTACCTATGGCTCTGTGCACAGGCCTATCCCTATCAGTTACTGTCCCTGGGTACCCAAGCCCCAGTGGCTAGTCCAAACCGTGGCAGCTGGTAGGGGCCCTTTCACATAGAGAAAGGAGAATTAAACAGTCAGCAGTACAGTAATTCCATTTGGATTTAATGTGGCAATTCAACAGGGAGCGACCCTGAATTAGTACTCACGACCTCCAAATAAGATAGGGTCCTTCAATGTCAGCAGGGCTCACTTGAGGTACACAAACCTCTTCACACATCCATATAAAGAAAGCACTATACCAGGCAGGCTGCATCTGTATCCCGATTGCAATTACTGCACAATACCCGGAGAACACACAGCAGATTCAGTTCCTGACAGACCGAGTGCAATTTTCAGCAATTCCTCCAGTCTTCTACAGGGTGAGCCTGGTTTCTACTCTTCAGAGATCCTTTGATTCTTTTCACAGGACGGATTCAGTCCTAACAAGCTGTCACACAAGCTGCAGACCGGAACTCTGGGCCTTACACGTTTTTGACTAAAACTGCACACTGAAAAAGCACAGGGCTCCTTCCTTCTTCACTGCCAAAGCTCAACTGAAACTCCAACCGACAAAACGGGCACTTCCTTTGAGTTCCTCCCAGTTCTTGACTGGATTGGCTGTCACTCACAATGACTGCTGCTGTTGGTCCAAAAAGGCACTGAAGTCTAAACTACATCTCCCAGAGTCACTGCCCATACAATCCTCTTGTGGCTGGCTCAGATTATGAGTCCAAGTTCTGATTCGTCCAAGGCACCATTTTAGAGCTAGCTACCCACACTGATTGGTCCAGTTCAGCAGTTCAAAACTAGAATGGGGAACTAGCAGACACAGTTCTGACTGCAAAGAAAGCAGGTTAGACAAACTGTAATTTCATTATTACTCTAAATAATTTCTGGCAAACAGTTACATCTTTCAGATAGGTTCCTTTGCACTCCTAGTGACTGCAAAATGAAGTGAATTGGCAGCAGCTTGAGTGGTACTCAGAGAAGCACACAGTCCCCCCATACAAACTAATTAGGTCTGTAAGCAGACAGCTCTTAAAGAGACAGTACCAGAGGCTCTAAAAACACTCACTGATAAATGGCTTAAATGCCAAACACCATTCAGGCTTGGAGCATTCAAGCAAGCTCCTGGAAGTCTTTTGGGAACCCCCATTTGCAGGGGGGTTACACCTATAAACAAACATATTTTTGTGTGGTATGGTGGGCAGTCTGTTTTTCACTTTTAGAAAGGAATTAGAATCAAACTACCGTCTACATCAGCAAACACTACAGAATGTCACCAATCATAACATTTTTTTTTAAACTAGAGACAATGTGAGGCCTAAGGGGGCTGTCAGTATCTCTTTGAACTGAATAAATTAAAATATCCTTTTATTTATTTTCATCTGTAGGCTTGGTTATAATGGCTGAATTAAAAAAAAGACGCACTAAAATTGTAGCTCTAAGCTCCAAGCATTCTGCTCGGCTTAGAGTAACAGCTGTGCTTTTAAGAGCAAAAGAAAGCCTGCACCTTGCTTACCCTCTGAATACCAGAATCAGAAGCAGATCTGGAACTGGACTTGAAGAAGTGTTCTAATCAGATTTTCTGCTATATCAAGCACTCTGAAAACAGCTGGACCTTGTTATCTAAATTTGTCTTTTCTCAAGACTGAGTTTAACTGTACCCAGTCAAAATGCCAACAGCACATTCATGCTATCAGAAACCACGAAGGCATAAATGCGTGTGCGATCCCGGAGTTTGTATACAGTATATAACATAGTGCAGTTTCAGACCATGCTTGATGAGAGGGACCATGCCACACAGCATTTGCCAGTGCCATTTTTACTGTCGGCGATTAACCTGGTACACAGTTTAACAGTATTATATATTGATATTATACTCTAGTCTACCCTTTTGTGAAATCTCTGGTTAATTTTGTCTAATAGTAATTGGTCATTCTACCCCACTAATGTAGTACTACCATTTTCTACTAGACTGAGGCAGATAAAAAAGACTAAAGCATCCAAACAGTCTGCAGAAAGGCCAATAACAAGATAACATATTTTTTGAGTGGAAATTTAAGTAAATGTGTGGAAGTGTCCAATCTGGGTGAATCCAATGAGCATACTTCTGAACCTGAAATCCCTCAAGATTTTGAAGGCATAGCTTCTGAACTTCTGCACAGTATCAGAAAGCTGCAGGAAGCCATTAAATTCCACCAGTGGGTACAGAAAGGTTCCAATGTGAACTACACCCCATTTCAACCAAAAATAATTTCAGAACTACCAATAGAAGTAAATGCAATCACAGTAAAGAATGCTGGCCTTAAACCAGCTATGAAATAAAATCAAATTCCATCACGTATAGATGTCCGAACAAATGAGAAAAATTCTCATAAGATAGCAATTGGAGAGATGTTATTGTTTTCGAAAGATGATGCTGGGAGCATTACTATTATTTAAAGATCAATATTTAGAGGAGTATGAAAAGTTTTTGATACCATTCTTAGACAAGGTAAAGCAGGATCAAAACAGAGAAAGTATAGATATTCCATTTTTATGGCCGGAAAAAATGCCTATGGCTGCTTTACCTCCAGTTAGGTCAGACTGCTCCAGGAAAATGACTAGCAATATGTCTGCTGTGTTCCACAAAGCAGTTGGCATTGAAGCACTGGTTATGGAAACTAATAGGCTGTTGACTCAAGTTCTAGGAGTGCTGTTAAAAAAATCTAGCACTAAATTTGTGCAGAGAAGAACTGGGGAAATTGAATGAGAATCAAATAACAAATGAGGTTCATACCATATAAAGGCAGATCAAACAGAATACAATAAAACAAATCTCAAAAATGACAGCAGAATGTTGGGAGGAAGAGCTCAAAAAATTGATTGTAGATCTTAAGTCACACAGAAAGGCAATAAAAATAAACCAGAAGCAAATAAGTTACAAGAACAACCTAAAGAGTCTGTCCAAAAACACATGATCAATTTTGAAGATGATATGATCCATTCCACAGCAGGCATAACTGGAAAATTAACCTCAGAGGCCAAAGGGGAGAGGTTAGTTAAAAATAAGAAAAAAGTGTACAATTATATGACAACAACAGCCTAAACTGAATCCAGAAAATCTAAAGTAAAGCATGAAACCTTGGATCTGAACGATCTTTTAGCAACAGTTTACTTCAATAACATTCCTAGGGCCAACACTGAGAATATGGCTGTTCTCAAGATGAAGATGTATAATATTCTGAAAGGGGTCTTAGGTAATAAGTTTGAATGGATAAATATTGTCTCAGTGTACAGAATCAGCGCAAGATCAAACAAACGTTGGGTATGCCTGGTGTTAAAGACACATAGTATTAATGATCAAGTTTTTATGGCCAAGAAGACCTTGGATAAACTGGACTCTTATTGCTCATAGAGGTCCCGGAAATAATGAGAGACAGAGACCTGTTAATGTGAATTAAATTCAGGTCAGAGGAGAAAATAAAAACAAGTTTTCTGTAAATCATAAAGTTAGCAAACCACAGCAAATTATGAAATCTTTAGCACAATAAGAGTCAGTGGTTGTGATGGAGGGTGATGATGAAAATTCTGACATATGGATCAGAGGAAGGAAAAAAGAGAGGTAGCAGAATGAGCAATAGCATCATTACGAATTAGAATACTAATATTTTGGACTCCTCCAATAGTAACAGTGAGGGGGATCATGAATATAAGAAATGGTAACATACTCATAGGTATGGAGTATGAGGTATGGAGTATGGAGTATGGAGTAATTTCAGATAAAGAACAAAATTAACTCCAGAACAGTGCAATAAAAACAGGCAAGGTTGATAGAAGAACATTTTTATTTTTGTCTTGGAATATTGCAGGCCTTTTTAATAAAGTAAATGACAGTACCTGGATGGGTTTCTTAAACAGTTGTATTCTTTTTTTTTTAATTTACATATTTGCCACTCCCATGCCAACTGACCCCCTTCTACTGGTCCCCCCAGCCCCATCACCCCGACGTCCACTGGGACTTACCTCAATGTTACAGAGGAGCCCAGCTGGCCAGGTGCGGTGCCTGCAGGAGACCAATGTCATCCTGCCGGTCAGCACATTTTTTCACCTGTTTTCTCCCCATCCCTAGTCGCAGCCATGCATGTGGGTGTGGAGGAACATGCATGCTGCAGACCCACAACACTCTCCCTTACGTGCCACAGCCTGTCTTGCATTGCCACTGGACTTCCACCCGGTGGCGACCATGTGGTGGGAGTAACAGGGACCCTTCCCAGGAGAGGAAAGCTGCCTGACCCTTCCCCCCACTGACCCCAACGATCCCAGCTTATTCCTGAACTCAGGTAACTGGCGTGGAGCGAGGTATGGCATCCAGTGCCTCAACCCTCAGTGCCACTGGGCTGAAATAATCATACTTTTACAAGAGACTGGGAATTATAATAATACTTATCAGTTAAATGGATACAGGGATTTTGAAATGCATGGCTCAAAACAACAAAAAGCAGGTTGGTTATGTTGCGGTATGATCACTCTAATATCCATTGAGGTTAACTGGCATATTGAATATCTTGATATGGGCCAACCTTATTTTTTAATTGCTGTGCTGAAAATTAGCCAGAAAAATATAGTGGGTGTTTCATGTATCTGCTACATCTAATTGAGAAAAGTAAGGCTGACAACATCTTGAAAATGTTTTGCAATTCATTAGAATATATGGTTAATAATTATGGTGGAATTTTTATAATCTTATCAGGTGATAGTAATGCCAGAATATGAGAAATAAATGAAACTAAGTCAAGTTTAATAACCTTGTGTGACTATTTTGGGATACCAAGAAGGAATTCTTATGCTAAAAAAGTCACTCTTTTTGGAAAATGATTCTTGTAGCTGGTGCAGAAATTTTACCTATGGGTTCTGAACAGGGACCCTGGTTTTCCATTTTTATTGGTAATATTGGTAACAATCACGGAATCCTGCTTGGTTTGTGTATTTTGAATTCTTGTACCGGTGCCTCACGGAAATTGCATGTCACTGCACAGAATCTCTAAGATTTCAGCATCTTTTTAAATTATTTTTATTCTCTCTTTCTATGACCCCTTCTAACAGCATCATTCTCCACTTTTCAGAGATCCCTAGGCTGGGTATCCCCTAGCTTCACCACCAGGTAATGCTCAGGAGCTCCTGTGGGCCTGACCCTATCCTGCCTGGGTTGTACCCCCAGGTGGGAAGGGAGGGGGATCCCAGGTCACCCCTCCACATTCCCATAGTGTGTGTCGGGTAGCCCAGTGGGTCCCTCACGGAAACTGGCTATGAAGTCTGGGGCACCTGGGTCCCTTTTGCCAGTGGTTGATGTGGGGCGATTGTTCCTGGTTTTCTAGTCTCTGTCCCTGAGGGCACCGGCACTAGAGGAGCTCCAAGGAGGTAGGTCACATAGAGACATGCCACTGCTCCAGATCCTGGCTAGCGTCCTCCCCTCCTGATCACTCTGCAGCACCATTGCACCACCACCCATGGTCACACAGGTGGTGGTAAAGCAGCAGTCCTGCAGCCCCGCCGGAGGAGGAGAGCAGTCCCAGTTGCTAAGTCCCTCCGGTAGCGGACCTTCAGCAACCCGAGTTCGCTTCCAACCCTGGGTCGCTGGCATTGTAAGCAGTAGTGCTACCGCTGCGCCAGCAGGCCGACCCAGATTTCAGCATCTTAAACTGAATGCTGCTGTGCTTTGCATTTTTTCTGCTTTGCTGCGTATAGAGTCAGTAAAGAAATCACCTGCACTGCTTTGTTGTAATCAGCCATTCAGTTTAACCACCCGTGCTTCCCACCAACATCTCCATCACCTGAGGACTGCTTTCCTTCCTGAAACCACAGTTTTCATGTAGTATGTGCCTAAGAGTCTACAAGTATCAGCACACATGGCATGGGCAGGGCCACTGGAAAACTGCAGGAAAAGTAACTTGAAATTGCAGAGATTTTTTGCAAAACATGCTGAAAAACTGCAGGAGTTCTACTACAGATCCTGAGTGCTTCACAATAAATCCTTACTGTTTTCTACAGCATATATTAGTCAGCATAAACTAACAAATGAATATACTAGCACTTGAATATGTTTTAAATATAAAGAAAAACTTCTGTTTCTAACATGAATCCTAAGATGTGTTGCCTCTTCCAAAATGTAAAAACATCTGCCTCATACAGTGCTAGATTCTATTTAGTGAGCCACAGAAAATCAATTTTAAATAAATCCAGAATAAACAAATGTTATCTGTTTCTGGATGTAGAATAATGAAGCCTGATCAAAAGCTATTTACAGTGCTGTCAACTATTCGCTAGTTTTGGTGTAAGAAAAAATAAGCAGATGGAGTGGCAAATAGTTCAGTTTTAGTAAAATGTTGTAAAGTGTTTCATGTTAATAATTTGTACTGTAGGTACTCTGCACTATTACTAAAATCATATATTAAAACATTAAATATGGGTATTATTATGGCTGGCAGTATAGCCTAGTGGTTAGAATAACAAACAATGATTGAACTGGGTACATCCAGCAGACTTGGGTTTGATTCCCACAACCTCCACTTGCATACTGTGAGACTCCACAAAGGTCACTTAACCTTCCCAGTGCTTCTAGTCATTCCTGAAAACAGGCAGTTCTGCCTAGTAGGTCTTACCTGGTTTACAAAGAATATAAAAAAAAATACAAATATATGTTTAGTACTACATCATAGAATAGTAGTCAGGGTACCACGTAATTTACCTGAGTTTTACTTGGGCTGCAATGATTTTGTATATGTAAAGATAAATATTCAGCTACATTTTATGTGTTTTATAAGCTTGCTTTTAGATTTTAGTCAGGTTTTTATTGTATTCTTTGCATATGAGCATCTAAGCTGTAGATTGCTAAACGCAGGATCACTGTTACCAACTAGCTTATTCAAGTTTATAATCAGCAGGGCCATCCAAAATCCTCAGTTGTTTGAATGAAAACCAGTCTGAATGAAAGTATGTTCACAAGGAAAAAGCTGCCTTACTACTTACGAAAAGACTTCACAGTCAGCACCCCATTTAGGTGAATTAGATCATTTGCACCTTTTCTCCCACCTGCTGTTTCAGTCTCTGTAGCAACAAAAAGTTTTCTAATAGATTGCTTCAACAAAAAGCAAATGTTAAGTATTTAAGTGTACTTATGTTTGGCCAGTGGATTTTGAAAGCACATTCAATGACATACAGAAAGTAAGGCATATTATTCCAGCACAGGAAACACCTAACCCCAGAAGCACTGTCAGTGGCTGTCCAAAGCTCCATCGTCAGCATTATAGACTATGGTCTTATCATATATGGGTCTGCAACTACCACTGCTCTCAAACGTATCACAACCTCCCCTGAATAAGGCCTGTCGTCTCATCACTGACTCACATTGCCGTACTCACACTTGTGACCTTTATTCCCAATCTAGATGGCTTCAACTGGACAAACGCATAAAATACCAAACCTGCATCACGGTCAAGAAAATTATAATGGGGCTTGCCCCACCTGGTGTCTGTGCCCTCCTTAAGCCTAGACATAGGAATGTCACTACAAGGAGATCCAATTCCTATCTACTACATGTCCCACAATGTTGCACGACCCAAGGACAAAGATCATTCACCTATCGGGGCATCCAACTGGCTCAACTCTCTTGGCAGCGACATAGCGACCGCTCCAACATTTGACCTCTTCAAGTCCAAGCTGCGCCTCTCACTGCTTGTATCCTGCGATTGCCCATCTTAACATTTCCACCATTCCAGCTGCACATACCCCAGCACCCAGCACTTACAATCAGTCTTCGCACCCCTAGCACCTTACTTGTCATATTCCCTCGACAAGGCCCCCTGGCTGCACTGTCTCCCACCCTCGCCCACCTCCCCCCCTGTATCTCCACTCCTGCCCCCGCCCCAACCACCTCCTGTACTCCCCCTTATGCCTGCACCTCCTACCCCCAGCGATCTCCTACCCTCACTCCCCCCCCCTTCTCTTGTCTTGCTCATTGCTCAAGTCTTTGTACTGGTTATTACATGTCTGTAAGTCAATGACTATATGTTTGTAACTAAAAATGATGACTGTTGCACATGCAGACATGGAACCTTTGTAAAAGAGCCTCGGCTCAAAGGTATTGTAATCCTAGATTGAAGTAAATTTAAAAAAAAAAGACCCCAGGGGCTGTATGATGCTGGTGGGCAGAGTGGTGCTCAATTCACATCTGAGCTCAGACATGAAAACTGGGAGACACCCTTTTCATGGACACCAAGTAAAAAAAAAGCATCCACATGTCTAGGAGATACAGGAATCCATTTGAAGGTCCTCCACTAATCACTTGTGGATTTTTTAGGTGAAGACACTTTATTTCAAAGAAGCAAATTTAAGGTTTTTTTTTTGCCCCTCCTACCCCATGGCCATCCACTCCTTCAGGCCTGCCAAGGCCCCCCTGCCACCTGCTGAGTCCTGACCACCATCCACTGCCCCTTACTGCTGTGCTACCAGGTAACCCAAAGCAAAACTTCATTGAGTGGGCCCCTACCCCTTTGTGAGGCTACCGGGGAAGAGAATTGCCCCAAAGAGCTTCCTGTGTATCCTAGGCATGGCAGGGGTCAGAACGGACACATGTCTGGGGCTTCCGGCCTATGGAGGGACCAGCAGCCATCCTTCGGTTGGCCAGCAGGTGTTTTCCCATTTTCTTGGGAGTCTGACAGGCCACATGATGTCAAGACACAAGCTGACTCCGTCACGCTCCCTCCCACAGTGAGGACCGACATTGTTGTGCCTCTGGCCTCCACCAGGGGCTAGCAAATGCTGAGCCGTGAACCCACCCTCCCTCCCAGAAGAAGGTGAGTGGTCGTTGGACACTCAAGTCTTCACCCACCAGCTGGCCCCCCAACACCCAAGTCTATTCCCTAACCCTGGTCAGCGGTGTCACGGGCAGAAATCCAATTCAGGCAGTTAAATTATAGATAGGAAAAAACAAAGGTAGTCCACCTTAGCGGGGATGGTTCAGATTAATTCACATCTGAGTTCTAACAAGCAAAGAGACCAAGTAATTTGTAACTTGTGCATGTGGGGAGTGGGTGTTGAAGAAAGAGGATCACAGTGCTGTCACTGCTGCCATCACCCCGAGGGGTGTGGACTGCATTGTTGCTACTGTTATCACACCTGAGGGGCGGAGGCCATAGTGTTTCTGCCATCACCACTGATGGATGGGGAATGTAGTACTGCTGTCATCACACCTAAGGGATAGGGGCCACAGTGCTGCTGCTTCTGTCACACCTGAGAGAGGGAGGTCATACTGCTGTTGCTGTTGCCATCACATCAGAGGGATGGGGCCGTAGTGCTGTTGGTGCTGCCATCGCACCTGAGGGATGGGGCCGTAGTGCTGCTTCCATCACACCTTAGGGATGGGGCTGTAGTGTTGCTGTTGCCATCACATCTTATATCTAAAATAACTTTAAATTGGTACAAGAATGGAAGGATGTGCAATAGTGGAGGTCAAAATTGCTAAAATGCATGTTAGCAGAGTTAAAATTGTTAAATAAAGTATACAGAACCAAATATCGGTAAAACCGGATTTTGGCTTAGCAGACACCAGTGACAATACCATTTTTTTACAATGTGAAAAATGGAATATGCCCTTTTTCAATACCGGTAAACCAGTGTCCCTGGTTCTGAATGGCAGAGCCCCATGAAATCAATTGGGGAAAATTACTTTTCCAGTTTTGAACAAAGGCAGAATTATCGATCTATGTTTCTTGGATGTGTTTAAGTTTCATGATGTTGCCAATTTTGAAAGTGGTACTAGAACTGAAAGTGATCATATGCCTGTACAAGATACAGTTTATACAGGAACATTAAAAAGTCAGTGCTGCATGGAGAAATAATATTGCCAAAAGATTTATTGAATCATACACACCTACAGAACGAACCTCGGTGCTTTGAGGGTACAATCCCTCTTCATCAGGGGGTAACGTTACAGACAGACAGAAAGTAGCACAGAAAGCATGATGTATTTCATGAATTGTTTCAAATAGTTAAAGTAACCTTCTCAGTTTGCCAGACCTTTCAAAGTATTACATACACAATAATACATGGGGGGGGGAATGCATAATGAGAATTTAATGCACACCAAGGTGTGCGATGCTACATAAACCCCAGCAAACCCCGAGGTTGCTCACATCCTGGCCACCAAGGGTGTGCATTAAATTCGCTTTGCACTCCCCATGTATTGTTTTATGTAATTGCTGGGGACTGTTTTTTTTTTTCTCCCAGCTGCAGTAATTCAGATAAAACAGAAGGAAAAAATATGTGTTTTGTTATATTCTTGTTTCACAGGCATCAGCAAAACTATAGTATTTTGTCTGACACAAACTTCCAAAAATACTATTTATCTACAATATTTAAATTTTGCTCAGCTCGGCGGTTGCCATAAAGATATTTAAATTAGCTAAAAAGTTCAAAGGTCATCAGAGCTGAAACTATGCTGCTGTGTCTACTTTTTTCTATGTTAGTGGGACAGTAGGTGACTAAAAAAAGATTGACCCTGTGAGGTCAGCTTTTTTCAGAAAGTAAAGTCTATTTTGAGTATTTCTCGATGGCACTTGTGGAGCCTGCTGTGCAGCTGAGTGAGAGCGTCAACTATAGAACCAAGAAGCTGGCACGTGTTCGCTGTTATAACCCGCAGGTTGTAACAGAGAATTATAACCAGCTTCTCATATGTAAAAAAACAGTCCCCAGTTATTACATTATTATAATCAGCAAATAAATACATAAAAGCTGTTATTAACCATTTTAAGAAATATAGACTATTATTATACAAAATATCAAAAAATGTAACTTGAAATTTAGGTGCAAATTAAAAAGTATTTAAATACTTGAATATTTATACATTGTTGCACAAATTCCAAAACTTCATTATACAAATAAATATTTATTTCATTCACTTGTATTAGAATTAATGATACAGTAAATGCATGAAGGGTTTAAATATTCTTTCGGATACCATTTTTGGTGTAAGAGCAACATTGCTGTCTCTTAAATTCCACTTGTTAAATTAGACTATACTGAAAAAAAAAAGTGCATGTACTTGTTCATATCATTTTGCAACTGTATGCACATATCAAAAACAGCCAACTAAGCCAAAAAGGTAAAACACCAAAGAGTGTATCTAAACCAAGTGACCAAGAAAACTCTATTAATAAAATTTTAATATCCAGGAATTCAAAGAATTCCAAAAAAGAAATGTTATGTCATCATCAATGAGATCTATCTGTAAAGGAATGCTAATCAATTTTATTTGTATTTTATAGATATACACTTAAATACAATTCCTTATTTAATCCTTTAGGTAACAGAATCCTTTAAAAATTTCCACCTTGATTCTTTTTTCAAAAGAGCTTTTACTCTACTCTTCTCCTTTGAAATGGCTTTACATGTTCAATTACTGTAAATATAACATGTTGTGGGTCACTGTTATGGTAGTTTTTAAAATGTAGACCCAGAGTAGATTCCAGTTTCCCATTTCTAATATCCCCCATGTGTTCTAAAAATTGTCCCTTTGCCTGGCACACAGTTCATCCCACATAAATAAGTGGGCATGAGTATTGAGCAACACAGACCACAAACTGTGTGGAACAATTTGTGAACTCCCTGAGATCCACTATAAATGGTTTATTTGGATGTTTAAATTGTTTACCTCATGAGACATATTTGCATGCAATGCAGTGTCGCCATTGGTAAAAACCAGTGGATTTGTCTGGCACCATGTATACGGATATATCCTTTCTGGTACATAATGGCAGTGATTTAGATAATCTCCTAAATTCTAAGCCTTACTGAATGTTGTTCTAGGTTGTTCCTGAAAAAGACCCTGAACATTACAATGTTTCAGTAAATCCCAATTCTTTCATAGCATACCCTTTTTTTTATTTATTAATAGTTTTCTCTAGGGAGGACAGTGGGTCCATGCCAGAGAGTGACATCAAAGCGGCCACTAAGGGAATCCCAGAAATGAGACAGCCATTGTTCACTAGTGAAAGGGTTCTGAAAGGGCTGGCTGCACTTAAGATCGATAAGGCCTCAGGACCAGACGGGTTATATCCGAGGATACTCAGGGAACTAGCAGTGGAGCTGGCTGAACCACTGGTATGTCTGTTCAACAGCTCACTTAGGTCTGGGAAAGTTCCAAGGGATTGGAAGGTGGCAGAAACTGTACTGCTTCATAAGGAGGGAATAAGGATCAGCAAGAGAACTACAGGCCCATCAGTCTAACCACTATCAGAGGGAAGCTGATGAAGTCACTGATCAAACAGGACCACATAGACTACCTGGAGAGCAACAGGCTCCAGGATAGTAAACAGCATGGTTTTGTGGCATGAGGACCTTCTCAGACCTACCTGATAGTTTTCTTGACGGGGTGACAGCGGAACTAGACAACAGCCATGATGTGGATCTGCTGTACTTTGACTTCTGCAAAGCTTTTGATTCAGTACCTCACAAATGACTGCTCAAGAAGATGGAAGACCTAGATGCAGCTAATCCCTTAGTGAACTGGGTGGGTAACTGGCTAGAGGGGAGGCAGCAGAGGGTGGTGGTTAATGGGGTTAAATTAGAAGAGAGGGAGGTTATGTGTGGGGTTCCACAGGGATCGGTCCTGGGTCCAGTCCTCTTCAACATGTTCATTAGTGATACTGGAGAAGAAATCCAGGGCAGGTTGTGTCTCTTCACAGATGACACAAAACTATGTGGGAGGGTGGATAATGATGAGGGGAGAAAAGGGAAATGCAGAGATACCTACAAAAGTTAGAAGGGTGGTCAAAGGTCTGGCAGTTAAAATTCAATGCTAAAAAGGGCAAGATAATATACCTAGGGAAAAAGAACCCCAAGACAGAATACTGGATGGGAGGAGAGAGTCTTAGCACTACAGAAGGGGAACGGGATCTGGGAGTTATCATTAGCAACTCATTTAAGCAGTCGAGTCACTGCAACAAGGTCTATAGCAAGGCTAACAGGATGCCAGTATATATTGGGAGGGGTATTGATAGTAGAAGAAAATAAGTAATACTTCCCCTCTACAGATCCCTGATGAGGCCTCACCTAGAGTTCTGTGCCCAGTTCTGGAGTCCTCACCTCAGAAAGGATAAGGATAGACATTAACTGTCTTGCAGATCCAATACTGTATAAGGAGTGTTTTGTTCCAAAAACTGGAGAAACACATACTGTATACCCCTTTGGAGTTACAAAGGTCATCAGATGTTTGTTTTTTCTCTGACCCTTTCTTCGTTGAACCTAAAAGTCAGTATTCAGAAAACAAAAGTGATGTTTTTTTTCCCTGTCAAAAACAAAAGTCATCTTGGTTTATCAAGAATGAAGTTGTGGAGGTTGTTAATGACCACAAATACCTGTCATTACATTGTCAAGCAATTTAAGCTAGTGCCCACCTTTAGAAAGGGTTAAGCAAAAGAACAGCAAAGAATTAATGAGCATAAAAAGACTTGCATTTAAGTATGGTGTTCACTCCGAAAAAGCAATGAAAATGAATCTGATTCCAAAATAAAAAGTAATGTTCTATATGACGCAGAGATCTGGGGGCATGCACCACAATTTAAGAGACCCAGAGGTATTAAAGAATACATTTTTACAGTTTATGCTAGGGGTTGAGGATTATATCCCTGCATCCCAATTATGAGCTGAAATTGGCACAGTGTCACTTACAGCTTTCACACTAATTCATGCTCTTAATTACTGAAAAAGGGCAACCTCTATGTCAACAGACAGAATCCTAAAACAAATGTTAAAAGAATCACAAAAACAATATTAAAACTGGTAAATATCGTCATGGTTGGCTTTATAATTTTAATGAAAGAATTACACACTTGGGTTTCACCAATCTGTTCAAAAAGAATGTGACTAACAGAGTACAGTTGAATCATTGTTATAATAGTGTGAAGGATCACATTATAAACACAGAAACACAGCATGACCTTGTATGAACTGAGAATTGTCATATCTTGGCAGATTATGCATCTTTCTTGGTCCAACAGAGTATGGAAAAACATTTGTCTTATTGTCTGAATGCTTCTCAAAGGAAAATTTGGCAAGGTTGCAATTTCAAGTGTTTGGGGATCACAAAGGTTGGTTAGTAGGTTGCAATAATTCATGTAAATGTGGCAGTATGTATCCTTCAGTAGATATTCACCTTATGTTTGAATGTAAATGAATGTCAGATCTGAGAAATAAATAGATGAGCCCTCTCTTCAGTGATAGAATATATATATTTCTTTGTTGACTTTATGTTTATTCAGTTTCATAATAAAATACAAGTAGTAAATCGGAGTCCAAGTACAGGATCTATAATGACTAACAATATTACAGTAGGTCTTTTGAATCCTTTCACTCAATGTTGAAACAGGTTGAGGAATTTGAAAGTTCTTATAATGCCCAAATAAACCAGATCATGACCCTTGCATTAATAAGGAAGAGAATTTTAGCTGGATAATGTCTTCTTCAAAAGAACCAGCAATGTATGCTCTTGCAGTCTTTATACCTATGGAAACAGACCGTTTGGATAACTTGGGTGCCATATTCAGAAGAATGCACAAGTGCAGTGCAAATGTTTGCACTGTGCTTGCCCTTGTTCTGTATTTCCCTTGACTTCAGTGATATTCAGTCGGACAGCAAATGGCACTATCAGATTGAACATCAGGCTGTGTCGGTGCAGCACTTAGTAAAATTGCATTGCTCCGACATGGACCTGGGCTGTATATAGTCCACTGGGATATGGGATAGCACCAGGATCCCTGAGGGCTATATTCAGAATGAACATGCAACTGAGCCATTGGGCATACAATGTGCTAAGAGGCCATTTGCATGCCCATTATGGGCTCATTGCATGGAGCACAGCAGTCCCTCAGTGCCCCTTTCACATTACAAAAGGAGACTCCTGGTGGTCCAATGGTTACCTCACCCCCAAATCACTCCTCCGAGCTGCTTTTATCATTCCTTGGTGGCGTGTGTCACCCCACCTCTGATCACTCCTCCAAGTTATCTTTATCATTCCCTGGTGGTCTACTGTGTCTGTCTACCCCTCTGATTGCCAAGTCACACAGTTTAACAAGAGTCCCTGGTGGTCAATTGCTGGCCCACTGGCTCAGGATTAAATGTAAAAACACCACCATTATTAGACTTATTGACCCCCTCTCTGGTGTGGCATCTAGTAAACATACAGATCTTCTACAAAGTCTTGTGAACTTTTATACTAAGTTATATCAGGTGGAGCCCCCACCCCCGACAGAACAGCAACTATTGGACTTCTTCATAAGATTAGCCATGCCAACTCTTACGCAATCCAAGCAGGAGAGCCTAATGCATCCTATCACTTTGTTGGAGCTTACTCACCATATCAAGAACAGAAAAAGCCCTGGCCCTGATGGACAGGGAGCAGAGTTTTAAAAAGCACTACAAGATCCCTTACATGAACTGCTTCTCCCTACCCTCCAGGAGGACCTCTCAAAGGCAAGATGCCCTGACTCTTGGAAATACGCCACCATTTCAGCTATCCTTAAACCCCCAAATGACCTAATCTGCTGCGACTCCTACCACCCCATCTCAATCAATTATAAATTATTCATGAGCTTCTTGGCCCATACTATAGATTGGACAATATCTTTCCCCACATTATTCACTCAGACCAAACAGGTTTTATTAAACCACAGCAAACTGCAGAAAATATCAAACAAAATGCACATAAACTCCTTGTCTTAATCTTAAGTCTAGATGCTCAAAAAGCTTTCAATAGGGTCTCCTGGCCCTTCCTCCACTCTACCCTTAAACAATTCCAGTTCCTATTCTCCTTTCTAGACCTAATGCAATTCCTATAATCTGACCCACAGGCCCCAGTCAAAGCAAATGGCTCACTTCCCCCTTTTTTAGTTCATCTAGAGGAACACAACAGGAATGTCCTCTGCCCCCTACCTTTTTGCTTTATATGTAGAACCACTGGCTCAATACTTGCATCAAAACCTCACTATTCATGGGTTAATCATCAGAGATTGGGAACATAAAATAACAAATTATGTGGATGATCTTCTACTATATCTCACAGACCCAGATACATCCCTACCAGCCCTGTCTACCTGCCTTAGAGAAATAGAACAGCTTGAAAACAAAATAGATTAAGATGAAACTGAGGTCCTCCAGCTACACTTCACTCCTTCTATTTTACTAAAGACCCAGCACCCATATAAGTGGACTAGACCACGCATTAAGTACTTGGGAGTATACCTAAGGGCAGATAATAAGAATCTTTTTGAAAATAATTACCCTGACATATTATAGAGCAAATACAAAAAGATCTGCAGAGCTGGTCTTAACTACCTTTGTCCCCCTTTCAAAGAGTAGTTTCCATACAAATGAGTATCCTTCCCCATTTTTTATGTTTATTTCAAATGCTCCCCATCCCTAGTCCTTTGAACTTCTTTAACAAATGGAATAAATGGTTATCAAATTTTTTCTGGAATGGAGGTAAACCAAGAGTGGCCTTCGCCAGGCTTCAATTACCCCAAATCAGAGGGGGCTCTGCCTACCCCACCTATGGCTTTATGCCCTAGCAGCTTTGCTGGGTCATATAATGTGGTGGAAAACACCTTCTAATCCATCCAGCTGGGAAGATATAGAGTTGAAAGAGCTGGAAGTACCACCAGATAGGCTCTTCTTTGGTACCTCGACACCCCACCTAAGAAGAGAGACAAAATTACCTATTATCAAAACTCTTATCCATTTCTGGCAGACTTTCTGGTGACCACACTTATATCACTTGGGCTTTATGTGGCTGAGTCTCCCAGCATACTGCTCTGATTTCATCCTGGCCAGACTGGACCATACTTTTACATACATTCCACCTTCATGGATCTTAGCTCTGTTCTACCGGCAGAATACCTCAAGCCTATCAAAGCTGATAATAGACGCCTACCGGACATCAACTCGCACCCTCAATTTTATTTCAAGAGAGTCACTGTCAAAGAAGCACTGGGTTATGTTGAAAAGGTCCTGGGGAAACCAGAATGGGGTCTGACAACATTGGCATGAAACTGCTGGCGCTGGCAATCAACGAAGTCATCACTCCCATAACTACAATTTTCAATAAATCCCTCCAGCTCACCAAATTCCCTTCTCCTTGGAACAAGCACTGGTGACCATGGTGCATAAGGGAGGCGATAGGTCAGTGACTGCAAACTACAGGCTCATCTCTATCCTCTCCCTCCCCCCCCCCAAAGCACTGAAAAAGATTGTGGCAGACCAATTAACTGACTATATTCACAAATACCAGCTGCAATGTCCCCATCAGCATGGCTTTAGGAAACTCCACAGCATGGACACTGCGCTAGTGGATTTCGCTGAGTATGTCCATAAGGCATTGGATGAGGGGAAAACTGGTTGGGTCCATCTTTATTGGCCTAACAAAGGCATTCGACACAGTCTGCCACCCACTCCTCTTGTTTCAACTGCACACCCTTGGTGTTTCCCAAAATGCAGCTCAACGGTTCCAGAACTGCCTAACCTCCCGGTCTCAAGGGGTCAAGATAGGTCACTCCATATCTGCATCCAAGGAAGTCTTGCTAGGGGTGCCTCAAGGGTCCATCCTGGGTCCACAGCTCTTCAGCATGTTCCTGAATGACCTACCTGATGCTTGCACTAGCAAAGTCATTCTGTACGCCGATGATGCTGTCCTACGTAGCTGTCACTCTCGCATAGAGCACCTACAGGCTGAGCTACAATCATCCTTTCAGCAACTGGAGACCTGGTTCTACTCCCAAAGGATGCTACTAAACTACAAAAAAAACCAAGACGATGCTCCTCTCTAGCCCCCAACTATAAAGGAGAAGCCCAGAACTCACAATCACAAATCACCTGACTGCCCCACTGGAACAGGTTCACTCCTTCAAGTACCTGTGTCATTGTGGATGATACCCTCTCATATGTTCAGCACATTGACATGGTGGTGAAAGCTGTGAACACTAAATTAGGGATCCTGTTTAGGCACAAGAAAAGCCTAACTGCTGAAGCCCTCCGGCTCTCAGTCTCCAGCTCTGTCCTCTCCCTGGTCGACTACGGGCTGGTGATTTATGGCACTGCCACTGATACGGCCCTCAAAATGGTTGCCACTGCCCTTAACAAGGCTTGCAGACTATTGTTAAATGCTGACCGCTTCACGCACACTTGTACCCTGTATGGTCTGGCCCACATACTACCACTTCAATCCAGAATCAGATACCAAACTTGCCTGCTAGGGAGAAAGGCCATGCTCTCCCTAACCCCTACCTGCATTGCAGACCTGGTAAAGGAAGGAAGCTCCAAATACAACACACGAAGAACAGTGACAACAGAGCTTGATGTCCCATTTCGTAGAACTTCCCAATACAAAGATCCTTCATGTACTGAGCTCCACTATGGCTAAATGAGATCCCTGCTGCAGCTCTTAATACAACAAATGTTTGGTACTTTAAAAGAGAACTGAAGCAATACCTGCTGAACTCAAATGCCTGTAACTGCCTTACCTGAATCCATATCCTCAACCCAGATATCCCCCACATCTGTCTGAGCTTTCCTACTGTTTTACCTACCCTGGACCCCCACCTGCCATCCCTTGCCACCCCCCCAGCTCCCTTCAACTCCCTCCCTCCATACTCCCCCAACACCTCCCTTTCCACCCACTCTCCCAAAAATTCTCCTTCGCAATCCCTTTCTCTCTCTCTCCCCAACTCTCTCTCTCTCTCTCTCTCTCTCTAATCTAACCCTCGTTCACACTCTCCCCCCTTTCTTGCTCCTACTCTTTCCAATACTCTACCTTGACAGGCCCCCCTTGGGCAGCTATGCCATACATTGCTAACTGAGTATCTCCTCCCGCTGTTTAATTTCAGTTGTATAGGTTACTCAAAAGTATTATTTATCTATATTCTGTATTACATAGCAATCTTATATTTTGTGTTAACTGTCAAGTTTTTATTATACTTCTGCTGTTTTACATCCTGACGTGGAACCATTGTAAAAGAGTGTATACTCAAAGGTTGTATCCAAATTACCAAATAAATAAATAAATAAAAATACTGGATAACATGGGGTCTGGCACACACATTTCAGTACTATGAGGCCGGAACCATGCAGACTTTTGAAGGGTTAAAAAATAGCTATCTTTTAACGGATGGAGACCACTTTTGATACCTTCAAGTCCAACACTATTTGTCTGTTACTACTGTGAGACTAGATGTTGCCGAAGTTCCCCCCCCCATAGTGTCCTTCATTAGGACTCTCCTATAAGATGCCTTCCCACTATTTACCTGTGTTATCAGAGTCTATTAGCTGCACATCCGATAAATGTTAAATAACCCAGGAGGCATGGAAAGCAGAGCTTTCAAAATTCTACCCACTGACACTCGGTGGAGCTTAATTAGGGCCAGACAACATAAGATGACCACCTCCCTGTGATGGTGAAGGTTTAGCTGAAAAACGGCTATTAGATTTTTTTGCATGCCACAAATAATGGCTAAATTTCTCTCCACCAGCAACTCTTCATGTTGGAGAGCTTGTGGTTGCCAAGTGGCAATCCATACACATGTGTTTTGGACTTGCCCCACCCTGTCCCCATTTTGGAAAAAGGTGGAAAATAAGTTAAATGTCCTATTTCCAACCTATAGCCCCCTCACACATGAAGCAGTTCTTCTACATTGCCCCTCATACCAAGAATAAGACATACCGGTATTTGCTGTGAATACTAATGGTAGTGGGGAAAAAAGCAGTGACAAGACTATGGGGACCCGTGTTTGGGGCCATCTGGCTTTGCACGCAAACAGGTGCACCATGAAAACAACAGGGCTGGTCGGCTCTGGTACAAGATTCAAACAGCGCGATCCAAACTGACCATGCTATCTGTCTGAATATCGGGCCATGGTAGCATGATGCACAGCAAACAGTCACCATGCTTTGTGACACACTACCAGAGTGCTGGGCCAAAGACTTCCCATACAGGCACAGCATGGCACACAATGGATAGCATCATGGCCCCTACATGCAATATTCGGCCCAAACATGCAGATCAGCTCAGTAGGTATGCACAGCACTAATGGGCCATTTGCATGCCCATTATGGGCTCACCTGCATGCCATGCATCGGCTGAATGAGACAAGCCAGGTCCCCCTCCCAAACCCCAATCCACTCTCACAAAATATTTCAGTAATTCTTTGTGGTCTAGCTGTCCCTCCCTAGCCCTGATCACCTCCCTTAATATATTTCAATTATCCCTGGTGGTCTAGCAGTCCCTCCCTAGCCTGGATCCCCTCCTGTATTATATTTCAGTGATTCTTGGTAGTCTAGCAGTCCCTCCCTAGTCCTGATCCCCTCTAGTAACATATGTCAGTGATCCCTGGTGATCTAGTGGTTCCCTCCTTAGCCCTGATCCACTCCCATAACACATGTCAATGATCCATGGTGGTCTATGGTCCCCCCTTCCTAACCCCTACCTGCCCATATTAAACACATATCTGTCCCTGGAGGTCTAGTAGATCCCCCACCCCGGCAGGTATTGTTCACCACCCTGCACCCCCCATCCTATCCCCAAGAGCCAGTGGCGGCATTGCCCTCCCACCACCATGGTTGGTTGTAGACTGAGCTTCCTCAAGGAGTGCATACTGTAACAGCTTAATTTTACAGTATATACTCCTGGAGACCTCAGTCTGTGGCTGGTGGTGGTGGTGAGTGGAGGGCTGTGCCGGTCGCTGGCTCCCAGGGTTGAAACGGGGAGAGGGGTTTGGAGGCTGGGACAGTACCTGCTGGGGTGGGAAGGTGGGGAAGTCTACTAGACCACCAGGGACAGATATATTTTTGACATGGGTGGGTCGAGGGTTGGGGGGTCACTAGACCACTGGCATATGTAACGGAGGGGATGAGGGTAGGGAGGAACCACGAGGCCAATAGGGATCACTGAAATATATTATGGGAGGGGATCGGGGCTAGAGAGGGACCACTAGACCACCAGGCAATGGTGCTGTCACATGGTGCAGGGACGGGGTGTGTGGCAACAACCCTGTCTGCACACTGTTAAGGGCTGGGTTTCAGAAATGTTAAACTACACCATGCATGTGGGTGTTTGGTGTTTCTGAAATCTCTGAATTTTGCACTGCACCACATATGTATGAGGGAACCCTTATTTACATGGTCGCAGCACACAGTTCTGCATGACGTCGCTGTCAGGGTCATGCTACACATAGGTGCCCTTTGAATTTAGGCAATGCCCCGGCAGCCAGTGCTATTCCTGGTTAGAACATCTGAAATCCAATTTTGGCCATGCTAACCTTTTGCAAATGATGTCCTATGACTCACGACACAAGTATCAACCTTAATACAATGGAAGAAAATCATTTGTGGGGCAACCCCAAGCTTAAGATTGATAACAAAATGCTTCATCTCTCTTGGTTACCACACCTGGGGGATGGTATCCTTTCTCAGTTTATTTCTGACGAAGGTTCTTGGCTCTCCACTACTGAGATTATCAGTAAATTTAATATTCCGCCTTTTAATAGCTTCAGAGTCTTCTAACTAAGACATTTAATTCTGAAGGTGCTTGGTTTAACTCCCCCTCAACCGGCTAATATTTCCTATATTCTAGAGCTGTAGCCCTTAGCATGCGCCCCACATGTGGTATCCAAGATCTATGGGATTTTGTACAACTGGGCCTACCCCGACTGTTTTGCCACAATAGCATACTGGTCTGTCACATTTGCCACTCGTGATTTAGATTGGCCAGCTATTTGGCGCAGTTGTCATAGGTATATTACCCAAGATAGGTTGTGTATCACTCAGTTTCATATTTAACATAACCTATATCATTCTCCACAAAGGTTATTTAAATTTGGTCTTCTTCTAGCCCCTATTTGCGTCCGGTGTCATCTAGAAGAAGGTTCCCTGTTCCATATTTTTTGGTCTTGCCCCAAGACTTCGATGCTCTGGCTTACCATTCAACAAAAAATGGACCCACTGCTGGGGTTGAATGACTTGTTTACCCCAGAGATATGTGTACTAGGTGACTTCTCGGAGGTAATGGTACTCAATCGCAGATACCACATGGCCCTTATTTCCATGTCTGTCAAGAAGGTGATATTGCATCACTGGAAGGATGATGCGGACATCTTCTATTCTGAGTGGCTTCAGGAACTCCTTGCGAATCTTAGAACTGAGAAGGCCAGTGCCAGCCTTGATAATAGGTTAAAGAAGTATAGACGCATCTGGGATCCCCTTCATACTCTTTATTCTGTTTAAGTCCCCTATACCAGCAGATGTATCACTCTGGGTCTCATCTGGTACTTACAGTGTTGTGTCAGGTGCTGGGTGGGTTTGAGAAGGGTTAGGGTGGGGTGAGTGGGTAGGGGAACAGTTCCGTTACATTGTTCTGATTTAATGTTTGTTTTCTCCTGCTTCTCATTTGTCGGTTCTGTTCTCTGTATAGTTAAAAACCTAATAAAGTTTGAATTGAGAAAATCATTTGTGATATATATCAAATGGAAAAACTTATGGCCCAAGTTCAAAGATGTGATGCCCAACACCAGAGCAGATGGAATATATGGCTTATGCATATAATGGGTAAACAATCAGATATGACCCACGGAGGTATGCCTAAATTTTATGTACGCAATTAAACTTGGGAGACCCACATGCCAGGGGAGATGGAGAGAAGTGGGGGCAACCTCATTTTAGGCTGGACCCTTTGGGTACTGAAGTGGATATGCAACTACATCTGGAGAGGGTGTGCCCCTGACCTGCCCTGCTTTGTTTCTGCTTAAGCAAAGATAACTGACACAACTGTCAAGGACTTGTTTCTTTTTTTTTTTTTGCAGTGTGAATAAAGAAGTTCTGATGTAGTTTTTTGCGTTAATGATAATATTAGTGTAACAGTAGTTTCTCCTGTCATATCTGAGTGCTGGGTACAAAAAATGTAATAACAGTTTGAGTTACAAAAAGAGTCCTCGGTGATCCAGTGGCCCTTCAACAGCCCTCCACCCAATGCACGCATTGACATCCCCCCCTCCCATTACCCCAGTGGCCAGCATTCCAACTGGCTAGATACGGTAGCTGGCACAGTCCTCCTCTCACCTCTGTAGCCAGTCACCATATGAGCTGTTAGTAAGAGCACATACAGTAGAAACAGCTGTTACTACTCTACACACACTCACTGACAGCTCATATGGCGACTGGCTGCAGAGGTCAGAGGAGGGCTGTGCCAGTCACAGTATCTAGCTGAGTGGAGCACAGGCCACTGGGGTGAAGGGGGGGTGCGGGGACATGGAATGTCAGAGAGTGGGTCAGGTGGGGGCTGTTTGGGGGAGCCACTGGATCACCAAGGACTCTTGTTAAACTGTGTTAACAGGCGATTATGAGTGGGGGGTGACACACTATGTCACCAGGGAAAGAGAATGGCAGCTCAGAGGAGTGATTGGAGGTAGGGGACATACTGTGCCACTAAAGAATGATAAAGGCAGCTCAGAGGAGTGAATGGGAGGTGGTGTGACACACTCTTCCACCAGGGATTGATAATGGCAGCTAGAGGAGTGATCGGGGGGCACACACACTATGCCACCAAGGAAGGATAAAGGCAGCTCAGAGAAGCACTCAAGGGTGGCGGGACACACTATGCCATCAGGTATATGTAAGAGGGCTCAAATGCAAGGAAGGGATGGGTGGCTACAGTACAGTCACCCTGCCTTTGTGGGGTGGGGGGTGGACTTAACGTCCCATTTAGATGTAGTTTTAAGTGGATCTAACTAGTGGTGCTTGGGGTCTGTTTACCACCGCCACAAACCTTTGTATATACCACTGTACCGGTATGCATGAAGGGATCCCCTCATTTGCATGGGTGCAGCGGTATTTTAGTGCTTTGGTGTGCCAGGTTTGACAGGCACTCCTGTGGCCTCCAAATATAGCATAGCTGGTAGTGCCCACACAAACCCAGGTTAGTGCCCATGCTAAACCACGTTAGTGCGGGCAACAACCTTTGAATATCAGGTCACTTATCTCTTTCTTCATGTATTGTATAAAAAAATGTTTATAGCCATATTGGTCTTTGTACAACAAAATGCACAAAACTAGGTGATAGATGCCTTCTTTATCTCTAGTTGTTTTCATTTATAATTACTTCACTGTTTTGTGGTATTCATGTGTATAATGTGTTAGTACTGGATATTTTAAATTAAGCTCTTTCTAAAGATAAATGTCTTTTTCCTTTTGAGAGAGGACCCTGTAGGTCTGAAAGTAAAGGTTTTTTTTTATAAATCGCTGTTGGTCCAGTAAAAGGTATCAAATCACCTAGTTTTGTGTGCTCATGTATTGTATAAGTTCTATATTACTCACTTTACATCTAGACATTTTATAAAAGGCCTGTATATTG
Source organism: Neoceratodus forsteri (assembly GCA_016271365.2). NCBI lineage: Eukaryota > Metazoa > Chordata > Ceratodontiformes > Ceratodontidae > Neoceratodus > Neoceratodus forsteri. Next base: position 1,361,230,944 of record CM057455.1, on the reverse strand, counting down.
AATGCAGGTGGCAGTATAGTGCAGTGGTTTAAGGCTCTGCACTGTGACTCTGGAGACCTGGGTTTGAATCTCACAGCTCCCACTTCCATACTGTGTGATCCTGAACATGTCACTTAACTTCCCTGTGCTTCCAGGTTGCACCTGTAAACAAGCTTGCAGCTTAGTGTGTCTCATCTGGTTAAACAATTGAAAAAACAAACTTTTTGCTATGTAAATTTTTAACAATGTTTTTAAAGAAATATATGTATTTATGTTGAGAAATGCTGATTTATGCTGTAACTGTTTTTATGTTGATGAACATATGAAGAAGCCAGCAGAAGAAGGCCATTTGGTCTATCTAGTCCACTCGTACTGCAGGGTCCACAGCTGACTATTGGTTTACAAAATAACCTTGAAGGGCAGTCATCTCACTGATGTGAACAGCTATGAGTTGAGTGGACAAGAACTTTTTGCAGGTCTGAAAAGCTGCCTTTATTGTGAGAGTAGGCCTTTGAATTGGCATAGTCTTGAACCTGGGCCTAGCTCCAGAGGTGACAAATACCAGTGATATAGGATATGGGAAGAGGGAGGCACTGTAAACTGTACATATGCCGATTTGCCATCTGAACCAATTTTTGAGGGACTTGGGGTTGTCCTGGTTGGAGTACTTGGGCAAGGGCTGAAAACAGGAGTTTTCTGGTGTTCCAGTGCACTCCGACTGCCACCACCACCTGCAGCAACAGCCTGATCAATAGACTAAGGAACTGATTTTGAGTTTTTAGAAAACAGCATGCAGTGGCAGGAAGAGACAACACAAACAGGGGCCAAGGAATGGCAGTTGGGTTTCAATGCAAAACAGTCCAAGATTATGCACCTAGGGAGAGGGAATCCTAGGGTCAAGTATGAACTAGATGGGGTAACACTGGAGGCCACCACAGATGAAACGGATCTAGGGGTTGTCATAGAAGACAACCTCAAAGTGGCTAAACAGTATGACAAAGCAGTTGGAAAGTCTAACAGAATGCTAGGGTGCACTGGGAGGGGTATAACAAGTAGAAGGAGAAAAGTGGTGGTACCATTGTACAACTCCCTAGTAAGGCATCATCTGGAGTATTGTGTTGAGTTCTGGAGGCCCCATCTCCAAAAAGACATAGACAGGATGGAGATGGTACAGAAGAGAGTGACAAAAATGATGTCTGGGATGCAGCATAAGTCGGAGGAGGAGAGACTCGGAGCTCTCAATATGTACTCCCTGGAGGAAAGGAGAGAGAGGGGGACATGATAGAGACCTTCAAGTATCTAAAGGGGATCAACAGGATACCAGAGGGGAGCATCTTTCACATAAAGTGAAATAGCAGAACAAGGGGGCACATCATGAGACTAAAAGGGGGAAAACTTAAAGGGAACTTGAGGAAATTTTACTTCACTGAAAGGGTGGTGGAGTGATAGAACAATCTCCCCCAGGAAGTGGTGAGGGCAGCCATGGTTCAGAGATTCAAGAATGCATGGGATAGGCACATGGGAATTATCAAGCTATGGCGAAGGTGGGGGCATGCAGCATCTATGGTACATTAAGCATTAGAAAGAGGGATAGGGCAGACGGATGGGCCACAAGACCCATATCTGTCTACAACATCTATGTATCTATGTATCTTTATCCAAGGTATTATACATATATAATATCTTACCCCACCACCTTGGCAGCACCCTCCTCCCACCCTTCTGCCCCCCAGCACCCAATTCTAATTAGAACTGGCCAAGAAGAAGGCAACTGACACAGCCCACCCTCCCCTGTGGCAGGCCACCTTCTGCTGAATGAGGAGGTGCAAAAAATGGCAATGTTGAAAATCTGGAGTGAAATTATAAAAAAACTGGTGAAGTCACGAGTGTGCATAGAAACTGCGCAATGCACACCTGTAATGTAATTAGTTTTAGGATTTTTTGCAGCAGATTTTCAACATAGGCATTTTGGGACCTCCACTCATGAACAGTGTCACTGTGATTTTCTTAATCTATCCCAAACACTGATTTCCCACAGCGACCATGCTATTCTGCACTGGAAGTGCGAAAACACATTTTGGCCAGGGTGTGAAAAATCACAACTTTACTGTTCATGAGGAGGTGTGGAAAAATGCCAATGTTGAAAATCTGGACTGAAAAGATTACGAATTTGTGAACTTACGAGGGTGTGTGGAAATTGCACAATGCACGCTCATAACACAGTCATTTTATGGACTTTTGTCACCAAATTTTCAACATAGCCAGTTTAAGACCTCTGCTCATGAACAGTGTCACTGTGATTTTCTTAATCTGTCCCGAACATTGATTTCGCACACCGACCACCCAGTGTGCACTACATGTGCGAAAACACATTTTGGGTGAGATGTGAACAATGACAGTTGTACTGTTTATAAGAAGGTGTGGTAAAATGGCAATGCTGAAAATCTAGAGTGAAAATATTTAAAATGCTCGGAGTTACAAGCATGCGTAGGAACTGTGCAACGCACGCTCATAAAACAGTCATTTTGGGGAATTTTTTCACCAAATTTTCAACATAGGATTTTTGGGGGCCTACCTCATGAACAGTGTTGTGGTGATATTCTTAATCTGTCCTGAACATTGATTTCACACACTGACCGCGCCATTGTGTGCTACATGTGCGAAAACACATTTCAGGTGAGATGCGTAAAATGACAGCTATACTATTCATAAGAAGGTGTGGTAAAATGGCAATGTTGAAAATCTGGAGTGAAAATATTAAAAATGGTTAAAGTTACAAGAGTGCATAGGAACTGCGCAATGCACGCTTGTAAAACAGTCATTTTGGGGAATTTTTTCACCAAATGTTCAACATAGTGTTTTGGAAGGGGCCTACCTCATGAACTGTGACATTGTCTTTTCCTTAACCGGTCCCGAAAGGTGGTTCTGCGCAGTGACCGCAAAATCACCCTTCGGGACCGAATAACAAAATGACAATGACTGAGTTCATGAGGTGGGGTCTCAAAAATACCACGTTGAAAATTTGGTGAAGAAATTCCTTAAAATGGCCGAGATATGCACCAAAGTTGGAAAAAAAAACCATTTATGTCATTATACAGCTTACAGGCATTTTTTCAGTTCGCAGTTGGCTTTGAAGAGTGCAGACATGTTCCCGTCCACTAAGATCATCGCGCTGGGCCCGGAGGTAAGTATGGGGTGAGGTGGGGTGCGGGAGGTGATGCAGAGAGGGTGGGTGCAGGTTGGGGAGGGGGCAAGAGAATCAACAAAGGGAAATTTTTTTTCTTCTAGGTCTTTTTATTTTAATTTTTAAAGACGACGGGTGACTTTGCCATGCTGGGGTGGCTCAGCGTGGCACCAGGCAGTTTGTTTGGGGGCAGTGGAGCTAATGGGGATTGGGCACCCCAGTTGGCTGAGACTTTTGCCACACTGGGGTGGGCTTCCAGAATGGCAGATGGAAGTTTGTTTGGGGGGTGAAGTCAAAGGGGATTGGGCACTCCCGTCGGCCATACAGTTCGTTGGGGAACACATGAGCCATGGGGGGGTACATAATGCCAACGGGGATTGGGCTACCCCATCAGCAAATTAACTGGGGAGGGGGTCATGCCAACAGGGGGATTGGGCACCCCATCAGCTTTTTTTGTGTGTATTATTTATTGAAATGTTTCACTAGGAAGGCACACTGAATGGTGGGTGGCGGCTTTCCGTCGGCTTCCTGGGGACTGTGAGAGGCCGACGGAGAAGCCGTCGCCATGGGGACACCACGCAATCAGCTGTGTTGGTAGTTTGTAATGCACCAAAACAGCTGATTGCGTGGTGATGTGGCCGAATTTCTTGACTCATAGTGGCATGCTCCCTAACTGCTGATGCAATGTGCTTCTTGCACATGTGTGCAAGCAACACAGTAAGACCAAAGGTCCACCGTGTTCCTCTCCTTCCACCAACACAGCTGCAGCATTTAATATCATGCGAAATACCTGGAGCCATTGCTAAACAGGAATTGTTACCAACAACTTCTGTGGCCTTTGGCACTATGAAGAGGAAAACTGTGAGGGGCAAAAACCTCTGGGAATGTGTGGTCTGGTGATCTGCCTTTTCCTCCCAGACATACTGTGCATCACTAATTCTGCTATGAAGTTAGTCCTTTGGGACCCTCCCTTCCCCCTCCAGTTAATTTTAGTGCTGTGTCCAGCAATACTTATCTCCATGAGGAACTGGCCAGTTTGAATTTCAAAGCTTATACCCTCCTTCCCACTTTCACTGCTCCCTTTGTGAGCTTGCTCCATACTTACATGTCTTGGGAGGAGTGCTGCTGGCTAATCGCAGCAATCTTTTCCCTTTACACAAGGTACTCTTATTTAACAAAAATAAAGTGTCACATGCACATTTACCCTGTAAAAGGGAAGGCTGAGTGCGTCTTTTTTCTTAAATAAAAAAATCATAGTCCTGCTCAACCATTAATATATATTTTTAGGTCCCCTGTCAGCACACTTATGTTTAAAAATGTGCTCTCATTTACATTCTTTGGGTACCAGAACTGTTCATCTTCCATTTGCTGTTCTCTCACCCTAAGAATGAAAGTGAGACCACTCATAATCGTAAGAGTGATGTGGGGGGACATATCAACATACTGTTTACCACTGTCTGGGGGAAAAGAATGCTTCCTCACATTGCCCCTAATTCTAGTCTCTCTTAAAGGGACACTGTCAACCTTTGTTGCATCACATTATTTCTAATTAAAACCCCACATTTTATGATTGTTTACCTTCTCTAAAATTCATTGATATTGCTGATTGTTTGGTCGGACTTCTTTCTTAGTAGACCTGAAATGAATAATGGTATGGTTGAATGCAATCTTGTTTTGTTTCAGATCCCTAATTTACTTATTGCATACTTCCTGAACATTAGTAACGGCTGAAAACAGCACAGCCACTCATGAGTCAATAGTCTCCTTTCCTCCCACTGCATTATGAGTGGCTAGAATGTGTTGGGGAGGTTCTCAAATCCAGGAAAGATGAAGTAAGAGTTGATTAAAAGGACACACCAGTTAACACAGCAGTGCTGTTTTCCCTTGTGGCTTTCAGTCCCTGAGTAATGTTTTATCTCTTACAATGGCCAGATATTTCATTAAAAAAATTGTTGTAATAAACACCCTTGCACATAGGGTGTTTTCATATCCATGCCGCACAGCAATACAAGTCCGAGCCGCACTGAGAAAGTAAACATTGTGAGCGGGCGCATTCATGTGGTGCTCACACTCACTCAAACTGCTCTCTGTGCTTGATCCAAGTCACTGTTTACCAACTATGCCTGCTGTGCCCAGTAATTTCTTATTTTTTTTATTTATGCCTTAACAGTCCACTGACCCCAGCATGGCATTCTTGGAATGCACAGCATGTCCCTTATCCAGTCGCTAACTTGAAATCAGCATGAATGACTTACTATTTTAGTCGCTAGCCATTAAAAGAGAACTGCACTGAATCAACGATCCATTTTCCCAGTACAAGCTGTTTTTTTTTTTAAATACTGGTTAAGAATCCGTCATTGCTCTAGCTTACCAGGCCTTTTGGTTATCCTAATGGATTTTTCTGATTTACAAGCTGCTGCCAAGAGCCATTTTAGCACTGTATGGTGTAGTTCATGTGCCTATCTGTGCTTCTATTGCTAGCACAATGCATTTCTGTTCTACTACAAAACTGGAGGCAGTATAGCGCAGTGGTCTAAGGCTCTGCGTTGCAAATCTGGTGATATCTAGCAGACCAGACCTGGGTTTGAATCCCACAGCTTCTACTTGCATACTGTGTGATCCTGCGCAAGTCACTTAACCTCCTTGTGCTCCCAGGTTGCTCCTGTAAAAAAAGCTTTCAGCTTCTTGTGCTATACCCGGGTTAAACAACTAAAAAAAAAAAACAAACTCTGAGGTTGTTTGGGATGTAATCTACATTATACAGTCTAACATGGTACTTCCCACCAGACTGCAAAGCAAAAACACCCACTGAGGTTACTAAAAGGCCTGTATAGATGGAACAATAACAGAATTTTAACCAGCACTTAAAAACAGCTTCTACTAGGAAAAATGACGTACAGGTTCAGCGCAGTTCTCCTTTAAAGTAGATGTGGGCATTCTGAGACATGTTTTTCAGTGAGGTGCCAGTGTGTTCAATGTGATCACATGTTTCTTGCCCTCTCATGGCTACGTGACTTCACGTGCCTGATGGTTATGACCCCTCACTGCAATAACAACAAAGAATGCCCACATCCACTTTAGGGGCTAGCGACTAAAACTAAGATATAAATAAAATAAAATTAAGAAATTACAGGGCAAAACAGGCATAGTTAGTAAACACTGACCTGGAGGAAGTGCAGAGAACAGCGCAGTTTGAATGAGCTTGAGTGTGAGCACCACATGAATGCACCCACTCACAATGATTACTTTCTCGATGTGGCTCGGACTTGTTCTGCCGCGGGGCATTGCAGAAAACACCTTAAGTGCAAGGGTGTTTGTTACAATGATTTTTTAATGAACTACCTGGCCATTTTAAGAGATAAAACAATAATCAGGGATCGGAAGCCACAAAGAGAATACAGCACTGCTAACTGGGTTAACTGGTGTTTCAATTTGAGGAATGTAAGCAACTATGTTTTTTGTGTGGTAGCACCAGTATGGTGAGCAGTTTGTTTTTCACTTTTTAAAAAGAAAAAAAGAATCAGAATTAATGTGGTAACACCAGTATGGTGAGCCATTTGTTTTTCACTTTTTAAAAGAAAAAAAGAATCGGAATCAAACTCCCAGCTGCATCAGCAGTCTCTACAGAATGTGAACGATCATAACATGTGTTCTTTAAACTAGGGACACTTGGGGCCAGCGCTGTAGTAGTGCTACTGCTCATGATGACAGTGACCCAGGTTTGGAAATTAGCCCGAGGTGTCAAGGGGGCCGGCTGGGGAAGGAGGATTGAGAGTCTGCAGAACTGCTTGCCTCCTCTTGGGGAGGGTGAGCAAGAGCTTGGAGCTCGGCTAACCCCTGGTGGAGGTCGGGGGTGACACAGCTTGAGCTACAGAGGAGGAAGAGATGTCAGAGATGGTGCATGTGCCTTGACATCAGTGCACATCACATCTCACAAAGGAGAAAACAGGAAAACTCCCAGCCTCCACAGGACCCGCACCTGGCGACTCAGGCACCTTCCGGAGGCTGGATTCTGGGTCTGGCAGGTTGAGGGACTCCCTACCCCTGCCATGGAGGGCATGACCATGGGGGACTATGGGAGAAGGCAGGTAAGACCTGAGAGAAGCCAGGTGATAGGGCTAGGAGGACTGGTGGGAAGGAGGGCCAGCTGGGACGGGACAGAGAAAAAAAAAACAGGGACACAGTGAGGCCTAAGAGGGTTGACAGTGTCCCTTTAATAATATGATATAACCATCTAGTTCTGTTGTTCTGAACAACTTGAAAAGGGTTCTCCTTGTCTACCTTATATGATCCTTTTGAAATTTGAAAAACTGAAATTGTATCTTTTTTTTTTGTTTATATTCTTTGCTATCTTGGTAAGATCCACTATGCACAAGGCCTGTTTACAGGGGTTAATGGGGAGCACAGGGAAGTTATGTGACTTATTCAGGGTCACACAGTATGCAAGTGGAGGTTATGGGAATCAAATCCAGTTGCTCCTATCTGTAGGCTATGCTTCTCTTGTCCAGGGAAAGCTTACCTACAGTACAGTACACGGTCCCTTTAGTCATGTTAGTTGTTCTCTGCTGCCCTCTATTGGTGCAATATTCTTTTTGTACTGCAGCTACTAGAATTCTGAAAGGCACACCAAGTGTGGCCTTACCAGTGCTCTATAAAGGGGCTGAATTACATCACTCTCATGGCCTTTTATGCTCCTTTTAAAGCAGCCCTGCATTCAATTTGCCGTTGTTAATTCTGCATATTGCTGTGACAGCTGCAAGAAACAGCTGTCTACTATGACACCTAGATCATTTTCCTTTTCTGTTGCTTCTAGTTTTTTTAGCATTTAAATAGTATCCCTGGTCAGAATTTGTTGGGCCTAGTGAAAGACATTACTTATCCACACTGAATTTAATTTGCCACTTGTTGGCCCACTCCCTCCAATGCAATGTAGACAGCCTTTCTCTTCACTGGAGTCTCATTAGCTTTGTGTCTTTTGCAAATGTAATTACAGTACCTTACTTGAGACCCTTGACTTCAGATTAGAAATAAGAACATTGAACAGTAGGGGGCCCAACACTGACCCTCTGGGGAGTCCCACTGGTGGCTTACATCCAGTCTGATGATGCTACATGCACCACTACCTGTTGAGCACTATTCGTTAACCAGTTCTCTGTCCACTGCATCATACTTCCTGAAGTCCCACAATTCCTCTACTTCAGAACCAGCATCACATGAGTACCAGTTGCATGCATTTCTGTAATCTAACTGCTGAGCATTCCATCAGCTGCTTTCCCTCTGTCTAGTGCCTTTGTTACGTTTGAGAACGTGCCTCTCCAATAACCCAGCAGCAGCACATCTACTCCCTTTTTAAACAGGGGTGTTAACATTTACCCTTCTCTAGTCCGGAGGCATGTCAGTAGTTTCTAGTGACTTCTGGAAAATCATTGCCAAAGTACCCAATACTATATTCTTTAGCTGTTCGAGTACCTCCAGATGCATCCACATGGTCCTTGCGATTTATTCACCTTCAACTGTTCTTGTTGTACATCAAGCATGCTAGCAGTGATGATACCTATCTTGCCGCTAGCTAGCATCCTATACTGATTCCTTGAATGACTCTTCCCATTGCTGCAAACATCCCAACACTTCTGCAGTAAATATTAAGGAGCAACATTTATTTAGCCTTTTAACAGTCATGGCATTATCGGATACTGTCCCCATCCCAGATTCTGTGCTTAGTTATACCATTTTCCTTAACTGTCTTCTTTCTCCTGAGGTAACCAACACATTCTTAATAATTATCCTCAATAAAAGTTGCCATGCCATTGCAAATGTTTCTTACTAGACTGATGTCAGTTTTACAGTTCATCACTGCTTGTTGATAGCTGGCCCTATTCTCCACAGTGTAGTTCTCACTCTCTGTCTTAAATGCCTTTCCTTTTTCTTCACCAGTTCTGAAGGTCCTATTCATTCAGACCAGGCAGTTACTTGCTAGTACTGACCCACCCATGATAATTTGGGGTTCAGTGCTGGAGAAGATGAATTCTAATTTCCTTCAGTCACCACAATATTATGTTCTACCACTTGTTGTTTCTATCATTGCTTCTGCACTGGTCATTTGATCACATCTGGATCTATGCTTCATTGCTTAGAATGTAGAATCCATTTTTCTTTGCTCCCGACTTGCATCAGTCCTCCAACCCCTGCTCTGTCCACTTACCTCATATGTAACAGGTAGCCACCTCCTGAGTACCTCATTTTCTCCCTTCCTCCTACCTCACTACTAACTGCCTCCATGCCACTCTTTCACATAACCCAAATGCATGTGCTTGCCTAGCACCTTAACTGCTTTCTTCAGTTGCCTTTCATTCTTTGCCTTCCTGTACTACACCCCCAACCTTTAGTCTCCTCTCATGCCTCCCTCCTCTCCTTCTACAGTACTTGTCACCGATTACTAGTGCCCCTAAAAATATTATTTCTTTCCCTACTGCTATTCTGCACCCTCCTGCACTTTTTCTTCCTGGACATTCCCTCCCCATTAACAAGATGTATAGTAAAATAGTAATTTAAGATCAGAAAGGACTCTAGGTCCATCATGTCTCCTGCACCCCAGCTCATAGGCAGGGATGAATAAGTATGCTGTGTAAATGTATTCCAATTTATAGGGATTCCTTACCCAGTGTTCTACCCTGGGTACCCTGTAGTTCCCTTTGTGATATTTCTTCAGGCTTTCTTTGCAGGCCTGTACCATCTTCATTTCTACTATCTCTGCTGATAGGCTATTCCAGAGGTTTACCAACCTGTGGTGGGAGAAGTGCCTTTTAAATTACCCCTGAATTTACCACCTGGGTGCCTGGGGTTGTCTCTGCATCCTGCTAGAGGACACCACATCAGCGCTCTCCATCTGTTTGATTTGAAAGATACACTTGATTATGTGGAAGACGGAGATCATGTCCTCGCTTAGCCTCCTCTCCTTAAAGGTAGGTGAACATGTGAAGGGTCACCAGCCTTTCCTCGCAGCTTTTGTTCCCCCGTTTCCTTGATCCTGCTTACACCCTCAACTGCCTCAAAGTCCTTGTGATATTAATAATGTCAGAACTGCACACAGTACTCTGTATGGTGCCTGACCTCGGACATGTAAAGTGGCAGGATTACTTCTCCTGTTGTACTGATCAACTCCTTTTAATGCACCCCAGCATTTTGCCAGCCTCCTTGACAATGTCTGCGCACTGCTTATCATGCTTAAATCCCCTGTGTGTTATGACCCCCAAGTCCTTTTTCCTCCCCCACTGCAGGAAGAGGTGCACCACACAGTGTGCAGGACCTATCTCAGTTTTTCCTCCCCAGGTATAGCACCTTCCCTTTGGCTGCACTGACTCTGAGAGTCCAGAAGTCTGACAAATTACCCAGCGAGGTCAGGTCTTCCCGAAGTTGCCCTCATCCACAAGGAAGTCCACCACCCTGGTCAGCTTAGTGTCACCAGCAAACATAAGCAGCATGCTGGAGACCTCAGCTTCCAGATCACTGATGAACATGTTCTGGAGCCAAGGCACTAGCACAGCTCCTTCAGGGATGCCACTAAATACCCCTCTCCTCTTGAACTAGTGCTAATCCCCCATAACCCTCTGCCTCACTCCCAGAAGCATTCAGTGAACACTGCCCAAAACAACCCCCCTCCCCACAAGGTTATCCAGCTTTGGCCATTCAGATCCCTTGACCTGTCCATCCTGCTGGTCAACCTTAGAAATACTGATGGGTCCCCCATCTCAACATCCTTTGATGTTGATGATATACTTGGTTGCTTCTGAACCAAATTCATAGCCATCTGGAATAAACATGCCCCTTTACGGAGAACTAGAGTGTCAGAGGAGCTAATAACTAACCTCAAAACCTGAGACACTGCCTGGGGCATTCATAAAGCCTCCAGTTCTCAGGAGAACCTAGTATGGTCAAAGTGCTCTGCAGTGGCTGATCCAAGTACATGAGACTTACTAAGATGGATTATTCTGATTCGAACTTCAAAAATAATCATAACTGCCTATCTACATGCTGGACCCCTTTCTCAGTCCATGCCACTAGCCCTCAAACTAAGTAGTTTCAACATCAATGTCCCTTCAGCAGTTGACACCTCTTCACCCATCCTTGCTCTCTGCACTCTGCCTCCTTCTCACTGGTCACAGGATGAGTACCACAAGACTGGAGGATGGCCCATGTGGTGCCCATTCACAAAAGTGGCCCAAAGGATGAATCAGGCAACTACAGGCCAGTGAGCCTCACATCAATTGTAGGAAAGCTCATGGAGACAATCCTAAAAGAGAGGCTGGTGATATTTTTGGAGGGCAGTGGACTCCAAGACGGTCAACAGCATGGGTTTGTCTTGGGTAGGTCCTGCCAGACAAACCTAATTGAGTACTACGGCTGGGTGATCAGGGAACTGGACAAGGGCCATGCAGTAGATGTCCTGTATTTGGATTTCAGCAAGGCCTTTGATTCCGTGCCACATGGGAGGCTGGGGGGGGAAGCTGGAATATATAGGGGTGGGAACAAAGATGGTCAGCTGGATCACAAACAGGCTGAAGGTAAGGCAGCAAAGGGTGGTAATGGGGGGAACTATCATCACCGAGGGAAGTGACGAGCGGGGTACCACAGGGATCAGTACTGGGACCAGTGCTGTTTGGGATATTCATAGCTGATATCTCACATGAGATCCAGAGCAAGATCAGTCTGTTCGCAGACCATATGAAGATGAGAGCTGTGGTAGATGACATCGAAGGGTGGAGTGAGCTGTAGGACAACCTGACTAAACTACAGGAGTGGTCAGAAACATGGCAATTGGGGTTCAGTGCCAAGAAGTGCAAGGTACTATACTCCAGAGCTAGGAACCAGGGGAGGAGCTATCAGCTTGGAGGGGCACAGTTGGGAAGCACAGAGGAGGAAAAGGATCTAGGGGTTCTTATAACAGGGAGTATGAACAACTCAGCTCAGTGCAGGAAGGCAGCAGCTAAAGCCAACAAGATGCTGGGGTGTATAGCAAGGAAAATCTCCTCCAGAAATAGGGAGGTGATCCTTCCCCTGTATAGGCCACTGGTCAGGCCGCACCTGGAGTACTGTGTACAGTACTGGTGCCATTCCTGAAGAAGGACATCAGATTGCTGGAGGGGGTACAGTGTAGGGCGACTAAGATGATCCAGGGATTGGAGGGAAGGTCCTATGATGAGAGGCTGAGCGAGCTGAACATGTATACCCTGGAGGAGAGGAGGGATAGGGGAAATATTATTGAAAGCTTTAAATACTTAAAGGGGATAAACAAGACTAATACAGAAGAGACTTTCAAGATTAGAAGAGGGAGGGATATGAGAAGGCATCAGCTGAGATTGGGGGAGGAAGATTCAGGAGGGAAATCAGGAGGCATTTTTTCACTGAATGGCTGGTAGACAAGTGGAATAGTCTGCCCGAGGAGGTGGTATCCAGTAGGACGGTGGGCAGTTTTAAGAAAAGTTGGGATAGAGTGGGGGGTAAGTATGAAGTGGGAAAGGAGGGAGGTGGGACAGCTGCCAGTTAAGGGGCTAGTTGCACAATTGAGCAAACTCAATAGAACGTGAGGCCTGTTTCTGCTGGCGTTTCGTATGTTCATATGTATGTGCCTTCCAGTTCTATTTCTCATATTGGGTCCCCAACCACTGATCCTTGTGTCCATCTCCTGTACTGCTACTATCTCTGATCTGCCATCTCTTCATCTGTCTAAGATCAACAACCCAAATGAACATGATGCTATGCTGCACTACCTCTCTGCTTCTGCTATTAGCTGCCCATAGCTCCACCCTCTTCAACCTCTCCACTCTCACTGGTAAGGTTTCTGGAGCCCGAGCAACTGTTAAAATTCTCCTGCTACAGCCAGCCCAGTGGCACTGAGGGCTGAGGTGCTACGCCTTAACTCGTGCTATGCTGGTGACCCAGGTTCGGGAATGACCTCAGGTTGTCAGGTGTGCCGGCATTTGGGGGAGGGATGGAGGGATTGAGCTACTTAATGGCAGCTCTCTCTCTCTGGTGGTTGTCGCCCTGTAGTTCCACTGCCAGCGGGTGGAGGTCCGGTGATGGCATAAGTGGGAGGGGGTGGCATGCTAAGAGGGCATCTCAGAACGTAGCCTGCGTGTGCGTCCACACATGCATGTGCATTCCTGAGAAGGGGAAGAGAGAAAACCCGAGGAAAAAAGCACAAAAAAATGTAAATGAAAAAAAAAATTCTCCTACTACAGGCCGGCCCACCGGTGCAGTGGTAAGGTTACCGCCTGCAGCACTGACGACCAGGGATCGGGAGCAACCTCTAGAGTTGGAGGGTCAGCTGGGGGGGGGGGATAGAGCATCCTACGGACTGCTCTCCTTTTCCAAGAAGGGTGTGGACCAGTGGTCAGGATTTGCCTGACCCCTAGTGGAGGCTGGGGACTAGCACATAGACACTGCTGTTGGAGGGGATGGTGGTGGGGCAGACACCTTGTGTGCTGCGTGCAGGAGCGTGCACAGCATCACCATTGGTGTCATTGCACGCCACCTCCTTTGCACCTATGGGGGAAGAAAAGGGGGAAAAGGCGGCCAACCGAGATGAAGATGATGCCGATCCCTCACAGGCTCCGTGCCCGGCTGGCCGGGCACCTCTGGAGCACTGGATCCTGTTACAGTGCTGCTGACAGGAACCCCACCGACCCTGCGGGGGGGAGCTGTGGAGGAACATCCAGAGGCAGGTAAGTTCCAGTGGACGCCGGGGTGTTGGGGCTAGAGGACCAGTGGATGGGAGGCCGGATGGTGCGCGGGGAGCATAAAGAAATTAATGTAAAAATTCTTCACTAAACAGAGATTGTGACCCTTTCTAACCCAGAAACTACTAGCCTACCTCTTCCACCCCAGGACTTGCTGAAGTTCAAGAAAAACTGGTACTTACCCAACTCAAAGTGACAGTACAGTGTGACAATGCATGGGTAAGGCTAGTGGAATGCTGGGGTGCATAGGGAAGGGTATCCCCAGCAGAAGGAGGAGGGAGGTAGTGTTGCCACTGTATCGCTCACTGGTGAGACTCCACCTGGAGTATTGTGTCAAGTTCTGGAGGCTGCACCTCAGAAAGGAGGAAGACAAGATGGAAGCAGTCCAAAGGAGAGCAACTAAAATGTTGCAGGGGTTGCACCAAAAGCCCTAGGAGAAGAGACTGAGGGATCCCAACAGGTACACCCTGGAAGAGAGAAGAGCGAGAGGAGATATGATAGAGACCTACAAGTACCTCACAGGGTGAACGGGATGCAGGAGGGGAGTCTCTTTCAAATGACAAAGAGCATCAGGATCAGGGCATGTGATGAAGCTGGGGGAGGGAGTTTAAAAGGGATGCGATGAAGTACTATTTCACTGAAAGGGTGGTAGGCACCTGGAACAGGCTGCCTTCAGAAGTGGTAGAAATACAAACAGTTGGGGGCTTTAAGCATGTATAGCAAAGACATAGGGGAATAGTAAATATGCATGGAGGAGGGAGGGTTGTCAGAGTAGGGAGACAAACATAGAAACATAAAATCTGTTGGCAGATAAGGACCGTTTGTCTCACCCAGTCTGCCCATTCCTTCCTACCTTTGCTGTCACCACAAACTCTACCTGATCTCTGGTTACCCCCCACCCCCACACACTTTCCTACCAAGATTCCTTTGTGCCTATCCTATGAATGTTTGAAACCTAGCACTGTTGTTGCCCCCACCACCTCAGCTGGAAGACTGTTCCAAGCATCCCCCACTCTTTAAGTGAAAAAGTACCTCCTTACATTCCCTCCTAAATTCCCCCTTCCAGCTCGCTGTATGCTCCCCTGTTCCCATGCACCTTCTCTTCTGAAAAAATACTCCCCTCCTGTACCTTATTGACCCCCGTGAGGTATTTATAGGTCTCTATCATGTCCCCCCCCCTTCCAGGGTGTACATATTGAGATCCCTCCATCTTTTAGTTGCCCTCCTCTGGACAGCCTCCACGCTGTCTATGTCCCTCCTGAGATGTGGTCTCCAGAACTGGACACATTACTCCAGGTCGGGTCTCATCAACAATCTATACAGTGGTAACAACACCTCTCCCTCTGCTGGTGCTATCCCTCCCTGTGCACCCCGGCATCCTGCTGGCCCTGCTTACTACCTTGTTGCACTGCCTTACCACCAGGTCATCAGATATGATTACCCCGAGTTTACTTTCCTGTTTAGTGACTGTCGACACCTCTTCCCCCTATCTATACCACCTCTGGGTTTCTGTGCCCTAAGTGCACAAGTTTGCACTTTTTCACACTGAAACCCAGCTGCCATACCTTTAACCACTCGTCGAGTATTCTCAGGTCTCTATTCATTCTCTCCACTATCACCAGAGTATGCACCCTATTGAATAGTTTGGTGTCATCTGTAATGAGGCATACCTTCCTGTCCTGCTCTTATGCAAGACAGTATAGCACAGTGGGAGGCAGTATAGCACAGTGGTTTAAGGCTCTGAGCTGCAAACCTGGAGACCTGGGGTTAAATCCCACAGCCCCCACTTGTGTACTATGTGACCCTGAGCAAGTCACTTAACTTCCTTGTGCTCCCAGGTCGCACCTGTAAACAAGCTTTCAGCTTAGTGTGTGTCGCCTGGTGAAAAAAAAAGACTGATCCCAGTACTGAGCCATGTGGTATCCCCCTGGTCACTCTCCCTTCATTAGAGTGAGTGCCATTTATCACCATACTCTGTCGCCTGTCTATCAAGGCAAGACAAGGCAATTTTATTTATATGTGCCCAATCCCAGAGGCTCTGGGTACCTCATAATAAATACAGCTAATTGATAAAATGATTAAGAACAATACATACTAAATGAAATCATATGTCTGAAAGCTAAGCCCAAAACTTAAAGTAAAAAGATGAATTTTTAAAGATTTTGAAAAAATGGCCAGTGAAGAAGCACCTCTTACCTCCTGGGAAAGGGCATTTCACAAAATCGAGGCTACCACCTCAAAGGCCCTGTCACCTGAGGATTTCAAATGTGACCTCAGCACCAACAAAAGTTCTGCCTCCACTGACCAGAGGGCAGGTCTAGGAGCATAAGGTATCAGGAGGTATTTCTGGTTGCCCAGATCATTCAGGGTCTTGTATGTGAGCAAGCACACCTTGAAGATGATGCGTCACCACACTTGCAACCAGTGAAGAGGGTGGAGAACCGGTGTGATATGCTTGAACCGAGAGGTCCCAGTAACCAGCTGGGCTGACGCATTCTGGACTAACTGCAAATGGTGAAGCAGCCTTGAGGATAACCCCTGGTAAAGAGCGTTACATTAATCAAACCTTGACATGACTAAGGCATGCACCAGTGTTGCCAGATCAATCAGTTCAAGATAGGGCTTGATCTGGGCAGTATTTGCCAGGTGATAGAAGTCACTGCAGACAACCACCCACACCTGTTATTCTAAAGTCAGCTTGGAGTCTTGAACTCCCAGATTCCTCACCCTGTCTGCAGCTCAAGGTGTCACACCATCCAACCAAGGTAGGATACTGTCGCTACTCGCTGCAGCTGAACCCAACCAACCTGACTCCACCAGTAACACCTCCATCTTCAAAAGGGTTTAGTCTGAGCCAGCTGGTTACCATCTGCTTCTGGATTTCTCTAAGTCACTCATTCAGTTTTGATAACACCATGGCACCATCAGGAGCACAAGACATATACAGTTGGGTATCATCGGCATAGCAATGAAAATCCAAGCCATAGCATCTAAAGATCTCCCCCAAAGGGAACATATACACGGCGAACAGCATGGGGGTTAAAATCAACCCCCATGCACACCACGACAGAATGTATTAATGCTCGATGTAAATGAGCCACATGTCACCTGCTGTAGCCTGCCAGACATGTAAGACTTAAACCACCACAACACCATTCCTGAAAGTACTACATAGTGCCTCAGATGAGACAACAACCAATTCTGCACCCGGTTAACCACCCCGGGTCCCACCTAAACTACACAGTTTCCTTCTAAGCCTCCTGTGTGGTACTATATTAAAGGCATTGCTAAAGTCTAAGTAGACCACACCTACCGACCCACCCTGATCATTGACATGACCTCCCCCCTTGAATCCATGCTGCTTCATATCTGTAACCTGCTGGATTCAAGATACTCCACTGGTCTTTCTTTTAAAAGTATCTCTACTAACTTCTTCACCACTGACGTTAGAATGACTGACCTCTAGTTGCCAGGCTCCTACTGGCTGCCGCTTTTATGAAACAGGACTATATCTGTCCTCTTCCAGGTCTCTGGAACCACTCCTTTTTCCAGTGAGTTGTTGACTAGGGCTGTTAGCGGTGCAGCTAGTACCTCCATGAGCTCTCTCAGCACCGTTGGGTGAACCCATCCAGCCACATAGCCTCATCCACGTTCAGATTTGTAAGTCCTTTCAGGAATCTTTCCTCTGTGAATGGACTTGTGTCTACCTCCCTTCCTAAATGTTCCTGCTGCTTTTATGTGGTCTGTCCCCCTCTTTGTCTACTGTGAAGACTGAGCAAAAGTATCTGTTCAGGGTATCTGCTTTTTCCTGATCCTGCTTTGCAAAGTGTCCCCCTGCCCAGCTGCCCTTCTTAACCTCACCTTCCTTCCCATTGTCTTCCTCTTTCCGCTTATGTATCTACAGAAGTTATTGTCCCCTTTAGTTATCCCTTTAGCTATCACAGGAATCATAGGAATTTTACAGAGCTAGGTAGACTTGAGTCCAGTAAGCTCGCTTTACTAAGGATTACTTCCTAACTTGTTATTTAATCCTCTCTCCCTTTTCCTATAGTGTTTATCCAGTCTCATTTTGAAATCTTGTATGGTTTCACTGGTTACAACATTTAACGGAAGCCTATGCCAGTCATGTACCACTCTTTGGTTAAACCAATTATGTGTCCTTGTTAGTTTTGTCATTCTAGCTTTTAGTTGCAGTGAATGAGCTCGAGTATTGTACACTTCTCTTGATTGCAATCCCAAGCTATCCCACAGATCGCCACTGGTCCATGCTTTGTGCACCATACACATATCCCCTCTTCCTTCTATACTCTTAGGTGAAGAGATCAAGTTCGCCAAGCCTCTCCTCATATCTTTTCCCTCTCATGTTTTGGATCCGTCTAGAGGCCCTTTTCTGCGCCCACTCAATTTTTGCAATATCACCTCTCATATAGAGGGACCAGACTTGTGCCCCATACTCCAAAACTGGTCTCACCAATGAAGTGTACAATGGCATATTACCCTCTCTCTCTCTCTCTCTCTCTCTGTCTCTCTTTCCCTTGATGCTACGTGCCTAAAGATACAATTACATACTAACATATTAAAATGCCAGCAGAATAGGCCTAACGGTCTTTCGTGTCTGCTCGTTTGGTCAGCCCCCACCCTGGGAGCTGACCTTGCTGCCCCCCTCTCCCTCTCTGGCTTCTGCCTTCCCAGTCCTGGATATTCTCGCTGCACTGGTTTTTGCTTCCCCTGTACCTGTCCCACCCCCTCTTGAGCCCCTCCACCGTTTCTGCCTCCACCAGCCAGCCCACTGGGCAGCGTATTCTATGGCTCCATCACCCTCTCAGTGAAGTAGCACCTCCTCCTTTCTCACCTGAATCTCCCCCCCCAGCTTCCACCCATGCCTTTTGTTGCTCCCCCCTTCCATTGGAGCACCCTGACTGCTCCTCCCCTATTTACCCCCTTTATGTACCTGAAGACCTCTATCATGTCCCCCCGGTCCCTTCTCTCTTCCAATGTGTACATATTTAGCTCTTCGAGCCTCTCCCAATAGGTCCTATCCCCCAAGCCCCAAATTATTTTGGTTGCCCTCCTCTGGACCCTCTCCAGGAGTTCAATGTCCCTCTTTGAATGTGGCCTCCAAAACTGCACACAGTACTCGAGGTGCAGCCTCACCAAGCAGTTATACAGTGGGAGTATCACTTCCTTCCTTCTGAAGGAAGTATCCTATTTCCATTTTGAGTAATATGCCTGCAGTGAGATAAGAATTTCATGTCATGTGAGACCCAAATACCCAAGTCCCTTTCCTCAGTTGTCATTCTTAGAGGTTTATTATTTAACGTGCAACTGTGACAGGGTTTTTTCCTACCTAAATGCATTACTGTGCATTTCTCATAGTTAAGATGTAATTTTGTTTTGTTAGTCCAGTCTAGTATGTAGTAGTGCCTTAGCACCCCTCACCGCCTTCTCTGCTTCCTTTTGCTCTTCCTGGAACACCTCCCTATCTATTTTCTTCTGTGTCTCCCTTTATCTCCTGAATGCTACCCTTTTAGCCTTTACCGCCACAGCCACTTCCCTTGAGAACCAGAGTGGTCTCTATTTCCTACTGTTTTTGCTCATTTTTTTCACATAGAGGCTTGTTGCCTTCGCTATGCCATCCCTTAATTTGGCCCACTGTTCCTCCACCCCACCCAGGCAATTCCCCCCCCACCCACTAGATAATCTCTGAGGCCTTCACACATTCTTTTAAAATCGGTCCTCCTGAAATCCAGCACCCTCGTCCTTGTAAGGTTTGAATCTGCTGCTGTCCTTATACTAAATCACACCGACGTCTGCAATACTGTCCCTGTTTGTTAGCACCAGGTCCCATACTGTCCCACCATGAATGGGCACTCTGACCAGTTGCTTAAAAAACACCCCCTGTAGAGAGGCTAGGATGGCCCTGCTTCTAGCTGAGGGTGTGGCCGGGAGGCTCCAATCTACATCCAGCAGATTGAAGTCCTCCAGCGACAGCACCTCCCCTTTTCTGCCATTGTGATGATGGCTTCCCCCAGTGTCTTATCTAGTCCCCCCTTCCCCATGTTGGTGGTCTGTTTATCACCCTAGTATAAATAGTGGCTCTGGCTCCTGTTTGCAGGTTGACCCACAGCACCACCAACCCATCCATTCTCCCATGGCTTCCTTGCATTTCTGTCACTTTGATACCCTCTCTCCCATACAGCACAACCCCTCCAACCTTCCTCCCCTCCCCTCCCTATCCTTCCTCAACTGAGTGTAGCCTGGTATGGCCATGCCACTGTCATGACTCCCTGTACACCATGACTCAGCAATGGCCACAAAATCCAGCTCTGCTTCCACCATAATGGACTACACAGGGAAAATCTGGGCATACTGGGTGGACCGAGTTGTTCTGTTCTGTCATCAAATTCTATGTTTCTATGTAACTCTCCTCCTTTCTTGACTCCTATTCCTTAACCTTTTACAGTCGGGTTCCATAAAACCCACTGTAACCCCTAGAAGGTGCTATCCCAAGGGATACTACCCCTGCCTGTGTGACTAATGGCAAGTCAAGGGGCCTGGGCTTGTGGGGTGCCTCCACCTGGAGGACAGGGTTGATGATGGCGTGACTACTCTGGGTACAGCCCTCTGGGACACTGATACCCCCCTCTGTTCTCGCTAGTGGCCAGAACAAGTTCGAGATGACACAAACCCAACACACTTTACAATGCACAGTGACTCCCCATGTGCAACCACTTACCACCAGGGCGGGACTGCCTGGAATGCCCTTGAGACCTCCTAGGGAACAAGACCTGAAACAAGGAAACAGCAGTGACACAGTGCTTTTAGCACAGAAGTACACCACAACCAGTTTAAATGCACAAAGATTCAGATCTGAGTTATTTTGGGGGACGTGAACAAGGGAAGGGCGTAATCTAGTGATTGATTCAGAATCTGATTTAGTCAAGGTATAAAACATGCACTCAAGAGTTCTTCTAACACAGTCACACAGGCTCTGGGTACCCAGTTGTTAGTACAGGCTAGCCTGAAGCACTGCCCTGGGTAGGCCAACGTTGTAGCTGGTTGGGGCTCTGTGATGGAAAGAAACATGCATGCACTTTAACCCACAATTTGTAATCCAGAGCCGGATGGCTCAGTCCAATACACTTAACCCACAAGAAAACCAGATGACACACTTTAATTTGAATATTGGTTGCAGGGAGCTACCCTGATTGATTACTCACTCTACCCCGGACCAGACGGTTCTCCAACGAAATGAGACCTGTAGACACAGATGGATGCAGATCAAGGTGAAGTCCCTTGTGGTCCTCGTCGATGATGCTGGTCTTCAAATGACAGATCAACGTGAATAAGGCCAAGGAAAACATGCAGCTCAAAAGGATTCAAACTACTCGACCATGCAGCACTTTGCACAACTCGCGCACATTTATATGTAATACTGAACTTGGTTCCATTCTGGTCCTTCCAGGCAGGATGCAGGCTAATCTTCTCTTCTAGCAGTATAGAATCAGATAACTTGCAGCTGCAGGCAGCAGCTACCCAGACTAGAAACAACTAGACCCACGGACTGGACGTCTGGAAAAAGTCTAGGCCGAGTTGGCCTAACCCCTGAGAGTTGGCAGGCTCCCCAGAGGCACACACACTAGCTCTTGAACCGTATGTCCAAATCTGACCCTTTTCAGCCAGAGACTCCTTTTATATGGGGCAGAGTTCAAAAGATCTTATTGGTTGCTGTAACTGTCTTAATCCATTCAAAGAGGCTGATTGGCTTGTGTTTCCATGCCTAGAGATTGTCCCAGTTCATCCCCCATAAGCAAGGCCCCTGGAATTCTGCAGTTCTGCTGTTGCGGAATTTGCCGCAGAATTTGCATCATGCCTCAGAATATGTATAGTGGCGCTGAATTCATTATTTTTGGTAAATTTTCATATAAATATACTGTTTTTCCATAGTGTCAGGCTTTCTTTCCCACCTTGTTTATCCTGAAGCCCCTCCTCTATGCTCAGCATATGATGTCATCGATGACATTACATCATATTTAGCCAATGACAGGACTGCATTCTGCCAGAGAAATAAATAAATCATGCTGCAGAAATCAGAAAATACTGCCGCAGAAGTCAAGCAGCCCTGCCGCAGAAATCAGAAAATTCTGCCACAGAACACCAGGGGCCCTGCCCATAAGTCTCTGGCATTGTTCCGGGCACCCCTTGGTTTAATCCTGGCTCCCAATTGGTGGCAAAGCACTAAAATGGTGGCTGAAGTTTAAGCTCAAGCAGTCCCAAACAGTGTTCCCCCTGGATCAAGTTCTGATGCAGCCTGGGGCAACATTAATTTACTTTCCCCACTATCTTGTAGCTCCAACAGTCTTCTCTCCAGCAAGTCCACTTTTAAAGAAATGAACAATCCCCCCAAGGAGACGCAGTTCCCGTAACACACTGCACCAGATACACACACATCAGCTCGTGAATATTTATTAGGGCTTTCCTGCCATGTCCTTTTCCTCCTAACTTCCTGGTGCCACACAGGCAGCGCTCTAGGTGTCTGCCTATTCACTCAACTAAAAACATTGTCTCCCTTTCTGTTTAGTGCCCCCAGTGCCTTTTTAAACTTATATTGGCACCCGGAACTGGGGGAGGCAAACTTTCGGCTCTTTGACCACAATGAGCAGTCAAATGCACAAGACATCCCTCTCGATTGTGCGGGCGGTGGCTCTGTGACATGCCAGCCACTCGCAAATAGCTTTTATGAGCCCCACAGGGCTCATCAACACAGGAGGACACTAGAGGACCTGGCAAGGCGGCAGAGGGAACCGCAGAGGCAGCGGGATGACAGGAGGCAGCGGGAGGCACCCGGAGGCACAGCAGTTAAGCCCCCCAAATGGGGGAGGGCATTACACCACTCCAGTGTCTCCTCCCTCCTCAGAGCGTCTTACTGTGTCCTCAGGAGTAAGGATTAGAGCCTGCTGACCTACACAGTGATTATCAAACTTACCAAGACATTCAACACTGTTGCTCCCCTCCACCTGCTGTACTTTTCAAGCTTTCCAGGATGGACTTTGCTGAACTTTCAAGTCAGTTGGTTCCTCTCCTACCTCTCTAACCAGTTTCAATCTGTCCTTTTAGATATCTCTCACACCCACTCCTGAACTTGGCCAGTTATTCAGCTGCTGTTTGGCTGACAGATTCCAATACGTCCTTGTAGTGCCCCCCCCACCAGAATTTGGTCCAGTCTGGTGTTCCCCATAGCTCTGTCCTAGGTCCCATCCTGTTTTCAAGCTCCCTCAATGACCTCACTGTTGAGTATGTGGCTGCGAGAAGCACTTTTTATTCGATTCACACAAAGGAGCTCAGACAATCTGCTTGCAAACAACACCATCCCTTTACTTCCACTTCCACTAGAACACCTCACATGACACAGTGATACAATGACACCCTGAAGCTACTAAAGGGCACCCCAACACCATACATAACATTTCCTCCCCCCGTACTGAAAATGCCCCCATAATGAACAAGAACATGCAATATTCATTAGAAAAAACATTCCTAACAAGGGAATGAGGGTAGACTGCCTCGATTCCCAGCTTGCCCTGGGGATTGTTCTGCCCAATAGTTCTGGGTGTGCCACTAACTACAAACCCAAATGATGAGGTGGTCTTCGCACACTGGTAGATCTTCATGAAACCTCGGGTGTACTAGCTTTGGTGCTCTTGCCCCGAAGTGGTTGCCCAGAAACTGGTGTTAGAGCCGGTGAGGTCTGCACAGGCTCTGGCATTGCTTCAACAACAGCTGGGGGTGCAGTCCCTTTGGTAGCACTAACTTGTGGAGAAGAATCTGGAGTGACTGGCTGTGGAACTGGGGTGCTTTCTGGTATCATATTCGGGTCTAAACCTTCAAAATGTCCAGCAGATGACACCGTGGAAAACATAGTAACACTTGACAAAAGCTGATCCACCTGTCTCCTCCAGACAAGATCATTTTCAGTCTTAACAGTGTATGACACAGGTCCAGTCCGTGCAATCACTGTGGCTGGAATCCATTTTTCCCAGCTGCAAAATTATGAGCTAGTACAGGTTGTCCAGGTTGAAAGGTTCTATCCTTGGACCTTGGTTCACGCCTGTTCACTTGTGCTTGTTGTTGATGGTGCATCACTTGTGCTGCTACAGGTGGTTTCAACAAGTTGAAACAAGTGCTCAATTGTCAACCATCATTAAGAATGCTGAAGACACTTTTGTAATAGCATGAGCAGTGTTTCTGTAAGACAGAAAAAAGGTGTCCAAGCATTTTTGTAGACAAGCTTGTCCTCTAGCTGATCTTAAAGCCCATTTCAAGGTCTGGACAAGTCTCTCAGCTAGCCCATTAGTAGCTGGATGATAGGGTGCTGACTTATTATGATGAATGCCATTCAACTGCATAAACATGGCAAACTCCTTGGACACAAATTGTGGTTCATTGTCGCTTACTAGTTGTTCAGGTAGGCCATAGCGAGCAAACATTCCTCAGAGTTTTTGAACTGTGCTCTCTGCTGAAGTAGAGGTCATTATAGTGACTTCAGGCCATTTCAAGGGAGCATCATCCACAACCAGGAGCATGTGCCCCTCAAAGGGTCCAGCAAAATCAATATGAATATGTTGCCAAGGATGTTCAGGCCAATCCCAGTGATGCAAAGGTGCTAAAATGGGGCATATTCCGCACACTCTGGAGTGGAAAGGACAAGACTTGGCTTTTTCTTCAATTGAACTGTCCAAACCAGGCCACCAGAAGCAGCTTCTAGCAATTTCCTTCATACGCACAATCCCACAATGATCTGAATGTATCTGTTGCAATGTCTGCTGTCACAATGGTGGTGGAATAATAACTCGCATTCCCCATAGCAAACAACCAGACTGAACAGACAACTCTGTCTTCCTAGTAGCATAGGGTGTCAGCTCGAAAGACTCTTTTTAAGTTTCCTGGAAACTTGCCATGTAGCACCAAGTCCATGACCTTGGACAGTAGTGGATCCACTTGTGTATACCTTTTCACTTGAGCAGCTGTAATGGGTGCATTTTCCACCTATTTGAAATAGAAAATTTCTCCTTGAGAACTGCCTACATGACGAGCTGGCAATGGCAATCTGGAGAGTACATCTGCGTTACCATGGAGTGCTGACTTCCTAATGTAACCCCTAGATGGCGCTATCCCAGGGGCTACTACCCCTGCCTGATTTTCCACTAATAGGTTGAGGGGCCTGGATCCAATGGCGGGTGCCTCCACCCAGAGGTCAGGGTTTGCAATAGTTAAACTTACTTGGTCACAGCCCTCTGGGACACTGCAACCCCCCTTTCTTCCCACTAGTGGCCCACACAATATATCAGAATTACCTTCACAGTATACACTTACCCCAGGGCTGGTTCAGGCACTGGGACCTCCTGTAAAATAAGATACAGTGCAACAATCACAGTACAATACTTTAACATAGACAAATACCTCAGGCAGTATAACTTTGCTGAAACAAGCAGCTCGGATTTATTTAGGGGGAATATAACAAGGACAGGGGGAAATCAGGTTAATTAGCTTGTCACTTTGCTCATCTACCTATGGCTCTGTGCACAGGCCTATCCCTACCAGTTACTGTCCCTGGGTACCCAAGCCCTAGTGGCTAGTCCAAACCGTGGCAGCTGGTAGGGGCCCTTTCCCATAGAGAAAAGAAAAATTAGTTTAAACAGTCAGCAGTACAGTGATTCCATTTGGATTCAATGTGGCAATTCAACAGGGAGCAACCCTGAATTAGTACTCACGACCTCCAAACAAGATAGGGTCCTTCAATGTCAGCAGGGCTACCTTGAGCTCCACGAGACTCTCACACATTTATATGGCAAACTGCAACAGGCAAAAGTCCTTTAATGGCAGCAGGATTCACTTGAGCTAACCAAGCTCCTCACACATTTATATGGTGAACAGTAACAGGCAAAGTCCTTTAATGGCAGCAGGATTCACTTGAGGTACACAAGCCTCTTCACACATTTATATGGTAAAACAGAAAGTACTATACCAGGCAGGCTGCTTCTCTATCCCGATCGCAATTACTGCAACACCGGGAGAACACACAGCAGATTCAGTTCCTGACAGACCGAGTGCATCCAGCAATTTCTCCAGTCTTCTACAGGGTGAGCCTGGTTTCTACTCTTCAGATATCCTTTGATTCTCTTCACAGGACGGATTCAGTCCTAACAAGCAGTTACACAAGCTGCAGACCGGAACTCTGGGCCTTACACACACGCTTTCCGACTAAAACTGCACACTGAAAAAGCACAGGGCTCCTTCCTTCTTCACTGCCAGAGCTCAACTGAAACTCCAACAGACAAAACCGGCACTTCCTTTGAGTTCCTCCCAGTTCTTGACTGGATTGGCTGTCACTCACAATAGACTGCTCCTGTTGGTCCAAAAGGCGCCGACGCCTAAACTACATCTCCCAGAGTCACTGCCCATACAATCCTCTTGTGGCTGGCTCAGATTATGAGTCCAAGTTCTGATTCGTCCAAGGCACCATTTTAGAGCTAGCTTACCCCACACTGATTGGTCCAGTTCAGCAGTTCAAACCAGAATGGAGAACTAGGCAGACACAGTTCTGACTGCAAAGAAAGCAGGTTAGACAAACTGTAATTTCATTATTACTCTAAATGGTTTCTGGCAAACAGTTACATCTTTCAGATAGGTTCCTTTGCACTCCTAGTGACTGCAAAATGGAATGAATTGAGCAGCTCGAGTGGTACTCAATCAAAGAAACACACAGTCCCCATACAACTAATTATGTCTGCAAGCAGACAGCTCTTAAAGAGACAGTACCAGAGGTTCTAAAACACTACTGATAAATGGCTTAAACGCCAAACACCATTCAGGCTTGGAGCATTCAAGCAAGCTCCTGAAGTCTTTGGGAACCCCATTTGCAGGGGTTACACCTTCCTGGCCTGGGACAGCTTGATGTCCGCGTCAAGCAAGTACCCCCATAAGTTTCAACTGCAACCATATACATTTGCACTAGGCTCGCACATGTAATCATCAGTCAATATATCATTTTACCAAGAACACATTTCTGAAACATTGCAGTACGTCACTCTTTACACAGTATTACATACACATTGTACCATAACTCAAGTTATTACCTCTTGTACATGAAACCTGAAGAGAGGGGGCCCTTCCCTATCAGTTACCTTGGGGCTGGATGGGGCAAGGGCACCATACTTAGAGGGCAACACAAGTAACTTGGAGTTAGCACTGACACTCAGTTTGGGCAATGAGCTCGGGGACACATACACTCCTTTATGGACAACATTGAGAGGCAGATCCACTGGCCGGCCCAGGGAATCATAACTGAGGTGCACCACAGGCTTTACAGCTCGACCAGTCTTTCTAGGGGGAACTGTTACAGGCTCTGCACTCTGAGCCTCATTTTCAGCATTGTCCTCACTTGTCAGGGGAGTCTCCATGGGGGTAGAGAGGCTAGAACTTGGGGCACTTTCAGCTCCAGGAGTTACAGTTTCTGAGCCCACAACATTTGGCTCGCATGGAGAGCTTTCGGACACTGGCAGTGGACTGTCAGGGCACTCAAAATACTCTTCTTGTTCTGGTGTATCACCAGTCTGACCCAATCCATCATTTTCCTCCCCTGAAAGCTCAAACAGTTCAATCATGCACAATGATTCCATTTCATCTGATCTGATGCTTTTCACTTCACTTTCTGGGAGCATTGGCTCCAGGGATGAAGCTGGGGGCTTGGATAGTCCAGAAGGCCCAGCTTCATCTCCAGTATTGACTAGGGGATTGCCCCAAAACAATTGACTCAGGTCGTAAGAAGGATAGTATTCAAAGTCACTCACTTTCTTCCGATATGGACTGACAGTCATGCTCAACTGGGACTTGTGGAGGGAACACTTTAACTTTGCTTCTGTAGTGCAGACTTTCTTGATCTTTTCTTAGCAGCAGCTCTAGTCACTGGTCCAGAGAGGACATCTTCTAGGGGCTTAGACTCAATTAAGATTTGTCCAATGGGCAGTAAATGATTTCTATGCATTGTTTTTACATCTTTTGAATTATTCTCAGGCCTTACTTTGTACACTGGCAGATCATCTAGTTTGCCCACTACAATGTGAGGGAGATGGTGCCATCTGTCAGCAATCTTGTGCTTGCCATGCAGTCCCAGATTTCTTAGCAATCCGATCTCCCTCCTGGAGTTCCTGTGCTTTCACCTTTTATCATACCTTTCTTTGTTGGCCAGATTTCTTTTGGCAGCCATGGTTTGAACCAGTTGGTACGCATGAGTTAGCTGGGCCTTTAACTTTTACATACTGTAAATAGTTGTCAGCTTGAACCCCATCAGAGAGACCCCAAAACACACATCTACCGGTAGTCGAGCTTCTTCCAAACATCAGGCGGTAGGGAGAACCCAGTGGCATCACTTTTGGTGCAGTTATAAGCATGTACCAGGGTGCTAATTTGTTGGCTCCATCTAGGCTTGTCCTTTGGGTGCAGGGTGCCCAGCATATCTAGCAAAGTGCAGTTGAAACGTTCAGGCTGAGGGTCCCCTGGGGTGGTAAGGAGTGGTTCTGGACTTTCGCAGACCCCACAGAGAAAGCATCTCTTTGATCAGACGACTCTCAAAGTCTCTCCCTTGATCAGAATGGATTCTTTGTGAGCCCCATAGTGAAAAAGTTTTCTACAAGTACTTTGGCCACAATGGATGCTTTCTGGTCTTTGGTGGGGAAAGCTTGGACATATCTCGTGAAATGGTCAGTGACCACCAGCACATTACTGATATTTCTTTGATCTGACTCCAAACTCAGAAAATCAATACAGACCAGCTCCATGGGTGCACTGGTGGTGATGTTAACAAGGGGGGCAGCCCTCTGGGGCAAAGCTTTCCTCTGTAAGCAGCGACTACAAGTTCGAATGTGTTGCTCCACATCAGCCCCCATCTTAGGCCAATAGAATCTGGATCTCACCAAGTCAAGTGTTCTGTCTATACCAAGGTGCCCCATGTGGTTGTGCAAGGACATCAGTACTGAGTCTCGAAAGGCAGTGGGCAGCACTAGTTGTTGTTTGTCTACTTGTCCCCCTCTGTCTACTGTTTCTCTGTATAACAGTTTATTGATCAGTTTCAACTTAGGACCTTCTTTGTATAATAGTGCAGTTCTCAAACTGGGAGCGTAATTTGACACATCTTTTCCTGCATAGAGGGCTTCTAAGCTGCTTTGATCATGGGATCATGATTGAGCCCAATCTAATACTGTCATTGTCCAGCTGAGGCAGTGCACCAATGTCTATTGCAGAAAAGTGGCATAAGCAGCAGGGATGCAATTCTCAGAGGGTCCCAAGCAATCCACCATGCAGTCCACTGCGTCTGTGGACATTTGTTCCTCCCTGTCAAACTTCTGGCAGAGTGCCCGAATGTCAGGTTCTGCCAATCGGACCCAATCATTCTGGGGAACAGGCCTCCGGGAGAGAGCATCAGCATCTATGTGGTTCAGACCTGCTCGGTATTCGAGAGCATAGTCATATGTAGATAATGCAGAAAGCCACCTACGGCCAGTGGCATCCAACTTAGCTGAGGTCTGCACATAGGTCAAAGGATTATTGTCAGTTTTTACTAGTATTTTAGCCCCATACAAGTACTCATGGAATTGGTCAACAATAGCCCACTTCAAAGCTAGGAACTCTAACTTATGTACAGGATAGTTCTTTTCGGATGGGGTCAGGCTTCTACTGGCAAAGGCCACTGGTCTCAGGCCATTCTCGTGCTCTTGGTACAACACAGCCCCCAACCCTTGCAACCTAGCATCAGTGTGCAGGACGTAAGGTTTTCTTGGATCGGCATAGGCCAGCACTGGAGCATGGGTAAGTTGATATATGATCTCATGAAAAGCAGTCTCACAATCAGGAGTCCAGCGGCCCCAAATACTTTCACTTGGATGAAAATACACTCTTTCAGTCTTGAGGATGCTGACTTTTGGTATTTTTTGTGGGTTGGGGGATACCCTTGAGTAAGGTTAAGTAAAGGGCGGATCACTCTTGAATAGTCCTTGATGAAACGCCGATAATAACCACAGAATCCCAGGAATCTTTGCAGTTCTTTTAGATTTTTGGGCAGTGGCCAGGTGGTCAAGGCCTCAACTTTACTTGGGTCGGTCTCTATTCCCTCGGTGGATACTATGTGTCCCACATACTTTACTGATGTTTGAAAGAATTCACACTTATCAATGGACAGTTTAAGGCCAAAGCCCTCCAGTCGGTCCAATACCTTAAATAATCTGCTCTCATGTTCCTCCAGTGAGCTGCCAAACACAATAACATCATCTAGGTATACCAGGCACTCTAGTAAGTTCATGTCCCCACTGCACGCCCATCAATCGCTGAAAGTGGCTGAGCACCTGAAATCCCTTGAGGCATCCTCATGAATTCATAGAAGCCAAGCGGACAGATAAGCTGTCTTCTCATGGTCCTCTGGGGCCATCGGGATCTGTAGTACCCACTGCGGAGATCCAGCACAGAGAACCACTTGCTCCTCGCTTAGGCAGTCCAAAGCATCCTGAATGCGGGCATTGTGTACTGACAGGGATAGTCCGCGTTTAAGGTGCGATAATCCACACACATCCTTACTGTTCCATTCTTTTTCCTCACTACCACAATGGGGAAGCATAAGGGCTTCTGGATTCTTGTATTACACCAGCAGCTAACATCTCTTGCAGATGCCGTCCTCACATCATCTATGTCAGCAGCTGCCAGGCGCCGAGACCTCTCACGAAATGGTCTTTCGTCATGCAGCCGGATATTGTGCTCAGCCCTTGCACGATCCTACATCCCATTCCTTTAAAGAAAACACCTGGTCTCTCTGGGCAAGCTTCTCACTGATCCTCACTTTCCATTCAGCTGGCAGCGGAGTCACCGAAATCAAACAAGTCAGGCTGCTACTCTGTCATTCTTCCTTGAACTCTGCTGCTGGGTAGCACTGCAGTGTCTGCACAATGCACATTAGCCAGGATGCAACCTCTATTTACTCGAATGTCTCTTTCAGACACATTATGAACTTGGACCGTTACCCTTCTGGCATAAGCATGGGCTCTAGCGGGCAAATACTAGGCTTGACCAGCAGTCCCTCTGGCAATTTTCCATCGCCTGGTGCATCCAACATTAATATTTTATTCTTAACATCCTTTCTGATACGGACCTCCCCTGTAAGGTACACTGGGCATTTGCTGCCGATCAGAGACTCAAGATCCTTCTTTCATACAATTCCGACCGGTTCCTCTGGTTCTATTTTTTCAGCATCTCTGTGCCTCATAGGCCTTCTAATTAAAGCCGAACTCTTAAAGCTCTACTAGTCTTTGACCCTGTTTTCATAACACAACTGTGCCAGCCTTCAAAACATATGAGCATTTGTTCCAATCAACAAAGGGACACCATCATACAGTCCAGTGGGGGACACACTAAGGCTAGGGTCTCTACTTGTTCGGCCACTCCAGCCACGGAGGTGGGAAAGACAGCCAAATTGATATACCCGAATAGGGGTAGGCTTCTCACTTTAACCCCATACATGCAGTCCTTCTAATGGTTGTAATGGCACGTCTGACAATGCTTGATACCAATCATGGAACATAATTGTCACTTGGGAGCCACTGTCTATTACAGCTCTTTTAGACACTCCATTCACCTTTACAGTGGTCTCCATGGAGGGACCCACTATTCTGGACCAGTCTGAGAGGCGGTAGGGGGCCTGGGCAACTGACCTTGCCACAAAAGGACGTGGAGTTAGCATTTTTGGTGCCCTCACTGGGATCATTTCGCACCTCTTAACCACTGATTTGTTCTCCAAGCCTCCTTGTAGCCTATATGCAACTTTGTTGGTGTCTTTTGGGACCGCATTCCCTTTCATGTGCCCATCTTTCCCACAATTATAGCAAAACATACTTTCTGGAGTTTGAGCTGGCCGAGGCGCCACACTGGGAGCCAGGGAGGGGTATTACTAACTGGAAACCTTGGTGCCATCTCTGTCTGTGGCGTGATAAGCATTTGGAGACATCTCGTCAGTTTCTCCACTTCCATGGTCAAGGAATCGAGTTCGAGCTGTTATCAGTAGGAGATGCGTGGTGGGTACCCCCACCCCATAGCAGATGCAGTCGGATATAGGTCAGGGCCCGTGCATTTGCAGGTGTGGCCTTCATAAAGGGACTGTTTTTGAATTCTGATCTCTCCCAACAGTTCGCCCCATTGTGGCATATCTTTTTCTTGTCAGAGCACTCATTTACTGCCAACCTCTGCCCCTGAACTTCACTTGATGGGTCACCCTCAGTCACTCGGGTCGTAGCCGCAGCTGTTGGTGCAGGTCCCTCCCGAGGTCGCCTTTTCTCAACTCCTCGAATTTCTCTCATTAACTCATCATAGGAGGGTGGGATTCCAGTCGATTTGCTAGGCTGAACTGAAGCAACAGCAGTTCTGAGAAGGGGCAGACTTAAGGATCCTATCCAGCCTGGTTCGGTCCAGCTCAATCGCTGGCAAACTACCCTTCTGAGGCATTCTTGCAACAATTTTTCCAGCCGAGATACATACACAGACAACAACTCCCTTGGTACTGTTGTGCATCTCTTACTCTCCACCATAGGTCTTCATCAGAATCTGGCTCCATACACATTCTCCAGGGCCTCAAGATGAGCCTGTGCAGTCACTTCAGGGTTACTGGCCCGCTTAGCACGGATGGTAGCCAGGGCAGGACCTCGGAGGCCTCACTAACTCTCTTTCACTTTTCGGCTTCCGAGCATTGCCATTCTAGCACTTGGGGCAACATAGTCTATCCAGGTCTCCCAGTCATCCTCCCTTGGGGTGGGAGGGTGCCAGAGAAGATCCTCAACCTTCTGTAAGAGTCGTGACTAATGGCAGGTGCAGAAATAGGGAGTCTGCATTGGTCTCAGCCACCACGGGTACTGGAGCTGGAGAGGGTGTTGGGGAGGAAACCCCAGGTGGCAAGAATAGTTTCTTCAAGTCCTCCACAGTTTTCCCTTCCCCAGCAACCATTTAGCAAATTTCTCCTCAAAAGTTTCAGATAGTGGTGGGGCTCATTCCCCCCCGGGTCTTTACTGTCCTTAGTTATCACTCTCCAAGCAGTGAGGGCTCCCTCTGGGGTAATGGTCTGTGGCACTTTGGGGCTATCTATGGGATCCTTAAACTCTACTAGGGCCAGGAAAGTGTGGGTGAGCAGATTAGCATGCCGAACCCACCACCACAGGGTTTTGTAAACCTTCCACCTTGGAAAGTACTCCTGCACAGTGTCCGTATTGATACCCAGGGGATGTCCAGGATAAGCATAGCATTTTGGGGTCGATCTCTCCCAGTACACCACTCCACCAGCCGTGTGCACAGCCACTTCTGTCGGGCACCTATTTATTTATTTATTTTTTTTCCTTAACAGTGGTTTGTAAACATGGCCACTAGAGGACACACAATCCCAGCTGTGAGCCTCCAAGATGTAACCCCTAGATGGCGCTATCCCAGGGGCTACTACCCTGCCTGATTTGCCACTAACAGGTTGAGGGGCCTGATCCAATGACGGGTGCCTCCACCCAGAGGTCAGGGTTTGCAATAGTTAAACTTACTTGGTCACAGCCCTCTGGGACACTGCAACCCCCCTTTCTTCCCACTAGTGGCCCACACAATATATCAGAATTACCTTCACAGTATACACTTACCCCCAGGGCTGGTTCAGGCACTGGGACCTCCTGTAAAATAAGGTACAGTGCAACAATCACAGTACAATACTTTAACATAGACAAATACCTCAGGCAGTATAACTTTGCTGAAACAAGCAGCTCGGATTTATTTAGGGGGAATATAACAAGGACAGGGGGAAATCAGGTTAATTAGCTTATCACTTTACTCATCTATTTCATGGCTCTGTGCAGGCTCTATCCCTACCAGTCACTGTCCCTGGGTACCCAAGCCCTAGTGGCTAGTCCAAACCGTGGCAGCTGGTAGGGGCCCTTTCCCACAGAGAAAAGAAAATTAGTTTAAACAGTCAGCAGTACAGTGATTCCATTTGGATTCAATGTGGCAATTCAACAGGGAGCGACCCTGAATTAGTACTCACGACCTCCAAACAAGATAGGGTCCTTCAATGTCAGCAGGGCTACTCTTGAGCTCCACGAGACTCCTCACACATTTATATGGCAAACTGCAACAGGCAAAAGTCCTTTAATGGCAGCAGGATTCACTTGAGCTAACCAAGCCTCCTCACATTTATATGGTGAACAGTAACAGGCAAAAGTCCTTTAATGGCAGCAGGATTCACTTGAGGTACACAAGCCTCTTCACACATTTATATGGTAAAACAGAAAGTACTATACCAGGCAGGCTGCTTCTCTATCCCGATCGCAATTACTGCACAATACCGGGAGAACACACAGCAGATTCAGTTCCTGACAGACCGTACAATTCACAGCAATTTCTCCAGTCTTCTACAGGGTGAGCCTGGTTTCTACTCTTCAGATATCCTTTGATTCTCTTCACAGGACGGATTCAGTCCTAACAAGCAGTTACAAAGCTGCAGACCGAACTCTGGGCCTTACACACGTTTCCCGACTAAAACTGCACACTGAAAAAGCACAGGGCTCCTTCCTTCTTCAATGCCAGAGCTCGACTGAAACTCCAACAGACAAAACCGAGCACTTCCTTTGAGTTCCTCCCAGTTCTTGACTGGATTGGCTGTCACTCACAATAGACTGCTCCTGTTAGTCCAAAAAGGCGCCGACGTCTAAACTACATCTCCCAGAGTCACTGCCCATACAATCCTCTTGTGGCTGGCTCAGAT
Organism: Neoceratodus forsteri; assembly: GCA_016271365.2. Classification (NCBI taxonomy): domain Eukaryota; kingdom Metazoa; phylum Chordata; order Ceratodontiformes; family Ceratodontidae; genus Neoceratodus; species Neoceratodus forsteri. The sequence continues at coordinate 1,361,196,221 of CM057455.1, read as the reverse complement.
TATGAGTCCAAGTTCTGATTCGTCCAAGGCACCATTTTAGAGCTAGCTTACCCCACACTGATTGGTCCAGTTCAGCAGTTCAAAACCAGAATGGGGAAACTAGGCAGACACAGTTCTGACTGCAAAGAAAGCAGGTTAGACAAACTGTAATTTCATTATTACTCTAAATGGTTTCTGGCAAACAGTTACATCTTTCAGATAGGTTCACTTTGCACTCCTAGTGACTGCAAACATGGAGTGAATTGGCAGCAGCTCGAGTGGTACTCAATCAAAGAAACACACAGTCCCCCATACAAACTAATTATGTCTGCAAGCAGACAGCTCTTAAAGAGACAGTACCAGAGGTTCTAAAAACACTCACTGATAAATGGCTTAAACGCCAAACACCATTCAGGCTTGGAGCATTCAAGCAAGCTCCTGGAAGTCTTTTGGGAACCCCCATTTGCAGGGGGGTTACACTATACTTGATATCATAGGTATGAGCAGACAATAGCTGAGACCAATATTGCATTCTACTTGCAGCAAATGATGTAATACCCATATATGGCCCAAAAATGGAAGTCAAGGGACAGTGATCAGTCAGAAGTGCGAATTTACGGCCAAACAAGTACTGGTGAAACTTGGGGATGCCAAAGATAACTCCCAATGCTTCACGTTCTATTTGGGCATAGTTGCTCTCCACCTTGCTCAGCATTCTGGATGCAAATGCAGTCAGTCTCTCTTCCCCCGATGGCATGACATGAGACATCATGGCCCCTACCCCATAGGGAGATGCATCACAAGCCAGCTGTAATGGCAATGCAGGATCAAAATGTGTCAGAACCTGGGAATTCACTAACAATTTATTTAGCTCAAGCAAATGCTGAATCACAGTCTGCTGTCCAGTTCCACTTCTTGTTCTGACAAAGAAGGACATGCAAGGGTTTTAAAATTCTTGCCAGGTTAGGAATAAGCCATCCATAATAATTAATCAGTCCCAGGAAAGAATGTAACTGATTCACATTCTGAGGGGTAGGAGCTTCCACAATGGCCTTGACCGTGAAAGGAGTTGTGTGGAGGCCTGTTGCATCAATCACATGTCCCAGATATTGGACAGAGGGATGAAAGAATGCACACTTGTCCTTTCAATCTCTAAGATCATGCTCCTCCAGCCTCTGGAAAGTGGCATCAAGGTTCTTGAGGTGTTCCTCCTCATTTCTGTCCATTATCAGAATATCATCCAGGTAGCACTGTACTCCTGGAAGTCCACACAAAATCTGCTCCATAGCTCTTTGAAACAAAGCTGGAGCTTACGTTATTCCAAAAGGCAAATGACGATAGTGGAAAAGTCCTTTATGAGTCACAATAGTTAACAGTTCCTGTGACTCCTAATGGACATGCATCTGTAGATAAGCTTGGTTCAAGTCTATCTTGCTGAACTTTTGTCCACCAATGAGATGAGAAAACAGGTCCTCGATGTGAGAAAGCGGATATTGCTCTGCACATAGCACCGGATTGATGGTGACCTTGAAATCCCCACAAATACTTACTGAGCCATCCTTTTTCAGGAATTGAACAATAGGTGTCGCCCACTAACTATGCATGACTGGCATTAGGACTCCCACCTTCACTAGACGCTCCAAGTTAGCTTCTACCCTTGGCCTAAGGGTGTATGGCACTGTTCTGACCTTCAAGCACTTTGAGTTACTGTCAAGCTTAATGGTCAGTTTAATAGTAGTGCCTTTCATGCTCCCCAACTTCTCTTTAAAAATGGAAGCATGTTTCTTCAATATGGCAACCAGACCCACCACACTGTTGCTCATCATACATCTCAGGCCAGTTCAGTCAGATTTTCTCAAGCCATGACTGACCCAGCAAAGCCAGATAGTCACCCTTCACCACAAACAATGGCAATTTTACATATTTGTTTTTATTTTTTTAGTTGTTTAACCAGGAGTAGCACACTAAGCTGAAAGCTTTTTTACAGGTGCAACCTGGGGGCACAGGGAAGTTAAGTGACTTGCTCAGAGTCTCACAGTATGTAAGTGGAAGCTGTGGGATTCAAACCCAGGTCTGGTCTGCTGGATGTCACCAGATTTGCAGCTCAGAGCCTTAAACCACTGTGCTATACTGCCTCCCTAATATTGTCCATGAAGTTCCACATGAGCATCAATGGTGCCCATCATCCGTACAGGTTCCTGTGAAGGTCTTCAGAGTGACCTTTGTTGGCCGCAGTGGCAGATGTTGCAGTTTTTCTCGATATACAGCATCACACACCAGTGATACAGCAGCTCCTGTATCCACCTCCATCTGCAGTGGCTTCCCTTCCAGCAACAGGGTCACCCAGTAGCCCTGTGGAGCACCCGTCTTAGCCAAAATATATCTCGGTGCCTCCTCTTCAGACTGACTTTCATGCTCTGTATCCTGACTCTGTTGTACAGAATGCAGATTGGATTTCTTTTTCCACCACCCAATTGGTCTCTTTCGATCAGATTTATCTTTCCGATCTGGCTTATCTTTTTCATATACTGCATCTGTCATATTTTTGCAAGCATATGCAATGTGTCCCTTTTATTACAATTCTGGCATATCCAGTCTTTGCACCAACATTCATATTCAAAAGGACCAGTCTTTCCACAACGGTAGCAATTTTTGCTGTCTGTCACCTTATTTGTACTCTCAGCATTTACTTTATGCACTTTAGTAGATACACTAAACTCCTGAGCTTCCTTTGCAGCTAATTCCATAGAAACTGCAATTTCTAAAGCCTTTTGTAGTGTAAGGTTAGCCTCTTTCAGCAAACATTTCTGAATTGCTTCACTGTACAATCCACACACCAGCCTATCTCACAGCATGTCATTTAGCACATTACCAAAATCACAATGCTCAGACATCTTTTTTAACACTGCCACAAATAGGGAGACTGTTTCTCCTTCTTCTTGGTTCCGTTTATGAAAGCGAAACCTCTCTGTAATCACTAATGGCTTCGGGGAGAAGTGTACTTGTAACACTTGCACTATCTTTGCATAAGATTTTGTGTCAGGTTTATCAGGCTGCACCAGACTGTGCAATAAATTGCAGGTTTTTCCACCCATCACACTCAGAAAAGTAGTTACCTTCTTATCCTTTGTAATATCATTTGCAGTCACAAAATATTCAAACCGCTCTGTATAAGAGTTCCACTGTTCTACAGTTTCATCAAAAGGCCCCATAGGTCCTGTTAGCATAGCCATTTTGCACTTTCAATTCGATTACTCAATATTTCCACTGATAACTCAGTCTTTTCTAGAAGTTTGACTGGCACACAAGGTTGCTATATTCTCCCCCTTCCGAATGTGCACACATACAAACTGAGGCCTACCCAGCAGTTTGCTTTCACTGTCTCTTTTGCATAAAACAGCCCCAAACAAATATTAATGCTATCTCTTACTTTGATATCTTTGAAGCAATGGGTGCAGCAGAGGTTTGCCATCCACGTCACCAGTTTTGTTGTGTATGTGGCTGTGAGAAGCACTTTTTATTCAGTTCACACAAAGGAGCTCAGACAAGCTGCTTGCAAACAGCACCATCTCTTTACTTCACTTCCTCTAGAACATATCACATGATACAGTAATACAATGACACACTGAAACCACTAGAGGGCACCCCAACACCATTCATAACACTCACCAACTCCATTGTCTCTGTACACATTCACATGTACGTGGATAACACAGTGCTTTCACTCAACAGATCCTCAGCCTCAGAGCAGGAAGTGGAATCCATTATAATGTCTAGCACTGGTTCTGTGAAAACCATCTCACCCTGAATGTTAAGAAACTGTTCTCCATGATCTTTGGTAGTAGACAGAGGTTTGCAAGGATTCTCTCACTGGGTTTTGAAGACCATGGATGGCTTCCTTTTGGGGGAAGTCACCACCATTAAATACCTTGGTGTCTGTTTGGATCAGCTGCTCAACTGCTCCAGTTCTTTAGATGACAGCCATACAAAACATCTCCCCTGGTTTAGTGCCCTCCTTATTACCTCTCCTTCCTTCGTCTACTTCTACCTGCTTCCTCAGAAACTCTGACACCTGCTACTTCCTCACTCCCACTTCACATTCTCTGTTGGACAGGTTACTTTCTCCTGCAAACAGCTTCACTTCTGGAACAATCTTCCTCACTACACTCTCCACTCCTCTCCTTCTTGCCTCACACTAAAAGCTCAGCTCCATAAGCTCACAACACACTCCTTCTCCTGCACATAACCCCTTAACCCATTTGTAGCCTCACCACAGTTTTGCCCTACTTATGTTGTGATCTCCCATGAAGACTGCTCCTTACCTATTACGTGCACAGCCACAACTTGGTAACTGTTATGAAACTCTAGTAATCATTGGCGGTATGCATGCCTACTTAAAGCAGAACCAGCCTAAATGTTCATGGTGATTTGCTTATGCATCCCATGATGCACTGCATTATGGGGGTATGTGGGATTTTGTATTTCTAGCACTCTAGTATGTTTAAAGTGTTTATTCTGTGCTCTTGCACTCTACTGTATGTAATATTTGCACTGTATTATGTTATGAAGTATTCTGTGTTTTGCTATTACTTTACAGCTTTGTGTCTCCCCCATATCCCTGTTCCAAATGAGTTTCAATTTAGTGTGCCTTCTTGGACAAAATGCATTAATGAATGAATGAATGAATGAATATTAATATTAATATTAATATGACGGTCTTCAATCATTGCACCAATAGACTTGAGTTAGTCTTGAAATTTGCCAGTGTCCATGATCCATCTATAATACTATAAAATCAATAAGGCATATAGTTCAAGTGGATGTAGTATACTGTACTAAAAGTGGCACATTGGAAAAACAGCAGGACATGGGACCCATACAGCATGCAAAGAGAAAGCAAATTTCCAAACTGTTTTCTGTATATCTCTTCAAAGCACATACATGTATATACACTCAGAAGCCTGAACCAAGCACAGAGTATCATGGGTATGCAAATCCTTGTGTAAAGGGTAGACTGAAAAGGCTTCTTTAAAAAACAAAACAAATTGCCTTCAGAGAGATTCAGAAACCAAAACTGGAGATGTGTTCTCTTCTTGTACTCTTTATGGATCCTCCATTCTACTCTTTTTCCATTCTGCCTCTCTGGAATGCTACTATACCTTCAAGTGTACTAAATGCTTAAAATACTGTGGCCAGACTTGGTTTTCGGTTGGAGAAAGTGACTGCTTCACACTGAAGAGGCACAACAGGGCAAAACATGGATCTGCAGTTTGTTGCCCTCAGCCTTAGATGAAACTGATTTAGAAGCCTGTATGGACGGCAATGTTTGCTTCAGCGATGCCTTGTCAGTCTATCTTTTATATAAGGCTTTGTATACCCACTGGGTTTGAGGCTTCTGAGTGTGTGTGTGTGTGTGTGTGTGTGGTTTGATGAAACATACAGAAATATAAAAGCCAGTCGAATTTTGCTGACTTGAGGAAACAGTTAAATCTTATTGTTTGCACAAAGGGTTTTCATTAAAATGTATTTACCCAGGATAACAATGATAAGATGCAAAATCTCAATTTCAGAGGAATCCTTTAGGGACTGCTTCTCAATTTACAATGGGATAACCTGAAGCACTAGGATTTTAAGTGAGTTGCAAAGAGCCACTTAGTAATTGACTGTGATGGTATCTGAAGTTGGGTTTTCTGGTTCACATTTTTGTCATAGAAACATAGAAATTGACAACCCAAGGACCACTTGGACCACCTAGTCTGCCCATTTCCCCCTACCTACTGTAACACCCCAGACCCTACTTGATCTTGATCTTATCTAACCACTAGGTTTCACTGCTTGCCTGGAAATCCTGTGATCCAGGATCAAAGCAAAGCAATCTTTATTTGTAAAAAAAAAGCAGCTTTCTAAAAACCAAGGAGCTTGTACAAACAATAAATGAATATAATACATCAATAAGTTAACAAACACAGCAAATAAAACCAATAAAAACAGCAGCAGCATTAAAAATCAGGATACACTAGGCTAAAAAGGAAGGTTTTAAGAGCAAGTTTAAAACTTTGGGGCAGTCAGGCAATCTCGCACCCAACGAGGTAGAGAATTCCACAGGGTTGGGGCCATAAAACTAAATGACCTAGCTCCAGATGTCTTTAAACAGACCCTGGGAATCTCTAGCAATCCCTCGTTGGTGGATCGGAGGGGGGAGCAGTAAGAGTGAAGGAGATCTTGCAGGTAACTAGGTCACTGGTCGTGTAGAGCCTTATAGGTCAGCAAACCGACCTTGAAGGTGATCTGCCACTGTACTGGCAACCAGTGCAGTTCGCGAAGCACAGTCATTATATGACTGGTCCTAGAGGTGCCGGTCAACAGCCTGGCTGCTGCATTCTAATCTAGCTGCAAGCGGCAGATTTCAATCCCCGGTAGCCCTAGGTAAAGGGTGTTGCAGTAGTCAAGGCGGGAGGTAACAAAAGCATGGACCAAAGTTGGAAGATCATCAGGGGGAACCAGGTGCTCACCTGGGCGATATACCTCAGATGGTAGAAAGAGGTTTTGACAACTGCCAACACCTGAGATTTAAGTATCAAGCAGTCATCAAACATAATACCCAGGTTCCGCACCTGGTCTGAGGTAGTTAGCGGAACATCCCCAAGCCACAGTCCCAAGAGTGATCCTGACAACAAACCTGCCTCCTGATGACCTGGGTCCACAACCAGCACCTCAGTTTTTTTTGGGTTTAACTACAGCCAGCTCACACTCATCCAATCCTGGATCTCGGCAAGACAGTTGTTAAAGACCGAAACAGCATCATCCTGACCAGGCACAAGGACATGTACAGCTGAGTATCATCTATGTAGCAGTGAAAACTCAAGCCGTACTGCCTAATAATCACTCCAAATGGCAGCATGTACACCTCAAACAACATGGGTGCCAAGATGGAGCCCTGCAACACCCCGCAGGATAGGAAGAGTGGTGCCGAGGAAAAAGTCCCTGACACCACCCTCTGAGTCCTACCCTCGAGGAATGATCAAAACCAACTGAGGACCATACCGGACAGTCAGCAGATGAACCGCAGGTGCTCCAATAGCACACCATGGTCTACCGTGTCAAATGCCACAGAGAGATCTAGAAGGACCAAGATGGAATGGGTCTTTCAATCTCTCGCTATTAGGAGGTCATTTAGTCCCCGAACAAGGGCTGTCTCAGTACTATGTCTCTTCCTAAATCTGGACTGGAGAGAATCTTAGACATTGTGGCTGGTCAAATGATCATCCAGCTGCGACACAACCACCTTCTCAATAACCTTACCCAAAAAGGGAAGGTTAGAGACAGGCCTGTAGTTTCCCAGACAGTCCGGGTCCAAGGAGGGCTTTTTAAGGAGTGGCCAAACCACGGCCTCCTTCAGGAGATCCGGAAAGATCCCCCTCTCCAAAGACATCCAGACTATCTTGGCAACGACCAAACTGATTTTATCCACACAGCCTACTAAGAGGCATGTGGGTCCCGAGTCCAAACTACCGTTGGTCAGTCGCAACGACTGGATGACCATCACAATGTCACTGATTGAGGGCAGGCCAAAGTCACTCCACACAATCTGGGTGACTGACATCTCCTGCTGACCACCACAACTCCCATTAGAGTGGGTCAAGCAGACGCCGGACCTGATTGTGGCAACCTTATCTGTGAAGAATCGAGCAAACTCCTCACACCGCTCTTGTGAAAATGCACTTCCAGGCTGGAGACAGATTGAATTGCACAATCTGTCCACAGTCAGGAAGAGCTGGGCTGGTCGATTCTGCACAGCAGCAATTTCCCTGGACAGGAATTCTGCCTTCTTATGGGTAATTGCTGATTGATAGACCCCATAGTGGTCCATCAATCTAAGTCTGTCACACTCCAGGCCCGACTTCTGCCAACACCTCTCTAGCCTTCGTCCCACTCTCCTCAACTCCCTCAAGGCCTCATCAAACTAAGAAGACCTGGGGCACCAAGTGAGGGGACAAACACAAACAGGAGCAATAGAATCCAGGGCCACTACCACCACCTTATTATAGGTGTGTATTAGATCCCCTGGATCCATGCATTTACACGGTAAACCCGATAGGTCAAGCACTGCCATCAGACCCTCTGGGGACACAACCCTTAAAGGGCAGTACCGGACTATCTCCGTAGGGGCCAGCCTACTTGGTGGGCCATGAAACTGAACCCAATGGTATGATGGTCAAACCAACCGACTGGTTCCACCACTAAGTCGGATATCTCCATCCCCAGGAGAAACACCAAGTCCAAAGAATGACCACCAATATGGCTCGAGGAGGAAATAACCTGTGTGAGGCACAGCAAATTCATTAACTGGAGGAAGTCTTGACCAAATTGCGAGAGTTCATCGTCGACCCAGGCACTGAAATCCCCCGGGATCAGACATCTGGGGATCCCAATGTCAGGTCGACATTGAAGTCTGCGACTTCCCACTGGAAAACATTCCCATCTCCTGATGGACGGTAGATGAGAAGAATCCTGCACCCCACACCCTCACCCAAGATACATTAAAAGGAGTTGGTGGTTCCTACTGGTACCTTCACCAGCTTCTGTTCCTATCTAAAACAGATGGCAACTCCCCTGCCCCTATGATGCATCCTCGGGCGGTGTAACACCGAGTACCCAGCTGGAATTGCTGATGCCAAAATTGGACCAGCATTCTCATCCAGCCAGGTCTCAGTGATGGAAGCTAGGTCAGATGATCCAACAAGGTCCGCTATTATAGCGGTCTTGTTCTTAATGGACCTGGCATTGCATAACACCACCCGAGTAGGATGAGTAACCGAGGAAGATCCTTGTTCAAATCCATGGTTTTTTTTTTTTATATTTTAATCTTTGGTAACTGGGTCAGGCCCACTGGGCACAAGTGCCTGTTTTCAGGGGCAACCTGGGAGCACTGGGGAAGTTAAGTGAATTGTTCAGTGTCACACAGTATGCAAGCAGAGGTTATAGGAATCAAATCCAGGTCTGCTGGATGTACCAATCTCATTTACAGCGTGTTACTCTAACCTATAGGCTATACTGCCAGCCCCGTTTAGCTATTAGCTCACAGTAGGACAATGGCAAGTCAGGTGAGTTCCTTGTACTTCTGTCCATCTGGCCAAAAAAATAGATAGAAACCAGACAGCAAATGTAAATAAGATACTATATCATTGTCTACATATATATTAATTGCAAAAAACTCTGTTAATGCACCAGTCAGGAGTTGATAGTACAGTGACAAAAGTTTGGAAATTCAGTGTTAGGATTTCACTCTGTCATCTTCTTCGACACCGAACAGGTTGTTTGAGTGTGCCATGGGGTCGTCAAGTTTCAACACACACCCCATTCCATATGTAAACAAGCTGACATGGTACAGTATAGGAGAATGGGGTGAGAGTTAGACCTGACGATCCTTATGGCACACCCTAACCCTGTTGGTGTGTGGAGGATGGGGGTAGGGGTGGTAGGGGTGGGAATCCTAACATCGAATTTCCAAGCTTTTGTCGCTGTATTATCAACCCTAAATGATGCAGTAACAGAGTTTTTTGCAATGAATTTCCCTTCTTTTTAAGAAAGTGTAATGTAACTGGTATGTGGTTGTGGGGGCCCTGCACTCCCTTCATGCTGCCCATTTTTGCATAATGATATGCATATGTGGGAGCACCGGCCCTCTGGACCCTGTGCTCCCACTTACACATAAGTATGGAGACATACTGCAGCCCTAGAGTCATGAAAAGGAACCCTTGTAACACTAATTTGGCAATATCTCAGTAACCATAGCAACTATGAAAAAAATTCCACTGCAGTTGTAATCATGACTTGGAAGCCTTCATGCATGCTTAGTTCACTTAAGGGTGGAAGACTAAGCTGCCCAGAGAGAACAATCCGTATTTCAAATAGTTTTCAAGATACGGGTGCCGATAGGTGCCATGGGAGCCGCAATGTTATCCTATGGGACTTTTCTCAATTTCAGGACACTGTAACTATGGAACCAGTGTCAATTGTTTCACCAAACCAGCAAAAGGCACATCTGTGGGGCAAGGGCTTGCCGCCCTGCAAATTTCAGCCCAAAAGCCCTAACCATTTAGTTGCAGTGAGGTAACAAAGAAATTGTGTTTTTTGGTGCAGTAGTGTTGCAAATTGCAGCAGGTTTGCAAAGTAGGGGAATTTCCCCGGTGTCCTGGCCAAATTTCCTTTATTCACTAAAAATACCACCAACAGCTTAATCTGGTTCAAGGTCAGTTGGCATTCATCTGTATCCCCCTTCCCTCGGGTCATGCCTGAAAATAGGCAGGATTTGTCTAGTGCACTTATCCGGTCAACAAACACTAAATAAATAAATAAAATAAATACAATTAGGGTCACCACCTTTGAATGAGGTAAAAACTGGATGCTAAACCACACCCCAAACTCCGCCTCTGGCTCCACCCCCTTTTAACGACTGGTGAGTATATCGCTTCTCCTCCAAAGTCATTTATAATGTTGGAATAGACATTGCTAGTGATAGGAAATCATTTTGATACTATTATTTATTTGATTTATTTATTCAGTTATTTATTTTTATTCTGTGGCAACCAGGTTAACTCCCATAGGATACATAGCCCATTTTACAGGAGTGACCCAGGAGCACAGGAAGGTTAAGTGACTTGTTCAGGGTCACACAGTATGCAAGTGGAGGCTGGGGGAATCAAACTCAGATCTGCTGGATGTGCCAAGCTCCTTCACAGCTTATTGCTCAAGCCTCTGTTAAACACGCTCCCATTTTCCTTTCCATGTCAGTCATGTATTCTGATGTTTTGACCAATTTTTGATAATATAATTATTGGTGTTTGTGATACCCTTAATACTGCACTCTGTTCCCCTTTACCGCAGCAGCTACTGCTGTTTCTTTTTATATTTCTAAGACATTCCACAATTTCAGACACACCATTCCATGCTGTCTATCTGAATGACCTACAAAAGTGTAGCTAATATCATGGAATGTTCAGGTAATACAAGAATTGAAAGCAAATGTAGTGATAAAGGCAATAAAAGTTACATTATTAATTTAACAAAAATGGGTCTAAAACATACCAGAATATAGGACAAACAAAAAGAAACACACAAGAGCACATAAAGGTGTACATGTTGTTTCCTGTCATAGCAGTAAAAGACCACACTTAAAATTCAGAATGGAAAAGATTAGGTTAATTTACTGCTAATGATCTTAATGGCCATACTTTACACCTTCCAGACAGACTGGTTTTACAGACAAAGGCAGGTTTGAATGACATCAGAACTTTGTAACCTGGACATGTAATGCAACCAAAACAGTGAATGGCTTGATACATGAGTTTTAAGAGTATATGAGCACTCAAAATGGCCCAAAAACCAGACTGCATTTAATCAAAACCAGATGACTGGATAAGGACCCTAAAAACCAGATTATCTGGTCAAAAACCGGATAGGTGGCAACCATTTGCAAAAGAACAGGTGTGAAAGTGTTGCAAATTGTGAAAGTGTTGCATCCGTTCTTTCACAATTTGCGACTGTACCGGGCGTCCAATGCTCGAAAACATATGTCCAAGGAGAATTTTAAAATTCTGATGCCAGTATTGTGTTCCTGAGGCCCTAATTGGATAAACACAACTGTCAGTGTTTACCTAGGGGCAGTCAAATTTGAACTACAGCTGTTTTTCTCCGCCGCTAACTGAAAAGAAGATAGCAGCGGCACGACACTATCAAGGGCATTTACAGTAAAATGTTCTGCCGCAGCTTTTGAGAGGCACATATATATTTTTTCCCCTTGATTATAATGGGAAAACTTTAAACTTGAATAATTAAAAACATTTTTTTTTTTTTTTGCTGTCACTTTATACACCTGTTGCTCCAGCTCTATCTCTAGAGGGAACCCCCAGTCCTGTTCCCAGACATCCACCAGCTGATGCTGACCAGTACCCCCCAGGACTCCCCCCTCAGCAGGGCCAGTGAGGTACCCCAAATCCTGCCAAAGACTGGATCCAGTGTGGCCAGCGCAAGGGCTATTCGAGGGCGGGACCTGCGAGGCACCCTCCCGTCATCCACTGGAGCAATCTTTTTCTTCCTCCAGTGTACTCCCCTCTGTGGCAGAGCATGCAATTATGCCAGTGGCGGCAATGCGCACACTACCATGCGTGCTCCGCCAGGCAGCTGCCCCTTCTCTGCCCACGTTGGCAGCATCGGCATGCCACCCACAGCCTTCGCTAGGTGCCAGGCATTCGGCGACCACCGAAATCTCCCTCCCCGGAAAAGGAGAGCAGTCCCAGGGATGCTCACTCCTTCTCCTCCCCTGCCGACCCCCGGTAGCCCACGCTCATTCCCGAACATGGGTCGCCGGTGTGGCCTGAGGTGTGGTGGACAGCACCTCAACCCTCAGCACCACTGGGCTGGCTAAAATTGAATAACTTTTGAATGGATTAATATTTTTTCACCAGATCTTCAAAAGGCACATCATTGACCGAGACGACATGTTCCTTGAGAATTTCAGACCAGATGGACAAACTGTTTGGGTTGTAGCCCCGAGCAAAGAAATAGCCCAAAAAGTGTGTTTTTACATGTTTCTTGGCACTTTGCAACTCCACAACCGCATGTCCAACTGATCCAGAGCTCTATGGTACTTGACTGTACATGCAAAATATGGTTGCAAAGTTATTAGAGTGCAAATTTGGGGTTTAACATAGACATGGCCGGGCAAGCCTAACTATAGTGCCACTGCCGTGGCATCATATATATATATATATATATATATATATATATATATATATATATATATATATATATATATGACAGATAAAATCACACATGATTGTGGATTTTGTATTTCTTGAAACTTGGCTTCCCGCCAAATGCCCTTTGGGGTAACCACTGCCTCAGTGCTTGCGCACAGAGGTTCTTTGTCTCATATATATATTAGAAGCAAAAGACTCCATTTAATGCATCAGTTAGGGTTGTTCCACGGCGACAAAAGCGAGAAATTTGGTGTTAGGGTTGAACCCCCTTGTCCCCAGCCCACCCCCAAGCGGCACTGGGGTGCGCGTTGGGGTCATCGGCCCTAAATCTCACCCCATCACATGTGTAAAGAAGCAGAGGTATAGGAGAATGGGGCGAGAGTTAGGAATGATGACCCCAACACGCACCACAATGCCATTTGGGGGGGTGGGCTGGTGGGGTCCAAGGGGGGCTTTCAACCCTAACACCCAATTTCCTCACTTTTGTCGCTGTGGAACAACCCTAACTGATGCATTAAACAGAGCTTTTTGCCTCTAATTTCCCTTCTTTTTGAGAAAGAGGATGATAAATAGTGAATGTAATGCGGTGGCGTTCGGGTCCCGCGCTCCCACCACGTGATGTCTTGTCACATAGTAACAGCAATAGCAATGCAAATGCAAGCACCAACAGTTACACACATGGTAACGCAAACATCAATGGTAAAGCAAATGTTAATAGAAACGCAAGTGTAAAGTGATGCCGAAGCGAACAGTGATGCAAACAGACACACAAGCGCATATGAAAATGCAACTGATAACTCACACAGTGACAGCACTGGTAAATGCAAATGTTAAGTGTTACAGCAACAAGAACGTCAAAGGAACAAGAAATGAAAAGCGAGCGAGCGAGCACATAAACGCAAACCGTAATGCGCACGGGCACGGTACCGCAATTGTAAATGAAAATGGTAAAGTTAACATGAACAATAATGCCAAAGGAAACAGAACATAAATGTAAACACAAACACGTACGTATACGCAAACCATGACGCGCATAGTCACATTACCGCAGTTGTAAACGCAAATGGTAACGGTAACAGCAACAATAACGCCAAAGGAAACAGAAACGCAAAAGAAAATGGAAGCACATATGGAAACGCAAACCGTAATGTGCATGGGCACAGTAATGCAATCGGAAACGCAAATGGTAACAGTAACAGCAATGAAGACGCAAAACGAAAGACAAACGCAAATGAAAGGGCTGCCGTAAATGCAAATGGCAATGCACATGGTGACACAAACCAAAACACAAACAGCAGTGGAAATGCAAATGGTAACAGTAACGCAAATGTAAGCGCAAAACGAGAACGCAAAGGATAATGCACACGGTGGCATACATGAGAACAGTAATGCAAATGGATATGTAAACGCAAGTCTAAACGCTAACTGTTACAGTAATGGAAGTGCACACCCTGGTTTTGCCCAACAGCTGCACAGAGAAACACAGTGTGTACAAAGAATGTATGCATAATAACTGACCTGGGAGCAGAAAATGAGCAGTTGGAATACTAAACTGCTTATATCTCAGGAACGGTACGGCGCAGAAAAAAAAAATCATGAGTCATAATTTTCCTGGCTACATTTTCACTGAATGCATGGGCTACGCATTGTCACTACGAAAATTTTGTATCTCGCACCATTTTCGAGACACGAGCCCTGAAAGGCGCAACATATGCCACCATGTTAGTCTATGGGAAAAATGCCAACTTCGGAGTACTGTAACTTTGCAGCCATGCAATATTTTTTCATCAAACCACCAAAAGGCACATCTGTGAGATGTTGGCTACCTTCCCTCCAAATTTCAGCTCAAATGACCAAAGCGTTCTTTTGCAGCAGGGTGGCAAAGAACTGCTGTCATTTTGGCCATAGTCTGAAAAAGTAGTGTCGTGATTTGCGAAAGCTTTAGCAAAAATTTGTGAAACTGTTGCAGGTGTGACACTACTTTGTGACACTACTTTTTCCAGAAATTTGAAAAATATATTTCTCGGGTGTTTAACCCCAAAATAAAGACATGCCTAGCATCCTCAGGGCTCGACTAGGTAAACACAAAATGAATTGTGTCCCTAGATGGTTCCAATTTTAAATGCCAAGCATTTTTCTGATCACCAACTGAAAACAAAATGGCGGATTTGCGACACTACTAGGACCATTTGTGACACTAAAAAGTGCATTTGCAACACTGTCGAACTTTTTAACTTTTCCCATTGACTTATGATGGGAACTTGTTTTTTGAATAACTTTTGAACCGTTCAATATATTTTCACGAAATCTTCAAAAGGCACATCAGGGACCCTGGCTGCATGTTCCGTGAAGTTTTCAGACCGGTCGCGCAAATCGTGAGACCTGTAGGTGAGAGCAAAGAATTTGAAAAAAAACGTAATTGCACTTTTGGTTGTTGCTTAATAACTCCACAGCCGTATAGCCGACTGGTACAAGAGTTGGCAGATCCCAAGACCTGCCATGCCCAATCATGCATACCAAATTTCAGGAAAATCCGTTGAACAATGGCAAAGTTATTAAGGTGCAAAGTTTCACCCTTTAACCTTAAAAGTGCTACTCAACGCTATGGTAGCACTACCGTGCTACCATAATATATATATATATATATATATATATATGTATATAAAAACTGTACATTCTAAATTACATTTTAAAAGACATGATTTGACTACAGCAAATAAAAATATTTGCCTTTGAGACTTGTCAACTCATTTTGTTTTACTTAGTTTACATGCGATGATGATGCATACTCTGGATTATTGCATTTCATTGTGTCAGTGGTGGGACTTTGTCACTTGAGCTCCTGAATTCCAGGTATAAGTTTGTTTTTTACCTACTATATAGAGCTGCACAATTTCAGTTAGAGACAAGAAAATTATTCACTTAGCACTAAGAAAAAGACCAAGGCCCCCATATTCAAATGTGATGCGTGGTGCATCTCGGCAGAAAACAGAGATGTGCCGCGCATCCCAAACTATGCGCTGCAGCGCGATGTTTAAAGGGCAGCAATGAACTGCTCAAAGGAGAATGGGCCATGGCCCACAGATAATGTATATGGCACAAGATAAGGGAGCATTCCCATGAATGTGCTGCGCAGGGACATATTCATTGGGAAAGTGTCCCTCAAGGGCCAACCCTGTGCCGCGCAAAGATAGGCCGGATGAAGCAGACCTAAATCTGCCAGCCACCCACAGACAGGCTGCAGAAGTGCATACATGTGCATGGCAGCCTGCCAGCCTCGGTTACCTAGTGATCCCCCCCGATTCCCGATGTGAATAGGACACAACAGACCCCCCTGCTTCCCCAGTGTAGGGTCCCCCCTCCCAACCCCAATGCCCCATGTCTACAAGACGATGGAGGCCCCCCCCGGTATTTCCACAGTGTAGTGTACCCACCTCCAGCCCCGAACATAATAGACATAAAAGGCAGTACTCCTGCCAGCCCTGGTAGTCAAGTGGTACCCCCCTTCATCTCTGATTGCAATCACAACAAACCCCCTCGTCCTGTTCCCCAAATGCAGTGCACATAAATGTGCCACCTGTTTTCCATAGTGTAGTTCCCCACTGTCCCGTACCCCCATTGCCGCACAACACTCCCCATCCCTGTATTTCCAGAGCATAGTGCCCCCCCTCCACCCCAGTCCCCCAGTCCCCATTTGACTAATAATCCCATGGCAGTGTAAGGTCCTCCCACTCCATCTGTGACAAACGAGCCCCATTCAGTCAATAATCCCATTCCGCAATATTCGGTACAATATCCCAGTCTGCATAAGTTTCCATGGTGTAGTGCCCACCCCAGTAGGCAGAACACCCTCCCGCACCCCTGCACCACCCGTGCCGGCGACTGGCACAGACCTCCACACCCTGCCACAGCCAGTCGTTGACTGAACAGCTCCCAATGACACTGTACTGTACAGAGTACGAGCACAGCCACTACACTATGGAAAAGTCAACGCCGGTGGGGTATAATACGAACAGGGATGGGGGCTTCTTTGAATGGGAATTATGCTACCAATGGGGTTGGGGGAGAGTAATCAAATGGGAATTATGGTACAGACGGGGATGGCGGAGCATGTGCGAATGGGGGAGCTGTATACGGCCGGGGATCGGAGGCGACTATTCTTATAGACAGCATTGTACCACTGGGAATCAGCGTTGGGGGATGGGGTGGGGGACCCTACACTGCGAAAAGGGTTTCATTTCTTACTGGTACAGATATCAGGATACTGGGATGGGGGGGGCACTGCACAATGGCACAGGGTTTTGGCCACATTGCATACTTGGACAGGGCTCAGGCTTGGGGGGGTTCCACTGGACTGCTGAGCCAGGCAGGGTCTGGTCCTGATGGCTGAGAACAGGGCTGGGAGGGGGCTACCTGGCTCAAGGAGCCAGGCGCAGCTATGCTAATGAGCCCATAATGGACATGCATGAGGCCCGTTTGCACCATCTATGTCCACTGAGCTCATTAGCATATGCTGGTTGAATATCGCCCTTGGGGGAACGGCACTTTCCAGGTATGCACCACACATTCCCTCAGTCACGGTGTTCAGCCCCGGCCCTGGATGCACTGCACCCACCATGGCAGCCTCCTGCTTTGTACTGCACATCCAGGGCCCCATATTCAAACAGAATGCATGATCTGTGCCGATCGCACATACTGTTTCAATATTGCTGCAGTGCCAGCCGGTGCATCTGTTCTGTGGAATGCACTGTTATGCATGCACAACTGGCCGGCACTGAATATGTCCCCCCCAAAAGTCCAAGCCTCAATATTGTTATTGGTCCTAGCCTTACCATGGTAGGTAATTTTCAGTATCACATAAACTAAGGCTGGGCACACTAGTCCTTCAGTGTCACAGTAAACTCATGTGCATATACAGAAGCACACGTACTTTAGTTGCATAATGCAAGTAGAGTATCTCTGAGAAGATGGTGTGCTTCATACAGAAACCATCATTCACAAACAGGAATTCTACCAAAGATACAGTTATTCTTTTGATTGTTTTTATACCTGAAGTTCCACAAGCAAAGATATTCTGGAATTATTTTTCTTTGTATGGATATATATACAATACTGTGAATAAAGGCTACTGCTTCTTGATCGGTACAGTGACTTTAAAAGTGAACTATCCCAACTATCCCAATGAACTCAGAGTGTTATACACAAGTATTGCAATCTCCTAATAGTTCCCCACCTTGAAAGTATGCTGGAAGAGGCATCACTTTCTAGGATGATGAAGACCTGACGCAGCAGATCTAGCCTCATCAGGCTCTAGATTTTAGATTCTGAAACAAATACTGAATAGTTAAAGAATTTAAATACCATCCCAATGGGCCTTCCCCAAGACATCGATGGGGAAAGAGGGATTGGTGTCTGTGCCCCCCCCCCGACAGAATGTGCCAGCGAGATGGTCAGCAGGTGGGATCAAGATCGTCCAGGTCTCCCAGCCATTCCATCACCTGGAGTCCAGGTGGCCTGGGGTCGGAGACCCCGTGGGCAGGAGGGGTGATTAGGAGGGGGTCCAGGTGGCCACAAAGTTTGGGATTGGGTGGCCACGGGGGGGTGCAGTTGTGCAGGGATGGTTTAAAGAGCCACAGGGCAGGTGGCCGGTAAAGTGCCAGATTAGGCCGAAGTGATAGAGGAAGGACCCCGGGGATGTGGTGGCCTACAGAGTGCCAGAGGATAAAGAAAAATATAAATATATACAAACAGTGTGGAGTAGTGCCAGAGGGGGGAGAGAAAATAAATAAATAAAGGACAGGAAGTGAGATACAGAGGTACTAGCTTTGTGTTGTGATATAAGACCTTGAGACCTTAAAGACAGGAGGTTGTGGGTTTGATTCCACGGAGCATCCCCTCACTTTTTCTAGGTGAAGGGCATAGATAAAAAAACAAATCTAAGAGGTAGTAATGAGAGGGAAGAGAAGAATGGCAGGCTGAGGCAGCAGACCAAGCAGTAGCAGGAAAGCTCTACTGGCGCAGCTCGAGAAGATGGCGAGAAAACGTGAAACAGCCTGGCTCAAGGCATACCTTGACACACCAAGGACCACAGGAGGAGCCCCAGGAATCATAACTTTTGGCCGAGGGTGCAGTCTAAAGGTAAGAAACAACAGGTAAATGGTGACATTAAGGTCCAGTTGTGGGTATTGGCAGGACATCCATTGATCCCCGGGGGGGGCAGCTCAGAGGAAGGCATGGGCCCTAGGATTTGCTGGGGATTCCCTGGGGGCATGGCCTGATGGAAGCCAAGAGGAAGGGGGCCAGCACCAGGGGGTCCAAGACACCCACTACCTAAGAAGCCTGGGGATGATATGGGTCATCCTTGGGTGAGGATGGAGAGTCCTCAGGGCCAGGGCAGGTGAAGAGGCCCAGGGCGCTGACCTCTGCTGGGGCCTCGCAGGCCAGGGGAGTCTGGCCATGGCTGGAGCCCTCTTTGCCTAAGAGGCCCAGGAGGGAGTATGAGTCATCCTCAGATGATTGGGGTGAGCCGTGTGCCCCAGGTAAGGGAAGGAGGCCCAGAGCCAATTGGCCTGATCAGGTGCCTTCCAGGACTGACATGATCTGGCCATATCTTGAGCTCCCTTTTCCCAAAACATCCAGAAAGGGGTTTGGGTCATCTTCGGAGGAGGATCAAGGTGATCCGTGGACCCCAGGATGGAGAAAGAGGCCTAAAGGGAAGGGCCCTTGGCCAGCACCCCCAAGGTTCAACGAGTCTGTCCGCTGCCACAGACAAGCAGTGAATCTGAGACAGAGGACACTGGGAAAAGAGGTCAGTGGCCAAGGAGGCCAGTGGTATCCTCTGACCCAGAGGAAGATGGGTGTGCAGGGGGAACAGGGCAGGGGGGCACCAAGATGGAGGAGGTGCTAGGAGCTTTGAAGAACCAGGCGACTATCTTGACTGGCTCTGGTAAGGGTGACAGCGCAGGGGATGCTGGAGAAAAGGAATTGGTGCCTAAGCATCCGTACTCCAGTGTGGAAAAGAAGGTGGGGGCTCATTTGTCAGACAAGACAAGGGCAGTGATACATAGGAGGGAATTTGTAGATATTTTAAGTTTACTGCATAGAAGTGAGGAGGAGGAGGAGAAAGACGGGGACAAAAAAGAGAAGGGCAAAGAAAAGAAACCACAGATGGAAAAGAATTTAGAAAATTGGTCGGCTGGGTACTTGATATATATATATGTATGTATTGTGTCGTGAGAAGCCAGAGCTTAGCTGTGGCCTGCTCAGCCATTTGGTGAGGGTCATGAGAGTGCATGCAGCCTGGTTTCATTACGATTATGTTTTTAGATTATGGTTACACGAGAACCCAGGAAGGGAATGGGATCAGGTGGACATGCCACTGTGGGTGGATGTCATCACAGACAAGGCATATGTGCAATGCACAGATTGTGGCCTCCCAGTGAAAGGGAACCCGGGAGGGGAAGGGAGTAAGGAGCCAGGTAATACAAGCGAGGGGGGAAACCAGTGCTACGTTTTAATAGGGGGACACACTCACAGGCAAAGTGCAAATTCACCCATGACTGCCTGGCATGCGGGAGTCCTCATCCATTTATTCAATGCCCTAGGGGGAAGCAGGGTGGCAGTAATACCAGACAAAAAGGGGGATTCACCAAAAAAGGATTCCCTGGATCAGGTGGAAACACTGATAAGGGCAAGTGAAATGCAAGAGTGGTTAGAGAGAAACCCCATCAGGGAAGATGCACTTACACTGTGGGAAGGGCTCACAGAGGGGTTTAGGATCCCATACACAGGTCCTCGCAGAGCTTTGAAGCCCCCAATTTGAAGTCAGTGAGGGAAAACCAGGAGGTGGTTTGAGAAAAGATAGAGAAGGAGAGGCGGCCCGTTCAAGCAGCCTTCATTGGAGCATTTCAGGGTTTCACCAGTGTGGGGAGTGCCAAAAAGCACTCATGGGGAGTATCGAATGATCACTCACCTATCATTCCCGGGGGGGGGGGTCGGTTAAATGACTTCATAGTCTCAGCCTTGACCACAGTTCACTATGCATCATTCGACAAGGCAGTGAGTGAGGTGACAAGGTTTGGCCAAGGGGCATATTTGGCAAAGGTGGATATTGAATCTGCCTTTCGACTACTTCCCGTTCACCCAGCCAACTTCAATTTGCTGGGCTTGAAGGTGGATGGGGCATATTACATAGACAAATGCATGCTAAATCGGTTGCACCATCGCTTGTGCCTACTTTGAGAAATCTAGTACCGTCTTGCAGTAGGTTGTGGAACAGATGATCCGGGAGGGGGAACTGTCCATTACTTGGATGATTTCTCGGTCATCAGACCTCAGTGGAGCGATACTTGTGGCAGATGCTACAGGGACTGCAAGGGGTTTGCCAGAGATCTGGCATACCCCTCGCCAAGGACAAGACGATGGGCCCAACAACAGCATTATCCTTTCTGGGAGTAGAAATTTAGTTGGGGGACATGGTGTGTAGGCTGCCAAGGGACAAGGTTGATGCTCTGCGCTTGATGGTGGATCAAGCTAGGCAGGCTAAAAAGATGACACTGCAGCAGGTGCAACAGCTGTTAGGTCATCTAAATTTTGCATGCAGGACCATACCTATGGGGCGTGCTTTTGTGTGGCGTTTGGTGAAGGTGACAGCTGGGATCCGCTGGCTTCACCATAGGATCAGAATATCTCAGTTGGTGAAGGAGAACTTGATGGTTTGGTCCAGCTTTTTGGAGGAATTTAATGGGGTTACAGCATGGCCTCAGGAGGAGGAGGTGTTGAATGAAGACCCGGAACTCTTCACAGACACCTTGAGGGGCCAGGGGTTTGGGGCGTATTTGCAAGGGGCATGGCTAGTCGGGAGGTGGCCGGTATTGTGGGATGCTCAGGGCTTAACCAAGAACATTATGTTTCTGGAATGCTTTCCAATAGTGGTAGCCCTAGTAGTGTGGGGATGGAGACTGAGGGATAGGAAGCTGCTTTTTAGGTCAGACAACTCAGAGGTAATCCACATACTCAATCGACAACGGGGAGCAGTAGGGCCAGTTGGGGACCTGCTCCATGTGTTTGTGTTATAGTGCTTGCTGATTAACATGCAGTTTAGGGCCCAGCATGAGCCGAGGGAATGCAGCGGTAT
Organism: Neoceratodus forsteri; assembly: GCA_016271365.2. Classification (NCBI taxonomy): domain Eukaryota; kingdom Metazoa; phylum Chordata; order Ceratodontiformes; family Ceratodontidae; genus Neoceratodus; species Neoceratodus forsteri. Next base: position 1,361,174,345 of record CM057455.1, on the reverse strand, counting down.
AGCTGATTTTTTATCTCGTTTGCAGTGGGAACATTTCAGGACCCTGGCACCTGGAGCAGACGACAGCCTGGCAGAGATTCCTCAGTTCTTGTGGAACCTGGGGGTCTCGAAGACTGGGCATTGATGTGCCAGTCTCTGGAGCCCAGCACCCAGAAAACATACAACAGAAGAGCAGAGGAGTTCCTGAGGATTCGGACGTCCATGGCTGGGAAGAGTCTTGGCCCATCCCAGAGAGGCAGCTGTGCTGGTTTGTGGTGGCACTTAAGGAGTAGGGCAGCTCAGCAGGGGCAGGAAGCCGCCACCTATTGGGAGTTGGTTGGTTTAGTAGGACATTGGGGCTGGTGGATTATACTCAGGCATTCAGGGTCAGGAAGCTATTCGAGGGATGGGGTAGGTCACAGCCTAGAGTTCCAGATAAAAGAAGACCATTGAGGCCTTAGACTTTGAAATGCATGGTGGGGGTCTTACCATTGCTTTGCACAGGCCAGCAGATGGCACGGCTTTTCACTGCAGTTTTTTTATTGGTGTAATGTGGGACCTTTCGAGTCGCAGAGGTCATGGTAGTCTCCAGACAGGACCCTGCTAGGAGGGGCTTACGTGCAGGAGATGTGGTGCTGTCAGGGCGGGCGCTCTGATGCAGATTCAGAGGTCTAAAACTGACCAACAGGCATGGGGCACATGGGCAGCACTACGTGACTAGGGGGGATGGAGTTGGAAGATCAGATGGGTGTTGACTAGATATGAAGCGGGGACACGGAGTGAGGGGTAGGCTTACTTCAGGCACAGAGATGGAACACCATTGACACAGTTTCAGTTTACAAGGATATTTAAGAAAGCATTACGGGCAGTGGAAAAGGAGCCAGGGGATTATGGGACACATTCATTACAGATAGGGGCAGCAACTTGGGTGGTGAGCAAGGGAATGTCACAGGCAGAGATTAAGGGTTTAGGAAGATGGAAGTCACGGGTAGTCAGAAGGTATATATGCCCCCACATGCTCTAACATGTTTTTGTTCTATTCAAGAGATTGGAGGGGAACTAGGAAATGGGTGTGGATATGTGGACACTCTTTCATCCACTGGACAGCGGCTCATGAGTGGTCCCTGGCTGGGGGACCAGTCCTGAGCATCAGCCCTGTACCTGTTAAGGTGCAATGGATGGGGCACAGGGTAATGCGCTGGGAGCCACTTGTTCCCAATTTGAGGGAAGAGTGTTGGATGGAAACACACCCAGATATCCTGGTCATCACCTGGGAGGAAATGACTTAGGGGCAGTGAAGTCCATTGCATTACTGTACGCCATGAAGGAGGACATAGGCATCATCCAGTGCAGCATGCCGGGGACCAGAATACTATGGTCCCATATCATACAGAGGCAGCAATGGCTGGAAAAGACCAAAGGCAAGGGGCTGGATAGAAGACGGATGAAGATGAATGGCAAAATGGAGACCTTCATAAATCGATTGCCTGGCGGGGTGGTAAAGCACAACCACATTACACTGAAGTCAAAGGAACTGCACCGACCAGATGCGATACATTTGTCGGATGTGGGAATTGATCTGTTTTGCAAGGACATTCAAATTGCTTTAGTCCCTTTAATGGGAGAGATGGGAGAAGGGGCCCAGGTATTTAGGGAAAGGCCTGTTGAAGGGAGTATGGGTACTGGGAGATAAGGAGAGGGGACATGACGTGCTGTGGGGGACCTGATCAGATCACAGATCAGATTTGTGGTGGATAGGGAGTTTCTCCAAGGTTGCCTAAGGGTGAGCTGGGTTAGCCCAACTCAGGAGTGGGGGAAAAGGGGGGCCTCCAGTGCCCAGCATGGAATGGGGGCCTCTCGCACGGGCATTCTCAGGAGGACCTCCCAGCATGGAATGGCTGAGGTCACTGGGAAAATGCCCCTGGGATGCACCAAGCCCGCAAGGTGATCCGCCGCATTGGGCCCCTGATGGCGGGTTTCCCACGGTGGAGTTCTGCAATCTCCTGGGTCAGACATGGGGAGGGAAGGCAGAGGGCCGAGCCCAGCATGGAGGGCACTAGGCCTCTCACCCTGATGGCCTGACCCCATGAATAACCCAGTGGTCCATTGCCTTACCAAGGGGGCCAGACAGCGGGTGGTTTCCCTTCCTTTCATGAGGGGAAGGGGGGGCATGAACCTTGGAGCGGCTCCCTTCGGCGCACGTCTAGTCTGTATTAGGAATTGAAACTGAATAAACATATGGCTATGGCCATTTAAATTCCAAACTGGTGCATTTATCGTCTCGAAAGGCAAGAATGGGGGGGGGGGGCTACGGGTGAGAACTGAACAACCAATGGGCAGTTATCAGGCTTTACACTACTTCACACTAGAATGCAGATTAGTCCTGTATCTCTACATTGTCTTTCCAGGACAGGCTATTTAAAGAGAACAGAGGCTCCTGCTGGCTTGTCCCATAGCTTTCCACACCAAGGACTCCCAGACAGCTGACAGTCTGTAACCCTTTTCTGACCACAGATTAAAAATAGATGTATAAATTTCTGCAGTGCCACGACTTGAAAATGCAGTGTGGACTTCAGTTTACTAAGCGAACACCTAACTTAAGAAGTATAACAAACAACTAATTGTCCCCGAAGCCAAAACTACAAAATAGGATCATTACTACGCAGTCAGGGCAACAAAGACCTGGAATAGATTTCCCCAACATGTGGTAGAAGCTGATACCTTCACCTTGTTCAAATCCAGGCTGGATGCTCATCTTGGATGGTTGACTAGGGACACGTAATGTACCCACCAGGGCATAGGAGACATTCTATATGGTCGCAAGCCTACTTATGTCTTAATCCACCGAGTAACCAAGTAACCAGCCTCCCTCTTTATCCAGCTCAATGCAGGTTACTAGAGAGCATTCAAGGGTTAAGCCTAACCATGAGAGTAGTTCTCTAAGGGGTCTCAGCTTGGAAACAGAGTGGTCTGGAGTTTGTGCTTGGAGCTTCCTGACTCAGACAGAAGTGGAAAACCTGGGTATGAATATTCACAGCCCTGCCCTTCTCCCTTTACCCTGTAAAAGAGGAAGGCAACCTGTGGGTCCAGGCAAACAGAAGAAGAAAAAACGGCAGCAGAGTCTAGTGTTCTGACAATTACCAAGTGGACGGGGCCCTGCAGGCCCAGGGATTGTGGTAGGGTCCCTGGGTCCAGGTGGCACTGGTGCCCTATGGTGAGGTCTTTGGAGATTTGGGATCCCTGAACATCAGATGTAGAAGGAGGACCTGATGGAAGTCCTGCCTGTAAAAATCCCAAGACCGAAGAAACCCGATGGCACAATGGGAGTGGTGGAGGACTACCCTTCAAGGGAGGTCACCGAATCCATGAGGATCCACTCCCATCATCTGTATGCAAGGGATAGGGCAGACAAATAAATGAACCTTCATTGATTGTTCTATGGGAGTTAAAGGCCTAGGCAAATGTGTTTTTGTAACCCCCTTGGGGATGCCCTGAATGAGTGGTCATCAGGTGGAGGGAGCCTTATAAGAGATGGGGTCAGTAAGTCCCCAAGATGGGGCGCGGGACGGGAGTCTATTTCTTTGAGCCACTAGAGCTATTAGTGTGGTGTCAAAAGGAGACACACATGGCAGTCCCTACTATATACTAAAGTTAGGAGTAGACCATAATGCTGATGCAGGTTACTGGAGAGCATTCAAAGGGTTAAGCCTAACCTTGAGAGTAGTTCTCTAAGGGGCCCCAGCTTGGAGACAGGGTGTCTAGAGTTTGGGCTTGGGGCTTTCTGACTCGGACAGAAGTGGGAAACCTGGGTATGAATATTAATGGCACCGCCCTTCTCCCCTTACCTTATAAGAGAGGCAAGAAAGCTGTGAGTCCAGGCAAACAGAAGGGGAAGAAAGAACAGCAGCAGAGTCCAGTGTTCTGGCTATGACCAAGCAGAGGGGGCCTGCAGGCCCATGGATTGTGGTAGGGTCCCTGGGTTCAGGTGGCATTGGTCCCCTATGGTGAAGTCTTTGGAGGTTTGGGATCCAGTCAGGGTCTTGGAGCAGTGTCCCCAGAGCACCAGATGTAGGAGGAGGAGGACCTGATGGAAATCCTGTCTGTAAAAATCACAAGACCATGGAAACCCGATGGCACAATAGGAGTAGTGGAGGGCCACCCTTCAAGGAATGTCGCTGGATCTGTGAGGATCCATTCCCATCATCTGTATGCAAGAGATAGGGCAGATACATAAATTAACTCTCACTGATTGTTCTGTGGGGGTTAAAGGACTAGGCAAATATTTTTGTAACCCCTTGGGGAGTACCTCGAATGAGTGGTCATCAAGTGGAGGGGGGCCTTATAAGAGATGGGGTCAGTAATTCCTCATGATGGGGTCAGGAATGGGAGTCTATTTCTTTGAGAAACTAGAGCTATTAGAGTGGTGTCAGAAGGAGACACACGTGGCAGTACCTACTATATACTAAAGTTACAAGTAGATCATAATGCTGATGCACTGTATTTGAACTGATGTCACTTGCTGACTCACTAAGACATGTGCAGGAATGTTTGCCCCAGGGTAGTGCTCACTCTGCCTGGGAGGATGTCATGCACAAAAGGTCTCGGGAATGCCAGGGCTCCAGGGACCCCAAAAATGAGTGATAGGGCTTATGGTAACAGTAATGAATATACTAATAGTAGTAGTGCCTCTTTTAAAGCAAAGGGAAGGAATTCTGGCAACGGATATTTATGAACAGTGTAGCATAGTGGGCCCCGCCTAAGATACGCTGAAGAGTTAATGGAAGCAGAAATTAATGTAACAGCAGCAATACAGTTCCTTTTAAAGTAAACAGAGGATGACCTGGAACTGTAGTAGTGTACACTGTAGTACACTGGGCGTATTATGAGTCTGTGGCAATAGAATGTGATGATGGTCAATGACTGAAGATGAATTAACATAGAAACATAGAAACTGTCGGCAGATAAAGACTGTCAGGCCCATCCAGTACGCCTGTAAGCCCCACACTTGTATGCGGCCTATGATCCTATCTGGTCAGTGGTCTTTCATCACTCCCTCCCTCCTCAAGGTTCATTTGTGCCTGTCTCAGGCATGCTTAAACCCCCCCGTGCTTGCTCCCACCACTTCCTGCAGCAGACCATTCCATGTGTCCACCACTCTTTCTGTGAAGAAAGACTTTCTAACATTTCCTCTTAATCTACCCCCTTCTAATTTCATATCATGCCCCCTTGTTTTTGTACTCCTACACTGGAAGAGGTCTCCTCCCTGCACCTTGTTCATGCCCTTGAGGTATTTGAAAGTCTCTATCATGTGTCCCCGCTCCCTCCTTTCCTCCAGTGAGTACATACTGAGGTTTCCAGTCTCTCCTCATATGTTTTGTGGTGCAAGCCAGCTACCATCTTGGTTGCTCTTCTCTGGACTGCCTCCACTCTGGCAATGTCCTTGCACAGATGTGTTCTCCAGAATTGCATGCAGTACTCCAGGTGAGGCCTTACCAGTGTTTTATACAATGGCATCACCACCTCCTGCCTTCTGCTCGTGATCCCTCTGCCTATGCACCCCAGCATGCCACTGACTCTCCCTGCAGCCTTTGTGCTCTGCCTAGACACCTTTAGGTCATCTTTAATGATAATCCCTAGGTCTCTTTCCTCTTTAGTGATTGCCAGCACCTGCTCCCCTCCATCCTGTAGCTCTACCTGAGTTCCTTCTTCCTAGGTGCATTATTTTGCACTTCTTGGCATTGAACCTCAGTTGCCACACCTCTGACCATTTCTCAAGCTTTTCCAGACCCCTCCTCATTTTCTCCACCCTGTTGCAAATCTTGGTGTCATCTGCAAACAGGCAGACCTTCCCTTCCAGCCCTTCTGCAATGTCACTAATGAGTACATTGAACAGTACTGGTCCCAAGACTGATCCCAGAGGTCCCCCCGCTGGTCACCTCCCTTCCCCCGACTGGATCCCATTTACCACCACCCTCTGCCTCCTATCTGTCAGCCAGTTAATAACTCATTGTATCACCTTGTGCCCCATGCCCAGACTACTTAATTTGTTAATCAGCCTACTGTGTGGGACAGTGTCAAAGGCTTTGCTGAAATCGAGGTAGGCGACATCCACTGCCCCTCCCTGATTTACTGCCTTTGTCAACAATCAAAAAATCTATATGATTCGTTTGACATGACCTCCCTGCTGTGAACCCATGTTGCCTTGGATCCTGGGCACCACTGGATTCCAGGTGTGCCACTATCCTTTCCTTCAGCCGTGCCTCCATGATCTTCCCCACCACCAAGGTGAGGCTGACCGACCTGTAGTTCCCCGCCTCCTCCCTACTGCCTCTTTTGTGCATAAGGACTACATGTGCCCTCCTCCAGTTCTCTGGAACCACTCCTGTGTTGAGTTACTTGGTGAACATGGCTGCCAGAGGTGCGGCTAGTTCCCTTTGCAGTTCCCTTAATGTCCTCGAGTGTACGCCATCTGGGCCCATGGCGTTGTCCACCTTCAGCTTTGCTTTGCGAATTGAAGACAGTGAGGGCCCTTTGAAGCTGTGTTACTGAGTGGCAGCTTAATAAACATGCCATCCTGCTTGATCCCACCTCCCAATACGACATTCATTCTGTGTGTGGTCTCATAGTTTGTGGTGCCCTTAATTGTGCATTGATTACCCCAGGTCCCCATTCATCCTGATCCATGGTGGCAAAGCTAAAGGGAGAGAAGCAGTGTTTCATGGCAAAAAGTGGGTGCTACTCTGAACCAGAGATGCCACCATATGCCCCTAGACACAGGGGATGCCTAGCCCTTACATAGATTATAGGCATTTATTCCAAAAACAATGTGTACAGCCATATTACATACCTCACTCTGTCACTAAATGTGATTTTATATGTAAAATATATGCACATGTATTACCCATATACTTACTGTACTTGGAGACAGTGTGATCTACTGGCAGAGAGCCAGGAGATCACTGGCTAAAACCAACTATACTATAACCAAATGTTCACTGTGTGACCTTGGGCAAGTCACTTAACTTCCCACTGCTTTAGTTCACCCAGATGCAAAAATTGGTGGCAGCAGGACTGCACTGAAAATGAGATGCTGCATTTCAGCTGGACTAACCTGAGTAAAATTGTAAAATAAAAAAAAATTTAATAATTTGTTAACATCCTTAACAGAATATTCCCAGGAACAAGGTGCTGGACCTCAGGGGACCTAGCCAGCATAAATAATTAAAATATTTCCCTTTGTTTGTTGGCAAAGTACAAGCTTAAACATTCATGTGTCTGTATGTGTGTTTCTACACATTATATGTAACTATACACAATTTGTGATGGACCAGTGTGTGTTGAATTTCTATTTCTTACAAAGAAAAGATGATTTGATGAAACACCTGTTTTTTTTTATTCTCAGAGATGGCCACATTTGTTTTATTTGATATGGTCCATGTGGATTTTATTTCATGGGTATTGTATATCAATTACAGTATATGCTGAACATGTTGTAATAGTAATTTACTGACAGTACTATCATTGGCACCCTCATCTAAAAATGCTGTACCACTGCGGATAGTCGCAGTTAATGTTTCTTGTGTAAATACAGCTCCACTTTTCTGGGAAAAGTTCATATTGTTTTGGGCAGCAGTTCAGCAACACAATGATTCCCAAAGGCACATACTTCAGAAATGAGGTACTGCACTGTCACCAGAAATCTTTAAAATTAATTTTACTGCAGATCTTCAAGGCTCCCAGTGGGAGTAAGTTGTGAACAGGAAATATGTACAATGGGCTTACAAGTCTCAAGAAAGTGCCTAGTTCTGTCAAACTCTAGGTGCTTTCTTTTGAAATTCTTGCATGCAGCACTAGAAAGCCATGTGATATTTCATACGGACTATGACTTGTATGGAGACTTACTATCTGATAATTCATCTTTAGTGTCACTGTAATGTGCATCCTGGCTAACTGAATTCCTTAATAATCCTTGGACGAATGCTAATCAGTGAGGGTCACAGTAACAAAGACAAAAAACAAAAACACAGGGAAAACACTTTTCAGCCTTTGCCACAGTGGTTATTACATCACTTTTGCTCCAGTCCGAGGTTTACACCTGAACTCATTCAGAGGTCAAATATTTCCAGAAAATGCAATGATCAGACCTTATCACTCCATACACAGATTTACAAAAAAAACGAAAGGTTCATTACCTATTGGTGGACACATTTTATATTCGGCAATCAGAGATGCAAACCCCAGCAAGTAGCCACTTGTTTTGTTAGTTTGTCTAGCACATTTACTCAGGATAGCCTGTGATCCAACCTCTCATTTTTTGTGTGGCCCTGCTTCTATCCAGTTTTGACTGATAGATTGAGTGACGGATTGATTAATTTTATTTATTAAAATACCTGGTTAGCCCATTAGCAAATGCCTGCCTTTTGTCACGGATGGCCAGGGAGAAATATACAAAAGAGATAAAAATCATAAACAGCAATATACAAACAATACAAAAACATTAACAGATCCAATAATTATAGAAAGCATTGATGGATTTCACTTGCTAACAAATGTGTTCTCAAACAGATTTTAAAATCCATGAAGTGATGAATGACTGAACAAATGTATAGGCAATGCACTGACAGTTTGTGGGACAAAAATAAAAAAACATTTTACTTATCTATTGGATTGTGTTAATCAGGTTGTCTCACCAAGACTTGCATCCCTTTTTCTGGAGTGACCCGTGATAATCTGCATACAGTATGTGACTTGTTTTTACATTGGTACAGGATCATGTACAAATTAAACAACAAACAGGATATAGTGATAATGGTAGTCACAATGGATACAACAGTGAGGATCAAAACAATTTCATAGCAAGTTCTTCTCACAAATTGATAAGACAAAGTGCACTATGCGCTATTACAGTACACAGTATTGCAAATCAAGTTCAGAAAAGATCTCTGTCCTGGACAAGGATGCATACATGGTATTTCAAAGAGTATTCTATATGAGAAATGAGTGACTACAGAAGGCTGGCTAATGGAAGCACATCATTGACATTTCTGGGCAAACAGTTAGAATAAGCATTAAACAGAAGACAAGCCATCTGATAGTTATGCCTCCGACTCACAGACAAACACTGCCCAATATTCAGTAGTGCACATTTATGGGTACTTCTAGGATGTTGTGTAACTAAAATTCCATTGTTTTGAATTAATATGGGACAGTGCACTTTTAGTTACTGGGCTGCTACACTCTGGAACACAATTCCTCCCTCTATACGAGGCTCTAAAACTAGTTCTGCTTTCTCAAAGAGTTTGAAAGAGTTATTTTATACAGTTAATGTTTGTGACTGTTAAGAGTAGTCTACTGTGCAACCCATTTGTGTCCGTACTTTTTCGTATTGTTTGCAATGATTGTTGTAAACTTGTTTACTGTTTGTGCTAATGCATCTGGGATGTACCTGTAAAAGGCATTCTTGCCAGTGTACTTAAACCCAGACACCAAATTTACATAAAAATGAATTTCACAGACTATCCAGTTTATCCAGTATTGTCTTAGAGGCAGAGCCATAACAAAGGAGGCCATATGCTGTTACCAATAACAAAAAGCTCTGTGCTAGGAGCTTAAACGTTTCTGGTAGAAGGGGCACATTCAGTCTATACAGGAGACCCAGATGCGTGTGAATGGTTCTAGTTACCTGGCTGATATATGGTCCATACAATGAAAAATCTAAGAATACAACTAAGTGTGAACATTACTCCACCAATTCCAATCTATTTCTACCAATGGTATTTATAAAAAAAAAATCCTCAGACTGATTATTGTTTTCTTTTATTCCTGAAGACCATGGTTTTCATTTTCTTAGCTTTCAAAGTTAAAATGATGGTCAATGAGCCAAGACTGGAGGGCATCAAAGCTTGTTTGCAGCTCACTTTGTAAATGCATTAAATCCTTTCCTTCACAACAAAAAAAATATCATCAGTGTATAGAAACAAGATTATAGGAGAATAGGCTTTGGGAAGGGAGTTTAGAAAAGACTGAAAAGAAAGGGCCCTAGGACTGATCCCTTGGGAACACCCAAATTATTCATTAAGAATGACTAATAACTATCCCCTATTTTTTTACCTTCTGCTGTTGAGGGGCAAGGTAATGTCTGAACCATTCACATACATCAGTTGAAACCCCACGGCCTTGAACAACCTCCAGTAATAAACTATGATGTACTAAATCAAAGGCCTTATTGAGGTCCACAAAGACTGCTGCAACCATCTTCCTTGCATCTAATGCATTCTGCATGTCTTGTGTGAACCTCAGCAAGGCCATCGCAGTACTATGCTTGGGTTTGAACCCATGCTGTGCTTCTGTAAGAATGTTCCCCAGGATCAATTACACAACTGATCAAAAATAATTATTTACAGGACCTTTGTCAGGTGACACAATAGAGCAACTGGTTGATAATTATTTACAATTGATAGATCACTGAATTTGAAAATAGAGGGAAATATTAGCCTGTTTACAGGCAGAAGGCATAGAGCTGGTGCAGAAAGAGAGATTATACAGGTCGCACAGAGCAGCACTTTCAGCAACTAATTTCACCACCCCACCATCTATGCCATCATTGCCTATCTTGGGACTTGGATTCATTTTCTTTAGATATTTTGCCACTTCCTGTACAGATAGAATTTCAAAATAAAATCTTGGTTGGTTAACAACCTTCAGGGGCATGTTTTGATACTCACAGATTTGCTTACTGGGTCCTGGGAAGGAGTATAATGAGATAAATTGCAGAAAAATGTACTAAACATTTCAGTTATTTCCTGGACATCAGTACAAACTTCATCCTCTGATTTGAGATTGGTTATATTTGTACATTTATTTTCCCCCAGCAACTTAATCAAATAATTCCAAGTCTGTTAAGGATTCTTACCGCTGTCTGCTTGAACACACATCCCAGTTTGCACTTGAAACATCACTTTTGCTACACTTTCTGTACTTTCCAAATATCCTTTCTAGCATACTAAGGTAGGCCAAGGCTTGGGCATCAGGCCTGGTAACCTTCAAGGCTATGATGACATCAATTGCAGGCCCATAGATATTCTCACATACAGTAGGCTTTGCTTTTATTCTGCCTCAGAGCAGTGCACATCCTGTATCATGAGTTTCTTTTGTTCCATTCACGTCTCAAAATCATCCTCTCCATAGGAACAGACTTGGTCAACAAGAATGTTTTTAGTCTCTTGTAATATTTAGTTTCATGACCCTAGCCATGCCCGGAAGTGAGGTGGGTGCTCATCAGTGTCCGAGGTACAGCCAGTTGAGTAATCTTTTGTGTGCAACTGTGTCAAATGCTTTTTATAATCTAGGTAGGCCATGGCCACAGCCCCTCCCTGGTCTACTACTTTGGTCACCCAGTCAAAGAAATCTATTAGATTCGTCTGACATGACCTTCCCACTGTGAATCCATGCTGCCTTAGGTCCTCTGCCCCACTGGCCTCTAGGTATTCAACAGTTCTTTCTTTCAGATGTGATTCCATAATTTTCCCTACCACTGAGGTCAAACTAACTTAGTATTTTTCCTGGAACTTGAGGTTAATAACCTCAGGATTGATATCGTCAGTTGGTCAGACCATTACACAGTGAAGTTCTCATTCTGGGCCCCCCTCATAGTCCTCCTCCTACGAAGATAGTTCAGTATCACCCTTTGAGGGGGTTGTCACCAGAAGGACTCCAGCTGATACTAGATATCTTGAGCATGATGACTGCTTGTGCAACTGGATCAGAGGGGGTGGTGATGGCTTATTATAGGGCTATTACCTCAGCCTTCAGTGCAGTTGCTTTGGCTCATATATGACCCCAGACTTCGTGCTTAAGATCCCCATGGTTTGATGGAGAGCTCACGGAGCTGAAGTCCAGGGGTCAGAGGTTGGAGCATTGTTGGAGAAGATCCATGTTTAATGAGGACAAACTGGCTTTGAAGACTCACTATAGTGAGTATTGAAGGCAGTATTCCTGTCCAGGAAGATTGCAGCAGGGAAGAAATGACTAGCTCAGCTCTTCCATACTGTGGACAGACTACAGTCTGCAGCCTGAAAGAATTTCTCCACTTCTTGTGAGTTTGCTCAGTTTTTTTCAGAGAGTATGTCCTCAGTATGGTCCAGGATCTCTCCAACTGGGTTGCTTTGAACCAGCAATGTTGAGTTAATGAGTGGCAGACACCCTTCACCAGTCTGGAGTGAGTTTAGAATGCTTTTGATAAGAGTTTTGTGAGGTGGTCTCAGAGTCACTGACCCACTTCTGTGAGCCGGATCCTGGCCTGACTCACTTGTTAACCATGTGTGTTGGGATCTGGGCCCAGTGTTCGCCAGGCTGATCCACTGTTTCCTTTCAAAGGGGGTTTTTCAAGGGCATTAAAAGCTGCTCTGGTAAGACCTGGACCCAGACTGCCTGACGAATTACAGAGCAGTATCTAATTGCCCCTTTTTGGGGAAGTTTATAGAGGAGATGGTGGCTTTGTACCTTGAGGAACACCTCACAGTCTTTAACATCTTTGTACCTCTCCAGTCTGGATTTAGTTTGAGGCAGAGTACTGAGATAGCACTGGTCTGGGTGCATAACAACTTTCTCAGGGCTAGAGATCGAGGAGAGTGGTAATTTCTGGTTCTTCTTGATCTCTCATCAGTGTTTGACACTGTGGACCTTGGGTTGCAGCTGGACCAGCTTATGGAGTACTGTGGACTTGCTGGCACAGTCATCTGCTGGTTTGAGTTCTTCTTCAGAGACAGAGCACAAAGGGTGGTGATGGGGAGTTTCTCCTCACTCCTGAGGCCCCTACCATGTGGTGTACCCAGGAGTTGATCCTCTCTCCCATGTTGTTCATGGTGTACATTCTGACCCTGGAAGAGATCATTGAATGATGTGGTGTGGGTTTTCACTGTTATGCTGATAATACTTGACTGTAACTATTCTTTGCACCCAGGACACCTGATGCTGTAGCGGTATTAAATTTGTTCCTGGCTGACATTCAGGACTGGATTTCATCAAGCTGGTTGATACTCAACCCAGACACGATGAAGGTACCCGTGATTGAGCCTGGTCGGAGGTGGGATGTAGGGGCTACTGATGAGAGGACTGGCCTATGGTTAGATTCCTCTGGGTTGGTCACCTCTGCTAAGATTATAAATCTGGGGTCATTCAGGCTGATGCTTGAGGCTCAGGTGTTAGCTGTGGTCTGGAACGGCCTTTACCATTTCAAACATTGCCCAGATCCAAACCTTGATTTCCCTTGAAGACCTGCCATCACTGGTACATGCATTTGTCACTTCTAGATTTAATTAGCGTAATATTTTATACCTCAGGGTGAGTGGAGGTGTCATACATCTGCAGCTGATGCAGAACACAGCAGCCCAGTTATTGACTGGCTTTCCAAGGTCTTGTCATATAACCCTGGTCCTGCATGAACTGCACTGGCTGCCAGTGAATTGGCATATCACCTTCAAGGGTGATTTGCTAACCTTTAAAGCCCTATACAGACCAGGCACTAGCTACCTGAGAGACTTACTGACTCCCTATTAGACCTCCCACCCTCTCCACCCTCTGAGTTGGACCTCCTAGTGGTTCCCAGGGTGAAGCTGAAATCCTCAGGAGAATAAGCTTTTCCACTTGCCAAACTAGTCCTGTGGAACAGGCTTCCCAGGGCTCTGAGGGAGGCCCCATCCATAGAGGCCTTTAAGAGGTGTCTGAAGTCTTTCCTCTTTCAGGATGCTTTTGTTACTACCTGATTTATTTGAACTTTGTCTCCCACACCTTCACTCTCCTGCCAACCGCATTGAGAAATGTTATTTTGCATAATTTAAAATGTATTTATTTTTATTAATGATATCTTATCATTTATATGTGTGTTTTTATAACTGTTGTACTGCGGTCAAAGTCCCTGGGATTGGATGCTTAAGAAATAAAGTCTACTACTGCTACTGCTTCAACAAATAATCACACAATACACCAGAATGACAGTTCATATGCAACCCCTTTTATTCAGGGGAGTAAGGCTCAAAGGGTAATTCATGTGTGCACTCCAAATTCATTACTGGTTTTTAGGGACAGATGCCCTATGTTGCTTTTCATCATGCCTCAACCGCATATCACATGCAAGTACTCCTCTGAAGCATAAGTCATGTACCATAGCACTTTACATGACACTCTTCCATTCCTTACTGACATTGCTGGTGTTCAATGCACTGTCGTACTGACATGAAAGCTTCTGTTACCTCATACTCAGATATGTCAAAGGATACTATGCTATGCTCTGGTCTCAGCACTCTTCATGGACATCAGGGTTCAACAAGTCCCCAAAAGCTAGGACGCATGTTCTTTACTTTATTTGCAGTGCTACCTATGCAGTTACCATGTTCTAATTCCAGACCAAGATATCATCTTGCTGCCAGCACTGATCTCACTTCTTCTCCATACTTCTTGCATGGTATCTTTAGGGAGACCCTCCTGACCCAAAAGCCATTGATGCATATCCCACTATTTAGTCTCCTGGTACACGACGAAAGGTGCACTTGCATTCAGTAACAACTGTTCATTACCCCTTCTCCAAAGGGCTTCAAGTCAATCTGACCCTGTTACATGCATGGCTACTGAATCCCTCTCAAACCCAGCCAGCAAAACCTCCAGGCAAAGCCAGACCCCCTCCTGGTCCTTCTACCCTCCTCCCACCGATGTTGTGGGCTGACAAGACCTGATGAAAAGTTCTGTGCCACCCTGAAACTGGCATCCTGCCAGTAAGCCAGGCCAAGCGACCCTTCTGTGACCCTTGATGCACTCCAAGACCACTACAAAGTATCCATGCCACCCCAGGCCTGACACCCTGCCTCTGAGCCAGACCCAGTATGACCTCTCCAATCATTCCAAGGCCCATACCTGCATGCCGGTACTGGGCATGGATGCTACCTACTCCCAACAGTCACCTCCCAGGAACTGTGTAACCCACGGAACTATGAGGACCTCCTGTCCTCCCATGAAAACCTCCTTTTTATCCCAGGGTTCCTAGTCTTGTCCCAGCCTGCTATGAAACAAAGCAATTAGTGCACTGGCACCCAGTGCGCTGAAACACACCTTAGTAACAACCCACTCCCTTTACTGGGGAAAGGGTTGTCATGCAGTAATGGGTAAGTCAATGAGATCTATGTAACAGTAAGATGTATTTTTTACAGAAAATTAAGGTTGCTGGAAAAAATGTAATTGCCGGAGTGGTGTGGAAATATGGCTTATAATATAGAAAACATCTGACATTAACAAGCGTGGATGACCACGCTCAATCTGAACAATAGTGAAACTGCAGTATATTGACCATGGTCGTCCATGGTCTGTTCTTGGCCTATTACAATCAATGGATTTCCATGGATAACCATGGTTAAAATCATGAACAGATTACGAATGACCATAGTCACTGACAACGTGCTCAATGCTTGGTCACTGACTATATGCTCAATGCATTGTCATTGACTACAATGCTCAACATAAAGGGAACTACCATCCAAGACCTGCTCACCATTGCCAATTCCTTTAATACAGCCTTTACTGACCTTAGCTCTGTACTCCCCTAGGAGTATTTTAATGCTTCTGAATGACCCCAACCCACCACCAACATGCACCCAAACTTCTATTTCAAGTGCATCTCCATCAGTGAGGACAAGAAATATGTAAAAAAAGGTACTTGGCAAAACCAGGCAGGGCAGCGATACATTAGACATAAAAATAGTCGCCCTCACCTTGGAAGAAGTGACTGCCCCCATCACAGTTATATGCAATAAATCACTAACACTGGCTAAATTCTCCTTAGTCTGGAAACTTGCTCTAGTTACCCCCATTCACAAAAGTGAAGATCGCGTTAGCACCTCTGACTACAGGTCTATCTCGATCCTCTCCCCCCTCTCTAAAGTGCTGGAGAGAATAGTGGCTGACCAAATCTCTGACTAGCTGCAAAAATATAATCTCCAATGCCCCCAACAACATGGCTTCAGAAAGAGCCAGAGCATGTCAATGGCTTTGATCAAATTCTCTAACTCTGTGCACAAGGCTCTGGATGGAGGCAAGCTCGTGGTTTCAATTTTTATTGACTTCACCAAAGCATTCAATATGATCAACCACTCACATCTTACACAGCAGTTGATGTCTCTAGGACTGTCAACTATGTCTGTAGATTGATTCCATGACTATCTCTCTCACAGATCCCAGAGTGTTAAAATAGGGGCTGCTGTCTCCCCCGCTAGAGATGTCTCTCTGGGTGTCCCCCAGGGGTCCATACTTAGTCCACTACTCTTTAGTTTATTTCTAAATGTGCTTCCTGAAGCCTGCCCTAGCAAAATTATCCTGCATGCTGATGACGCTGTCACAGGGGTAGAATTTAAGAAAAAAAGGGGGTATTCTTGGCGGAATACTAGATTCAGAATTTTGGTATCCCACCTGGAAATCTGATATTCCGCCTAAATTCAATGGGTTTTTATGTTACATGAGTGCGTAGAAAATTTTGAACACCAGCATGTAACTTGGCCATTTTTAGGAGTTTTTCACCAAATTTTCAACATGGCCTTTTTTGGGACCCAACCTCATGAAGAGTGCCACTGTCATTTCTTTCATTGGTCCCAAAAGGTAATTTTACACAATGACCACACCATTCTGTGCCACAGGTATGAAAACACATTTTGGGCAGGATCTGAAGAAAACCAGTTATACTGTTCATGAGGGTGTGTGAAAAAATGACAATGTTGTGAATCTGGAGTGAAAATATTAAAAATTGCTAAAGTTATGAGCGTGCACAGAAAATTTAAACGACTGCACATATCTGGGCCATTTTTCAATATTTTTTCACCAAAAATTGAACATGGGCTTTTTGGGACCCAGCCTCATGAAGAGTGCCACTGTCATTTTTTTCATTGATCCCAAAAGGTGATTTTGCACAACAACCATGCCATTCTGCACCACAGGTGCAAAAACACAGTTTGGGTAGGATGTGATGAACGACAGCTGTACTGTTCATGAGAGGGTATGAAAAAATGACAATGTTGTGAATTTGGAGTGAAAATATTAAAAATTGCCAAAGTTACCAGCATGCGTAGGAAAATTTCAATGACCGTGCATATCTTGGCTGTTTTTCAATATGTTTGTTCCAAATTTTTAGCATGGGCTTTTTGAGACCCCACATCATGAACACTGGCACTGTTGTTTCGTTACTTGGGCCTGAAAGGTGATTCCATGCAGTGACTGTGAAATCACCTTTTGGGACAGAATAACGAAACAACAGTGTCAGTGTTCATGAGGTGGGGTGCCAAAAACCCCATGTTGAAAATTTGGTGCAAAAATATTGAAAAATGGTTGAGATATCAACATAAATTGAAAACACCATTTACAGCCTGGATTTTGGATTTTTTGGTATGAAATCTGGTACCCAAAATGTGCCAGAATACCATTAAATTCGAGCCCTGTGTCATAAATTGCCACCCACAGCTTGATCAACTCCAATAAGAGCTCCAGATCACCTTTCATCAACTTGAGGACTGGTTTCACAATCATCAGTTGTTTATCAACTATAAAAAGATGAAAATCATGCTCATCGCAAGTCATCAGCACAAGATTAGAAACCCAAGAATGACCATCTCCAGCAACAAAGCAGTCCCCTTGGAGCAAGTTGACTGTTTCAAGTACCTTAGGGTCCTGATTGACGACACCCTATCTTTCATGAAGCACTTTGAACAGGTAGTAAAAGCAGTCAACATCAGGCTCGGTGTCCTTTTTAGACACCGACAATACTTTAGCACCACTGCCCTCCGCCTCTCCGTAGCCAGTTCAATCCTATCCATAATTGACTATGGCCTGGTAGTACATTGTGCAGCCTTAAAACGGGTGACAACGGCAATCAACAGAGCATGCAGGCTTGTCCCAGGGGCAGATAAACTTATTCACACATGTGTCTTATATATACAAATCAGATGGCTTAACCTTAGTAACAGGATCAAATTACAAACTTGCTTATTAGGAAAAAAGGCCCAGCTAGGCCTAATACCCCCCTGCATTCTCCAGATCATCCAAGCAGCTCACACACAACATAACAAAAGGGGCACGGTTAAATACACAGTCCACGTCCTTTTCAGGAGGACATCTCTTGGCCATCGCTCATTCACTTATAGGGCCCCCCTTCTGGCTAAATGAGCTCCCAGTCAAAGTCAACAAAGCAAAGAGCTTCCCAGCCTTTAAGCATGACCTGAAACAATTTCTAGCTAACAAGAGATCTTGTGTTTGTAGACACTCAGCTGGTACTTCCACCCTGATTGGCACTTGCTGACCCCATAAGTACACCTTGGGGGGCCGCTTTGACTCACTAACTTCACTCCAAAGGATAAATACACCAACGTGAACTAGCTCTTAGACTTACTGATACCCCTTTCACAGCATGCATTAATTGATCTGCTAATACATAGCCATCACTGGGATCCCCACCCAGCTATAACCCAATCCTCTCCCCTCACCCTTTCTACTGTTTCATCACCCTAACCTGCCCTAACCTCAAACAGACATAGCCCTAAATTTCTTTTCACACCCCGAGACCTCCTGCCTACACTCATACTGTCCATACCTGAAATTTCTCTTCCCACCTCCTCAATACTGTCTCACTACCCTTACCTGCTTGAACATCTTACACTCCTTTAAGTTTCTCTGCTCACCTCCTGATCTCTTGTTCCCTTACCCCTCTCTTCCCTACCTCTAATGGCAACCATTAACTTAGTAACAGAAACTAACTCAAATGACAATTCCTGGGTACAAAACAGCTACTGTTTCCTTCTAAAACATAATTACAAAGCAGCTTTGATACCTCTAGACATATAATTTAGCAACTACTGTACTTATTACCAGATTCCTGGAAAATTGTCTTATACAGCTAGTATTTTATGTTAGATACCTGTATCCTTGTCTCTGTATACTGTGACAATGTAACTGTTTTCTTGTGTTGTAACACGTGGAACCTTTGTAAATGAGCTCCAAGCTCAAAGATATTTTTGAAGAGTTAAAATAAAATAAACATATGACCATGGATTAACCATGTATAACCACAGCTTATCCATGATCCTAAGGGTCAAACAGAGATCATGGGTTTTAACCACACTAGAGCCAAATACTCACTGTGTAACCATGGGCAAGTCACATAGCCTCCTAGTGGCCCAGTCCATCCAGCTGCTGAGAATCAGGACTCCACTGAAAATGAGTTGTTGCATCTCACCTGGGCTATCCTTGGCAAACAAACTGTAAAAATAGAAATGATAGTCCCTTGGGAAAGGGGAGGAAGCTGAATGTTAAAAGAGGGACCATGGTTCAACTCTATGTTGCTCACCAATAAGAGTAGAAGGGAGATGATGTGTTGTAGAGTGCTTTGCTTTTTTTGGGGGCTAAGAGAAGGAAGAAGCAGACTTAGGATTGTGGGGAAATAACTCCAAAAGCCTCAGGATGGAGCCTGGAGGTGGAGAGAAGGTTACTATGTATGAGCCAAAGAAGGGAGGCCAAAGATGGTAGGGGCAGAGGGGGGATGGCAGAGAACAGAGAAGTGAGAGGGTGTATGGAAGGAGGCAGGAGGCAGACAAAAGGCAGAGAAGAGGCAAGGGGGGGGTTATGGTATAGGACAGAAGAGCAGGAATAAGAAAATCATATGCAGATTGGAGTAACACAGAGGTAATATCACAGGCAAGTCACTGTGACTGCCCTTCCTGAGTGAACCTTCCCTGTGATCTCTCTTTCTGACCACCCCTACTTCCCCCCTTCTCCATGATATGTCTTCCCCTATCTCTCTCTTATTCTTCCTGACAATGCCTACCCAGGCTGCTAAATCTTTTTTTCCAGGCTCTTAAGCACATGCCAATCCTTGTTGACTGCCCCTCTTGAACACGTGTACCAAGTGATCTTTTCTCATGAAGACCACCCCTACTTCCCTCCTCCTCTAACTACCCCCTTGTTCTGACAATGCCCACTCTGGCTGCTATATATCCATTGTTCTGGCACTTAAGAAACTATTGCAACCTAAGTGTTCCTCTATGTTCATGACCACTGTGTACTCTATTCAGAGATTACTGTTTAACCTTTAGGCTGCCAGAAGATTAAGAAAGTATAGGTTTTTAGAACGTGTATACACTTCAGTGAAACAGCAAGGGTTAACTTGGCATTCATACTTCCATAATCTACATTTGTTATGTTAACCCTGCAACTCTGTACATTTTTTATCATGCTTGTTCCAACTGTATTGTCTTTTCTACTTAATCGACTTGAAACCTTTGTGAAAGAGCCCTTTGGCTCAAAGGTGTTAATCCTAATCTGAAATAAATAAAATAAAAAAAATATCAGGCAATAAAACAAATAGTCTTGACATAGATACCAACAATGTGAATAGGAGCCCAGCACACCTCTGGTCATAAGATGATGAAAAATAGAAATAAAATAACAGAAGTCCAGCAAAGCTCAGACAATAAGATGGCAGACAGTCCAAATAATGTATAACTGCAGGAGCCCAGCACCCCCTTGGGTCACAAGATGGTGGACAGTACTAACAATATAGCAGGAGCAGCGCACTTCAGATCATAAGATGGCGGACAGTACTAATAATATAGCAGAAACCCAGCACACTTTGTGTCAGAAGATGGTAGAGAAGCAAAAAATACAGCAGGTGTCCAGCACACCTCAGGTCAAAAGATAGCAGAGAAATAAATGTAACCCCATTAACCTGCTGGTCATATGAGGGTTTACGGGGCCAGGTGGTTGGCTACCATATACACAGGGGTCCTTGTAATCTTGCAGTGATGGGTGAAGGAGTAGTGTATCAGGGCACCCTCTGTGTGATGCAATCACATAAAAGCAGTTACAACAGCAGCTTCTCAGTGATTCAGACCCTTCTCATTTGAAAACTATGGAGGATTGGCTGCTACAGTACCTAAACAGAAGACTAACGTATGTAAAAAAAGATTAACTTTAGTGACCATCTATAGTGCTCAGCCAAGACAAATGGAGAATGTTATTAAGAGAAATGTATCATTACTGATAACTGAGCCACTTGCACAATATATTACTGAACTCATATGTATGTCTTACGATAGAGCTAATAACATCAAATACATGGTGATTGGAGTCACCAGCCTATGCCTAGCTTCAGAAATTGTCAACCTAAGCTTACTAAGGGCAGCCACAAGTGTGGCAACTGTTCGGTATGTAGCTGTATGAACAAGGAACAAGCAAAGGATTGTACTCCACTCACCCTCAAAGGTGCCACTGTCAAGATACACTGGCAAAATAAAAACAACTCATACACACACACACACACACACACACACACACGCTTTGAAATAGAAAAACATTTTTATGTCCCAGGACTGTACCAGGCACCAGGCTAGTAGTTCTTATATATTGCCTTTCAAACAAGGCTCCATTGAGGGCACAGCTAAATGGTACAGATACAGGCAGTATTTAAAGAGCTAGTGGAGCCAAAACAGGCAGACAGGAAAATAATACAAATTTTAAGTACATGTCTGTTGTAACTTTTTATTTCTGAAGTATTTTTCTTTTGCTCATCAGAAAGTATTCTATGTGATAATATTGTGCTGGATGTGTAGAACAGCTCTTAGCTTGGCAGTATACATATCTAACTCTACTGCCCCACACTACATCATCAGCATTATGATCTCACTGACAGTGACATCACAGGTGAATGACCTGGCAGTCACTCACATGCTGTTTCTAAGTAGTAGTCATGTCACTGTCAGTGAGAGGTCACGTGATGGCTGCCCGATCAGATGCACCTCTGTATCTCTCCCGTTCTCCACCACCCAAAAACTTATTTTTCATCTGCCTTTTCAGCAGTTCCAGCTTGTTTGCTAGCTGGATGGTTGGAGAATTATGGCTGCTCAGCTTGCTCTAGTCTCTGTAGGGCAAAATGGATGCTGAAATGAAAAATTTACCCCCGAAGCATACCCTACCAGCTATGCCAGATAGGGCCTCTAAGTGGCCTAAACCCCAGGCAACCAGTAAATCTACTGCTACTACTGGGGAGCTCATGGAGGAACATTTCCTGCAGGAGCCTGAACCATTAAAAACAGCATTGCTTACTATTACCGATTCTTTACAGCAGCTCCAAGGATCAGTAGAAGCGCTGTCCCACTGGGTGGGAGATAATGAAAGCCGTACCTCATATTTGGAAGATTGGAGGGCTAAGGCTGACCCAGAATTCACTAACCTCTGGCACCGCTGTAAGAAACCTGCGGAACAGCTGGAAGATCTTGAAGTGTGCAACCGGCGTAACAACATTGTTATATTGGGACTGCCAGAATGGGCTCAAGGCTCCAACTCCATCCCATTTACTCAAAAACTATTTGAAAAAATTGCAGGGCCCTCACCTAACGGCCCCACATATGTTATTGAGCGGGCCCACAGATCATTACGTCCCATGCCTGCTCCTGGTGCTGCCCCATGGCCCTTTATCTTCCACAGTCTAAACTTCCTGGATAAGCACATTTACTAAAACCAGGGGCATCAAGGAAATCTCATGGGAAGGGGCTCAACTTCAGATCACCCAGGACCTGCCGGCCACTGTGCACCAGAAGAGGTGTGACTTCCACCTGGTGGTTTCAAAGATTCTAGTCAAGGGGGGGGGGCATGGCTTGTACACCGAGGAAGATGACCACTTAAGCTAGTAGCTCAATTCCCAGCTAAGCCAATCCAAGCCAAAATGTCTGCATCCAGGGATAACTTCCTCTCTTAATGCCTGAATATGCCTCCTTAGTTACATCCTGACCGATTGGTATGGGAATTTTAGTGCTCAGGACTCGGTTAATTTTCTAGTGGCACCAGTCCCTATGCGACCCGACCGGGATCTGAGTAGGCCTTAAACCCCAGTCTAGCCTGGCAATCGACTCAACTCAGCAGCATGGTAGAAGATAACTGCCTATTGTTATTTGCAACCTCTACAGCAAACGCGGTGCCTGATCATCTCACTGCTAACAACTCAGTTCAGACTCGATCTAGCTCCTCTATGGCCTCCCCCAAGCAACCCCAGAAGGCCTGACCGTTGCAACCTTGGAGCCCTCCCCTCATCCACCTGATGTCAACAGTTCTCTCCAGCATATTACAACCCTGTTAGAAACTCTGATATCTAGGGTGGATTCCATTTCAACAACTCTGGCAGGCACAGTTGCTGAAGTGCATGTCCTTAATGACAAGATGAATGTGGTGGAACAAAAAACAGACGATCTAGAGCTCAACCAGGCCAAAATCCTACAACGCCTCCAAGACCATGAAAATAAACTAGCTACACTCTAGCAAAGGGTCGAGGACCAAGAAAATCGTGGATGGCGTAATAATATCAGAATCCTTGGTATCCCTGAGGGGCTAGAAGGGTCCAACACGGAACTATACTTAAATGAAGAAATCCCCAAAATGTTAGGGGACAGGTGGCATGGCCCAATAGATGTGGAGAGAGCGCACCGGATCCTTGGAGGCCCTCACCCTGTGAATTCAACACCACAACCCATAATTGCCTACCTACTCAAATATCTACCAAAGAAAGAGTGCTAAGAGCAGCTCGGGATATGGGAGAAGTTATATGGTGCGGGTCAAAGATATCCTTCTTTAGGGATTTCTCCGCATAAGTGGCGGCTCACAGAAAGGCCTTCATCCCTATTAAAAAGCTCCTGGCACAGTATGGGTTCAAATACGGCTTTTGCCACTTGATCTACCTGTTTGTGTCCAAGGAAGGGAAGGACATAATGGCTGAGACCCCTCGTGAAGTTGAGATGTGGGTCTCCAAACACTGGCCGTGGTTGCCCTTGAAGACTTCATCTCCCAAGAGACTTTGGAACTCAGGACATCACGAGCAAAGCAGGGGGAACCAATTTCCTGGCAACAGCTCCCAGAGGGACCACATTAATAGCCGGACTGTCCCACAAACAAATGAGTCCCCCAGGCCCACCTACTCCATGCAGTCTGCAATCCTAACAAACAGCAACTCTAAAATACAGCAAGAGTTGAAACACACCTCTCCTTCTCCTAAACCGCAACGGGGGACAAGCCAAACAACCAGGATATGTCATCGCTCCCACAGTGATCATGATTCAGCCTCTGATGGGCCAGAGACAACTCCACCTGCCAAACAGACTAAGGATGAGATCCCTCCTGCAAGTCAACTTGAAACTGCTGACATTCCAGATGATCTAATAATGGAAGCTGCGGCTATCGACTCATGGGCAGATGGGCAGATTACCAACCAAATGGTCAGCGGTTCTCAAGCACTTACACTCCTTGCAGGCAGACATCTCGCTCACTCAAGAGACGCACCTCACTGCAAGAACTGTTTTGTGGCTCAAAAAGTCGTGGGTGGGGACAATGTTAGCTAGTTCTGTGATGAACAAATCCAAGGGAGTACCATCTTAGTTAGGAAAACATGTCCATGGACGGAAGGCAAAGTAATCACTGATGCCCAAGACTGCTGAATAGTGGTCAGGTTCTCCTATCCTGGGGGCATGTGGTATTGGCTAACATATACGGCCCAAATACGGATTCATCTGAAATTTTTTTGGACCTCAAACAAGCCCTTGAATCCCTCACCATGGGACATCCTAATATTCCTATTATGATAGGTGGAGATTTCAACTTAGCCCCAGATATCTTTCTGGATAGGTCCAAACCTACCCCCACAAACACATCCTAAAGCAGTGCTTACACTGCAGAAAATTATGAGGGAGTGGGGAATGATTGATATATTGACGGAGAGATCACCCCACAGGGAGGGACTATTCCTTTTTCTCATCAGGGCACACCACCTACAGTCGTATAAACTTCTGGCTAGCAAATTCATTTGCAGCCCAGGACATAGTCTCCTTCAACATAGACAATATCCTCATCTCTAACCACGCCCTTGTCTCCTGTACACATACATCCACAGGGCAAAGCAGCTCAGGCAATAGGTGGTGCTGTAATCCCCTGCTTATGAAGGACCCCTCATTTCAGGCCATGGTAAAAGATGTGGCGCAAGACTATTTCACTAATAACAAAACCATGGACACCTCTGTTGCTATGGTCTGGGAAGCCTTTAAGGCTGTCCTAAGGGAACACATCATCACATTTGTGGCCCAAAGAAACAAGGCAAGACGGGTAGACCTTACCCGGCTCCAAACTGACATCAGCATTGGAGGCTAAGTTCAAGGCCTCTAAGGCAGGGTGCCCTCTTACAGCGAACCTTCGGGAGATAGTTGGTCTAAAATACTGCATTAACACAATACTCCATCAGCAGGCAGAGTGGCTCATGACCAGGACTAAACATGCTTACTGGGAAGGTGGGAACAAGGGCGGGAAGCTCTTAGCCTTCCAGTTAAAGAAACAACAGGCTGCCTCCTGCATACATGCCCTTAGGAACTCTAAGGCAGAAGTGGTCCCTGTCCCTAAACAGATTAATGAGTGTATGAAACAGTTTTATCAGCAGCTATACCAGTCTCATATATCCTAAGAGCAGAACCAACTTGGGTGCCATTTAAGGGAATTTTGCTCTGCAGCTAATATCCCTCAACTTACGGAACCAATGAAGGCTGCATTGGACAAGCCCTTCACCAAATCAGAACTTCTGTTGGCATTATCCCAACTTGCCAAAGGTAAATCCCCAGGGCCAGATGGCATGACCACTGAGCTGTACCAGTTGGTTAGCTCAGAAATCAGCACCCCACTACTCTCTGCTCTACAAGAGGCTCACTCGACTGGTATCCTTTCACCAACCATGTGAGAGGCTCTAATTACCCTTATTCCTATGAAATCAGACAACCAGTTGAACTGTGCAAATTATCATCCCATTTCCTCAATTGCTCACCAGTCGGATGATGGATGTTATATCCTCCATAGTACATCCATCACAGACCAGGTTTACCAAGGGCAGGGCTGTTGCAGACAACATCGGCCTAGTCCTTAACCTTATGTGGCTAGCCCTCCGATCCCCTACCCCATGGCAGCAATGGCAGTAGATTTCTCGAAAGCATTTGACCAGTCGAATGGCCCTAATTACATGAGGTACTCCACCTTTATGGATTTGGCTCATTCTTAAGGCAGTGAATCCACATGTTGTATAATAAAACCACTGGCCAAAATACTAACCAACAAAGACATCTTCTCACCTTACTCACTGCAGTGGGGTACTCGACAAGGATGCCCGCTATCACCGTTGCTATTCTTGATAGCACTGGATCCCCTTACTCGAACACCACAGGCCGTTAAGGCAATTAAGGGCATTCAGGTAGGAGAACACTCTTACCTGACAGCCTCTTATGCGGATGACCTGCTCCTTACACTTGCCCATCCACGAGAGTCCTTACTCCCAGTCCTGGAGACTCTGCAGGCATTTGCCTGAATATCGGGTCTCCAAATCAATCAAAAGAAAACTAGTGTCACCCCTTTGAATGTGGTTTGCTACAAAGACTGCTTGCAAGGTTTGGGGCTGTCCTGGGCTCCCAATAACTTATCATATTTGGGTATCCACATACCATTTGACTGGAGGCAGATTGAATCTAGGAACTTTCCCCCCTTTTAGCTCAATTGACAATTGAAACATCTCACTGGCATCGACTTAACCTTTCCCTGCCAGGGAAAGTCGCTGAGCTCCATATGCTCTTGCTACTCAGAATAGCATATCTGCTTAACAACTTACCGATAACCCTATTGGATAAGGTTTATCGCCCATTGGATAAGATAATCTCACGCTTTCTGTGGGAAGGAAAAAGACCGTGATGGAGCATTCATAAACTACGGGCCCATTGGTCCCAGGGGAGGCCTTGGACTTCCATGGCTGCAGGGCTACCACTGGTCCTTTCTCGCAGCTCAGGCTGTTAAATGGTTTGTCCCCACTCCTTCTTCACCTGCACTGTGGGTGCAGTTCAAAGCGCAAGTTCTGCAACAGACCCCTCTTAGTTTACTCTTAACCAACGTCCCCATACCCCCTTGCAAGCTCACTCCAGTCATGGCTGAAACCAGGAATGCGTGGTTTCGACTTATGACTGCAGCCAAGACCAAGAACCGAAGGTACCTGTTACCATTCAGGTACCTCAATCTATGGCATAACCAGCTTCTAATGATGGATAACAAACTGCTTAACTGGCCCTCATGGGATAGGAAGGGGATACACATTGTCCAGGATCTCTACCTGCCCAATGTCACTACACTCATGTCATTTGAGCAGCTCAAAACCCGCCACTCACTACAGTCTCATGATTTCTGGAAATTTCGGCAGCTCCGCAATGCGGCACAATCCCTTAACTGGACTCATATGATGAATCCAAAGTGGCATTGGTTGTCCACACTGGATCTAAAACCCTCCTCTCGGGGTTTGGCCGGTAATTTCTACAGCACAATCACATGGATACCTGCAGAGCTGCGTGGAGCAAAGATTTGGGATGTTCCATTGCACCAGACATGTGGTCACGCTGCCTGTATCTGGACCACTCCTCCTACAAAGACTCTAAGAGTCAACTGATCCAACTCAAGATTCTTCTTTTGCTGGTACCGCACTCCTGTAATCCTTCACAAGTGGGGGGTCCTCCCGCATGCAGAATGGAGAATGGAGGTGCTGGCACGGTCTGGCCAATGTCCTTCACCTTCTGTGGCAATGTCCTGCTCTGGTCCCCTTCTGGTCCACAGTGGCAATGGACTGTTCTGGGGTGCTTGAACAGCCTATAGACCTCTCCAACCCCATGCTCCTACTAGGAGACAGTGTGCCTTTGAAACAACTTAGTTCACAGCAATGAAGCTGGATCCTGGCAGTCCTCATGGAAGCCAAATGGCTTTCATTGATGGCCTGGTGGCAACCCTCACCTCCTGCTATCTCTCTATGGCATTCTGCTCTAGCTAGGCTGGCTACTTTTGAAAGGCTCACTTATGCCAGCAGAGGACAGCTTTCACTGTACTACAGTAAATGGGAAGCCTATCTTAACTCAGCACTGTGTCGAGCAGCACTCCCCCCTCCAAGGAACCCTCCCACCTCAGTAGCTTGCAAGGTCTAGCCCCCAATTGTATAGCTTGGCTGTTGGGACTTTGATTCAGACCACTATATACCTATTCTGAATGCTTGAATCGCACTGTATTATTGCTTGCCTTTATTCCTTCTCTTTCCTTTTGCCATCCTTTGATATAACATAGCACTTGGCCCTTAGGGGCAAATCAGAGAGTTGTCAATGTTAATAGCCTGACCACATGACCTTTATTCTGTGCTTTATGTTAAAACTAGTGAAACAGCGAATTATATACCTAAAGTTTATTATACCAGCTGTTTAACATGACATAAGATGGATATCCTGACAATTTTACAATCTATTGTTCTAGATACATGTAGTCTACCTTCAGATATGTACAATCATCCTTGTATATCTTGTTAATAATCCTTAAGGCATCCTAGTATGTATGCTTCAACATTCTGTGGAATGTATTTAATGAATAATAATACAACTTATTCTATGATAAAAAAAAAAAAAGATTCTAGTCACTGGTATCCACTTCAGGATGCAGTACCCTGCCTTGCTACAGGTCCAGTACCAAGGGGAATGGTGAGACTTTGAATCTCCAGCCCAAGCCTCTAAGGAACTCAGTATTCTATTCCCCCACACTTTTCAGGGGCACCTGACTCAACTTCCCTAAACCTTTCTGGTGAAGTCCTCCTCCCTGTTTAATGGTTTGTTACATGCTGCTCTGAACTGTTATTCTAATGCTCCACCTCTTAATTGAGTAAAGGCCCTGCTACTGACGTTTTTTCTTATTTGGTGGGGCTTGATGTTTTGGATGGACTGAGGATTTAGGCTACGCTTTCTTTCATCACTTACTTTGCAGTTATAGGAGATCGCAGCTGGAGTGCTGTTTTGTCGAAGCATCCTGTTTGCTCGTCCACTAATTCATTTAATTTTTACTGGTTATACTGGAATGGCATGTGAGTACTGCTGCCCATTTACACAAGCGTCCAGTTACACACAACAATCATGAGACATGAGATATGATAAACATTTAACTTTCAGTCATGGTTAACACAGTGGAACAATAAAAAATCAGGACACTATAGACTAAAGGGTGAACCATGAACTAGCCGGGGCGAATTAACAAATACAATAGGTGACACTGAGCATTCAGTAAGGGTTTAAAAGATATTAACAGTGGGAAACAAAACTTTAAGTGCAATCTAAAAACTAGCCTTGGTGGATTAACAATTCTACAAGTGCTAGAAAGAGAGGGAGGGTAAGGCTATAGCCCGTGATCTCCACCTTTTTTTTGTATTGATCTGTGCAGACTTGAGCATGGAAGCATGGCAGCCAGGATTTCTTGCAGTCGACTGTCCTCTTAGATGCAACTATCTTCCCTGTAATCTCACCAGTCCATTACAGAGGTGTCATCTCTGCCCGTTTGTTTGCCAGCTGGCCCTCTGACTTACTGTGTTTAACGGGGACTGCCGACAGGACTTTCTGGTAAGTGGTTACATAATAATAACCAGATGGCCCCTTGACACATTACTTTTTGCACCCACAGTTCCTTCTGCCTTAGTGTAGCCTGGCTCTTGTTTCCTTCAGTAGGCCACCCTTCTGTTCATTTTCCTGGCTAACCTTTCAGACAGTGGCCCAACAGCGCTACATCTAGGACAGCTGGCAACAGAGGACTTCTGCAGCTTCTCTTGTTAAATAAGTGCCTGCTGGAACTGCCAAACTGAATGTTCAGTTTCTGTTTATTGGCAGGAAAATACTCCTTTGAGCAGGCTTATTTACAAGGAGGTCCTGAGCAGGTAAGTCATATACATAAGAAAATGTAAAGAAGGCATGTACTGTACATAGTAAATATAGGTAACATTATACAGAATATATGAAGAAACACTCAGCATTTGTGTACATCTATATACAGTCTTTTAAAAAAATACTTTATTGGTTCATATCATATAAACAATGAGCAATACAAAATCCCTCAGGTGGGCAGAGGTGGATTAACATGTACAATAAAGACCATATACTATATAATTTATGGACTAGGGTAATATAATAAGCTGTGCCATCCATTCATTTCATAACAACAATAAGTATTTATCTCCAATGCCATCTGGGAGAAGGCTTTTAAACCACAAAATCTTCTGATGACCATTTTTCTGTATCTTTGTTATATAGTTTCCATACTCGATTAAAATTCGAGAAAAACTCATAATTAAAGTGTTTAGAAAGAAATAGTTGTCTCCATTCATATTTAGGGAAAGGAATTGTTCATCATCCAATTTCCAGTTTTTTAATATTAATCTTTTGACTGCCATAATATTGGCATGGAGTAAAAGATGTTCCTTTCCTACTAACCCCCTAATGTTATACATTTAAAGAATAGCAAATTCAGGGTTATTCCAGTGGAAAAAGTTATATGCTATCTGATTTAGTATTTTAAAAGCCCCCCCCCGCCGGCCTTAATTAGATCACAATTCCAGAACACATGTAACATGTCTGCTTTTTGATTTTTACAGTGCCAACAAGAGCTTTCTTTTAGTAATTTCATTTTGTATAATCTGTAAGGTGAAAAGTAAGCTCTGCTCAAGACTTTATATTGGATAGCTCTATCCCTGGTTAATTTATAATGGGAAATAGCATTACAAGCTAGTCCCCATTGCCTACCAGGTCATAATGTCATACGCTTAATAGTGCACGACATTATAGCTAACCCGAAACAGCATACTGTCCATGACAGTGAATGATGCAATACCACGTATATTGCTGTACGTGGTATTGCACCATTCACAGAATCTCAGGCAGAGGATAAGACCTCTGCTGGGATCAGGTTCCACCAAGCAGCTGCCACAGCAGCAGGAACCCAGGGGCCATGTCTGGGACTGGATTTGATACCTGGTCCCAGACATTTTATTTTTTTCCCAAAATAGTGCACTCCCCAAGGTAAACCCGCCCCGGAGTTGAGAATCCTTAGTGGGGGGGTTTGGTGGAGCAGTCCCCCCATACCAGGGTGTGTGGGGGGATGGAGCCCCCCACAGAAAAAAAGACTTATGCTGCATAGCAAAATCGCACTGTATTGGCAGCACGATTTTGCCATGCTGCATAATGTCTTGCGACATTATGACCCTGTGCCTACCCATTGTACATCAGTACAGTTGTAATTCAGTTCATTATCCCATTTTTTAAAAGTTGTACCGTAAATCTGGGAATAGGATTTTTGGAGATTCCTTGTTAACCAAGCAAAAAGCTGATCAAAGTTGTTTCCTTTTATCCTTACCAACACTAATTCAAAATCTTTATTATTTGGAGCCCGTTCCCATCTGGAATAATCTTTACTATAGAGACTTCTTAATTGATTAAAGTACATACAGAGGTTTAAACCTAACCAATATTTCTGTCTAAATGCATCCCGTGTTAGAAACCATCCTTTTTTCAAGAAAACGGCTCCAAGTATTTACCGCCTTCTCTTCCCATATTTTAGTTTTCAAAGTGTTTCCTCTCAATTTATAATTCTGATTATTCCAGATTCTATTTTCTGGAAATAAGTGCGGAGCCCATTTAGTCTTGTGTGTATATTTTATTACTCCTTCAGCTAAATGCCTAATTATAAGGCACTTAACAATTTCTTCATATGTCTTGCTGTAAAGGCTATTTGGGCAATATCAACTTGTTCTGAATAAAGTATCCAGATTGCATTGTTTATAAAGAGCAAGTCTGAATTTTCATTCTTATACATAGATACATAGATACATAGACAGTGTTGGCAGATAAGGGCCTATGGCCCACCTAGTCTGCCCATTGAGCTTGTAAGTTCAGTTTGTTTTCCTAGAAGTCTGTTGCCCCTTACCCCTGACCTCCAGAATTCCTTTATGTCTATCCCATGCATTCTTAAATCCTGTGATTGTTTCAGCCCCCACCACTTCCTCTGGCAGGGTGTTCCACTTGTCCACCACCCGTTCTGTGAAGAAATTCTTTCTCATGTTTCCTCTGAATCGTCCCCTCCAACTTCATCCCATGCCCTCTAGTCCTGGAACATCTTTTTGCTTAAAATAGTGTTTTCCTGCACCCTGTTCCTCCCTGTAAGATACTTGTATGTCTCTATCATATCTCCTCTCTCCCTCCTCTCCTCCAGGGAGTACATGTTCAGTTCCTTCAACCTGTCTTCATAGGACTTGTGATGCAATCCATGCACCATCTTTGTTGCCCTCCTCTGAACCTTCTCTACCCTGTCTATGTCCTTACGTAGTTCTTGTCCTCATAAGCCCATTTTAAAAACATTTTCATTAAATATGAAAGGAGACATTTTTCCAAATCTGGGCATGCTAGTCCCCTTGATCTAAGGGCAAACATAGCTTATCCTAAGAGATTATTGCTTGTTTGTTATTCCAAATGAACTTCCTGAATTGTTTATTAATTTAATTTGTTTAAACCATGCCTCTGGAATCACTGTCATTATTGGTTGTAGCCAATATGCTAAAAAAGGTACTGCCATCATTTTAATTATTTGAATGTTCCCCCCCCCAAAGTGATAAGGGAATTTTACCATAGCACTGAAGTTTGACCTTCAAGGAATCAAGCAACTCTTTAAAATTAAGCTTGCACAGGGTGATAATATTATTATGTATAAAGACTCCTAAATATCTCTTTCCTTACTCTTTTATTGTAGCAGTTATATACCGTTGTATTAGATTAGGGTGTTGAGCATGAAAGGCAATTATTTCGGTTTTCCTTTCGTTAATTTTGTACCCAGCAACATTTGAAAATCTTTTATAACAGCGGTCAATTCCTGTATACTCTTTTCTGGGTCTTAGAAAGTTAACAAAATATTGTCTGCAAAAGCATTCAGTTTCATGTCTTCTCTACCAATTTTAATACCTTTTATCAACATATTGGATCTAATTTCATTCAACAATGGTTCTATTCCTAAAAAAAAAAGGGTGGTGGACAAAGGGTAGCCTTGTCGAACTCCTTTGTGTAATTCTATAGGATCTGAAAGAATACCATTAACTCTAATCTGGGCCAAGGATTTGGAATATAGCATCTGAACAACTGATATGGAATCCAATGGGAAACCGAAGGCCTTAAGCATGTTAAATAAGTAAGATCTCTCCAACATGTCAAAGGCCTTAGTTGCATCTAACGCCATAAACATGGCTGGGGTATCCAAATTCTGTAAATATTCAATCAAAAATGTAATTTTTAAGAGGCCTGATTGTAATGTTCTAGTAGGAATAAAACCAGTTTGATTAGGATGGATTAGTTTGTCCAAAAATGGAAGTATTCTATTATTTATACTCTTGGCCAAAATTTTATAATTAGTGTTTAAGATTGCTGCTGGTCTGTAATTTTCCACTTTGTTGCTTGGTTTACCCTGTTTTAGAAGTAGGGAAATATAAGCTTGTGAAAAAGAGGGTGGAGTCCTTTTTAACTGAATAATCTGATTAAACAACAGTCTTAGATATAGGATAATAACATTATCTACTGCAAGATAAAATTCCAAAGTAAAACTGTTGACTCCTGGCACTTTAGACTTAGCCAGTTGAGAAATAACATTTTTGATCTCTGTTTCAGAGATATCTTGACTTAAGGTTTCCCCTTCCTTGTTCTCCAGTTTATTCCCTACATAATTTTTGAAATATGCCAAATCCTCCTTAGTTGGTGCACAGTCTGAAGTATATAATTTAGTATAAAATTTAACAAAGTTATCTAAAATGTGTGATTGCTCTGTTACAGAACAGCCATCTTCTGTAAATATTGATATAATTTCCCTGTTTTGTTTTTCTATAGTATGTAATCTGTTTGCTAATGTCTTACCTATTAGTTCACTATTATTTTTTCCAATTTTTATTTGGCCCAGCCCAAGCACTTTCAACATTGAAGTGTTCAGTAGATTCAATTACTCTCCTAAGATCTTTAATTCCTCTATTTTTGTAATATCACCTTCTTTAACTGCCTGTTCTAAAGATTGCAACTTAGTCTCCACCTCTTTTTGTTTTACTAATCTTTGTTTCTTTTTCCAGGATGCTTCTGATATAATTATTCCTCAGATTGTTTCTTTTAAAGCATCCCAGCAGTCTACTATGTTCCATTCCAAAACGCTACTGTCAGTCATAAAAATTTGTATAAATTGTTGTACTTTTATAAGAAAGGTTTCATCATGTAAAAGATTATTGTTCAGACGCCACATTCTGCTGCCTCTTTTATTTTTAATATCCAGGATCACATTATAGCTGACTGGGCTATGGTCAGAAATTAATCTAGTTTCAAGTTTAGAGGTAATATATAAACTCTCTATTAATAATTCCCTGGAGGCAAATACATAGTCTAGTCTAGAATGCATTTCAAATCTTGAAGAAAAATTGGTATACTCTTTAGCCTCCCCACTAGTGTCCCTCCAAACATCCATCAGATTATTAAGATCCAGAAAGTTTTTCAACAATTTCAATTTATAGTTTTCCCAACTGGAGGCTTTTGATGTTTATCCAGCTCTTCATTTAAGATACAATTCATATCACCACCCAGTATATACTAACCCCCATCCCAGGTATACATAAGTTTGTTTAGCTCAGCCAGAAAGCCATTGTAGTCTTTGAATGGTGCATATAATGACTCAAAAATAATAATTCTATGATTTATTCTGGTTTGAGCCAGAAGAGTCCTTCCCTGTTTGTCCTTAACTGTGTCCAGAATTTCTCTTTTAAAGTTTTTATCAAAGAGGAGAGCTACCCCTGTACTTTTGCTTGATATACCAGCGGAGAAATATAACTGCCCTGAACATTTTTTTCTCAGCTTTTCCCACTCCTTTTCATTAAGAAATGTTTCTTGTAACATGGTTACATTAGATCTCATCTTTTTAATTCTTGCTAAAATTCTGAATCTTTTTACCAGAGAATTAATACCATTAACATTCCAGGTACAGCCTTTAATCAACCCCACCATACCTTATGAAAAACCACAAAAAACATAAATTTAGTATATTTGTCTGTATTATCCAGATCTCTGTCCACCAGTTTTTTATGAAGTCCTTATTGCCCCCCACTCCACATGTATACCCATGACAATTGTCAAGCATATCCCTCCCTAACACTTGGTAACAAAGACTGGATTGGTAGTCAGTCCCCCTTCCCCATTATATAGTTACTGAAAAAATCTTTACTACCTTATAAACCCTTTCTCAGCGTACAGTCCCTATAAACCCACGGTCCTAACCATTTTCATTGCCTGCAAACATTGTTGGAAGACGTAGTTGCAAATCAGCCAGGGCCTCAGGTTGAGAACTGTAAAACAAAATCTGATCATTTAACAAAACTTTCAGCTTTGCTGGAAAAACTTCCCGTAAGCCTTAATGCCTTTCTTCCACAGTCTCTGTTGTAACCCCCTAAAATGTCTTCCTTTGTTCCCAAAGACTCTTAGAGAAATCATTTTTAAGATAGATAGGTTGATTTTTATACAAAAAAAATGTTGACCATAAAAGGCCTGCATAATGAGATCTTTTCTTCAGAAGTCAGTAATTTGGCTATAGCTGGTCTTGTTTTCCCAGTGTCTTTGAGGGTTTCCAACCAATGAGTTCTGTCTATGATCAGGATCTCTTGCTTAGATGGTAACAGACTAGAAAAAATGTCAGTTACGATATTTTTAAATGACTGATCTTTTTCCCATCCAGGATAAATTCCTAATAAACAAATGTTTTTTTCTTCTTGATCTGTTCTCCTGGTCATCTAGTCTTCTAAAACAATCTGTTGTTTCTTTAGAGTCCTGACTTCCTGGCTCAGTGGTGTTACAATGCCCTCTAAATCTGGAAGCCTTTTTTTTCCAGCTCCAAAATATGTTGGATTCCTATTTCCAAACTGTTATGTAACTTCAAAATATTGTCTGAAAGGGTTTTTATAGATTCTGGCAGATGCTATAACTTTTATATTGCAGTCTGTATGGCTGACATGTTCTTTATCATCTGTAATGCCCAATCTGGAGGTGTATTAGAAATAGATTTTGAAGATTCTGAAGATAAAGGCCCTATGTTTGCCTGGTGAACAGGTGTGTTTGAAGACTGTGAATGGGCAGTGTCTTCATTACTATCCTCAATATCAGTATATAAAATCAATTACTGAGATGTGCCTGGTGTTTCATCACTGTCCCCTTTAGTAGTTATTCCTTCTGTTTCACCTGGGGATTTAGCATTTTTAACACTTGAATGAGGAGTGTTCCCTCTTTTTTCTGGGTCTATTTTGGGAGCCATACTAACTGACTTAGGTCCCACTGGGTCACAGCAGTTTTTGAAAGGCAGTTTTAGTTGTCTCACTCTTCTATTTTTAGCTTCAGCCCCTGTTTTAGATTCAACTGATTGAAACCACTTTTCTTTCAAGGGTTTGTGATTTTCCCGTGAAGTTCTAAAGAGTTTAGACAGTCTCTTCCCATCTAAAGAAATACAAAATCACACATGACCCCACAATGCAAAGCATCATGGGCTGCATATGCAAATCACCACAGAATATTATGCTGGTTCAACTTTAAGCAGAAATGCATGGTGCAAGAAGGCCTCTCACACAGTTTGCAAAGGGGCTATCTCATCCTTATACCGAGCATCTCCCATGTGCAAAGTCAGGCTTCTAATATAAATTCAAAATGTATGTTGGGCAGAAAAGTAGATTTTAAGCAAGGTTCATCAGATAAAGAGAAAGGGCTACATCATGCAGTAGTAGTGATGTGAGTGAATATCGTGACAAGTGCAGACAGTTCAGATGTGACTGAATATCATGCATCAAGTGCAGATGTCTGTTTCTCACCATCACTAAGGAACACAGGTAACCTCTTAGTTTTTCAGCTTTCTAATGTTAAAATGTCAGGTCTTAAATGTTATGGAGTGTTTTCTCAAAATCAAACCAGATTTGCAAAACGCAATTTACAATGCAGGCAATGTTATAACAGTCAACAAAAAGCTTATTTATCCACTCTTTTTACAACAGAATTGCTTGATTGTAGAAAAGAGAAGAGTTTTACTTATCTTTTGGCTTGTGACAGAAAACACCACAGGGTCCTAATGACGTGATTCAATCAAAATTTTGCAGAGGGGTTTCAAATGTAGCCTTTGGCCTGGTAGCCATTTACTCATAAGGGAGATTCCCAAGGCTTCCATTTGTAACCATGGCACATGTAGCAAGAAAATTTAGATTTAATAATTGTCCTTGTGGACCGATTCTGGCACCATGCTGACCTGGACCGCTACTACCGCAATCCTCCTCCCTACCTAACTGACCGCACTTTGCTTCCAAACCTATTTGCAAGTTTAGGCTACTGAAGTTTTTATAGCAGGAATTTCAAGTGAGTTTATAGCCATGGCACATGTAGCGAGCAGCTTTTTAAAGAATTCTGTCTGTCCATATGGACCAGTTCTGGCATCATCCCCAACCTGGACCGCTACTGCTGTGCAATCATGGAAGCCTTCAGAGTGCACCAAAAGTGCCACTGACACCGAACATTGAGCCCCACTATCAAAAAAGAGAAAACCAAACTTTCAGCATTCCTTCTTCAAACCAAGCTGATCACGTTCCACTTATTGAAGGTTTTTAAATCACTCCCTCAGTTTTGTGTCTTCAAAGTGACCATTGACTCCAAAACAGGTTACCAAAGCCCATTTATCAGGGCATAAGGGGAGAGAGCTGCAGCACCTCCATGCTGCCTAACCACTGAGCCAGCACACACTGCGTCACCATGTCCCAAACTCCACTTTTCACTATCGTGTACATCTATATACAATCAACATTATATACAAGTGAACTTCCATGCAGTAGAACTAAGCAGTAATATATGGTCGAACAAAAGGCAGTCACAAAACTGGGTTGCAGGATATAGCAGGAATCAACTGTAAATAGAGAGGTAGTAGACAGAGTAGGGCAATGAGGTATAAAGCAGGTAAGAAGGGAGACAGGACGAAAATAGAAAGTGGAGAATAGAGATTGTGAAGAAGGATGGGTGAAGCTTGGAAGGTGAGGGCAATGCAGGGTCAGAAGTGGAAAGAGGTGTAAGGTTTAGAGTAACTGGGTCTTAATCAGTGGCAAGCACAAGTGTCAGATAAACTGCAAGTAGCTAACGTTTTGAAGCTATTCAGGTAATTAGATGTTGAAGCTTGAGTTTAGTCTGGGCTTTGTACCAGGCAGCCATTAGCGCATGACTTAGGGCAATATCTCTGAAACAGGAGC
Organism: Neoceratodus forsteri; assembly: GCA_016271365.2. NCBI lineage: Eukaryota > Metazoa > Chordata > Ceratodontiformes > Ceratodontidae > Neoceratodus > Neoceratodus forsteri. Next base: position 1,361,136,169 of record CM057455.1, on the reverse strand, counting down.
AACAGCTTGGTACATCTAGCATAATATATGAATTACTGCATAGGGGATATAAGCAGGCAAACCGACGAAAGAGATTAGAGATGTATGTGGGGAAGTCTGCACAGAAGAGCTCTGTAAAGCCAGGTTAGGGAGTGGGTAAGACCTTTGGTCGCTGAAGAGGTCCAGCCTAAGGAGGCATAGAGATCACTGTGATGTGTATGCCGGTGGGCATTAGAAATTAATCAAATTGCTTGATGGTAAAGTGTATCTAACTAGTGTAGCAGAGATTTAGGACAGCGAGCGTATAGCATATCAGCATAGTCCAAGAGTGGGATGTAAGTGGTTTGGACCAGTTGTTTCCTGGCTTCAGTACAGAAGAGGGATTTGTTTCTGCAGAAGCAGCAAAGTCTTTGTCACAGCTTTTTTTTTTTGCAAGAGAGGCAATGTGAGCCGAGAACATTAGACGTTAATCAAGGTCACATCCCAGGTATTTAAAAGTATTGACTACTTTGAGGTCATCATTAAGAAGAGTCTTGATGGGAGGTAGGGATTCCAGAGCTTTTGTGATGGAGGACGTATGGTTGGAGTGGAAATACATAACTTAAGTTTACTTAGCATTTAAAAGGAGTTTGTACTGCACCAGGCTGAGTTGTAGAAGGTCGAACTCAGACTGGAGCTCTGCACGTGCTTCTGTCACTGAGGGTTTGGATGTATATGTAACTGTATCATCAGCGAACAGGTGTCATTTTGCTTTGCTGGTGTTGTTTCTGATAGTATTAATGTAAATCATGGAAAAGAGAGGTCCAAGAATTGAACCTTACGGGACTCCTCTCTTGAGTGGGAGGAGCTGGGAAAGGGATCCGTCAGCTTATACCTGTTGTAGCCTATTTGTTAGGTAGCTGTTAAACCAAGACTGTGCCGTGTCAGTAATGCCATGCCAACTTAACATAGAGAGAAGCAAAGTGTGGTCAGCAGTGTCGAAGGCTTTACTGAGGTCCAGGAATACAGCCCCTGTGACTTGTCTTTTATCCAAGACAAGGAGCCAATTATTCGGGATGGAAGCTAATGCTGATGTGGTGCTATGGGCTGGTCTAAACCCAGATTGTGCTGGGTTAATTAAGTTGTTTTTGCCAAGATAGTTTCTTAATTGAACATTTACTAACTTTTCAAGAAGTTTAGAGAGCAGGGGTAGAATGGATATAGGGCTGTAATTATTTATGTCTATAGGGTAGCCAGATTTAAATAATGGGAGTACCTTGGCTATTTTAATGGACAGGTTAAACAGGTGCCAGATGGTGGCTGTTTGATACCTATGCCCCCACTTTTAAGAAGTACAGTCCTGTACCATTGGCACCAGCTCCTTTATTAATATCCAGGCATAATAATAGGCCCTCTACTTCCTTGAACTGGAATGGGGTAAAAGAGAAGTTAGTAGTAGTTGTAGTTGGGTGAGGTTTAGATGAGCTGGAGGTGAGGGTAGCTTTCTTTTGAAGTGTCGAAAGCAAGGCCTGCAGTAGAGAAGTGGTCGTTAAAACTGTGAAATGCTGGACTTGGTTTTTCTTCTTCACATTGCCAAGAACGGACCATTTTGGTCTACCCCTTCTTCCCTATCTCTTGTCTTGTTGCTTCACAACAATGGACCCTTGCCTCAGACTGGTTCTAGTACCATTTGCTGCGTTGCCTAGAATGGATCCCCAGTTACTTCTGGCCTGTTTTCCTGTCTTACATTTACTATTTTGGGATCACCCCTCCCCTAATGTTTAACGTTTAACTTAGTTGTGTTAATGTGCATGTGGTTATGTTTTTATGGGGGGGGGGTGGTAATCTTTCATACCTGTTTGGGTTTTGTGTGGTTTTCTTCTTTTCAGCTTACTGCTTACTCGAACTGGTGGTTGGGGGGGGGACGTTTGTTTGACAGGGCAGTGTTTGTTTGTCACGGGTGGGGGACAAATGGAGTACAGTCTCTGGGACCAGGGATATAGCTGCTTTCAGTTTTGGGGGTTGGAATTTGTTTTTGAGTTGTTTACTGACTATTTGGAGGGACCTCTATTGAGGGGGGGAGGGTTCCTAGAGCAGGTTGGGTCTGGTGGGCTTTTCTTCCCTGTTTCTTTCACTTTGTTATTCAACATTAATGAGTAACATATTTTACAAATTCATAACATGGAACATTTGGGGGGGCCCAGAGTAAACAGAAGTGGCACATGATACTACGGCATCTTAACAAGTCTCAGGCCCATGTTGCCATGATACAAGAATCCCACTTGCATGGGGATGAGGTGCACTTTTCCCAGAGGCAATGGGTTAGCAGGGTGTATGAGGCAGGGGCTAGTCTGAAGCGTGGGGGAGTGGCTATTTTAATAGCCAAGACTGTCCCCTTCCAGGTCTTCCAAGAGGTAGGAGACCCCGAAGGCCACTATATATTTCTCCATGCCCAGCTGGGTCTCACAGAGCTGATTCTGGGATCTATTTATGGGGCCCATTAGTGACACCCGGGCTTTTTTACTACCCAAGGCATGCAGCTTGACTCTCTACCAGCTTGTCCACTCATATTAGGGGGAGATTGGAATCTTGTCCTCCAGACTGAGCTCGATAGGTTTAGCTCCCTTCAGCTTGGCCTCTCACCTGTTCAGCGGGGTTTACGAGATTTCATGGACTCATATGGTCTCACTGATCCCTGGCAAGTCCTGAATCCTACCTCCCGCCAGTATACCTTTTATTCCTCCCCACACAACATCTCTTCCCATATTGATTTTTTCTTGCTCTGTAAACTCTCTCTTCCTGGGATTATTATTTGTAAAATGTTACCCCTAGTTATATCTGACCATGGTCCTGTTTCCCTAACTCTTTCCCTTAATTGGCTGGAGGTGTGGGATAGAATCTGGCACCTCAATGCCTGGTTACTCAAAGACCCCTCCTCCAGATGATGAATCCAGACCTATCTCAAAGATTTGCTAGTTATCAATGATGGCTCCATTTCTCGGCTTGACACACTGTGGGGAGCTGTGAAGTGTGGTGTGAGGGGGGAATGTATCCATCTTGCAACCCTCTGGAAAAAGAAATTAAGGGAGGAAGAGGATTGTCTTCTCACACAGATTCGGGTGATGGGGAAGAACCTTTCCCAATCCATATCGGGCAACTTGCACAGGCAACTGTTGGCCATTCAGGCTCGCTATTACGAACTCCTAGCTGAACAGGCAGACCTAGCCTTGTTCCGCACCAAGACCAGGTATTTGGAGTCTGGGGAGAGAGCCGGGAGATTGCTGGCATGGTGTCTTTGACACCTGGAGACCTTGTGGGCTGTTCCCTTTCTTCAGCTGTCCCATTCTTCGCCCCCCCAACTCATCCCTGGGATATTGTGGAAGCTTTCCGTGAGTACTATGCTGTTCTGTACTCTGACCCTCCAACCACCAACCACCCAAGACCTAGAATCTCAAATTCAAGATTATTAGGCTGACCTTACCCTTCCTGCCCTGGACCCAGCTCAGCAAGACTTCCTGAATGGTCCTATCCTCCTGCGGGAAGTCATAGAAGCAGTTGACCAGATCCCTACAAATAAATCACCTGGCCTGGATGGGCTGTGCAATGAGTTTTACAAAGCTTTCAAGGAGGAACTCTCACTACTTCTCACAAAGCTTTTCAACTTTTTCCTTACAGAGGGGCTTGCTGATCATTCTTTTAATCAAGCCTGGATTACCTTAATCCCTGAAGAAGGGAAGAATCATCTTCCTCCCTGAAGCTACTGGCTGATCCCCCTCTTAAACTCAGACATGAAGCTGCTGGCCAAGGTGTTGACTACCTGGCTCCAGCACATCTGGGATTCCCTGATCTCCCCAGCTCAAGTTGGCATTATGGCGAATCCTTTTTGCAGTGATCACCTCCTGAAATTGTTGTACCTGGCCTCCACATCTAGGCAGAGCGGGGTTTCAGCGGCCCTACTCTCCCTGGATGTGGAGAAAGCCTTTGATTGTGTTTCATGGCCATTCTAATTCAGTGTTCTTCATAAATTTGGTCTTCCTGAGAATTTTTGCACATGGATTCGAGTCCTATAAGAGACTCTGTCAGCCCAGGTCCACTGCAACCTGCTGTCTTCAACCCTCTTTCTCCTCCAATGTTGCACCCAGCAAGGCTGTCCGCTTCCCCCTTCCTCTTTAATTTATACTTGGAGCCCCTAATATTTCGTTTAAGAACCCCCTGGTGACTGGGATTTGGATGGGGATGGAGAGACATACCCTATCGGTTTATGCTGATGATCTCCTACTCCACTTAGAGCATCCCATGGTATCCATCCTGGCAGCCCTTGCTGGGATCCAGAGGTTTTCCTCCTTTTCAGGATACAAACTAAATCTGGACAATTCGCAGGTACTTCCCGTACATCACCTAGTCTTTAAGACTGTGGTACAGCACCTGGGCTTAGCCTGGGCCCCTAAAGAGATGATTTATCTTGGAATTCTGGTTCCTCGCCTTCTCACTGACCTTGGTAGGGCCAACCTGGTCCCCCTGTTGTGGGCAATCCAACAGGACCTCCAGACATGGTCTGACCTTTTTCTAGCTCTCTGGTGCTGGGGAGTATTATTAAAATGAACGTTTTACCCCGCTTGCTATATCCTCTTGGGATGCTTGGTATTTACTTGGCCAAGTCCTGGTTTGTACAGCTCCAGATATCACTCAACCAGTTCCTTTGGAAAGGAGGCATTTTATACCAAGCCTATACTAAGTTATCTCAGCCAAAGGAACATGGGGGACTTCGCCTTCCCAACTTTTCCCTTTACAATTTAGCCTTGCATAGTGCCAAATGACTTAGGTGGGGGCGTAGAATGGCAGCGGATGCCATGGAGGAGTATCGCCCTACCTGGCTCAGTATTGAAGAGAACCTCTGTAAGCAAGAGGGCTTGCACATCTCTAGTCTTATATATCTCACAGCCCGCCTTTTGCCCCACAGCTTTCGTTATCTCCCCTTAGTCTGGTCCCTCAAAGCCAGTGTGCAACTTCATCAGTATATGCACATCGAGTAGGCTAAGGACTTCTCTCAGCCTGTTTTGGGCAATCCCTGCTTTACAGTGGCTGGTCATACCCTATTGAGAGCCTTCTGCTTCCAACTGTGAGGCATCTCAGTTTTCTAGCTCCTTCAGGATTGGAAACTCATGCCACTGGAGGACCTTCTGGAGAGGTTCCAGCTTCCGCTCTTTCCTGGTTTTTGATACCTCCAGCTCTCTAGGGTCATAAATACCTTTTTTGGCCCACCTTCTTGGCTACCACCAGAGGGAAAGCTTCTACCAACTTTGGTACACCTCTCAATGCAGCCCCACACCACTTCCTGCCTTTACTCCTTTCTCCAGTCCCAAGATCCCAATGCTCTGACAGGGATGGTGTTCTTTTGGCACCATAAACTGGCTTTGGATTTTCCCCTCAGCACTAGCATGGTATCTGGCAAGACCTTTATCAGTTCCTGAAAAGAGACAGACACAGATGGACGCAGTTCTGGACCTACAGGACATACAGGTTACTCACCTGTAACAGGAGTTCTAGGAATGGTATATGTTGTTAATCCACACTTACTGGCAGGTTCCTTGCTGATTTAAATCTTGCCGGAAGGTCTTCAAGTTGGCTCCTCCCACCCACCCGGCTGGTAAAACTCTCGGCTCCACCCCATGACGTCAGATCTAGCCCACTGGAAGCCAGGTTGTGCGTCGAAGACGGGGAGGTCGGGTTGGTTGGGTGGATGAACAACATATACCATTCCTAGAACTCCTGTTACAGGTGAGTAACCTGTATTTCTAGGGACATGGATATGTTGTTCAATCCACACTTACTGGCAGACTCCTAGCAGTTCTCCGGGAGGAGGGAGGCAAGGTGCACACCCACTACTTAGGGAATAAAGACTGGAAAACCGAGGCCCCAAAACCAGCATCCCGGCGTGACACAAGGTCAATGTGGTAGTGGGTAATGAAGGTGTGAAGCGTGGCTCAGTTGGTAGCACATCCGCCTCTGGACCAGAAGGTTGTGGGTTCTCGTCCCACACCGGGATTGGACTTGCACCTAAAAATCGCTGGCATCCGAGTGCAGTATTGGGGGGTGCTGTACTGCTGGGGTGTGCCGTCCTTCGGATGAGACGTTAAACCGAGGTCCCTTCTACCCATCCTGGTGTTGTCTCTGTGGGTGTCCAGGTGGAAGTAAAGAACCCAGGGCACTTTCGCAAAGAGTAGGGAACATTCCCGTGTCTGGCCAACATTCCCTTCCCATAAACCGGTTCATGCAATTATCCAGGCTGTGTGGGTGATGATGTGCGATATGGCCGCCACCACACATTCAGTCACTTCACTACCAGTCTAGCATTGCTTGTAAAGCGCTTTGGATGTATGAAAAGCGCTATATAAATACTGATTCTTCTTCTTCTTCTTCTTCTTCTTCTTCCAGATAGCAGCCTTGCAGATTTCCTGGATAGGGACGTCCCTGGAAGCAGCCACCAATGCAGCGGTATGGTATGGTATGGTGCAAGAACAAGGGGGCACAATTTGAAGATAAAGGGGGGATGGCTCAGAGGTAATGTGAGGAAGTATTTTTTCACTGAGAGGGTTGTGGATGAATGGAACAGCCTCTCTGAGGAGGTCGTGGAGTCAAGAACAGTGGGGAATTTCAAGAATGCATGGGGCAGGCATAAGGCAGTCCTAGTGGGGGGTAGGAGGAAGTAAGCTGTAGGTTAACTAGGATCTGCAGCTTATCTGTTAGGTAGGAAAATGGGCAGACTAGGTGGGCCAAGCGGTCCTTATCTGCCGTCAAATTCTATGTTTCTATGTTTCTATGGTGGGTAGAATGAGCTCTTATCCCTCTGGGAGGCTCCATGCCCACCAACCTATAGCAGAGATCTATGCAGGAGGTGACCCACCTGCCTATTGTCTGCTTGGCTACAGGTCTGCCAGGTGTGGCTTCAGCGTAGGTGACAAACAGCTGGCGAACCTCTCCCCGAACTTGAGCCGTCTGCTCCTTGTAATAAGTGAGCACTCTTCTAAGGTCCAAAGTATGGAGCCTATATTCGGCCTCCGAGGTGCGATTGAGGTAGAACACCAGCAGAGTCAACACCTGGTTAAGGTGAAACTCCAACACCACCTTCAAAGAGAATTTCAGGTGGGGGCACAGGACAACCTTGTCCCTGAGGAAGACCAGATAAGAAGAGGTGTGACACTTTAAATCTTGCCGGAAGGTCTTCAAGCTGGCTCCTCCTACCCACTCGGGTGGTAAAAACTCTTGGCTCCGCCCCATGACGCCAAGAAGGTGGTCTTCCATGACAGGTGAGAGATGTCACACCTGTGCATTGGTTCGAATGGCTTGCCCATGAGCTTAGCCAATACCAGCAGTAGAGCCCATGGAGGTGGAGGTTCTCGCACCAGAGGGGATATGTGATCAAGGCCTTTGAAAAGGCGCCCGACGACATTCTCCTATGCCACTGACTGCTTCCCGGCCCACGCCCGATAAGCAGAGATGGCTGCCAGGTGCACCTTAAGGGTCGTCGACCGAAAGGGACCACAGGTAGTCCAGAATGCTTGCCAAGGAACAGGAGGAAGGGTCCAGGCCCTTGCCCTGACACCAAATGGAGAATCTCTTCCATTTAAAGGCGTAGCATTTGCTGGTCGACTCCTTACGGGACACCTCAAGAACGCTGAGGACCTCGTCGGAAAGACCCAAGGCCTGGAACTCTAGCCACTCAGGAACCAGGCCATCAGGTGCAGGGATTGAAGGTCTGGATGGAATACCTTCCCCCCTGATTGACTGAGATCAGGTCCGGGCAGGCTGGAAGCCTCCTCGGGAGCCTGAAGCTAAGACTGAGGAGATCTGGATACCAGAACTGGCGGAGCCAGTCTGGGGCTACCAGAATCACCTGCACCTTGTCCCTCCTCTCCTTGAGAAACACCTTGTGGATCAGGGAAAATGGGGGAAAGGCATAGAAGAGGCCCGGGGTCCACAGCCTTGAGAAGGCATCCCCCTGCAGTGAGCCCTGCTGAGGGGGGTGGGCATGAAACATTCTCAGCTTCGCATTCTCCCTGGAGGCAAACAGATCCACCTGAGGCATGCCCCAGTGGGGGAACAGATCTTGTACTACCTCCGGCAGGACAACCTTGTCCCTGTGGAAGACCAGATAAGGAGACTCGATGGAAAGCACCTGAAACTCTTCCCATCCTTCTGGCTGACGTGATAGCCACCAAGAAGGTGGTCTTCCACGACAGGTGAGAGATGTCACACCTGTGCATTGGTTTGAATGGCTTGCCCAAGAGCTTAGCCAATACCAGCAGTAGATCTCACGGGGGTGGAGGTTCTCGCGCCGGAGGGGATATGTGATCAAGGCCTTTGAAAAAGCGCCCGACCACCTCCTCCTGTGTCACCGACTGCTTCCCGGCCCATGCCTGGTAAGCACAGATGGCTGCCAGGTGCACCTTAAGGGTCGTCGATCGAAGCCCTTGCTGAGAAAGGGACCACAGGTAGTCCAGAATGCTTGCCAAGGAACAGGAGGAAGGGTCCAGGCCCTTGCCCTGACACCAAATGGAGAATCTCTTCCATTTAAACGCGTAGCATTTGCTGGTTGACTCCTTACAGGACGCCTCAACAACGCTGAGGACCTCGTCGGAAAGACCCAAGGCCTGGAACTCTAGCCACTCAGGAACCAGGCCTTCAGGTGCAGAGATTGAAGGTCTGGATAGAATACCTTCCCCTGACTGACTGAGATCAGGTCCGGGCAGGCTGGAAGCCTCCTCGGGAGCCTGAAGCTGAGACTGAGGAGATCTGGATACCAGAGCTGGCAGGGCCAGTCTAGGGCTACCAGAATCACCTGTGCTTTGTCCCTCCTCACCTTGAGAATCACCTTGTGGATCAAGGGAAATGGGGGAAAGGTGTAGAAGAGGCCCGGGGTCCACGGCCTCGAGAAGGCATCCCCCTGCAGCGAGCCCTACTGAGGGGGGCGGGCATGAAACAGTCTCAGCTTTGCATTCTCCCTTGAGGCAAACAGGTCCACCTGAGGCATACCCCAGTGGGGGAACAGATCTTGTACTACCTCCGGCAGGAGAGACCACTCGTGGGACGCAGCTCCTATCTGGCTTAGGGCATTGGCCAGAATATTGGAGGCTCCTGCCACATGGATGGCAAGGAGATCCACCTCCAGGCTGCACACAAGGGACCAAATGTGGAGAGCCTCCCTGCACAGAGGCATGGAGTGCGTCCCGCCCTGGTGGTTTAGGTAGTACATGGTCGTGGTATTGTCCATCTGGACCTGGACCACTTGACCCCATACAAATGGAGCGAAGGTGGCGAGGGCTAGATGAACTGCTTGGAGCTCCAGCAGGTTGATGTGGCATCGGGACTCCCAAGGGGACCAGAGGCCATGCGCTCTGTGCTCCCCCAGATGGGCACCCCAATCCATCAGAGAGGCATCGGTCAATAGAGAGACCGTCGGCTCAGGGCAGTCAAACGGGATGCCCTCCTGCAGATGAGCTGGAATGTCCACCACTGGAGAGCGTTCCACATCCTCTGGGTCACTGTCACTAGCTGATCTAAAGGATTGGAGTGCTGTGACCACTGGCTGGCCAGTCCCCATTATAGGGGATGCATGTACCAACGGGCTCAATGGACCACGCTGGTGCAGGCCGCCATGAGGCCCAGGAGGCGCAGGAAGTCTCGGGCCGGGCGCAATTGCCCAATCTGAAATGATTGGGCAAAGAAGGAAAGAACCTCGGCCCTGTCTGCCGGGAGCCATGCTCTGGCTTGCAGAGAGTCGAGCTCTGCCCCAATGAATTGTATCACCTGCTTTGGCACGAGTTCCAACTTGGCTTCATTGATAAGGAGGCCAGCTTAAGAGTAGACCTGGAGGGCCAGATCCCTGGACCGCTCCACCTCCATTCTGGAGGAGGCCACAATCAGCCAGTTGTCCAGGTAGGAGTACACCCAGAGCCTTTGGTGCTGCAGGAATGCTGTCACCACTGCCATGCATTTGGTGAAGACCCTGGGAGCTAGAGAAAGACTGAAGGGCATGGCCCAGAACTCGTAGAGGGACCCCTCTGCCCTGAAGCAGAGGAATCTCTGGTGGGACCGACAGATTGGGACGTGAAAGAATGCATCCTGGAGGTCCAGAGAACAGAACCACACACCTCGTTCCAAGGATGGAATGATCTGAGCCAGAGTGACCATCCTGAAGGTTCGAGACCTTAGGAACCTGTTCAGGTCATGCAGGTCTAGAATGGGGCACCAGCCCCCGTCCATTTTGGGACCAGAAAGTACCTGTACACAAACCCTGGGTCTGGTGGAGGGTCCGCCACCTTCCTGATCACCTCCTTTTTGAGGAGCAGGGCAATGTCGGCTCGACGAGGCGACAGGGAGGCTGCGGACCCCATAGCCCCCCACGGGGCAACGTCTCGGACGGGCGGGGCCTGCTCGAGCTCCAGACATAGGCCCTTTCCTACCACCTCCAACACCCAGCAGTCCATGGTGATAGCGGACCAGACAGAAAGGAAATGGCGGAGCCGTCCCCCATGGGGGGAACCCAGGGGGGAGCGACGAGGCTGGGGGCAACACCCCTCAACCCGTCACTGGGCAGGCTTGGAGGAAGGACCAGCCGAGGGACCTCCTGGGCCTTTTTCTCCCTACTTCCTGTTAGAGGAAGCCGCAGGCTTGGCTTTGGGGTGCCAAGCATGAGCCTGCTGGCCCTGATGCTGGTGTTGCTGGGCCAGGCGTCCCGCAGGCACAGAAGGGCAAAAGGACTTATGTTGCTGATGATGGCCCTTGTCCTTCTGGTCGGAGGTGACCGAGTCCAGGGTAGCGTTGGACTTTTCGATCTGCTGGAGGTGGTCTTCCACTCCAGGGCCAAACAGGTCAGTCCCCAAGAAGGGGATGTCCACCAATTTGTGCTGGGTATCCACCGTGAAGTTGGATATCCTCAGCCATGCTCTGTGGTGCATGGCCACTGCGGCTGCTACTGATCGGGCACAGGAGTCTCCAATGTCCAGAACCATTTGGAGCTGCTGTTTCACCACTGCCCTTCCCTGATTCCGCACTTGCTTGACCGTAGTCTGCAGGTCGGCTGGGAGATGAGGGATCACCTCATCCAGGGAGCCCATGAGGGCGTGGGAGAAGTGTGCCATCAGCATGGCCGAGCTGGCCTGATGGAGGCCTAGGGAGGACGCAGCATACACCTTGTGCCTGGCATAGTCCAGCTTTTTGGACTCCTTGTCGGGGGGCTCATCCACATCCCTAGCATTCCCGGAACGCCAGAAAACGCTATTGGTGACCAACTCTTCTGCAGAGCGGTGCTCCGAAAAAACAGACAAAGAGCCGGTAGGGACTGCATACTTCCACAGGACAGAAAGCCAGCCGCTGCCAAAGCTCTAAGGCTGGGCCAACAATGGCTTCAGCCACCGAAAAGGCCTCCATGGACAAATCCCCTTGGTCCAGTATCTCCATGAGGGGATACTTGGCCCGCTTGGATACGGGCTCGAGCTGCATCCTGGTGGACTCCGAGATGAGCCGAAGCAGACCCATGAATGGCAATGGGCTCTCATCCATCGACTGCCCCCAGGAGGACTCCAGGTGAAGGGGCCTGGAAAACAGGGAGGAGTTGTCATCAGACTCTGAAGAGTCTGTGAAGAGCTGCCTGGGGCCTGAGCCACCCTCCACCTGCCGAGGATGGTCGGGAGTGAGGGTGACCGACAACCGGTGGGGCAGACTCTGACCCGACCAAGAGTCCTTGGTCGGCACACCCGATTTTGGTTGTGGAGGCGGAGGTTCCACCACAATCGGTGGGGCAGCTGGTTTTGGCTGAACAACTGGCCCAGGCTTGGGCACCTCGACTACCGCAAGGGGTTGTTTCGGCCTTTCGCGTGACAGCCACTTAATGGCAGGGGAAGGCGACAGCGTCGGCTTGTTCCCAGACAAAAGGAGCTGCTGCCACATTAAGTCCTTTGCACCGAAGCTTCTGCTCTTCCGAGGAGGAAGATGAGGATGAGCAGCGCCACCGCTTTCCTCGGTGCTGAGACTGAGACAGCCAATGTCGGCGGGATCGGCTGGACTGAGACGGGGTCCGTGACCAAGACCGAGACCCTCGGTGTTTCTGAGGTGGGTCTGGGAGAGAGCGGGGGATACCCGCTCCTCCCTTGGCTCGGCAGCTTTGACCAGGGACTCCGGCACAGGAGGCACAGGCAAGTCCTCGGTTTCCACCGGGGAAACCGGTGATGAAGGGTTGTCAGCTTCACCAGCCGACAGCCCATCCGACGGTTCTAGAAAAATCTCGACCGCATCAATGGGTGTCTCAGCCGGCTGACCTGATGGGGACACTGTGAAGCCAGTGGCCTTAGCCGCAACCTCGACCGAGGTTAAGTGTCGACTGTCTGGGGAAGGGGACCTCTCCCGCTCCCATGAACATCGACGGTGAGATATACCCTTCAAGTCCTTTTTTCTTGACCGAGAAGAGTGTCCCGATGGCCCCTCTCCCTTCATGGAAAGGGATCGGCAAAGCTCCTTAAAAGAAGCTGTGTAGGAGGATCCCAGAGAGAGCGGGATAAATGCCGTGACCGAGGAGGATAAGGATGTGGCCTGGGCCGCCTTCTCCTCGAGGGCGATTATCTGCTTGAGTTGCTCAGCTGAGCCAGCTGCCACAGACACTGCCCAATGGGCCTCCTTAGACTTCACCGGCGGGTAGCGCTTCTCAGGGCACCCATGTTGTAATCAGGCAGCGCAGTCTTTAAGGATGTTGGCTGAGAACGATCTACACAACTCACAGACCTGCGGGTCATGATCAAGGCCGAGGCAGTAAATGCACGTGGAGTGCGGGTCCATCTTGGACATCTTCTGCCCGCATGGGGACCGCTGAAAACCGTGAGTCGATTTCTCCATCGCAGCCACGAGGGAAGAATTTGACCAAAGTCTTGAGAATTTTAAAACTATTTTCGGGCGAACCGAAGAATTAGGATCCAGTCTATACGCAGAGCGTTAAGGAGGGAACCTGAGTTTCCAAGTGGTAAGGAAGATCTGGTGTAATGGGGCGGAGCCGTGAGTTTTACCACCTGGGTGGGTGGGAGGAGCCAGCTTGAAGACCTTCCGGCAAGATTTCAAGTGGCAAGGAACCTGCCAGTGAGTGTGGATTGAACAACATATCCATGTCCCTAGAAATGTACTTTACCCCACTTAAACTCTTCCAGATAGGGAAATCCCCAACTATGTCCTGCCCTCGGTGCCACCAGACTTATGGTGATCTGTTGCACATGTTTGCCTGCCTGTCCCACGATCCAGCCAGTCTGGACCAAGATATGAGACTCCCTTGATCTGCTACTTGGGCTGGAGCAAGCCTTTATGCTCGAAATTTGTATCCTTGGCAACTTTTCCTCCATCTTCTCTAATTTCTGTAAGGCCCAAATAGCTCTTATTTCTATCTCCATGAAGACTGTCATTCTGCGGCACTGGCTAGAGGCCGACCCCCCTTCCTACAATGAATGGAACAAGAAGCTCCTTCAGGCACTAGCTGTGGAAAAGCACATCATAAAGTGTTACCAAGGAGGGAGTTCCTACGCTCACAGTATAGCTATGCTGCACACTCTAGTGTTAATTAATGAAGGAGCTGCCTCCTAATATGGTTCTGCTGGTATGCCCCTTTATTTTTCACCACTTCACAGCTATATAATCCCAAGACTCAGCTGCTCCTTAAAGATGTATGCTGGCATCTTTTAGTAGCCATTTCGAGGATTACACCTGGGTTCCTTTATAGGTTCCTGTGCTGCCTCCTTTATCTATATGCCCTTCACTCAACCAGTTATGGAAGCCCTATTTTTCCTTTTCATTTTCCTAATTTCTTATTGTGCTCTAGGAATGGGGAGGGGGGTTGGGGTATCGAGGGATATTGTGGTGTGCAGTGCTGTAATGTAGTCTTGTTATATGTTCCTGAATCATGTTCACATGTATTCTTTTCCTCTTTTGAAAACTTTAATAAAGTATATTTAATTAAAAGAAAGTTGCGTCACTGTCAGTAAGGTCACAATGCTGATGATATAGAGTGGGGCAGTACAGAAAGATACGTCAGCTGCCAGGTTAAGAGCTGTTCCACACATCACACCTACCAACATCAGGTAAACATCTTCCAATTAAACAAAGGGAAAAGAAAATGTACCTCAGATATAAAAGGTAATGGTTGGCTGCTTTTAAAATCTAATATTAGTTTTAGGCGGTGCACTAGCTCTTTAAATACCCCAGTGACTGACAGAGATACAATTTCACTAGTACATTTAAAATGGCGTGCTATTTGATTAACTGAAATGCATACAAATGCCTAAGAAAAAGTGCTGACGCTAGGTCCTTTGTTAGAAACAATTATGCATTGTTGCAAAAACTCTGTGCAGTTCATAAATAATTGCTGTACCATATTGACACCTAAAAAGAGTCTAAGCAGAGTACAAAGGCTGCAGGGAGGGCCAGCGGCATGCTGGGTTGCATAGGCAGAGGTATTAACAGCAGAAGGAGGGAGGTAGTGATGCCACTGTATAAAACAATAGTGAGGCCTCATTTAGAGTACTGTGTACAATTCTGGAGGCCACATCTTTGTAAGGACATTGATATGGTGGAGGCAATCCAGACAAGGGCGACAAAGATGGTTCAGGGCTTGCACCAGAAAACACATGAAGAGAGATTAAATGGCCTCAATATGTAATCGCTCAAGGAAAGGAGGGATCGGGGTAGCATGACAGAAACATTCAAGTACCTTAAAGGCATAAACAAGATGCAGGGGGGTGACATCTTCCAATACAGGTGGAGTGCAGGAACAAGGGGACATGATATGAAATTGGAGGGTCAATCAATAATCAAAATCTTTATTTATCCAGACAGGCACCATTGAGCAAGGCTCATTTGCAAGGTGGACCTGGTCATGAATACATCAAAGTACAGTACAGAAGCAGGTATACAAAAAGCAATAATATACAAGGAAGAAAAAGTATATCCAGTGTATATAGTACAGTACAAGGTTGAAATAAATAAAAATAACAGGTTAAGAGGAATTGTGAGGAAGTTTTTCTTCTCAAGAGGGTGGTGGATGCATGGAATAGTCTGCCACAGGAGGCGGTGGGAGCAAGCACAGTGGAAGGATTTAAACATGCATGGGACAGATGGGCAGGGGCTTACGGGCAGACTGGATGGGCCTAGCGGTCCTTATCTGCCAACAGTTTCTAAGTTTCTATCGATTACCAGAGTAAAATCTAAGCATATGAAGGACTACTAGTATAATACCAAATGTTGCGGGTTTTAAAATAATCAGTCAGATTAGCATACCCAAGATAATTTGTGCTAGGTTGAGGTTTTTGATTGTATGTGTGTTTACAGAAACCACACAAATTTGAAATGATCTCCCATCTTTTATCACGCATGCATCCTACATTTAAAATTATTGTTTTTTCTTATCAGCTTTTATATTACTTCACTGCTTTCACTCATTACAGCATTAGGAATAATTCAAATGCATCTGCTGTCAGGCAGTTGAAGCAAAGTACAGTTGCGTAAGAACTTACTATAACAGTAGATCTTCGAGAGTATCTCTTGCAGCAGGTCATAACACATGGGATATCCAGCCATAGGCATCACTTCCTCTGGATGATTTCCCAGCAGTCTCTTCCAGAGTCATCCCCTTCCTGTCACCTGATGTGCTCTTGCACTATATATAAAGGGGAGACTCCTGATACTCCTCAGTTCTATTTTCCTTCTTAGCGACCGATATGAAAAGTGAATCAGAGGTCTCCAATGGGAACTGAGGAGAGGACTAAAAAAAACAACAGCTCAAGCCTTCCGTGAGAGGATGGAGCAAGGTACCAGTCTGAAGCAGGAGCAAGGGGGAAGGCGGGCTGGGCAGGCATGGCCTGCTGCAAGAGATACTCTTGAAGATGTATTGTTACGGTAAGTTCTTGCACAACTGTACCATCTTCTTCGAGTCAGTCTCTTGCAGGAGGCCATAACACATGCAAAGAATCCCAAGCAGTTATGATGCTCATGGGAGGAGGAAGCGAGCCACAGCAGATTAGGACAGGAGGCCATTGAGGACGGCCCACCCAAAAGCGGCATGCTGCTTAGAAGCAACGTCTATACTGTAATGTTTTGTGAATATATGTACACTAGACCAGGTGGCTTCCAACCAAATTTCTGAAGCTGAGATGCCTGGAACACACTGTGGAGGTAGCAATGCCTCTAGTGGAATGGGGTTTCATTGATCCTGTGAGAGGTTTAGCATGTTTGTTATATATGAATGTAATGCAGCTGGTCAACCATGTGGACAAGCACTGCTTAGAAACCCAATCACCAAGTCATCCTGGGGCAAAAGAAACAAAAGGTTGCTTAGTTTAACGCAACTGTTCAGTGCAGAGAAGATAAAGTCTCAATGTTCTTTTCACATCGAGAGTGTGAAGCAGGGCTTCCCCTGGATACTCTGGCTCCACCAAATATACTGGCAACTGAATGGACTGATTCAGAGTAAAGTTAGAAACTACTTTTGGCAGAAAGGAGGGATTAGTATGTAAGGATGCCCAATCCCTGTAAAAATGTAAGCAAAGTGGCTTGTACATAAACACCTCTAAATCTGGGATATGTCTGCCTGACATAATCGCCACCAAAAAAATAATTTTCCACAATAGAAACCGGAGCTCACATGTATCTGTGGGCTCAAAAGGGCCTTTGGTCATTTTTTAAAATACAAAATTCAAATCCCACACCGGGACCAGGTCCCGAACAGGGGGGTGAAAATGTAGGATACCTTTCAGGAAGGTTCTAACAAAAGGCAACTGGGACAATGGTTTGTTGCCCACAGGTAAAAGAAAAGTAGAAATAGCCGATAGGTGTACTTTTATCAAGGAATATTTTAGGCCATCTTCTGACAAAGAGAGTAGGTATTCCAATATTCTCTGTGGGGAACAGTCATAGGGGTCCAGTTCCCGGGAAGAGGCCCAAATGGAGAAATGTTTTCATTTCATAGAGTAGGAGCACCTAGTAGAGGGCTTTCAAGCCATCCAGAGAATCTCTGCTATCCCAGGGGACACCTGAGCACAAGAGAGGGCTATGTCTTCAGGAGCCATGCATGGAGGCACAGGGAGCGAAGGTCTGGGTGTAGCAAGGAGACATTTTCCTGTGATAGGAAGGCAGGACAAAGAGGCAGAGGAAGAGAATACTGATCCGAGATTTGCAATAGCGAGGGGAACCAAATCTGACTTGGCCAGTAGGGGGCTATGCAAATCATCGATGCTTGTCTTTGACTAGTTTTAGGAGTACTCTCTGTATGAGAGGAAAGGGTGGGAAAGAGTAAAGAAATTTTCCTACCCAGGAATGAGATAAGGCATCCAGCCATAAAGTTCCAGGACCTCATTCTAGAGAGCAATTTCATTTCATTTATTTGTTAACTGGGTAAGAGCACTGGGCAGATAAATACCCTTTTTCAGGCCCAACCCAAGTACATACTATTAGATGACATTATTTACATAACAACAATTGATATTTACAAATATATTCAACCCAGTAGCATTAATAAATGCATTTACATTCATCCAGATAAGACACATATTATTTTAGCATAGATTTAAAGATAGTTAATCACACTGAGGTGCGTAAATAATTAGGAAGGTTGTTCCAAAAGGCTGGAGTAGCTTTGGAGAAAGCACAAGAACCCTTCAGATTTACATAGATAAGTTGTAAGTAAAGTACCGGTAGTGGATCTAAGTCCCATTCCAGTACTTCGAACTTTAACAAGATCTTGCAGTGGACAGTAGTGACAACTATTAATTTCTTTAAAAATTTGACATCTAAAAAAAAAAAAAAATTTGCTACTAGGAGATAACCACCCCAGACTAGAATATAATAAACAGTGATGTAAACCACAAGAAGGGGCCATAACAAATCGACAAATATTATGATATACTACTTTCAAAATATTACTTTTAGCACCAAGATTACAATAAAGACTTGCATTATAATCTAAATTCGGCAGTATAGAGCCATTGACATAGCTTGCCGAGCTGGTAACGATAAACACTTTCATAACTTACATAATATACCAAGTTTGCTATTGATTGTGCGGCTTACTTGAGTCATTTGAGGAAACAAAGTCAGACTTGAGTCTAATATGAAACCAAGATATCTAAATTCAGACACCCGTTCAATAATATTACCAGACAAAGCATGTATCTGAAAACTGGAATAACTCCTAAGCATAGAAGGTGTACCAAAGAGCACAGTTTTGTTTTTTCTTACATTCAGAATCATAGCATTTTGAACAAACCACTGACAAATATTTTGAAATTCCATTTCCATTTGAGCTACAAGTTGATCCCCATCCTTAGATTGATAATAAACAATCAAGTCATCAGCATATAAGAGTGTATCACACAAAGTACATAAAGATGGAAGTTGGTTAACAAACAGGGAGAATAACAGGGGCCCCAATATGGACCCCTGAGGTACTCCACACTTAATCTGACATGCCTCAGACTGAACTGAGTTTATAGAAACCACCTGTGTATGGTCTAGAAGACAGTCTGCAAACCAATTAATAACACCTAAGGAAAATCCCAAATCAAGAAGTTTGGCCTTTAAAAGGGAATGATCAATCAGATCAAACGCTCTTGTCAGATCCACAAACACTGCCCCTGTCATAACTCCCTGATCAAATCCTTCAAGGATGGTGTTGGTGAATCTGACCAGAGCAGTGCCAGTCCCATGATGCTTTCTGATGCTGTGCTGCTGTGGACACATTAGTTCATAGGTCTCTAAATAATGAGTAATCTGATTAGAGACCAATTTCTCCAAAAGTTTACTCAATGGATTTAAAATAGAAATTTTTATATAATTATTTGCTTTTGGTAACCAGGTAAGTGCACTAGGCATAGCAATGCCTGTTTTCAGGCACGACCCGGGAGGGTACAAATAAACAGTTTGAAGCAGTACAACAATTGGTAATACAGAGGGTACAGGTACAAGTACAATTACCAGTGAGATAGAAATACAGTTGGGACAAAAGCAAGAGAGATGCAAGTGCGAGTTCAACAATATTCAGAATACAAAATATGAGAGATATCAATACAAACATTTTACAAAATACAGTAAAAGTGCATTTAAATATTGCCTTAAGTAGGAACACAACAGAGTCAAATTGTGAGCAACCACAAGAATAAAGGTCCAAAGAAGTAAAAGAGTGCTAGTTTAGAGAAAAGATCCATGATCGAAACCAGGGTATATGTGCTATACTGTCGACCAGAAAGGCATGGATATAGAGGAGGGAGAAGTAGGAAATTAAGAGAGAGGAGTGGAGGTGGAAGAGGGTGTGAGCCTAGGAAAAGCAAGGGCAAGGCTAGAAAGAAAGAAGGCAGGAAGCCAGGTTGAGAGGAAAGATGGCGGAGAGAAGGGCAGCAGTAGGCAGAGACATGGTGGCCAGGAGTTACAGGCTAGAGGGTCTAAGGTGGGTGAAAGCATGTGCAGAGGGTTGAGACAAGTGGATGACTGTGGTGCAGCCTCTTAAAACAGGTATGGGTCGGAGCAAAACAAATGTCTTGGGGAAGGGAGTTCCAATATTTAGGTGCCACACACGAGAAAGTCCATGCACCCATGGCGGTTTTACATCTTGGAATGTGGAGGGAAGCTAGGTCAGTGTATCTAAGCCCATAAGAGATGGTTTGAGTGCCCTGCAGGCAGGCAAGGGATTGAGGGAGACCTGATCTGGCAATACCATCAATGAGGGATCCAAGGGACTTGAGCCGATAGGCAGTAGGGAATAGCCATTTTAGATCAGCATAAAGTTTGCAGTGGTGCTTGTAATGAGGGGATGTGGAGGCATATCAGCAGATATTATTATAGGTGGTATCCCACTTGTGAAGAGTAGTTTTTGATACTCCTAGGCAGGTGACTGTGCCATAGGCTAGTGCTGGGAGCAGAATGCCTCGAGCAATAGCAAGTCTAGCTGATGGGGTGAGGACATAACTGGTCCAGTATGCACTTAAAGCTTGGCATTAACAGACTTACAGGTAGCTGTAACATGTTGATCAAAGTCCAGAGATTCATCAAGCAAAATGCCGAGGTACTTGAAAGAGTTAGTGTTGGCCAATGGTGAGCCATTAGTGCATAAGATATTGAGAGGGTTCTGGTTTGTTTTGAGTCTGGCACAGAGCCAAAATGCATGGATTGTGTTTTGCCCGTGTTAAGAACAAGGTTGTTTTCAATCATTCAGGACTGAATATGGAGGAAGTCTAAGGACATAGAGTGATTTATGTCCGAGATGTTCCCAGCACTGGAATAAAGAACTAGGTCATCTGTGTACAGCAGTGATTAACAATCTGGAGAGAGCAAGGGGAGGTCATTAACGAAGATGGAAAAAAGTAGGGGGCCCAGGATGGATCCTTGTGAAATACCAGCATGTATGGTGGAGGGATCAGACAGGATAGAATTGTAATGCACAGCCTGCTTCCTGTTTGACAAGTAGCTATTAAACTAGGCTACAGCATCTGTAGAGAAGCCAAGAGAACGGAGTTTGGTGAAGAGAAGGGAGTGGCTTACAAGGTCAAATGCTTTGGTTAGGTCGATGAAGACTGCACCAGTCAGGAGACCTCTATACACTGCAGAATAGATATCATTTGTCAATTTCAGAAGGGCTGTAGTAGTGCTGTGGCCTTTGAGGAAGCCATACTGGGAGACAGAGAAGAGGTTGTGGTCCTGCAGGAAAAAGATGGTTGGCAACTAGTTTTTTGAGTATTTTGCTAAGAACAGAGAGAATGGCTATAGGCTGGTAGCTGGCAATTTCCTTGGGGTCCCCTTTTTTAAATATGGGAGTAACTCTCACTATTTTCCAGGTACTAGGGACAGAGCTGTGGCATAGTGACAAGTTAAAGATTTGAGCTAAGGGTAAGGCAATAATAGGGGCAGCGAGTTTCAGGAGCCTGGGTTCAAGACCATCAGAGCCAGTACTAGTACTATCAAGGATGGCTTGTAGCATCTTTTTGACTTCCAGTCTGGTAATGGTTCGAAATCTAAAAGGTGGGTGGTTGTGCAGTGGCTCATTGTCCATGGGGGTGGGAGAGTGTCGCGCTGGGGTGAAAAGAGACAAGCATTTGAATAAATCCGAGATTACTGCAGCGCACACCATTTAGTATCATATAATTTGTATTTCTAGTGTGTTTGACTCCAAGGAGTGTTTTAATATCAGGCTAGAATATCCTGGAATCAACTGCAGCATTTATTAATAGACTCTTGCAGAATGAGCTCTTAGCTAAATGAATGTTCCTTTTGCAAGAGTTTCTCCACATTCTCTAGTCATTGTAGTCAGACAGAAGACAAGCGACCTTGAAATGCCACCAGCTTTTGTCCCTAGCCCGAATCTGAGCAAGTAGGTCTTTATTTAGCAATTTGGTTTGCATTCCACGTACACGACATGTGATGCGGGGTGCATGGCTATCCTGTAGAGATCCAAACAGGGTTAGGAAGTGGTCAAGGGCTGCCTGAGCATCAGTGGCAGAGTAGATGCATGTCCAGTCAATCATGGATAGATCATTTAGGAACTGGGCTTGGCCAAGGTTGGCTAGATTACGGAAAGTGATGTGTTTTGGGGGGGAGAGGGTTGACAAATTGAGCGCTAGATACAGTATATTGGAGAGTGGTCACTAATTGCATCAGCAAGGGTACCTGAGGAGATTACAATCAATGCGATTTGTCAGTGCTCAGTCAATTAAGGTACTGGACCTGGGGGGAGGCATGACCCTGGTAGGGTTGGCGATTAGCTGGTGGAGGTTGTGGCTTTGTACTACAGTGTGGAGTGATTTGTTCACCCTGCCAATCCAATTTAGGTTTAGGTCCCCTAGAATTAGGACTTCATTTCTTCCAACAGCTAAGTCAACATGTGAGAGGAGCTCCTCAAGGCCAGCGGTGCCACCTGGGGGAGGGTTATAAGCACACACTACATGTAATTTCTTGGAGCCAAGTTGAAAGGTAGCGTGAATAGATTCACAGTGGGAAAGGACAGGCATGGTAAGGTTTGAGAGGTTCAGGTGTGATTTATAAAATATGGCTACACCACCGCCTCGTTTGGAGGTGGGCCTGTCACATCTGATGAGTTTGTAGTTGGGTAACGAGCAGGCAGAGTCAGGGGTAGAGGGTTTAAGCCAAGTTTTGGACAGGCAAATGATATCCTGGTGATATAGTATGACCCATGCCTCAAGTTCAGCTAGATTATGGAGGAGGCTCCTAACGTTCAGGTGAACAATGCAAAGTCCCTTTGTATCCTTCCATGCTGCATCTGAGTAGGAGAGGTGAGCAGGTAGACCAGGGTTAAGTTCAATATTCCCTGCAAGTATTAGAGCAAGAAGGAGGAGATACCATAGTTTGCAATGGATGATTAGGGAAGGCAGGATAGAGTAGCAGAGAAGGCACTTCTTAAAAGTGCAAGCTACATGGTAGAGATACTATGAGGGATAAGTAATGGTGTGATATCATGGAGTTTCTTGGGGATTATAAGCATATTTGAGAAAGTAAAGTCATTTGGATCAGTGGTGAAGACCTTAGTGGAGGGGGGGACAACCAACCAGAGAGAACCACAGGATAAATCCTAGCATAATGCCTGTCAGCAAAAATGTGAGTGATCGGGGAGCCATTTGGTAGTAGGTGAGTTAGTAAGGGTGTGTCATAAAGAAAGCCCTGTTATGTAGTAGAAAACATACTTTGGGAGGTAAACTGCTATTAGGCTTGAAAGAAATGGGTGCAGAAAAATACATAATGGGAGCTTGAGTTGCTGTTTGATTTGATTTCCAAAACCAACAATTTAAAATGAAAAGTGTTTGAAAGAAGAAAAAAGCTGGCACCCTCTATGGACGTTTTCTTATAGGCTGCTAATGGGAAAGTGTAAGAATTAAAAGAGTATAAGTAAGAATTAGGGTGAAGTCCCTTACAATAGGGCAGGTTGCAGCAGTAATTGAGAGGTTAACTGGAGTGCGTGATTTAGGTTTGATCCCTTTAGGAAGGGAGGGTGTGGTTTCAGGGGATAGAAAACCAGCTGACTGTGGGATTCCAGCGGGAGTAGATCCTGGACAGAGTCTATATAATAATAAACTGTCAGAGAAAGGGAGGAAGGGTGGGTTGAAAAATCAAGTGAGAGCAGGCTCTGGCACAAAATTCCCTCAGTGAGCAGCTAGCTTGATTTGGAAAGCCGCTTAAGGAGGGGGCCTAAATTGATCAGCAAATATGGCTCCAGATTTCTTTGGGACAGGCACTACACGTGCACATTTCCAATCTTTAGAAAAAATTCCAGTAGACAAACACAAATTAAAAACTCTTGACAGAGGACCTGCCATATGAGAAGAAACCAGTTTAACAAATATGGGCATTCAAGCCCCAACCACAGTCTCCAAACTTATCAGGCAAAGTACGAAGCAATATGAGAACATCCATCCTCGTCACTCGACAAAAGTAAAAGGGTGGATGATCCAGAGAGCTCATTATCATATTCTGAGTGGTACTTGACCCTATAGAAAAAAAGATGTAAAGCAAGACAAGTCAGTAAATGTAGTATTTAACACATTTGTTCTCACACATGGATCTCTAACCTCCTGATCATGCACTTTCGGAGACTTAACTGTTGCCAATTCCCTTATGGTTATGAGTGAATTAACAGTATTCCAAAACGTTTGGGAATCTGCCAAACCAGAGCCAAATTTGTGCCTATAGTAATACTTTTTAGCTTCCATGACCATCTTACTTAGTTGGTTCCTAAGAGACCTATAAATATTCAGCAAAGGACCTGATGGAGAGCACTAATAAATTGACCAAGCCTGGTCTCTTAATCTAATGCATTTTTTTATTTTCAAAGTAAATCAGCTGTTCTCAATGCCCCTAACATGTACTTTGCGAAATGGGAACAACTGATTTTGAATATCCAGCAAACGCGAACAAAACAAATCCACAGCACAGTGTGGGTCAGGTATTAAGCTCAGAAAGGACCAATCTCACTAAGCTCTGCCTCCAACCTCGAGAAATCAACTGTCTTGAATGAAAGAGTGAAGATTGCACGAGCAGGAATTTTCTGCCCTTTTAAAGTTCAGAACACAGTAAGTGGCCATATGATCACTAACTGAAAGACTTAAAACGTCAGCTTGAGAAACAATATTTGGCTTGTTAGTGACAATCCAATCCAATAATGGATGATTCTCACAGAGTGAATTCAGCCTTGTAGGTTCTCTGATCAAATCAAATCAGCTTTATTTATATAGTGCCTTTTACAACCAAGGCGCTGTACATAAAACATATACATAAATAGATTAAAGCAGCATTACAGTGCGTCAACCGTATTTAGATAAAAGCTAAGTTAAATAAATATGTTTTTAAACCAGCTTCGAAACTATCGACGGTTGGGCATTCTCTCAACCAATGAGGTAGAGAATTCCACAGGGTTGGTGCTGAGAAAGCAAAGGCACGTGATCCTGATGTTTTCAATCAAACCCTGGGAATCTCTAGCAATCCCCCGTTGGTGGAACGGAGAGGGCGGAGGGGACAGTAGGGAATCAGGAGATATTTCAGGTAGCCAGGTCCCTGGTCATGTAGGGCTTTAAAGGTTAGTAAACCAACCTTAAAGGTGATCTGCCACCTAACAGGCAGCCAGTGCAGTTCGCGGAGCACAGGTGTAATATGACTGGCCCTAGATGTCCCAGTAAAAAGCCTGGCCGCCGCATTCTGTACTAGCTGCAGGCAGCGGATATCAACCCCAGGTAGCCCTAGGTAAAGAGAATTGCAGTAGTCAAGGTGGGTAGTGACAAAGGCATGGACCAATGTTGGAAGATCGTCCGACGGAACCAGGTGTTTCACCTGGGCGATATTCCTCAGATGGAAAAAGAGGTTTTGAAGACAGTTGATACCTGAGATTTTAAGGTCAGCCCCTCATCAAAAATAACACCCAGATTACGCACCTGATCAGAGGTAGGGAGCGGCATTCCACCAAGTAACAAACCTGAGGGTTGTCCAACTCCCAAACCTGCCCCCCGGGTGACCTGGGTCCACTACCAGTACCTCAATCTTATCCGGATTCAGTCTTAGCCAGCTGGAACTCATCCAAAGTCTGATCTCAGCAAGGCAGTTGTTTAGCACGGACAGTGCATCACCCTGGCCAGGAAGAAAGGACAGATACAGCTGGGTATCATCTGCATAGCAGTGAAAACCCAGATTGTATCGCCTAATGATTTCTCCCAATGGTAGCATATACACTGCAAAAAAGCATGGGAGCCAAAATGGAACCCTGCGGTACTCCACAAGGCAGGGAGTGAGCGCCAGGAGGAATATATTCCGGTGGCAACTCTCTGAGACCTGCCTGTGGGGTAAGAATGAAACCACTTGAGGACTGTACCAGACAACCCACAGTAAACCCGCAGGCAATCCAATAGCACACCATGGTCTACAGTGTCAAATGCAGCAGAGAGATTGAGAAGGACCAGAATGGTACATGCCTTTCGATCTCTAGCCATTAGAAGATCGCTCAATACCCAGACAAGGACAGTCTCCATGCTATGCTTCTTCCTAAAACCAGACTGGACAGTATCATAGACATTGTGAGTCGTAAAGATGATCATCCAGTTGCAGCGCAACTGCCTTTTCAGTAACCTTACCAACAAATGGCAGGTTAGAGATAGGCCGGTAGTTAGCTAGACAATCTGGATCCAAGGAAGCTTTTTTAAGGAGTGGTCGAACAACCGCCTCCTTGAGGGTGTCGGAAAAGACCCCCCTCTCCAAGAACTTCCCGACAATGTCAGCAAGGATTGGGCAGATAGCTTCTACACATCCTACTAAGAGGGGTGTAGGGCCCAGATCCAAACTACAACTAGTTGGGCATAATGTCTGGATGATCTTTACAATGTCACTGAACTCCAGTCGGCAAAAGTCTGACTAGTCAGACTGAGTACATGCCACTTCCCGCCGATCGCCACAATCCCCCAAAGGAGAGGTTAGACCGATGCCAGATCTGATGCTGGCAACCTTATCTGCAAAGAACTGAGCAAACTCCTTGCATCTTAGCTGAGAAAAAGCTTCTTTAGGCTGGAGACAGACTGGATTGCACAGTCTGAAAAAGCTGAGCCGGTCAGTTCTATGCAGTAGAAATCTCCCTGGACAGGAATTCTGCCTTCTTATTGGTGACTTCTGATTGATAGCAATCATAATGTGCCATCAACCTAAGCCTGTCAGCATCATTGCCAGACTTCCGACAAGCTCTCTCCAACCTTCGGCCAACTCACCTCAACTCCTTCAAGGAGCCATCAAACCAGGGGCTCCTTGGATGGAGGGTGAGAGGCCGAACACGAACAGGAGCAATTTTGTCCAGAGCATCTCCCACAGCCTTATTATAGGCTTGTACAAGATCATCTGGACTCATGATCAACTGAGCCAAGCTGTACAAATTCAAGCACATTTCAATACCTAAAGTCCCACAACTTACCCAGTTTACATTCATATCCCCCAACCAGATGAAATCATGATTATGAACTAGTTCATTGGTTATGCCCAAAAAGAGCAAGGCTGAGTACCTAAGGAGGCAGTTTTGCATTTTGTGGAGAGGCAAACAGATCCAACTCTGGTTGACCCAACCGGAGGAGGACATCTGCCAAGACGTCTGGGTGGAGTTCCCATTCGTGAGCCCAAGCCTGAGTTCTGCTCAGGGCATCTACCAGTGTATTTGAAACCCCCGGAATGTGGACTGCCAGAAGGTAAATGCCCCTCTAGATAGCCCAATGCCACACCCTCATGGACTCTCGGCAGAGAGGGTATGAATGGGTACTGCCTTGTTTGTTCAGGTACTGAACTACCGTGGAACTGTCTGATTGCAGTTGATAGCATCCCTGAGGGAGTAATGTCTCAAATGCTTGTAAGGCATACAGAACAGCCCTCATTTCCAGGATGTTGATGTGAAGATACGCTGCTAGTACAGTCCAACAGCCCTGGGACTGAAACCCTAAAGATGGGCACCCCAACTCATCAAGGAGGCATCCATTGTTAGAATGAGGTCCAGGACCTGGGGATGGAATGACATGCTCCACAGGAGATTGTCCCAGGACTTCCACAACTGCAGTGTGCGGAGTACTGGGGAGACAGAAGGCAACATTCATTTATATGGCGCCCAGTTCTGGAGGCTCTGGGCTCTTTACAGAGAAATACAATAAAACAGGCAATAAAAAATATTAAAATAAGATGACATTAATACAATTATAAATAAATAAAATATTAATCAAATTAAATAAAGCTTTCAAGATACCGTAATTGGGAGCTAAACAAAAACATGATGTAATTCAGTAATCATTAAAAGCCAGGCTAAAAAGGTGGCCTTCAGCCTCCGCTTAAACACCTCTACCGAGAGGGCCTCCTGGACTGCAGATGAGAGTGAGTTCCACAGGGTTGGCCCAGAGATGCTGAAAGCATGAAGGACTGGGCATCAAAGTCAATCCACGTCTGATCCCACTGGACCCTGAGGTTCCACTGAAGGTTTCTCATATGAAGTCTGGTATAAGGGACAACAGGAATGATAGCTGCCAGATGTCCCAGGAACTGAAAGCAATCCCTTTGCAGAGACATACTGACAAGTCTCTAAACATAGAATGACGGTCAAAATGGCATCTGCTCATGATTCGGGAAGAAATGCCATGCCCTGAGAGGTGTCTAGTACCACTCCTATATACTGAAGAGTTTGTGATGGGGTCAACATAGACTGGATAGTTGATCATGATGCCCACCATAGAGAACATCTCTAGGGTGTGGTTAAGGGTGTATTCCAGCATGGGACATGTAGACACCATTAAGAGCCAGTTATGTAGGTATGGAAAGACATACAGATCCTCCTGGCGAAAGGCCCCTGCCACTAGACACTCTGTAAATACCCTGGGGCTGAAGAAAGACCAAAAGGGTGGGATGGAAATTGGAAATGATGGCCCTGAAACTGGAATCATAAATACCACCTGTGGGCAGGATGTATCAGGACATGGAGGCATGCATCCTTCATGTCCAGAGAACAGAGCCAATCCCCATTGTTTAACAGGGGGAGCAGGGTAGACACTGTCACCATTCTGAACTTTTTGTACTTTATAAAGAGGCTGACACCTCTGAGATCCAGAATGGGATGTAAGTCCCCCGTCCATTTGGGAACCAAAAAAAAAATGGGAGTAAAATCCCAAGCCTCTTTGATGGGCGGGAACTGGTTCTATGGCATGTTTTTGTAACAAAGCCTCTATTTCTGCTTGCAGTACTACAGCATGGTCTAGAGGGTAGTATGAGACCCAAGGAGGTAAAGGAGGAGGAAGACCGGTCAAGACTGGTCAAGTCCAATGTGTGACCGTACTGGATCAATTGAAGGATCCACAGGTCTGATGTGATCTGAACAGACTAAAGGGTGCGACCCGAGTCTTGGATGTCTTTTAGAATGTCTTGGGTCTGTGGCCCAAAAAGTTTGTCCTCTTTAAAGGGAGCATTAAGGATAGATTGTTGGACATCCTGCAAGAATCTGGAAACTCTCAGCCATGCATGGCATCTAGGGAAAACACCTGCCAAGGAAGCTCTGGCCAAAGAGTTGACAACATCATAAGTAGCCCTGAGCAGGTGGCAGCAGACAGCTGCTGCAGTAGAAAGCTTTGCATCAAGGTCCTCATGAGGTTGGCCAGGTGGAAGGGACTAGACTGACATTTGAGTGGCACTAAGGATCTCGTCCTGATATTTGAGGAGATAGCCCATATAGTTCAAAATGTGAAGAGACAAAGTAATCGAAGCATAGACCCTCTTCCCCATGAGATATCCAATTTCATGGATTCTTTGTCTGGGGGATGAGCACTCATGTGTTGCGGTCTGGTAGCTCTGTCGTGATCCACATTCTTAACTGCAGAATCTGCCTGTGGAGGCATAGAAAGATAAGGGCGGTCCACAGGGCCCTCTAAAGTCTGTCTGTCTGCCTTGTGGGGAGTAGAGGGGATTTGAAAAGGTTGTTGCCTGGCAAGCAACATGGCCTTCTCAAAAACATCTACCAGGGGAGGGATGACTAGGGAGGGACTATCAGGAAGGCTCAGACACTTGGCCAGCTTGCTTCTTGAGGCATCCTGCTCCGTAATTTGGAAACCGAAGGTTTGCTGCAGATGCACCATAATGTCCGCAAAGGAAGGGTCATCTGGAGGAGAGCAGGGGAGGACCTCTGGGGAGTCCCCAGGCATGGAAGGTATTTCCAAGGAAGAGATTTGTGAGCCATAATCCTGATCCATTTCCTCATCACCATCTGCTTCTAGATCCCATTCATGCAAGAACGGTTCGTCTGTCGTGGGATGGAACCCATGGGAGGAAGGAGAGGAAGAAGGTCTAGAGGGGACTGAGGCAGGGACCATGGCTTCCCCCAGAGGGCAAGGGGAAGGTCTGGTAAAGCCCATAATAGATTGAACTAGAACCTGGACATTCACCATGGCCAGTTGACCCCCTGAAGATGGAGGGGCCATGGACTGGATGAGTACCACTGAGGGGATGGTCGAGGGTAAGGGACCCAGCCGGCTCATTGGTATAGTGGGGTGAACATAAGACCACAAAATAGAGGATGGGGTAGCACTCAAAGAAGATGTCCCCCTAGCCATTTGAGGCAGTGCCATGATTGTCAATGGGCAGTCCATCAACGAGAGAGGCAGACATGCAAGTCCCATCAATGGGAGGACCGTCGATGGGAGTGAAAGAGCAGCCAAAGAGTCCACCATCGACAAGGAGCAGTCAGAATGGGCTGTCAATGGGAGCACCCTCGACAGAGCAGCTGGGGAGCAGCTAGAATGCCCCATTGATGGGAGGACCAATGAACGCTCCTTCGATGGAGTAACCATCAGAGCAGATGCAGCTATCATCGACGGACGATAGCTGACTATGCAAGTTGGTGGAGGCAGCGATGGGACCTGCAGTACAACTGCAGATGTCGATGGAGGAACCGTCGATGACCTAGAGGGGCCCACTACTGTTGACAGTGGAAAAGATGGTGTGTGTTCAGTGGGAGCCTTCCTACTTACCTTTGCTGAGGAGCTCGAGGTTTTTGACAACGAAGATGGTGGCACAAGGGAAATGTTTAGTCTTGGAGGAATGTTTCCACCCATCCCCATGCTCCGTTGACGATGAGAGTTCACCCCCTGAGACACTAAGGAAGAGGTCAAAGACACCCCTGCAGAGGAGAATTGCTGCTACTCCAAAAGGACTACCTTCTGCTCCATGAGACACTCCCTTAGCTGCTGCAGCCTTCGGAGCTTGGTGGCTTTGTTGAGTCGTCTGCAGAGGAGACTCTCCCTAGTGTTGTGTTCTGGGCCCAGACACCAAACACACACTTTGTGGAGGTCCTCAGATGCAATTCTCTGGCAACAGGAACACTTCCGAAACAAAGGTTCTGAAGACATCAGTAGAAGAACTTCTTCAGTGACTGTAGAACTCATCATTGAGAGAGAAAGCAGGTATTCTTGAAGGAGAACTTAACATTTTTATTTATTTGCTTTTGGTGACCGGGTGGGTGCACTAGGCATAGAGATGCCTATTTTCAGGTACAACCTGGGAGAATACAAATACAATAACAAACAACAACAGCAATGTGATGCAGCACATTGAATATGAAGATACAAAGGTATTCAGAAAAACACAAATGATTTGCTAGACTGTAAAAATACTGGGTTGAAACAAAGTACATACTATAAGCAAATGTACAGAGATTTAAAAGATGAAACAAGTGCAGCACAAGTACAGGATTTAGTACTAGTAGGTGTTATGGACTGTATATAGAAGTGCCATTAGCACAACAAAATAAACATAGAAGAGAAAGTAGAGGGGGCAGGGCATATAGAAAGGGGAGATGGGTAAGAGTGTATAGATAGGAAGGGTGGAGTTAGATTAAGATAAAGGACAGGTAAGAGATGAGCTTAAGGTGGACAGAAGCAGGTACAAGGACTTGATCCAAGTAGATGGCCACAATGGAGCTTCTTAAAGCCAGCATGTGTAGGGGCAAGATGAATTACTTGAGGAATAGAATTCCAATACTTAGGAGCAGCATAGGAGAAGACTCATGCACCCATGGAGGTCTTACGCCTAGGGATGTGCAGAGAGGTTTGGTCGCTTGAGCGAAGTCCATAGGAGGGGGGGGGTTTGCAAGTGAAGTAATGAGGCAAGGAATTGAGAAAGGCCTGATCTTCTTATACAGTCTATTACAGCGCCATAGGATAGGAGACAGTGAGCAGAAGGACTAGGCCATTTTAGATCAGCAAAGAGCTGACAGTGATGTTTGTACCGAGGAAAGGCAGAAGCATAATGGCAAATATTATTATAGGTGGTATCCCATGAATGGAGGGAGGTCTTAGTTGCACCTAGGAAGGTAACATAGCCATAGGCCAACGATGGGAGCAGAAAGCCTTGTGCGACAGTGAATCTGGCCGATGGAGTGAGAGCATAGCTAGTACGGTAGGCTCCCCCAATTTTTGCATTAACGGATTTACAAATAGCAGTGATGTGGAGATCGAACTCAAGGGATTCATCAAGAAGAATGCCCAGGTATTTGAAGGAAGTAGTGTTGACTAAGGGGGAATTATCAGCACAGGATATTTTGAGGGAGTCTCTATTTCCTTTTAATTTAGCTGGGGAGCCAAATAGCATAAAATGAGTTTTACTTGTATTAAGAACAAGGTGATTCACAGTCAGCCAGGATTGTATGTTTAGGAAGTCAGAAGCAAGGGAGTTGTTTATGTCCGATACATTTCTGGCACTGTGGTAGAAGACCAGGTCATCCGCATAGAGCAAGGAGGAACAGGTAGGTGCCTGAGATGGAAGGTCATTAATGAAAATAGTGAAAAGCAGGTGACCAAGCATTGAGCCCTGAAGAATGCCAACCTGTATGGACGACAGATTGGACATGGCCGAGTTGAAAACAACAGCCTGCTGCCGATTGGATAGATAGCTGTGGAACCAGTTCACCAATTCAGCTGAGAATCCAAGGGAGATGAGTTTTGTAAGGAACAAGGTATGATTAACCAAGTCAAATGCCTTGGTTAGATCAATGAAAATGGCATCTGTCAGGAGACCAGAATCCAAGGCAGACTAAATGTCATTAGTAAGTTTTAGGAGGGCTGTAGAAGTACTATGGCCTTTACGGAAGCCATGCTGTGAACCAGAGAGGAGGTTATGTTGCCTTAGATACTCAATGGTTTGGGTTGCCACTAATTTTTCTAAGATTTTACTAAGCACAGAAAGGATAGCAATGGGTCGGTAATTAGCCATATCTTTAGGATCACCTTTTTTAGGATAGGAGTTAATCTGGCTATATTCCATATGTTGGGGACTACATCATGGAATAGTGACAAGTTAAACATTTTAGTCAAAGGAGAGGCCTTGAGAGGGGCTGCAGTTTTCAGGAGTCTAGATTCCAGACTGTCAGCACCAAAGCTAGCGGTGTCTGAGATAGAGAGTAGCAACTTTAGGACTTCAACTCTTGTAACGGTCCGAAACCTGAATAGTGGACGAGAGAGCATAGGTTCAGTAACCACAAGAGTGGAAGAGGAGTAAACAGTGGGGAAGGAGGCAGAGTAGCATGTTAGATCCGAGAAATGACAGTTGAAAGAGTTAGCAATAGTCACTGGATTGTTACAATGTACGACATTTAGTAGCATATCATTTGAGGTACTCAGCTTATTTCTTCCAAAAAGAGCTTTAATGACTGACCAGAATTTTTTCGAGTTGCCTCCAGCTATTATTAATAGATCTTTATGTAACCCCTTTGTTACCCGGGGTTACTAGAATCCCAGTAAGACCTAGTGGTAGGCAGGGAAGGCAGCTTGTGAAACTCCAGTTAAATGGGTTTCACACTGTCTCACTCTGTCCTCAGTCACAGCTGAGACTAAAGGGATGACATCATTATAGAATTGTCACAGCTGCATGAGCCACATTCGGAATCTTCAGCTCAGAGTAAGTTAGAATCTTGGGAATTCAAAGTCAGTCTTCAGTTTGTCTTTAAGCAAACAAGAAGGACACCAGTAGTGTCTGTTTACCCTCCTCCCTCGGGGGGGGGGGTGAGGAAAAGTTCTTTGTGGGTTCCAGGGGCAATCCCCTTCTCCCGCCTTGGGAAGAAAGCTGCCTGTTTTAATTTAAGTTCAGTCTGTTCATATATAACAGCAAAGGTTACATTTCTTCGCCTGTGGGGCACCTGCAATGAATGGGTGAGTGTTTGGCCTCATTGGAAGGGGCAAACAACTTATTTTCTTCAGTTGGATTTCAAGTACTGGGGACTGCTATTTGGGAGAACTATGTCAACTAGGACAAACAAATAGAGCAGTCATCTGTTTAAAGTGTTAAAGTTCATTGTAGAGGGGGTGCTTCAGGTCATCCACCGTCAATCTACAGTTTTAAAGTCTAAAGTTCAGTGTGTTCAGAGAAATGGCCGGGTATGGGCTGTGGGAGCTGGAGGTGGATAGATCCCCATCTTTAGTAACCAGGTCCACCTCTACGGATTTCTTCTGTGTTTTTGCTACTTGCCTCATGCGCTTGGCCAGTGATGGGGTGGGTACCCAGACGTGGGTCGCAACTTGAAAATCTCTCTAGGAGTCATAGACTTCAAGTGGGTGTGGAGCCACGGATGGGAACATTACTCCTTGTTTGATGGGAGTCTCCTGTTTGATGGGAGTTTCAATTGGAAGTACGAAACAAATTCTCAGGAGTCACAGACTTCAAGTGTGTGGGGAGCCACAGTTTGGGAGCCTCCTTGTTTGATGGGATGTCTTTCCAAGTAGAGTTTGGGTTCATTGCCAAGGGACCATCAGTTGAGTGGTCGGCAGGGGAGCCGGCCAGTCAGGCTGTGTATCCAATGCGCATGCAAAGTCCGGGCTGAGTGCCTGGTGGGTCCAAAGCCAGACAACTGTTGTAGTGTTCATTCTTCAAATGGACCGCTGTGTTTAACCTCTAATCTGCATTACAGTTGCGTAGCCCTGTGGGGGACCATACAGAGCTTTGTTTATGTTCAGTGAATTAATAAATAAAGCCACACTGAAAAATCCCAATTCTAGTTCTGGACATTACAGTTATTGCTTCCTGTAGCTGGATTTACTTGGGTGCCCCTGTGCAGAGTAGTCAAACCTAGGTCTCTTGTGCCAAGTAGCCTCATCCTTCCCTGAACCCGTAGATACCCCTATGTATATCCATGCTACAAATGTGGACGCATAGAGGGGTTATATTTACAGAAGGTGCTTTTGGGTAGGCAAGTATTCCTTTTGTAAGAGTTTCTCAGGGCTCTATAATGATTGTAATCATTCAGCAGCCCAGAGGCCTTGAAAAGCTGCCAACTTTTGTCCCTAGCCTGGAGTTGGGTAAGAAGATCTTTAGTGAGCCACTTAGTTTGTGTGCCATGAATGGGGCGTGACACGAGGAGTGTGAAGGTCCTGGAGACACCCAAACTTTTCAAGGAAGTAGTCAAGGGCACTCTGAACTTCAGAGGAGGTAAAGATGGGTGACCAGTCAACCATACATAGGTTCTGCAGAAACTGTGCCTGATGAAAAGCTGGCAGATTTCGAATGGTGATTAATTTTGGGGGAGGAGATGGTTGTCTAGCAGCATGCCAGATGTAGAAAATTGGGGAGTGGTCACTTATCAAATAAGCATGGGTTCCAGCAGAGATGATGCAGTCAAGATGGTTCGTAAGGACCCAATCAATTAGAGTGCTAGATCGGGGGGGGGCATAACCCTAGTTGAGTCAGCGATCAATTGGTGAAGGTTGTGGCCTTGCACTAAGGTGTGGAGGGACTGACAGGACCTACCAGACCAGTTAAGGTTTAAGTCACCTAGGATGATGACTTCATTATGTCTGATGGCCGTGTCCACCAGGGAAAGGAGTTTGACTAGTCCAGAGACACCACCCGTGGGAGGGTTATAGGCACACACTATGTGTAGCCTTTTAGAACCAAGTTGAAGAGTAGTGTGAATAAATTCTCAGTGTGAGAGAGTGGGAGAGACATTACGATGTAAAGAGAGGTGAGGTTTATAGATGATAGCAACACCTCCACCACGTTTAGAAGAGGACCTATCTTGCCTTACAATTTTGTAGTTAGGAAGAAGGCATGGGTGATCAGGGGTTGCAGCCAGGTCTCAGACAAGCAGAGGATGTCAGGATTACATAGAGTAATCCATGCCTCAAGTTCTGTTAGATTGTGGGGAAGACACCTGATGTTCATGTGAACAATACACAGACCCTTAGCATCATTCCAGGAGGTGTTAGTGTGGGAGATGTTACTTCCTGGCCTTGGATTTGGTTCAATATCCCCCAGATAAAATAAGTGCCAGGAGGAGCAAGTACCACAATGTCCGATGGATAAAAGTGGTTGGTAGGGTGGAAATGCGAAGAAAGATGTTTTGTAATAAGTAGGCTGCATGGTAAGCAATCCTATTAGGGACAAAAAATGGAGATGTGGCTAGTGGCATATGGGATAGAATAAGCATGTTGGAGAAAGTGTAATCTTTGGTGCGAAAGTGGGGACCATTTATAGAAGATGGACAACTAACCTCCGGGATCTACATGATGGGAGCAAGAATAGAAGCTGCCAGAAATATAACACGGAGGAAAGAAATCTAATAGTTAGGATGAGGGGTAGGCATTTTAGGAGGGGTAGGCAGCAAGGAGGGGGTGAGAAGAGAAGAGAAGAGAAGAGGAGTAGTAAAAGATTATGGTGCAGAAAACGCACAGAAAATGAACTAGTTATTTGGCTGGGAAGTAGAAGATCACACAGAATTTTTAAGAATTCAGACGCCCTCTAGTGGCAGTGGAATATAAGGTGCAAGTGAGAAAGTAGAGAGATAGTTAAAATATCACCCACTCCCACTAGACGTGGCAATTAAGCTACCACAACTATATAACTAATGCCAGCCAAGGGTGGGAGTAGTGGGGGGCGAGTGCAGAGCAGCCACGAAGCGGCTGTGGGATGACAGAAGAGCCAGCTGCCCGTTTGCAGACTGTTTGCAGTCCTGTCCCTAAGGAGAAGCCTCACAGTGATGTGAGTCCAGATTCAGTGATTCAGCAGTGATACTTTAGCCACCCAAGAGCAATTTAGCGAGTCCGGCTAAGGGGACTAGTATTAAGGCATTAGCTAACTTTGCTTAGGGCAGCCTGTGAATTACACAGCACACCAGATCACCAAGTGCTGCTAGGAAATATTTGAAACTGGCGTCAGGTTCGTGGAGAAGCTCCCTAGTTTACCAAATTGCTTAAAATTGAAGTGGAAGCTAGCAGCACAAACCCTCGTTTAGGCAAGTTCTTAATTTTTAAAGTGGGGCTCTGTTTCAAAAGTTTGTGAAAGGAGAAAACTCTGTTCGTAATTACAGGGATAGTTGATCCAAGCGTATCAGTCCAGAAAAGGCACCATGATTTAAATCTAAGGACAAAGAGCTTCAGCTGCGTATGTTACCGAAAGTTCCATGAAGCAGGGAGGTCAGCAAATTACCTTGGATCCTCAGGGCGAGCATCTCAGTTTGCTCCAGGGCAGGGAAGCCCTCCTTAAGCAGGGGCTAGGAGAGAGGGAAGAAGGAATAGCACACTGTTTAAATAGGGTGAGGACTGCAAAAGGGACAGTAATTGGAGGAGCTAGGGAGAAGGGAGGAGCAAGATAGAGAGAGAGAGGGAAGGGGAGGGGAGAGAGTGAGCGCAGAGAGGAGAAATACAGTGAACTACACTTTAAACCGGATTTAGGTGTCTCAAGGCAAACAGTTCAAGGCAACCAGTGTAAAAACAGTACATATTCACACATTAATAGGACCAGGTGGTCACCTATGAGATAACAGTGGCTCTAAGTACATTAAAACACCATGAGGGCACAATATTTTACATACAAATAACAAATCATTGTAGCAGCTCCCGTTCTCCTAGGACCAAAGAGCCAGCCCCCCGTTTGCAGACTGTTTGCAGTCCTGTCCCTACGGAGAAGCCTCGCAGTGAGGTGAGGTGAGTCCAGATTCAGCGATTCAGAGTCCGGCTAAGGGGACTAGTATTAAGGCATTAGCAAACTGTGCTTAGGGCAGCCTGTGAATGTACACAGCAAGCCAGATCGCCAAGTGCTGCTAGGAAATATTTTAAACTGGTGCCAGTTTTCATGGAGGCGCTCCCTAGTTTACCAAGCTAGCAGCACTAACCCTCATTTAGGCAAGTTCTTAATTTTTAAAGTGGGGCTCTGTTTCAAAAGTTTGTGAAAGGAGAAAACTCCGTTCGTAATTACAGGGATAGTTGATCTGAAGGTATCAGTCCAGAAAAGGCACCGAGATTTAAATCTAAGGACAAAGGGCTTCAGCTACGTATGTTACCAAAAGTTCCACGAAGCAGGGAGGTCAGCAAATTACCTTGGATCCTCAGGGCAAGCATCTCAGCTTGCTCCAGGGCAGGGAAGCCCTCCTTAAGCAGGGGCTTGGATCCTCAGGGCGAGCATCTCAGCTTGCTCCACGACTCGGTCATGGTTGGAAAAGAACTGAGGAGTATCAGGGGCCTCCCCTTTATTCATGTGGGAGAGCACATCAGGTAACAGGAAGTGGAGGCCCCTGGAAGAGACTGCTGGGAAATCATCTGGAGGAAGTTATGCCTATGGCTGGATATCCCATGTGTTATGGCCTGCTACAAGAGATTGACCTGAAGAAAATCAATAATTGCCCAACCTCATGGGATTCACCTTGTGGTGAAATGAAATTATCAGCAACTAGACAGTAGTTTTACATAAAACTCTGACCTGTGATGTACTGCCGAATGTTTAACAACAGGCTCTGAGGATTTAACAACTAGACCTCTACCCCTCATTTCCTATTCAGTTTAATGGCGGACACATTTTTATACTTTATGAAATTGTAGTGTGGTCCCTCAAGATTCTGTTAACAACAAACATCCCTTCTGGAGGCTCTGATTCAAGATGTGGTAGTCCTTATACAAAACAAACATTGTCTTAGACACCAGAAGCTATTTATTCTGCATTATTTAATCTTCTCTTTTAAAATCACTATGTACCAAACATTCACTCAGCCAGCACTGATTTGTCAGTGTATCACAACATATTTCTTCACTGCTTCCGCAAGACGCGCTGACTAGTATTGTTAATTTGCAGAAAAATGAGTAAAAAAAATAGCACTTTCATAAATAAAGGAGCTGAATTGAATGCACACAAAGAAATAAAAGGTACTGCATGAGTTTAAAGAGAAGGTAATGAATAAATAACAAAATTAATAGAGATTAAAATTGTATTAGTGAAAAGAAGTCTGTTTAATGTAATGTATCTTTATATTCTAGCAGCCAGACTAAGTGGATTGGAGAAAATGAATTCAAATAATGGAGAGAAACAATAGGTGATGATATGTTGCATGTCTGAAATAACAATGTTTTATATCTTTTGTGTATAAAAGTAATAAAAGTAAAAGGTTTACTGTTGATTAAGCAAAT
The DNA here is from genome assembly GCA_016271365.2 of Neoceratodus forsteri. Classification (NCBI taxonomy): domain Eukaryota; kingdom Metazoa; phylum Chordata; order Ceratodontiformes; family Ceratodontidae; genus Neoceratodus; species Neoceratodus forsteri. The sequence goes on along the minus strand of CM057455.1, from coordinate 1,361,097,758 downwards.
GTTTTGAATATGGAAGTGATAAAGTTGTCTGTCAAACTGAACAAGACTGCACAGCAGTGAAGATAATTATTTTCTGATAGTAACTTACTAAACAATACTTCAGTCATTTATTGATAATAACTGACCATATATTTTCAATAATATCTGTACATATAGCGTGTCCTGGGGAAGCAGTAAGGAAATATGCTATGAAACACTGACAGACCAGTAGCCGGTCAAAACTGCTAAACGATAAGAGTGCGGAAAAAACTCGTAGAGAAAAGAGCTTGAGTGATCACAGCTACAGGAAGACAATAGCGTGGTACATTACAGCGTTGTACCTGTAGCTGTGATCACACTCGACCAGTAGTCAAAGGCCATGTCTCCATGTGAACCACACTGCTCTTGTGGTGCAGAGGTTAGTGTGACAGGTCCTAAGAGGCAGTGCAGGCCAGGTTGACAGTGGTTTGAGTCCAAGCCTAATTTGTGTTATTTTTTTTTTTCTGTTGCAGAAAAGACAGCATCCACCCCCATCCTGATTATTCTTCCCTCCTCTGAGTTTTGCCCACCCCTGGAGTTGATTATATAATTTAAGGAGGGTGCAGGGTTGGAGTACCCTAAATAAAATATTGGCAGGTCATGAGCACTTTGACTTCCCCCTCTCTCCCGCTTTATTAAATTGAGTGTCCCTCCCCCAGCTTTCTTCCCCCAAGTTGCATCCCTCACCGCTCTGTTCTCCCGACTTGCATCCTCAAGCTCCAGAGTATGGACTGTATGTGGTTGCTGTTTTTTCATGCTGCTGTCTTTGACAGCACTCTTTTACTGGTGTTCAGTTTGACCACATTACATTTTTTAGCAGTTTTTGACCTGAACCGATAGACCAATCCTGGATGATTGAATGTTCGGTAGATGATTTTTGTTTTGCTACTCTTCTTAACCCCCTCTCCAGAAGCCCACGTTCGGAAGAGAGCCAAAGCCCCTTCCCCCAATGTATACTGGCTGGCACCGATCATTTTCTCCCAGGGCTTACCCCCCCCCAGCAGGGTCAGCGGGTGGTACCCCAGGCCCCCAACAAAGACCGGATCCAGTTCTGGTCAGTGCCGCAGCTGGTCGGGGAGTGGGACCTGTGAGCTCTCCATCATCCAGCTGCCAGAGATCTTTTTCCAATTTCTGGCTGGAAGTGGGGTGTGCAATGACAGTGCCACGCATGCTCCTGTGCGCATCCTGTTGGCATCTGCCTGCCTCCGCCCACCGTGGACAGCGTCGGTGCACCGGCCCCCAGCCTCCGCTAGGGGCCAGGCAAGCACCAGTTACTGATCTCCTCCCTAGAGAAGGACAGCTGTCCTTGAGATGCTTGATCCTTTTCCTCCCTGGCTGACTGCTGGCGACCCGCTTGCACTGCGAACATGGGTAGCCGGAGTGGCAGGAGGTAAGGCAGGATGCCTCAGCCCTCCGAGCCACCAGGCCGGCTCAGTAGATAATGATTTTTAAAAAGATGAAATAATAAAAAATATTGGTTGCAGCTTTTGGCATCCAAGACTCTGTCTGTTCTGGACAAAATTTAACAATCACCCCTACAGAAATTGTGAGATCCCCCTCCACTTCGCTGAGTTTGACCATGGGATCCTAGATGTTGGCTGTATTTAGGAGCTGATTTTACCATTTCCAAATTCCACACCTTTCTTAAAGATGAAGATGCAAATTCTTATGAATTTGACTAATGTAATCTTTTTTTGTGAATGGCCTGGCCATTGAATGGTCTGCATAGTGAAGTGGTCCATGGCACTTCTGCATACAACTGGGTCTTTGTTATAATTACTGATAGTGACCAGACTAAAATGCAGTACTGTTCATGTGTTATATCCCAAAGTGCTTTACTACCATTGATGTCTGTGTATGAATGTGTGGAAACTACATAAAAATCAGTAGTATCAGCGGCGTGCAACTACACAGTGAGCAAGGCACAAGTGCCACACGGCATGAACAAATGGCACCACAGGATGTACACACTTGGGGGGGGCGTGTCAGCAAGGACTGAGTAGCATTATGCGCACCCCACAGAGGCGGGACCTGGTTATGCAGGACTGCCCCTTAACCCCACCATATACGGGCATGGCATACATCCAGTGTAGCAGCACAGACCTGAATGCTGCACAGCACACAGCAACACACAGTATGGTGGAATTGGAAAAAGGTGTGGAGGGCAGCCCCCCACCACAGGGATGGGAGGAACTGGCAGATGCCTGCAGTGATCCGCTCCCTGGCCGTGTCTGCACATGTGACAGTACATGTCCTAGAGCTCCAAATTTTACAGGCGGCTAGATCTCGGTGATGGTCAGTGATATACAGCAGCACTACAGTTGGCTGTATGGGACATAGGCATTGACACCACCCCCAAGATAAAGGCCAGACTGTGGCTGGATGTCCAAGCTGGTGTCAACATCACCAGGCCAGTGGCCCGATCCCTGACCACCCTCAAGCACAAGTGGCATGACCTGCATGCCACGATCAAGAAAAGGGTGGCCACAGCCACATGGGCATGCCAGGGCACAGGTGGTGGGCCACTGAGTAGGGATGCCCAGCTCACACCACTGGAGAGGATGGTTTTCGAGATACTAACAGATGTAGATGTCCACAAAGAAGTCGATGGTGTGGATACCATGGTGGGTAGTTGCCACCAGTTGGGAAGAGGACATGTGGGGAATGCGCCCAATGCAAGTAGTAGCTGCCATGCATTGCACACACAGACACATCCACCATTTCACAACCGGCTGCAGTTAGGCCCATGCAGTTCATGGCCATGGCAGATATGCAGTGGGCAAGGGGAACCAGCAGCCATCACCTGGATGCCTCAGGTAGGTGTGCGTGCCACTGGCAACACAGGTGGGGAGTGGTGTCAGTACAGACACACAACATAATAATGTGCACATTCTCTACTCACAGGTATGTAGATGGAGACTGAGACACAGCAGGACAGCAACACTGATGGGAAGAGCACAGTGGTACTACATGACGATGACACTGTGTCAGCTGGCGAAGCACCTGCCAGAGGAGGAGCATAGCATGTGCAGTGTACAAACCCACTGCCACACCACTGAAGCACAAGACAAAGCAATGTGTGCCCCCAGTGGCACTGCCTGAACACCCACACCACCCATGGGAAAAGGTACCAGGGGCGAGGTACCATAATTGTGCCTGGACAACAGTGGGGATGAGAGGACCTCGGCATGGCCGCCAAGACACAGCTGGACACTGCATGCACATACCTTCATAGAGGCACAGTACCATATGCTACAGCAGCTGGAGAGACAGACAGGCTGGAGGCATCGAAACAGAACACAGTGGCACTCATCATCCTGACAGAAGAGGCAAGAGGAATGCACAGCAGTAGTGAGCAGTGCACCACTGTACAGCAGCTAATATTGCAGCACCTACGTGGGCACTCCACTCCATCCATCCATGCAGCACACACACCTCCACCCACAATGGATGGGGAAACCCAGTGGTCCCCACCCATGGCTGACCCTGAGCGGTTCCAGGTTGCACAATGGTGCACACCGGCCACCCCACCAGCAGTTGTGGCACAGCAAGCAGTCCCTACCGCTGACACTGTCCCAAGAGAACCAAACCCCCAGGTGGCTCACAGTCATGATGTGTGCACACAGGCAGACACAGTCAGTGATGTCAGCAGCCAGGACATGGCTGCTGGCGATGTTTCGGATGGGGTATCCTCTGACCTATCACAGGCCACTAGGCGGGCACACGGTAGGCCATTGCCCCATGCACACACCAGACAAACTAGCACATGAACATCTGCATGGCGACAGGCACAGACAGACAGGCACCCTACAGAATAGCACCACCATGCCAGACAATCAGGCACACAGCAGTGGCATGCCACTATGCAGGCCAGGGGCTACATCCCAAACCACAAGGACAAGCCACACATGACCACTACCAAGGTACTAGTCAGCCCTCACCCCTCCCACTGGTATGGTACACATGACACTGTGCTGTTGCATGCACACTCCCACAGTTCTGTACTAAGCACCCCGCACGCCTGTGCCCCCCATGTCTGTACAGTACACTAAACACAGTGATGCTGCACAGTCCAAACCACATAACTGTACCATGCACGAAGCACACATGGGAACCCCCCCCACACACACATCTGCACAGTACACTACACACTGTGAGGTTGCACACTCCAAACCACATAACTGTACCATGCACCAAACACACTGGTGCCCCCCCCTGCCTGCACAAACAGTCACACAGCGCATGTCACTGAGCCGATGGCAGGGGCCCCTCCAACACAGCCATGCACCTGGATGTGCTAGGGCAAGATGCAGCCACATCCAGGTAATACCATCACATGCGCCCGCACTCACCTCCCCCCCCCCGATATGAGTGCACTCAGTGAGTGGTGGCATCATCGTGCACCTGCATCACACAGCATCTGTGACACACACTGCCTTCCAATGTGTACCATGGCCCCATGGGGCACACACAGCTGGGCATGACTGCATCACACACAACGAATGGGGGAACACACTGATGCACATGCAGCACCGCACATGGTGACTGTGTTGGTGGTTCTCACTACTGTTGGAATGTCGCCTCAACCAGTGCCTGTCATGCCGCACAGCCACCCACTGTTCAGAGCTCATGGTGTGGCACCTCCTCAGCCTCACTATCTTGAGGGTCTGCAGGTGGTATCTGTGGCAGGGTTGTGTTGCCACATTTTTGCAACATTATGTAGCATGGCACATGCGGTGAACACCCTGCACCCATTGTCACCAGTAATATTGAGTACTTTGTGTTGTGGCACAATACAGTGCTATGGCACTGAGAACAGTGGAACATTTTAACATGTTTCCACGGAGGCTTTGGTGGGTGTCTGAAGACAACTGTACAGACAACAACAGAGTGGGAATCCTGTGGCATGTGCTTGGCTATGACAAGGTATGTGGCAACCAATGGTGTGGGGCTGTGGGACACTGTGGGTAGTGGCAGCTGTCCATGGTGCTAACCTGTTGTCATTCTTGTCCCCCACAGGATCAACATGGGAAGCCAATGCATCTCGAGTTCCTCCCGCTTGAGCAGCCTGATGGAGCCGTGTGCGTCATCAGTACCCTCCCTCACCGCAGGATATGCTGGCACCTGCTCTACCTCACCTATATTAGCCTGTGACTGTATAGGCTGGAGCTGCAGTACAAGGATGGCTTGTGGCAGGTGTATGTACCCTCAGCGGTAAGTGCACAGCCACCATGCAGGGGCCCTGTGCCCTTGGTCAGGCATAGTTGCATGGCACACATCACTGCTGTGGACTAATGTTGTCTCCATTTGCCTTATAGCATTACAAGAGATCAGTCTAGCAGATCATGCTGCAGTACGTGGGGGTCCTGTGTGATGACCAGGAGGATGAAACAGATGACAGCAGAAGCTCCACTGAGTAGTCGACTAACATGCCATGTGTGCAGATGTATGCCTCGCCACTGTGCTGTGTGGACATGGGGGGGAGGGCTGGTAGTTCTGCTTTGGGAGTGTGGTGTGCGTCCCCACTTTCAGATTACTGTGTTATGTGTCTGTTCCCATGCTGAGGCTTTGTTTGAAACTCTGGCATTTTTTTGTGTGTTTCATTAACTGTTGTTGTCAAATAAACCTTTGTACGAATGTCCTGTGTGGTTACTGTGTTATGGGCTAAGCGTGCCATGTGGGCTGGGGGGTGGAGGACTGAACTCACTGTCACTCTCATGGTGACTGGCAGGGTGCACCCCCATGTGGGTGAATCCTGGTGCAGTTGCGTCTGTGTCCTCCATTTGTGACACATGGGGCGGTCACACATCGCATGCATGTGTGGGGCAACACTGGCAGATCAGCCATATTGCATGACGAGGCACACATGGCTGCCTGAACACCCATAGTGTGGTGCATACCATGTGGCCCGTGGTGCGGGGACACTGTCCTCCACCCAGGCCACACCCCCTGGCACTCCTGCCATGCACACACTGGCCCACAAGCCCACACTGGTGTGGTTCATCACATGTGCAGTGTGGACCATCCAGGTGTGTGTGTGGCAGTTGTCCATGGGGTGAGTCCCACTGCCCATACAGTTTGCAGGCATCCACTGGCATTTCCAGGCTGATGGCATCGATCCACATACAGTTATGGCAGCCCTTCCCCTGGCGTAACTACATGCCTTCCTGTCGCACATGCTTTTGTGCTGCATGCAGGTTACTCTTGCACCCCACACTATGCGACTGTGACAGAGTGACCCCTATCTTAAGGTTTTCCCCTTCCTCCTGCCCTCAATTAGAACTGAAGGCCTAGAAGCCTTGAAATGTGCTGGTTTGCTGGCTAATAAAAAAGCACTGTAAAAGATGCTCCTTTAGGACTTAGTGCAGTCAAAATTGATGCCTGTACATTTTAAATCGTATAAAGTGCCTGAGTGCAGTGAAATGATTAAAGTGCATAAGGTGCCTCATTATACAATATTGATAAAAGTGCTGCTCAATACCTGATACTAAAAATAATATCCATTTGGTATACACAGCTGCTAAAAGGACTTGTTCAGACTGTAGCTGCTTTATTTGAGGCTACAAATCCTGTTGGTTAATGAAATAGCAATAAGAGGACAGAATTGTGTCCTGCCAGTGAATCTGTCTGGGGTACACTGTATACGTAGTCCAAAGAGGTTGCAGCCTTGTATAGTACATATTCTTAAGCTTAGCAGGCTGTTTGTGATGGCCTTACTGCCATTAAGGCCTGAGAGTGAAAGGACAATCTTCTTGGAGGTGCAAGCTGCATTTTAAACAGTTGGGAGCTGGGAAGAAGACAAAATATTGAACTTGGAATCAACTTGGAAACAGAATCTTGCTCACATCTGAGGGAGGTGTACCTTACTTTAAATGTTACACTTGTTATTGCTGTTTTGGGTTTGCAATACTGTTTTGTAGATTGGGAGATTAAACCTGGGGGATTGAAATACTGCATACTTTTTCTTCCCTTGTGGACAGCTGGCTTGTTGTGGACTAGTATTTCAGACACATTTTGTATCAAACTATTATTGGTACTGTGAATTATTCACTGGGCTGAGGATTTTCCATCGTAGGTCGTAGTGCAGATTAGTGGGTTGTGTATTTGACCCACACATTGTCTCAGGTGGTAGAAACTGGTTTTATCTGACTGCATTCAAAGCTCACACTACCAGGTTGTATAATGCTCTGCTTACATCATAAATATTGGACTCAACTGCTTTATTTTTCTGTGTTTGAAATTGTTTTGTGCAGGGTATATTTTCTGGTAGATTATTGTGCAGGTTGTCTTCCTGGAAGGAAGGAAAGCACTCACAAGGGTGGTGGATCAGAGCTGTAGCTGATTGTTTCTGGAGAGCATGGGCGTGGGTCCCCCAACCCACCCCTTACCCAATCCACCCCAAGGAAGTCATTTCCTTTATACCAAGGGTTCTGACATCTCTTCTCCAAAAGGGCAAAGGACATACACCTGTCATATCCCAGGTACCCCAGCACACTGCATAAGGGGTAAATGAACTCACACACTAACAAACAAGAAAAAAAAAGAAAACATTTAAAAAGGATGGGTGTGAGACATTTGGGGAGTGGTGCAATGCACTGTCTATGGGACGGCAGCCTTCTGAGAGACATTCTGGAGGCTGTGATGCTGCCCTATTTGTAGGCACCTCTCTGCTCTGAGGGAGGAGGTTGCCCGTCTCCAGTCTGAACTGGCAAGGAGTAGGGAAACTTCCTCCCCCACCCAGGGACCACCAAGGCTGCCACCGCTGCCTCAGAGGTTGCCAAGAAAGAGGCGTGGTTGGACCACAGTGGGCTCTGGGAGGGTGAGGATGGTGGAACAGAGGTGCATCCCTCCAGCTGTACCTCTCCACAGTTCATACACCATCCTGGTGAAGCATGGTTCCTCTATGGAGGCACCCACAGTGGAGACCAAGGAGGATGCTGGGAACCTCCACAAGGAAGACCCAAAGGAGGGTCGCATGGGACCCCACAGGGGAAGGAAACAGCTCCTGGTGGGGGACTTAGTTGTTAGGAAGGTAAAACTGGGGGAGGGAGGGGAGAGGGAGGTAAGGTGCCTGCCCAGTGCCATAGCTTGGAAGGACAGGAAGCAAATCCTCAGGATCACAGAAGCAGCAGCACATGAGAGAGAGCCAGATGTCATTGTCCACCTAGGTACAAATGACCTAGCTGGGAATGGGATCAGAGCAGCACAGGAGGAGGTTGTGGAGTTGGAATGGGGCCATAGACAAGTAGCATGCATGGTAACCTTCTCAGAAGTGCTGCCTGTCTATGGCATGAGTGAGGCTAGGGTACTCCGTACCATGGGATTCAATGAATGGTTAAAAAACTGGTGTGGAGCACAGGGTTTTGGCTTCACTGGGGACTGGTGGTCCACCTGGAGGGATACAGGCCTATACTGGCAGGATGGACTGCATCTGTCCAGGAGGGTAACCAGGGTCTTAGGTGATAGGTTTAAATGCTTCATAGGAAGCTTTTAAACTAGCCAAGGGGGGAGGCATGGAAAAGTAACAAAGAATTCCCACCCTCCCCCCACAAAACAGGGTAGTTATTGAAGTAAACACCAAAATAGAGAAGTCGATGGGAAGAAGGACAGAGATCAACAGAGAAAAAGACAAATGCAGTAAGGGCAGGGATGGGGCTAAAAGGGGTAAGGCCATCAAAAAATGGAGGGTGATGAGTACCAATGCCATAGTCTAGGTAACAAGATTCCTGAACTAGTGGCCTAGATGGAAGAGGGACGGCTGGATATTGTGGCAGTCACAGAAACATGGTACACAGACAGCCATGTCTGGGATGTCAGCATACTTGGGTATACAATCTACAGGAGGGACAGGGAGGGTAAAAGAGGAGGGGGAGTAGCTCTCTACATAAGGGAAGGGATCAAAGCAATGGAACTAAACAGGGAGGAGAGGAGGCACTGTGGGTCACCTTGGAGACAGGAAATTGCACCACTATCTGCACGGGTATTGTTTACAGACCCCAACTCAGGGCGAGGAAAGGGACAAGGAAATAATAGAAGGCATCCTTAGAATGGCAGAAAAAGGGGAAATATTTTTGATGGGGAACCTGAATATGCCAGATGTTGACTGGAGCACAATTGCTGCAGCCACATCCAAGAACAGGGTCCTTCTCGATGCCCTACAGGGGGTATGCTTCAAACAGCTAGTGTTGGAATCCACTCAGGAGGAAGCAATTTTAGACCTGGTACTCTCAAACGGGGACAAAGAGAGGATCTCAGATTTAGAAGTGGGCATCCTTCTGGGAACACATGACGACCAACCAGTGTGGTTCATTATAAACACAACCGTAGAGTCAAGCCATACAAAAGCGAGGATACTGCACTTTAGGAGGGCTGACTTTGTCAAAATTGGAGAGTGCATAAGGAATGCACCAACAAATGGGCAGGAAGGTGGGGTGGAGGAACAATGGAGAAAAATCAAAACTGCCATCACAGAGGAAACAAGCCTTTGTGTGAAACAAATAAAACAAAATGAAGGGAAAAACAATATTGTTCTCATAAGAGGTGGCAGGGAAGGTTATTGAGAAAAAGATAGCATTCAGGAAGTATAAGGAATCACAGAGGGAGCAGGACAGGGAACTGTATTGGTTAAAGCAGAAGGAAGCAGGGAGAGCAGTCAGAATAACAAAGGCCCAAACACAGGAAAAGATAGCCAACTCAGTTAAGAAGTGGGATGAAACCTTTTATACAATAGGTACATTATGGAGCAACAAAAGACAAAGGGAGGGAAGGATAGTGAGGCTTGATAAAGGGAAGTGGAGGTGGGGAGGGTGACAGTGAAAAGGCAGAGATCATGAATGAATACTATTGCTCAGTATTCACAAAAGAAGAGGAGGGGGAGGCACCTAAACCAAACAATAGAAGCACTCTGGATAAGGGGGGTCAATACCAGTCCATTCACAGAAGAAAGGGTGACGAAAGAACTCCTAAAACTCAAGGTGGACAAAGCAATGGGGCCTGATGGGATTCACCCAAGAATTTTAGAAGAACTAAGGGGAGAACTAGTGACACCACTGACAACCCTTTTTAACAAATCATGGGAGGATGGTGTGGTATCTGAGGGCTGGAGGAAAGTGGATGTTATTCCCCTCCACAAAAGTGGGAGCAAGGCAGAGTCAGGAAACTACATATCTGTTAGTTTGACCTCAGTGGTAGGGAAATTATGGAATCACTTCTGAAAGAAAGAACTGTCAAGTACCTAGAGGTCAGCGGGGCACAGGACCCAAGACAGCATGGATTCACAGCAGGGAGGTCATGTCAGATGAATCTAATAGATTTCTTTGACTGGGTGACCAAAGTAGTAGACCAGGAAGGGGCTATGGATGTGGTCTACCTAAACTTTAACAACACATTTGACACAGTCCCACACAAGAGATTAACAAACAAGTTAGCCAGCCTGAGAGTGTGTCCCAGGGTGGTAACCTGGGTAAAACATTGGCTGGACAACAGGACACAGAAGGTAATAGTAAACAGAGTTCATTCCAAGGAAAGGGGTGTTACTAGTGGGGTACCGCAGGATTCAGTACTGGGACCGGTCCAGTCCTCATTGATGTCTTTATAGGTGACATTGCGGAGGGTCTGGAAGGAAAAGTATGCCTCTTTGCAGACAGCACAAAGATCTGCAACAGGGTTGGTACACGGGGGGATAATGAGAAGGGACTTGGAAAGGTTGGAGGAATGGTCAAAAGTATGGCAGCTTAGATTCAATGCAAAGAACTGCAAAGTAATGCACCTGGGAAACAAAAACCCTGGGGAAGAGTACACAGTGGGGAGGAGGTACTAACAACAACAAAAATGGAACAGGACTTGGGGGTAGTAATATTATACTACCTTAAGGTAGGCAAGCAATGTGAGAAGGCAGTAAGGAGGGCTGGGAGATACTGGAATGCACAGGGAGAGGCATTACCAGTAGAAAACATAAGTTATTATCCCTCTGAACAGACAGTTGTTGAGACCCCATCTGGAGTACTGTGTGCAGTTCTGGAGACCCCATCTCTGCAAGGACACAGACAGGATGGAGGAAGTCCAGAGGAGGGCAACTAAAATGGTGCAGGGTCTGCACCAGAAGCCATATGAAGAGAGACTAAAGGAGCCTAATATGTATACCCTAGAGGAAAGGGGGGGGGGGCATGATAGAAACATTCAAGTACCTCAAAGGAATCAACCAAGTCCAGGAGGGTAGCATCTTTCAGAAAAAGAGATACACAAGAACAAGGGAGCACAATTTGAAGATAGAAGAGGGATGGTTTAGGAGCAACATGAGGAAGTATTGTTTCACAGAGAGGGTGGTGGATGCATGGAACAGTCTTCCAGAGGAGGTAGTGAGGTCAAAAACAGTGGAGCAATTAAAGAATGCAAGGGACAGACACAAGGCAATTCTAGTGGTGGGTAGGAGGAGGTAGGCTGTTGGTTAACTAGGATCTGTAGCTTATCCCAAAGGTAGGGAAATGAGCAGACTGTGTGGGCCAAGTGGTCCTTTTCTGTTGTCAAAGTCTATGTTTCTAGTACTGTGGTAAACATTTTAGGAATGTCAAATACAGTTGCATTTTAAGGTTATATACTCTCTAGCAGTCTGTTTATAAAGCTATTTGTGTCTCAGTCTGCTACCTGTTAACATGCTGCATCCAGGCATATAGTAAATAAAGAAATAAATGTAAGTAACCAAAAGGAATCACAGCAGAGTTCACCCCCCCTTTCTAAAGTGTTTTTATTTGGTTCCTTTTCACTGTCCTATAGTGTTTGCTATGGTTTCATAAAAAGTAAAGAGCCTAGCACTTTAGGTGGCTCTTGATGAGTAATTAGAGAAGACCTCAGTTACCCGGCCTAGTCGCTGTTGCAGCCCTCCGAGATTGTAAGTTTCTAGTTCAGTAAAGGATGACCAGCCTCAGTCTTGACCAGATTTATATGACTGATAAGACGGTTTCCCCTAGGAACTGGGGCAGGTCCAAAGGAGGGGCCACAGAATATTTGCTTATGTGTTAATTAGTCCCTTATTTTTCAGTAACAATATTTTTAGACTGTGAGATCCTACCTATTACATTATGTTTTATGTTATTCTACTGTATATATGTCATGCATAACCTTAGAATTTCCTTTCTGTTGACCAACTAGAGATGCTAATTGTTTTTTACGGGGCGGATTCATGGACCATGGGGAGGGTATAAAAAAATCCCATGAAAGCAAGGGGAAGTTGGATTCTGTCAGTTGCTAACTGTCCTGACAGAGGTAGGATCGCAGCTCTCTCTCGGCTCAAGGAGAGATGGAGTAAGTGTGAGATAGGGTGGTCAGCAGCATACTGACTGAGGAAGGTGAAAGAGCTGATAGTGTGTGCTTTCACACTGTTAGGCTGAAGAAAAAGCCTTGGACACTGCCGAAGTGAAGCAGTTGTCATCTGTTTTATTTTGAGTAATTAATTATTTCTTATTTTCTGTACAATTTATTTGCTTTATGTAATCTGAAAATAAAATGATAAATGCCCCTGGGCATTTCTTTTTTTCTAATTGTATCTTTTTGCAGCCCCAGCCATCAGGAAATCTGCCCCAGTCATGGTGCCCATAGACTTCTACCTTCCCATACTGCCAGCACTCCCCCCGTCACCCTTGGCTTAGCCCCAGAGGGTGGGGTCATGGCACTGCCTGGCTTAGTGCCCCAAAACTAGTCCTGGTTGGGGGAGTCCGGCTTGGGAGGCTAATTGAAGCCTTGGGCCGGACTTCACAAAGATGGCTGGGAGCAGATTTTTTCCCCCTGTAAGCAGGGGCAGGGACGTGCAATGACGACCAGTGTCCGCCCCGCCCCTGAATTCTTACGGTGCTGGTGCTATTGCGACATGCCTAGCCTCTGCCGGGCATCACTCTGTGCACCAAGCACACACCACCCTCCCACCCAGAGAAGGAGAGCTGTCCAAGGGATGCTCAGTCCTTCTCCCCCCGACCGGCCATCTGATGACCCGGGTCCATTTCTGAACCCGGGTTGCTGGCGTCGCAAGAGGAAATCCAACCGCTGTGCTGTCGGGCCAGGCCTCTGGGCATTTCTTATGCACATGACTTGATATCTGCCTAGTGTTTTGTGTATCCTAATTCCAACCCCGCTACAGTGGCCATACCCCTGCAGGCATGCATTGTGGAGCAGATGTGGACCTGTACACAAGTATCCTCTGCAGGTCACTACCGCCCATCGTGCATGTCCCTATCCCAGGACATGCACGTCGGACGTGCATAGATGCCTATGCACCTATGTTACTCATGTCTGCACACCCCGTGGTGGTGTCGTGCATAGGGCCTGATGTGTTTACACAGGCAAGCATAGCTGAGATGCCACACATGAGTTCCAGTGGAATCCTGCTTCTGCATAGGACAGCTTGACACCTTTCAGTACCGTTGGGACTTTGATTTGTGTGACTCATCACATTTCATTTTTATCTTATCATTTTGTCTCCACATTTCTTATTTTATTCTTTGTCTCCTCCTATCCTCTGTCACTCCCACCCCTCCTTTTCTTATTCAGATTTCAGTCACAACCCCCCCCTTCATTCGTTGCTTGTAGTGTGCTTAGTCGTGGTGTTGAGGGACTGCATATTTAGCAGACAATTCAGCACATATAATTTTTATTAGACTGGTTGCCATACTGCACTGTAACTCTATTCCTTAATAGCTAGTCTGGGAATCCCTCTATTTTTGTGTAGCCTATATATTAATGATCCAGCAGAATCTGGGATTGTGGACACTGAAGAAGCAGCACCTGTCAACTGTTCATAAACTGTTATTCATGTTTTATTATTTCACCGCACTCCACACATTTTATGGCGACCCTCCAGCACACTACTCTACTTTTATTTACGCATACCATGATACATGCATGGATATGCTAAATCTGCATGTTTCTTTCAGAAACTGCTATGTAATAGAATGTACCACAGAGAGCATTCAGCTCTGAAGAACAGCTTGGGATAAAAGCATGAAGTGTTTTGTAGGTGAAAAACAGTGTACAGTTGGGGTATTCCTATAGACCGCTCACTGCAATGTCCAGTAGTATGTTGCACATTTTGATCACGTCTGGAGTACAGAAAACCCTTTTTCTAACTCCTTGTGGTTTCTTACTGCATGCCAATTGGCCAGGTGCAAGGGCCATTCTTTCAGTTTCCCAGTTGCAGTTCCATTAGCAGAAGCGCTGAACGCTTCTTTGTTGAAGTTCTGCAATGTTTAAACCCATGTGGCTTTTTTATTGTCAAGCCAATGGAGCAGTAAAAATTGACCCCGATGGCATTAGAATGTGATGGGTCCAAACATATCAAATTTAAAGGGCCCCCCTTCAGTTCATGACTTTTTCATGGCACGAAAAAGGTTTGAGTTTGCAATTTGTGGATTTTGCAACACAATATTTAATGTCTTTCAAAATAAGAAAATGCCATAAATCTAAAAACCTGAAAAAGATGTATGACAGAAAAAAACTCATAAAAGCTGAAAGTTACTTCCATATGTAAATATTCATCACACTGGAAGGTTTTGAAGTATGGGGTGTTTGGCCTAAATGCAAATCATGAACTGAGGCCTGTGGAATTTAACTTTTTTAGTTAACAGTCAGTGTTTCTGTACTAGTTGTGCATGAGGCCTTCGTAGTACAGAACCCAGTCTAGAATTCAGTTAACGTAAACTGGGATCAACACTTGATTTCTTGGTACTGTAGCAAAATCCTCCTCCTATCTCAGTGTGCAAGCAAAGGGTTCTCTTCTGGTAGAGTGCCTGCACCCCTCTCGGTGGAAAGGAGGGATAAATAACAGAAGACAAGCTATCAGAAGTGTGACCAAAGCACAGATAATCTTGCTATGCATGCCACTGGATGCTAGTTGGCATTGACCTGGGCAGTGCATGTGAACAAGTGAATGTCTGCCTCCAAAACATAAACGAACAACAGCAAGCATATTACGAAATAAATGTGTATAGAGGTGGGGGTTGAGAGATGAATGACTGCAGAAAATTTGTACTGTCATTCTGTGACCTGTAATAATGCAAAATCAGTGATTCTGACATTCCTGACTACCATTTAGAACTTATGTTGATATACTCTGTTCAGTAATGTTAATACCCTACTTCTATGCAAAAGCACCATTTTGAGTAGAGCTGCAAATTTGACTCTACTTAAGAATTGAACATCTGGAATTCTGGGTGTTTGATTCTCGTGCTCTCTGGCAAATGTTTGGTCTAAATTCGATCTTTTGGCTTGAGTCGCACAAAGCAGTCAAACCAGTCAAATTGGCAATCGCTGGACCGCCTCCCATACACACATGCACACATGTACGTGGCGCACACACACACACACACACACACACACACACACACACACACGACTGCTGTTTTAAATCTGAAACTAGACTGATTCAGAATTATCTATTTGGAATTCAACTTATTCTGTATAGGATATCTGCACTGTGTGAACTCAAACAATTAACTATATCACTGTATTTTACTGTCTGCTCTGTCCTATAGGGGCTGCAGTTTGTCCTTCTACTTGTTCTCCTTCTTCTCACCTGTTTATGTTGCTGTTATGAATGAGGACATATGCATAACAGTTGTGAAACAAAACTGAATACTTAAAACATTTGTTTTAAAGCTGTTGGCTACTGGTATTGAGCAGGAGCCAACACTGTCTTTTTTTTCTAGTTATGCTCCCCCTCAGATGGCATCAGTCCTTGTCCCTCCTCTCTAGCCCAGCCTCCCCAAGGCCCCAAAACACTCTGATTTTACAGTTTTCTTCAGACCCCAAATCATGATTTGGCATGAGGGGGTAATCAAAACAACAATGCTCACTTAGTACCCCACAACGCAGAGGCACTCCGCACTCACAGGAGAAATTAAAAGGTACTCTGGCGAAGACTCTGATTGAGTCGAAGCGCTGGGCATGTAGTGAGAGGTAGCTGACAGGTGATACACTTGTTTATAGTGATTTGCCTTAAAGAGCAGGTGTTTACTTCTCATAAACAGACAACTATTTTATCTATTGTATTTTGATGTATTAGTAATTACATTATACTTTTATAAGAAAATATTTATTCTGTGAAGCAAGAGGGGTTTCACTTTTGATTTTTATACTACTAGTAAAAAAATAATTCAATAGAATTCTGGTATTTTGATGTCAGGAAACTGACCACTACTAATGAGCCCAGTGTATTTTAATGAGAAACTAAATATATTTTTTATATCTTTTTCAAAAGAAATAAAAACTTCTTTCAGCGACAAACTTTGCTTCTTATATGTTTTACTATTGTGGTACATCACATTAAGATTTTACAATTCAGCCGAGTGGCCCTGGCGCTGCTACCTGCTGGCGGCCGTACCTCTGCATCCAGCCCGCCACCCCTGACCAAGGAAAAGAGCCACAAGCCCAAACCAGACTCTCCACTTCAGCCAAGTGGCCCTGGCGCTGCTACCTGCTGGCAGCTGGACCTCTGCATCCAGCCCATCACCCCCTGACCAAGGAAAGCAGCCACAAGCCCAAACCAGGCTATCCACTTCAGCCAAGTGGCCCTGGAACTGCTACCTACTGGCGGCCGGAACTCTGCATCCAGCCCGCCACCCCCTGACCAAGGAAAGCAGGTAAGTTTAGTCAGCTCCTAGCTCTGAGCTGTGAGGCTTCAATCCCCATAACTGGACTGGCTCCTGGGGACTGTGGCTGCTTCCTGATTGGATGTTGCAGATCCCCATTGAGAAAGAAAGCATACAAGGCACCTTTTTCAAAACACAGCTCGGCCACTGCCTTGCTGTACTGCTCTCTGGACAATTTTTTTTGCTGAATTTACTGCTCATGTGGAAATATATATATATATATTTTTTCTCTCTCTCCTCTTTGAATTTTCTGCTGTTTAGCCTGCTGTATTAGCTAAGCCTGACTTCTGTATAGCTTATGTCTTGCACTACTGAATATTTCTACTGCTTAAACATTTTACCTTTAAACTATTGCACTGTATATGTAGGAATTGCCTAGCAGAGTATAGCAGAGTTGTAGCGAACTTTAACTGACTGCCTGACGTTTATATAGTTTACTGCTTGCACTACTGAATTTCTTCTGTTAATTGCCCAATATTGTAGAATATCTAGAACTGACTGCTGCCTGCCGTTTGTTCTGCTACACATCTTTCCCATCACAGTTCCTCTCATTCATCCTCAGATTTCATTCTTTGCTTCCCTCTTTCTCTTGTTTTTTTTCCCTTTTGTATTTCTTTCTCTCTATTCCTCACAATGTTTCTCTGCCATCTACTGGACCCCTGATTCCCTCTCCTGACACCCCCCTAAACCAGCACATTCTGTAAATATTGCCTGGTATTTTGGGCCATCTTCTCTACCCATTCCAGACTACCCTGAGTCCTCTCCACCACATGCCTCCTTCCCAGCTCTCGCATGTCTCATTCAAGGGGCCTCCCCCACAAACCTCCTGAATCAGCCTTTTGTTTTGCTAAATTCCCACCTGGCACCTTTGACCAGACCTCTCTGCAGGAACCTTTTCTCTCCTACTATTTGCACCTACTTCTGCCCTAAGCACTAAATTGCCCAGGGCCCTCCCACCAATTTACTTGACCTTTGTCTTTGACTTTTTAACTAACAGCCTGTCTTTTTTTTCTGATCTATTTTAGCCACAAGCCCAAACCAGGCTCTCCACTTCAGCTGAGTGGCCCTGGCACTGCTACCTGCTGGTGGCCAGACCTCTGCATCCAGCCTGCCACCCCCAACCAAGGAAAGCAGGTACATTTAGCCAGCTCCTAGCTCTGAGCTGTGAGGCTTCAATCCCCGTAATTGGATTGGCTCCTGAGACTGTGGCTGCTTCCCGATTGGAGGCTGCAGATCCCCATTGAGAAAGAAAGCATACAAGGCACCTTTTTCAAAACACAGCTCGGCTACTGCCTTGCTGTACTGCTCACTGGACAATTGCCCACCCCCCCCTCATTTATTAAGTACACTTCCCATGTGATCCCCGCCCCCTGAGGCCTCACACTAGTCAATTATAAGGGGCCCTCCTTTCTGTAACTTCTTAAAGGGGTGATCCTCTCTTATGCTCAAATAACTTATCGTCCTCAATGCATCTGGGATCAAGTGCATTGACACCGACTATGGTCCTCCTCCTACTTCCTACACCAGCCCCACCTTATTTAGGGCCATCACCCTCTATGCACAGTAACCCCCTCTTATCTGCAACACCTCTACCAGACCCCCCAATGCTCGATCACCTCCCAATCTCGGTACCTCCCCACACTTCCACCCCTGCTACCTCTTACTTCCCACTCTTCTGCTCAATGCCTTTCCCACCCTTCGTACTCTACCCACCCCTTGCAGCCCAGCACCTGGCCCCGTGTCCAGTCGCAAGGGAAGATGCCACAATCATGACCACGCTTTGGTGTGCCTAATCACCCTCCTGTTGCTTCTATCAGGTAATATTCATCCAAACCCTGGCCCCATGCCCAACCTTATGAACAAGCCTGCCCAGGCTCAAGGACTCCGCATAGCTTCTATGAATATTTGCAGCCTCCTTAAGAAGGCTGCTGCATTCCAGTGCAGGGTTACTCAGCACCAACTGGACATTGTCGCACTCGTCAAAACCTGGTAATCCAAATCCACCCCTGACTCATTTGTCTCCCTTCCTGGTTACACCCTTTTCAGGGAAGATCGGGTGGGTAAGCGTGGAGGTGGTTGTGCTGTCTATATGTGTGACTTCCTCCTCGGACATGCACTCTCACCACCCAAGCTTGATAACGGGGCACAAGCCCTTACACTAAAAATCTCCCCCAACCCTGGTAAGGGCCCACTTTTTCTCACCGTTGCCTATATTGCCCCCCAGAAAGCAAGACCTCACCATTCAGGCACTTGCTGACTACCTCTCTGGCCTACCACCCAAAATGCCCCAGATAATTGTTGGTGACCTAAATATCAACTGGCTCTCTGTCACGGCCTCCCAAACCAGAGATATCTTTGCTGCCCTTGACATGTCCCAGCTTGTCACCACCCCTACTAGATTCAACCCCTGTACTGGCTCCAGCACCCTCCTGGATATCACCATTACCAACTGACCCCAGAGGGTGCTCGATATTAGTGTACATCCCAACTCACTTAGTGACCACTCCCCAGTCGTATTCTCTTGGTCTGCTGCCAACAGCAAACCTGCACCACAAACCACCCGGCAATGTTACATACTCCCAGGCAGCCTGCATCGCCTTAAACTGTACCTCTCACAACTGGATTGGTCCCCAGTCAGGCTTGCACTGTCCATAGACGAGGCACTGGATTTTTTCACTTGCACTTTTAACACTGCCTGTGACCACTATGTCCCCTTCACTAGAAATTGCACCAAAAAGCAAAACATGCCCATGGTTACCTCCTCCCTCCTTCACAAACTTAAAATGAGAGACAACCTATGGCACATTGCCATGGAATCTGGCAAGCCAGCTGATAGGCAAGCGTACAACACTGAGCGCAATAAGTGTACTTGGGCTATTTGACAAACCAAAGCCCAGTACTACCAATCCGCTCTTGTCTCCTCCTGGGGGTCGGCTAGAAACTTTTGGGATAATATAAAGGAGCTGAATGGCAAATCCTGCTCCCCACTCCCCCCAACTCTCCTTTAATGGAACTGTCTGCTCTCTGACCACCTTGGCATTGCAGACTGCCTAAACCACACTTTCTCAGACTTGAGTTCAGTCCTGCCCAGTAACTTCTTTGACCCCATCCCAGTAGCACCCCTACCCACTCTCCAGAGACCTCTTTTCTACCTACGTACCATCTCCCCATTGGAGGCTAGACCCTTTCTGCAAAAAGCTGTTAGTAGTAACAACCCCGGCACCGACCTACTGGACACTAGGCTACTTCATCTGACATTGGATTCTATTCTGGTCTCACTTACCAAGCTGCTCAACCACTCTCTGTGCCTGGGGCAGTTCCCCAGCACATGGAAAACCACCATCATCACTCCCATCCTAAAGAGTGGCGATCGAACGACCCCGGGTAACTATCGACCTATCTCCATTCTTCCCCCACTCTCTAAGGCCCTTGAAAAAGTAGTTACCAACCAGCTTGCCGAATACACGGCCATGCACAATATCCTGTGCCCTGAACAGCATGACTTTCATGCAGGTCACAGCACCACAACCACGCTACTAGAATTCTCCAACTTTCTGCACTCTGCTCTTGATGCCGGAAGTCCTGCCGGTGCCATGTTCATGGACCTCTGCTGTCCTCTCCTGCTTGACTCCCTCATATGCCTTGGTTTCTCCCCCAGCCCCTTGCATGGTTTACCAGCTACCTCTTTGTCAGAACTCAGTGTGTAAAAATCAATTGCACCCTATCTGACAGATGACCTGTCCACTATGGGGTTCCCCAGGACTCCATTTTAGGCCCTCTCCTCTTCAGTCTATATCTCAACTCCATCCCCTTGGCCTGCCCAAGTAAGATCTTCCTCTACACAGATGACGCTGTGCTCTTCGCCACTGACCCCAACCCCAACATACTCCAGGCCACCCTCCAACAAGCTTTTGATAGAACTGAGCATTGGTTCACATCACAAAGGCTAGTCCTGAATCTAAAAAAAAACCAAGGCTATGCTCTTCTCGCATCGCCAAAGCAAAGCCAGTGGTGCCCCTCTCGTGATACTGCCTAGCACACTAAACCCCATTGAGCAAGTTTCCTCCTATAAGTATCTGGGTATTACCTTTGATTCGGCACTCTCCTTCCATTCCCATATCAATGCCCTTTCTGCTGCCTCCACTGTCAGGACTGGACTGTTATACCGCCATAGGGACTGCCTACCACAAGAGGCCCTTAGATTGGCAATCACCTCCTCTGTCCTATCGCTAATTGACTATGGGCTGCCCATCTATGCTGCAGCCGACAACACTGAGCTTGCAAGAATCCAGCTCTCTATAAACAAGGCCTGCAGGCTAATGCTGGGAGCCCCTAGGCGCACCCATATGTGCCTGCTGTACTCCACCACCAACTTGCTCAACATTGAAGAAAGACTCAGCTTCCAAGCTTGCCTTCTTGTAAAAAAGACCCCACCCCCTGGGCCGCCACCTCCCTGCTGCGTGCCTCCCCCTCAGTCTCCACCCGCAGCACTGTCAAAACCTCCCTTATTTTCCCCAGGGTAAGAATCTCTATGGCCCAGAGATCCTTTTGTTGTCGGGCTCCCTCCTGGTTCAATTCCCTCCCAGTCAATATAGCTGACTCCACTAAGCTTGATCCTTTCAAGGTCTCCCTCAGAAGCCATCTGACAAGCACCCGCTGCTGCAACTGGACATAATTCCCCACCTGCCCCTTACCTTCACCCCTAGGCTGGGTCTACCCTGTCTACTTTTGCTGTATATACCTGGGGTCTCATGCAACATCTGCTGACTAATATAATAAAATATCTCTGGTTGGTACCTGACATGGTACTCGTGTACCTATATTATGACTACTGTGATCTACCTATTACCAAGCACGTACCACCAGTGAATGTCTGTAACACTGGTTGCTTTTTTTAATCTAAGTGTTATGTGCTGTACTGTTTGTTTGCTGTGATGTATTGCTCTCTTGACAAGGTGCCTTTGTAAATGACTCTATGACTCAAAGGTCTGTAAACCGATGATCTAATAAATGAATAAATAATAAAAATAAACAATTTTTAAAACTTCCAAGCTTTCCTTCTTGTAAAAAAGACCCTGCTAGGGCTCTCTCCCCCTGGGGCCGCCACTTCCCTGCTGCGTGCCTCCCCCTCAGTCTCCACCCGCAGCACTGTCAAAACCTCCCTTATTTTCCCCAGGGTAAGAATCTCTATGGCTTCTCTTTTCTTCTTCCCAAGTAAAATCTGGTTATAAAGAAAACACCTGCTAAGTTATAACAAAAGATCACAGGTTATCAAGAATCACATATTTTTATTAGATATATACTATTTTGTTGGTAGAAAATGTCATTTCTCTATAAAAACCTGAACAGGTTTGCAGCGTCCCACTGAAATGCACTGCCAGCCTTGCCAGTAAATCTTTTCTGACATCATAATACAAGAACTCCATTGGATTATTTTGTTCCTGTTAGTTGACAGAATACAAATAAAATGAGTAAAAGGTAATTAAAGAAACAAACACAACCAAGAAAAGGATTAAAGAGATGTCTAAAGGCCCCAAATCTTCATTCTTTAAGATATTTATCCTTACTAAGCACTTGCCTTTTAATTCTACTATCTAGGCAGACCATTCATGCTAACACACTGTTGCACTGTTTTGCACCATGTCTCTTTGGGGTATGAACTGTGGATATTTGCATTAAAAAAATTCAGCTATCTGCACTGAATAGTCATACCTGGAGTCTATTCATTTCTCTTGTGTGTGCGCAGTGGCTCTGTGTTGTGAATCATGATTTTGGGAGTGAGTCCTTCCGCGTTGCAGCACCGCTCCCACTCTGTGAGTGATCACCTAATCTGTGTGCTTTTGAAATTATTCACTTAGCCCACCCCCCATTCATACTTTATAAAAATTATCTGACCAGCTCACTCACATTGACTGAAGTGCTGGCAGTGTGTATAAACTCAGTCCCCCCATCATAACCCAACCCCCAAGAGCCACATGCCATAATTATTCAGGTTCCCTCTTCTTGACCCATCAAGCCATGACTTGGAGGGCCAGTGTTCAGTGTTAACTCAGTTGCTGCCCCCACATGCCTGGTCATGTTAAATCATTACAAAGACTAGAGCGAGTGGGCCCTTGACTGGGAAGGATGAGATGCAGCAGCTGCACTATGAAATCCCTTCCATTCCCTACATGCTACACTTAAACAATTACACCTTTCCTAATTTGTCATTGTGCTCTGAACAATTTACAGTGAAGTGGAAAAAAGCAGTTACCACTCCCATATGTAAGTTTAGGGATCAGTTAAAATGCAACAACTTGTCTGCTGGCCCCACTAGCAAAGGTTGTTAAACAAGTAGTCATTAATTAGCTGCTGCAGCACCTTGCCAAATATGAAATCTTAACCTCATCTCAGTACGGATTTAGACCTGCTCACAGCACCATGAACCCCAGTCAGTATACAGGGCCCTGCATTCTGGTCACTGTGTTGCAGCTGTTTTTGTGTACCTCACCAAGGCCTTTGATCTGGTGAATCATACATAAGCTGTTGTTGGCGTCTCTTGGTTATCATATGTTTTCAGAAGTTGTTTCTTGGTTTTCCAATAGTCTACATGACTATATGTGAGGCAGTATTGCATAGCAGTTAAGAGCACTGAGCTGCAAACCTGGAGAACTGGGTCTGAATCCCATAGCCACCACCTGCATACTGTGTGATCATGAGCAAGTCACTTAACTCCCCTGTACTCCCAGGATGCACATGGAAAAAGCCTCTATTTAGTGTGTCTTTACTGGCTAAAACTGTAACATACATACATACCTCCCTACATACACACATACATAAAGAAAGAAATAAAAGATAAAATATATAGTGCACACAAACTGAACGTTCTGTCTCCTTGTCTACCTATGGAGGTTGGAGTTCACTGGGATCAGTACTGGATACTCTCCTATACATTCTTTTTCTTAACTCATTACCAACTGTATACAACAGTACAAAAGATTTTCTTTATTGACGACTGTGTTGTACAGTCTACTGGACCAAATTTTCAGGCTTTCTGAGCCAGTCTCAAGCAAAATGTCTTTGCTATACAGTCTTGGTTCAGAGGCCATAAACTGATTTTAAATATTCATAAGACATTAGCAACGCTTTTTTGTAATTTAAAAAAAAAAAGGAAAATGTTTAAATCCTATTGATTTTGTATTGAGGTTATTGTGGTGATAAGACTGAATGGGTAAAGGAGTTCATGTACAGTATTTAAGACTCATCCTTGACAGCACCCTAATTTTCAAAGCACACATTTCACAACTGATTAAGACACTGCATCACAGCATTGGAATCCTCTACCATTTGAATTCTTTTTTCCCACTACAAGAAAACTGTTGGTACTTTTTTTTTTTTGCTTTCATCTCGGGATTACAGTTAGCTGTTTTATGTTTCTGCTAATGTGGAGGCGCTGTCACGGGTGAGGGTACTGTATAATAAAATAGCATGGTTTGCCAAACAGTTGCCTCCCTCAAACACATCACTTTTACTTGGACAACACTTTGAGCATCAAGCCACCACTCTCTTAGAAAAAAAAACACATTATCTTAAATCTGCTACCATTATTGTTGACAAATTTGTTTCAGACTGCAAGTAACCATTTTCCAACTAGACTGGTCACAGCCAATCTTACTGTAGTTCCGTGAATGTTTTCTATGAAGGACCAACAATCTTCGTTGTACAGATCCCCGATGACGTTTATTGCTTTACTTCTTGCTATTAAGAATGTCCATTCTATGCAGAATTTCAAAGTACTTACTTAAGAAAAATAACTTATCCCAGAATGTTTGTACTTGTATCTGAATCTTTGTAATAATATTGATTATTGTTTGTATGTATGTATTTTTTTTCTTCGTTGTTCCTGGTCATCCTTGAAAAACGGGCTTTAAGCCCAAGGTTCTACCTGGCTTTTCATAGCTAAACTAAACTAAAACCACAGATGCATATGCCTTACAGGGAGGTAAGGTTCATGTTTGAGTTTGATATTCATCAAAATTTATTCTCGTTAAAGTTCCTGTGAAGGCGCTAAATAGGGAGTTAACGCTGTGTAGGTAATGGAATTTCGGGACTTGAGAGCAAAGCATGCAAATGATTTCTGACCCTGTTAGCATTCAACACCAGTAGTTTTATCAACTTTGAAATACTGTACAGCAATCTCACAACAGTATATTTATTATTCATTAAAAATAAGTGTGGTTAATGTCATGACTTTGAAAGTAAGGGACTAACATGTAAAGTCCAACTCGACTGCCTGTACCAGTCATAATGAGTATGCCAATCAGTGGGTACATATATCTTGTGTTAGTAAAACATCTGCTGTTAAATTGTATTGATGCACTGCTGATGGGCCCAGGAATTCAGTTAGCACAAGATAACTGGGTGGACCTTAATGTATGGTTAATTTACATCTGATACCATGGTTTCTGCAAACCCTTCTGCCTTAAAAACTAGTGTAGCTGCCAAAGCTGAATGTTCTGAGTGCCCTGTATTAGGGTACAAGTTCTTTCCTTCTTTAAGTCCAAGGTAAAGACCTTGCAGAGTGAGTGTTGTGGTTTGTCTCAGAGGATTGATATTAGCTCATCTTTTGCATTTCCAAGGAATGGGTCCACCCCACTAATGTTTCCAGCAACACTGCTCAGAATTCCTCCTGATAGTTCTTCTCCAGAACCTTCCTGCTCTTCCATATATCACTCACTGTGTCCCACAACAAAATATGTAAGGATTATAAAATGGGTTGGAAATTTCTTGCTTACTGACTGGCTAAATAAATTCTGAGACCTGTGTGTTAATCCTCCAGAAATGCACAAGTCTGAACAAGTCCTGCCATAGGGATTTTGAATTCGGGAAGATCACATACAGAATTCATGATCTACTTCATCCATCCCTGACATGGCTCCCAAAAATTAAAAAAATAAACACTCTGAAATAAAAAAAAAACTTAATTAAATATTAAACATTCTTTCCTCTCATAATCCACTCCTGACACATATTAAAAACATTTTAGAAATGTTTTTAATTCCTGGTGTTTCATTGCTGACCATGAAAAATCACCCATCCTACCCTTGCCAGCTTCCCTCTCTGCTGCTTACCCTACCACAGATCAAATTAAGACCCTGACTCCATATAAGGCCTTCTGTTGTCTCAGGCTGAGCCTGAAAAAGGACTGTGTGGCCCAGTGCTGTTTACCTGGTTAACAAAAAACAAAAAATAAAAAAAAAATTAAATGTTGTGTGGGAAGGGGTAAACATTCTTCCAGAGGAATTCTGGAGATGTCAATTCTAAAATAAGCAAACATTTTACTTACTGAATGGCTGAAAAGACAGATGAGTGACAGGTGGAAAGAGACTACAGTACTTTTTGTTTATTATATTTAACTAAAGAAAATACCCATTTTTAATTTTAAAACATTAGCTTTTTCAATGGATTCTCAGTTTACCCATTTTAAAAGTGTAATAAAACATTCTAGGATGTTGGTTGTCTGGGGTTAATGCACTTCCAGGCATTAAAGGCACTCAGCACAACAGCCTCATGCCTCACCATGCACCTTAGTGTGCATTAATCCAGACAACCTACACTGAGTGGTATCTTATTGCTTACATAAGACATGGTGAGTGGGAACAATGCCA
The DNA here is from genome assembly GCA_016271365.2 of Neoceratodus forsteri. Taxonomy (NCBI): domain Eukaryota; kingdom Metazoa; phylum Chordata; order Ceratodontiformes; family Ceratodontidae; genus Neoceratodus; species Neoceratodus forsteri. The sequence goes on along the minus strand of CM057455.1, from coordinate 1,361,071,459 downwards.
AGTTAACCAAATGATGGGTGGGTTGAGCCTAACACTTAGCTGAAAGTTTCAAGCAGCAAGCAGTATGTTAAAAATAACAATTTACAAACTCTCCAGAAACTTATTCCACTCATAAAATGTTTATCATGTCTCATTCCACATATCAAATGATCCTTTTTGTTATTTGTTAAATATTTTTTTTCTGTGTGTTAATGTAGTGCTCATGAAAGGGATTGATGGCACTGGAAATTGAAGCCCTCTGCTTATCTACATGACAGACACAGCACAGGTGATCACAGTACAAGCTTTCCCACACTACTCCACAACTGTGCATCAACCCAGTTGAGGAGGGACCACCATGAACTATAGATGAGAAGTTAGTATCAAACTTTTTAATGATAAATTAATCAATAGGATTTTAAGGATCTTTCCATTGTTGTTGCCATTAAAAGAGTTAAGTCCAGTGCTGTAGCGCTGTCCTGTTAGGAGTGTGGATGAGTGTTTATTTATTTATTTATTGATTGATTTATTGAAATTTCTGAATTACAATCCTTTGAGTCGAAGACTCCTTTGCAAAGGCTCCACGTCAATACAAACAGAAACAACAAATAGGGACAATTTGTACATTGCTAACCAGGCAAACAATACATTAAGGCAAATATTACATGGTTGAATCAGTACAGATAATTAGCTTGCTAGGTTAGTTTCTCACAGTTTCACTAGGGTTTGTATAGGAACACAGGGTCATTGCAGTGAGGGGGGATTGGTTGCTAGTTTCAGATGCTAGGATTTGGCCTAGGGGTTGTGCTTAAGGTACCCAGAGCTATGATGGCCTGGTAGGGAGTTAAGGGAGGTGTTGGTTTTCTGACTTCAGCCTAGTGTGGGAGGACAGGCTGAAGCAGCCACAAGTCTCAGAGTCCAGGAGAAATCGCTTGATGTGTGGTGTACGAATGATGACATCATTCTGTTTCATGCTGCTTTTGAGTAAAGAAGAAGCTTAATGTAGAGTAGTACAATGCTCCCTCACTATAACAAATGCAATGGGGGTCATAGCATGAGTTCATTGTAGCTTCCTGTTTGTTATGTCGAGGGATGCTAAAAGAAAACAGAGCACCACATCTGGCCATTCACCTCTCCCAACTTTCCTGACTTCCGTTCACTTATCATTTAGAAGTGTTATCATACTAAAAGTTAAAGAATTAAAGTAATTCAAAGTAATTTAAAAGCAACTCTTGAGTCTGAGCTAGCTTTTACCACAATGCCACAATGTCTCCCTCGTCTCCAACTGTGGATTCAAAAGCTTCCTCTCCATCTGACACCTAACACCTCACTGCTGCAGTTAGAACTCTGTAGCCAGTTCAGGGCCGGATTAAGGGGGGGACAAATGGGGCAAATGTCCCAGGCCCCCCGCGATAGACTGGCCCCCAGTAGCGACAAAGAAATTTTTCCCCATTCATGCCAGGATGCAACCTCCCAACCACAGCACAAGACTCGAGTCAAACTTCTTCCCCCTCCCCTCCTGATATAGGCCCCTGCCGCCAGGCAGCAGCTCGCCATCTGAATTCTGAACAGTCTGCGACCTATGAGTGACTGTGTGTGCTATGCCACTGCCAACTGCCTCCTTACGACGAGATGAGACAACTGTCTGGAGGAGTCGGGAGAGCTTGAGCTGCATGCTGTAACCCACCGCCACCGCCACAGATTAGCGCTTAGGGCCCCCCCGACTCCTTCCCGCCCGCCCACAGAAGCAACTTGCAAGTGTACACACACATTTAATTTAAACTTCTTTCCACTCCCCGACTCCCGATACAGGCCCCCTGGCCAGGCAGCAGCTCGCCATGAAGGCATGAGCTAAACTTAAGCACCGAGTGCAGTGCAGTCTGCTGCCTGTGATGCGACCAGTGTCCGAGCCAGCCAGGGCCAGAGCAAGCCATGATCATCCAGCATTTTGTATCCCCCGCCACAGATTAGCACTGATTTAGGCCCCCCTGGCCCCAGCCCAGCCTTTAGTATGCGATTTTCTGTTAAAAAAAATAAATAAATATTGGGCCTTGGGGAACAACTGAAGTACCTACCTCTAGCTAGGGTACCGTACCCCGGCTGGGCCGTCGGACGACTCTCTGACCGGGTAACCCAGAAGTTTTCCATAGTGCTGCCGATGCCGAGTGCGCTGCAGGCAGTGGGACAGTTCTTCTGTAGTGGCACTTGGCAGACAGTGGACGGACCGACCCGATGCAGCGGCGGGTGGCGCGCCGGCCCACCCCATAGCTACACAATCCACAGCCGCTTCTCGGCTTCTGGAAGGAATCCTGCTGGTTGTTTTGGGACTGGGGACAGCCTGGGTCGACTCATCGGCTTGATCATTCGTGGACTCACTCAGAAGAGGCTAGTAGTAGAGCCTCAGCTGACTGACTTGTTCCGTTCGCGTGGGCCGCTCCGCTGCTAACTGCCTGCCCTGCCTGTTGCACATGCTGCTGGCTGTGCTTGCTAAATGGTTAACGTTCTTCATTCAATTGCCAAGGTAGCCAGCCAGCTTTATCAGTAGAAAGTGGCTTAGAAAGCCACCAATCAGAGTCCAAAAGCAAAATGGGCCAATCGGAGTTGGGGAGGTAGACTAGGTTGCGATTGGTTCAGTTAGAGAACCAATCACAAGCCTGTATTTAGGGAAATATGCAGCAGGAAAATAAACAAAAGAAAACTTGGCTACTTTTGCCCTATAAATTGGAGCTTTAAATCACACTTAGTCAGGTATTAGAGCTGTAATCACTTGAGCTGATCACCTGCTTCGAAAGGAAGAAATTTACTGAAGAACAATGGAAGAACAAAGTCTGGAAGCCGAGGACATCATCCTGATCTCCATACCGAGCAGTCCTACTCCATCAGCTGACAGAGAGAACCAGGACATCAGACACTTTCTGTGTCAGAGTCGGAGACCACCAGTGGCCAGGCCCAACTCTGTTCCTGAACTTGGAGATTCCCTACCATTTATTTGAGGTAAGTTCATGACAAGATGCTGGTGGTGTGTTTGTTTATTGATTTCTTTATTGATTGTGGGCCTGGGGGGTATAGTATAAATTACAACTGCAATCTGTAAATACCTTCATGTAAACTGACACTGACTGTGTAGTACTGGGGGGAGGGCTGAAGCACATATAAAACAGGATCATTTAGTTGCATAATTTTTATATATATATATATTCCATGAAAGATGTAATGAGCAGGGACAGTTGTGCCCATGCTTAAACTAAGTACTCGATGATCTGGTTACCATGTGCGCCCCCCCCAAATCTACACAGTGTTAGTCTCCATAAATACAGGTTACTCACCTGTAACAGGAGTTCTAGGAATGGTATATGTTGTTCATCCACACTTATTGGCAGGTATCCTTGCCGCTTTAAATCTTGCCGGAACGTCTTCAAGCTGGCTCCTCCCACCCACCCAGGTGGTAAAACTCTCGGCTCCGCCTCATGACGCCAGATCTGGCCCGCTGGAAGCTCAGGTTGTGCGTCGAAGCCGGGGAGGTCGGGTGTCCCAGGCCCCCCTAAGGCTTGATCTGGCTCTGAGCCAGTTATAAGATATTAGTTGCTAATCTGATTTTATTTTTGTTGCACTCCACAAGAGAACCCTGTATACCCTAAGTCTATTTCCAGTCAGTGCTCCTAACCACTTGAAAACAAAAAGTTAGAGCTTAAAGTTTGTTTCAGTACAATTCTTTGTCATATAACTTTGGCATGAATGTACTGGTGAGCTGAGGATTGGTGACTTGTTGGCAGGTCCAGAAGTTAGCAGATCGGGGGGATCAGCTGGATGACTGGGCTTTAGGGAGGAGAACAGGGAGGTGTATTGGAACAAACAAAGGGAAGCAGGCAAAGCCTTAAGGAGTGTAAAGGCACAAAACTGAAGAGAGAATAGACCAAGATGTAACAAAAGGAAACAAGCCAATTCTTAAATATGTAAGTGAAAAGAGGAAGACCAGGGGTAGGATTGTATGGTTAAAAAGGGAAGCTGAGGACTGTGAGAGGGAGACCAGGAAAAGGCAGATATCCTGAACAAATAATTTTGTTCAATGTTCACAGAGGAAGGAGAAGAGTTGGGGCCACAAAAAAGTAACAAAATCTATGGAGGGAGGGAGGTGGTCACTAGTTCTTTTTTGGAGGTGAAAGTCCTGAAGGGATTTGTTAATCTGAAGGTGGACAAAGCAATAGGGCCAGATGGGGTGCATCCAAGGGTATTGATGGAGCTCAGGGAAATACTGGCTACATCTCTGACAGTTATATTTACAGTAGTAGCCAGAGACACTGCCAGCTATTTCCAGATATTTCGTGAAATTTCTGAAGAGTTTCTCTCTGCTGCTCCTACTATAGAAATGCAGAAAGCAGGAAATATTTTTGGAAATATCACATAAATTTCAGGAAATATCTGGCAGTGTCTGTGACTGCTACTGTAACATCTCACTGGAAACAGGAGTGGTTCCGGAGGACTGGAGGAGGGTGGATGCAGTCCCACTACACAAAAGTGGTAGCAGGTAGGATGCTGGCAACTATAGGCCAGTCAGCCTGACAACGGTGGTGGGAAAGTTAATGGAATCACTGCTGAAGGAAAGTATTGTGGAAAATATTGAATTTGGTGCATTACAACACCCAAGGCAGCATGGTGTCATGGGGGGAGGTCATGTCAAATGACTCTGATAGAGTTCTTTGACTGAGTGACCAAGGAACTAGATCAGGGTGGAGCAATGGATGTGGCCTATCTAGATTTCAGTAAGGCGTTTTACACCGTTCCACATAGGGATCAGTATTTGGACTAGTTCTCTTTAATGTCTTTATAAGTGACATTGTAGAGGAGGTCTAAGGGAAGGTCTGCATCTTTGCAGATGACACCAAAATTTGCAATAGGGTGGAGACTTGGGGGGGGGGTGGAAAGGATGAGCAGAGACCTGGGAAAACTAAAGGAGTGGTCAAGGGTATGGCAGCTAGGTTTCAATGCAAAAAAGTGCAAAATAATTCACATATGCATAGAAACTCAGGGGCAGAGTACAAAATGGGTAGAGTGGTATTGATGACCACCAAGCAGGAAAGAGACCTGGGGTAATCATATATGATGACCCAAAGGTGGCCAGACAGTACAACAAGGCAGTAAAGAGGGCAAGTGTGATACTGGGGGCATAGGGAGTGGTGTCACCAGCAGAAAGAGGGAGGTGGTGTTGCCTCTGTATAGATCACTGGCAAGACTCCACCTAAAGTATTGTGTCTCGTTCTGGAGATCACATCTCTGGAAGGACACAGACAGAGTGGAGGCAGTCTAGAGGAGGACAACTAAAATGGTGCAGGGTTTGTATCAAAAGCCCTATGAGGAGAGACAAAAGGACCTCAATATGTACACCTTGGAACAGAGGGAAAGGGGAGATATGATAGAGACCTTTAAATACCTCGCAGGAGCAAATAAGGCACAAGAGGGGAGTATATGTCAGAAGAAAAGGTTCAAGAACAAGGGGACGTACTATGAAGCTGGAGGGAGGTAGATTCAGGAGAGATGTGAGGATGCACTTCTTCAAAGAGTGGTGGATTCCTGAAACAGCCTTCCAATGGAGGTGGTGGGGGGCACAAACAGTGCTGCCCGTCTATGGTAATAGTGTAGGTAGGGACAAATGGGAAGATTGAATGGGCCAAGCAGTCCTTCTCTGCTGTCAAATTCTATGTTACTATGTTAGGTAAAAGAAGCTGCATGCAGTTGCCTGGCATCATTGCAGCATATACACTACGCCCATCTCCAGCCCACCTGCTTGCCCACCTGACTGCTCGAACATGAAAGTTAGAGTTTTACATGTAAGTTTAGCACAATTCTTTGATGTACAGTTGTCATGGCAGCATGAACTGAACTTACTGGTGAACCAGGGATCAAGGGCTGGTTGGTGGAACTGGCGGTCAGGATGTTTGGGGGTTTGGGGGATCAACAGAATGGCTGCTTGAAACATGAACGAGCTATCATGACCAGGAGCCAGTGGGAGCATTCATTACAGCCACGTTTCCACTATAGTGGGGTTTGCTATTGCAAAGGAGCACTGAATCTGTTTCCATTAATTATTTTGTGAATTTTGAAGACTTTGGAACACTAGTAATTGTATACCGTATGTACAGTCTTTGTTGATATTAGAATAGCAGTGTGCACACTCTGAACAATAATTCCCCCAAAACATGAAAAATAGGCTTTCTGAATATGCAGTTGAATATCAGAAAGTTATCACTCTTCAATGGTATTTGATGGAGCAATACTTGCTGAGAGTTCTAAATCTCACGTGAGCTTCTGGGCCAATCAGAGGTTGTTTCTAGACATCACTGCAATCATCTCATGTGATCAAGCCACCTGTTTGGGCAGACACAAGGGATGCTCTCTGGCAGCCTGGACCTAAATTGCTGTTAAATGTTGTCCAAAACATTTTAGTAGAGAGAGCATTTAAAAAAAATTCACAATTAAAGTACACAAGAGAGTAATTAGTGATAAGGGTGCTTGGTTACATACGTGTGCTATCTGGTGCTGTTTGCTTTGAGTTTGAGGCCTACAGTAAGTGTAGAGAATAGTGTATACAGTCAGTTATGTTAGTGATGAATCAACAGTTCTGTGCATATTTTAAGAAAGCAAAAAGACATGCAGGGGTGTGCATTGTGCTGCTCTAACCGCACAGCTAGGGGTGTAGTAAGCAACGGGGCCACAGGCCAAGTGCCTTCAGGCCCTGGAACTGCAGTTACAGTAGACCAGCACAATGCATACCTCGAAGTGTCTTTTTGCACTTGTAAAACATATAATAAAACTTAATTAAAAGATAGCAAATTTTTGATAAAACAGTCCTTCTGCCAATGAGCTGCCACTAGGAGGAGCTGATAGATCTGATAGGTTTTACTTTTTACAGGTACGTTTATTCCAGCATTGTCATCCACTCAGTCACCACCCCCATCACCAACACTCGTGGTTTAAATATTTAACTTTGTTTATGTGCAATTCCTACCTCCTTAGGAGGGGGCTTCTTGGACTGTATCTGGTGCAGTCCTGCTGTGCTGTTGAACACTGTGTAGGAGTTGCAGCTGATGGCTCTCTCTCTTTTTTTCTACCATAAGTGTGGCATGGAGAGAGAGAGAGAGAGAGCACAGCTGTGAGAGGCCAATCTTCAGCACCTCCTGCACCCTCTGTCTTTGTGGCTTTGGCTGGATTTCTTCAGCAATGCTCCCCAGATCCTGACAGTGGGGAACAGGAGCAACAACCCAACAAGGATGCCTCCCTTGCCACTCAATCAATTAGCCACCCTCTTCAAAGCAGAATTGCATGCTGCAAAATGGGCTCCTCCCCAGCACTTCCCACTCACCCAACCCTTCCAGCAGCAGTAACATGGATCCAACACTCCTGACACTGTGATGAACTGGAGAATAGCCCAGGAGGGCTGCAATGCAACAAGTGGGCAAGCGCTCAATTTCAGGGAAATAAACAAAAAAATAAAGACTCTGGAACACAGACTCCTTTATAAACATAGCCGCAGCCATCTTGTTGCCCTCCATCCTCTGCAGCCAGTCATTCAGAGGGCTAGAAAGCTCAGAGCAGAGTGCAAGGACTTGTGGGGAAAATCAGACACCAGGCGTTTCCAGAATGTTCTGGCAGGGACAGGGGGCCAATCAAAAGAAAGGACAGGGCAGAGACTTGATGGACAGCCCTGCTTAGCCCATGAGACACTGAGTCTGGAGAAAGAAGTTTCTGGTCTCAGGGGGAGCTCGTGGCAGTCTGGCAAAGACACTGAACAGTGCAGACCTGCAACTCTGTGAAAGAAGTCAGGCCTGATTCTGTTAGTCTCGGTTTACTCTTCCTAAATTTGTCTTGCTGTGAGACTATGTGAGAAGGCCACCTACTCTACTGAGCCCCTGAGAGATTGTGTGTGTGGAGCATTTCTACAGAAGCTGTTGTGTGAAAACTCCATGTGAGAAACCCCTGCCTAGAATGGCTGCTGATCAGGAAGCCTACATCTGTTTACCTACAGCAGCTGCAGACACAAAAGACCCAAAATATAAAAGCTGGTTACCGAGCAAGCAACCCTGCTATTCACATAAACACATAAATCAAACATGAGTTCTGTTGTCACCTGTACAAATGCTGCCCCCCAGTAGTGCTTTCACAACACCCCCAGGAACCTTAATCTCCACCCTGCCCAACTCCTACAATTATGCCAGCACATTATGGTTATAGCAATGCTGTTGTCAATTGTTAATATTTTAAAACTTTACAATAATTTTAAATATTTACTGTATAAATTATTCCAAAGTTACAGTAGCTCTTTTAAAAGAACATCCCCACCATCTCAACTTGCAGACTGTTTCATGTATCCACCACTCTTTCAATGAAGAACTACTTCCTCACATCCCTCCTAAATTTCCCCCTTCCAGCTTCACTGAATGCCCTCTTGTCCTCATGCACCTTCTCTCCTGAAAAATACTCCCCTCCTGTATTCTGTCCACTCCTGTGAGGTACTTATAGTCTCCATCATCTCCCCCCCCCCCCCATACCAGGGTATACATATTGAGATCTCTCCTTATGGGGCTTATGATGCACCCCTTGCACTATTTTATTTGCTCTCCTCTGCACGGCTTCCACCCTATATCCTTCCTGAGATGTGGTCTCCAGAACTGGACACGGTACTCTAGGTGGGGTCTCGCTGATGACTGATATAGTGGTAACACCAACTCTCTACTTCTGCTGTTCATTTCCTTCCCCATGCATCCCAGCATCCCACTGGCCCTGCCTATTGCCTTGTTGCACTGCCTCACCACTCTGTGGCCATCACTTATGAAAACCTCAAGGTCCCATTCCTGCTTTGTGACCATCAATACCTCCCTCCCCCTTTCATATACTGCCCCTGCGTTTCTGTTGCCTAGGTGAATGACTTTGTATTTTTTGCATTGAAACCCAGCTGCCATAGCCTCAACCACTCCTTGAGTTTTCTCAGGTCTCTACCCATTCTTTCTCCCCACTCGGGGTATCTACTCTAGTGCAGATTTTGGTGTAATCTACAGAGGCATACCTTTCCTTCCAGCTCTACTGCAATGTTGCTTACGAAGACACTGATGGGGATTGGTCCCAGCATTCAGCCTTGAGGTACCCCGCTGATCACTCTCCCCTCATTAGAGTGAGTGTCATCTACCACCACCCTCTCCTATTCATCAACCAGTTACATGCCTAGTTTACCATCTTTGGTCCCACTCCAAAGTGCCCAGTTTCCTTATAAGCCTCCATCGTGATATGGTATCTTAGACCTTGCTGAAATCTAAGTAGGCCACATCCACTACCCCACCTTAAACCAGTTCCCTGGTCATCCAGTCAAAAAAAGCAATCAGGTTCATCTGACATGGCCTCCCCACCATGAATCTGTGCTGCCTTGGATCTTGTAAACCACTGGATTCAAGATACTTCACTAGCCCTTCTTTTAATAAAGCTTCCAGTAACTTCCCCACCACTGACGTTAGACTGACTGGCCTATAGTTGCCAGAATCCTCCCTGCTGCTATTTTTACAAAGCTGGACTACATCTGCCCTCCTTCAGTCCTCTGGAACTGCAGCTGTTGCCAGTCATTTGGTGAACAGGGCTGTCAGACATGCAGTCAGTACCTCCCTGAACTCCCTCAGTACCCTTGGATGTTCCCTAGCCATCCCACTAGCTTTATCCACTTTCAGATTTGCAAATCTTCTCAGGACTCTTTCCTCTATGAATGGACTTGTGTCCACTTCCCTCCACTCCCCCAGTGTTCCTGCTGCTTTAATGTGGTCCATGCCTCTCCCCCTCCACTGTGAATACTGAGCTGAAATATCTGTTGAGGATATCTGCTTTTTCCAGATCCTCCTCTGCATAGCTTTCTCCTGCCCTTCTTATCCTCACAGTCCCTCCCCTTGTCAGCTTCCTTTTGCTTATGTATCTGAAAAAGGTCTTGTCACCTTTAGCTACCTCTCTGGCTATCCTTTCCTCTGTTTACACCTTTGCGCCCCTCACCACCTTCCCTGCTTCCTTCTGTTTTTCCTGGTACACCTCCCTATCCTCACCCCTCTGTGTCTCCTTGTACGTCCTGATTGCTGCCCTTTTAGCCTTCACCTTCACAGTCACTTCCCTGAAGTACCATCGTGATCTCTTTTTTCCTCCTGTTTTTGCTTCCTTTATTCATGGAGAGCTCTGTTGCCTTCACTATGCTGTCCCTTAATTTTCCCCACTGTTCCTCCACCCCACCATGGCAATCCTCCTCCTGCTAGGTCGTCTCTCAGGCATTCACCCATTTTTTTGTACATCTGCCCTCCTGAAGTCCAGGAACCTCACCCTTGTGTGGTTGATCTCTGCTGCCATCCTTATGTTAAACCACATTGTATGAGGATCGCTGATCCCTGGGTTACATCCCAACTTGATGTCTGCAATACTGTCCCTATTTGTGAACACCAGGTCCAGTATTGCCCCATCTCAAGTGGGCTTTTTGATTAGTTGCCTGAGAAATGCCCCCTGCAGGGAGTCTAAGATGGCCCTGCTGTTATTTTCACAGAGGCTACGGTTGGAAGGCTCCAGTCTCCGTTAAGTAGACTGAAGTCCCTCACCAGCAGCACTCCTTATTTTCTGACACTGTGCTGATGGTTTCCCCACTGCCTTATTCAATTCTTTTCTCTGTGTTGGAGAGCTCTGTATCACCCTAGTGTGAATTATGGCTTTGGCTCCTGTCCCCAGGGTGACCCACAGCACCTTCAACCTATCCTTTACAGCTAGGTTCCCTTGTGTTTCCATTGCTCTGATACACTCCCTCCCAGTTTTCTCAAAAAGAGTAGGGGAATTTCCCCCAGTGCCCTGGTCAAATTTCCCCCCATTCACTGAAAATACCACCAACAGCTTAATCTGGTTCAAAGTCAGTTGGCATTCATCTGTATCCCCCTCCCCCGGGTCGTGCCTGAAAATAGGCAGAATTTGTCTAGTGCACTTACCTGGTCAACAAAAACAAAATAAATAAATATACAGCACGTCGCCATCAAGCTGCAGCAAGTTTCTCTTGCTTCTCTGCACACAGTGCCAAAAAAGTGGCTTAACACTCATGCACAACTGCTGTGAGTTAGGGTACTTTGGATCAGGCAGCCATAAAGCAGGTAAACTGTTACACATGCACCAAAATGTCTGAAAATAGAAAAATGATGTCTTGGCACATTTCGGAGGGTGTAGTCGCAACTCAAAATTGAGCATTGCGGCTATGTCATTCAGTCTGAAAAATGTTACCCATTATCTGTAGAAAGCACTAACTTTGGAACTGTTATGGCTAAAGGTTCCATTTTATTAAAATGAAAGCTTGGAGTCAGGGCAACACAGAAAAGTTATATCCATTAATTTTATTATCAGTACATTAAAATATTATCCATAGCTGCATAGTATATAGTCAGGGGGGATTGTGTTTAGAAATCCATACACTCAAAGACATAGCTACTGTGGTACAGCACAGTGATTTCTTGTTCTACTGTAGTGGTTAAGTCAGAAAGAAAAGCACACACTGCACAGTTGCACAAAACTGTAACAATACTGGGGATGGCATGAATTTGCACAGCACATTAACTCAGTTGGGTAGCAGCAGCGAGAAACTAAAGACAGTTTTAAAGTAAGAAGACCCATACATTAGGAGCACAGAAGGCGTAGTATGTTCACGTAATGTTGGGATTGCCTGTGTTAAATGAATATTGGACTTCTTTTAAGATGCAATTTGCAGAACAATTGTTACATCTGACTTAGTGACACCTAACTTGGTGCTACTAACCATACCACCTGAGGAGGTCAGATTAACGAGTCACACTTTACTTCTCCCACATCTCCTACCAGCTAAGAAAGTCACCATTAGGATATGGCTCAGGCCACACTCACCCATAATTTCTCAGTGGAGAGCTATGTTTAATTCAATTTATGTGATGGAAAAATTATCTTCCTATTTACAGGGAAAAAGAACACCAATTCTGGCTCTTCATGTAAGGGATAGCATGAAGGCAACAGAGATACAGAGAATGGGGGGGGGGGGAAGAGATACTGTGGGTCACCCTAGAAACAGGAAAGGAACTGCAATATGCCCTTTCCTTCCCCTCTCTTATAAACAGGCGACTCTCCCACTGTGCTAAATTCACTTCCAAGCACTGGTTGGGTGAGCTCCCTTCCTACCTCACCTTCTCCTTTATAACAACCTCCCACCCTCCCATTCCCTTAGATCAACCAACTCCTGCACCCTGGTAGTCTCCCACAGATCCACCCTAATCGGCCAATCCAGTTACTCTCACCGCCTCCCCAAAATTTGGAATTCCCTCCCCCCTCAGATCAGGCACTTATCCCCTGCTTACTCCATCGGCTCTGCCCTTAATAATTACCTCACATCTAGCTGCTCCTGCCATGTCCCTCCCTAATTCCCAACTCTAAGCCCTGGATAAACCCTATACCTCTACTGTCACCTTCATTTTACCCTGTGCACCCATACCCTCCAAATTTCTAGCTCTCCTCCCCTTCCCCCAACTTGCTTCCCCTTACTGGCCTCACTTGATCTCTCACAGAATGTAAGGGACCCCACATGCTCCCCGTGGGTCCATGTATCCTGATGGACTATTGATTAGGCTCCATCCCCTCCAAAAGTGCAAATTCTCTCCCCCTTAAGGGTTCAATTCTCATTGTCTCCCTCTCCTATCACTCTCTTAATCCCTATCTACTGACCTTCTCCAAGCCCCTGACAGGGTACCCCACATCCTGAAGGGTACTCTCTCTTGGGTTAGATGCTATTCTCCCTCCTAGCATTTAAGTTACACCTCCTCCTTCTCTTTCTCCTCCCTCTTTAAATCCCTACAGCCTTATCCCTTTTCTGTCTAGCCCCATAGCCCCCTTGCATGGTTCTCCTCATCCTGAAGGGGTCTCTCTGGGACACTGCCTATCCACTTCTCTCTGGTCCCCACAGTCCCTTTGCAGGGTTCCTCGCATCCTGAAGGGGTCTCCAGAGACACAACTCTTCCCCCTTCCCCCACCTCACCCTTTCCTCCCCTTTTCCCCCTTTTCTTTCATGTAAGCATTGTTTACTTATTAACCTGGCACTTATTATTGTCCACTCTTTCGACATATTATGCACAACACTGTTTGTAACATCTGCCTTACAACTGTATGTTAATGTTGATTTTGTAACTTGAATGTAACATGAACACAACTCTTCCCCTCCCCCACCTCACCCTCCCTCTCCTTCCCTTTTCTTTCACATAAGCACTTGTTTACTTATTAACCCGCACTTATTATTGTCCACTGTTTCTACCTATTATGCGCAACACTGTTGTAACACTGCTTGTGACACCTGCCTTAAAACTGTATGTTAATGTTGATCTTGTAACTTGAATGTCACTCCTATTGTATTCCTTCCCCCCAGGTCGCACTGGGAGACGAGTGACTTGTCACTCATTGTGCCTTCCTGGTGAAACATTACAATAAAAAAAATACACAATGGAGTGATCTACAGACCTCCAGCACGGGGTTGGACAAGGATCTGATGGAAGCCATCCAAGTGATGGCAAATAAAGGGGAGGTGCTGCTGGTAGGGGACATCAATCTGCCAGAAGGAGACTGGAGCATCCCAGCCACAGCTTCAGCTAGGAGCAGAGACATCCTGGACTGCCTGCAGAGGGCTTTCCTCAACCGACTAGTAAAACAGCCCACTTGCGAGGATGCAATACTGGACCTTGTATTCACCAACGGGGACAGTGCTGTAGATGCCACAGTGGGTGACCACCTGGGAACTAGTGACCACCATACAGTGTGGTTTGATATATGCACTGTGGCAGAATTGAGCCACACAAAGGCGAGAGTCCTAGACTTCAGGAGGTCCAATTTTTAAAAAAATTGGGGAATGCCTCAGGGAAGCCCTTAAGGGGGGAGGACTTGGGTGGAGTGCAGGAGCAGTGGAATAAAACTGAAAGAGAGGATAGTGAAGGTAACAAACCTCTGCATCAGGCGTGCAAGCAAAAGCAAGAGGAAAAAGAGACTGCTATAGTTCTCAAAATAGGTGGCTGGGAAGGTAAGAGCAAAAAAGTTTACTTTCCGGAGGTATGAGGAAACACAGAGGGAGAAGGATAGGGAGGTGTATCACAAAAAACAGAAGAAGGCAGGGAAAGCAATTAGGAGCACAACTGCACTAGTGGAGGAGAAAATAGCCCAGGTAAAGAAAGGGTACAAGACATTTTTCAGATATGTAAGGGAAAACTGAAAAACTAGGGGAGGAATGGTGAGGTTTAGGAGGGAAGACGGGGAGTGTGTTTAGTGGGACCAAGAAAAAGTGGACATCCTGAACAAATACTTTTGTTGAGTGTTCACAGAGGAAGGGGAAGGTGAGGGATCAAATATAAATGCCAAGAGCATCGAAGAAAGGGAGGCAGACACTAGTCCATTTATAGAGAGAGAGAGAGAGAGAGAGTTCAGAAGGAACTCACAAATCTGAAAGTGGACAAGGCAATGGGGCCAGACAAGGTACATCCAAGGAAACTAAGGGAGCTCAGAGAGGTGCTGGCTGTACCTTTCACAGCCCTGTTCAACCACTCACTGGAGAGGGGAGTGGTTCCGGAAGATTGGAGGAGGGCATATGTAGTCCCACTTCACAAAAGTGGGAGCAGGGATAAGGCTCGCAGTTACAGGCCAGTCAGCCTAACTTCAGTAGCGGGAAAATTAATGGAATCACTCCTGAAGGAGAGGACTGTGTAATATCTTTAATCCAGTGGCTTACAAGATCCAAGGCAGCATGGATTCACTGGGGGGAGGTCATGTCACACAAATCTCACAGATTTGTTTGACTGGGTGACCAGTGTATTAGATCAGGGCAGTGTGGTGGATGTGGCCTACCTAGATTTCAGTAAGGCCTACAACACCATTCTACATAGGAGACTCAAACAAGCAGAGCAGCCTAGGGGTGGGTTCAAAGGTGGTTAACTGAGTAAGAAACTGGTTAGGGGACAGGAGATAGAGGGTGGTGGTAAACGGAGTTCACTCCAAGGAAGGGAGGGTGGCCAGTGGGTTATACAGGGGTCAGTACTTGGTTCAGTCCTCTTTAATGTCTTTATCAGCGACGTTGCAGAGGGGCTGGAAGTGAAAGTACTGTATGCCTTTTTGCGGATCACACTAAAAAGTGGAAGAGGATAGATATTCCAGGGCTGGAGGAAAAAATTAATAGAAATCTAAGAAAGACAGAGGAGTCGTCCAGGTTGTGGCAGCTGAGTTTCAATGCGAAAAAGTGCAAAATCATGCACTTCGGGCACAGAAACCTAGGGGTGGAGTACAAAATGGTGGGTGTAGTATTATTTATTTTATTTATTGCATATAATCGGAATTACAATCCTTTGAGTCACAAACTCATTTGCAAAGGCTCCACGTCGGTTACAGAGGGTGGAAGGGGAACGAAATACAAGGATACATATGTAGTAAGGCAGTATACAAGAAAACATACACACTCAAGCAATACACACAAACAGTACTGACAGTGCAGTCCAGGCTTTATCTTAGTTCACCAGAGACAGTAGTAGGCAGCTTTCACATAATGACCACCAAGCAGGAAAGAGACTTGGGGGTAATCATATCTGATGACCTAAAGGTGGCCAGACAGTGTGACAAAGGTGGGGAGAGCTAGTGGGATGCTAGGGTGCATAGAGAGGGTTATCACCAGCAGAAAAAGTGAGGTGTTGTTACTGTTGTATAGATAACTGGTGAGACCTCACCTAGAGTTTTGAGTCCAGTTCTGGAGACCAGGTCTCCAGAAGGGCATAGAGTATAGACGGTCCAGAGGAGGGCAACTAAAATGGTGCAGGGTTTGCATCAAAAACCCTATAAGGAGAGACTAAAGGACCTCAATATGTACATACTGGAGGAAAGAAGGGAGGGGGGGATATGATAGAAGCTTTCAAATATCTCACGAGTATAAATAAGGTTCAAAAGGGAAGCATTTTTCAAAAAAAGAGATGTGCAACAACAAGGGGCATGCAATGAAGCTGGAGTGGGGTAGACTCAGGGAAGATGTGAGGAAGTTCTTCACAGGAAAGGTAGTAGATGCCTGGAACAGCCTCCCAGCTGAGCTGGAGTGGGCTGAAATGGTAACAGGATTCAAGAAGGCATGGGATAGCCATAAGGGTACCTTAGTGGTAGGAAAAGGGGGGAGGACCAGAGATCAAGTAGGGTCTACTGTGTTACAGTAGGTAGGGAACATGAGCAGACTAGGTGGGCCAAGCAGTCCTTATGCAGAAATTGGTCCTTTATGTAGTAGATCATGAGGATTCCTTCATGCCTTGAAGAGTATATTCAGATTCTGCAATTGGCCCTGTCCAGGAGGGGCTGTGTATGGGCAGGTAAAACTCTGACACTGCAGGCCCTCACAGTATTTCTCTGCTCTGTTATATACACTGTTTCCCAAATGTTATATTGTCTCTGCCCCCCCCACCTTGGTTCTTCCTAACCCTCCACAATATCTATATTAACAGAATGAGAATTAACTGCATGCATGCATGTAACCGTCTAGCTATGACTTACTGTTTGTTACTGTGGTGTTGTTTGACAGTTTTACTTTGTTGTCATAAATGCAAAACAATAAAGATTAAAAATATTTAAAAAAAAATGAGAATCATGTACTATATAAAATAATGTATGGTCAACCATACCAACTTAACCTGTGTTTCCATCTTGAGAATTATGATATCAAGGATCTCTCAAGTTTCTTTATCAGTGTCCCTATGATATCATCACAGCCCCTCAATGGAAACAAAGCCTTGTTGTGTATGATTGCTCATTCATTAGGCTGTATATTATAAGTAATATTGCATAGGGTCAGTTCCATTACTGTCAGGTAACATAATATTTACAAAGTGTATTGTGGCACTGGTCCACGGACAGCCCACTGCCATTATTGTTACAGCTCCTCATATGAGTGTTAGGGGGAGAGACCTTAACCTCACTTATTTCTCAAGCTTAACAAACCTTACTGCAATTGGAAGGGGGCAGTAGAAATTATATCAAGACTTACTGGGAAACCAGTCTACTGACTCAGATTTCCCCTCAGGATTAGTACAGATATCTAACATATGTTCCTAAGGTGACCTCTTCATTCCTCTTGAAGGAATTCTCCTGGAAGACCTGTATACATTTTTTCCAAACCCCACAAACAATAGCAACATTTTAAGTCTGCATTGACAACGACCTGGCCACTCATGGCCATATTTTTTGAGCAGTCCAGTAATACAACCCTATTGAGCTCTACTTTCCTTTATCCTTCTGGATATTTTTTGAGCAGATCTCCAATTAATGGACCACACTGCACTTTTTTTTTTATCTTCCAAAAGGATTCTGGGGTCCTAACACCCATAAACTCTTTACCATTTCATTAGTGGTTGCCAAATAATCCATCATAAAATTATAAGTCATAGATACAGCACCCAAGGATTGACACTGCCAGGACCTCATATGGTTGGTGTATGATATGGAGAAGATCACAGCGTAAGTGAAATCATTCCTAGATTTGACATGATTTGGGCCCACTGGGTCCATTACATGCTAAACCATAGACAGTACTTTGTACCCTAAAAGTGTGAAACTTATCTATAGTCTACAAATCTATTTTGTAGGATATCTGAGTAATAAAGTGTTTTGCTGTACTGTTATATGGTCCCCAATGTTTGTTTAATTGTTTGGTCTGTGTTTAGTCTTGTGTAATAATGCAACATTTTTAATAAACAGAAATAAAAAACAAAATAATTTTGTATGTAGTTTTGAAATTTTTTTATATTTCTAATTGCTCACATTCAGACCAAATAAAAAAGTTTCAATTACTTTTCATAATCATAGTCCATTTGCAAAGTGCACCAATCATGTCATAAAATCTGCAAAAACGACTTCATGATAGGCCTATGTATAATTTGTAAAGAGAACATAAACTAGGGTGTTTACATACTTAGAATTGTAAATTTGGGCATGTGTGAACTGAAGTCTGTTTAATCCCCCAGTGCATTGTTTTGTGTATTTGTTTTGACATAGTCCTATTGTTTCTTTATTTAGGGTCCCATATTAATACAGCCCTTTCTCCATCAAATATTCATTTTTTTTATAATTATTTAGCAGTTCCAAAACCCAGTCACATCAGTTAAGCCGAAGACTACAATGAAGCAGAACACAGTGGCATTACTTACCCCCATAAAGAACTGGCCCTGAAAAAAGTAGTTTCAGCTACATGAAAACCATCACTTCTATTAGGGCCATGTAAGTCACACAGCTTTAAAAATTGGGAGTTAATGCATGTGTTCCTGTTTTGGTGTTGGTCTATATGTAACTGTGTGTTTACATTTCTGTTGTTGTTTGTTTCTGTGTGCATACTGTATATGTGTGTGTACATGCCACATGTTGACTATGTGAGCATGTGAAGCTAACTCGTTCCTTTGGGTTCTTTGCTATTAATCTGGGTTTGTGATTGGTATACGAACAGCTTCTCACTGGCACATCTGCCCTCTCACATTTACCTAGAAATTATGATACTTTTAAAATCTAATGCTTTCTTATCCCCCCCCCCCCAACACACACACTTATCATCAGTTGGTTTGTTACCAGCTACAGTAGAAGGAGAACTCACAGGATAGCTAATGCTGCCAAAGACTGAACACCTCATCTCATCAATGTTAGCAAACACCAGCCTGGGGCTCTGAAGCTTGTCTCAGTCTGCATCGATGTACTGCCACTGCACTGGTGAAATGATCTCATTAGTATTGTAATATAATAACTGGTGAGCATTGTTTTCAATGGGTATAACTTACTGGTTATTATAGCAAACACGTACCTGAACTGTGACTTTTAGCATGAGCCCTATTCTCACAGTCGCCCAGCTACTGTCAATAAAGGCCTCGTGCAGCAGCTGTACGACTGTAAGAATGCTCATACTAGCTAATCTGGTGAGAAAAAAAATGCTCACCAGAAGTGATAAAAAAATACTTATGGGATATAGTGCAACTCAAACTTTAATTTGCACACTCGGTGTGTGATGCCGATATAAACCCCTCAAGCTTGACTCTTCGGGTTTATGTAACATTGCACACCTCAGGTGTGTGTATTAAAGAGCTAGCGTGCTGCCTAAAACTAATATTATTCAACCATTACCTTTTATATCTGCACTACTTTTTTTCCTTTCGTTTAATTAGAAGATTGTTTACCAGATGTTAGTAGGTGTGATGTGTGGGACAGCACTTTGCATGGTAGCTGACATATCTATCTCTGTTCCCCCACTACATCATCAGCATTGTAACCTCAGTGACTGTGACATCACTGCTGCTTAGGAACAGCCACTCAGTGGCTGCCAAATAGTCACCTATGATGTCACTATCAGTGAGATCACAATGCTGATGATGATGTAGTGGGGGGATCTAGAGATAGATATGTCAGCTGCCAGTCTAAGAGCTGTTCCACACATCCAACATACTATCATCACATAGAAGACTTTCTAATGAATAACAGGAAAAAGAAAAATACTTCAGAAATAAAAATGTTACAATTGACTACTTCTTAAAATTTGTATTCATTCCTGTCTGCCTGTTTTGGCCACAATAGCTCTTCAAATTTCCGTAATGCACTCCACAAAGATCTGCAATAGTGGATACATACTAGGGGAGGGGGGTTGAAAGAATGAGAAGGGGCCTGGCAAGCTGTAGGATTGGTCAAATGTATGGCAGTTGAGATTCAGCGCAAAGAAGTGCAAAATTATGCATTAAGTCACAGGAACCCGAAAGGGAAGTACTCAATGGGGAGTTGGAAGGGGGTACTGTCATCCATCAAACAGGAGAGGGATGTAGGAATAATTATATCTAAGGAACTAAAGGTGGCCGGATATTATGAGAAGGCGGTTAGAAGGGTCAGTGGGATGTTGGAGTGCATAGGGAGAGGCATCACAAGCAGAAACAAGCATTTGTCAATGCCTAATGTTTGCTTGCTGGTATTGGCATTGGTACTGCAGGAGTTAGAAAGATGCATAATAGGAGTGGCAGTGAAGTATTGAACTAATGCCAACCCTCACCACCACCCTGCAGAGACTGACAGGCATTGGGGTGTGCCTTTGGGTTGTCAGCCATAACACTCATGCCATTCCACCTCACCCCACCCTGCAGACACTGACAAGTGTCATGGTGTGCCTTGGGGTCTTCAGCCCTTACGCTCACCCCATTCCATAAGAACATAAGCTGAGATGGGTGCAGTATAGGATAATGGAGTGAATGTTATGGCCGAAGACCCCAAGGCATACCTCAATGCCAGTCAGTGGCTGTAGGGTGGGGGTGGAATGGCATGAGTATTATAGCTGATGACCCCAAGCCACACCCCCGACGCCTGCAAGTCTGTACAGCGTGGGGCGTTAAGGTTGAAAATCCTAACATCCCGGGTGTTTGTCAGTATTTTCACTCCAAATTTTCAACATGGGCTTTTTGGGACCCCACCTCATGAACAGTGTCAGTATCATTTAGTTACTCATCTCAAAAGGTGATTTTGCACAGCGAATGCGCCTTTCGGTGCAACAGATGTGAAAAGACATTTTGGGCAGGATGTGAAAAATGACATCTGTACTGTTCATGAGGAGGTGTGAAAAAATGTCAATGTTGAATATCTGGAGTAAAAATATTAACAATTGGTGAAGTTACAAGCATGCACAGAAATTGCATAATGCATGCTCGTAGCACAGTAATATTTTTGAATCTTTCCACCAAATTTTCAACATGGCACTTTCGGGACCTCCCCTCATGAACAGTGGCACTTTGATTTCATTAATCTGTTCCAAAAGTTGATTTTGCACGAAGACTACACCATTCTGTGCAACAGGTGCGAAAACACATTTCAGACAGGATACAAAAAAATGACAGCTGTACGGTTCATAAGGAGGTGTGGAAAAATGGCAATGTTGGAAATTGGTGCAGTTACAAGTGTAACCCCCCCTGCAAATGGGGGTTCCCAAAAGACTTCCAGGAGCTTGCTTGAATGCTCCAAGCCTGAATGGTGTTTGGCGTTTAAGCCATTTATCAGTGAGTGTTTTTAGAGCCTCTGGTACTGTCTCTTTACGAGCTGTCTGCTTGCAGACATAATTAGTTTGTATGGGGGGACTGTGTGCTTCTCTGTTTGAGTACCACTCGAACTGCTGCCAATTCACTCCATTCTTGCAGTCACTAGGAGTACAAAGGGAACCTATCTGAAAGATGTAACTGTTTGCCAGAAATAATTTAGAGTAATAATGAAAATACAGTTTGTCTAACCTGCTTCCTTTGCAGTCAGAACTGTGTTTGCCTAGTTCCCATTCTAGTTTTGAACTGCTAACAGGACCAATCAGTGTGGGTTAACTTGGACGAATCAGAACTTGACTCGTAATCTGAGCCAGCCACAAGAGGATTGTATGGGCAGTGACTTGGGAGATGTAGTTTAGACTTCGCGCTTTTTGGACCACAACAGCAGCAGTTCACAGTGATGCCTAATCCAGTCAAGAACTGGGAGGAACTCAAAGGAAGTGCCTGTTTTGTCTGTTGAAGTTTTTCAGTTGAGCTTTGGCAGTGAAGAAGGAAGGAGCCCTGTGCTTTTTCAGTGTGCAGTTTTAGTCAAAAAACGTGTGTAAGGCCCAGAGTTCCGGTCTGCAGCTTGTGTAACAGCTTGTTAGGACTGAATCCGTCCTGCGAAAAGAATCAAAGGATCTCTGAAGAGTAGAAACCAGGCTCACCCTGTAGAAGACTGGAGGAATTTCTGAAAATTGCACTCGGTCTGTCAGGAACTGAATCTGCTGTGTGTCTCCGGTATTGTGCAGTAATTGCGATCGGGATACAGATGCAGCCTGCCTGGTATAGTGCTTTTTTTATGGATGTGTGAAGAGGTTTGTGTACCTCAAGTGAGCCCTGCTGACATTGAAGGACCCTATCTTATTTGGAGGTCGTGAGTACTAATTCAGGTCGCCCTCGTTGAATTGCCACATTAAATCCAAATGGAATTACTGTACTGCTGACTGTTTAATTCTCCTTTTCTCTGTGTGAAAGGGCCCCTACCAGCTGCCACGGTTTGGACTGGCTGCTGGGGCTTGGGTACCCAGGGACGGTGACTGATGGGGATGGGCCTGTGCACAGAGCCATAGGTAGATTATTAGAGTGATAAGCTAATTAACCTGATTTCCCCCTGTCCTTGTTATATCCCCCTAAATAAATCAGAGCTGCTTGTTTCAGCAAAGTTATACTGCCTGAGGTATTTGTCTATGTTAAAGTACTGTACTGTGATTGTTGCACTGTATCTCATTTCACAGGAGGTCCCAGTGCCGGAACCAGACCTGGGGTAAGTGTATACTGTGAAGGTAATTCTGATATATTGTGTGGGCCACTAGTGGGAAGAAAGGGGGTTGCAGTGTCCCAGAGGGCTGTGACCAAGTTAGTTTAACTATTGCAAACCCTGACCTCTGGGTGGAGGCACCCGCCATTGGATCCAGGCCCCTCAACCTGTTAGTGGCAAATCAGGCAGGGGTAGTAGCCCCTGGGATAGCGCCATCTAGGGGTTACACAAGTGTGCATACAAACTGCACAATGCATACTCAAAACGCAGTAATTTTTTTGAGTTTTTTCACCAAACTTGTAACATGGGCTTTTTGGGACCTCACCTCATGAACAGTGGCACTGTCATTTTGTTAATTGGTCCCGAAAGGTGATTCCATGCAGCAACCACAAAATCCCATTTTGGGACAGAGAAACAAAATGACAGTGCCAGTATTCACGATGTGGGGTCCCAAGAACCCCATTTTGAAAATTTGGAACCAAAAACTCATAAAAATGGCTGAGATATCAACCTTAGTTAACCCCCCCCCCCCCATTGATTGCCACTATAGGGCTTAGGGCTTATCGTGATTTTCTTCGGTTTGCGGTCAGCTTTTAAAGAGTGCAGACTTGTTCCCAGTCCACAGAAGATCACAGCGCTGATCTCCGGAGGTGCAGGGTGAGGGGTGTGTGGGGAGGTGGGTGTGCAGAGGGAGGGAGGGGCTGAATGGGGGAGTGGCGGCGAGGATGACAAAGGACCATTTTATTTTGGTTTAAAAAAGACCTCGGGGACGGTTTTATTTTTTACATGTGAAATAGTATGAAAAATTAATTTCAGTACACTGGGTTGAGCTCCCAGTGTGATAGACTTTTGGAGGGAGGGACATCAATGCCAACCCAGGGATTGGGCACCCCAAGGTCGGCTGAAGAAAAGGGGGCATGGGGGCACAAGCGACATAGAGAGTGGGCATCCTGGTGTCAGAAAGTGATAAAGAATTACTTTAACACACTGGGGTGGGCTCCCAGTGTGCCACAACAAGAGGGGGCATGCCAACATGGGGATTGGGCACCCCGCTATCGGCAAAAGATATGTTCAGGCTTGGAGTGAGTCATCTGACACCAGGAGGGGGCATACAGGTATCAGAAATATAATTAGTTTGGCACACTGGGGTGGGTGTCCAGTATGCCACATTAATGGGGAGGGGGATACATGCTGACATGGGGATTGGGCACCCCAGTGTCAGCTTTGGGGGTGTGTGGTGGGTGGCAAGAGCCACCAATTATGAAAAGCAGTGACGGGACCCATTTATTATGTTTGCTTGTTTATTAATATGTTTCACCGGGAAAGGCACACTGAGCAAATTAGTTGCTCGTAACTCCAGCGATGCATATTACTGTGCACTGTAATGTGCATTTCTGTAATGTGTCTAGTTGCCAAAAAGGTTGTGGTGGGGGGGAATCTGAGACTGCAATGATGGAACTTTCCCTGATTGGAGCGGCAGATTTCTTTCAAGTGTGGCGCTCGCTCTGAAACTGCTGTCATTGGCATCTTTCCTGTTGATTGGTGGCTGAGGAACATGCCCATTTAAGTGTCCCCTGCATTGGCCACAACACTGCCACACCGCTGCAATGCTCGACTAACCTCAGTCTTTTTCTTGTGTGTCATGTGTGCAAGCAAACATAAAAAGGAGGTGGTGATGCCACTATACAGATCATTCGTGAGACCTCATCTGGAGTACATGTACAGTGTCCAGTTTTGGAGACTGCATCTCAGGAAAGACATAAACAGAAAGGAGGCAGTGCAAAGAAGGGCTACAAAAATTATACAGGGGCTGCACCAGAAGTCATATGAGGAGAGGCTGAAAGACCTCAATATTTATTCTCTAGAGATGCAAGAGAGGAGACATGGATAGCCATGAGCAAATACCTTTAAAGGGACCAGTAGAGGAGGTAGCACCTTTCAAAAAAGAAGATGGACAAGAACTCCGGATATGTACTTGGGAGCGGGGGAGGATGGCCCTCTCCCCTTCCACTCCACCATGGTGGGTAAGCCGTGGTGGACACAGGACTGAGGGTTGCTGAGAGTTAAGGTGGTGACCAGGGGGCTGGAGGAGGATGGATGCATGCAGGCAGGCTGAGGAGGAAAAATACAATATGGGAAAGAAAATGCATGGGACACACACAAGGGAACCCTAGAAAAAGGGAAGAGTAGGAAAGCCACAGAAAACTACAGTCTGCAGCATAACTTAAAGGTAGAAAAAATGGGCTGACTAGATGGGCCAGGCGGTTCTTATCTGTCGACAAATTGTATGTATCTATGTCTCTATACATTATTCTCTATGTAATGCTCCAATGGGAAAATAACTGTAGGGAGAGAGGTCAGCTGTATAGAAACTAATTTATAATGTGATCAAACTTATAAAGTAAGCTTGGACAATCTTTTTCTAAACCCTAACAAAACATTTGATAAAGATTATCTTCTGAATTATGAGATTTACTAAGCACTGTTGAGATTATGTAGGCAAGAATACTTTGCAATGCTAAATAACTGTCTATCAAAAGTCAAAAAGCAATGACATGCAGTCACTGGGACATATTCTTCGTCAATACTCACAGAGTGTTCAAGTTGGTCAGCTTCTTGAAACTTCCAGGCAAGATATCTCGGATGCGATTAAATCGTAAGTCTCTGCAAAATCAAGATGCTACAGTTATCTGGTGTCATCACCGTGACTGTCAACACAATCATCAGCAGTACTGTCTTCACCTGAGTTACAAGCTCCACAAATTATAGAATAGTACGTAAGTACAGAATATACTCTTTACCACCTAACACTAAATTATATGACCCCCCATTCTAAATTCTTATAACATACCTCCTTTTGGGGGATGGAATGCAAGTGCCGTGTCCAACCAAAAAGCCCTAAGAGTGAAGAATGACCAATACAAGTTTAAAACTCTGTTGGAATTTAAGAGTCACCCGAAAGCCTTACTTCATGAAAGGAACACTGCATTGAACCTGTTTTCCTGTATACATTGTTTTTCAAATATTGGTTCCAATTCTGTTATTCCTCCATCATTCCTCCATCGCTGACCTTTTAGTAAACTCACTGGGTATTTCTGATTTATACAGTGGTGGTAAATGGCCATTTTAGAACTGTGTAATTTAATTTAAATAAGTGAGAACATATGACAGGGTGTGTATGGTCACACTCTGATATATGTACACTCAAGTGTGTTGTGAAGCACAAGGCAAAGTAACCACTAAGAAGTGCTTATATCAGAGCATTACTGCACACCCTGCAGTGTGTTATCACTCCTATAAACAATTAATTGTCACAAAATTAGTATAGAAGGAAAAACACATAAAAAGGTGCAGGCATGTGGTCGTTGTGGAATAATGCATTGTCTTTTGATGTGTTTGCACCAATAGCAGCATAGGATTTTTCTACTTATTTTATAAGTGCCTTGAACTACTGAGTTATCTAAGAAAACACTGATACATTGTGACAACAACACAAGAACATAAAAAAATTAAACTACATTATACAGTCCTAAAATGGTACTGTAACCAGTATTTCAAAAATAGCTTCTACAGGACTATTGACATACAAGCTCAATGCATGTCTCCTTTAAGGAAAACAAGAAAAAAATAAATGCACAACATACAACTGTTGTTGACTTAAAAGCAGGGTACAACCTGTGACCCCTAAATAATATACTGGGCTGGCAATATAGCCTAGAGGTTAGAGGAACGAGGTGTGAACAAGCTTGGTACATCAGCAGACCAGACCTCAGTTTGATTCTCACAACCTCCACTTGCATACTGTGTGACTCTGAGCAAGTCACTTAACCACCCAGTGCTCCCAGGTCGCCCCTGAAAACAGGCACTTGTGCCTAGAGGGCCTTACTCAGTTACCAAAGACTAAAATAAAAAAATAAAAAAAATTAAAATAAAATTAAAGGCAGTCTTGTGAGAAAACACACATCCATTAAAAAATATGGTGAACACTGGAGGGGCAACTATGCACAACCAGCGTGTTCTGCCAAAGAGGGATTCTGATTCCCTCTGACCTCGAGAGTGAAGCTCGAGAGATTTAGGGGAATCAGAACCCCGAGGTGGCAGAACACACTGGTTATGCATAACATTGTCCATCCTGTATGTTTTATAGTGTATAGTATTAAGTGAAATGTGTACATTGTGGTTCTTTCTCATTCAGAATGCAACTAACCTGTGCAGTCTCTAGAGGTTTTAGAATGCTGTTGTTACCACAGAAGGGTGGAATCACATCCTTGACCTTTGAACTGTGGTACAACAGCATTTTGAAAAAGATGGTATTGTATATGGAACAATGCTCTACTATACACTGTAACATGTTACTGAAGTCTGTAACACATCCTGTAGCTTCAAAAACAGAAGTTTGTAGGTACAAATATCAGATTCCAAAAAAAGACAGTTTACAGTTGTCAGTGGATTTCCCTTCACTGCTTTCAAGGGGATCAGTCTGCTGCACCATCCTCTTCATCACTGCAGTGAATCTCTTAACACCTGACATTTTATAAGAAACATCACTGCAGCTTTGTAGATCAGAAAAACCACACACTCCTCCAACATCCACAAACTGCCACCAAAGCTAGGTTCACAGATTCTAACCTTTTATTCTGTTTAGCCGTCTGCAAGTCAGAGAAAATAAAAATTTCAACTCCATGAAACAGAATGTGGGTTTTCATTTTCACAAGTGCTAAAACTTTCATTGTAACCAATACAAAGTTAAGCACAGAGATTACTGTGGAAGGTTATTGGTCACCAAATAATGAAATGTCATGTGATTGCAGACTGAATGCCGACAAGACTTCCATTTAGTTTAGGTTAGTTTGTTAATTTGTTAGACACCAAATATTAGTAGCAAAATATAAAAAAATGTTTGCAACAATAAAATTCCTACATACACATAAAAATGTTGCAGGAAAGTGCATTTAGTTCTATCTCCATGTATAGTTTAAGAGTGAGCAGAGATGTAAAGTACTTAGCTAAACTAGAAATACAAGATGTAAACTGGACATGTTGGGGTTTAGGTCTAGTTACCTACATGGCCCGTCATGTAATGGAGCCAATAACCTCAAATATTTGAAAAAGTACCCACTTCTGGGTAATAAAAGTATATTTTAGGTCTGCTCAATCTCCTATACATTCGGGGATGAATCTAAACAAATAAAGTTATCCAACAGACCAACAACAGCCTGCATGTAAAGCATTGCCAATATGTGTGTCTAGTGTAAGCAAGGCAACAAAGGGAGTCAAAAATGTTATTTATTTTAACAGAGGAACCTTCTTTTTCCTTTTCTTAAGTAGAAATAGTAGAACTTCTGACAATCTGGTCAATAATTCAGGATTTTCTGAACTGAACAAGAAATCTAACAGATATCTCAAAGGAATAGACATGGGGTCCAATTCTCAAAGATCCTCTGGAGTGACGCAAGTTACATCATTCCAGAGATACAGCAACTCTGGGCACACCAGGGACCCTGCCCCCAATTCTGTAATAATCAGGGTCCTGGTACCAAAGTCCCTGGGTTTTCCACGTGACACCCACTGTGCCAAACAGGTGATGCACCTGTGGTAATTCCCACAGAGATCTAGTTCCCTTCCTGCCCGGAGCAACGCTAGCACGGCTGAGATGGCTGGGCATTAAAACTGCTCACCAGCAGGGGGGCAGGGGGCATAAGGGATTGGCAGGGTGGCAGAGGATGAGGCTGGAGGAGAGCTGTGATTGGCTATTACTGAAGTGGCACCCAGCGGATGAGTGTACAGCGTTATACATCTCATAAATGCCAGCATGTCCATGTGCTGTACTACACTGTACAGTGTCTACTGCCCATACAGTACATACATTTCCAGCCCTAAAGAAACACAATACAGTAGGGACCAGTGAAAAATCAGTAGAATTGTAAAGGTTATTGGTTTTGATAGGTAGTATTGGGCACACTTAATCACCCAGGGCATAATGAGGCTGACACCACAGGCAGAGGGCCTTATAACCCCTGGAAGGTCCGGTATTGCCCATACCGCCCACCCTGGAGGGTATTATTGTGCTTAGAAAAGGGGCTATAGGTGACATATAAAAAATATATATATAAAAATAAAAATAGATATAAAAGATGTTAAAATTAACTTTTCTGATAAAGTAGTCCCTATAGTACCATCACTGCTGTAGGACATTGCTGTTTTTTTCTTTCCAAACGTTTCTTTACTATTAGCAGCTCTAGGTTATGCTTGCTTGCTGCTCTGTCCATTGTCCTCTCCCCCCAAGACAACACAGTATTTTATTTTTTGTTTTTGAGCGCTGAGTTGGAGCAGGAGGAAGCATGTGAGCTTCATTTTAAAACAGGTATTTTGTTTCTGGGACTGTTTGTAGCCATGGTGCGAGTCTGCCGTGCCCAGCAGACGTTACACCCGGAAGTATAGTACAGCAGAACAGGAAGGAGCGGCAGATCACTAAATTTCTGTTTTTATTTTAAATTACTGTTGAGGTTTGCCTTTCTTTTTTATTTACAGTATTTACTGGGAGCTGTGTGGGAGTGGGACATTACCGAGGGTGAGGAATGGGTCATCAGCAGCGGCACCGATCAGGATACGATCAGCAGTGGTGACGGTCAGCTGCAAAAACAGTTTTTGTGAGCAGAAAAGTAAGCTTTCTAAAAGTATATTCATATGCTCTCCATTGTTGTTGTGTTCCATTTTTGACTGGGTGACAGTTACTCATTATATTCAGCTATGTGCAAGCGTGTGAAAAAGGCAGGGTGAGAGCAGTCAGGAGTGCTTCCACTGTGAATGAGTGCAGTTTGGGAGAAACGGTCATTTGTTTTGTTGCCCTACCACAGAATTTAAACTTGAGAGTGTGTTAATTACCTTTACATTTTGACAGCTAAAAAGAATAAATTAGGAAAAAACAGTTTGTCAGGGGACTGTATCTGATACTCAGTTGGGGTGAGTAGGCGGGAGTGGAGCTGTAGGGGAGCCGCAATGTAGCTGGCGGCTTTGAGCAGGAGCGAGTAGTCAGGAGCCTGCCTAACATAATATGTGCTGTTGCTAAATAAAACAAATAAAATAAAAAAAACAGTTTGCCAGGGGACTGTGTCTGACACTTGGTTGTCCATCCTTGTGTGTGTATGTGTGTGTGTCCATCCTTGTGTGTGTGTGTGTGTGGTGGGTTCACTTGGTCTCTGTCACTCGCTAAGCATTAAAAAAAATGGTGACAGTTTGAAATTGTGTGCCCAGCGCTTCAGCCAATGAGGAAGCAGGGTGCTGGGCACAAGGATACTTCGCTGGCTATCAGGAAGGTTTGGGATGGGGCTTTTTATTTGGTGGGCATCTATTGTCTGAT
This sequence comes from Neoceratodus forsteri, assembly GCA_016271365.2. Lineage (NCBI taxonomy): Eukaryota > Metazoa > Chordata > Ceratodontiformes > Ceratodontidae > Neoceratodus > Neoceratodus forsteri. Next base: position 1,361,041,770 of record CM057455.1, on the reverse strand, counting down.
GGATGCCCACCTAAATAAGTGTCTCAGCCAATCAGAAGAGAGAATTTCCTTTGCCCATTTTCTAAAACACTGTATTGCACCAAACACAGCAGACCGCACAACTGTACAGTGACTGTACAGTCATGCAGTCTGCTGTGTTCCAGTGCGGTATGCTGCCACATTCTGCTGATTTATCACTAGTCCCTCCTGTATTGGGTTTCTTTAGGGCTAGAAATGTGTGTACTGTATGGGTACTAGGCACTATACATTGTAGCACAGTACATGGACATGCTGGCTTTTTTGAGATGTATAACACTGTACACACACTCTGCTGAGTGCCACTTCAGTAATAGGCAGTCACAACTCTCCCCCTGACTCATGCTCTGCTACGCTCCCTGTCCCTTAGGCCCTGGCAGCCCAATGTCCAACACAGTGGTACAAGCCACTTAGACCACCTTCTGGCTGGTCTAAGTGGTGCCTTTTGTTGCATCCATGGTGGGGCTTTTAGAATCCCCAAAAAGGGGATGTTGCAGCCCCACCTTGGAGAAAGCCCCCTTGTGACCTGGCACACCCTGATGTAGGTTGCAAGGATGGCGAAGACCCACTTTGAAGCAGTGGCTCCCAATTCTGATGCAGACCTGCTAATCGGGAATTTCAGAATCGGGAATGCCACTTCTTTTTTTTTTTTTATTTAGTATGCTTTATTGTGTTTTTACAAACATTATAACATAAATTCATTTAAGACATAGATGAAGATTAGCAATTGAATACAGAGATTACGATTCTAACAAAAGAAGAAAACAATACAAAAATAAAGCAGACACTTCTGATATGAAGAAGAATTAATTAGAGTTGTTTGTTTGCTCTTTATTTCCCCCCCACCCTCCCTCCCACCTTAGTCTGCCACCAGTTATTATTTATTATGGTTTTGGTTGCCTCAAATGAAGGATAAGAGTAAACTTTACAATAATATAAGGGGAAAAATGAAAATAAAACAGGACAAGATTACTGGGACACTCCCTAGAGAAAGCCCTGCCAGAAAACCTAGTCATAGGTGACCAGAGTCTAACAGATTAAAAGAAGGATGTAAAGCGGTTTCCATCTTTGTTGGTATTTGCCCATACATTTTGAGAGCCCAGCTATGGTACACTCAGCTTGAAGGGCAAACATGATTTCCTTGAACCATTCTAGATAGCTAGCAGTGGCCAAGTCTAACCAATGTCTCAATATTACTTTTTTAGCGCATGCTGAAATCAGTGCCATATGGGCCCTCTGATTACACCCTGGTAGTGATGTGTAATCACCTATAATACAGATTTCCAAGTTAAAACTGTCTGTTAGCATAAGTAATGGATCCAACCTATTTTGAATGCTACGCCAAAAGGGAGTATTTTTTTTACATGACCATAGCATATGGGTTAGATCAGCAGGGGCTTGGTGACATTTAGAGCACTGATTTGAAGGTAGGATACCCATTTGGTGTAGTTTAGAAGGGGTATAGTATAGATTATGGTTAATGCCAAATTGCATATATCTATATCTGTCCCATTTAATATATTTGTATAAGTGGGCCCAAATAGAAGACCAGTCTCTGGCGGTAGGGGATAATGGAAGAATGTTATCCCATCGATAAAATCTCCGGCTCTCCAAAGTGGCTACCATTGATAAAAGAAATTTATAGGAGAGGGATGTCAGATGAGAAGTAGGAATGGAATTAAAGTATGGGAGGTAAATAGTGATGAAAGAACTGGACCTAGTCCCTGTTCCAAAGAAATGTATCAACACATGGGATAACTGGAGGTACTTGAAAACAGAGGTATTCTGCCAACTAAAAAGTGAGCAGCCTTCTCTAAAAGGGAGCAATTTTTGTTCCCGTACTAACTGGTCCACACGCTTATACCTATCTGTGGCCAGAAGAGCTGAACTTTGATTGTTTTACCTAAAATTAACAAGTTAGGATTTTGGAACGGGGCTGTGCTGTATCTCTATAAACATCTGTTTTGAGAAGGGCATTTAGCTGATGTTGCACTTGAATTAGAGAATTTAAGGGGGTATCATGTAGAGATTTAGGGAGATTTTTTGGGGGGGTAAAGGGTAGAGCCTTGGGATCCATGCCATGTGCTGTACAGAGATCCTGTTCAATCCTGACCCAAGGAGTGTAGTAAATAGCACCCCGAGTGTTATATAAAGGCTGTAACCAATGTTGGATTCTAGCCAAATGAATAGCTAAATAATATATATAGAAATTTGGGGCTTGGAGACCGCCATCTGCTTTCAGTCTAGTAAGCTTAAGATAGTTCGTCTAACTTTTTTACCCTGCCATATAAACTTACTAAGAGTACCATGTACCTGTGAGAACCACGAAAGTGGAAGGGCCTGATTGAGCATTTGTAAAGGGTACAGTAACCGCAGTAGAACATTCATTTTGATGATGCTCATACATCCCCACAGAGTTAATGGCAGTTTCGACCAGCGTTTGAAATCTTCTGATAAGGTGTTAACGAGAGCATCTAAGTTAAGTTTTTTTCATGATTTGTGAAGAGGGGTGAAGATAAATCCTGAGATATTTCATTTTGTCAGAGTTCCAGCGTAGTCCCAAATTGGCCACATCAGCCTTTATAGTTTATTTATTAAGGGGAAGGAGTTCCGTTTTTGTCAGATTCAATTTGTAGTTTGAAAAAGACTCGAATTGAGAGATAATTTGAAATACAGCAGGGAGGGATTGAGTGGGATTGGAGATATGTAGAAGTAAGTCGTCTGCATACGCAGAAATTTTATATTCCGTGTTACCCATTGACATGCCCTTTACAAGTGGAGAAAAATTTATTTTTCTAATCAGAGGTTCTAAATGAAGATTAGAAAGATAAGGAGAAAGGGGCAACTGTGACGGGTACCCTGAGATAGGGAAAAGGGAGTGGAAAAAACACTGTTACACTGAATTTGAGCTGTCGGTGATGCGTAAAAAATTTTAATCCACTGGATGAATTCCAGCGGGATATGGTATATACCACATCTTTTGATGCAAGGTGCCAACTGTGGCAGAAATGTTTGATGCAGGCACCTTGCATCAGTCTAAGGGCTTTGAGAATTGGGTCAATGTTGTCAATATATTGTCCAATCCAGATTCCTCTTGCTTTGCTATACCATGAGCAGATTTTTACTACATGTAAGATATCCTCTTGGTTATTTAAACCACAGTGGCAGAAGGTCTAAACATTGCCCTCTTCTTCAGCATATATGGAAGCTAAGACAATGCTTTCAAAGGCTTCAAACCTGAACTTACCAATGAGTTTTCAATGTTTTGGGCTCCCCATAATATTCAAGTAGGGTTTTAGGCAATGTTCTTTACAATTATAACTAGCTATTTTGAGACTTTAATGGTTTTCACCATAGTCATATCCTGATCTCTTGAGAAGTGCTGTATATTTGTTTATAGTTTTTGTTATATAATTCCCACATACAGTATGTATTTTGACTCTCTTATCTATATATTGTTATAAAAAGAAAAGGCCGTGCTCACATCAAAGGGATAAAGCCTGGTTTAACCATTTATTTCCTGGAGAGAACCCTATCATATCATATTTCTCCCTTGGCCACAAAGCAAGCAAATAATCACCTTGATATTTAACCAGAATTTTAAAATCCATGTTTGTATACTGTTTTCCAAGGTGATTAATTCCAGTTCTACTCTAATTAGGGCATTCAGGCTACCTTTAGGTAATTTTAAGATTTCCTTGTGTAAGCTAGTGATTACCATTTCTATAAGACTTCCACTTGATCCCCATCACAGTCTATCCCCAGTGCTACCTCCAAGAGGGATTGAACCATACCCCATAAATCCACTTTTGAAATGGCAGGATCTTAAGGATGCATAAATTTGGCTTGGTTCAAGTGTTTTGATTAGAAGCTTGTAGTCTGAGATGCCTAGCTATTTCAGCCTTCTCACTGGTCTGCACTGAAAAGCTGGTTTGTAGAATGCAAGTATCAGTTGAACAAGTAGCATGAATTGAGTCTAGAGAACTGGAAGGGGGCAAATGTAGTCCCTCTTCACAAGAGTGGTAACAAGGAGGAGATAGGAAACTATTGGCTAGTCAGCCTCGCCTCAGTAGTGGGTAAGATTATGGAAGTGCTGCTTAAGAAAAAGATTGTGGAACACCTGGAAACCAAGGGAGCACAGGATCTAAGGCAGTATGGATTCACAGCAGGAAGCTTATGACAAACAAATCTGATTTACTTTTTTGTCTGGGTGACAAAGCAGGTGGATCAGGGAGGAGTGGTGGATATCGCCTACCTCAACTTCAGCAAGGACTTCAACAGTGTACTGCACAGAAGGCTGGTGAACAAGCTAAATAGCATGGGGGTGGGCCACAAAGTGGAAAACTGGGTTAGAAACTGGCTGAGGGACAGGAAGCAGAGGGTGGTAGTAAATAGGATCAAATCCGAAGAAAGGAGGGTGATCAATGGGGTGCTTCAAGGATCGGTCCTGGGGCCAGTGCTTTTTAATGTCTTCATCAGTGACATTTCTGAAGGGCTGGAGGGGAAGGTTTGCTGTTTGCAAGTGATACCAAAATCTATAACAAAGTAGACACACCAGAGGGGTTGAAAGAATTAGGAGGGATCTGGGAAAGCTGGAAAAATGGTCTGAAGTGTGGCAATTAAAATTCAATGCAAAGAAGTGCAAAATCATGCACCTGGGGTGAAGAAACCCCTGTGGAGAGCTACAGGATGGGGGATGGGGGAGCGCTGACAGTCACCAGGGAAGACATGGATTTAGAGATGATCATCTGATGACCTAAAGGTGGTCAAACAGTGTAACAAGGCTGTGGTGAGGACCAGTGGGATGCTGGGGTGCATAGAAAGGGGTATCACTAGCAGAAGAAAGGAGATGGTGTTGCCATTGTGCAAATCACTGGTGAGGCCTCATCTAGAATATGGTGTTCAGTTCTGGAGGCCGCATCTTTGCAAGGACAAAGACAGGGCAGAAACAATCCAGAGAAGGGCAACCAAGATGGTGCGGGGCTTGCATCAGAAAACATGTGATGGAAGATTAAAAGACCTCAGTATGTATACGCTAGAGGAGAGGAGGGGAAGGGGAGATATGATAGAGATCTTCAAGTATCTTAAAGGCTTGAATAAAGTGCAGCTGGGTGACATCTTTCAGTACAAGAGTTGTACAAGGATGAGGGTGCATGATATGAAATTGGAAGGAGGCACGATAAGGGGAAATGTGAGGAAGTTTTTCTTCGTATAAATGGTGGTAGATGCTTGGAATACTCTGTCCCAGGAAGTGGTGGGTGCTAACAAAGTGGGGGGATTCAAGCATGCATGGGATAGACATAAAGGAACCCTAGATGTGGGGAAGGTAGGTGAAAGCCAATGAACAAGTAGGGTCAGTGGCCACTGATGTAGGCAGGGAATACAGGCAGACTATGTGGGCCTAGCGGTCCTTATCTGCCATCAACTAATATGTTACTATGTTACTATGTCTATAATTGCCAACTTGGCTTCAAGAGCACCAGGTGCTGGTTAGGCTGTTCATCTTCTGCTTGATAGCCCCTGATGCCACCACTAGAGCAGTGGGCTCACTGTCACTATCAATAGCCACAGCCTGCTTCAAAATAAAGGTAGCACCGAGCAAATCATCATGTTCTTGCAACTTCTTGACTAAGAGCTACTTTTCAGTCACATAGTGATGGCAAGTTGCAAACATCTGCAGGTAGTAGCAGAGGATCATAGAATTTCACATTTAAAAGTAGAACTAAAGTTTGAAAGTCGAATGTAAATACAGTACATGGATCCGACTCATGTGGCTGCTGGGTGCTCTGCCACCTTCCCCAGGATTTGAGCATCTATGTGACATACTTGTCCTACTCCTCTCACCTGGATGGAAAACCGAAGGTCTAATGCAAAATCAAGTGTTCAAGATAGTATAGTTGCAGTGGGTTGGCTCTTTCTGTCTTTAACTCTCGTATGTTCTATAACTTTCAGCAAACGTAATGCACATTAAAATATGAAATAAAACAACCCATTATCTAACATCTGTTAAAAACAGTTTTACTGAAGCATATACTTGGGGGTACTGTAGAAATGAAAAAACTAAACTCAACAGGGAACCCACAGCTTTACTTGGGGAACTCACAACCATTGGTGCAGGTTGAGAAATAATCTTTCTGGGTACTGTAGGTCTAGGAACACATTTCGCCATTAAATGTTGCAGCTTTTGTTACACTTTATTTGGTTCATATATTGGGCAGTTTGAAGTGCCTGAACGTTTCCTTTTATACTGTATCAAGCCAACCTCCACGGAGTTCCTGAAACTGAATTAGACTTTAATTTTGCTCCTGGAACTGAGCTTCTGCAGGTTCCTGCTGACATCTGCCACTGCATATACTGTATGACTTAAATGAATGACACTATGGTTTAGAGGAACTTTCAGGTACATATTGTTTTTCATTTCCACGCTGGGACAATTTTAAAGTGCTGGGTTGCGTGGAGTTGCCTGACATGCTGACAGCCACATGAATTCATACCTTAGACACAGAACAGCCGGAACAAAGGTTGTCAAGGAGGCTTATGAATGCCTGTGATGATACTCTACCGCAGGCAGCGTGGGTGTCTATGCACCACCTGGCACTCCTAGATCATTCACGACCATTCGTTCTCATGCAGGGATAGTGGCTGGGACTAAAATTGGGAAAACATTCCCCACTGACCACAGCGTATAAAGGCTGCCAATTGCCGACTACATCTGCTTGGCATGTTAAATGGGTGGACCATCCCCAATGCTGCACAGCTGTGAGCCATGCCTGTACTCCCATGTCACAACACAACCCAAGATGCCCTAGGTGGTTGTGGTGAACCAGCTTGCTCACTCAGTCATGCTGCCACTAATCTAGTTCTGACTCACTTGGGGCTCGTTCCTTTAAATCTCACCACAGGCTCCTCCTCACATAGAACCAGGTAAGACTCACACAGTACAAGGCCTCTTGGATATAGGAATAGCCCTAGTCAGTACAGTTACACCTTACCCCTACTCTGTATCAGATGCAAGTTTACTTCTTAAGCTAGTACTACTCTCTCAAGGGATAGATCATGGACTAGCCCAGCAAATAGATGACCTTACTTATTAAAATACTGCAGTCACAGATACATTAAATAGAAAATATTTAACATTTGCACAAAATTTGCAACATATAGTTAACTCACAGGGAATGCATACACACTATGAAATTTAAAGCAAACAGGTTTACACACAAAAGCTCAGAACAGGAACACACTAACTAAACTGACTTAAATTCTTAGTCTTCCCCTAAGACTTTAGAAGTCTCTGTATGCGGCAAACAATTCTCTTCAGTAAAGAATTGGCCCTATCCTTTTCTATAGCACACAACCATCACAGTCTTGTCTCTCCACACTGGGTGGAGGAAACCAGACAAAATTCCCTTTTCTCCCAGTTAAACAGACAGATGCACAGAGCTCCCAGCATGTAAGAAGCCTTGCCTCAAGTAACTTCAATCCTTGTCACTCCCCTCTGGTTATCTGAGAACTCGCTGGATCTTTTTCCCAGAATTTCAATGTGACAGCTGTTCCAAAACAGTTATTAATGTTCTGTATTGGATAATTGCAGTTTGGCTGAACTCCATGAGCTCAATTTTACAATGACCGCTAGGTCAGTGCAATGTACAGCAAACTCCCAGCTGCAACAAATCTGGAAAGCACCAAGGACCCAGTGCCCAATTTCAGAAAACAAGGGGTCCCAGCACCAAGTCCCCAGGTTTGCCACATGTCACCAGCTCCACTGCAGAAATGACACATAGAATAGAATGCCACAAGCTATGGGCAAGCTTGTGGCAGCAGAGGTCAGCAATGGTGACCCACCAGCCAGCTGCCCCTGACAGCACTGGCCAGTCAACCTGATGGCTGGCCAGTCATCCAGAGCATGCCCTGAGCTCGCAGAGGGGTGGCATGGGTCAGGCTAGGGGGAGAGGGTGACAGCTACCCCCAATGAGGCAATTGTACTGACAGCGCAGGTCCATGTGGGAGGTGGGCTCTCACTTGCCTACAGATCACCCACCACTCCAGCAGTGGTCTGGTGGGTGTCAGGAGCAGTATGTGTGCCTTCTCCGGGGGCACAGGGTCACCTCTCACACTAGCAAGGGCTCCAGCAGTGCCACAGAGCTGGTTAGATGAGCTCTGGGCTGGTCTATCTCCTGGGGAGCCCTGTGTCCATTACAGTCCTTCCAGAGTCCTAATAAAGGGGATGTAACAGCAATGCCAAGGTGCAAGCCCCCATCCATCAGGGCGCAGCTGTGCATCTGCCGCAAGCTTAGTTGGGGCAGGCAGCCTCTCCATTGTCGCAGGTGGCATCTGAAAATCAGGAATGGCACACAGTACAGCACAAGGTGTTCCTTGCACCATTTCTTGGTGGTGCAAGCACCCATGCACCATTCCTGATCATTTGAAAACGGCAACCATTACTTTAACGGATCTCTTTTGTGAGAGTTAGCCACACAGTGGGTAGTCTTGTGTTTCCCTTTCCTTTGACAGCCTCAAAGGCACCAACTCTTCTTAACTGCTAAGGTGTACTTTAAATGGTCCCATTTTGGACAGAAATAGCTCCTCAGTCATGAAACCCTGGAAAGAACAATAAGCTACCATAGTCTCTGTAAACAACATGTCACCACACAGTAGACATTGTATCATTTAGAGATAGGCATCCCACCCAAAAGAAATAACAGAAATTAAGATATATTCTGCTTCATTACTGGTATTCTCCCAAAAAAGAATGATATCCAGGCCAGATGGAAAGAGGGCCTCCACCCCAGGAGTAAGCAAGGGTAGTACTGAGTAGAGTTAGTGAGACTGGAATTGGAGGTGCCTACAGTAACTGTACTAGGAGATTCAAAGAAGGGACACAGGCAAGCAGTAGCAGAGGTAAGCTTGCTAGAGAAGGGCGCAAATAGAAAATAAAAAGATTTCCACCTAAGGATAGCCTGAGTTAGGTGAATCACCTGTTTTTCCAGATTCCCTGTGTGTTTAGAATAGCAAGCCTTACAGAGGCTACCCTAGGCAGTATCCATTCAGCATCCAGAAACTCACCGGCCCAACGCACATAATTCTGATGCTGGGTGCCCAAAACACGGTTGCCCGACATCAGGATTTTGCCCACAGAGGAGTTGGAATCTTTAAGTACTGGGGGTGTGGGGAAGCAAGCCCCCAGAAACACAAAAAAAATTTGCTGCAGACAAGATCCCGATGTCGGGCACCCATGTTTTGGGTACCTGGTGTCAGGATTATGAGCATTGGGTCGGTGAGTTTCGGCCTTTCATAATATATCCCGCTGGACATATACAGGTTTCAAATTAAACAGCTAGGTTAGAAGAAACATCTCTTCAAATCAAAAGGAATCAGCAGTACAATAAGTATTAACTGCACAGAAAGATTATCTACAGAGCATACAAGCTGCAATGGACAGAAATGCTGAGGATTTTGAAAAAGGTTTATAAATATTAAATATGGTTTCCATTCAGTGGGAAGTATGGGCAGCTTTGATGGCCCTTCAGTCACCTTCTGTCATCAGATTCTATGTTTTTAATACAAAATCAACATGGAAAGAAATTCCAATTATGTGCAACAGTTTCCGATTTAAGCCTTTAATAATTTGATTTTATTTCCCTAACTTTATTATCAGATTTACTTTCTTACTCATTTCCTAGGAAAAGGTATTCTTTGCCTAATATTCACTTAACTTCCCTTCAGCTTAGTGTGTCTCACCTGGTTAAACAATTGGAAAAAAAAAATTTATTTGCATACGCTAATAAAGCAGGTTGCTGTCCATGTAGTGATCCCATGTAAGCAATAAAATATGATTGACTGATTGTGCTGGTTTTACCACATGTCAAGGGCATACAAAGGCACAAGGCTGCAGGACAAGTATATTTAGCCTCTGAAAGAGTGGTAAAGCCAGCACAGCCAATGCCGCAAAGTGTCTTACAGTACTTATAAAAGTACAGAGGCAACTTTTATAAAAATGAACACTCCAAGTTTTAAAAAACACACAAAGAAAATATTGTTAAAATGAGAAACAGTCCCTTCATAGATGGTTTTCACCTGTAAGTCATCTGTCTTTCTGCACATTCAGTACATTGTGTGTAAGCAATAAGATATGATGGGGAGTTCATAGCACTGTGATAACTGCATTCCCAGAAGCATAGTTAGACAAAAGGCCACAGGCCGACTGCCGGCTGCCCCTGGGACTGCGGGTATCATTGTGCTATGCACTCTACTGGAATGTCTTACTGTGCTTATAAAATAGCAAACAATACAGAAAAAAATCACAAAAGACAGTTTTAAAATTCAAATGAATATGATTTATGTAATTTTATGCAGTCTGGAAGAAAAATAGTCTGACTGTGGGTAGGTGGGGAAAATAAGTAGAATTTAACCAATCATTGCACTTGTTGTCAGGGGTGGACAAAATAATGAACATTACTTGTTGTAGTTGCTGAAGTTTACTGATGCATTAAAAACATTGTTTGGCATGAAAAAAGGACCAGTACTGCTGTGCATGGAGCTTCATCGCTTTGTTTGAATCTCTCTGTGTTGCAAGAGACACTGGAATTTGCTTGGAGGATACTTTTTTTCAAGTGCAGAAAGGATGTCACTCCACTTCTTTTTGTCATCCATGGAGGCTGACTAATAGCTTATTACAGTGTCTGGTTACTGCCATAATTTCTCTGCTGTCCAACCCAGTGTAGGACAATAGCTGTAGAGCAGTTGCCCTCAGGGAGTGGTTTGTGTAGTGTTTGGACAACCCAGCTTCCTTATTTAGTCTATCCCATTATAGTAGACAGATAACTAATGCCACGGGGCTCATTGGTGTTCTACACTGAAAAACTGTCTAAGAAGGATTACTAGAGGTGTATGGGGTGTCTGTATAATGCCTTCAACTATGGATGCAGCTTGCTGATGTACTTCTTGAAGCTTTTCATGGGGCATAGGGGGTTCCCCTGGTCTCTCCCATATAAACCACTCAGATTTTCTTTTCCTTGTTCCAACAGATTGTTATGGTTCTTCACGTATTCATTAAAATTCAGGGATATGTGCCGAAGCCCATTCTCATCCTGTTGGACTATGAAACTGAGCCACTCCCTGCTGCACCTGGCCATGAGTAGCTGTGCGTCTAGCCACACTTTCCTTAGAAGATCAGGGGATGTGTCAAGTGATAGGGCTGGTGAGTTCCTGGGCTTCTCTAGGTCACCATGGGTCAGCACAGGGTGACGCTTTCTAATGCCCTTTTCAGATTTTCTGTATTTTTTTAATACTGATATGAACACATTATTGGTCCCTTTAAATACAGCATCTGTGACAGTACGGACTATGTGTCCCACAGCAGCTGAACTAAGATATCTATTTAGCCGTGCACTTATGCTGCACATACTGCTTATGGAGTACTCGGCACCAGCTGAGTTTCTGACTTCAGCACAGAACTCAAGCAGAAAGCTGTTTAGCTCTGCATGAGTCTTAGCTGTCAGATCTGGGCTCCTACTTCATGATACATACCAGTCATGTAAAACGCTAACAGACCAAGCTGTGGTCTTCAGCATGTTTCTTTTGTGGCTCTCCTCTTCATTTCTGTCTGCATCCCGGACTGTGAGCAACACATCTTGTCCTCACGGTTTGGTGCTGTGTCACGTGATGTTGGTCTTCCTATGTGGCCGCTACAGGTAAAGCGGCTGGCTCCATCTCGGTTCTCTGGGGTGACTCCTCAATGGTTTTGACAGCTCCATCTCCCAGCATGGCTCCTTGAGCATGATTTCAGTCAAAAGATAATCATCGGAATATTCTGCAGGGCTATAAAAAATATCTTCGGCCTCCTGTGTGACAGGTATATTGAAGGTAAGATTCATAAAACCTGTCATTTTATGTATTTCACTACATGTGGTGGATTGGAAAATGGGAAAACAGGAGAATAAATGGTAACTTCAAAACTGTTTTAATTTAAAAATTGAATAATAATAATAACTTTATTTTTAAAGCACCTTTCAAAAATATCAAGGCGTTTTACATCAAAACACAATATACAATATCAATTTAAAACATATAAAAATACATTAATACATCACTTAGTTAAATCAAGCCATGCGATCATTGATGTAATAGCAGATATTTATAAATTGTTTCCATTAATCATCCAGATAAGCCAAATCCCATAAGTAGGTTTTTAAATCTTTCTTAAATACCTCCACGGAAGTCCAGTCCCTTAACTGGTGTGGTAGAGAATTCCAAAGAGTGGGAGCAGCATAAGAAAATGCTCTACTACCAGAAGATTTTAAATTCACTCTTGAAATCTCTAACAATCCCTCGTCGGCCGAGCAGAGTGATCGGACGGGGCAGTAAGGCACCAGAAGTTCTTTCAAATAGGTCGGACCCTGATCATGAAGGGCTTTGAAAGTCAATAAAATAACTTTAAAGGTGATCCGCCACCTTATAGGAAGCCAGTGCAGGTCGCACAGCACCAGGGCAATATGACTGGATCTCCTCGTCCCAGTCAACACCCGAGCTGCAGCGTTCTGCACTAGCTGAAGATGACGGATTTCAACCCTAGAAAGCCCAAAGTAAAGGGCATTGCAGTAGTCCAAGCGCGAGGACACAAAAGCGTGGACCAACATTGGTAGGGAGTCAGATGGAACAAGGTGACGCACCCTGGCAATATTCCTAAGATGGTAAAAAGGAAGTCCTGACAATGGCCGACACTTGAGATTGAAGGGTCAGCCTATCGTCCAGGACAATCCCAAGGTTGCGCACCTGTTCAGAGGTCAGAAGTGACACACCATCAAGAAAAATTCCAGAGGGCGTGCCACCATGTGACCTCACTATCTGACCACTCAGGTCCACCACTAACACCTCTGTCTTCTCTGAGTTCAACTTTAACCAACTAGAATACATCTACCCTTGGATTTCTTCCAGACAGTTGCTAAACACTGAGAGTGCTCCATCCTGGTCAGGTGCAAAAGACAAATATAGCTGGGTATCATCTGAATAGCAGTGAAACCTAAGCCCATACCGTCTTATAATGTCTCCAAGGGGCGCAGCATATACACTGCGAATAACTTGGGTGACAGCACTGAACCCTGAGGCACCTCACACAACAAAGGAGTTGAGTCGGAGGAATGAACCCCTGACACAACTCTTTGTGATCTCCCAGTGAGGAATGACGTGAACCATTTTAAAACAGTTCCCGACATTCCACAGATTAACCTCAGGTGTGCTAACAACACCAAGTGATCCACAGTGTCAAAAACTGACGAAAGATCAAGGAGAAGTAGAATGGAATGTCTCTTCTGATCTCTCTTGCCCTCAGAAGATCATCAAGCACCTGAACCAGCGCAGTCTCATTGCTGTGTCTTTTATGAAAACTGGATTGGAAGGATTCGTAGACATTATGGATGATTAAATAGTCTTCCAATTTGGCTGCCACTACCTTCTCAATAACCTTCCCAATAAAGGGAAGATTAGAGATAGGTCTGTTGTTTGAAAAACAGTCAGCGTCCAGAGTAGCTTTTTTCAAGAGGGGTGTCACCACCGCCTTTTTCAGGGAGTTAGGAAACTCCCCAGACTCTAAGGAGCACCAGACTATTTGCACCATAACTGGACCGATGGTCTCAAAACAACCCAAAATTGAGGGAGTTGGTCCAGGGTCCAAACTATAGCTCGTAGGCCACACACTATGGATGATCCTCATAATATCCATGTCTTCCAGTCGGCAAAAGGAACTCCAAGAGAACTGAGGTATTGTGAACTTGTACTGTTCCACAACATCACCCTTAGAGATTGCCGGACGCAAGCCCACCCTGATGTCAGCCACCTTAGTTGCAAAGAACCGAGCGAGCTCCTCGCACTCTACTTGCGAAAAGGCTTTTCGGACTTGCAGACAGGCTGGGTTGCACAGTCTGTCTACAGTCTGAAACAACTGTGCAGGTCGATTCTGTGCAACTGAAATCTCCCTGGACAGGAATTCTGCCTTCTTATGGGTGATTGCAGATTGATAGATAGAATAATGTTCCATCAATCTAAGGTGGTCGGCATCAAGGGCGGATTTGCGCCAACAACGCTCTAACCTTCGCCCCTGTCACCACAACTCCCTCAATGTCCCATCGAACCAAGGGGGACCTGGGGTGAAGGGATAGTGGGTGCTCACGAACAGGAGCAATAAGATACAGGGTCCCCATAATGGCCGTATCATAGGCCATTACCAGTGCCTCTGGGTTACTGCTAGTCAACACGAGGGATGAGAGGTCAAGGACCTCTACAAGGGAAGTAATATTCCGTAATGGACGGTACCTGACCATCTCCACAGGGGAAGGCCTTCTCAGTGGGGTGCAGAAATTGAACCTCACGGTGTGGTGGTCAGACCAGGCAACTGGTTCCACCCCCACGTCGGATGAGTCAATCCCTAAGAGGAAGACTAAATCCAAAGAGTGCCCAGATTTATGTGTAGCAGTGGAAACTACCTGTGTAAGTTCCAAAGAAGACATAAGTTGGAGGAAGTGATTACCAAATTGTGAGAATTCATCGTCGACCCAGGCATTAAAGTCACCCAGAACCATCAATCTGGGCGACTCAAACGACATATCGACAGGAAGTCTGCTACTTCCTGTAAGAAGCATTTCCCATCTCCGAGTGGACGGTAGATAACGATTCGAACGCCTACACCTGCTACAACTGTACACTCAAAGGATTCAGCCTCACCTACTACCACATTCATGAGGCCCAATTTAGTCTTAAAACAGACTGCAACCCCCCCGCCCTCGTCCAATCTCGGGCGGTGTATCACCGAGTACCTGGCTGGAATCATGGCTTCCAATATGGGGCCAGAATTTTCATCTAGCCAGGTCTCAGTGATGCAAGTCAGGTCAGTCGAACCAGCAAGATCGGCTAAAATAGCGGTCTTATTCTTAACAGACTTGGCATTGCATAACACCACCCGAGTTGAACAAACCTCAGAAGCTGTCCGGCCTATCTGCCCACTAAATTCAGTACTGCCTTTGGGTATGGGCACCAGACACGGGAAACCCCTGTCTGGATTCCATTTCGCCCCAGGGCGCCTTTTGAACTTAATAACCCCGATACGGTGGCTCCACTCTTTCATCCTCTCCTGTTTGCCCACCCCGCCTTCCTCACTCTCCTCCGAACAATCCCCACTGCTCTACAGTGCTAGTATGTCTTGAACTGTAGGGGAGGAGTATAAAAAGGGCGGAGGGTGCGAAGACAGGAGGATGACTAGTGCACTGCCGTGGAGCATGCTGGCCAACACATGATTTGGTTCAAACTAGACAATATAAAAAAATATGTAACTAAACTAATCTAAAAACTCTAAATGCCTGTAATTAAAATCCTAAAATCCTCCAAAACAATAATAACTTAAACAATAAACCCAACCCAACTAAACCTGCAAAACCACCCTCCTCCCCAACTGGATAGAATTCAATCCCAGAACAACAAAATAAATAAAAATCCTCTCTCACAGGATAACATACATATACAAATATAAATTCACCCCCCCCAACCCCGATAGCCGAGGGAACGGGAGAAATTTGGGCACTCTCACTACCCAAAATACACATAGTAATCAAACAGAAAAATAGAAATAAACAAAAACAGCCAAATGAAGGATCCATCCTTGCTCATAATTACGTGATTTGCCTTTTTCTGTGGGACTAGTTCTTTATAGTGCATTGTACTCCTACACTGTACTACAAATAGCCAATCAGGTTACAGTATTTAACCCTGCTATTTTATAAGATTGATTACCATGGAATACAAGAATTCAAAACTGCAATATTCCAGTAGTAGAATGCACCCCCTCACCTCACACACAAATGGAATGGTAACATGGAATACATTAATTTAAAATTCTGCAGAATTTCACTGGCTTGCACACACATACAGTACATGTACACACATAGGCGTGCACTCATGCATGCGTACACATATACACACACATGCACATACATACGTACACACACACACACACACACACACTGACAGGCCTCAAATGGAGATAGAACCTCAATTTCATCAGCTGCAGAATAAGAAGCAGGGAGTTCTCTGGCAAACTAATACGGACAGGAGAGGAATTTTTTATGGTCATCGATGAAACATCAGCAATGGAAACTCCGAATAGTACTTGATTTTTTAAATTTCTTTCTGTGTAAGGAGGGGCTCATGAATATAAAGAGTACTGTGTGTCAGTGTGGCTTGGTTGGTAGCACATCCGCTTCTGAGCCAGAAGGTCATGGGTTCTCGTATAACACCAGGTGTGGGCCGATACCATCAATACTGACACTTGAGTGCAGTACTAGGGGGGTGCTGTACTGTCAGAGTGTGCCATGATTTGGATGAGATGTTAAACTGAGGTCACTTCTACCCATCCTGGTACTGGTGCTCTCCTGTTTGGTGTCCAGGTGGAAGTAAAAAACCCACGGCACTTTTTGCAAGAGTAGGGGATTTTCCCCAATGTCCTGGCCAACATTCCGCTTCCCATAAAACCAGTTTGTGCAGTTGTCTAAGGATATGTATGGGTATTGATGTACAAAATGGTTGCCACTACACATTCAGTCACTTCACTGCAAGTCAACATTGCTTGTAAAGCACTTTGGGATACATTGTGTATGAAAAGTATTAGATAAATGCTGATTCTTCTTCAACATTCAATTATTTGGAGAAATTTAATAGACTTTCAGTTTTAGGGCCTAGTTGAAGGTTTTTACATATGAAAAAAGGTGGCAGCTCTGTTTATGATGAGAATCAGGAATGAGTGAAGTGGCTCATGAATTCTGTATGTGAGTTGCCCAAATTCCAAATCCCACTACCTGAACTTGTTCAAACCTGTACAGCTGTGGAGAATTAAGATACAGGTCTCAGAACTTGTTTAGCCTATTAGGAAGCAGGAAATTTTCAACTCATTTGATAATGCTTGTCCATGAGTTTTCGCAGGTGTGCCTCCCCCACTTCCAATGCCCTGCTCCCTTTTGCAGGCGCGGCCGCACTGCACCAATAAATGTCTGAGCTATCTATGACAGCCGTTCAGATGCAGTGGTGTACTGCTGAAAGGAAAACACAGCGGCTCGCGTAGGCAATTTGCATACTGCCGTCCGTCGGCAGTATGACAAATTGCCTACACATCAGCACTCACTGCATCCAAACTGTCATAGACAGTCTGCCCCCCCCACACACATACACACACACACTTACATAGCAAACTGGAAGCCCACCCCAGCATGCTCATGCAGTCCTGAGTTCCCCCCACACACTGTATGGCCGACGGGGGTGCTCAATCACCCATCAGCTCCGCTGCCTCCCCCAACAGATTTCCAGGTGCCATGCTGGGAGCCCACCCCAGTGTGGCATAAGTCCATATGGTGATGGTGTGCCCAACCCCCTGTCAGCTCCACTGTACCCCCCCACACAAACACAAAAAACTCCGACTTCCAGTTGCCATGCTGGGAGCCCACCCCAGCATGGCAAATGTCCGTATGGCCGACGGGGATGTCCAATCCCCCGTTGGTTCCACTGCCCCCCAAACAACCTTCTAGCTGCCATGCTGGGAGCCCACCCCAGTGTGGCAAAAGTCCCATGTTGTCTTAAAATAAAATGACCTGTAAGAAAAAACAGTCCCTCGCTGACTGTCTTGACCCTCTTCCCCCCACCGGCACCCACCCTCAGTGCACCCTGCCTCCCCACACCCCCTCTCACCCCATACTTACCTCCAGAGTCTGGTGCGACGATCTTCAGTGGACCGGGAACACGTCTGCACTCTTCAAAGCCGACCGCGAACTGAGGAAATGCAGGTAAGCTGTATAATGGAATAAATAGGGTTTTTTCAACTTTGATGTATATCTCAAGCATTTTGAGGAATTTTTTCCCCAAATTTTCAACATGGGGTTCTTGGGACCCCACCTCATGAATTCGGGCACTGTCATTTTGTTATTCGGTCCCAAAAAGTGATTTTGAGGTCATTGTGCGGAACCACCTTTCGGGACCAAGTAACAAAACGACAGTGTCACAGTTCATGAGGTAGGCCCCCCAAAACCCTATGTTGAAAATTTGGTGAAAAAATTCCCAAAAATGACTGTTTTACGAGCGTGCGTTACGCAGTTCCTACGCATACTGGTAATTTCGCAAATGTTTGATATTTTCACTCCAGATTTTCAACACTGCTATTTTAACACACCTCCTTATGAGCAGTATAGCTGTCATTTTTCACATCTCGTCCAAAATCTGTTTTTACACAAGTAACGCACAATGGTGCGGTCGGTGTGCGAAATCAATGTTTAGGACAGATTAAGAAAATCACAGTGACACTGTAGATGAGCAGAGGTCTTAAAATGGCTATGTTGAAAATTTGGTGACAAAAGTCCATAAACTGACTGTGTTATGAGCGTGCATTGCGCAGTTTCCACACACCGTCATAAGTTCACGAATTTGTAATATTTTCAGTCCAGATTTTCTGCACTGGCATTTTTCACACCTCCTTATGAACAGTACAGCTGTCACTTTTCACACCCCGGCCGAAATGTGTTTTCGCACTTCCGGCGCAGAAATGTGTGGTTGCTGTGGGAAATCAGTGTTTGGGACACATTAAGAAAATCACAGTGACACTGTTCATGAGTGGAGGTCCCAAAATGCCTGTGTTGACAATCTGCTGTAAACAAACCCCAAACTGATTACATTACAGGTGTGCATTGCGCAGTTTCTACGCATGCTCGTGACTTTGCCAGTTTTTTTTATATTTTCACTCCAGATTTTCAACATTGCCATTTTTTACACCTCCTCATGAACAGTACAGCTGTCATTTTTCACATCCTCTTCAAAAATGTGTTTTCGCACCTGTGCTGCTAAATGGCGTAGTCACTGTGCAAAATCAGCTTTCGGCTAACAAATTGATATTGCCACTGTTCATGAGGTGGGGGGGTCATAAAAAACCCATGTTGAAAAATTGGAGTGAAAATACCAATGAACACCTGCGCTGTTAGGGTTTCTGGCTATAACATCCCACCCTGTAGAGACTGACAGGCATCAGGTGTGTGACTTGGGATTGTCGCCTGTAATGCTCATACCATTCCACCCCCACCCACACTCTGCAGCCAGTGAAAGGCATTGAGGTGTGCCTTGGACTCTACGGCCCCAAAGTTCACCCCATTCTCCTATACTGCACCCATCTCATCATATTTTCTTATGGAATGGGGTGAGCATGAGGCCCAAAGACCCCAAGGCACACCGTGACACTTGTCGGTGTCTGCAGGGTAGGGTGTGGTGAAATGGCATGGCCGTTATGCCTGATGACCCAAAGGCACACCCCAAAGCCTGTCAGTCTCTGCAGGGTGGTGGTGGGGTTGGCTTCAGTTCAATACTTCACTGTCATTCCTATTATGCATCACTCTAATTCCTACACTACCAATGTCAATGCCAGCAAGCAAACATTTGGCATTGACAAATGCTTATTTCATGAACTATCACATTACTTTACCACACAGTTTGCCTGACCCACTGTGAAAAGGGATCACCTATCACTTAACAAATGGCAATTAAAAAGACTTGACAAGTCAACCCCACTTCCTCAGATTAAGCACTGTGGCAAAGGCACAGCTCACTCACATGGTTCTTAACTGATAGCTCTTCCAATTCCAACAGGGCAGTGTTATTCCCTTTCAGACTACGGTGACACACCTGAAGTCGTCTTCCATACAATGGTGGCACTGTGAGGCTAATTCACTCACTAGGGGCAAATGACTCAGGAGACTGAATGGCAAACATGCACTTGACTAGTCCTGGACATGGGTCAGTAGGTATTCTTTCAGGCTCATTGCTCATGGATTAGAGACATGACAGAAAATCTCTCATCAAAGTGAAGTACAGCTACTGTCCATCCAGCTGCAGACTGGGCAGCCATTCCACATTTCAAAAAGCAACAAGAGACTTTGTTATACTCTTATCTCTGAGTTTTATGGTGTGTCTGAAAACCTCAGATAATGTGATCACAAAGAAAGATCTGACAATTCTCTGTCCCTTTGACTCTCTCTTCATTTCCCTCTGTCTCCTCCCTCCCAACTCAAGTGAATATTTGCCACTTTCAGCTGCAATCCTGAGCAATTCTAACTTCACTGCTTGTAAAATAATATGCTAAGCTTTACACTCATGCAGTGATAGAGAGATGTAAAGAAAACACAATTGCACATACCCCAATAATGCAAAGCATCATGGGAAACATATGCAAATCCCCTTGAGAGAATTTGGACTGGCTCAGTTGTAAAGCCTCATTCATATTGTTTTTCCATGTGTCCCCATGTAGCTGTTCTGAAGTTCACAGTCACAAATACTGCATGCAGATGGGTACTCAGTTGATCAGACTGTGATGACAATACTTGTCGATTGTTGTACGGTATGAGCAGAAACTTAGTAATGTAGCCTCCAGATTATTACACATCTCAGATACTGCAAAGCAGCCACAGAGATGCTTCACTGTTCCAGCACACTCTGTAGGTCTCTGGGCAGACTGGGTGGGCCAAACAGGCCTTTTCTGACAAAAAATTATATGTTTCTATGTTTCACTGACAGTCCAAACAGGTATTTATAACAGTGTTACTGTACACGCCATGAAAAGTTGTAATCTGCCCATCTAAAATAATAAAGTTATCACAAATTGCTGCTGTTTTTGCTGATCTATAAATACATTGGCAGAGTCAGTTTTATTTATATTTTCTTTTTTTTTATTTTTATTTACTACACTTTTTGCTGCCAGCTGCTTGTCCCATCAGCACCTGCCCCAAGCACCTGCCTCACTCCCTGGTCGCCTTGCCCCTGCAGATACCCCCTGGCTTGCCCCCCAAGGCAGGGCTATGGCACAAGCAGACCCAACTACGATGAGAGAAGGTTTTGGTGACCCGACATTACCTCCCTGGCTCCACCCCAGGGTGGAGTTCAGGGCCTGGTGGTGCCACAGGGCCATAACTGGTCAGTAGGGAGGCAGGGAGTTATGGAGGCCAGGCACCAGGCGGGCTTCATCTGTGGTGGCTGGCAATTATTTTCTGGGCTGCCCCAAGCAGGGACATGCAATGACGTCCAGTGCCCGCTCCCCCCCCTCCCCTTAGCGTGATGGCACCAGTCACCTGTGGTTCCCCCAGTCTAAGCCAGTGGTCCATCAGGCACTGTATACTCTACCCTCCCTCCCCACAGAAAAGGAGAGCAGTCTGTGGGATGTTCAATCCTTCTCCTCTGGCTGGCCCTCTGACTCCCCGGGTCTGTTCCCAAACCCGGGTCATCAACGTCACAAGCGGAAATCCAACCGCTGCGCCAGTGGGCCCATTCTTATTTATAGTTTCAACTTCTAATATTTTAAAAAATTACTCATGTAACATTCACATTGGTTCACACTGGTTCAGTCTATTTAGGCAATTTTGAACTCAGATGATGGATTTTAATATACGGTAAGTGGCACTCTTACAACTCAGATTGTTTTTTTTTGGGGAAGAGGATTGTGCACCCCATTTCTTTAAGATTTTCCTTCTCTCCTTGGAGACTATACTTTTTCTCCATTTCAAAAGGAGACAGGCAGCTACCACTGCAACCAAACAGCAATGCTGCACTGTGGCCATGTACTGTAGCAGGTGTGGGACCTCTTCCCAGAACCATGCTCTGCACTTCATGAGGCCAGACCTCCAGTCTTCCCAGAAAACTCAAGTCCAGATGTAAACTCAGGTCTCCCAGGAAGCAGAAGCAACATGGTTCTGTGCTAGGGTATCAGCTTTTAAGCTCCTTGTTTGCATGCAAGTATGGGGTTTCCATTGCAGGATCTTGCCAGTTGTAGGTGTACTGTATATTTAAGCAACAATGCACGACAGGGCGAGTGTTGTGATGGGATATCACACCTCAGGTGGCTGGGCATGAGGTTGAGGCCCAAACACTGCAAGAAGTAGAAGGCTAGAGGACGGAAGGTAGCAGTGGGTACCAGGTAGGGGAGACAAAGGAATGGTTTAAATTTCAATCAATCGATCAATCAATTTTTATTTTATACTAGAAAGTATGTGAGCAAAAATGCCCAGTTTCGCAAACATACAGTTAAGTAGATACAACAGACAACAGGTCAACATTTGTTTGAGTTTTGGTAACCGGGTAAGTCCACTGAGACAATTACATAATGGACAACAGGGTCAGACCTAGAGGGTCACACATTATAACAGAGAAATGGGGAAATAAATAAATGGAAATATAAACAGGGATTATATATGGAGTGGAGAGAACAATATCGGAGAGAATATCTTCAAACAAAAACATTAGATTATAAGTTAAAACATAAATATGCACAATGGCCTACACATTTATAAAGGATCACAACAGTTGATTAAAACACAAAGGCAAACACGTAGACAGAAGTTAAAGATTGATAGAAATAATCTACCATGACAACCCCTGAAGAAAAAAAAAAAGCAGCAGCTTAGGGCCAGGGGTTAAGCTTTAGGAGTGGGAAAAATATGGGTGTGGGAGGGCTACAGAAGGAATGGGGAGAGGAGGAGATGGGGGAGTTAGAAAAATAGGAAAGAATGCACGGGGGAATGAGCTAATCATGTTACTTACTGTGGGGCTCCATCAGTTATAAAACAGCTCCAGGTAAGCTGATTTACAGTCCACAGATCTGTAGTTCTGAAAATCTTAACCCAGATTTCTACAGTAGACTGTAAAGCCCACGTCTTTTCAGAATAGCTTTCTTTCTCATCAGTGAGGCAAAGGAAGATCACAACGACTGGAACTTACACAATTGTCCTCTGACATCAACTGGTAACAGTAAGCATCCAAATGCAGCAGTACCGATACCAGGCAGATCTGATAGACTTGTTGACATGCAGAATCTGCTGATCACATCACAGTCCTATTAAGTGTAAGGCCATATGCTTGACAATTATGTTAAGAGCTGGTGTACACTTTCTTTCTCATTATCACAAGTGACTTTGGTCCTGTCAGCTACAGAAGCCTTGAATAGCATCATATGTTGGGTAGGACTGGGCACATGTCTAGTCTTTATCCCTTCAAGAATTTTAAAGTTTTTTGTGAAGAAAACAGAGAAGAAATGTGGAACTTTCAACTATAGCTTATGGTACCCTGCCACAGTAGGTACTTATCTGGGGTAGACCTATTGCTTAATTACATGACTACAAATGCTGCTTTAAAAGTAATCAATTATTAGCTGACCAGCCATCTAGAAACGACTAGCTTAGTCATCTGAAAAAGATCATGATTTTTTTTTACTAATTCCTCAGGATAGGCTAGGCTGCTTGAGTTTGCAGATGACACAAAGCTGCCCATGGCAGTGGACTCCCTTGAGCATGGGGACAAACTTCAGAAGGACATGAACAAGCCGAGCATCTGGTCAGATTCCTGGAGTGTCGGAGTCAATCTTGCTAAATGCAAGGTTTTCCAGCTTCAAAATACAGCACACACTATTGCCCCTGAAGGTGGAGCCCACAGGCACAGATGCACCAAGGACAATTAGCGACAAGAATGGGCATACACACCCATGCAGTCTTTTTTATTTTTAATGAGCAAAAAGTGCAGATACAAGGTACGGAACATAGAAAAACACCCCTAGACATCGCCTCCTATTGAAGTTTCAGCAGGGGGTGGTGCTTTCAGGCTACTGCATGGTTTAAGTAGTGCTGCTGATTTATATTCATGATCCCTTAATTAATTAAAGCCGCCATTCATCCTGAAACAACATATATGTGCACATATTACTGTATATCCATTGAAAAGTGCTCACAGTGTTGTCTTGGAATGAACCATGTACCGCAGTGGGGTGGAACACTTTCTTTGGGTCAGGGCTGAGAAGGGGTACTATTAGTGTGTACTTCAATGAAAAACAATGGGTTAAAAACATTTTATCTTGTCAAAGATGTTTGTTAAAAAAGACATGGTACAAACTGGCCCCTCTCTCTCTCTCTCTCAAACAGAAGCATGGGCATGCATAATTGATTGCCACATTAGTTGCAGTGGAAAAAGACAGTTGGATGGGGATGGAGTATAGTCATACGAAAGAAGAGCCCTGCTCCCAAAAGTAAAATAAATAAATAAATATAATATCTACACATCTAGATGTGTGTGCGTGTATGTGTGTATGTATATGTATATATATATATATATATATAATGAGTAAACATAAATGGTCCAAATCCACACTTCTGATTGTATAAAACACATCACATGACCATGCGTATATCAGAGCATGACTGCACATCTGCACTTTTACCCCCCTCCAAAACAATTTTGACATTTTGTAAGATAGATAAACCACTCTGAGGTATGCGGTTGTGCTCTGATATACGCATGCCTTGGGTGGCTGATGCATACCAATGCCTGTGTATATCAGAGTGTGACCGCACACCTCAGAGTAGTTTATTTATTACATATATCTATATATCTTTCTATATATATATATATATATATATTCCATGCAAAAAACTTTGTTAATGCATCAGTTAGGGTTCTTCTACAGAGAAAAAAGCGAGGACATTTGATTTTAGGGTTCCCATCCCTTGCACCCCACCCCCACCAACAGGCATCGGGTGCTGAGGTTATCGGCCCTAACTCTCACCACATCCCATGTGTAAACAAGCTGAGGTGGTGCAGTGTAGGAGAATGGATGAGAGTTAGGGCCGATGACCCCAATGCACACCCCGATGCCTGTTGGTGGGTGGGTGCAAGGGGTGGGAACCCTAAAATCAAATTTCTCACTTTTTCACATTAGAAGAACCTTAACTGATGCATTAACAAAGTTTTTTCAGAATTTCCTTACTTTTAAGAAAGAATAGAAAAGTAGAAAGTTACAAGTTGGTGGGCGCCCCACCAACTTGTACGTACAAGCCACATTACACACCCAATGACTAAAAAGTACATTCACAACAGCAAGGGCAGCCACCAAACAAATGTTAATCTAGTAGAACAATAGAAAACGCTGTCCACATAACGTAAACTGCGCCACACAATATCTCTGCAAAAAATATATTGTCTGACACGTAAACACCTCTATTAACATCTACAGAACATGCCGTCAACACCCTCCAAATTTCAAGTACAATGACCAAACCGTGTTCAGCATATGACATGTCAAAATTTGACATTTTCATTCATCAGAGTGGCACAGCTCCACATCTGTTGACATTTAACACACACAACGACTGAAAACTACATCCATGACACTAAGGCTAGGTATCCTATCAATTTCAAGCCACCACCACAAGCAAAATAATGTCCACAGAACGTAAACTGCGCCATGCCATATCTCTGCAAAAAAAACTTTTCTGACATGGAAACACTGTAACTTACATACACAGGACATGCCATAAACACCCTCCAAATTTCAAGTGAAAAGACCAAACCGTGTCCGAGATATAACATTTTAACATATGAGATTTTCATTCATCAGACTGGCACAGTTCCACACCTGTTGACATTTAACACACACAACGACTGAAAACTACATCCATGACACAAAGGCTAGGTATCCTATCAATTTCAAGTCACCATCACAAGCAAAACACTGTCCGCAACATGTAAAAGTGCGTCATGCAATATCTCCGCAAAAAATTTTTTCACTGACACGTAAACCACATAATTCACATCTACAGGACATGCCATAAACACCCTGCAAATTTCAAGTAAAAAGACCCAACCATTTCCGAGATATTCAATGTTAAAGATTGGTAAAATTTCCCTATCTGTTCCATTATAAAAAATCTGGCCATCTTGTCCTGCCCTCGCGATCAGAGATGGTGATCAAAGAATCTCACGATCAAAGAATTTTCAGACTCGCAAACAAAGAATAAAAAATTTTATAAATCCAAAAATTGATGGAATTGTGGTATACCACCACCACGGTTCGACAAAACGAAGCCCCCTGAGTAAAACTCAGAGGCAATATAGCGCAGTGGTCTAAGCCTCTGAGTTGCAAATTTGGTGACATCCAGCAGACCAGACCTGGGTTTGAATCCCACAGCTTCTACTTGCATACTGTGTGACCCTGAGCAAGTCACTTAACCTCTTGTGCTCTCAGGTCGCTCCTGTAAAAAAGCTTTCAGCTTAGTGTGCTATACCTGGTTAAACAACCAAAAAAAAAAAAACACCCTCATTTGTCTTCCTAGGACACCCCTGGGCTGAGAAAATTGATTTTTTTATCTGGCCATCTCATCCCTCACTCGCGATGCACTATCATGATCAAAGAATCTCGCGATCAAAGAATTTGCAGACTCGCTATCAAAGAATTTGCAGGGTCACAACCAAAGAACAAAAACTGTTGTAATTTAAAAAATTAAAAGAATTGTGGTAAACCACCACCATGGTTCATCAGAACAAAGCCCCCTGAGTAAAACCCACCCTCATTTGTCTTCCTAGGATACCCTTAGGCTGAGAAAATAGTTTTTTTAATCTGGCCATCTCGTCCCTTGCTCGTGATACATGATCGAGGTCAAAGAATCTCGCAATCAAAGAATTTGCAGGCTTGTGATCAAAGAAATTGCTCGCTCGCAAACAAAGAGTGAGGGACTAGATGGCCAGATTTTAAAATCTATATTCTCAGCCTCAATACCCTAGAAAGTTAAATGATGGTGGGTTTGCTCAGAGACTTGTTAATGCCTCATCTCAATAAAAAAAAATGTTTTTATAGCCCTGGTAATTAGCCTCTCCTGATCATGATAATATAATGATGTCTCAATGCCTGCAGTCTAATGTTCTCAATGTGTTCTTTTATTAGGCAAATTAGCTATCCCGGTAATCTCGTCTCACGTATTTGATATTTCTTCTTCAGCTCAGAAACCAGTGCCCCGATTTGTATTCCATATTCTGATGTCTCAAGCCCAGGTGGCTTCACCCAGCCATGGTACACCCAGCACCCCCACCTTCCCAGTTACCGGTTCACCACCTCACCTCCACCGGCTGGCTCATCTGTGTATTACGTAGCTATCCAAAGAGGCACTCTGAAATTATTTCTGAGCCTCTGTTTGAATAGTGTTCGTAACACACAGTCGGTGGCTGGACTGTGGAGGTGAGAGGTGGGCTGTGCCAGTTGCCGGCTCGGGAAGGGGGGGTGCTGGGTGGGCTACCATGGCTGGGTGGGGGGACACTAGACTACCAGGAAATCACAGTTCCTTATCTATCTTATTATGATGGGGGGCTGATAGACTACCAGGGACATCAAGAATAACAATTAAATACAGATCTGGGGGGCCACTAGACTACCAGGGATATGAAGAAGAAATATTAATCAAATACACATTGGGGGGGCACTAGACTACCAGGGATAAAAAAAAACAATTTAATAATGAAAGACACATTGGGGGGACACTAGATCTACCAGGGATTGAGACATCATTATGTATGTTATCATCATCTGGGGGGAGGCTAGACTACCAGGAAATAGAAACTTATTTTTGTTTATTGAGATGGGGCACAACAAAGCCCTCTGATCAAACCCACTGTCATTTAACTGTCTAGGGCACCCCTAGGCTGTAAAAATCAAGTTTAAAATCTGGCCATCTCATCCCTCACTTGCGATGCACGATCATGATCGAAGAAACTCGCGATCAAAGACTTTGCAGGCTCACGATCAAAGATCGTTAGCGAGCCATGAATCAAGATTTTTAAACCTCAGAACTCTATTTTTAGACCAAGTTGGATAAAACCAAAGGCATGGCTCGATAGATTGGGGTCCCCGAGTAAAACCCATCCAAGTTTTACTTCAGAAGTGACCCCTGAGCCGAGATATTTGTATTTTTCCGATCACAAAATTCAAAACAAGATGGCGGACCTCGCGATCAAAGAATTTTTAAAATCCTCGGGGACAAAGATTCTTGATCTGTGAGGCTGCAAATTCTTTGATCACTAGGCGGGACCAGATGGCTAGAACCCCATTCTTTGTTCACAAAACACACATATAAATTTTCCCGTTGACTTATAATGGGAACTTAAAAGTGGCATAACTTTTGAATGCCTTAATATTTTTTCACCAAATGAAAAGCGGCATGTTTGGCCACCAAAACGCTTTCAAACAAGCCATCTTGCAGAGCAGCATGCCACACGATGGCCATGCAGGGCCATGTCCAAAATCCCAAAAGCTGCCTCCAAAAATGGATAATTTTGCATTTTTCAGTGCTTTCGTACACAAAGACCATAGGTCTGACCAAAACGCAATTTGGTAAATCTAGAGATCTACTATGTTCCACCGCATGTACCAAATTTCAGGCAAATCCGTTGAACAGGTCCAAAGTTATTAACACCCAAACTTTTGACTTCAGTATGTAAGTGACCGTTGAACCCGTCGGTCAGGACTAACCTCACTTGAAGAAGAGAATATTATCACTCAAAAGCTAGTCCCAGAAATAATTTTGTTAGTCCAATAAAAGGTATCACCTGCAACATATTTTTTTTTTTCTTTTACGTTGTCGAATGGATTAACTCAGCTACCACGTTTCCTTTTTTCTAACCCATTGCCTAATCATCCCTTCTGCAGGGCCAATGAAGTTAGGGCTGCAATCAATAATAGCCAACTATCCTCGTGAAAACATAAAGGATAATGCATAGTGTTCTATCTATAACAAGCATATGTATTCATCGAAAGGTTGCCATGGCGACCGTTTGAAGCTCGAGAGGTTTGGTCAACACGGCAACCTCGCAATGAGTACATACGCTTGGCATAGATAGAAGACCATACGTTATCTTTTATAGTGTATGGTCCTCTATCAAAAGTTACAAGAATCCATTATGTGAGTATTTCAGAACCATGCTCTGTTCTTTTTCCTTCAGTGCCACTCCGCTCCATTTTAATTATCATTCTCACCATCGTGGCTGCTGCCTCTTAGTTGTAATGTGCATGCTCTAGTGTGTTTGATGTTGTTATGCTGCAGTAGCTACATAGCTAGTACAGCATAACAGCTACAATGACGTAGCTACTGCAGCATAACAGTCCTATTCTAGGGATGGATTAACAATGTTCCACCATACACTATAAATAGCTTATTGGCTCTTTCATCATGAAACACATTAATAATACATACAGATTTTCACTCAGCTGTTTCTACCTTGCTGTATTGTTTTATGGCAGTAAAAATATAACATTTTATATTCCTGTATACATTTTTATTTATTTATTTATTTATTGAATAGAATTAGAATTACAATCCTTTGAGTCATAGACTCTTTTGCAAAAGCTCCACGTCAGATAAAAGTAAAAGTACAGAGGAAACATAAAAGTACACATACAAAAACAGTGTAATAATACAAAGTCATACAGCTCTGGCTTATACACAATTTGAGGGTTACATCAGCAAGGAGCATAAAGAGGTTCCCAGGTCAGAGTTAAGATAGGATACAGTTCCGGAAGATCTTGAAGGACCTAGAGTCGTATTATCTAAACAGTCTGATTGGGGAACCTAGGAGAGACATAGGTGGGAGACTAACAAGAAACTATCCTTTACCTACAGGAAACTTACTGTGTTACAGTAGGTACCTGAGTACTGTGATAGAGTAGGTACCTGAGTACAGTATGTCTATGGAATGAGGTTCTGAGAAGGGGTGGCGATCATAGAGGATGTGAGAGTTTATTTGCAGTCACAGGTTGTGGAGTCAAGGAGTAGGGATTTGAGACCTGGTTTACATAGGCTGAGACTATGGGCCAGGGAGATGGAGGACGGTAGGCTGTTCAGCCACAGTGGAGCACGATATCAGAAGGATCTTTGTCCAAGAGATGTTCTACAGTGAGGGACTAGAAGGATGGGGTTAGCTGAGTGTCTTTGGGCCCTCCTGTGAGGGGCTGTTTGGATAAGTGGGTGGAGGCCGATTGGTGCTTGCTTAAGTAGTATCTTTTTTGCAAGGAGGCAGGTATGGTACTTAAGCCTACCTTGGAAGTTTAGCCAGCCAGTATGTTTATAAAGCTCACATGTATGAGTTAACCTGTCACATCCCAAGACCAGGTGGCAAGCTTTGTTGAGGGTGAGGTTGATACTGCTTAGGGCAGTTTGATCAGCCAACCCATAAATCACTATTCTGAAGTCCACCAAAGATAGAATGGATAAGGACACAGAAAGATGCATGGCCTGAGGGGGTAGGCAGTGCTTATGTCTGTACAGAATCCCCAGTCTAGTGTTAATAGAGGAGGAGGAGACTTGCTGTATGTGTGAGTGATAGGAAAGGGAGGAGTCTAATGTGACTCAAAGGCATTTGAATTATGAGACCTGGTCAAGCACAGAACCAAGGAAGTTCATGAACTAGCGGCATGTGACAGTGGGGGTTTTGGCAGTGGGCAAAGATCATGGACTTTGTTTTCTTGTAGTTAATTATAAGTCAGAGTTCAGAGAACCAGGTTTCCAGCTCCCTAAAGAAGCCCTGCAGGGCGGTTTGCAGTGAATTTGGATGTGGATGTTTCCAAAAAACTACCGCATCATCTGCATATAGCAGCATATTACTGCTGCAGGATTTAGGGAGGGAGTTCAGGAAGAGGGTGAAGAGTAGAGGGCCAAGTATCGACCCTTATGGGATAACCGTTAGGACCGGTTTGCTGGGGGAGATAGTTGTATTGATTTTGACTTGTGTCCGACCTGAGAGATAATCTTTGAACCATGTGGTGACCTCTGGTGCAAAATTAAGGGATGGAAGGGCATGGAGTAGTAGCTTGTGACTGATGGTATCAAATGCTTTGGTCAGATCAACATAGACAGCCCCTGCCATGCAGCCTTGTTCTAGGGACTCATGTATATATGTAGTAAGTTCAGTGAGGGCGGTTGAGGTGCTGTGGCCCCTCCGAAAACCATGTTGTTCGTGGCAGAGCAGGTTGTGTTTGGATAGGTAGTCAGTTAGTTGATCTGACACTATTTTTTCAAGAGCCTTGGAGAGGGGTGGCAGGATAGATATTGGTCTATAATTGCTTGTGGAGGTGGGGTCGCCACTCTTCATGATGGGGGTTATTAGTTCTCTTTTCCAAGCAGCGGAGGATTGGCCAAGGTATAAGGACAGGTTGAGGATTTTGATGAGACGAGGCAGTGTAACATTCAGTGTAAGCCAAATGAGTTTGAGGTCCAGGGAATCACTACTATAGTGAGAGTTCACTAGAGCTTTGGTGAGATAGCGTTTAGCTTCATTACAGGAGATGATTCTTAGCCTGAAGAGGGAAGGGTTGACAATGGCCGAGGTGTCGGTGGGGGGGGGGTGGTGGTAGGATCAAAGAAGTTACCAGGGAGAATATGTGAGAGATCAGAGAAGGAGGTATTGAGGGCATCGGAGATAGTACTGGGATCCTGGGAGGTAACTCAGTCTACTGTAAGCTGAACAGGGGTAGGGGATACAGTTTTCCCACAGAGTTCTTTAATATTGCTCCAGAAACTTTTTATGGAGCTCCAGGAGGTGGTGAGGGTTTGCTTATAGTATGTAGCTTTGGCTTGCTGGGTAGCCCATATGTATCTGTTTCTAGCCTCTCTGTACAGTTGTCTGTCCTGCGGGAGCTGGGAGTCAAGGGCCTTATGCCTTAGGTTATCCCTTTGGTGCATTTGGTCTAGAAGAGCTTGGGTGATCCAAGGGGTGTTTCTGTGTTTTACTGCCTGTTTGGAGAAGGGTGTGAATATGTCACAGGCTGTATTGAAGATGGCAATAAAGTAGGCAAGTGCAGCATCTATGGACTGGGCAGTGTGAATAGGGGACCAATCGCAGGAGGCAAGGTGAGACTTGAGCCCCACAAGGGTTCCTTTTTTGAGGCATCTTTGTACAGAGACATTTGGGGGGCAGGGCCATATTTTAGTGGACCACAGGCAGGTCACTGGGGATGGTCACTTATCGAGTCAGGGAGCACTGTGACTTAGGAGATATTATTAGGCCTGTTGGTGAGGATTAGGTCAACAAGGGTTGAGGTCCCCGTTCTGGGGTCCAGTCTGGTCTGGTTTTATCATTATGTTGCTACCAACAAATTCCAAAGAATTTTGTTAATCAGAAATCAGGTTTGCACCACTATTAGTCTGGGGGGCTGTTTAATAGTACCTTGTTACTGATAGTGGCACTGAACTCTAAATGCATGGGAACATATATTACTCTAAAGCCCATCATTCTTAATTAAGAATAGATTTTTACTTAATCTTGGAGTCTTTATTATACAAACTTTATGATAATCAGTATGGAGCCATAAAAATTTCAGACCATGGCCCATGTCTCCTCATTTTATCTTCTAGAACTTTCCATCCAAAAATAAAGTCCTGGAGGCTGGATAATTCCTTCTGGCAAGATCAATGCTTCTCTGAGCTACTCAAGCAGGAACTCAGTAGCTTTCTTAGCTGGAATCTTTTGCCTGATATTTCATTTCATAGCATCTGGGAAGCCTTAAAGTTATATATTAGAGGGAGGATTATTTCATATAAAAATTTCAAAAAAAGAACTGCTCAAGAGAGTTACAAAATTTTGAGCAGGATTTAGTAATAGCTGTGATTCAACATGATCTCTTTAGATCTGACCAGGAGTTATCTAAAGTTCTGCATTCAAGAAATAAAACAAATAATATCATGAATGACCAGGTAGAAAGCGCAATGAATAACGTTCTCAAGCTAAATATAATTTGTTTTTGGACCTCCCCGATAAACTCTTGGCATTTCAAATTAGATATGAACAGTCATAAGGGAATATTAATAATGTTAAATGAGAAGATGGTATGGCAATTACCAACCCCAAAGAAATAAAGACAACTTTTAAAAACTTCTGAATTGTACACTCCAAAAGATTCCATGGACTTAAGGAAATAAGAGACTTCTTAAAATATGTAGATATTCCAACAATCACAAACAATGATAGAAATAATCTCAATAAAGACATCTCCCATGAGGAAATACTGGAGGTTATAACAAATTTAACAGATTACAAGGCACCCGGCTCTGTTGGTTTCTCTGCAGAGTTTTATAACCATCTGCAGGAGGAATAACTCCATTATTAGTTAAGATATTCAATGATATTGACACCCAGGCTAGGCTTCCTCCTGCCTTCAACCAACACATAATGTCACTGATATTAAAAAAGATAAGCCCTTGGTTAAATGTAAATCCTATCGCCCGATCTCCCTACTTAAAACAGATAACATTTTCAGTAAGACCATGGCTAAAAGTTTAGCAAAATTTGTGCCAAAGATAGTACATAGTGACCAGACAGGCTTTGTTGAGAGAAGAAGGATGCAACACAGCATTCAAAGGACAATTAATATTGTAAACACCCCGCTGGGTGCTGACTCAGCCACTTTCTTTTCAGATGCTCAGAAAGTCTTCAACAGGGTGTACTGGTTATCTCTATTTGAAACCCTTGCAAAACATGGAATTTAGGTAAGATTCCTCAACTGGGTAAAATGTATATATTCATTTTGGAAAGCACAGTGCAGATAGATCAAGAGATTTTGCATAGTTTTCCCTTGCTAAAAGGAACGTGACAGGGTTGCTCTCTTTCCCCATTATTATTCACTTTGTTTATTGAACCTCTCTGCATGTAAAATCAAGAGAATCTGGATATCAAAGTTTGAGGCACTCCCGATTTTTGAAAGCAGGCCATGTTGAAATCAGGATGCCATGCGCCAAAGCCACCCTGCACCACCCTTATGGCAGAAGTGCCCTTGCACCTGGCCAGGAGGGGGCTTGCACCATAGTGGGACTGCACCATCCCCTTATTCAGAATTCCAGAAGCCCCATCATGGTTGCAAGATGGGGCTCATGTTAGACCAGCGAAGAGCTGGTCTAAGGGCCTTGTGCCACTGCCTAGCAGGGTGACAACTGGGAGGCATGGAAGGTGGAGACCAGGGGCCGATGAGGTCCTGGTGGTGTTGTTGGGGGTGACAAGAGCACAGCAATAATCAGATGGATGTGAGGAGGCACCTGACAGAGGTGCCCTGTGATGTTGTGCACAGCCAATAGGGCTGGGTGAGGGGGCATGGCCAGAGGACCATCATGACCCGGACCCAGTTGACAGCAGTCTTGGCACATGCCCCACAGACCCATAGTCCCATAAATGTGGTGGGTGTTGGTTATGGGTTGCAGTTGGTGGATGGGGATGTGCCCTAGGCACCACAACATTCCCCATGTACACAGCCCCCCATGTGTGGCCGGCAGATGCCCGACAACATTGCCAGGGACTATGGGTCCTGTGGGGCAGGTGCAGGGCTGATGTCAACTGGGGCTGGGTCATGATGGTCCAGCGGTGCCCCCGTACCTGGCCCGAGCGGTTCTCTGCCAAGTCACAAGGCATCTACGCTGGGTGCCTCCCCTAGACCCTTTCACTGCAGTAGTGCTCCCCTTACCCCCATGGCATCTACAGGTTTCTTTCAGTCTCCTCAGCAGAACCAGGAAGTGCAGTGCTCGCAGGTGTGGAGCAGGATGCTGGTCTGGAAAGGGAAAGGAAAAGGGGAAATTGTTTAACCAGGAAAGGCACACTAAGCTGGAGCTTGTTTCCAGGTGTGACCTGTGAGCACAAGGAAGTTAAGTGACTTGCTCAGGGTCACATAGTATGCAAAGAGGGGGCTGATGGGATTCAAACCCAGCTCTCCAGGTTTGCAGCTCAGTGCCCTTATCCACTATGCTATACTGCCTCCGATTGGTCTGGGACTTTGAATCCCAAATGTAACTCCAAAAGACAGAAAAGACTAGCACTCCCAAGTTCAATGTAGCAGAGATGTAGATGATGGCAAACAAAGGAGCCATGCTCATCATCCAGTGCTAGTGCAGTTTATTAAAATCTGTCACCAATTGCAGATACAAGTATAGTTCTTCTGCATACAGTGACCCAGTCCAAACTCCATTACCCAGGTGCCCCAGCGCATCGTTTGGTTACAGCCCTGTGATGAATCTCTAATCAAGTGAAGCGCTGGGACACCTGGGCAATGGTGTTTGAACCGGGTCGTTGTACAGTATTTTAATAAACTGCACTAGCATTGGATGAGCATGACTCCTATATTTGCTATCATCTGCATCTTTTCTACATTGGACTTGGGAGTGCTGGTCTCTTCTGTCTTTTATAGTTACCCACCCAACCTCTGCAGGTCATCTAGGGTTGCGCTGGGCAAGAGGGGCTTGACAGACCCTCCATCAAACCCTTCAGGTGTGCCATATGTTTGGTGCAACCCTTCGGCTGTGGCAACTCTTAGAACTTTGGCACAACTACATCCCTTCTTATAAAATAGAGCGCAGGGTCCCTGACACACCGGGAGTTTACCGCAGCCATAGATCAGTGCAACTTATGGCAGTCCATGGGCCAACAGATAATTGAGCTCCTGAAGTTACATAGAAACATAGACTTTGATGGCAGATAAGGACCGCTAGGCCCATCTAGTCTGCCCATTTCCCTACCTACAGGATAGGCCGCAGATCCTAGTTAACCAACAGCCTATATCTTCCTGCCCCCCACAAGAATTGCCTTATGTCTGTCCCATGCATTCTTGAATTCTCCCACAGTTTTAGACCCCACAACTTCCTCAGGAAGGCTGTTCCATGCATCCACTACCCTCTCTGTGAAATAATACTTCCTCACATTGCCCCTGAACCACCCTCCTTCTATCTTTAAATTGTGTCCCCTTGTTCTTGCAAGCCTCTTTTTCTGAAAGATGCTACCCTCTTGGACTTTGTTGATTCCCTTGAGGTACTTGAAAGTTTCTATCATGTCCCCCCTCTCCCTTCTTTCCTCAAGGGTATACATATTAAGCTCCTTTAGTCTCTCCTCATACGGCTTCTCTTGCAGACCCTGCACCATTTTACTTGCCCTCCTCTGACTGCCTCTATCCTGTCTATGTCCTTGCAGAGATGGGGTCTCCAGAACTGGACACAGTATTCCAGATGGGGTCTCACCAGCTGTCTGTACAGAGGGATAACAACTTCCTGTTTTCTGCTGCTGATGCCTCTCCCTATACATCCCAGTATACCCCAGTCCCTCCTACTGCCTTCTCACATTGCTTGCTAACCTTAAGGTCATCTGATATGATTACCCCAAGTCCCTTTCCTGTTTTGTTGCTGTTACTACCTCCCCACCCATTGCGTATTCTTCCCCTGGTTCTTGTTTCCAGGCATTATTTTGCACTTTTTTGCATTGAATCCTACCTGCCATATGTCTGACCATTCCTCCAACCTTGCCAAGTCCCTTTTCATCCTTTCCACGCCTCCTGTGTATCAACCCTGTTGCAGATCTTTGTGTCATCTGCAAAAGGCATACTTTCCTTCCAGTCCCTCCTGCAATGTCACTGATGAAGACATTAAAAGGACTGGACCTAATACTGAACCCAGTGTACCCCACTAGTAACCGCTCTTTTCTCAGAGTGGACTCCATTTACAATTACCTTCTGTGTCCTGTTGTCCAGCCAATGTTTTACCAGGCTACCACCCTGGGACCCACCCCAGGCTGGTTAATTTGACTATCACTCTTGTGTGGGACTGTGTCAAATGCCTTGCTAAAGTCTAGGTAGGCCATGTCCACAGCCCTCCCTGGTCTACTACTTTGGTCACCCAGTCAAAGAAATCTATTAGATTCGTCTGACATGACCTTCCCGCTGTGAACCCATGCTGCCTTGGATCCTGTGCTCCACTGACCTCTAGGTACTCAACTATTCTTTCTTTCAGAAGTGACTCCATCACTTTCCCTACCACAGAGGTCAGACTGACAGGTCTGTAGTTTCCTGCCTCTGTCTTGGTCCCACTTTTGTGAAGGGGAATCACATCCGCCTTCCTCCAGTCCTCGGGTACCACACCATCCTCCCATGAGTTAACTGGAAAAAGATTGAGCTTCCCTTTTGGATTGGGCCACAAATCTTGCATCTTCTAAGCATCTTTTTGCTCTTCAAAAGGATGCAGTAAAATAATTTTCATACCTAGGAACTTCTCTTAGATCTGTGACCTTTATTTTACACCAGTGCTACAAAAAGTTAATCTGGATTT
This sequence comes from Neoceratodus forsteri, assembly GCA_016271365.2. Taxonomy (NCBI): domain Eukaryota; kingdom Metazoa; phylum Chordata; order Ceratodontiformes; family Ceratodontidae; genus Neoceratodus; species Neoceratodus forsteri. Next base: position 1,361,004,820 of record CM057455.1, on the reverse strand, counting down.
CAATAGGCAAATGCTACTGTTAGCCCTGATTGGGAGAGAAAACCCCCAAAACATAATTTTATGAATCACTTATTTATTTATTTTTTTAATGTTCTCTATTTATGCCCCCTCATTCACCGCTCTGGACCCTTTCCTCGGGGATCCCTAGGCTGGTGCACTCCCGTAGGTCCTCCCCAAGTATCTCCTTCTGAGGTTCTGTCTGCACACCCCCCATGTGGCTGCAGTTTGCCCCCCGAGTGAGAGGAGAGGAGAGGGACCCACTGTAGTCCCCTCCAGTCCATAAGTCTTTGTCTAGAGTGCCGCACAGACCCCATCAGGAGCCTGGTTGTAGATTTTCTTGGGCAGCCAGGTCCCATCTCCAAGCATCCATCGTGGGGTGTTTTCCACTTTTTTGTTGCCATCCCTCTGGATGTTGACACGCTAGGGAAGTCTAGGGGCAGAACACGTCGCAACGTGCTAGCACTCTGGCTCCCAGCCGACATCCTCCCTCCCCATATGCTGTCTTCACTGTACCTCCACCTGTGATCACCCAGGTGGTAGTATTGCAGTGGGACGAGCATCCCTCCCCCCCTTTCTGGAGGAGGAGAGTTGCCACTGGGCGCTCAGTCCTCCTCCACCAAGCCAGCCCTCCATCCTCCCGAGTCCGTTCCTGAACCCGGGTCACTGGCGCCATGAGCAGTAGCCCTACTGCTGTGCTGGTAGTCTGGCACAGATCATTTGTGATAAAATAATATATTCAGACCTAGAAAAAACATGATTAGAAATGTTTGTGGAAAAGACAAAGGCCTAGAATTGCATTAGCCATGTTTTGTGTATGTACAGTATGCGAAGCACCCCAAGACCTTGGTATAGGGCACAATATAGGAAGTAAAGGGGGTTTAAATTGTCCAAACCTTTGGTGGTACTACCTGTTCACTCTCTCTGAAGTAGCTCACAAATGGCACATAACAAGGATCAGTTCAATGAAGCCAGCTTCCAGTTGGAAAAAACAGCACTGTCAACTTTAAAATTAAGAAATTCTCTGGCATTTAATATTGCTAATTCAAACACATATAAGGAATGCTTAATGTCCACAAAGTCTACTAGTAAAAATTGGCACATAGTTTATAAATTAACCAAAAATAACCCACATTTTTCTAGATTCACGCCTATCGTAAACAAAATTCATTTTCTACTGCCTATGGAAAATGCTGTTTTCTCTGCTTGGAGTAGGAATACAGCTATCATGCAGGACATGATTTTTTTTTATGGGAAAAGATTTGTGACTTTTGAAAAGTTTAAAATGTAGTATGATCTGCCAGAACGTTAAGAGATTTCAACATCTGCAAATTAAAAATGTCATGCACAAAAAAAAGCAAAACAGCTATTAAACTTCCCTCTATCAAAACTAAGATGTTTTCGCATAATTGGAATCAGAGTGCTACCAAATATATGCAATCTTCCAAGGAAATCAAAAATAGACCAGCTGTCAGAATTAAAATCAACATGGGAAAAAGTGTTAGTCATATCTGTACCAGATACTACGTGGCCCAATCTGATAAATTTTAGAGAATAATAATGAAAAACAATAGGCTAAAACAAATTCAAATAAATCCAAATAAACAGTATACACAGGACATACTTCACCCCATTATGCCTTCATATATTTGATTTGGTAATCTCCAATACATTTCAAAGATGCTTGAAGGTTAAAGACTTTCTTCTGTATATGATCATGTATGATCATTACAAGTGGTCAAGTAAAAATATTTTAGTCTCTTATCTTTCTATCATTTCTTAAAGTCCTGGGATGTGATTTTCCTTATAACCCTGGAATCATGGGGCCAGATTTTCAATGGCTTTAGATTTCCACAAGCTGCAGATGTGTCAAAGATATGATGCACCGGGTTTGCAGCACTCTAACAGGATTTTCCATCCCATGCAGCAGTTGACACAAGTTAGACCACCTTTTTGTGGTCTGGCTCGCATCAATCTTGGGGACCATTTTTATGGAGCCTACGCCGCAGATTTGGCACAAGTTGCTGTAAATTGAGAAAACTGTCACAACTGAGCCCTTTTAAAAGTTGTGGCAAAAGGGACTGGTGCACTGACTATTTCAAAGTGTTGTGGCACAGGGCTTAATGAAAGTCCTGTATCACCCTTTGAAAATCCAGCCCATAATCTTTACGATAACAGGCCATGATAAAGTGTCCAGAAATACAGATCGAAAGAAAGCTTTATTACTTACTTTAGATATTCTAATTGCTGAAAATCGCCTGCTACAACACTGGAAGGATGAAATTACAACAAATGTTATGAAATGGTGTGGACTAATGCTTGATTTGTCTAGAATTGAGAAAGCTTGTAATAAAATGGAAAAGCGTAGCTTGGAATTTGATGAGATATGGTCCCCATTTATAACTAATATCAGTTGTTGATTTGCCAAAGGGTAAGAGACAGTGCTCTCCTCTTTTCATGTGTCTATCTCTATGAGTAGCAGGGGCTCAATAGTTAACAGGTATACCCAGCATACGGTAATGATTAAAGCATTCCGACATGACTTCAGTAATGAATAAGTCATGCATGCTTCTGAACCAAAAAAATATATAGTGAATAACAAGATGGTTTCCCTTCTTGTGCAACAGGAAAGAAAAATCTATCAAATCTTGTCTGCCAGTTGTACTGCTCACTGCTTGTCAAGGAAGTCCACAGCTGTTGCCCCTTCTCACCTGTTGTCAAAAGTTACAAGCAAATTGAAACATTCTGTGAAACTAGGGGAGCCAGGGAAACCTACAGCAGTGTGAACTCCTAGAAAACAGAAGATAAAAGAAACAAATAATATATACTATATCACAGTGTAGATACCTCTTATCTCTGCATTAAACAAACTAACATGACATCAGGGGTCCTAAGGCGAATATTTCTTTTCATCTATGCCCCATTAACAGTCTTTGTTAACATGGATAATGGTTGGAGACATATTACGGCAATACCACGGTATTTACTTTTAAGAATTGCTGTCAACAAAGATTAAAGTTAACACTCCACATCTGTTTGAATACCAAATGCCTGCAGGAGAGGATTATGGTTTTCATGCTTGACCTATTGTAGCTGAGCATTCACTAACTCCCACCTACCCATCCCACAACAACCCTAAACTTCTGTGTTTGCAAGAAAAGGGAAAGAGCAGCTTACTTTGAAGCCTTCCAGTACAATGTAGAATATGGATCTGTCAAGCTCTGATCAAGAGAGTCCTTATGCAGATTAATGTGTCCCAGTGGAATCAAACAAACCTGCAGACCATACCTCTCAACCTCTTTACTCGTAAATCAGGGACAAAGCTTAAAAAAAATCAGGGACAAAGACCCAAAATAAGGGACACATCTTAAAAATTGGTACTATTCACTCAGATAGCTGATAGAATAAGTGGATTAGTGTAAGATGCATTTTCTGAAGAAGAACAAGTCTGTAACTTTAATGTTTGGCATTATTTTGTACTTTCAATCCCCACTGTTCTGTCACAAAAACACAAATTTTATGAAGGACAGAGGAAAATTTTGAGTCAAAATCAGGGATGTCCCTGAAAATCAGGGACAGTTGAGAGGTATGCTGCAGACACAGTACATCCTGTTTCACCCGGAGTGCAGCATTACCTCCATTACATTCTGGTAGACAGGTACAAGGAACCAGAACAAAGAGAACATGAAAAATAATTTGTAATGAGGAAAAGGAAATGTGTGCTGTAAATGCAATTTAACTGAGCAAGGAAGGTCTCCAGTCAGGTCAGATAAGCAAAGGACCGACTAACTTTGCAAAGCTGAAACAGAATATATACTGTAGGATCTGTTTTAGTAGTCTTAAAGTTAGATCCATGCAAATCTCTAAAAGTTCAAAGTTGCAAACACTTCTGCTGAAACTTAAACAATCTGAGTCTGTATGTATTTGGTTTTTCATTTACTCCTGATTTCAACTGTAATGATATTCTGCAGTTTGGACTCCTAATGTCTGCCTGGACCAGAATGCCTGAACTGATTGCTGTGATGGCTCTGGATCATTATGTTTGATTCTCTAAACCAACTGTTCTCAAACTTTGTCATAGTGAGCCTCCCCTAAGCCATGGAAAAGATCTTGAGCCTCCCCCAAAATACTGAAATATTTTTGGGCCTCCCCATAGAAAAATAGCTTACTTTTCACAGGTACACCAGGAATAAATTGAAACCTCTTTGCATAGCTGGCTGTCACGTTAAGCTTATTGTAACCCCTCCCCCAAACAAGACAACCTACTTGCTCCAATATTTTGACTCTCGAACCATTGTTACCCCTTACTGCCATACCTTCATGGATCAGATTGCCTTCCGTTTGCCCTCTAACTGGAATAACCTTCCTGATAACCTCTGCCTCTCCCCCTGCTCTTAAGCAACTTCTCAGGGATCATTTTGCTCCCTTCTGCTCTTATTCCTAGTACCTGTGTGGTTAACTCTTGTATTTGGACAGTTCTGCTGCCAGTCTAATTGATCAATTGTCCCTCGCATTGTTAGTTTATTGTTCTGAATTTGTTTGTACTTTTATTAATTTTGTATTGCTTGAGTGTTTCGCAGTTACATTCTGAACTGTATTCTTTCACTGCCCCTTCCTGGGTGCACCTGAAATAAGCCATGGCTCAGTGTACAGTACCTTCTCTGGTCACAGACTTGTGGAATAAATACATAAATTCACCTACTATTATCCTCTCTTTCAGTTTGCCTTATCCCTTAACACAAAATCTATAAAGTTCAAAAATGATATATAATACTTTTTCAAGACTTGCTTGAGCCTCCCCTGGAACAGGTTGGGGCCTCCCCAGGGAGGCTGGCCTCACCATTTGAGAACCCCTGCTCTAAACTTACTGTACAGTCTGTTTTTCTTTGGCAAGGATTAAACCCCCTGATCCACTCCACCCTTGAAGCATGAGGAGTTCAAATGTTTTTCAAACACTTTGACTAAACTTTATTTTAATGTACTGATTATGGTTTCTTGGAAAATAAAAATCTGCTATACAGCCAAGTCAGACTACAAAAGAACATTTGTGACTCTCCTTAGCGGACAGCATTTGCATCTTCTGAAGCATCACAGTCCCAGTCATACCTTTTATCATAACTCTGTGGTAAATCAAATACTGTATGTAACCCCACCAGTGTGCAAGGCCTTATTTGGCTCCCTGGAGATGAGACTACTGATTCTTGTTCCCTTCAGCCCTGCAGACTTGGATTTGTAGCAGGAGTGGACTGCAGAGTAGTTCTGCCTTGGCACAGACTGTGCGTTTTGATCTTTGTCATTCTTAGCCACACTGCTCAGCCCTTTCAGGCCTCTGACAAAGCAAAGTGCACTGGAGCTCATGAATGAATGGGGAACTCCCCACCAGCTGCCCTGACCTAACTGGACAGCAATGTGTGACCTCAGGCATCCTACCAAGGGGGCACAGATTATTAAGTAATGGCAGGAGTTCTCTGGAAATGACTGTCATGCCAGTTCCCCTAACAACTGCAGTACTAGCACAGCGGCCAGCATCTGTAGCAGTGGGGTCAGGGGACAGCAGGAGAGTCAATTAGGCTCAGGGTCTGCCAAAGAGCCATAATAGGGCTCTAGGGCTCAATCAACTTTGTAAGCCTTTATTATTTTGCACAGAAGTGAGGTAGCCAATCAGTCATTGAGTGACAGCATCAGACTGATACTGCTAAAAGATGTGCATGTAGACATAGAAAATCAGGAGGCTGTCTGATCGTGGTGAGACTGAGTAACTTTTCTAGCACAGTGGCTTTGGAGTAAGAAGTGTGCTTATACAGCCACAAAGGAGGACTACTGCTCACAGTATAGAGAAAGAGAGAGAGAGAGAGAGAGAGAGAGTGAGCTTCGGCTGTGAACTCCAGCCTGTACAAATAATCAACCCTGCATCTGATGCCGGCCTGCTGGTGCAGCGATGGATTTCCACTTGCGACACCAGTGGCCCAGGTTCGGGAATGAGCCCGGGGAGCTGGAGGGCCGGCCGGAGGAAGGAGGTCTGAGCATCCTATGGACGGCTCGCCTTCTCCAGGGGGGAAGGGAGGTACTTGATCTGGTGCCTGGGTGACCCCAAGTGGAGACTCAAGGTACAGCAGACTCAGGGACTAAGAAGGTAGGCGTGCCGGATGTCGGTGCTCATAGTGCCTTGATGTTATGGGCACACAGCATGCCCAGAAAGCTGGAAAAACACCCACCACCTCCAAGTAGATGGAGCACCAAGGTCCCAACCCTCAACACCACTGCCATCTCCGGAGACAGCATCCTGAAGTAAAAAGATACGTCGAGGTGAAAGGGGCCCTCACCCCGTACCCACCTGGAGGGGTATAACCATGGCTCCATGGGGGATGGACTGCTCCAGATGGTGGTCAGGTGATCGAGGGCATAACAGGCTACTGGTGATTCACGAAGAATGGGAGAGTGGAGGGCGGGGGGACCTGCATCTGAGCTCCAGCATACAGCTTGAGAAAAATTTCCTGATCAGACCTGGGAGGTCTGCTGTTGCGACATTGCCTGCAAGGTCTAAAGTCACTGTACTGATCAACACAGCCATGTATCAACAGGAAATGGTGTTATCTTGGTGTATTACATGGTGAGCTGCAGAGAACTGGGATTCTTATGAAACCCTGACAGACTGGTAAATTGAGGGTGCTGCTGAACCTGCATGAAATGCTAAAGAGAAAGCACCCACCAGAGAAGAGCTGAGGGAGCCTTTGGAGGTGTGACATTGGACTGTGAAAAGCAGTAGGTACATCCAGCCAAGACTGCAGCCAGAGGGGAAGGCCTGCCAGCCTCAAGGTAACAACTAGTACTGAACTAGGTCCAGCAATCTGTCATTTGTTATGTAAGAGCCAAAAAGAAAGAGACATAGTATGGGGCTTCTATTGTTTAATTGACTAGGCCATCTGGCCAGGATTTCAACTTGGATTATTGTTTTTATAGCACACTGCTGCCGGCCAGTGGTACTAGGTGATAACAGTGCCGTAAGAACAGCACAAAGCAAAACAGCATGGAGAAAAGAGTGAGTACCATCACAGTGATTGTACCGAATAGCCTACATGCCAGGTTTAATGCGGGGGGCTTTGAGCCCTGCACCCCTCTACAGAAATATAACCGTACTCCAAGTCGCACTTACAAGAGGGACAGCAACTAAAGTCAGAAATATCATTTCTGACCCACGCTGTCCTACTGCATCTGCTATCTTTCTTCATGCTGTTATGCCCGTGGCGTTGTTCTTTATGGCGCTATTTTTACTGGACACCCAGCCAACCATGTGCAACAGCCAGTGGGCTTACACTGAACCAACACCTAAGTACCCAGGAATCTCATGAGCTACCCTAAGACTAGAGGTATTGGTGACTAGTACCAGTGGGGATTGGGATAACTGCCTAACAGTACAGTTCGGCCAAGCACAGTGATTGGTGGAGGAGGGGGGGAGTTGCATGATCTTTTCAGGCTGTACCTAGAAGGGCATTAGAAGATAAGCAACCTGGTGACAACTGCATTATCATTTTAGTTACTCTAACCCTTTTCTTTCCCATGGAACCTAATTCCTGATCCCCTCAATAAACCCTTTATTATTTGCTTGAATCCTTTAATTGAGAGTATATTATTTCGAGAACACTAGGTTTTGTGCTTCATTACAACTGTGTTTGGAATCATTTTATTACTAAATGAAGGCTTGGAGTCAGGCAAATATGGCTGTGTAGATGGCCCAGCCCATCAGGGCAGTAGTAGAGCTGTCACTCATAATGCCAGCAACCTGGGTCAGGAGCGAACTTGGGTTGTCAAGAGCGGGCTAGGGGAAAGAGGACTGAGCATCCCAAAACACCTATCCACCTTCAGAGTGGGAGGGATGTGTGCCCTGCAGCATGATCAGTGTCTAGCAGAGGTTGGGGGGATATTACAGTTAGGGCCACTTGAAGGGGAGAGATGCCATCAGACTCCAGGTTGGTTCATATGAGTGCATGTCACAGCATGGTTTGTGTCTCTCTGGGGGCAGAAAGCAAAAGAGAAAAGATTCACTCCACCAAGGATGTCACCAGCACCGCCAGCAAAGCCGTGCACTACCGACATTGTCTCCACCCACCGCACAATAGTCCTGGATACTGTATGCAGTGGGTGTGTGCAAATCCATAAGAAGTTAGATGAGGCAGGGTGGTGTTGTCAGAAGGCAGCTGGACCTGAGGAGCGCAGAAAAAAGCAGGATAGAAAAATTATGGAGGTGTAGTCCATATTCTATCAGAGAATGTTTGCATGCTGTTTTGCATTTTTGCAACTCTCTGTAACCCCTCCCCCAAGATGTATCTTTCATTTTCACTTCAACATGCTCCTTCTGGTGAAAACTTTCTAAATAACATAAAAATGAACAAATAAAATAAGGCAGGAGCAATTACTTTTTACAAGGTACTTGTGTTACTTGTGGGACGTTGTCCCATGGCCCTTTAAAGGGCTGTGGTAAAGTCCATCAGATATCAACTAGTTTGTGAACTTAGCTATTTAGGGAAATGTCATTTTTCTTGTTTTTATCAAAATATCGTGATATAATTTGAAGTGTCATACCTACAGGATGCACTTCATAAGGATTACTCCTATATATACAGTTTCCATGTGTTACGTAAGTCACAACACATGACAGGGCGTGGGTTGTGTGCTATATACCATGGTAATTGGTTGTGGAATGTCTTCAGTAACCTCTATCCATAAAATGCTGAGTACAGCCCACAAACCCTGGAGTGTTTATTTATTGACACTATTGCACAATAGGATAGCCTCATTTCTGCGAAACACCTACTCTTTAAGAGGTTCCTAGTTAGAACTATGTATCCTCTCTGCTGCTGTATCAGTTCGATACAGAAACAGAGAAGCTATGAAGTTCTCACTATAAGGAAAACAAAAAAACTAGCACCCAAGGAGCCCTGTAGCTGAAGGGCAATGTCAGAGACACAAATTTGCTTTTAAATGAATGGTATATTTATTTAATGACATGCAAAAAGCCACTCTGAGGGTGAGGAGACAAACCCTGGTGTTTCGACCTCCACTGGTCTTCATCTGACAGCTTGAATAGCACTCACAGACACTACTTCAGTAGGCCTCTGACCCCATGCTGTTAAAGGGGCACTGTCAGCTTTGGCCCTCATTTTTTTGTCTGTGTGCAACAATGGGACTGAAACACCTGTCTACGACTTATCCCCCAAATAAAGGCATCATGCATGCCATAACAGTGATCACTTACTGTATATTTCAATTTTGCCATGTTTCTGTATCGCAGCGTCCTGGCCGAAAATACCTCGTCCCCCGGAAGAGATTATGCCTAGGCGCACCTGTGACACAAAAGCTTCCTTGCAAACGTCGTTTTCACATACCCACACTAAAGAGGTACTTGCAGCATGCCTTTCACTATATTGAAATAAAGTGGCCATGTTTTAAGTAAAATCGAGCGCTAGTAAGGGCAAAAAATGCATTTAAACTCTGGCATGGAAAACCCGCGCCTGTGCGAATGTAGACCACTACAGGTGCTGAAATCCCATGCATGCACAATACTGGGATAGAACACAGATCCCGTGCATGCGCAGGAGTGTCCCAGATTCACGCAGGCACAGGATTTTGGTGCCAGTGTTAAAATGCATTTTTTGCCCTTACTAGCGCCCGGTTTTACTTAAAACATGGCCACTTTATTTCAATATAGTGAAAGGCATGCTGCAAGTACCTCTTTAGTGTGGGTATGTGAAAAACGGACATTGGTGCCAGCGCTTTGTGTCACAGGTGCACTCTAGGCATACAATCTCTTCTGGGGGACGAGGTATTTTCGGCCGGGATGTTGCGATACAGAAACGTGGCAAAATTGAAATATACAGTAAGTGATCACTGTTATGGCATGCATGATGCCTTTATTTGGGGGATAAGTTGTAGATACGTGCTTCAGTCCCATTCTTGCACGCAGACAAAAAAACGAGGGCCAAAGCTGACTGTGCCCCTTTAAGCTCAAGCTGCTATTTACCTCAAAATACCCTTACACACTCAAGCATTGCCCTTACTCTATTAAGAAAGAAAATGTGCAGCATGGGTTGAAAACATGCCCAACCTGAAAATGCTAAAGGACTACTTTTTTATTCAGTTATTTTTTTTTAGAATTTTCTTTTATATTTAATATATTTTAATGCAAAGAAAACATTTTACAAAAATGTATTTTATTTTGCAAATTGACCCATTTCATAGTCCCAATAATGCACTCTATGGGTTGTGTTGTGCTGGCATAATAGCACTTCTTGGTAGTGAAAGCAATCAGTTTTTGGTGTTGTGCTTCAACCCACCCAAGGCATGTTGTCACTCCAGCACACTGCACCTCCTAGGGTGCCTTATTGCCTAATTAATTTCTATTGGTGTTATTCTTATTTTGCAGTTTTTCATTTTATTGATGATTTTGTATTTTTGCGATACACAGAAAGTTGATATTTGTGAATAATAACATTCACAAAAATGTGGCAATCCAACAATTGGAAAGTTATCATATTTGACTGAATTTTCTAGTGTCTCAGTCTTCTTGAGCATTATCATATTGTATTTGCTGACACCATGGTACTTTAAAGTGATTTATGAAAGTTCCCCAGTGCCTTTTTCATTGTATTCCATTGCCAGCCATGCTTCAGCAGTTCAAGCTGCAATTTGTTTTATAAAAAAACATCTGTGATAGTCATTTTCTATGATGTTTCATCAGCACTGTTTCTGGCTACCCTCCAGTTTTCTCTGAGTGCTACCTTGTGGCCCAGAATGATATCATGCAAGGGAGCTGTTAATCACTTTCACTGGCTGCATTGTCTACTGAAGAGGGACATTTCGGTAATAGTTGCAGCAGTATAACAGTTAATATACTGATTTACAAACAGCAACAAGGAACTGTGGGTAGATTATAAAGCTGACTCAAACGTTCCTTACTTAGAGGTGCAGTCTCCTATTTTGATAGTGATGACTAGAGTATAGCATCTTATATGTAGATGTACACAGCAAGGCATTGTGGGTACAATAGGAAGTTGTTTTTCATTTTCCTTACTGTGAGGTGCAGTCCCCTACTTCTGTTATGGCTACAACAATATACACGCTCATGTTTATTTTCAAAAAGAGGCATTGTGCATACAGTATCTAGCTGGCAAGATTTCTTTACTGAGAGATGTAGTCTTCTATTTCTGTAGCGCGTATAGAAATAGAATAGCCTGTATACAAATTTACATACTGAAGCATTGTGGGTACAGTAAATAGCTGTTTTTTTCTATCTCCCTAATCAAAGTGCAGTCTCCTATTTCAGTAGTGTTTACCTCAGTACAGTCTGTAGAAAAGCCTTTGGAAAAAAGTTTTTAGTGATGTACTGTAGATAGACCAAACAGATCACGTGCCATTCTGTGTAGATGTTGTTTCACTTTTACTGCCTGCTGGTGAAGTGACTGGTCTGAAGTGACAGCTGCTGTCAGAATAAGGGAGTGTAATGGTGCTTTTCTATATTTATGTTATAGGGCTTAAATGGCTGTAAGTAGTTCAGGAGTGTAATTATGGGTCAGTAATTACACAGCTCTGAGCTGCTTTCAGCCAGTCACATCACTAGGATTTTTCTACACATGTTATAATGTTAGCTACAGCTACTTGCAAACAATTTAAAGAGTCAGCTAAAAACTGACAGTGTCCCTTTAATATAACTTTGTTTCCCTTGCTTGATGTAAATGTTAGGGGTTGCAGCACCGAGAAACAAAGAGGGCAGGGCTATATAAATGAAATGGAGCACAGAAACAAAATGATTTTTTTCATACAAAACAATACTTTTTGGCAGTTTGAACGGTAGGAGACAGATTCACAATTCCTACAGGTTACTACACCCATTTGCTATGGCAACCTTGCATAAATCACTTTAAACTATATTCTGCTTGCTTAATATCATTTAAAAAGTAAGCAATGTATAGTTTTTTTACTTCATATTACTGGCAAAAGGCAATCAATGCTTGAACATTAGAAGGAGCCATAGGGCATCACTGCAAGAGCAGGTTAGTCCTGATGGATGTCGATGTGATGGTGCTGGGATGTCCGACAGATGGGGGGGCCATCCGGTGGCAGGAAGAGAGAAAAATATTAATAAAGAATCAGTCAAATTAAAAGGTCAAGCACCATGAGCAAGGGAGATGTGGCTCCCTCTCTGATGCCATCTTGGAATGTCTCCCAAATCCGCTCAGTGTTTAAAGAAAATGTTTTCAAGATGCTGGGGGCCACTCTCTGGTCTATGCTTACCTTTAGCTTTGGGAGAACATGTCATTTTATCGCTGCTATTCAGCAATTTCATTCTACATCTGCCTCTTGACATTCAGTGGAATTCTTGCTTAGCCTGCTCTCCTCTCTCTTTTCTGAACCCCTCCACCAGCTTTTATCTTCTTCATCGTACTATGTGTACATTTTATGTTTCACTTGGAGTTCACCTGGAGTTTAGGAACAGCCAAAGACACAATGGTTCATTATTGCTGCCCTTCCACATCAGTGGTAGTAATCCTCAATCCCAACCCTTGTCATATAATCATCCAGTCTGTTTTTGAATGTACCAACAGTATTGCTCTATACTACATCTGCAGGCAAGCTATTCCAAATTCTGATATTTCTTTGGGTATAATATTGTTTCCTCCTGTTTGTTTTAAATGTGCATGACTCGATCTGTTTACTATCACCTCTTAATATTGTTCTGTTTTAGTCGCATATTCATACCATCCAGTAATTGTTTGTCCTTGCTAACCCAATCCATGAATGGTAAATATCCCCTTATTTTTCTTCTGTGTAATGTGTATACATTTAATGTGTTCAGTCATTCATCATAACTTTTACTTTCCATTCCTCATATTGATTTTGTCATCCATTTTTGTATTTTTTCTAATTTACTTTTTCTCCCTTATTTAGTCTACCCCAAACAGGTGAGCAATAACCCAACATGTGGCATCAAATAGTGCCTATATAATGGAATTATTATATCACTTGATCTGTGGTTACTAAATAGTTAGCTTTATTAAATATTTTGACACGGTGTTATTTTGATTTTAAGTCACCTGTTATTATTATTCTCAAATCCTTTTTGTTTTGAACCTCAATTAGTTTATATCCCTGTATACAGTATAGTAATCATGCTTATGGTTTGTTTTTCTTAAATGGACAACCTTACATTTGGCTAAATAAAATGACATTTCCCACTTGTTTGCCCATGACGTCAATGAATTTAAATCTAACTGTATACTCTGGTATTTCTCAGTTGTAGCTACCTCACCACCCAGTTTAGTATCATCAGCAAATATACTGTAGTCATTTTTGATTGTGTCACCTATATCTGATATTCTTTGCAAAAAACTTTTAATGCACTAGTTAGGGTTAAAGCAACAAAAGTAGGGAAATGTGGCATTAGAGTTTCCAATCCTAACACCCCACCCCCACCCTGCCAGCAACAGCAGGTGTGGGGTGTGCCTTGCCATTGTTAGCCCTAACACTCACCTCATTCCATGAGTAATCAAGCCAAGATGGGTACAGTATATGAGAATAGGGTGAGGGTTAGGGCAGTCAATGGAAAGGCACACCCCATGCTTGCTGCTGCCTGCAGGAGGCAGGGTGGTGTAAGAGTTGAAAACTCTAATGCCACATTTCCCTACTTTTGTCACTTTAACCCTAACTAGTGCATTAACACATTTTTTTGCAAAGAATTTCCTTACTTTTTGAGACAGCATAATCATATTCTCATTTGCCTGTGGGAGCATCGGGCCCTACGTGCCTATTCATCCATAATTTTTGATATAATGTAATCCTATCCTTATTTCCCTGTGGAAGCGCAGGGCCCTCTGGGCCCTGTACTCCCTTCACTCCATAACTGTATCCTTAATTGCACATGGGAGTGCAGGGCCCAGTCCATAATCGCATCCTGTACTCCCAACCATGCATAATTTTTCAGATACAGTAGTGATATCGTTATTTGCCATTGGGAGCACTGGGCTCTCTGGGCCCTGTGCTCCCATCATGCAGTGTACAGCATAAAAAAATGCCTCGTATCCTATAGAAAACACAGCAGAATTTGAAAGCTGTATAACGACACAAAATTACTATATTTTTTCAAACCCACCAAAAGGCACATCAGTAGCAAAAGCCCCTTCTACCCTGAAAATTTCAGAGCAAAATTGTAAACAATTTCTTAATGACATACTGACAAAGAAACTGATCCATAAACCTCCTAGTACAATGTTACTCTATAGTAAATCAACCAAAATTTAAATCTGCAGAACTCCAAGCCAAAATAATATATTTTCATCAATCTAGCAAAAGGCACATCTGTGAAGCAAGTCCTTTCTACCTGAAAATGTCATTCCAAAATTCCAAATAGTTTCTTTGCTATGAAGTGACAAAGGAACAGCTATATAAAATTTCTTTCTTGGCAAATTGCGAAAACAGAATCCTGTTTTGCAAATCCTTTTTCCCAATTTGCTGTAAAAGAAAATCCTTTTTTGCAAATTGCTAAAAAGGATCCTGTTTCATGATAAAAGTGTTCCAAGATTTACAAAATAGGATTTCTATGGCTAAAAACCCACATTTCTCACAAAGTAATCAAAAAATGAACCCCAGAATGTAAGTGTTTACCAAAGCCCAGTATTAGCTTTGAAATTTAAGTTTGTTTCCCTTGTTAAACAAAAACAAAAGATAAGCATGAACTAGGATTCCAAATTTGTGATCAAGAATCCCATTTCGCAATCAAGAATCTTGTTTTGAGCCTCACATCTAACTTTTCCTCTAGGAAATAATAGAAAACTTTAAAATTTAATAACTTTGGAAAGTATTAATATTTTTTTACCAAACCTTCAAAAGGCACCACTGTGACCCGAGACCTATATGCCCTTAAAATTTACATAAAAAATTCCACACCATTTTTGCACAACGCAGTGACAAAGCATTTGACAAAAAACTGTAATTTACACATTCTTTAGAGACTCAATATCTCCGTACCCACACATTCAGCCAGAACGAAACTTGTCACATTAAGAGATGTTTGGTCTCTGATGGAGCATGCTACATTCCATGCAAAGCACTTGAACAGCTGTGAAGTTATTAAAGTGCAAATTGCGATCAGGAATCCTGCTTCGTGATCTAGAATCCTGTTTTGAGCTTTACAGCTAACTTTTCCCATAGGAAATAACAGGTAACTTTAAAATTTAATAACTTTAGAATAGATTAATATTTTTTCACCAAACCATTAAAAGGCACCACTTTGACCCAATACCTATCTACCCTTACCTTTTCAGACCAAAATTCCACACTGTTTTTGCACAAGTCTTTCAATAAAATCTCTGAAATGAATGTCTTATTTACTAATGTTAAGAGTCTTGTTAATAAATTTGATGAGTTTAAGCTAATTTTGCAGACTCTATATATTTATAGCACTAGTAACAGAGACTTGGTGGAATAAGAATGACCATTGGGATAAAGAAGTCCCTGGGTACAAACTGTTTTCCAAATCCATAGAGTATAGAAAGGGTGGTGGGGTAGCAATATACACACATGAAGCTCTAAGTTGTGAAGAATTAACATGGGATACTGGTTCTTTAGAAATTCTATGGGTTAAGCTACTCCCACGTAATAGTCCAAAAATCATTTTAGGATTATTCTACAGACCCCCTTCTACTTCATTAGAAAAAGATATGGCAATTGTAAAAGGAATTAGCAAATGAAACCCAGCAGATAGAATATTGTTGACTGGTGATTTCAATCTGCCTAACATTAATTGGGTAAATGGGAAAGGGAAGTGTCCTCTTGAAAGACAATATTTGGATGTCATGGACCAGGTGGGACTAGAACAAATGGTCCTTAATTGTACCAGGAGTAACAATATCTTGGACTTAGTTTTTACTAATATGGGTCCCATAGTTAACACAGTCGTAGTTAAAAGTCCTCTAGGTGATAGTGACCACAATTCTGTCCACTTCAAAATAAATGAATCAGTCCATCTAAACCCCACTGTAACTACTACTAGATTAAACTTTCCCAGAGCTGATTTCTGCAGTATTAAAAAAAGCTCTCCAACATTGGGACTGGTCATCCGACTTTAAGCATAAAACAGCCCAAAGTATGTGAGACATTTTCAAACATAAATTGGAAAGTTTGACTATTGAATTTATCCCTAGTACCCCCAAGTGTAATAATAACAATAAAAGGAAGAAACCTCTTTGAATGAATGCCTCTATTAAGAGAATTATTAATAGAAAGAATAGATTATTTAAAAAACTAAAACTAACTAAAAATGAGGACACTTACCGTAACTACAGAGACTGCTTAAAGAAAGTTAAAACTCAAATAAGGAAAGCCAAAGCATTAGCTGAGGTCAGCCTAGCTAATAAAGTCAATGACAACAAAAAAGGATTGTTTTCCTATATCAATAACAATAGGAAGATTTTAAGCAATATTGGTCCCTTTACCAAAGAAACTGGACTGACAGCATCAATGGATGAAATGGCTGACATACAAAATGAATACTTCAGCTCAGTCTACAACACCAATAAACCTAAAGTATATAGAATTAGTAGTCCTTCTATACCTGGCATGATAACCTTTGATCCTAATGATGTTCTTGATTATCTAAGCAAGCTCAAAGTTAATAAATCTCCCGGCCCAGATGGTATGCATCCTAGGGTTTTAAAAGAACTGGCAGATGTACTGGTTTTACCTATCACTTATACCTTACCAGCCTCCATAGACTCAGGAAAGGTCCCTAATGATTGGGAAATAGCTATAGTTGTACCAATCTTAAAAAAAGGGTTAAGAACAAAGCCTGAGGATTTTTGACCTATTAGCTCAACATTCCTAATTGGAAAAGCCATGGAAAGCCTCATTAAAGTCTTAATTTCTGAACATCTAACAGCTTATGATATGATTGACCCTGTCCAGCATGGATTCACAAAATCAAATCTTGTCAAACTAATTTGCTGACTTTTTATGAAAATGTTAATAGGGAACTGGACATAGGTAATACCGTTGATGTAATCTTTCTACATTTTGCGAAAGCATTTGACAAATTGCTCCATTATGAATTATTGTCTGTTTTGGAAAATCTTAACTTTCATGTGAATATTTGTAATTGGGTATCAGACTGGCTTCAGGGTAGAAAGCATAGACTGACTATAAATGGTGTCCTTTCCAATTGGACTCCCATCACCAGTGGTGTCCCCCACAGTTCTGTACTGGGAACATGCCTTTTTAATATATATATTACTTCTTTAAAATTAAGCAACCCAAATATTTGGCTGTACAAATTTGCTGATGACTGTAGGCTAGGGTTAGTAGTAAATACACAGGAGTAGAAAGTAGCTCTACAGGAGGCTCTGTATGAGATCTCTGATTGGACTTCTAGTAGCAAACTTGTATTAAATGCTACCAAATATAAGGTCATGCACCTAGGTAAAAATAATGAAAGGAGAATTTATAATCTGGCTAATTTACAAATGGTAGTTACCAATGAGGAAAGAGATCTTGGGGTTTTAATTACTAATGACCTAAAATTTAGATCCCACTGTAGGGTTCAGACTAAGAAAGCCAATTATAATTTAAACTGGATCCTTGGATGCATAGCCAGTAGGGACGCAAAAGTACTTATAACCCTTTATAATGCTTTGGTTAGGCCTCATCTGGAGTACTGTGCCCAGGTCTGGTCTCTTCAGAACAGGGAGGACATCAATCTGTTGGAGGGAGTTCAAAGACGGCTCTTTAGATCTGTAAAGGGTTTAAATAATAAACCATACCAGGAAAGGTTGGCATCCCTCAATCTATATTCCTTATATTATAGAACAACTAGGGGAGACCTATGTTTACTATATAGACTGATGGAGGATAATAGTCTCTTAGCAGAAATAGGACTTAAGAATAATCTCAGGAGGATCAGTACTAGGAAACATAATAAGCAGCTCCTTCTTCAAACATGGAATCTCAACTTACGTAAATCCTGGTTCAGTCATAGAGTGGTGGCATTATGGAACGATCTTCCACATGAAGTAGTGAGTAGCTCCAGCATGAAAAGTTTCAAAAATGGTCTGGATAGGCATTTCGGGGACAAAATTTTCCAATTTTAAATTATACCAGGAAATTGCAAGTTTTAAAGGACTAAGGTCTATAAGCTTGATTACACCTATGAAACCTATGAAACACGGTGACAAAGAATTTGACAAATAAATGGTAATTTACACATTTTTCAAGACACCATATCTCCACAAGAACAAAATTTGCCATATCAAGAGATCTTTGTTCCCCGTACACCTATTAATTGTTTTATAGAACAAGAGTTAAACCAGGTCTCATGTCCCAAAGGGAAAGGATTTAAACTATTTCCCTGGATGAGTTCTAAATTTCTTTCCAACATGTGTAAGATATTTAGAAACACTAAAACACAATGGGAAAAAGAGCTTTAACATTCAATATCAGACCAACATTGGCTTAGGGCACTTCCACAAACTTACACTTATAGATTGACAATGGATAATTCAATCCAATATAAAATTATGATGAGAGCTTACTATACACCCTCTAGGCTCCATAGTATGAAAACAAAAACTTCTAGCAATTGCTGGTCATGTGATCACCCAGATGCTGATTTTCTGCACATGTTTATACATTGCAAACAAAGTAAAGTCCTTCTCAGTTTTGAGGGGGTTTGGTTTTCAAACAGACAACTAGGATTTTTACCCAAATTTTTTGGGGGGAATAGATCTTTTTAGTAATACAAATTTCAATCTTCCAAAGTCTATTATAAAGGCTAACACAATTTCCATTAAAAGGTTAATTTTGAAATATTGACACTCGACAGATTCAAATCCCAGCTTTCCAGTTTCTGAATGGAAGCAATTATTCTTAAGTTCACTGTACAATAATGAGTATGTATCTGACTACGAACCATTATGGGCACTGTATAAAAAGAACTGCCAAGACTGGTCTAAAGAAGATTTTGATACATTAAATCTTAATTTGTAGTCATTTATGCCAGGTGCTTTGAGGTGATTTAAGCAAGGAATATGTATTTGACAGTGTACTCAGAATTCATGTAATTATTTTTTCCTTTTTTTCCTAATCAACTGGACCCATAATTTTAGCCAATGGATCTTTAGATATATACGATTCTTCTGCCTGTAAAGGAATGAAAGATTAATGATTGATGGAAATATTGTTCTGATGTTTATCATAATGTGTCTTGATAAAAAAAAATAGTTTTGCAAAAAAAAAAAAGAGATCTTTGTTCCCTGATAGCATATTCCAAATGTCATGCATATCATGTGAATGGCTACAAAGGTATTAAAGCACAAATTGCAATCAAGAATCCAGTTTCGTGATCAAGAATCCTATTTCGAGCCTCACATCTAAATTTTTCCACAGGAAATAATGGAAAGCTTTGAACTTTAATAATGTTTGAACAGATTAATACTCTTTCACCAAACCTTCAAAAGTACTTCTGTGACCCAAGACCTATATACCCTAAAAATGTCAAACCAAATGTCCAAGCCATTTCTGAGAAAAGCAGTGACAAAGAATTTGATAAAAAGTGGTAATTTTCAAATTTTTCTGACACTCCCTATCGCTGCACCCATGCAACTGACTAGAGCGAAACTTGCCACATGAAGAGATCTTTGGTCCCTGATGGTGCATGCAAACTTTCTTGCAAATCAGTTGAATGGCTGCAAAGTTATTAAAGTACAACATTTTAAGTTTAACATAGAGGTGACAGTTGAACCCTAACTCTAGGGGGTGCAAACGTGCCCCTATAATGTAAATACTAAACAATATTGGACACAGGATTGACCCTTGCAGTACACCACTACAGTGACACTTGCTATGCTTGATGTATGTCTGTTTTTTGTCGCTCTCTGAGTCCTACAATCCAGCCATTTATTTATCCAACTAATTGATTTTGTAGTTGAAGCTGACAATAAGTTTGGTGATAAGTTTTCTGTGTGGTATCACATCAAACAACTTGCTGAAGTCAATGTAAATTATGTCTAATGAAATATTGTTCGGATTATTAATTTATAATTCTTTGATATATTTTGGGATCTATGCTTACATAGATTCCAGAATGGTTACCCTTGTCACAAAGTGACTAGCACTAAACTAAATGGCGCAAGTAATACTTTGCGCCATGCGTAATGACATTCAATGTTCCAGAAGGCAGCCTGCTACATGTTACAGGCTGCCTGCACAGACATTGTCCTATGTCACTGGTTATGCCATAAACCCCTTGTGACATGGTGCAAGGGGGTTTATGGCAGCAGTTTTGCTCTGTTCTGAGAGGGTGGCTGCTGGAACAGCAAATGTGCTATTCCAAGACAACCCCCAGAGGACATTGGTTTAAGTGTACTCTATGTCCACAGGGGGTGCACCACTGTGCCATGTGCCCCAACAGCCACCCCCATAGAAACATAGAAACATAGAATTTGACGGCAGATAAGGACCGCTTGGCCCACCCAGTCTGCCCATTTCCCTACCTGATGGATAAGCTGCAGATCCTAGTTAACCAGCAGCCTACTTCTTCCTACCCCCAACCCCTAGAATTGCCTTATGACTGTCCCATGCATGCTTGAATTCCACCACTGTTTTTGACTCCACAACCTCCTCTGGAAGGCTGTTCCATACATCCACAACCCTCATGGTCCCACATAAGCCCCCTCACCCATCCCCCATTAGCAGATGCCCTGGAAAGCCCTCTGAGGGCTGCTGGCAACCCCAAGCCCTGATCCCCACGTAGTGCCCTGCAGGGCAGATCATTTCATCCCTCCCAATCCCGAGTAGTGCCCTGCAGGGCAGATAATTGCATCCCCCCAGATCCCCGGGTAGTGCCCCACAGGGCAGTTCATGTTCCCTGGTCCCCAAGCCCCAGTCCCTGATCCCCAACTTGCCACTGTTGTCATTCTTGCCACACCACTGATTCCCTGGTAGTCCAGTTGCCCCATACTCTCCACTCGGCAGTGCCAGACCACCACCCCAACCCACACCCATTTCCAGTCAGCGACTGGCACAACCCACCTCTCACCTCCATGGCCAGCCACTGACTGAACACTCTCCAAACGCATACTACTGTATACAGTACGCATTCAATAACTGATTGAGCACATACTGTATACAGTAGTACATGCTCTGAGGGAGCTCAGTCCGCAGCTGGCCATGGAGGTGTGAGGAGGGCTGTGCCAGTCGCTGACTGGTCATGGGTGGGGTGGACTGAACAACAGAGTGGGGGGTTGGGGCCAATGGACTACCAGGGATTGTAGGTACGTGTGGCCAGGTGGGGGCCATGGGGACTGTGGAGAGGTTGCCTGTATAGCCCTGTGAGGCAGGGCAATTGTTTAGAGGAGCGGGACTTTGGTGGGGGGGCTGTGAATTCAGGGCTATGGGGGAGGGGACCTGTGCCCTGTCAGAGGGCATTGCTACAGCTTGTTGAGGTGTGCCCTCCCTTTGATGCACTGCCTGGGGTGCCGCAAGTCACAGGATGTAGCTGCCAGGGACCCTGCCTGCTCTGGAATCTGGCACAGGGTCTCCGGCATATTAGCATATGTGAAAACTTGCAAGTGCCAGCAAGTTGTGCCATATGTCTTGGAATCAGGCCCCTAAACTGTAACAGCAGATAAGGACCGCTTGGTCCACCTAGCCTGCCCATTGGACCTATTGGGAGAAGCTGCAGATCCTAGTTAATCAACAGCCTACTTCCCCCCTACCTTCAGCTAGAACTGCCTTATGTCTGTCCCATGCATTCTTGAATTCCCTCATTATTTTTGACCCCACAACCTCCTCAGGAAGGCCATTCCAAGCATCCACCACCCTCTTCATGAAACAATACTTCTTCATGTTGCCCCTAAGCTGTCCCCCCCCCCATCTTCAAATTGTGCCCCCTTGTTCTTGTACATCTCTTTTTCTGAAAGATGTTACCCTCTTGGACTTTGTTAATCCCCCTGAGGTACTTGAAAGTTCCTGTCATGTCCCCCCTCTCCCTCCTTTCCTCTAGGGTATACATATTAAGCTCCTTTAGTCTCTCTTCATATTTTTTTCTCCCAATTGTTTAACCAGGTGAGACACACTAAGCTGAAAGCTTGTTTACAGGTGCTACCTGGGAGCACAGGGAAGTTAAGTGACTTGCTGAGGGTCACACAGTGTGCAAGTGGGGGGCTGTGGTATTCAGATCCAGGTCTCCAGATTTGCATCTCAGAGCCTTAAACTACTGCGCTATATTGCCTCCCATATGGCCTTCATATGGCTTCTGGTGCAGACTTTGCACCATTTTAGTTGCCCGCCTCCGGACTGCCTCCATCCTGTCTATGTCCTTGTGGAGACGGGGTCTCTAGAACTGCATGCAGTACTCTAGATGGGGTCTCACAGTCACCAACTGTCTGTACAGATGGATAACAACTTCCTGTTTTCTACTGGAGATGACTCTCCCTATGCAACCCAGTATCCCCCCAACCCCCCAGCTCTTCTTACTGCCTTCTCATATTGCCTGCCTATCTTTTGATCATCTGATATGACTACCCCAGGTCCCTTTATTTTTTGTTGTTGTTAATATCCCCCCAACTGTGTACTCTTCCCTGGGTTTTGTTTCCAGGTGTATTTCTTTGCACTTCTTTGTACTGAATCCAAGCTGCCATACTTTTGACCATTCCTCCAACCTTGCCAAGTCCCTTCTCATCCTTTCCACCCTCCCCTTGTGTATCAACCCTGTTGCAGATCTTTGTGTCATCTGCAAAGAGGCATATATTTCCTTCCAGTCCCTCTGCATTGTCATTAAAGAGGACCGGTCCCAGTACTGACCCCTGCGGTACCCCACTAATAACCCCTTTCTTCAGAATGGACTCTGTTTACTACTACCATCTGGTCCTGTTGTCCAGACAATTTTTTTACCCAGGCTACCACCCTGGTACTCACTCCCAGCCTGGCTAACTTGTTCATTAATCTTTTGTGTGGGACTGTGTCAAATGCCTTGCTAAAGTCTAGGTAGGCCATGTTCACAGCCCCTCCCTGGTCCACTACTTTGGTCACCCAGTCAAAGAAATCTATTAAACTCATCTGACATGACCTTCCAGCTGTGAATCCATGCTTTCTTGGGTCCTGTGCCTCGCTGGCCTCTAGGTACTCAACAATTCTTTCTTTCAGAAGTGATTCCATCATTTTCTCTACCACTGAGGTCAAACTATAGTTTCCTACCTCTGTCTTGCTCCCACTTTTGTGAAGGGGAATCACATCAATCCTCCTCCAGTCCTCAGGTACCACACCATCCTGCCATGATTTATTAAAAAGGGTAATCAGTGGTGTCACTAGTTCTCCATTTAGTTCTTTTAGAATTCTGGGGTGAATCCCATCAGGACCCATTGCTTTCTCCACCTTCAATTTTAGGAGTTCTTTCAGGACCCTTTCTTCCGTGAATGGACAGGTATCGAACCCCCTATCTGGAGTGCTTCTATTGTTTGGTTTAGGTACCTCCCCTCCCCTCTTTTGTGAATACTGAGCAGAAGTATTCATTCAATATCCCTGCTTTTCACTGTCACCCCTGCCTACCCCTCCCCTTTATTAAGCCTCACTATCCCTCACTTGGTCTTTCTTCACTGCCTAATGTACTTATGAAAGGTTTTATCCCCCTTCTTAACTGAGCTGGCTATCTTTTCCTCAGTTTGGGCCTTTGCTATTCTGACTGCCTTCCCTCCTTCCTTCTGCTTTAACTGATACAGTTTTCTGTCCTGCTCCTTCTGTGATTCCTTATACTTCCTGAATGCTATCTTTTTCTCCCTAACCTTCCCCACCACCTCTTGAGAACTATAGTGTTTTTTTCCTTTATTTTGTTTTGTTTATTTGCTTCACACAAAGGCTTGCTGCCTTTGTGATGGCAGTTTTGATTTTTCCCCATTGTTCCTCCACCCCTCCTTCTTGCCCATTTGCTAGTGTTTTCCTGAGGCACTCTCCCATTTTGCTAGAGTCAGGCCTCCTAAAGTCCAATACCCTTGCTTTTGTATGACTTGACTCTACAGCTGTGTCTATTGTGAACCACACAGTTTGGTGGCCATTTGTTCCAAGATGGCTATCCATTTCTAAATCTGAGATCCTCTCTCCATCCCCATTTGAGAGTACCAGGTCTAAGATTGCTCCCTCCCAAGTGGGTTCCAACACTAGCTGTCTAAGGCATTCCCCCTATAGGGCATCGAGAATTACCCTGCTCTTGGATGTGGCTGCAGCAAAGGTGCTCCCATTAACATCTGGCATATTCAGGTCCCCCATCAACAATATCTCCCCTTTTTCTGCCATTCTAAGGATGCTTTCTATTGTTTCCTTGTCCATATCCTCTGCTTGAGACGGGGGTCTGTATACAACCCCCGTGCGGATTGTGGTACTATTTCCTGTCTCCAGAGTGACTCACAGTGCCTTCTGTCCTCCCTGTTTACCCTTTAGTTACATAGATACATAGACACTGTCAGCAGATAAAGGCCTATGGCCCACTCTGTCTGCTCATTTGATCTTATAAGTTCCTTTTATGTTTTTCTAGATGTCTGTTGCCCCTTACCCCTGACCTCCAGAATTCTCTTATGTCTATCCCATGCATTCTTAAATCCTGTGATTGTTTCAGCCTCCACTACTTCCTCTGGCAGGGTGTTTCACTTGTCCACCACCCTTTCTGTGAAGAAATTCTCCCTCACGTTTCCTCTGAATCGCCCTCCCTCCGAATTCATCCCATGCCCTCTAGTCCTAGAACATCTTTTTTGCTGGAAAATAGTGTATTCCTGCACCCTGTTTCTCCCTGTAAGGTACCTGTATGTCTCTATCATATCCCCTCTCTCCCTCCTCTTCTCCATGGAGTACATGTTCAAGTCCTTCAGCCTGTCCTCATAGGACTTGTGATCAATCCTTGTACCATCTTTGTTGCTCTACTCTGAACCTTCTCTACCCTGTCTATGTCCTTACATAGGTAAGGTCTCCAAAACTGTACACTTCCAGGTGGGATCTCACTAATGTCTTGTAGAGTGGAATTATGATCTCCCTTTTCCTGCTGGTGATGCCCCTGCCTATGCATCCCAGAATCATATTTGTTTACCTGCTACATTTTTGCACTGTTTCTCTACCTTGATGTCATGAGATGATAACCCCAAGTTCCCTTTCCTGTTTGGTGCATGCTGTATCCTCACCCCCCAACTGGTATGTTGTTCCAGGGTTTTTGTGCCCCATATGGATTATCTTGCACTTCTTTACATTGAATTTCAACTGCCAAACCCTTGA
The DNA here is from genome assembly GCA_016271365.2 of Neoceratodus forsteri. NCBI lineage: Eukaryota > Metazoa > Chordata > Ceratodontiformes > Ceratodontidae > Neoceratodus > Neoceratodus forsteri. The sequence continues at coordinate 1,360,979,530 of CM057455.1, read as the reverse complement.
CCATTCTTCAAGCTTTTGCAGGTCCCTCCTCATTCTGTCTACATGCTCTGGCATGTCCACCGTGTTACAGAGCTTTGTGTCATCAACGAACCGGGAAATTCTGCCTTCTAAGTCCAGTGCAATGTCACTGATGAAGATGTTTTATAGTTCTGTTGCTTTGATCCCTTCCCTTACATAGAGAGCTACTCCTCCTCCTCTTTTACCCTCCCTATCCCTTCTATAGATTGTGTACCCTGGTATGTTGACATCCCAGTCATGGTTCTCTGTGTTCCATGTTTCTGTGACTGCCTCAATATCCAGGCATCCCTCTTCCATCAAGGTCACTAGTTCAGGGAGCTTGTTACCCAGACTATGGGCATTGGTACTTATCACCTTCCATTTTTTGACGGCCTTACCCCTTTTAGCCCCATCCCTGTACTTACTGCTTTTGCCTTTTTCTCCATTTACCCCTCTCCTGCTCCCTATCGACTTCTCTACCTTGGTGAGTACCTTGCTAACTACCCTGTTTTGTGGGGGGAGGTTGGGATTTCCCTGCTCCTTTTCAGTGCCTCCCCCCTTGGCTAGTTTAAATGCTTGCCAATGAAGAATTTAAACCTATCACCAAGGATCCTGGTTCCCATCCTGGACAGATGCAGACCATCGCACCAGTATAGGCATGTATCCCTCCAGGTGGACCCCCACTCCCCAATGAAGCCAAAACCCTGAGTTCCACACCAGTTTTTCAACAATTCATTGAATCCCATGGTGCAGAGTACCCTAGCCTCACCCATACAATAGACAGACAGCACCTCCGAGAAGGTTACCGTGCATGCTACTTGTCTAAGGCCTCCCCCTAACTCTTCAAACTCCTCCTGCACTGCTCTGATCCCATTCTCAGCCAGGTCATTTGTCCCTAGGTGGACAATAATGTCCAGCTCACTCTCCCATGCAGCTGCTCCTGCGATACTGAGGATTCACTTCCTATCCCTCCAAGCCATGGCTCCAGGCAGGCACCTTACCTCTGTCTCACCTCCCTCCCCCAGTTCTACCCCCTAATGATTGAGTCCCACACCAGGAGTTGTTTCCTTCCCCTATGGTGTCCTGTGACACACTCTTGTGGGTCTCCTTTGTGGAGGTTCCCAGCATCCTCCTTGGTTTCCACTGTGGGTTCCTCCAAAGAGGAACCATGCTCTGCCAGAACAGTGTATGAATTGTGGAGAGCTACAGCTGGAGGGATGTGTCTCTGTTCCACCACCCTCATCCTCCCTGAGCCCACCATGGCCCAACTGCTCCTCTTTCCTGGCAACCTCTGAGGCAGTGTCAGTGACCCTGATGGTCCCTGGGTGGGGCGGAGAGGTTTCCTGAATTCTTGCCAGGTCAGCCTGGAGACAGGCAACCTCCTCCTCCCTCAGGCCAGAGAGGTGCCTGCAAATAGGGCAGCATCGTAGCCTCCAGAATGTCTCCCAGAAGAGTGCTGCCCCACAGCCAGTGCATTGCACCACTCCCCACGTCTCTCACCCTTCCTGTTTAAATTTATTTTCCTTTTTTTTTCCTTTTTTGTTAGCGTGTCCGAGTGTGTGCATGCGTTCACCCTCTGCATTCTTCACAGTCATTAATTGTCTATGTGGATTATGGTTGTTTCTCAGTTTTCTTTCAGTAACTCTTTATAATTTCTGGTGACCCCCTTTACCACACTGTTTACAAGGGACTTCCAAACACTGTACCAACCTGAAAACGAGTTATTATGGTGTTCACAAAACTTTCTTTCACCAGCAGTGTCCTTAGTGTGTCATTCAGTTGTACTGCACCACTTCATTGGCTTGTGCTCTGTGTGTAAGCGGGCTTAAACAGTATTACAAAAATGGCGGCTCTGTTTTCCACTTACTGATGAGCTGCTATTGTTTACTACCGTCCCAATCTTTATTAGATTTTTTATTCTTTATTTGGTTGGTCCTGCCATTTAAAGATAAAACAAATATCTGGTTGATCTTGCTGTATCTCTGGATCGGGAGATGTTGAGTGCCATCCAGGACGGTCATAGCTGACAGTTTAAAAAAAAAGTCTGTATGACAGAGCCAGTGAGAAAGGGAGAGAGTGAGTGAGTGTGTGTGAGCAAGTGAGGTGTGTGTGTGTGTGTGTGTGTGTGTGTGTGTGCATGTGTGTGTGTGAGCAAGTGAGAGTGTGTGTGTGTGTGTGTGTGTGTGTGTGTGTGAGCGAGTGAGAGAGTGTGAGAGAGGTGTGCGCACGCACACGTGAGAGAGAGAGAGAGAGAGAGAGAGAGAGAGAGAGTGTGTGTGTGTGTCTGTAGGTAGAGGAGAAACTGTCAGAAGAAGAGAGACTGATCAAGAGGCAGCAGGAGTCACACATTGACTATCTTGGCGATTAACTCCTTGCACCAGTAATTATAAAAAATAATAGATATGCAACTGTATTCTTATGGATTTTTTCACATACCCTCACTGTGTGATGAGCTCATAAACCTCTCAAGTTTCGCTCTCAAGTAGTGGTAGTAAAAATTTATTTTTATACAGGAAAAAGAAACATGTCATTTGGATTGTACCAATCCAGTTTACAAGATAGTCCTATACACTAAGTTTCACAGTAATTTAAATACAGGTATAAGAAAAAATTGTACAAAATTGACATATACACATTAACATAAAATATTTTAAAATAGATAGAGGGTAGTCCATATTGTAAAATAGGTGGGGGAAGGGAAACATTAACACAGGGATTACCTCATACAAGTACACGTATAGACGCAACACCTACTTAATGCCCTAGCAAATTTTTTGTGATTCTGCTCAACTCGTACTGGAGTGTATTCCAGTGTACAGAGGCTTGAGATACCAGTGTTCTATCTCTAAACTTATTTCACTTATCTGGATAAATCTTGTTTTGATGTATAGTCCTAACTGGACCTTTCCTAATAGCAGTGCCCTTATTGATGAACAATTTAGAAATGTTACGTTTAAGGTAGTTAGTTTTGCATTTGTGAATGAAAGTTAACCAGTTTTTCTTGTAATCCAAATCAAGAGATAACCAATCTAACCTGGCCAATAAAGTGCAATGATGAGTTCTGAAGTCACAGTGTAGGACGTACCTTGCGACCCTGTAATAGAGTTTATCTGATTTACTTAATAGTTGTTTATTGGCCGACCTGTAAGTAAATTTACCATATTTCAATACTGGTAATATAAGCTGTTCAGCAATCTTTTTCCTGTCCTGTAACTTCAGACATCCAGTTGTCCTTTTCAAGGCTGCTATTTTTTTATTTGTTTTAGTAATAGTCATTTCGATATGCCCATTAAAGGTCAGTAAAGAATCAAAGTATACCCCCAAATAGCAATAAGAAGTTACATATTCTATTGGAATTTGTTTTGATGTAAGTATTTGCAATTCTTGTGAAGTTGTGTATTTATTAAGAACAAAATGCATTAACTTAGTCTTATTTACATTCATTATAAGCTGTGACCTGGCGAACCACTCTTGCACCCCAGTGAAGTGGGCCTGGAGTTTTCTCTGGAGATCCACCAAACCATACCCAGATGCTACTAAAACTGTATCATCTTCTCACAGCCGTATGGATGTGTGTTGGATTACTGATGGCAATTCATTATTAAAAATCAAAAACAAAAGGGGTCCTAAAATGGACCCCTGAGGGATGCCCCTTTGAACAGCCCAAGGTTCAGAGAGATGATGTTGCACTTGGACCCACTGAAAATGGCCTGCCAGATAGGACATAAACCAAGTCAGTGGATCCCCAGAGAAACCCAGGCCTGCCAACCTCTTGTACAGAATAGAATGGTTCACCAGGTTAAAAGCCTTTGAAAGATCAACATATACTACTGCTGTTTCCTTTCCTTCATTTAAGGATGTGCAAATCAGGTCATTAAATTCGACCAGGGCTGAAGCAGTTGAAAAACCAAGGTTAACGGGTCATCACACACCTTGAGTGTGTGAAAAAAAATCCATAACACACAGTTGCATATCCATTATTCTCTATTTCTCTTTCTTGCATTATGTTTGACCCCTTCTTATTTATCAGGTATGTTGCTTTTAGACATTAGTATTTAACAGGGAACAGTCAGCACAAAGAGCCCACTCCAAACTGTGGGTCTGGTCCCAATTTGCATTTTGGTGCAAGACAGTTTGTTTTCACTTACTGTTTACTGCAATATAGTAGATTGTATCAGGATGATTCTGTTGACTCCCAATCTGACACTTGCTGTAACCAGAAATCCCAGAGTCTACTGCAGCTTATGTCAGAGCTGGGCTGTGGCAGATAGAGATTTAATAACCTGCAGTGCATGTTACTGCTTATATAAGTTCAGATCAGATGTTTGCCAGTCCCACTGTTCTTCCAGGTACTGTATAAGTACAGTCCTCTCTAACTGTATTTAGCCCTGCAAAGACAGTGGGATCTGCAAACAAAAGATTAGAGTTTATAAAAACTCTTAACATGCACTGCTGCCTACTGACTCTCCCACTGCTGCAGCACAGCTCTGACATCAGCTGCAGGAGGTTCTGGGATTTTTGATTACAGCAAATGTCATCTTGGGAATCAGCAAAATACAAACAATTACACTGTTGTAAACAGTAAGTCAAAAAAAATGTTTTTGCACACAAACTGCTAATTCGGACCCAGACCACACTTGGGTGTGGGGTTCACAGTGCTGACTGTTCTTTTTCAGATCACCATTGCGACTGAACTTCATCCTTTGATAAAGAGGCAGCAAGCTTTAATGCATAGGGTAGTTTGGGCACTGTGCTGAGCTTTAAAATGTTTGCTGTGTTTTGTTTTATTTAAACACATTTTCACCTACTTTGACTTTTCTTTCCTTGCTTCTCATTTGCTGGTTTGATCAGGTGGATTCAGAGTAACTAAACTAAGTACTTAGCTGCTACACCAAAGAAGCAAATTAAATTTCACAAATCTTCATATGGATTTTGAACTTGGATAGTTTATAGTAACTGGGATTTGGTTTCCACAGTGTGTTTATCTTGGTTATGGCCCACTAAACATTTTCTTGAGCCCAAACTTCAACAAGTGGGCCAAGCCCAACAGTATGTGTATAGTGAGATCATGACTGCTTAATGACTGCTTAATTAGCAAACAGATGTACAGTCATGACAGCCTTACACACTTCTTGAAACTACTCAGAAGCCTTGGCATGATTAGTTACTGCACTGCACTAAGCTGTAATAATAATGATTCTGTTTTCTGGCTGATGAAACATGAAATACTTTTCTCAGACTTTAAAAAAAATCCATCTTTGGAGGGAATGTCTAACTACTGTACTTAATAATAATATAATTTGTTTCTCAAAACCAGGAAGATGTACAAAAACTATTGAGCCAATGCACAAGTACAATAACATATCAGTAGAACCAATGACAGCAGTTAAGGTGTGGCTGAAACACCTTATTTTTTGTGTCAGTGTTCTTTGCTTATTTTGCACTTCTGCATTGTGTTCTCTGATTTCACTTAACTGTAACTATGAAGCATGTCTGTGCTATGTATTTAGTTTCCCCGGTTCCCTTCCCCTGGCTTATACCGAAAAATGAGCCTCAGTTCAGTGTGCCTTTCCTGGCCACCAATTTTCAGATAAATAACAAAATCAGTCATTACATACATGGTGTTTCCCATAAAGCATCTAAGCAGGGAGTATCACTTTTTTTTTTCATCTTGAAGCCCCCCCCCACACTTTTGCAGCACCCCTGTTCTTCCCTCATGTCTTAAGCAAAACACAGGTCCTCAATATTGTTACATGTACAGCATTTGTGTTACCACAGAGGAGAACATCAATAAACGAATAACAGAGAAAGAAAAAAAAAATCAGAGAGAGAAGGAAAAGTACAGTATAAGAACCAAGACACAGAGAGAGAGAAAAAGCAAAGGATGCTGAAGGAGCCATTGCTTATTACACCTATGTTGCTCGACTATTATCACCATTGATTCATGTTTTGTTGGGGGAAATAATCTTCTTTGGAGATATCTCTTTCATCAGGTCACACCTATAGGACTTATAGCTGCCAGGCACTAGGACCACATGGAAATATATCTCTAGCAGCCTATCGGGAGCTACTCACAATGACGTCAGACACCAATGTCCTGCAGTTTATAAACATGGGCAGCCCCACTTCCTCCTCAGTTTTTTTCTCGCCATCGACCAGACTCACCAGGACTCCATGAAGACTTCACCGTTCAGTCGACCGCCAAAATTCTTTTTACCTTTTATAATTTTTTTCTTCCTAGTTGTAAACACTTTTTAAGTGATTTCCTTCATCATGAATGTCGAGAACACGTCCGGCCCGGTAGTGCTGAGGGTTGAGGTGCTGGACGCCACACCTCACGCCACGCTGGTGACCAGGGTTCGGGAACGGACTCAGGTCGCTTGGGGTCCAGCGGGGGATGCAAGGATTGAGTGTCACAGCTCTCCTTCCTCGGGATGTGGGGTCTGTGCTGTGAATGGCACAGCTTGGGGGGTTCGCCCGTGCCCAGGGTGCTTGGTTGCCTCCACGGAGGTGGAAAAAACTGCTGCACCCTTTGCACAGTGCACAGGTGCAAAGGGGCAACAAAAAGGAGAAAAAAATACCCAGTAGAAAGATAACGCCAGACTCCACACAGGCACTGCTCCAGAGCCGGGCATAAGGTAAGCCCCGGTTATTCCAGGGGACGGAGCTGGGGGGGGGCTGAGCAGATGGTGCCTATCAGGGGGAGGTGTAGAAACAGAAGTTGTGTTAAAAAAGATGAATGTTGAGAACACACGAAAAACTCTACAATTTCTGCAGCCGTGGTAGGAAAATCTACTAGTGATGAGCATGATGTATGCATTTGCTGTCTCGGCCCAAGACATGACATTCAGGCCTGTGAGAGCTGCCAAGGTTTCAATCAAGCTACCAAACGGCACCACCAGAAAGTCCTGAGTTCTTTCTTGCTTGAAGAACAGGTAGCCAGAATCGAGAAGGAGCTGCAGGAGAAGAGCTCCACCCTGTCGCTGGATGATTCCTTGGCCCCCTGCCTGCTAAAGCCCAGGACAAATCTTCTGGAAGACGTCCCTCTGGATGCACTCCCTGTTGCCGCTGTCCCCAGCCTCGACCACTGCAGTGCCACTGATCACTTCAGTGTAGACCTCTCCTGCCACTGAGTCCTCAGCTTCCTCCAGGCCAGTTCTGGCAGTGAGTTCCACTGGTCCTTCTACATCTGGTGAAGGCCCATTGACATTGGGGTTGCCCATGTCGATGTGGCAAGCCCTGCTGCTCCAACCTCCAGAACCGCAAGGTCAGCTGGCAGCTTGCTCCACTGGACCCTCCATGGCTGGCGATGGCCCTTCGACGTTGGGGTTCCAGCCACTCCTGTCAATGCCACAAGGTGCTCCTGCAATGCAGGACACTGTTGACATCCAGACAGTGCTCTCCTCCTTTGTGGCCATCATCCAGCATTTGTTCCCTGCACTGGACTCAATGGCCCAGGGCAGTCCCCACAATGATGATGGTTAGGCCAATGTGCCCGGCCTTTCCCCGGCGTTGACGCCTTTGCTCCCTTCTCTGCCTTCAGAGCCCACTGACACAGAGCATGAACACATGAATATCACCCTGACCTCATACCACCAGATAAGGATGATACAGAATCTAAGAGCTCTGGCTCCACAGTCTCCACCAGGAGTGAGGACTTTCTTGTGCATGCCCCAAGGTCCCCTCCTGAGGACTCCTCCTTTTTCTCTGTGAAGAAGTAGCTCCAGACAGCTATGTTGTTTGAGGCTGAGGAGGAAAATGTTACCAGGAGAAACCTGGTGGAGTATCTGGAAATTCCAGATTCCCTACCTCGGGTTATACCCCCCTGCTGGCTGTACTGGAGGATGCCACAATGACTGCCCAGCATAGGCCAAACATGATTCCAGCCATGCCCAGAAAGGCAGACAAGTTATACCAGGCCCCCTCAGGAAAGTCCATTTTCATAGACCAACCTCAAAGTGACTCAGTGGTGATAAAGTTAGCCCATGACAGCTCTAAGGCAGCTAAGCACCTCAGTTCCCGTCCCCCAGATAAGGAGTTGAGGAAACTTGACCTGTGAGGTAAGAGAACCTTGGCTTTGGCCACTCTGGGCCTTAGAATTGCAAATTACCTGGACCATATGGTCAAGTTCCAGAACACTCTCTGGAAAAAGGCCAAAGTAGCAGCTCAGGCCCTCTCAGAGAGTACACAGAGGCATGAACTGCTCAGTCTTCCAGACTGTGACTGATGTGGGCAAGCACCTCCTGAGGTACACCTGTGATATTTCAGATGCTTCAGCCAGGGCAGCTGCCACTGCCATCTGCCTCAAAAGGCATTCTTGGCTGAGAGTGCCTGGGTTTGCAGCTAACATCTAGCAATCCATCCTCAATGTCCCTTTCAGAGGACACCAGCAATTTGGGGCAGATGTGCAGGATATCATTACTGACCTGCTAGCCTCATGGAGGGCTTTAAGTTCTGTTCACTCCCTCTACCACACCCAACCTAGGAGTAGTCAATGGCCCTCCTTTCGTAAGAATTCCTACAGACCTGAGACAGAGACCAGACCTCAAAGCAAACGTAGAGCAGGGTCTGCTTTGCCGGCCCCTACCTCCGCCACAGGTACCCACCCCAAAAGCCCCAGAGGTGGAGGTGCAGCCCCAGCCACTGGATCTGCTTCAGCATGACTCTTTCCCTGACTCTTCTCTCCAGTGTTCAGTCAGGAGGTGGTGGTCAGGGTTCATTTCTCCTCCACCTAGAACAGTGAGGGGAACTCACTACAGACACTGGGGTCCCGCAACTAATAAAATAAGGACATACACTATAACTTCTGGAGCTGCCTCCAGACCTTCTTACTGTTCTCTCAGCTTACCCTCCAGGTCACATACCAGTGCTACTAGAGGAAATATACACACTGCTGCAGAAAAAGGCCACAGAACCTATGCCTTGGCATCAGAGGAACACAGGGTTCTATTCTCACTTCTTTCTCATCCCCAAATCCACAGGGAATATGTGGCTCATCCTGGATTTGAGGGATCTGAACTTCTAGATTCAGTACAAGAGTTCTAAATTGTCACTCTACAGGTCCTGCTGCCCCTACTAAAATAAGGGGACTGGATATGCTCCCTGGACATGCAGGATACTTATCTGCATATCAAGGTCTGCCCCCTCACTGGAGGTTCCTCATGTTTCTGTTCCAGGGAACACTACCATTTCAGGGTACTGCCCTTTGGCTTGTCGTCTGTGCACAGGTATTTGCCAAATGCTTAGCAGTGGTGGCAGCAGCTCTTGGGAGGGAGGGACTGTGCATCTTCCCCTATATAGATGACTGATTGCTCAAAGCCCAGGCCAAGAAGCAGCTGGCTCAAACCCTAGTGCATACCAGGAACTTATTTGAGGCCCTAGGAATCACTGTCAACATGCCCAGGTCTGTCCTGACCCCTTGTCAGCATCTGCAGTACACAGGGGCAGTTCTGGATACAGCCAAAGGTTTGGCCTTACTGACATAGGACAGCGCTGAATGCCTTATAGCTCAGGCCCAGTTGGTTTCTCAGAGCAGGTATGTCACAACCAGGACATTCCTGAGACTTTTGGGCCTCATGACAGCTGCCATTGTCACAGTACCCCTGGCATGGCTGTATATGAGGATCCCTCAATTAACTCTCAGGGTCCAGTGGGATCAGTGCACTGAGGATCTAGAACAGGTTTTAGTATCCTCCTTGTTTGCATGGTGCTCCAGTGGTGGATGGATCCAAACAACTTGCTGAAGGGGTTCCATTCCTCATCCTCTCCCCTCAGCAGATCCTCACCACAGACACCTCGGGGCAGGGCTGGGGAACACACCTAGGTCCTCATCAGACCCATGGAATGTGGACCAAAGTGGAGATTTCTCTCCACATAAATGTTCTTGAGATGAGTGCTGTTCTATATGCCTTGCAAGCCTTCCAGAACCATCTGTCCCCCCCGGGCTTCTGCGGATGCAGGACAGCCTCAGTGTAGTATATTACATCAACAAGCAGGGGGGCTCATTCTTACCCTCTGTACAGGGAGGCGATGAGAGTTTGTTACTGTGCTCTAGAACACAGTCTAGAACTGTCGGCCATCCATGTTCCAGGCATCCAAAATGCCCTGGCAGATAGGCTAAGCAGGTCACAGTCCAGAATGCTGACCTCAGTAGCAGAAGATCTGCTTGACAGGTGGGGTCATCCAAAGTTGGACCTATTTGCATCCCCACTCAACGCAAAACTGACACTTTTCTGCTCTCTTGATCCAGGGCCTAGAATTTTCTGGTGAGATGCATTGTCCCTCTTTGAAGAAGAAGAAGAAGAATCAGCATTTATATAGCGCTTTTCATACACAGTATCCCACAGTGCTTTACAAGCAATGCTAGACTGGTAGTGAAGTGACTGAATGTGTGGTGGTGGCCATATCGCACATCATCACTCACACAGACTGGATAATTGCATGAACCGGTTTATGGGAAGGGGAATGTTGGCCAGGACACGGGAATGTTCCCTGCTCTTTGCAAAGAGTGCCCTGCATTCTTTTGCTTCTACCTGGACACCCACCAGGACAACACCATGATGGGCAGAAGGGACCTCGGTTTAACATCTCTTCCGGAGGATGGCACACCCCAGCAGTACAGCACCCCCCAATACTGCACTCGGATGCCAGCGATTTTTAGGTGCAAGTCCAATCCTGGTGTGGGACGAGAACACACAACCTTCTGGTCCAGAGGCAGATGTGCTACCAACTGATCCACACTGACACCTTTTGGAAGTGGAGGTTCCTCTATCCCATCCCCCCCTTCCCTCCAATTCAGAGGCTGCTAATCAAGGTCCAAACAGGGGGGGCCACTTTAATTTTTGTGGCACCCTTTTGGCCTTACCAGATATGGTTTCCATTACTACAACATCTAGCAGTAGAACCTCCAGTATCCCCGTCCCTGAGCAAAGGCATGCTATCACAGGAACAGGGAACCCTGGTCCATCTAGACCTGAAGTAACCCCATCTCCATGCATTGCTCCTGAGGATATAGCCATTGCAAGATTTGGGGTATCCCCTAAAGTGGATGATGTCCTGGTCGCTGCCAGGAAACCCTCCACCAGGGCTACCTATTCCATGAAGTGAAAATATTTTGCTCTGTGGGCCGCTTTCCATTACTTGGATCCCTTTACTTGCCCAGTGAATCAGATTCTGGAGTATCTGCTCTCCTTGTCATATGCAGGACTGCAATATTCCTCCATTAAGGTGCACTCATCTGTGACCCTCCCACTCCCTCAGATCCTCTGACACTCGTACTTTGTTGGTCCCCTGTTGAACCACTCTCATCAGTCAGTCATGCTTTACCCATCCTTTCCCATAAATCTGGAACTCCCTCCCCCCAAAATATGGCACTCCTCCTCCTCTTACTCCCTTGCCTCTGCCTTACATAACTTTCTCTCATCTAACTGCTCCTGCTTTTACCTTTCTTAACTGTCCTCTTATGCCTCTTCTCCTCTCCATGACTCACATCCCCGATTAAACCTATCTTCCCCTGAGCCTGCTTCTCAGCACGCTCTCCTCTCTCTTCACTGCTTAACCCCTCGCTCCTACCGCTACCTCTTTTTTTTTTTTCATTACCAACTTGCTCCTGCTTAGTTTTGACCTCTGGCACAGTTCTCAGCATCCTGGAGGGGTACAGCATTGGGCAAGCCTCCTCCTTCCCCTCCCCTTCCCCCTCTTTCCTTTCTAACCAACTTGTCCTCCCCTAAATCTGCCCTCTGTCGGGATTCTTAGCACCCTGGTGATGTCTACACTCAGGTAAGTTTTCTTCCCTCCCTTCTCCTTTTTTTCTTTCCTCTTCTATCCTCCATTCCCTCAGCATAATTTGTCCTTGCCTAATTCTATCCCCTGGTAGGGTTCTCTGCATCCTGAAGGGGCGCAGCACTGGGCAATTACTCTTCCTTCACTCCCCCTTCCCCCCCTATATCCTTTCTACCCAACTAGTCCTCACCTGATTCTGTGCTCCGGCAGGGTTCTTAGCATCCTGGAGTGGCCTAGTCTTAGATAAGCTTCTTCTTTCCCTCCTCTTCCCTCTTTTTCCTTCATCCTTTCTTTTCTATCTTCCCAACTTGTCCTCACCTAGTTCTGCCCCCTGGCAAGATTTCCAGCATCCTGGAGGGGTCCAGCACTGTAAAATGACTCTTCCTTCCCTCCCCCTTCCCCTCCATCCTCTCTACCTAACTTGTCCTTGCATGACTCTCCTCTCTGGCAGGGTTCTCAGCATCCTGAAGAGATCTAGTCTTAGGCAAGTTTCTCCCACCCCTCCTCCTCCTTTCCTTTACCATCCCCTCTACTATCTCTACCCAACTTGTCCTTGCCTACTCCTGCCCCTTACTCTAAGTCCTCATCTCATTCTGCCACTGGCAGCTGTCTCCGCACTCTGAAGAGGCCAGTTCCAGGTATGACTCATCCTTCCCTTTCCTATCCCTTACCCCACCTCTCTCCTGCCCACCTCTCCACCTCCCTGCACTTAATCAAAGGAGTTAGTTCACTTGAGCTAATAATTAGCACTTTTTGTTCTGTCTAATGTGCTCCCAGATTGCACTACCACTGTGTTAACTTGCCCTTCACAACTGATTTTTTTTATTTTGCTCACTTTTCTCTGGTAATGTTCCTCTCATCTTTAACCTCTCCTTCCCCCAGCTTGTTTCTCCTGTCTACCCCTCCACCCTCCTTGATGTCCCCCCACTGGACCTCATTTATTCAATAATTGCTAAATAACCTGCCTCTTAACCGTGATCCATTCCTGCAAGGAGTTGGCTCCAAGGCTACATTACATTTCTGTACTATAGGCTACATTAAAATTCTGTACTATGGTCCTCAGATATACCACTTGTAATTAAATGCATATACCACAGGTATGATATATGTAACTGTATGTTATGTTACAAATGCGACTATGATTATTTATGATATTTTTCAACTGTATGGCTTGTTACAAATGTAACTGAATGTTTAATTTCTCGGATATGATAAATGTTAAACTGTATGTCTAATTCTTCATCCAATTGTACCTCCCCCCCAGGTCGTACAAGGAAACGAGCAACTTGTTGTTCAGTGTGCCTTCCTGGTGAAACATTTCAATAAATAAATAAAAATATCAGTCTTCCATGTGCCCATTGAGGGTTGTACTGTGGCCCAGCTGAAGTGGCATGCACGTTTTTGAGAGGCATCCTGCATTTGAAGCCTCCCTTCCACAATCCAGTCCTAGCTTGGGAATGGAATTTTGTTTTAGAGAAGCTTGCATTGGCTCCTTTTGAACCAGCCATGACTTGCGAGCTTCACTTTCTGTTGTGGAAAGTGTTATTTTTAGTTGGTGTTACTTCTGCTCAAGTGTGAGCCTCATTATTTGATTTTCCACAAAGACAGGTATCTTTACGTACAAACTCTAAGTTTCTACCTAAGGTGGTGTCTGAGTTCATCTTAAATCAAACCATCCACTTGCCTGTTATCCAGAGCATGCCAATCCAGGGGAAGCCTTGTTCCAACATTAGATGTACATAGAATACTCAGGTACTATACACATCATACGAAGGACTGCAGGAAGTCCTCGCAGTTGTTTGTTTCTTTTGCCCTTGGGAAAGAGGGTGTTCCCATTTCTAAAGTGTCTGTCCAAGTGGTCAACTGTATTACTTTTTGTTACAAAAAGTATGGTAAGGAACAATCTGGGGTTGTTCATGGCCACTCAGCCAAAGGCATGGCCACTTCTGTTGCCTATTTCAGGAATGTTTCAGCTGCTAAGATTTGTGCTGCTGCAACCTGTAATACTGTTCACAAAGCACTACAGTCTGCACATTGCCTCCAGAAGGAGGGCAGGCTTCAGCCTGGCTGTGCTTCAATATCTCCTTTCTTAGGCCTAGGGTTTCTAGCCACTCAGACTGTCTTTTTGTCAGTAATGCTTGGGACTCATCCTATAGGCATGACCTGATGAAAGAGCTATCCCCGAAGAAAATAAAACAGTTATGTAAGAACTTACCATAACGGTAAATCTTCAAGGGAATCTCTTTCATCAGGCCATGCTAACCCACCCTCCATCCCCCTTTGGCTCAGGGCTTCTTCCTTTTTGTCTCTTTCTCCAGGATGGCATGCCTGTTGCTCCAGCCTTTTTACATAGCTGGGCACTCCATCTCTTTCCTTGGTTCCCTAGAGGGAGGTCGGGCGAGTATGGTCTCCAGCAGGGAACTGAGGAGGGAGTGGGAATGCCCACATTTATATACTGAAGGATGTCGGCATCTGACGTTGATGTGGGCGACCCATAATAGACTGCTAGAGAAAAGTTTCCATGTGGTCTTAGTGCCTGGCACTATAAGGGCTATAGGCGTGACCTGATGAAAGAGATTCCCTTGAAGATCTACTGCTACAGTAAGTTCTTATGTAACTCTTCTATGTCCAGGCATGCTCTTATACAGAGATGCCTTGGGTGCATAGTGAGGCACGAGACATATGCTGAGTGCCTTCAAACACCTGGGAAGTCTGTGTATCAGCATGCTCAGACACCTCGAAGGATGTGATTTCATTTATAAAATAGGTTGTAAATTGATTTGCAAGTGTAATCAGTCAGGTGTGAACTACTGTCTGGGTGCACTCTGATAACCAGACAGTCAGGGGATACTCTCAGCCAATCAGATTGTTAGGATTATATTTGTGTGTATATATTACAGTGTCGCTATAGTCAGGGTTGAGCTATGGTTTCTATGTTAAACCTCAAATTCTGCACTTTAATAAATTCACAACCGTTCAATGGATTTGCACAACAGTTTGCAAGCATGGTCTTGTAGAGTAGATCTCTGGAAATGCCAAGTTTTGTTCCAGTAGGATTTGCAGATTCCAAACTGTGGTTAGTGAAACAACATTAAAAATCACTGGTTTTAGTGCTTTTTTTTGTCATCATGCTGCACGCAGATGGTTTGGAATGTTTGCCTGAAATTTTCAGAGAAAAAGGGGCTTGCCCCACAGAAGTGCCTTTCACTAGTTGGGTGAAAAAATATCAATCTGTTTAAAAGTTATTTAATTTTAAAGTTTTGGGTTCTGAGCATCCTCAATACAGTCTTTTGGATAGATTCCCAGAATGGAAAAAATAATTTGGTCCTCACGAAAAAAGGATTCTTTTTGTGAGGGACCAATCCTTTTTCGTGAGGAAAAATTCCTTTTCATGAACCGCAATCTTGTTTTCCATTTAAAAAAAAAACACCTTGAAAATCCACAAAAATTAACTCCTCCAGAAACACCAACACATGTATATTGGTCATTGGGACTCCATTTAGTGGATTCTGCAGTTATCTGGTGGAAAAATGACCATGCAAGGCATTTTTTTAACATTTTAAATCCTTTTCCGTGATTCACTAAATCTTTTTTCATGAGTCCTTTTTTATTCTCACAAAAAAGGATTTCTACTGCAAATAAGTATTTGGGACTTAAGTTTGTTTCTGATTTTTTTTTTCATGAGAATGGATCCTTTTTCATGAGCTTTTGTTGTTCTCGTGAAAAAGGATTTCTACTCACGAAAAAGGATTTGGGACTTAGTTTTTTACAGGTTTCATTTGGAGTAAGTGAGTTTCAGTATATTTTATTTATTTAGTTTTTGATGACAGGGTAGGTGCAGTAGCCATAGCAATGACTATTTTCAGGTACAACCCGGGAGGGTACAAATCAAGAACATTTACAATAGTAGGTTACAATATAGAGGATCACACTAGTCAAGGTAGGAAACTACAGAGCAGGTTGGTGAAATTACATTACAGATAACAGTGGAAATAAAATTACAAGAGACTAACAAAATTGAGGTAAAGAGAGTTAACGTTTAACATTATACAATTAGACAATATTGGTTTGGTCATAAGTGCTAAGATTATCAAGGATAACTAGGCAAGGTTATGCATAGAAGCCAGAAACATTTTAGGAGTAAGATATTGGATGATGTAGAGGGGTAAAGTAAAAAGGGGGAGGTGAGGATTTGAGAGATGGAGGTAGGATAGGATAGGATAGGAAAGATAGGGACATATGGAGAGGTTTTGATCCCAAGGTAGTGAGAAGGTAATAAAACAGGAGGTTGGGAGAAGAAAAACTAAGCATTGGTAGAGGTCAAAGACCAAGAAGTGCTAAGAAGTATAGGGAGAGAATATGGGGCCTAGGGTGGTTTGAAGCAGGTGCAGCAGGAGAAGTCAACAAGATAGAGTCGAAGCAGTTTCTTAAAGGAGGCATGGGTTGATGCTAGTCGAGTACTTAGCAGGAGGGAGTTCCAGAAGTGGGGGGCATGACAGGCAAAAGCACCAGCACCTTTGGATGTTCTGTTTCTGGGAACGTGAACAGGGGTATTGTTTGCTGAATGAAGACCATAGCTAGAAGAATGGTTAATAAATAGTCCTGCCAGAGATTTGGGAATTTGATCTTTGATAACGTTATCTCTGAGAGAGCCGTACGCATGAGATCTGGCTGCTGAAGGGGGAAGCCTTCCAAGGTCAGCGTAGAGGAGACAGTGGTGTTTCAGCCTAGGCGAGGAGGAAGCATAGCGACAGATGTTATTATAATTAACATCCCATTTTTGAAAGCTAGATTTACAGGCAGAAGCATAGGTTGCTACACCATAGGAGAGACATGGCAGGAGTATTCTTTGAACTATAGCAAGCCTAGCAGATGGTGTGAGCACACAGCTAGTCCAGTAGGCAATACCAAGCTTCATATTAACTAGCTTGCAAGTTTGCTGAATCTGGAGGTCGAAGTTGAGTGTCGGGTCAAGGGTGATTCCAAGATATTTAAACGCGTTTACTACCCCAACAGATGAGCCATTTGTAGTGAAAACTTTGAAATATGCTTGGGAAAGTTTGACCCGAATAACATGGCCTGGGTTTTACCTTCATTCAGGATAAGCTTGTTTGTTATCAGCCAGTGTTGAATGATTTGGATGTCTTGGGAGAGTTGTGTGTTGATGTCAGTTACCATCTTTGCACTGGTGTACAGGACAATATCATCCACATAAAGCAGGAAAGTGGAGTGAGTGAGGTTGGAGGTGATATTGTTTATAAATATAGAAAAGAGCAGGGGGCCTAAGATGGGCCCTTGCGGCACTCCAATATTAATGGTAGCTTTGTCTGAGAAAGCAGAGTTATATTTTATTGTCTGAGTCCAGTCGGCTAGGTAGCTTCCAAACCACTTGACAACATTAGGTGAAAATCCTAGAGATTTTAGAGTTTTTAGAAGGATGGAGTGGTCAATTAATTCAAATGCTTTGGTCATGTCAATGAATAAGGCACCAGTGAGGAGGCCAGAGTCCATGGCCTGCAAGGTATCGGATTTAAACTTGAGTAATACCGTGGTCGTACTATGACCTTTGCGGAAACCATGCTGGGCCATTGTTAGAAGGTCAAATTGCTGGAGAAAGTCTGTGGTTTGAGAGGCAACGCGTTACTCAAGAATTTTACCATATTTCAATGAAGTCTTCAACTCTGATGCATAGTTTTGCCATTTTTGCATAGGGTTTTAACATTAAGCACCCTACTCAACCCTAACTATAGGGGCGCTACCACACCCCTATAATATATATACCAAATTTTCAGTATGGCCTTTTTGAGACCCAACCTCATAAACGATGTTGATGGATATATGCAAATCCAACCCGAAAGGTGATTTTATGGTCAGTTGGCAAAATTACCTTTCAGTCATGTTTTTGAAAACTGTCATTGCCCTTTTTTATGAGGTAGGGTCCTAAGAAGGGTAAGTTAAAAATTTGGGGTCAAAATACGTAAAAATGGCAGTTATGCACATCCAATATACATATACACATCTAAGGAGGGATGGGAGTGCAGGTCCCAAAAATTATGGATAGATGGGAGCACAGAGCTCAGAGGGCCCTGCACTTCATCACTCAAATAAGGAAACATTTATGGAGGGATGGGAGTGCAGGGCCCAAAGGGCTCTGCACTCCCACAGGCAAATAAGGACACGATTATACAATCTCAAAAAGTCAGGAAATTCATTGCAAAAAAACTTTATTAATGTACTAGTTAGGGTTAAAGTGACAAAAGCAGGGAAATGTGGCATTAGAGTTTCCAACCCTAAAACCCTACCTCCACCCTGCAGGCAGCAACAGGTGTGGGGTGTGTCTTGCAGTTGTCAACCCTAACACTTACCCCATTCTCATATACTGTACCTATCTCAGCTTACTTACTCATGGAATGGAGTGAGCATTAGGGTTGGCAACTGTAAGGCACACCTCACATCTCTTGCTGCCTGCAGGGTGGGTGTGGGGTGTCAGGGTTGAAAACCCCTAATGCCAAATTTCCCTCCTTTTGTCATTTTAACCCTAACTAGTACATTAACAAAGTGTTTTGCTATGAATATATATATATATTATAGGGGTGTGGTAACATCCCTATAGTTTGGGTTGAGTAGGGTGTTTAATGTTAAATCCCTAAATTTGAACCTTAACTCATTACCTCCTGGGTGGCCAATTTGTGTCAGGTGAACAATGGATAGTTTGGACTTCATATGGAGCTATTGGAGGTAATGAGTTAATAGCTTTGCCCCGTTCAATGGAACTGTACGAAATTTTGCATGTGCGATCTGGTGTGCAAGGTCTCTTGACTCGGCAATTTTTGTGACAGTTGGATGTCCACATTCTATGATCTGAATACTGTACAAAGTGGAAAAATCTGTGGTTTTGACTATCATTTTGCTCTCATCTACAGCCTAGGTGGTTTGGAATTGTGTTCTGAAATTTTGAGGATAGAATGGGCTTGTCACACAAAGATGCCATGTTTTGGTTTTGTGAAAAAAATATGAATTGGTTCCCACGTTATATAAATTTCTGGCTCATGAAAGAAGATGCCAATATTCTTCTTTCATGAGCAAAAATTGTTTTTTGATATGGCAGCCATTTTGTTTTTATTTTTTTTCAAATGCAAACATTTTGAAAGGATATAAAAGTGATGACCTAGGGAAAAGGAAACACCAGAATCTACCCATTTAGCTTGATTCTGGAATTTATTTTCTGAAAAATGACCCCAAAACTTGGTTTTGGGACATCCCTAAACTCCTTGGTTGAAGGCTTAGGAAGGACTCCTGAGTCTTCTTTTGTGATCCAAAATTCCTCTTTCATGATTTTCACAAAAGAAGTATCTTAGCTCACAAAAGAAAAATTTGGACTTTTTTTTCTTGTCAAAAAAGATTTGGGGCTTAGTTTTTTTCACAGTTCTTTCATGAGATCATGAAAGACTCCCTTTTTTTTTCTGAGATCTCACAAAATAACATCAGTTCTTTTGTGAGGTCCCTTTAAAAAAAGGTTCATTCATGAGCCATCACTCACTGTTGTTGAGAACTGTTGTTTTTTCATGAGACCTCATGAAAGAACAGTGGTTCTTTTTGTCTGATCTCATGAAAGAACCACACAAGTAATTGGGCCCCGGAAGAAGAATTTTGTATGTGAAAAGAAAACCAACTTCAATTCTTAACTCAGAGTTTTAAAATATTTTAAAGCCACATTTTCAACATGTGCTTTTTATGACCCTACCTCATGAACTATTCTGGTGACATTTTTCAAACCTGGCCGTCAGGTGATTTTGCAGTTGTTCTATGAAATTGTCTTTTGAACATGATTTGGAAAATGTGTCATGACTGGTTCATGAAGTATACAGTAGTTATAAAAAGGCTATGTTGAAAATTTGGTGTAGAAATATGGACTCCTCACTTGGCATGGAAGGGCCCTGTGCTTTTGTATCCATATGGACTTCTCACTTTGCAAAGGGCCCAGCGGGCCCTGTGCTTCTGTGTCTGTAGGCACACGGAATGGCTGAGTCCAGAGGGTCCTGCGCTTCTGCAGGCTGATGGACTCCACATTTGGTGCAGAGCCAAGAGTGCCCTGTGCTTCTGCAGTCTGATGGAATCCACATTTGGCACAGGGTCTGAAGTCCCCTGCTCATCTGCATCTGTAGTCGCATGAAAGCATTGGGCCTGGAGGGTCCAGCACTTCTGCAGCCAGATGGATCTTTTCACACAGGTCAAGGGTACAATACCGTTATGTCAAAAGAAATGAAATTCACTGCAAAAAAACTGTGTTAATGTACCATTTAGTGTTCAACATAATCCTACAAAAGTGGGGAAATGTGGTGTTAGGGTTTCCAATCCTAACTTCCCACCCCCTCAAAGCAGCAAAAGGATGACACCACACAAGCAACATAGACAGCTATCATCAGTTAAGACAAACAACATACACCTTTTCCAGATAATACAAATGCAGCAGCACTGATGTGTCACCTTCATAGATTTGCATCTGAGTTTGCATAAGCACAGGCCCCATCAGGGTCTGTGCTTATGCAACCACACCTGTTTGTGTATGTCATACTGTGTGCATGAGTATGTGTGGCTGCAGAAGTACAGGACCCCATGGGGGCCTGCCCTTCTGTAAAGAGAACACCTATAAGGCCTGTGCCTCTGCAGCCACAGATACAGCAGTGCTAGCCAGGATGCAATGCAGTAATGCTGCAGTGTATATCACAAAAATACTGCAGTATACTGCAGGGAACAATGTAATTCAGTGGCAATTAAACCCTTTTTATAGCAGTATTTTGTGACATGCCATTTACTGCAAGTTACTGTATTGCATCATGGATGACTCCATCGTACTCATGTACACTGTATGAGGTACCTCACTAGATAGCATGATCTATTGGTGCATGCTTTTCTATATATGTATCTGCGTAACTGAAAAACTGCTACCCATTGAACAATTTCTACATCCACTGCTGAAAACATTATACTCACATTGTGACAGTACTTCCGTCGGCATAACTGCAGGCTACACAGAGGCCTGCCCTTCTGAAGCCAGAAGTCAGTGTGTATGTATTATACCTGTGGCTGAAGAGGCACAGACAGAAGTAGTGTTGAAATTATTTTCATACCATGGATTTTGTGACACCTGCACTTCTGAAGTCAGGGGTTGGTGTGTATGTGTTACACCTGTGGCTGCAGAAGTGTAGGCCCATCAAGTGTGTGTATATTTTACAGTGTGCAAGAGTACCTGAAACTGCAGAAGTGCTGCCCCCATAGGGACCTGTGTTTCTGCAGACAAAAGATCTCTTGTAATTTGGGTATTGTGGATTTGTATCTGTGGCTGCAGTGACCTGTCCTTTGACATACAGATGCAGTGTTGTGATTTCAGTACTGTGGATTTGTATTTGTAGCAACAAGTAAGTGTGTATGTCTTTTGGTGTCCACACTGCAGATACAAATCCAAGAAGGTAGCACATCAGTGCTATTGCATTTGTGTAATCTGGGAACAGTTGTATGTTGTTTGTCTTACCTGATGATAGCTGTCCCAGTTTGTGTGGTGTTGTCCTTTTGCTGCTTTAGAGGGTGGGGAGTTAGGGTTGGAAACCCTAATGCCACATTTCCCTATCTGAACCATAACCAGTGCATTAATGTAGTTTTTTGCAATGAATACATATATATTCACAGTAATAAAGTTATCTGTCTCATTTTATTTAATAAATATAACTTTGTATTTATATTTTTATTTTACAATTTAGAGGAGAAAGAAATAAGTGCCCTGGCTGCTGAAATTTTAACCCAGGTCTGCTTTTGAACTCAGATATAGATGCATACATGGAACAGGTCAGAAAAAGACTATGGATCAGATATAACACACTTTATACTCTACAAACAGAAGAACTTAAACAATTGCATAACAGATGGCAAACATATAGGAATCTACAGATAAAAGACGAAATGTGGTATGAAATCTTGCCAAATTGTCAGAGGCAGAGATTCGGAGCCTTGGCACTGATGGCAGAGGAATAACCACACAGGGTACCATAGTACCTGTGTGTTACCTGGTGACTCCGGGACCTGGCAGGTAATCAGCAGTTCCATTGCACCAAGCACAAGACAAATGTACCACAGGGGGTGCAATACTTTCTTTGGGTCAGGGCTGAGAAGAGGTAACTGGAACACTGGCCAATACACATGGCTGCAAAGCAGGAGAGTACGACATCAGTGGTCTGGGACAACATTTGGTAGGTATAACATGGTCCTCTATGGAATTGTGGTTCAGGGAAGCAACACAAGCCATCAGGTTATGGAAAGTCTTGGAAGGCTGGAGTCAGAAGATGCAGAGTCAGATGGATGCTAGGTGCCAGTTTAGTTGAATGCTATTAGAAGAAATCTGGAAAGCTATTGCAGCAGTATGTTGGTCATTCTATGAGGCCCTGATGTTTCACATATCCTTTATGATCACCTTCTGTGGGATCTTCCACATTACTGAAAAGGGGGTTGGAGCGAAGTCAGCTCCAAGAACTGCCCAGAGGGATCAGTCAGGATGCGGGTGTTGGTGCATGATTCAGATCCCAGAAGGTTTGAATGGCCAGTGGAGCAGTGGGTTTCAGAATACATAGCAGTAGGCCTGTCTGTGGGGGGGGGAGGTGGAGGTTTTCTTTAGGCATGAAGATGGATCTCACCTTACACAATACCAGTTGCATAATGGCTGCAGAAAAGCAACAAGGGGGCCTACCTGTTTATTGGTGATTCATCTGGGAGGCAACGGTCTCTGGCAGGAAACTTTAGACAACCTCCTGTTCATCATGAAGGATGATTTATGGTGCCTGCAGCAGAGGTACCCTGGCACAACATTGGTGTGGTCGCATATAATCCGGAGGTTCTGCTAGAGTCATGTTCAGGACCATAAAGTCAAAAACAAAGCTCAGCATCAGAGTTACATGGAGAGTCTATGATGATCCGACTATTGGGTTGGAGGATGAGTCCTTCTGAGGGAAGGACCAGAGCTCCCTGTCAGCATCTCACAAAAAAAAAAAAGACGACTTACATCTGTAAGATGCAGGATGTGATCTGTTCAATTTAGCTATTCAGGAAGCTGTGATAGAATGGCTAGGGTGAGGTGCTTGGGGAACAGACAGAGTCTGCCTGGTGGCGGATTGGGTGTCTCTGGGAATGGGAATGGTAAAGGTAAAAGCAAAGGGGGTCTGCAACAGGCTCAAACAGGATCCTCTTGGTCTGTATGGAGGAGTGGGCTGGTAGACTCATGTTCTGACTGGATCCATCCGGATTGCCCACAATGAGGATAGCCTGACCAGATACTCCCTCTTACTTTGGAGGAAGGGTTTTGTTGGGAATCCCTTAAAGTGGGGACAGGACCAAGATGGAGTGGCGGGCAAACCATCCCTTGGATTAAGCCCCCTATGATCGGGAGGGGTTAGTGGATCCAAGGCAGAAACTTCCAGCTGCACACATTGCTCTGCATGACATGTGGTGAACAACACACATATGATGGTGGCCATCTAACTCCAAGAAGTGTTATTATTAAAGGGAGGAGAAGAAGATAAGACATGTCAATCCAATTTGTCATGGTATAGAAAACACAACCCACTCTAAAATCTTGTATTTATCAGTTTATGGGTCTGGTTGGAGGGTCTCTAATGGATATAAGCGTGTCACCATGTGTTCCTTTGGACAAGAGAACTGCATACTTAAGGTGAACATTTCTGGCACCCTAAGGACACCAGAGAAGATACTAATGTCCATAAGAAGCCCTCCAACCAAACCCATAAAATTATAGAGCCTGCCACTTATTTTAAGTTTGTTTTTCTTCAAAATGTTGATGGTGTGAGCGGCCAATGGGAAGCATGTTACTGCAGCACAGCACGTGAGATACTCTCATGGAAAAAAAAATCTCATGCGCAACTGAAGGATGATGGTGTGATGGTCGGGAGCATCAGATGACATTTCTGTGATCCATAATTAAAATGGATCCTGTACATAGACAACATATGTAACCCTGTTGCCATTATGCCAAGGGCTACTGCCCCTGCCTGCTTGCCTAGGTACAGGCTGAGGGGCCTGGATTCAGTTTCAGTAGGTACCGGGGTGTCCCTACTCGCATATGCAGAATATTTTGGTGCCTCCACCAGAGTAGTGCTTTTATGGGTATCTATCTAGCCTGGTACAGCACTCTGAGAAGCTATAACCACCCACAGTCCCACCTAGTGACCTTATACCCTCGACTTTGCAATAACCAGTTTCAGCAGTCAATACACAATTTACAACAAGCATTGATAATATGCTCACACACCTTGCACTTACCACCAGGATTTAGTCTTCTGGCAAACACCCTAGGACCCCCTGTAAGAGACAGCTCAGATGCAGACATGCATTTCAAAATACTTTATCAAAGTTTCAGTAGCTTGGAGACCACGTGACGCAGTGTGCCTGGTGCTAGCTCCAAATCATCTCTCCAGCCACCTGACCATTTAATTGTTCATTTCACGCTCATCTAACAGCCGCTAAATGCTTAAAAACTGCATCGGAAGACTTGGTTGCCTGTCGACTATCACTTTTAACAGAAATATTGCATATATGGAAGTCGAAATGTGGCGTGCTTTGCCAAAATATACACCCCCAGCCACACCTGAAAAAGGCTCGAAGAAGCCTAGGACTGCCAGCAATTCAGATCCACCGAGAATCACTCATCTGCCTCCAGACTCAGTGCCCCTGGCATTGGTGGACTTTCTGGCAGAATTTCACCCGTTCCAAGAGGAACCACGAGCGATTACTACAGACATCAAATCCCTCACTCAGGCCGTAGAAGATGTCGCAAGGAGGACATCGGATAATGAAGCTAGAGTGTGCTCAATAGAGAAACATGTGGAGAAACTGGAACCAGATCTTGTACTTACCAGACAAAACCTGGCAAAGATCGAAATGAAACTCGAAGACCTGGAGGGCCGTAGCCGCAGGAACAATGTGGTCCTCATTGGTCTTCTGGAAGCTGAAGAAGGCCAAGATACTATATTTTTTGTGCAGAAACTTGTGGAGAAATTAGCAGGGCTTTCTCCTTTTGGCTCCAAATATGTTATAGAACGTGCACACAGGGCACTCCGTCCAACCCCATCACCGGGGAACACCTCTGAGACCCTTAATTTTCAAATTTCTTAATTATTTAGAAAGGCAGCATTTTCTCTGTAAGATCCGAGAGCTGCAAGAGGTTTCTTGGGAAGGTACCAGAATCCAGGTCACCCAAGATCAACCAGCGACTGTGCGACAGCGCCGAACGGCCTTCCATCCACTGGTCTCTAAGCTAATTGCCGGCGGGGCCCGCTTCAGAATGAATTATCATGTGAGACTTCAGGTCCTGTTGCAGGTATCTGGAAAACCTATGAAGATCCCAAAACTGCCCATGTTGGGCTCAAGAGCAACCTTCCTGAACTTTTTCGCAATACCTGAACAGGTGTTTGCCATTTCTGGGAGAAATTCCTACGAAAGTAAAGAAAATAAAAAACTTTCTGCAGTGACGTACTCTGGAGCTAAGAAGGTACAAGCTTAGTGAGGTTTCTGCCCCAACCAATACATTATTTCCCACACTTGGTGCAGATCAAAGAAAGATGTGGTTATGCCTGTAAAAGGGGTTCAAGTTAACAACACCCCTATTTTGGTTTTGTGAAGTGGCAGTGCTCTAATGAAGAAATACCCTGTTTTCTGCATGTTGAGGCTCCACTAACAGATCTTCACAAATTCTGAAGTCAACGTGAACTGTCACTATGCCTCCTAAGTGAACTCTGACATACTTTATCACCACAAGAGGGAGTCCGTTCATTATATTTTATCAATCTTTCTATAGCTAACTCAGTGCTGAAAAAAAGGCTCTACACCCAGGTTTGAACTTCCGGATTACTTCCTTAAAGACCTCCCTCTTTTTTCATTTATGCTGACTTTCCTGGCAGTGACTGATTGCTTTTTCTCCTTATATTGTTTGGAGACTAAGCTCCTGGCGAGGATTGCTATGAGGGGCTATATCGTTCTCTTATTTGTTTCTCCTTTGCTTACTCATTTTCTAGGCTTTGTGTTTGTTTAATTAATGAGACTTCAAAACGAGCTGTATTTTTGATCTCTCTTTACTTTTTCAGTGGATAGGTGAGGCTACGCCTGATTAAGCTGTATAAAATGGAGGGGACTGTTTTGCATTTTATTTTCAATATTGGAATCAAAAAAAATTCTCTCGGTCATATTGTAGACCTGGACATTAAGCCTTCTAAGAACATCTCTAAATTTTCCCATGTTTCCCCTTTCCCATATACTTTTGGGTTAGGACAGGGGACAATTTGGGGTGGCTGGAGGAAGGAAGCTAATGTGAAGGGGTTCTGTGGAATGATGTCCATAACAGTAGAGGGAGGGCGGGTTGGGAAGATTCAAACATTTTGGATTGTATCTTTTTCTTCTTGTTTTTTTGGGGGGGGGGACAGAAATGGATGGGGATGAAGGGAGGGGAGGAGGAGGGGGAAGGGGATTAACACAGACATTAGAATGAGTACAGTACCAAAGGTTAGAGTATCTGCTTTACACATGGCATCACAACCTTTAGCCAGAATTTCCAATGGCTAATGATTTCACAATTGCTACGAGGAATGTCAAAGGGTTCCGACAGAAATTGAAACAATATAAGGTTTTGAAACACTTAAACGTGTTAGCTATGGATATAATCTTTGTACAAGAATCCCATTTACTAGATTCAGAAGCTTTACAACTATGGAGACAGCAAATAGGACATGTTTTCTCGGCAGGGGTACCACCAATAGCTGTGGGATTATGATCCTGCTTTCTAGGAGAGTTCATTTCTCCCTTTCCCAAATGATCCAAGATCCTAGGAGCAGGTTCATTTTGATTCAGGGGACAATAAATGCAGTGGAGGTTTTATTAGGCAGTATTAATGGCCCTAATGTGGATACACCGGGATTTTTCATGCAGCTGATTGACCTTCTAACCCCTTTCCTTTCCCTACCAATAATCCTCAGAGGGGACCTGAATCTGGTGTTCGATCCATTTTTGGACTGCTCAAGCACTGTCCGAAAAGGGCTGTTACTGGCTTAAAGAGCATTTATGAGCTGATAGACCAAGTTGGCCTATGTGATGTCTGGCGGGTACTTAACCCCACGGAAAGGGGTTATACTTTCACTTCCCCAGTTCACCACACGGCTTCCCGTATTGATTACCTACTTTTTTCCCAGACGCTCCTCCCGGGAGTTCTTGATTCCTCCATACAACTGGGCCCTCCATCAGATCATTCTCTGGTGGTATGTCACCTTTCCCTTTCCTCTCTCCCTAAGAGGGAGACACATTGGAAGATCAACAATCAGCTCCTGAAAGACCCTGAAGTAACCGATTTTCTCTCTGAACAGATTAACCAGTTTATTACCACTAATCTTAATTCCACACTAAAACCCGACATAGAATGGAGTACCCCTAAGGCCTTCCTTAGAGGAATCCTAATTAGCCTGAGCTCCCAAAGAAAAAAGAAAAAAGACCAGGAAGTTGTGGGGTCTAAAACTGTGGGAGAATTCAAGAATGCATGGGACAGACATAAGGCAATTCTCGTGGGGGGCAGGAAGATACAGGCTGTTGGTTAACTAGGATCTGCGGCCTATCCTGTAGGTAGGGAAATTGGCAGACTAGATGGGCCTAGCGGTCCTTATCTGCCGTCAAAGTCTATGTTTCTATGACCAGAAATTACTTAGCATTCTTGCCCAAATTTGAAAATTAGAAACCTCTATAGCTCCCCATTCCCCAGATACCCTGAGACAGGAACTGACAAAACTGAGAAATACCTATTTAGACTTTCTAAGAGAAAAGGCAGAGTTTGCAATTTTGAAAACAAAAGCATCCTACGTGGATCAAGGTGAAAAAGCAGGGCGTCTATTAGCCCTCAGAATAAAACAACAAGATTCTGCCAGATTCATAGCGTCGATACGTTCTCTGGAGGATGACTCGCTGAAGACATGCCCTAAGGACATTATTGCTGAATTTAGTACCTGCTTCAAAAATTTATATAGCCCTATACCTGACCCGCCCTCTAGGCAAGTTCTGGATGAGTATCTGACAGAATCTCAATTGCCCTCCCATTCTGACACAGAACACCAAATTCTTATAGCTCCTATCTCCCACTCAGAACTGGTCAGGGTTATTAATAGCCTCCCAGTAGATAAAACCCCGGGTCCAGATGGATTTTTGTCCAACTTTTATAAGAAATTTAAGGATCATCTGATACCCATACCGTTACCCTTATACCAACACATACTATCAGGTGCCTATACTGACCAGACATTATTTGAAGCTTTAATTGTCCTTATACCCAAACCCGACAAGAACACGGAATTGGTAACAAGCTATCGTCCCATATCCTTATTGAATCAGGATCTGAAAATATTAACCAAACTACTGGCTGATCTCATTAGCATTATTCTTCCAGAGCTCACTGGACCCCAACAGGTATGGTTCAAGAAGGCGAGATCCTCAGTGGACCACCTTTGAACTTTAGCACATGTCTTCTCAGCGTCTAGAGATTCCCATGTATCAGCTGCTTTGGTATCTCTGGATGCCGAGAAAGCTTTCAATAGGGTAGACTGGAACTTTTTATTTCAAACCCTTGCAGCCTTTAACTTTCCCGCATAATTTTAGACTTGGACACACACATTGTATCATTCCCCATCGGCACGAGTCACAGGTAATGGAGCCACTTCTGCTCTTTTCCCCTTGCAATCAGGTACCAGACAGGGCTGCCCCCTGTCCCCACTGCTCTTTAATATTTATCTGGAACCTATTATTCATCGTCTTTCAGCCTATGAGAGAATCCAAGAAATTACCATATTGAATCAGGAGATTAAGGTCTCCACTTATGCAGATGACCTCTTTTTACAACTGTCCCATCCATCTACTTCAATTCCACAAATGTTGGAAGTCATTGCAGAATATAGCAAAATGTCCAGCTACAAACTAAATATTGATAAAATGGCAGTATTCCCGCTTAATCACAGGGTTTTTAAACAAACTGTTACTGATCATGGCCTGTCTTGGAAATGAGATTCTATATGATATCTAGGAATCGAACTAACCAGAAATTCTGCTTCTACATGAAAAAGGAATCTGGATTCCTTGGTAAAAATTATCAGCCAAGATCTAGATAGGTGGTCCAAACTCCCAATTTCCCTCTGGGGAAAGATTAATCTTATCAAGACGAATGTGTTCCCTAGGCTTTTTTATCCCCTTAACTTACTTAATATCTGGCTCCCCCTTTCCTGGTTCAAAACTGTACACAGCCTTTCCACAAAGTTTATTTGGTCTGGTAAATGGCCTAGATTAGCCTACTACAAATTAGCTGCCCACAAATGTAAAGGAGGCTTACGCCTTCCTCACCTAGCTTTTTATCATTGGGCCAGTCACTCTGCTAAATATCTCAGGTGGTTGTCTTTGGACAATTCAGTACCTCTCCCCTCATTTTCACCATTGTGGCTTAGACTTGAATTAGCTCTTAGCAGGGCTTGTGGCCTCTCCCCAGATGCACTTCTTCACATTAAAATATCTGCACTCCCATTGAGACTACAAGGCTCTCCCATAGCAACTTCTATTTCAAGTTCATATTCAGTTGAGTGCTTTCCTTAAATACAATCATACCCAAGATATATGTAACCCTCCTGTTACCCGGGGTTGCAAGAATCCCAGTTAGACCTAGTGGTAGGCAGGGAAAGCAGCTTGTGAAACTCCAATTAAATGGATTTCACACTGTCTCACTCTGTTCTCAGTCTCAGCTGAGACTGAGGGATGGCATCATTTTAGAACTGTTGCAGCTGCATAAGCCACACTGGAATGTTGCAGTTGGAGGTTAGAGTAGAACATTGGGAAATTTGTAGTCAGTCTGTTGCAGTTTGTAGTAGAGGAAGGAGGTGCTCTGCTGTAAGCAGGCCCCTCAGATTTCTAAGCTCTGTCAAAGAGCTATTTTTTTGTAGAGATGTGTGTTCTCACCTGAAGAGGAACACAAGAAGAGCCAAGTGTAGTGGTAGAGACTGCTTTCAGTGGTTCAGGGCCCCATCCCTGCGGGGACGGGGGGAAGGAATCAGCCTGCTTCCAGGGGCAACTCCCCTGGTCTGGCTAGGGAAAAAGAAGCTGCCTGAGTTAAGTTCGTGCTGAGGCACTAGAAGTTCTGGACGAGATTTCTTTGAAGAGAAAACGCCTGTGGGGCACCTGCAACCAAAGGGGCAAGTTTGCTCTGCTAAAGGGCCAATGTGTTTTCACCTGAAACAAGATGAAGCTAAAGTGACTGTTACTGTGGGGTCAGAAAAATACAGCCAAGTACAGTTTGGAAGATGGGGGGATTGGGCTGCTTAACTCTGTGGGGGGTCTAGAATAATGTACACAGTCACTTATTAAGTATGTTCAAGTTCAGCACAAATGGGAAGTAAAGACAGTAGACTTAATGTGAATACATTTAAAGAAAATCTACACAGCAAAGTGTTTTCAAGGATGAGGTGTTACGTCCAAAGAAATGGCCGGGTATGAATTATGGGAGAGAGAGGTGGGAGACCCCCCCCCCCATCAGTAGTAACCAAATTCACCTCTACGGGTTTGCTTTGGGACACCTGTTGCTTTATTTCAGGTACTTGGCCAGTGCCTGAGGAAAGTACCCAGACGTGGGATTTATGAGGAAGATTCCCTGATGGAGCCAGAAGTACTCATAGGTGGTTTAGGGAGCCACCAGTAAATGTTTCTATGCTATATGGAAAGTGTCCAAAGGGCTGGCATGATAGCCAAGCCATGGAATGTAGGTAGTCCAAGTGGCTGGCAAGGGAACCAAGCCAAGGAAACCCAGAGCAGAGTACAAGTTCGGGCTGTGTGCCCAGTGTGTTTCAAAGCCTGAGGGCTAAAGAGAAAGTGAATGTGTTCTGATCTCCGTAAATCTGCATTACCAGGAGTGTAGCCCCATGGGGGTCCATCTATGCTTTGTTATTTAGTTGGATGTGAATAAAAGCCACACTTTAGAATCCCACTTCTGGTATTGGACATTACAGTTATTGCTTCCTGTGTCCGGAGTTACTTGGGTGCCCCTGTTGCAGAGTAGCCAAACCTAGCCAGTGTGCCAAGTGACATATTTCTCCCCGAACCCAGCCCACCAGGTAGTGCTGTCAAGATGGAAACGGTATACCTGGGTGGGGGTTACATATAGTTCAATCCTTATGGGGTAACCCTAACTTCAAGATTGATAACAGAGTTCTTTCTGCCCATTGGGTGCCCCTGCTGGGAGAAGGCATGCTCTCTCAATTGATGACTGAAGGGGGATCATGGCTTCCCACTGCAGAGATCATAAGGAAGTTTCATATTCTGAACCACAGTGTTTTCAAACTTTTTCAACTGAAACATCTTCTACAGAAAGTGATGGGATCAAATCCCCCCGAGCCTGCCAAATATCCTTCAGGCTTGAACTGGGTCATCTGGCAGGTTTCCAAAAGCTGTGCCCAAGATCTATGGGATTTTATATGACTGGACTTATCCGAATAGTTTTGGACCCACGGCTTATTGGACTCCTTTCTTTCCTAATCTGGAATTGGAATGGCCATCCCTGTAGCGTAATTGTCATAAATTTATAACTCAGGACAGGCTGCGCCTTATGCAATTTCATATTCTCCATAATTTATATTATTCCCCTCGGAGGTTGGCCAAATTTGGTCTTATCTCTTCATCACTCTGTACTCAATGCCAACTGGAGGAAGGCTCTATTTATCATATACTATGGACTTGTTCCAAAGTAACTCCATTATGGTCCAGTATTCAGCAAAAGACAGATCCTCTGTTAGGTTTGGAAGCCCTTTTCACCCCGTAAATCTGTCTACTGGGGGACTAGTCTACGATTTCAGTGCTCAAATGCAATTATCATATGGCTCTTACTTCCATGTCCATTAAAAAAGTGGTTCTGTGCCACAGGAAAGATAGTGATGAATTTTCCTATACTGAGTGGCTCAACGAGCTTTTGGCCAATCTCAGAACAGAGAAAACTATTGCTAGCCTCAGTAACAAGAGGAATAGGTACAAGAAGATATGGACCCCTTACATACCCTTTATTCCTTATAAATGTACTAGCATGGTACCTTTTCACTTGATGTAGCTACTGGGAATATTTGTGTGGGAGGAGGTGGGTAGGGGAGGGTGGGGAGTGGGAGGGAGAATGGATCTTGTTATGTTATTAATAACCTTTTATGTATAAGTTGTACCTGAAATATCTATTCTCTGTATTGTAAAACTAATAAAATTTGAATTGCAAAAAAAAAAAAAGTTTCAGTAGCTTTAACCCAGATAATGATATGCTCACAAGTCAGCGTAACAGTAAAACAGTAAATCAGTTTTTTTAAGGGGTCATGAACAAGGAGGGGGAAAGAATTTGGAATAAAGATTACTTTGCTGTACTGAGACAGGTTACTTTGCATGCAATCACTTAAGTCCCTGTATTAAACAGTCTAACAGGTGGGTACCCAGATTGTGATGATTGCATGCCAGAATGGTGCCTGGAGTTGCCAGCGTTGCAGCTGTTGTGGGGGCCCTTGATGGAGAAAACACTTAAACATTGGCAATGCAAAGCAGATTAAGTTATTTGTATCCGTGGCTGGTTGGCCTAGTCTATTAAAACACTTGAACACTGGCTGAACACAATCAGATTGTACCATTTATGATTAAAACATTTGTTGCAGGGAGCTACCCTGGTTTTACTCACTATACCTGGTTGATAGATGAGGGCTCTGGTGAAATGAAGACCTGCACTTTGAAGTTGCAGTCCATGGGGAACGGGACCATCATGCCTCACCTTCTCTTCATGGCCTTGCTCTGTGGGTAGCCGCAACCTGCGATGATTTGCTGCACAGGGTCTGAATCCTCAAATCTGTCGCCGAGATGCTGACACTAGGGCAGGAACAGATGGCCTGGGCCGAGTATAACATAGGCCCAGATGCAGAAGGATGTTTTGGAATAGCTCAGTTTGTTTGCTGGTGAAAACCCCCAGCTGGTAGGACAGTTCGTTACTTCATGAGGATGGCTCCCTTTTGGCAACAGGAGTCTCTGGATCACTGCCTCTTTATGTGCAGTAGGCCACACACAGTTTAGTTGATACAACATTCAACTTCTCCTACTTCCTTTGGCTGTCTGGCCAGTTGCAATTTCAGCCGACTCGCTGAGCAACCCTTCAGTCTGCGGACAGGCAGTTCCTGATGAGCACAGAGGGGCAAGACAGGCCCTTACCCTGCAAATGTGACCAAAACTCAATGAGCTCTCCTCAGCTTGAGAGCTCGAGTTGGACTGCCACACAATTTGTTTTTTATTGTTCCTGGACTTGTCCATTTTCCCTTCAATCTGGTTGGCCCAGGGAGCTGTCAGTCACAGTCTTGAGCTCTCATTGGTTCTTTTAGTTGCCAAACACTAGAGTTCACAGTTTTTCACACAAGGCACCTGAGCTAAGGACCCCTTGATGTCCCCTGAGTCCCGATTGGTTTAAACCCTGGAAGACCCAGACCTAGCATGACGGCTCCCATCGGGGAGTAAATATTGCAATAAAGGCAGGTTAAACATCTTATTTTATCTAACAAACAGTAAATAGACATAAATAATTATGGTACTATATAGGGCTCCCTCTGCACTGTTATTGACACCTGAGTGGAGCAGATCAGGGGAGAGCCTGGCTGGTTGTGAGTTCCGAAACACTCATACCCAGCCCAGGCTATTTACAATATTCATAAATCTAGAGCTCTTAGAGGGAGATCACGGAGACACTGGCATGGCACTCTCACACAGATCAACAGGGAACACCAACAACCATGGATTTACCAGCCTTGAAGGACATCTGCCTGGCAGTGGGCATTACTGGAGCCCTGGGAGACACTTAAGGTAAGCCCCGCGATTTGGGGTGGGGGCCTACACATGTTATTTATATTGCACTATCCACAATGTTCAAGGCACTGTACAATAAAACACAAAACATCAAATAACATCAGATAAGGCAATACAAAAAATGCATCAAAATATCTCCTATATCCGAGGCAGTGTAATACACAACTTAACACACTGAACTTCAATGAGTGAGCGACTGAGAGAAGACATAAACTAATTATGTAATAAAAAAGGGAACTAGAGATATAACAGATAATATGACACATCCTAAATTAACAACAAGAGAGACACTTATAATGAGTAGGATTTGGGGGGCACAAATGTCTCCCTTGCCATGTGCTAATGTAGATTAGATATAGCTGTGAACAGGTTAGTTAAAATAATAACTGTTTTCCTTCCATATCTACAGCATAATAAAAGAAAGTAGACAGTTTTTTTGAAACCCAGTTTTCCTCAGGGAAAAATGGCCCACAATGAAGAAAAACACTGAACTGTGTACTGACTCTTACCTTTGCACACTGTCAGACCTTAGCTACCAAATTACAATTGCTTCTTGAGATTAACATTCTGTATACCTAAGGGTGTAGAGTTGAAGAGTAGATGACTTTTTGTGACCTCGCTGTAAATAAATAACTCTGTAACAATAAAACACATTTGATCTTTTCCTAGACTTAATAATTTTGTAAATTATGTGGGGCCAGTAGTGTTAACCTGCCATTTGTGGGTCACTGGTCCTTTTAAGAGCAACAAGAGCCTATTCTGTCAAGCACAAAACCTGTTAAAACCACATGAGGCTACTGAACATGTTCCTGCATGCATAAGGAATTATCCCCCTATGACGGGATCTAATGTCAATATATATTTCCACAGTCAAAATCCTGTTCTATTCACAAGCTGGGTGGGAACCAGCTTTGAAGTAATGACCTAGTTAAGAAGCATTAGCCTCATGAAGACAAAGAGAGTTAATCAAATAATTATCTGAAAAGTAATGTCACCTTCAGTGATGTGATTAACACTGAGTGTTCAAATATAACACTTACTAAGAAATCCCAACATTCTCTTCAATGTATCAGAATATGAGTGGGCAGCAGGTGCCCAGTGGATAAGTCATCGATTAGTTAATATCGTATATTTGGATGTTATTTTTTTGCAAATACTGGAAGAGTAAGTCAATCCTTGTACCAGCTAGTTTTTGCACCTGGTTGGTACAGTATTGATTTGGAAAGTTATGAACATATGAAATTGCCAGCAGATACAAGCCATTCAGTCTGTCTAGTCTGCTCGAGTGTGCAGCACATTGTCTATTAGACTGCAGCTGCCTCCCCTCCCTTGCACCCCCTTCCAGCTTAGTGCCCCCCACTTCCGACTTCACCTCTCCCACCCTTTCCCCAGATTTGAGCTTCCCTTTGACCCTATCCCACCCTCGCTTGAAGCTGCCCACCATCTGCAATGCTACCACTTCTTCTGATAGTGCATTCCAGCCAGCCGCCACCCTCTCTGTGAAATAATGCCTCCTAATCTCTCTCTTGAACCTTCCTCCCTCTAACTTCAGACTGTGACCCCTGGAGTCCGTCCCTCCTTTTAACTTAAACAAGGCCCCTTAATTAACTTTGTTTATGTCCTTTAGTTACTAGAAGATCTCTATCATGTCCCCTCTCTCCCTTCTATCTTCTAGGGTGTACATGTTGAGCTCCCTTAATCTCTCCTCATATGCCCTGTTCCCCATCCACCGGATCATTTTTGTCACCCTACTCTGGACCCCCTCCAGTAGCCTGATGTCCTTTTTCAAGTAGGGGCACCAAACTGTACACAGTACTCCAAGTGCGGCTTCCCCAGGGACCTGTGCAGGGGCAAAATAACTTCCTCCCTCCTAGGGGTGATTCCCTGCCTATGCATCCCAGCATTCTGCTCACCTTTACTGCTGCCTTCCTGCACTGTGCCAAGTGTTTCATGTCTCCTGTCACCAGTACTCCCTGATCTTTCTCCTCTGCCAAAGTGGCTAACTGCACTTCCCAAACCAGTTGCTGTTCCTTGGGTTTTTTGTCCCCAAGTGCAAGATTTGCATTTTTTGGCACTGAACCCCAGCTGCCATGTGGCTGACCAGCACTCAAGGGTCACCAAATCCTTTAGCAGAACCTTACCCACTTCCTCACTATTTACCTCAGCACTGATCTTAGTGTCATCTGCAAAGAGGGTATTCTTGCTCCTTATCCTGTTTGCTATATCTGCTATGAATATGTTGAACAGAACCAGTCCTAGCACTGACTCCTGCGGGACCCCGCTGGTTACATCCCTTGGTGCCAAAAGTTCCCCACCAACTACCATCCTCTGCTGCCTGCCCTGCAACCAGTTCTTGATCCACCCAACCAGCTTCCTCCCTGCTCCCACATTATCTAACTTGCTGGTCAGCCTTCCGTGGGGCACAGAGTTAAATGCCTTACTGAAATCCAGGTATAGGACATCCACTGCATGGCCTCTGTCCAGTGACCTCGTCACCCAGTTAAAAAAGTCAACAAGGTTGGTGTGACATGATCTCCCAGACACAAACCCATGTTGCCTGTCATCCTGCAAGCCATTTTCTTCCAGGAACCTCACCAGCCTTTCCTTAAGTACAGTTTCCATTAGCTTCCCCACAATGGCTATAAGGCTCACTGGTCTGTAGTCCCCAGGTTCATCTCTAGGCCCACTCTTATGGATAGGCACCACATGTGCCATCTTCCAATCTCTGGGCATGCATCCTGTCCTCAGGAAGATGATGAATAAATCTGCCAGAGGTCCCGCCAAGACTCCTGCCAATTCCCTGAGTACTCTAGGATGCACTCCGTCTGGTCCAGGTGCCTTGTCCACCCTTAGGGATCTTAGGCCCTCCAACACCCTTTCAACCTGGATCTCTACATCCGTCACCCCATGTCACAAAAGGTGGGAAATAAACAGACAGGACAATGTTTTAAGATTTAAAACACACAGTTGTGTGATATTTATTAACAAAAACTTATTTACAGAAAGGAAGAAAATAAACCAGAAAATAAGAAAACCAAAATAATAACCTTCAAGTCGGTAAAGCAAACTATTCAGCAATATAACGACCACTTGTCCTTCAGTGGTTTCTTGCACCTTCAGATATTCAATGCAGTCTTAGAATTTGTAGAACTGCTACAACTCTCAATACCTCTATATCTACTCATTCACTTAACCTCTCCTTGTCACTTCCCAGGCTCAGCTGTCTGATGTCCAGGAGAGGGGGGGTATTTATACTCCTGGATCATGGTCACATGACCCAGACCATTAACCTGTAAAGCATGTTTCTTACTCCAAGGTAGTGATTTAGGACATATAAAAATGTCCTCTGTACAATAATCCCTTCTACCTTCTCCAGGATACCACCAACATCCCACTATTTCATAGTGTAGCTAGACATATTAAAGAAAACACAGTAATGAGGCCATTAATTACCTAGCAACCCTGATGTAGCTACATTGGTTACTGTAAGACTGACAGTTATCAATCAAAACAGGGACATTAGAGGGTGCCCCACCCTTAGGGAAAATCCCTTTACTCCAAAGCCTGCACAGAGAAACACTGTTTTTTTTCTACAAAACTCAGGTAATGATTTCTCCTTTTTGGTCAACCAGCATTCTTTTACAAATGGCTTCCCTGACACACATAAAAACAATTGCTGTACTTATTTATTCTCTGGGTATGCTACCTCGAATGTACAGAACCTAAGGGCTTTACTTTCATTTGCATGTGTTCTTTTTACCACAGACTTGTATGTGTTTAAAAAGGCATAAAGACAGCCTTTAACACTCAGTACTATCAGTGTACTTAGGGGCAGGTTTTTTTTCTGCATCGGTCCCCTGAGTTTTACAGCTCTACCTAAACAAGTAAGTCTGGGGCGCTCTCAGTTATGCAGGAGTGGCGGCTTAAAATTGCAAAACTCCTGTTTTGTATTTAGCCATCGCTTCTGTCTGACCGTTTTACTTCATTGTTTACTTCACAAAAGAAAAAGCCTGCTTGGCTCCCCCTTTCCTGGTTCAAAACTGTACACGGCCTTTTCATGAATGCTTGGCATTTCTCACACAGGGAGCAACCTCCCCTGGCTTTCTGAGGTGGGTAGAAGTACGAATTGTAGCTCTTTTTTGCATGAGTCGCCTGCAGCATGACTCAAA
The DNA here is from genome assembly GCA_016271365.2 of Neoceratodus forsteri. Lineage (NCBI taxonomy): Eukaryota > Metazoa > Chordata > Ceratodontiformes > Ceratodontidae > Neoceratodus > Neoceratodus forsteri. The sequence continues at coordinate 1,360,941,650 of CM057455.1, read as the reverse complement.
AAGTGAAAGCACTTCACTTTCTCTTTCTGGCAGGCGGCTGACATTTCCGCATGCCGTGCCACCTCTCCTCTATGCCTCATTCCCTTTCCTTGGACACTTGAAGCACGCAGCACTAGTCTGCTCTTTGTCTTTCGGTACACACAAAGGGCAGTTACCGAGAGGCAAAAGGGTTTTCTTTTAGGATTTAGGCAACACTTATAAATTTACTACAGATTTGTACAGATTTACTCAGGCGGCTGCATATCGCACCTGTCCCCAAGTAAACACAGTGACTCTGTTTGTTTTTAATAATTCAGTAATATACCAGCAAGTTACATATATATTTTACTCCTTCCTGGCTCCTATATAACAGGAAAATTACTAGCACTACAACAAACTTTAGAAATGCTGCTACTGTAAATGTTTCTTTTTACCATAACGGCGGTATGCCTGAGTTTAAATATACTGCTAGAGCACTTCATGAAGGGGGGGTCAAATACCAGGGAACCCTTCCATGACAGAGGTTACTCTGTCACTCCGTTACCACTCTACCACTCCCTTGAGGTACAGGGCCATCCCTCTCCCTGGTAAACACTGAGCAGACGTACTCGTTTAGTACTTCTGCCTACTCAGCCTCTTGCTCTACCCACCCACCCTCCTTCCTAATCCTCATAATCTGGTCCTTGCATTTCCTCCTCTCTCAAATGTACCTAAAGAAATCCTTCTCCCTGTCCCTTATCTCCTTTGTCCGCCTTAGTTCTTTCGAAGCCTTGGCTCTCCTCATAACTTTGCTCACCTCTCTGGATTCCTTCACATTCTCCTCCCTATCCTCATCCTGACGGGATCTCTTATACTTTCGAAAGGCTGCTCTCTTTTCCCTCACCCTATCCACTACCTCTTCATTCACCCAGCTAGGTCTCTTGTTGCTGGACTTCTTGCTTTGGCACTTGATGCTAGAGCTAGTGGCCTCTGCCAGACCCTTCTTTATGATGTTCCATTTCTGTTCTGCATCCATGCCTGGGCTAATGCAGTCTAGGTGCCCTTTCAAGATGTTTCCCGTCCTGCCAAAGTCCACCCTCTTAAAGTTATGTAAAGCAAAAGTGATGTTCAAATATTGTATTTTTTCATTCTTAATCATTCACAAAAGCAAATAGTTACAAAAATATACTGATAATTATGGACCATCAAATGGCTCAACAGCAGTACAATGCTCTGGTGTCCTGATGACCCAGATGGGGATGCAGGCTCAGGAGCAAACCAGGTAGCTTGGGGGAAGCTGGGGAGGGATAGTGCAGGTTTACAGCACTGAAGAAACTTCTGCAGTGGGCCAGGGAGCTTATGTCACCACAGGGGATGTCTGTATGCTTGGGAGGCCACCAGTCTTCTTTGCCAGCCACCACCCGGAGAAGGGAGGGACAACAAAGTGAGGGGGAGGGGTAAAAACCACAGTGTCATCATGATGATAGCTTCTGGGCTGCTGTGGACCCCCACTGAAGTGATTGGTTGGGCTAACGGATGGTGTGGTGGCTAGGAGCTCTACTTTGGGTGTACATCACCAGGCCTGAAAACTGGACGAATGACACTGGAGGATAAAAAGCCATATGAAAAGATATATTAATACTTTATTACTGGTGAAAACACAGCACTTCTGTATGAGAAATCACTTCTGTAAATAACCACCTTGGCACACTATCTGGTGGTGGCCAGCACTATTACTGTATACAGAGAGAATATTGAAGTACTGCAAGTAGATGGGACATCCACTCAGTGAACTGTCCCAGTGGCTCTCTAAAAGATCAATGGCACCTGCTAACCATTAATGTAGACTGCTCAAGCCTGAGATCTATCCAAAGGTGAGTACCTCAGGGCTCAGTGTGTTTGGAATCATGCTTTTCTCATGGTTTGAAAATTAACTGTTTAAATATTGTACCCAAACTGTGGTACAATACATGCAGAAAAGATACTGTACTGTATCACAGGGTCACATCCCTGACCTAGTCTATTAAAACATACAAGAGAACTCTCACAGAGTTTAATCCTGGCTATTAATAACACTTCATTTTCAAGGTTCCATGTAATAAGGGTGAATTCGAAATGCCGAATGCCCTTATCACAACTCCACATCACTGAAATTCAATTTCAGCAATGTGGAATCCCGGCGCCAGTGAGAGCCCCCCGCACCTCCCTAAATTTAGATTCTCAACTCCAGGGGGTGCATGTCGGGGGGGTGCATCCACCTGCAAAAAAACCTACCTGTCTCGGGCCGGGCGCAACCAAAACCTATCAGTGCCCGGTCCCAAACCCTGCATCCCAGCCACCCCCAGGTCAGCACCCATCCCTCCATGCCACAATGCCAGTTCGGCAGCAACCCATGGCACCACCCCTCACAAACCCTCCTGCCCCTTGTTCCATGTGCTCACCACCCCCCACGCGCACGATATCCCATCACCGTTTCACGAACCCTCCCTATCCAGTCGCCAATGCTGTCGGGGCAGCCGCTGCAAGTGGGTCGCTGTTTCGGCAGGCACCCACTTGCAGTCTGCCCATATCACAGGATACCCATTTTCAACACCTCAGAAACACAAACTATGTTTTTTTTTGGATACCACACATGATAAAACAATTACCTCTCCTCAGACTCTGAACCCTAAACAACATCTCAATACCCCTGAGAGCTGCTGCATCTGGATTTATCCACAGTAACTTCCATACCTCACTCTGTCAACACTGAAATGGTGTTTTCCTTTAATGTCAAAGAGAGAAAGAGCTATACATCAAGTAGGGTCTATGGTGAGAATGCAGGTATGGAAAAATGGGCAGACTGGGTGGGCCAAGTTGCCTTAATCTGCTGTCAGATTCTATGTTTCTCTGTTTGCAAACAAAATAAATCCTTTGGTTTGCTGCACTGCGTTTTGAGCCTGGGTTCATTTTTTTTCTACAGAGGGGATAAGTGGGCGAGAAGTGTGCAGCCGCCATTTGATTGCTTTGTTTTGCATTTGGTAACCCATGGTTGCACCTTGATCCTGTACCACTTAGCGTGCTCCTTCCTTATTGTTGTCACATTGGCATTATTGAAAGCCTGGTGAGCGTGCTAACAGCCTTCTGCACAACATAAGGTGATGTTTCAAAAAAGCATATGTTAACAGTGCACTGAGAGCAAAGACCATTGTAAACAGTGCACTTGAGCCCTACAAAAGCTAGTTATGATAAACCAATAGAATGGAAAAACACTGGTAGTGGAGCTCTCTGCAGTATTGTTGATGAATTTTGGAGTACTTTAATGTTGAACCCTCAATATAATGCCATATTGATGTACTGTAGTATACCTTGAAGAAGCACACTAAAAATGCCATGCACCCTCCCTAAACACAGCAATACATTTATTCCAGTGTGGTAACAGGTGTGCTGACTTTACACATCTCACCCTTCCTCTGCAGCCCACAGCTTCTATCCACTACATGGCGCAAAGTGACTCGATAATGATGTGTACATAAGCAGCTAAGGATATGGTAAGGAGGTGTTAGGGCCTTGCATGTTGTTTATGGTTATTAGAATTTTATGTACCAATATGACGCATTAGTACTACAGCACTAACAAACGTGTGCCTCACAAACTGGCCAGCCTAGATCCAGTGATGATCCCTGCCTGCCCACTTGCCCGAGTGGTCTCCACTATAGTCTGTGCTCAATGGGTTAGTGCTTTGCTTAGTGCAGTGCTCACAGGAAGTATATCTGACACCTATCATCGCTGGACAGAGTATTATTACATGGTTTCCAATATACCTCCTTTTGTCTCAGGTGCAAAATTGCAGAAACACAAAGTCCTTTGTGCACATTTTCAAATATACAATCCCCAGAGTACTCCCTAAAATGAGACAAAAATCCTTTGTGTTTTTGCGTACCTCACATATTTTTTGTATTTTTCAGTTCTGTTTATGCTGTCAGGAACCTGTGGAGATGTACCTCTTAGTTCAGCCCATATGTGCCTACAAGCCTCCTCTTCCACCCAGTTTCCACCTGGCAGCCCAAACAAGAGGCCATACCTTACCCCTCATGGTGGGGCTCCCACAGGGTGCTAGGGCAGAAACCAATATCTACCTGTTTCCACTGCCAAGACTTACACTATGCATCATTTGGGCAGTGGTGACTGTGGGTCCCTTGCATCACACTGCTCAATCCAGAGGGTTTTCTGCTTTATGTTCGACACCTGGTAGAGTGGACATGCAATGATGTCAGTGCATGTTGGGCACCCTCCTGCTCCTGGCATGCAGACGTCTACTGCGTCTACCAGTCCCAGCAGATGACTGGTCCCAGGCACACTTGTCTCTTGCCTCAACTAGAGGTCAGGGTGTTGCCAGGTGCCAGATCCCTCCCTCCCCAGAGGAGAGCAGTCCCACCAGATGCTCATCCTCCTCCCCCGCCTGGCCCTCCAACAACCCTAAGTTTGCTGCTAAACCCCAGTCATCAATGTCATCGAGGCACAGGTCAGGAAGCATAGGATGACCAGGAGCAGTTGTACAATTCACAATGAGTGTTTTGCTATTATTAATAACAGCAAAAATAAAAAAAATAAAAATTGTTCAGTATAATTATTTACAAAGGCAGTAAAAATAGAGAAAACAAAGTCCTTCTTCTGAGTGCTTCTTCTCAATTTCAAATCTCAGTCTCTCCAGAAAAAATACTGCTGCTCTTTTTATAACAAGCTTTTGTCAGGGAACTTAAGGAGAACATCCTGTTTTTCAGAAAATGTTCTTGTCAGTTTCCTTCCTTGCAGGTGCAACAAAACAGTACATGGTGTTGCAAAACTGACCTCCTGTTACCAGCTCTGCAAATAGTTTGCAAACCAGCATCTCAGGTTAACCCCCTAAGTTCTAAATAGTGTTTTACAATCATTTCAACAATATAAAGATATACATTTTCAAACAAAGGGATCCAACAGTCACATAAAGATTGACACATATTTTATAACTTCAGATACGCAAGGGGGAAGAAAAGATAGAAACAGACTTTGATGGCAGATAAGGACCACTTAGTCCACCTAGTCTGCCCATTTCCCCCCTTTTGGATAAGCTGCAGATTCCAGTTACCCAACACCCTACTTCCTCCTACCCCTCACTAAAACTGCTTATGTCTGTCCCATGTATTATTGAATTCCCCACTGTTTTTGACCCCACAACCTCCTCAGGAAGGCGGTTCCATTCATCCACCACCCTCTCTGTGAAAAAGTACTTCCTCACATTACCCCTGAGCCATCTCCCCTCTATCTTTAAATTGTGCTCCCTTGTTCTTGTACATCTCTTTTTCTTAAAGATGCTCCCATCTTGGACTTTGTTGATTCCCTTGAGGTACCTGAAGGTTTCTAGCATGCCCACCCCCGTCCTCAAGGGTATACATATTAAGCACTTTTAGTCTCTTGTTGATTGGTTTCTGTTGTAGACCCTGACCATTTTAGTTGCCCTCCTCTGGACTGCCTCCATCCTGTCTATGTCCCTGTGGAGATGGAGTCTCCAGAACTGTACGCAGTACTCCAGATGAGGTCTCACCAACTGTCTGTACAGAGGGATAACAACTTGCTGTTTTCTACTGGTGATGTCTCTCCCTATAAATCCTAGTATCCCCTCATCCCTCCCTACTGCCTTCTCACATTGCTTACCTATCTTAAGGTCATCTGATATGACTACCCCAGGTACCTTCCCATTTGTGTTGTTGTTAGTACCTCCCCGCCATTGTGTACTCTTCCCCTTGGTTTTTGTTTCCCAGGTGCATTATTTTCCACTTTTCTGCACAGAATCAAAGCTGCCATATTTTTGACCATTCCTCCAATCTTGCCAAGTCCCTGCTCATCCTTTGCACCCCTTCTTGTGTATCAACCCTGTTGCAGATCTTTGTGTCATCTGCAAAGAGGCATACTTTGCCTTCCAGCCTTCTGCAATGTCACCTGTAAAGATAATGAAGAGGACTGGTCCCAATACTGAACCCTGTGGCACCCCACTAGTGCCCTGCTATCCTCTAGGTACTCAACAATTCTTTCTTTCAGAAGTGATTCCATCAATTTCCCTACCACTGAGGTCAAGTTAACTGGTCTGTAGTTTCCTCCCTCTGCCTTGCTCCCACATTTGTGAAGAGGAATCATATCCACCCTCCTCCAGTCCTCTGGTACTACACCTTCCTCCTATGTTTTGTTAAAAAGGGTAGTCAGTGGTGTCACTAGTTCTCTCCTTAGTTCTTTCAGAATTCTGGGTGAATCCCATCAGGCCCCATTGCTTTATCTATTTTGAGTTTTATGAGTTCCTTCATGACCCTCTCTTCTGTGAGTGGACTGGTATCGACCCCCCCCCATCCAGAGTGTTTTTATCGTTTGGTTTAGGTGCCTCCCCCTCTTCTTCTTTTGTAAATACTGAGCAAAAATATTTGTTCAGTATCTCTGCCTTTTCACAGTCACCCTCTGCCCACCCCCTCCCCTTTTTTAAGCCTCACTATCCCTACCTTGGTCTTCCTTCACTCCCTAATGTACCTATAACAGCAAGTGAAGGCAGAGAGATAGTGGGGGGGAGAGCGAGACCATCGGAGTGGCCAGTTCCTAGGTCTCACAAGAGAATTTGACTGTGCAGTCAGACAGACAAGAGACAAAACAGAAGAGGAAAAAACAGATCCTTGCATTTAACTGTTTCTACATAACAAATCTTTCTACATAACTAATGGGACAGGGTCTTATTCAACCCTGTCACATAATCCCCTCTTTAAGAAGGAACCTGTTAAAAAAACAGGTTTCCAAAACTTTCTTTAAAGTCTTCTTTCACATTAGCTTTGCAGTTCTCAGCATATGCAGTATCCCTTTTCTTCATAACAACCAGTACAGCAAACAGTGAAGTTTAAACTCACATACATTTTTATCAACCTTCGGAATTCTCAATTCCTGATCCATATCTTTACAGAAAAAAAGCACTGACATTTTCTTTTCTGGATGTGTGCATCACCTTGAATTTAAATGTCTGTAGTGCCAGGTACCACCTTGTGATTCTGGAATTATCTTTCATTTTGTTAAGCCAACAGAGAGGATTATGATAGGTTAGAAGTATAAAGTCAGCTCCTAGCAAATAACACTTAAAGCACTCCATGGCCCACTTTGCTGCAAGACATTTCTTTTCAATGGTGGAGTACCTTTTTTCTCTCTTGTGCAACCTCCTACTGACATATAGAATGGGATATTCCTCCCCATCTATATTTTGACTCAAGACTGCACCTAGGCCAACCTCTGATGCATCTATCTGTAAAAAAACTGTTTCTCAAATTCTGGGCTGCATAAAACAGGGGCTGAACATAATGCAGCCTTGATGACCTGAGAAGCTTCATCACACTCTGGGGACCACTTCACAGAATTCGAGTACTGTTTTTTCATGAGTTCAGTGAGGGAAGTAGCTAACTGGGCAAAGTTAGGAAAAAATCTCCGACAGTAACTCGCCAGTCCTAAAAATGACCTGACATGTGTTTTTTGTTTTGGGTATGGAACGGTTAACTACAGCTTCTATCTTAGAAATGTCTGGCTTTACTTCTCCATTTCCCAAAACTTACCCCAAATATCTCTTTTACTTCATGCCCAATGCACATTTGGTAGGATTTAATAGTCAGACCTGCATTTTTGATAGCTTGGATAACTGCTCATAGGTGTTTCAGGTGGCTTTCCTGTCTGCATTGTACACCACGACATCATCCAGTAAAGCAGCACAATAGCCAGTATGAGTAGCTAAAATTAAATCCATGTACTGCTGAAATGTAGCGGGTGCACCATGGTGGTGAACTGATAGAATCCAACAGGAGTGGCAAATACAGTTTTGTCTCTGGAATCTTTAGCTAGGGGAATCTGCCAGTAACTCTTGGTGAGATCGAGGGTACTGATGTACTTAGCAGTTCCCAATTTCTCCACCAAATCATCTATTCTTGGCATAGGATAACTGTCAAATTCGGATACTTAAGTTTCCTAAAATCAAGGCAGATTCTTACACACACACACTTTTTTTTATTCACAATCACCAATGGTGATGACCAAGTACTTCTCGACTCTTCTACCAACTCTTGCTTTTTACAATTAAATATACTTTATTGAAATTTTCAACTCCAACAACACAACGGTTCCAAACAAACATTAACACATTCAAAGACAATACAAAACAACATACATACACCCCTACCCCCCAAAAGACACCCCCACCCCATCCCCTACCCCCAGCCCTGCCCATGATACCCAACTCTTTCATGTTTTGTATTTCCTTAACCACATTTGCTCATAACCACTCTGGTAATCAGTATGTCTTTTGACTAATCGGATGAGCATTCCCCTGTCGCTATTACGTGCTCGACCCTTTTTGCTCAGCTTGCCACTGTGGTAAAAGTACTGTTAAATGTCTTTAGTAAGTTACAAATTTCTGCAGTTTGTTCGGAGGATAAGGAAATATTCACCCTTACAGCATCAGCAGTTACAGTTTGTTCCAGCCTATCATAAGCTATGTCGATATTTTTTTATTTATTTATTTATTTTTTTTATTAATCTTTGGTAACTGTGTAAGGCCCACTAGGCAGAAGTGCCTGTTTTCAGTGGTGACCTGGGAGCACTTGGTGGTTAAGTAACTTGCTCAGAGTCACACAGTATGCAAGTGGAGGTTGTGAGACTCAAACCAAGGTCTGGCCGGTTGGATGCATTTTCTGTTAAAACTAGCAAAGTAGCCTTTGGTGTTTTTTCAACCCATATCTTCAGGAGGTTAGCATGGTATATCTTGGTAGGATTTTTCCTATCAGGGGTCTCAATCTCATAGTTAACTGTGCCAGAACATCTAAGCACTTTATAAGGCCCTTGCCACTTCATTAACAGTTTATTTTCTGTAGTGGGTAACAGTAGTAAGACCTTTTCACCTGGCTCTAAAACATTTTCTTTCACCCCATAGACATAATATGCTTTCTGCTGGTTTGGGGCTTCTTCCTGATAACTATGGACAATTTCAACATATTTTGCCAGTTTCATTCTCAGGGCACACACATAAGAAGAAATACATTGTTTTTTGAGTGGGGTTATCTTCCCATGTTTCTCTTATTACATCTAGTGACCCTCTAGGTTGTCTACCATACAGCATTTCAAATCGTGAAAAACCTGTTGAGGCTTGTGGCACTTCTCTGTAAGCAAAAAGCAGGTAAGGTAAATATTGGTCCTGATCTTTCCCTTCCCCTTTCCCTTCCCCTTTTTAACATGTATCTTAGGGTTTGGTTAAAACACTCAACAAGACCGTATGTCTGAGGGTGATGGGGGAGGTTCTTATGGCAATGATACCTCTTAGTCAGTACAGCTCCTTCAGTAATGTAGCACCAAAATGATTACTCTGAATCAGTAATAATCGGTTTAGGAATGCCCACCCTGCTGAAAATTTTGGCAAGTTCTGCTGCCACTTTTGGGGCTCTGGCAGTATGCATAGGAACTGCCTCTGGGTATCGAGTAGCATAGTCACATACTATCAAAATGAATCAATTATCTTTTTTACTTTTGTCTAAAGGGGCCAACTACATCCCTTGCAATTCTCTCAAAAGGCACATCTATCAAGGGTAGGAACACCAGGGGCACCCTATCGTTTTTAGTCACTGGGGCTACTTTCGACATTCAGCACAAGACCTGCAATAGGTAGCAACATCTTTATGAATTCCAGGCCAGTAAAATCTGTACAGCAATCTGGCAAGGGTATAATCCCTCCCTAAGTGGCCAGCCATAGGACTATCATGTGCTATCTGTAACCCATTACAATTTTTAAACATTGGTTCACCCTGTTTTTGTTTCACTCCCAGCTGCTTAAAATAACCTTGGAGAGAAGCATCATTAGTTTGCCCTGAAACAAAATCACAATCAGTTATCAGTAGTGATGTTTGGATAGTGCCTTTGTGGACCCAGTTGTGATCTGTTGGATAGTGGCAGTATCCAGTCTGGGATCCGACCTAAGTCGGATGTCAGATCCTATTTCGGATCTCACACTAACCAAGGTCAGATTCAGGGATCCATGGTCAGATCCAGCATCGGATCCAGGGATCTGACCACAGATCCAGGGAACCCAACCTGGATCCAGGATGGTCAGATCTGCGGTCAGATAGTGCTGCTATCTGACTGGATCCAGTATCTGGCCGAATGTTAGGTATCCGGTGGTATCCTAATTTATAGAGATACTATCCAAGGAACACCAGTTATCAGTCTAGTTTCAGCATTTTCATATTTTAACCCCTTATGTCCATCAATCTTTTGCTGCCACTGTTGTTTCAGGTGTCTTCTTTCTTTGCTGGCTTCCATATCTTGGAGCTGGGCTCAAACAAGCCCGCATCAAAGTCACTGAAAGGAAAAGTGTCTCCACCACCTGAGATTTTCTTTTCCTGTGCTCTTGTTACCACTGCTGCTGAAACTGCAGATTTCGGTTCCTCTGAGTTTAACTCAGTAAATCCTGGACAGTAATTTCCAATAATCACAGGTACCGGTAACTTGGGTACTGTCCCCACTTTCTTTTGGTGCACCACCCCATTAATATTCAGTGTCACTCGTGTGGTGGGATAGTATCGTGTATCCCCATGGATGCAGATGACACCAGTACCTGGTCATTTTACATAGTGTTTTCCCAGCACTTCAACACGAACTAGGGTCTGTCTGCTTCCTGAATCAATAAGTCCCTTTACAGTCTTATCTCCCACCTTGACATATGTTAAATACTTGCCCAAATTTGCTAAGGCCAAATCTCCTGCAGTGGTACCCTCCTTATTTTTATGGCAGTTTCTTGTGATATGGCCTGGCTTGTTACAGTTATAGCAAATAAAGACTTGGGAGCAGATTTGTTACCCCCACCACAGTGTTTATCTGATTTGGAGTTAGACTGGGGAAAAGTGGATCTTACTGCTCTTTGGCTGTTACTTCACTGCTGCATGATCTGTCTGGCCATTTGATAGTCCTCAGCCAAAAAACGGCCTTTTCCCCACTTTCTGGTTGGTGTTCTTTTACCCAAAGCTGTATGTCTGTAGGCAGGCTGTTGATGAATTGCTCCACTGCAAATGTGTCAGTGATCTGTGGGACTGTTTTGCCCTCTGGTTGGAGCCATTTAATAAGGAGTTCTCTGAGTCAGGTGAAGGCTTCTCGAGGATTGTTGACTGAGTTGTACTTCAGGGACTGGAATCTTTGCCTATGGGTCTCTCCTGAGATGTCATATCTTTTCAGGATTTCTCTTTTCACAAGGTCATAGTTTTCTGACTGTGCAGTGTTTATATTGCTGTAGGCAAGTTGAGCTTTACCTATCAGATAAGGTACTAGCCTGATTGCCCATTGCTGCTTTGGCCACTGGCAGGCTGTGGTAACCCTTTCAAAAGTTGTCATGTATGCTTCAGTATCATCCAAGGGACATAGCTTTGTAAGTTTAAGGTCTTTTAAGTTGTTGGTGTTTTGTTGCTCTGCTGGACCTGTTCCAGATCCTCCAGTTTTGATAGCTTGCAAGGCATCCAGCCATCACTGCTCCAGTTGCTGCATCTCTTCTCTTCTCTGCTGCTCCTGTCGCTGCATCTCTTCTCTGCTGCTCCTGTCACTGCATCGCTTCTTTTCTCCACTGCTCTTCTTCTTTTCTCTGCTGCTCCTGTCACTGCATCTCTTCTTTCCTCTGCTTCTCTCTCTTTGTTGTATAGCCCACCACTTGAAGAAGGCAGACATGCTTTCAGGTTCTGTCACTGCCTCTTCTTTTTTTTTTCCATCACTTGTGCTGGCTGTACAGTTTCAGCTTGGACTTCTGTCTCTGCTAGTTTGGCTGCCATCTTTCTATTAATCACTCCTGAGCGTGCTGCTGCAGAATCCATACCTTTATTCTATGCTTCCCTGGTACCAGGTCTAGTACCCACGCACAAAACTCCTGGCCTAGAGTATGCATGGCGTAAATCCCATTTTTAACACCATCTGTTGTCGAGGCACAGGTCAGGAAGCATAGATGACCAGGAGCAGCTGTAAAATTTGCAATGAGTGTTTTATTATTATTAATAACAGCAAAATAAAAGATACAAATTTAATCAGTATAGTTATTTACAAAGGTAGTACAAACAGAGAAAAAGTCCTTCTTCTGAGGGTTTCTTCTCAATTTCAACGAGAACATCCTGTTTTTCAGAAAATGTTCTTGTCAGTTTCCTTCTTTACAGGTGCAACAAAACAGTACATAGTGTCCCAGAACTGATCTCCTGTTACCAGCTCTGCAAAGAGTTTGCAAACCAGTATCTCAGGTTAACCCCCTAAGTTTCAAATAGAGTTTTGCAATCATTTCAACAATATAACTACTGTATATATAGTTCATTGTCAAACCAAGGGATCCCACGTTCACATAAAGATTACACATATTTTATAACTTCAGATAAGCAAGGGGGAAGAAAGATAGAAACAGCGAGTGAAGGCAGCGAGATTGGGGGGAGATAGCAAGACCATTGTAGTGGCCAGTTCCTAGGTCTTGCAAGAAAATTTGACTGCACAGTCAGACAGACAAAAGACAGAGCAGAAAAGGATCAAACAGATCCTTACATTTAACTCTTTCTACATAACAAATCTTTCTACATAGCAAACGGAACACAGTCTTATTCAACACTGTCACAGTCAGCGCAAGCAGTAATGCTACCACTGTGCTGGTGGGCCAGCTATGTACCCATATTTTCGCTACCACTATACCATTGGGGCCAGGTATGCACTATGCAACCATATTTTAGAACTCTCTCCCTGAACAACTTAAAAGTATTGATTGTCATAAACATTTTAGATACAACTTGAGAAAGTTTGCTGAGCATTCATGTTTGTGTTTGTTTTGATTGAACTGTATGTTTTGTTTCTAATTTGTATTTTATAATATTATTTACTCTTATGTTTTTATATGCTCTATCTGTTAAATATCTGGGTTGTACCTGAAAATGGGCTAGTACTAGCCTAGAGTACTAATCGGTTTAATAAAAAATGGAAATAAAATTTATGTGGTTTAAATGGAATGTTCCTCTGAATATGTTATATCCATGATCCTCTATAGAATACACTAATTTAGATTTATTTGCAAATGATAGGCTCACTGAGGTGAAACACCTCTTTCAAAGGGGTCTGGTGACAGCAGCACCAAGCACAATGAACATACATAAAAAATCTCCAACAAGTGCACAAATTTTTGAAAAACACATCCCACAACACTGGTACAAATACACCAGAGGAATTTACATTACACATTGGAAATGCTGTACTACAACACATTCTGTTTTAAAAAGTCAAAATGGAGTTTGTATACATTTTGCCACCCTTAGATCTGAAATACATTGTCAGTCTTTCTAAAGTAAGGCCACACCACATGTCTTAAACTTCCCTATCCTTACCCATAATAAGCCCTGTCACCATCTAATAGACTGCAAGGCTTCTGGGCTCTCTTTTTTTCTGCCTTGGATATTTTTTATAGACTGATAGGGCTTAAACACTTGGTTCAGTGGGGCAGCAGGTGACACTGGTCACACACCCACTGAGTAGTACTTAAACTATGCATACCTAAATGTTTTCAGCTGCTTGTTTCTTTACTATCATCATCCATGCTTCCTCCTCAGGTGGCCTTGCTCTTTGCGAGGTTGGGCTTTGTTCCCTAATGTACATTTGATCTGAGGGGACCTTGTCTCTGCAGCACCAGTAGGGGTGGAACCCTCCTCAAGAGGGTTCCTGTGTCAGCATGGCACTCTGATAGAGTAGTAGTCCATGCAGCTGGGACAGAGAAAGATAGTGCATATGCTAAAGTTCCATTCCAAGTATTCTACATGCCAACTTTCTGCCCTGGCTATCTTAATTCCTACCAGTCCCTTACCATACTTACTACCTACCTACCTTCTAGTCTACCTAGTACCTCCCTTTCCCTTATCATCATCAGCTTCCCTCATCACTTCCACCATCATTCCAATCCTGCCATACACTACCAATCCTTCCCTGTGTTCCGAAAGCATTTCTACATAGGAGCCCATTGATCCCTTTAATCTGTATTCTGTAATTAAAGTGTTTATATCATTATACGCCTGCCTAATGTCCTACCCTACTTGCTGAAACAGCATCTTGTATACTTACTGCCAACCTATGATCCTTGCAAAAACAAGATGTTTCATCTGATAAACCTATCCCATTAAATGACAAAATGAACAAACCTAAGAACTTCATTGGTCGAAATACATCACCTGACCATTGAATAATTCCTTAAGAACAGTGCAGTTCATAACTAAGCTACCGTACTCTTCCTAGCAGCAGCCTAACTAAATGAAAATAAACCCTTTTTCCATTAAAATAAAAACATTTTCCACTTTTTAGGTGCAGTCACCCACAACAAGTCGGTTTTATGTGATAAAGGTGGGTACTAAATCTCGCCGACCTACAACAGCACCACAATAAGTGCCCAACGTCAAAACCACAATGGACGTCACAGCAACTGCTGCAAACAGTGATGGTCACTACATTTTCCTACAACAACAGAAAAAAATAACATTTTATGAGGGGGGGCTATGCACCCCGCACCTCCCTTTGCAGGGGCAAGCCCCCTACGTCCTCCAAATTTAAGATTACTAACTCCAGGGGGGATGGACTTAACAAAAAAAAAAAGCCCAGGACAAAAAAAAAATTCTGTTCTACACCAGGACCCAAACTCAGGTCATTGAGTTCCACTGGCGGTGGCTCTAGCCACTATGCCAAACAGCCAGCTCAGCAGGGCTCAGCCAAACTACACCACTAATCTTTTTCCTGAGGGTGTAGCAAGTGCACAGCATTGCTACACTCGCTCTAACCTACTCCTCACTATTGCGCAGCAGTCGCTCTTCCTACGAGCGGTTTTATTGAGTCGATCTTATTAAGCCGCTAAATAAAACACGCTCATATCATGGTACACCCAACAAGTCATGGGTTTCATCAGAATAAATGCATTTCCTGGAATCATTTAAAGGCATTTGGCCCTCATTACCAAACTTCTATATTTTTCCCAGAAACAGCCTAACTACAGGACAATAAAACATTTCCCATTAGGAAAAAAAGGTAATATAACCTACAACAGCATGGGTTTCTTGAGAATTTATTTATTGATTTTATTTATTTTTTGATTAATTTATTTATGCACTTCCCAGGTATGTTGAAAGGGTGCAGTTCACCCATGGCATATATTAATTCTCTAGAAACCCATGCCCTCTTGTGGAGTTACTGCTTATATGTAGCACAGCAACCTTAATCTATGGGAGTTAACTTTGTTAAAACTGCTGACTGGCAGTATAATCTAGAGGTTAGAGTAATGAGCTGTGAATGAGCATGGTGCATCCAGCAGACCTGACTTGGATTCCCACAGCCACCACTTGCAAACTGTGTCACCCTGAGCAAGTCACCTAACCTCCCTTGTGCTCCCAGGTTGCTCCTGAAAACAGGCCTTGAGCCCAGTGGGTATTATCTGGTTCCCAAAGAATAAAAAAAAAAACTGGTTTAAAAAGTTTGCATCCAAATCATGCACAGCTAGTGCTATAATCTGTTTTTAAAAACCGTGTTCTAACCCTCCTAGGAGATAGGCCAGAACACAGTTTTAGAACAATGCTGTTCCCAAGCCGAGTTAACAGCAGTACAGATGGGAATCGTACTGTAACTATGATTAAGACATTCATGAACAAATGTTAATGTTTGCTTTTGAGCTTACATCGCCATGAAAAATTAATTCAATCACAGTAACAAACTCATAGTGAGCTATTAATTAAACTGATCACCTTTTCCACCATATTTGGGGGGGCACTTCTAATTGTGAGTATCCCAGCATGCACCACAGCATCTGCAATGTCTCGCGCTAGTGCTGTAATTGTGCCTTTGAACTCATTTGAGCACGGTGTTGAAACACAGTCAGGATGCTCTAAACACTAGGCTGAAAACCTATCAGGCAGACATTTAAAACAAAAAATTTGTCAATGCCGAATGTTTGTTTGCTAGCATTGGCATTGGTAGTGCAGGAGTTAGAGTGATGCATAATAGGAATGGCAGTGAAGCACTGAACTGACGCCATCCCCACCCCCACCCTGCAGAGACTGACAGACATTGGGGGTGTGCCTTTGGTTCATCGGCCATAATGCTCACGCCATTTCACCTCACTCACCCTACCCTGCACACACCGACAGGTGTCATGGTGTGCGCTGGGGTCTTCGGACCTTATGCTCACCCCATTCCATAAGGAAATATGCCGAGATGGGTGCCACATAGAGGAATGAGGTGAATGTTGGGGCCAAAGACCCCAAGGCACACCTCAATGCCTGCCACTGGCTGCAGGGTGGGGGTGGAATGGCGTGAGCATTATGGCCCGATGATCCCAAGTCACACCCATGACACCTGTCTGTCTCTACAGGGTAGGGCCTTATGGTTGGAAACACTAACACCCCGGGCATTTGTTGGTATTTTCGCTCCGAATTTTCAACATGGGCTTTTTGTGACCCCACCTCATGAACAGTAGTACTATCATTTCGTTACTCAATCCTGAAAGGTGATTTTTGCACAGTGACTGCACTGTTTGGCACCACAGGTGCAAAAACACATTTTGGGCAGGATGGGAAAAATGACAGCTGTACTGTTCATAAGGAGGTGTGCAAAATGGGCAATGTCAAAAATTTTGAGTGGGAATAGTACAAATTTGTAAAGTTACGAGTGTGTGTGGAAACTGTGCAATGCAAGCTTGTCACATAATCATTTTATGGACTTTTGTCACCAAATGTTCAACATAGGCATTTTAGGACCTCTGCTCATGAACAGTGTCACTGTGATTTTCTTAATCTGTTCAGAACACTGATTTACCACAGTGAATGCACTATTCTGCACGGAAGTGCGAAAACAAATATCAGCCAGGATATGAAAAATGACAGCTGTACTGTTCACAAGGAGGTGTGGAAAAATGCCAATGTTGAAAATCTGGAGTGAAAATATTACAAATTGGTGAAGTTACAAGGGTGCGTGGAAACTGCACAATGCACGCTCACAACACAGTCATTTTACGGACTTTTGTCACCAAATTTTCAACATAGGCATTTTAGGACCTCTGCGCAAGAATAGTATCACTGTGATTTTCTTAATCTGTCCCGAACACTGATTTCCCTCAGCGACCACGCTATTCTGCGCCACAAGTGCGAAAACACATTTTGGCCAGGATGTGAAAAATGACAGCTGTACTGTTCATAAGGAGGTGTGAAAAAATGCCTATGTTGAGAATCTGGAGTGAAAATATTACAAATTCGCAAAGTTATGAGTGTGCATGGAAACTGTGCAATACACGCTCGTAACGCAGTTATTTTTTGGAATTTTTTCACCAAATTTGCAACATAGGCTTTTTGATAGCCCACCTCATGAACAGTGACACTGTCATTTCATTAATCGATCCCAAAAGGTGATTCCATGCAGTGACCACGAAATCACCTTTCGGGACCAAATAACACCATGACAGTGACTGAATTCATGAGGAGGGGCCCCAAGAACCCCATGTGGAAAATTTGGTGCCAAAAGTCAAAAAAATGGCCAATATATCCACATAAATTGAAAAAAAACAACATTTATGCCATTATACAGCTTACCAGCATTTCTTCAATTCGTGATCGGCTTTGAAGAGTGCAGACGTGTCCCGGTCCACCGAAGATCATCGCACCGGGCTGCGGAGGTAAGTATGGGGTGAGGGGGGCAGTGGGGAGGTGGGGTCCACAGAGGGTGGCTGCGGGTTGTGGGAGGAGGCAAGAGACTCAGCAAGGGACTGTTTTCTTTTCTTGTACAGGACTTTTAAAAAAAAAAGACACTGCAGGACTTTTGGCACACTGGGGTGGGCTTCCAGTGTGCCACCTGGATGTTTGTTTTGGGGGGGAATGGAGCTGACAGGGATTAGGCACCCCCATTGGCCATACAGTGTGCTGGGGGGGTGCATGAGCATTCTGGGGTGGGCTCTCAGCGTGCTACATGGGTGTTTGTTGGGGGGAGGGACTGGAGCTGATGGGGATTAGGCACCCCCATTGGCCATACAGTGTGCTTGGGGGGAGTGTGCATGAGCTGAGGGGGATTGGGAACCCCCTCCACACACAACAAATGGGGGGGGCTACATCATGCAGATGGGAACTGGGCTACCCTGTCTGCAAATGAACTGGGGAGGGGGCATGCTGACAGGGGGATTAGGCAACCCCATCGGCTGTAACAGGGACTGGGAGAGGCAGGCAGCAGCTGTCCATCGGCTTCATGGGGACTGTGAGAAGCTGATAGAGAAGCCGCCACCAAGTTTCTCAAAATGGGACACCAGACAATGCAACTGTAATTGACTGCTGCAGTCAGGGACCACCTCACAACACAGCTGATTGTTCAGTGACAAGGCGCTCCCTTGTTCAGTGACAAGGTGCTCCCTGATTGCAGTGGTCAGTTTCTTTGAGCATGGTGGCATGCTCATTAACTGTTGTCATCGACAGGATGCTCCTCTATTGGCGTGGCAGAGACCAACCCCAAAAAAAGACTTCTGCCATTCGCCACAACACTGCCGCTCCTCCACAACCCACTCCTGAAGGAAGCTGATGCAATGTGTTTCTTGAGCGTGTGCACAAGCAAACACAAAAATGCATTTTCACAGTCTAGATAGTGCTTAAGTAACCATGTGATCTCTTAACAATTTAATTTGATGCCACTAGCAATGCAGTTCAGTCTCAGGATATTTGTTGAGGTTCAGCTATCGGAACACAGGAAAACACAAGCAGGTTCAGCTGTTAGTTAAGTACAGCAGTAAAGTTCATTAACAGCAATTGCTAAAGCCTAATCTGAGGTTTATATGCTTCTATAATCCCTGGACATCATTGCTCCATCTCTGAAAATTCATAACATATTTGTATTTAATGTGTAGCTTACAAGCATTGCCCCTAATGCTCTGCGGCAGCATTTCCTGATTTTTGCGGCAGGGCTCCTAGGCTTCGACGGCAGTATTTTCTGATTTCTGCAGCATGATTTATTAATTTCTTTGGCAGAATGCAGTCCTGCCATTCGCTAAAATATGATGTGATGTGATGTCATTGATGACCTCACATTCCAAGCATAGAGGAGGGGCTTCAGGATGAACAAGATTTGCACAGAAGCCTGGCACTATGGAAAAACATATGAACATGCGAATTTGCCAGCAGAAATAGGCCACCTGGTCTATCAGTTCTGCTCAAGTGTGCAGCTAGCACCCTCATCTTGCAGCTACCCTGCCTCCTCCCCTTCCCACTGTATATTTGAACAAAAATTCACCAAAAACAATGATTTCTACAGCACTATATGAATTATGTGGCATGATGCAAATTCAGCTGAAAATTCCACAACCACAGAATCGCAGAATTCTAGGGGGCTTGCTTACAAGGGAACAATAGTGAATAGGGAACATGGGTTGTTTGTAATGCAGACTGAAAATAGAAAATTAAAGGTACAAATAATGTTACAATTTCAAACAATATGTCTTCTCTAGGAATAATCTATAGAGAAAAAATTAAACATAATTAATGGGTACTAAGTATGCATGCTTTTTTTCTGCAGAGATTATTTCTCAAGAAGACCAAATGGTCAAAACATCTGTTTTAAATTTTACTTAGTCTTCAGCATGTGTTTAAGATAAGCCCTTTTGCTCTATTTGCAACCCCCACACAGCACCACGTACTTTTTTTGTTCTCATATTTTATAAGCAATAGTTAATTAACTTTTCTTTAGCGTGTGCATGCATTGTTAGTTTAAAATCTATAGAAAAAACACCTATGAGACTCTAATCATAGCCTTCTGTTGCTTTTGTGTGTTTTCACAATACGAATCTAGTTATATGGTTGGGTTCAGAGAACACCCACCGAATTGCCTTAGAGCTGTCATTTACCACCTGGGGGTTCTCTTTGCGTAAGAGGCACATTACTCCCTTTTTTCCTAAGGAAAATCGGCTTTCTGATTAGCACCATCAAAACCATTATTAAAAGAAGCATCTTTCCTGTAAAATAATATTTCATGTAAGACTCAAGAGATCTTTTCCCCAGTGACATTTATGAGCTGAAACATAATTCCCCTCTAATCCCACAAAACAAGTAAGGGGTGGATCTTTTTTTTAATAAATTGAGGTTTATTAGAGGGAAAGAATGTATATCTCAAAGATGAAAAGGGCTCCTTTTCAAACTCAAAGTATGTTGGAACAGTTTCTGCTGATTGACTTCGGGGGATGGTGGGGTGGCTGTTTCATGACCTAAAGTATCTGGATCTGCTATTAATAATGATGATAATTTTAAGCCAGTCACGAGTTCTTATTTCTAAACATGCCAGGTACTCTTAAGTACTGGATCGCCACAGATGAGAAAAACACTTCATCTGCCTTATGGGCTCAAATAAGGTTAAGTGGCCTGAGACAATAACTCCAGTGGGGACTCATTACCCAAAAATGTTGAGTTGGTGTTCATGTTTTAAATACCTCAAGGGAATCAACAAAGTACAAGAGGGTAGCATCTTTCAGAAAAAGAGATGTGCAAGAAATAGGGGGCAAAATTTGAAGATAGAGGGGGGGATGGCTCAGCGGTAATATGAGGAAGTATTTCTTCACAGAGAGGGTTGCAGATGCATGAAACAGCCTTCCTGAGGAGGTTGTAGAGTCAAAAACAGTGGGGGAATTCAAGAATGCATGGGACAGACATAAGGCAAGTTTAGTGGGGGGGTAGGAAGAAGTAGGCTGTTGGTTAACTAGAATCTGCAGCTTATCCATTAGGTAGGGAAATGGGCAGACTAGGTGGGCCAAGTGGTCCTTATCTGCTGCCAAATTCTATGTTTCTATATGTAAATTGTGCAATGCCTCCACTCAGGGACACATGAAATGAGCTAGGCTGTAAATTAGTAGTGTCCCCTGGGACACAATACTGACTCATTAAGGTCCCCACTGGCACAGCCCACCTGACTCCCATACAGTGCCATGTCAGTTTACCCAAAATATAAATATATTAACATTTTACTAATAATATGCTCACCCACTCAAGAATTGCAAAGAAATAAAGAATGTTATTGGTTTATCAAGGATAAGATCCTAGAGGAAGGAAAAGCAAGAGTTAAATTAAATGTAGCTGTCACTGGCTTAAATGCCTGATCTTCCTATGCCCTCCTTGGCACAACCCATCTACAGTGCAGCCATCCTCCACCACCAGCCTAGCAATTCTGCCCTACTGTACTGTTGGGAATAACCCACGCCCACTGTTAATAGTACTTATACCCCTAGGCACAGGGAGCTGTTGGTGCTTCACTGGGTACCCAGCAGTTAGATGGGTGTAGGCCTTTTATAGTTGCACATAGCTGGCCAGCATTGGTTCACCTGAACAAACAAAAGGTTACTCGTATCAAACCCAAACTGTAATCATGGCCAGGTGGCCAAGTTCATTAATATAAGCCCAGCTCTGTAGTCCTATCTAAAATATTCTACAAAGTGACAGGACCTGTCGGACCTGATTCAGCAAATCACATTTTCTCAGCCTAGCAGACTTCCAGACTTTGGTCTTGGCTTGGCTCTCCAGTTAGGTCTCTCAGTTGTGTTGCTTCACCTCCGATTGCGCCATCAGCTTTCTGCTAGGTGCTCTCTCTTGTTGCACATCTATAGATCAGCTGGGCACTTCTGTCAGTTTCTCATCTCTCGGGGTATCTTCTGGATCCCAGATATCTGCAGCTCACCTGGCTGTGGTCATCAGCCTGGTAGGTTTTGGTCCTGCTGCCTCTGTCGCCATTGAGATCACTCAGCTCTGTCTCTGGACGAGTCCCACAGTGCATGCTAAAGCTGAGCTGCAGGGCAGCTTACCCTTGCACTCTGATGCCTTAAGCAGCAGACTTTAGTGTGTTCTCTCTCTCTCTCTCTCCCCTCTCCCTCCCTCCCTCTCCCTCTCCCCTATCTCTCTCTCTCTCTCTCTCTCCTCATTTCCTGCATGTACCAGTCTTCTTCTGGTGTGTGGCTGTTCAAGCCCAGTGGATGCCTCATAGTCCCTGGCTGTAATATCCCTAGGCAGGCCTCCCATACTTGTAGCTCAGGTTGGTGCTTTGCATCCAAACTGTCTCTGATGCAGAGACTGAAATGTTCTAGACCAGATCCTGCAGCTTACTGGTGGAAATAGCCCTCATATTGACTGAGGCACTCTCTCAATCACTGGGGAGGGTCTGTCTGGCTGTCACTTAATGGCTGATTGGCTGCCTCTCTCCTGGGTAAATAATGAAGTCATGCTAATTGGGGTCAAGGGGTGGCTCAAGATTACTACAGCATCTGTAGTCCAAAAGTGCACAGGCCCAAATTCTATTGTTATCAAGGCTCCTGTCCTAAAACACATTTCTGCCCCAGGTGTTGTGGCAGCAGTTGTGCTTGTTTGTCTGGTTTTGTTGGGGTGGTTGTCGGTTGAGGTCCTAGCTTGTCAGGAGTGCAGGTGCACTCTGTTGGCAGCAGTGGAGCGGTTTGACTGTGCAGTGCACAGCCATAAACAGAATGGCACAGGAGCACTAAAAAAAGTCCCCACTTTGCTCCACTTCCAGTCCCTAAGCCAGTCCTGAGAGACCAAAAGGGAGCACACCAGGGTGGCTCTGGAAAGCCCAAAGTTAAGCCCCCGCCCATAGGGTACACCTAAAACCATAAGAGTGTCTTACAAAGCAACCAGTTCAAAATTACAAAGTTCTATGTTCAGTTGCCATAAGTAATTTCCAGCACAGATGTTCCCCTTATTCTCTGCAAAGTAAACCATTTTGATTTTCAGTCTGAAATTCCAATTTTAAGACAAAAGTGTAACATGATTTATAATCTGTTTCTGTGTATATTTACTATGTCTCTTCATGTTATAAGACTATCTTCACAATCCCTCTGTGTGCCAGAACTGTTCAGCTTCACTCTGCAGTTCTCTCACCCAAAGGGCTACAGGAGGCACTGCTGTAACCGTAAGAGACACAGTAACTGTACGGTACACAGGAACTTGTAGAAGAGGGCAACATTTTCAGAAGAGCACCACCAACTTGCAGCACCCTTCTGAAGCCATTCCCAAACTGGTGCCTGCAAGTCAGAGCACCTATGAAGGGGTCTCACTTTTGATTGCATTTGCTGGGAATTGAGGCATATATGGCACTGATTGCAGTAAATAAAATTATGCATGTATCATTTTTCGTGATGCAAGCTACCACAACATGTGTAAACTGTCTAAAAAAAGTGCATCTTTTGAAAAAGGCATGTGAGTTTTACCAAAATCAGGAAGATGCCGATAAGGCTAAACATCTGCCTGGGCATGAGTGTCCTCCTGGTACAGATAGCCTGACCCACACTACACAAAGGCCTCCACCAGTGATATTTTTCCTTGCCAATGCATTAATCCTGCCTACCCTTCTGATTGGCTGGCTGACACACATTACATACACCATTATTTTTAGTGAAATCTACGTCAAGATAGTAGAGGAAGAAAATGGCCAGCGACTCATACTGGACAAGGGGCTAAAGCAGGAGAAGCAGTTCATGATGTCAAGAGGATCAGCAAAATGCTGGGGTTATTAGATTGGGAGAGACCAGGAGGGCATGGAAAGTAATCCTGCCCCTTTACAGGGCCCTGTTCAGACCCCACATTGAGCACTGTGAGCAGTTCTGGGCTCTTCAGCACAATAAGAGCATGCATGCTCACACAACACAGGATCCATCTTTTTCCTTTTTATTCCTTTTTCCCAATATTTTTCTTCTGTGCTTTCAGATCCAGTCAATGAAGTGAACAGCAAGTGAAGCAGGCTGCTGCTGTCTCATCTGTGTGTGTATTTGTGTGTGTGTGTGTGTGATCTTTTAAGCAGTCCCTTGAGGTTGGGTGGTGGTACAGTAGCCTTGACTCTCAGCCTCACTGAGGCCTCCTCTATGAATCAAATTTATATAGAATATAAATAAATTAAATAAATAATATTATGTCTATAGAGTACTTCTTTATCACTATCACATTATAGCCATATATACCGCATCCTCATCTATTAATTTGTTGTACATAAAATGTAAATGTAACTAATGAAAACATTGTCTATAGAGTACTACGTATCACAATTACACTACAGACTCCTCGTTAATAAATGTTTGGTATACATAAATATGAATAAAAGCTAATAAAAAGCATTATGTCTGTTATGTACTATTTATGCCTATTACTTTGTAACCAATATATACATCCTCCTCTATGAATGTGGTGTACTCTATAAAACATATAAATAAAAGATAACAAAAAATATTAGGTATGTAAACTTAGTATAAAACTATTCAATGACTGGATTTTATAATTAGTTAAGTCATTTTCTCATAATGTGGGGCATTTTGGGGGTTGTATTAGGGGAGCTGTTGGTAGCCATGGGCCCCACTGTCATGGCAGTGTTGATGACTGCAATGATGATGTTAATTTAGGGGTAACACCAGTAGTTTATCTAAGACCCAGTCATAGCAGGATGCTATGGTCATGAAAGAAATAGTACGTGTATTTCTTCTTACACAACTGGTGGGAGGGTTTGTTCACATTAAACTGGACAAGCAATTAGCCAGTATCTAGACGATGCATACTGTACTAACCTACTTCAAGTCATGTTGCCTACAATGGCTAAAGTGGCTTTGTATTTTATGAGATGCCCTCCATTTGTTACTTTGAAAAACCTGTAACTTTTACTACAGCTGGAGATACTGGCTCATCACATCACTCAAGGGTTGACCCACGGTATCTTGAATTCTTTGTCTTTCTCAAACTTAACTTACCACGGATCAACTTTGCCTATGCATTTCGATTATTCACAGGTTTAGCAAGGGACACCTACTGTTCCCACACCCATACCTTCTGGTGTCAAGTCTTCTCAAAGGACAACCTCTGGCACCACACAGTCTGGCTCCAGACCACTGAAAGCAGCAGAAAACAAGGACTCCTCTGGCACCCACAATGACAAGTCCACATGATGCTGTCAGATTGCAGTCACCAAACTGCACACCATGCAGCCACACAGACATCATCAGTACTGCAAGGCATGTCACTAATGTCACAGTAACTTGCTTCATAATCATTTCTACCACTGGCAGTGACATATTTTCTGGACCTGTATTGTGTGTATACTTATCATTACCATCTTCAGCAACTGCACCGCTTCACAGCTCTTTAAGAGTTTACTGCTCATTATATCACACCATCCTCTTCCTTCTCTTCTTATAATCAGTTGTCACTTTCAGTGTAAAAAATAAATATATACTGTCTGTAAAATACAAAAAAAATGTAAATAATCTAAAAATATTGCCATAGATTGATGCCAAATTCTTGTTACATAAATGAGTAGTAGAGGACAGCAATGGAATGCCCTAAATTGAATGTATTTTGTATGATGCATTTGTTTTCTTGTTTGGGGATATTTTATATAACTTCAAAATTGATGTTACTTTGGACAAAGCAGTACCTGGCATAGAGGTAATGCAGACTATAGGAGATATGTAACCCCCCTACAAATGGGGGTTCCCAAAAAGTCTTCCTTGAGCTTGCCTAAATGCACACTGCTAGGCTGGTGTCCTGCATTTTAGCAGTTTAAATGTGATTATCAGAGCTTGTATAGCCTCTGTGTACAGTCTCTTTAAGAGCTGCCTAATTGCAGTTTAAGTAATCTGAGACGGAGCTCTGTTGAAAGATGTAACTATGTGCTGAAAACCATTTAGGATGATAATGATAATGTAGCTTGTCTAACCTGCTTTCTTTGTAGCAAGGACTGTTTTGTTTGTCTCCGCTATCTTGGTCCTGGACTGCAAATTTGGACCAAACAGTACTGGTGGG
The DNA here is from genome assembly GCA_016271365.2 of Neoceratodus forsteri. NCBI lineage: Eukaryota > Metazoa > Chordata > Ceratodontiformes > Ceratodontidae > Neoceratodus > Neoceratodus forsteri. The sequence continues at coordinate 1,360,915,842 of CM057455.1, read as the reverse complement.
ACCTAAAATGTAACCAGACTAGAGGAGTTGTCTGAATTCAAAATCTGTAGGAACTTTAGTTTGCAGTTTTTTTGTGCCTTTTTTGCAACTGAAGGGGGAGCTCTTGCTTTGACTGACAGCCAAATCAGCAAACCAAATCTTTTGGGTCTTGAGGAAGTCACAGGCTGCTTGCAGTTTTCAGTTAGAACTAAGCTGGAAGCTGAGCAAGAAGGAGCTAAAGTGTTTCTGAGCAGCCATCCTGAGTGGATTCGCATGGGGAGAACTCTGAAAAGGCTAAGTTTTGGGCCAGCATGCCAGTGTGCTGCTCCTGAGAGGGAGAGAAGAGAATTATTTTGGACTAAATCCAAGTTTGTGTGACTAAAGTAGGCTACTGAAGTGGGCCAGGCTCAACCTGAAGAAGACCGAATATTTTTGCTGAATACGATCGGCCTGTCAGGAGTTCCAGCTACCCCTAAGCTTCCAGTGTGTGCAGAGACTTTGCGATTGTGCCAGGGGGGCGCTTTGCCTGGTACAGTAGAAATCCCGTATATGTAAATGTGATATGAGCTACTAGTGGGTTGTGAGTTAGTTCCCCACTGTGTGAACTGTGTTCTGCTTGCAGAAAGCTGTATCCAGCCCAAAATGGACTGCTTCCGAACTCGTCTCCATGCGGTCTGGGTTTTGCCAGACTGGCCCAGCCAGACTGCCCACTGCACAGAGAAGCCACTGACGAGAGACCTGCCTGGAGATCAGCCCCCTGCTCCACGCTTGAACAGGAACGACGCCTCTGTGATTTGTGTGGGCCCTACTTCTCCTGGCATTCCAGATCAACCACCTGCAGTCTCGATTTTCGTCCAGCCTGTGTCCAGTCTTGGGTATCGTGAGTAAATACCAGGGTAGCTCCCTACAACAACAGCTTAATCTGAGTGTGTCATCTGATTGTCTTGTTGTTTCGTTTCCTTTATGACCTGAGCCCTCTGGCTCCGGATTACAAATATTGTGTACTGTGCATGTTGTGTTTTCCATCACAGGGCCCCAACTAGCTGCAACCCCGGGCAACTGTCCTGGCTAGCCCATCTCTTCTCTACCTGGGTACCCAGAGGTGGACTGTGGGGGGGACTCAAAGCGCATGCATAACTGCTTGATTGATATAACCTTTAAGCTAATTAACCTGATTTTGCCCCTCCATTGTTCAAGTTCCCTGAATAAATCAGATCTAACATTTTCTGCATGTAATCTGACTGTGGAAACACAGATGAGGGGGTACAGGCAAAGTGGGCAAGCATTAAGGATGCAATACTTGAAGCAACATCCCATTGTGTTAGACAAAAAAGGAAGTGCAAAAGAAGAAGGAAACCACTTTGGTTCTCAAATACAGTAGCAGAAAAGGTCAGAGCCAAAAGGCTGGCCTTCAGGAAATATAAGGGAACACAGCGGGATGAGGATAGGAGGCATCCAAACTGCCCTAAGGGAAGCAGGAAGGCAGTAAGGCAGGCAAAGTCCCAAACTGAGAAACACTAGCATGAACAGTAAAAGAAGGTGACAAGACTTTCTATAGATACATTAGTGAAAGGAGAAAGTCCAGAGGGTGATTGCTAAGCTTAATGGAGAAAGGGAGCATGTGAGGAGGAGGACCCTGTAAAGGCATCTATCCTAAATAGATACTTTTGCTCAGCATTTACTAAGAGAAGGTGGGCAGGGCCCACAGCTCAGCATCATGGACACAGGGGAGGGAGGTGGAACTACTCCCTTCACAAAGAAAGGTCCTACAAGAGCTTGCTAAGCTCCAGGGTGGATAAGGCAATGGGACCTGATGGCATACATCCCAGGGTACTTAAGGAGCTAAAGGTGGAACAAGCAGAGCCATTAGCAGAACTGTTTAGTGAGTCTCTGAGCACAGGAGAGGTCCCAGAAGACTGGAGAAGGGCTCATGTGATCCCGCCACAAGAGTGGTAGCAGGGAGGAGGCGGAAACTACAGACCAGTCAGTCTTACCTCAGTAGTGGGCAAGATTATGGAGGCACTTCTTAAGGAAAGGATAGTGCAACACCTGGAATCCATAGGGGCACAGAATCCAAGACAGCATAGGTTTACAAAGGAAGGTCCTGTCAAACTAATCTCATAGATTTCTTTGACTGGGTAACCAAGCGGTGGACCAAGGGAGCAGTTGATGTCACCTACCTTGACTTCAGCAAAGCTTTTGACACTGTTCCACATAGAAGATTGATAAATAAGCTGGGTAGGCTCAGGGTGGGTCGAAGTTGGTCAACTGGGTGGCAAACTGGTTGATGGGCAGAAAACAGAGAGTGGTGGTAAATGGTATACAGTCAGAAGAGATGCAAGTCACAAGTGGGGTACCTCAGGGATCAGTCTGGGGCCAGTCCTCTTCAACATCTTCATTAGTGACCTTGCAGATGGACTAGAGGGTAAGGCTTGTCTGTTTGCAGATGACACCAAGATCTGCAACAGAGTAGATGATCCAGACAGGGTGGGCAGAATGAGAAGAGATATGGATAAACTGACAAAACGGTCAGAAGAGTGGCAACTGGGATTTAATGCAAAGAAGTGCAAAATCATGCACATAGGGAAGAGATGCCCTGAAGCCACCTATAGGCTGGGAGGGGAGTTGCTAGCAGTCACAGAGGAAGAAGGAGACTTGGGTATCATCATCACTGATGACCTGAAATCATCCAAGCAGACCTCTAAAGCAGTAGGTAAGGCTAGGGGGGGGGGTGTTAGGGTGTATTAGTAGGGGTATCACAAGTTGTAAGAGGGAGGTAATAATCCTTCTTTACAAGAGACTGGTTAGGCCCCATCTGAAGTACTGCGTGCAGTATTGGAGGCCACACCTTCACAAGGACATTAACCAAATTGAGGCAGTCCAGAGAAGGGCAACCAAAATGGTGCAGGGACTGCATCAGAAGACATATGAGGACAAATTAACAGAGCTCAATATGTATACCCTTGAGCAAAGGAGGGAGAAAAGTGATATGATCGAGGCATTCAAGCACCTTAAGGGCATTAACAAGGTGAAAGAGTCTAACATGTTTAAATATAAGAAAAATAGCAGGACAAGAGGACACAGCATGAGATTAGAGGGGGGCCGATTAAGGGGGAATGTGAGGAAATTCTTTTTCACAGAAAGGGTGGTGGATGCATGGAATGGCTTACCACAAGAAGTGGTGGCTATGAATACAGTGCAGGGCTTCAAACAGGCATGGGATAGGCATAAGGGAGCAATACAAATGACTATGAATAGATAGACCACTGACAGAGCAAGGCGATGGCACATTTATAAGGTAGAAAACAAATGGGCAGACTGGATGGGCCTTGCGGTCCTTATCTGCCGTCAACTTCTATGTTTCTATGTCTATGTTCCAGTTTCTGCTCAAAGTACTGTACTGCTTCTATTTGCTGTGCTTAACCTTGTTTTAGAGGTGGTCCCCAGGGTCGAGCCAGAGGAACCAGCCCTAGTGGTAAGTGCAAACAGTGTGGGTACTTGTGTGGTGTACCAGGGGTATTGTGAAAGAGATTATTGTACAGTGTTCAGGCCACTAGAGGGGAAAGGGGGGGTTATAGTGTCCCGGAGGGCTGTGCCCAGGTTAGCTCTACCACTACCAACCCTGACCTCTGGGTGGAGGCACCCGTTTCAGAGCTCAGGCCCCTTAACCTGCTACTAGCCAAGCAGGCAGGGGTAGTAGCCCTTGAGATAGCACCACCTAGGGGTTACAGATATACACTTGAAGGTGAGCAACAAATATTTAATAACTGGGTGCCATTTTTTCCATTGGGAAACCCAGTTGTTATTTGTTGTTATAACCAGCTGGTCATAACGGCAGTCACATGCTGGATTTCCCTGACTATAAGCATGTGCACAATGTTTACGTTTGCACAGCTAAACTCCACACTTCAAATTCATTCACACTTTCCTCATGTCAACACTTTGCACTGCACCGTCAGATGAAGCACGTCTCCGGTCTAAACTGCCACAAATGATGCTACCTGCTCTTTCTTCAGCTCTCACTCGATTCCAGATTGCAAAACTAAAACAAATGTTAGGAAAAATGAAAGTGCCTTTGTGGCTCTGTGAAGCCATACCTCAGCCCTGCTGCACAGCTCTATCCTCCACTGCCTCAACTACTCCTACTGCTGGAACCCCATTATATAAATTTAAAATAAATAAGGAAAACAAAATACATAAAAACCAAAAGACACAGATGGAGCAATTTCCTCTCCACAAGTATTGACAGGTTGCACAGCAGCACCTTCTAGTGGCCAGAGACTTTTTTTGTTTGTTTTCAAGAAAAACTCCTAGAAACGTAGATACATAGGGCCCAATTCCTAATCGCATGGCACAACTCGTGGGCGTATGCGAGTTCCGCCATGAGGTGCTACACCGGGGACCCTGCTCCCTATTTCAAGACAGGCAGGGTCCCCAGCACTATGACCTGTGACTTGCGGCAGCCACAGGCTGCGCCACAGGAATAGCGAAATGGACCTGGGTGCCTGATTACAGCCCCCTTTGGGCTCCCCTCATGCCTCTCGGGGAGTCCCCTGGGGGCCTTGGGGGCTGGCTGTGTGGCACAGGTGCATGGGGGGGAACGTCACAAAGTGGACCCAGGGGCTCCCTGAAAATCAGGGGGTGGAGTAAGCACAGTGTTGGGGGTGTGTGAGGCAAGGCAGTGTGTCTTTCATGGCACTGTGGAGGGGCATCCATCATTTTGCCAGGACGGATGCCCCTTAGACCATCTCCATGCTGATCTAACCCGCAGTACCATTGCGGGTCTTGTAATCACGTACTTGGGTTACAGCAGCTGCCCTTTTGGAATAGAGTGCAGGAGCTGCCATTACCCACCCTTGCACCATGCCACAGTGGAATGCGGGTGTAGTGGGTGTGGTGAAAGCCCACCTTTAGGCGCCAACCCGCATGTGGAGATGGCACAAGCCGCATCTTGGAACTGGGACTTGCGATACGCATGGTGCAAGGTGCGAGTTACACCATGGGGTTTGGTGTAAATCACCTTGCACCAGGTGTACGATGTCCTGGAATTTGGGCCATAGAATCTGACGGCAGATAAGAACTGCTTGGCCCATCCAGTCTGTCCATTTCTCCCTACCTACACTATTACATAAGACTGTGCCCAATCTACAGCTTTCTCTTCCACTCTCCTCTGAGCTTATCACATGTATTGCCACCGCTGTTTTTTCCCCACCACCTCTGCTGCAAGGCTATTCCAGGAATCCACCACTCTTTCTGTGAAGAAGTACTTCTTCATATCTCTCCTGAATCTACCCTCCTCTAGCTTCATAGCAGGTCCTCTTGTTCTTGAGCACCTTTTCTTCTGAAAAATACTCCTCTCCTGTACTTTATTTACCACTGTGAGGTTATTTAAAGGTCTTTATAACATGAGTATCAGTATTTGAGAGAACTGATTGGTACTGTGAATCACACAACCGTTGATTAATACTTCATATTTTAAGAGAAAGTGGATGTAGTGAAAAGTTACGGAGGTTGTCATGAATGCAGTGGATGGTACTTATTTACAAGCAGTCTGAAAAGAAATGTGAAGTAGCCATATTGTGCCATAACTTATTGAGGCAACCCACCCACCCAATGGACACTGTCAGTCCTAGAATAAGTGTCACCAAGTAAAGATAGACAAGTAGAGAATGACAGTTTAGTAACACAGACAAATGACAATATGAGGCAGAGAAAAGGAGTGAGTGAGCTTACCAAACCGATGCTCTGTATCGTCTTAGTGAGAGCCTGCATCGCACATTAGAAAGCGTAATATTAATTCTCCAGTAATCTTGAGAGTAACACAGCTTGCAGCAGAAACAAACAAGGTGGTTCCTATAATAGGGAAGTGCAGAAGTTATTGGGGAACTGAGATAGAGTGGCATTTTCTGGGGGACAGCAATGTAGATGCACAGAGGAGGAAAGGAAAGACACGGGGAGAACAGAAATGAATTGGGAAGTTAGGCGCCGTGCAAGGGACAATTATGTAGGATGAGGAGTAGAATTAGAAGCAAGGAGCAGAATTAGAAAGGTGGTAAATGAAATAAATGTGAGGGACAGAAATGAAGAAGTGCTACGCACTGAAAAGCACTCTGCAATGAGTGGCGCGATCGCTACATATACTGTAGTGGGCAAAAGACAGAGAAGCAACACAAGGTACAAACCAATAAGTGTCCTATATGAGTATGTGCAAAGAGACAAAAGCATAATAACTGTTCTGTAAATGTAATGCAGTAATTACAGTGTAATTGGTTGCTCCTGAGACACTGTTGTCAGTGAGTCGTTGTGTGTGTGTCTGTGTGTGTGTGTGGGGGGATGGGAGAGTGACACGCTGTGTAGTGCTTCCAACGGGAATCCCTGTGCTGTAACCTGAACCGCATTTCAGCATTATTGACACGGTGGGAAGCAGCAATATGTTAGCCTGTGTACCACAAAGTTCTATAGGTAGCACTATTTTCCAGTGGCAGAACACACATGGATGTGGTACTGCGGCCAAAACTAGTGTAGGAACACTAAGTAGTCCCCAAGGTTTTTGTCCTCCTAATCCAGAAGTTTTGGTCCATTTCTCTCAATATGTGGCCCATGTTATAAGTGCAATAACCCACTCCAGAGTATGCATTTATTGGGGATTAATCAACACCCCGGGTGCTGTGAGGACACTCAGCCTGCAGTCTCATGCCTCATAGCGCACCTGGGGTGTTGATTAATCCCCAATAAATGCACATCCTGTCATGGGTTATTGCTTACCTGTCATATCTTCCCTTTCCCTTCTCTGTTTCAGGGTGTACATATTGAGGTCCTTTAGCCACTCCTTATAGGGCTTTTGATGCAGATCCTGCACCATTTAAGTTGCCCTCCTCTGGCCACCTCCACTCTGTCTATGTCCTTCTGGAGATGTGGTCTCCATAACTGGACAAAATACTCTAGGTGGGGTCTTACCAGCGATCTATACAGAAGCAGCACTACCTCCCTCTTTCTGCTGGTGATACCCCTCCCTATGCACCCCTGCATCCCACTCGCCCTCCCTACTGCCTTGTTGCACTGCCTGGCCACCCTTAGGTCATCTGATATGATTACCCCCAGGTCTTTTTCCTGCTTGGTGGTCGTTAATACCACTCCACCCATTTTCAACTTGGTCCCTCGGTTTCTGTGCCCTAAGTGCATTATTTTGCACTTTTTCACATAAACCCAGCTGCCATACCCTTGACCACTCCTCTAGTTTTCTCAGGTCTCTGCTCATCCTTTCCAACCCCCCACCTTGGAGTGTCCGCCTTATTGCAGATTTTGGTGTCACTTGTAAAGAGGCAGACCTTCCCTTCCAGCTCCTCTGCAATGTCACTTATAGAGACATTAAAGAGGACCGATCCCAGTGTTGATCCCTGAAGCACTCAGCTGGTCACCCTCACTTCCTTGGAGTAAACTCTGTTTACCACCACCCTCTGTCACCTATCCCCTAACCAATCTCTTATCCAGTTTACCACCTTTGAACCCACTCCTAAGCTACTCAGCTTGCTTACTAGTCTCCTAAGTGGAATGGTGTCAAATTCCTTACTGAAATTGATTCACCCATATCAGTGTGACAGTCATTTTGTCAACACTAATGTAGGTGCAGGTAATATGCCGCCTGACATTTCTGCATCAGGCATTGCGGCTCTCGGGACAGAGAGCGCTAAAGTCCTGTCCCAGGAAATAGTCATGTTTCGCCCCCGCACCCCCCACAACTAAATATAACCTCCTCCAGGGTGGGCATGCTCTGGGTGGGGCAGAAATTGTGTGGGCAAAAAGGGCAGCATGACTGAGGGGCGATCTAAAATCAAGATTGTCCCTGTCATCATTGCACTTATTGTGGCGCTCTAATTGAGGCAACAAAATTTAGTCACCGTTCTAATGGTATACCACTGAAATCTAGGTAGGCCACATCCACCACTCCACTCTGATCTAGTTCCTTGATTACTCAGTCAAAGAAATCTATCAGATTCTTTTGACATGACCCCCAACCCCACCCCCACCATGAAACCATGCTGCCTTGGGTCTTCTAACCCACTGGATTCAATATATTCCACAATCCTTTCCTTCAGCAGCAACTGCATTAAAGTGAACAACAGTGCCCTATTCACAAGACATGAGTGCAAGATAAAAAGAGGCCAGGAATGAAAAAGGGTGGGGGAATCTTCAGGAGGGATGCAAGGAAGTTCTTCTTTACAGAAAGGGTGGTGGAGAAGTGGAATGGACTGCCAGAGTAAGTGGTTGGCCTGGAGTCTGATGCCAACTTCAGTTACTGGTGGCATATGCACAGGGGAATGATCTAACTATATGAAGGGAGGAGGGTGGGCAGTCGAGGAAGGAGATGAGTGGACTGGAGGGCTGCTGAATACAGTCATGGCCATTGGTAGATTAGCTCCAGTCCGGCATTAGGCTCCATGCAGATGCGGGCAGGTACTGAGCAGATTCAATGGGCCACTGGATCTTTTTCTGCTATCGACATCTATTGTTCTGTGTATTCATTTGCAACCATGGAGGCCTAGGAAAAAAGGGGAGCGTGAGTTTGCTGTGATCTTCAAGAAATCCATCTCAGTCCTGACCCGATGTGACCACATCTGCAGGACGAGAAGGAAACTCAGTCTTGGTGCCTTTTGAATAAAGCCCTAAAACTGTACTAGGCTGTGTGTGTTCAATAATTCTGTGATCTATGCTGCAACTGTATATACTTGAGACTTTTGCGTTGTCCAAATTGGTAACCATTTCTTAAAGTGACAGTTTGGTGAGACCTACGTGGGAGTACCCTGAGAACCCACATCTACTTTCTCTTACTTTATGAGTCCCATCCCCAGCTCACGAGCAGTGCTGAGTTAACTGTTCCTCCCAGAACTCACAAGCAACACACACTCAATGAACTGTACCCTGCATCAATCAAGTAGTGGTGGCTGAGCGTGAAGAAGAGTCCAACTGGATACTAATGTTACTTTTCTTTTATTAACGCAGATGCCAGATTTATGTTTTAGCAGGCAGTATAGGCTTTATGGAGTCTAGGACTATTCTTGATGTTTAGAGAATATGAACATAAGAACATACAAAACCACCAGCAGCTTCAGGCCACAATGGCCTACGAGTCTGCTTGAGTGTGCAGCTCAGTTTAGATCCCTGGATCTGCCCCCCCCCCCACTCCTCTTTAAGTCTACCATCTCCACCACAAGTGCTCTCCCCCCTTCCCTTCCTTGTAATGACTCCTCCCATCCTTATTTTCTTCTTCACCCTATCACACCCTCCCACTGAAACTAGCCACTGTATTTGCTGCAACCACCTCCTCTGGCAACTGGTTCTATCTTGACACCACCCTTTCAGTGAAAAAGTGCCTCCTCATTTCCTTCTTAAATCTACCCCCCTCTAGTTTCAGGCTATGCTCCCTTGTTCAACCCTCCATTCTTAAATTAAAGATGCCCTCTGATCCAACCGTGTTCATGCCCTTAAGGTACTTGAAGATCTCTATCATGTCCCCCCTCTCTCTTCTATCCTCCAGGGAGTACATGTTGAGCTCCCTCAGCCTCTCCTTGTATGTTTTGTCCCCCATGCCCTGGATCATTTGGTTGCCCTCCACTGGACTCTCTCCAGTAGTTTGATATCCTTTTTCAGATACGGGCACCAGAACTATACACAGTATTCCAGGTGTGGCCTCACCAGCAACTTTTACAGTGCCAAAATAACATCCTCTCTCCTAGAGGTGATTCCCCTGCCGATGCAGCCCAGCATTTTATTTGCTTTGGCTGCTGCCTTACGGCACTGTGCCGAGTGCTTCATATCACCCTTGACCATTGCTCCAGGGACCTTTTCCTCCTCTGAGGCTGTCACCTCTACACCACCCAACCAGTAACTAGCCCCTGGGTTCCTGGCACTCTGGTGCATTTCTGCACTTCTTAGAATTGAAACCCAACTGCTAGATGCCCGGCCATTTCTCCAGCCCAGCCAGAGCCTCCCTTAAATCCCCTCTTTTATGTTCACCCTCCCACAGGGTTTTGATCCCCTCTGCTAGGTCACCAATAAAGATGTTGAACAGCACAGGTCCGAGTACTGAGCCCTGTGGGACACTGCTGGTTACAGGTCTAGGTTCGGATAGTTCGCCCCCTACCACCACTCTCTGGTTCCTGTCCTACAACTTGTTCTTGACCCACCTGAGCAGTTTTTCACCTATTCCCAGGTCCCTCAGCTTGCTGATCAGCCTGCCATGTGGCACAGAATCGAATGCCTTGCTGAAGTCCAGGTACAGGACGTCCACCACCTGCCCCCTGTCCAATGACCTAGTAACCCAGCCGAAGAAGTCAATCATGTTGGTTTGACAAGATCTCCCCCTGATAAAGACATGCTGCCTGTCGTCTTGGAGACCATTTACCTCAAGGAAGGACACCAGCCTTTCCATTAGAAATGTCCTCCATTATCTTCCCTACTATGGAGGTTAGGCTAACCAGCTTGTAGTTACCCAGCTTGTCCCTGGGACCGCTCTTATGAAGTGGTACTACATGAACTGTTCTCCAGTCCTACGGCACACACCCCTTCTCCAGTGAGGTGTTAATCAGGTCCATCAGTGGGGCTGCTAGTACTCCCGCCAGCAACCTTAGGACCCTCTGGTGTACACCATCTGGGCCCGATGCCTTGTTTGCCCGCAGTTCCCTTAGTCCCCTTAAGACCCTGTCTACCACAATCTCCCCTTCATAATCTCTCCCCCCGGCTCCCCCAATCCTATCCTGTGGCATAGGTCCATCAACTTCCTTAGTGAAGACAGAGCAAAAGTACTCATTTAGTGCCTCTGCTTGATCTGCATCATTTTCTGCCCATCCTCTCTCCCTCTTTATCCTAACAAACCCATCCCTTTGGCTTCTTCTCACCTTACTGTACCGGAAGAAGTTCTTCTCCCCTTCCTTAATCCCCTGCGCCAGTCTTAGTTCTTTCTCAGACTTGGCTGCCCAGACCTCTTTCCCTGCCTCCCAAGATTTTTCTGCATATACCTCTGTGTCCTCCTCCCTCGAGATACACTTATACTTCAGGAAGGCCGCCTGTTTTTCCTTCACCTTCTCTGCCACCCTCCTGTTATACCAGCTAGGTCTCTTGCACCTGGAGCCCTTTTTACGAGTCTTTGTACAAGTGTCTGTAGCCTCTATTAACCCCTTCTTAATGACAGGCCATTTCTGATCCACATCCATCTCTGGTCGGAGCATTGCCAAATGCTCCTCTCATATGTTACCCATTCTAAAGAAGTCCACCTTCTTGAAGTCCACCACCCTAATTTTTGTCTTGGCTGCTTCCTTCCCCATGTTAATGTAAAACCACACCACGCAGTGGTCACTGCCTGCAAGGGGATCCCTCACTTCAACTCCCTGGACATGCTTCCCATCTGATAGCACTAGGTCTAATATGACCTCCTCCCTTGTTGGCTCTGTGACTTCCTGTGTCAGGAAACACTTCTGGATAGCATCCAGGATGACCTGTTCCCTGCAACAGGAGTTAGCTGGGGTGCTCCAGTCTACTCCAGGTAGATTGAAGTCACCTAGTATTACAGTGTTCCCTCTCCCTCCTATCCTCCTGATCTGTTCCCTCAACTCCCTATCCAATTCTTTGCCATGTGATTGTGATCTGTACACCACCCTCACATGAATCCTTCTCCCAGCGGTGTTCTGTAACACGACCCACAGGGCTTCAGTTGTTCCTCCTCCCCTCCTCCCTGATGCACATTATCCCATCCCTTATGTACAACGCCACACCACCTCCCCTCCCTTTTTCTCTGTCCTTCCAATGCAATTGGTACCCTGGGATCTCTAGATCCCAGTCATGGTACTGGGTTGCCCATGTCTTTGAGAGGGCAGCTATGTCTACCGCCCCCTCTGCCATCAGTGCCTGTAAGTCTGCTGCCTTGTTTGCAAGACTTCTTGCTTTCAAGAGCACCACCTTCCAGCGTGACCATCGTCCCTCATTGCTCCTGATCCCTTTGTGTCTTTCCCTCGCTGCCTATCCTTGCTATCCCCTTCCCTCGCCATCTCCCTTCCTTTTGAACCCTTACTGGAGGGAGGCCCAGAGGCCCCCATTACCTAGTGCTGAGTGCCTTGCCCTCTGCTGCTCCCCCCCCTTCAGTTCAAATCTAGCTTATTTGTCAAGTACCTCCCCAGATTGTCTTTCAATCAGGAGCCTTCTGCCCTCCTTACTAAGATGCAGCCTGTCCAGTACATATAGGTCCTTGTGTTCCCAGTTCCTACCCCACTCTCCCAGCAGCCCATACCCATTTGCCTCACACCATCTCCCCAGCTATGCACTAAATTCCTAAATCCTCAGCTTTCTGACAGTACTGGCCCTCAGGACTGGCAGTATCTCCGAGAAAGCTACTGTTTTTGTCCCCCAGCTGCAGATCCTTGCCAGCTCCTTGAACCTTTCCTGCACCACCTTTACTCTGCATCCTGCCAGATCATTGGTGACCAACTGAACCACAATGTGAGGCTTCCCCTGTTCCTGCCCCCACACACTTTGGTATAATTGCTCCCTCCTTCCCTTGCAGTCATGCCTGGCATGCACGCCACCCTCCTGCTGTGTTTTCCTTGTACGCTTGTTACTCCATTATATTTCCTTCAGTATTGAGTCCCCCACTATTATAACCATCCCCCCTTTCCTAACTCCCTCTGTAATAGTGCCTATTCTGTTGCACCGCCTTCATATAGTTCCCTCCATTCTGGCTACCCCCAGAGCATCACCTTTTCCCTGTACCCCAGCTTCCCCCTTCCCTATGCTTACCCCTGCTTAACCTCTGCCTCCCATCCTTTTCACCCCTTGACTCTCCGAAATGTCTCACATTGCCTATGCCTCCCTCCTCACGATCCCCCCACGTTTATCTTGTCCTCCCTCCCTTCCTCCTGACTCATCTGCTCCCCTGTCCCTGTTTACTTTCTTTGACCTCTGTCCCACCTTCTCTCCCCTGTTCCCCTTTTCTAGGTTCATCCTCTGCCTCTCCCTGCTTCCTGATCTCCCCCTCTTCCTCCTGATTGTCCATACCCTGCAATACTGTGAACCTGTTTGAGGTCTTTTTCCCCATGTCTGCAATGCCTTCTGCTACCCATCCCTGCCCCCTCAACCTCCCTCCTTGCCCTGTCTCCCCCCCCCCGCATCCACCCCTCACCACCTTCCATTTCACCTCTTCATTCCCCCCTGGTTCCCATGGCGATGGTGTTCCTTGACCCTGTGGTGTCCTCCTAGATTCCTGCCTTGGTCCCCTCACTGTGCTGCCCAGCTGTGACATCCCCTTATTCCTCCTCCTCCACTGCCCATCTGCCCGACTGCCTCCCCTCCTCATTCCCAGTTCCCATCTCAGCCTCTCTATTTCTTTCCTATGTTGCCCAAGCTGCCTACAGACTAGACATCCCCCTGCCCTCCACATTGTTCCCAGGAAGATGACTGCTCCACACCCGTTACATCTGACCAACATCCCATTCTCCCCCTACATCCCTCCATCTACTATCCCCACCCCACCAACCTTCCTCCATGCTGTTTCTCTCTCTCCCACCCCCTGCTTTCTGGTTGCCACATCCTCCCCAGTATCTATGCTGTCCTTTGTACCCTAACCTTCCCCACTTCAGTTCACTCCCTCTTCATACCCTGCCCCAACGTGGCCTGTGGTTCTCCCTGCAGACTCCCTGCAGATGGCACCTAATCAGACATCACACTCCTGCTTCATGGCACTCAGATGCCACCTAGTCAGACACCACACTTCTGCTTTGTGGCACTCACACTTCGAGGTTGCTCACATAAGGGATCACTAGGCCCCCTGGGAAATATATAGTGACTCCAGGTGCCCTACTGGCCTGGACAAATCTTATGACGTCTGTCTTCCACTCCCTCACGTCCGTCCCCCACCCTTCCTCTCTCGGCTTCCTTCCACCTCCAAATCCCCATAAATCACCCCAAATCCTTTTTATCTGCCCCACATTTGTTTTTATCAGCACAATTTATCACATAATGCTCTCTCAAAAAATCACTTAGCTGCCCTTAGGTCCGTTGCTCTACCTGCTCGCTCCACTGCTGTGACACATACTGCAGGGACTACAAATATGGCTCCCTTTTAACAGCCTTGACTCCTGCCCCCCCCCCCACAGGGACCAATACATACTACATGGTTTTCAGACTTGTGCTAATCTATAGAGATTTCCCTTGCACTATATTACCCAGGATACCCTTTGAGTTTTTGTTTCTTCATAGTGAAACTCGTTTTGTTACACTATCTTGTTATTATTGTTATGGAAGAATGTGTGGCAATGAGCTGAAACATCAATAAAAAAATCATAAAAAAATAGTAGCACACTGGTAAGGTGCAAAACGACAAAAATTAGAATCATTGATATGTGTAGTTTCCGTAACAGCTTACCATTATGTAACCCCCCTGCAAATGGGGGTTCCCAAAAGACTTCCAGGAGCTTGCTTGAATGCTCCAAGCCTGAATGGTGTTTGGCATTTAAGCCATTTATCAGTGAGTGTTTTTAGAACCTCTGGTACTGTCTCTTTAAGAGCTGTCTGCTTGCAGACATAATTAGTTTGTATGGGGGGACTGTGTGCTTCTCTGAGTACCACTCGAGCTGCTGCCAATTCACTTCATTTTTTGCAGTCACTAGGAGTGCAAAGGGAACCTATCTGAAAGATGTAACTGTTTGCCAGAAATTATTTAGCGTAATAATGAAATTACAGTTTGTCTAACCTGCTTTCTTTGCAGTCAGAACTGTGTCTGCTAGTTCCCCATTCTAGTTTTGAACTGCTGAACTGGACCAATCAGTGTGGGGTAAGCTAGCTCTAAAATGGTGCCTTGGACGAATCAGAACTTGGACTCATAATCTGAGCCAGCCACAAGAGGATTGTATGGGCAGTGACTCTGGGAGATGTAGTTTAGACTTCAGTGCCTTTTTGGACCAACAGCAGCAGTCTATTGTGAGTGACAGCCAATCCAGTCAAGAACTGGGAGGAACTCAAAGGAAGTGCCCAGTTTTGTCGGTTGGAGTTTCAGTTGAGCTTTGGCAGTGAAGAAGGAAGGAGCCCTGTGCTTTTTCAGTGTGCAGTTTTAGTCAAAAAAAGCGTGTATGAGGCCCAGAGTTCGGTCTGCAGCTTGTGTAACAACTTGTTAGGACTGAATCCATCCTGTGAAAAGAATCAAAGGATCTCTGAAGAGTGAAACCAGGCTCACCCTGTGAAGACTGGAGAAATTGCTGAAAATTGCACTCGGTCTGTCAGAGAACTGAATCTGCTGTGTGTTCTCCGGGTATTGTGCAGTAATTGCGATCGGGATACAGATGCAGCCTGCCTGGTATAGTGCTTTCTTTTATATGGATGTGTGAAGAGGTTTGTGTACCTCAAGTGAGCCCTGCTGACATTGAAGGACCCTATCTTATTTGGAGGTCGTGAGTACTAATTCAGAGTAGCTCCCTGTTGAATTGCCACATTAAATCCAAATGGAATTACTGTACTGCTGACTGTTTAATTCTCCTTTTCTCTGTGTGAAAGGGCCCCTACCAGCTGCCACGGTTTGGACTAGCCACTAGGGCTTGGGTACCCAGGGACAGTAACTGATAGGGATAGGCCTGTGCACAGAGCCATAGGTAGATTATTAGAGTGATAAGCTAATTAACCTGATTTCCCCCTGTCCTTGTTATATCCCCCTAAATAAATCAGAGCTGCTTGTTTCAGCAAAGTTATACTGCCTGAGGTATTTGTCTATGTTAAGTACTGTACTGTGACTGTTGCACTGTATCTCATTTCACAGGAGGTCCCAGTGCGGAACCAGACCTGGGGGTAAGTGTATACTGTGAAGGTAATTCTGATATATTGTGTTGGGCCACTAAGTGGGAAGAAAGGGGGTTGCAGTGTCCCAGAGGGCTGTGACCAAGTTAGTTTAACTATTGCAAACCCTGACCTCTGGGTGGAGGCACCGCCATTGGATCAGTCCCTCAACCTGTTAGTAGCAAATCAGGCAGGGTAGTAGCCCCTGGGATAAGCGCCATCTAGGGTTACATCTTGGAGCTCAACGCTGGGATTGTGTGTCCTCAGTGGCCATATTTACTAAACCACTGTTAAGAAAAAATGGGTACCCGACAGAAGTGGCTGCACCGCTGGTGGAGTGGTGTACTGGGAGGAGATCGACCCCAAAATGCTATGCTTATCCTGGACATCCCCTGGGTATCAATACGGACACTGTGCAGGGAGTACTTTCAAGGTGGAAGGTTTACAAAACCCTGTGGTGGTGGGTCGGCATGCTAATCTGCTCACCACACTTTCCTGGCCCTAGTAGAGTTTAAGGATCCCATAGATAGCTCCAAAGTGCCACAGACCATTACCCCAGAGGAGCCCTCACTGCTTGGAGTGATAACTAAGGACAGTAAAGACCGGGGAATCAGCCCCACTACTATCTGAAACTTTTGAGGAGAAATTTGATGAATGGTTGCTGGGAGAGGAAAACTGTGGAGGACTTGAAGAAACTATTCTTGCCACCTGGGGTCTTCCTCCCCAACACCCTCTCCTGCTCAGTGCCGTAATGGTGGCTGAACCAATGCAGACTCCTATTTCTGCACCTGCCATTAGTCACGACTCTTACCGAAGGTTGAGGATCTTCTCTGGCACCTCCCACCCCAAGGGGAGGATGACTGGGAGACCTGGATAGACTATGTTGCCCCAAGTGCTAGAATGGCAATACTCGGAGGCGGCGAAGGAGGTTGGTGAGAGCCTCCGAGGTCCTGCCCTGGCTACCATCCGTGCTAAACGGGCCAGTAACCCTGAAGCGACTGCACAGGCCTATCTTGAGGCCTTGGAGAATGTGTATGGAGCCCAGATTCTGATGAGGACCTATGGTGGAGAGTAAGAAATGCACAGCAGTACCAAGGGGAGTTGTTGTCTGTGTATGTCTCGGCTGGAAAATTTTTGCAAGAATGCCTCAGAAAGGGTGGTTTGCCAGCGATTGAACTGGACCGAACCAGACTGGACAGAATCCTTAAGTCTGCCCCTTCTCAGAACTGCTGTTGCTTCATTCGCCTGGCAAATCGACTGAATCCCCACCCTCCTATGATGTGTTAATGAGAGAAATTGAGGAGTTGAGAAAAGCGACCTCGGAGGTACCTGCACCAACAGCTGTGGCTACGACCCGAGTGACTGAGGGTGACCCATCAAGTGAAGTTCAGGGGCAGAGGTTGACAGTCAATGAGGTGCTCTGACAAGGAAAAGATATGCCACAAAGGCGAACTGTTGAGAGAGATCCGGGAATTCGAAAACAGTCCCTTTATGAAGCCACGCCTGCAATGCAGACCCTGACCTATATCCGACTGCATCTGCTATGGGGTGGGGGTCCCACCCATGTATCTCCTGCTGATAGCAGCTCCAAACTCAATTCCTTGACCATGGAAGTGGAGAAACTGACGAGATGTCTCAAATGCTTATCACGCCGCAGACAGAGATGGCACCCAGGTTTCCAGTTAGTAATACCCCGCCCTGGCTCCCAGTGTGGCGCCTCGGCCAGCTCAAACTCCAGAAAGTATGTTTTGCTATAATTGTGGGAAAGATGGGCACATGAAAAGGAATGCCAGTCCCAAAAGACACTGACAAAGTTGCATATAGGCTACAAGGAGAGCTAGGAGAAGAAATCAGTGGTTAAGAGGTGCACGACATGATCCCAGTGAGGGCACCAAAATGCTAATTCACGTCCTTTTGTGGCAAGGTCAGTTGCCCAGGCCCCACTACCGCCTCTCCAGACTGGTCCAGAATAGTGGGTCCCTCCATGGAGACCACTGTAAAGGTGAATGGAGTGTCTACAAGAGCTGTATTAGACAGTGGCTCCCAAGTGACAATTATGTTCCAGGATTGGTATCAGAAGCATTTGTCAGGCGTACCCTTACAACCATTAGAAGGACTGCATGTATGGGGTTAAGTGAGAAGGCCTACCCTATTCGGGTATATCAATTTGGCTGTCTTTCCCCACCTCCGTGGCTGGAGTGGCCGAACAAGTGAGACCCTAGCCTTAGTGTGTCCCCACTGGACTGTATGATGGTGTCCCCTTGTTGATTGGAACAAATGCTCATATGTTTGGAAGGCTGGCACAGTTGTGTTATGAAAACAGGGGTCAAAGACTAGTAGAGCTTTAAGAGTTCCGGCTTTAATTAAGAAGGCCTATAAGGCACAGAGAGATGCTGAAAAACAGAACCAGAGGAACCGGTGGAATTGTATGGAAGAAGGATCCTCAGTCTCTGATCCTGGCGCAAATGCCCAGTGTACCTTACAGGAGAGTCCGTATCAGAAAGGATGTTAAGAATAAAATATTAATGTTGGATGCACCAGGCGGATGGAAAATTGCAAGAGGACTGCTGGTCAAGCCTAGTATTTTGCCGCTAGAGCCCATGCTTATGCCAGAGGGTAATGGTCCAAGTTCATAATGTGTCTGAAAGAGACATTCGAGTAAACAGAGGTTGCATCCTGGCTAATGTGCATTGTGCAGACACTGCAGTGCTACCCAGCAGCAAGAGTTCAAGGAAGAATGACAGAGTAACGCCTGACTTGTTTGATTTGGCGACTCCCACTGCCAGCTGAATGAAAAGTGAGGATCAGTGAGAAGCTTACCAGAGAGACCAGGTGTTTTCTTTAAAGGAATGGGATGTAGGATGCGTGCAAGGAGCTGAGCACAATATCCGGCTGCATGACGAAAGACCATTTCGTGAGAGGTCTCGACGCCTGGCACCTGCTGACATAGATGATGTGAGACGGCATCTGCAAGAGATGTTAGCTGCTGGTGTAATACAAGAATCCAGAAGCCCTTATGCTTCCCCATTGTGGTAGTGAGGAAAAAGAATGGAACAGTAAGGATGTGTGGATTATCGCACTAAACCGGGGACTATCCTGATCAGTACACAATGCCCGCATTCAGGATGCTTTGGACTGCCTAAGCGAGGAGCAAGTGGTTCTCTGTGCTGGATCTCCGCGGTGGGTACTACCAGATCCCGATGGCCCCAGAGGACCGTGAGAAGGCGGCCTTTATCTGTCCGCTTGGCTTCTATGAATTCATGAGGATGCCTCAAGGTTTCAGGTGCCCCAGCCACTTTTCAACGATTGATGGAGGCGTGCAGTGGGGACATGAACTTACTAGAGTGCCTGGTATACCTAGATGATTTTATTGTGTTTGGCAGCTCACTGGAGGAACCTGAGAGCAGATTATTTAAGGTATTGGACCGACTGGAGGACTTTGGCCTTAAACTGTCCATTGATAAGTGTCAATTCTTTCAAACATCAGTAAAGTATGTGGGACACATAGTATCCACGAGGAATAGAGACCGACCAAGTAAAGTTGAGGCCTTGACCACCTGGCCACAGCCAAAAATCTAAAGAACTGCAAGATTCCTGGGATTCTGTGGTTATTATCGACTTCATCAAGGACTATTCAAGAGTGATCGCCCTTTACTTAACCTTACTCAAGGGTATCCCCAACCCACAAAAATACCAAAAGTCAGCGTCCTCAAGACTGAAAGAGTGTATTTTCATCCGAGTGAAGTATTTGGGGCCGCTGGACTCCTGATTATGAGACTGCTTTTCATGAGATCATATATCAACTACCCATGCTCCAGTGCTGGCCTATGCGATCCAAGAAAACCTTACGTCCTGCACACTGATGCTAGCTTGCAAGGGTTGGGGCTGTGTTGTACCAAGAGCACGAGAATGGCCTGAGACCAGTGGCCTTTGCCAGTAGAAGCCTGACCCCATCCGAAAAGAACTATCCTGTACATAAGTTAGAGTTCCTAGCTTTGAAGTGGGCTATTGTTGACCAATTCCATGAGTACTTGTATGGGGCTAAAATACTAGTAAAAACTGACAATAATCCTTTGACCTATGTGCAGACCTCAGCTAAGTTGGATGCCACTGGCCATAGGTGGCTTTCTGCATTATCTACATATGACTATGCTCTCAAATACCGAGCAGGTCTGAACCACATAGATGCTGATGCTCTCTCCCGGAGGCCTGTTCCCCAGAATGATTGGGTCCAATTGGCAGAACCTGACATTCGGGCACTCTGCCGGAAGTTTGACAGGGAGGAACAAATGTCCACGGACGCAGTGGACTGCATGGTGGATTGCTTGGGACCCTCTGAGAATTGCATACCTGCTGCTTATTGCCACTTTTCTGCAATAGACATTGGTGCACTGCCTCAGCTGGACAATGACAGTATCGGCGGGCTCAATCCGCGATCCCATGATCAAAGCAGCTTTAGAAGCCCTCTATGCAGGAAAAGATGTGTCCAAATTACGCTCCACTGATTTGAGAACTGCACTGTTATACAAAGAAGGTCCTAAGTTGAAACTGATCAATAAACTGTTATACAGAGAAACAGTAGACAGAGGGGACAAGTAGACAAACAACAACTAGTGCTGCCCACTGCTTTTGAGACTCAGTACTGAGGTCCTTGCACAACCACATGGGGCACCTTGGTATAGACAGAACACTTGACTTGGTGAGATCCAGATTCTATTGGCCTAAGATGGGGGCTGATGTGGAGCAACACATTCGAACTTGTAGTCGCTGCTTACAGAGAAAGCTTTGCCCCAGAGGGCTGCCCCTTGTTAACATCACCACCAGTGCACCCATGGAGCTGGTCTGTATTGATTTTCTGAGTTTGGAGTCAGATCAAAGAAATATCAGTAATGTGCTGGTGGTCACTGACCATTTCACGAGATATGCCCAAGCTTTCCCACCAAAGACCAGAAAGCATCCACTGTGGCCAAAGTACTTGTAGAAAACTTTTTGTTCACTATGGGGCTCCACAAAGAATCCATTCTGATCAAGGGAGAGACTTTGAGAGTCATCTGATCAAAGAGATGCTTTCTCTGTGGGAGTCACAGTCCAGAACCACTCCTTACCACCCCAGGGGACCCACAGCCTGAGCGTTTCAACCGCATTTGCTAGATATGCTAGGCACCCTGCACCCAAAGGACAAGCCTAGATGGAGCCAACAAATTAGCACCCTGGTACATGCTTATAACTGCACCAAAGTGATGCCATGGTTCTCCCCTACCGCCTGATGTTTGGAAGAAGCTCGACTACCAGTAGATGTGTGTTTTGGGGTCTCTCCTGATGGGGTTCAAGCTGACAACTATTTACAGTATGTGCAAAGTTAAAGGCCCAGCTAACTCATGCGTACAACTGGCTCAAACCATGGCTGCCAAAAGAAATCTGGCCAACAAAGAAAGGTATGATAAAAGGTGAAGCACAGGAACTCCAGGAGGGAGATCGGGTATTACTAAGAAATCTGGGACTGCATGAAAGCACAAGATTGCTGACAGATGGCACCATCTCCCTCACATTGTAGTGGGCAAACTAGATGATCTGCCAGTATACAAAGTAAGGCCTGAGAATAATTCAAAAGATGTAAAAACAATGCATAGAAATCATTTACTGCCCATTGGACAAATCTTAATTGAGTCTGAGCCCTGAGATGCCCCTCTGGACCAGTGACTAGAGCTGCTGCTAAGAAAAGATCAAGAAAGTCTGCACTACAGAAGCAAAGTTAAAGTGTTCCCTCCACAAGTCCCAGTTGAGCATGACTGTCAGTCCATATCGGAAGAAAGTGAGTGACTTTGAATACTATCCTTCTTCACGAACTGAGTCAATTGTTTGGGGCAATCCCTAGTCAATACTGGAGATGAAGCTGGGCCTTCTGGACTGTCTAAGCCCCAGCTTCATCCTGGAGCCAATGCTCCCAGAAAGTGAAGTGCAAAGCATCAGATCAGATGAAATGGAATCATTGTGCATGGTTGAACTGTTTGAGCTTTCAGGGAGGAAAATGATAGATTGGGGCAGACTGGTGATACCGCGAACAAGAAGAGTATTTTGAGTGCCCTGACAGTCCACTGCCAGTGTCCAAAGCTCTCCATGCGAGCCAAATGTTGTGGACTCAGAAACTGTAACTCCTGGAGCTGAAAGTGCCCCAAGTTCTAGCCTCTACCCCATGGAGACTCCCCTGACAAGTGAGGACAATGCTGAAAATGAGGCTCAGAGTGCAGAGACTATAACAGTTCCCCTAGAAAGACTGGTCGAGCTGTAAAGCCTGTGGTGCACCTCAGTTATGATTCACTTGGGAGGCCTGTGGACTTGCCTCTCAATGTTGTCCATAAAGTGTATGTGTCCCAGTGCATTGCCCAAACTGAGCATCAGTGCTAACTCAAGTTACTTGTGTTGCCCTCTAAGTATGGTGCCCTTGCCCCATCCAGCCCCAAGGTAACTGATAGGAAGGGCCCCTCTCTTCAGGTTTCATGTACAAGAGGTAATAACTTGAGTTATGGTACAATGTGTATGTAATACTGTGTAAAGAGTGACGTACTGCAATGTTTCAGAAATGTGTTCTTGGTAAAATGATATATTGACTGATGATTACATGTGCGAGCCTAATGCAAATGTATATGGTTGCAGTTGAAACTCATGGGGGTACTTGCTTGACGCGGACGTCAAGCTTTCCAAACCAGGAAGGGTGTAACCCCCTGCAAATGGGGGTTCCCAAAGACTTCAGGAGCTTGCTTGAATGCTCCAAGCCTGAATGGTGTTTGGCATTTAAGCCATTTATCAGTGAGTGTTTTAGAACCTCTGGTACTGTCTCTTTAAGAGCTGTCTGCTTGCAGACATAATTAGTTTGTATGGGGGACTGTGTGCTTCTCTGAGTACCACTCGAGCTGCTGCCAATTCACTTCATTTTGCAGTCACTAGGAGTGCAAAGGGAACCTATCTGAAAGATGTAACTGTTTGCCAGAAATTATTTAGAGTAATAATGAAATTACAGTTTGTCTAACCTGCTTTCTTTGCAGTCAGAACTGTGTCTGCTAGTTCCCATTCTAGTTTTGAACTGCTGAACTGGACCAATCAGTGTGGGGTAGCTAGCTCTAAAATGGTGCCTTGGACGAATCAGAACTTGGACTCATAATCTGAGCCAGCCACAAGAGGATTGTATGGGCAGTGACTCTGGGAGATGTAGTTTAGACTTCAGTGCCTTTTGGACCAACAGCAGCAGTCTATTGTGGTGACAGCCAATCCAGTCAAGAACTGGGAGGAACTCAAGGAAGTGCCCAGTTTTGTCGGTTGGAGTTTCAGTTGAGCTTTGGCCGTGAAGAAGGAAGGAGCCCTGTGCTTTTCAGTGTGCAGTTTTAGTCAAAACGTGTGTAAGGCCCAGAGTTCGGTCTGCAGCTTGTGTAACAGCTTGTTAGGACTGAATCCGTCCTGTGAAAAGAATCAAAGGATCTCTGAAGAGTAAACCAGGCTCACCCTGTAGAAGACTGGAGAAATTGCTGAAAATTGCACTCGGTCTGTCAGGAACTGAATCTGCTGTGTGTTCTCCCGGTATTGTGCAGTAATTGCGATCGGGATACAGATGCAGCCTGCCTGGTATAGTGCTTTCTTTTATATGGATGTGTGAAGAGGTTTGTGTACCTCAAGTGAGCCCTGCTGACATTGAAGGACCCTATCTTATTTGGAGGTCGTGAGTACTAATTCAGGGTAGCTCCTGTTGATTGCCACATTAAATCCAAATGGAATTACTGTACTGCTGACTGTTTAATTCTCCTTTTCTCTGTGTGAAAGGGCCCTACCAACTGCCACGGTTTGGACTAGCCACTAGGGCTTGGGTACCCCAGGGACAGTAACTGATAGGGATAGGCCTGTACGCAGAGCCATAAATGAATTATTAGAGTGATAAGCTAATTAACCTGATTTCCCCTGTCCTTGTTATATCCCCTAAATAAATCAGAGCTGCTTGTTTCAGCAAAGTTATACTGCCTGAGGTATTTGTCTATGTTAAAGTACTGTACTGTGACTGTTGCACTGTATCTCATTTCACAGGAGGTCCCAGTGCGGAACCAGACCTGGGGGTAAGTGTATACTGTGAAGGTAATTCTGATATATTGTGTGGGCCACTAGTGGGAAGAAAGGGGGGTTGCAGTGTCCCAGAGGGCTGTGACCAAGTTAGTTTAACTATTGCAAACCCTGACCTCTGGGTGGAGGCACCCGCCATTGGATCCAGTCCCCTCAACCTGTTAGTGGCAAATCAGGCAGGGGTAGTAGCCCCTGGGATAGCGCCATCTAGGGGTTACAATTAGAATCAAGGTTGTGAAAAACCCTGACAATGTGAACATTGTAGACTTGACTTGAAAGCTGTTCAAACCTGGTTCAACTCCAGTTCAAAAACTGTAATCTTAGAGAATGTTTTATAATTTGGAGGTATGAACCTTAGTACAAATCTCAAGGTTCAGATTTGTTCAACAGCTTGGAGAGGTTCAATTTGGAAGTTTTCAGTATCTCTTCCCAAAAATTGTTTCTGTTTGAAAAGAAATGATCCCCCAGCCCCAAGCCTTAAAGTTGACTGAACCATCTGATTAGCTTGAATTAAAGCATGTGCCACCTTCTCTCAGTATACAAAGTGTAATCCCTTTTTCTGAGCTCTAATTTAGGCCCCCTATAAAACACCGAAAATCAGACATAAACCTACCCACTCAAAAAAAAAACTTTTTTAATGAAAAGACCTCCTGCATTACATTGTATTAAGAAAAACAGAAATTACTTTCTATGAATGCCAAGAGAATCAAACTTTACAGAATTATTTACTAGGAGATGTATAGGCTGACTTGAAAGAGAACCACAACCGTCAAAACCTAACTGGTGCTAGCTGATTGATTAAATATGTGTTTCTGCCAGTTCAGAATGAGTTTATTTTAAAGAGGTGGCATATGAAATCCAGGCCGGGATCTCCTGCCACTTATTACAACCAATTCCTCATTCTGGTATGTGCTAGAGCTTGCCCTAGACACAACAGGTGCTTTGAAATTGGGAGGAGGCCTTTCTGTCAGGGAGGAAGTCAGTTTGCTCCCACCCCATTCCTTTAGGCTGCACACCATTTTGCAAGTAATAAGCCTGATGGGGAGTACACTAAAGTAGTAATGATGCATGCCCCAAGGGGCATACTAAGGCAAGAGTCCGAAGGCTGAGTGTCCTTATGCCTGTTAGAAGTACGTTGTTAACTTGGTAATGCACACCCCATCGTGGCTTACTGTGCTTATAAAATGACTTATTGTAGGTAGTAAGGTTTTCTAATCTTCATGAGATCTGGTCTCTGATAATGCATTGTTAGTATTTTAATGCATGGTCATGTGACAGCTGTCATCCTGTGAGGTCTCTGGATTTATCCTTACCATTTTATAAATAAATTTAATTCATTAGCCTGAGTCCCTTCCCATAACAATCATACCTCCCTCCAGCAGCAAGGGATAACAAGCATCTGGCTCTGCAGGAGATTTTAGCCATGCTATAGTGCTCTTTAGGCTGCTTACCACCAGGTACAGTTGCAGCAAATGACATGGTCAGATATTTCCTGAAATTTCTGTGATACCATAGATACACAGGCAGATAAGGGCCGATGGCCAACTCAGTCTGCCCATTTGAGCTTGTAAGTTCACTTTAAGTTTTTCTAGAAGTCTGTTGCTCCTTACTCCTGACCTCCAGGATCCCCTTATATCTATCCCATGCATTCTTAAATCCCGTGATTGTTTCAGCCCCCACCACTTCCTCAGTTAAGGTTTTCCACCTGTCCACCACCCTTTCTGTGAAGAATTTCTTTCTTACATTTACTCTGAATCACCCTCGCTCCAACTTCATCCCATGCCCTCTAGTTCTGCAACATCTTTTTCACTGGAAAATAGTGTTTTCCTGCACCCTTTTCCTCCCCGTAAGGTACTTTTATGTCACTATCATATCCCCTCTCTCCCTTCTCTCCTCCAGGGAGTACATATTCAAGTCCTTCAGCCTGTCCTCATAGGACTTGTGATGTAATCCTTGTACCATCTTTGTTGCCCTCCTCTGAGCCTTCTCCATTCTGTCTATGTCCTTACAAAGGTAAGGTCTCCAGAACTGGACACTGTACTCCAGCCTCACTAGCGTCTTGTATAGTGGAATTATGACCTCCCTTTTCATCGCAGCATCCTATTTGTTTTATCTGCCACCTTGTCGCACTGTTTCCCTACCTTGAGGTCATCAGAGATGTTACCTCCAAGGTCCCTTTCCTGCTTGGTGCATGTTATATCCTCACCTCCCAACTGTTATATTGTGCCAGGGTTTTTGTGCCCCATATGCATCATTTTGCACTTTTTTGCATTAAATTTCAACTGCCAAACCGTTGAAACATAAAAACATAGAAGTTGACGGCAAATAACGACCGCAACGCCCATCCAGTCTGCCCATTTTTTTCTACCTTATGTGTAACCCCTAGATGGCGCTATCCAGGGGCTACTACCCTGCCTGATTGCCACTAACAGGTTGAGGGCCTGGATCCAATGGCGGGTGCCTCCACCCAGAGGTCAGGGTTTGCAATAGTTAAACTAACTTGGTCACAGCCCTCTGGGACACTGCAACCCCTTTCTTCCCACTAGTGGCCCACACAATATATCAGAATTACCTTCACAGTATACACTTACCCCCAGGTCTGGTTCGGCACTGGGACCTCCTGTGAAATGAGATACAGTGCAACAATCACAGTACAGTACTTTAACATAGACAAATACCTCAGGCAGTATAACTTTGCTGAAACAAGCAGCTCTGATTTATTTAGGGGGATATAACAAGGACAGGAAATCAGGTTAATTAGCTTATCACTCTAATAATCTACCTATGGCTCTGGCAGGCCTATCCCTATCAGATTACTGTCCCTGGGTACCCAAGCCCTAGTGGCTAATTCAAACCGTGGCAGCTGGTGGGGCCCTTTCACCTAGAGAAAGGAGAATTAAACAGTCAGCAGTACAGTAATTCCATTTGGATTTAATGTGGCAATTCAACAAGGAGCAACCCTGAATTAGTACTCACGACCTCCAAATAAGATAGGGTCCTTCAATGTCAGCAAGGCTCACTTGAGGTACACAAACCTCTTCACAATCCATATAAAAAGTACTATACCAGGCAGGCTGCATCTGTATCCCGATCGCAATTACTGCACAATACCGGAGAACACACAGCAGATTCAGTTCCTGACAGACCGAGTTACAATTTTCAGCAATTCTTCCAGTCTTCTACAGGGTGAGCCTGGTTTCTACTCTTCAGAGATCCTTTGATTCTTTTCACAGGACCAGTTCAGTCCTAACAAGCTGTTACACAAGCTGCAGACCCGGAACTCTGGGCCTTACACACGTTTTTTGACTAAAACTGCACACTGAAAAGCACAGGGCTCCTTCCTTCTTCACTGCCAAAGCTCAACTGAAGCTCCAACCGACAAAACTGGGCACTTCCTTTGAGTTCCTCCCAGTTCTTGACTGGATTGGCTGTCACTCACAATAGACTGCTGCTGTTGGTCCAAAAGGCACTGAAGTCTAAACTACATCTCCCAGAGTCACTGCCCATACACAATCCTCTTGTGGCTGGCTCAGATTATGAGTCCAAGTTCTGATTCGTCAAGGCACCATTTTAGAGCTAGCTTACCCCACTGATTGGTCCAGTTCAGCAGTTCAAAACTAGAATGGGGAACTAGCAGACACAGTTCTGACTGCAAAAGCAGGTTAGACAAACTGTAATTTCATTATTACTCTAAATAATTTCTGGCAACAGTTACATCTTTCAGATAGGTTCCTTTGCACTCCTAGTGACTGCAAAAATGAAGTGAATTGGCAGCAGCTCAAGTGGTACTCAGAAGCACACAGTCCCCCATACAAACTAATTATGTCTGCAAGCAGACAGCTCTTAAAGACAGTACCAGAGGCTCTAAAACACTCACTGATAAATGGCTTAAATGCCAAACACCATTCAGGCTTGGAGCATTCAAACAAGCTCCTGGAAGTCTTTTGAAACCCCATTTGCAGGGGTTACACCCTTCCTGGCCTGGGAAAGCTTGGCGTCGCGTCAAGCAAGTACCCATAAGTTTCAACTGCAACCATATACATTTGCATTAGGCTCGCACATGTAATCATCAGTCAATATATCATTTTACCAAGAACACATTTCTGAAACATTGCAGTGACATCACTCTTTACAGTATTACATACACATTGTACCATAACTCAAGTTATTACCTCTTGTACATGAAACCTGAAGAGGGGCCCTTCCCTATCAGTTACCTTGGGGCTGGGACGGGGCAAGGGCACCATATGAAGGGCAACACAAGTAACTTGGAGTTAGCACTGACGCTCAGTTTGGGCAATGAGCTCGGGGAACATACACTCCTTTATGGACAACATTGAGAGGCAAATCCACAGGCCTCCCAAGGGAATCATAACTGAGGTGCACCACAGGCTTTACAGCTCAGCCAGTCTTTCTGGGGAACTGTTACAGTCTCTGCACTCTGAACCTCATTTCAGCATTCCACACTTGTCAGGAGTCTCCATGGGGTAGAGGCTAGAACTTGGGGCACTTTCAACTCCAGGGTTACAGTTTCTGAGTCCACAACATTTGGCTGCATGGAGGCTTTCGGACACTGGCAGTGGACTGTCAGGGCACTCAAAATACTCTTCTTGTTCGGTGTATCACCAGTCTGCCCCAATCTATCATTTTCCTCCCTGAAAGCTCAAACAGTTCAACCATGACAATGATTCATTTCATCTGATCTGATGCTTTGCACTTCACTTTCTGGGAGCATTGGCTCCAGGGATGAAGCTGGGGGCTTAGACAGTCCAGAAGGCCCAGTTTGTCTCCAGTATTGACTAGGGGATTGCCCGAAACAATTGACTCAGTTCGTAAGAAGGATAGTATTCAAAGTCACTCTCCTTTCTTCCGATATGGACTGACAGTCATGCTCAACTGGGACTTGTGGAGGGAACACTTTAACTTTGCTTCTGTAGGTGCAGACTTTCTTGATCTTTTCTTAGCAGCAGCTCTAGTCACTGGTCCAGAGGGCATCTTCTGGGGCTCAGACTCAATTAAGATTTGTCCAATGGGCAGTAAATGATTTCTATGCATTGTTTTTACATCTTTTGAATTATTCTCAGGCCTTACTTTTGTACACTGGCAGATCATCTAGTTTGCCCACTACAATGTGAGGGAGATGGTGCCATCTGTCAGCAATCTTGTACTTGCCATGCAGTCCCAGATTTCTTAGCAATACCGATCTCCCTCCTGGAGTTCCTGTGCTTTCACCTTTTTATCATACCTTTCTTTGTTGGCCAGATTTCTTTTTGGCAGCCATGGTTTGAGCCAGTTAGTGCGCATGAGTTAGCTGGGCCTTTAACTTTTTGCATACTGTAAATAGTTGTCAGCTTGAACCCCATCAGGAGAGACCCCAAAACACACATCTACTGGTAGTAGAGCTTCTCTTCCAAACATCAGGCGGTGAGGGAGAATCCAGTGGCATCACTTTTGGTGCAGTTATAAGCATGTACCAGGGTGCTAATTGTTGGCTCCATCTAGGCTTGTCCTTTGGGTGCAGGGTGCCTAGCATATCTAGAAAAGTGCGGTTGAAACGTTCAGGCTGTGGGTCCCCTGGGGTGGTAAGAGTGGTTCTGGACTTTCGCACTCCCCACAGAAAGCATCTCTTTGATCAGGCGACTCTCAAAGTCTCTCCCTTGATCAGAATGGATTCTTTGTGAGCCCATAGTGAACAAAAAGTTTTCTCACAAGTACTTTGGCTACAGTGGATGCTTTCTGGTCTTTGGTGGGAAAGCTTGGCATATCTCGTGAAATGGTCAGTGACCACCAGCACATTACTGATATTTCTTTGATCTGACTCAAACTTAGAAAATCAATACAGACCAGCTCCATGGGTGCACTGGTGGTTATGTTAACAAGGGGCAGCCCTCTGGATAAAACTTTCCTCTGTAATAGCGACTACAAGGATTCGAATGTGTTGCTCCACATCAGCCCCCATCTTTAGGCCAATAGAATCTGGATCTCACCAAGTCAAGTGTTCTGTCTATACCAAGGTGCCCCATGTGGTTGTGCAGGACCTCAATACTGAGTCTCGAAAGGCAGTGGGCAGCACTAGTTGTTGTTTGCTACTTGTCCCCTCTGTCTACTGTTTCTCTGTATAACAGTTTATTGATCAGTTTCAACTTAGGACCTTCTTTGTATAACAGTGCAGTTCTCAAATCAGTGGGCGTAATTTGGACACATCTTTTCCTGCATAGAGGGCTTCTAAAGCTGCTTTGATCATGGGATCGCGAGTTGAGCCGCTTGAATACTGTCATTGTCCAGCTGAGGCAGTGCACCAATGTCTATTGCAGAAAAGTGGCAATAAGCAGCAGGTATGCAATTCTCAGAGGCTCCCAAGCAATCCACCATACAGTCCTGCGTCGTGGACATTTGTTCCTCCTGTCAAACTTCCCGACAGAGTGCCGAATGTCAGGTTCTTGCCAGTCGGACCCAATCATTCTGGGGAACAGGCCTCCGGGAGAGCATCAGCATCTATGTGGTTCAGACCTGCTCGGTATTCAGAGCATAGTCATATATAGATAATGCAGAAAGCCACCTATGGTCAGTGGCATCCAACTTAGCTGAGGTCTGCACATAGGTCAAAGGATTATTGTCAGTTTTACTAGTATTTTAGCCCCATACAAGTACTCATGGAATTGGTCAACAATAGCCCACTTCAAAGCTAGGAACTCTAACTTATGTACAGGATAGTTCTTTCGGATGGGGTCAGGCTTCTACTGGCAAAGGCCACTGGTCTCAGGCCATTCTCGTGCTCTTGGTATCAACACAGCCCCCAACCCTGCAAGCTAGCATCAGTGTGCAGGGCGTAGGGTTTTCTTGGATCGGCATAGGCCAGCACTGGAGCATGGGTAAGTTGATATATGATCTCATGAAAAGCAGTCTCACAATCAGGAGTCCAGCGGGCCCCAAATACTTCCTCGGATGAAAATACACTCTTTCAGTCTTGAGGATGCTGACTTTGGTATTTTTGTGGGTTGAGGGATACCCTTGGTAAGGTTAAGTAAAGGCGGATCTTGAATAGTCCTTGATGGGCATAATAACCACAAGTCCAGGAATCTTTGCAGTTCTTTTTAGATTTTTGGGCTGTGGCCAGGTGGTCAAGGCCTCAACTTTGCTTGGGTAGGTCTCTATTCCTCGGTGGATACTATGTGCCCCACATACTTTACTGATGTTTGAAAAATTGACATTATCAATGGACAGTTTAAGGCCAAAGTCCTCCAGTCGGTCCAATACCTTAAATAATCTGCTCTCATGTTCCTCCAGTGAGCTGCCAAACACAATAACATCATCTAGGTACACAGGCACTCTAGTAAGTTCATGTCCCCACTGCGCTCCATCAATCGTTGAAAGTGGCTGGGGCACCTGAAATCCCTTTGAGGCATCCTCATGAATTCATAGAAGCCAGCCCGGACAGATAAAGGCTGTCTTTTCACGGTCCTCTGGGGCCATCGGGATCTGATAGTACCCTACCGCGGAGATCCAGCACAGAGAACCACTTGCTCCGTTTAGGCAGTCAAAAGCATCCTGAATACGGGGCATTGTGTACTGATCAGGGATCGATCTCGCCCGGTTTGAAGTCGATAATCCACACACATCCTACTGTTCCATTCTTTTTCCTCCCACTACCACAATGGGAAGCATAAGAGCTTCTGGATTCTTGTATTACACCAGCAGCTAACATCTCTTGCAGATGCCGTCTCACATCATCTATGTCCAGCAGGTGCCAGCGTAGAGACCTCTCACGAAATGGTCTTTTCGTCATGCAGCGGATATTGTGCTCAGCTCCTTGCGCATCCTACATCCCATTCCTTTAAAGAAAACACCTGGTCTCTCTGGGCAAGCTTCTCACTGATCTTCACTTTCCATTCAGCTGGCAGCGGGGAGTCGCGAAATCAAACAAGTCAGGCGTTACTCTGTCATTCTTCCTTGAACTCTTGCTGCTGGGTAGCACTGCAGTGTCTGCACAATGCACATTAGCCAGGATGCAACCTCTGTTTACTCAGATGTCTTTTCAGACACATTATGAACTTGGACCATTACCCTTCTGGCATAAGCATGGGCTCTAGCGGGCAAAAATACTGAAACTGACCAGCAGTCCCTCTGGCAATTTTCCGTCGCCTGGTGCATCCAACATTAATATTTTATTCTTAACATCGCTTCAATACGGACCTCTCCTGCTAAGGTACACTGGGCATTTGGCGCCAGGATCAGAGACTCAGGATCCTTCTTCCATACAATTCGAGCCGGTTCCTCTGGTTCTGTTTTTCAGCATCTCTCTGTGCCTCATAGGCCTATCAATTAAAAGCCGGAACTCTTAAAAGCTCTACTAGTCTTTGACCCCTGTTTTTCATAACACAACTGTGCCAGCCTTCGAACATATGAGCATTTGTTCCAATCAACAAAGGACACCATCATACAGTCCAGTGGGGGGACACACTAAGGCTAGGAGTCTCTAGCCATTCAGCCACTCCAGCCCGCGGAGGTGGGAAAGACAGCAAATTCGGATATACCGGAATAGGGGTAGGCCTTCTCACTTAACCCCCATACATGCAGTCCTTCTAATGGTTGTAAGGGTATGTCTGACAAATGCTTCTGATACCAATCTTGGAACATAATTGTCCTTAGGGCCACTGTCTAATATAGCTCTTGTAGACACTCCGTTCACCTTTACAGTGGTCTCCATGGAGGACCCACTATTCTGGACCAGTCTGGAGAGGCGGTAGTGGGGCCTGGGCAACTGACCTTGCACAAAGGGCGTGAATTAGCATTTTGGTGCCCTCACTGGGATCATGTACGTGCACCTCTTAACCACTGATTTCTTCTCGACTCTCCTTGTAACCTATATGCAACTTTGTCCAGTGTCTTTTGGGGACTGGCATTCCTTTCATGTGCCCATCTTTCCCACAATTATAGCAAAACATACTTTCTGGGTTTGAGCTGGCCGAGGCGCACACTGGGAGCCAGGGCGGGGTATTACTAACTGGAAACCTTGGTGCCATCTCTGTCTCTGTGATAAGCATTTGGAGACATCGTCAGTTTCTCCACTTCCATGGTCAAGGAATCGAGTTGGAGCTGTTATCAGCAGGAGATACATGGTGGGTACCCCCACCCCTGGCAGATACAGTCGGATATAGGTCAGGGCCCGTACTTGCAAGTGGCCTTCATAAAGGACTGTTTTGAATTCCGGATCTCTCAACAGATTCGCTTCATTGTGACATATCTTTTTCCTTGTCAGAGCACTCATTGACTGCCAACCTCTGCCCCTAGACTTCACTTGATGGGTCACCCTCAGTCACTCACAGTCGTGCTTGCAGCTATTGGTGCAGGTCCCTCCCGAGGTCGTCTTTCTCAACTCCTCAATTTCTCATTAACTCATCATGGGAGGTGGGATTCCAGTCGATCTTGCCAGGTGTAACTGAAGCAACAGTTCTGAGAAGGGGGCAGACTTAAGGATCCTGTCCAGCCTGGTTCGGTCCAGTTCAATCGCTGGCAAACCACCTTTTCTGAGGCATTCTTGCACAACAATTTTTCCAGCCGAGATACATGCAACAGACAACAACTCCCCTTGGTACTGTTGTGCATCTCTTTACTCTCCACCATGGGTCCTCTCACATCAAGTCTGGGCTCCCATACACATTCTCCAAGGCCTCAAGATAGGCCTGTGCAGTCGCTCAGGGTTACTGGCCCGTTTAGCGGATGGTAGCCAGGGCAGGACCTCGGAGGCTCTCACTAACCCTCTTTCGCTTTCACCTTCCGAGCATTGCCATTTCTAGCACTTGGGGCAACATAGTCTATCCAGGTCTCCCAGTCATCCTCCCTTGGGGGGGGGAGGGTGCAGAGAAGATCCTCAACCTTCGGTGGAGTCGTGACTAATGGCAGGTGCAGAAATAGGTCTGCATTGGTTCAACCATTCACGGGCACTGGAGCAGGAGAGGGGTGTTGGGGAGAACACCCCCAGGTGGAAAGAATAGTTTCCTTCCAAGTCCTCCACAGTTTTCCCCTCTCCAGCAACCATTCAGCAAATTTCTCCTCAAAAGTTTCAGATAGTGGTGGGGCCAGATTCCCCCCGATTTACTGTCATAGTTATCACTCTCCAAGCAGTGAGGGCTCCTCTGGGGTAATGGTCTGTGGCACTTTGGACTATCTGGGATCCTTAAACTCTACTAGGGCCAGGAAAGTGTGGGTGAGCAGATTAGCATGCGACCCACCACCACAGGGTTTTAAACCTTCCACCTTGGAAAGTACTCCCTGCACAGTGTCCAGTATTGATGCAGGGGATGTCCAGGATAAACATAGCATTTTGGAGGTCGATCTCCTCCCCAGTACACCTCCACCAGCGGTGCACAGCCACTTCTGTCGGGGTACCCATTTTTTTCTTAACAGTGGTTAGTAAATATGGCCACTAGAGGACACACAATCCCAGCGGTGAGCCTCAAGATGTAACCCCTAGAGGGCGCTATCCAGGGGTACTACCCTGCCTGATTTGCCACTAACAGGTTGAGGGGCCTGGATCCAATGGCGGGTGCCTCCACCCAGAGGTCAGGGTTTGCAATAGTTAAACTAACTTGGTCACAGCCCTCTGGGACACTGCAACCCCCTTTCTTACTAATTAGCCCACACAATATATCAGAATTACCTTCACAGTACACTTACCCCCAGGTCTGGTTCCGGCACTGGGACCTCCTGTGAAATGAGATACAGTGCAACAATCACAGTACAGTACTTTTAACATAGACAAATACCTCAGGCAGTATAACTTTGCTGAAACAAGCAGCTCTGATTTATTTAGGGGGATATAACAAGGACAGGGGAAATCAGGTTAATTAGCTTATCACTCTAATAATCTACCTATGGCTCTGTGCACAGGCCTATCCCTATCAGTTACTGTCCTGGGTACCCAAGCCCTAGTGGCTAGTCCAAACCGTGGCAGCTGGTAGGGGCCCTTTCACCACAGAGAAAAGGAGAATTAAACAGTCAGCAGTACAGTAATTCCATTTGGATTTAATGTGGCAATTCAACAGGAGCAACCCTGAATTAGTACTCACGACCTCCAAATAAGATAGGGTCCTTCAATGTCAGCAAGGCTCACTTGAGGGTACACAAAACCTCTTCACACATCCATATAAAGAAAGTACTATACCAGGCAGGCTGCATCTATATCCCGATGCAAGTACTGCACAATACCGGGAGAACACACAGCAGATTCAGTTCCTGACAGACCGAGTGCAATTTTCAGCAATTCTTCCAGTCTTCTACAGGGTGAGCCTGGTTTCTCTTCAGAGATCCTTTGATTCTTTTCACAGGACAGATTCAGTCCTAACAAGCTGTTACACAAGCTGCAGACCGAACTCTGGGCCTTACACGTTTTTGACTAAAACTGCACACTGAAAAGCACAGGGCTCCTTCCTTCTTCACTGCCAAAGCTCAACTGAAGCTCCAACCGACAAAACTGGGCACCTCCTTTGAGTTCCTCCCAGTTGCTTGACTGGATTGTGTCACTCACAATAGACTGCTGCTGTTGGTCCAAAAGGCACTGAAGTCTAAACTACATCTCCCAGAGTCCTTGCCCATACACAATCCTCTTGTGGCTGGCTCAGATTATGAGTCCAAGTTCTGATTAGTCCAAGGCACCATTTTAAAGCTAGCTTACCCCACACTGATTGGTCCAGTTCAGCAGTTCAAAACTAGAATGGGAAACAGACACAGTTCTGACTGCAAAGAAAGCAGGTTAGACAAACTGTAATTTCATTATTACTAAATAATTTCTGGCAAACAGTTACATCTTTCAGATAGGTTCCCTTTGCACTCGTGACTGCAAAAATGAAGTGAATTAGCGGCAGCTCAAGTGGTACTCAGAAGCACTAGTCCCCATACAAACTAATTATGTCTGCAAGCAGACAGCTCTTAAAGAGACAGTACCAGAGGCTCTAAAAACACTCACTGATAAATGGCTTAAATGCCAAACACCATTCAGGCTTGGAGCATTCAAGCAAGCTCCTGGAAGTCTTTTGGGAACCCCCATTTGCAGGGGGGTTACATATGAATGTGCCATAGGCCAGTACTCTGACAATGACCTATCTATTCATACTCATCTTTATTGCTCCCTTATGCCTGTCCCATGCCCATTCTAAGCCCTTAACTGTATTCATATCCACCACTTCCTGAGGTAGGCCATTCCATGCATCCACCACCCTTTCTGTGAAAAAGAACTTCCTCACATTCCCCCTTAATCGGCTTCCCTCTAATCTCATGCTGTGTCCTCTCGTCCTGCTATTTTTCTTATATTGAAACATGTTAAACTCTGTCACCTTGTTAATGCCCTTAAGATGTCTGAATGTTTCAATCATATCACCTCCCTCCTTTGTTCAAGGGTACACATAATTGAGCTCTGCTAATCTGTCCTCATATGTTTTCTGATGCAGTCCCTGCACCATTTTGGTTGCCCTTCTCTGGACTACCTCCATTTTGTTAATGTCCTTGTGTAGATGCGCTCTCCTATACTGCACGCAGTACTCCAGATGGGGCCTAACCAGTGTCTTGTAAAGAGGGATTATTACCTCCTTCTTACAACTTGTGATACCCCTACTAATACACCCTAACATCTCTCTAGCCTTACCAACTGCTTTAGTGGTCTGCTTAGATGATTTCAGGTCATCTGTGATGATGATGATGCCCAAGTCTGTTTCTTCCCTTGTGATTGCCAGCAACTCCCCTCCCAACCTATAGGTGACTTCAGGGTTTCTCTTCCCTATGTGCAAGATCTGTCACTTCTTTGCATTAAAAAACCCCATTTGCCACTCTTCTGACCATTTTTCCAGTTCATCCAGATCTCTTATTCTGCCCACCCCATCTGGATCATCTATTCTGCTGCAGATCTTGGTGTCATAGATACATAGATACATAGATACATAGACAGTGTCGGCAGATAAGGGCCTATGGCCCACCCAGTCTGCCCATTTGAGCTTGTAAGTTCAGTTTATTTTCCTAGAAGTCTGTTGCCCTTACCCCTGACCTCTAGAATTCCTTTATGTCTATCCCATGCATTCTTAAATCCTGTGATTGTTTCAGCCCCCACCACTTCCTCTGGCAGGGTGTTCCACTTGTCCACCACCCGTTCTGTGAAGAAATTCTTTCTCATGTTTCCTCTGAATCGTCCTCCCTCCAACTTCATCCCATGTCCTCTAGTCCTGGAACATCTTTTTCGCTTAAAAATAGTGTTTTCCTGCACCCTGTTCCTCCCTGTAAGATACTTGTATGTCTCTATCATATCCCCTCTCTCCCTCCTCTCCTCCAGGGAGTACATGTTCAGTTCTTTCAACCTGTCTTCATAGGACTTGTGATGCAATCCATGCACCATCTTTGTTGCCCTCCTCTGAACCTTCTCTACCCTGTCTATGTCCTTACGTAGGTATGGTCTCCAGAACTGTACACTGTACTCCAGGTGGGGCCTCACTAGTGTCTTGTATAGCGGAATTATGACCTCCCTTTTCCTGCTGGTGATGCCCCTGCCTATACATCCCAGCATCCTATTTGCTTCATCTGCAAACAGACAAACATTACCCTCCAGTTCATCTGCAATATCACTGATGAAGATATTGAAGAGAACTGTCCCCAGGACTGATCCCTGAGGTACCCCACTTGTGACTTGCATCTCTTCTGACTGTATACCATTTACCACCACTCTGTTTTCTGCCCACCAACCAGTTTTCCACCCAGCTGACCAACTTCTGACCCAGTCCATGCCTACCCAGCTTATTAATCAATGTTCTGTGTGGATCAGTATTGAAAGCTTTGCTGAAGTCAAGGTAGGTGACATCAACTGCTCCCCCTTGGTCCACCACTCTGGTTACCCAGTCAAAGAAATCTATGAGATTAGCTTGACAGGACCTTCCTGTTGTAAACTCATGCTGTCTTGGATCCTATGGATTCCATGTGTCTTCATAATCTTGCCCACTACTGAGGTAAGACTGACTGGTCTGTAGTTCCCTACCTCCTTCCTGCCTGCTACCACCCTTGTGGAGCAGGATCACATGAGCCTTTCTCCAGTCTCCTGGGACCTCTCCTGTGCTCAGAGACTCACTAAACAGTTCTGATAATGGCTCTGCTAGTTACACCCTTAGCTCCTTTAGTACCCTGGGATGTATGCCATCAGGCCCCATTGGCTTGTCCACCCTGAGCTTAGCAAGCTCTTGGTAGGACCCTTTCTTTTGTGAAGGGACTAGTGCATACCTCCCTCCCCCCTGTGTCCATGGTGCTGAGCTGTGGGCCCTGCCCTACCTTCTCCTCAAGTAAATACTGAGCAAAAGTATCTATTTGGGATATATGCTTTTCCTTGGTCCTCCTCCTCCTCCTCCTCCTCACACTCCCCCTTATCCCTTTTGATCTTAGCAATACCCCCTTTGGACTTTCTCCTTGTACTAATGTATCTATAGAAAGTCTTGTCACCTTCTTTTACTGTTCATGCTAGTGTTTCCTCAGTTTGGGCCTTTGAATGCCTTACTGCCTTCCCTGCTTCCCTTAAGGAAGTTTGGCATGCCTCGCTGTCTTCATCCCACTGCATTCCCTTGACCATTCTTCAAGTTTCTGCAGGTCCCTCCTCATTCTGTCTACACCCTCTGGCATGTCCACTCTGTTACAGAGCTTTGTGTCATCAGTGAACAGGGGAAATTCTGCCTTCTAGGTCCTGCACAATGTCACAGATAAAGATGTTGAATAGGACCGGTCCCAACACTGATCCTTGCGGCACCCCACTAGTCACTCTTCCCTCTGTGGAGTGACAGCCATTTACCACCACCCTCTGGGTCCTGCCACCCAGCCAATTACCCATTCACCACACTACTGTCCTGCCCACTCCCATATTCCCCAGTTTAACAGTCTTCTGTGTGGCACAGTGTCAAAGGCCTTGCTGAAGTTCAGATAGGCCATGTCCACTGCCCTCCCCTGATCCACCTACCTTGTCACCCAGTCGAAAAATTCAATGAGGTTGGTCAGGCATGACCTCCACCCAGTGAAACCATGCTGCCTTAGGTTTTGTAGTTCATTAGCAACCAGATGTTCCACCAATCTCTCCTTCAGTAGTACTTCCATGATCTTCTCCACTACCAAGGTCAGGCTGACTGGTCTGTAGTTCCCCGCTTCCTCTTTGTTCCCACTTTTGTATAAGGGACTACATCTGCTGTCCTCCAGTCTTTGGGTACCTCCCCTGTTTCCAGTAATTGGCTAAACAGGATTGCCAGAGGTTCAACCACCACCTCTCAATTCCTTTAGGACCCTGGAGTGCATCCCATCCAGCCCCATAGCTTTTTCAGCTTTTATTCCTTCTGATTCCTTTAGGACCTTTTCACGTGTAAAGAGACTTGGGTCCATTTCTGTGCCCTTCCCACCCCTTGTAGTCCCTTCAGGCCCTTTACCCTCTCCTTCCTCAGTAAAGACTGAGCAGAAATATCTGTTCAATATGTCAGCTTTACTGTTGTCATCCTCCACGCCGCCCTCATCCTCCCCCTTCAGTCTCACTATCCCTCCCTTCACCCTTCTTTTTACACTTATGTACCTGTAAAAGGTTTTGTCCCCTCTACCTACTGATTTTGCAATGCGCTCTTCTGTCTGAGCTTTGGCTTCCCTTACTGACCTCCCTGCCTCCCTTTGCTTCTCCTGGTACTTCTCCCAATCCCCTTTTAGAAAAAGACACAGGTAGAAGGGGAAGGGAGAAGTACCAGGAAAAGCAAAGGGAGGCAGGGAGGTCAGTAAGGGAAGCCAAAGCTCAGACGGAAGAGACCATTGCAAAATCAGTGGTTAGAGGGTACGAAACCTGTTACAGGTACATAAGTGAAAAAAGAAGGGTGAAGGGAGGGATAGCGAGACTAAAGGTGGAGGATGGGGCAGCGTGGAGGATGACAACAGTCATCCTCATTAGAGAACTCTCCTGCCTACCTGCACTACTGCTATAGGGCTGCAAGAGAGGATCTCTTTGGAAATACTGCAAAATATCTGGAAATATCTGGCTATGTCAATTGCTGCAGCTGTACTGGAAACTCCACCCCCACTCCCTGGGTGTGGCTGCTGCACCACTTCTGCACTGCTCTCTAGACACCACTGATCTGAGCTGGTTACAACTGCCAGGGTTAATGGCGCATGCTGGTCTCCCACATACTGTGGCAGCGCAGAGCACTGATGTGTTGATAGTGGACTGCTGGCAGTGAATGAGCATTTAAGTAATGCATTTCAAAATGTAATTGTCTGGGGGGAGGGGGTTTTTCAGTACTGAGAAAGCCAATCTTAATTTTATTTAGTTTTCTTTTATTAGAGATAGAATTATCTGGGTCCCCCTTAAAAATGAGCATTTAATTCTCTTGCGACATACCAGGTAAACAAATAAAAAAAACAACTCAAAAACACCTCTTTTACCAGAATGTCTCAGGGCAGCAGCATTTTAACAAGCAGTACAAAACACAATCACACAAATCAAGTCTCATCCTGGGATATACAGGAGATGTGGGATTTTCATAGTGCTGGACCCAGCACTTGTATACATATTTTGGACACTTGCTATATCCACGTAGGTGTGTCCAGATGTGTACATTCTATTCATAGACATCTGTATGCATTTGCAACATAACCCACAGTTTAAGGCAATCTCTGTCGCAACTGTGGAACTCGCATCCATTTGTTGGCTACGACAGTAGAATTCCATCTAGAAAGTTAGACAAACTTTTGGGGATCTAACTTTTCAGGTAGAATTTCACAGTTGCATTCAGCAGACAGCCACATCCATTTGTAAATCTCATCCTATGTGTCTTGAGCTGACATCAGCATTCCTGATAACTACAGCTCCCTGGTCTAACAGAAAAGGCTGACTCCACTCCTGAGCTTCAGTATGACCCTTTGTTCTTAGATTACAGGTCCATTTCATTCAGTATTTCTTTTTTGTAGACAACTTTAGGTCAAGTCCAAAATAAAGCATGAACAAACTGTGGGCATCACATTTTATGAGCTTTTTGAGCACGTGGGTCCTTGTTTTTAAACAGCATTACCCTTTCCATTAAAAGTAAATGCAGTGACACATGAGATTTATGGTGGCTGAACTCTAGTGACCCTCCACCCCTGTAATTCCAATACTGCTTCAGAGGCATACTTTTTCAAATTTAGGACTCAGTTTGAAGGACCAGCAATTGGCAGGGTTTATGTAAGCATACTTGCTCAGTATCTGAAATGGCATTATACACAATGCACTGTGTTGAGGCAACCTTGTTTCTGGAAGAAATATCTATCCTTACATTCACTGTCCTATGCAGCCAGTATAGCGTTATGCTTGTGCAACTGTATTAGTTTGGTTTTGGCTGTTCGCACTCTCTATTCCAGAGGAATTACCACCCTGTAGGGGTGCAAAATGCAAGGAACCCTCGTAGAGGGTTCCAACCCTAGAGGTGCCATGGGATGATTCCTATGGCTAAAAGTACCTTAGGAATCCCTCTAAGGAGAGAAGTGCTGCCACTGGAGGAAGAGGGGAGGATGATGGGGCAATGAAATAGTGCTTAACAATGAGACTGAGAGGAACTGCTTATATAGCTCAGGAAGTGGGACTAGCTGGCTGTTTGGCCATTGAGCTCCAGGCAAAGCCTTTTCCAATTCAATGTCCTGCACAACCAGTAGTGTTATGCTTGTGTAACTGTGTTAGTTTGATTTTGGCCATTCGCACTCTCTATTCCAGAGGAATTACCACCCTGTAGGAGTACGAAAGCCAAGGAACCCTCGGAGAGGGTTCCACCCCTAGAGGTGCCACGGGATGATTCCCATAGCTAAAGGTACCTTAGGAACCCTCACCAAAATGTGGTACAATCATATCCCAAAGAATGAGGTGACACGTACCTTATGAGCAAGCAGTAACTGTGACGTAGGAGCAGTAACTGTAATGCAGCAGTAGAGAAGCATAGACAGTTTGATAATGTAATGAGATGCTCAGTTTGATAATATAATGAGATGCCCAGGTTTGCGTAGCATGATACTGATGGTTTACTTTGAGAATGAGGAGATCCTCTAAGGAGAGAGGGAATGGCAGGACATCCTCCACCTCCATCCAACAGTGGAACCTACCTAAAGAAATTAGGGGACACTACTATGCTAACTAACAGTTATGACCTGAGGCAAAAGAGGAGAGGAGAGGAGAGGAGAAAAAAAAACCCTATGAGGAGGAAATCTCTGGGGCTCCAAGGCCTAGGTCACCTTCCCTCCAGGCGTGGGATAGTTTATTTCGTGACGGCTCTGCAGCTGCAATTTGGAAAACCCAATTAAAGGGAGGTGGAAAATATTCCAATCTGGAGGAAGGCTCTCACTCAAACCCTCTAGCGGAACGCCGTGGAAGGTTGTGAGAAACCTCTGCAACAATATGTGCAATCAAGGCGGAGGAGGAGAGTGACAACTGCTGAGGCACGCACCTGGCCTACCCACCCTAAACTCTAACCAAGTGAACCAGAGGCAGTCGTAGGGAGGATGCGGTGAAGGTGCCTTTCTAAGGAAACCACTAAAGTCAATGGACAACCATTATAGTGGAACACTAGAGCCAAAAGAGATCATTGTAACCACCCTTCATCACTAGTCTTAAATTCTACACCAGGAGCTGCTGTCACATAGCAAGCAGCTAAAGCCAAGCCTGGGGCAAGGACATTCCCAGCTATGGACCAGGTGAGAAGTATCCCACCCCAAGTTGGACATGCTTAAGGTGCAGACTAAATGCAGAGCGAGACCGTCGGCTGCAGGAACCCTGTACCAGAACAGAATGGCTGCCATGCCCCAGAATTAGATTAAGAGCTGAGAAGCTGTCGAGCTGATTGAGCACTTGTGTGCTGATCATAATGAACAGTGAGTGCTGGGGCCTTGCAAGGTTGAAAGCAGATTGAGTGCAGCATATATCCCAGAGGCTGAAGTCAAGAGGATGCAGTAGGCATGAGCAATTAATTGCATAAGCAAGCGTGGACCTGTACATAGGTCATTAAACAGAGTAGTAGTAATAAGTGGATCTGCACATAGGTCTGCATAACATAATAGCAATGAAATAGCACTGAATAGTGGGGCAAGCCAGCCAGACATTTAAAAGCCAAATCAAGGTGACAAATACTCTGAGGAATTTTGGCAGTGAAGGCAG
Source organism: Neoceratodus forsteri (assembly GCA_016271365.2). Taxonomy (NCBI): domain Eukaryota; kingdom Metazoa; phylum Chordata; order Ceratodontiformes; family Ceratodontidae; genus Neoceratodus; species Neoceratodus forsteri. The sequence goes on along the minus strand of CM057455.1, from coordinate 1,360,872,788 downwards.
GATTTAGAACAAAAACAATTAGTCACATGGGGCCATGACTCCCCAAACACTTCCCAGTCCCCACCGTAGAACAAACAAGAAAGTGATGGAAGAGCCGAGAACCACATGCAGAATTAAAGCTAGTTTAACAGCCTCAGCAGGAGCTTTTTAGCTGACTTCAGAGTAGAACAGGGTAAATAAACATAAAAGCAACATCTGTATGGAGCACACTGAGTTGTAACTGTAATAAACATAAATAAGGAGACACAATGCTCTGAAAGCAGGTGTAGCCAGGCAGTGCAATGAAACTGCTACAATGAGGTAGTAGAATGAGAGAGCATGATTGAGCTGCATAGCTAGGTTCAGTGTAAGCCTGAGTCAGGTGAAAACAATTGAGCATGCAACATGGAGCAGCTATGGTTGAGCTGAAACACACAAATAATGATTGCAGTTGCATTGCAATAGTTTGAGAGTTGTGAGTAACTGAAAACAAGTAGTAGGAGCTCTGGAGCAATATGCTAGGAGTTTAGAAACAAAGCCCCCCAGCACCCCCAAAAAAAACAAAGACACATAAACACAGAAAACAGGGAACAAAGACAGAAAGAAGCACACACGCAGCCGGAGGCAAAATACAAACCAGAAGCAGGAAAATAAATACAGAAATCCAGCAAAGAGAAGCAGGAGCAGCAAGGTGGGGGGGGCAAACCAGCTCAGAGGACAGACAGACAGAGCCTTCGGCTGCAAAGAAAAAGTGCTTCACAATGAGGCTGAGAGGAACTGCTTTTTTGTTTCAAGAAGTGGGAGTGGCTGGTTGCTTGGCCACCGAACTCCAGGCAAAGCCTTTCCAAATGTGCCGAACTCCAAGAACTCCAATCCCCCCACACTGTTTTGATGAACCCATAAAGTAATACGGACGTCAAATTAGCAAAATAACTAAGGGCTGGTTGGGTGGGGCTGGGATGCGGTTTCCATTTTAAATTATATTACATTTTTATTTTTATCATAGTAAGACATAGCTAGATCATGTCTATCAAGTGATTGGCAAATCAGGCAACATTTCAGCAGAGGTACCCTTGAGACCTGGCTTGCATTAATTGTTACAAAATGGATGTAATGTAGATGTTGAATGCACTGTTCATTTTAGGAGCTGAGGCGCTCATAAGATGCCAAGCATCTGCAGCCCACATATTCATTCCCTTAGTGTGATGCAGACGTCAGAGCTGTGACCTTGTGGACTCCCTGAAATATGTAGACTTTTGATTGCAAGATGTGACGGCATCTCAACTAAATTACTGATGAAAATGTTTTCTTTTTCAAATGGGAGTAACTATAAACAAGGTAGGGCTGTTGTATCAGCTTTCAGAGAGAAAAACAACGTCTGGTTCCAACCTGTGGCATGGGAAACCAAATTTGCAGGACCTAGACTTGTATGTCTGATAATTCCATAGTCTTCTTCAAAACCTCCAATCACACAGCAGGGATACTACATTAACGTTAATAGCAACCCTCACACATAACTCATTTTGCATGACTGACAGACAAAGTGAACTTCTTCAAGTCAGGGTGAATGGGGTGCAGCCACTGTAAAACAGTGAGCCCTAATATTGACCAATAATACTGCAGGGACGGTGTAATGAGACAGTTTTTTTTTTTTACATTTTTTTACATTACTCTTTCTGACAAATGAACTCTCTACAAGTACCAGAGACCACCCCAGTATTTCACTATCATACTGTAAAGTGCATTGCAAGTACAAAGACTAATACTGACATACTGTATAACAGTCACACACACACACACACAGACATACACACACACACACACACACACACACAGCAGCTCCAGTCCACACCCTCCAGTAGAGGTCATAGCAAAGAATTAAGTGAAAAATGCATAGGTGCAGACTTTACAGTGCAAGGGGAAAGAACTGACTGATACTAGAACAGCCCTTCACTTTTGTGACAGTTGTGTATGTGTTTGCTGTAAGTCAGCTATGAAGCAGTCCATTGAGAAGCACAATATTCTACAAAAACTTAACATTTTATTTTTATTTCATTTATTTATTTGAAAGGCATTTCCAGGATTGCCAGTATGTATTCAGAGAGAACTGTTTTGCAGATGGGCCCTGGGAATATTCACACAGTACATTTCATACATTTCAAAACATAGTCATGCAGTAATGCATCAGTCCGATAATGTGCAGCAGGCAGATGGATTGTATAGTTCCAGAGACAGTCTTCTTGCTGAAATGCTATGTATTGAGAGGTTAAGATAGAAAGCATAAGAGAGAGAACACAGAAGTAGGTTCTTGTGTCACTGTTACAGTAACAGGATGTAAGGAACTATGAAAAACGCTATAATTCAGTGCAACAGCAAAGTTCTGAATATGATTCTTAAAGTTTCAGAGCTTTCTTCAAATGGAGGTGACAGACCATAAACATTTTTTTAGACAGAGTACAGATGAGAAAATATGAAAAAGGTGTAAAAGGCAGCAAATGGATGCCTTAAAATGGAGATTAAAAAGGCCTGCTTGATGTGTCTGTAATAGAGTCTGCATTTTTGACAGCATAATACCCTTACATTACTGTGCATGGTCTAAAAACTACAGAATAAAGAACTGTCCATGTAATACAACTTAGTGGTGCAGGAGCAATGTACTTGGCTGCAAACTGGAAGACCCACCCAGGCTATATAATGGTCTTGAGGGGATAGGGGCCAGCAGAAATTAAGGTGCCATTTACAAGTGCTGCAAGTCCTCTGAGAATTCTAGGAGTAGCATTTGTGTCAACGTTGAAGGCAACTGAGTGGCTTGTCCTCCTAGTCAGAGGAAACCCACCTGAATGAAAAGAAGGGAGGATGGCCTCCTGCCACCTCCATGAGAGCCCATAAGTGTCTAACTCCACTGCATCTGCAGACGGGACTGGGCAAGATGCATGTCAAAAAGAAGCACAAATAGTGAGGCACCGGCAGTAGACAGGTAAAAAGCGCAGTAAAACTGTAAAGTAGAAGTACATTTAATCATGCACAAAACGCAAAGGAGCGTGACAGAGTGAGTACAAATTTATTTCTGCATTACATTTTTGCTGGGCCTTTTACTTGGCTGCTTTTGACACCTCTCCATTATGCTCCTTTCTGTATTTTGTCAGTGAGAATGGTCTGTCATTTTTCCATTGCACATCTTCGGTTTGTGCTTTGCAAATTGAAAGTCAACAAGTTTAATGCAAAGTATCTTCCACAGAGCAGTCAGGCATCAGCAGAACAAGAAGCAACTCCCAATGCTTTGTAGTGCTCTAATGCTTTGTCAAAGGACTTGGACTGAGTGAGCATTTTATAGGAAAGAACGTGCTCCTTGTCCTTTTGTCTTTTTGTGATCACAAGTAGCATAAACTAACTTACGGCCCCATTATGGATGGGGCGGATAAAACTGGAGACAAATTTGGGGAGGAATAAAGTATGCAATATCCTTCAACAGGGCATAGGGTTATGCTGAATTAATCCATGCCCTGGTTACATTGTGAGGCACAAGGCTGAAGATGGAGTATCCTGCAACACAACAGGGAAGTGCATTAATTCACCATAAACCCATGGTCTGGAGTGGATGATGACCCTTGTAAAATGGGCAATTAGTAATTAAATAAAAACAGAGAAACACATTTACATTGTAGAAAAATGAAAATAATATTGTGGATATTCTTCCGCATCATAAAGCAGAGCACAGTTTTCTGAAACATTTTGTGTATACTGCTCAGACCCCTCCATTTTGTTTGTTCAGCTCTGCAACACCCCCCCCCCCCATATTGTGCTGCTTGTTTGAGAATAGTACCCCCAATTTTGTGTGTTCTACCCCCCTCCATTCAAGATGCTGTACAGGTGCTCAAGATTTTTTTTTTTTTACCATTTTAGTGATTCACCCCACCTCCCGCTGGGCTGTACACTTGAGAATTATTATTTCTTTTGGGGGGGAGAGGACCAGGAACCCTCAAACCCTGTGAGAGAGCTCAGCTCTCACTTTACCATCCCACCATCAGTCCCCTGGGACTTACCCTTGAAGACAATCCATGCCGAGGCTTACCCCCACTGGGTAGGGCTGCTGGGTGGGCACCCCCCCCCCACAGAAGCGAAAGGGTAAACCTTGGCTTACTCCCCAAAGTGGGGCCACAGGAGCAAGACCCCACCACTGCCAGTGGGAGTGACAAGGCTTGGTCATCAGTGAAAGAGCCACGGGTAGGTAGAGCAGGACCAATAGCCGAGCAGGGCATCATGCGTGGGGGCTGGCATTTTGGAGATGCTAAACCCACAGTGGAAGGCATGACATGCAGTGATGTAACAGAGCCAAGCTTCAATGTCAATCACACCTCCCCTACTATGCAGAGTCCCAGCAGTCAAACCCTCGACATCCGCCAGAGGTCAGTACCATGCCGGAGGCTCCACCCCCACAGAGGAGGAGAGCAGTCCTTAGGATGCTCAATTCTCCTTTCTCTGATTAACCCTCTGAGTCCCAATGTTGTGTTGATCCCAGGGCATCGGCATCATGAGTGGAAACACTACTACTGCCCCAGCAGGCAGGCAGGAGAATTATTTTATTAGACTCAGGAGTAGCATTCAGCTGTGGGACAGTGTGTGGTATTATGCTAGATAGTTGAGACTTGTCCTCTTGTTTGTTTTTTGTTGTTTTTTTCTTGCTTCTGCAATTTGAAAATTTTCATGGCAAGGAACAGTGTCATTGGTAAAGTCTTTTGCAGTGCTGAGCCAAACCTGTGGACATTCAGACATGGAATGCTCAAAGCTGCTATAAAAGGGGACAGGAAACTTCTGCTAACTGGCAGCAGTTATTAATGGTCCTGCTTACAACAATGAAATTTAAACATCAAATGATTCATAAAAACATAGAATTTGATGGCAGATAAGGACCGCTTAGCCCACCTAGTCTGCCCATTTTCCTACCTAACAGATAAGCTGCAGATCCTAGTTAATCAACAGCTTACTTCCTCCTACCCCCCACTAGAACTGCCTTATGTCTGTCCCATGCATTCTTGAATTACCCCACTGTTCTTGACTCCACGACCTCCTCAGGGAGGCTGTTCCATACATCCACAACCCTCTCCATGAAAAAATACTTCCTCACATTACCTCTGAGTCCCCCCTCTATCTTCAAATTTAGCCCCTTGTTCTTGCACACCTCTTTTCTGAAAGATGCTACCCTCTTGAACTTTGTTGATTCCCTTGAGGTACTTGAAAGTTTCTATCATGTCCCCTCTCTCCCTTCTTTTCTCAAGGGTATACATATTAAGCTCCTTTAGTCTTTCTTCGTATGTCTTCTGGTGCAGACCCTGCACCATTTTGGCTGCCCTCCTCTGGACTGCCTCCACTCTGTCTATGTCTTTGTGGAGATGGGGTCTTCAGAACTGCACACAGTACTCCAGATGGGGTCTCACCAACTGTCTGTACAGAGGGATAACAACTTCCTGTTTTCTACTATTGATGCCTCTACCTATGCATCCCAGTATCCCTCCAGCCTTCCTTACTGCCTTTCGCACATTGCTTGCCCACCTTTAGGTCGTCTGATATAATTACCCCCAGGTCTCTCTCCATTTTTACTGTTGTCAGTAACTCACCCCCCATTGTGTACTCTTCCCCTGGGTTTTTGTTTCCCATGTGCATTACCTTGAACTTCTTTGCATTGAATCTGAGCTGCCATACATTTGACCATTCCTCCAACCTTGCCAAGTACCTTCTCATCCTTTCCACTCCATCTTGTGTATCAACCCTGTTGCAGATCTTTGTGTCGATCTGCAAAGAGACATACTTTTCCTTCCAGTTCCTCTGCAATGTCACTTATAAAGACATTAAAAAGGACCGGTCCCAGTACTGAACCCTATGGTACCCCGCTAGTAACCCTCCTTTCTTCACTGTGCACTCCATTTACTACTACCCTTTGCGTCCTGTTGTCTAGCCAATTTTTTATCCAGGCTACCACCTTGGGGCCCACTCCAAGGCTGGCTAACTTGTGTATTAATCTTTTGTGTGGGACTGTATCAAATGCCTTACTAAACCTAGGTAGGCCATGTCCACAGCCCCTCCTGGTCTACTACTCGGTCACCCAGTCAAAAAATCTATTAGATTCCATCTGACACGACCTTCCCATTGTGAATCCATGCTGCCTTGGGTCCTGTGCCCCACTGGCCTCTAGGTACTCAACAATTCTTTCCTTCAGAAGTGATTCCATCATTTTCCTACCACTGAGGTCAAACTAACTGGTCTGTAGTTTCCTGCCTCTGTTCTGCTCCCACTTTTGTGAAAAGGAATCACATCTGCCCTCCTCCAGTCCTCAGGTACCAACCCACCCTCCCATGATTTGTTAAAGAGAGTAGTCAGCTGTGTCACTAGTTCTACCCTTAGTTCTTTCAGAATTCTCGGGTGAATCCCATCAGGCCCCATTGCTTTGTCTGCCTTCAATTTTATTAGTTCTTTCAGAACCCTTTCTTCTGTAAATGGACTGGTATCAACCCTCATCTTTAGAGTGTTTCTCTTGTTTGGTTTAGGTACCTCCCCCTCCTCTTCCTTTGTGAATACTGAGCAGAAATATTCATTCAGTATCCCTGTTTTTTCACTGTCCCCTTCTACCCACATTCCCTCCCCTTTATTAAGCCTCAGTATCCCTCCTTTGGTCTTTCTTCACTCCCTAATATACCTATAAAAGGTCTTATCCCCATTCTTAACATAATTGGCTATCCTTTCCTCGGTTTGGGTCTTTGCTATTCTGACTGCCTTCCCAGCCTCTTTCTGCTTTAACTGATAAAGTTCTCTGTCCTGCTCCTTCTGTGTTTCCTTATAGTTCCTGAATGCTATCCTTTTCTCCTTAACCTTCCCTGCCACCTCTTTTGAGAACCATAGCGTTTTTTTCCTTTGTTGTGTTTTATTGATTTGCTTTACACAAAGGCTTGTTGCCTCGGTGATGGCTGTTTTCATTACTCCCCATTGTTCCTCCACCCCTCCTTCTTGCCTGTTTGCTAGTGCTTTTCTAAGGCACTCTCTCATTTTCCCAAAGTCAGCCCTCCTAAAGTCCAATACTCTTGCTTTTGTATGGCTTGATTGTATGACTGTGTTTATCATGAACCACACTGTTTGGTGGTCGCTTGTTCCCAGATGGCTACCCACCTCTAAATCTGAGATTCTTTCTCCGTCCCCATTTGAGAGTACCAGGTCTAAGATTGCTCCTTCCGAGTGGGTTCCAATACTAGCTGTCTGAGGCATGCCCCTGTAGGTATCAAGAATGACCCTGTTTTTGGATGCCTGCAGCAAAGGTGCTCCAGTTAACATCTGGCATATTCAGATCCCCATCAACAATATCTCTCTTTTTCTGCCATTCTAAGGAAGCCTTCTATCATTTCATTGTCCATTCCTCCCCTGAGATGGAGGTCTGTATACAACCCCTGTGCAGATTGTGGTGCCATTTCCTGTCTCCAGGATGACCCAGAGTGCCTCATCTGCTCCCTGTTTACTCTTTAGTTCTGTTGCTTTGATCCCTTCCTTTACATAGAGAGCTACTCCTCCTCTTTTACCCTCCCTGTCCCTCCTGTAGATTGTGTATCCTGGTATGTTGACATCCCAGTCATGGTTCTCTGTGTACCATGTTTCTGTTACTGCCACAATATCCAGGCAACCCTCTTCCATCAAGGCCACTAGTTCAGGGAGCTTGTCACACAGACTACAGGCATTGGTACTCATCACACTCCACTTTTTGATAGCCTTAACCCTTTTAGACCCATTTCTGTCCTTACTGCCTTTGCCTCTTTTTACATTTACCTCTGTCCTGCTCCCTAATAACTTCTCTACCTTGGTGTTTACCTCACTAATCACCATGTTTTGTTGGGGGAGTCTGGGATTTCTCTGCTCCTTTTCAGTGCCTTCCCCCTTGGCTAGTTTAAATGCTTGCAAATGAAGCATTTAAACCTTCTCACCTAGGATCCTGGTCTCTCTCCGATAGATGCAGACCATTGCACCAGTATAGGTCTGCATCCTCCTCCAGGTGGCTCCCAGTCCCCAATGAAGCAAAACCCTGAGCTCCACACCATTTTTCAACACTCATTGAATTCCCTGGTGAGGAGTACCCTAGCATCACCCTTGCCATAGACAGGCAGCACCTCAGAGAAGGTTACCGTATGTGCTACTTGTCTAAGATCCCTTCCCAACTCTACAAATTCCTCTTGCACTGCTCTGACCCCATTTCTAGCCAGGTCATTTGTCCCTAGTGGACAATGACATCCAGCTCCCTCCCTCATGCAGCTCCTCCCACAATCCTGAGGATTCGCTTCCTGTCCCTCCAAGCCATGGCGCCAGGAAGGCACCTTACCTCCCTCTCCCCTTCCTCCCCCATTTCTACTCCCCTCATGATTGAGTTCCCCACCAGGAGTTGCTTTCTTCCCCTGTGGGGTCCCATGCCACTCTCCTGTGGGTCTCCTTTGTGAAGGTTCCCAGCATCCTCCTTGGTCTCCACTGCAGGTGCCTCCATAGAGGAACCACTATCCACCAGAAGAGCGAATGAATTGTGGAGAGGTACAGCTGGAGGGATGCAACTCTGTTCCACCACCCTCTCCCTCTCTGAGCCCACCCTGGTCCAGCCTCTCCTCTTTCTTGGCAACCTCTGAGGTATTATTGGATTGAGGTCATATTTAACTGTACCAGAACGAACACTGATGTGAAAAACTGTTTCAATTGTTTTCATTTTATGGGCAACATGCTGTGCATTTCTTTTCATGGAACCAGTAGTTTGGAGTTTTTACTACTGTATGTCACGGTTTGTGTACAGAATGCTCATTATAAACTGTTGACCTACCACAACCTTACTCAGAGTTGTGTGTACAAACCATGACCTGCAGTAGCTAAAACTCCGGATCACAGGTTCCATGAAAATAACTGTAACAAAATGCTGCTCACAAATGCAGAACAATGCAAAAATACAGTTTTTCATATCATTTTTTATTCAGGTACAGTTAAATGTGGATAATTTAGGGGAATGAATATCATTTCTGAAAATAAGAACTCTATAAACAGCTATCATTTAGAAATGATTTCCTGTCCCCTTCAAGTCTTTATAAACATCATTTGGTAAAACTGAATGCATAAATGTAACTAATGTTGATGTTTTCTTCTCTGTGTAAACAGTGGCTGCTAAAATATTCTGAAACTATGAAATATTTTGTGTATGGATTCTGTTTTGGTAATCAGGTTATACACAGTGGGAATGTAGCTCAATTACTCAACCATTGATTAAATGGGAGAATAAATCAACAGGTTTTGACCAATTTAAATTTATTAGTTTTCACTATATATATATATATATATATATATATATATATACTTAATACCTAGTAAAGAAGTGCAAGGCTGTTATTTCTATTTGTCCCTGAAAGTTGTGGGTATGAAGGTACATAGTTGCTACTGGGGGGTTTGTACATTTCTCAAGACAGAGGATCGTTAAATTGACAGCACTGCAGTTCAGATCTGGGATCCGAGCAATTTTCGGGGTTGCAATTATTTGCAGGGCAGTTTAGTTCTTCTGCAGTGCAGAAAATCTCTGAGTCACTGATACAGTATAAGCACCATTGAGCTGATGCTCCCTGTAGCACTGGCTGGTGGTCACTATGAGAAACTCTGGTGCTATCCATGCAGATGGGAAAAGAAAGTCAAAACAAGAACATAAATTAAGAAAAAAACAGACGTTAGACATAGTGCTGTTTACTTTAAAGTACTACTAGAAGTTTAGGTTACATATTGTACAACAGATGCTGAAAAAATGGACCCAAATGAATAATGTGCATCAATTGTCCAAATCATTTCTGCTGTTTCAAACAAAATCTAGGACAAACACTATATTTAAGCGGCAAGTGATCTGAACATTTTTCAAAAGCCTTCTTCTGAAATTTCATGAAATCTGTCTATATTCACTTCATAGCCAGTTTCATTCACATACCAAAAGTCAGTAGTTAGCAGCAGCAGACCACTCTTCAGTTTCCACTAGGGAAAGTTACTCCAATACTCAACAGCTGGAGCTGGCCAGACTGATGTTGCTACCATCAGGGATCCAGCTATCATTAGAACACCTGCTTCTGGAAGAAACTGTTCTCTGTTGCCTACATTAATGCAACCTACCACAGAAAATCATAACATTGCTATTCTGTGAGGTAGCCCAGGTGGTCCCACTGCAGTCAACTGAAGGATACAGTCCACTGTCTGAAAAGTAGCCTCCACAGTTACCAGGTAACCTAACCTGGCTAAGCTGACTAGCACTGATGCAGCATGCAACTCAAACACCTAGCAGCTCCCAGGAGAAGCCCATTAGTGTTATAGATGGCCAGCACTGTTCCTGAGAAAAGGATGCCTTTACTGCCGGGTGGCCCCATGGCACCTACTATACTAATGCCACATAACCGGCAAAGCCACAATGGTCAACAGAACCAAAGAAAATGATATTGAATACTGTAGACAAATTACATTTCCATCAGTTCAGCTAATGAATACATGACAGAATTAAAGTACCACTGGTATTGTTCACCACCAAGGTCTGAATGACAGTGCATACACAGACACACACACACACACACACACACACACACACACATACCTTACAGCTTGCAGTGGCAGTGCTTTGCACCAGAGGGGCTTCATCAGTGTTGTAATATGTTGTGGCACCTCCCAGCCACAGAGGGCCTTTAATGTTACCACCAGCAGCAGCAACTGTCTTGTCTGACAGTTACCCAACCTCCCCCATCCCAAACTATACATATCCTGGTCCAAGCTGTCAGTACATTGTCCTGGAAGGTAAAACACCTCCCCAAAAGGAACACTGGCAGCAGGAGTGATGGAGAAATAACGGGTGTGCTGCACAGTGAGGACCTGAGAGTGAGATGAAGATGAGGATGTTCCTGTCTGGGACTTCCAGATGTGTGTTCGATATGTATGATGGTGTTCTAGTGTACAAACTGCTACTGCTGTGCAACTTAACAGGACAAAATTCCAAGCAGTACTACACTCGACTGTCCGTGCAACCACCCAAATCACAGAACTGATGCACAACTGATTCACTCACACAGTAGGTAATATTAGTCTCACTAAAAATAACATCAAAGTACCAATATTTTTTATTTATTTAGTTTTTGTTGACTGGGAAAGGAGGGCAAGGCAATTCTGTCAATTGTCATCCTTGTCCCAGGGGGTGGACATGCAGATGGAAACCAACTAAATTTGAACCAGATTAAGCTGTTGGTGGTATTTTTAGTAAATGGGGGACATTTGGCCACAACATCAGGGAAATTCCCCCTACTCTTTTTTGAGGAGTGCCATGGGATCTTTAACAGCCACCTGAACAACCACCAGAACTGGCAGACAGGACCTTGGTTTAATGTCTCATCCAAAAGATGGCACATGAGGAGTGCAGCGCCTCCTTCATGTTGCACAGTGTCAGTATTGGGATTTTATACCAAGTTCCTGGTGTGGGGAATTCCAAAAGAAATGATATGTTATATATATTATAGTGGCGCGGTAGCACCACTATAGTTAGGGTTGAGTGAAAATCTCTATGTTAAACCTGAAATTTTGAACCTTAATAACTTTGGAACCATTCAACTGATTTGCAAAAAATGTGGCATGCATAATCTCTAGGAGTAGGTCTCTTGAAGTGCCAAATGTCCTGTGAATCCGTTATGTGGTTTTTGAGAAACAAAGAGGCAAAGAATCCTAAATTTACCACTTTTTTGATGTTTATTTGTCCGCCTCTATCTCAGAAATGGTGTTATGTTCTGGTGTGAAATCTTTAGGATAGAAAGCCTTTGGGTGACAGCTGTGCCTTTTGAAGGTTTGGTGAAAAAATATTAATCCGTTCAAAAGTTATTACATTTTTTATTTTCCCATTATTTCCTATGGGAAAATTTATATGTCAGGTATGAAACTTTTTTTTCCCTGCAGGTTCGATTTTTAGCACAAATAATCACATTTTTTTCTAACTTTTTTTTGCATGGAGGGTCACATACAGCCATTTTCTCACAAAAAAACTTACCGTCTTTTCCCATGTAGGGTCACATAAAGCCTGCTATACTTTCACAGAGCTCTGTTGTCTTCCATCTTGTTTTGCCAGTTAGCAAGGAAACAAAAGTAAGAAAAAAGTATGAAATGTAACTACATTGATAAAAGAAGCATCAGAATGTAGCTAAAAGGGACCTGTTTAGCTACATTCTTATTCTTTTTACTACTGCCAGAAAAACCTTCTGTGAGCACCCGAAATCCAGGGTGCCGAGATTAGTCAGAGAACCGCCTCTGCCATGTTCTCTGTCAGAGAGCAGCGGGATTTTGTTGACTTGTGCAGCTGCAGCTTGAACTCATGCTGCCAGCTGCACTGTAATGTATTAGCCGCTGTTTCCCTGGTGTCTAGTGGCACTCCCACCCACCGATCACTGTCCAGTGTCCCCCTCTCCACTGTCTACTGCCCCCTTCTCCCTGGTGTCTAGTGACACTCCCAACCCTCCTTATTTATGTATTTATTTATTTAATTAATTTAATCTGGCACTGGGATGCACACTCCCGGTGTCAGATGCCCGCCAAAGTCCATGCTGCATATTGTTTTAATTGCCAACTTTGGAGGTCTCAATCCCCATGTCATCACAGGAAGACCCCCCAGCACTGTGAGACACTGGGAAGCCCACTCCCAGTGTTCCATAATATTTATTTAATTATTGCCAACATCAGAGTGTCCAATCCTCATGTCAGCATTTGAAGCACCCCCCCCCCAGCACTGTGGGACACTGGGGAGCCCACTCCCAGTGTTGTATAATATTTAGTAAATGATTGCTGACTTCGGGGTGCCCAGTCCCCTTATCGGCAATTGAAGCCCCCCCCAGTACTGTGGGACACTGGGGAGCCCACTCTAAGTGTCCAAATATATTTTTTTTATTTATAAGCTAAAAAAAAGAAAAATGTCTCCCAAACGTATTAAATTCATTTAACCTGAAAAAAAGAAAATGGTCCCTCATTGTCCCTGCTGTACACCTCCCCATCCCCACCCTCCCACTGAGCACCCACCAACCCACATCCCCCTTACCCTATGCTTACCTCTGGAGGTCATCCACTGTCATCTTCTGTGGAATGGAACATGTCTGTACTCTACAAAACTTAACCGCGAACCGAAGAATCAACATAAGTGCAGTATAATGACTGTCAATGGTGTTTTGAACTTATGTTGCTATCTCGCCCACTTTTTGATATCTTTGCACCAAATTTTCAGCATGGCCTTTTTCCGATCCCACCTCATGAACAATGGTACTGTCATTTCATTACTCAGTTCCAAAAGGTGATTTTGCAGTCAGTGTGTGGAATCACTTTTCGTGACCAAGTATCAAAACAACAGTGCCACTGTTCCTAAGGTGGCATCCTAAAAGGCTCATGTTGAAAATTTGGTGCCAAAATATACAAAAAACACCCGAATTTTGCACGGTCATTAAAATTTTTCTATGTACACTCGTAACTTCAGAAAGTTTTAATAGTTTGACTCCACATTTTCAACACTGCCATTTTTTCACACCACCTTATGAACAGTACAGCTGCCATTTTTCACATCCTGCCCGAAACGTGTTTTTGCTCCTGTGGTGCAGAATGGCATGTTCGCTGTCCAAAATCATCTTTTGGGACCAATTAATGATATCACAGTACCAGTGTGCATGAGGTGGGGTCCCCAAAAGCCCATGTTGAAAATTTGGTGGCAAAAGTCCTACAAATACCCAAGTTACATGCATCCATTGAATTTATTCTATGCACACACATAACTTTGGTACTTTTCAATCTTTTAACGCAATACAGTAACTCCATAACACAGTAATTCAAGGTTAGAAGGAGCTCTAGGTTCATATCAGGTGTTGAACTAACTTCAAATTTGTTACTCAGAACACTGAGGGAGGGTAACATGATGATGTGACAGTTCTTAATGCCAACCGGTCCCTGGTAAGGATTACCTCATTACCCTGCAGTTATGACTAAGCCCAGTAATAATGTTGATATATCATAGATGGGGCTTAAATTTCAGGGGGCGGGGGAGAGGAATCTTGCAATTTTAAACACTGTCTCACAATTTTGGGAAAACATGGGGCTGAATCTCTCCCTACAAAATCAGTTGATTTTTACTTTTCTCCCAACTGCTGAATTATTTACAACACTGCCATTTCATTGTCCCCCTTAAATTTTGGTAATCTCCTCTACTTTAAGACCTGGGGGAATTCCTCCTATGACACAACAGTGAATTTCAAGCCCTGACAGACAGAGAAATTATGGGAAACTGGATTTCAGTTCTTCCTTTCTATCCATTAGTGTTAGAGATATGACAAAAGGCAGATGTTTTTAATCAAGTTCTAAAAACATTAACAAAATAATATATGATCCTGGTCATATAATTTAAATCATATGTTCTGATGAATAAAATTATGTTTCTCTAACAAAGATCCAGTAATGCTATTCATCTGAATGGTTATGTTTAAATATCCTTGTCATCCGTCTTTCGGATGAGACATTAAACTGAGGTCCCATCTGCATGTTCTGGTGGTAGTTCAGGTGGATCTCAAAGATCCCATGGCATATCTCAAAAAGAGTAGGGGTAGTTTTATTGAAATAACATCGTATACAGAACTGAAATGCACAAAATTCTAAATATCATTTAAGACATACAAAAAGAGAAAAAATATTCCTTATATATAGAAACTGTAATCAAAACCTAATGTACATTCCCTCCCCTTCTCCCTACGTCCCCCTAGTTACATTGATTCCTTAGTCATAATTATATATCTACTTTATCTGGTTCCTTATAAGTCACTATGTCCTTCACTCAGTGATTTACTCTTTTATATAATTAAATATTTAATAACTTTATTTGACCTTTTACTTGTCTAAAAATAAATAATTTATACTTAAAAAAAATGAAAACCCTTTCCACCACTTTCTTACTGCCTGAGGTGTTGAACCTTTTACATCTGTTTCATATACCTGTCTCATAGCTTGATACACCGAAACCTGTACAGTGTCATATGACATCATACTCTGGTTCAACAACCACCTACATCTAGCTTGCCATAAATAGAATCGCATGCAACAAAAGAAAATTATTAACGGGTCATGATGAAACCTGGATCCTAATGGGGAATACTGACCTAAAACAAAAACTTCACACGTCATAGTAGTAAGCCATGCCATATTCCATTTTTCTGCCAAAAAAAATCCACAGGCTACTAAAATAAGAGCAAGCAAATAAATACTGCTCCATCGTCTCCTCTAAGTTAATACAGTCAGTGTAGGGACAACGTCATTCGTTCAAAGTTTAGACTGAAAGCCAAAGATGTTCCCACATATGAGGGCAAATCCTAGGATTATTCAACTGCGCAGTTACCAATTTAATTTTGTCCGGCGTGCAGTGCTTAAAATTAGGATCAGCAGGGAAACACTGTGCCATTACCGTCTGATACAAACACCTGACCGGATAGGGACCCTACTTGCTGTTTTGTTAAGTTCCACTTAGGTAGTTCAGAGACTGCAGATTTAAAAAACTCGGGAACATGTATATGAGTTCCCATTCTAGGAGACACTACCCCCAAGTTTTAAAGAAATGAGTTAAATTTAACTTACACCAAAGAGTTTGGGGGTATCTTCCACCCCTAATCCACATTTCACTGTTTGCGATAGAAACAATGTGTGGAAGAATATCACTGGATCAATCATACCCAGTCCTCCTTTACTCACAGGGAGACACGTGAAACAAGGTTTTATAGGGTTCAACCTACTGCCCCACAACATTTGAAAAAAAAGACTGTTTAACTTTGTTTCTAGCATCTGTGGTGGGGAAAAAGCATAGCAATGTAAAGCAAGCCAGGAATCAGAATTTTTTTTTATAATTTGAACTCTTTTCAACTTCGACATACTCCACTTCTTCCATTTATTGACTTTAAATTAGATTTTTGATAATGATTTTTCCCAATTTAATATAGCCAAATTCTGAGGTCCAAATACAATTCTGAGGATTTTCAGGGGTTGTTGGAAATCTGAAGTCTTGCCAACTGCAGGGAGTCAGGATACCCACTCCAATAAACAGACCTCTACTTTTATTAATATTTCGTGTAGAGTTTGATACATGTGCAAATTCAGACATAAATTGTAAAAACATAGGGAACTGAGTATAATCTAAAAAAAAAGGCACACATCATCTGCATACACCTGAAGATGTAAAGCTTTATGAATTCCAGTACCTATAATCCCGTGCCATCTAGGTACATCTGTTAAACTTCGTAAAAAGGGGTCTAAGGCAAAGATATACAGGAGGGAACTTAGTGGGCAACACTGCCGTACCCCGACCCTTGTTTGAAATCCACTAGTAACCAATCTTTTTATAATTGGAAATACCAAAGTGGAAGAATATAATAATTGAATACATTTTACTAATGCTACTGGTATACCACAATAATCCAATACTGAAAATAAATATAAATGTGAAACCTGATCAAACGCTTAATCCACAGAAATGATGGCACCATGATTCCCAGAAAGGGATAAACAGTCAATCACATCCCTAATAATCATCAGGGCATGCTGAATCTTTCTAGAAAGAAGGCCACAAATTTGTAATGGAGAAATAACCCTGTTAGCAAAATGTTTCAATTTATTATTCAAAATATGGGCCAACATTTTATAATCAGTATTAAGGATAGTAATTGGTCTTCAGTTAGTAATTAACTGTCTATCTCCAGATTTGTATATATACATTAAAAGATGCCCAGATGCAACCAACACCTTCTTTGTCAGATGATCCAATCAGGATGCATACGCTACAAAGGGGTGGAGTAACACCGTATTTAATGGAGGCCTGAGGGGTGGGGGTGGGAGAAAAATCCCATCACTACCAAACAGTACTCCAAGAGGAGCACGGCAGTGGTTCAGACCAAAAATCCCTGTTTAAGTCAATGGGAAATGCACTCCAATCGGAATGCAGTGGGAAAGCAGGCGGTCCAATCGGAATCTGCCTACAAGTGCGATGCACCAATCAGGAGTTCGCCATCCAAAGTGGCTCGAGCGGAAACCAGTATGAAGGTCCCCAAGCCCATTCCCCTTGAAAACTTCTTATATTATCAGAAGAAAAAAAACAAGTCTCCTGAAGGAAACAGATATCCAATTTAGCAGATCTTATAAAGTCAAAAACTACTTGACATTTCCCAGTATTTAATAAACTATGTGCATTCAATGTACCTATTTTAAAGGATGCCAGGAGTTATGTTTGTTGCATAAAATCTAATTTTTTTCCTCCTTTTTTTCTTATTTCCCCTATACCCCATGGAATCTAGGTTCTGGACCTCCACTGCCAACTCCCCAGGTTGGGTATCTCCTTCATCACGTTCCATTTCAGAATCCCCCCATCCAAGGTCCAAAACCACAAATGGATTAGGAGAATTTATTTTGTCTCCAGAGGGGGATGGAGGGGGAGGAACAGAAGCAGATCTAATATTTCTAGAAGATCTTTGTCTTTGTTTAGGAGAATTAGGTGTAGAGGAAAGCTTTATAAGCTGTATAGGGTCATTATAGCAGACAGGAGTTAACTGTTCCTGATCAGGAATGGCTAAAGGTTCCAGTAGAGCAGAGGGCACTACTTTTTCCTGTTTCAGACTAGCTTCTTCTCCTAGTACAACATCCGCTTGATTGGGAGGTGGAGGATGGGGCTCTTGATTAGGGACATTTTGTTTGGGTATCTCCTGCTGTACCACTGAGTCCTGAGCTTGTTGTATAAGCAACTCAGGACTCATGCATGTGGCAGCATTCTTGGTGGCCCAAGGACAATCTTTAAATGCATGTCCAAAATCCTCACAGAGGTCATATTTTGTATGTGAGGCACATTGATAAGAAACATGGCCTACCTCTCCACAATTACCACACGTAGATCTATTACAAGTACTGGAAATATGTGTTCGGGATCCACATTTATAACATGTCCAAGGCTGTCCTGTATAAAACACACACCTGTCCCTTCCCAGCATAATGAATTGAATGATGTTATACCGTCTCGGTACTCCATAATTTAATTTTATATCTCCACCCCCCCCCATCCAAAACATCTCAGCATCAAGAATGGCCCAAGATCCCCCAATAAATCACATCATTGAGATAACTAATATGTGATATCAGCCACATGCACACCCTCATTTCTAAACATAACCATTACAAATTTGACTAAGGGTTTAGATAACGGAATGACCACAAATGGAGTCCAAATAGGAGAATATTTTACTTGGGTGTATCGTTCCCAAAACAAATCCAAAAAATGAGCCGAACGAAAGCTCACATCAAAGTTGTCTTCCCCAAAGATGTTTATAAACACAAACACCTCCCAAGGAGAAAATTGCAATGAATCTTTCAACAGGATTTTTCCCATGAAATGTCTATCAGGTCTGTCCTCCATGTCACCATTGTAACAAATCCGAACCGCATTCCATCTAGGGGCTGCTTCTTTCTTTATGTTGGCAAACAATTCTGACAACAATGGTTTTTGAGACTTTGTGTAGTCTTGGGGCATATCAGTCTCTCTGACAGGATCTTCTTTTGCATCATTCTTAATTATAGTGGGGTTCTCAGGTTCTACCCCCACCACGTGGGATGGTATAGGCCCAGGCTCTCCCCCGGTTTTTATCTCCTGCCCAAGTTTAATATCCCTATTTTGTTGCCCCTTAAGGTTAACAGTCTGTGAAATTGAAATGTTTGAAGGCCCTGGAGCCCAGGCAGCCGAATTTGGGCTAAAAGGTAATTTCTCATCCCAAGTTGGATCCGGAAGCCAACCCCCCTTCCCCGGGTTTTGTTTCCATCCTGATTCACTTTGGGCTTTATCAGGAGACCAAACCTCATCAGAGGAAGCACGGCCAGAACATAGAGAAAAAGCCTGCTGTATTGCAGATGTAGTTGATATATGTTCCACGTGAGTATTTTTTTTATGAATCCCTTGTTTCATATCATTATTCTCTGGGAGTCCCATATCGATATGGCGTTTCACAAAAGCCATTGCTAGCCTTTTCTCCCTTTTATCTTCCTTCTGCCCAAATGTATTAGTTTTTTACCCCAGTAGGAAATGAAAACTGAGTGGCCGTAGCCTGAGACTCCGGTTTGTCAGGCTGAAAAACAATCACTCTCAGACCTTTCAAGTTATCAATGATAGGTGCAGCAGAAACTGACACAAACCCAGATATTTTGAGCAGGGGGTTCATTTTTATTGGGCAAGAAGTATGTGGACCTAGGTTATAACCTGCATCCGTATTACTGTTTACATTAGCAATATCGGGGGAGAAATGAGTTTTATTTTCTTTTTCCATGAGTAAAACCGGAATCTGGCTCATTGTAGGCACACACTATTGTCAGCGCTGATACTGCCAGCCAGCTTACTTTCCCCAATTTCCACATTCTTAAGAAGGTTACATGTTGAGTTAGCTGCTGACTCACCTGGCCCTGACAGGGCCTTTGATCCTTCCACGTCAGTGGTTGAGCTGTCAGGTCTCCCCGCCGTCCTGTTATCCTGAGCTTGACCTCGCAATTACACCAGCTGGACTTGCAAACGGAGTTTCTCCTGTGCGTGCCAAATTTCTTCTTCATGTAATTGAAGTCACAACGCTCGTTCAGGATCATCAGAATCAATAGAATTTTCTGCTGTAGTTTCTCCAATATCCTTCATAGTAGTTAAATCTTCGGTAGAAATGATTTTTACTGGGGTCCCCCCCCCCCACGTCTTCAGAGTGCAACAATGACTCAACAATAACATTCAAATCAGTTGTGTCATCCGAGTTAGAGACAACCTGTTCCCCTACTTCTTGCACATCCATCCTCACTGTTGTCAAGTCAGGACTGGCCATTGCAGTGGCCATAGGTTCCCCTTACTGTCGAGTAGGGGAAGTTTTATTGAAGAAAACAACTTAATAGAGAAAATAATACAGATTATTTACAACAGAAAAATTATGTAACAGGAAAATCAGAATTAGTAATCCAAGGCATCAGTGTCCATAATTCCAGAAGAGATACCAATGGCAAAAGCTTCGCTTCAGAAAAATATATGTCCTTCAAATCTCGTTCAATTCTCTGAAAAATGGTAACAGGAGATACATCCTGTTGTTGTAAATTAAAAAGACATCGAGCATTCCATATATGCCATTTGATAACTGCAAAAAGTAAATTCAAAGTGTTCACATTCTAATGTGTGCAAGAAGGTGGAAAAAAAACATACATCAGCATTTCATAAGTTATTGTAGTAAACAAAGGTTCTCGCCATCTGGCAGCTAATAAGGTCCAAAAACTAGTTATATAAGAACAGAAAAAGAAAAGGTGTGATATAGTTTCTTCCTGCTGCTGGCATCCAGGTCTGGAACAGAGCCTGTCCTGTAGTTGTTTATGTTTATGATTGTGTTTAACGTTAATACGTTCATGGCAACTTAGCCAGTGTAAGTCCCACATCCACTGGGGAATTCTACAGTTACATAGTAAATTGTATAGGGCATTTAGATACTGGCCTGGGCATCTGAGAAAGACTACAATATCTAAACAGACACAATCTACTAAGTATCTATTTAAGACCTTTCTAGAAGTAGTTACCATCATACGGCTAGTAATCTTCCACTGTTTTAGACGAAAAAAGGTGCCTAACATAAGCAGGAATCTGGGGAGAACATGTCAAAACTGTCAATTTATTTAGTTCACATTTGTGAAACCAAGGACCACAGGAGTCAAGGAACCAAGGTTCGCACCCCCTATCCCGGTTAACCAGTACAGGCCTAATATTATTGAATAAAAAAATGCCAGTAAAAAAAAAAAAATAGGCTGAACCATGGCAAGGCCACCATCCCGAATGGGTAGATACATGACAGGGCGTTTAATGGGGTTGAGGCGGCTGCCCCATAAAGCCTGAAAGAAAAGACTGAGTAATCTAGTCTCAAGTTGTTAAGGGGGGGAGACATATGCTAAAAAAAGGAATATAGGGAGTAAATAAGTCTTAATCCTATAACTCCTCTTTTTCTTACACATCTTCCAGGTATTCCAGCGGGAAACCATGGACTGAGCATAGCCCATTTTGGGAGTCCAATTAAGGATGTCCAAAGGACCATTCCCATATAAAATGCCCAAAATTCTAATCAGCTCATCACTAACTGTGAGGCCAACTATATCAAGCTCACCCAGTAATGGAGGACCCAGTCTTCGGCCTATGCATTTATCCAGATTAAGTGTTGCACCAGAAACAGCCCCAAACCTAGCACAAAGCTGTAAAGCAGAACGTACAGAAGCAGCATTTGCTACCATCAGACTGATGTCATCTGCATAAGCTATAATGGAATGAGGAGTGCAGGGGAGTGGCAGAACAGTTTGAGCCACATTGATGGAACGGAGTAAAGGGTCTAAAAAGAAAACATACAATAGAGGGCTAAGGGGGCAGCCCTGTCTAGCCCCTATGTGCAGAGGAAGTAAAGGACCTTTCCATCCATTAACTAAAGGGACAATGGTGGCAGATTGGTAGAGCAGTTGAAGTCTAGCAAGGGTACATTCAGGGGCTTTATAATGGCATAGAGTATAACATAAAAAGTCATGACGTACACAATCAAAAGCTTGTTGCTGATCTAGAGAGAATATGAAGCCTTGTAAAGTGTTGGAGTTCCCATGTTCAATCAATTCCTGAAGTAAAATAATATAGTCATGTATGCATCTCCCAGGGACGCCGCATGACTGTGCTGTGGAGATCACATAGGGGCCAATCTGGAAAGTCTAAGTGCCAAGATCTTAGTCAAAATCTTGAAATCAGTGTTCAAAAGACACAAAGGTTTCCAACTGGAGAGAAATCTTCTATCACCCTTTTTATATAAATAAAACAAGCAACCCATATTGAAATTCAAAGGGAGATTATCATATTGTAATATGGAATTATATACTGTTGCCAATTCAAAACACATGTCAGTAGATAGTATTTTATAGAGCTCATTAGAGAGACCATCCAGGCCTGGTGTTATTCCTGCGCGTAAAGACTTGATCACTGCTTGTATTTCTTGAGCATGTATCTCACTATCTAACATATCTACAACAGAGGAGGAGATGTCAGGAATCTGGATGAAGGAAAGATAGTCTGAAATATTAATGGAGGGAGGAGGCATAGGACCAAACAACCTTTCTGTATAACAAGTAACATGATGTCTAACATCTGAAATAGCAGTAAATTCAGTGAGGTTATCACCAAACAGTGTATCAAAGGTTTTACAGTCAACACTTTTCCTAATATTAGCGTATGAGCAGACAATGTCACTGGTACCAGAGATCCCAAAACGCTGTTGGTGCTGGATGGAGGTAGCATTCAGGAGGTGATAGTCCATCAGGCGCTGTCTAAGATTACTAATTTGGGTAGAGAAACTATGGCCAGTCATGTGAGACAAAGTAAGGAGTTTCTGCAGGTGATGTCTAGTTTTATGATAATTAAAATATAAGGAGTTATGGTAATTTTTACTATAGCGTTTGAATAAAGTCCGAAGTCCATTTTTTGTTTCATGCCACCAATGCCATGGAATATCATATAAGAAAAATACAGACTTCCGATTCTTTATATATTCAGTCAATTGACATAACAGTTGTGAATCATTTAAAAAGGAAGTGTTCAATTTCCAGGTACCTGGACCAAATTTTTTTTTCAGGGAAGGGCCAAAAGAAATAGATAATAAATTATGGTCTGAAAATTCTGCAACCTGAATGACAGCATCAGAAAGATGTAGATGGGAGGAGATAAAGAAAAAATCAATATGTGTCGCTGAGGTCTTTTGTGAAAAGTGGGAGTATGCTTACCCATAAAGGATAAATATGCATCCTGTAATTTTGTAGAATGAAGCAATTGTCTAAGGAAATTCGTATCACAAAACAATTTGGTAGTTTTAGAGGTAGAAGTCTTATCCTTAGTGGATAAACCACAATTGAAAGCACCTCTAAAAACAACATTCATAAACATGTACAAATAAGGTTGTATGAATTTCATTAATTCAATACTATGGGATTTTATTTGGGGAGCATATATATTCATTATCCGAAAAGGGACAGAAGAAATCAAAACATCCAATAAAAGAAGTCAGCCAGGATATACTGTAAATCCAACATTTTGATAATGGCAACATCTGGTATTCTAAACAGAACACCCAAACCTGAACAAGGTTCTTGCCCAAAGGACCAATAAGAAAGTCCAGAAATCCAGGCACGTTTAGCCTTGTAAATCTCTGGAAGGGTGTGGAAACGTGAATCCTGTAAAAGGATGAGTCCAGCAGTTAAGCTGGACAAAAAAGGAAAAAACTGCATCCCTCTTTGTTTGTTTTTTAATACTGTTAACATTAACAGTATGTACAGAGAAAGCAGAAGATACATAGATACATAGACAGTGTCGGCAGATAAGGGCCTGTGGCCCACCCAGTCTGCCCATTTGAGCTTGTAAGTTCACTTTATGTTTTCCTAGAAGTCTGTTGCCCCTTACGCTTGACCTCCAGAATTCCTTTATGTCTATCACATGCATTCTTAAATCCCGTGATTGTTTCAGCCTCCACCACTTCCTCTGGCAAGGTGTTCCACTTGTCCACCACCCATTCTGTGAAGAAATTCTTCCTCACGTTTCCTCTGAATCGTCCACCCTCCTACTTCATCCCATGCCCTCTAGTCCTGGAACATATTTTTCGCTTATAAATAGTGTATTCCTGCACCCTGTTCGTCCCTGTAAGATACTTGTATGTCTCTATCATATCCCCTCTCTCCCTCCTCTCCTCCAGGGAGTACATATTCAATTCCTTCAACCTGTCCTCATAGGACTTGAGATGCAATTCATGTACCATCTTTGTTGCCCTCCTCTGAAGCTTCTCTACCCTGTCTATGTCCTTATGTAGGTAAGGTCTCCAGAACTGTACACTGTACTCCAGGTGGAGCCTCACTAGTGTCTTGTATAGTGGAATTATGACCTCGCTTTTCCTGATGGTGATGCCCCGCCTATGCATCCCAGCATCCTATTTGCTTTACCTGCTGCCTTGTCACACTGTTTCCCTACCTTGAGGTCATCAGAGATGATAACCCCAAGATCCCTTTCCTGCTTGGTGCATGCTATATCCTAATCCCCCGACTGATATGTTGTGCCAGGGTTTTTGTGCCCCATATGCATTATCTTGCATTTCTTTGCATTGAATTTCAACTGCCAAACCCCTGACCATTCTTCAAGTTTCTGCAGGTCCCTTCTCATTCTGTCTATACCCTCTGGTGTGTCTACTCTGTTACAGAGCTTTGTGTCATCAGCGAACAGTGAAATTCTGCACAATGTCACTGATGAAGATGTTGAATAGGACCGGTCCCAGCACTGATCCCTGTGGTACCCCACTGGTCACTCTTCCCTCTGTGGAATGACAGCCATTTACCACCACCCTCTGTGTCCTGCCGCCCAGCCAGTTACCTACCCACCACACTACTGTCCTGCCCACACCCATATTCCCCAGTTTGTGTAATAGTCTTCTATGTGGCACAGTGTCAAAGACATTTTGAAATGGAGAAAAAACCAAAATTAGAAAATAGAAATCACCTGGGTCTACCTTTCCTAGGGGTACCTTCCCTGTGTTTCAATTTCACCTTAGCTTTCCTTTTCTGAGAACCCAAATTGTCCATGGCTACTTCTGTGTCTGTAGTCACCTCAGGATGGGATGGTAGGACAGAGGAAGCATCAGAGTCTGTGTTATCTTGAGGATGGCGCAGCAACTCAAATTTATTGGTTTGAACTATAGTGGTGGATTTCAGAGCCTTAGAGGAAGATGAATTCCCTCTCTTTGACCCCCGTGTCACTCTAGTGAAGGGTTCGGGGGGAAGGGTCCATAGAAGTCACTGAAGTGCTAGGGAATGAAGTAGTAGGTACCTCTTCCAGGGTTGAAACATTAGGTGTAATTGCAGGAGAAGGGTGTGCTAAAGCAGTTGTAGGCAACTCAGAAGTTTGGACAGGAGTGGTCTGTTTCTGAACTAAAGAAGGGGTATCAACAACAGGAATAATAGATTGGGGGGGATGCGCTGAGGCACAGAAAACGTGCTATTCAGTTGGGAGCGTTGTGCAACTGTAATGAGCAGTCATTGTTCCTCCCCATCAGCAAGAGTTGGGGAGTTATGGGCCGCCCAGGTGCATGTTTGAAAGGTATGCCCTAATTCATCATAAAGGATGCAGAGGGGTTCATCCACACATTGGGAACCCGTATGTCCAATGGCTCCACAGACGGAACATTTAACCCTGTCACAGATGCTGCTAATATAGTTATTAGAGACACATTTGTAGCACGTTTTTGGTTGACCAGGGTAAAAAAGTACTCCCCTATCTTTCCCTAGCATAAAACTATTTAGCAGGTGCTGAATCCCAGTATCAGAAGTCCGAAGCATAACCCTTGCTTGCCACCCACCAGTCCATAGATTCTCTGAGCCACAAACAGCCTCAGGATCAGAGAATGAAGTATATCTCTGTTTAACCACACAGTAACATCATTGAGACTCACACCCGCATTGCAAAACAAGATGGTAACTGTTTCTTGTGTGGGTTTAGTTACAGGGATGGCATTAAAGGGGGGCCCATAAGGGAGAAGTTTTAAGCTCATGAAATTTCCTCCAAAATTTTCCAAACCAGCTAAGGTCTTAAAATTAATATCAAACTGAGTTTCAGAAGAAACATGTATTAATGCACGAATTTTATATGCAGCAAACTTCATCAAGTCTTTTAGGAGGGTGCGACCAACAAAAAAACGATCTGATAGTTCAGACAAATCCTCTAAGTATTGTATTGAGACAGCATTATGTCATTATGTCTCTTGGCTTGCTGCACAGGAGGCTGAAAACAAGCAGCATACGATTTGGAATTAGTAACAGATGAAGAAAAAGTAGAAACAACAGGTGGAGGGTGAGACCCAGGGCCCTGGGGAGTCTGGTGGCAAGTATGATCAGAAGTAGAAGGTCCAAACTGTAAAGTAGGATTCTGAGTCAGGAGAAGTTCATCAGGCAGGGAGAGGTCTAAAGAATCATCTGTTAACTTGGAATCATGAGGGGTGACAAAGTCAGTAATCACTGGCAACCGTGTTCGAATTGGGGAGGAACCAGAACGCCAAGTCCCAACAGCCAGATCCTTCTCCCACCCCGCCACCTCAAGGGCTGACTCAGCGGCCCACTCTTTCATCAGCAGTACATTAGGTAGGTCAGAGGAAGGCAAAAAATTAGGCAAAATAATAGCAGGAGAGGTGCCAGAAGAAATTGGAGCGGGAGGTGCAGTCTGTATAGGCATACAGGAGTTAGGAGAAACTGCTGAAACTGGCAAAGAATGCGGAAGTGTCAAATTCAGCGAGGAGGCATCAGAAGCCGCATTGTCAGACACTGAGTCATTAGGAAGATTTGCAGGTAGGGAATCAGGCTGATTTTTAAGAGCCAGCAATCACTGTCTAGTAGCAAAATAATGCTGCTCTTCAATCTAGAGAAGCAAATACACATTTTAAGGAGTAGAAAGGGAAGGCTTACTAGAAGTAGCTGAAGTTGAGTCAGTAGACATTGTACCTAGAACCAGGGAAACAGAAGAAATATCTTGAGCTGAACTCTTCTTGCAGTGATCCACAGCATTAGCAGGCAGTAAGATAATATTGTCAGTAGTTGAGGGCTCTCCCAATATAGAGACAGGGAAGGAGACTATCTCCTCTGCCTCCAACACCTCCATGTCCATCACTGCAACTCCAGAGACCGCCATCTTGGCAGCAAGGCCGTGATGTAAGGGGCCCCCACAGGACAGTAGGGGAATTTCCCTGGTGCTCTGGCCAAATTTCCCCCATTCACTAAAATACCACCAACAGCTTAATCTGGTTCAAAGTCAGTTGGTATTCATCTGTATCTCCCTCCCTCAGGTCGTGCACGAAAATAGGTAGGATTTATCTAGTGCACTTACCTGGTCAACAAAAACTAAATAAAATAATAAAAATCTTTAACAGCAGAACTCTATACAAGCCTTAGCACATGACTCTTAACTCATCCCATCATTTAGAACTGGTAAAACCTAATATGAGCGACAAGGCACTGACAGATGTGTTTTTGACACAGGCATAGATCCCAAAGCACTTTTTACTTCCTGGGAGGTTTATGCCCAAAAGGCATAGTACACCCATTAAAAAGTGGTATGTCTACGTTTTTAAGTCAAGATGAAACTAAATCTTTGACTCTTTAATTAAAAAAAAGTTTTAAGATCATACTCTTCCAACCATAAATTGAGGGATTGCCAAGGAAAAAAACAATATCCACTATAATTAAGAAAGAACTTCTTTTCATGGAAGTGAATTTAATATATACAGTTCCTTCCTGTTGATATTTGAGTAGAAGAAACACACATTGCCCCTGCAGCAATGAGCATTACACTACAGCCTGAAACTGTCCAAATGTCTCAGAGTGTGATACTCTGAAATTAATTTGTACACTGCATGATAATGAATCCAATTCGGGTCATTTTAAAGGGAAATAATTGCACCTGAAGCAAAGAGACCCAGGACAAGATGCTGTATTTAAATATTTGGCTCACAGTTCATTTATTTTAAATAAAGTGCCAAAAACAGTGAACATATAGCGAACTTACAAGCCCATATGCATGCTGCTAGCTGGACATACCGCATCACTGTACATTTTGCCCATTGGCTACGGGCTTCATCAGAGGGGATGTAACAATCACAAAGGCATCCTTCTAAACTCCATATTTAAAGTGATACTATACAGTACATGAATAAAGTGCAAGAATTAAAGTGCCAGCAAACAAGAAATATTATTATAGAATTGGTGCACATGTCCACCTTAGTTTCATAAAACCAATTTTTTCTTTTTTTATAAAATTATTTAAATTGTACATTTGGTGCACATTACTACATGAGACACATACTTTAATTTTATAAGGTGTTATCCCTCTGAAGTCGTGTGTACTCTCACTGCAAAGATTATATACTTAACCTTTTAGTTAATTTTCTAAACTAGACATTCATCTAAAACACAGTACGAAAATTCATGTACATTTTCAGGAATTGACAATAGCTCGTCTATTTAAGAATTTGGGGAATCAGGATGGACCCTATCATTTCATGTCCACAGTCTTATAAAGGCAATATCAACATGTGTACATAATTACTTGCTGCACATACTGTTCCTCCCCACACAAAAAGATTTGTCAATGTGTGCACCCTGTTGCTATAACTACTGTACTTTAAGTTTTTTTTCTTATTATAAGTTATTCTGTGCTAGGACAGATGTGTGCAGTATTACATGCACATTCAATCAAGGTACAAGGCATAAAACTAATGAAGACCAGTAGTCAAATCAGGCAGTATAGCACAGTGGTTTGAGGCTCTAAGCTGCAAATCTGATGACATCCAGCAGACCAGACCTGGGGTTGAATCCCACAGCTTCCACTTGCATACTGTGTGACCCTGAGCAAGTCACTTAACTTCCCTGTGGTCCCAGGTCGCTCCTGTAAAAAAGCTTTCAGCTTAGTGTGCTACTCCTGGTTAAACAACTTAAAAAAAAATCAATATTGTCACTGAGGCCATGTTTCGCCCTGACCCCCAATCTAAAGATCCAGAAGCTTTCATGGTATCCAATCAGGCTTTCCAGATCTCCCTTATGAGGTCCCATTGTTACTTTTTCAATGGCCTTAAATGTCACATTAACTCGCACCTTAGCATATTCCCGGTGCATTCCCTGTTTTACTGTTACTTGTATTAGATCACAATAAATTAAGATAATACAATGCCACTTTTCAAAAGTGGTTTTATTTAGATTTTTGTTTCATAAAAATTACTTGAGCACTAATGGCCTTGGCTCCAGTGACAAGACTGGATGCTGACTGCAGTCATGGAACTCAGCATTGCCCCATGGTCCTTGGAGTCACAAGGGGATGACTTTCCTAACCTGTGAAGCCACAAGCCTAGAGTTTAAAGCACCAAGCTGTGAACCTAGAGACCCAGCGAACCTGGGTCTGAAACCTGTAACTGCCAACTGCATACAGTGTGGTCCTGCGGAAGTCAATTAGCCTCCTTGTGTTCCCATGACACACTTGGAAACATGCTCCAGATAAGTATTCCTTTCCTAGTCAAATATTCTAAAAAACAAAACCTATTGTGGTTTCCCCCAAACATTGCACCTGAAGGGCTCAGCGAGCTGTTTGCTGCTAATCCTAACTTTATTTTAAAAACATGAAGAGGGACAGCTTCTTATACAATTGTTTAGACTTTGAACAAAATGTCACAACTGCACGGCAAGAGTAGAGCTGCAAAAAGAATCAAACAGGTCAAATGCTGAGTACTCGGCCTCTGTCAGACCAAATTAAACTTTGGCACAAAAATGAAAACTAAAGTTTAACCTCTTTTGAGATGGATGAAGTAGTCAGATCAGGCTGGTTTTGTTTGGTTTCAGATGTCAAAACGAAGCCCCAAATCTCTGTACATTTGAAATTATTTGAGGGATGTCTCCTGGTCCCAAAATCCAGCTCCTACATCAATGCCTGCCCTGACAGGGAATCTGCGTAGTGTCCCAGCTCCTCTGAGCCCTGCCACTGACTGCACTGGCAGGGATCTCATGATAACTGACAATGTTTTTGATCCCCAGTGTTACAACAACCTGCTGCTGTCTGCCCTACACTAATAAGAACACTCTTCCAGCTATACAGTGCTGTCACAGCTGGCCAAAAACTGGTATGTCCAGGAAGAGTCTTCAGAGGGACTTCATTGCATACCTGCATTTGGCACAGTAGCTATGACAGCACCATATATATATATAGCAGGAAAAGTAATCCCACTAATGGACTTGGCAGTACTGGGACCCAGCCAGCCAGGGCAGGCAGTGGCAGGTTGAGGTAACACTGGGTGGAGCCATCGAAAGGCCAGATAATATCCTCCTTATCCCTTCCAGAGCAGACAGCACCATATTGGAGTAACATTGGGTAGAGCCATCAAAAGGACAGACAATGCCCTCCTTATCCCTTCCAGGACAAGCAGTGGTAAGTTGGTTAACACTGGGTGGAGCCACTGAAAGGCCAGACAATGCCCTCCTTACCCCTTCCAGGGCAGGCAGTGGAAGGATGGAGTAACTCTCCATGGCCATCAGAAGACCACCTCCAAAACTATCATTCACCTCAGCCTCAGCAGGCAGTGATTGTGAGAGCAATAATGTGTTGGGGGTGACAGTGGCAATGAGGAGACTTGGCCTGCCAGAGCATTGAACAACAGTTCAGGGTAGCACTGAGGGCCCCTCAGAAGACTCCCCAACATTTCAAAAGAGTTACAAGTGAGGCTGGGCCCCAGCATGGATCCCCCCTGTCAGGGTAGGCCATGACAAGGGGAGGCAGAATAGATTTAGAGAGCCAGGATTTCCCCCAACCTTTGTAAAGGTGCACAGATTGAGAGGTAGGGAGTCAGGTTGTGTAACCAATACAAAGTGCCTGATACAGTACCTTCATAAACTCTCTGCCTTTCTCAACTCCTCTTCCTTCTTCACACCTTACCAGTCTGGATTTAGGAAGTCCCTCTCCACTACTTCATCTCTCCTTAGACTCACAGACTCCATCCTTACAGGTATGGATAAAGGCCACATTACCTCAGCCATCTTTGTTGACCTGGCAAAAGCCTTCAACACTGTCTCTCACTCTCTCCTCCTTTTTAAGCTCTCTCTCTCTCTCTCTTGCAGAACTCTCTAGCATGTCCACCAGCTAGTTTCACTCATACCTGGTAGGCAGATCCCAGTCTGTCAGAATTGGCAACTCCACCTCTGCCTCTCTCCCTGTTGTCTCTGGTGTACCCTAAGGCTCGGTCTTTGGCCCGCTATTGTTCTCCATATTCTTGTCCACTGCCTGCCCACACACATCCATTCACATGTATGCAGACGACACGGTATTGTATACATCCAGCCCCAGGTCTGCTGATGTTGCAACCAGACTTCAGCAGGACTTCAATAATGTTCAGCTCTGGTTTCACTCAAATCAGCTCTTTCTCAACACCAAGAAAACTGTCTCCATGACCTTTGGTGCTAGGCAGAGACTTTGTCAGCTCCCTTTCACCCCCACCTTCCATACCCTGGATGGGACTTCACTGGAGGCTTGCACCTCCTTCAGATACTGTGGGATCTGGCTTGACCAGCACCTCAGTTTCTCTGTACATATTGATGCAGTCCACAGAAAGCTTCACCCCAAGGTGGATGCCTTGTACCGCAATCGTGGTTCCACCCCTCTGCAGGCTTGTTGTGCAATTGTGCAGAAAATGATACTCCCTATATTTGACTATGGGGATATAGTCTACAGTGCCGCCCCCAAGTCCACCCTAGCCAGACTGGACCCCCTCTTCCACTCCTTCTGTCGCTTTGCCCTTGACTGTCCTTCCTACACACATCATTGTGCCCTCTACCAAACACAAGACCTCTCATCACTTCAGGACTGGCATCACTCCCACTGTGCTAGCTTCACAGCCAAATTCTGGGCCCAGTCCCTCCCCCCTTGTCTTGTCTCTGTCCTATCAGTCCCTGCCCTCCTGATGTACTCACTCAGGAACAATGACTCTTGTTTAATTTCTATACCACTAATGTCCACCATGACAGGCCAGTCAGCATTTAGATAACACATGCCTAAATTATGGAACTCCCTTCCTGAGTCCATTCAGACTGCCTCCCCAGGAAGGCACCTCAACTCCCTCAACTTCCTTCTCAAAGCACACTTCTCCTCCACCTGCTCTTGTGCTCATTGTTAGCTCTAGTACCATGGTCTAATCAATGCAATTCTAGAAGTTTTTTTTCAGGCTTGCGGTTTATGACTGGTTATATTACTTACAATGCTCATTTCTCTGTTATATGCCTTGCACTTTTACCCCAGTACACAATTCATTTTACAGTTCTTATTCGAATGGTTTCCCTGTACACTGTATAGCTTTTCTGGACTCTGTATATGGTGCATATTGTGTATATTATGATGCGTGTATTATGTTGTATTCCTATTCCCTTCTCCCCAGAATGCATCTGGAATCGAGCAGTAGACTGCTCAGTATGCCTTTCCTGGTAAAACTATTAAATAAATAAATATAGAAATGAAGGCTGCGGGGAGAGAGGAACAGGGGGAATGGGGAACCAAAAAGAGGGGAAAGGGGCAGGGAGAAGATGGGAGAGGGGGAAGGGAAGGGAAGGAGGGAAGGGGCCAAAAAGGTGAACATTTTAAAATAAAGGCACAAGCAAAAACCCACATTAGACCTAAATTCTAAGATTCAATTTGATATGTAGTAGGTAGATAAAATGTATTTTTATACAGGCAATGATATGTAGGACAAAGTCTTACAGAAATCATCCCATGTAGAGTTATACAAGCAGTTTAGGTTACAAAACACATAAAACTATGAATAATATAAAAAAAATCATATATATAATTGTCCTGAGGCATAGGATTAACTGCAACATTTTACAAAAAAGGAACAAGATCAAATTGGTCAATAAGACCTACTATTGCTTGAAACTGTCTGACCCTCTTTTTGGTCCCCCCCCCCGATTCCTTTTCTTTCCCACCCACCCCCAGCCTTCATTCTGATACTAGGTGCTATAAAATGACATGTACCACTCTTTCTCTCTACCAATGGACCCACTAGTGTATGTTAGCTTTTTTCATTTTCACTATAGCTATGTTTGCACTTAAAGAGCCCCAAT
Source organism: Neoceratodus forsteri (assembly GCA_016271365.2). Classification (NCBI taxonomy): domain Eukaryota; kingdom Metazoa; phylum Chordata; order Ceratodontiformes; family Ceratodontidae; genus Neoceratodus; species Neoceratodus forsteri. The sequence continues at coordinate 1,360,840,055 of CM057455.1, read as the reverse complement.
GCAGTTAGAAAAATGTGAACAAAATGTGAGATTTAACCACATTTTCAGTTTGTATTTCATATATTTTTTATAATTTTTTTCCTTTATTACTGAAGACATTGGTATGAAAGAGGATTACTGTCCCTTAGATGTTATCTGCTGTTTCTGCTTGCCTACACCTGACATCACAATCCCCTGTTTATGACATCATAATTATCTCCACAGCAACTGATGTGATGTCATAAACAGAGCTGAGATGTCAGGTGTAGGCAAGCCGCCACAACAGATAAGGCAGCAATCCTGTTTACATGTAAATGTCCTTAGTAATGAAGTAAGGGTCAGAATTACAGACAAAAATATTTAATACAAGCTGAATTGTGTCTAAATATTACATTTTTTCAAAGTTGTCACAATGATGTAAGGGGCTCTTTAAGCAATTTTTCTTCCCACAGAGATATATTTTTGAACATCTAATTATTACAGGTGGTAAGTGGTTCTGGTATGCCTCCTGAGCTATCAGGGCTGTATGGGAACTGCATTTAGGTAATCTGTATCTATATGGAAGGGATGTTAACAGATGCATGTGCCTTGATAGATGATCTCTACATATTTTCCCCTAAGTGTCCACAAGTACATAGAAACATAGACTTTGACGGCAGATAAGGACCGCTAGGCCCATCTAGTCTGCCCATTTCCCTACCTATAGGATAGGCCGCAGATCCTAGTTAACCAACAGCCTATTTCTTCCTACCCCCCACAAGAATTGCCTTATGTCTGTCCCATGCATTCTTGAATTCTCCCACAGTTTTAGACCCCACAACCTCCTCAGGAAGGCTGTTCCATGCATCCACTACCCTCTCCGTGAAATAATACTTCCTCACATTGCCCCTGAACCGCCCTCCTTCTATCTTTAAATTGTGTCCCCTTGTTCTTGCAAGTCTCTTTTTCTGAAAGATGCTACCCTCTTGGACTTTGTTGATTCCACTGAGGTACTTAAAGTTTCTATCATGTCCCCCCTCTCCCTTCTTTCCTCAAGGGTATACATATTAAGCACCTTTAGTCTCTCCTCATACAGCTTCTCTTGCAGACCCTGCACCATTTTAGTTGCCCTCCCTGGACTGCCTCTATCCTGTCTATGTCCTTGCGGAGATGGGGTCTCCAGAACTGGACACAGTACTCCAGATGGGGTCTCACCAACTGTCTGTACAGAGGGATAACAACTTCCTGTTTTCTTCTGCTGATGCCTCTTCCTATACATCCCAGTATACCCCCAGCCCTCCCTACTGCCTTCTCACATTGCTTACTAACCTTAAGGTCATCTGATATGATTACCCCCAGGTCCCTTTCCTTTTTTGTTGTTGTTACTACGCCCCACCCATTGTGTATTCTTCCCTGGGTTCTTGTTTCCCAGGTGCATTATTTTGCACTTCTTTGCATTGAATCCTAGCTGCCATACTTTGACCATTCCTCCAACCTTGCCAAGTCCCTTTTCATCCTTTCCACGCCTCCTTGTGTATCAACCCTATTGCAGATTTTTGTGTCATCTGCAAAAAGGCATACTTTTCCTTCCAGTCCCTCTACAATGTCACTGATGAAGACATTAAAAAGGACTGGACCCAATACTGAGCCCTGTGGTACCCCACTAGTAACCCCCCTTTCTTCAGAATGGACTCCATTTACAATTACCTTCTATGTCCTGTTGTCCAGCCAATGTTTTACCCAGGCTACCACCCTGGGTCCCACTCCCAGGCTGGTTAATTTGACTATTAATCTTTTGTGTGGGACTGTGTCAAATGCCTTGCTAAAGTCTAGGTAGGCCATGTCCACAGCCCCTCCCTGGTCTACTACTTTGGTCACCCAGTCAAAGAAATCTATTAGATTGGTCTGACATGACCTTCCTACTGTGAACCCATGCTGCCTTGGGTCCTGTGCTCCACTGGCCTCTAGGTACTGACTATTCTTTCCTTCAGAAGTGACTCCATCACTTTCCCTACCACAGAGGTCAGACTGACAGGTCTGTAGTTTCCTGCCTCTGTCTTGGATCCACTTTTGTGAAGGGGAATCACATCTGCCTTCCTCCAGTCCTCAGGTACCACACCATCCTCCCATGATTTATTAAAAAGAGTAGCCAGTGGTTTCACTAGTTCCTCCCTTAATTCTTTTAGAATTCTGGAGTGAATTCCATCAGGACCCATTGCTTTGTCCACCTTCAGTTTTAGGAGTTCTTGCAGAACCCTTTCTTCTGTGAAAGGACTGGGATCAACCGCCCTATCAAGAGTGCTTCTGTTAATTGGATTAGGCACTTCTCCCTCCTCTTTTGTGAATAATGAGCAGAAATATTCGTTCAGTATTCCTGCTTTTTCACTGTCGCCATCTGCCCACCCACTGTTCATTCTATTCAGCCTCACTATCCCTCCCTTTGTCTTTCTACGCTGATGTACCTATAAAAGGTTTTATCCCCCTTCTTAACTGAGTTGGCTATCTTTTCCTCAGTTTGGGCCTTTGCTATTCTGACTTCCCTCCCTGCTTCCTTCTGCCTTAACTGGTACAGCTCTCTGTCCTGCTCCTTCTGTGTTTCCTTATACTTCCGGAATGCTATTTTTTTCTTCCTGACTTTCACAGCCACCTCTTTTGAGAACCATAGTGGCTTTTTCTTTCATTTTGATTTGTTCTATTTGCTTCACACAAAGGCTTGTTGCCTCTGTGATGGCAGTTTTGATAATTCCCCATTGTTGCTCCACACCTCCTTCTAGCCTGTTTGCTAGTGCTTTTCTGAGGCACTCTCCCATCTTGCCAAAGTCAGCCCTCCTAAAGTCCAGTACCCTCACTTTTGTATGGCTTGACTCTATAGCTGAGTTTAACATGAACCACACTGTTTGATGGTCACTTGTCCCAGATGGCAACCCACTTCTAGATCTGAGATCCTCTCACTGCCCTGTTTGAGAGTATGAGGTCTAAGATTGCTCCCTCATGAGTGGGTTCCGAAACTAGCTGTCTAATGCCTGCCACCTGTAGGGCATCAAGAATGGCCCTGCTCTTGGATGTGGCTGCAGCAAATGTGCTCCAGTTAACATCTGGCATATTCAGGTCTCCCATCAACAGTATCTCCCCTTTCTCTGCCATTCTAAGAATGCCTTCTATCATATCCTTGGCCATTCCTTCCCCCTGACATGGGGGTCTGTACACAACCCCTGTGCTGATTGTGGTGCCCTTGCCAGTCTCCAAGGTGACCCACAGTGCCTCCTCTCCTCCCTGTTTACTCTTTTGTTCAGTTGCTTTTATCCCTTCCTTTACATAGAGAGCTACTCCTCCCCCCTTCTCCCCTGCCTGTCTCTCCTGTAGGTTATGTACCCTGGTATGTTAACATCCCAGTCATGGTTCTCTGTGTACCATGTTTCTGTGACTGCTATGCTATCCAAGCATCCCTCTTCCATTAAGGCCATCAGCTCAGGGAGCTTGTTGCCCAGACTACGGGCATTGGTACTCATTACCCTCCATTTCCTGATGGCCTTACTCCCTTTTGCCCCATCCCTGTCCTTCTTGCCTTTGTCACTTTCTCCATTTACCCCTGCCCTTCTCCCTATCGACACCTCTATGTTGGTGTTTGCCGCACTTACTACCATGATTATTTGTGGGGGGCTAGGATTTTCCTGCTCTTTCCAGTGCCTCCCCTTGGCTAGTTTAAAAGCTTGCCAATGAAGCATTTAAACCTATCACCTAGGATCCTGGTTCCCTCCCGGACAGATGCAGCCCATCATGCCAGTATAGGCTTGCATCACTCCAGGTGGACCCCAGTCCCAATGAAGCCAAACCTGAGCTCTACACCAGTTTTCAACCACTGATTGAATCCCATGGTGTGGAACACCCTAGCCTCCTATGCCATAGATGGTAGCACCTCCGAGAAGGTTACCATGCTACTTGACCAAGGCCCTCCCAATTCCACAAACTCTTCCTGCACTTCTCTAATCCTTTCTTAGCCAGATCATTTGTCCCTAGGGTGGACAATGACATCCAGCTCCTCCCTGTGCAGCTGCTCCGGCAATCCTGAGGATTCGCCCTGTCCCTGCAAGCCATGGCGCCAGGCAGGCACCTTACCTCCCTCTCCCCTTCCTCCCCCAGTTCTACCTTCCTAACAATGGAGTCCCCCACCAGGAGTTGTTTCCTTCCCCTGCAGGGTCCCCTGCCACCCTCCTGTGGGTCTCCTTTGTGGAGGTTCCCAGCATCCTCCTTGGTCTCCACTGTGGGTGCCTCCATAGAGGAACCACACTTTGCCAGAATGGCATAGGAATTGTGGAGAGGTACAATGGGAGGGATGCACCTCTGTTCCACCACCCTCACCTCCCTGAGCCCACTGTGGTCCAACCGCTCCTCTTTCTTGGCAACCTCTGAGGCAACGGCAGTGGCACTGGTGGTCCCTGGATGGAAGAGGAGGTCCCACAAATCCTGGCCAACTCAGCCTGGAGATGAGCAACCTCCTCCCTCAGCCCAGAGAGGTGTCTGCAGATGGGACAACACCGCTTCCTCCAGAACATCTCCCGGAAGACTGCTGCTCCACAGCCACTGCACTGCACCACTCCAATCATGTCTTATTTCTGGCCCCTTAACTGTTTGCAATCCTTACTCTTTCCTCTGGTTTTTTCTCTCTCTCCTTACTTTCTGCCTGTGTGCCCTTTAAGCTCCTGATTGTCCTGTTCTGAGACAAGAATATCCTATATTTCGCAGTAGACCACTTACTTGCTCAGAGGCAGACCTCCAGCACCTAGAGGGGGCCGGAGAGCTACTCTTGACCTTCTAGGATGGTGGGTCCTTGGTGGTTCTGTGATCACTCACTTCCTGCCCCTAAACAAGAAGTTCCTGTTGTCAGTCAAATTCTGTGCCTATAAAAATAGAACTAGCTTTGTGGGGATAGAGGGGAGGAAGGAGGGCAATATAGTCTCAGCAGAGAAGTTCAGTCACGCAGCAGTCCTTTCTCCTGGTGTCTTCTGCCAAGCTATTAGCAGAAACTTTCTAAGGCAGTCTTTAAATGTAGCTTCCTTCTAGCTAAGCCAGTCCCCCTACTTACCAGATCTTTCTACAAGTAATTTAAACCTCACAGCAGTTAAGTCCTTTCAGTCACCTGAGATTTACACCTAGATAACTCTTCAGACACCCATTCAGTTCAGTTAACCCAAACACACACTTTTTTTTTGTATGTTAGTTTTTTTTACCCTAAATTAAAGGTCAAATACAAATGTTCTTCTACTTTAGTCCCAGCAGAGAAGTTCAGTCACACAGCAGTCCTTTCTCCTGGTGTCTTCTGCCAAGCTATAGTACAGTACAGTACACAGTACAGTAATTATAAGACTTATGGCTTTATCAGAATAATTATTATGGTTTAAAAATTAACAAGTTTGATTGGCTAGCTGAGTTCTATGAGCCTTGCGTTCATGTTAGATAAATATGCTTCATGTACCTCATCCCTTCCAGTGCAGTACATTCATTTAGCAGCACAAGACACCTGCCTCATATATGTTGTCTAGTGGACAAAAAATAAAAGTGACAGTTTCAGTAGCATAAACACATTGGTGCCCAATTCAAACATTGTGCTCATTAGTGGTGAACAGTGACAGTGTAAACGAAGAGTCAGTCATAAATTAACTCTCTGAAGGCATCAATTTAAGAGACAAACATTCAATGGTGCAGTTACATTCACAGTTGTGTTTGTTAGGCTCCTCCACCCCATAACCATACTATTGCAGTAAAAACAGGGCACACATATCTTTATTTATTTATTTTTTATTCCTTGGTAACTGGTAAAGCCCATTGGGCCAAGACCCATTTACAGATGTAGCCCAAAGCACTGTGGAGGTTAAATGACTTGCTCAGGGTCACACAGTTAAGTGCAGGTTGTGGGAATGAAACCCAGGTCTACTAGCTGTACTAAGCTTGTTCACAGCTCATTGCTCTAACATGTATGCTATGCTGCCAGCCCCAGACAGTGGAGACCAAATATTCAGAAGGTCAGAGTGGCAATAACGTGAAAAGCACCAAACTAACCAGACCTAGCGAGTCAGAACATGGTGGGGATCATATCCAAAGGTGCCCCCAGTGCGATGCTCGGTGGATAGGGCAATCGCATTGATAAACCAATGTGCCCATGTAAATGAGGGAATATTATGCATACAAGGCACAGTGGTAGTCAGAGGATTTTGGAAGTTCTAAAAGACTGCTGTGGCAGCATTACTGACCGCTTCCAAAGCCCTACCCAGTTTAGCACAACCAACAAGAGCATCTTCAGTGGTGTGACAAACTGTTGGCAGCAGCTGGGATTGTGTGTGATCCTTCCTGAATGTGTGCCAAGAGTTTGTTTTTATTTTTTTGTCACAATTTCTTTGTGCTCCCTCTCACTGGCTCCCAGACTCTCCAGTGGAGTCATTCAGCATGGCATCTCCCGCCTCACCTGAAGTCCCCCAGTCTTACCTCCGGATTGGGCCCATCTCCACACCGCGCCCCTGATCGCTCAAACCCCTGGCTCTGAGTCCCCCTAGGCAGGACCACTAACTTCTCCTGGTGCTCTATCTAGAATCTAGTAGAGTGACTAGGACACGGAGAGAGAACCAGAGGTAGACTGGAGAGACCCAGCATTGGGCTTTGGGGCTGGCCACTGGACCCACCTTCATCTACCAGGAGCCAGGGTCTTTTCCTTGCTCCACCCCTATGGTGCAGATGTGCAATGGCACCAGTGCATGGAGGGTGTTCTCCTGCCCCTTCCACAGATGCTGCAGACACCATTCCCTCATTGGCTGTCCCCGCCTGGTGTGTAGTGCCGCCAGCCTCCACCAGGAGCTGCTACCAGGCAGGGAAATCCCCTGTAACCCACCCCAGGAGAAAAGAGTAGTCCATTAGACACTCAATCCTCTCCTCCCCACTGACCGCCGATGGCCTGAGCCCACTCTGATATGACAAATTGGCTTATGAACAGCATTCTGTCAGTTATTTTATTTTTTATTTAGCTTTTGTTGACCGGGTAAGTGCACTAGACAAATCCTGCCTATTTTCAGGCACGACCCGGGGGAAGGGGATACAGATGAATGCCAACTGACCTTGAACCAGATTAAGCTGTTGGTGGTATTTTTAGTGAATGAGGGAAATTTGGCCAGGACACCGGGGAAATTCCCCTACTCTTTTCGATAAGTGCCATGGGATCTTTAACATCCACCTGAACTACCACCAATCCAGGCAGATGGGACTTCGGTTTAACATCTCATCCGAAAGACGGCACCTCAGAAATGCAGCACCCCTCTCATGCTGCATTACAGTGTCAGTACTGGGATATTAACCCAAGTGCCAGATGTGGGAACTGAACCCACAGCCCTCTGATCTCCCGGCCTCAGAGGCGAGTGTGCTACCTACTGAGCCACTGACACTAGTTAGGGAAGGGGGACCCTAAGGCAGACTGGAATTAAACATTTATTGCCTCCAAAATCATGGATTGGGAGTCAAAAGGAGGCCCTTGTTAGATAAATGATTCTTTGAGGTTGGAGAGGGAGGGACAAAGGACGGGGGAGGCTTAATAAAAAGGTGGTGTCAACTACTGGCTCCATGCCAGAGACAGGTAATTTCATATTTTAGAGAAGCCCAGTAGGGGAATAAGGGGGAAGGAATTGAAAGTCTAATTGCTGACTGTAAATAGTGTTAATATTGTAAATATCAATTTCTCTTGTATACTGTTCATCTCTCTGTATCTTGTTTTGTGCATTGTAAATTTACTGTTTTTTTGTCATTATCTGAGGGGACTGATTGTTGAACTGTAAACAGTGTTAATATTGTAATGTTTTTCTTATTTAATTTCTATTCATCCCCGCCTGCTGTCCCCACTGGAGCCACACCATTGGGAGTCACCAATCAATCCTGTCTCTGCCAATGCCTTATCTGCTAGTCCTGGTCCCTCCATCCTGCCTCGGATACCCCCTGGGCAGAGTCAGGGTAGGGGCGGACCCCCGAATCTTGCATGTGTCAGGGTCAAGAAGATGCAGGCAGGCACCAGCACATCAAGACCCCAGGCTCAGCGCCTGTCTTCCGCTTCCAGTGGGTGTTTTTCCGCTTTTTCTGTGGGGGACACTGCTGCTCCATACGCTGCTGCAGGTGCCATCAGCAATGTCCCTCCCTCCTTCCTCAAAGGAGTAGCCCTGTGGCTGATTAGTTGCTGACCCATGCCCTCAACCAATCAAGCCCTTGGGACCCCAGCTTGCCGGTCATGACCCCAGCCTCCGCTAGGGGTCACCACTTGCCGGGCTGAAGAAGAACCTCCCCCGGAGAAGGCGATGTCGCCAGACGCCCAGCCTGTCTCCCTAGCCAACCCCTGGCTGCCCAAGTTCGCCTCCTGAACCCGCTTCTCCGCCAGTGTGCTGCCAGGTGCCACCAACCCCAACCCCTCAGCGCCACCGGGCCGGCATGTTACTATTGTAATGTTAATTTCTCTGTACACTGTTCATCTCTCCATACACTGTTTTTATTTATTGATTGTACAAGGGACATCCTTGCAAATGAGCTTGCTCAACAGATCTTATCCCTCCACAATAAACTTGAACTTGAACAATAAACTGGAACTTGAAAGTCGGGAGATAACTGGAGGTGGGGGGATATTTCACATATTGTGGAAGACTGACTTTGGAAGATGGTAGTCTTCCAGTAACGGAGAACCACACCTACCCTGTTTATTGTTATTAAAAGGAATGTAAATCTGGCTTTCAATTTTTTAGTATATGGTAATTGGAAACTGAGTCATATGCATGATTTACTTAACCATCTAGTGAACTATTTTGTGTGTCTTTTAAATAGTCATGCAGTTCTTCCACTCAAATGATGTCACCAGGTTACAGAATTAATTGATAATTTAAATAAATGTATAACAGGTAGGAAAATAGCGGTATCCTCAAGTGATCTTTAAACAAGGAAAAAGTAATATCATTTCAATACAAACAGAAGAAGCAGATCAGTTGGGAGATTATGAATATAAAGGAAGGCCAGGTTTGTATCCCATCTAAGCGTAGAAATCTAGGGCCACCCTTTTTCCATGAAAACTGAAACAATTAATTAAAATGGAAGGAAAATGTTAGCATAAGTAAATATAATACCAACAGCACCCTAGCTGTGGCTGTCTCAATTTTAGTGCAGCCCACTACCACAAACAACACAATGTCCCTGCCTGACTGTACCGCAGTCCGCAGTGGATGGTTTGGATGTTACTTTGATGAACATTTAAACTAGTCACAGGGGGTGGCAGAAGGAATCGGGGAATCACAGCCCCACCCCACACAGGCTGAAGTAGGCAGTGGGGAGAACTTGAAGGAAGAGGAATTCCTCAACAGTGCACATTAATAAAAGAAGCAGGGTGGTTAAAATGAAGGGTGGTGAGAACGCAAGCATTAAAAAGAGAGGGGAGAAGGAGGGAGGGCAAACAGGAAAATAGGGGGTTAACAAGTAGAGTGGTAACAAAATCTGGAAGGCCATGTTTGCAAATCCTAGAAGTCTAGGAAATAAGACTCTGAACCTAGAGGCCATCATGGCAGAGGAGGTTCTATGTCATAACAGTGAAAATTAAATGGTGACTCGCATAGGAGTGAGTATATTATTATAATCAATTCTGGGGGAGGTGGACACTGGGGGATAGGAGAATACATGGGAAGGGGCCACAATATACAGGGAGATCCCATGGCTGGGGCAAAACAATTGGGGGAACCAGGGGATGGAATAAAAATTTAAAAATTACAACAGCCAAAACAGTTAAACAAAACATGTATCTGCAAGCAGTCCCGAACCCGGGACCATTGCCACTCCTGGCGGTGATCGTATCTATGACTCCAGGCAGCCAGCTCAGCTGCAGCAGACTGTATTCCTCCACTTAGCCCAAAGCACTTTACAATTCCTCCCATAATTCACTGTCGCTATTCCACCCCTCCACACTCGCTATTCCTTCCACTTGCTATACTCTCACAGATGCTACTCTTTCAGGTGCACAAATTGAGTCACTCATATTTGAGTTGCTCATTTTGCTTTGCCCACATAATGAGATAACGCAGAGGCTGACCTGTATATTGTGGCCATTACAGAGTCATGGTGCACAGAAAACAATGACTGGGACATGACCATACCAGGCTATGCTCTGTTCCAGAAGGATAGGGTGGGAAGGAGGGGCTGTGGTGCTTTATGTTATGAGAAAAAGCATAAAAGTGACTGGGATACAGGGAGAACTGAGGGACAGAGCTACGTGGTTCACCCCAGAGACAGGAACGGAGCCACTGTTCACGCTGACATTATCTACAGACCTCCAGCACAGAGGTAGGAGTTACAGTAGATAAGGTACTGGCGGAAGCTATTGGTAAGTTGGTAGAGAAGGGGAGGTGCTGCTGGGGGGACTTCAGTCCACCAGATGTAGACTGGAGCCTTCCAGCTGCAGCTTGAGCTAGAAGCAGGGATGTCCTGGACTCCCTGTAGGGGCTGTTCCTCAGGCAATTAGCCTGATCCGTAAGGCAAATGGAATGGTTCTGTCTGCTGGGGGAGCCACTGCACACTGACGAGCTATAGAGGAGCGAGTGAAGCAGGAGCTGTACAAGGCATTTTTTTTAATTTAGAAAAGGTATGCCACCATTTGCATTATCCATACGTGTCTAAACTGTGCGGCTCTTTCCGGATTGACTTCTGCGGCCTTGGATTATGTGTCCCCTCTGCTGTCATCTTTCTTTCTCTCCTGCAGGCCAGAGTGCCGTCAGAGAGGTAGACTGCCCCAGAAAGCTGGGAGGAGAGCGCTGCAGAGTGTGGTCAGCTGCGGAGGAAGCACACTTGCAATGAAAGTAGGACAAGAAGGAAAGGAAGCTGTGACATACTTAATCAGCCCCCATTCAAGCACGGGACTTTAATTTTTATAATAAGAAACTGGACTTTTGAAAGAAAGTTACGTTTATTTATTTCATTTTATGTCTATTCTGTCTGTTCTTCCTGTTCTGTCTGGTTTTAGTTTTCTTTTCTCTAGTGGAGATGTAGGATAGAATTAAAGAGAGAAACAGTAATAATAATAGCAATAGTGATATCCCCTTTATTAGCGGGTTTTAATTTTTTTTTTTTTTTGAGATTTGGAGTGCTGGCTTTAAAGTTTTAATTTTTTGCTTTTAAAGATTTGTGCCCTTTTGGGCTTGCTCACATGGCCTGTCCCTATAAGGAGCATGCGCTGTCATCTGTAAGACAGATCGCCATCTTCCTGCTATACCCACAGATATTCTGGAAGCAGTATGCGCTGGTCAGTATTCTGGCTGATGAAGCTAGCTGCCGTTAAAACTTAGCTCAGGTCCTGCTACTTAGGTATTAAAAAACACACCCTTCCACGTTTATTGCTGAAAATAAGAAGGTGAGGGAATTAATGATAGCAGACAGTCCTTTCGGGCCTGAGAACTCCTAGCGTATTTCTTCTGTAAGTAAAAAAATTAACAAAACGCTCTTTGTTTGGAGGGAAGGGGAAGACGCAAAGCTGTTTTTCTTATTTTCATGAAGTAAGTGCATTTTACCTTTTTTAAATAATTTGGTTAGTAGAAGGAGGAATTGTTATTTTATTTCATTTAGCAAGTTTGTCACTTTATTGTCCAATCTGTCCAATAGTGAATCATTACATTCTCTTCTCTTTCCTTGAGGAGTCGAAATGATAATATTGATATCCACCTGCTTGAAGAAACAGTTTAAGGAAGGCATGTTTCAACTAGGAGTTTTTTGAAATTGGTAAAAGAAAGAATACAAGGGAATAAGGAACAAAGAAACCTCACCTCTTTCCTTTTTGGACTGACCGAGAAAGATCCAGCAGTTGTATTGAAGGGTTTGGGAGGTGCTCCTCAGTATTTCTGTGATATCAGTCAGAAATAAGGAAGATAAAGGAGATCAAATAGACTGTTGAATTGGTGTTGGACTATTTAACTATTAGTTTATTGAAGTGATTTATATAAGAACATTAACCAAAAGTAACTAGAAGCCCCCATATAGAGTGGTGGACAGGGGAAGAAATTTTTTTTATATATGTTATTTCCTTTTTTCATTGTTTTGGCTTTTTTCTCACATATGTTAAATACTATGATGCCTGAGTAGAGTGCAATACAGAATAGTAGGTGATGCAATATATTGGGTCACTATATAACACTTCTTTCTCTTGTTTTTTGAAGTGCAATAATTAGGATCATATTAAGTGTAATGTGTTTTGGTTAACTCCCAGATTAGTGACCAGATAAATAAGGGGGCATTTTCTGGTTTGGAATAGATATGTGTAAAAATGAATAAAAATGCTTTGCAGGTCAGAGAGTGCGATCTTTAGCTTCCGGTACCCTTTAATTTCCCTGGTGCTTTCCCTGCATTAGTAAACTATCACTAGCACAATATTCTATTTAGAACAGAGTGACATGAGTGATAAAGTATATATAAAAATATATATATTATGATGGTAAACACACATTTACAGAGAATGAAGCCTAGCGCCTCTACTTTTGGATCCTATAGTTAATAAGAAATCAATACATAAAAGGCAATCTAAAATCACTGAACATTTAATCAAAGAAAGACAGGTATTGGAGGATAAAACCTTCGCTCCTAAAAATACTGGGACATCTATGACATTTGTACAAAGAGCTGAAAAATCAGTGGGGGTGGTTTAATCAGTCTTAACAGCTCTGATTATATTACAAGTGATTTAGACATCCCAGTAGAGCAACAGTGTAGTACATTCTGCATGCTCGATGAGCAGGCCTGGATTGCAGAATAGTATAGCCTCAATGGATTTAGAGACATCACTGAGACTCTGAGATGACTCTCAAGAGAATAGTAATAAAGAAATCAGTGAAAAAAAAAAACTGTTTTAAGTGAAGTTAATAAAGGGCTAAAAAACATAATCACAGGGCTTAAGTTGTATGAAAATCAATTAAGGAACAAAATTTGTGCGACTTGGAGGCCCAGATATTCAAAAGGGTTGCACATGCTCAACAGTGTTGTGCCATGCAACCCACTGATATGCCATGGCATGATATTCAAAGGGAAAGTCGTGGCACAAATCCCGATGCGCCAAACACATCAGTAATGTATCTGTACGCTGGTGGGGGCATGCCCATGAATACCCTGCCCAGCCCGATATTCAGCCCGGATGTGCAGCGATGCATGCGCAACCCCTACCTGTGCCAGCACAAAGTTGATCCCAAAAAAAGAAACAATGGATGGCCACCCACAGGTGAGCTGCCGCATTGCAGGGCGCAATACAGCAGCTGCCACCTGTGGGTGGCCACCCAAGCTCCGGCTGCACCTGGTGGCGCCCCCATGCCCGATCACGGGCATTTGTAACATAAAAGAACCCCTATATCCCTGCTGGACCAGCAGACCTGCCTGTCCGATCGCGGGCTGAGTAAATTAAAAAAATCCCTATCATCCCTGGTGGTCCAGTGGACCTGCCCACCCGATCGAGGGCTGAGTAAATTAAAAAAAATCCTTATAATCCCTGGTGGTCCAGTGGACCTGCCCACCCAATCGCGGACTAAGTACATAAATAAAATCCCTATCATCCTTGGTGGTCCAGTGGACCGCTGTCGGCCTGATCGCGGGCATTTGTAAAAAAATAAGAAGAATTCTGTCCAATACCCCTGGTGGTCCAGTGGACTGCTGTCTGCCTGATTGCGAGCATTTGTAATAAAAAACAATAATATGTCCAATATCCCTGGTGGTCTGGTAGTTACCCTCACCCACCCACTGAGCCCCAGTGCCCTGCTCCCCAGTCAGCTGGCAGGTGGCAGCCTCACCTGCCTGTCACCCCGCCACCAGCTGACTGACTCCGTTGGTAGGGCTGTACGCCTATTGGTCCACAGCATGCAGAGCCAATGGGCATGCACTATACCGTATTACTTCAGATATGTGAATGGATCCCATTCACATATCTGAATGTGTAGCATGGAGATGCACGCCCATTGGCTCACGCCAGGACCAATGGGCGACAGCCCACGACGGTGTCAGCCAGCTGGCGGTGGTGGGTGCTGCAGCCAGCCAGCTGACTGGGGAGCGGGCAGTGGTGCCAGTGGGCGGGTGGGAAGGGAGGTACCGCTAGACCATCAGGGATATTGGACATATTTATTGATTTTTTTTACAAATGCCCATGATCGGGCAGACAGCAGTCCACTGGACCACCAGAGATATTGGACAGAATTCTTCTTATTTTTTACAAATGCCCGCGATCAGGCAGACAGTGGTCCACTGGACCACTAGGGATGATAAGGGTTTTATTTATGTACTTAGCTCGTGAACGGGCGGGCAGGTCCACTGGACCACCAGGGATGATGAGGATTTTATATATATACTTAGCCCGTGATCAGGTGGGCAGGTCCACTGGACCACTAGGGATTTATGATTTTCCATTTATTACTGCAGCCTGCGATCGGGCTGTGGAGCACACTGCCGGCTGCAGGGGGTGTAGGTCCTTGACGGCTGCTGCCTGGCAGGGCACCAGGTGCACGCCCAGAGATCAGCGCACTTCGATGCAACAACATAATGACATGCAAATGGCCCTATTTGCACCTTGCATACATTATGGCCCCATTTGCATGTCAAGTTTTGAATATCGTGGTTGCTGTGCATAGCGCAATGGAACTTGCACTAGCGCATCCCCATGCTCCACTCTGGCCACTTGCGCTGGCGCAGTGCCACTGTGCCATGCACACTGTGGGTGGCCAGGGTGCGATATTCAACGCTGCTGAGCCATGGCGCAGCTCCGTTGAATATTGCCCAATCCACACCCCTGCGCAACCAAGTTGCGCTGCACCCAAGCTTACGCCACAGCCTGGCGCAGTTCGAATATCTGGGCCATAGTATATAAATGGAATCGCAAAGCAAGAACAGCAATGTTAGTAGTAAATCTAGTTTGATTGATGTAGGATATCAGCCATGCTGCCTAAGTAAGGATTTAATTTCTACATTAAAGAACCAGCATTCTGCTAATGTTTTGTTATTGGGGCAGCTAATTGTCAGTAAAGACACCGTGGAATCAATCAAGGTTGACATTGCTATCAATAGGGGAAAATTAGATCTAATATTAAATAGAGTATCAAGGCAGGAAGTAATCAGCAATTCTGTTGTTTTGGAACCAGAACTGGTCGAAGTGATGGAAGAAGTACTACAAGAAGACAAAAAGGAACCCTTAAAACCAGATTTTAGCTTATTGGTAATCTCAGGAAAGGAAGTTAAATAGAAAAAGGGGGGAGAGGAAGAAACAGGTATCAAACTCAAAAGGTAGCTAAAGGGAAAAAAAAGAATACAGGAAAACATACACATATACAGAAAAAAGAGGAGTTTAACCAAAACCAAAATAATTTAAACACACAGATTGAAGTGGTGGAGTTGTCAAGGGAAGAAACAGATGGAGAAAGCAGAAAAAAAAAAGAAATGGGAAAGGACTTGAATATGGAGAATGAGGTCTTATATCCACCATTGCGGCCATTATTGTTAGA
This sequence comes from Neoceratodus forsteri, assembly GCA_016271365.2. NCBI lineage: Eukaryota > Metazoa > Chordata > Ceratodontiformes > Ceratodontidae > Neoceratodus > Neoceratodus forsteri. The sequence goes on along the minus strand of CM057455.1, from coordinate 1,360,824,582 downwards.
AAGTTTGAATAAATTAGAGATAGAAATAGGATAATTAAATCAGCAACTGGGACTGAGAAGTCAACTTACTGAGGGCAAGGATATATATAATCCCTTTGGAAGATGTAGAGGTTCTCCTAAACTGCAGAGAGAGGACAGAGATAAACCAGATAATAGTGTGCTGCAAGGAAAAGAAAAGAAAGTAGTTGAAATCTATCCAATCATTAGGATAATGGGGCCAGAAGACTGGCATATTCATGGGATAGATAATCAGGTGAAGAACCTGAAACCCCTGATAATAAATGTAAGAGAAGACCTCAATATTAACCTTTTACCTAATGAAATTGTGGAGGCTAGATTTATCCATATACAAGCAGCCACTTTAATTGATATTGTTCTTTTTTCTTCAAGGTATGCCAATCATTTGTGGTTAAATGGCTCAAAAGTTGTAAACAAAAATGTAACGTTATCCTTTCCCGACAGGGAGCATTGTAAGAAAGGGAAGATGAGGAGTATAAATCAAGAGACAGAGGTTAATCTTATCTTGTTTGGTATGGGCTACCTGAGAAGAGAAAATGATTATAAATTTACAGGTGCCATCTGTGGTCTCTTAAGAAACTTTTTGCAGATAGAATTGGCTAAAGAAGGCATTATAGCTGCACGCAGAACAAGAGTAGATAGCCATATTAATATAATAGTTAGAAATAGAGAACTGGCTGAAAACATTTTACAGAAGGTAGATATTCTAGATTTGATGGGCCTTCACATTGTAGACTCAGATATCTCAGTTCTCCAGAGTACAACTATGAAAGATCATGAGTTGAGTGAATCAATATTGAAAACAAATACGTTTTTTAGCTTAGCAGGGTATAATAATTGACAGTTATCTACTTCAAAGGAAGAATCAAATTCTTTTAATACAAAGGATGATTTACATGACTTAGATCTTTTCTGTAAAGAGGGTATGTTAATATTAACTTGGAATCTAGCTGGTCTTTTGTCAAAATGTAGTGATGAGGAATGGTTAAACCTGGTCACTAGATCCGATGTCCTGTGTTTTCAAAAGACCTGGCATAATAATGAGGAATGCATAACCCTGAATGGCTACAAAGCTTTCAACACTCCGGGTACTAAAACTTCTAAGAATGGAAGGTGTTTGGGAGGGGTAGTTTCCTTTGTTAAATAGGGTCCTTCCAACAAGTAAAATGTCTAAAAATCTCAGACAATTTTATAATTATTGTGCTGTGTACAACTTAACTATACATACGTTTTTGGTATTTAATGGATATGTACCCCCCAGTTAATTCTCAGTACTGTCAGTCTGATGTGTGGCTAAAACTGAACTTATCAATAAAAAAGTTTTCTCTAGACTTTCCACATATAGAGGTTCTTTTGTAGGGGACTATAATGCAAGAACTGAAGAATTTGATGGTTTAGTTGACAACTCTTATGCTGCCCAAGTAAATATCTTAAATAACCTGAACTGGAGAACAAGTGACCATAAAGTAAATGAGTTAGGTTGGGAGTTAATAAAAATACTTAAACAGTACAATATCTTCCCTCTTAATGGAAGATTGAAAGGGGACGATGTTGGAGAATGTACCTATATTTCACCTAGGGGGGCCTCTGTGGTTGATCTCATATTATGGACAGGCCCAATCACCCAGTGAGGCAAGTTACAAATGCTAGAATGAACAGACAGTGATCATTTCCCTGTCATATTAAAAAGTTATCCAGTACATAAGAATGTGCACAGAATTCAGGCAGAACCATGTTTGTTTACAGAAATAAGGGGCACGAAAGCAGATTACCTGGAATCTAGATGTAGAATCAATAATTAATAATATATTATCCAATTCTATTATTTGCAAAGAGGTCATGTGGCTTCAGGATTGCTTATTAGATCAACCTCTGAATGCTTTTACATTATTAGTATTAGAGATATAAAGTGCTTTGGAAAAGCCTCTCTTTATAATGAACCAGAAAAGAGCAATAGACAGTTGGTTTGATAGGGACTGTAGGAACTTTAAAGTAACGCTTACAAAATTAATTAAAGAATATAAGAAAACTCCGAGTATAAAGGTCTCAAAGGCAATTAGTAAGAAAAGAAGAGAGTATAAAATGATGTTAAAAGGAAAAAGCATCCTATCACAAAAAACAGTGGGAAAAGATGTCCGATGCAGTGTGGCAAAAAGATAGTAGGAAATGTTGGCAACTAGTTGCTAAAGGTACTAATAATTACAGCGATACATTAGATTCCTATATCTCAGAAACAGTTTGGATAATTTATTTTAAACAATTTTTTTATGATCCTTTAGAAGTTAATGTTGATCCAAGTAATGACTACGAAGATTGCTCTACTGTAGTATTTACTACAGGAGACATATACAGCTCTATTAATTCACTAAAGTTACGTAAAAGCTCCGGGACCTGACTGTGTACCTACGGAAGTGTATTTCTGTTATACTAGGTCATGGTGTAAAACTTTGACAGTTTTGTACAATAAATGTATACAAGAATCCAAATATCCTACATCTTGGAAAGGAGCAAATATTATACCACTACAAAAGAAGGGAGATAAAACAAACTCTGCTTTACCGTCCTATTAGTCTTTTGGATGTTAATTTAAAAAAAAATTCTCTAAAGTCATTCTGGAGAAATTGAATTATCTAATTATATTAAATGGAGGCTTATCCACATTCCAGGCTGGATTTAGACCAGGTTATTCAACCCTGGATAATGTTTTTATTCTTCATCACTTACTAAAAATGTATGTAAAGATAAGAAAACAGAGACTCTTTGCAGTATTTATTGATTACTCCACAGCATTTGATTCTGTATCAAGAAAAGTGCTCTGAACCCAAATGAGTGAAAATGGACTAGATAAGGCCCTCATAAATGTTGTATATAATCTTTACTCTGATAATTGTCTAAAATCCACCTGGGAGTAGGGGTGCAGTTAACATCCACATTTGAAATAAATAAAGGGGTTAGGCAGGGATGTGTGATGGCTCCTGTCTTGTTTGCCTTATATATTGATCAAATGCTTAGAGACATAGTCCAGCTTGACTCAGATATACCTAAAGTGAAGCAGCATGGAATTCCAGTTTTAGCTTACGTGGATGACTTAGTGTTGCTATCTTTGATGAGAAGCAGTCTCCAAAGGAAATTAGATTTTATAAATAAAGAATCCATAAATCTAAAGTTAAAAATAAATTAAAAAAAACAAAGGTGGTAGTTTTTGGACAAAACAAACCAGGAGTAAATAAAAAAAAAAGGGATTTGGTACCTTGGGAACCCAAAAGTTGAAATGGTAAAGTCATATGTATATCTGGGCATAGAATTCAGTGCAAATACAATGCGGAATGATCATTTTCTGAAGATTCTAGAAACACTAAAAAAAACATTAGGACTGAATAGATTGAAGTATAATATGGTGGATTAAGTCTTAGACCACTAGTAGAAGTTATAAAAATGAAGTATCAGTACAGCTGCAGTACGGGTCAGAGGTATGGGACATCAATAAGCAAAAGCAATTGACTATACCTACGAATAAAATGCTAAGAAAAACTACGGGTCTGGGCCCATCCTGTCCTGCTTCATATATTAGGGCAGAATTGGGACTAGTTAATAGAGATGCTGGTACAAAAATAAGAAAACTAAACTTCTAGCTGAAACTTACTAGGCATGATACAGATAGGATGACTAGTCTATGCTCACAAGAGAAGCAAGAGTGGTACAATACAAATATTGATAGAGGTTTTTGGCATGGGACAATTATGAAACTTTTTGAAAACATGACTTACAAGTATTAAGCAAATATACAACAAAAGGAATTAGGCTCAGCTTACAATATAAAAAGTACATTATTAAAAAAGTTTCAAAATATTGGGAAAACAAGGACCTGGAACATACTAAAAGTTCAGCTTATTCAAAGTGGCATGCAACTAATAATTATTTTTATGGAATGAAACGCTATTTGGATATTCTAAAAGATCCGGAATTGCTCAAAATGTTTATTACGTATAAATTCAAGAGGTTTCCTGAAAGTGTATTAGAAAGTCAACACAATAAAACATATGTAGGGACAATTAATTGCACTTCAGGTGGGTGGAATGGAGAATCTTATCCATATACTACAGCAATGTTCCTGGTTCAAGAAAGAACTGGCTTACTGGTTAAAACCTTTCTTAAATTCCCAATATGATGTAGATTTGGAGATACTGACAAATATTTATTACATACAGCAGACACCTTGACTATTGAAAGGGTGGCAAAATAGTTTTTAGTAATAAATAAAGAATAAGATTGATAAGTGTGCAATACATCTTTAATGAAAGCATATGAAATACAAATAGGTTGAGTCAGTGTAACAGACCATTTATTCTGAATATGTTTATTATAAATGCAATATAATATAGTTGTACTGTATAGTTTGCCCATGCACTTTACTAAGGTTTGTGTATTTATTTGTATATTTTACTGTGGAATTGTGTGTATGTATGTATATATATATACATATATATATATATATATATATATATATATAATCATTTTGTATATGGATTTTCTTCTCTTTTGCTACAACTTTTTAATTGTTGATGACTATAAAAGTTAAATAATAAAAGATACTACTGGCAACTAGCCAAGTTGCCCACTCATGATAGGGCAATACTGGATCTGGTACTCACTAACAGGGACAATGTTGCAGATGTCAAGGTGGGAGGCCACCTGGGGAGCAATGATCACAATACAGTGTAAGGACAGCTGTGAAACTGAACCACACAAGGGCGAGGGTCCTGGACATCAGGAGGGCAGATTTTAAAAAGATGGGTGAATGCTTCAGGGATGACCTGGCAGGGGGGGATGACCTGGGTGAGGTGGAGGGACAGTGGGCAATGCTAAAAGGGGGCAACAAACCTTTGCATCAAGCAAGTGAGCAAAGGCAGAGGAAAAAGAGACCACTATAGTTCTCGAAAAAGGTGGCTGTAAAGGTAAAGGCTAATGCAGCAGTCAAAGTATTCCTCCACCTCCTCACCTCTAGCAATGTGAAACAAATGTGGGGGATGACCTGGGGATTTTGGTGTTGTCTCTGCCCCAGGGAGTGGGTATTTCTTACCATTTCCTACCTCCACGCCTCGTGTGTTTTTCCTGTGGGGCATTTTAGATGGAGGTTTTATAGAGGATTCAGACCAAGGCTTGCTCCCACAGGGTGGGGCATTTGAGCAATTTGGGGCCAATCATTTTTGAATCCCCACTGTGCCACAAGGTGGGGGAGTAGAGGTTTACTTTGCTGCATAAAAGGGTAGCATTCAGAAGGTAATGAGGAGATGCAGAGGAAGCATGATAAGAAGGTATATCAGGGGAAACAGAGGGAAGCAGGGAAAGCGGTTAGGTGCACGAAGGCTCAAACTGAGGAGAGAATATCCTAGGCAGTAAAGAAAGGGGACAAGACATTTTTAAGGTAGGTATGTGAAAAGAGGAAGACCAGGGGGTAGGATTATAAGATTAAGAGGGAAAAGAGGGGGACTGTGCAGAGGAGGACCAGGAAAAGGCAGACATCCTGAACAAATACTTTATTTCGGTGTTCAGAGAGGAAGGAGAAGGGGAGGGGCTACAAAAAACAGGAGCTTTGAAGGGAAGGAGGTGGACACTAGTCATTTTTTGGAGGAGAGAGTTCTGAAGGAACTCATGAATCTGAAAGTGGACAAAGCAATGGGGCCACATGAAGTGTATCCAAGGGTATTGAGGAAGCTCAGGGAGGTAGTGGCTGCACCTGTAACAGTCCTATTTAACAGGAGGACTGAAGGAGGGCAGATGTAGTCCCACCACAGAAGTGGTGGCAGGGAGGAGGCTGGCAACTATAGACAAGTTAGCCTGACATTGGTGGTGGAAACGTTAATGGAATCACTGCTAAAGGAAAGGACTGTATAATATCATGAATCCAACTGGTTACAAGACCCAAGGAAGAATGGATTCACAAGGGGGAGGTCATGTCAAATGAATCCCATAAATTTATTTGACTTAATGACCAGGGAATTAGATCAGGGTGGAGTGGTGGATGTGACTTACCTAGACTTCAATAAGGCTTTCAACACCATTCCACACAGGAGACTCGTAAGCAAGATGGGCAGCTTAGGAGTGGGTCCAAAGGTGGTAAACTGAGTAGGAAATTGGTTAGGGGACAGGCAACAGAGGGTGGTGGCAAACGGAGTTCACTCAGAGGAAGGGAGGGTGGTCAGAAGGGTAACCTGCTAGAATAGCGCTATATGAATAGCGCCAGTCAACAGAGCGCTAGTCTGTATAGCGCAACCACGGACAGCGATGGGAGAATGACAATGCTAAGCAGTAAGTGCTCCTCAGTTCGCTGTCTGTGATGCTACCACAGGACATGAGCAGGAGATCTCCAGAGGCTGGCTGAGCTGCTCCTGTGGCATGGAGAGTTGAGGACTGGAGCAGCTTGACTGGGAGGCAGTGGAGACCAGGGTTCTAATCCTGGTCTCCCTTGATTTTGCAACTCTCCGGACTTAGTTTATTTTACAAGGGGCCAGAAAAATGAGTATTCCACGGCCCCACAAATTTCATCCTGCCCCGTGATCCACTTCCCCCAGAATTAGTATCTTTTAGATTGGGGGTGTGGAGGGCAGAGCCCCCCACAAAAATTAAAGTGGCAGTATTTTTACTGTGCAGTTCTTGACCGTGCTATTGTAGCAGGCTATGTTGTGACCCAGTGCTGGCCAGAAGGGTACCTCAGGGATCAGTGCTGGGACCGGTCCTTTTAATGTCTTTATAAGTGACATTGCAGAGGAGCTGGAAGAGAAGGTCTGCCTCTTTGCAGGTGACACCAAAATCTGCAATATAGTGGACACTACAGGGTGGTGAAAAGAATGAGCAGAGACTTCAGAAAACTCCAGAACTGTGTCTACTTCAGTCAGTGTAAGAGGCAGAGCTGCTGTCTGATCCTGTCAGCTTTAATAGGCCTACCTGAGGCCTCTACAGACACAAAACAGGAGATGACTGCTGGGCTTTAACAGCCAAGGAGAAGATAACTGCAAGAAACCTGGAGAAGGGGAGATTTCCTGCATGCACCAAATACCCTACTTGAGACCTAACTGAAGGGGTCTGCTGACCCAGAATTATAGCTCAGTGACTGAAGTGCAATCACCACCAGATGGTACAGTCGAGTGACTGGTTCACAGTGATGGGGATGCTGCACTGGCAGGTGAGTGGGTGCTCCTAGGGTGAAGTTGATTTGCATGAGGTGCCTGAGAGTGACTCGCAGAGAGAGACGCCAACTGACTGAGACACGATCACCTAAGAGATGTCTGCACTAACGCAGAGAGGCCAGAGCCATACTGATCATGCCTGAGGAGGAGCAGAGAGACCAACTGAGAGTTGCTCCAGAACATGAGCTAGAGAGGAGCCAGTGTCTGGAAGTCTGCCTTGTTGAAACTCTAGGAATACTATCAGGGCCTCTGAGTTCTGCAACGCATCCTTTAAATAATTTGGATAGGTATACAGTTTTGTTTTGTTTAAATGGACTAGGCTAGCCAGCCAGGAGTACAAAATTTTGGTTGAAATAAATATTTTTCATTGAAATGTAGTAACACAAGCCAGCCACATGCAACTGTCAGCAGGCCTACAACACTTCAGCAACTGGATACCCAGGCTTCCCCTGCAGTTCCCTAAACCTGGGGTAGTAACACTGGTGCTAGTTGAGTGTGGGTATTGCCCCACAGTACAGTTGGGCAGAGTAGTGTGTTGGGGTCAGTCATGCCTAGAAGGGTTCAGAAGTACAGCCAAGCAAGTGACATGTGCTGTGTATTGCATTTCTTGCATTGTCTGGGAAGCGGGTAGACTGTACCAGTGGGGACCACAGTGGATTGGTATTGTTTCCCAAGGGCAGTATTAGCCTATAACCTTGTCCACTTAATCTTTTCCTGGGTAGAGGGACCATGCAAATTACATCTGAACTTTCATTTACCATCTTTGGGTAATAAACTCCCACGCAAGTTATCAATTCCAGCCCCATAACCTTAATTGAGCCCATAAGGCAGGGGTAGTGTACTGTCATCAATGGCAACCCAGTAAATCCAGAGCACCCAATAGTTCTAAGTATTAAGGGTTCTAAATACTAAATAAGATGTTTTTTTTTTGTTTAGACATTTCCAAAACAGGAGATACCAATTTGGAAACTTCACCAATTACAGGAAATTACATGCTAAAATGTTTTAGTGCAACACAAGTAGTGAACTGCTCTTGCCCTTAGGTCTGACTGCGCTATTAGAAAAGTGTATTGTCATCCTTAACTTTATATCAATGTATTCCTAAGATCTTGGTGAAATTTCATGTCATGCATCATTTTATGCCATTGTTGATGTTGTTCTTTATTATCAAACGGATACCTGATGCTTGTATTTATCTCTTCGTACTCATTGTATATTGTATTATCTTGTTAGCATCTTGTATGTAATCTTACAGGTCATGCCTGAAAATAGGCATTTATTATCTAGTGCACTTACTGTACCTGGTTAATAAAAACTAAATAACATATGACAGTGTACTTCTCCTATACCTGTATATGCACCTGTACTAATCTACAGCACATCAGTAAATCAATTGTCCAGAGGAGGGCAACTAAAATAGTGCAGGGCCTACACCTGATGCTCCATGAGGAGAGACTGAGGGATTTCAGTATGTAGGACCTGGAAGAGAGGAGGGAGAAGAGGGGACATAATAGAGATTTATAAATACCTCACAGAGGTGAATAAATTACAAGAGGGGAGTTTTTTCAGAGGAGAAGGGGCACAAGAACAAGGGGCCATGCAATGAAGCTGGAAGGGTGGAAATTTAGGAGGGATAAGAGGAAGTACTTCTTTGCTGAAAGAGTGGTGGATGCCTGGAACAGTCTTCCAGTGGAGTAGGTGGAGGCAAAAACAGTGGTGGGCTCCAGGCATGCATAGGGTAGGCACAAAGCAATCTTGGTAGGGAAACGAGGTGGGAGGTAGCCGGAGATCAGCTAGGGTCTACAGTGACAGTATAGGCAGGGGAATATGTGCAGACTAGGTGTAGCCAAGCAGTCCTTATCAGCTGACAAGTTTTACGTTTCTATGTAATTGTGTCTCCTGGCATTTGCATATTAAATGGTACATATTGTTTGTTGTAGACCAGAACCAGAACCCAGAACATCGGGAGTTCTGAAAATCCTTGTCCCCATGCTTTGTGTATGGCTTGGTCAAGACCCCTACTTTTCTGCGGCACAGTGGGACTAAGTTCTGCGGCAAGACTACCATTTGCCGCAGAACTTCTGCGGCGGTGGTTTGTAATTTCTACGGAACTTCTGCGGCACAAATGAACTACCACATCACAGTGTCAGCTTGTCATCCTGACTTCACTTTCATGGCAGTGATTATAGCAATCAGGATGGGGGAAAGCACAGTAACACTAGTTCAAAAAATAACAGACTTATAGAAATAACTGTATGCCTAAAAAGGCAAAACAAATGTCTCTCCCTTAAGGTCCTAGCCTGTTGCATAAATGACATATGGAGGGGACCTTATGTGATAAATAAAGTGTTTCTATGTGCATGCTATCTATCCCACTAATGAGGTCTCCACTGTCTATCACTTATATATTTGTATGTGCTTTCTACACCACTCATGAGGTTCCCACTGTGTATCACTTATTTATTTATATGCAATCTGTAACATACATACAAGAGTGTGTGTGTGTGTGTGTGTGTGTGTAGTGAGACAGAGATACTGTATATGTGTGTGTGTGTGTGTGTGTGTATGTATATATATATATTTTTTTAATTTCCATGAAATTGCATCCTCATTCATACAGGTCCCATTGGAAATGGAATAAATGGAATAGAGGAGTTATTGCAAAACTCATTTTTCATATCAATCTGCTTCCCCTGACACACTACGCAACACTATCAGGCCATGACATGCATGTGAACTGATTGTGAGATAGAGCTCACAATGTGTCCACCGTGTGACAGAACACTGCACCTTCCCAGACTCCGAGCAGTGATGTGTTCCACCAATCCTTGTGCTACCCAGCTAGCTCCCAGAGCTAATCTCTGAACCTGAGTTACCTGCACTGAAACACAACATGCTACCCTCTGCCCCAACAGCTGTCCCTTCACACAACATTTCTCCATGTCTTTTAGGTGATTCTATCAACCAATGACAATATGTAATGAATAACCTTGGCAAAAATGCATACAGTGCAATTATTTAACAGATCTATTCTTTCAACAGGTCTACACATTATTATATTCCACTTTTCTGGGCATACTTACTTTATTTTTCATAAAAATGACAGTTAAATTCATTTTACCAGTTATTCATTTCAGATGGCACAAATAAGTTTGCACAAAGTGAGGTATGGACTTAACAGGTCTGTGCTATTGACAAGGTTTTGTTTAAGTTGGCCCTAGTGCAATAAAGTAAGACTGAAAATTGTATTAGGCTGTAGTGCAGGTTGAGCAAATATCATTGTGTCTGATGTGCTGTGCCACCGTCTCTGACAGTGGGAGCTGTGGTAGATAAGTGACTGTTCATTTCTGTTGCAGAATGCAGCCATTTCATTAGCTAATGTATGATGTTATAGCAATGATAACATCACATTCGGAGCATATAGGGGGGTTTTTGATATTAAAAGAGGGGAAGGGAACCAGATTCTATGGATAAACAGAAATATTAATAAAAAATCGTCAAGAAGAGTGAATTCTGAGGCACCGCAGAAGTTCTGCAGTAGATTGCAAGTTCTGCGCAAAATTCTGTGGCCGCAGAATTCTAGGGGCCTTGGGCTTGGTATGCCATTTACATGGCAATCCCCACCCCCGTACCTGTATGGTTGTGAAGCCAACAGTGTCACTATGTAGTACATTGTGACCACTTAACGACACCCCCTTCTGACTGAGAATAAGGCCTAACATTTTTCAGGTTGAGGTATCACCTCCAATCCAGTTGATTTCGTGCCAAATTACCCAATTTGCAAAAATGCTCTTTTAGTTGTTTTCTGTAAGTCATTTCTGAAATAATTGTTCATGTTGTTTTTATCATCAAAACATGTGACAGGTTAAATCTATGAAAGACTAGAATTTTTCCCTTCCTTTCTTCCTTTTTATTTGTCATAACTGGGTAAGTACTCTGAGCCAAAGGCCTGTTTCCAGGAATAACCCAGAGCCCTAAGGCCAATTACCTCAGACAGACACAGACATCAAATGCATTTTAACATAACAAACTGCAAAAAGCAGAAGCATAGAATTTGTTGGCAGAAATGGTCCCATTGGCCCATCCCATTTGCCCAAGTGTTCCCTGCCTATTCTATGTCCACAGACTATCTGGTCTCTGGCAACCTTTCCCCATCCCTGCCTCTGCTCTGATATACCTCTGTGTTTATCCCATGCATGCTTGAAGCCCCCTACCGTTTTAGCCTCCACCACTTCTGCTGGCAGGCAGTTCCAGGCATCTACCACCCTTTAAAATATCTCCTCACATCCCTCCTGTACTCCCTCCTTTCCACCCACTTCACTGCATACCCCCTGGTCCTGGTGCTCACCCTCTTAAAAAGGTTTTCGATCCCACACCCTGTTTACCCCTGTGAGGTACCTGTAGGTCTCAATCATGTCACCTCTCTCTCTCTCTCTCCCCCCTCTCTTCCAGGGTGTACATGTTGAGATTGTTCAGTCTCTTCTTACAGGGCTTCCCTTGCAAACTCTGTACCATTTTGGTTGCTTTCCTCTGGACCACCTCCACCCTGCCTATGTCCTTTCTGAGGTGCGATGTCCAAAACTGAAGGCAGTACTCCAGGTGGGGATTACCAGGAAGCAATATGGCAGTACCACCACCTCCCTCCTCCTGTTGGAGGTACCCTTCCTAGGTACCCCAGCATCCCCCTACCATTGACTACAGCCTTGTCACACTGCTCTGCCAACTTGAGTTCCTCTCGTATAATAACCCCAAGGTCCCTTTCCTGTCTAGTGACTGTCAGTACCCCTTCACCATCCTATACTCAGCACCGATGTTAGCATAAAAGCAATCAACTCTTGATAAATCTGTTAGATGCTGTTTAAATTTAGTTTTAAAACATAATTAGTTGGGTAAGACTCATAAATTACTGGGGAGCACAGTGACAGTCAGCTGGTGAAGAATCTTGGATTGGTTCACCATGGGACTCAATAACCCTCACCTTATCTTTTCATTGGATCTCTGCCCCCTCCTTAGGGGTCACAACTATGCACTCATAATCCTGATTAAGCTTACACACTGCTCCTCTTCAGGATATGGAATGAGCACGCACACACCATTTTGCAGATGGGTGTTTGCACAAAAGGGACTATTTGCATGAGGAAATGGTATTGTGGCTGTTTTGTTTTCAAAACTGAACTACATGAATTCTCCTTATAAAAAAATGAAAAAACAAACATTTAAATATGTTCTTATGTTGTGAATATGACCAATCCTGTGCTATTTTTCTGAGTGATCCTTGTGGCATTTTTTTTAATTAGATCAAAGATTAAGGATTCTTTTACTCAAGACACGCTCTTTAGGACCTCCAGCATCCCTTTTTGCATTCCATGTATGTTACAAAAACTTCACAGTACAGTCCTAATGCATACCAGCTATAAAAAGTGCTAGTTTTTAAGTGAAGATTCAATATAGTACTACAATGACAAATTGAAATGTCTTGCTCAAGTTCTTGTGGCTTACCCTTTACTTTGATCTTTCTTTATAGGAAGTCAAATCCAGGATTTTTTTGCTATGTGTCAAAATTTTTTCCACAAGCAAACCAGTCATGAGAAGATGTCAAGGCAGTGGAAAATACAACACATGTAAGACAAGAAAAATGAATGTTTACCCTCATCATTTTATATATCTTCGGTAAAAGAAAATTGACCAAAATAACTGGCTTCACCACTGTGAAAGGCTTACTTAGAATCTGCTGCTGACAAACTTTGAAAGGCCAATAATTCTGTACAAACAGCATGTTATAATCAATCTCCCTGGCTGAAACAGTTGGTTCTTACAGGGCAGTTTCAAAAATACATTTTAAAACCCATTCTTAATGTTCCTTACAACAAACCATCATTTCAGATTCCTGTACTGTTATTTCAAAGATAAGGGTCAATGAGAGTGCAGGGTTGCCATTTGGGCACAATTTTTTAAGGTGGCAGTTAATGGTTTTAAATATCGTAAAGTACCCATTTGAGACAGCCCATGGGTGCAGCAGAAGAGCTATCACTGGTGATGCCAGCAACCTGGGCTTGAGAACGATCCCTGGGTGTCGGAGGCATGATGGGCGGAGGACTGAATACGCCAGTGGATGCTCTCCTCCTCCTCTGGGAGGGAGGGAGAGAAGCGGCTGCCACCATACAAGCCCCAACTGTGAGACCAAAGGTGGAGCTGCAGGTGGCACTGCTAGAGGTAAAGGGGTTAACAGCTGCTGCCATACATTACTATACTTGTGGGCATGGGGTTGGGTGCCCTCGCTGCCTACATCTCTGGGGAGTAGGAAGAAAACGGAAAAGCATCCAAACCAATGCAGGATAAAGCGAGCATCCTGCAGGTTCCATACCAGCCGCCTTGTTACCCCCTGTACAGGATTCATTCTCTGAAGAGGCTTGGGTAATCCCAATGGCCCTGCCATGGGGGATCAACCACCAACCATAGGGACAGAGGCAGGGATGGGTCTGGGAGAAGCCAGTGAATGGGCTGGGGAAGCCAGACGAATGGCACATATAAAGAAATAAAAAAATCAAAACAAAAACATTTGTATCATCAGTTACATTAATTTCATAATTCTGACATGTTTCAAGTGATATAGAAAAGGTTGCTGGGGATGTGGCTAAGCTTAGCTAAAGATGGCAGCTTAAATTTTCCCCTCTCTAGGAACTTCCAGCTATCTGCCTGCATCTGCAGCTTTCCAGGAAAATAATGTGAGCCAACAGCAAGATTTAAGAAGGTACTGTCAATAACAAGAGCCTTTGTGAGTTATTTCTTTATTTGCTCCATGAATTGGGCTTCTTCTTTATTCTGGTTTCAACTGACTTCCTAAGGGCCTACAAACATGGCTGAGCAAGAGTTGCAGCTTCTTTCGCTTTCAAAAGTGGAATCTATGTTCCAGAAACTAATGACAGAAATGAAAGATTTAAAAATTGCTTCCTAACAGAATGCTGCTACTTTACAAACCCTAGACTCACAATTACTGAGTATTGAAAATAAAGCTATTCAAAATGAATCCTCAGTCCAGGATCTCAGAGCTACTATAAGAGCACAAGACAGAGTCATTAAATCTCTCCAAACAAAAATAGATGACAAAGAAAATAGAAACCGTAGGAACAATTTGCACTTTTTTGGCTTCCCTGAGGGTTCAGAACTTGGAGATACATCATCTCTCCTTTTACATGTCTTGCCTGCCATGCTGAAGCTGCCGCCCAACCTAAACATCACAATAGAGCACTCTCACCACTCCTTAGGCCCCAAGCCAAGCCCAGACCAAAAGCCAAGGCCTATAATAACCTGTTTTCTTAATTTCGCCCACACTGAGATCATTCTGCAGAAGGCCAGAGAAATCGGTACCCTAATATGGCAAGAATATAGAATTGTTATATACAGGGACTTCTCAAAAGAACTGTCAATTAAAAGAAGAGCCTTTAATACTGCAAAACAAATTTTGCACCAAAAGGGGATAAAGTTCGCCCTCAGGTACTCCGCCGTGATGAGACTATATATGGGAAACTCCACTAGAGATTTCAATTCACTGGAAGCCTTATCTGCATTCACTGAGAATTTAACACAGATTAAAAGCATTCCTGACTCTATTGGAACAGCCCACCCAGTCATTCGGAATGCTTCTGCCCTGACCAATACCCCTGCTTTTCGTGACACTCTGAACACTCCCTCCAATTGTAATAAGGGAAACTCCTCTGGCTTTGAGAGTTCTCTTCCCTGATAATCTGCTTACATACAGGAAAAGAAGAGCTCCATTAAACTCTCAGAACCATCATGCTGCGAAGTAGAATCTTGCTCCCAAAAGGTCATAGTGGCTTCAAAATCAAAACCTTACCAGTCATCACCGATCCCGTTCAGCAATATGTTTGGCCCCTTGCAAGACTCGATTCTTTCTTCGCAAGAGGATCTCACCCATGAAGATAATGCAACATTGCCTACCATCTCAAAGAACACAGAGACCAGGACGATTTCAGCTGACTCCTCATGGGCTGAATTATTTTTCAGTTCCTCCCTCAAAGTGTGTGAGCCTCCAAAAAAGAAACGCAAAGGGAAGAAAGCAAACTCCAAACACCCGTGACTAATGCTCACAAGGCTAGAGTAACTTGAAAGCATTTAATCTGTGCTGTTCCTTCTTTCTTTTACCTCGCAGCTGCAGGTGATCCTTTAATGTTCAGGTTAACTATCAGTATGTTTCCCTCAGATTTGCCTGTACACTCGTGCAGCTTATGTGCGGCAGTGTGAATATTGTTTCCAGCAGGTTGCTAACTGCTTAAGCTGCACATCACAGTCCTCAACTACTTTAAGGGACCGCCTCTCCTCTGAGTGTTACTCTCAATTCATAACATTTTGCAGGCTAGTAAATCTTTAGTATAGCAGACAGGTTTTGTCTTAAACTGTGTGGCATCAGTTACCTCCTATCAAATGAATGTTAACACTCATTTGGTTGTGATTTTTTTTTTTTTTGCAAATACCAATTTAATGTTGTCTCTGACACTCTCATACTATCGAATTCATAAGCAACCTTTGCAATATATAGTTTGCAGACCACGAAACAGGTCATAAAGGGTGTTGTGCCTTAATAGTTACTATTTAGATATGTCCTTCTACAACAAATTATTTTTACCTCTGCCTTTTCCCATACATTATCTTTCTTTTCCCAGCTTCCCCTTCCTTTATTACTTGGACCTTTATTATTGGTAGCACTGCTGCTCTAGACAGTCCTGCTTTCGAGTTCTAGGGTGCTCACTGAATACTAAATCAGAATCTCTAAATGTATACTCTGTTTGGGCATTACCTGAAGTCAGTTGCTACTGCACCTTAATTTAGTGCAGTTTCTTTTATGGGGGGCTCACTGAGCCTAGTTCTTAGTCTCAGTCATTCCATCTTATTATATCGAGAGAGACAATTTTCAGGCATAAGAATCCTTTTAATAAACCCCCATGGTTCCAAACAAATTTTGTGAAGCACCATCTGTCTCGAAGCCTGTGTCCTACCTTTACTGGATTCATAGCTATTCTCACACAATATTGGTTAATATCAAGTCGGGCGTTAGCTATATGCTTGAAAGATTTTGGGACTAATATCATGTTTAGGAGATGTCTGGAACAACACTGAGTTTCTTCTATTTATATTTACTTATTCGTATTTACCTTGCTAGCCACTGGTCTAACAACTATCCTGAAATGCATGATTTGTTACAATCATAATTTAATCTCATTTAACTAAGCCTAAACTCAGAGGAACAAGCTTTTCTCAGTTGAATTATAGTTAATGTTGGCTTTTCTCTACACATGAGTTTATCTATATGCTATCCTGGTTTGATGTCATATTTAGCAAAACTTAATTACACTAATTTCTCTCTTTAGATGAGGCACAGATACTGGTTCCCTTCTGGAATCTGTAACTTTATTTAGTTGTGAAATAGTTTGAGTCAAATAACTTAACACATCTATAAGATCTATGTTAATATTTTATTAGGCTGATTCTCTATAAACGTGTGGTACTACCTTCTAGATTTAGTGCTGGCCCAAGTGCACAGTAAGAGAGTCCACGTACCTTGGTACTGACTCGTATCTCGCAGTGCAAGTTAAAGTGTTTTACTGTTGTATAGAAATGTTATTATATGAGTGCTGTTTAATTGGTTTACTATTTCTTGTTATTAAGTTAGCATTAGAGAGACAAATTAAGTATAGTTGTTGTAATACTATATCTTTACAACCCATATTATCTTTATGGTCCTGTAAACAATACCATATTCCTTTTCTCAATTTTACAAGAACATCCCAGTCTGTTAGCTTATCAGTGTCTCCTGCCATGATCTCCCATGAGTCCCTTACTCCTTACATTCTTTATTCCCATCTTACCATTAATATGACTGATCTAATTTTTCAGTCATGGAATGTTAAGGTCTCAGTTCTCCATTTAAACACAAACAAATTGTATCTCACCTTAAGAAACATAAGGCAATGATTGTTTTTTTGCAAGAGACCAAGCTTTTGGCAGAGGATACTGACAGGCTTAAACGGGATTGGGTCGGTCATATATTTGCTTTTTCTTACTCATCAAAAAAAAGAGGTGTGGCAATACTGATCCATAAGAAACCTAATTGGACTCATATAAATACTGTCACTGACACAGAAGGCAGATGGGTGATGGTTACTCTTAACACCCTTTCTGGCCCCTTAACACTGGTTAATGTATATGGCCCCAATTCCGATTCCCCTGAATTCTTCCATAATTTAGCTCAACAAATTATGTCCAATAAAATAGACAATGCACCCATACTGCTGGGAAGGGATCTAAATCTTGCACTGGATGCACATTTAGACAGGGGCAACATTTCTCTGGACGTTCACCCTAGAAGTATCGGTGTTCTCTCCCTACTCATGACAAATTTCTATCTTACAGATCACTGGAGAATTTTCCACCCCAGAGACTGGGATTATACCTTTTATTCCTCATTACATAAGTCCTACAGTAGAAGTGACTACTGGTTCACCTCTCCCCTATCACTGACAAAGTAACTGCGGCCTCCATTCTACCAGTGGTCATTTCTGACCACTCCCCAATCAGTATTCATTTACTTTGGGGCCCTCCGCCACCTAAATCACTGTTACGGCGTCTGGATCCTTTATTAATTAAAGACCCAGAATTTCTCCCATGGGTTAAAAAGCAAATCAGGATTTCCTTTTTTTCAATAAACCTTCAGATACTTCCATGAGCACAATTTGGGATGCCTTAAAAGTCACCATTTTGGGGACAATTATACATTTTGCAGCCCATCGAAACAGATTTAGAGAACAACATTTAGCTGACATGGAAAAACAACTTAAACAGAAAGAATGCCTTTATTTTAAATCTTCAAAACTCAACCCTAATTCCCTCCTCCACTTAGAAATACTGAATCTTAGAATTAAAATTAATGAGCTCCTAACACGTAAAACTGAATTAGCTTTATTTAAGATCAAGCAGAAATATTGGGAACAAGGAGATAAATGTAGCAAGTTATTAGCTCATCAACTTAAAAAGCAACAGCTAGAAAGACATATTGCAGGTATTAAAGACCAATCAGACAAACTACATACAGATGGCATTTCTATTAATCATAACATGATGTCTTTTTACAAACAGTTATATGCTCCACATAATTCTGCCTCTAGCTCTCACATACAACACTTTCTAGATCATTCATATCTCCCCCATCTCTCCAATCAGGATAAAAAAGATTTAGACTCTCCATTCACTTTACAAGAAATCCCAAAAGCTCTTTCCTCCTTAAAGTCGGGTAAATTTCCGGGCAGAGATGGTTTCCCGGTTGATTTCTACAAAGTACTCTCAGACACTTTGTATCTCTTGTTTTTGAAAGTCCTCCAGGAAGCCACTCAAACCGGCAAACTCCCTCCCTCAATGTTAGAAGCCATCATTATTGTGCTGCCAAAGAAAGATAAAGACCCCTCTCTTCCCTCTAGCTATTGACCAATATCTCTTTTGAACACTGATGTGAAAATTTCTACAAACCTCTTAACCTCTCGTCTGGAACCACTTATGTCCAAATTAGTTCATAGATCCCAAGCAGGCTTTATTAAGGGCAGAACAGGTTCTGATCACCTTCGTTCACAAGTCAATCTTATACACAGGGCAAAATCTCTTAAAACCCCCGCAGTGGCTATAGCCATCAACTTTGAAAAATACTTTGACTCCCTGAATTGGGATTATTTATACCAAATGTTGAACCATTTTGGTTTCACTAGTAGATTTTGCTCCTGGATTAAACTAATATATACGCCCCCCTCAGCTAGAGTACTAACCAACTCTATACTCTCTCTTTCCTTTTCGTTGGCTAGAGGTACCAGACAAGGTTGCCCACTATCTCCTTAGTTATTTATCTTAGCGATGGAGCCCCTTACAGCTCACCTTCATCTGTCTAACAATATTAAAGGGATTTCCATCTGAAACCTTTGGTTTACCTCTCTATCATACGCAGACAATCTGTTAATCCTTTTAGAAAACCTAGAAGAGGCAGGATCGCCACTTGTAAATCTATTTAACAAATTCACTGCAATCTCCAGTCTAGCCCTAAACCTCAACAAAACAGAAACTCTACCTCTAAATTCCTTTTGTAAACCCTGTATGAACAACCCCAAGGGTTTTCGTTGGGCTCCTCAAGGTATAACATATCTTGGTATCAAAATCGTCCCTAACCTAGAGAAAATCTGGGAAGTTAATTTTAACCCCTTATTATCTGACATTAGAAATATCTTAGATAGATGGAAACTACTCAACCTGTCCTTTAGCAGAAAGATAGCAGCCATCAAAATGGTTATATCAACTAAAATGTTTTACCTGTTTGCCAACATTCCTCTAATTCTTCCTACCAGCTTTCTAAACAAACTTGATAAACTTATCGATAATTTTCTATGGCAAGGGAAAACTCCTAGATTCAGCCATACCAAACTTCGCTCACACTGGTCTAAAGGGGGATTCGGATTACCCTGGTTCATAGCTTATTTATAGGCCTTCCGCACCACCCAAACAGTTAAATGGTTTTCTAAAACTACACCCCAAACACCAGTATGGGTAGAAATGGAATCTGCGCTTAGTGTAGGTAAATGCCCTACTGCCTTTATTTATAACACTCTCCCCTCTAACCTAAGACTACATCCTACTATCTCTTTTTCTGTATATTACTGGAAACAAATTCATAAACAGTTAACATTTAACCCAACTCCTCTTTTTTATGCCCCTATTTGGGGTAACCAAAACATTTCTCTCGAGAACACTCCCATCTTTTGTCACCCATGGCAAAACAGAGGTCTATGTTTGGGGGACATTCTGGATAAAAATACTCATCTTAAAATCATTCAGTGGGGCTTTCCAAATCAAGGCTTTTTGAAATATCTCACAATGACGCACTGCTTGTAACACCCTTTTTCAACACACACATATATATGACTTGAATGATCATTATATTTCCCTATGGGTCAGTACTGCTCCTAATTTAGTTTGTATAATTTATAAGGATATCAGAAACACTCTACCAGATCAATCTCTAAAGTCAAAAATAAGTGGAGCCAACTTTTAAACTATGATATATCTGACGTACAATGGCATAAATGCTGGCTCCTTATCCATAAAACATTTAAGGATACTCGTTGTTCTCTCATTCAAACCAAAATTCTTCATCTTTGGTACAGAACAACGTATGTTCTACATCGTATGGGTTTGCTTACCATGAATAAATGTTGGTGCTGTAACGCATCTAATGGAGACTTACTTCATATATTATGGTATTGCAAC
Source organism: Neoceratodus forsteri (assembly GCA_016271365.2). Taxonomy (NCBI): domain Eukaryota; kingdom Metazoa; phylum Chordata; order Ceratodontiformes; family Ceratodontidae; genus Neoceratodus; species Neoceratodus forsteri. The sequence goes on along the minus strand of CM057455.1, from coordinate 1,360,804,060 downwards.
TATATACATAACCTTTGGTCTAAAGTGCATCTAAGGTGACTGGTCAAAATGTCATTCTGGACCCTAAATTTGTTCTACTTGGGATTTCTTTGTCCTCTAATATCTTATCTTCTCATGCTCAAAATAAATCACTTAACTTACTTTTTCTCCAAGTTAAGCATCTTATATTGATGTTTTGGAGAACTACGAAATGTCCCTACTCTCTCTGATATCCTTAAAAATATCTTGCAATACGCTTCTTTGGAACATATTGCATATGCTCATTATAAGTGACTCATAGAATATGGTAAATGTTGGCAGGATTATTTTAACTACTTTAATGATGTGAACACTTAAAGTACAATTAAGGTAATATATTCAGAATATGCAACATGTTCTTATCTTATTATGAGTCTTTGGATTTGAAATAGTTTCTCTTTAGGTAGTAAGCCTTTGTGGGGTTTTTTTTTGTTTGTATTTTTTAGGCACCATTTGTGCCTTTATATAATTATAACATTTTTCCATAGGTATTTATGTTAGTACTTCCATAGACCTATAAACAGCAAGCAGTCAATCCCATACTGTAATCTATATACCCTATTTAGAATCCACACTTTATAACTCTCTTACTATGACTTAAACCTTGTTGTTTTAGTGATACTTTTTGGTTACTTACCAGAAAGATATATAAATGTTAGTTTTTCATCAATTTAAAGCAATATTAAGAAAATATACGTATTTACTGTTTGTAAGACTTTGTTATCTGCCATACTTGCTGTGTTATTTACAGATGCAAGCTTTTCATTGTATCAGGAAGTCTGTTATGTATTATTAAAAATATTCAATAAAAAGATAAAGTTAAAATAGAAAAGGTTGCTGTTTCAATGCCACCAAGTATGTATTAGATTTGCACCTCTAGTGGTTATAATGTAATGCTCCACATTGTTTCCTGGAGATTCTGTGCTGTAAGTTCTCAGATTTTAACTATTTACCATGATCAATGATACAAGAAAAATGCTGCCATCTGATTGGTCAGCCTGGGTCTTTACCTCATAGGATTCTTGCAAATCAGAAGCAGTTATGCCATTTAGACTTGCCAACTTTCAGAAGCTGGAACTGTATCTAAAATGTTTGACAAGGGCTTCCTTGAAGGATTCCACTGTAGGACTACTTACAATATCTTGTGGAAGTGCATTCCATACATTCACCACAAGTTGATTAATCCACATTCCTCTCTTAGTTGAGTTATACTTTTCTCCACTAAGCTGCATAGTATGCCCTCTTAGTATTTTATTAACAACCTTTTCCTGTAAACCAAGGCCCTCCTACAGATCCTGATTTCTGAGTGCCCTATTTACCAGGTAGAGATCTTCTCTGCAATGTCTATATTACAGTGGAAACAAATTCAGTTCTATTAGTCTCGCCTCATAATTTAAATTAGAGATATTGTTAAATGTTTTTGTTGTTCTTTGCTGCAGTTTCTCTAGCATTGCTATATCCTTTACCATGTATGGAGACCAGAACTGTACACAGTACTCAAGGTGAGGCCTCACAAATGCCTTATAGAGTGACATAATCATGTGTCTTTCCCTACTTTTTATATGTTTAAGGATAGACCCCAGAATTGTATTCCCCCTTGCTGCTACCTCACAGGTATGTTCAATGAAAGACAATGTATTTATTATAATTATGCACAAATCATTTTCATTATTGCTGTCTTCAAGTTGGGAACCACTGAGATAGTATTTCCTTAAAGTGTTTTTTTTTTTTTTTGCCAAAGTGCATGACTTTGCACTTAGATTCATTGAAATATAGTTTATGTCTATTAGCCCACTCCAGTATTGTGTCAAGATCTTCCTAGAGTTTTTGGCAAGCTGTTGGATTGCCCACAAGTGCTCCTAACTTTATATTATCAGCGAATTTACTAATCCAAGAGTTTTCAGATGGTCTTATTGATGACACAAATAAATTGAAAAGAATGTGGCTCAAAACTGACCCCTGAGTTACACCACTACTCATATCTCCCTAGTTCGAACTATGTCCTCTAATTGAGACTCTCTGTCTCCTATCAAGCAACCAAGAATCAATTCATTGAATGATGTTTTTGGTAATTCCAAGGTTCAGTAATTCCTCGACTAATTATTTATGTGGAACCTTGTCAAATGCTTTAGAGTAGTCCAAATAAATTTCATCAACTGGGTATCCATTATCTAAAGCTTTGCTTATAAGCTCAAAAAAATAAAATAAATTTGTTTGACACGATCTGGATTTAGGCCTGAGTCGTGTGTGTGATGTTAAGTTAGATCTTTTACAAAACCCTCCAAGAGCTTACCAGTTATTGAACCAAATCTCACAGCATACACACGGGTACCAGGCAGCTGTTACTTTTAACCTACTTTCTCATCCTTTTTTCTTTGAGTCCATTTTATTAATTGTTGTTGGAGTTACCTACTTTTCAACTGGTTTATGGCACTTGACTGTGCTTCATGCCACACAATACAAGGTAAGTCTCACAACAACACATGCCTCATCACAAATTATTGCTTAAATGTGTAACAGTGTAAATTGACATCACAGAATAAGTTTTTTTTTGTTTGTTTTTTAGAATTCTTGAGATTTTGTCCCTAAATACCAAAATTCAGAATACTGAAAAAAAAACACATCTGGAACCCAAGTAATCCGATTCTGATATTCTGAGCATCCCTACTTTACAATCCTCTGGAAACACACTTGTCCAGAAAGTCAAGTTGTACCCCACTGGGTACGAATGATATGTATTTGTCCAAAAGGTACAGGTATAGGTGTGTGAGCTGTTATAGGCAAACTCAGTCAGCTCAGCTTCATAAGGGAAAAAACACATCCAACACACAGACAAGTTCATTCAATTAGTCCTTTTCTTTATTAGGTAGCCTTGTCTGCCATCAAACCCAGTAGTCTGTTAGTCATAAGTGCTGCCAGATTATGCACATCCCATCTTATTTATCCAACAATTACAAACACGCTCCTCAATCTTTCCATATATTTTACACATAGAGAGACCTAACTAACAGGGAAACTTTCAAACTACTACAAAATATCTAGAGTCTAAAATGGCCAAAGCTGGGTAGGTTTTAACCTACCATGAAAGTACTATGGAGATACTAAATTTATCAAGATGACCTATTACCTGTATACTTTACATATTTTATAGATGTTTTTCCCCGGAAAACAACTGGCAAGCACTGTCCATTTAACTGGAGTGAAGGAATAATCCCTGCCAAAAACAGGTAAAAGAAAATCCTTTGCCCGCCCCTACCCCCACTCACCTGCCCCACCAAGACCTGTGCACAATAACTACAGTAGCACTGCTGATATAAAGTGTGAAATTATAATTATATTGTGATACACACTAAGCATAGAGGGGAGAGGGTTTGATTATGCACATGCTGGATCTTAGAATTTCTATATGCGAAGTAGTGCTTTGTACCAGCAAGAAACTGTGATTATAATTGTTTATATGCTTCCACAAGGAGTTTAGGGATTGCATGGTTGGTGATTGTACACACAAGCAATAAGATTACGTGATATGTGATACATAAGATACAGAATATAGTATAAGTACTATGGTTTACATTAATGGATATATATAAATCTCGTAGATGTATGACGGAAAGAACTGGTCAGTGGCTCACATAGAGATGTGATGCAGGAAATGGATGAAAAAGGCAATAAAAGCATATTTTTATTTTAAATGTTATGTATAATTGCTTACATTATTTATTTTAAGTGGCTACTTACTCATAAAGAAACCAATCTTGGCAAAACACTGGATTTGATCGCAGATTAGGCCACCTAATAAAAAAAGGACTACCTGAATGAGCTGGTTTGTGTGTTGAATGTGGCCTTTTTCCTTATGAAGCTTAGCTGACCACACCTATCTAGACAGATTCCTGAAAAATTAATGTGAGTGGCACTGCTAATTGTTCCATTTGCTCCACTATGATCCTGGGGTGTATCTCCTCCACCCATTGGGACTAACCTGGCTTTGGTCTTTGCCAGTTAGTTGCTACAAGAGCAGGTGTGTTATCGAATGGCTGCATTTGTGGATACCTGTTGTTATTGGCCCTCCCAAAGTGCCCCCTTCCCCCCTCCAGGGGCCCTTTGTTGATCACTGAAGCAAAGTGTCTATTAAGTAGCTCAGCCATTGCTTCTGGCTCTCTTACAGACTCCTTCCCCCACCACTGTTTTCCAGGGCCCAGTCCCCTTCCTCCAACTTCCATGTATGTGGTGAAAGAAGGTTTTGGAATGTCTGCAGCTCCTGCTGCTATCCTTGCATAATGGATGCATTAAACTGACTGTGGTACATTCACTCAAGAGAACAGTAGCAAAGAGAAGGGACTGCACTGGCAGTCTGATCAGCTGTTCCTGTGAATATGCTTTTGAGCAGCTGGCTAGCTGATGTTGGCTTATCAGAAAACTTACTCACAGGAAAAGCTGATACTGCCTGCTCAGTTTCTTCTCTTACCATAGTTAGGTCATCAAACAAAAGCATGACTCGTGGCAAAAGCATGACTCATGGCAAAAACATGACATGACAAAAGCATGACTAGTGGCAATGGCACAATTAATATTAATGTGTTAGAGAAAAAAAGGAAGGGCAAAAGAAGAAGGAAACCACTTTGGTTCTCAAAAACAGTAGCAGAAAAGGTCAGAGCCAAAAGGCTGGCCTTCAGGAAATATAAGGGAACACAGCAGGATGAAGATAGGGAGGCATACCAAACTTCCCTAGGGGAAGCAGGGAAGGCAATGAGGCAGACAAAGGCCCAAACTGAGGAAACACTAGCACAAACAGTAAAAGAAGGTGACAAGACTTTCTATAGATACATTAGAGAAAGGAGAAAGGTCCAGAGAGGGTATTGCTAAGCTCAAAGGGGATAAGGGGGCATGTGAGGAGGAGGACCATGTAAAAGCATCTATCCTAAAATAGATACTTCTGCTCAGTATGTACTGAACAGAAGGAGGGGCAGGGCCCACAGCTCTGCACCATGGACACAGTGGGGAGGAAGGTATGCACTAGTCCCTTCACAAAAGAAAGGGTCCTTACAAGAGCTCAATAAACCCAGTGTAGACAAGGCAATGGGACCTGATGGCATACATCCCAGGTACTAAAGGAGCTAAGGGTGGAACTAACAGAGCCATTATCAGAACTGTTTAGTGAGTCTCTGAGCACAGGAGAGGTCCCAGAAGACTGGAGAAGGGCTCATGTGATCCAGCTCCACAAGAGTAGTAGCAGGGAGGAGGCAGGGAACTACAGACCAGTCAGTCTTACCTCAGTAGTGGGCAAGATTATGGAGGCACTCCCTAAGGAAAGGACAGTGCAACATCTGGAATCCATAGGAGCACAGGATCCAAGACAGCAGGGGTTTACAAAAGGAAGGTCCTGTCAAACTAATCTCATAGATTTCTTTAACTGGGTAACCAGAGTGGTGGACCAAGGGGGAGCAGTTGATGTCGCCTACCTTGACTTTAGCAAAGCTTTCGATACTGTTCCACATGGAAGATTGATTAATAAGCTGGATAGGCTTGGGTGGGTCAGAAGTTGGTCAACTGGGTGGCAAACTGGTTGATAGGCAGAAAACAGAGTGTAGTGGTAAATGGTATACAGTCAGAAGAGGTGCAAGTCACAAGTGGGGTACCTCAGGGATCAGTCTTGGGGCCAGTCCTCTTCAATATCTTCATCAGTGACATTGCAGAAGGATTGGAGGGTAAGGTTTGTCTGTTTGCAGAAGACACCGTGATCTGCAACAGAGTAGATAATCCAGATGGGGTGGGCAGAATGAGAAGAGATCTAGATAAATTAGCAAAATGGTCAGAAGAGTGGCAACTGGAATTTAACACAAAAAGTGAAAGATCATGCACATAGGGAAGAGAAACCCTGAAGCCATCTATAGGTTGGGAGGGGAGTTGCTGGCAGTCACAAGGGAAGAAAGAGACTTGGGCGTCATCATCACCGATGACCTGAAATCATCCAAGCAGACCACTAAAGTAGTAGGTAAGGCTAGAGGGATGTTGGGGTGTATTAGTAGGGGTATCACAAGTCAGAAGAGGGAGGTAATAATCCCTCTTTACAAGACACTGGTTAGGCCCATCTGGAGTACTGCATGCAGTACTGGAGGCCACACTTTCTCAAGGACATTAACCAAATTGAGGCAGTCCAGAGAAGGGCAACCAAAATGGTGCAGGGACTGCATCAGAAAACTATAGGACAGATTAATGGAGCTCAATATGAATACCTTAGAGCAAAGGAGGGAGAGAGGTGATATGATCCAAACATTCAAACACCTTAAGGGTATTAACAAGGTGAAAGAGTCTTAACATGTTTTAATACAAGAAAAATAGCAGGACAAGAGGACACAGCATGAGATTAGAGGGAGGCCAATTAAGGGGTAATGTGAGGAAGTTCTTTTTCACAGAAAGGGTGGTGGATGCACAGAACAGCCTACCTCAGGAAGTGGTGGATATGAATACAGTGCAGGGCTTCAAACAGGCATGGGATAGGCATAAGGGAGCAATACAGATGAGTATGAATAGATAGGCCATTGACAGAGCAAAGGCTGATGGCACATTCATAAGGCAGAAAAAGAAATGGGCAGACTGGATGGGCCTTGCAATCCTTATCTGCCATCAACTTCTATGTTTCCTCCATTATCATTTCCACCATATGGCTCCAGTTACACAATTGGTGGCATAGTAAAAGGTTTGCCTGAACTAATGGCATGTTCTAGGTCTTCATTTCTCAGTAAATATTTAGCCATGCATGATGTGTTGCCTGGAAAGGCTGAATAAACAAAAGTAGTGGCGTGAATTTTTTACATTTTATTGAATTTCATTGAACAGATTATATATATATATATATATATATATATATATAGGATACATGATGGGCAGGAGTGTGATATGTGAAATATCTTCACTCGTGAAGATATTTCACATATCACACGATCTGTGCATCATGTGTGCGATTTATACAATAGGCTTTTCTAAAGTGGTTCTGTGTTGCTTTCAAACTGTGTGCAAGATAGAAAAAAAAAACTTCCGCATTCATTGGTTTTGTTTTCTTCTGTAAGGAGAATGTATTTATTCTTCCAGTATAGTTCAGCTGTATCAAAGTATGTTTGTTGCTTTGAGTCTACATGGTTTGATGTATTTAGCAGTCAATGCTCTTTCTTTTTTTTCTTCTAGTAGGAACTTTAGAGATCTTCTCAGCATGTGAGTGTCTGAGACTGAATGCAGTAAATCTGCTGTTGGGGCTTCAGATACTTGAAAGACAGGTGGATTTCATTTGTTTTAATTAGCTGAAACAAGTTGCAGCACTGAGGGAGAGTTAATGGGCTTGTCTGTGATGTCACCACAGTGAGAATAAATGCTGGTGAGGTAAGCACAGTATGTATAAACATCCTTTATCATCATTGTGTTAGCCTGGGCTTGCATTTATCTCACTGTGGTAGTAATACATGCTTTTATCAGTGAAAAACATAGCTCAGTCCTATTGTATAAATATATATATATATATATATACACAGCAGTTACAGCACTGCAATAACAATACAATGCATACATTATCTGCAAATAGTTCATATTACTTTCACATTTCAAAAGAAATCTCATATGAAATGACAACTGAGTACATGAATTTAACTCGCAACTTTTTATTAGATGCTGACATACCAACATATGCAAGTTACCAAACCAAGCAGAAAATATTTAATTTAGGTCTCAATAAAATAATACTTGCTGGATCCACATGCTTTTCAAACCCATGCCCCAGAAATCAAGGACAAGGTTTAAGAAAACAGGGACAAGGAACCAAAATCAGGGACACACAAATGATAATATTATCCTAAGAAGCTGTTACAATAGTGGCTTCCTGATAAAAGCATTTTTTTCATGGTGACATAGACTGTAACACTAATGTTGGACATCTTTTTTTGATTCAAAACAAGATTCTTCAGTGACAGAAATGCCACATTTAGAAGGGTCGAGGGATATTTGAGCCAACTGTGTAATGTATTTTATTTTCCCCATGTCCCCTTCCCCCCGGGTCGCACCTGAAAACCAGCTCAGTGAGCCTCTCTCCATCACATATTTGCAAATAAAATACATAAATAAACATCAGGGACATCCCGGAAAATGAGGGGCAGTTGTGAGGTATGTGCTGGGATTTGTTGGCTTGCTGTGGACAACAACTGTTGTTCCTGCTCAGCTGATACGTGAGCTGCCTGAACCCTTTTGGCTTTAACAATCTGTACCATGCTGCCAGCTAAATTGTGGATCTCAGTGTAGCTGGAGCCAGTCAAATATAACAAATGTTACTTTATGAGTTAAGAGGGAATATATTTTTAAATCACTCACTGCTTCCTACCTTGGACTATCACACATTTCCTCCTGAAGCAGAATGGGTAACAAAACACGCTACAAAATCACAACACATTTTCTCTGAAATACTGTTAAAATAATTAACATTTGTTGCAATTTACAATCTTTTTTAAAATCAAGCTAAGAGGCCACTGGATGGCCTAAATGAAACTAATTGCTCAGAGGCCATCAAGTGCCCTTGAGGAAATTAATTGTGCTTCTATACAAATTACACAGAACTCAGAAGAAAGACTAGCGTGGTAATGCCCCCTTCTGAGGCACGTAAAGCGTGCCAGCATCTTCTGGATGGCAAAAACACACTACTCAGAGCGGTTGCCACTAGTATGCATTACTGCACTGAGTTACGAGTTAACTGTGTCTGGCTCCCAAAAACATGTAACACTCATCTTATTGCTCTCCTGCCCCCCTCAAACTGTAGACTGGGACAAGGCACCAATCACAGCATTGCAGCAGCAGCAAAAAGTCAAATTAGTTTGCACAACCATCCTGCTAAACATGTATCAAGCACCCATTTTTTTAATTTTATTTATTTATAAATCGGATTTACAACCTTTGAGTCAGAGACTCATTTACAAATGCACCTCGTCACAGGGAGGGTAGACAACATATGACAGTGGAAGACAAAGAGGACGATACAAGTGTGGTACAGCAGAGGTAATATACACAGCAATTCCATAATTACATAGAAGAAAATAGGTTTGCAATTAATTACAGATTCAGCCAAAACATTCTCAAGACAGTATGATAGGCCTGCTCTAGTGTATCTATGGAGCAGGTACCTGGGGAGGGTGAGGACCATGTCCTTGAGAGGGGAGGCAGTCCGAGAGGACATTGTCAGATATAGAGAGCCGGAAAGAGTGCAGTCTCTAGGACAGTCAGGGGCACCTACAGACCCGAGTGTCCATGAGGTGTTTCCGGAGGGCAATTTTAAAGGGGCCTATTTTGGGGATGCTGGTGATATGAGGGGGGAGAGAGTTAAACCAGGAGGGTGCTCTGTAATAGAAGGACCTTTAGTGAAGCGAGGTCCTAACTCTTGGAACCTGGAAGGTGGCCTTGGCTGCACTTCGGGTGGCAACCATCAAGGAGGCTGGTTTTAGGGACGTGGTAACCCCAGGGGGGGAGAGCCCAAGAAGTGCTTTTTTGGCCAGTATACAGGTGTGGTAGCGTAGGCGCTCCTCGAAGGAGAGTAGATTTGAGGAGGAGTAGAGTTGGCATGTGTGAGTTCTGCGATGGGCACCTGTCAGGAGCCTACAGGCCTTGTTTATTGAGGTCTGGACATTAGAGAGGGTGGTGTTGTCAGTCGCAGCATAGATAGGAAGCCCGTAGTCAATCAAGGACAGGATAGAGGAGGTGATAGCCAGCTAGAGGGCAGCCTGAGGGAGACAGTCTCTGTGGTGGTATAGGAGACCAATCCAGGTGTTTACTGCAGAGGACAGGGTTTTGAGGTGGGCGTAGAAGGTGAGTGCCAAGTCGAAGGTGATGCCTAGATATTTGTATGCTGTAACTTGCTCAATGGGGTGTTTGGTGCTGGGAAGGATGTGTAGGGGGCATTACTGGTGGTGCTCTGATGGTGGGCGAAGAGCATGAATTTAGTTTTTTTGAGGTTCAGGACCAGGCAGTGGTCATGGAACCATTTTTCAGCTTGACTGAAAATGATCCAAAGGGATTCCTGGATGGTGGTAGGGTCAGGGTGGGAGGCGACAAGGACCGCGTCATTGACATATAAGAGCATTTTGCCTGACCAGGTACTGGGAAGAGTGTTGAGAAAGAGACTGAACAGAGTAGGGCCCATCCCCTGTAACTGGTGAAGGAGCTGCCCATGATAGTCTGATTTCCCAGCTCCCATGAACATTGAAAATGAGCTGGGGAGTGGGGAACACAGCCACAATTTTTTTCCATTAAACCCTTCGGAGATGCTCAGGGGTTACACGGGGGGGGGGATCACACTTGAGTCTCTGTGTAAAGCTCTACATTCTTGCTTTCTTTTTCTCCCCCTGTGACTTGCACAGGGTCCCTGGTGGAGAGATGGGGGGAGTTCCAGGGACATTGTGCAGCTTGGGATAGGCTGGTAGTGCGATCCTGGTTCAGGAAGGATTGCTGGGGGGGGATCCCATCTGCTGGAAGGGCGGTCAACTGGGGAGGATGCAGATTTGGGGGTTGGGTAGTGGTCCGAGGAGGTTCCAGCTGCAGGGAGAGTGATCAGAAGAGGGTGGGTGGCTGGTCAGTGGGCGGGGCGGCAGCAGCAGTGAAGATGGTCAGCTGGGAGTAGGATGCAGGTTAGGAGGCTGTGTAATGGTCCAGAGTGGGTGTTCAGGTTGGAGGAGGTGGGTCTAGGGGCAGGAAGGGTGGTCCATTTGCATAGAGGGTGATTGGCTGGAGGCTCATTTAGCCATGAGTAGGAAGGGTGGTTATCGAGGGGTGCTTGGGGGGATGTGGGTATGGAGGCTGTGGAGTGGTCCAGGGAAGATGCTTAGCTTGGGAGGGGGCTGATCCATGCAACTGAAGGATTATCAAGCTGCACAAAGTGTGGTTGGCTGGGGAAGGAGGCTGGTCCAAGGTCTGTGGGGGGTGGTCCAGCTGTAGGTAAGGTGGTCTGCTGGGAAGAGGCTTTACTAGGGGCATGGGGTTGATCCAGTTGCAGGGAAGTTTTGGCATAGGTTGGAGGCTGGTCCAGAATTAGGGAGGGTGCTCATCTTGGGCAAGGCTGGTGCTTGAGGTAGAAGGGTTATCCAGTTGCAGGGAGGGTGGTGATCAGAGGGAGGTGCCAGCTGTGGAGGGTTGGCCAGCTGGTCTGTGGGCAGGAAAGGTGGTGGTGGCAGGGGAAGTCCAGCTGTATGGAGGATGGTTGGCTTAGGGGGTGATGCAGGTTCAGGGGTTTTAGTAGTCCAGGGAGGGTGCTCAGCTCAGGCCCGGGGAAGGCTGGTCCAGCTGCAGGTAGGGTCTTCAGCATGGGCGGGATGTTCTAGCTGGAGGGACAGTGGTTGGCATTGTGTGGGTGGCTCAACTGCAGGTATGGTGGTTGGGCGTATAGGTCTAGTTGTAGGGAGGGTGGTCTATTCTACCAGCCCCAGAACAACCTCCCTTAATCTAAGCAATAGAGCTGGAGCAGCCCCAGAACAAGACCCCCTAGCCTACTACCATCCCTGCAGCTGGACCAGTATCTCCCCATCTTGTGCCAGTGAGTGGATGTTGAGGGATTCTACCTTACGGCTGAGGCCAAGTTTCTCAGTTCAGTGCTCTGGCTGGTCTTCTGTAGGATATGAGGTTTATTGGAGGCCTAGGCTTAAGTAACCCATTGCACTATACTCACAATGGGACCCTGTGCAAATCACTTTGGGGGGGAGAGAGTGCAGAGCTATACACAGAGACTTCAGTGTGGCTCCTCCCTTAGTATGCAACCCCTGAGGCTCTTCAGATGTGGCAACCACGGTGCTAAAAGCTAATACAGACTAGTGGCAATCCCTCTGAGGCAGCACGTCTTGCTATCCACAATATGGCAGCATTCATTAAGTGCCACACAAGGGGAAATTGCCTTTCTAGTCTTTGGTTTTTTTCAGATTCTGTAGATGGGCAGCTGGTCCATGACTGGGAAGGGTGGTGGTGGGGGGAGTCCAGCTGTAGGGAGGGTGATTGGCTGGGAGAAGGGATTCAGGTTCTGGGGCTTCCGTAGTTCAGAGCTGGTGCTCATCATTTTTGGGAGTCTGGTCAAGCTGCAGGTAGGATCATTGGCTGGGGGGATATTCTAGCTATAAGCAGAGTGGTGTGGATGGCTTGTCCACATGTGGGCAGGGTGGTGTCCAGGGGCAGCTGCAGAGAGATGCTTAACTTGGTGGAGGCTGTTCCAAGGGCAGGAATGGTGGTCATGTGGAGTTTTCCTGCTGTAGGGGAGGTGTTATGTGACTGGTACATGGGGGGTTGGTAGGTAGGGGAGAGTACAGTTGTATGGATGGTGGTTGACTGGGGGGTGTGCAGGTTTATGGGCTGTAGTGGTCCAGGGATGGTGCTCAGCTTGGGAAGGCTGGTCCAGCTGCAGATGTGTGTGTGTGGGGGTTCTAACTGGAGGGAGAATGGTCAGTATGGTGTAAGTGACTTGTCCGCAAGAGGCCAGGGTGGTCGGGGGGGTCCAACTGCAGAAAGATTGCTTAGCTTGGTAGAGGCTGATCCAGGGTCAGGAATGGTGGTATAGTTGCTGGGAAAGACGAAAGGGGGAGTTCCAGCTGCAGGGGGTGGAGCAGCTGGTTTGTGGACAGGAAGGGTGGTACAGAGAGACAGTCCAGCTATAAGGAGGGTTCTTGGCTGGTGGGGAATGTAGGTTTGGAGGCTTTAGTGGGTCAGGGGGTGTGCTCAGTTTGGGAGAGGGTGGTGATCTGGGGGGATGTTCTAGCTTTTGGCAGACTGATCAGCATGATGTGGGTGGCTTGCCCGTGGGTGTGATATTATGTCCAGAGTGAGAGGCATCCAGCTGCAGAGAGGCTCCAGGGGCTGTGGTATCGTCCATGGAGGGTGATCAGCTTTGAAAAGTCTGGTTTGCGGAAGGAAGGTTGGTCCAATTAAAGGGCTGGTGGATGAGTGTTATACAGCTGCAGGGAGATTGTCAATAGGGTGGCTGGTCCATGGGCATGAAAGGTGGTATGTGGGGGTTCATCATCTGGGGGTAGAGGCCGATCTGGTGGCTGGGGGGGATTTAGCTCCAAGTAGGGTGCTCAGCTTGGGGGAAGCTGGTCCAAAGATGGGACTGGGAAGGGTAGTCCTTGTGTAGGGGCGGATATGGTGGTCCTTGGTTGTCCAGCAACATGGGGTGTGGTTGGCTGGCGACAGAGGCTGTAGAAAATGGGAAATGAACAATGGCACCAGGGAATTTGTTTTAATCAAGTGGGGGCATAACTCAGACAAGCTAAAAAAAAATTGACTGCTGTCCTCGACATATGCAGCATGTTCCCCTGAGACAGCAGCTAGCACTTACCCTCTGCTGCAGCCTCTGTCTCAGGCAAGTAGTCATTTGCTTTATAAAAGGAACTTTGTTGATAGTGTATTAACACAAGTATAATACAAGTAACATTCTTGTGTGGGACAGTGGCCAGCAGCAGAGGTGAGTGGAGGTAAGTGCCATGTGCACTGCTCCCACTGTGCTGTGCCAAGTGCACTACCAACACCATGGTGTGCCATGTGCAATGCCTGTCACTGTGTTTTATATGCTTGGCTGTCACCACATTGTGTCATGTGACCTGTTAATACTGCACTGCGCTGTACCATATGCACTACCATCACTGCACTGTTTTTTTTTAATCTTTTTATTGAAATTCGAGTATATAAGAAAGTACACATCTAATACAATAGAAGACTATCCTCCATGTAAGGTATAAAATATCACTTAACAAAACACAGTATTTAGGGTAAACGTATTGGAGAAGCCTTATATACATGTATTAATAATAAAACACAAACCTAGACAGGATGTAAGTGGAGAGCAGAAGGGTTACAATCAATAAGGTATTATAGGATCACAAATAGCAACCATGTACAAAATACATGCTAGGGCAGGCTATGGCAAGGCACTCAGTAAATTGCAAAAAGTGATAAATGTGGTAATATGAACAATGTTCAGTAATGGAGAGGTGAAGATAAGAGAAAAGTGTGCAAGGAAAGAAAGAAGAGAGAGAAAAAAGTAAGGAAGAAGGGAAGGAGAGAGGGAGAAAACAGGGAAGAAGGGAAAAAAGAGGAGAAATCTGTGCACAAAAGTTTCGAGAAAACCTAGTCTAAGAGCAAAATAAGAAGGAGGGCTAAATATCCCTAAGAATTAGGGTCTAGAAGAACTAGGTTTGATGTACTTGAAGTAATCCTGCCAACATCTGTCATATACAGTGAGTCGGTTATGAGTAACATGAGATAATCGGTCTAGGGAGGCATACTGAGAGAGGCTTTGAAGAACATATGAAAGAGAAGGCACCAGAGTTGATTTCCATTTCATAAGAATCAGACGTTTGACCAGAAGAGAAAGTATGTTTAGCCTTCTAAAATGTGCACATGAGAGAAGAGAGGGGATAAGGATGTCTAGAAGGAATAGCTTGGGGTCAAAAGGTAGTTTTTCTCCCATTACTCTGGAGGCAAGTAAACGGATTTTATGCCAGAGCATGTTAATGGGAGCGCAAGACCACAAGATTTGAAGTAGATCCTCGTTAGCCAAATTGCAGTGCCAGCAATTATTATTATTTAATAGGCCCATTCGTTGAAGCACAGAGGGGGTTCTATACCAAAGATGTAGGATTTTAGTTTGTATTAAAGAACTACGGGCATCTTTAAAGGTATTATGCGCAATACACCAACAATTACTCCAATGTGCATCTGAAATATTGTAGTTAAGAAGAGTACTCCATTTATTTTTTGGCCTGTATAGACTGATCAGGTAGATTATTAATAATGTCTTTGTAAATGGAGCTATTTCATTTTACTAATAAATGAGTCCAGTGCAAGATGTATGGGTTTGGAAGAGTATGCTTATACACTAAATTAGAGAGAGAGTTATAAGCTGACCAAATTTGTGAAAACTTCCAGAAGTTCTGTTTAGGAAGTTTCCATGTGACCTGCAAGTCTGAGAATGATCTAAGAGTGAGTGAATTCTGGTCCAAGATATCTCCTAGAAAGAAAATGTCTTTGTTCCTCCACGTACGACAGAAAATTGGGTGATCTTCATCTAGAGTGAGCAGTGGATTGCCCCATAAGGGGGCATAAAACCAGGGTGTTGGATTGGATTTCAGGAATTTGTGGGTTAGTTTCCAATAAAGAACAGAGGATGATATAGTCGGGTGAGATTTTAGTTTATAGAAAATGAGATTAAAAATGAAGAAAGTGGGAACTCCTCCTGGGCACAATGCAGATTCCATTGCAACCCACAGTGGTGAGTGAGAGGAGGGTTTCTGAAACCATTTAATGGTTTGGGCCATTCAGAAAGCCAAGAGGTAGCCTTTGAACCAGGGTAGTCCGAATCCCCCTTTTTTCCAATGTGATCGAAGTTTGTTGTGGGTAAATCTCGGTGGTTTCCCATTCCAGATAAAGTTACCTATTAATTTATCAATTTTAGCAAAAAAGGAGGATGGTAAGACTAAAGGAATATTGGCAAAGAGGTAAAGAATCTTGGGAGAAACGGACATCTTAATGGCTGCAATTTTCCCCATGAAAGAGAGATTAAGAAGCTTCCATCTGTCCAGAATTGTTTTAATGTTATCAAATAAGGGGTTAAAGTTAATGTCCCATATCTTCCCTAAGTTACTAGTAATTTTGATTCTTAGATATCTTATACCCTGTGGTGACCAGTGGAATCCAAGGGGTATGTTCATAAAGGCTTTACAGTGGTCATTAAGGGGCATAGTTTGTGATTTGCCATAATTCAAAGCAAGGCCAGAAATTTTAGTAAAATTATTAAGCATATCAACCAACAGGGGCCCAGCCTCATTCAGGTTTTCAAGTAAGATTAAGAGGTCATCCACGTAGGAGAGAGAAACATATCTTGAATTGCTCACAGGTATGCCCATAATGCCAGAAGATTGAAGTAAACAAGCAGTCAGGGGTTCCATGGCTAAAATAAACAGGGAAGGTGACAGGGGACAGCCTTGTCTAGTTTCCCTTGCTAGATGAAAGTAAGAATAAAGGGCGGAATTAATAAGTACTTTAGCAACAGGGGAGTTATATAATAGCTTGATCCAGGAGCAAAAGGTATAAGAAAGACCAAAATAAGATAAAACTTGCTGACGGTAGTCCCAGTTTAAGGAATCAAAGGCCTTCTCGAAATCAACAGCTATGGCTGCAGCTGGTGTCTTGAGGGATTTGGCTTTGTGAATTAAATTAAATAAGGAACGTAGGTGATCAGAACCAGATCTATGTTTAATAAAACCAGCTTGCGAACAATGAATTAGCTTAGGAATCAAGGATTCAAGTCAAGAAGTTAGTAGTTTAGCAAATATCTTCCCATCCATGTTTAATAAAGACATGGGCCTGTAACTTGCAGGGTGAGTAGGGTCTTTTTCTTTCTTAGGGATTAGGGTTATGATTGCTTCAGTGCAAGATGGGGGAAGCTTGCCAGTATTGGAAGCTTCTTGATAAACATTAAGAAGAAGGGGACATAAGGTGTCAGAAAACATTTTATAGAAATCGACAGGGAATCCATCACCCCAGGAGATTTGCCGGATTTCAAGGAAGACAAAGCTTTCTGGATTTCCTGAAGCAAGAAGAGTTCATCTAAAGAATTTGTTTCAAGAGTAGAAAGATGAGGAAGATGTAACGATTTAAGGAACTGTTGAATTTGTAAAGTAGATGGAGGATTTGTGTTAGAGTATAGTTTTTGATAAAAGGTTTTCATGATACGAATTATAGAGGGGTTGTCAGAGTGAATCGTACCCTGTTCATCTTTTAGGCTTAGGATGTGTCATTCCATTTGTTGTGCTTTGAGCTGGTAAGAGAGGAGTTGCCCATTTTATTGCCATGTTCCCAAAACTTATATTTAAGTTTAAACAAGGCCAGTTCATTTTTTACGAGAAATTAATTAGTTAATTTTAACTTTAATTTGAAGAATTTCAAGATGAAGTTGAGAATCAGGACAGTGCTTATTAGAAGAAAAGTATAAATTCTCTTTAGCCTTAAGAGATTTTTCCAAGTCAGCCAGCTGTTGTTCCCTTCCTCTTTTCCTATGTGCAGCATAACTGATAATTTTCCCTCGAATCGTAGCTTTAAGAGCTTCCCATACAGAGGACACAGAAGATTCGGTTGGGGTATTGTGAAAAAGGAAGTCCTGAATTTGTGCTTTGATCATGGGTAACAAATTGGGATCCTTGAGAAGGAGAGGGTCCAGCTGCCAGTAAGAAGATTTAGGTGCTAACGGGCCCCACAAAAGTTGCAATTTGACAGGGGAATGGTCCACGATTATGATGGGAGAGATGGATGAATCAATAGTTTTTTCCATTATAACAGGAGAGGCTAACCAGTAGTCAATTCTACTGTATGTCTTATGCAGAGAGGAGTAAAAAGTAAATTCTCGATCACGGGGGTGAAGGAGGTGCCATACATCAGCTAATCCAACATCTTGCATTAGTAATGAGAGGGCTTTAATACTTCTAGGATGGGCCTCTGTAGTGGGGCTACTTCTGTCAATGCTGGCTTCTAAAGCTAAGTTAAGATCCCCTCCAAGAATAACTGGTGTATTATCAGTGTTAAAGGATAGAATCTGTTGAGCTAAATTATGAAAAAACTCCGGGGAATCGGAGTTGGGTGCATAGACATTAACAAGCAGAAAAGGACCAGAGTTGGTATTCAGTTTGACCATCACCCATCTGCCATCAGTATTAGAAATGGAGTTTGCAAGGGACCATTTGAGACTCTTATGAATAAGAATAGCAATTCCTTTTTTTTTTGAGGTATAGGATGATTCGTAGATCTAACTGACCCAATCTTTTTTAAGTCTATGAACATCCTCTGCTAATAATTTTGTTTCTTGAAGGAAAGCAATTTGTGTTTTATGTTTTTTGAGATGTGAAAGAATTTGCTTCTGATTACAAGGAGAATTAAGTCCCTTCACAGTCCATGTATATAGAAACATAGAATTTGATGGCAGATAAGGACCGCTTGGCCCACCCAGTCTGCCCATTTCCCTACCTGATGGATAAGCTGCAGATTCTAGTTAATCAACAGCTTACTTCTACCTGCCCCCACTAGAATTGCCTTATGCCTGTCCCATGCATTCTTGAATTCTCCCACTGTTCCTGACTCCACAACCTCCTCAGGAAGGCTGTTCCATGCATCCACAACTCTCTCTGTGAAAAAATACTTTCTAACATTACCTCTGAGCCGTCCCCCTCTATCTTCAAATTGTGCCCCCTTGTTCTTGCACATCTCTTCTTCTGAAAGATACTAGACTCTTGAACCTTGTTAATTCACTTGCGATACTTGAAAGTTCCTATCATGCCCCCCCCCAACACTTTCCTCAAGGGTATACATATTAAGCTGCTTTAGTCTTTCCTCATATGTCTTCTGGTGCAGACCTTGCACCATTTTGGTTGCCCTCCTCTGAACAGCCTCCACTCTGTCTATGTCTTTGTGGAGATGGGGTCTCCAGAATTACACGCAGTACTCCAGATGGGGTCTCACTAATTGTCTGTAGAGAGGGATAACAACTTCCTGTTTTCTACTGTTGATGCCTCTCCCTATGCATCCCAGTATCCCCCCTAAAAGTATGTCACTCATATTGTTAGTGTTAAAGAAAGGGGAATAATCCCTGGAGTGTGAAGGGACAAATAAATGAGGCAGAGGATGATTAGAATACAACATAGAGAGCTTACGTATATGCAGAGAGTGGCAGGAACATTCAAGCCAAAAAAAGTGAGATGTATGATACATGAGTAGCACAGATATCTTATTAAAGTTACAATAGAGATGGGGAAGGAGAAAAGTCATTAACAACAACAACAATACTAGTAAGCTAAATAACAAGGAAAACGTTTTATGGGTGTGAGGAGACATGAGTCAGCCAACTGGCTAAGAGACTGTCTCACCACACTCTGGGGCGTCTATGTAGGGAGGAGACTAGGGAGGACCAGTTATAAATATCGGCCCAAACCTAAGTCTGATCCCAATAATATAATAAAGTAAGGATTCCTGATAAGCTAAACTGAAAGGGAATAATACCAAGAAAGGCAGGGGACTGTAATAACCTCAGCTTAATTCTAAGCTAACAGGACAAGGTATAAGGATAAAGCTAAACACCAGAACTTATTTATAAACATTAATAGTAATAGTACAAGATATACCAACTCGAAATAACAGTAAATTAAAGATATTTATATATGGGTCACGCAGCAATGTATAGCCTTTGCTTTCTGTACCCGCTGGGAGCGAAAGCAACCAGGTAGCATAGACTGTAGAGCGGTCAGCTAGGCAGAAAAAGTGTACTGCCACTCCCTTTAAGTATCCTGGAAGCAAAACCTACCAAGATACAGCAACTGTGACCATATATGAGATGTCAGTACAGCCTAGACATAGAGCAAGGAATTCAGGGAGCCAGGTGGAATGCAAATGAACAAATATAAAGGGAAAAGTAGATCATTACCACATTAAAGTGACTCTAAGTATACTTTGCAGTGCAACAGAATAAGTATATAATAAATACAATATTGAGGGGGAAAGAAAAAAGGGGAGGTCAATTTAAGCCCTTACGCCCTGAGCCAAATGCAAATCGGGATAATGTGGAGAGGTACAGGCTTCGGTGATAACTGTAGACAGAAGAGACAGTGATAGTAAAGATCAACTCCTATTACTCGAAAATCACCTAAATAGGTGTTATATGGGGTGACTAGGTGTAGAAGACTAGGCCCAGTGAGCCCCAAAACAGGAGGGACCACACAGCAGTGGATTTCTATAATATCTGTAGGCTTTGAGTAAAATAAGGAGCATAAGGAAGATGTAGATTGGCAATCCTTTGCAACAGTACACCAAACATAGCCCACCTCTTTGAGTGCTAATGATAGTTCCATATTGTAAACAGGAGGTAGTAAGAATAATGGAGCGTAGGGAAGGAGATGGATTAAATGTAAGTTGCCAATAATACTTAAGAACCTGTCATCAAGAGAGGGAAGGGGTAAGTTGCCTTGTAATATATAATAATTCACATATGAAAAAAGAAAAGGCAATAATCAGGATGCATACTGATGGAAGATATGCAACTGAACAGCCAAAAGACTATAAACCTGATGCACTGCTAAATTAGAGAGTAAAAGGCTAGATACAGAGATCCTGTTTAGTGAGGTAATGTATAAGATCTAACACTAAAATAATGGGTTGGAAAAGCATTGCTGATATACCAAAGTTCCCTTGAAGACCTTTAAGCTGCTCGTTTAAACACTGCAACAAAAAGTAAATTGATCACGCAGCGATGTACAGCCTTTGCTTTCTGTACCTGCTGGGAGCGAAAGCAACCAGGTAGCATAGACTGTAGAGCGGTCAGCTAGGCAGAAAAAGTGTACTGGCACTCCCTTTAAGTATTCTGGAAGCAAAACCTACCAAGATATAGCAACTGTGACCATATTACTGACCATATAAGCTCAAGACACCTTAGATTTATTAGCAGGATTGTGACTATTGATGTTCTTGCTTTTGGTCTTTGCCCTATGTTTCTTTTTGGGTGGCTCTAAAGAGTTGAGTGAGGAACTTGCAACAATTTCTGCCCATTAAGTATTGGCAGAAATACATCCCTGAGGCACATGGCCCAAATTAGAGGGATGTTCATCTGAAATTTGCCGGGAAAGATTCTCCTGCGAGGAGTGTATGTCATCCTCCAAGAGAGCAAACTTATTGTTTAAGGGAATAGAAGGGTTGATTTGAAGGTGAGAGGCTGCAGCTTGGGGTGTTTGGGGTGAAACCTTGCTAGAACAGCATGAAAGCCTTGAAGAATAATGCCCCAACAGAAGCATCTCTTGCAGCCGTGATGATTGTCTTGGGGTCAAATCAGTTACGGCATTGCTGCTTGGGGCTGCGAGTTCTGCAATACTTTCCTCACGTTCCTGTACCTCATTGTTTACCCTCCGTGCGGATACCAAAGCTGTGTTCAGGTTGCCAACTGCTGCTGAACCCCCCAGCGTAAGATTGCAGAGAGAGACCTCCAGATAGTTGGCTAAGGCATCAGGGGTTTCAAAATCCTTGAAGAAAGAGCCTGAGAAATGGCGTAATGTCGCAGGGTAACGTAGAGCAAATTTAATGCTTCTTTTGTGGAGGATTTGTTTAAGTGGATTGTAGGCCTTCCTTCTGATGGTTAAATCTTTTGAAAAGTCTCTGTAGATGGAAATATTAAACTCTTACCACTGAAGTTTCCCCATTTCTCTGGCTCGTTTCAGTATTAATTCTGTGTGGGAATAGTTCAAGAAGCAAGCAATGATAGGTCTTGGTCGCTGGTCTGATGTTGGCCTGGTACCCAGAGTGCAGTGAGACCGCTCAATGATTAACGTTAGGTCAGGAGGCAGTTTAAGCATTGCAGGCAGCACATGTAATAAAAGTGCAGTAGTGTCTCCTAATTCTACACCTTCAGGGAAGTCAAAAAATTGTAAATTGTTGCGATGATTACGATTTTCAATATCGTCATTTTTGGCTTGTAGGGATTTAATAGTTCGATCTTGTTTGTGGACAGTAGCCTGGAGGTCATGAATAGTAGTGGTGTTACAGGCCATTGCTTTCTCATTAAATGCAATTTTCTGGCTAAAAGTTTCAAGAGTGGTCATGTTCTGTTGGGTGGAGGTTTTTAGATCATTAATCTCAGCCATCAGTTTTGAAAACATTACTTCCACTCTAGCAAGTGAGCTTTGCTGTACTTGGAGATCTGCCATAATGCTGAAGGATAAGGCCTAGTATGATGCAGTACGGTGTAGAACAATTGAATATAAGTAGATGATGGATCAAAAATGACTAACAAACTGTGTCAGGCAGTAAGATTACAGGATGGTCACAGGAGTTGGTACCAAAGAAAGGTCTGGTGAAGGCTGGATGAGGTTAGATTGCAGTCATTCCTGCAAAGATTCTGAACTATGCTGTCATCTTCTGCCTGGTCAGGTCGTGCCCCCTTCATCACTGCACTGTTGTACCTGCAATATGCCACATGCAATGCCACATGATTTTCACTAGTGCACTGTCATGTACATTTCTGATGCTGCACTTTGCAACATGCACTGCTGACAGCAGTAAGCTAAGTGCACTGCCAACACTGCACTCTGCCACATGTAGACTTTCACTGTGCCACATGCACTACTGACACCGTGCTGTACCACACTCAGCTGTCAAGGCTACACCATTCCATCTGTACACTGCCAATGCACCGTGCCATGTGACCTGTCGACACTGCACTGTGCCATATGTACTTCTGTCACTGCACTGTGCCACATGTAGCACCATGACTGCACTGTACCATGTGTGCTGCTGACACAGCACAGTGCCACATGCCCCGCTGACACAGCACTGTGCCACGTGCACTGCTGACAACACTGCTGTGCGCACTGTTAACAGTACTGTGCCACATGTACTGCTATCGCTGGTCTGTATAATGTGACTTGTCGACACTGCATTGCACTGTGCCATGTGTACCTGTCTCTGCACTGTGCCCCACAGAGTGCCATCACTGCACTGTGGCATACATGCTGCTGAAATAGCACTGTACCATGTGCAATGCCAACACTGCACTGTCACACGTACTGCAACCCTGCTCTTTGCCATATGTAGGCTGTCACTGCACTATGACATGTGGACTGCTGTTGCTGCACTGCTTCACATACGTGGTTGACCCTGCACTACAGTGTGTCATGTGCACTGCGACCACTGTGATGTGCCACGTGCATGGCGATCACTGCACTGTTCAATGTGCCTCACCAAAACAGCATGCATGTTCCTCGGTTGGCCAACATCTGAGACTGTGGATGAGGGAGTTGCCCCTGGTGACTGTCGGTGGGGTCATCTGGGCACATGACATGGAAACCCATGCCCATCTGTCATGGCAGCTTGTGGTCTAAATGTTTACATTCACTGAGTTCACCAAGAGGTAGGATGGCTTGCTGCCCGTCCCAGAAATTAAAAAAAAAATACTTTTTTTGTAGTTCTGTGTCACCCCCAGTGACTGCAAGTGTCATCAACTGGAACGTGACACTGGACCCATATATCCTTCCATCATGGTGGCAAGTGATTTAGCTTTGATGAGTTCACCAAATGGGAGGATGGGGGGGGCATCTACTTTGACAGCCAGTGACATCACTAGATGCAGTGGTACAGTGTCTGTCACAGAAATAGATGCAGCAGGATTGTGTCTGTCGCAGAAATAGAAACAAGAAGACTAGAATGGCAATACTCCTTTGGGAGGCATGTAAAGCTCGTAGCCATCTTGTGAATGGCACAATGCACAAGTGGCTCCACATGCAATGGCATGAAGAGGCGGCACACTGAATATCTCAATGGTACTGTATTTTTTCTGTTTTTTTTTCAATTGCATATGTTAAGTTTGTGCTTGCCAGGGGTTTGTGGAGTGTTGCTATGAAATGCTGATTTGTCAGATTATTCACACTGGATAAAACACATTCAGAAATCTTCCATGCATGTCCACTGCTAACTGCCAGTAGTCTGTTGAGCACGGAGCAGCTGGAGGGGGTGCGCAAAGTACTGATTTCTTTTCATATGCTTTTTTAATGTAGAAGTTCAAGACATACACATAGGTTGGTTTATCATGAGTCCCAATTTTAATAGGATCTGCCCCAGTCTGTTATATTTACACCATGGTCCCACAGATTATAGTATCTCCTAGCAAGCAAGCCTGTTCTATTCATTGAATTCTCTTACTTCATCTTAGAGCTGATCTGGTTGCAAGGCTGTAAAAATGAACACCAAACAATGTAGCAAACTTCCATCATTTGCATTCCCCAGCAACACATTTCATAGGGGAGCATGCCCCCAGACCCCCTGCATTAATTCCCATGTCTGAGAAGTGAAACTGGTTAAAATAGAAACCAAAGTTTTCTATTTTGACTTAATGGGAAACACCCACTAGGACGTGGGGCCTGGATCCAAACTACAGCTGGCTGGTTGCAGCATCTGGACGACCATCACAATGTCAGTGATTTCAGGTCGGCTAAAGTCAGACCAGGTAAACTGGACACCTGACATCTCCTGCCGACACCAACAGTTCCCATTAGAGGGAGCCAGACAGATGCCGGATCTGATTCTGGCAACCTTATCTGTGAAGAACCAAGTAAACTCATCACACCGCTCTTGTAAAAAGGCTCCCCAGTTTGGAGACAGATTGGATTGCACAATCTGCCCACAGTCTAGAAGCGTTGAACTGGTCAGTTCTGCACAGCAGCAATCTCCCTGGACAGGAATTCTGCCTTCTTACGGGTGATTGCTGATTGATAGGCTACGTGATCGTCCATCAGTCTAAGTCTGTCACACTGCTGGCCTGACTTCTGCCAACACCTCTCAAGCCTTTGTCCCAATCTCCTCAACTCTTTCAAAGTATCATCAAACCAAGGAGACCTTGAATGAAGAGTGAGGGGATGAACACAAACAGGAGCTATGGAATCCAGGGCCGCCACTACGGCATTATTATAGATCCCCTGGATTCATGCATTCACTTGGTACACCCGATAGAGCTAGCACTGCCATTAGGTCATCTAGGGTAACACCCCTCAAAGGGCAGTACCGGACCATCTCTGTAGGGGCAGGCCTACTGGGGAGAGCCACAAAACTGAACCCAATGATGTGAAGGTCAGACCACCCAACTGGCTCCATCACAAAATCGGATATCTCCATCCCCAGGAGGAACACCAAGTCCAATGAATGACCACCAATATGGGTCAAGGAGATAACAACCTGTGTAAGGCCCAACAAACTCATTAGCTGGAGGAAGTCTTCACCAAATTGCAACAATTCATCATCGACCCAGGCACTAAAATCCCCCAGGATCAGCCATCTGGAGGATCCCAATGCCAAGTCAACAATGAAGTCCACGATTTCCTGTAGGAAAACTTTCCCGTCTCCTGGTGGACGGTAGATAAGAAGAATCCTGCACCCTACACCCTCGCCCATGATACATTCAAATGGGTTGTGATCCCCACTGGAACCTCTACAAGGCTCTGTTCTGATCTAAAACAGATGGCTACACCCCAGCTCCTATGATCCATCCTCAGGCGGTGTATCACCAAGTACACAGCTGGAATTGCTGAGGCCAATACTGGGCCAGCATTTTCATCCAGCCAGGTCTTGGTGATGCAAGCCAGGTCTGATGACCTAACAAGATCATTATTAAAGCAGTCTTGTTCTTAATGGCCCTGGCATTGCATAACACCGCCTGAGTAGGATGAGTAACCAAGGAAGTCCACGTTTCTTGCCTGCCAAAGGCAGAGGCCTTGGGTATGTAAACCAGGCAGGGAGGACCCCTTTCCTGGACCCATTTTGTCCCAGGGTGTCTCCTTGTTCCCACTGTCCCAATCTGCCCACTCCTTTCCATTCCCCCACCAGACTCAACCCCTGCCCTCCTCCTCCTAACTATCCCCCAGAGCCTGACACCACCTATATACTTCTGGGGACAGTGGAGGACAATTAAAAGGACGTTGATCCCTGAGACTTGAGGGGAAATAATGTCTGACCATCACTGCACCTTCCCAACATATTTTCACAGCACACAGCAAGCACCACAATATTCATAAACCTCCCACATACGCTGTGCTCCTGATGAGATGGACTAGAGGAGTTGAATGTCTCACAAAGCACTAACTGCCCAGGCTGAAAAAATGCTTGCTTTTATCATAACTGGAATGACTTGACCTTGACTCTCAATTGTTTAGAGGTTGATTCAAACCATGCACTAGGCTTCAGCCAGCTCTTGCTTGCCCACCTCTACTCCTAAGCCTAAGCTTTTTGAGTCCCTCCAGCCCTGACAGCAGACTCAGGCACCAACCAGCCCTGGCAACAGCCTTCTCAGCCCTGACAGCAGACTCTTGAGCACCAACCAGCCCTGGCAACAGCCTTCACAGCCCTGACGGCAGGCTCTTGAGCACCAACCAGCCCTGGCAACAGCCTCCACAGCCCTGACGGCAGACTCTCGAGCACCAACCAGCCCTGGCAACAGCCTCCACAGCCCAGACAGCAGGCTTTTGAGCACCAACAAGCCTTGGCAACAGCCTCCACAGCCCTGATGGCAGTCTCTCGAGCACCAACCAGCCCTGGCAACAGCCTCCACAGCCCAGACGGCAGGCTCTCGAGCAGCAACCAGCCCTGGCAACAGCCTCTGCAGCCCTGACGACAGGCTCTCGAGCACCAACCAGCCCTGGCAACAGCCTCCACAGCCCCGATGGCAGTCTCTCAAGCACCAACCAGCCCTGGCAACAGCATCCATAGCCTTGACGGCAGTCTCTCTAGCATCAACCAGCCCTGGCAACAGCCTCTGCAGCCCTGACGACAGGCTCTCGAGCACCAACCAGCCCTGGCAACAGCCTCCACAGCCCTAATGGCAGGCTCTTAAACACACCCCAAGCCCCAGCAGCAGGCTCTTGAACATCCTTAGCCCTGGGGGCCTAATTGTCCCCTCAATCAAAATCCTATGTTCATTCTCAGGCCCCCACAGCCCTGGCCTATGGCTCTTAAACTACCCCCTGGCCTCTAATTCTAGAGCCTCTACATTCCTGGCATCAGGTCCTGAGCCCCCAGCCATGGTGGCATGCTCCAAGCCCACCCCATCTCTGGCCTCTAGCTTTGGGGCACCCTCCTCCATTCTGCCTTGCCTCATGCTCCTAAGGCATGTTCCCTTACCCACCCACCCCCACACACACTGCCCTTGTGTTTGGCTACCAATCGCCATCAGCCTTAACTGTTGGATCCTGTTTCCTCTGCTCTCCTCCCCTGCCATGCTTTCAGGCTGTTGGGCATTCCCCCCCTCCCAAGCTGGCTGTCAGGCTCCTTTGGTTTCCAGTTAATAAGTGGATTTGCTAACCTGAAAAAATATAGTATTTTGCCCAGAAAATAGCTGCACTTTTGTAGTACTAGCATCCCTACTAATCAGTGATATCCTGCTGTTTCAACAAAAAAGTGCAGGAAATTGGTTCTCTCTATACCCCTGACATTTGCAATACATCCAGCAGTGTATCTGCCTTGCATCAGGACAGATTACAATCACTGCAAAGTAGAAAACATCACAGCTCTAAAAAATATTCACTGATCTCGATGCTTGCACACTGTTTATGTGAAGCAGCGCACTCCTGTTTGTTTTTTTCCCATCCTCAACATGGTGCTCCGATTCATATTCTTGCAGCGTCGATGGGCCAGCCATTCCAGTTCCCCCCCCCCAAGTTCTGTGCAGTGGCGAGACATCATGGCTACAAGGCTGCTCTGCTCACCAGCTCAGCTCTGTACTGTCCTAAAAACATGTCTTTTTAGGTTATTTGCTTTTCAGATTAAAACCAATCCTTTTTAAGTTTGCTATTGGCCCAAGGTGTTTACAAAGTGTTACTGAGATTCTCAGGTAAAAGAGAACAACCAGAAAGCTTTTTGTAAATGTAACCCCCCTATAAATGGGGGTTCCCAAAAGTCTTCCTTGGGTGTGCTTAAATGCCCACTGCCAGGCAGGCGTTCTGTGTCTTTACAGGTGTAAAGGTGCTTGCATGCGAGTGCCCTGTTAGCCTCAATGCCTGTCTCTTTAAAATACATTATTTATTTATTTATTCAAGTTTGGTAACCGGGTAGGCCCACTGAGCCCCGAAGGTCCCATTTTCAGGGGCGACCCGGGTTTAGTTACAGAGGTATACAGGTCCAGCATTTGGTTACAGAGGTATACAGGTGCAACATGGAAACAAGTGCAGAGCAATACAATGAGTGTAAATACTTGGATAAACAGTGCTGACAGTGTGCCAGTATTAGTTTACAGGGGATGACAATTACAGGAATATGCTGGGGTAGGAGTGTAGCAATCAGGAGGGAAGGTAATTGTTTATACATTATTTTTGCAGTGTATAATTAATCTGGGTAGGGGCCGAGTGTTTCCAGGCTCGAGTCCTGTCCGAGCTGCAATAATATTGCTCTGTTCTACCATCACTAATAGGTGCAGAGGGAGCTCTGTTAGGACTGGTAATTGTTTGCCGATTAGCTGCTCTAATAATAATGGTATTATAGTTTGTCTAACCTGCCTTTCTTTTCAGCATGGACATTTCTGTATTGCACCAATCAGTACCTTTCAGGACCTTAAAATGGAGTCTGTCCCAGGGGGTCTTGTGGGAGTTAATTTCTGTAGGAATTGTAGTTTTTTTTGTTTTGGCGCCTAAATGGACCTGGAGAGTAGCTCTTGCTTTGACAGACAGGTGAATCAACCAACCAAATCCTTTTTGGATCAGAAGGAAGCTGCCTGCAGCACAGAGTCCGTCTGAGTTTGGAGTTCAGAGAGTGAACTGCTCAAGACTTTCGAGCAGCTGCTCCTGCGTAGTAGCACAGGAAACTGGTGGAAAGGCTGTATCTGACCTGCCTGCTTCATCTTCCCTTCTGAGGGATCTGCTAGTGAAATTAATCGGACTGAATCTAAACCGGCTTGTGACCAGAAATACCGAATTGTAACTGTCCTGTTACCTGAAGACCGAAGATTTGCTGTAAGCGATCGGCCTGTCAGGACGTCTGAATCACCACAGAGATTACAGTTTTGCTCAGGAAAAGTGAAATTGCAACTGGACTGTTCATCTGACCTGTGGTATTGTGTTTTAACTTTACTATAAATGTGCTGTAAGCTGTCAGTGAGTCGCGATTTGGTTCCCCACTACTTAAATGTGTCACGCTTGCTGGAAGCTGTCTCCAGCACCTATCACATTGAATCCAATCTGTGAACCCAGCCTGGGCCCTGCCACCTTGGCCCAGTCAGCTACTTCAGACGCAGAGATCACTATCGACGAGAGACTCGCCCGGGGATCAGCCTCCTGCTCAACATCTCGAACAGGAATGACACCTCAGTGAGACGTGTGGGCCCTGCTTTTCCTGGCATACCAGCTTGTCAACCTGCAGTCTCCATTTCGTCCCTCCTGTGTTTCATATTGGGTAGTGTGAGTAAACACCAGGGTAGCTCCCTGCAACACCAGCTAAATCAAAAGTGTCAGCTGATTCAATTGTTGTTTTCTTGTCATGAACTGAGCCTCCAGGCTCTGGTTTACAAAATGTGTGTGGTTGTGCATGCTC
This sequence comes from Neoceratodus forsteri, assembly GCA_016271365.2. NCBI lineage: Eukaryota > Metazoa > Chordata > Ceratodontiformes > Ceratodontidae > Neoceratodus > Neoceratodus forsteri. Next base: position 1,360,774,951 of record CM057455.1, on the reverse strand, counting down.
CTCCTTTCCATCACAGGGCCCTGACCAGCTACAAAGCTGGCCTCCCCGGGGCAACATGTCAGGCTAGCCCACCCTTTTTCCAACTGGGTACCCAGAGTGTGTGACTGTGAAGGGACTCTAAAATGCATGCATGATTGCCTGATTGAATCAGTTACAGAACTAATCAGTCAAATTACACCCCTCCCTTATTCATTCCCGCTGAATAAATCAAATCTAATACTCTTTGCGTTTAACTTGACTGTGGTTCCATTTTGTACAAGAAGCGCTGCACTGTTGTTACCTGCTGTGTCTAACCTTATTTTGCAGGGGGTCTCCAGGGTCGAACTGGCGGAATCAGCCCTGGTAGTAAGTACAAACAGAGTGGGGATTTGTATGCTGATTAGGGGTTATTGTTACTGTGTCTGTTGTTCATTGCTTGGGTCACTAGAGGGGAAAGAGGGAGGTTACAGTGTCCCGGAGGGCTGTACCCAGGTCAGCTATGCTACCAATAATTCTTCCTCCAGGTGGAGGCACCAGTTTTCAGTACCCAGGCCCCTTAACCTGCAACTAGTCATGTGTAGGTATACTTTATTAAAAAACTAGTGCAGATCTATTCTTTGAGCCAGTAGACAAAGCTGCAGTTTTTTGCGGTGGCTTTGGCCTCTCTGCAGCAACCTTTGTTGCAAACAGTTTTTGTTAATATGCCTCTGCATGGGTGTTTGGGATTTGTTTTATATTGTGGAGGAAAAAAAGACATGTTTCTTGAGAGAGCAAGTGTTATAAAATGAGCTGCGAAGGGACTTTTTAAATGTGCGGTTGCTCACTCACTCTCTCACTCACTCCAGAGCCAATATCAGTGTTCGTTTGAAACTGGTGGGGAACGAGGGATTTATCTTAGTTAACTTGTGAAAGGGACGCAAGATAGTTAATGAGGATGCCAGCTCGTTCACACACAAAAATACTTTGCCATGCCAGCTTTTTTTTGGAAGGAAGCAAGCTGCGTCAGTGAGCCATGTGACCGGCAGTTGGTCTCCGTAGTTCTGCTTTGCTCCATTTGGTGGAGAAAAAAAAAACTGCTATCAATATTACGTTTTATTTATATGGAAATTGTGCCTTAATTTGGTTTGCTGACAGAATTGGTATTTTTCGGGGGGCGGGGCTGAATTTCTTTGACACAGCAGCTGGGAGCGGTGGTAACCTTCTGGAGTTTAGGCATGATTTGTGTCATTGTCAAGCTTGTTTGCCATGGGGAGCAGGGAGAAATAATATTCTTCAGAAAACACTTATGGTTTAGGAGCCGCTGACACTGAAAGCAGCTTGTGAGCAGGAATTACTGCAGCGTGTGTCGAGCAGGGATCGTGGAGTAATTCTGTTAATGTTGCTGCATTCTTCTGAGTGCCAGGACTAGACCTGTGATGTTGTACTGGGATAACATCACGGGTTCAGTCCAACACCAACCAATCAGTGTCCAGGATTCTTTTATGCCGTTGTATAATATTGGTTTACTTATTTAATCATTGAGCTGCTAACTATTTCTTATAAACTGTACTGGCACTGTATTGGAACTTTCATTTAGGATTTACTGATTACATTTTTTCAGAGCCTAGTCACAATATTTTTAATTTTCTGTAAGACTCAGATATAGCTTTGTTTTTAAGCGTTTACTGAATATATAATAATTGCTATGCAGCCATTGTTAAGATATTAACTTGGACTGAGAATGTGTGCTGATACTACAGTACTTTTATGAGTCCAATGGCATCCTAGAACCGGGCTAGTAATTGTAATTTTATGACCAGGGAAGCATAAATCGATAGGACGTGCCTTAATGGTATTAATGCCCTTTTGGAGATGAAATTCCTAACGCGCAATAATTGGGAAGACTGAATACCTGACATCACATGCAGTTCCATATTTACCACAACTTTCTGAACAGAAACAGAGCATAGCATTTGATGGCAGATAAGAATTGCTTGGCCCACTCAATCTGCCCATTTTCCCTATCTACACTGTCACAGCAGACCCTGCTTGATCTCCAGCTCTTTCTCCCTCTTCCTTTCCACTAAGATTCCTTTAAGTTAATATATGAATTCTTGACCCCCCCCACACTGTTTTTGCTCCCACCACCTCTGCTGGAAGATTGCTCCATGAATCCACCACTCTTTGCGTGAAGAAGCACTTCCTCACATCTCACCCCCCTCCAGATTAACAGCATGTCCCCTTGTTCTTAAGGCCATTTTTTTTCTGAAAAATACTTCCCTCCTGTGCCTTATTTACCCCAAGAGATTTGTGAAGGTCTTTGTCATATCCTCCATCTCCCTCCTCTCTTCCAGGGTGTACGTACTTAGGTCCTTTAATCTCTCCTCATACGGCTTTTGATGCAGACCCTGCACCATTCTAGTTACCCTCCTCTGGACTGCCTCCACTCTGTCTCTGTCCTCCCAGAGATGTGCTCTTCAAAACTGGATACAGTACTCTAGTTGGTGTCTTACCAGCAATCTCTACAGAGGCAACACTACCTCCCTCTTTCTGCTGGTGATACCCATTGTTATGTACTCCAGCATCCCATTATTTCTCCCAACTGCCTTGTCACACTGCAGGCCACCTTCAGGTCATCAGATACGATTACCTCACAGTCTCTTTCCTGCTTGGTGGTTGTAAATACCACTCCACCCATTTTGCACTCTGCCCATTGGTTTCTGTGCCCTATGTGTACTATTATGCACTTTTCACATTGAAATGCAGCTGCCATACTGTTGACCACTCCTCAGGTTTTCCCAGGTCTCTGCCCATCCTTTCCACCCCCAGAGTGTCGATCCAATTGCAGATTTTGGTATCATCTACAAAGAGGCAGACCTTACCTTCCAACTCCTCTGCAATGTCACTAATAAAGACATTAATAAGCACTGGTCCCAACGCTGAACCCTGAGGCACCATGCTAGTCACTATTCCTTCCTCAGAATGAACTCTTTTTACCACCACCCTCTGTTGCCTAACCGCACTAATTTCTTAGCCAGTTTACCATCTTTGAACCCACTCCTTCTTTTTTTATTTAGTTGTTTAACCAGGTGAGACACACTAAGCTGAAAGCTTTTTTAGAGGTGCAAACTGCGAGCACAGGGAAGTTAAGTGACTTTCTCAGGGTCACACAGTATGCAAGTGGAAGCTGTGGGATTCAAACCCAGGTCTGGTCTGCTGGATGTCACCAGATTTGCAGCTCAGAGCCTTACACCACTGTGCTATACTGCCTCCTAAGCCACATAACTTGCTTATTAGTCTGCTATGTCTGCTATGTGAAACAATGTCAAAAGTCTTATTGAACTCTACAGTAGGTAGGCCACGGCCACTGCTCCATCCTGACGTAACTCCCTGGTCACCAGTCGAAGAAAGCTATCAGATTTGTTTGACATGGCACCCCCACCCCTGCCCCATGAATCCATGCTGTCTTGTAACCAGCTGGATGCAAGATATTCCACAATCCTTTCCTTCAGCTGTGATTCCATTAACTTTCTCAACACTGATGTCAGACTGACTGGCCTATAATTGCCAGCCTCATCCCTGCTACCATTTTTATGTTGGCTAGCTCATGCGCTGCCAACATATTGCGGTAGTAGCAGATTTGGAGGTGCAGTAACTGTTGGGCAAATGCAGGGCACGCATCAGTAGGTGCGTCCCTCATTCCCCAATCAGCCAGCAGCAGGTGCTGGCATCATGCATCCTTAATGTGGCCACCAGATCAAAGAAAAGGTCCGCTGCAATGAGAGCGAAGCTCTCATGCAGCGAGACTACAACACACCTCCCGACGTGCACGCAACATGGTGGCAGTTACTGCCGCCGTCTTCTGTCACAATGCCAACGTGGGAGCCCACTCCCTGTCGGCATAATGACCACCCCTCCCATTTAAAATGTATGCCAAGGGGTTGCCCAATCCCCCTCGGCATCATGCGCCCCCCCCAATGTTTTTTCTTTGCCGACGTGGGCCCCAATCCCCATTGGCATTTATCCCCATCCCCATTTATTTTGCCAATGGGGAGCCCACTCCCCGTCAGCATAATGTCTCCCCAGTTGCTTTTGTTGTGTGCGGGAGGGTGCCCATCCCCTCCGCTCATGTCTCCCCTCCTTCTGTATGTGCGATGGGGGTGCCCAACTTCTGTCGGCTACAGCACCCCCCAAAACACTTAGGTGGCATGCTGGGAGCACACCCCAGAGTGCCAAATCCTGCAAAAAAAGTCCTGCTATGTTTTTAAACCTGCAAAAAGAAACGGTCCCTCACATTCTCCCTGCCCCTCCAACAACCCGTGCCCACGCCTGCACACCCTGCCTGCCCACACCCCCTTCACCACATACTTACTCAGTAGTCCGACTTGATGATCTTCAGTGGACCGGGAACCCGTCTGCACTCTTCAAAGCCGACTGCGAACTGAAGAAATGCCGATAAGCTGTATAATGGCATAAATATGTTTTTTTTTCAATTTTGGTACATATCTCAGCCATTTTTCGGAATTTTGGCACCAAATTTTCAACATGGGGTTATTGGGACCCCCTCCTCATGAATTCAGGCATTGTCATGGTGTTATTTGGTCCCAAAAGGTGATTTTGCGGTCACTGTACAGAATCACTTTTCGGGACCAATTAATGAAACGATACTGCCACTGTTCATGAGGGGGGGGCTCTGAAAAAGCCTATGTTGCAAATTTGGTGGTAAAAACCCCCAAAAATGGCTGTTTTACGAGTGTACATTGCACAGTTTCCACGCACGCTTGTAACTTCGTGAATTTGTAATATTTTCACTCCAGATTTTCAAAATTGACATTTTTACACACCTCCTTATGAACAGTACAGCTGTCATTTTACATATCCTGGCCGAAATGTGTCTTCGCACGTCCGGTGCAGAATTGCGCAGTCGCAGTGCGAAATCAGTTTTCGGGACAGTTTGAGGAAATGACAGTGACACTGTTCATGAGCAGAAGTCCTAAAATGCCTTTATTGAAAATTTGGTGACGACATTCCATAAAATGACGGTGTTACAAGTGTGCATTGCGCAGTTTCCACGCACCCTTGTAATTTTGCAAATTTGAAATATTTTCATGCCACGTTTTCAACACTGGCATTTTTTCGCACCTCCTTATGAACAGTACAGCTGTCATTTTTCACATCCTGCCCTAAATGTGTTTTCACACCAGTGGCGCACAATAGCGTGGTCACTGTGCAAAATCAACATTTCGGACAAATTAACAAAATCACAGTGCCACTGTTCATGAGGGGAGGTCCCAAAATGCCTATGTTAAACATGTGGTTAAAAAAAAATGATTGGGTTACAGACATGTGTTGCACAGTTTCTATGCATGCTAATAATTTCACCAATTTTTCATATTTTCACTACAGATTTTCAATGTTGCCATTTTTTTAACATCTCCCCATGAACAATACAGTTGTCATTTTCCACATACTGCCCAAAATGTGTTTTCATCCCTGTGTCACCAAATGGCATAGCTGCTGCGCAAAACCACCTTTCTGCTAACAAACTGATAGTGCCACTTTTCATGAAGTGGGCTCACAAGCAACCCATGTTGAAAATTTGGAGAGAAAATACCAACACACGCCTATGGTGTTAAGGTTTCCAGCTGTAGCACCCCACCATGTAGAGACTGACAGGCATCAGGGGTGTGACTTGGGATCATCGGCTTTAATGCTCACGCCATTCCACCCCCAACCCCACCCTGCAGCCAGCGACAGGCATCGTGGTGTGCCTTGCACTGTCTGGCCTCAAAGTAAACCCTATTCTCCTATACTGCACCCACCTCACCATATTTCCTTATGGAATGGGGTAAGTATAACGCCCAAAGACCCCAAAGCACACCACAATACTTGTCAGTGTCTACAGGGTAGGGTGAGGTACAATGGCATGAGCGTTATACCTGGTCGACCAAGGCACCCCAATACCTGTCAGTCTTTACAAGGTGGGGGTGGGGTTGACATCACTTCAATACTTCACTGCCATTCCTATTATGTGTCTCTAGCTTCGGCACTACCAATGCCAATACCAGCGAGATAACATTCAGCATTGACAAATACTTGTTGTAAAGTGGGACTGCACCTGCCCTCCACCAGTCCTCTGGAACCACTCCAGTTTCCAGTGAGCTGTTAAACAGCACTGTCAGAGGAGCAGCCAGTACCTCCCTGAGCTCCCTCAGTACCCTTGGATGCACCCAATCTGGTCCCATTGCTTTTTCTTTTTTCAGATTAGCAAGTCCCTTCAGGACTCTCTCCTCCAAAAAAGAACTAGTCTCCACCTCCCTCCCTCAAAAGCTCCTATTGCTTTTTTTGTGGTACCTCCTCTATGAACACTTAACAAAACCATCTGCTCAGGATTTCTGCCTTTTCCTGTCCCCCCTCTGCACAGTTTCCCTCTTCCCTTTTTAACCTTACAATCCCTCTCCGGCCTTCCTCTTTTTACTTACATATATAAAATGTATTGTCCTCTTTCATTACTGCCTGGGCTATTCTCTCTTCAGTTTGTGCCTTCGCTCTCCTTACTGCTTTCCCACCTTCCCTTTGTTTCCCTTGATACACCTCCCTATCCTCCTCCCTCTGCATCTCCTTTTATCTTTTGAATGCTACCTTTTTTACCTTTTCAGCCACGTCTTTCAAGAACCATAGTGGTTTCTTTTTCCTCTTGCTTTTGCTCACTTGCTTGACACAAAAGTCTGTTGCCTTCACTGTGCCCCCTTTTAGCTTTGCTCACTGTTCCTCCACCCCACCCAGGTTATCCTTCCTTGCTAGGTCATCCCTGAGGCATCCACTCATCTTTATAAAATCTGCTGTCTTGAAGTCCAGGACTTCACCCTTGTGTGGTTCGGTTCTGCGGCCGCCCTTACACTGAACCACACCATACAGTGATCATTGGTCCCCAGGTGGCCTCCCATCTTGATGTCTGCAACACTGTCCCTGTTATTTAGTACTAGGTCCAGCATTGCCCCATCATGAGTGATTTGCTGACTAGTTGCCTGAGAAATGCCCCCTGCTGGAACTCCAGGATGTTCCTGTTTCTAGTTGATGCTACAGCTGGAAGGCTCCAATCTACATCTGGCAGGCTGAAGTCCCCCACCAGCAGCACCTCCTCCTTTTCTGCCACCTTGCCAACAGCTTCCACCAACACCTTATCTAACTTCTCCCCCTGTGCTGGAGATCTGTAGATCATGGCAGTACAAACAGTGGCTCTGTTCCCCATCTCCAGGGTGACCCACCATACCTCTGCCCCCTCTGTGTCCTGTATCTCCATCGCTTTTTTTACTTTCCCTCACATAAAACACACACTGAAACCTCCTCCTTTTCTTCTCACTCTGTCCTTCGTGGTATGGCTATGTCCAAGTTATACTTTAGTGTACCACAACACCCAGGTCGGCCTCTGCCATGCTGCCCTGTAGGTTCAGAATTAGACCCCTTCTCCTCAATGCTGCATTCCACACTACCCAGGAGGAGGAGGAAGCCAGACTGGGGTCAGTATCGGGTTGGGGTGGGTCTGAGGTGCAAGCTCAGCACACTGGAGCTGGGCAGTGCCAAGCTGGGGGTTAAGAGGGATCAAGAAATTATAAAACAAAAATAAAACTTGGTTCAGAAAGTTTAGTACAAAAATGTTTCCTCTGAATAGGGACAATCTGCTCATTGAAGTCTCTGTTGGTTTGCCATGATATTAACTCTTGGTATTGCTCTGGATTGTCTAGGATCATGGCCTTAAAGTTTAGATTGCAAAGCAATGCATTTCCTCAGTCAGCTGTGAGGTAATTGTCTGCTGTTAATATATTTATCGTGTGTGTTTGTGTGTGTGTGTGTCCTCAGGGCAGTTCCACAGACATGTAATTATTGTAACTTGCAATAATGAATTTTTGTAAGCAATACTACAAGACAGGGTGTAGGATATGGTGGGATATCGATATGCCTTGGGAGTGTAATGAGGTGTGAGACCACAGGTCAAGTGGCTTATGCATCTGAGAAGTGGCAGTATGTAAGCCAATATTCCCACCACGGTGTGTGGTAAGATGGATTTTACCACATGCTCCATGTGGGAGGTGCAGCTGAGTGCTTTCAACTAGTTGGAAAGTGCTGTAAAAGCTGTCTTACAGCACATCCTGGAGTGGTCTTATGGGCTTATGAAATGGTTCATTCGGGCGGAGAGTCAGCTGTGAAGTAAGACAAATCTTACCACATGGTCACAGGATGTGCTTTAGCCAATCACAGTCTTCCTTTCCTTACTGCTGTTTCATTATCTATATCCCACACCCAGGAGCGTATAATTAAGCAATAATGCACGACAGGGTGTGTGTTGTGCTGGGATAACGTCACGCCTGGGTGATTAGGCCGAGGCCACTGGCTGAGTGCGACTAATCACCCCAGAAGTGATGTTAACCCAGCACAACACACACCCTGGAGTGCATTACTGCTATTATATAATGGCTCATTTTCTTTTGAGAAAAAAAGGGAAAACCTGTTTAAAATATTAATTTTGTTTTGTTTGTTTGTTTGGGCAGGCATACTTATTGAAAAAAAAGTCCACAGTTCCTGTCTTGTGCAGGAGATGGCACTGCCCCCTACATGTTTTTTTCTGTATACTTTTAAATGTGTATCTTTGTGGTTCTGTATTTTTCACCCCGTGCAACTTGTCGTTTTGCTGTTTACTCTGTCCTCTTACTCAGAAAGACGTTGCTGTTCTGTTTTTTTAACCTTGCTAATTTACTCGGTCAATGTGGTCATTCACTTTCTGAGTCCTGTTGCTGTTCCGTTTTTTTTCCCTTGCTAATTTACTCGCACAATGTGGTCATTCACTCACTTAGTCTAGTGTGAAGTGTGAAGTGAGAGGGGCCACGGTGTTTCAGGCAGGAAGGTTAGTTTTGGGTTTTGAAAAAAAAATTAAAGAAAGAAATGTATTTCAGGAGGCAGCGAACGTTATGACAGGAGCCATGCGGTCACTGTTTTAAATGCACGCTCTCTCGCTCGCTGTGGTACAAAATGAGAGGAACCACGAGGTAGTTTTCTTTTTCTCAGGTTGCTCACCAGCAGATTTTAGTTCCGTGTTTAGTAAAACACAGTGTTGTCACTGTAGGGGCAGACCAGGTAGTGAAACTGACCATGGTCTCAGCAAGGAGGGTAGTGGGGCAGTGAATCGCGTTGTGGAGTGATTGTTTGTTTTTTGGTTTTTAACATTTGATGTGGTCTTCTGTGTGCTGGGACTAGATCCGTGATGTTGTACTGGGATAACATCAAGGCTCCAGTCCCAGACGGACCAATCAGAGTCTAAGATTCTTTAATGGCATTGTATAATTATGATTAAACAATGGAATATTTTTCTATTAAATAAAAGTTGAAAATGTTTAAGATTCTTATAGTTTCATGCATAAGTCCACTTGTAAAGTGCTATTATTTATGCTTTGACCAGTAGATGGTGATATTGCAGTCGCAGTTGGCATTCTTAGGTGTAGTGATTCACAGTGTGTTAATGACTGCAAAGAATCCCTGTCTGGGTAGAGTGACTAATTTCTTCTCATGCCTTATAGTCTGGTAAGGCCATTGGTAAAGAATGTTGTGAACTAGGCAGGGTGGAGAATTCGTAATCCCCATTGCAAAATACTGCATATTTTCTTCATTGTTTTTGTTAACCAGGTAAGTTCACTGGAGCACTGACTCCATTTAAAAAAAAAAACGGTTATGCAGTGGAACAGACTTCTCAATCAACCAAGTCTTTATTTATACAGGCGGTCACCATTGAGCAGAGCTCTTTTTCAAGGTGGACCTGTTTGAAACATGGATACAGGTTATGCAAACGACATACATTAGTTACAGTACACAGTACGGGCAATGCCTCAAAGCTGAATTTATATACAAATGTAACCCCCCCTGCACATGGGGGTTCTAAAAAAGTCTTCCAGGAGCTTACTTGAATGCTCCAAGCCTGAATGGTGTTTGACATTTAGGTCGTTTATCTGTGAGTGCTTTTAGAGCCTCTGGCACTGTCTCTTTAAGAGCTGTCTGCTTGCAGACATAATTAGTTAGTATGGGGGGACTGTGTGTTTCCCTGCTTGAGTCCCGCTCGAGCTGCTGCCAAATCACTCTGTTTCTGCCATCGCTAAGTGGGCAGAGTGAGCACTTTTCAAAGATGTAACTGTTTGTCAGAAATCATTTAGTGTAATAATGAAAATACAGTTTGTCTAACCTGCTTTCCTTTGCAGTCTGAACTGTTTTGCCTAGCCCTCCATTCTGGTTTTGAACTGCTGAACTGGACCAATCAGTGTGGGGGGACCTTTAAAATGGAGCCTGCTGCTGGCATATCAGAACTTGGACTCTCATTATGGAGCCAGCCACCTATGTACTGTATGTCCAGTGACTCTGGGAAATGCAGTTTTGACCTTGGCGCTTTTTTCCACCAACATGGGGAGTTTATTGTTTGTGACAGCCAGACCAGCCAACAGAATAGTGTGGAGCTAAAGGAAATGCACTGCTCTGGGACTGGAGAGATTAGATCAGTTTGGGCAGTGAAGAGACAAGGAGCTCCGTGCTTCTGCGGTGTATAGTTTAGCGCGGGAAGCACGTGTGAGGCCCTGAGTTTCAGTCTGCAGCCTGTGCAAGCGCCCGTTCGGACTGAATCCAACCTGTGAGGAGAATCAAGGAGATCTGAAGAGCACAAACCAGGCTCACCCTGTGGAAGACTAGAGAAATTGCTGAATCGTGCTCGGTCTGTCAGGAACTGAAGCTGCTGTGTGTTCTCCCGGGTATCGTGCAGTAATTGCAGTTGGGATCGAGAAGCAGCCTGCCTGGTATAGTACTTTCCTTTTACATATAAATGTGTGCAGTGCTTGTGGAGGATCGTGTTTCAAATCCCCTGTACAGTGAATTGAGTGCATGAAGCTGGAAGTAAACCCAGCTTAATCTGGACTACATTCCATTTGCTATAAACTGCAGTGGGGTCCAGTCACAAGGGCCTTATCCACATGTTCTGCTCCTCCTGGCAATCCAGGACAATCTGCCTTCCATCTAGTTCTCAGCATTGAGTTTGTGAGTACAAGCAGGGTAGCTCCCTGCCATCTGTTTATCGAATTGCAAGCGTGTCATCTAATTGTTGTTTTTCATTTCTTCATGAATTGAGCCATCCGGGTCCGGATTACAATTGGGTATTGTGCGCTTTTTTCCATCACAGGGCCCCAACCAGCTCTACTGATACTGGCTAGCCCCCATCCTGGGTATCCACTGAAAGTGACAATTTGGGACTCTGAATATGCACAATACTGTGATTATTTTTTTAATCTTCTTTATTATTACATATATTTTAACTTATATACATCAGATCATCAGTTTTGATCTTATACAGTACAATAACATCTGGCCAGGTAATATATGTAGCTTTTTGTGGAAGTTTCGTACCATTCGTCATCAGATTACACAATCGTTTCAGCAGATATGTTATTCCCATAGGCCTAATGACTCACTCTAAGATATGACTTAATCAGTAGGACATCGAACTGTTTACCTTTCAGCTTCTTCTTTTTCCTTTTATTTCTCCCTTGTTAAATATTACTAACCTGTTTTCTTCAGATCAATTATCTTAAGGGTTTCAGTTATGGGAGGGGACGGGAAAACCAGTACCCAGGGACCTCAAAAGAGGGGGGCAGTCTTTGGCCCCAAGAAGCTCAGGGTCCTTCCGGGGTGGCCCTCCTCAAGGTACAAATAGAGGGTCTTTTAGCATATAATATAGCTGCCATCTAGTCCACCTTGAAGAGAAGAGTTCCCCCCGATCATTTAAGTTGCGAGTCATTTTTTCCAGATTATAAACTTGTCTGGTAATATCCCACCATTCCCGTATAGTCGGTACTTCGCTTGTCAGCCAGTGCTTGGTAAGTGCCTTCTTAGCCACTGTAAGGAGTAGTGAGAGGAGATATCTAGTGTTAGGCCCCCGGTAGGGCTTAGGAATTATAGGGAATATGTACATCTCTAGAGTCAGTCGAAATTTTGGGTCTATGAGCTCCCGCAGTTGCGCTTCAAGCTGTTGCATGTAATTGGTGAGAGCTGGGCAGTCCCATAGAATATGGGCCAGGTTGGCTTCTTGCTCTCCGCACTGTCTCCAGCATTCCGCTGTTTTACTTGGCATATAGTGTTTAGTGATCAAGGGAGATCTAAAATAGCATATTAATACCTTCCAGGCAAACTCTCTCCATTGATGTGAGCTGGTAACTCTGGAAACCCGTCTGCAGGCTATTTTCCATTCCGCCATGCTAAGCAGGTAGCCAGAATCCCCATGCCATTGTATGCATATTTACTCGGTATGGCTGGCTCCTTGTGAATTCAGGGCTTGATGGTAGAGGGAGACCAGATGGTCCTGCCTCCCCGTATCGTTAAGCGAGATTTGACAATGTATTACCGCTGGGTATGTTTCGGGGGTTCCGCAAAAGGGGCGTCAGACCCTCCACATAGTGTCGAAGTTGTAGATATTGGTAGAAGTCTTTGTGAGGTAGACAAAACTTTACCTGGATTTCTGCATAGGCCCATATTCTTCCCTGTGTCATTATTTGTGGCAGAAATCTCAGCCCAGCAGTGGCCCATGAGCAAACCCCGAGTCCAAGGTGTTAGGGGTAAAGTCAGGGAGATTCTGGATCGGGGATATTAGAGGTAGATAGGTTGATAACCCATAAGATTTTCTCAAGGAGTTCCAATTCTGAAATTGAACTGCCAGCTAGGGGCTAGTGGCTAGGTTGGCCAAATCTCCCGGTGCTTGTTGATGAAGCATCCGAAGATATTTAGCATCACTAAGGAGCCATCTCTCCATTTCCAACCAGTGTGGAATTGTAGTCTTATTTTGTCTAGCCATAACGTTAACCATGGTAACCGCCTGCTGGTAACGCTTTAAATCCGGAAGAGCAAGTCCCCCGTCATCCCACGCGAGGGATAGCACATTAAAGTTTACTCGGGCTTTCCGCCCGTCTCATATAAAATTCTGTATTGCACGGTTGATTTCTTTAAAAGTTTTTAAGGGGGCCGACAGCGGAACATTTTGGAAAAGGTATAATGCCCTGGGGAGGGTTATCATTCTTATAAGTTCAATTCGTCGTGTGAGGCTTAACGGTATTGCAGACCACGCTCGTAGATCTTGCTTTAATTGTGTCATAAACGGTGAGTAGTTATACTTGTAGTATTCAGTCTGTTTCTGAGGTATGTAAATGCCCAGGTATTTTAATTTTGTCAGGTTCTACCTACTGGGAATGCATTCTGCCGTTCTCTAAGTGGGGGTGTAATTGAACATGAGTATTTCAGTCTTAGTGAGGTTAAGCTTATAGCCCGATACTATACCACAGGAATCCAATATTCGTCGTAATTCTGGAATGGATTGTTCCGGGTTTTGGAGATATAGGAGAATATCATCTGCGTATAGAGCCACTTCATGTTCACTGTCTCCAAAGGAGACTCCTTGTAACTGTGGGGAATCTCGGATTTGTTGTGCTAAGGGCTCTATAACTGCTGCAAAAAGTTACGGGGACAGTGGACATCCCTGTCGGGTGCCCCTCCTGAGTTGGAAGTATTCCGAATGGTGTCCGTTAACTCTCACGCATGCCCGAGGGGAGGAATATATGTTTTGCAGTGTTTGAGTAATACCCAGGGGAAAACCGAATTTGTTCAGGATCGAGTACAGAAAGGGCCAGGCCACCCTATCAAAGGCCTTCTCGGCATCTAAACTAATCATTACCGCTGGAGTATCTGTTTGGCTCATTTGATTTACAAGGTGAAGGGTGCGTTTGATATTGTCAGTGGTTGTGCGGGTCCTAACAAAGCCTGTTTGGTCTTTATGTATTAAGGTAGGTAGGATTTGGTCAACACGCTTAGCCAATATAGTCATAAACAATTTGTAATCTTGGTTTAGTACGGAAATTGGTCGATATGAGGCGCATTCCTGGGGATTCTTCCCCGGTTTAGGGATCACAGAGATAGTCGTACAGGACCAAGACCTGGGGTAGGTCTCCTTCTAATATCGAGTTGAATACCCTAAGAAGGGAGGGAAGGATTTGGGTTTTTGTCTGTTTATAGAACTCTGCTCCATATCCATCGGGTTCCGGGGCTTTTTGTGATTTGGAGTTGGTGATGGATTGGACTATTTCCACCGCTGTTATAGGCCTGATTAGGGAGTCCCTGTTTTCCTCCGTTAGAGTCGGAAGAGTGAGCTTTTCAAGGTACGAAGCTAGTGTATCTGAAGGAGGATTGGATTCTGGAGTGTATAAGTTTCTATAATATGTCTGGAAAGCTCCGGCAATGTTGTGTGTTTTAAAGAGAGGCTGGCCTTGTACTGGGTGCTGTATAGTGACTATTGTTGCTCTTTTCTTCTGTCTACGGGCTTGCTATGCAAGCATTCGTGAAGCTTGTGGGTCTACTTCATAAAATTTCTGTTTTAGATATGCTAATGCTATTTCTGTCTGTTGTAATGCGATTTTGTCTAATGCTTGTTTGGTTTGTTGTATCAGAGGGAGGAGTGATTCGTTGCCCTGTTGATGGGCCTGCTGTAGGAAATGAAGGGATTCTTCAAGGTTAGTCCTCTGTTCTTCACGCTGTCTCCTCTTTTGTGATGCATATTTAATTTTATGCCCTCTCAGGACTGCTTTTATTGTGTCCCAGTGGACCGAGGGGGAGGTGTCAGAGACTGGATTATCAGCCATAATCCCAGTGATTTTATCCGATAAATGAATTCCTGGAATTCTTTGGACCGCAAATAACATGGGTTAAGTCTCCATTGAGTAGTTCTGGGTTGAAGACCTAGTTCCCAGTGTGTAATCACGGGGGCATGGTCTGAGATGGAAATATCTCCCAATTGCGCCTCGCTTACATTATGTAGGTTTTCAATTTGTGTATAGGCATTGTCTATACGTGAGTATGTGTTATGTACCTGAGAGTAGTAGGAGTAATTTCTGGTCCTTGGGTGAAACCTCCACCAAATGTCGCACCACCCGATTTCTGAAATGAAGTTGTTAAAGAACTTTTGGGTTGCAGTTAGTTTCTGCAGCTTCGCTCTGGAGGAATCCAGGTTTGGGTCGGCAGTTAAATTAAAATCTCCGGGCCAATAGCATGGTGCCTCTGGTAAACTTCACCACCCTATCCAATAAGGATTTCAGTTGTGAAGTAGTAATACCTGGTGGGAGATACATATTAGCTAAGGTGACTTCTTCATTATTAAGTTTTCCCCGTGTTAAGATCAGTCGACCTTCTGGGTCTGATCAAGTCAGTTCTGGATGGTATGTTGTATGCGGTGAGATAATTATCGCCACCCCTCTGCTTCTACCACCCTTATAGGATGCATAGAACGCCTGACCTTTACTTAGTTTAGCTAATTTAGCATGTTCCACTGAATTCATATGGGTTTCCTGGAGGTAAACAATTTCGGGATTTAGTTCTGCGGAGGTAAGCCAATGTCCTCGATCTTTTAATAGGTGAGGCCAGGCCGTTTATATTTAAGGAGAGCAATTTTAATTTTGGAGAGTGCATAATGGCCAATATACGGGTCCCTGAGTTACTGAGTCCCCCTCCCCCCCCCTTAGGGCACTCAGGAGAGTTGTATTTTGTGCTGTAAGGACCAGATGAAGTTCGATGACCTTTTCACGAAACAGTCAGCAACAACTACATAACCATTCATACCTACACTCAACATATTACTAATTGTGAAAAAATTGACCAACATGGCCATTGAAACAATTGGTACTCCCATAGATCTGGGCAAGCCCTGATCCTAGATAGGACACAAGCGACCTATCCATGCGGTCCTTTTATATTAAGGACCTTAGGTACCAAGGTACCTAGAGGAGAAAGGGTAATGGAGATTGGTGACTAGAGCCGAGAGACAATGCATCCCCTGAAGTCCTTAATATGAGAGGGGCATACATTATAACAGTGAGTCATGGCCTACCGGTATCAGAGTTAGGTTTCAACCAGTCTCTCATGGGATGCCTACTGCCATGGGGAGGCCAGGTGAGGGTGTCCGAGGGGAGCCCTCCCACCACAAGGGATGTGGGCCTTTACCTCATTCATCCAGGGCAAGGTGAGAAAACTGAGGTGCTTTAATTTACTAAGGGCCAGGTAATGAGGGTAAGGGCCAGAGTTTCCGGAGTCCAGGTCAGCTATTGTCTCAAATGCAGAGTGTTCCAATATGGTCCGATTCTGATTCAGATGGGCTCTTAGCATCCCAAGCCCTAAGGTGTCTATCGAATTGAACTAGCTAGATTGGTTATCAGATGTAGTTCCTGGTCTCGGCCTATACTCTGGGCAGCCCGGGGTTTCGGCACCAATGTGTCACTGTTCTTCATACAGATTTTTGAGACATGTATTAGCAATATGCAAATATATACAGTGAGAAAAAAAAAACCTCCCTCCATCCCCCTTTCCTTCCATTCCCTCCGCCTCCTCTTTCCTCCCCTCTCTTTCCAGCAGTTCTGCCTCGTACCCCAATTTACTCCCTCCAGTTCAGCCATGGTTTAACCGCTTTCTGTAGCAGATGCTGCCAAGTTCATTAAGCGCTACTGTTCTAAAGTGGAGCCTTCCAAGTTAACCCGCTTCCCCCCCATCTCTATTGTTTTCCCATATGGTTATTAGTTTCCTCCCATCCCTGTAGCAGCAGCTACTGGGTTCGGAAACCGCCTGGAGGCATCTTGTATTTTCAGTCAGTATTACTTCATTACTCAACACGTAAGCTCCAGCAGGGCGATCCAATAGCAACTCCATCCCACTGTCTCCCAGAAATTTACATGGAACACCTATCTTGGGAAGCAGGCCAGTAGGAGACTCCTGCAGTACCAGCCCCTGGGTGTGCAACTAAATTTAGGGCAATAGCTATTGTATGGGGCTGATTACATGCCCCACCGACCATACACTCCTTCCGGGCCGCTCTGGGGGTGAATGTCAGCTCGGGCTATTATTTCCTTCGAACCAACATCTGTGGGGTTTCTTTAAGTTTTCTATCAGTCTGCGAAGAAACTGTCGCTTATTTGAAAATCACAAGGGAGACGGTCAGGCCGCACTGTTCAGGGTTTTCATGGGGGGGGTGGGGGGAAAGCAGGCCTCAGGCCTGCGCCATCTCCTGGGTTTAATGGAAACTTCCAGTTGTCTAGAATTTAAGGCTGTGCCGCCCCTCCCACCTGCAGGTCATGACTTTCAGTTAACACTAGCCGGTTTTCTTAGATCCCGCATGGTGGGGTTCCATCCCATCCCTCCACCTCCCCAGTGCCGCCGGTCAGTTTCCCGGCCCTCCTGCCCCTCCCTGACGCCAGCTTCGACCGTAAAGAGAAAAAAAAGAAAATAATAAAAAATTAAAACTAACCATTCGCTGCTTGAGAGTCTCCCATGGTTCCTCCCTCAGATCGAGGACAGACAGAGGAGTGAAACGGGTTCTTCCAGCAGCCATCGCTTGTCTAATCAGCATCCCTAATCAGACCAAGCGTACAGACTCACCCCAGGAATCCCTCCACTTGTCCTCCATCCCCCCCAGCTGTGATCAGTGCTGCGTACTGCCATGAGGCTCCAGACCAGGCTAGCTCCATGTCTATCCTAGGTTAGGTGACTCACCAAACCGCCGACATGCATTTTATTCCCTCAGCCCTTCCTCAGATCTCCCGACTCCTCATCTCTTTTATCCAAGTCCCTCCCACAGCCAGTATAGCTGTCCCAAGCAGTTCAGGTGCCTCATCACGCATCGTGTATATGACGAGCGCGCCATCCATACCCCCTCCTCCCCACAAGAGCTCCCACACCAAAGGAAGAGGCCTCGCTCGAGACGGAACAATTCAGTTGGGGGCCCGATTTCCAATGGTTAATACCCATAACTGATCTCAACAATTACCCCGATCCCACCTGAAGCCTTCTATCATCAATCCCAAGTAAAGTAAGAGAGGGGATCGGCAGCCATCTCTCTATGTATATCTGACCCGCAGGAACCATGAGGGCTCCCCCCAACCAGACACAGCCAGAAAGATGACCCAGCACATGCACTGTAAATATAAAGAAACAGCTTTCAAACGTACATTTTTCAGAAAGCCCCGTCCGCCACCCCCCAGAATCCTATATCTAATCTCATAACCTTTGTCCCCCACTACAGTATATCCTCAGCTTTTTAATCCAACCATTCTCCAACAGTTCACATTTATTGTAACCAGACCCGAGGTATACTCAGGTACAACCGTTAAACCCCCAAATAATACTTGCTGTAAGTCCTTCAGGTATCAGAGTCCTGGATAATCAAACTGGGTCCCGGCCGCTTTTGGGTGTCAGTTTTCAGGGAGCTAACAATACTCTGCAAGGCCTCAACGCCCTGTCTGCGTCTACTCTCGCGCTGTCCCATAGACCAAGCTTTCTGGGCTAGTCTTGCTGCAATAGGGAGCGTGTCTGAAGAGTGCTGTTGATGAACTTCTATTTTTCTGGATCGTAGCTCCTTCGCCGCTGCTGATTCAAACACAGTAGGACCCTCCGGAAAATAGGCAACCAGCTTTGTTGGATACAGGGATCTAAACCGAATTCCGGCACTTCTGAGTGCCTTCATCATGGGGAAATAAAGCCTCCAGCGGGCCATTACCTCTGGTGCAAAGCCGTTCTCAAAATAGAGCCAGTGAGATTTGTAGAAAACCTTGCCTTGTTTCCAGGCTGTATGTAAAACGGTTTCTTTCTCTTGGTGTCTGAGGAACTTAAGGAGAATCGCTCAGGGGCGGGCGCTCGTTGGTGGTCTGGGTCCCAACGTGCGATGCACTCACTCCATTTCCAGGGTAAGGTTATCTGGCAGGGGAAGGATCTCTCTCAGTAGGCTTTGCATATATTGGATAAAGTCGGTACTCTCCTCTCCCTCCGGCAGCAGCCCCGACAGCCTAATATTGTTACGCCGGTTTCTGCACTCTGCATCTTCAGCGCGTTCCTGAAGGGCCTGGATATGTGTATGTAGCTGAGCGATGGCTCTCTCCACGGTATCCACTCGCTTATCTGTCGCTGTAAGTTGTTCTTCGGTTCCTTCCTGCTTCTTTTCCAGTTTACCCAGATCCATTCTTAATGCCGTTACGGTAGATCGCATCTCTTTCCTGAACTCATGGATTTCCACGAGCATTTGGGTCATTTGCCTTTGCAAAATTTCATGCGGGATCCGGTCAGCCTGCGCTGTACTGTGGCAGGAGGCCGACGAAACCTGTGAGTCTTCGCTGTCCGACTCCTCTAGCTTGGATCTCTCGCCATCAGGTTGGCTGGAGGGTCCTGATTTGTCTGCCCCTCATTTCTTAGGCATTCTAGTTGCTGATATTGTTTTTGTGAGGTATCCTTAGCAGGTTTTGCCACTTTTAAAAAGGTTATTTTAGTAGGAGTGCAGGGGAGCCTCGCGTTTGTGCTGTTCATCCGCTCATGACGTTACCGGAAGTCCAGTACTGTGATTATTAATGTGTTTAACCTAATTAACCTGTTTTCCCCTTCCTTCTTACAGCTCCTTAAATAAATCAGATCTGTTTGTCTCAGCAAAGTTACACTGACTGAGGTATTCATTTATGTTAAAGTATTGTACTGTGGCTTTTGCACTGTGTCATGTTGTTTTACAGGGGGTCCCCAGAGTCCAGTCGACAGAGCCAGTCCTGGGGGTAAGTGTACATTGTGAAGATATTCCTGATGCATTGTGTGGGTCACTAGTGGGAAGAAAGGGGGGTTACAGAGTCCCAGAGGGCTGCGACTAAGTTAGTTTAACTACTGCAAACACTGACCTCTTGGTGGAGGCACCCGCAATTGGACCTAGGCTCCTCAACCTGTTAGTAGTTAAGCAGGCAGGAATAGTAGCCCTTGGGATAGCGCCACCTAGGGGTTACACAAATACACATAAATATATAGGATTTAGGATGCCGATTAGGTCTGGTCAGTAAAAGATAATTGCATAATAACATTAGAGTACTACAGACCCCATGTATGCTTAAAGCTGTACGCCGACTGGTGCTCGGAGGCAAAGGAAAATTTCACAACAGCATGTAGGGATTACAGACCCCATGTGCGTTAGAAGCTGTGGCTATCTGAGAGAAGTACGGCAGCGCATTTAAATGGGGCAGAATATGGGGTGTGGAGTAAGTGGGTATAGCGTTAAGCACAAGTTAGAAATGTTCTCAACATACAGACGATAGGACGATAACAACCACCATAATTTAGAGGAGGCTGTGGTCATGGTTCAGACCTGAAGGCAAGCCACGAGTGGTTTAGGAGCTATTTGAGGATGAGCAAAACTGTTGCAGACTTCGCTTACTGCATGCGAGTATAATGCCTTGAAGATGGGCAGAGGGACGAGGGCGTCTAATTAAAGAGTCTTTTGTAAGTTATTCCAAAGGGTAGGGAGCGTGAAGCTAATTGCCGCTCTACCAAAATGTCGGTTTGCTCTGGGTATTGCAAGGGAGATGAAGGAATGGCTTCGGAGCGCGTATTTTCTTATTGTGCATAGAGGTAGACAAGCAGAAATATATTGGGGTAGTTTGTTTGTGAGGGCACGGGAAGTCCAGAGAGCAGCATTTTTGTGGCGCCTAAGTTTAAGGGATGTCCATCCCACAGTATCATACAGGATGCAGTGATGAGTAGAATTTGGGAGACCTGTGATAAACCTTAGTGCACGGTGGTACAGCATGTCAAGTTTGGTTAGGTGGGAGATGGGACACTGGCTTTACAAGAAATCCACGCATTCCACCAGAGATAGGAAAGTAGATTGGACCAGTCTTGTTTTGGCATCTATAGTGAGGAAGTGGCTTAACCCGAAGAAAAGTCCAAGCCTTTCTGGAGTTTTTTTTCAAGTCTTCGATTTGTTCTGCGAGGGAGAGTCTGTTATCAATCCATACTCCCAGATATTTAAATTTGGTTACGAATTCTAGTTTTTCACCTAGTATTGTAATGATTTCCGGAATGGGTCCACCGTTTGTAGGGCTAAGTGAGTGGGCAAGCGGAGAAAAGAGCATTGCTTTTGTTTTTTTTAGCATTCAATAGTAATTTTTGGTGGATTAACTGACTTTGCAGGAGGTCAAACTCATTTTGGAGGTTGTTACAGGCAGCCTCTGGTGTGGGTTGGCTGATGTATAGGACGGTATCGTCTGCAAACAAGTGGATATTTCCATTTTTTTATATAGTAGTCTATGTCATTTATATATACTACAAATAAGAGCGGACCTAGTATAGATCCCTGAGGGACCCCTCTTAGGAGCGGTTTAAGAGGGGACAGCTCGCCTTCTGCTTTAACTTGCTGGAGACATCCTGAGAGGTAGTCAGAGAATCAGAGCAGTGAGGTAGAGTCCAGTCCTATGGTTTGAAGCGAGGTGAGGAGAAGGTTGTGATCAATGGTGTCAAAAGCTTTGCTTAGGTCCAAAACGACCGCACAGGTGAAGTTCCTTGTGTCAAGGGCTCTCAGCTACACATCGGTAACTTTGGATAGCGCTGTAATAGTGCTATGTTCGGCTCTGATTCCTGACTGCATCGGGTTCAATAGATTTGTTACTTCAAGGTAGTTCCTTAGCTGTGTATTCACGATTTTCTCCAGTAATTTAGATAGCACTGGGAGTAGAGAAATGGGTCTATAATTGTTGAGGTTCCCTGGGTCACCTGATTTAAAAAGTGGTATGACATGTGCGGTCTTCCAGACAGGTGGTAGGGTGCCCTGTGAGAGGGACAAATTGAATAGGTGAGTGATGGGGATGGCGAGGACATGGTATGCGATTTTAATAAAGTAGGAGTCCAACGAGTCAGCATCTACGCTTTTTTTTAGTGTCCATCCATAATAAAAGGTCTTCAACTTCTTTTAGTGAAGTGGGTTGTAGCTTGAAGAGGTTGGAGGTAGCTGGAGGTATTTGAGGGGCGTAGTTTGACGTAGAGCATATCTTGCAAGCTGGGGAGTTGTCAAATGCCAGACCTGCAGTTGCAAAATGGTTATTGAAGGAATCTAAGATCTCTGCCCTGTCACTGATGATATTGTTTCCTGAGATAACTTTGTTAGGGAAGGGGTTACCTGTAGGGTGACCCATCAGATTCTTGATAGTGTTCCAGAATTTGCATGGGTTCTTAGAAGAAGCGTCGAGTTCTGTGCGGTAGAAAGAAGCTTTTGCATCTTTAATAGATTTGGTGCATAGGTTACGCACCTTTCTGAATAGGTTCCAGTCATTAGGCAGGTTACATTTTTGTGCCCTTTTCCATAGTTTGTCTCTTTTGAACAGCAGTGATCTAACCTCGGGGGTGAAACATTTGTTGGTTTTAATCTTTGTGCGGACTTTGGTCAGGGGGGCATGTTTATTGAGAGTCCCTGATAGTATATCATAAAAGCTGTCATAGGCAGCAGTGACTGTTTTAGCAAGGTAAAATTCCTGCCAAAGCAAGGAGAAATTCAGGTCAGCAATGTAGGCAGCTATGTTAAAATTTCGCTTGATCTCTGCTGGCAAAAGTTAGAAGGAGCAGGAAGCTTGCTGGTAGATCTTATCCCTCCGATGATGCAATGATCACTGACATCCGAGAAGAAAGTGCCAGCATGGGAGAAAAGGTGGGGTTTACTTACAAGCAATACATCCAGAATGGTACTCTTAGCAGGATTTTTTGTATTTGGGCATGTCAGATCGTTGATGAGCTGGGTTAGGCCATGGTCATCACAAAAAGAAACTAGCGGTGCAGCTGCTTTGGACATCCAGTCAAGGTTAAAGTCGCTGAGAATGATGGTTTCAAGCAATCCTTGTTCTAAGATATCCCTTAGATAGGTTAGGAGCTTTAAGCCGGCGGGGGTCCGTAGCATCCTATAAACTAGAGAACACATGATGGGGTGATTTCCACTTTGAGGGTAAGGCAATCATACTCGTTGGGAACGGAGGATGCAGCTATACAGGAGACTGAGAATTTATTTTTGACTTATATGGCCACACCACCTCCTCTAGTGTGCCTATCAGCTCTGAATAGGGTATAATTAGGGATGTTTACTTCCGTGTCAGTAGTTGTTGTTCTCAGCCAGGATTCAGAGATCACTAGTATATCGAGGGATATATGGGATACCCATGATTGGATAAGTGTTAGCTTTTTGAACAGACTACATATGTTGATGTGCAAAAAGCTCAGGCCCTTTAGCAAGGGCAGGTCTAAGGGTGAAGGGATTGTTGCCAGTGGGCCAGGGTTCAGTTCTACATTGCCTGAGTATAGCAGAAGGAGTAGGAGTATTTTTCTGAGAGTGGCAAAGGATAGCTTTGGAGTCTTAGTCTTGTTCCATTTGTAGTATTTAATAGCTTTGGGTGATACGTTGTTCCCATTGTGGAAGGCGCCACCAGTAACTGCTGCTATTAGTACTCTGAGTGAATACAGCCTGATAGTGCAGGAGTGTTGCATGGTGGGGGTCGTGTGCTGAGATGAGAGTATCAAACTTGTGCCACCTGAACTAGGAGGCCATATGTAATGGTGCAGTTGAATGTCCATGGTCATACAGGGGCAGGTAGACTTTAAGGTGCCAGAGAACGTAAGGCACAGGAAAGGATTATAATCCATGCAAGGTATCGCACTGTTGGGTAGGTATAGGCCAGTGGTGGCTTCCCAAGACTAGGGGTTCGGCTAGGCACGTGCCCTGGTAAGAAAGTGCTGTACCCCAGTTGGTGCCCCATATGGTGCAGAGCTTCCTCCATATTGGTGCCCCATATGGTGCAGAGCTTCCATTAGTAACAATATATCAGTGCCCTGGCTGTCAGCTATTGTGCCCCAGTTGTACCCTGGTTACCATTTGTGGCTAGAGCCGCTACAGGTATAGGGCTGACCAGGATTCCGTGTAGGAGAGGAAACTTCTCTCCTGTGGTTTTGGCACTTAGTGGTTATAAGCCACATTATGGTTATATTAAATGCACGCTGAAAATAGAAAATAGAGTTAAAAATCTACGTTTCGGCCTTAGGTCTTCTTCAGGAAATATCTAAAAGAGAAAAAAACAAGTTAGTGTAGAGGAGAGGTAAAATGAGAGAGATATATATGTGGAGAAAGAAGAAGGGGGAGGCAAAGAGAGAAGAAGTGATAAATGGTAAGATTAAGAGAGAGTCTGTGAAACAAAAAGGTGATGATGGGAAAGATAAAACATAATGGGAGAGAAAGAGCTGGGGAAGTTCCCAGGTAGAGATAGATTAACAGGGCCTTGTAAGAAGGTTGAAAGGTGACAAATGTGAGAAGGAGACAGAAATGGAGACATATGGTGAAAATGAAAAATAAATCAGTACAAAAACAAATTGGCTTTAGGAAAAAAAAAAAAAGGGGAGGCTGAAAGATGTTAGTGGAAAATAAGTCTATCATTTAAACCAGAGGGCTGCTGGGAGCCAAGGCGGATGATCAGTTTGGCTTCCATGTTTTTTCTATGGTTAGGATCCCGGAAGCCCTGCTGAAGGACACAAACAGAAAGGTCATTGACATTGTGGTCCCGAGATAAAGTGGGATACAATGGGTTTAGCAGTTTCACCATTCCTGACCGCTGTAATGTTCCCTGAAACGGTCAGCAAGACGCCTACCAGTTTCTCCGATGTAAATAGCTGAACACCTCCTGCAAAGAATACAGTACACTACATTAGTGGAGGTGCATGAGAACTCCTTGGTGATGTGAAAAACACCTGTAGGCCCCCGAATCTCAGTTACACTGGAAATAAGCCACATTAAGCCCTCTCACCAGGCATGCCATTAAAGTAGCAGTTCTGAGGGATCAGTCACCAGCTGCAACTGTAATCTTGCCAAGGTTCATGTTGACTGAGATAATAATATTATTTAGGAATGTCTCATTGACTGATCCCCAGTTAGAGTACATATTTCTTTTCTTACATGAGTATGTACAGAGCCTTGCTTCCTATCTAAGGTATTCAACCATATCTAATACAACCAGCTGCTTTATATCTGACATTCAGCTGGACCTCTTGGATGCCGTTTCTCTTTATACTGCCATCCCACATGAGGAAGGTTTGTTGACTTAGGCCTACAGTATTTCCAGATGAAGCAACTAGTGCCATCGACGCCACTGAATGAGTATATACTTACTTTACTTTATCTGAATTGGTTCTGAAATATGTTTGGTTATGAATATTTCCCACAAATGCAGGGTGTAGCTACAGAGGCAACCTTTCCCCCTAGTTTTGCTATCTCTTTTTGGGGCTAATGGGAGGAGAGAGTGATATGGAATAAGAAATAAGGTGGAAAAGAATTCTCCAATTTTAGTGGCCAAGTGGCCACCAGACCAGCATTGTTAGTTGTTGAAGCTTCCTCAATGCTGGTGATTTCATACAACTGCACAAGGTAGGCACCCAAGACCTAATGGCCATATGTCTGTATAGACATACTTTTAGTGGCAGCTGAGGATTTTATATCAAGATCTTTATGCTTCTACAGCTGTACTGTTCCCTATCAGACTTTGTTCCGCTACCTCCCAGCCTATACAACTGTTCATGCTGCCATTGTCCCCCACAGTTTTTCCCTTCCCAAAGGTGGGTCTTCAAGGGCATCACCCCCCCCCCGGCATACATACAGTGCAGCATGGTGTTCATTGTACAGGTCTTGGACATACTAAGAGTCAATCATCCTGACAGTGGGCAGTGTTTTCCCCTGCTGCCCCTACCCACCCTCCTCCCACTGATACTGCATCCCACCCTGATGCCACAGCATTCTGTGGAGAGGCCGGGATGCATGTGTCTGAAGGTCATCTTGACCCACCAACAGGGTTATTGTGGGAGTGTGACAGTGGAACCTCTACTCCCAAACCATACAGCACTGCTTTTGCTAGTGCATCCAGCCTGTCGACTGTCGAAACATGAAGAGTCAGGCTCACTCTCAAATTTGGGTCGACCGCATGATATGTTATCACTAGGCCATCTGCACTGCCCAACTGTTTATTTTTTTCCATATAGATTTTTCTCCCCACCTCTACCCCCCAACTCTGCTGCATCCAGGGATATCACCTGATGTTACCATCTTTCAGATAGCAGGGAATTTTGTTCTCCCACATTTTTTGTCCCATTTTCCTCCCTCCTTCCCCTAGTGTAAGTGATGTTTGTCAGCCTCGACATTACAATATGCCTCTGTGAAAGGAGCAAGATCTTTGGCCCTTCTGCAGGGGTCACATTATGCTGCAAACCACTACCTGCTCTCCACAGCTGGGGGGCAATACCCTCCAGCATCTGTCTGCTGCCTTGCCAGCCCCACTCCCCACCCCACGCGATGACCAGAGTCCACTCCCAACTCTGGTCATCTGCACAACAGCTCACTGTCCACCTGGCCACTGGATTTTTTGCAGCCTAAAAATCTTTTTAAACCATGTCTTTCTTTTGCAGTGGTTATACTGATAACAGTCCATGCTTTTGGAAGCTAGATGTCACTACAGTATTGAATTAATTTGTTGGATTTCTTGTGGGCACTAATATAAACCTTTGCTTCAGGATATCCTTTAGCAACAGTGACATTAAATTTCTTGAGCTTAACCCTATTGCCACCAAACATGGAAGGATACACACTGATTTATAAGAAGGGGTTCATGTAATACCATTCTAGGAGGAGACAGCTCTCATCCATATGGGTTAGAAGTATATCAATACACCATGTTTTGATGACGTCTCGTGAAGGACACTAGTTCTGAAAAAGATAGTACTAATTTGATGCATACTGTACATTAGGGCCCATAGCTACAGTCTGGCTATTGTACAAGAAGCACTACGTCATGTGTCACTCCCTCCTAGTCTTTATCAGCATGCTTGTTTCCTCCAGACCATGGTCGCCACAAAAGAAGCTTCTGCTGATCAATTGGTCCCTGAGTTGAAGAAGAGTGAATGAGCACTAGAATGTGATTTATGCCAATCCCGCCCTCTTCACATGCTTTGCATTTCCCCCAAGTGTCACTCCATCACCCAAACTGGGTTATGGCCTGAGATGGGAGACATTTCTGACCATTCAGAAGTGGGCTGAGACCAACTAAACTTTGGCAGGCACATGTTGAACATATGACACCACCACATCCTATATCAACCTGTTACAAGTTGTTGACAGCCCCTCCCCCCCCCGCCAAGGAGCCCTGTATTCTGGCCCACACAATTCCCTCCTCACCCCCAAGTTACAGAGGAAGTGTTCAAGATGGGCTCTCAGCAATGCCTTTACTATGATGTGCAACAGCCCAGGCATAGGACTCAAGGCTGGGTCATCAGCTCATTGGCATAGAAAGTTGCAACAATTGCCCCAAGGCCATCATGAGATCTACCACAATTAAATGTATTTAAATCAAATTGAAAACTGTTATGGTACTGGAAAAACTGCAGTTAGAATCCATGATCAGTAACTAGTTTTTATTCTCTTTTCTTTCTCAGAGATTTTACCACCACATACTCTATGACTGATACTCAGTGCAAACTCCATTCCCTCGCATTTTCCAGAAAGCTGAGGGAGGAAGCCATCACTCAAGCAGTGCTCATTAGTTCTGCAAAACTACCAAAGCGTGATTCAGGTTCAACCAGCTGCTTTTGCAAAAAAGGGTGCTAAAAATGGGAAAAAATTAAACTGAAACCATAATCAAGACTGGCATAAAAAAGTCTGCTGTTCAGTCCCACATCACTTAAGTGCTGATTACAATCTTTTACAGACAAGTAACAGGGAAGGGATGTGTGCCTTTAAAAGATAGCCAAGGGAACTGAAAACAACAGAAGTAATGGTTCTCTAAGCATAACACAGTGAGCAGCGGCTACTCAAGGAAACAGCATTTCCAGAGCTAGTGTCTGCTAATGTCATTAACCCAACCTCCAAGAGGCAGTCTGCCAATATAAACCTGTTTTACTGCACTGGAGAACACTCAGTTATTTCAGGTAACATTTCTGTATATCTTTTTATCTGTTCAGCCTTGCAAAAAGCCTATATAATCTTTTAGTGAAGAGGAAATATTGTCTAGGCCTATAAGAGATATATTAACTGTAGGGGCATTTCTGCCGTTCTAATAACATAAGGGTTAGCTATGATTTGGCATTGAAAACTTTCACAGTGTTTTCTTGCACTGTAAAAATCTATTCTGATATTCTGGCAAAAATAAGTTTAAGATAGAAAGACAGAGACAGATAAATAGACAGACAGAAGATAGACAGATAGCTTAGAAAGACAGACAGACAGACATAATCTATTTTTATATAGGATAAATACTGTTAGGACAAGAGTCCTATGTACAAAGTCATCCTGTTATAGGTGCTTGATCACAGAATAAAAATAAAAACAACACCACTATTTGCTCTCCTTTGTATTTTTTGTGAACGATAAATAATGATTTTATTGAAGTTTATCAGTAATATTAAAAAATAATGTCCCAAATGAAAAATTTAGTGCAATTGTAACCCAATGACTGAAGATAGTGACTGAAGGGGACCTGCTATGGCTTGTTGCCACTAAATAGATAATAAAGATGTAAAAAAAACAATATGTTAGCAATGACTCACGACCTCACAGCACCCCAGACGTGGATTAAATGCCTATAACCCCACACCCTGGAGTGGGTTATTACGCTTATAACATGGGTTGCACGAAGGACACAAATACTGTTCAGAAAGGGTGATTTTAAGGCTGGAAAAGACCATTTTTATTGTGTATCCTTCCATCTGAAAAAATAATTCCACATAGTAACATAGAAGTCGATAGCAGAAGGAGACCACCAGGTACTTCTAGTCTGCCCATTCTGTGGCCTATTCTAACACTGTCATTAGATTCCCTTAGTTGTCCTTTGGAATAAGGGCTCCCTTGTGTCTATACCATGCAATCTTTAATCCTACCGTGGTACTCGCCCCCACAGCCTCTGGGGGCAGGCTGTTCTAGGTGTCCACCACTCTTTCCGTGAAGAAAAACTTCCTGGAGTTGGTAGAGAACCTCCCTCCTTGCAGACTAAGATCATTTCCCCAGGTCCTGCTGCCCCTTTTGAGGTGAAATAGTTTCTGTCTGTACCTTGTTTATGCCTTTTATGTATTTGAATGTTTCGATCATGTCCCCTCTCTCTCCTCTCTGTTCCAGGCAGTACATGTAGACTGAGGTTAAAGGTTCACTTAGACCTTTCTGTAAAGTACAAAAGCATTGTAGATACACTAATGATCACATGTCAACTAAGTGAAACACTACATGTGGAGTATACAACTGTGCACTGGTAAGCTTGTTGTTGACTGCATAATTCTGTGGGAAATTTGTTTTATTTTTAATCAATAGCAGAATAACTGTGTATAACACTTTTCCAAACATATTAACTTGCTTTCTGGAGTATGTGAGTAGATTGTTGTTTATATTGTAATGACCTACATACTTAAATACTTTTTTTGCGTTCAAAACACAGGAGCACAAAGTAACACAGCTCCTTTCCTAAAGTAATCAATAAAAACATGTTACAACATCTGTAATATGTTTTATACAGTAGCTCTGTCATTCTCTGAGAAATATATTTCTAAACAGTTGATCCTGACAGTAAGTCAGGAAAAAAAGTACTATATTGGTAAATGTAGAGTAATATGTATAGAATTACTTAACATTTCTGTGAAGCAAAAAAAAAGCATTGCAGACACATTATTGCTAAAAATCACATCTAAACTAAATGAAACAACATGTGGAATGTATAGCTGAGCAGTGGCAATCTTGCTGTGGACTGCACAATTCTGTGGAAAATTTGTTCTGCTTTTAATCAGCAGCAAAATGCCTGTGTAACACTTCTCCTTAAACAGTTATTAGCTTCTTGTAGTATATGAGTAGACTGTTTATTTATTTATATTGTAATGACATAAATACTTTAATACTTCTTTTCAGTATTCAAAACACAGAACAGCAAAGTAACACAGCTCCTTTCCTAGAGTAATCAATACAACATGTTAGAACATCTGTTTTGTACTTGCTACTGCTTGATTGCTTATCCTAGTTGAGCAGTGTTATGCAATGCCAGATCAATCAAGAACAAGACTGCTTTAATAGCGGATCTTGTTGGGTCATCGGATCTGGCTTGCATCACCGAGACCTGGCTGGATGAAAATGCTGGTCCTGTTTTGGCTTCAGCAGTTCCAGCTGGATACTCGGTGATACACCACTCGAGGATGGATCGGAAGGGTGGGGGTGTAGCCATCTGTTTTAGATCAGAACTGGGCATAGTGGAGCTTCTGGTGGGGACCACCAACTCCTTCGAGTGTATTGTGGGCATGGGTGTAGGGTGCAGATACTTCTCATCTGCTGTCTACCCGGCGATGGGAAAGTTTTCCTGCAGGAAGTTGCAGACTTCATCGTCGACGAGGTTTTGGGATCACCCAGATGGTTAATTCTGGGGGGATTTCAATGCCTGGGTTGATGATGAACTCTCACAGTTTGGACAGGACTTCCTCCAACAAATGACTTTGTTAGGCCTCACACAGGTTATTACCTCCGCGACCCAAAACTATGGTCACACTTTGGACATGGTGTTCCTCACGGGGATGGAGATCTCCAATGTGGTGGTGGTGCCAGTTGGTTGATCTGACCATCACACCATAGGGTTCAGTTTCATGGCACCCTCCCCATTGGGCCTTCCCATATGGAGATGGCCCAGTACCGCCCATCGAGGAGTGTGACCCCAGAAGGTCTAATGGCAGTGCTGGACCTATCGGGCATATTGAGGGAATGCATGGATCCAGGAAATCTAGTTCCATCCTATAATAAGGAGGTGAAGGAGGCACTGGTTCCATAGCTCCTGTTCGGGTTCATCCCCTCACTCTTTGCTCAAGGTCCCCATGGTTTGATGGGACCTTAAAGGAGATGAGGAGAGTGGGATAAAGGCTAGAGAGTTGCTGGCGGAAATCAGGCCTGGATGATGACAAACTCAGGTTGATGGACCATTATGTTGCTTATCAATTGGCAATCACCTGTAAGAAGGCAGAGTTCCTGTCCTGGGAGATTGCCACTGTGCAGAACTGACCAGCTCAGCTCTTCTGGACTGTTGACAGATTGTGCAATCCAATCTGTCTTCAGCCTGGTAGAGCTTTTTCACAAGAGAGATGTGATGAGTTTGCTCAAGTATTCGCAGATAAGGTTGCCACCATCAGGCCTGGGACCTGTTCAGTCCCCTCTATTGGGTATAGTGGAGGTTGGCAGGGGGTTGCAGGCACCCTGCTTGCTTGGTCTGACTTCGGACAGATGGAACTCATGGACATTGTGAGAATTATCTAGACTTTGGTGCCAACCTGCTGCAGTTTGGACCTGGGCCCAATGTGCCTTCTTGTAGGTTGCATTGATGAGATCAGCCCTGTCCTAGCTGGGAAAGTCTGGAGTTCACTGGAGAGGGGAGTTTTCCAGACCCCCTAAAGGAGGCAGTTGTACGACCACTCCTTAAGAAATCCCCCCTTGACCCAGACTGCCTGGCTAACTGCAGACCTGTCTCTAACCTGCCCTTTCTGGGTAAGGTTATTGAGAAGGTGGTTGCGCAGCAGCTGGATGATCATTTATCCACCCATGATGTCTATGATTCTCGGCAGTCAGGGTTTAGGAAGAGATCTAGTACTGAGATGGCCCTTGTCCAGGTGCTAAATGATCTGATAGCAAGAGATCGGAGGACTCATTCCATCTTAGTCCTCCTTGATCTCTCTACAGCATTTGACACTGTGGACCGTGGTGTGCTATTGGAGTGCCTGTGGTTCATCTGTGGACTGTCTAGTACAGTCCTCAGATGGTTTCAATCTTTCCTCAAGGGTAAGACTCAGAGAGTGGTGTCTGGGATTTATTCCTCAGCCCCTCCCCCCATCCTGCGGGGTATTGCAGGGCTCCATTTTGTCACCCATGTTGTTCGCAGTGTACATGCTGCCATTGGGAGATATCATTAGGCGGTACGGGCTGAGTTTTCGCTACTATACAGAAAACACTTAGCTGTACATGTCCTTTGTGACCAGGCAAGATGGCTTTCTCTCGGTTTTTAACAACTGTCTTTCCAAGATCCAGGACTGGATGAGTACCAGCTAGCTGCAGTTGAACCTGGCTAAGACCGAGGTGTCGTTTGTGGACCCATGTCATTGGGAGGTGGATTTGTAGGCAGAACAGCCTTATGGGCTTTGGCTCGGGGGTGTTCAGCTGACTATCTCAGGCCAGGTGCAGAACCTGGGCATTATTTTTGACAGCAGCTTGACCCTTAGATCTCAGGTGTCGGCCGTCGTTAAGACCTCATTTTTCCATCTGCAGAATATCACCCAGGTGAAGCATTTGGTTCCTCTCAATGATCTTCCAACGTTGGTCAATGCCTTCATGGCCTCCCACCTTGACTACTGCAATGCCCTTTACCTAGGGCTACCGGGGATTGATATTCGCTGCCTGCAGCTGGTGCAGAATGCGGTGGCCAGGCTTTTGACTGGTACTTCTAGGACCAGTCATATTATGCCTGTGCTGCATGGACTGCACTGTCTACCAGTACAGTGTCAGATCACCTTCAAGGTCGGGTTACTGATCTATAAAGCCCTACATGAACAGGGACCTCACTACCTGCAAGATCTCCTCCATCCTTACTGCCCCCTTCGCAACTCCGCTGACGAGGGATTGCTGGAGATTACCAGGGTGCTTTTAAAGACATCTGGGGCTCATTCTTTTGCTTCTGTATCCCCTACCCGGTGGAATTCTCTACCTCGTCGGGTTCGAGAGTGCCTGACCGTCCAGAGATTCAAAATAGCACTAAAGACTTATTTATTTAGCCAGGCGTTCCTAGCCTCTGTTACATGATTTTATCTTTTATTGCATGTTTTTCAATTTATCATTTACTTATATCTAATTGGAAATTGTTTGTTTAAAAAAAATTATCTGTATGGTTTTACGGCAAGCGCTTTGGTTTCAGAAAAGCGCTTTTTTATAAATAAAGAGTGATTTGGTTTTTGCCATGTATGAGAATACATGACTTCCATGAGTTGCAAGCACTGCATTATGGGTATGTAAATAGCCTTGCCAGTAGAGACTGTCTTGACTTCATAATGCAAGGATTCAATTGGATTCTTTTATAGCGGTTGGCAAAACACAAGGTAAGTGAAAAAAACATTGTAGACACACTACTGCTAATGATCACATGTAAATATGTATAGAATTACTTGCTGAAAAGCTTTCCGTTTCTACTCACAATATTACAGTTATCAGCAACCTTTTTTGTGTCACCACTATACTGCATCTGGGGGTAGAGATATGATTTTGGTGGGTATAATCACATCACTTCCTTTGAGGGAAGAAGTGCTGATCACCCAAGTGTGGATTAAAAAGTGAATTTAATCCATGGTCACCTGATGCTGTTTGACCAATAGGCTGCTCTCCTTCATACAACCCATGTTATAGAAATAGATATATTCTATTTTTTTCAACTTTATCATTTTTTTCCACTATATATATAGACAGATAGAGCACAACCCTATGTTCTGTGTCTCCAGTCCAGGCCTACTTTCCAGCTCTGCACGCCACATGAGAAGCCCCTTCCTAATAGGTCTGGACGGTTCAGCTACTACTGTCAGTCAGCCAGGAGTACCAGTACCTATTTAAGTTGTAGGTAGCAGGGAAAGTGCTAAACCCAGTGGTGAGTGTATTAGAGCCAGCATCATTTGTGGTGGTAGGGCTTTTGCCTCTTGAAGTCTCTCCCTCTCTCACCTACCTAATAATTACAGTAAGTCACCTTCTGAGATTCTGGCCTGTGGGGGGTATGTTGCCAGCATGCCAACATCAAAGTTGCTCCAAAATCCACCACAGGATATGCATTTGCACTGTGACTATCCCCGCCCCCCCACACCCACACAGCCTGAATGAATGCCACCACAATGTACTCAAAAAGTGAAGAACTGCAACTCCTTGTGGAGAGCAATAGTAAGAATGACTTTTAAAATAATTCCTGGGAGTTTTCAGAACTGTACCACCACCCACACTGAGGAAATGACTACTGGTCATGAAGCATTTGTGGACAGAGAAAAGTGGTTCTGTAATGTAATAAACTCCTAAAATACAAAAAAAGCATTCTAAACTTTGGGTGAGTGAGTCTGTGTAGTTCCTTTTGGAATAGTTTTGTAGTGGGACCTATCTGGACAGAAACCCCTCCCAGTGAAATGTTTATTTCTGTTAGGATCCAAGGGCCTGGCACATCATATTTATGGATTAGGAACTTACGCCTTACAGGAAAGGGACTCTGACAGGCAACTACTTCATATAAGCAGGTCCACACATAAGTGCCCAAATACTTTGAGAATCCCTAAAATGGGAGATGCTCGATGGCCCAGAGGAAACACATCTAATTTCCATGCTGGCGACCCAGGTTTTGCGGTAAGCCCAGGAAGCTGGGATTCTGTTGTTGGGTGCAGCCTGAGTCCATCCTGGGAGGGAGATGTCCAACTTCCAGTGCTGCAGTGGGCCCTTGTGGTGGGTCAGGCAGCTTGCTCCTCCGAGGGGCTGTGCATGTCCAGTGTGTGCTGCATTAGTAGGCTGCACCAGCACCAGGGGAGGTGGAAGGGTCCTAGGGAATGGGGAGTACAAATAGGCAAAAACATCAAAAGCACCTGACTGCCTGTGTGGCAGTACCCCACTCTTGGATCCTACCCCATGTGGATCCATGTCAGCCTGATGACGTGGGGGGTGGGGTTCAGACTGGGAGGTAGCCAGGGGATACATGAAGTCGAAGCAGGTGGCGTAGCAGAGTGAGAGGAAAAAAAAGAACACCTATAGTACTAAACCATCATGATAAACATTAGCACACCTTTTCCTAGTGGTTTCGCCTGCTCCTTTCTAGATAGAGAATTACAAAAAGTAACACTATTAAGTATGGATGCCCAGAATTTTTTTTTGTTAATTTCTTTATGTCTTGTGCCAACCGGCCCCGTCCACCAGCACCCCCAGCCCCATCACCCCGGCATTCACTGGTACTCACCGCATGTCTCTGAGGTGCCAGATAGCTGGGTGCAGAGCCTGCGGGGGACCGGCTTCATCTCACCAGGCGGAAGGATTTTTGTCCTCTGTTTTTCTCCCATCTCCAAGAGTGTGGCACAGCAGTGTGCAGTGACGCCAATGTCCGAGCCGTGCATGCTTCCATTCGCAGCACGCCAGGCATCTACTCCGCTTCCGCCTCCTGTTTTCTATGGAGCCAGTGTGCCAACTCCCAGCAGTCACTAGGGGCCAGGCATGCACGTGTCTCCAGGCTCACCCCTCCCCAGGAGAGGAGAACTGTCCTCCAGATGCTCAATCCTCTCCCTCCCGGCCGACCCCAGCGACCCACTTGCACCGCGAAGATGGGTCACCAGCATGGCAGGAGGTAAGACAGCGATGCCTCAGTCCTCCATGCCACTGGGCCAGCTATGGATGCTCAGAATTGGATGATTCCTATCTGATTTTCAGATTTAAGGTTTTAGGAAATTCCATTTCCTAGTCCAAGTCTTATTCAAATCCTAACAGGACGTCAAAGTCAGAACTGGATTCAGATTTGTAATTCTATGTCATATATTTCTATGGACACTAATGGTGCCCTACTTTATGTATGAAAATGTGATTCTTGTACTATGTATTTTATTGTCTGTATATGAAGTCTTCTATTTTAGACTCTCTATTATTTGTACCAAAACTACGTGTAACCCCCCTGCAAATGGGGGTTCCCAAAAGACTTCCAGGAGCTTGCTTGAATGCTCCAAGCCTGAATGGTGTTTGGCGTTTAAGCCATTTATCAGTGAGTGTTTTTAGAACCTCTGGCACTGTCTCTTTAAGAGCTGTCTGCTTGCAGACATAATTAGTTTGTATGGGGGGACTGTGTGCTTCTCTGTTTGAGTACCACTCGAACTGCTGCCAATTTACTTCATTTTTGCAGTCACTAGGGTGCAAAGGGAACCTATCTGAAAGATGTAACTGTTTGCCAGAAATTATTTAGAGTAATAATGAAATTACAGTTTGTCTAACCTGCTTTCTTTGCAGTCAGAACTGTGTCTGCTAGTTCCCATTCTAGTTTTGAACTGCTGAACTGGACCAATCAGTGTGGGTAAGCTAGCTCTAAAATGGTGCCTTAGACTGAATCAGAACTTGGACTCATAATCTGAGCCAGCCACAAGAGGATTGTATGGGCAGTGACTCTGGGAGATGTAGTTTAGACTTCAGTGCCTTTTGGACCAACAGCAGCAGTCTATTGTGAGTGACAGCCAATCCAGTCAAGAACTGGGAGGAACTCAAAGGAAGTGCCCGTTTTTCAGTTGGAGTGTCAGTTGAGCTTTGGCAGTGAAGAAGAGGAGCCCTGTGCTTTTTCAGTGTGCAGTTTTAGTCAAAAACGTGTGAAGGCCCAGAGTTCCGTCTGCAGCTTGTTAGGACTGAATCCGGCCCTGTGAAAAGAATCAAAGGATCTCTGAGAAGAGAAACCAGGCTCACCCTGTAGAAGACTGGAGGAATTGCTGAAAATTACACTCGGTCTGTCAGGAACTGAATCTGCTGTGTGTTCTCCGGGTATTGTGCAGTAATTGATGGGATACAGATGCAGCCTGCCTGGTATAGTGCTTTCTTTTATATGGATGTGTAAGAGGTTTGTGCACCTCAAGTGAGCCCTGCTGACACTGAAGGACCCTATCTTATTTGGAGGTCGTGAGTACTAATTCAGGGTCGCTTCCTGTTGAATTGCCGATTAAATCCAAATGGAATTACTGTACTGCTGACTGTTTAATTCTCCTTTTCTCTGTGTGAAAGGGCCCCTACCAGCTGCCACGGTTTGGACTAGCCACTAGGCTTGGGTACCCAGGACAGTAACTGATAGGGATAGGCCTGTGCACAGAGCCATAGGTAGATTATTAAAGTGATAAGCTAATTAACCTGATTTCCCCTGTCCTTGTTATATCCCCTAAATAAATCAGAGCTGCTTGTTTCAGCAAAGTTATACTGCCTGAGGTATTTGTCTATGTTAAAGTACTGTACTGTGATTGTTGCACTGTCATTCTCACAGGAGGTCCCAGTGCCGAACCAGACCTGGGGGTAAGTGTATACTGTGAAGGTAATTCTGATATATTGTGTGGGCCACTAGTGGGAAGAAAGGGGTTGCAGTGTCCCCAGAGGGCTGTGACCAAGTTAGTTTAACTATTGCAAACCCTGACCTCTGGGTGGAGGCACCCGCCATTGGATCCAGGTCCCTCAACCTGTTAGTGGCAAATCAGGCAGGGGTAGTAGCCCCTGGGATAGCGCATCTAGGGTTACATCTTGGAGGCTCACCGCTGATTGTATGTCCTCTAGTGGCCATATTACTTAACCACTGTTAAGAAAAATGGGTACCCCAACAGAAGTGGCTGTGCACCGGCTGGTGGAGTGGTGTACTGGGGAGGAGATCGCCCCAAAATGCTATGCTTATCCTGGACATCCCTGTGTATCAATACGGACACTGTGCAGGAGTACTTTCCAAGGTGGAAGGTTATAAACCCTGTGGTGGTGGGTCGGCATGCTAATCTGCTCACCCACACTTTCCTGGCCCTAGTAGAGTTTAAGGATCCCATAGATAGCCCAAAGTGCCACAGACCATTACTCCCAGAGGGAGCCCTCACTGCTTGGAGAGTGATAACTAAGGACAGTAAAGACCCGGGGGGGAATCAGCCCCCACCACTATCTGAAACTTTTGAGGAGAAATTTGCTGAATGGTTGCTGGGAGAGGGGAAAACTGTGGAGGACTTGAAGAAACTATTCTTGCCACCTGGGGGTGTTCCTCCCCCAACACCCTCTCCTGCTCCAGTGCCCGTAATGGTGGCTGAACCAATGCAGACTCCTATTTCTGCACCTGCCATTAGTCACATCATTCCATCAAGGTTGAGGATCTTCTGGCACCCTCCCACCCCTAAGGGAGGATGACTGGGAGACCTGGATAGACTATGTTGCCCCCAAGTGCTAGAATGGCAATGCTCGAAGGCGAAAAGCAAGAGGGTTAGTGTGAGAGCCTCGAGGTCCTGCCCTGGCTACCATCCGTGCTAAACGGGCCAGTAACCCTGAGGCGACTGCACAGGCCTATCTTGAGGCCTTGGAGAATGTGTATGGAGCCCAGATTCTGATGAGGACCTATGGTGGAGAGTAAGAAATGCACAACAGTACCAAGGGGAGTTGTTGTCTGTGTATGTCTCGGCTGGAAAATTGTTGCAAGAATGCCTCAGAAAGGGTAGTTTGCCAGCGATTGAACTGGACCGAACCAGACTGGACAGAATCCTAAGTCTGCTCCCTTCTCAGAACTGCTGTTGCTTCAGTTACGCCTGGCAAATCGACTGGAATCCCACCCTCCTATGATGAGTTAATGAGAGAAATTCGAGAGTTGAGAAAAGGCGACCTCGAGGTACCTGCACCAACAGCTGTGGTTACGACCGAGTGACTGAGGGTGACCCATCAAGTGAAGTTCAGGGCAGAGGTTGACAGTCAATGAGTGCTCTGACAAGGAAAAGATATGCCACAATGGGGCTTAACTGTTGAGAGAGATCCGGAATTCAAAACAGTCCTTTATGAAGGCCACGCCTGCAAGTACGGGCCCTGACCTATATCCGACTGCTATCTGCTATGGGGTGGGGTACCCACCCATGTATCTCCAGCTGATAACAGCTCCAAACTCAATTCCTTGACCATGGAAGTGGAGAAACTGACGAGATGTCTCCAAATGCTTATCACGCCGCTGACAGAGATGGCACCCAGGTTTCCAGTTAGTAATACCCGCCCTGGCTCCCAGTGTGGCGCCCGCCAGCTCAAACTCCAGAAAGTATGTTTTGCTATAATTGTGGGAAAGATGGGCACATGAAAAGGGAATGCCAGTCCCAAAAGACACTGACAAAGTTGCATATAGGCTACAAGGAGAGCTTCGGAGAAGAAATCAGTGGTTAAGAGGTGCACGACATGATCCCAGTGAGGCACCAAAATGCTAATTCACGTCCCTTTGTGGCAAGGTCAGTTGCCCAGGCCCCACCACCGCCTCTCCAGACTGGTCCAGAATAGTGGGTCCCTCCATGGAGACCACTGTAAAGGTGAATGGAGTGTCTACAAGAGCTGTATTAGACAGTGGCTCCAAGTGACAATTATGTTCCAGGATTGGTATCAGAAGCATTTGTCAGACGTACCCTTACAACCATTAGAAGGACTGCATGTATGGGGGTTAAGTGAAGGCCTACCCCTATTCTGGGTATATCCGAATTTGGCTGTCTTTCCCCACCTCCGTTGCTGGAGTGGCCGACAAGTAGAGACCCTAGCCTTAGTGTGTCCCCCACTGGACTGTATGATGGTGTCCTTTGTTGATTGGAAACAAATGCTCATATGTTCGGAAGGCTGGCACAGTTGTGTTATGAAAACAGGGGTCAAAGACTAGTAGAGCTTTAAGAGTTCCGGCTTTAATTAAGAAGGCCTATGAGGCACAGAGAGATGCTGAAAAACAGAACCAGGAGGAACCGGTCGGAATTGTATGGAAGAAGGATCCTGAGTCTCTGATCCTAGCGCCAAATGCCCAGTGTACCTTACAGGAGAGGTCCGTGATCAGAAAGGATGTTAAGAATAAAATATTAATGTTGGATGCACCAGGCGATGAAAATTGCCAGAGGGACTGCTGGTCAAGCTTCTAGTATTTTGCCCGCTAGAGCCCATGCTTATGCCAGAAGGGTAATGGTCCAAGTTCATAATGTGTCTGAAAGAGACATTCGAGTAAACAGAGGTTGCATCTGGCTAATGTGCATTGTGCAGACACTGCAGTGCTACCCAGCAGCAAGAGTTCAAGGAAGAATGACAGAGTAACGCCTGACTTGTTTGATTTCGGCGACTCCCGCTGCCAGCTGAATGGAAAGTGAGGATCAGTGAGAAGCTTTGCCCAGAGAGACCAGGTGTTTTCTTTAAAGGAATGGGATGTAGGATGCTGGAGGCTGAGCACAATATCCGGCTGCATGACGAAAGACCATTTCTGAGAGGTCTCGACGCCTGGCACCTGCTGACATAGATGATGTGAGACGGCATCTGCAAGAGATGTTAGCTGCTGGTGTAATACAAGAATCCAGAAGCCCTTATGCTTCCCCATTGTGGTAGTGAGGAAAAGAATGGAACAGTAAGGATGTGTGTGATTATCGCACTTAAACCGCGGACTATCCCTGATCAGTACACAATGCCCCGCATTCAGGATGCTTTGGACTGCCTAAACAGGAGCAAGTGGTTCTCTGTGCTGGATCTCATGATGGGTACTACCAGATCCCGATGGCTTTAGAGGACCGTGAGGGAGGCGGCCTTTATCTGTCCGCTTGGCTTCTATGAATTCATGAGGATGCCTCAAGGGATTTCAGGTGCCCCAGCCACTTTTCAACGATTGATGGAGCGGCAGTGGGGACATGAACTTACTAGAGTGCCTGGTATACCTAGATGATGTTATTGTGTTTGGCAGCTCACTGGAGGAACATGAGAGCAGATTATTTAAGGTATTGGACCGACTGGAGGACTTTGGCCTTAAACTGTCCATTGATAAGTGTCAATTCTTTCAAACATCAGTAAAGTGTGGGACATAGTATCCACCGAGGAATAGAGACCGACCTAAGTAAAGTTGAGGCCTTGACCACCTGGCCACAGCCCAAAAATCTAAAGAACTGCAAAGATTCCTGGGATTCTGTGGTTATTATCGGCGCTCATCAAGGACTATTCAAGAGTGATCCACTTCCTTAACCTTACTCAAGGGTATCCCCAACCCACAAAAATACCAAAAGTCAGCTCCCTCAAGACTGAAAAGTGTATTTTCATCCGAGTGAAGTATTTGGGGCCCGCTGGACTCCTGATTGTGAGACTGCTTTTCATGAGATCATATATCAACTTACCCATGCTCCAGTGCTTGGCTTATGCCGATCCAAGAAAACCTTACGTCCTGCACACTGGATGCTAGCTTGCAAGGGGTTGGGGCTGTGTTGTACCAAGAGCACGAATGGCCTGAGACCAGTGGCTTTTGCCAGTAGAAGCCTGACCCCATCCTAGAAGAACTATCCTGTACATAAGTTAGAGTTCCTAGCTTTGAAGTGGGCTATTGTTGACCAATTCCATGAGTACTTGTATGGGGCTAAAATACTAGTAAAAACTGACAATAATCCTTTGACCTATGTGCAGACCTCAGCTAAGTTGGATGCCACTGGCCATAGGTGGCTTTCTGCATTATCTACATATGACTATGCCTCGAATACCGAGCAGGTCTGAACCACATAGATGCTGATGCTCTTCCGGAGGCCTGTTCCCCAGAATGATTGGGTCCGATTGGCAGAACCTGACATTCGGGCACTCTGCCGGAAGTTTGACAGGGAGGAACAATGTCCACGGACGCAGTGGACTGCATGGTGGATTGCTTGGGAGCCTCTGAGAATTGCATACCTGCTGCTTATTGCCACTTTTCTGCAATAGACATTGGTGCACTGCCTCAGCTGGACAATGACAGTATTCGATGGCTCAATCCTGCCGATCCCATGATCAAAGTGCTTTAGAAGCCTCTATGCAGGAAAAGATGTGTCCAAATTACGCCCACTGATTTGAGAACTGCACTGTTATACAAAGAAGGTCCTAAGTTGAAACTGATCAATAAACTGTTATACAGAGAAACAGTAGACAGAGGGGACAAGTAGACAAACAACAACTAGTGCTGCCCACTGCCTTTGAGACTCAGTACTGAGGTCCTTGACACAACCACATGGGGCACCTTGGTATAGACAGAACACTTGACTTGGTGAGATCCAGATTCTATTGGCCTAAGATGGGGGCTGATGTGGAGCAACACATTCGAACTCTGTAGTCGCTAGCTTACAGAGGAAAGCTTTGCCCCAGAGGGCTGCCCCCTTGTTAACATCACCACCAGTGCACCCATGGAGCTGGTCTGTATTGATTTTCTGAGTTTGGAGTCAGATCAAAGAAATATCAGTAATGTGCTGGTGGTCACTGACCATTTCACGGAGATATGCCCAAGCTTTCCCCACCAAAGACCAGAAAGCATCCACTGTGCCAAAGTACTTGTAGAAAACTTTTTGTTCACTATGGGGCTCCACAAAGAATCCATTCTGATCAAGGGAGAGACTTTGAGAGTCGTCTGATCAAAGAGATGCTTTCTCTGTGGGGAGTGCAAAGTCCAGAACCACTCCTTACCACCCCCAGGGGACCCACAGCCTGAACGTTTCAACCGCACTTTGCTGATATGCTAGGCACCCTGCACCCAAAGGACAAGCCTAGATGGAGCCTAAATAAGCGCACCCTTGGTACATGCTTATAACTGCACCAAAGTGATGCCACTGGATTCTCCCCTACCGCCTGATGTTTGGAAGAGAAGCTCACTACCAGTAGAGTGTTTGGGGTCTCTCCTGATAGGTTCAAGCTGACAACTATTTACAGTATGTGCAAAAGTTAAAGGCCCAGCTAACTCATGCGTACCAACTGGCTCAAACCATGGCTGCCAAAAGAAATCTGGCCAACAAAGAAAGGTATGATAAAAAGGTGAAAGCACAGGAACTCCAGGAGGAGATCGGGTATTGCTAAGAAATCTGGGACTGCATGGCAAGCACAAGATTGCTGACAGATGGCACCATCTCCCTCACATTGTAGTGGGCAAACTAGATGATCTGCCAGTGTACAAAGTAAGGCCTGAGAATAATTCAAAGATGTAAAAACAATGCATAGAAATCATTTACTGCCCATTGACAAATCTTAATTGAGTCTGAGCCTAGAAGATGCCCCTCTGGACTAGTGACTAGAGCTGCCGCTAAGAAAAGATCAAGAAAGTCTGCACCTACAGAAGCAAAGCTAAAGTGTTCCCTCCACAAGTCCCAGTTGAGCATGACTGTCAGTCCATATCGGAAGAAAGTGAGAGTGACTTTGAATACTATCCTTCTTTGAACTGAGTCAATTGTTTCGGGCAATCCCCTAGTCAATACTGGAGATGAAGCTGGGCCTTCTGGACTGTCTAAGCCTCAGCTTCATCCCTGGAGCCAATGCTACCAGAAAGTGAAGTGCAAAGCATCAGATCAGATGAAATGGAATCATTGTGCATGGTTGAACTGTTTGAGCTTTCAGGGAGGGA
This sequence comes from Neoceratodus forsteri, assembly GCA_016271365.2. Classification (NCBI taxonomy): domain Eukaryota; kingdom Metazoa; phylum Chordata; order Ceratodontiformes; family Ceratodontidae; genus Neoceratodus; species Neoceratodus forsteri. The sequence goes on along the minus strand of CM057455.1, from coordinate 1,360,731,980 downwards.
AAATGATAGATTGGGGCAGACTGGTGATACACCCAACAAGAAGAGTATTTTGAGTGCCCTGACAGTCCACTGCCAGTGTCCGAAAGCTTCCATGCAAGCCAAATGTTGTGGACTCAGAAACTGTAACTCCTGGAGCTGAAAGTGCCCCAAGTTCTAGCCTCTCTACCCCCATGGAGACTCCCTGACAAGTGAGGACAATGCTGAAAATGAGGCTCAGAGGTGCAGAGACTATAACAGTTCCCCTAGAAAGACTGGTCGAGCTGTAAAGCCTGTGGTGCACCCTCAGTTATGATTCACTTGGGAGGCCTGTGGACTTGCCTCTCAATGTTGTCCATAAAGGAGTGTATGTGTCCCGAGCTCATTGCCCAAACTGAGCATCAGTGCTAACTCCAAGTTACTTGTGTTGCCCTTCTAGTATGGTGCCCTTGCCCCATCCAGCCCCAAGGTAACTGATAGGAAGGGCCCTCTTCAGGTTTCATGTACAAGAGGTAATAACTTGAGTTATGGTACAATGTGATGTAATACTGTGTAAAGAGTGACGTACTGCAATGTTTCAGAAATGTGTTCTTGGTAAAATGATATATTGACTGATGATTACAGTAATAAGCCTAATGCAAATGTATATGGTTGCAGTTGAAACTTATGGGGGTACTTGCATGGCGTGGACGTCAAGCTTTCCCAGGCTCAGGAAGGGTGTAACCCCTGCAAATGGGGGTTCCCAAAAGACTTCAGGAGCTTGTTTGAATGCTCCAAGCCTGAATGGTGTTTGCTGCTAGTTTATTTATCAGTGAGTGTTTTAGAACCTCTGGTACTGTCTCTTTAAGAGCTGTCTGCTTGCAGACATAATTAGTTTGTATGGGGGACTGTGTGCTTCTCTGTTGAGTACCACTGAACTGCTGCCAATTTATTTCCATTTTGCAGTCACTAGGAGTGCAAAGGGAACCTATCTGAAAGATGTAACTGTTTGCCAGAAATTATTTAGAGTAATAATGAAATTACAGTTTGTCTAACCTGCTTTCTTTGCAGTCAGAACTGTGTCTGCTAGTTCCCCATTCTAGTTTTGAACTGCTGAACTGGACCAATCAGTGTGGGGTAAGCTAGCTTTAAATGGTGCCTTGGACGAATCAGAACTTGACTCATAATCTGAGCCAGCCACAAGAGGATTGTATGGGCAGTGACTCTGGGAGATGTAGTTTAGACTTCAGTGCCTTTTGGACCAACAGCAGCAGTCTATTGTGAGTGACAGCCAATCCAGTCAAGAACTGGGAGGAACTCAAAGGAAGTGCCAGTTTTTCAGTTGGAGTGTCAGTTGAGCTTTGGCAGTGAAGAAGGAAGGAGCCCTAGCTTTTTCAGTGTGCAGTTTTAGTCAAAAAACGTGTAAGGCCCAGAGTTCGGGTCTGCAGCTTGGTAAAGTGACTGAACTGGCCCCAGAAAAGAATCAAAGGATCTCTGAAGAGTAGAAACCAGGCTCACCCTGTAGAAGACTGGAGGAATTGCTGAAAATTACACTCGGTCTGTCAGGAACTGAATCTGCTGTGTGTTCTCCCGGTATTGTGCAGTAATAATGCGATCGGGATACAGATGCAGCCTGCCTGGTATAGTGCTTTCTTTTATATGGATGTGTGAAGAGGTTTGTGCACCTCAAGTGAGCCCTGCTGACACTGAAGGACCCTATCTTATTTGGAGGTCGTGAGTACTAATTCAGGGTCGCTCCCTGTTGAATTGCCGCATTAAATCCAAATGGAATTACTGTACTGCTGACTGTTTAATTCTCCTTTTCTCTGTGTGAAAGGGCCCCTACCAGCTGCCACGGTTTGGACTAGCCACTAGGGCTTGGGTACCCAGGGACAGTAACTGATAGGGTAGGCCTGTGCCAGAGCCATAGGTAGATTATTAAAGTGATAAGCTAATTAACCTGATTTCCCTGTCCTGTTATATCCCCTAAATAAATCAGAGCTGCTTGTTTCAGCAAAGTTATACTGCCTGGAGGTATTTGTCTATGTTAAAGTACTGTACTGTGATTGTTGCACTGTATCTCATTTCACAGGAGGTCCCAGTGCGGAACCAGACCTGGGGTAAGTGTATACTGTGAAGGTAATTCTGATATATTGTGTGGGCCACTAGTGGGAAGAAAGGGGGGTTGCAGTGTCCCAGAGGGCTGTGACCAAGTTAGTTTAACTATTGCAAACCCTGACCTCTGGGTGGAGGCACCCGCCATTGGATCCAGGTCCCTCAACCTGTTAGTGGCAAATCAGGCAGGGGTAGTAGCCCCTGGGATAGCGCCATCTAGGGGTTACATACGACTGTGTATGAATACAGGCATTTAATGTCCATAGGCTCTCATTTTTAATAAAAATGAATGACATTTCTATATAAAAATTGGTTTTAGGATTTTGTTTATGATTTAAGATTTTTAGACTTCAATTCTGAGAATCCAAGATCTAAAACTGGATTGGAATCTGAGTCCATGTGGTGGATTCTGAGCAACCCTACTATTAAGCTGCCAGGAGTCTTCAAGCACTTTCTTTGCTGCGGTATGAGAAAGGACCACCTAAATAAGGACCCTGTCTAGGCCTGAAAAGATGTGTTACCAAAGGTACATCTTGGTCCAACAGAAGGTATCAAACCGGCTACTGTTTGTAACAAGCCAAAGTGGCTACAAACACTTCTGTGTGATCTGTGACAGTTCTAAGGTTTAGGAAAAAATCTCCAGAGGAGGCCCAGACTACAGACTGTGGTACAGAAAACTACAGCTAGCACCTTAGCCAGTGCCATTAAGCCATATATTTTGTTGGCAGTGTTCCTGGAATTCTGCAATTCCACGGCCACATAATTTTACACAGAACATGCATCACACAGCAGAATATATGTAGTACTGTGGAAATTACTGCTGTTAATGATTTCTCATTCAAATTTACAGTTTGTCTACAGCGTCAAGCTCCCTGCCCCTCCTTGTTGATCCTGAAGCCCCTCTTCTATGCTCTGCATGTAATGGCATCGATGATATCATATCATATTTTAGTCACTGGCAACACAGCATTCTGCCAGAGAAATGAACAATTAATGCTGCAAGGATTAATGAATGATGTTGCAGAGGCCTAACAGTTCTCTGCAGAAATCAGGACTGAACTGCTGCAGAGAGCCATAAAAGCGCCCTGTTTAGCCCTTCTTTTTTTAAAACCAAAGATACATGAGCATCTGTCTAAGCGTGACCCAAGTAATATATAAGAAATAAAGCCAGTGAATGTCTGGTGATGTCATGGACCGCATTGGAATCTGAAAGTATGGCTCCTGACCCTCCTGCTAATTAAACCTCCTAAAAGCTCCTTTTTCACTTGGGCTTTACAAAATATGCCAGGAGGAGGAAAAAAAGATGAAAGGTGCACCAGATCCTGGCAGTGACACAAAAAGCAAGAGTCAGATGAAGATGGATTACACTCTCAGAGTGCAGCCGGCAGCCGGAACCCATCTCCCACCAGCATCAGGAATGATGGCTATGACACAAGTACAGAGGCTAAAAAATGGACCAGAAGTCAAGTTGAGATTTTACTCAAAGAGATTAAAGACTACAGGGAGGACAAGAAAAAGGAGTTCTGAAAACTCCATCAGCAACTAGTGAAAGCGGAGTGCAGGATGAAGGCCACAGGGGAGAGACTGACCCTGATTGAGGATAGCACAATAGAACTGGGAGAAGCAGTGAAAACCCTCCTACAGCATACAGCTACAATCCAGGATAAATGTACTGACCTTGAGAGTTGATCCCAAAGGCACAATCTGCGCCTCTATGGCCTGCCTGAAGGTACAGAGATGGGGCAGACGACTGATTTCTTAACAGAACTTTTAAAAGATATCCTTGCCCAACCAGCAGACTATGCTCTTAACATCAAAAGGGCTCATTGAGCACTGCAACCAAGATCCAACACCCACAGGTCAGACCCCGCTTGATTATTATGAAATTCAATGGCTTTAAAACAAAAGAAGAAGTTCTTAAATGAGCATGGCAGGAAAACAAGATAAAATACATACGAGCATGAATCCTGTTTGACCACAACTACCCCCCTGAGATACAAAGACAGAGAATGATGTATGGGGACATTTTGAAGGTGCTCAGAGAGAGGCAGATTAAATTCCATACCCCTTTTCCAGTGAAGCTCTGGATTTTCTGGCAGGAGAGGGTAATCATTTACCAGATGCCTGAAGCAGCAAAGAAAGCACTGATTGAAAAAAGACTTCAGGCTTCCACATCGACAGAGGGTCCAGCACAGAAACGTATGGCCCCCCAAGTGGAGCAGCAGAAAGTGCAGTCCCAGAAAGCACATTTTTCTGGTCAGTCTGCTACATCAGGAGCCATACAGATTTGACAAATACTTCAAGGCCTGCAGAAAAGTTCTCGAGAGGGGACTTCAATGACAGACTCAGTGACCTAACATTAAGACACTCAAGTACAATCTTCATACTCAGCTGCTGCAGGTACATTTTTCCCTGTCTCTCATCGGACACATTGGAACCGGGACAGAAGTCACAATTGCTCATTCTTTTGGGTACTCAGGAATATTCTTCTGCACATGGAGGTTGACTTTTACAGGGACACTGTCAACCCTTCTTGCATCATATTATTTCTAGTTAAAACCCCACATTTTATGATTGCTTACCTTCTCTAAACTTAATGGATGATTGCTGATGTTGTAGTTGTTTTATTGTATCTGCCTCTTTGCTTAGTAGAACTGAAATGTATAGTCATATCCCACCTTGTTTGTTTCAAATCCTTGGTCCACTCATATTGCAAACTTCCTGAACATTAGAAACACCCCAAATGGTGCAGCCACTCATGATGCAATTGTCTCCTCTACTACCACTGCATATTTAGTGGCTAGACTGTGTTGGGGTATTCCCATGTCCAGGAAAGATATAGTGGGAGTCAATCAAGAAATGTAAACAAACTTTTTTTGTGATAACACCAATATAGTGGGCAGTCTGTTTTTCACTTTTTAAAAGAAAAAATAATCAGACTTAAGCTACCAGCTACATTAGCAATCTCTACAGAATGTGAGCAATCATAACTTGTATTTTTTAAACTAGGGCATCTTTGAGGCCTAAGAGGGCTGACAGTGTCCCTTTAACATTTGCAAATTTGTTTTTTTGTATATGGATGATATTCTGACCAACTGTAAGAGCCAAAACTGGAGCCCTTCAATCAATGCAGGATTTGGCAGTCTCCATATTGGAGCTCTTCCATCAATCCAGGGTTTGGCAGTCTCCATATTGGAGCTCTTCCATCAATGCAGGGTTTGGCAGTCTCCATATTGGAGCCCTCCCATCAATGCAGGGTTTGGCAGTCTCCATATCCAGTAGCTCTGACCTCTTGGTTCTTCTCTGATTCATGTACACCCTTTCCCGAGGGGGGTGGGGCTAGGGCTGGGTGGGTGGGGTGTTCTGAGGTGGATACTACAACCTGATCATCGGGCAACCAAGCTGCAGAGTGAGGAGCCCTCCAGGGACTGGGTACCCCACTATGTTTCTGGTACAGATAATAGCCATGCTGCCCTCAGCTTGCCTCTCCCCATCCCTCTGGTTCTAGCTTCTCTAGTGTATTTAAGCAACATGGTACCTCCTGGGTGTCCATCTACACTTTAGGAATCCTGCAGATGTTCACAAGGAACTTTGATACAGGCTTCCAGTGTTTGGTATGAAATTGTAGGTCTCCAATCATTTTTACCACAATCCTATCTCCTGGCTTTTATTGGCAGTTTTATATTATATGCTCTTATTTGCTGAAGCTTGGTACCACTGATATACTGTGTTTTACTTTTTCTTGTGAGAGTAGGGGGGTTAATTTGGAAAAGGGGGGGCTCAATGTACTGCTGTTCAGACCCTGCTCAGTCTAGATTTATTTCAGAGCCTACTATACCAGCTAGGGGCTCGTGGTGAGGGCCTCCTTTTTAGAGCGTGGTACATCTCAACCATCCGTGCCCTGGCTGATGCAACATCATTTGCTGAGCCTGGGGATCGGAGTAGATATCCGAAGTGTCAGATCTCCAACCTTGGAAGTACAAGGTTTTCTGTGGTTTTCATTCTCAATATCCAGTTGGCACACTGTTGCACTCTGTTTTTTAGTTCCTACCTGTTCATTATCACAGGGCATTTTTATAGTTCTCAGGACAGCCCCACAGGACACAACAGGTTAGGAAGTGTCACCAGGCTTTAGTTTGATACCCTGGCCCTCTCCTACAATGTCCATGGTTTGACTAACCCAACCATATGCCGCAAGGGCTTAAATTATATTTGAGAGTCCAGAGCAGAATTTACCCTTTTGCAAGAAACACATCTTTCAGGTGCTGAACATGAAAAATTGAAGCAGTTTGGATACCATACCACAGTGGCCTCCAAATATATATGTATCTATATGTATTGTAGGGGCATGGTTGTGCCCTTGTAGTTAGGGTTGAGTAGCCTGTTTAATGTCAAACCTCAAATTTTGCACTTTAATAACTTTGCAACCATTCAACGGATTTGCACACCATTTGGTATGTGCTGTCCTGTGGGGGTAGATCTCTTGATGTGACAAGTTTCTTTCCAGTTGGATGTACAGATTCTGAAATCCGGATAGTACTAATACCTTAAAAGTCGCCTTTTTTGCAGTTCTTTCCTCATTGCCTTGCAACCACACAATGTGCAATTTTGTTGTGTTTTTTTTTGTGTGTGGTAGAACTAGCTTGGTTAACAGAACTGTCATACTTAAATTGGTGAAAAAATATTAAACGGTTGCAAAGTTATTACATTTTCAAGTTTCCCATTGTTTTCAATGGAAACTCTCCCGTCGGTTTCATACAGATAAAGTTCGACCAAGGATTGACCTTTCAAAAAAAGGAACCATTCTCATGAGATCAATTCCTTTTTCGTGAGACTAAAATCCCTTTTTGTGAGGGACAATTCCTTTTTCACCAGTCGCCATCTTGTTTTTCATTTTTTCTTAAATTTGTTTTTCAAAAACCACAAAAATGACATCCTAGAGTGACACCACCACACCAGCTGGCTGATCGGGACCCTGTTAGGTGCAATCTGCACTTCAAAGTTATAAATATGCCCTTGAAATGCGTTTTTTTAATATAATGGATCCTTTTTGTGACCGCGTGATACGAAAAAATAATCTTTCTTCATGTCACGAGTCACGAAGAAAGATCCTTTTTCATCACTTGAAAATCCTGCTCGTCCCTCCAATTCCCTCCCCAGTACTCAACTGTTTTTCCCTGGTGTCTAGTGCCCCCACTCCCACCCTCCAGCAACTTTGCCCCTTCATTTTCCTGGTGTCTAGTGGCACCCCCACCCTCCAACTGCCATCCCCATAATTGCAGAATAATTCCCTGGTGTCTAGTGGCACCTTTCACCCTCTGATTGCCATCCCCATAACTGTAGATTAATTTCCTGGTGTCCCCATATATTCCCTGGTGTTAAGTGGTACCCTCCACCCTCTGATTGCCATCCTCTAGTCCCTAGTTTATTAATTTATAAAATCCAACATCGGGATGCCCACTCTAGGTGTTGGATGCCCCCACCCCACCCCCGCAGCCCGGTTTTTAATAAATTAGCCAACATCGGGGGGCCCAATCCCTGTGTCAGCATTTAAAGCTCCCCCAGCAGTGTGGAATACTGGGAAGCCCATCCCCAATGTTCTGAAATATTTTTTTAATGAAATCCTGCCCCAAAAAACTCCTCTACATCTTTTTTACCTGAATAAAAGAAAATGGTCCCTCATTGTTGTCCCATCACCTTCCCCCATCCGACCCTCCCACTGAGCATCCACCACCCCACCCCCTTACCCCATACTTAACACCAGAGGTCATCTTCTGTGGACTGGGACACATCTGCAAAAGTTGAACCATGAACTGAGGAATTAAGGTAAGTGCCGTATTATGTATTTCAATGGCATTTTTAACTTATGTTCGTAACTTTGCCACTTTTAGAAATGTTTTCACCAAGTTTTCAACATGGCCTTTTTGGGACTGCACCTCATGAACACTGAAACTATCATTTTGTTAATCGGGCTCTGAAGGTGGTTTCACGGTTGCAAAATGAAATCACCTTTCAGGACCAAATAACAAAATTTCACTGCCATTGTTCATGAGATGGGGTCCCAAAATGGCCATGTTGAAAGTTTGGAGAAAAGATTCCTAAAAATGGCAGAGTTACACGTGTTTGTTGACATTTTTCTATGCACGCACATAACTTTGGTAATTTTCAATATTTTGACTCCAAATTTTTAACATAGACATTTTTTTCACACCATCTTGTGAACAGTCAGCTGTCATTTTTCACATCCTGTCCAAAATGTGTTTTCGTGTCTCCAGAACTGTCAAACGGCACCACTTTATTGAAGACATATTAGTGTACGGCATGGTGATGAGGAGAATGTCCAGTACTTTTTGGAATGGTTGTTTGACTATACTTTTAATCTACAATTCCCACATAAGCTTGATCCCCAACAGATGGAGTTTCTTAATATTCTCTTTTGAATTGATGAAGATGATGATCTTATTCAGAGTGAAACCTTTAGGAAATCTGTGGCCACTAATTCACTTTTAAGAGCAGACAGTGGACATCCACCCCGTTTGATTAGATCCATTCCATATGGTCAATTTTTAAGATTGTGGTGAAGTTGTTTGACTGATAGAGCTTTTGAGATACAGTCTATTGATTTGAAGGAGAGATTTTTGCAGAGAAGGTATTAGCTAGAAATCAGACTACAGATTAATTTCTTAAGTAAACAGCCTATTAAAAACAAAAGAAGTACTGCCTGGCGAGCTGGTTCAGAGATCCACAGTGGAGGGCTTCAAGAGAGGGTGGGACAGACACAGAAAGTGGATGTATCAGATGATGGCCTGGCCCAGGGGGGTGGGAATGGATGATAGGGGTTTCTGGAACACGAGGGGGGGGGCCTCGGCACCCAACTAGGGATCTGAGGTTCGAGCAGACTCGATAGACCGTAAGGCCTAATCTGCTGGCAAATAGTATGTTAGTACAGATGCAAGGATTAATTTTGTAACAACTTTTAATTCAAAGGCATTGGCAGTGAGAAAGATTACTAATAAACATTGGAGTTTATTTAAAAGCGATCCCAGTATTTCTGATTTATTTTCCACTAATACACGGTTTTGTTTTGAAAGAGTACAACATTTGGCAGGCAGATTGACAAATAGTAATTACATTATGGAGAAACCAAATAACTGGTGGTCTCAAAAACCTAAAGGTTCATTTCAATTTGTAACATGGCAGAAAACAGAAGACTAGAATAATTAACATGAACTGGAGGAATGGCGACAGGTGACCATAAAGCAACCATGGATTAATGCCACACTAGAACCATAGTTGCTTGTGTAATACCAGTATGAACCACAATAAAATACATAGCACAGTTCTCTAATAATCCATGCTTGCTCCAGCAGTTCTTTGCTCGAGTGCAGTTCCTTTGGCAGCCCAACAGATGGCTGTCAAACAATGCTGTGCTGCTAGCATCATTTCACAGCCATCATAAAACAGCAGAATTCCTCATTTTCCCACCCACCACCAGTGGATCACCATTCTCAAGTGAAGCACAGAAGGAGAGCAATACATAATTTTAATGTCAATGTGTGTGTGTGTGTGTGTGTGTGTGTGTCGAGTAGTGGTATCACTACCTTGGTAAATACACACGATTGTAAAGATGAGCCTTGCACCTTCTGTAACACAAAGCAAAAAAAGATAAAACAGTGAGATAAACAAAGCAATATCAAAGAAACAGGCTGCTTCTATGGGTGAAAAGAAAAATAAAGAAAGTGAGAAAAACAAAAAGAAATCAAAGAAAGAGACTAACAATACTAATCAAAAGAAGTATTTGAATGGTGAGAGCAGTAAGTGTCATCTTGTTCTATCTCCTGCTGAGCTAGATAATTTAGAGAGGAAAAAAGAGAAATTAATACTCAAAAAATAGTACATGGTCTGTGAAAGTTTTTTCAGATTGGCTCAATTCAGTACATTTGGAAATTGATCTAAAAATCCTGGGCTGTAAAACAGTGCTGTGCTGCTAGTATTGTTTCACAGCCATCTCTTGGCCTGCCAAAGGAACTGCAGGAACAAAACATGAAGATCTACCTTAGCACAGTCCCATTATGCAGTGCAACCCATATCTTGTAATATAAACACATGAAAATCGAAGAACCTAATGTAGAAAGTTAACTGCAAGTTTTTGAAAAGTTTTGAAATATGTTTTGATGTTAGGAAGCTTAAAACTCATAATGAAAGCTATTTTTGCAAAAGTTAAATAGCAGCCACGATATTTCTAATAGGTGTGTTCCAATTGTTTTGTACTGTGTGTACACCATGTTTAACAGTACTGCATCAAGCATTCCAAAACTAAATCAGTCTGTCTGTTCTCATTTATATAGTGAATATTAGTCATACAATCATTGCCATGTTACAAGTGCATTAAACCACTCCAGAGCATGGTTCTACTTGTGGCATTAATCCATGGTTGACAGGTTGGATGCACTCGGCCTTCAGCCTTGAGCACCAACCAGCCCAACCATGGATTAATGGCACAGTACAACCATGCTCTGTCATGGTTTAATGCTTACAGATTAACTATTCTGCCTGAAGGGTGCTTCTAACTGGATCAGAATTTATTATATCAAAAATACAAAGTTTGATTACTGTAAATGTCTTCATAATAGTTGCTCAAAAGACCTATGTTGGTTGTAGAACTAGAAAACTTTAATTGAGACTGCAAGAATATATAAGATCTATAAGAAATAAGGCATGTAACTCAGCTCTAGGACAACATTTTAAAGATTTCCACAACAGTGATGTATCTCAGGTCAAATCTGGTGTATTACAATACATTCACTCTAAGCCGGGGTGGGGGGTAGGAGTATCCCCTATTGCAGGCACAGTCATGTTGGATATTTGAACTGAATTCTTTGAAACCTAATGGTTTAAATGATAAAATACATCACACACCATGGGCTAGATTCACAAAGCTCTGCAAACACCCGCAGCTGCGAAAACTCGGCACAAGTAGGTTTTGCCACTTCATCAGGTCCACAGTTTTCCCACAGTTGCGCATATTCACAAAGGTGGAGCTGGATTACGACCGGCTCCACGATGTACGGCAGCTTGCAGGTGGTGTTACCAAGGATATCCCTGCAGCTGCAGAAAACTGTCACGGCCAGTGGGATCAGCTGTAACATCATCTGCAGCTGCTGGGGATATGACTATCAATCTCCACAGCTGCAGAGATTTTGGTCTGTAAATGGAATTGTGGCATGGGCCTTAGTACAACAACGCTTTGTAAATCTAGTTGATTGTCTTTTTATGATAATTTGTTTACTTTTCAGTTTTTATTGTTATAGATATTGAGTGTTACATTGATCTGTTGGAGTTTCTCTGTGACAGAGTGTTGCAAAATCTGTTTTACTTTGTTAAATTTTGAAATATTCTTGTAATGTATTTTTTCCTATTCTTTTTAGAGGCCTTTGTTTGATCCAGCAAGACTCTTTGCACATGTGAAGGCTGTAAATCAAGACATATAAAGAATTACTCCACTTTAGTTGCTTCTGACTTATTAATATATACAAAAAAGGTTTTTTTTATATCAGAATTGGGAGAGATCATTATTTATATTATATTAATATTTCAATCTCTTTTGTTTAACTGTCCTTTAGAGCAGATGTCTTTTATTTTCTATTTGTGTAATTTTCTATTTTTTCAGTTAATTTTCTTTTAAATGGATTTTTCATGGATTAAGTATATTCACGCCTCACTCCAGGGGGTTTAAAGTCCCTATCCATTTCCCTTTTTCCTCCCCACCCACCTCCTGTGAGTTTCAGTTATGTATATTTCTTTAAGGGAATATATTTTGTGGATGGGCTATTATTAGTTTCTCTTCTTTATATATTTTTCACCACCTTTCAGTGCCAGTTTGTGCATTTATCTTGATTAGTTTTTTTTAATACATTCATTCTGGAATTGAAACTTACAGTGTTTAGATCAATGTTGTTTATACATAACTCTTCTGCGATTATTTTGCTATTTAATGTGTTTTTGTATTTGGGTTTAAGGGCATCATAAGTTATTTTTTTATGGCTGTTTTGCACCTTGTTTTTTGCTGACTGTTTTGTATACGTCTGTTAAAAGGTTGACATCTTACCTATGCACTGTAATTAATAAATGAAATTCTTAGTAAGCACATGCATTAGACAGTATAAATTGTTAGCATTTGTGACACATCAATGCCCCCTGTCAAAGCCTCAGATTTTGAGGCAAAACATTGGGGTGGGTTTTGTTGGCTGTTCGGGTCTCCGGCTTGTGTCTTCACAGAGGTGTAAGCGCTGTTTTTCATGTAACTTTGTGTGACACATGATAAAATGAGCCTTTTGCACCTCTTAATTTATTGTGTGGCTTGCTGTGTTCAGTGAGGTCTCCTCTTTTTCTTGCTGTTAAGGTTAGCAACCCTGGCTCACAGCACCCAAGATTCTTGATGTGCCAGGATTTTTCTCTTCTGAAAGTCTGCTTCAGACCTTGCTGAAACTCTTAACACTGAAATCAGCACTGACATTTAGGGATTTCTCTCATAATACATAGATGCATAGATACATAGACAGTGTCGGCAGATAAGTGCCTATGGCCCACCCAGTCTGCTCATTTGAGCTTGTAAGTTCAGTTTATGTTTTCCTAGAAGTCTGTTGCCCCTTACCCCTGACCTCCAGAATTCCTTTATGTCTATCCCATGCATTCTTAAATCTGTGATTGTTTCAGCCCCCACCACTTCCTCTGGCAGGGTGTTCCACTTGTCCACCACCCATTCTGTGAAGAAATTCTTCCTCATGTTTCCTCTGAATCGTCCTCCCTCCAACTTCATCCCATGCCCTCTAGTCCTGGAACATCTTTTCGCTTAAAATAGTGTATTCCTGCACCCTGTTCCTCCCTGTGAGATACTTGTATGTCTCTATCATATCCCTCTCCCTCCTCTCCTCCAGGAGTACATGTTCAGTTCCTTCAACCTGTCTTCATAGGACTTGTGATGCAATCAATGCACCATCTTTGTTGCCCTCCTCTGAACCTTCTCTACCCTGTCTATGTCCTATTAGGTATGGTCTCCAGAACTGTACACTGTACTCCAGGTGGGGCCTCACTAGTGTCTTGTATGAGATTATGACCTCCCTTTTCCTGCTGGTGATGCCCCTGCCTATACATCCCAGCATCCTATTTGCTTTACCTGCTGCCTTGTCACACTGTTTCCCTACCTTGAGGTCATCAGAGATGATAACCCCAAGATCCCTTTCCTGCTCGGTGCATGCTATATCCTCACCCCCCAACTGATATATTGTGCCAGGGTTTTTGTGCCCCATATGCATTATCTTGCACTTCTTTGCATTGAATTTCAACTGCCAAACCCCTGACCATTCTTCAAGTTTCTGCAGGTCCCTTCTCATTCTGTCTACACCCTCTGGTGTGTCTACTCTATTACAGAGCTTTGTGTCATCAGCGAACAGTGAAATTCTGCCTTCTAGGTCCTGTGCAATGTCACTGATGAAGATGTTGAATAGGACCGGTCCCAGCACTGATCCCTGTGGTACCCCACTGGTCACTCTTCCCTCTGTGGAGTGACAGCCATTTACCACCACCCTCTGTGTCCTGCCACCCAGCCAGTTACCTACCCACCACACTACTGTCCTGCCCACACCCATATTCCCCAGTTTGTGTAGTAGTCTTCTATGTGGCACAGTGTCAAAGGCCTTGCTGAAGTCCAGATAGGCCATGTCCACTGCCCTCCCCTGATCCACCTCTCTAGTCACCCAGTCAAAAAATTCAATGAGGTTGGTCTGACATGACCTCCCCCTGGTGAAACCATGCTGCCTTGGGTCCTGTAGTCCACTGACAACCAGATGCTCCACCAATCTCTCCTTCAGTAGTGCTTCCATGATCTTCCCCACTACCGAGGTGAGGCTGACTGGTCTGTAGTTCCCTGCTTCCTCTTTGTTCCCGCTTTTGTATAAGGGAACTACATCTGCTGTCCTCCAGTCTTTGGGTGCCTCCCCTGTTTCCAGTGATCGGCTAAACAGGATAGCCAGAGGTTCAGCCACCACCTCTCTTAGTTCTTTAAGGACCCTGGGGTGCACCCCATCTGGCTCCATTGCTTTATCCACTCATATTACTTCCAGTTCCTTCAGGACTCTTTCTCGTGTAAAGGGACTTGTGTCCATTTCTGCACCATTCTCACCCCTTGTACTCCCTTCAGACCCATTACCTTCCTCTTCCTCAGTAAAGACTGAGCAGAAATACCTGTTCAATATGTCAGCTTTACTGTTGTCATCCTCCACTGTGCCCCATCCTCCCCTTCAGTCTCACTATCCCTCCTTTGACTTTCTTTTTCACTTATGTACCTGTAAAGGTTTTGTCCCCTCTACCCACTGATTTTGCAATGTGTTCTTCTGTCTGAGCTTTGGCTTCCCTTACTGACCTCCCTGCCTCCCTTTGCTTCTCCTGGTACTTCTCCCTAACTCCCTTCTGCCTGTGTCTTTTTGTATTGCCTGAATGCAATCTTTTTGGCTTTCACTTTCTTTGCTACCTCTTTGGAAAACCATAATGGTCTCCTCTTCCTTTTCCTTTTGCTAACTTGCTTAACGCATAATTCTGTTGTTCTTGTAATCCCCATTTTAAATACTGCCCACTGTTCCTCAACCCCTGATTCCTGTCCCATTCCCCTTAATGCCTCTTTCAAGTATCTCCCCATTTTCCCAAAGTCTGCCCCCCTAAAATCCAGGATACGTGTTTTTGTGTGGTTTGGTTCTGCTCTTTCTGTGATTTCAAACCACAATGACTGGTGGTCACTGTTCCCCAGGTGCTCCACCACTGTTACCCCATCACACTGTGTCCCTGTTTGTGAGCACAAGGTCCAGTATTGCCTTCTGCCGAGTTGGTTCCATGACCAGTTGCTTGAGGAAGGCACCCTGAAGGAGTCAGGATAAATCTGCTCCTAGTTGATGCTGCTGCTGGGATGCTCCAGTCCCGTCTGGAATATTGAAGTCTCCAACCAGTACTACCTCACCCTTGTCTGCCATCCTTTGGATGGCTAGCATCAACTCCTATCTGTTTCTTCCTCCTGGGCTGGTGGTCTATAGACCACACCTGTGCGGATGGCTGTTCCCATTTTCCTTTCCAGCTTAACCCACAGTATCTCTCCCCCATTTTGTTCCTCCTGGATCTCTATGGCCCTTATGTCATTTTTCACATACAGTGCCACTCCTCCTTCCTTCCTGCCTGCTCTGTCTCTTCTGAATATGTTGTAGCCAGGTATGGCCATCTCCAAGTCAAAAACTGTAGTGAGAAAGAACACATGTTCTATACAGGGAATCAAACTCAAGCCCCCTTCAGCTATTGTCTTGGTGCTCCACCACTACGTGCCATCATCCCACATGGTAAAACAGAAGGCTTTTTGACAAGAAATCCATGCAATTAGAATTACCCTCCTGCATTTAATGCAGACTCCTCCCCATACAAAGCAGCAATGGAGTTTTGTAATGAATGCTTTGCCAACTTGAAGTAATGCTTCCCAGTAAGTTGCATTCAGACCTAGACAAGCCTCTGAGTATCAGCTGGAACTGATTATGTTTACTGAAATAAAGTAACAATTTAATGTCCCAAAAGACTGCTTCAAATCTTACTGAAACGTTATTACTGGCATCAGCAATGACATCTAAAAATTATCTCATACTACAGTAAATAAACTGTGGTGAGAAAGGAAAAATGTTCTTCACTGGGGATTGAACCGGAATCCCCTTCAACTACTGTCTTGGTGCTCTGTCACTGTGTGCTGTTGCTCCAAAAAGTGAAACTGAAGGATTATTGACAAGATATACTGCTTGACGGCAATAGGCATGTACTAGCTTGTGCTAGTTTGCACCTAAAAAAGTAGGAACATGCAATACTGGAGTGGAAAGTTCTCCTTAATCTGTATCAACCCCATGCCCCCATAGATCTAAGTACTACACACAGTACTGTGATATGGGAATTATCTTCATTTGGAGCAGGTGTGTTTGATTTCATTCATTGATAATCCAATTTCTCATATCTTTTTATAGCGGGCAAACAAGGTGCCAGAATGTTTAGTGGACTATGCACTTAGGGCCAGAACCACAAAGACAGGGCTGGATACAAGTGAACTGCATGTATGTGGAGTGTAGGCTGTACACTTAAAGGTTCAACTGCCCGTGGCCAAATTACAAGTTCCCAACCTTCCCACTACAAGCACAGAGGGGAGAGCATAGGAACCAGGATCATTCTAAGGGATGTAGTGAGGCCTGACAGGTTTGTACCAGAGTGGATTTCCTGCTCCATGCACAGCAGGGGATTGTGGAATATGGCAGACCACCACAGACTAAAATATCCCCACAAAAGTCATTGTTTTAATAAAACAAATGCACATACATGTCTTAGCCCTTCCTGCTGGGAGGTAATTTGGTCCTACAAAGGTCTGATGGATTGTGCAGGGAGGGCACGCAAACATTATGGCAGATCCCATCATATAATAGTGGTACCCTCTATACCACCCACATTGATAACTTTTCAAATATGCACTTAGTGCAAATATGCCCCTGATCCCATCTTCATCCCAGTTGCTTGGGTAGATGTGCAGGTAAAGAGGGATAAGGTAGGTTTGGATGCAGCACAAATTGCCTCATGTGTGTAGGGGCAATGTTTGACTTTTGCTAGCCCATGTAAGGTGTCCTGACATTTTTGTAGACTAGGACCTAAGCTTGCAACCCAAGGTTACAGGCTGAAATCCATGTCAACTTAACTAGCCCGCCATCATTGTGAGGTCAGTAAATGAGTACCACAAAATGTAGGCTAAAATCTTGTCCCCCATTATAAACAAGGTGAACCAGCTAAAATGTGCTTGACAAAATGGAGGTTTGGGAGGATTATCCTCACCTTAAATGAACATGAATAAATGAATGACTTTTGATGTATAATGCTCCTTTCTAAGCTTAAGGCACCTGAACAATAAATCAGAAATAGAACCCACATAGCATTATTGCATGTGAGGCAGAAAGTAGTCAGCTGGAACAAAACTTCTCCAAGGGGAGGCGGTTTCAGCTCTCACTGTATTGGGTGATCACAGGTGTTGGTGTAGCTGAGAGAAGCCTGCAGGGCAACAGAGGGATTTTTGGCTGATCCTGGTGGTGGCACCTGTTGACTTGCATGTGCATGAGGCTCAGCATAGGGAGTAACAAGGAAAAATGCCTTCTGCTAGAATAACATCCCGTGTGATCCCCGTATCATCAGCACCAGTCACATTATCTGGTCCCTTGACTTGCAGATGTACAAATGAAACAAGAAGCCTGGGGACTATGCCCATACTTCCTGGGACCCATGGTGGGTGGAGGGCAGGTTCTTGGCCTGCTGGATTTACTTGCCACTGTTGGGATCAATAATTAACATTTTGTGTGGTCAGATGGGTAGGATTGGTGGTATGTTGGAAAGGTGGCAGTAGGTGAGCAGACAATGAGTGAGAAAAATACTGAATTTATGTCAGGTTGGAGGTGGGACTGGCAGGAGGCTGGATATGTTATAGGAGGGTCTGAGGAGACCTTTGACAGAGCACTTCTCCATCATTAAGACAGGAGGCTTCAGGGCAGCATGGCCAACACTGTAACATGGCGGATGCAGTTTAGCTGAGCTCCACATTGCACTCTCCTCTATAGACTAATTGTGAGACCCCCTTTACTCTGTTTGGCATTCCGTTTAGTGAGGCGAGCATGGGTAGCCCATGGCAACTGGCAAAAAGAAAGAAAAACAGGCTAAATTACAATTTGGGTTGGCTGAGCCGCATGGCAGTTCTAAATCTGGGCCTGAGCAAATGCGGAGGAGGCAGGAGCCTGAGGATAGCTCTGGAGCAATGGCCGACCTACAGAGATCCCTCGCAGCAGTACCGGCTATGCTGATCCAGATCCAGCATGACATGGAGGCTGGATTCACCAACATTGCTTCCCAGATTACGCATATGCAGTCAGTGGTCATGGGCTTGTCTGAAACAACAGCCGCGCACACCGAACAGATCGCCCAGCTAGAACAACAACTTGGGGCACTAGAGGATATCCTAGCAGAAGCAACAAGGGACAAGGCCTCAATACAGAGTACAGTTAAGGAACTGATGGCTCAAGTGGATGATCAGGAAAACCGTTCCCGGGGATTGAACCTTAGGATTGTGGAGCTCCCAGAGGGCTTGGAGGGGCCTGCTCCAGAATCCAGCCTACATAACTGGCTCATGGAACACCTTAAGCTACCCCAAGACCTGGTGCAGTGTGAAATAGAGCGGGCGCATAGAGTGGGGCCTCCACCTAAACCAGGTGACCGTCCTCGCCACTGCTTGATAAAATATTTGAGATTTACAGAAAAAGAAGCTATCCTCAGGCAGGCCAAGGCGAAAGGGCCGATAAAGGTACAAAACAGCACGGTCATGATTTTTCAGGATTATAGCCGGGAGCTTAAGACCAAATGTCAGCAGTTTAACAAGATCAAAACAAAGCTGTTAAAAATGGGATGGAGATTTACTTTCCTGTATCCAGCCAAGCTTCGCATTAACTGCCCAGGGAGTGCTCCTAGATTGTTTTCATGTCCCAGAGAGGCCTCACGCTGGGTTGATGAGGAGGTGAAAAAGCGTAGGAGAGAAGGCCCGGGCGAGAATCCAGATCCAGATAAGTGATCATTTTACTCCCTGTCTATGATTCAGTTTAGTTGCAGCGCATGAGCTGCAGTGACCTGGGTCCCTATCCATTTGCATGCCTTTTACTTTATTTGGAGGTGCAGCTAGGCTGCGGGAAGTACGCTTACACCCTGTCTACCCTTACTTATACTCAGCTGTATAAAAATCTTGTGAAGGTCTTATGCTTCGATACTGCGGCTGTAGCGATATGCACCAAAGACTTGGGACTTATGGAGGACTGGCCTAATGAACCCTGACCTGGTCTAGGGACCAGGGTAACAGTGGGGCTGTGGATATATTTTCTCTGGACTAAATTTTGTACTTCTAGCCTTGGACCTGGTCTCAGACTTATATAGTTACTCTTTCTTTTGTGCCTTTTTATCTCCCATGCAGGAGAACTCCATTATGCCTATGAGTGTTTAATGTCCTCCTGCAAGGCCGCTTCCAGACCTCGGTTGCATTTTGCTTAAGTGTTTAATTGCTTGGGTTTGGAAGCTGAGCCTGATGGCTGAGGGTTGTGAGGAGGGTTTACTATCTGTTCACCAATTTGATATTTCCCTCACGGCCCTGCCAACATTTTTTGGTTTGGGGGAAATCAATTAAGGGGTGAATGGTATTACTCTTGTGAGTTCTCCCTAGAGCCATACGGGGGGCCTCACCAAGAAATACTTTATGAAATAGAGTGTCAAATATTCTGAATTGTTCGATTAATGTTTTCAGGTTTTAAAGTTCGCTGTTTGTTTGCAAGAGAACTAAACTTGGATTCTCCTGGATCCGTGTTGGAGGGGTTGGGGGGGCCTAATGTTTCTATTGTTGGAGCTAGCGGGGGGGTGGGGCGGGAGGGTGATGGTCAATCCCGCACTCCACTTTTGAGCTGTGCAGGAACCAGGAATGACCTTGGGTCACAGTTCTCGTGGGGAAGAAGTGGGGTGATAAATAAAAATAGGTTGGATGGAACAGTCGGATGGGGGATTGCTCTCCATCTGCACAACATCTGCTTAACATGCCTATGTCAGCAATGGGATGAACGCTGACTATAAAAATTACTTCCCTGAATATCAATGGTCTGAAATCGGTCATCAAGAGGAAAAAGTTACAAACAGAGGTTAGGAGGGCTAAGTGGCAAATTATTATGCTCCAGGAGACACATATGTCTACAGGTGAAGCTGTAAAAACAGCATCAGCTATGGGAGGGTCCTGGGTGTTCTTGACATTTTCAACCAAGTTAAGAGGGATGGCGATCTGGTTTCCCAAGGGATCTGGGGTTAAAATTCTGGAGCAGAACATAGACCAGTATGGGAGATTCACTTTGGCTAGAGTGTCTTTGCCCAGGGTGGGTGCTGTCTCCCTTGGATCGGTTTATGCCCCCAATGTGGAGCAGCCTGAGTTTTTTCAGCAGTTGGCCTTGGAGATTGTGAGGTGGCTGGGACCACGGATTATAGGTAGGAACTATAACCGTGTACTAGACGGGGTGTTGGACCGTTCAAACACCACCCCCATCACTAAGTCAAATAATGCCCTTGCCCTGAGTGTACTGGAGAAGGATTTGGGTCTGGTCGACATTTGGCGACACATGTACTCCACCGGGAGGGATTATAGTTTTTATTCACATGCCCATGGTTCTTACATCAGGTAGGACAGAATTCTGGTGTCCCACTCCCTAATCCCGTCCTCCAAGAATGCGGTCTACTCTCCCATGCTATTATCCGACCATGCCCCTCTGACCCAGGAGCTCTGTGTTGGAGACACTCCCCCTGTAGTTAGACAGTGGAAATTAGATCCTCTATTGCTTAAGGATGGGGAGTACTGCAAAGGGGTCTCCACAATGATAAAATAGTTTTTGGTATTTAATAAAAGCGGGGACACATCTCATGCATCTCGATGGGAAGCCCTGAAGGCCTCCATAAGGGGATACTCGATTTCTTATGCAGTACACAAATCCAAGGGATCCTCTCGAGACTTGTAAAGGCTGAGGACTAAAATTGAGGCCTGTGAGCAGGCACACAAAAATAGACCATCAGCCGCTGTATATGAGGTTCTGCAAAAACTCAAATGGCAATATAACACCTTAAGTAGTGCCAAATTGGAGAGAGCTATCCTGTTGACTCAGGCTGGGCGTATTTTGATGGGGATGGGGGTAAATATATTGCCTGGCAGCTTCGTAAGAAGGAGGGAGATAGGAATGTAGAAAGTATTAAGGACAAGGGGGGCCGTACTCAGGGGGGACACTTCCAGTATTGGGCAAGCATTTGGGTCATTTTATAAACAGCTTTATACATCGCAGGGTTCACCAGACCGACAAGCTCTGGATAGGTTTTTTTCTCTTGCTGCCCTGAAAGTGCTATCTGCAGAGCAGGTGGAGGATCTGGAGGGGCCCCTTACCTGGTCGGAGTTAAGCAGAGCCGTCAGGGAATTAAGGGGAGGTAAGGCTCCAAGCCCGGATGGGCTTCCCGTAGGCTTTTTTAAGTCTTTCCACAATCTGCTTCTCGACCCAATGTATAACATGCAGACAGAGGGTCTGGAAAGGAGTGAGCTGCCCCCCTCCACGTGGTCTGCTATCATAACTGTGCTTCCGAAACCTGAACAGGACCCCCACCTGTTGTACATCCTATAGGCCTATCTCTTTGTTAACCGTGGACTATAAGATTTTGGCCAAAGCTTTGGCAACCAGGCTGGAGGGATTCCTCCCCCATTTAATACACCCAGACCAATTGGGTTTTATAAAAGGGTGGCAAGGGAAATTTAACATTAGACGTACCCTTAACATCATTCACAGGTGGCGGTCCAGAGCTAACACACATGGTGCTGCTGTGCTTGCCATAGACGCTGAAAAGGCATTTGACAGCGTGGAGTGGGGGTACCTCTTCAACACGCTCAGCTGGTTTGGGTTTGGTCCCCAATTTAGATCCTGGATATGAACGCTATATAGCTGGCTGTGTGCACAGATAGCTGTTAATGGAGCTCTTTCTCCGAGTTTTGAGCTGGGATCCTCTTTCTCCACTCCTGTATGTATTATCCCTGGAGCCTTTGGCATCTAGGATTGGGGTGAACACCAGAATTAGGGTTTTTTGGGGGAGGGAGCACAAAATGACTCTATATGCCGATGACCTTCTGTTATTCTTGCAATCCCCATCTAGTGACCTGCCGGAAGTGCTCTGTGTTATGGGAGAATATGGAGGTTTATCGGGCCACAAAGTTAACTGGACCAAGAGAGAAGTTCTCCCAGTGGGGCGATTGAATAGAGCTGATTTGATTGCTAACCTGGGCGCACTTCAAATGGTGGAAAGGCTGAAATACCCTGGTGTCCAAATCTCAGTACATTCCCATAAACTCTATGTACTAAACTATAAACCACTCTTGCAAAAAATCTGAGGGGACTGTGATAGATGGACCGGATTGCCACTTTCACTAATTGGGTGGGTAGGGGTGGTGAAAATGATGATTCTTCCAAGGTGCTTATACTTATACCAGGTCCTGCCCATCTCCCTCCCCAAATTGCACTTCTGACAGGTCAATGCAATCTTACACAAGTTCCTGTGGAGGGGTAAGCCGGCCAGTATTAAGAGAACTACTTTGTCAATGCCGCTCACTGAGGGCGGGTTGGGTCTCCCAAACTTCTGTTGGTATTACTTGGTGGCTCAACTTGCTTTTGTAAAGGTTGCAGGTGGATCAGAGGCTCTATCATGGGTTACCCTGGAGGAGGAGCAGCTTCGCACCCCTATGGTGGAGGGACTTCTTGTTGGTGTATTGTGGCCATCTAGAGAGCTCACTGTCAGTAACCCATTTATGGAGTCAACACTTAGGGCTTGGGTCAGAGCACATGAACTGGGCAGATTTGGGGTGGCTCTCTCCCCCAATACAGATTTGGTAGAAGCACTGAAACTCAGAGGTCCATGCACAATATCTTTAATTCAGAGGCTGCTGCCATGGAGGAAACTGGGGTTGAGGGTGGTAAGTCAGCTTTATGAGGGTGGTGCATTTTTAACTTTCCCTTTTGTGTGTAGGAGATGGGGTATCCTACCAGCTGACTTCTTCATATACCTAAGAATCAGGAATAGATTGGGTACCACACTGGATGCTGAACATGGATGGGGGGCTGCTTCCCCATTTGAGGAGAAACTTCTTTGCCCCCAACCGCTATCTAAGCCCTTAGCTATATTTTATAAACTTGTATCGGATGGTGGAAAGGAGCGATTGGATAAGATCTGAAAGGCCTGGCAATCCGATATAAATCTAGATTACAGTGGAAAAGTGTGGGGGTGTGCAACCTGCCACTTCAATACATGTTCAAGAAGCAATAAATTGAGGCAGGTCCAATATAACTTTATGCACCGGTCATACTATACCCCAGCACGCTTGCATGCTATGGACCCGTCCAAGCCGGACATTTGCCCTAAGTGTTTAGTCACTTCAGGGGCCTTCCTTCACCTAGCATTAACCTGCCCTAAAGTTGCTTCTTTTTGGATAGAAATGCATCAATTGATGAAAGGAGTGACGGGCTGTTCACTTCCGTGTAGCCCACTGGAATTGCTGTTGGGTGCAGACCCACAGTGGCCCAAAGATAGGATCACTGAAGCACTATGGTCTCAGGCATTAATCAACGCTAGGAAAACCATTGCTCAGTCCTGTATGTCCTCTTCTCCTCCTACGGTCCAACACTGGACTAATAATTTATGCTTAAGTATGAAGTTGGAAAGGGTGCAGTGGAATGCCATGGGTAAGGGAGAGTTTTGAACTAACCTGGAGGCCGCTGCAATGTGCCATTCAGGAGGATAGATTCCTTATATAGTGCCGCAATGGGGAGAAAATCAACAAGGGGCCAAATTTCGGCTGGTGGGATTCTCACCCTTAACAAGATAGGTGGCAACCTGCCGGGGTATGGGCTTACCTTGACATATATATCTTTTTATGTTGACATGTATATCTTTTTCTGATGACACACATGCTCACTGAAGGCTTGTCAGTGATTATGTACAAGCACGGCTTACAGAACGTTGATATGGGAAGGTACTGCATGGGATTGTACTGCATGATTCTGTATACTGTATGAATTGTGCACATTGTAACTATCAGTGACATCCAATCATTTAAATAAAATATTTTGGAAAAAAAAAGGTAGGAGGCTTGTTTAGAGTTAGTGAGGAAGAGCATTTTTTTTTCCATATATACTTTATTGCTTTTCACTTTTCTCCCCTCCCTCCCCCGAGGCCATGGCATACACATGCGTGTGCACATGTGGAGGTGCACGCACATGCCAGGATTCAGTGGCCTCTTCTGCCCCTCTCCTGACTTGTGTCACCGCTTCATGCCGCCTACACGCCCACCGGACCTCCACCCAGTGAGAGCGGGACTATGGATGAGCGGGCAGCCACCCCTTTGGAGGGGGGAAAGCCACACTCAATCCTGCTCCAACCCTCCCCCCAGCTGACTCCCCAGTGACCCGAGGTCATTCCCGAACCCAGGTCGCTGGTGTAGCACGAGGTAAGGTGTCAGCACCTCAGCCCTCTGCACCACCAGGCCAGCACAGGAAGAGAATTTTTAAAGATTGTGTCAGAGGAGAGGGTACTGACTTAAATATAAAATCAGAACCAAAACCAGGGGTGATCTGGCAAAACCTGCACCTCTCCTGATTTACCCATTTCTAATTTTGCTAATAAACCTGTATTCCACTTTTGAAGAAGAAATTTGTGAAGTGCATAGGCCAGATTTTCAAAAGGCCCGCTGGTGCATTTCACTGCAACTGCACCAGAAATGGTGCTGCTATCGGACCACCTCAGAAGAGGTCTAACATTATCCAAACTTTGAATGCAGTTTGCATCAAAAAGTGACCCATGCATCACTGCTCTGACACAAGGTGCTGCAAATCCTGGAAACAGTCATAAAAACTTGAGACCTTTTAAAAACAGGGCTCTCAGTTTTGACACAGTTTGGTAGACGCTGACACAGGCAGTGCGTCAGCATCTGCCATGGTTAAATACCAGCTCCATGTGTCTAAAATCAAAATGCAAAAGTTGAAGAGGGCTCATTACCTCTGATGGGTTAATTTCTAAACATTCCTTTCACTGCAGTGTTTTCCTCTTCGTAAAGCTTATCGGAAATGCAGGGATAGTTTCCGTACAAACTAACATCAGACTCTTGGCAGAGCCACCAGCTGGCTACTGAACAATATGTTACTGGAACACGTTCAAATTTCCCGTGAAAGCCATTCATCAACATGACAGGCTTGTGAAGTGTTCAGAGCTACATTCTGCAGCCATCAATGGGAATCTGATTAGGTCATCAAAGAGTGTCGTTCTGCGTAGCCACTATTGACTTTGGAGGCTTGACCTATAAGCATTCCAGGTCCCTTTCACGCTCTACTTGCACAGTCACAACTGAGAGGGTGGATCTCCAATGCAAACACATCTGACAGCACTATTGCAAAAAAACAAAATAATCAAAGATATCCCCTCCTCTCTCAGCAACTGTCTTCATAGCACAGAAATTAAAACTCACCACCACACACTAATACACATTTGTACAATGCAGTGATAGTCTAAACTAGAAGCTATACAGTTAAAACACTAATAAAAGCAACACATATTCAACTGTGGCATCACTCTCACAGCAGCACTGCACGCTGAGCCTGAATAGAGTCTCTCCTGTCTGCATTATGGGTACGGCAGCTAGAACCACCTGCAGGAGCAGGGAGAAAAGGAGAAAAAAACGGGAGCAAATTGGATACAAAAATGTAAAACTGGTTGTAGGACAAAAGGGTTATCTTAAATGCAAATTGAAAATAGCACATAAAGGCTTTATATGCGATCTATATTGTTCTAAGGTGTTTGTTATGCCGGATCACAACTTGTTGATATCCTGACTGAGTAGGCTGGGACTGTCTGTTAATGTCTGTAAGTGGTTTACGCATTATTTGTCAGGGAGAGAACAAAGGGTCAAACTTGGTGATACTTTTTCAACATATCGAACTATTGATTTGTGGGTTATGCAGGGGTCAGTCTTGGGCCCCTTAAACTTTAGCATTTTTTTACCAAAGTACCCAAAGAATGTCATGAATTTCTCTTCTTTATTATGACAGTGCTGTCATCTACACAGAGAATAGTTATAGTTTGCCAGCTCTAACGGATTGCCTCCAGGATGACTTCAATTGAGTACAGCAATGGTTTATAAATCAAACATTAATTATGAATACTAAAAAACAAACAAAAGCCAAGTTCTTTGGTAATAATAAGAAACTGAAGGATTCTAGAGACTTTAACTTGGCCATTCTTCCTGGTGATTTGCTAGAGCAGGTGAGCGTTTTTAAATATCTGAGTGTGTACTTTGACAGTGAACTGTTCTATGCTACTCATGTGTGCCACTTAGCTCCAACAGTGAATTTATGACTCAGTTTTCTTATATGTGACTTCAGGTCATTGTATCCAGGGTCACACCCCGTCCTGGTGACTGGACAGGGCCCACCTGGTTGAGGGGACTGGGTTCGTTCTTTTTCCTGTGGTGGGGGGGTCGTCCCAGAACAAATAATAAATAGCATTGTGCCTCCACCCAAAGAGAATAAGTGGGCCAGAAGTTGTGTGCAATATCACCCCCTCGGATGCAGTACCTACTCAACTCCCTACACTAGAATGGACCACCCACTATAACTTCACCAATAAACACTTTGGTCAGGTTATACAAACTCGACGCACATACTGGAGTAAAATTCAACAAACTGACAGAGCTTTTATTTAGGAACACAGGCATAGAAACTGGAAGAAAAAGAGGGGTTAGATAATTGCAAGTCATCTTCAACACTCCCACCCTACAGCAATGCCCCCTCGGAGCCACTGTACTGTGGACCACTGCCACTTTCTCAGATTCCACACAATCTATAAAGCACCTGCCTACTCACAGGGCACAAAGAGAAGAATTATACTACAGAGGGTGTGGTAACTTCAGTGGTACCAGCAGTAAAACTACAGTTTCAAGTATGACACAATTGCCAATGACTCTGGCTACCCAGGAATTATACTAGAGTCCTGTTGCAGGCCTGGTAGCTATGTTGCCTGGGTTCTTGATATAATTAACCCCCCAACTGGCCATAGTGTGTTAGCACAATTTAAAGAACTTGAAATCCAACAGGAAAATGATGGAAACACAACTGTAATCCAGAAGCAGTAATGGCAGTCCAACATTGGAAAAGTACAAAGGCCTCAACCAGCAATGTCAGCACTCACATGACCAACAGATGCAGCTGTTCAGTTGAGGCAGGGGACAGCACACAGCAACAGGGTAAGCAGCAGTCAGGAACAGGGCCCAGTGACCTGAGGCTGAAGCACTTCTGATTTCCTCAGATATTATGTAGCAGCACAGCCCTTCAGGCTCACACCTCTCAGGATATAGCCCTACTAGCTCAGCTCTCGTGATACAGGAGTGCTACTCAGCAGCTTCCTAGTTCCCAAGAAGCCCAGACCCCAGGAGTGACCACCACAGTCTGACTTCCCTCCAGATTGAGAGTACCTATGTACTCAAGACACATGCCCTGTGGCTCCCCGTTCCCCGATCCACCCTATTAGATAAGGGCTAGCAGGCCCATTAGAGCAATAAAAAAGTGCTGTGCTCAGGACCAGGGTAAGGTGCAAGTGCAGGCTAACAAACCTAACTAAAGAGTTTGAAATAGACAAAAATGCACTCGCACTCCAGAGCCAGGAGCGAGGCGTGTGTCCTCCAGTGAAGGAAACTCACCACAACTGGTGAGTTTCCTTCATTGGAGGACACACTCCTGGCTCTGGAGTGTGAGAACATTTTAGTCTATTTCAAGCTAACAGGCCCATTTCCTGGCTCTGGAGCAACCTGGGTAAGGATGCAGATCTCGGTCTCTACTTGGTACAGCTCAGCAGCTTTGATATGCAGCAGTGGCCACAGGCTCAAACTCTCAGCAATTTTTTCTCACAACTCATTGTCTTACACAGTCTTTCACCAATGTAAGCCCAGGATAAGGCTCACAGCAAGTTTACTGAATGAACCCTGCTGAGGGCTTGCGGGATTGTTGGCCTGGCTATGCCTCTCACTTGGTCTCACCAGCTGCAGGTCTGTACAACCTCAGTGTCCCTCTCCGATTACTATGAGCTCCTCAAGAGCTCAGAAACTTCTTTTTCTGATTGAATTTCCCACTGGACAGGCAGAGCTGTCCATCAGTCCTTCTACTCTGTCCTGCCCTTTGAATGGCTCCTTAAGCCCTCCAGTCCATTTGGAAGGGTCATTATTGCATTATCCCGCCACAATCCCTTGCTGTGGTTGCTATGGCTTTCTAGCCCTCTGATTGGATTGTTGGCAGGGCTGGGGGTCATCAAAATAGCCACAGCCATCTCTGATGGAGCCTGATGCTCCAAGCATCTTTACTTTAGTTTTATTTTTGTACCCCCTAAATTGTGTGCTGGCCCAGGCTGTTGTTGCAGATTGCTTTGGTTGTCATCCAGTTCCTTTGTCAGGGGCAGAAGTACAGTGGGTTGCAGTCATACATGCTAGTAGGATGAGAAGAGTGGGAGCTCTAGGGAAGAGCCCCAGGAACACGCGATCCCACTCAAAGAAGAGGGTGGCATCCTGGCCACTACCCAGTCCCCTCTGCCAGGGTTGCAGGACCAGAACTTGAAGATCACAGCAGCAGAAGAGGACGGGCACAGGAGGTGCTGATATTTCGCATGACTGTATCTCTCTCTCTCTCTCACACACCACACGTGTGGTTGAGCAAGAGACAAGAGACCATGGCAAACTTCCGCAGCAGTTGGGAGGGTGGCATCAAAGGCAATCCAGGTAAGCCCCCGTCAGAGTTGGAGGTTACATATAGAAATAGATAAATCCTTACCACATTGACTAGAACATTGGCAGTTACTAATTATATTTGGTCCATTATTGGTAACAGATTGGTGGCCTACATGGGTGGTACTTCAAAGAATTTGCTGTTGATGGTGTGTACAGCTCTGAACAAGGCTTGTAGATTGACACTTGACAGAGATTTGTATACCCATAATTGTAATCTCTAAGCTTCTACTGCATGGCTGCCTCAGAGACCTACATCTACAACACTGCACAGGCCTTTTGGCTACAAATATCCTCATGAATTGTACTTCAGCTAATTTGATTGACATCGTAAGTGTAACCCCTGGGTGGCACTATCCCAAGGGCTACTATCCCTGCCTGTTTACTACGGACAGGTTGAGAGGCCTAGGTCCTATGGCGTGTGCCCCCACCCAGAGGTCAGGGTTTATAGTGGTTAGACTAGCTTGGTCACAACCCTCTAGGACACTGAGACCCCCTTTTATTCCCTCTAGTGGCTCACACAGTACACCGGAGTTACAGCCCCAATACCCCACGTATACACACTGTTCACTCATATAGATACCACTTACCCTTGAGACTGATTCTGCAGCACATCTCTGAAGACCCCCTGTAAAATAAAGTTAAACAACATACACAGCAAAACACAATACTGTTTCCATAAGTACCAACACCACAGACAGTATATAGTATAACAATAACGAATCTGATTTATTTAGGGGTCAGTAACATGGGAGGGGGAAATCAGGTTAATTGGTGGCATTAAATCACAGTACTGTGCACACATACAGGGTCTGAAAAGTTACACTCTGGGTACCCAGGTTTGGGGGGGGCTAGCCAGGTCCGTTGCTCGGGGTTGGCCGACAGGTGCAGATGGATAGGGCCCTGTAGAAGAAAATATATGCACAACACCCAATTGTAGTCCAGAGCCGGAGGGCTCAGTCCATGAAACAGTGAAACAACAAGAATTAGATGACACACTTGTGATTGAAAAACAAGCTGCAGGGGAATACCCTGATTTGTACTCACAACACCCAAGCTGAGGATCGGATGGAGAATGTCCCTCTGGATTGCCAGAAGAGTAGGGCATGAGGACAAGGTCCTTGTGACTGGACCCCACTGCAGTTGATAGCAAACGGATGTAGTCCGAATTAAGCTGGGGTTTACTTCCAGCTTCAGCACACAATTCACGGTACAGGGGATTTGAAATAGCGATTCCCCACAAGCACTACACACATTTATATGTAAAAGGAAAGTACTATACCAGGCAGGCTGCTCCTCGATCCCGATCGCAATTACTGCAAAATACCCGGGAGCACACACAGCAGCTTCAGTTCCTGACAGACCGAGTGCGATTCAGCAATTTCTCCAGTCTTCTACGGGGTGAGCCTGGTTTCCACACTTCTAGTGCTTCTTTCTCCTCACAACTCGGATTCAGTCCAAACTGGCACTCACAAAGGCTGCAAACCGGAACTCAGGGCCTCACACATGTTTCCCACGCAAAACTATACACCGCAGAAGCACACAGCTCCTTCTCTCTTCACTGGCACAACTGATCTGATCTTTCCAGTCACAGAGCAGGGCATTTCCTTTAGCTCCACACTATTCTGTTGGCTGATTCAGCTGTCACTCACAATAAGACTCCCTCTGTTGGTAGAAAATGGTGCCAAGGTCAAAACTACATTTCCCAGAGTCAAAACCCATATAATCCCCTTGTGGCTGGCTTAAATTAAAAGTCCAAGTTCTGATTCATCCACAGGCTCCATTTTAGGGCTCCCTTAAACCAATTGGCCCAGCACAGCAGTTTAGGTCCAAAATGGAGAGGTAACACACACAGAGAGTCCAAGCTGCAATAAAGGCAGGTTAGACAAACTACAATTTTGCTAATGCTTTAAATGATTACAGGCAAACAGTTACAGCTTTCAGATGGGCTCCCTTTGCACCGTCAGTGACCGCAAAATGGAGCGATTACTCCGCAGCTCGGGCAGGATTCGAGCATTAAATACTCAGTCCCCCCGTACAAACTAATTAAGTCTGCAAGCAGACAGCTCTTAAAGAAACAGTACGTGGAGGTTCAAATAGCACTCACTTGCAACCACAGTTAAGCAGCTCAGATGCCGAACACTACCCAAGCTTGGAGCATTCAGGCAAGCTCCTGGCAGACTTTGGGAACCCCCATTTGCAGGGGGGTTACATAAGGGTAAATGATAATCTGCATATAACAAGAGCAGTTGCAAATGATAATATGGTGCCCACTAAGAGGAATATCTTGACAAGCAGAGTGTCATTGTCTTTCTGAGCTGCCAGGGACTGGAATAACCTTGTGCCCATTGTTTTGGGAGGCAGGTCTTCCCTCTCCTTTAAAGCACAACTAAAGAGTTATTTACTCAGCCAGCAAAGTCGTAACTGTATTAAATAATACTTGCACATATACTACTTTGTAAAAACTGTACTACAATTCTTAAAATAACAATGTACTTTCTACAAATGTTGTATGTTTTAGTTATATATTGTACATAATTAAATAGACTGTGGGCATGATTGTAAATTAAGTTTCCTGTCCATACACTCACTTCTTTAGGAAAGATCTATAAATTGGGCCCCCTACGATCTCCACAAGCTCCTGACCCCTGTTTTCCATGTTGAACCACTCGGTCCCAGGAACAGGGTCTGCTTCAGGTCCTCCACCTTGCCTTAAATCCTGCGGAATAATAGTAAGTGGTAATCTTACATTAGCCTTCATCAATGCAATGTGTCCCCTTCCCTACAGGAGAACCCTCCTTCAGAGATATTCCTGGTGCTTTTGTTATTGTTTTTCTTTGTGCATTGTAAGATTCTACCACTGTATCCTCCCAGGTTGTGCCTGAAAATGGGCAAATGTACAGTATGCCTAGCGCACTTTACACAATCAACAAAAACTAAATAAAAAAATAAATACCTCTCCCCCATTATATGACTCTGAACACACCACAACACTGACTGTGCGGATTCAGTGGGCTTTAAGACTTAGTAACGCATGGGGAATAACCATTTAAATACATAAATAGCGGTTAAAATGTGTTTAGAGGTCTGGGATGCTTAGCAATCTTAGGCAATACCTCCTGATTGTTTATACAAGTGACATTGTTCAAGGATACCATTTTATGTATGTGCACACATGCTGTGTCCTCACAAGACTATATGGTATAAAGCATAAGAGTTTGGACCAAGAGGGTCTTCTGAAGCAGGGAATTGACATCTGGTGCCTACATCCCCAGATTTTGAAGACACCTTCAGTGACTATTTACCTGAGGAATGCTGGATGACTGAGCTCCAGTTGGGAGTGAGGAGCTAAGAAGCAGGTGTGGTTGTCAGGGCACCTTTCAAACAGCGTTCGAGAAATGGACTACTGTCAGCTGTCCACTGCCTTGGGTCGCTGAGTTTGGATCAGGATGGTCATCTTTAGTAGGGCACTGACATCTCGTGCCTGCGTCCCTGGATTTCAAAGACACTTTCGGTGACCATTTCATTGAGGTGTGCTGGTTGACTGAGCTCCAATCAGGAGCCTGTCTAACTAACAATATCAATAAGATCTATGCCCATTAGTCATTGCTGCTCCAATCATGGGCTGGTGTGGAATATGTGCAGGGTGTCTTTATAGTATTTAAGAGCATACGCCTAGTGATAGCCACTGCAATCCTCAAGCTAAAGGGCTGTGCTTAAGGGTGACACACTGGGGGTGACAGCATGGGGAGGCAGTCAGCAGGAGATGCTGCACTCCTGGTAAGCCATCCTTGACCACACTACATTTTCAGTTTAAGTTTTAAGTATATTGAAATCTTAAAGGTAATAGGTAAAAGGGTAGACTAAAGCAGTGAATAGGAGCAACACTCTATCTAGGATAGGTGTTCATACTGTGCCGTGCCTACCTATCTAGAGTAGGTGTTCAAGAGGAATAACAAATGACAGAAGGAGAAAAACTAGAAACACCCTATTAGAGGTGTAACCCCCCCCAAATTGTTGGGGCTTACCTTGAAGTGTATCCCTGGGCTTCTCTGATGCCCACTACCTGGCTGACACCCAGTAAAGAAGGTAAATCCATGTACCATGATGCAGTGCAGCTGTCCTGCATGAGTGCACACTGCCATGCTGCCGCACTGTCCCTTTAAGAGTTTATCCTGTCTATAGTGTGGATAGCCTGGGCTGAGTCCAAGTGAAACGAAGCTCGCGGTCAACCAGGCAGGACCCTGATAGTCTCCACTCTGCAGTCAATTAATAAAGCAGAGGGAGCTCTGTTATAATCTGTAAATGTTTATTTCTAGAACAGTACTGCTGTCTTTTAAAATTAACTTAAATGTGGACTGTTTACTTCTTCGGCATGGAAGCCACCATGTTTGGACTGGGACCTTGCTTGTGAACCAATTGGAACCAAGGGGTCCTCATGTAATCCTCATTATAGTGACTTATGGGAGAAACTGTGGACTTTTCTTCTTGGCGCCTATTTTAACCAATCAGTGCTCCGGGACAGTGACTGACAGTTTGGGGCAGCCAACCAGAATACAGGAATCCCAGAGTTAGTGTAGGACTGTGTTTGAACAGAGAGGAGATCAGCTCGAGCTCTTGTAGACATGAGAGCCTATGTGGCTTGCTGAGAGAAATGCAGGGAAAAGGCCTGCTTTGCCTCCTTGTGAGGGACTTGGTATCTTGAATGGATCACTAGCCTGGGACTACCTCAAAGCAGAGGGTGAACATCTTTTCTGCTGCCAAGGCTGAGAAAGAGAATGTTTTCTGGAGAAAGTGTATTTTGCTGGACTGTCTCAGAGAGTGAGGAACTGCTGTAAGAAAATTGCCTCAGGGACTCCTGCGGGTAAAGTGGAGCCTGCAAATGCTGAAATTATCTCCTGCCACGCTTTCCAGAAAAGGGGTAGACCAGAGATATTTTCCAGCTTACAGTGAACAGATTCCTGAAGTGAGTAAGCTGTATGTGCCATTTGAACTATGCCCAAGACTGAACTGCATGTGCTGGGCCTGTGTTAGTGAAGGCCCTAGAGACTGTTGCTGCAAATCTCCAGACATCCTGGCTAAAGATCAGCTCAGGGTGTCAGCCCCTGCAGAGAAGAATCGCAGGTTGTGGCCACCTTGTGGGCAAGGCCGTGAAGCAGAGGTTAGTGAGTCATGTTGGCCCTGGTCCCCATGTTCCTGACTGGCAAGAAAGGATCCAGCCTGACTACAGCCATCGGTTCTACTGGTCCTGGTATCAAGAGTAACCTCAGAGTCTCAACCCTGCAACAAGATTTAAAGTGTTTGTTATTTGATTTGCCTTCTAAGTTCATATTGGTTTCTACTTTTGATTGCCAGCCATTCGGCTGTGGATTACAATTGCCTTGCTGTTTAAAACTGTTTCTTCTAACCAAAGCAAGTTTCCTTTATTTAAGGGCCCCAACCAGCTGCAACACCAGCTTACCTGCGGCAACGACGCAGGTCTGCACCTAATTCCAAACTGGGTACCCAGCAGCTAAAAGAACTATCTTATACAGGTCTAAATGCAAGGTTTATTTGTCTAATGCATATCAACTACTTACTACAATTTTTCATCTAAATTCACACCCCCTCCCTTGCTCAATTCCCCTAAATAAACCTGATTCACTGTTTGAAGTTTAATCTGGCCCATAAGCATATTATTACTCAGCGTCAAGTTACTGTGTTAGCCAAAAGGTATACTGTCATTACTGAAAACTGTTCTTTGCAGGTACTCGGGTATGTTCTCAGAAGCCAGAACCCTGATGGTAAGTGTGGTGTCTGTGAGCATATTATTAGCGCTCGCCAATAATTGTACTCTGAATGCCAGATACAATGTTCGTGAAACTTTATGTGTAAGGTCACTAGCTGGGGCTGTGGGTAGGTACAACTTCCCAGAGGGTTGTACTAGCTTAAGATCTAACCCACTTAAACATTAACCTGGATGGAGGCACCATAATTGTAGTTTTACTGTTGGGCAGGAATCCCCAGTAACTGTTAAATCCAAACCCAGGCCCCTCAATCTGAAGTCAGGGAAGCAGGCAGGGGTAGTAGCCCATTGGGAAGTGGCACCCAGGTTACAGAGGTGAAAGTGTATAAGGGTCAGGTGGGAGGTAAAGGGTAGGTGAAGCAGTAGTAGTAACACATTTTATTCAATGATATGAATAAGGTAATTCCCATTGAGCTAATGCTCATTTACAAGGCATCCCCTTTTGCATACACCTGGTTAAAAAGGAAAAGATGCTATAAAATTCACAGGAACTGGCAGTATAATAAATTATCAATCTTAAAAATAATTATGTGAGGAAACAATATATATACAGAAGAAGATAAGTTCTACTTCATTATATACAACAGGCGATACACATATGCATCAAAGCATTGTAGTTTAACCAATTCCAGTACTGGGACAACATGTATGTGGCAGGGCAGCCTGTAGGCCAAACCAATCTTTAATTTTCTTCCATGACAGTGGATTATTTTGCAACCTCAAATTTCTTGGAATGTTATTCCAACTTTAGAGGCCTAAATAATAAAAAAAGAGGATCTCACTATATTTGTTTATTTAAATGGAACATTAAATTCAATACTGCTAGAAGATCGTAGTCCAACCTTGGGAACTTTCAAAAATACATGATCACATATATAGTAAGGAACTAACCTCTTATAACATTTAAACATTCTTCCTGCTATAAGTAGTTGTCTTCTCAGTCCCCA
The DNA here is from genome assembly GCA_016271365.2 of Neoceratodus forsteri. Lineage (NCBI taxonomy): Eukaryota > Metazoa > Chordata > Ceratodontiformes > Ceratodontidae > Neoceratodus > Neoceratodus forsteri. The sequence continues at coordinate 1,360,696,717 of CM057455.1, read as the reverse complement.
ATGTGGCCAGTTCAGTTATTTATACATAATACAATGATGTGTACACCACAGGGCATCAAGAATGAACCTAGCAATGCAATTGTGCAAAATATCAGCCTTAGCAAGGTCCGACTCCGTAGCCCTGCCATACCGAACATCTCCATAATCAAAAATAGGAACAATCATTGAGTTAACCACTTTAAGTCAAGAATGTAATATTAGTTCTTCCCTCATTTTATATTGGTCACCAATTTTTTGTCCCAAGATGTTGGTCTGACTAGTAATATATTTGTTCCATTTGCACTGATTATCCACCCAAATTCCAAGATATTTATATGCCTCAACTTGCTGCAAGTTAATCCATAGGGAATTGTAGCAACAATCTGTCTGGGGTAAGTGTACAAGGGGCACAACATAGAACAAAAGAGAAAAAGTAGTAACAGCCTATCAGGGGTAGGGGTACAGATGAATTTGCAAATATCACAGGGAAGTGAAGGAATTGAGAATGCTGGGAATGGTGCAGTGCAGTGACTGTGGGGCAGCAGTTTTCAGAGAGGCTTTCTAGAGACTGCAGTGCTGCCCCATTTGCAACCTCTTCTCTGGGTTCGGGGAAGAGGTTGCAAGACTTTAGGATGAGTTGGCTGGAATGCAAGCAACCTCTTCCCCCACCCAGGAGCCATCAAGTCTGACACCATTATCTCAGAGAGTGCCTAGGAGGAGGAGCGGATGGACTATGGTGGGCTCTGAAAGGCTGAAGGTGGTGGGTCAGAGGAACATTCTTCAACAGTACCACTATGTAATTCCTATGCTACTATGGCAGGGGGGACTGCAGGGAGGAGGCACCCATTGTAGGGACTGGGGAGGATGTGGGAGTCCTCCATAGTGAAGACTCCAAGAAGGGTGGTAGAGAACCCCAGAGGAGGAGGAGGAAGAAGCAACTTCTGGTGGGGGACTCGATTGTAAGGGAGATAAATCTGGGAACAGGAAAAAATGGGGGAGAGGGAGGTAAGGTCCTTATGTGGCACCACAGCCCAGAGGGATGTGAAGCAAATTCAAAGGATCACTAGGGCAGCAGGAAGGGAAGCAAAGCTGGATGTCACTGTCCACCTTGCGAACAATGAATTGGCTAGGGACAGGGCTGGGATAGTACAGGAAGAGTTCATGGAGCTGGGGAGAGATCTTAAACAGGGAACACATTCAGTGGCTTTCACAGAGGTGCTGCCTGTCTATGACGGGGGAAGAAGAGGGATCTCAGCACCAGGATCTTCAACTCATGGTTGAGGGAGTGATGCAGAGAGGAGGGGTTCAGCTACATTGGGGACTGGGGTTCAACCTGGAGGGATAAAGGCCTCACAGCGGCAATGGCCTGCATCCATCTGGGAGGGGAACTGCAGTCCTCAGTGGATAGTTTAAATATTACTTTGATGTACATTTAGACTAGCCGAGGGGAGAGGTGGTAGAAATCTGGGACACAACAACTGGCACCCCCATAAGCTAAAGTAGGTAGTAGAGAGAACCTGAGGGGACAGAAGTACCTCAGGGTGTAAATTAATAAAGGAAGCAGGGTAGTAGGAATGAATGGAGTGGAAATGGGAGCAGTAAAAATGGGGGGAAGGATAGAGGTTTAAAAAGGAAGAAAGATGGGGGAAAATCAGTGTTAAAATCTGGAAGGCCATGTGTGCAAATGCTACAGGTCTAATGAACACAATTCCAGACCTAGAAACCATCATGGCAAGAAGTCAACCTGGATATTGTGGCCATTACTGAATCATGGTGCAGTAAAAACTATGACTGGAGCATGGCCATACCAGGCTATACTCTGTTTAGGAAGGATAGGGGTGGGAAGAAAAGGAGAGCTCTGGTGCTTTATGTGAAGGAAAGCATAAAAGCAATGGAGACACAAGGTACTGCGGCTACCCTGGAGAAGTGGAACAGAGCCAACGTTCACACTGCTGTGATCTACAGACCTCCATCATAGGAGGAGGAGATAGACAGGGTACTGGTGGAAGTCACTGGCAAGATGGCAAAGGGTAAGATGCTGCTAGTGGTGTACTTTAGTCTGCAGGATGTATGGAGCTTCCCATCTGCAGCTTCAACTAGAAGCAGGGACATCCTGGACTCCCTGCGGGGGAGGGGGCATTCCTCAGGCAACTAGTCAGCAACCCCACTTGTGATGGAACAATACTGGACCTGGTACTCACTAATGGGGACAGTGTTGCAGATGTCAAGCTGGGAGGCCACCTGGGGACCTGTGATCACTGTACAGTGTGGTTTAATATAAGGATGGCTATGGAACCAAATTACACAAGGGCATGGATCCTGGACTTCAGGAGGTCATATTTTATAAAGATGGGTGAATGTCCCCAGGGATGACCTGGCAGTGGGGATGACATGTGTGGGGTGGAGGAACAGTGGGAAAATCTAACAGGGGGCACAGTGAAGGTAAAAAATATTTGTGTCAAACAAGTGACTAAGAGGAACAAGAGATCGCTATGGTTCACGAAAGAGATGGCTGCAAATGTAAGGGATAAAAGGGTGGCACTAATAAGATATAAGGAGATACAGAGAGAGGAGGCTAGGGAGGTGTATCAGGAGAAAGAGAGAGAAGCAGGGAAAGTAGTAAGGAATGTGAAGGCACAAACTGAAGAGAGAACAGCCCAAGTGGTAATGAAAGGGGACAAGGCATTTTTTAGGTATATAAGTGAAAAGACGATGACCAGGGGGAAGCATTGTAAGGTTAAGCAGGGATGGGGTCAGTGCGGAGGGAGAGCAGACATTCTGAACAAATATTTTTGTTCAGTGTTCACACTGGAAGGAGAAGGGGAAGGGCCACAAAAAGAGGAAGGAAGGAAGGAAGGAAGGAAGGAAGGACAGACAGTGGACATCAGTCTATTTTCAGAAGAGAGAGAGTCCTAAGGGGACTTACAAATCTGAAAATGGAAAAAGCAATGGGACCAGACGGGGTTCATCCTAGGATACTAAGAGTACTAAGGAAGGTACTGGCTGCACCTCTGACAGTCCTATTATTTAACAAGTCACTGGAAACAAGAGTGTTTCCAGGGTACTGGAGGAGGGCAGATGTAGTCCCACTTCACATAAGTAGTAGCAAGTAGGAGGCTGGCAACTTTAGGCCAGTCAGCCCGACATTGGTGGTAGGAAAGTTAATGGAATCACTGCTGTAGGAGAGAATAGTGAAATATGTTGAATTAATTGAGTTACAGGACCCAAGAAAGCATGGATTCACAGGTGGGAGGTCACATCACACAAATCTGATAGAGTTCTTTGATTGGGTAACCAAGGAATTAGAGGAGGGTGGAGTACTGGATGTGGCCTACCTAGATTTCAGTACAGCATTCAACACCGTTCCTTACTAGAGACTATTAAGCAAGCTGGGTAGCTTAGGAGTGGGTCCAAAGGTGATAAACTGGGTAAGAAATTGGTTATGGGATAGGCATCAGAGGGTGGTGGTAAACAGAGTTCACTCTGAGGAGGGGAGAGTGACCAGTGTTGTGCCTCAGGGGTCAGTGCTGCAACTGGTCCTCTTTAATATCTTTATCAGACATTGCAGGGGAGCATGAGAGGAAGATCTGCCTCTTTGCAGATGACACCATGATCTGCAATATGGTGGATACTCCAGGGGAAGTGGAAAGAATGAGTAGAGACCTGAGAAAACTTGAGGAGTGGTCAAGGGTTTGGCAGCTGGTTTTGAATGCAAAAAGTGAAAATAATGCACTTGGGGTGCAGACATCCAGCAGTAGATTACAAAATGGGGAGTGTGTTACTGACAACCACCAAGCAAGAAGCCGGCACCTGAGGGTAATAATCTGATGACCTAAAGGTGGGTAGGCAGTGCGACAAGGTCGTTAGGAGGGCTAATAGGATGCTGGAGTGAATATAGACAGGTATCACCAGCAGAAGGAGGAAGTGAGTGCTGCCTCTGTACGGACCACTGGTTACATCGCACCTAGAATACTGTGTACAGTTCTGGAGGCCACATCTGTGGAAGGTCATAGACAGAATGGAGGCGGTCCACTGAATTAATTTACAATGTTTATTGTCTATAATCATAAACTATGTTATGTATGATTTTTATGTGGTTTCATATTTATTGGAATTTATATAATGTATGTAATATCATTTTGCTTTATTTTATTGTACAGGCGCCTTGGTTTTGGAAAGGCGCCTTTTTATAAATTAAAAATCGATTGATTGATTGATTGATATCTGCATTGATATGTTGTAAAATGAATGATGATGATTAAGCACGTTTTTCCTGACTTTTCCACTGTTTGACAAATTGATTGATTTCCCATAGGATGTAATTAATGTATTTTGGGGTGCATTTAAACAGTGTATCTTGGGCTACCACCACTACCTGAGGAAGACCCATGTGACTGGGTCGATACGTAGAGGTGTTAGCCCAGTAACTCAGCCATGCCTTTATAATAATAAATATTTTCAATATTTCTCAGCTTTTTGGTGTGTGTGTGTGTGTGTGTATGCCCAGCTCTGTTTCATGCTATAAGGTGTATTTTCTGCTGGATCACCTTTTAGGGCTGATGTGTGCTTCTCTACTACTGTACCGCTCACATTGCGTTTATTTTTCAGTAGAGCCCAATGAAAACCAAACGTGATTTTGGAGTGCCTCCATCACTTAAGGTATCCTTGGGCACCCCAAATTTTCACATTTGCCAACCGCCATTTTTTTCACCGCTCAGTAAGCGGACAACCGAGCGAGACAGCCCCCCCACCCCAATGGAAGCACAGTAATCTAGAAACACACACTGTGAACACTATTTTCCCTTCACATATTTCAAAACAAGTTAAAAGCTTGCAAAACAGCAAACTACTCAAAGAAAATGTCATGTCCCATGCTCCCCCAAAGACTGGCTGATCAATTGGCTGCCTCAAGTCAGCAGCGCGTCTCCACCTACAGAGAGTGGAAGTTGGGAAACTGCTGTGACCGCTCCCTGGCCCGATTCATCCAATCCATGAACTATTAAAATCTGACCCCTGCTCAAAACCCCAGTTAAAAAAAAGGAGCAGTGAAAGCATGAAGAAGATCAGAAATGTACCTCATTTCACAATATTAGTTGTACTTTTTCCTAACTCCTCAATCAACCTCCATCAATGTTAACTTCTGCCCAGACCTTGCTTTCCTCTCCTGACCGGAACAGCAACATCTTCTGGTCCCAGTATTAAAAGAAACAGGACAAAAATTATTAGTGTCTGAAACGATAATGAAACAAAAGAAAAGCAGAGGGGGTAAACAAAAGTGTTGTAGGATGATGGAAGGGGGTCTGAATGAAGAAACAGAAACAGCCTGCTATGGAGTTAGTAACTACATACAACCAGCTTCTTTTTTTTTTTTTTGTAACTACAGAGTCTCCACTAGGACAAAAGTCTATCATTTTAAAGAAGATGGAGGTACAAAACTTATTTTAAACTAATTTTATTTGCTTTTTTTTTTTACAGTCCTCATTTTCTAAGTGCAATTTTCTAAGCGCACCCATCAGGGTGTGTGGTATTGGGCTATGCCAGACCTTGCAGGGGCTATAAAGCCTTCCACCTGTGGCATCGGGCCTCATTATGCTCCCGGGTGGTCCAGTATAGCCCAATGCTGCCCACGCTGTCGGTTATTATTATTTACCGAGATCCCACTGCCTAAACTTGCTCCAGCCTGTGCTTTTCTAGAGGATTAACATACGGGTTTCAGAACTTATTTAGTCAATTGAGAAGCAGACATTTTTCAGCCCATTTTATAACTTCTCAGTGAAGCACTCCCCTGCCTTTTATAGTTTCAGCCTATTGCTTGTATTAGTTTATTTGCCTATTTAATAATTAGATATTTAAAAAATGTAACTTGCACACTTTTTCAGGGATCAAAATTAAGTTTTGCAGCTGATAGCTGGCAGGGCTTGTGATTAAGAAAATCCACTGGCCTTACAGATATTGGACTGGCCCAACGTTTCTTCCTGCAATTGTGGCTAGCAGAGCTAGTTAAAGGATTATTTCAGCCACTAAATACAAAAACCAGCATTTGGCTAGCAGATCAGTGACAGCTAAAAACATTGTACTGTTCAAGCAGCTCTGCCAATTGATTATATTAGTTGAATTATATTTATTGTTCATATTTGTACGTATGTATTTGCTTATTTTCTCTCACTATGCTTTCCTCTAATTTTGTATTTGGCACTCTAAGCCCTGGAAAGGCACCATATGATAAAAGACTACAGTAATACTTACACTAGTATGAATACTACTGAATCACATAACTAAGATCAGCAAGTAGTCTTCCTTGCCCTGTTGTCACTTAACCCTTCCAAGTCTAGCCCTGATGGTTTGGACCCCAAACTTCTTTAGATCTCTGCACCAGCCATTGCCCTCCCACTCTCTCACCTTCTAAACCTCTCCTTTTCCCTCAGTGCTGTCCCTCAGGCCTGAAAAGTCAACAAGGTTCTGCCCCTGCACAAAGGGTGTGACTCCTCCTCCCCAGGTAACTACCAGCCAATTTCAGCCCCCAACTAAGCTTCAAGAATTCATTGCCTACTCTAGGCTTGCTGACTTCCTTTCCTCCTCAAACTTCTTCTTACTGTTCCAGTCTGATTTTAGGAAGACCTGCCCCACTGTCTCATCCCTGCTGCATGTAACTGATTATATCCTCTCTGCAATGGATCAAGGACACGGTCACATCACCACAGCTATTTTCATTGATCTAGCCAAAGTTTTTGACTTGGTGTCCCACCCACTCCTACTGGATAAGTTGAACTCTGCTGGCCTTTCAGCGTCTGCTGTGGGTTTGTTCAACTCATACCTTACGAACCATCAACAGTCAGTTCAGGTAGGTGGCATTCTGCCCCCCCATCCATGCAGGGGTCCCACAGGGCTCCATCCTGGGGCTGGTCCTATTCTCAATTTTCCTAAATGGCCTCCCCTCTCCCTGTGTCTCTTCACACATCCACATGTATGCGGATGACACGGTCATCTACACATCTGGCCTATCAACCCCAGCTATTGAGGTCCCACTCCAGCACAACTTCCGTAATGTGCTCCACTAGTTCCAAGCCAACCAGCTCAGGGTTAACACCAAGAGGACTGAGTCCATGACCTTAAGCTTGACTTTCCTGTCCATCTTAATGCTGTTCATGTAAAACTTTTCCCCAAATTAGGCACCTTATACTGTAGCAAGGTCTACCTTTCCCTCCAGGTTCATCAGGAGCTGGTAGTCAAAATGGTTCTCCTGGTTTGACGATGGGGATGTGGTCTATGGCACTGCTCCCTGCTCTTCCCTTGCCAGATTGGACACCCTCTGCAATGCCTTCTGTTGCTTCACCACCAACTCTTCACTCCACATTCATCACTGCTCTCTCTATGCTTCCCTTTCTAGCCTGCCTCTACATTTACATCACCATTCCCACTGTACCTCTTTCATTGTCTAATACTGGTTTGACTCATTTCCCTCCTACCTCTCCTCACTCCTTTTCCCTGCCCTCTCCTCTTCTTAGTCTCTGTGCACCAGGGATTCCTGTACCTTCTCTATTTCTCATCCTTACTCATGTGCTGGGAAGCTGCTTTCTTCTATCATCTTTCCTTCCTCTGGAACCTACTCCATGCTTCCCTTCAGCTCACCCCCTCTCTCAATGCCTTTAGATGCCAGCTAAGGTATACTCCTGTTCCCCCTATACTTGTCACTCCCCCTCTTGAACCTTCTGACTCTCCTCTCCCAGCCTCTCCTGTCTCCCCCTCTCAACTATTTCTCCCTAACTGGGCCATCTGTACTTTTGGCCCCCAGTATGCTCTCTAATCTATGAGCTGCATAATCATATGTACTCTAACTTGCTTTGTTTATTGCAACCATGTAAGGAACCCATGTACTGATTTTTAATTCAAAGCTAGATACCATGCTATTGCTAGGTCAAATGGGGGCTCCCCACTTATTATCATTTTGCTTCAACTGCCAATGCATTTTGCAAATGCACTTTGGATGTTTGTAATCACTCTTCATGTCTGCACTCTCTTCCCCCCTCCCACAGGTTGCACCAAGAAACGAACCTTGGCTCAGCACACTTTCGTAGTTACCAGAATGTTAAAGAAAGAAACAAATAAATAAACAAACTAATGAGTTTGTACCTTCTACTACTGTTACTACAATCAAATCAAATTATGTACAACACATAAACTGGTCAGTTTGTACCTTCTACTACTATTCTTGCTACTACTGAATCAAACAAATATGTACAGCAAGTAAACTGGTCAGTTTGTAACTTCTACTATTGTTACTACTACTGACTCAAATAACTGCATACAGTAAATAAACTGGCCATTTTATACTTTCTACAGTGCTACTACTACTACTGAATAAAATTGTGTACAGCAAGTTAACTGGCCAGTTTGTACAGTACCTTCTACGGTGCTACTACACTATAAATCCCAAACTACGTAAAACAAATAAACTGGTCAGTCTGTACTTTATATAGTAGTGCTAGTACTAGCAAAATCCAATAACTATGTACGGCAAGTCAAGTGGTCAGTTTGTACTTTTGGCAGTGCTACTATTACTGAATCAAATAACTATGTACAGCAATTCATCAGGTCAGCTTGTACAGTACCTTCTACAGTACTACTATAACTAAATCAAAAAGTATGTACAGCAAGTAAACAGGTCAGTCTGCACCTTCTCTAGTACTGCTACTACTACCAAATCCAATAACTGTGCACAGCAGGTCACCTGTCAGTTTGTACTTTCTACAGTGCAACTACTACAGTTTAAACAATTACATACAGCAAATCTACTAGTCAGTTGAATTAAATAACTATGCACAGCAAGACAACTGGTCATTTTGTAGCCTCTGCAGTGTTAGTACTACTGAATCAAGTAACCACAGTCTGTACAACAGTCAACTGGTCAGTCTGTACTTTCTATAATGCTAGTACTACTAGTGAATCAAATAACTATGACTAGCAAGTCAGCTGGTCAGTTTGCACCTTTTACAGTGCTACTACTAATACTGAATCAAATAACTATGTAATATTAAGTGCTACTACCACTATAGTAGTCCCTCGTGATAACAAATGAATTAGGGTCAATAGCATGCATTTGTGATAGTACCCCATTCTTTATATCTAGGGATGCTCAAAATACATATAGTACTGTATTGCACTTTGATGAACTAATCTGCACATAACTTCACGCTACGCCTCACACTCAGCACACTTCACAGACTGCCTTTTCTAAAGAAGTACTAGTAGTATTACTAAACAATGTTATACTGTACTGTACAGTAAATTCATGAACAAAAGCTGAATTTTCAACCGTGGCTCCCACCATGCCTTCTGCCTGATAACTTCCCCTGTTGTTTCAAACTCCACTGTTCAAACACACAACAAAAAAGCCAAATTACAGAGATAGACAGCCCATTATCTGATGCGTATTATTACAAAATGCCACTTTGAAGATTTTACAGTTTATGAAGTTTAGGGCTAGGCAAGTGGGGGAGTGTGGGAGTGTGATTTGACACGCCAGCCTAAAAACTGAAAGTCCAACCCCCCCCCCCATCAGCTTGTAGCTCATCTCACTCACTCAACCTAATTAGACTCTACCTTGGAGAAGGGAGGGGGAGAGAGATCATTTTGGTGACCTGAGATTGATACATGCAAGACAAGTCAGGATTGGAACTGTTCAGAACATGATCAGGATTGCGCCGACAGTTGCATGGTGAATGTGAGATTACCAACTATCCTGCAGAAGAGGGGACTGGAGAAGGTTTTAAACTAAATATACACTGTAGTATAAGACTGGAAAATCTATCCAGCTGTGATAGAAATGGTGACAGAAAGGGCTATAACTACTGTAATACTATACTAATAAAATGTACTATTGGGAGCCACTGGAACCATTTGTTATAGCCAGGTTTTCCCAATAGCAGGGTTTGCTATCTGGTTAGTTTGTACCTTCTGCAGTCCTACTACTACTGAATCAAATAACTACAGACAGCGACTCAGCTGGCCGTTTTGTACTTTCTGCAGTGCTACTACTACTACTGAATCAGATAACTATGTACTGCAAGCCAACTGGTCATTTTGTACTTTCTACAGTGCTGCTACAACCAAATCAGAAAACTGTGCACAGGCAGTCAATTGGTCGTTTTGTACTTTCCACAGTGCTGCTACTACTGAATCAAATAACTACATTCAGAAAGTCAGCTGATCATTTTGTACTATCCACAGTGCTACTACTACTAGTAGTACTACTGAATCAAATAACTACATTCAGAAAGTCAGCTGATCATTTTCTACTATGTACAGTGCTACTACCACTAGTACTACTGAATCAAATAACTACATTCCGAAAGCCAGCTGATCATTTTGTACTATCTACAGTGCTACTACTACTGCTAGTGCTACTGAATCAAATAATTACAATCAGAAAGTCAGCTGATCATTTTGTACTATCTACAGTGCTGCTACTACTAGTGCTACTGAATCAAATAACTACACTCAGAAAGTCAGCTGATCATTTTGTACTATCTACAGTGCTACTACTAGTATTAGTACTACTGAATCAAATATCTACATTCAGAAAGTCAGCTGGTCATTTTGTACTCTCTACAGTGCTGCTACTACTACTAGTATTAGTACTACTGAGTCAAATAACTACATACAGCAAGTCAACTAGTCATTTGTACTTTTCACAGTGCTACTACTACTACTAAATCATATAACTACTTCAGCAAGTTAAGTGGTCATTTTGTACCTTCTACAGTGCTACTACCACTGAATCAAATAACTACATACAGCAAATCAACTGGTCATTTTGTACTTTCTGCAGTGCTACTACTACTAATAAATCATATACTGTAACTACTTCAGTAAGTTAAGTGGTCATTTTGTAACTTCTACAGTGCTACTACTACTGAACCAGATAACTACTTACAGCAAATCACCTGGTCATTTTGTACTTTCTAAAGTGCTACTACTACTGAATCAGATAACTTACATTATTTGCAGTGTTACTGCTACTACTGTTGAATCAGATAACTAGCTGAAGATACATTTTGCTATTCCTGGTAGACAGACAGTTTAGGGACAGTTCTGTCTGTCTGTAAAAATACCAGTGGATTTAAGAAATCCACTATCCACATCACACTAATGATACTGGGCATTTAAAATGTAATGGAGGCAGAGTGGAGACAGATAGGCACAGTCAACTATAGTTAGAATTTAAATACAGTATCTAACCTAATTGATAAATTGACACCGGTAAACATGAGACATCAGTAAAAAATCCACTGGGAAAAGGGTTGGAAGTCACAAGTTCTTACCACCAACAATAATGAAACAACATTACCTGCAACAACCATAAGCAAGGTAAGGCAATTTTATTTATATAGTGCCAAATCCCGAGGGCTTTGGGTGCCTTACAATAAATACAATAATTCAGAAGTGCATTACAATAAAATCAATAAAATAACACAGACTCTAAAACAGCAAAAGAAAAATGTTCCTCAGCAATGTTAGGGCTGAAACTTAATATGAACAAGTGAGTCTTTAAAATTCTGTCAGTAAGAACAGGCAGAAACAATGACACTGTTATCTGATGCTCTACCAACTGGCAAAATAACGGACATGACATCACAACTGGGAAGATCACATAATCTGCATGTATTTTAACAGCTGGGATGTCACAGCTCAGCAGTGTCAGTGGCTCAGCAGGTAGCACACTCGCCTCTGAGGCTGGGAGATCAGAAGGCTGTGGGTTCTATCACCACACCAGGCACTTGGGTTAAATCCCAATACTGACACTGTAGTGCAGCATGAGGGGGGTGCTGCACTCCTGAGGTGCCGTGTTTAGGAGGAGACGATAAATTGTTCTGGTGGTAGTTCAGGTGGATGTTAAAGATCCCATGGCACTTCTCGAAAAGAGTAGGGGAAGTTTCCCCGGTGTCCTGGCCAAATTTCCCTCCATTCACTAAAAAATAACACCAACAGCTTAATCTGGTTTAAGGTCAGTTGGCATTCATCTGTATCCCCCTTCCCTGAGTCATGCCTGAAAATAGGCAGAATTTGTCCAGTGCACCTACCTGGTCAACAAAAACTAAATAAAATACATAAATAAAAAGCTCACAGAAACAGTTTATTCCCCAGATTTATTCCCCTATATATGATATAAATATGGGATATTCCATAAGGAATACGATTTTTATTCAGTCTTGAATGTTTCTAACAATAGTAGTAGAACATTTTATTTTTATACCAGTAAAAAGTTGGTCACAATAACACCATTAGGGCAGTCATGCCCTGTTTACAAGGTGGGCCTTTTTATACATACAGTTTCAGTTAAGTATAAAAAAGGAATGATTATAACTGACATACAATACAAACATATAACACATAACACTAGTACAGACGCTGTTGGGTCATATTATGGTGCAGATCTGATAGAACTGTTAATTGTCTGATAACCATTTCATCTTATGCAATTACAAGGTACTCTCAAATCATGCTTCATAGCCGTGTTAAATGCCTTGGGTTTTGATGTCAACTGTTTTATGTGTGGATCAACACGGTTCCATTCAGAGCCTGGCAACTGCTTGTGGGAATACTATATTTCCGTATTTATTGTTTAGTATAGATTTAGCATATTCTCTATGTTTATTAAATTTTAGGTCATATTTGTGTTCAGTTTTTCCTAATCTCTCAATTAAATTTGTTGTTTATTTTAAGATATTATTTATTAAATTGGCCCAAATTAATTTTCTCCTGTTTTCAACTGACAGCCATCCCAGTTCATAATACATTTTACAGTGATGAGTCTTATAATTGTAACCAACTGTAAATCTACTGTAGCTAATTTATTTATCTGACTTCTGTTACGCAAACTTGAACAGTTTGCAAACCCGTAGATGTGGCACCTATAATCTAAAACTGGGAATTAGAAGTTGTGTCACAATTGTGTATCTCAAATTTTTATTTATGCAGTGGGCCATGCATCTTAATGCTCCAAGTTTAGAATCAACCTTTTTACTCCTTACAGTATTTCAATAAGACCGAGAAAACATATTTTTATCTACCCAGATACTTATGTACTTATATTCAGGGATTTGGGTTAATTCTATACCATGCTTTGTAACTATCTTTAACTTTAGATTGTTTCCACCCCTGTCAATGGTACCAAGAAGAAATGCCACAACATGAGACTTTTTGTTATTTAACACCAGTCCTGAATGTGCAAACCAAGAGTGCAGTGGCCAAAAATCTAATTGTAACTTTTCTTCTACTTGTTTATAAGTATTGCCAAATGTAACTAAGACTGTATTATCTGCATAAAGATGAATCTCAGTATTTTCACATAGTTTGGGAAACTACTCATATCAATCATCCCATCTACCTGTGTAAGTTAGACATACTTTATCACTGGGCCATCCATTTCATTACCAATGCCCCAGCCAGAACCCATCATTGTACCTTGTATGAGGCGATGAAGTGGACCTCCTTATCCACCAGGAGAATGGTGCACATTTATACTTGGACATATAAAGTGCTCCTCAATAATCTACCCCCCTTATATATCAGCCTTCTTCCCACACTCAACCAGCACCTACACCCTCAGAAAATGTGCGTATATTACCCTGAATGTGCCAAATCATTGGTCACGGTTTGTTAGGGCATCTATACCCTTTTCCCTTCCCTGCCTTTGGAAAAAGCTTCAAGCTACTCTAAAACTCCATACCCTCATCCCAGTTAGGGCATTTGCTAGTAGGGTACATGCGATCACCACTGAGACCTGCGATTGCACTTAGCTTCCCTTGCAGGTCTACCTTCTCCCCCTCCCCCTCCCATTGTCTTTGTAGATTCCTATGTATATTGGAATGCATCTTCCTTCCTTCCTTCCTTCCTTCCTTCCTTCCTTCCTTCCTTCCTTCCTTCCTTCCTTCCTTCCTTCTTGTCCATTCTACCCAAGTTGTTCTCTCCCATATTTATTTGGTGTGGTAAACTTACTGTTATGTGATTCTTCTAATTTATCTCTATGTATTGCTATAACCAACCTATTCTATGTACCGTGATATCCCTGCTGTTTATCTATGATGTACTACTTGTATTGATTGTCTGTGATGATTTTTATTAGGTGGTGGTAACCTTACTGTCATGTGATGCTTTTGCCTTTATGTATTTGTTACAACCAATCTACTCTATGTACCATGATATACTTGCTGTGTTACTATGATGTATCCTTGTACAGACTGTCTAAGATGTTTAGTACTTTGTATCAGGGACCTCCTTGTGAATGAGCATGCTCAGGGGATGCTAATCCTACACAATAAACTGAACTGAATCAAAAAATAATAAAGGGCCCAATATAGAGCCATGTGGAACTCCTCTAGACACTCTATTCTAGTTTGATAACTTGCCTTCCACACTCACTTGTTGGGGCCTATTTGTAATATACGATGTAAACCACACTAAGGTATCTTCTGAGATATTTGTTTTACACAGTCTCTTTAGAGTTTAGAGCTTATTTATCTGCATGTGGCACCCTTCCACTGAGGCCCAGGGTGCTATTACAATAAAATACCACTTAAGCATAAAATACACATAACAAACAAGTAACAATTTGTTTACAAATAAACAGTACAGCACAAATCAAATAGAAATGTATCAGCTGCCACTAAAAAAAATGTATAAAATAAAATAAATACTAAAAAGTCATATAATAGATCTATATGTGGATGTACTGCAGACCTTAAATGGTTTCCCCAAAAGCCTGTTTAAAAATGTCTACTGAGGAGGTCTTCCTCAAGGTCCTGAGTAATGAGTTCCAGAGCGCTGGGCCTGCAATTTCAAAGGCCCGGTCACCCGAGGTTTTTAATCTTGAACACGGGATTGCCAGAAGGCCCTCCTTGGAAGAACAGAGTGGGTGAACTGGGGTGTATGGGTGCAGGAGCTCACTCTGGAAGGCTGGGCCCAGTCTGTGCAAGGCTTTATAGGTTAACAAACATATTTTAAACAAGATATGCCACTTCACCAGCAGCCAGTGTAGATCAAGCAGTGCCAGAGTGATATGGCAAAATCTTGATAAGCTCATGAGTAACTGGACAGCTGCATTCTGCAACAACTGAAGGTCTCCAAGTGTACCCTCTGAAACCTCAAGGTAGAGAGCATTACAATAGTCTAGCCTTGAAGTCACAAATGCATGGAACAGTGTGGCCAGTTCTTGGGGGCAGGGATAAGGGGTCTGATCTGGGGGATGTTCTTGAGATGGAAAAAGCCATTCCAGACTATGGCCGACACTTGGGCCTCCACTGTCAGGTCTTCATCCAGAAAGACACCCAGATTCTTCATCCTAGGACAGGCTAGCAAGCTAAAGTCACTCAGCCAAAGCTCAGTTACTTCCACACCAGCCGCCAATCCTCCCTTTCAGCCCAGCTCAACCACTAATACCTCAGTCCTCTTAGGGATCAGTCTCAGCGAGCTGGAAGCCATCCAGTTCTGGATCTCAGCCAACCATTTATTAAACATGCTGATAGCAACCTGAGTCCCGGGTGCAAAAGACAGATAGACCTGGGTATCATCTGCATAGCAGTAAAACCCCAGTCTGAACTGTCTAATGGCCATTCTCGGGATAGCATGTACACCAGTCCATGAAGAGCACTGGTGAATGTACTGAGCCCTGGGGCATGCCACAAGACAAAACTGTTGGGCTCAAGGAATAATTCACCAAAATAATGCTCTGAGTTCCATCCCATAAAAAAGACTCAAACCAGCAGTTCACAATGCCAGTGAGTCTGGCGTACTTCCCAAGCCGATCCAAAAGTATGCCGTGGTCGATGGTGTCAAATGCCACAGAGAGATCAAGGATGACGAGAATAGATCACTCTCCTCTATTCCTCACCCTGAGTAGGTCATTAAGCACTCTAACCAAGGCTGTCTCCAAGCTATTTGCAAGAGGGGGGAGAGAGAGAGCACTGGAATGGTGGTGCAACTGGAAAAAATATGTAATGTCCACAAGCAGAATCCGTGCACTCACCATTTGCTCAAGACAGGCAAAGTCAAACCTTTGTAGTTTTGACAAAGGTTTTATTCCCTAGTTTGCATCCAAATGTAAACAGACAAGTACAAGCAGTGCCCTGCAAGGCACTGCGGCATATCTGTTACTGGATACAAACTATGTGCACGCCAAACCTTTGTCAAAACTACAATAAGGTTTGGACTTTGCCTGTCTTGAGTGAATGGTGAGTGCATGGACTCTGCTTGTGTCTCCATGCTATGCCTAGCTCTGAAACCAAACAGGAATGACTCATAGATGTTAGAGGCCTGTAAGTGCTCCTTGAGCTGCAGTGCAAGCACTTTCTCAATAACCTTCCCTAGAAAGAGAAGGATTGAGACTGGACAGTAGTTCTTCAAAACATCTGGGTTCAAAGATGTTTTTTTTCCGCAGGGGCCTTACCAATGCACACTTAAGTACCACTGGAACCAGCCCCTCCTGCAGAGAACAATGGACCATTTCAGTGAATTCAGGGTCCAGTTGGACAACTCAGCTCACTAGGAGTTGCGCTGGGCCCGGGTTCAGGTTGCAGCAAGTCGTCTGCACCATCAAGACTACCCTTCAGACCTCTTCCATCATTACTGGCTGGAATTCACCCCAAGAACACTTACTGCAATCCTGGCCCAGATGCAGACCATTGCTGGGAACATAAGGCCCCAGTGGAGGGTTTTACCATGTCGCTGCGACATTGAACACTGAGACATCCCCAACAGCAACAGCCGCAGTGCCAACTGTCAGCATTGCAGTGTCAGGGATACATCCGTGTTTCTATAGGGGGGCTGTGCCCCCCGAACCCCCCACACGGAGGGGGCAGCAACACACCCTGCGAGGCAGTCTTGGGCACTGCACAGACCATCACAGTGACATGCGAGTTTTTCCTGATTCTTGTCGCTGTGATGGTCTTCATGATGGAGGAGTCGCTGCAGTGACGGTATACCTCAATGGAATAATACCTCAAGTCAAGTCAATTTTATTTCTTAAGCGCCCAATCCCAGAGGCTCTGAGGACTTTACATAGAGGTGAAACAATTTACAAACACAATGCAGCATTTAAAATCAGGATCAGTTAATTATAAAACATATAATGAATAACCATTAAATAATAATAATACCTGCTACTCCATTAGTATTTGATGATTCACAAGGTTGAAAGCTGTAGACAAATCTATGAACACTGCACCCATCGCCTTTCTCTTATTTAAAGGATCAGCAACTAAGTCTAACAGATCAGTGAGTGCAGTGTGCATGGAGTGCCCTTTTCTAAAACCTTATTAGAATTTGTTAATGAAGCAATACTACCTAGCAACGAGCGCTAGGGTAGCACTGTTGACAGCATGCAAAACTAAACGTGCCCTGTGGAATATCTTATTCACACCAAGGAGAGCAACTCAAATTGATATAGCATGAGAACCAACATGATTGACCTATGCAGGGAAAAACAATATGGACTGCAGGGAGAACATGTTATTCACCCTAGAGGAAAAACAGTCCAGAAAAACATTGCATTGGGTTATGTTAGACATCCTTCCCATGGTATGAATCTACTTAAACAATATATCTGAAACTTAGATTTTACAGATAAATATATTTACTTATTTAGAAACTGGTGACCAGGAAAGGCACATTGAGCCAAGCTTCATGTCTAGGTGTGACCTGGGTGAAGGGTGAATAGGAAAATGCACTGCACAGGGAAAACCAAATAAACTATAAATATTGTACAGTGTGTAAGTATATACTGTACATGATTTATTTCAACCACTAAAGCTTTTGAAATGAGGACAGATAACTTATTCTCACTCTAGCCATTTATCCTTACATTACACAGGCCAGAAAGGAACACTAAACCAATGGGCGAGCAGACTGAACAGTGCTGTATGACATCACAATGGCCTCTGATGCACTCAAAACGCAGCCATGAAATAAAACAGAAACAGTTAAATCTTCATAAAACACTCTGATCGAAAGTTTAACATTTTATAATACGTAGTATAAACTGGACACATAATGACCTGACTCAGAATAAGAAATTTTTTCATCACTTTAGGACTTCTCGGTTCACTCCTGCAAATGCCTCTGGCCCCCTCCTAGCCCTACCCTTGTAACTGTCAGCTCCTGTGGTCCACTGCCTCCAGGGTTCCCTCTTCCATGACTTCATCTCCTAATGTGGTTAATGTAACTGTACTACTGAATTGGCAGCATTGAAACTGTGCCTACCATCGTGGTGTGGTTGTACTGATTACCCTATTGTTTTGTAACTGCTTTTACCTTTGTATCTCTGTAGAGTTCCTGTGCTATGTTTCAAGATATTATGTGCGCACCTTATTAATAAATGGTAATTTTGCACTATTTGCTCCTTTGTTCCCTTCCCCCAGGATGCATCTGGAAATGAGCTTCTACTAGCTTAGTATGTCCTTCCTGGTAAATTGTTTTAAATAAATACATACATACATACATAAATATGTGTAAGGGGGAAGGACTTGTATAACTCACTTGTGGCTCTGACACTCATGAGTTTTTGTCCTGCCCCCTCACTCACATATCAAGATAAGTCACATATTCTGAGTCAGCCCATTGTGTATCCCGTATTTGTCTATGGTCTATCCATCTAGCCATTAATCATCTATCTCTCTGTCGTCAGTCTGTCTGTCTTCAAATTGTCTGCATTTTTCACTGCCTGATGAGTTTTTTTAAGAGATGCGTAGTTAGATGTTTCTCTTAGTTTGCAGGGATTCATTAGTTCACCCTCTTGAGAACAGTTTTGCTGTTATTGTTCTGCATATTGCTAACTAGCAGAATGTTCATCTGCTATTGATTTTGGGGAGCTGCATCATAGCCTCTGTTTTTAGAAGTCAGTGCAGAAAGCAATGAGTGCTGAAATTCGATGACATGAAGTGTAAGATAATGCACACCAGGAGCAATAATCCAAAAGGGCAATACCTGATGGGGGAGGGGTATTAAACAGCACAACTGAGGAAAGGGTCCTGAAGTGATAACATTAGTAGGTCTGGAAACTATAGAACAGCACCAGGGCAGTGGGGAAGGAAAAGAGAATGCTGGAGTGCATAGGTAGGGGGATCAGTAGTAGAAATAGGGAGATGATCTTGCCTCTGTATAGGTCTCTGGTTTGCCCTTAACTGGAATACTGTACAAGGTTCTGGAATCCACACCTGTGGATGACTGTGATAGGGTGGAGACTGTGCAGAGAAGGGTGGCCAGCATGATCCAGCATCTGGGGGAGAAAGCTTATAGAAGGATTGAGGGGCCTTAACATGTACACCTTAGAGACAAGAAGAGAGAGGGGAACATAGCAGCAATATACAAATATCTATATGGGATTAACAAGGTGAAATGTAATGAATTGTTCACCCTTAGTACAAATACAAGGGGAATTATACTAAAGGTGGCTAGGGAAGGTTCAGGAGAGGTGTTCCACAAGTTCTGTTTCACAGAAAGTGTGTTAGACAATTGGAATGGACTGTCAGAGGAGGTGGTCTGTGTCAAATCAGAGAGTGGATTCAGACTTAAGTGGGACAGGCAAGAGGGCCTAATAAGGGCAGGAGTAGATGCAATGGGGGAGGGTAAAAAGGGAGGAAGATGATGACTAGGGCCACTGCATGAGTAAAAGAGTAGACCCAGTCTCCCTCCCCTGTTCTCAAGGTTGGTGACCCCCTCATCTCTGACCCTACTGCGCTGCTGCCTCTTCCTTTAACTCGTACTGCACTACCTATGCCCCCTTTCTCTCATCTTTTCCTCTATATCCTCATTTCTTTCCTCACTCCGACTTCCCCTCCTCTCTCTCTTTTTCCTTCTCTTCTACCATTCCCTCTGCTTCCCTTAAGGCCCTGCTTGCCCTTAATCCTCGTAGGGAAGGAGTCCTGATGGCCTTGATTCTAAGCTTCTGCTTTTCTCAGCCCCTGCCATCGCACTGCTTATTACCCTACTCCTCAACCTTTCTTTTTCCCCTGCAACTGTCTCTGAACCCTGGAAGCAGGATTCTCTCATACCTCTCCCTAAAGGTGGTGATATGTCTCCTGGTAACTTTCATCCTGTCTGTCTCCTTCCCTTTGGCTAAAACAGCTTGCACTATCTCAAATCTCCTCCTTCTTCATCCCCTTCCAGTCTGGTTTTAGGACATCCCCTCCACTTCCACTCCCTCCTCCAGCTCACTGACTCCATCCTCTCAGGCATGCATCACTGATCACCTCCGCCATTTTTGTCAATCTTGCAGAATCTTTTAATGATGTGGCACATCCCCTCATTCTGGACAAGCTTAAAGCAGTGGGACGCTGACTCTGCAGTCAGTCGGTTTCATTCTTACCTTGAGGGCAGGTCTCAAGCTGACCTGATAGGAAGCTCCATTTCATCACCACGCATCATTTGCTCAGGCAATGAGTCTGCTCTGGGCCCTATTCCCTTTTCCATATTCTTGAATGACCTCCCCTCTGTCAGTTCCTCTGTGTCCCTTCATATGTACGCTGATGATAAAGTTCTTTTTGCATCTGGCTCCTCTTCCCATGACCTTACCTGACAGCTACAGCTAGATTTTGACAACATTCAGCCCTGGTTCATGTCTGACCAACTGTTACTCAATGCCAAAAAACTGTTTCTATGAGTTTTAGCACCCAACAGAGGCTTACCAGACTCACCTCTCTTTATTTCACCACCTTGATGGTGCTATGATTGAGAATGTATCCTCCTTTAAGTACCTTGGGGTCTGCCTGGGCCACCATCTTGATTTCTCCATGCATATTGATGCCATACACCACAACCTTCACCCCAAGCTTGGTGCACTGTACAGGAACAAAGTGAGTATCACGTTTCCTGCCCACCAAGAGACCACCCCCTCCTTCACTCATTTTGTCTTAGTCTGTCTCCCTCAAACTCATCACTGCTCACTATGCCCTTTCACCCCCCTCCCTCAATGCCAGGCACCTTTCCAATGATGCCACCTTTACATACAAATTCTGGTTTGGTTCCCTTCCCTTATACCTTACATCCCTACTGTCCTCTCCCCCTTTTCCTACTACCCTGTCTGCAGTAATATTTCCCATTCCCTCTCGGATCTTTCTAAGTCTCTTCTTCGTGACTTTTCTTCTCCCACCTGCAACTGCCCATGACTCTTTACTACTTGTCTCCCCTCCCCAAATTTTTTTGCTCTTGCCATTTTGCCTCCCTCATCCCCAGGTCATACCTGTATGAGTAGTTTCCCCCTGCCTACCATAACTCAGTTTTATCTACTAAATGCAGCTGTTGTACTAATTTCCCTTCAGTATTTATGATTATGCGCCTCTGATATATAGTATTGTTGTACATGACCTGCAGTTTTGTAATTTAATGTTATTACTGTTTGTTTTTTTACCTCTTTATCTACCTCCACTTCCCCTCACCCCAGGACGCATCTGGAAATGGGCTGTTAGCAGCTCAGTATGTCTTTCCTGTTGAAACTTTTGAAATAAATAACTAAATAAATATACAGGTAGGGTTGGTCAGTGTGGATCAGTTGGTAGCACATCTGCCTTTGACCCACAAGGTCATGGGTTCTAGTCCCACACCAGGACTGGGCTCATACCTAAAACGCTGGCACCCAAGTGCAGCGCTAGAGGGGTGCTGTACTGTTGGGATGTGCAATTCTTTGGATGAGATGCTAAACCGGGGTCCCTTCAATCCATCCTGCTACTACCCTGATGGGTGTCCAGGCAGAAGTAAAAGAACCCAAGAGACTTTCCTCTGTGTCCTGACCAATATTCCCCTTTCCATAAAACTGTTTCATGCAATTGCCCAAGGCTGTGTGGGTGTTGATGTGCCAAATGGTTGCCACTACATGTTCGGTCACTTTACTACCAGTCTAGCGTTGCTTGTAACGTGCTTTGGGATACAATGTGTATGAAAAGCACTATGTAAATGCTGATTCTTCTTCTTCTTGGTAGGCTGCATGGGCTGGTAAGCCTTTTTCTGTCATCACATTCTATGTTTCTTATGTTTTAATTAACGGCCAGCATGTTTTCTGCACAGATGACAACACTTATTCTGCGTTACAACCTCCTGGTTTATAGTTTTGATTATAACTGGGAGGTTGTAATCAGTGCCTGTCAATCCAGCTCGTGCTAACCTCAATGCGAGCTAAGCAACCCGCTCTCAATCGCCTGAACAAACTTCCTCACAGGGAAAGCACTCAGCCAGAAAACATTAGAAAACCTCAGAAAACCACATCAAAACAAAGAAAATAAAACTGACATCCTGTAAAGAAAAAAAAGAAAAGAACTATGGAATCCAGATTTGACCTCACAGACATACCTAGCCAGGAAGACTTCATCTCCGAACAAGAAAACAAAAACAGGCTGCGAAAAATGCTGTCCGTTAAATAAAATAATGTAGCGATGGGTGTGTGTAACCAAGAATTTTACACACACCCTCGGTGTGGGATGCTTGTAGGGTTTATGTAGCATCCCACACCTTGGGTATGTGTAAAATTCTGGTTTCACACACCCACCTGTACACTATTCTATATTTATTCTCCCAGCTGTACAACTGTACTGCAGATGTATATCACCCTCATAAAATGGTTGTTCAGTCTAAGTGATAATCATAATAGCAAATGTTCACTTATGTAAAATAGAAAGTATTACTACTGTAAAATATGCAGTTAAAGAACTTACATTTTGAGTACTTTATTTCTCTCTGACTCATTCATTATTAGTAGGAACATTCATACAAAAGACAGTTTGTGGGCCACTGGCGATCCCATCACCAGTGCCCTGAGCTGCTCTAATGGCACCCCAGGTTCGGAAGTGGATTTGGGGAGCCCCATCCTGGGGCAGGCCATGGCTGAGATAGCAGCTGCTGGGTAGTGCATCTCCGATAGAGAGGGCTCGGGTCATTTCCAGCCCTACAGCCACACCTGTGGGAAGGGCTAAGGAGATCATATCCCCACAAGATGCTGTGAGCATGCGTAGGCTAATAGTTGGCTAATGCCCACACCACTGGGCAGTGGAAGGGACAAAAGAAGAGAGAAAACTAGGGAAGAAACCATGCACCACAAGACTTCTGAATGATGGTCACTGGCACTCTCAGGCCCACTCCACGTGGATACCCACTGGCTACAATGGCATTGGTGTCTACGGCATATGGGGCTGGGAGGTTCCTGGCAGGAACAGCCAAAATAATAGTAGGCCATGGCTTGGTTGTCAAACAGCTATATGAAAATAGAAGAAAAACACAGTCTGTGTTGCCTAGAGATCATCTGCATCTGCTACTTGTCTACACCTGAAGTCCTGATTCTCTGTTTATGTCACTTTACTCATTACCAAGCCAACCAACACATTGGAGTGTCACAAGTAGAGGATTGTGAATTCAAGCATAGACAAGAAGAGACTCGAACAGCCCAGGTCATGAAAGGGGACAAGATATTTTTTTTTTAGGTATGTAAGTGAAAAGAGGAAGACCAGGGATGGGATTTAAGGTTGAAGGGGGGGGGGGGTTCTGTGCAGAGGGGGACCAGGAAAAGGCAGACATCCTGAACAAAATACATTTGGTCATTGCTCACAGAGGAAGGAGAAGGGAAGAGGCCACAAAAAAGTAACAAAAGCTTTGGAGGGAGGGAGGTGGACACTAGTCCTTTTTTGGCGGCGCGAGAGTCCTGAAGGGACTTGCTAATCTGAAGGTGGACAAAGCAGTGGGGCCAGGTGGGGTGCATGCAAGGGTATTAAGGAAGCTTGAGGAATTACTGGCTACTCATCTGACAGTTCTACTTAACAGCTCACAGGAAAGAGGAGTGGTTCCAGAGGGCTGGAGGAGGGTGGATGTAGCCCCAACCCACTACACAAAAGTGGTAGCAGGGAGGAGGATGGCAATTATAGGCTTGACATCAGTGGTGGGAAAGTTAATGGAATCACAGCTGAAGGAAAGGATTGTGAAATATCTTGAATCCATTGGGTTACAAGACCCAAGGCAGCATGGTTTCACTGGGGGAAGGTCATGTCAAATGAATTTGGTAGATTTCTTTGACTGGGTGACCAAGGAACTAGATTAGGTGGAGTGGTAGATGTGGCCTACCTAGATTTCAGTAAGGTGTTTGACACCGTTCCACATCGGAGACTAGTAAGCAAGCTGGGTAGCTTAGGAGTGGGTCCAAAGGTGGTAAACTGGATAAGAAATTGGTTAGGGGATAGGTGACAGAGGGTGGTGGTAAACAGAGTTCACTTCAAGAAAGGGAGGGTGACCAGCGGGGTGCCTCAGGGATCAGTGCTGGGACAGGTCCTCTTTAATGTTTTTAAGTGACATTGCAGAGAAGCTAGAAGGGAAGATCTGCCTTTTTGCAGATGACACCAAAATCTGCAATAGGGATGACACTCTGGGGGTTGGGGGTGGGGATGGAAAGGATTAGCAGAGACCTGAGAAAACTAAAGTAGTGATAAAGGGTAAAGCAGCTGGGTTCAAAGTGAAAATGTGCAAAATAATGCACTTATTTATTTATTCATTTATTTAAAAAGTGGTAACCGGGAATGGCACACTGAGTCAGGGCTCGTTTCCAGGTGCGACCGGGGGTGGGGGGGTTACAGTAGGGAAACCTATACACAACTAAAAAATGATAACTGGAGAAATTACAATGCCAATGATGGATTAACACAATAAGAAAATATCCTACCAGGTTAATATGTCATATGCTTAATAGCCCCCCGGAAAAAAAAAATACTTATGCTGCATGGCATATATTGCGCTGTTTTGGCAGCGCGATATATGCATGTGTCATAATGTCTTGCAACATTATGACCCCATGCCAGAAAATATATACAATGCAAGTTTCAGGGACAGAGCAAAACTAGTGATATCTAGCAACCCTCAGTATAAAGCAGTGGAAAATTGAGGAAGAATAAGTTAAAGGAGGACAAGTGGGAAGAGGAGAGGAGGTGGGGGGAGTGGGGGAGGATCGGGGGGCATGAGCAAGAGGGTTGGAAGGTGAGCTGAAGGAGATGTTTGACAGAAGAGAGGGAAGAAGAGAACCAGATGGAGGGGGTGAGGGTGTTCCAGAGTGAGGGGAGGTGGTGGGAGAAGGCTGACTGGCCAGCTTGGGAGTGGGCAGGTGCAATAGAGAAGGTCCAGGTGTCCCTGGACTGGAGGACATATTCAGAGGGGGCACTGGGGGAGAGGAGAGATTAGGTAGGATGGGAGTGAATCAAACCAGTACTTTGCTATAAAGGACTCACTGTGCATCTGGCAGCGGAGAGTGAGATGTATGATAGAGAGGGAGGTGTGGAGGGTGCAGTGGTGGGTGAGAGGGGGAAGACCAGCAGCAAAGTGACAAAAAGCGCAACATAGAGTATCAAGCTTGGAGAGGGTGGATTGAGGGGCTGTGCCGTAGACTATGTCCGCGCAGTAAAGGATGGGGAGTATAAGCTTAGTAAGGATCTCACAATGAATTGAGGTAGGCAAGCAAGCCTTGTGGTAGTAGAAGGCACCCAATCTGGGGCGCAACTTGCTACAGAGGAAGTCAATGTGCTTGGACAAGTCAAGCCTGCTGTTGAGTCAGACACTCAAGTATTTAAAGGATGTGACGGAGTCAAGTTTGGTGCTGTCCTTGGTGGAGAACTGAGGAAGAAACTGAAATTTAGCAGGTCTTTGGGAGGTTCTGAAGGTCAAAGCAACTGTCTTTTTGGTGCTTAATGTGAGCTGGCTTGAGATGAACCACCATAATACATTTAGAACATCAGACTGGAGTGGGCCCTCGATAGCTTGGGGTAGGACCAGAAAGATAAAGAATCATCTTGTCGGCATACATGTGTACACTTGAGGGACTACATACTGAAGGGAGATTGTTTATAAACATGGAGAATAGAATGGGCCCCAAGATAGAGCCTTGGGGGACACCTGTTGAGATTTGGAGGGGATAAGGAATTTCCAATTTGCAGTACTTGCCTATGATGTGAGAAATATGAGTGAAACCATTTTGCGGCGGAGGAGGAGAGGCACACAGTGAAAAGCTTACTGAGAAGGAGCGGATGAGACACCGATTTGAAAGTCTTTGCCAGGTCTATGAAAATTGCTGCACTTCAGGCAAAGAAACCCAGGGGCAGAGTACAAAATGGGTGGAGTGGTATAGACAACCACCAAGCAGTAAAAAGACCTGGGGGTAATCATCTCAGATGACCTAAAGGTGGCCAGGCAGTGCAACAAGGCAGTAGGGAGGGCAAGTGTGATGCTGGGTTGCATAGTAGGGGTAGCACCAGCAGAAAGGGGGGGGTGTTGCCTCTGTATAAATCACTGATAAGATCCCACCTAGAGTATCGTATCCAATTCTGGAGACCACATATTCAGAAGGACAAAGACAAAGTGGAGGCGGTCCAGAGGAGGACAACTAAAATGGTGCAAGGTCTGCATCAAAAGCCCTTTGAGGAGAGATTAAAGGACCTCAATATGTACACCCTAGAACACAGGAGGGAAAGGATATGATAAAGACCTTTAAATACCTCACAGGGGTAAATAAGGTACAGGAGAGGGGTATTTCTCAGAAGAAAAGGTGCTCAAGAACAAGGGGACAGGCTATGAAGCTGGAGGGGGTTAATTCAGGAGAGATGTGAAGACGTACTTCTTCACAGAAAGAGTAGTGGATTCCTGGAACAGCATTCCAGTGGAGGTGGTGGGGATGAAAACAGTAGAGGGGTTCAAGAATGCATGGAATAAGCACAAGGGAATCATAGTGGAAAGGAAGGGGGAGGGAGAAAGAACTGTGGATCAGGCACGGTCTGCAGTAATAATGTAGGTAGGGAGAAATGGGCAGACTGGTGGGCCAAGCGGTCTATATCTGCTGAGAAATTCTATGTTTCTATGTAAGTAGGAGCCATTGAATCCTGAAGCACATAAATTTTAATTCCTCATATGTGCCTTGGTAATAAAGAATGAGTGGGAAATAAAGTTAAGAGGATATATATATGAAATATATACAGAGCAGTGCTCAAATTTTATAGTTTTCAAAGTGTTCCCTCAGGCATCAGATATTGTTTGAGCTTGGACAACCATATAAAAAACTCTGCCAATGCTTGTCATATAAACAGCTTCACCTGCCAAAAGAGCAGACTGCTTGTGAGTATATTATTTCTCTTTTCTGAGTGTAGCATCATATTGATTAAAAAATGTTTTTTTTCTTATATAAAATGCTACGTATGAAATTCTACACAGTGGTACTCTAAATACTTGGCATATAAAGCAACATGTACTCTAGCAAGATACACTGGTGTTTATTGCTTTTGATGTTTACAGAATGCAGCTCTGTGGCCTGGAGATGAAAAGCCTGATATCTGACAAGTTTACACATTGTTGGCTCAAACAGAGACACTTCTTATAGCCTTATTGCCTGACCCACAAAGCCCTGGGCAGCCCTACATGGGTGCACAGGCCAACCCAATACATAGAAGCCTAGGTCCACACATGCATAACTCTCCATGCATTTACAGCAGTATGTGCTCTGCCTAGGCAAAGTGGCCTTGACCTAATCCAAGGGGTTCCCTGTCATAATAGCGAATGCAAAAGAGTGATCACTATTATGGCGAGTATATATCGCTGAAAAGCAATTCGGCGATTTACACATAACAGCGACACTACATCCGGCCAGTACTTATCAATGTTTATGCGGGGGGGCTGCACCCCCTCCACACCACCCCTCATGGGGGGGCTTTGCCCCCGTGTCCTCCTACTGAAGGATTATCAATTCCACGGGGGTGCATGTCGGGGAGGGGGCAAGACTCCTGAAAAAGAAAAAAAAAAAAGAGCCGCAGGTAGTGCCAAAACATTTCTCCCCGTCCCATCTCCGAACCCAGATCCTCCTATGCCAGAGCCAGCCACCCTCATCACTACACCACACGGGCTGGCACAGTAGCACCAGGGACACTGCCCCACAGAAATCCTTATCCTATCCCTCCCCTTCCCCTTGCTATTCCTGCCTTCCGGTCGCCGTTCTGAATGGTCGCCTTCGACCAGGTTGCTACCCTTGCAGGGTAGCCGTTAACCATTTTGGTGAATATGACTCGCTCATTTGCAAATCACTCAGTTGTAGTTGCCCTTTTGATGTGATAGCAATCCAAGGATCAATGTGGATGAGGAGGTTGAAGGCTACACCATAAGATACATGTAGCTGAGGCCTAGGGAAGGAAGTGTAGACTACACAAGGGTGGGGGTCCCCTCCTGTACATCTTACGCACTCCCTGGCAGTGCCACTCCAGTGCATTGCTGGATATAAATAAGCCCACCCCACAGTTGCCCTCAGCCTTCTGACAAAGTATTGTGAGCAGGAAGGCAAGGCACCACAAAATGTTTTTCATGTTTAACAAAAAATCCTTTCTTGTATGGAAATATGGCAGACTTTGGAGTACTACCATACCTCACAACCCCCCGCTTGTGCAGAGTAGTATCCACTCTGAGCAACCTGGGACTCGTAGTGGAAGCGAAGTGTCTGGCTCAGCTCTGTACCCCAGACTGCCCTATCCTAGTGCATTGCTTTGGGAACTGTGGGTGCTCTCCAGTGCAGACAGCATCGGAGTGCAGGGCTTGGTGGGCTGGAGATGCTTGAATGGTGTATATCCCAGCTTTTCTGTGGCTCGGGCCCTTCATCGTTTGACAGCACAGTACTAGTTACTGAACAAATTATTTCATGGGCTCCAACAGCTGTGTTGACATGTAAATGCAAACCTCAGTTTCTGAAATCCTTTATTCTTGCACTCTCCCAATGGACTATGACACTGAAAAATACCTGCACCATTTGACAATGGTGCTTAACGAGCAGTATAAAAATTTGTAATGCAATCCACTGAAACACTAATTTTGTTTGGGTTAGATCCACACAATCTTAACCAATGGGCTTTGTAGTAAAGTACAACCTGACAAGTCAACCTCATGCTTTCTTTGTTACTGGCCACCAACTTCAAGACCCTTTCACTTACATTTGAAATCTCTGCACTGTCGTCGTTTCAGAACACATAGAGCTTAGCTTATAGTACATCCAGTTTGTTATCTAGATTTTAACTCCCACATATGCCAGAAGAGTTGTAATTCTTTTTAAAAGTACAGTGCATGGCATGCAAATCAAAGTTTATTCAGTAGTACATATCCTGTATGTAGATCTCAAAATGCAATATCAAACACTGATGTACGTGATGTAACTTGTTGCTATGTAGCAGGACACACTTGAGAATAGGTCTATCAGGATCTAAGTGTTTTTATCCTGTATAAAATAAATAGTGTTATTACTACTACTTTGAACAATTTGTTTAACAGAACTGAATCTGTAAACGTCCATGGTGTCACTTCACTAACTACATGAGAAGTTATCAGCCTGTGCTTTATGGAGGAGGGGTATTTTTTATTTTACACCCCCCCATGTATTCTTCTGTATTTTATATTCCACTTCCCAGTGTGTTATCCTGCTGCTTTATGTTACCCCATGCCACTGTTATACTGTATGTGTATTTACCTGCAGCAGGGCAGCCCAGCTCCGAAGAAGTAGCTTATTTATTATGGAGCTCGATTTTCATGTTGGTGTGACTTAGTTGTCTGCACTAATGCACTGCACAGTTACATGACTGCGCTGCAGTACAGTGGCTAGGCATGGATTTGAACCTTACTGATTGCTTTTAAGTCTAACCACTAAACTGCGCTGCCTCTAAATGTCACAGTGCCTTTTGATAATGTCACAGTGCCCATCTACCCCTGTAAGTTAAAACGTCTGTTGAAAAATGCTATGTCTTCAGTTTTGGTTCTTTTCAAAACTCACTGTGGTAACAAAGCAGCATATGTTTCCGAGTGAGCGAGTATTTAGTGCACTCATGAGCAAAACCTTATTTAACTCACTTGGGACTCTGCCGCTTGTGAGTTATTTGGTTTTGTCCATCATACCATTTCTTCATCTGAACCTTGCAATTCTCTGCAAATTAGTAGAAAAACAAAGCTTTCTTCTTTTGTTGCTTTTAACTTATTTGTTCATTTCTCAATGCAATATATGAGAACTTTTAAGAATATTGAAATCATTAGTTTTAAGATGCAGTTGAAAAAAACAAAAGACTGAAACCCCGAACTATTGTGGAATGTTTTGTTTCATACAGAGAGAATCACTTGGTTATTGCAGTTTAGAAAACTCGGAGTTCTACCTTTTAGGTGAAAACAAAATCAAAGATACAGTACCACGGAATCTACAGAGCTACCATAGCATCCATGCATGCCAGCAGTTTGCTCTATATATGGGCCGTTTGATAAATCTCTTGTGGTATAACAGAGAGTGTTACCTCATGGAGTGCGGGGGAGAAGACAACAAAATGAAACTGAGTAGGCCTATCTACCTAAACAGTGTGAGACAAAGCTCATATACCATACCAGACATTTCACGCTGTACATATAAATTTATTATAAAACACACAAGCTGTCTATTTATTTATAAGTTTTCAGTGTTTTTATTGAAAAAAAAATGTTTGTCTTGCTAGCATTGTTTCCCATGCCTTTTAAGTGGATCACTTCACTTTAATGTTCCTTGCATGAGATGACACCAGTATGCAGGAAAAGAGGGCCTGTGCTTCTGACTGCTAATTGGCTAAGGTCATGTAAGTGATTTACAAACTGTAATAGAGATGCAAACATTACAACTGAACAATCGCAGAAGCTCTTCACATCATCATTCACAGTGGCCAGCTAGCTGATCCTTTCTTTCCTAACTAGAGTCACTAGTATAGATGTAAAACAGAATGAATGACTAAGCAAAGTTAAATATTATTAATCATACTCATTTTCTGCAATAAGTATCTGACTTGCTAAGCAAGTCCCAAACAGTAAACTACAATAAAAGTTGGCTGTTACCAACCAGGGCTGACCGCTGCTTTATTAGATATTTGTTAAAAGTATACAGTAATTTATATTCATTTTTGCTGCTTATTGCTAATGAGAGGAGTACATTATATATATATATATATTTATAAAATATCTACAGTACATCAGTCTATCTGTCTATCTATTTAGCTATCTTTATATTCTTTGCAAAAAACTTCATTAATGCATCAGTTAGGGTTGAAGCAACAAAAGTATGGAAATGAGGCATTAGGGTTGAGCCCCTAACCCCCCACCCTACCACCCCAACCCCCCATCCTCCACATACCAGCAGGCATCGGGGTCTGCCAAGGGGACGTTAGGCACAACTCTCACTCCATTCCATGTGTAAACAGGCTGACATGGAACAGTATAGGAGAATGGGGTGAGAGGCCTAGCAACTCTATGGCACACCCCGATGCCTGTTGGTGTGTGGAGGATGGGGGGTGGAGTGGTAGGGTGGGGGGTTAGGGGCTCAACTCTAATGTCCCATTTCCACATTTCTGTTGCTTCAACTCTAACTAATGCATTAACAAAGTTTTTTTTGCAAAGAATTTCCCTTCTTTTTCAGATAGTATAATTGTATCCTCATTTTACTGTGGGCCCTGCACTCCCATTCCTTCATCCAGACAGAATAACAATATCTATATGTCACAGTGAGAGTGTAGGGTCCTTTGGACCCTGCACTCCCATCTCTCCACAGATGCACATATGTATCTAGCTGTGGAAATACAGGGGGTCTCTGGCCCCTGCACTTCCACACATTAAGTTATGAGCAGGTGTAGTGAAATTGCAACAAATAGTCATAACTGTGCCATCTCAAATAATTTTCACCCCAAGTGTTCAACATAATCTTCTTAGCACCTCACCACATGCACCTAGTACAGCAAACTTTCACATCCCTATTGAAATGTAATTCCACACAACTGTAACACCGTTTTTGCGACACAGTTGCAGAAAAACATTTTTAGTAGCATTTGAAAAATGACAGCTGTACTTTTCTTGAGGTGGTGTGGAAAAATGGCAATGTTAAAAATGTGAAGTGAAAATATAAAAAATTGGCAAAGATACGAGCGTGTGTAGAAACTGAGCAACGCAAGCTCATAACGTGTTTTCTGGGGGGAATTTTTTCACCAAATTTTCAACAGCAGCATTTTGGGACCTTTCCTCATGATCACTGCAATTGTGATTTTGTTAATCCATCCCAAAAGTTGCTTTCACACAGCGACCGCGCCATTCTGCACCACAGGTGCAAAACCACATTCTGGGCAGGATATGCAAAGTGACAGCTGTACTGTTCATAAGGAGGTGTGAAAAAATGACAATGTTGAAAATCTGAAGTGAAAATATTAAAAATTGGCAAAGTTACGAGCGTGTGTAGAAACTGCGCAATGCAGGCTCGTAACACGGTCATTTGGGGGAATTTTTTCACCAAATTTGCAACATAGGATTTTTTGGGACCCCACCTCTTGAACAGTAGCACTGTCTTTTCGTGAATCATTTCTGAAAGGTGATTCTGCGTAGCGACCGTGAAATCACCTTTCGGGACCAAGAAACAAAATGACAGTGCCAGCATTCAGAAATTGGGATTCCAAGAGCCCCATGTTGAAAATCTGGTGCAAAAATTCCTGAAATTGGCCGAGATATCAACATCAGTTGAAACCCCCCACTGACTCTCATTATACAGCTTACCTTTGATTCTTCAGTTTGCGGTTGGGCTTTGAAGAGTGCAGACATGTGTCCCAGTCTGAAGAAGATAACAGCACCGGTCTCTGGAGGTAAGTATGGGGTAGGGGGGGTGCAGGGAGGTGGGTGTGCAGAGGAAGAGCGGGGATGGGGAGGGGGAGTGGGCAGACAATGAGGGACCGTTTTCTTTTTTGCAGGGTTTAAAAAAAAGACTTCTGGGAACGATTTTCTTCATTTACAGATACAAATATTGGGGTGGGCTCCTAGTGTACCACATGAGTTGGGGGACATACATGATGCCAACAGGGGGATTGGGCACCCCAGTCGGCAACAAAAGATGGTGAGGGGCATCTAACACTGGGAGTTGGCATCCCGGTATCAGACAGTTAAAAAAAATCCATTTATCTAGGCTCACTGGGGTGGGCTCCCAGTGTGCCACAATAGTGTGGGGGGGATACACACCGACTTGGGACTGGGCACCCCGATGTCGGTGTGAAAAATAGGAATTGAGGGGGCCAGAGTACTTCGATGCAGGATCCTGCATCAAAATTATCACAAATTTCAATGCAGGATTCTGCATTGAAGAAAATATATCAGAGGACCATTTTCTTTATTTTAAAAGGGTTTAAATTAATGTGACATTAGGCACACTGGGGTGGGCTCCCAGTGTGCCAAATAAGTGTGTGTGTGTGTGTGTGCGGGGGGTACATATCAACATGGGGATTGGGCACCCCGTGTCAGTACGAACAAAGCGGGTCTTCTTTGACTCTAAAGCTGGCAGCATGAGTTCCAGCTGTGGCTGCAGAAGTCAAGAAAATACCGCTCTTCTCATACAGAGAACAGGCTACAAGACATTCTCTGACTGAGCTGGCACCCGAGATTTTGGGACTTGTTTGGGACCAATAAAAAAAAAAATCAGACTACAGCTGAATGGCTCCTCTTTAGCTATGTTCTGATGTGTTTTTTTTTCTTTTCAATTGTATTTAACAGTTTCTGCAAGTGAAGATCCTTGCTAAATGTCAAAGAAGATGGCGGACACAAGGCAGCTCCACCTTTGCACTAGGGTGAACTTTATGGAGACCTTGTCGCAAAGAAGGAGGTTCTTATGAAAGTACCTCTTATCATCGAAAGTTCTAACTTTTGTGCTAGCTCCACCTTTCACACTATGGTGAACTTTGTGAATGAAACTGACCTTCTTTTTGAAAAGAAGGTAGTTCTTTGTGCAAAGTACTCCTATCGTGCGAAAGTTCTAACTTTCGTGACTGACATATAAATTTTCCTATAGAAAATAATGGTAACATGTAAAACTATATAACTTTTGAATGGATTAATATTTTTGCACCACAGCTTCAAAAGGAACATCTGTGACCAAAAGACATTCTACTCTGAAAATATCAGACCCAAACCTAAAACCGTTTTTGAGATACAGGAGGACAAAGACATGTAAAAAAGTTATAACTTAAATTTTCTTTCTTTGACAGTTTCTATCTCAAAAACCACATAACCAATTTACACAAAGTACGGTACATCAAGAGAACTACCCATAGAGAGTATGCATGCCAAATTTCAGGCAAATCCCATTAAACGGTTCCAAAGTTATTAAGGTGCAAAAGTTTGATTTTAACATAGAAATGTGCACTCAACCCTATCGTGGTTGCTACCGCACCACTAGAGTATATATATATATATATATATATATATATATACACACACACACACATATACAGTATACTGTATATATGCTTTGAAAAAAAACTGTGTTAATGCACCAGTTTAACTTAATGCAACAAAAGTAGGGAAGTGTGGCATTAGGGTTTTCAACTTTAACTTCCCAACCCCAGCCCCCAAGCAGCAGAAGGAAAAAACATTAGGGTTTTGGGTCTCCAGAGTCTTGGTGAATCAGTGGAGGGGTCTTCCTTGGGGTTGTCAACCCCTAATGCTCACATCCCCCAGCCCGTAGCCTCCTGTCTGAATCAGAAGGTACATCTGCAAGCCAGTGCTTCATTGAGATACACTCTTCAAAGATAGAGAAGTGTGTCTCACCACATGGTGCCAACAAAATCTGTTGTAGCTTTCTTTCAGGGCCCTGCATGATCTGCATGAAAAAAGGTATCACATCTGAACTTGTTTGCTCAGGGGAAGGGGTGAGCATTAAGGTTGAAAACCCCAAGGAAGACCTCACCACTGATTCGCCAAGACTCCGGAGGCCCAAAACCCTACTGTTTTTTTCCCTTTGCTGCTTGGGGAGTGGGGTGGGGAGTTAGGGTTGGAAACTCTAATGTCTCATTTCCCTACTTTTGCTGCACTATGTTGAACTCTAACTAGTGCATTTACACATATTTTTTTAAAAGGAGTTTCCTTTCTTTCTGAGATAGTGAAATGGTATCCTCATTCAGGCAATTCCTGAAGGGACCTACATGAACAGATGCAGATGCGCAGGGCCCTGTATCAAGGGAAGACTCTATCCGCCTATGAAAGTTCCAGGCCCTGCTGTCCCTGCACATCTGTGCTGTGACAGATGTCAAAAATGATCAGAGTTATGAATGAACGTAGAACAGTTTTAATGCACATTTATAACTATGCCGTTTTTAATATTTTGATCCCAAATTTTCAACATAGCTTTCTTATGAACCCACCTCATGAACCTGGTAGGTGGAAATGTTCGAATCTTGCCAGAAACACCATATTGGGCCACAAATATGAAAACACATTT
Source organism: Neoceratodus forsteri (assembly GCA_016271365.2). Taxonomy (NCBI): domain Eukaryota; kingdom Metazoa; phylum Chordata; order Ceratodontiformes; family Ceratodontidae; genus Neoceratodus; species Neoceratodus forsteri. The sequence continues at coordinate 1,360,661,460 of CM057455.1, read as the reverse complement.
CAGACAGGATTTGAAAACTGACAACTATCATGTTTATGAGGTATTGTAAAAAATTGGCTATGCTAGAAATTTGGGGTCAAAATATTGAAAATTACCAAAGTTATGAGCAAGTGTTCAAACTTTTAATGTACACTCATAACTTTGTTGTTTTTTAATATCTTCAATCACAAATTTTCAACATAGCCTTCTTATTACCCACCTCATGAACAGGGTGGTGAACAATTTCAAATCCTGCTAGAAAATGTGATTTTGCACAGTGACTACAAAATCAGCTTTTGTGATGGATTTGAATAATTTCACCACCCTTGTTCATGAGGTGGGGTCCCAAAATGGCCATGTTGAAAATTTTTGGTGTAACACAATTTAAAAATGACAACGTTATGGATAAAAGGTAAAATCCATTGAAATACATTAAAATAGACTTACCTTATTTTCTCATATCACAGCTACTGGTTCCAGCAGCAAGACATGTCTTTGACTGGAGAGTGGATCTATGTCGAGGGACATGTCTTTGATTGGAGAGTGGATCTATGTTGAGGGACATGTTCTAGTTAGTGAGGGTATGTGTGTGTGGGGGGTGAGGTGCTGAGTGGAGGATAGGGATGGGCAGTGGTCTGGTGGGGTCAGAACGCCTATGAACCATTTTCTTTTTTTCAGGTAAAAAAAAAAAAAGATCCATGAGGGATAGTTTTCTTTGTTTTGAGGGGACCCAAGCCAACACTGGGGACTGTGCACCCCAGTGTCAGGATGTTCTTTGATGGCACCAGGGGTGGGTACCCTGATACTGCCACATATAAAATGATAAGGGGGGCGGGCAACCTGGACGGGAAGGGGGCAGGAGAAGTGGTACTGGGGGTGGGCATCCTGTTCCATTTACTGTACTGAATAAGTATTAAAGAAATAAACACGGGGGCTGACCTGGAGGGGATGGTGGAGAAAGGAGCGGTACCTGGGGTGGGCACCCCAGTCTGCTTAAGAAATATATTAGTTAGATAGATAAGAAAGAAAGAAAGAAAGAGACAGACAAAGAGAGACAGACAGATAAAGCAATCGGTGGCTCACTGTTCCAACTGAAACCGGTGGCACAACTCCAACTGTGGCTTCACAATTCAAGAAAGTCCCACTCACTAACTTAGTTTTTTTTCTCACGGTGCTTTGGTGAGATCTCATGAAAGAACAATGGTTCTTTCGTATGACCTAACAAAAGAACAGTGAAAAAAACCTACAGTAAGTCCCATACTCTTCTTTCGTAAACCGAGATTCCTCCTTTGTGAGCTGGCAGTCTTCTCTTGTGAGCTTATAAAAGAAGTTTGCCTCACAAAACTAGAATCGGGAGTCCTTGCTAGGCCTTCTACCTATGATTTTAGGGATGTCCGAAAACCATATTTTGGGGTCTGTTTTCAAAACCCTGGTACCAGAAAACCCATAAAAATGATGCCCTTGAGAAAAACAAACACCAGAATCTAGCTAAATGTATCCTGATTAGCTAGATTCATAAGTTTGTTTTTCTCAAGGACATAATTTTTATGGGTTTTCATTTGTTTTATGTAAAAATAAAAACCAAGATGGCTGCCATATGAAAGAAGTTTTTTTCTTCATGAAAGAAAAATTTGAGCTCACAAAAGAAAAATCTTCTTTCTTGAGCAAGAAATTCTTCTTGTATATCAAATATATACATGCAAGACCCTACTGAGCATGCTCAACTGAAATTTCAAATCCTTATAACTTGGAAATGGATTACTATTGTTTCACCAGCTGAAAAAGACCTCTTTGTAGGGCATGCCCTTTCTACCCTGAAAATTTCAGAACTAAATTCCAAACTATCTACAGTAGGCTGTAGGTGAGAGGGGGGAAAAACAGCAAAAAACTCTGATTTTTTTCCACTTTTTGCACTATTTCGATCTCTGAATCCAGACATCTGACCATCACAAAACTTGCCAAATCAAGTAACCTTGCCCCCTAGACTAAATATTCAAAATATCATGCAATTCTGTTAAATGGGAGCAAAGCCATGAAGGTGCAAAGTTAGGGGTTTAACACATCAAGCACCCTACTCAACCTTACCTATACGGGTGGTACCACATCCCTATTATTTGTATATATTATATACATGTAGAGCAAGAGAGAGAGAGAGAGAGAGAGAGAGGCGGTATAATATGGTCAAGTTGTTACAGCACCAGTTTTGAAACTGAGATATCACAGGTTCAAAACCAGGTAGAGCTAAAATACTCACTGTTTGACCTTGAGCAAGTCACAGTGTCTCAGTGTTTCAGGACCCCAGTAGGAACAACATGGTGTATCTCAGCTGGGCTAGGACCATAGAAGGGCCAACTGAGTATACAAATTGTAAAAAAAAAAAATATATATATATTGCTGTACATTTCACAACTAATACAGTTCTATCTAGATTGTTTAAATGAATGATACATGGGACCCGATTTTCAATGGGCTAAGAATGCCGCCAGCCCTGCTGCACTGCACATATGGTGCACAGACATTGCAGTATTCTCTTGGTCAGCAACTGGGATTTTCTGTCCCATGCACCGACTGCCACACATTACACCAACTTTTTCTGGTCTAGCTTGAGGCAATCCGAGGGGCCATTTTTACAGAGCGTGGACCAGATATTTGGCGCATGCTGCCGTAAATCAGGTACAGTAAACTGTCACAACTGTATCTGACCTATGAAAATCAGACACAGTTGTAGCAAACCTGGATGGTGCAGTTGCCATTTCTAAGTGTAGTGGCATAGAGCTTGACGCAAGCGCTGCGCCCCCTTTGAAAATCGGGCTCATGATGTTTCTAACCTTTTACAGTTATAGAACAGTACAGAAAAACAATAAATTAGAAATATTTCAGTACACTGTAAATTGTGGGCAGTGCCCCTGACGCCACCTTAACCAGGCTGAATCCTCTCTCCTACTCTTTGTCATTCTGCCATAATTCGCCCACCCTGCACTCACCATTGCTCCCTCTATGCTAGGTTATCATTTCCCTTTTTAGAAACTAGGTTCCATTCCCACTGTATCATGTTACTGTCTGAATTCAGGCCCAGCTAACGCCACTATTCTCTCTCTCCACCCTGCTCTTGTCTGTCCTCCTCTCCTCCTGCTCCTTCAGATCTTTGGATGCCCGTTCCTTCCTCATCCCTCACTGCAGAAGCCAGCTGGTCAGGCTGCATTGCTCACCCATCTGGAACAACCTCCCTTCCTCGCACCATTCTGTTTTCTCTACTGTTCTTTCAAGTCTCTTCTTTGTGAATTCTCCTCTCATGCTTGTACCCATATGAAATTGCCAACAGAAACAGGCCTCATGGTCTATTGAGTCTGCTCGAGTGTGCAGCTAGCCCCTCATCACACAACTGCCCCTCCCGCCCCACATTCCCAGTATCCCTTTGCCTGGAAATTAACTTCAGCTTAGCCTTTTTTCCAAAACATAACTTTTAAATAAAATAAAAAAATAAAATGTCAAGAGGTCTAGATATAGGCCTATGTACAAAACTTTTTTCCTATTTTCCTCAATTTCTGTTGGTTGGTAATTTTCCCTCAGTCCCCAAACTATCAAAATAAATAGGCTGGACTGCTGGCCTGGGGCAGCCAGTTAACTAACTAATGCTAAACTATACCTGAGGGCTCCAGTAATGGCTGGTTCCTTCAATTGAACCATCAAAAACTCAATTATTAGGGGGATAGAACTGGGGGGAGCAGGGAAAACTGAAGTAAGGTGCCTGCCTGGTGCCATGGCTTGGAGGGACAGGAAGCGCATCCGCAGGATCACGGGAACAGCTGCACGGGAGTCTGAGCTGGGACGTCATTGTCCACTTAGGGACAAATGACTTGGCTCATCATGAGATTAGAGCAGTGCAGAAGGACTTTGTAGAATTGGGGAGGGGCCTAAGACAAGTAGCACACACAGTATCCTTCTCAGAGGTGCTGCCTGTCAATGGCATGAGTGAGGCGGTCTTTACCATGCAGTTTAATGAATGGTTGAAAAATGGTGTGGAGCACAGGGGTTTGGCTTCATTGGGGACTGGGGTTCCACCTGGAGGGACACCAGCCTATACTGGCAGGATGGTCTGCATCTGTCCAGGAAGGGAACAAGTCTTTTGAGCAATCGGTTTAAATGCTTCATTGGCAAGCTTTTAAACTAGTCAAGGGGGGAGGCACTGATAAGCAGCAGGAAAATCTCAGCCTCCCCCTACAAAACGGGGTACTAAATGAGAAAAAGACCAAGTTAGAAAGGTCAGTGGGGGATGCTGCAACAGAAGGTAAAGCCATCAAAAAATGGAGAGCAATGAATACCAATGCCCGTAGTCTGAGTAACAAGCTTCCTGAATTAGTGGCCTTGATGGAGGAGGAACATCTGGATATTGTGGCAGTCACAGAAACATGGTACACATAAACCATGACTGGGATGTAAACATACCAGGATACACTATCTACAGGAGGGACAGGGAGGGTAAAAGAGGAGGACGAGTAGCTCTTTACATAGGGAAGGAATCAAAGCAACAGAACAAAAGGGTAAACAGGGAGGAGAAGAAGCACTGTGGGTAAATTTGAGACCAGCAATGGCACCACAACACGCACAGGGTTTAGACAGACCCTTCTCAGGGGAGGAAATGGACAAGGAAATGATAGAAAGTATACTTAGAATGGCAGAAAAGGGACATATTGCTGATGGGTGATCTGAATATGCCAGATGTTAACTGGAGTGCAGTTGCAGCAGCCACTTCTAAGAGTGGGGTTATTCTAGATGCCCTACAGGGGCATGCCTTGAGACAACTAGTATTGGAGCCCACTCGAGAGGGAGCAATCTTAGACCTGGTTCTCTCAAATGAAGATGAAGAGGATCACAGATGTAGAAGTGGGTAGCCATCTGGGAACTAGCGACCATCGAACAGTATGGTTCACAATAAACACAGCAATAGAGTCAAGCCATACAAAGACAAAGGTACTGGATTTTAGGAGGGCTGACTTTGTCAAAATGGGTGAATGCCTAAGGAATGCACTAGAAAATGGGCAGGAAGGAGGGGTGGAAGAACAATGGGGAATAATAAAAACTGCCATCACTGAGGTATCAAGCCTTTGTGTAAAGCAAATAAACAAAATGAAATGAAGTAAGAAACCACTATGGTTCTCAAAGGAAGTGGCAGTGAAGGTTCAAAGAGAAGAAAGCATTCAGGAAGTACAAGGAATCACAGAAGGAACAGGACAGAGAACTGTATCAGTTAAAGCAAAAGGAAGCTGGGAAGGCAGTCAGAACAGCAAAGGCCCAAACCGAGGAAAAGATAGCCAACTCAGTTAAGAAGGGATAAAACCTTTTATAGGTACATCAGGAGGCGAAGGAAGACCAAGGGAGGATAGTGAGGCTTAATAAAGGGAGGAGGGTGGGCAGAGGAGACTGTGAAAGGCAGAGATACTAAACAAATATTTTTGCTCAGTATTTACAAAGGAAGAGGGGGAGGTACCTAAAACAAACAGTAGAAACACTCTGGATACAGAAGTTGATACCAGCCCATTTACAGAAGAAAGGGTTCTGAAAGAACTCTTAAAACTGAAGGTGGACAAAGCAATGGGGCCTGATGGGATTCATCCCAGAATTCTAAAAGAACTAAGGGTAGAACTAGTGACACCACTGACTACCCTCTTTAACAAATCATGGGAGGATGGGGTGGTGCCCGAGGACTGGAGGAGGGCAGATGTGATTCCTCTTCACAAAAGTGGGAGCAAGGCAGAAGCAGGAAACTACAGACCTGTTAGTTTAACCTCAGTGGTAGGGAAAATGATGGAATCACTTCTGAAGGAAAGAATTGTTAAATATCTAGAGGCCAGAGGGGCACAGGACCCAAGACAGCATGGATTCACAGCGGGAAGGTCATGCCAGACAAATCTGATAGATTTCTTTGACTGGGTGACCAAAGTAGTTGATCAGGGAGGGGCTGTGGACATGGCCTACCTAGACTTTAGCAAGGCATTTGACACAGTCCCACACAAAAGATTAATATACAAGTTAGCCAGCCTGGGAGTGGGTCCCAAGATGACAGCCTGGGTAAAGAATTGGCTGGAGAATAGGACACAGAGAGTAATAGTAAATGGGTCCACTCTGAAAAAAGGGGTTAGTAGTAGGGTACATCGAGGGTTCAGTATAGGACTGGTCCTCTTCAATGTCTTTATAAGTGACATTGCAGAAGGACTGGAAGGAAAAGTATGTCTCTTTGCAGATGACACAAAGATCTGCAACAGAGATGATGCACAAGGTGGAGTGGAAAGGATGAGAAGGGACTTGGCAAGGTTAGAGGAATGGTCAAATGTATGGCAGCTTAGATTCAAGGCTAAGAAGTGCAAGGTAATGCACCTGGGAAACAAAAACCCAGGGGAAGAGTACACACTGGGGGGTGAGATACTAACAACAACAAAAATGGAAAGGGACCTGGGGGTAGTCATATCAGATGACCTAAAGGTGGGCAAGCAATGTGAGAGGGCAGCAAGGAGGGCTGAGGGGATGCTGGGATGCACAGGGAGAGGCATCACCAGTAGAAAACAGGAAGTTATTATCCCTCTGTACAGACAGCTAGTGAGACCCCATCTGGAGTACTGAGTGCAGTTCTGGAGGCCCAATCTCCGCAAAGACATAGACAGGATGGAAGCTGTCCAGGAGGGCAACTAAAATGGTGCAGGGTCTGCACCAGAGACATATGAAGAGAGATAGAGCCAATATAGCATAGCTTTGAGGGAAAGGAGGGAGGGGGACATGATAGAAACTTTCAAGTACCTCAAGGGAATCAACAAGTCCAAGAGGTAGCATCTTTCAAAAAAGAGGTGTGCAAGAACAAGGGGCACAATTTGAAGATAGAAGGGGGTGGCTCAGAGGTAATTTAAGGAAGTATTTTTCACAGAGAGGTGGTGGATGTATGGAACGGCCTTCCAGAGGAGGTTGTGGAGTCACAAACAGTGGTGGAATTCAAGCATGCATGGGACAGTCATAAGGCAATTCTAGGGGGTTGGGGTAGGAAGAAGTAGGCTGCTGGTTAACTAGGATCTGCAGCTTATCCATCAGGTAGGGAAATGGGCAGACTGGGTGGGCCAAGCGGTCCTTATCTGCCGTCAAATTCTATGTTTCTATGTTTCACTGCTACAGTACGTCAGGTACTCTCTGTTGTTGATATAGGAAGGCAGGATACCAGAAAACTCCCCAAACGGCACCACTGGTAGCGGCAACTTGGGGATGCACTGCACTAAATAATTTGATTCCAGAGTGCTGCAACTATAACTTCAGCAAGACATCCCACCTGGTCCCATTTAACTTATTGTGGTGATCCACGACAACATGGAGTCTGAATAGCAAATAATACTGATAACGAAGTTCAAAGAGCAAGAGTGTGCTAATGTCACTGTGACGTGCTTTGCTGGAGGAACCAGACCCAAGAGAAGGTTCCAGGAAGTATTAAAACCTGGACCCAGGCAGCTGATTTAGATTTTGGTTTGTGAACGACTCGGGAAGAAATAGAACAGCCTGCTATCCATGTCGCTAAGTTAAATTTGGAGGGGGAAAAAGCTGCCAGGTAGCTGGTGAAATGACCATCTGGGATATGGTCGGACCATGGATCATTGGGGAGGGAAAGATACTACTGAGAGAGGCAGGAGAATAGCACTGGCACTGAATAACTACTTTGTTTCAGTATTCAGCCAGGAGGTCAAGGGGCATGACCAGCTGGGGTGGACATTATGGGAGAGATGCAGACTGCACAGCAGTGCTGATCACACCATCGTTATTTCGTATCTAGTATGTATGCATGCATCCTGGAAAATCCCAGGGTCACGATGGCATCCACCCAAGGTTAATAGTGCAGTTAACACAGGCTCTGGCTAGGGCACTCAGTGATATCTTTTATGGTTCCTTACAGACAGGGATCATGCCAGAGAATGGTAAAACAGCCAGTGTCAACCCCCTTTTCAAGATGGGGACAAAGTTAGACCCAGATAACTAGAGACCTGTGAGCCTTACCTCAGTATCTGGCAAAGTATTTAAGTTACTCAAAAAATAAGTGATAGTTCATGACATGGATGAAAAAGGGCTGTTCTTAGTACACAGCATGTTTTCACAGTAGGTAGATCCTGCCAAACCAAGTTGACTGTCTTCTTTGAGGAGGTAACTAGTGTGGTAGATAGGGGCCAGGCAGTGGATATACAGTAGTCTATCTGGATTTCAGCAAAGCCTTTGACACTGTACCCCAAGGAATCACATAGGGAAAGAAGCACTATATGGCGTCCACATAGTGTACAGAAAGTGGATAGCAAATTTGCTGATAGGTAGAAAGCAGAGAGTGATGGTGGGGGTGGGTGGACGGTGACAGTTCAGTCTGAAAAGATGTGCTCAGTAGACTATCTCATGAGTGGGTGCTGGGACCATTGCTTTTAACAGATCTACAGTTGCAATCGAAATAGTAAATATTTCTAGATACTTTGAAATCTTTTGAAAGAGATTCGCTCTAGTGGCCCTACAGTAGTACTGCAGGCAGACGGGGAATTGCTCTAGAGATATTGCAGAAATTTCAGGAAATATCTGACCATGTCAGTTACTAACACTGTGTTACTGAGCTGAAGAAGGGGGTCAGCAGCAAGCTACATTGACACTGAACTGGTAAGAAGAGTGGACCCAGCAGAGGAGCAGGAAATAACACAGTGAGACCTGCACATATTAGGGGAGTGGATTAAGAAATGAGGCTTAGCTTTAGTGTAGGGAAGTGAACTGCAAGTCACTATACATTGGGGTGAGGAATCTGAATGGCATATACACCATGTGTTACAACAGTGGCCCGCCCAACCAACAAAAAGAATCTGGGGGGTATTGTGGACTGTCGGCTGAAGTCAGACAGGCAGTGTACTGCTGCAAATCAGGAAAGCAAATGCAATGCTGAATGTATTAGGAAGGGATAAGCAGCAGGTCAATGGAAGGGATCCTCCCCCTGTACAAGGCCTTGGCTTGACCATACATGGGGCACTGTGTTCCCATTCGGGTCTCCACAGCACATTAAAAAAATTAAGAGGGTTCAGCACAGGGCCACCATGCAGATAAATGGCCACTAGCTAGGGAAAATTCACTAGCCAACAAACTTTTCTACTGGCCCAGCTGGTGTATTTATTGACATGTTACCTGCTCTAGTAGAAGCCCTAAAGGCTAGTTAAAGGAAAATCTTACTAGCCCTATGCAAAATCTACCAGTATTTGGCTAGTGGTTCAGTGCCAGTTTTGACCCCTGAGCATATAAGAGTTATAAAGAGAGACTGGACATACTCAAATTATAGCAACAGGTTTGTAAATGCTGCAATGTGATTGTCTAGTACAGACTTAAAAAGACTGCATTGCTCTTTAATTAATAGCCATGTACAGCCTGTTCACATTGGAGCAATAATCTCTGTATGAAGTCCGTCATGGCTAGAATGAACAGCTTTGACTGTTCAGTAGCATTCCATGAGTGTTGTATGTAGCTGTCAATGCTATGTCCGTCATAATCGTCTTACTGAGAACCGCATCTATAGACTGAATTGCCAGTATCAGTACCAGTGTGTAAATACACTAAAAATATAAAAAAATGTAAATAATTAATCAATTAAAATGAACCAGATCTGCAGTGTAGTGCCTTCACTTACTGCTCGGAGAAATGTCTGAGCTCCATCCTGTCAGTTTTAGCGTTACTGACGACCTGGAGCAGCTGTTCCTGACACTGACCAGCATGAATGGCAATCTGGGTCACTCAGCTGATTTAGATATGTAACGTCACTCATTTTCACATGGTTTACAGTTCATGTTCCCCATTTGGTTTCCCATGAGCCCACTGCATTGTCATGACTTTTCTGTTTAGCTCCTGTGCTGCTACCGTGACAACCGCACAGAGAATACCAAAAAAGCGTCTCTACCATCTGGTCTTTTCTTTTCAGATAATTATTTTTATTAATATAAGAAAAAATACAACAGTAGAACACATTCATACCATAGACTATAATATATACTGTACAAGAGCTAGGCACTATAAATTGGCAGATCAGTGAAGTGCCTCTGGTACACAGGAGTAATAGCCTAAGTGAACTACATTGTAGTAACAAGAACTACAGACAATCACACTAGCCACTAACTAAACAACGCATGAAAGTTTGCATTGTTGTAGCACAAAAAGAAGGGGTACAGATCAGATGGGGCCCTGATGTATGGGTCCATTACTTGTCATCCTTGGAGCATTGGAGGGGTCTGTGAGGGAGTGTCACCTTTGAGGAGGTCGTTGGCAGGGTTGTGTGGGGTTATTGTCTCCCATCAGTTGGCCAGGAAGTGGTTAAGGCATTATGGGGGCCCATGCCTTCTACTACTTAGCTAGTGTTCCCCTAGCAAAGTTGGGCATCCTCTCAAAGTTGGCCAGCCTTCTCATTGAAGCTCTCCAGTGTTCCAGGGAAGGGACTTCTGCCATTCTCCAACACTGAAGAACTAGTTTGTTCACCTCTACTGAAGCCAACATGCACCAGTTATGAAGGTCCTTGAGGATTTCAGGATATTCTTGGGAGCATTCTAAGTAAACAAAATTTGGGGGTAAAAAGTAGCAAGCTATTTAGTGCCATTTGGCAAAATGCCAAGATCCTCTGCTAGAATTTTGTCATCCTGGGACAATACCATAAAATATGTACAAGATCCCCCCCCCCGGGGATTGGCACCTCCAACAGGTATCTGTAGAGAGGATGTTCTTGGCCTTAAGCTGGACTCCACAGGTGCAAGGTTTGTTTTGTATTAGATAGGCTCTGCCTTCTGTGCAAGCACCATGGATTAGCCACCATGCCCCAGACCACTGGTCCTCCGTGATGGTGCATGAGAGCTAGGAAGCCCACTTCATCCGAGCATTCTGTGACTGGTCAGGAAGGGAGTCAAGGATGGCCTTGTAAATGGTCCCCTCACTGCCCCTGATGATGCCCAGCCATTTCTGAGCTGTGGGGGGGCTAGTGGGGTGTTTGAGGAGTGACCTCTGACTTTGTATGAAGGAGGTGACGGCACTTCTAATCTGCAGGTATCACCAGAAGTCTGCATGAGGCAACTGGAATTTGTTCTGGAAGGAATCCACCTGTGTGGAGCCAGGCAAGAGGACATCCTGCACTGACTAGATACCTTTGTCCCTCCAGGTGGGCCAACTCGGGTTCTTATGGTCTACCTGTATTGTAGGGTTGGTCCGGGGGGCACATGGCCTCATCCAGACGATCAGATTTTAACAATCTGCTGAGAACTCACCAGGCCAAGATGGTGCACAATACTGGTGGGGAAAGAGAGCCCGTTGGGGATTTTTTGTTGAATAGTAAGGCCCCTGAGAATGTACTGTCTGTGGTGGCTCTCTCTAGCCATACCCATGGTCAGATACCTGGATCCAATGGTTGGATCCACAGATAAAGGCAGTAGCAATCCCCGTTCCACTGAAATAACTGTGCCAGGAGTGCAAAAAAGATCAACTTGAAGAAATAAATCTGGCTCCAGTTTCCAGGTGAAATAAAAAGCTTTTTAGAAATTAGCCAGCGTGCCATTCAGCTCAGTGAACACAATCCCTCTACCAGTTTCGCTCAGAAGAGCATCATCAGGAGGACCTCGGATACTTGCTGCGGCTCCTAAGAGGTCAGATCCTTGGTCTGATGTCTATGCCATCCAAGGTTATCCAAAATCCAGCCAAAGTGATGGTACTTGAGGATATCTGACCTGGTGGGACACAATCCGAGCAACCCTGTTGGCTTCACAATGTATTACTAATTACTTTCTGTTGCTACTGTATGAAAATGGACAGATACAGTTTGTTGGTGGAAACACAATGGCAATATCAAACTGACTAGTAACTACAGAGCACCAAAACAATAAGTAAACTAACAGTAGCAATTTTACACAAAAGTAGTAGACATCTAGTGCAAACTTTCTGGCATTGATAACCTGTCTTGATATGCACCTATAGTAGAATGGTTTACTTGTCCTGGAAGTATAATCCTGGCAAACTCATAACAAAAAAAATCTTAGAAGCTTGGAAAGAATTCAGACTCTTTTTGACTAGATAAGGTAAACACATGAAATTTCAGTTAATGTTTTTCAAAATATTTTGCTTTTAATTTAACTCAGACTCTTACCTCAACAACATATTTTATACAAGAAAACCATGATGTGCACCTGAGTAAACAGCACACCTCTCTGAGCAGTGTTTTGATATACTTTCAATACACTCCAAAGTGCTTGCACATTGTGTGTTCAGATGTTCTTACTCAATGAAGACCTACATGTGTTACACATTGAATTGGCACTGACACAAAACAAGTTGTCCTGCTGTGTGCACTTCAATTATTGTTTCCAGTCTCTCCCGCTGTGCTTTGTGGGTTGCCATCGACAACCGCACACTGTACTGCTGAGCCGCTCCTCATCCCTGACCCATGCCCTCTCCCCCAGTTGATGGTGGCAGCCTGATTTGGTGAGGTTGGGAAGTTTAAATCCTAGCTGTTGCTAGATGTGGCAGCATCTACAGTGGCAGCTCTATGGTGTCAAAGTGCATGGAAGTCAGTGGAGTGTGTCAGGCTCCATCATTTGTGTCCCCAAGAAGAGCACTTGAAAAAAGCACATGTGTTATCTGAAGGATGGACACCCCATTGTAACCCTGTTCTGTGCATGCCATTGCTGAATCCAGTAATGTGCTGGAAGCTGTCATGTCTCCATGCCATTCAGTGAATGTCAGTGTCCTGCTGTGTGCACTTTATGGGCTAATACTAACATGCTCAGAAATGTCATTAAGCATGTTTGCTGCCCTGGTGTTTTGACTGTTGTCCTGCTGTGTATACTTTAATTACTGTTTCCAGTCTCTCTTGCTATGCTTCGTGAGTTGCCATTGACAACCATACACTGTCTGCTGAGCCATTCCTTGTCCTTTGCCATGCCTCTTCCTCCCCGATTTGAGGTGGGATCCCACTTTGCTGGGGTTGAGAAGTGTAAGTCCTAGCTGTTGCTAGATGAGGCAGCATCTACAGTGGCAGCTCTGTGGCGGCGAAGGGTGGCAAAGTGCATGGGGGTCAGTGGGAGTGCATGAGAGCCATGGAGCCTGGGCAAGGACTTTCTGCTCTATTGTGAGGGGTTTTGTCTTTAATTTTATATGTTTTCTCTTTCATGTGTATAACTTGGAATGTAATCTTTTTAACTTGGAAGGGTATGTTTTAGCAATAGTGAAAAGAGAGTTTTGAGAAAACAAAAATCTGTGTATGTTTTATGAAGGACTGCAATTCTGCAGTTTTAAAATCTTGCCATTTAGGATACTTGGTGTATGAGTGGTTTTGTTTTTTCTCTTAAAAATGAGTGTAGTTAATGTCATTTTTTTGGTTGCGGGTTTTTACAGAAAAAAATGTTTGGGGAAATGACCACATGAGCATCCCAATGAAAATTAGTCAGACCAGAATTTATAAGCACAGATTTAGGAGAGTAAATTGGGAAAATATGGTTAAGATTAAGTGTAATGAATATTGTAGAAGGTAAAGAAAATACTGTAAATCAAATCCCAGTACAAATAACTAACAAAGAATAGCTGGAAGAGTGAGTAATGAACTGAGATATGGGGAACAGCAAACTTTAGTTAAGGTTCCCATTGTTAAAGCACGTGTACCCATTGTATTAAACACCATATAAGAGCCTTGGTTAACAAAAGAGATAAGTAAGATATTCCTGACAAGTATTTGTTAAAAATTGATGATATAGCCAAGGCAACAGAAAAAATTTAAAGTTAACAAAGCTAGGGGACTCGATAGTATCCCTAACTGGGTATGGAAAGAGGGAACTGATCTTGTAGCACCATGGGTCTGTAATATTTTCAACAAATGATAACAGGTAAAATGCCTCAACAGTGGAAACAAGCAAGTGTTTCCCTAGCAAAAGTGTCAACCCCAAAAATTCTCAATAAGGACTTTCAACCCATTTCCTTTACTTGCGTAATATGTAAAATGTGTAAAGGATTTTTAGTAAATTAGATTACTGCATATGTGTCAAGTGTCATTGATGAAAAACAGTTTCAGTCCTTGAGGAATAGCTCTAATACGTTGGCTGTTTTGACATTTTTATAAATTTGTATGAAAGCATGAGATGAGGAACAATGGTACAGTATGAGCAGTTTTGGTGATTATACAAAAGCTTTTGATCTTTTAGATCAATATCATCATAAAACAATTAGATGGCTGTGGGAAACAAAAATGTATTGTAAGATGGGAAAGGGAATTTTTTGCAAGAGAGAACCCACTGGATATAATTAGAAGGAAAAAATGAGTGCCAGATCTGTTATGTGAAGGGGTCTGTCAAGATACAACGCTGGGGCTTTGATATTTTTGTTGATGATCAATTATTTAAAAACTGTAGCAGAGTGTATTTTTTTTTGTATTAATATTTTTACATCCTCCCTATGTGCTCCACTTCAGCCTCTCCTTCAGGCTTGCCAATGCTTGCTCTGGTCCATCTGCCCTCCGATCCTCCAGTCCCATATAGAATCCAACCCCAGGGTAACCTGGAGTAACCCTTCTCTGGATGGGTCCCCCCACCGAGGGGGAATGTGCCAGCAGCAGAGTGTATTAAATATGTGGATGATACAACGGTTGTAGATATTTTTGAAAGCGATGAGGATAGTAAAATGCAACAAGATTTAAATTAAATAGAAAGATGGTCCAAGTAATATTTTACGGAGAAAACCCCTGTTAAGACACAATAAATTTAGTTTGGGAAGAAAAAACAAGATGGCGGAAGTTGTAGTCATAAATCAAGTAATGTTTTTAGGGTTGAAGATTCAGAGAGATTTTAAATGGGGTGAGAAAGTAAAGCGTGTGATTAAGAAGGCTAATACAAGATTATATGTTTTAACAATGTTAAGAAGGGCTGGGGAGAGTGAACAAGATTTGGTTTATTATTACAGTACAGTGGTTAGGCCTGTGCTTGTATAGCGCTTCCATATGGCATTGTAGTTTATGCATTAAAGAACATGATGATCTGGAATGTATTCATAAAAGGGCACTTAGAAAGGTTTTACGGCAGGAGGTGGGTTATTATGAGGCTTTAGAAAATAGACAAAAAGTGTTGTCTGTTCGATTGGCTAAAATCACCAATCACCCAGTAAGGTATGAGGCAACAAAGACTGGAAAATAACTAGTCCAGTTTCTATTGCCTCATACCATTCCAAGAATTAATGTGACATTTTTCTTATCTCACTTAGCGAGTGAGAACCCAACACCACCCAAACCATCAAGCCGACTTCTCTAGAAATTCAAATTAATGCATAATTTACCACAAAACTGCTTAGCCATGCAAGATATGTCACCACTGCTGATGCCCCCCTCTGCACCACTCTGCTGTCCTGGATGAAGCCACAACTGATCTCCGGCTTGCACACAGCACCCAAATGCATGTGAAAGTGTGAAAAAAAGCCAAATCTCAATATGACTTAAAATGAAATTCAAACTTAGTACAGTACCACCTCATAACGTCCCTCCACACCATAAACCTGTGAGGCAAGTAATCTGTGCACTGACCAGGTATGCTGATTTCAGAACGTGTGTGTGTGTGTGCTGAGCGGGTGGGGGCGCCTAACTCAGCATAACACAATTTCCAAATGAAACAAACAGTCTGTAAATACACAGTACACTAAAATGGGATTGGAATGGAGTAAGACATGAAACATGCTGACAAATGAGAGTTTAATGCATCCTGAGTAGAAGACAGACTGTTAGCTCAGATACTGGTACTATGTATGACAGGAGCACTACGTGTTTAGTTTTCCTTACCACAGAAGGACTTCCATCTACGGCATGGAGAACAACTAAAGTACCGCTCCTGAGATGCTCTGCTGGGGTATTGGAGATACAGACCATCAACCATGAAACTAATATTTAGCCAGCATTCAATGTATGTTTTTTAAATGCCTAAAAAGATAACAAATTAAGCAGTTGTAATTACAAAGAAAAGTGCAATGTAAAATTAAAAAATCATACAGAAATGCAGGCATGCGAGCGCGAGCTGGCAAGTGTCTCACACTCATTATTTGTTTCAGTTGAAGGCAGCTGTTGAAAGTCAGAATTCTAAAAGAAATGACCGAGCAGCATTTTTTTCTTCTGAGCCACCAAAGTACACCGAGCATGTCTGGTTTTGGCCCTGCTGTATTCAACCTGTTGGAGAACATGGATGTTGTTGATGATCTCTTCTCTAGCGCCACCACTGACAGGCATCAGGTACAGATTAATAAAAAAAGACACTATCACTAGCCAGAGACACATCACTGTAACCTCCAATGAGCTTGATGTTATAGAAACAGATAAGAATGAGGTGGATACAAAGAAAAATACTGCTTGGGCAATCAGAGTACTAAAAGATTGGGCAAGTGAAAAAAACATAACCATAGACTTGAATACATGACCCTACAAGGCCTGAACAATCGACTGAGGCAATTCTATGCCGAAGTTCGGACTGCCAATGGAGAGTACTATTCTGAGTCTCATTACTGTTCACTGCATGCTAGCCTCAGCTGTCATCTCAATTCCTCAGCTGTGGCCTGTGGAATCAGTTAATCAGTGACCCCATATTCCGATCTTCGAAAAAGGTACTCACAAGTGTGTTAAAAGCACGGTGGAAACAACAAAAAGACACCGCTGTGCATCACCCTGCCATAAGTGATGCAGACTTGAACCAACTAAAAACATCACCTGCTCTGAGCCCCAATACCACACATGGACTAGCCAGGAAAGCGTGGTTTGACATCCAAATCACCATGGTCAGGTGCAGTCAGGAAGGTCTCCATGACCTGAAATTCAACTGGTTTACAATAAAATAGGATGAAAATGGAAATGAATATGTAACTCTCACCCACAGTGAGAGTACCAAAAATCACAAGAATACACAGGAGCCTAATAAAGAGAAATATAGAAGGTTTATGTACGCAGAGCCCTCAGATCCACTATGCTCAGTGACGTCTCTTATAAAGTATGTATCGAAGCTACCACCAGCCACCACCAGAGGTTCAAACTTTTTATCTTCATCCACAGGAATACTTGGACAAGCAGCAATGCTGGTACTCAAGAGAGCTGATGGGAAAGAACTACCTCGGTGGACTAATGGCGAAGCTGAGCAAGGAGATGAACTTGAGCAGACGCTACACGAATCACAGCAGTAGGGCCACAGCTGTGCAACTGCTCTCAAATGCCGGGCTGGCACTGAGTGAAATAGTGAGCATGACTGGACACTGGTCAGTTAACAGTGCAGACAGGTGAAAATGGAGTTCAATTCTGACTGGTCATGAAGAACAAAAGGAAGAAGAATACAAGAAGAATGTGCAAAGCAACCCCGGATCAAGCACCCGTACGACAGCACTATCACTTTCACCATGCCCAAACTCCATAAACACATTCCCGCCAGTGAAACTTCTACGCATCAATTAACTTCATGATACACAGCAAGTAGTGGTTCAGGTTTTACCCACTTCCCTCATCAGAATGTACAACGTGCATGAAAAATCCATTTTTTTTTAAATTTTAGTTTTTGCTTTAACAAGAGGGACTATTTTTTCTCTCTTAGAAATAAATATACTGTTAAATGTTAATTTTTATGTCTCAGAGTCATTATTTATTATTCTTAATTCTTTGTAAGTTACAAATCCATTTTCGAAGTGCAATACTACTCTTCAGGTGGGTGGCATTGGGCTATACCAGACCTTCCAGGCTCTATAAGGCCCTCTGCCTGTGGTGTCAGACCTCATTACCCCCCCTGGGCGGTCCGGTATAGCCCAACACCACCCTCCCAGTCATGTATTATTGCTTATATGAAGGAGTGCAAAACTGAATCATTGTATGAAAGGAGAGAAAGAATAAGCAAAGATATGTTCTTACAGATATGTAATGACAATCATAAGTTATATGAACTCTTGCCCCCAACTGACATTTCAAGTTGTAATTTAAGGAATCAGATAAAGCAGAATAGGCCTAAAATAAGAACCCAGACTTAAAAGAGATCCTTTTTTATATATTATATGGATGTCATACCACCCTTCCATTCCTTCCTTTAGAATTAGTTATAGACTGTAGTTTTGGCTTCAAAGCATAAAGGCATATGAAGTTGCATGTAATAATTTGTACTTTTTAGTGAATAGGTTTATGTAATTTTTTAGAAAGTATATCTGTGTTTCTATTTCTTGATTTTATCATGTAGATTGATGGGAAACTGTATTAGTTTAGGATTTTTAACCCTTTAATAGCTGATTTTTTATGGACGTGTTTTGTATATTGTATGAAACTTCAAGTCACCTTCAGGGTGTATTGCAATGGTGTGTTTTAAATAAATTAAACTAAAATATAAACTATTAGGAGGTTAATGTATCTTTATAGAGACATTCTTTGACACTACTCATATGGGGACCTATGCAAGTACCTGGTCCACACAGCATCGCACCCATGGACAAGTGCATGGGAGTCAGCATTCACAATTGCCACATGCCTGCCTGCAGCCCTACTCCATGGTACACTAGATCATGGCAGCGGTGTGGATCAGAGGACAGAGGTGAGCATTCAGTTGGATGCCTTACCTGGTCCCACAGTAGATTCCCTGCTCCACATAGAGCAGGGGATTGTGGAAAGGTGTGGGTCCTGAATTTGCACAATGTTGGGTGAGTGCCCAAATGGCTTCCCCAGCCCTCCCTGCCTAACTGGAGGTCTGGGGCAGCATTATGGGTGGGTGGGGTCCTGCTTTTCCCACAGCTGGCTGTGGTACTCAATAGGAGGGTGCAAAATATATGACAGGGTCCCTGCATGCATATCTTGCACCCTCCTTACCCAGCACTCCATGCCTTTGTGAATCGTGCATCATGCAGGCACACCTCCAGGCACCACCACCCCCAGACTGTCTGCATGCATTGCATCACAAACAGCCAAGGGATTGGGCACAGAAGGGGTGCACTCCCCATTAGTGCATGCCATGGGGGTCTGTGGCAGATTGTCCTGCACTTAAGGACCACTTGTTCCACACTGCAAAGGCCAGTGCTTCACATTTTGGTGTAACCACGTTGTGAGGCACATTATGATTGGGACTTCGTAGCTGCACAGGATAAAAAATAAACAACAGGTCCTAGATCCTGGAAGAGTTAAAGGTTTGAAAACTACTGCTTATGACACCATGTTAATGGGCACATCCAAGCTGAGGACTCAGTGCCCCACTGTTACTGCTATATGGGATCAGTGTGCTCCTCTTAAGTTTACAGAGGTGTCAGGTTTAGGAATACAGCGAAGCTTGCCAGGATCAAGCCCAACTCTGCAGAATTATTTAGTTACTCAAGGCATCCTTTTACCAAGGTACTTAAGGCACTGGAATAGTACAGAAAAACAAAACAGAATACTGAATACAAACAAGCATTTGTCAATGTCGAATGTTTGCTTGCTGGCATTGGCATTGGTAGTGTAGGAGTTAGAGAGCTGCATAATAGGAATGGCAGTGAAGTATTGAACTGAAGCCAACCCCACCACCACCCTGCAGATACTGACAGGCATTGGGGTATGTCTTTGGGTCATCAGGCGTAACAGCCATGCCATTTCACCACACCACACTCTACCCTGCAGACACTGACAAGTGTCATGGTGTGCCTTGGGGTCTTTGGCCCTTATTCTCACCCCATTCCATCAGGAAATACGGTGAGATGGGTGCGGTATAGGAGAATGGGGTGAACTCTTGGGATGAAGAGTCCAAGGCATACCTCGATGCCTCTCACTGGCTGCAGGGAGTGAAATGATATGAGCATTACAGGCGAGAATCCCAAGTTACACCCCTGATGCCTGTCAGTCTCTACAGGCTGGGGCGTTATGGTCGGACACACTAATGCCTCAGGCGTTCACTGGCATTTTCACTCCAAATTTTCAACATGGGTTTTTTGTGACCCCCACCTTGTTAACAGTGGCAATATCAGTTTGTTAGCCGAAAGCTGATTTCGCACAGCGACTACACCATTTGGCACCACAGGTGCAAAAACACATTTCGAACAGGATGTGAAAAATTACAGCTGTACTGTTTATGGGGAGGTACAAAAAATGGCAAAGTTGAAATTCTGCAATGAAAATATTAAAAAACTGGTGAAGTCATGAGCGTGCATAGAAAATGCACAATGCACACCCGTAATGCAATTAGTTTGGGGATTTTTTACAGCAGATTGTCAACACAGGGATTTTGTAACCTCTGCTCATGAACAGTGTCACTGTTATTTTCTTAACCTGTCCCGAACAGTGATTTCCCACAGCGACCATGCATTTCTGCACTGGAAGTGCGAAAACACATTTCGGCTATGGTGTGAAAAATGACAGCTGTACTGTTCATAAGGAAGTGTGGAAAAATGCCAGTGGTGAAAATCTGGATGAAAATATTAGACATCCATGAAGTTACGAGGGGTGTGTTGAAACTTCGCAATGGTCGCTCGTAACATAGTCATTTTACGGACTTTTTTCACCAGATTTTTAACATAGCCATTTTACCACCTCTGCTCATGAACAGTGTCACTGTGATTTTCTTAATCTGTCCCAAACATTGATTTCGCACACCGACGGTGCCATTGTGCGCTATATGGGCGGAAACATGTTTTGGGCGAGATGTGAAAAATGACAGCTGTACTGCTCATAAGGAGGTACAGTACAATGGCAATGTTGAAAATCTGGAGTTGAAAATATTGAAA
The DNA here is from genome assembly GCA_016271365.2 of Neoceratodus forsteri. Taxonomy (NCBI): domain Eukaryota; kingdom Metazoa; phylum Chordata; order Ceratodontiformes; family Ceratodontidae; genus Neoceratodus; species Neoceratodus forsteri. The sequence continues at coordinate 1,360,640,745 of CM057455.1, read as the reverse complement.
ATTCGTGAACTTACAAGCATGCATAGGAACAGCGCAATGCATGCTCGTAAAACAGTCATTGTTGGGAATTTTTTCACCAAATATTTAACATAACCATTTTAACACCTCTGCTCATGAACAGTGCCACTGTGATTTTCTTAATCTGTCCCAAACATTGATTTCGCATACTGACTGCGCCATTGTGTGCTACATGCATGGAAACACATTTTGGGCGAGATGTGAGAAATGACAGCTATGCTGCTCATAAGGAGGTGTGGTAAAATGGCAATGTTGAAAATCTGGAGTGAACATATTGAAAATTCGTGAACTTACAAGCGTGCGTAGGAACAGCACAACGCATGCTTGTAAAACAGTCATTTTGGGGAATTTTTTTCACCAAATTTTCAATATAGGGTTTTTGGGGGCCTACTTCATGAACTGTGACACTGTCATTTTGTAAATTGGTCCCAATAGGTGGTTCCGCGCAGTGACCGCGAAATCACCTTTTGGGGCTGAGTAACGCCATGACAGTGACAGAATTCATGAGGCCGGGTGCCAAAAACCCTATATCAAAATTCTGGTGAAGAGATTCCCTAAAATGTCCAAGATATGCACTAAAGTTGAAAACGCCCTATTTATTCCATTATACAGCTTACCGGCATTTCCTCAGTTCGCAGTCGGCTTTGAAGAGTACAGACGTGTTCCCGGTCCACCGAGGATCGTCACACCAAGCTCCAGAGGTAAGTATGGGGTGAGGTGGGGTGGGGGTGCGGGGAGGCAGAGTGCACAGAGGGTGGGCGCTGGTGGGGGGAACGAGGTCAGGACAGTCAGCGAGGGAAAGTGTTTTTCTTTCAGGTTTTTTTTTTTGTTTGGAAGATGATGTAGGACTTTTGCCACGCTGGGGTGGGCTCCCAGCTTGGCAGCTGGAAGACTGTTTGGGGGGCCGTGGAGCCAACGAGGGATTGGGCCGTCAGCCTTAGGAACTGTTGCCACGTTGGGGTGGGCTCCCAGCATGACACCCGATAGTCTCTTGGGGGGGCAGTGGAGTCGACGTGGGATTGGGCACCCCCGTTGGCCATACAGACTGCTGCCATGCTGGAGTGGGCTCCCAGCATGGCACCTGTAACTCTGTGGGGGGGGGGCGCAGCACAGCCCATGGAGGATTGGGCACCCATGTCGGCTATACAGTGTGTGCGTGGGGGGGGCACATGAGCACGTAATATGCATGTGTGTGTGGGAGGCACACATGAGCACGCGATAACTTATCGCTGCTCACTGAAGCATAGCTCTCTCTTTCAACTGTACGGCACTGCATTTTCGGATCATGGCACTATGTTTCTTGCATATGCATGCAAGCAAACATAAAAGTGGTTCAAATGGCATTTTAAACATTGTCAAGAACAAACTGACATTACTTTTGTACTTTAAACTTGAAATTTTCAACTGAAAGGGCTGCCCTTACCTCTACTGCTTTTTGCATTCACCACAAACATTTGTGCATATTCTGTCCATCTACTTTAATATGCAGAATACTGGAATTGTATGCCCTTTCAGTCATATTCTCTAGGTTACATTTTTAAGCAATAAAGTACAACCAGGAGTTATATGCATTGTATGCTAATCATCCCCTAGGGGTGTAATGTGGCACAAGGCGAAGTCGAAAAGACAATGCAGGGGTGTGAATGACTCAAGCTGAGTCAAAAAGATAATGCAGTGGGTTAGAATGACTCAAGCCGAATCAAGAATATGAGTGATGCATGAATGAGAATGACATAAACTGCATCAAAATGATGATGCATGAGGGGAGGATTTGACTCAAGCTGCATCAAAAGACGTTGCATAAATGACTCAAGCTGAGTCAAAAATACCACGAATGAAATGGCCAAGACAATGGCATATTAAGCCCTCAAACTGTCCTAAACTAGTCCCACAGGGGAATATTGGCTCTCTAACCAACCTGCTACATAATCTACCCTCACCTTTACATGCTCTAGTGTTGGTTAGACCAGCTCTGGCTGGTTTAATAATGGCATGCATTCAACCGCTTCCTCCTTTGAAAATCCACAAAAGGGGATGGTAGATCATGTTTTTTTTTTATGCAAGTTTGACAAAATCCACTTTGGCACAGGCAGTTCTCCTTTTGATGCAAGCAGCATTAGAAAATCACAACTGATGCAAGTTTTGACGCAGCTTGCTCCGTGCATCCTTTTCTGGTGCAACCACCTTGCATTCTCCTCCAATCTTTAAAAATCAAGCCCCCAGTTTTTATCATGATAATGCATTTTCAGGGTTTGTTTTTCTTTTAAACACCTTGCTGGTGATACTAAATAGTTCATCCACTCTGCTTAAAGTTCTAAATTGAAGCTGGCTTGGAGCTTGAGTCAAGCACGCTCATTCTGAGAGTTCTGAGGCTGTTCAGTGTGATATACAACTGGGTAGTTTAAGATTCAGCAATCGCGTTGATCCTTAGTACAAGAATCAATTTGTTTTAAACCTCTTCAGAATATCCCATTGGGCTGGTCCATTAGGGCTTTACACCAGTTGCAAATCCACCTATCCCATAACTGGCATGCCTTGCTGGAGCAGCCTGTTGTGGGGAATCCCCACTTCCAGATTGGGCGTAAGCCCATCTCCTTGGCTTTTTGGCCTTCCCTTAGCAACGTAAGACTCAGGGATATATATGAGGAGGGTAAAATAATTCCTTTTGCTCTTTTTAGATATAGGTTTAAGGTGCCTGTGACAGCCTTTTTTAAGTATGAACAACTTAGGAGGGCCATCCTTGCCCATTTTGGTCAAGGAGAGATAAATCAGGGGTCTGCTGATGTTTTTAATAACTTTCTGAAAGCAGCCAAAGAACCCCATGCTGTGTCTGTAGTATATAAAGCAATCCAGTCGGCTGACCCTGGGTTACCACAAGGGGTGTGTTTTTATTGGTTGCAGGTGTTTTCCCTTAATGCTGAGCCAAGTTTCTGGATTAGGATCTGGCGGACTATGTATAAATTTGTTAAGCAGGACGGACTGCGTTTGATGCATTTTAATATTATGCATAATTTATATTTCATGCCACTCAAATTATGCAGATTGGGAAGCAGGCCCTCTCCTGATTGTCCTAAGTGACTGGGACACTATATCATATGTTGTGGACTTGTTCCTCGGTCCAGAAATTTTGGCGAGACATTAGAAAGACACTTTACCCTTTGTTGGGCCTGGATTCCTATATTACTCCAGAGATCTGTTTGCTATATTTATTTCCAGAGGGTGTTCCCAATGTTAGAAAAGCATATCTGGCTTTGATCTCGGCAATAGCTAAGTTAATTATTCTGAGACATTGGACGGATGGCTCAGCCCCTTCAATTATAGAATGGCACAAAGAAATGTTGTTTGCCCTTCAACTAGAGAAGCACATCTTAACCATGAATAACCGACCGCAGGTTTATCAGACTAGGTGGGGTGTGCTGGATGCCCTACTCACTGTATGGAAGCCGTGATAGCTTTTACTATGGAGAATCTTTTTCCCTTTTTTTTTTTCCTTTCCTTTCTTTAGGGGGGGTTTCTTTTTAATATAATTTGATGACTGAGCATGTGTAGGCTTGATGGGGGGGTGGGTGTTGGTAAGACACATTAATTTACGGTTCTCATATGCTTTGTTGGAGGGGTAGTTATCTCTGTCTACCTATTTGCTACCCATGTTTGTATGGACATTTATCAAATGTTAATAAAGTATATTGAATTACAAAAAAAAAAGAATCAATTTGTTTGTGGCTCAAAAAAAAAAAAAAAAACAGAAAAGCACTTCATTTATGTTTAACTTTCAGCACCAATATCCTAATAGACCACACTCTGCAAAACAGTGTCTAAGTACGCTGTTATGTGCACTTTGCAGTGTTGCCGTAATGACACTTGTTACAATAGTAAATAGGTTCAGGTAAAGACTGTATAGTTGGGAGGCGGGATGGCCTCACCACCAGCCAAGATGGATGTCTTCTAGTGAAGTTCCTGCTGAGTTCTGTCTAAATCCACCACAATCCATGTAGGTAGCTGCATTTTTATGTTTTCTCTGCACATTTAATGTGGTGCTATCACCTGCCATCTGTGATCTTGGGAAACAAGGAAGCTGATTTTAAAATCCTGTCACAGCCGCAGCCTCAGATCTCCTATTCCCATGCTTAGAGCTGTCAAAAAAACTCAATAATGGCTGAAGTACAGGCAAGCCAAAAAAATACCAGATATGGTGTAAATTGAATTAACGTTCAGCCAGATCATTCTGCAGCTGGAAGAGAGGACTAATACTACCATCCACACTCAAAAGGAAGTCACAGAGCTCAGAGTACAGGTGCACTTAATGGAATAGAAGGCCACCCACAATGATGACCAGCAAGCCTGCCTTCACACACAACTATGAGATCAAGACAGGGTCAGATGTCCTGGACCTACACTGAGGACCTGGCGAACCAGAGCCAGAGGATTAACCCCTTTGGTTCCTCAGGGTTCCTCAAGCAAGTGGAAGAGCCAGATGCTGTTACATAGATACATAGATACATAGACAGTGTCGGCAGATAAGGGCCTATGGCCCACCTAGTCTGCCCATTTGAGTTTGTAACTTCAGTTTATGTTTTCCTAGAACTCTGTTATCTTCCTTAGGTGAAATACTCCCCATACTTCTCAACACCTCCGGGGAGCTGCCAGTTGAAATGGACAGAACCATTATTCACTACCTCCTATACCAAATCTGAGGGAATGGCAAAGACACCTCCTGACCCACTTCCTACGATAGTGGGACAAGGAAGCCATCCTACAGATAACTAGGGAATGAGGGCCTCTCTCCTAGCAGGGGAACAGAATCTCCATCGTTCCTAACTATTCGACAGAGCTTTCCGAAAAGTGAAGGTGTACAACCCAGTCAAAAAAGTCATCCAGAGTCTGGTGATCTCCCCCCCTCAGATACCCCTCTCAGCTTTGGGTATCTGTCAACAGCACCACCAGACTTTTTAACACTCCAGATGCAGCCCAGAGTTTCATTCTTGAAACCTGGCCTAACAGTGAGATGCAGAAATGTTTTGACCATCAACCTATTAACCAGGGGCACCAACAAAATGAAGACCTCCTATCTGGGGGCATCAGAACCCTACACAGAGCCTCAGAATGAAGAAATCTGGCCACCACAATGTCAGGGCTGCAAGCAACAGAAACAAAGATAGGAGAAACAGGGATTCTGTGCACCATATCCCCCAGTCCTGTAGCTGCAATTGGCAAAGCCCTGCTACCTCAGGCTCACCAAATCCTCTCACGACCCACAGCTCTACCAATAAATATGCCCCCTTTCACATGCCTCCCCTCTGGCAGCACCTGTGAACAAGGAGGACACCTCTCCTACTGTGGAGGAGCAATGTTTCTGGGCCAAAATCTCACCCAGTACCAAGGCCCTTGAACCGAGCCAGAAGGTGGAAGTGTCCCCAACAACCTCCCATTCACCAACACTGTAAGGGGGTCTCTGGTTCACCCATAGCAAGTAATCCCTCCCTCCCCACATGAACTGCCTGACTTGCTCTGTTACCGCACCACAACTGCTACTATTGCCTCCTTTGGAAGGTATTTTGAACCTGATTTCTTTCTGAGGGTGAGCATGAACTGAACCCCAAGTGGAGGGAGGATCTAAAGGGAGGATATTACCCAAAACATGTTATCACCAACAAAGTCATTCTCTTGCTACGGTGATACCTTCCCCTTAATTCACCTCATCTCATGGCCTGTGGTTTTTTTGGTTTTTTTATTGTTAGTTCCATTTTTAAATTGTTAGTACAGCACAGCTTTGCAGCTCATACCCTTTTTCCCACCGAATCTCCAAGAGACTTCTTCCTGAACAAATACTTCTGTTCAGTATTCACTAATGAAGGAGAGGATCAAGGACCACAGTTGGAGAGAAGAGGCTATGTGGGGGGAAGAAGTAGACACCAGTCCATTCACAGTGGAGAGAGTTATGGAGGAACTCACAAAGCTGAAGGTGGATAAAGCCATGGGGCCAGACCACATACACCTGAGGATATTAAGGGAGCTGAGAAGGGAACTAGCAGCTCCTCTGGCTGCCCTGTTCACAGAGTCACTCAACACAGGCGTGGTTCCAGAGGACTAGAGGAGGGCGCATGTAGTCGCACTGCACAAAAGTGGCAGTAGGGAGGAAGCGGGGAACTACAGGCCAGTCAGCCTCACCTCAGTGGTGGGGAAGATCATGGAGACACTGCTTATAGAAAGGATAGTGGCACACCTGGAATCCAATGGTGCCCAGGATCTGAGGCAACATTGATTCACAGCAGGAAGGTCTTGTCAAACAAATCTGATAGATTTCTTTGATTGGGTGACTAGGGAAGTGAATCAGAGAGGGGTGGTAGACATTGTCTACCTAGATTTCATCAAAGCCTGTGATACCGTCCCACGCTGAAGGCTGGTTAACAAGATGAGTAGTCTGGGTATGAGGCATAGGGTGATACATTGGATTAGAAACTGGCTGACGGACAGAAGACAGAGGGTGGTGGAAAATGAAAAAGTGGAATCAATCTAGGGAGAGAGAGGTGACCAGCGGAGTACCGCAGTGATCAGTCCTGTTCAAGGTCTTCATTAATGACATTGCAGAGGGGCTGGAAGGAAAGGTCTGCCTATTTGCAGATGACATCAAGATCTGCAACACAGTGGATACTCCAGAAGGGGTGCAGAAAATGAAGAGGGACCTGTAGAAGCTTGAAAGATGGTCAGAGGTGTGGCAACTGAGGTTCAATTCAAAAAAGTGCAGGATAATGCACCTGGGTAGGGGGAACCCTGGGGGAGAGCTACAGAATTGGGGGTGAGGTGCTGGCTCTTACCAAAGAGGAAAGGGACCTAGGGGTTATCATATCTGATGACCTTAAGGTATCAAAGCAGTGTGCAAAGGCTGCAGGCAGGGACAATGGCATGCTGGGGTGCATAGGCAGAGGCATTACTAGCAGGAGACAGGAGATGTTGATGCCATTGTATAAAACACTGGTAAGGCCTCACCTGGAGTACTGTGTGCAGTACTGGAGACCACACATGTGTAAGGACAAAGACAGGGTGGAGGCAATCCAAAGAAAGGCGACAAAGATGGTGCATGGCTTGCATCACTAAACATATGAGGAGAGACTAAGAGTCTTCAATATGTACTCACTGGAGGAGAGGAGAGAAAGGTGGACGTGACAGAAACTTTCAAGTACCTCTATGGCATAAACAATGTGCAGGTGGGGGATCTTTTCCAATATAGAAAATATATCAGAATGAGGGGACACAATATGAAATTGGAAGGGGGTAGATTAAGAGGTAATGTGAGGAGGCATTTCTACACAGAGAGGGTGGTGGACACTTGGAACAGTCTGCTACAAGAGGTGGTGGGGGCAAGCACAGTGGAGGGATTTAAACAAGCCTGGGACAGGCACAAGGGAACATTGGGTGGGGAGGGAGTGATGAAAAGCTATTGATCACTTAGGGTCAGTGACAGCATACAAGTTTAGGGCTTATGGGCAGACTAGATGGGCCCAGCGGTCCTTATCTGCTGACAGTTTCTATGTATTTATGTATCTATGTAAATGTGCGCAGTAAAACAATCACAGGGTGCACATTCAAGTAGGATCCTTAATGCAACAGCCTTGGTGCATGTTGCTACCACCTCCTCTGATCTGTCCCCCAGGTAAACCTGTCAGATTCCTACAGCCTGCCTACAAGTTCACCCTGTAAGAACCCTGTATCTGAAGTGCTGGGATCAGGGGAGCACCCAAATCCAGCCAGCTGAAGCTCCTTGCTTTGCTTGCATAGACCATAATTCTGTCTGATACTCACCACCTACTTCCTTGTACAATTCCCGATGGGAAACAGATGCTCCCACTTGTGCAAAGACTTCCTGCGATTGGGGGAGTGGAGCCGCTTGAACATTTCAAGACTTAAACTGCTTGCCTGCAGCCCCTCTGCAGGTTATCACAATTTTCCAAGCCAAAAGCTATCCAATTAGCAGCCAAGAAACAGGATGGACTTGTTGGACTCCAGGGCAGGACCAAACAGCATGTACAGTACAGTACATGTACGGTCCGTGTACACCCCAGGTCTTCTCGCTTGAGACTCCCATGGTTTGATGGGGATCTCAAGGAGATGAAGACTACAGAGCAGAGGTTGGAGTGTTGTTGGAGGAGGACCTGGTCTGAGGGGAAACAAACTGACTTTGAGATTTCACTACAGTGAATATCAATGGGCATTCAACCTTAAGAAGGCAGAGTTCCTGCCCAGGGAGATTGCTGCAGGGAGGAACAGACCAGCTCTGCTTTTTCAAACTGTGGACAAGCTTCTCCATTCCACCTGTTTACAGCTGAAAAAAGCATTTTCACCTGCTCAGTGCAAGGAGTTTGCTCTGTTCTTTTCTGACAGGGTGTCCTCCATTAAGGCTGGGATCTCAACAACGGGGCACTTATGGCTCCCGGTGGCAAGTCGCGTGTGTCCGGATGCACTCCTATTGTTTGGAGCAAGTTTAGGCCAGTTGGGGTGACTGAGGTTTGCAAGGTGATTTCAAAGCTGTGGCCCACACACTGTGAACTGGATCCAGGCCTGACTCATCTCTTACTGGGATGCGCTGAGTCTGTTGGTCCAGTGTTCACCAAGATTGTCCAGTGTTCGCTTTCAGAGGATTGGTTTCCCGGTGCCCTAAAAGAGGCACTGGTGAGACACCTCCTTACAAAACCATCTCTCGACCCTGACATCTTGGCAAATTTTAGACCTATCTCTAATCTCCCATTTCTGGATAAAGTTGTTGAGAAAGTGGTGGCTCTAGAGCTCAAGGCACACCTCGCAGCCCATGACATCTATGAGCCCTTCCAGTTGGGGTTTAGGTCAAGATATAGCACTGAAGCGGTATTAGTCTGGATGCTAAATGATCTCCTCAGGGCGAGGGATAGAGGGAAGTGGTCAATTCTCATTCTTCTCGATCTCTCCTCAGCATTTGACACTATGGACCACACGGTGCTGCTGGATTGCCTAAGGGAGCTCTGTGGACTCACCAGTACTGTCATCAACTGGTTCAAGTCCTTTTTGACAGGCAGGATGCAGAGGGTGGTGATGGCAAATTTCTCATCCTGCCCAAAACCCCTGCCTTGTGGAGCTCCCCAAGGCTCGATCCTGTTGCCTGCATTGTTCGCAGTGTATATGCTTCCCCTGGGTGAGATCATCAGACAGTGCAGTCTGGGATTTCATTGCTGTGCAGATGATACCCAGCTGTACATGTAATTTGCAGCCAGGACAGAAGGCGCTGTGGAAGTGCTAAACAAGTGCCTGTCCAAGGTCCAGGACTGGATGTCTTCTACCCGGCTGAGACTCAGTCCTGACAAGGTGGAGGTACTAGTGATTGAGCCTGGTGTTCAGCAGGATGTGGACACTACTGGGATGGGAACACGATTATTTCGTGGGCCCTCTTTCTTCCCTACTGAGGTGAAAAATCTAGGCATTATCCTCAATGACAGATTGAAACTTGAGACTCAGGTGTCATCCATCGTCACAAGCAGTTTCTATCACTCGAGGAGTGTCACCCGTATTAAAGCCTTGATTCTGCCTGATGACCTGCCATCACTGGTACATGCATCTGTCACATCTGGGCTTGACTACTGCAATGTTCTATACCTCGGGGTCACTGGAAGGGGTTCTCCGGAGTCTCCAGCTAGTGCAGAATGCAGTGGCCAGGTTACTGACAGGCCTTCTGAGGTCCTGTCACATGACCTCAGTCCTGCACGAACTGTACTGACTGCCAGTTAGGTGAAAATCCACCTTCAAGGTGGGCTTGTCCACCTATAAGGCCCTACATGGATCGGGGCCCTGGTTACCTGAATGACCTCTTGACTCCTGCCCATCCTGGGTGCTCACTCTGCTCCTCTACTGAGGGCCTCCTAGTGGTTCCTAGGGCCCGCCTAAAGATCTCTACTGACCATCATTTGAGGTGACAGGCCCAGTGCTGTGGAACTCGCTACCAACATTTTTTGGGGGGGCCTTGTCGGTGGAGGCATTCAAGCAGGGCCTATAGGCACATCTTTTTAGAACAGCTTTTTTAGATCTATAAACCTTGTAACTGCTGCAATAATTTTATTTACATTCAATTTTAATGTGTTTATTATCTGTTTCATGTTATTTATTGTTGTATGTTTCCTATCCACTTGTACAGCACCCTGAACTTGCCAACAGTCCTGTATTTTACGGGATGTCCCGTATTTAAGGCTAAAATTGCGTGTCCTGTATGAAATCTATATGGGACGCCTACTATCCCAGTTTACCTAGTGGCTGTGGAGCTTGTTGAGCACATGCGCAAGGGACAGTCGAGGTCAGGGATGTCATCCTCAGAGAGAGTGGGAAGCCAGCTGTTGCGTGCTGTTGCCATGCTCGTGCGCTGCTGCAAGCTGCGTCCATCGTCCACCGGTCTGCAACTTGGGGGAGCTGCAACTTTATTTCGGTGCATAGACTCGCACTATCCTAATCCTTCACCCATCCCAATTACGAGTGCCAGTGGCCAGAAAGTCATCGCCGCGACACGGATGCCAGGCTGCGGGTTGTTTTTGTTTGACATGGGGTGGAGACAGGGGTCACTATTTGGCCTGCTGTTGGTGGAAATGCTGTCATGGGCCTAGTTGACCTGAAAAATCTATTGGAGTCCACATCAGAGAGGAGTCGGTTGGAGGAACAGACAGAGTCTTCAGGAGTGACTTGAGTGAGCAAGGACTGGACTGAGCAAACTTAAAAAGTAAGTGCAATGGTGTGAGATCATGGCTGGCTGGGCTGGGTGCCTTTCGGGAGGGGGTGGGCCTTTCTCCATCCACTCCACACAGTCTCCGCACTAGTAGGCACTGGCTGGCAGAAATCAGAATCGAAGGCAGCAGCTGAGGCCCGGGGGGGGGCCCTGACTGGGAGGAGGTGTGTACTACTGTCTGAGGACGGAGAGCTTGCTGGCAACTGCAGAATTTGGCGTGGCCTGGTAGGTGCTTCACTGGTTGGTGGAGGACTCAGAGGCTGAAGCAGTAGAGCAGAGGCAATGAGGGTCATATCGGGGCAGAGACCAGGCAGGCACTGGGAGGGCAGCTGGCAGCTGGGCTCTGCTGTTGGGGGAAGGGACTGGGAGTCAAGGACGAGCTGTGAGATTGACCAGGGCTGGAAGGGTCTCTTATTTTTGAAATCCAATGTTTGCAACCCTATGTCCTACTGATCTCATCACTGTGGCATGCAAAACCCTGGGACACAATGCACCGCAGCTCCTAACTTTTACAGGGTGCACACCTCATCACTTTACTCTTGCTGTGGTATGGTAATGTATAACAATGTTTTTTCTTCCTGGGACTGTCTGTGGTAGGTGGGGCTACTCCCTGCAACAGTGGAACTTCCCCACAACAACAACCATCTCAGTCTTGAGGAGGACTCACCTCTTCACCTCCCCTCCACTGAGTTATGCTAAGGCAGCGTGTTACTGTAAGCACCAGGCTGCCCCCTACTCCAGTTTGCATCACTAAGCACTCTGTGCAACACCCACCAGAGGGAAGTGGTGGATTTTTCCCATGCCTATCATGCTGCATGAGCAAGGGTGTACCAATCCCTTTGCCCATCAGGGCCTGGCCAGTCTATCCCCGTCACACCTGCTGTCTCTTGCTATATGCCCCCTTTAGCACCCTCAGCCCTCCCTACCACAGTACTACATGGGAGAAGTGGCACACACAGGTATTTGAAGGAGATACAAGCCATAGGATCTGCACCCCCCAGACAACTTGGGCTGGTATGATCTGGTACAACAAAGTGACAAGGAGACATAATGCATTGCCCTGACAGACTAGCATAAGGCTCACCATACCTACTCTGCAGGCACTTCATTCTTCCATCCAGAGTAATCAGGCCCATCCTACAGAGTCTCTCACAGTATACTTTGGTGGCATGGTGACCCCTGGTTCATAGCATGGGGACTTCCTGGGTGGCCAGACCATCATGGCCCTCCTCTGCCCTATAGTTGGGCTTCCTCCCTATTAGCACTCATGCCAGCAGACAAGACAAAGGGAGTCAAAGACTCATCATTCATTTCTGAGTAGCCAAGGTCAGCACGGAAGATTCACAACTCCTCCCTCCACCTCACCTCTGATCTCATCCTATCCTTTCCCATCAACATGCCAGTTCTGTTAACCTTGCAGATGCAGGGCAGTGCCCCCCCCACCAACTCACACAGCACTAGGGCACCAAGGATGGAAACACCTTTCACTCTCACCAACCTCCCTTAACTGGGTACTTATCACAATGTTCTACCCCTGCCCCCTCAGGGGGCAGGGCTCCTCACTTAGCTCTGGACCCCACACTTCCCTCTATAGCATACCCCCATATTGCAGCAAATGTCCTCCCCTCAATCCAGAGCAGAGGTGCAACTTGGCTACAAGCATTACTGAGCAGCTGTTGAGCCATACAGCATCCACCCCGGCATTTGCATGTAGAACATTGGGTGGCATAACATGCCTGGCTCATATCAGTGGTATACTATGGTCACCGCCTCAGCAGTTCACAGCACAGTCTTCTGCAGAAGGGGCATTCCAACACTCAGGACTCTGTCTCTGGACTACTTGGACTGCTTGGCCTCTCTCATCCCCCTGGGACCAGAGATGCCCCTCCTCTTACCTATCTTCCTACTGGGGGACCTGTATATTCTGTAGTTCTCATTGTAACCCCTAGATGGCGCTATCCCAGGGGCTACTACCCCTGCCTGATTTGCCACTAACAGGCTGAGGGCCTGGATCCAATGGCGGGTGCCTCCACCCAGAGGTCAGGGTTTGCAATAGTTAAACTAACTTGGTCACAGCCCTCTGGGACACTGCAACCCCCTTTCTTCCCACTAGTGGCCCACACAATATATCAGAATTACCTTCACAGTATACACTTACCCCCAGGTCTGGTTCCGGCACTGGGACCTCCTGTGAAATGAGATACAGTGCAACAATCACAGTACAGTACTTTAACATGAGACAAATACCTCAGGCAGTATAACTTTGCTGAAACAAGCAGCTCTGATTTATTTAGGGGATATAACAAGGACAGGGGAAATCAGGTTAATTAGCTTATCACTCTAATAATCTATCTATGGCTCTGTGCACGGCCTATCCCTATCAGTTACTGTCCCTGGGTACCCAAGCCCTAGTGGCTAGTCCAAACCGTGGCAGCTGGTAGGGGCCCTTTCACACAGAGAAAGGAGAATTAAACAGTCAGCAGTACAGTAATTCCATTTGGATTTAATGTGGCAATTCAACAGGGAGCGACCCTGAATTAGTACTCACGACCTCCAAATAAGATAGGGTCCTTCAATGTCAGCAGGGCTCACTTGAGGTATACAAACCTCTTCACACATCCATATAAAGAAAGCACTATACCAGGCAGGCTGCATCTGTATCCGATCGAATTACTGCACAATACCCAGGAGAACACACAGCAGATTCAGTTCCTGACAGACCGAGTGTAATTTTCAGCAATTCCTCCAGTCTTCTACAGGGTGAGCCTGGTTTCTACTCTTCAGAGATCCTTTGATTCTTTTCACAGGACGAGATTCAGTCCTAACAAGCTGCAGACCGGAACTCTGGGCCTTACACACGTTTTTGACTAAAACTGCACACTGAAAAGTACAGGGCTCCTTCCTTCTTCACTGCCAAAGCTCAACTCAACTCCAACCGACAAAAACGGGCACTTCCTTTGAGTTCCTCCCAGTTCTTGACTGGATTGGCTGTCACTCACAATAGACTGCTGCTGTTGGTCCAAAAGGCACTGAAGTCTAAACTACATCTCCCAGAGTCACTGCCCATACAATCCTCTTGTGGCTGGCTCAGATTATGAGTCAAGTTCTGATTCGTCCAAGGCACCATTTAGAGCTAGCTTACCCACACTGATTGGTCCAGTTCAGCAGTTCAAAACTAGAATGGGGAACTAGCAGACACAGTTCTGACTGCAAAGAAAGCAGGTTAGACAAACTGTAATTTCATTATTACTCTAAATAATTTCTGGTAAACAGTTACATCTTTCAGATAGGTTCCCTTTGCACTCCTAGTGACTGCAAAATTAAGTGAATTGGCAGCAGCTGAGTGGTACTCAGAGAAGCACACAGTCCCCCATACAAACTAATTATGTCTGCAAGCAGACAGCTCTTAAAGAGACAGTACCAGAGGCTCTAAAAACACTCACTGATAAATGGCTTAAATGCCAAACACCATTCAGGCTTGGAGCATTCAAGCAAGCTCCTGGAAGTCTTTTGGGAACCCCATTTGCAGGGAGTTACACCCTTCCTGGCCTGGGAAAGCTTGCGTCCCGCGTCAAGCAAGTACCCCATAAGTTTCAACTGCAACCATATACATATGCATTAGGCTCGCATATAATCATCAGTCAATATATCATTTTACCAAGAACACATTTCTGAAACATTGCAGTCGTCACTCTTTACACAGTATTACATACACATTGTACCATAACTCAAGTTATTACCTCTTGTACATGAAACCTGAAGAGGGGCCCTTCCCTATCAGTTACCTTGGGGCTGGAACGGGGCAAGGGCACCATATAGAAGAGCAACACAAGTAACTTGGAGTTAGCACTGATGCTCAGTTTGGGCAGTGAGCTCGGGGACACATACACTCCTTTATGGACAACATTGAGAGGCAAGTCCACAGGCCCCCAAGTGAATCATAACTGAGGTGCACCACAGGCTTTACAGCTCGACCAGTCTTTCTAGGGGAACTGTTATAGTCTCTGCACTCTGAGCCTCATTTTCAGCATTGTCCTCACTTGTCAGGGGAGTCTCCATGGGGTAGAGAGGCTAGAACTTGGGGCACTTTCAGCTCCAGGAGTTACAGTTTCTGAGTCCACAACATTTGGCTCGCATGGAGAGCTTTGGACACTGGCAGTGGACTGTCAGGGCACTCAAAATACTCTTCTTGTTCGGGTGTATCACCAGTCTGCCCCAATCTATCATTTCCTCCCTGAAAGCTCAAACAGTTCAACCATGCACAATGATTCCATTTCATCTGATCTGATGCTTTGCACTTCACTTTCTGGGAGCATTGGCTCCAGGGATGAAGCTGGGGGCTTAGACAGTCCAGAAGGCCCAGCTTTGTCTCCAGTATTGACTAGGGATTGCCCCGAAACAATTGACTCAGTTCGTAAGAAGGATAGTATTCAAAGTCACTCTCACTTTCTTCCGATATGGACTGACAGTCATGCTCAACTGGGACTTGTGGAGGAACACTTTAACTTTGCTTCTGTAGGTGCAGACTTTCTTGATCTTTTCTTAGCAGCAGCTCTAGTCACTGGTCCAGAGGGCATCTTCTAGGGGCTCAGACTCAATTAAGATTTGTCCAATGGGCAGTAAATGATTTCTATGTATTGTTTTACATCTTTTGAATTATTCTCAGGCCTTACTTTGTACACTGGCAGATCATCTAGTTTGCCCACTACAATGTGAGGGAGATGGTGCCATCGGTCAGCAATCTTGTGCTTGCCATGCAGTCCCAGATTTCTTAGCAATACCCGATCTCCCTCCTGGGTTCCTGTGCTTTCACCTTTTTATCATGCCTTTCTTTGTTGGCCAGATTTCTTTTGGCAGCCATGGTTTGAGCCAGTTAGTGCAGCATGGGTTAGCTGGGCCTTTAACTTTTGCACATACTGTAAATAGTTGTCAGCTTGAACCCCATCAGGAGAGACCCCAAAACACACATCTACTGGTAGTCGAGCTTCTCTTCCAAACATCAAGCGGTGGGGGAGAATCCAGTGGCATCACTTTTGGTGCAGTTATAAGCATGTACCAGAGTGCTAATTTGTTGGCTCCATCTGAAGCTGTCCTTTGGGTGCAGGGTGCCTAGCATATCTAGCAAAGTCGGTTGAAAGCGTTCAGGCTGTGGGTCCCCTGGGGTGGTAGAGTGTTTCTGGACTTTGCTCCCCACAGAGAAAGCATCTCTTTGATCAGGCGACTCTCAAAGTCTCCCCTTGATCAGAATGGATTCTTTGTGGAGCCCCATAGTGAACAAAAGTTTTCTAAAGTACTTTGGCCACAGTGGATGCTTTCTGGTCTTTCGTGGGGAAAGCTTGGGCATATCTCGTGAAATGGTCAGTGACCACCAGCACTTACTGATATTTCTTTGATCTGACTCCAAACTCAGAAAATCAATACAGACCAGCTCCATGGGTGCACTGGTGGTGATGTTAACAAGGGGCAGCCCTCTGGGAACAAAGCTTTCCTCTGTAATAGCGACTACAAGTTCGAATGTGTTGCTCCATCAGCCCCATCTTAGGCCAATAGAATCTGGATCTCACCAAGTCAAGTGTTCTGTCTATACCAAGGTGCCCCATGGTTGTGCAAGGACCTCAGTACTGAGTCTCGAAGGCAGTGGGCAGCACTAGTTGTTGTTTGTCTACTTGTCCCCTCTGTCTACTGTTTCTCTGTATAACAGTTTATTGATCAGTTTCAACTTAGGACCTTCTTTGTATAACAGTGCAGTTCTCAAATCAGTGGGCGTAATTTGGACACATCTTTTCCTGCATAGAGGGCTTCTAAAGCTGCTTTGATCATGGGATCGCGGGATTGAGCCACTCGAATACTGTCATTGTCCAGCTGAGGCAGTGCACCAATGTCTATTGCAGAAAAGTGGCAATAAGCAGCAGGTATGCAATTCTCAGAGGTCCCAAGCAATCCACCATGCAGTCCACTACGTCCGTGGACATTTGTTCCTCCTGTCAAACTTCCGGCAGAGTGCCCGAATGTCAGGTTCTGCCAATCGGACCCAATCATTCTGGGGAACAGGCCTCCGGGAGAAACATCAACATCTATGTGGTTCAGACCTGCTCGGTATTCGAGAGCATAGTCATATGTAGATAATGCAGAAAGCCACCTATGGCCAGTGGCATCCAACTTAGCTGAGGTCTGCACATAGGTCAAAGGATTATTGTCAGTTTTACTAGTATTTTAGCCCCATACAAGTACTCATGGAATTGGTCAACAATAGCCCACTTCAAAGCTAGGAACTCTAACTTATGTACAGGATAGTTCTTTTCGGATGGGGTCAGGCTTCTACTGGCAAGGCCACTGGTCTCAGGCCATTCTCGTGCTCTTGGTACAACACAGCCCCAACCCTTGCAAGCTAGCATCAGTGTGCAGGACGTGGGTTTTCTTGGATCGGCATAGGCGCAGCACTGGAGCATGGGTAAGTTGATATATGATCTCATGAAAAGCAGTCTCACAATCAGAGTCCAGCGGGCCCCAAATACTTCACTCGGATGAAAATACACTCTTTCAGTCTTGAGGAGCATGGACTTTGTATTTTTTGTGGGTTAGGGATACCCTTGAGTAAGGTTAAGTAAAGGGCGGATCACTCTTGAATAGTCCTTGATGAGCGCCGATAATAACCACAGAATCCAGGAATCTTTGCAGTTCTTTTAGATTTTTGGGCTGTGGCCAGGTGAGTCAAGACCTCAACTTTACTTGGGTGGGTCTCTATTCCCTCGGTGGATACTATGTGTCCCATACTTTACTGATGTTTGAAAGAATTGACACTATCAATGGACAGTTTAAGGCCAAAGTCCTCGAGTCGGTCCAATACCTCAAATAATCTGCTCTCATGTTCCTCCAGTGAGCTGCCAAACACAATAACATCATCTAGGTATACCAGGCACTCTAGTAAGTTCATGTCCCCACTGCACGCTCCATCAATCGTTGAAAAGTGGCTGGGGCACCTAAAATCCTTGAGGCATCCTCATGAATTCATAGAAGCCAAGCGGACAGATAAAGGCCGTCTTCTCACGGTCCTCTGGGGCC
This sequence comes from Neoceratodus forsteri, assembly GCA_016271365.2. Lineage (NCBI taxonomy): Eukaryota > Metazoa > Chordata > Ceratodontiformes > Ceratodontidae > Neoceratodus > Neoceratodus forsteri. Next base: position 1,360,622,930 of record CM057455.1, on the reverse strand, counting down.
ATTGGGATCTGGTAGTACCCACTGGAGATCCAGCACAGAGAACCACTTGCTCCCGTTTAGGCAGTCCAAAGCATCCTGAATGCGGGGCATTGTGTACTGATCAGGGATAGTCCGCCGGTTTAAGGTGCGATAATCCACACACATCCTTACTGTTCCATTCTTTTTCCTCACTACCACAATGGGGGAAGCATAAGGGCTTCTGGATTCTTGTATTACACCAGCAGCTAACATCTCTTGCAGATGCCGTCTCACATCATCTATGTCAGCAGGTGCCAGGCGTCAAGACCTCTCACGAAATGGTCTTCGTCATGCAGCGGATATTGTGCTCAGCTCCTTGCAGCATCCACCATCCCATTCCTTTAAAGAAAACACCTGGTCTCTCTGGGCAAGCTTCTCACTGATCCTCACTTTCCATTCAGCTGGCAGCGGGGAGTCGCCGAAATCAAACAAGTCAGGCGTTACTCTGTCATTCTTCCTTGAACTCTTGCTGCTGGGTAGCACTGCAGTGTCTGCACAATGCACATTAGCCAGGATGCAACCTCTGTTTACTCGAATGTCTCTTTCAGACACATTATGAACTTGGACCATTACCCTTCTGGCATAAGCATGGGCTCTAGCGGGCAAAATACTAAGCTTGACCCAGCAGTCCCTCTGGCAATTTTCCATCGCCTGGTGCATCCAACATTAATATTTTATTCTTAACATCCTTTCTGATCACGGACCTCTCCCTGTAAAGGTACACTGGGCATTTGGCGCCAGGATCAGAGACTCAGGATCCTTCTTCCATACAATTCCGACCGGTTCCTCTGGTTCTGTTTTTCAGCATCTCTCTGTGCCTCATAGGCCTTCTTAATTAAAGCGGAACTCTTAAAGCTCTACTAGTCTTTGACCCTGTTTTCATAACACAACTGTGCCAGCCTTCGAACATATGAGCATTTGTTCCAATCAACAAAGGGACACCATCATACAGTCCAGTGGGGGACACACTAAGGCTAGGGTCTCTACTTGTTCGGCCACTCCAGCCACGGAGGTGGGGAAAGACAGCCAAATTCGGATATACCGGAATAGGGGTAGGCCTTCTCTTAACCCCATACATGCAGTCCTTCTAATGGTTGTAAAGGGTACTTCTGACAAATGCTTCTGATACCAATCCTGGACCATAATTGTCACTTGGGGGCCACTGTCTAATACAGCTCTTGTAGACACTCCATTCACCTTTACAGTGGTCTCCATGGAGGACCCACTATTCTGGACCAGTCTGGAGAGGCGTGTGAGGCCTGGGCAACTGACCTTGCCACAAGGGCGTGAATTAGCATTTTGGTGCCCTCACTGGGATCATAGTCACCTCTTAACCACTGATTTCTTCTCGAAGCTCTCCTTGTAGCCTATATGCAACTTTGTCAGTGTCTTTTGGGGACTGGCATTCCCTTTTCATGTGCCCATCTTTCCCACAATTATAGCAAAACATACTTTCTGGAGTTTGAGCTGGCGAGGCGCCACACTGGGAGCCAGGGACGGGGTATTACTAACTGGAAACCTGGGTGCCATCTCTGTCTGCTGGCGTGATAAGCATTTGGAGACATCTGTCAGTTTCTGCACTTCCATGGTCAAGGAATTGAGTTTGGAGCTGTTATCAGCAGGAGATACATGGGTGGGTACCCCACCCCATACAGATGCAGTCGGATATAGGTCAGGCCGTACTTGCAGGCGTGGCCTTCATAAAGGACTGTTTTTGAATTCCCGGATCTCTCTCAACAGTTCGCCCCATTGTGGCATATCTTTTCCTTGTCAGAGCACTCATTGACTGTCAACCTCTGCCCCTGAACTTCACTTGATGGGTCATCCTCAGTCACTCGGGTCGTGAGCTACAGCTGTTGGTGCAGGTACCTCCCGAGGTCGCCTTTTCTCAACTCCTCAATTTCTCTCATTAACTCATCATAGGAGGTGGGGATTCAGTCGATTTGCCAGGCGTAACTTGAAGCAGCAGCAGTTCTGAGAGAAGGGGCAGACTTAAGGATTCTGCCAGTCTGGTTCGGTCTAGTTCAATCGCTGGCAAACTACCCTTTCTGAGGCATTCTTGCAACAATTTTCCAGCCGAGACATACACAGACAACAACTCCCTTGGTACTGTTGTGCATTTCTTCTCCACCACAGGTCCTCATCAGAATCTGGGGCCCCATACACATTCTCCAAGGCCTCAAGATAGCCTGTGCAGTCGCTTCAGGGTTACTGGCCCGTTTGTACGCGGATGGTAGCCAGGGCAGGACCCCGGAGGCTCTCACTAACCCTCTTTCGCTCGCCTTCCAGAGCATTGCCATTCTAGCACTTGGGGGCAACATAGTCTATCCAGGTCTCCCAGTCATCCTCCCTTGGGGGTGGGAGGTGCCAGAGAAGATCCTCAACCTTCGGTAAGAGTCGTGACTAATGGCAGGTGCAGAAATAGGAGTCTGCATTGGTTCAGCCACCATCACGGGCACTGGAGCAGGAGAGGGTGTTGGGAGGAACACCCCAGGTGGCAAGAATAGTTTCTTCAAGTCCTCCACAGTTTTCCCTCTCCCAGCAACCATTCAGCAAATTTCTCCTCAAAGTTTCAGATAGTGGTGGGGGCTGATTCCGGTCCTTACTGTCCTTAGTTATCACTCTCCAAGCAGTGAGGGCTCCCTCTGGGGGTAATGGTCTGTGGCACTTTGGAGCTATCTATGGGATCCTTAAACTCTACTAGGGCCAGGAAAGTGTGGGTGAGCAGATTAGCATGCCGACCCACCACCACAGGGTTTTGTAAACCTTCCACCTTGGAAAGTACTCCTGCACAGTGTCCGTATTGATACCCAGGGGATGTCCAGGATAAGCATAGCATTTTGGAGTCGATCTCCTCCCAGTACACCACTCCACCAGCCGGTGCACAGCCACTTCTGTCGGGTACCCATTTTTTCTTAACAGTGGTTCGTAATATGGCCACTAGAGGACACACAATCCCAGCGGTGAGCCTCCAAGATGTAACCCCTAGATGGCGCTATCCCAGGGGCTACTACCCTGCCTGATTTGCCACTAACAGGCTGAGGGGCCTGGATCCAATGGGGTGCCTCCACCCAGAGGTCAGGGTTTGCAATAGTTAAACTAACTTGGTCACAGCCCTCTGGGACACTGCAACCCCTTTCTTCCCACTGAGTGGCCCACACAATATATCAAATTACCTTCACAGTATACACTTACCCCCAGGTCTGGTTCCGGCACTGGGACCTCCTGTGAAATGAGATGATGGGTGCAACAATCACAGTACAGTACTTAACATAGACAAATACCTCAGGCAGTATAACTTTGCTGAAACAAGCAGCTCTGATTTATTTAGGGGATATAACAAGGACAGGGAAATCAGGTTAATTAGCTTATCACTCTAATAATCTACCTATGGCTCTGTGCACAGGCCTATCCCTATCAGTTACTGTCCCTGGGTACCCAAGCCCTAGTGGCTAGTCAAACCGTGGCAGCTGGTAGGGCCCTTTCACAGAGAAAAGGAGAATTAAACAGTCAGCAGTACAGTAATTCCATTTGGATTTAATGTGGCAATTCAACAGGGAGGCGACCCTGAATTAGTACTCACGACCTCCAAATAAGATAGGGTCCTTCAATGTCAGCAGGGCTCACTTGAGGTATACAAACCTCTTCACACATCCATATAAAAGAAAGCACTATACCAGGCAGGCTGCATCTGTATCCCGATCGCAATTGCACAATACCAGGAGAAACACAGCAGATTCAGTTCCTGACAGACCGAGTGTAATTTTCAGCAATTCCTCCAGTCTTCTACAGGGTGAGCCTGGTTTCTACTCTTCAGAGATCCTTTGATTCTTTTCACAGGACGGTTCAGTCCTAACAAGCTGCAGACCGGAACTCTGGGCCTTACACACGTTTTTGACTAAAACTGCACACTGAAAAGTACAGGGCTCCTTCCTTCTTCACTGCCAAAGCTCAACTCAACTCCAACCGACAAAAACCGGCACTTCCTTTGAGTTCCTCCCAGTTCTTGACTGGATTGGCTGTCACTCACAATAGACTGCTGCTGTTGGTCCAAAAAGGCACTGAAGTCTAAACTACATCTCCCAGAGTCACTGCCCATACAATCCTCTTGTGGCTGGCTCAGATTATGAGTCCAAGTTCTGATTCGTCCAAGGCACCATTTTAGAGCTAGCTTACCCCACACTGATTGGTCCAGTTCAGCAGTTCAAAACTAGAATGGGGAACTAGCAGACACAGTTCTGACTGCAAAGAAAGCAGGTTAGACAAACTGTAATTTCATTATTACTCTAAATAATTTCTGGTAAACAGTTACATCTTTCAGATAGGTTCCCTTTGCACTCCTAGTGACTGCAAAATTAAGTGAATTGGCAGCAGCTCAGTGGTACTCAGAGAAGCACACAGTCCCCCCATACAAACTAATTATGTCTGCAAGCAGACAGCTCTTAAAGAGACAGTACCAGAGGCTCTAAAAACACTCACTGATAAATGGCTTAAATGCCAAACACCATTCAGGCTTGGAGCATTCAAGCAAGCTCCTGGAAGTCTTTTGGGAACCCCCATTTGCAGGGGGGTTACATCATGTTATTTTGTTTCTGGTTGCTAACTATATTCAGATTGATAAGAAAATGAGGGTGACATGCGGGGCTTGCTCCAGGGGTCAACAGGGAGGAAACAGTGGATATAGTATATGCTGAATGTCATACCATCAGGATTTTTGTTCCAGGTAATGTGGCACTATTATCCCTGTCTCATGTACACTGGCAGGTAGATCCCTATGGCCGATATTCATTGTACTAGTTGGAACATCCAGGGTCTAAACTCACCCATAAAGCAAAAGAAAGTCCTCTCCTTCCTTTGGCAACAGCGCACCACCATTGCATTCCTATAAGAAACCAAGGTCCTATCTGAGGAAGCTGCAAAACTCTCCAGAGAGAGGGTGGGAAAAGAAGTGCACAGTTCCAGCCCAACCAAAAAGGCAGTGGTGTCTGCGTCACTCACTCATTTCATTCACTTTTACTTTAGGGTTAAAAACCCATTATACAACGGCAAGAAAGAATCCAGGACTCTGATTAGTCAGTAGGGGACTGGAGCCGTGATGTTATCCTGGCATAACATCACAGATCTAGTCCCAGCACACCTAGTGACCGCATAAAATGTACAAACAAAAAAAAAAAATCACTGCACAACTCTTCCTACGGTCCCCTTCACCACACTGCAGAAAACCACGCGATGTTTCAGTTGCTTCACAGCGCAATAAATCCCTACCTCCCTAGCACAGAAACAGCCAAAACATAGCCCACAACTGTGACACATATTAAAAAATTCCCCAGACTTTATTTCTTATTTTTTAAAATCACCTCTGTGAAACTCGTCTGGTTCCTGGAAGCACTTCATACAGCCCGCTTCGTAACCCAGCTTGATCCCCACTAGTCTCCCTCTGAACAGGATTGTTAATCACAAAAAACAATCAATAAGCCTCACACACTCCCCCGAAATGGTCCAACTTTCTTTTTTTTTCATGTTAAAAAGTAAATTAACCGGAACTCCTTTTGCGGACCAACTCACGCCCAATGAGTAAGCAAGTGAGCAAGCGAGTGCGTTATTAACATACACCATGTCAGTCTCTTCAGACTGCTCCCTCACTCACTCGCTTTCAAAGCCACTCTTCTTTTTTCTTGCCACCATGTACAGGAAATACACAAAAAACATTATCCTTGCCATTTCCCTACCTACTTTCCTCTTCACAGAAATGTTGTATGGAAGGTAGACAACGAGCCAGTGTACGAAAGACGAGTGGGGTGGAGTGGGGTGGACGATTCCCAAGTTGCCACCAGCATTTACTCAGTGCAGAGATAAAACAGAAAATGAAAACCGGATTAAAAAAAAAAGAAAAACTACAGTGGGGTAGGACACAGTAACAAACAGAGCACCAGTAACAAAGGTCCTATTTTAAGAAGAGTATCTTAGTTACTATGAGGACTGCAGAAACACAGCTCCACCTGCTGGCTGGAAGTGAAAATCAGCACTATTTCTCCATAAAGTAATCCTACGCATGTAAAAAATGACAAAAAATCAACTTTCAAAGTACTTTTTCATCTCTTTTTTTTTTATTACAAATGAGCCATTGTATAATAGGAATAATGCACTCCAGGGTTTGTGTCATGCTGGGATAATGTCACCTCTGGGGTGATTGGTCACACTTGGCCTGCGGCCTCGTGCCCAGTCACCCCAGGCGTGACGTTATCCCAGCATGACACACACCCTGTCGTGCATTATTCCTTTATTGAGCACTGCTCATTTGCAATGGAGGCACAGTTCAAAGAGCAATACAAGTTACACAAATATATAGCATAAAAATATACATCTACATAAGATAATATCTTTATTAAATATTTATACATACAACTCTGTGGTACACCATAATATATACTTCTTATAAAAACAAAAACCAAAAAATCCAAACCAGTAAGAGAAGCAGATTGAAAGATTAGAAATTTACTATTTTTTAACCTCGAAATTGGTGGACATTTTTGCTGTTATCTAAGTAAACAGGCTGGCAGACAGTTCCAGACAATGGGCACAAAATTACCAATGAAGTTGGCAGACCTTACAGTTTTACATGAGGGACTTTCAGCTCAATTAAGTCTGTTTTACACAGAGACGGATGAGTTTTATGAATTTAAATGCATTCTGTTAAATAATCTAGCAACCGTCTTAATACACATTCATATTAAAAAAAATAGTTCATGAAGCCTTCTTCTGCCTACCAGAGAGACCCATCCCAGCCTCTAGTAATGGAGGCAGTGATGGATCTCCCAAGGACAATTCAAGATCAATCTGGCCAATCGATGCCATAAGACATCCAGTTTATGGAGTCTATCGGCCGTGGCGTATTTATATAATAAATCAGCAAAATCAAACAATGGAAAAATCTGGACTTGAACAATATTCTGAATTGTCTCAGAGTCCAGGCTACCCCTGTTCCTGTACAGAAGTCCCACCCTGGTTCTAATTTTACCTGCTAATTCATTCAGGTATTCAGGTGTTTATTTCCCGATCTAGAAGTATGTAACCACTAGCCAAGATACTTATGTTTCAACAATCTCCAACCATGACCCATTTTCTGCATGAATTACAATTTCTGGGAAATTTTTAAGTTTGTTTGGCTGTCCAAAAACCATTAACTTTGTTTTTGTGGTGTACTGTACAAACTTGATTTAGATTCTTTAAAGAAAGTATGGAGTTCAGTAAAACTCCCTTGTAGTTTTGTCTGACAGGTACCCTTAGAATTACCAGCCATGGTGTCATCTGCACACAAGTGGTGCAACACTGACATTGTTGCCCAAACCCCTTAGATAAATCAAAAATAACAATGGCCCTAGAACCTTATCTTGGGGCAGTCCTCTATCGATTTTTCAGGACCTGGATTCTTGCCCAGTAACAACTGTTATCTGCCTATGAGAGGTTCAATATGATTTAAACCACTGAGCTGCAGCCTCATTTATGCCCAAACTGGACAATCTATCCAGCACAATACAATAGTCAGCCATGTCGAAGGCCTTGGAGAGGTCAACAAAGATGGCTCTGGTAATTTGCCCAGAGCCCATCCAGTAGCTCCCCCCTTGCAAACCAAGGCCGGTGGGTAGTTGGAAAGTCTTGCCTGGGACCAGGTTAGAGTTCTTGCTGGGAGGGCTGGGCTGACTGGAACAGTGCTGAGCAGGTACTGCTGCTATGAGGCTCCTGGTTACAATGTGGCGAGACTCTGCTTTAGTAACAGAAGGAGCCCACCCCTAGATGACATCAGGTCCCACCTCCACCATCTAGTAGTCCCCTTGCTTACCAGGACCTGTGGGTAGTTGGAAAGTCTTACCGGGGACTGGGTCAGAGTTCTTCTGGGATGGCTGGGATGGCTAGAACAGTGATATGCAGGTACTGCTGCTGTGAGGCTCCTGCTTACAACATGGAGCTGCTCCACTTTAGTAGCAGAAAAAGCCCTCCCTCAGATGACATCGGGCCCTGCCTCCACCTCCTGGTAGCCCCCTTGCTTACCAAGATGGGTAGGTAGTTAGAAAGTTTTGTCTGAGACCTTCCTTTTGCACAAATCCGTGATCTGGCAACTCATGGCCACTATCTCAGACACAGAGTGGAGCTGTGTCCTGGGGAGAGGTTTTTTTTTTGGTCTCCCCTGTTCCAGCCAGCCCCTCTTTCTGCTGGCTCTCCCAGCCCCATCACCCCGGTTTTTGCCAGGGCTTACTTGCTCCCAGTGTCCCCCACAGCTTGCCCTCCATGGCAGGGTGGCTGGAGTCCCTCGACCCGCCAGGACCAGATCCAGATTCCAGGAGTTGCCTGAGTCACTGGGTGCGGGGCCTGCGGAGGTCAGCAGTCATCCTACTCGACTGAGAGTTTTTCTGGTTTTCTCCCAATGAGAGATGCGGCATGTGCTGATGTCAAGGCACCCACATCGATGTCTGCAATGTCTCCCCTCCTCTTTCAGCTCACGCTGCCTTTCCCCTGGCTTCTGCCAGGGGCCAGTCGAGCACCGAACCCTTCCCCACCCCAACCCACCCCCACAAGAGGACAGCGGTTCTACAGACACTCAATCCTTCTCCTCTGGCTGGCCATCCGATAACATGGGTTCACTTCCGAACCCAGGTCGTTGGTGTTGCAAGTCATAATGTTTCTGCTGCATCAGTGGACCAGCCTTCTGATGATATTTTCATCCCCAGAAGGCCCTCTAATCCTGGGGTATGTGTATGCCCTGAACGAGGATTGCCTTGCCTTCCTCCTGAGCCTAAACCTGGCCCTCTCCCAGTTCAATCCACACCATGACCCCATGCTCCTGGCTGGAGACTTTAACCTCACACTAGCTCCCAAACTCGACTGTAGCTCTGACAAGGCTGAATCTCATCTCCAGATGGCAGAGACTCTGAAAGACCTTTTGCAGGAACACTTCCTCTGTGATCTCTGGAGAACTTAACACCCTAACCTCAAGGACTACAACTGCCATTCGGCAGTCCACCACTCCTATAGCCGCATAGACATGTGGCTGGAATCCCCAGAAATGGTCCACAAAATGATCACAACAGACATAGAGAGCTGGCAACTGTTGGACCACAGCCCCTGTCACTCAAATCCACCTTCCCCAATCGAGGTCCCAAGCCGGCAAACTAGACCCCCTATTCCTCCATGACTCAGGCTTCTAAGTATGGGTTAAAGACACCACCCAATAATTTTTTCTCCTCAATGACACAGAAGACAACTCAGTGGTTTCTTTATGGGATGCCTACAGATGGAGACTCCTCAAAGTTTCCATAGCGGGTAGCATCGCAGCCATCAAAATTATAACTCCCCAAATTATTACACTGCCTATCTAATCTCCTCATTCCAATTCTGAGAGTATGGTTTGCCAAAATAGATAGCCTGTTCAGTGACCTTCTCTGGGAGGGCAAAATCCCAAAATACAGGATGGTCAAACTGCAGACATACTGGCAGTAAGGCAGACGAAACCTTCCATGGCTACTAGCATACCACTATATCTTTCTCGGGGCACAGACATTACAGTGGTTGGCCACTTCTGACAAAGGGATCTGACTTCAGATACATGGATATAACCTTGGATTCACAACTATCCAACTCTGGATCCAGAATTCAACTTAGGTCAGATTATGGTCCGATTCGCAGGTGAATATCAGCACTATCCAATGAAGGGTAGTCAGATCCACAAAACACTGAATACCACTAGAACCAAATCATAAAAAGCATAGATATTGCTGGCAGTTAAAGACCAAAGTCCCATCCAGTCTGTCCACAAAGGGATTCTACCTATCTCTATGACCTGATGTATTTAAGGGTTTAGATCCATATACAGCAATAAAAGTGTTTCTGTCCTACCATAAAATTGCATACTTTTTATATCAGTTCCTTTCTGTAGCACAGTTATTCATAAAGAAGATTTGTAACAAAAGGGAGTCAAATAATCTTTCTAATGTGATTAGACCTGTTTTATGTTCCAGCGACATTTCATTATATCATAAATATGATAAGAATGTTAGAAAATACTGAAAAAGTGAACGTTTATAACCTAGGAAAATTTGCAGTACCTGAGGCTGACAGGGCCCAGGAAGTTTCTATGCCCTCTGACACTTGTTTCAAAACTGCACTAGTAGCTCTTTCACAGGCAACATGGGTGACAAATATGGCAGCACCCACCTAAAATAGGGCAAGCATAGGGATTTATGTGAGACACTTATTGACTATAGCATATACTGTACCAGAAAGTGATCAATGTGACCCCATCTTCAGGAAGGGGGCAAGGTCAGACCTAGGCAACCACAGAATGTTAGCCTGATACCAGTGTAACCCCTAGATGGCGCTATCCCAGGGGCTACTACCCCTGCCTGATTTGCCACTAACAGGTTGAGGGGCCTGGATCCAATGGCGGGTGCCGCCACCCAGAGGTCAGGGTTTGCAATAGTTAAACTAACTTGGTCACAGCCCTCTGGGACACTGCAACCTCCCTTTCTTCCCACTAGTGGCCCACACAGTATATCAGAATTACCTTCACAGTATACACTTACCCCCAGGACTGGTTCAGGCACTGGGACCCCCTGTAAAATAAGAAGATACAGTGCAACAATCACAGTTCAATACTTTAACATAGACAAATACCTCAGGCAGTATAACTTTGCTGAAACAAGCAGCTCTGATTTATTTAGGGGGATATAACAAGGACAGGGGAAATCAGGTTAATTAGCTTATCACTTTACTCATCTACCTATGGCTCTGTGCAAGGCCTATCCTTACCAGTTACTGTCCCTGGGTACCCAAGCCCTAGTGGCTAGTCCAAACCTGGCAGCTGGTAGGGGCCTTTCTCACAGAGAAAGAAAAATTAGTTAAACGGTCAGCAGTACAGTAATTCCATTTGGATTCAATGTGGCAATTCAACAGGGAGCGACCCTGAATTAGTACTCACGACCTCCAAACAAGATAGGGTCCTTCAATGTCAGCAGGGCTACTCTTGAGCTCCATGAGACTCCTCACACATTTATATGACAAACTGCAACAGGCGAAAGTCCTTTAATGGCAGCAGGATTCACTTGAGCTACACAAGCCTCCTCACACATTTATATGGTAAACAGTAACAGGCAAAAGTCCTTTAATGGCAGCAGGATTCACTTGAGCTACACAAGCCTCCTCACACATTTATATGGTAAACAGTAACAGGCAAAAGTCCTTTAATGGCAGCAGGATTCACTTGAGCTACACAAGCCTCCTCACACTTTATATGGTAAACAGTAACAGGCAAAAGTCCTTTAATGGCAGCAGGATTCACTTGAGCTACACAAGCCTCCTCACACATTTATATGGTAAAAAGAAAGTACTATACCAGGCAGGCTGCTTCTCTATCCCGATCGCAATTACTGCACAATACCCGGGAGAACACACAGCAGATTGAGTTCCTGACAGACCAAGCGCAATTCAGCAATTTCTCCAGTCTTCTACAGGGTGAGCCTGGTTTCTACTCTTCAGATATACTTTGATTCTCTTCACAGGACGGATTCAGTCCTAACAAGCAGTTACACAAGCTGCAGACCGGAACTCGGGGCCTTACACGCATTTCCCGACTAAAACTGCACACCGAAAAAGCACAGGGCTCCTTCCCTCTTCACTGCCAGAGCTCAACTGAAACTCCAGCAGACAAAACCGGGAACTTCCTTTGAGTTCCTCCCAGTTCTTGGCTGGATTGGCTGTCACTAACAATAGACTGCCCCAGTTGGTCCAAAAAGGCGCCGAAGTCCAAACTACATCTCCCAGAGTCACTGCCCATACAATCCTCTTGTGGCTGGCTCAGATTACGAGTCCAAGTTCTGATTCGTCCAAGGCACCATTTTAGAGCTACCTTAACCCACACTGATTGGTCCAGTTCAGCAGTTCAAAGCTAGAATGGGAACTAGGCAAACACAGTTCTGACTGCAAAGAAAGCAGGTTAGACAAACTGTATTTTCATTATTACTCTAAATGATTTCTGGCAAACAGTTACATCTTTCAGATAGGTTCCTTTGCACTCCTAGTGACTGCAAAATGGAGTGAATTGCAGCAGCTCGAGTGGTACTCAAGCAGAGAAACACACAGTCCCCCCATACAAACTTATTATGTCTGCAAGCAGACAGCTCTTAAAGAGACAGTACCAGAGGCTCTAAAAACACTCACAGATAAATGGCTTAAACGCCAAACACCATTCAGGCTTGGAGCATTCAAGCAAGCTCCTGGAAGTCTTTTGGGAACCCCCATTTGCAGGGGGGTTACACCAGTGCTGGGCAAGGCCCATTATCAAGGACAGATTAATAGAACACTTGGTTGAGGCCAAGGTACTTACCCCCTCTCAACATTGCTTTATAAGAGGCAAATCATGCCAAACCGACCTGATCCCTTTCCTCAAGGGGTGGTGACCAGGAAGGGGGGAAAGGAGCAGGGCCATAGATGTAGTATATCTTTAATCTAGTGATGCCTCTGAAATTGCGGCACATGGCAAACGTATGGGCAATGTACACAAGTGTGGTACTGTATATGCAACACATACAAAAGGTGGACTACCAACAGACTTGGTGCAGGAAGCAAAGAGCTATGGTGGACAGGCACTAGTGTGAATGGAATGGGATTGATGTCACAGGCCATGCCCCATGTTAACTCATACCCTGCTTTGAGCCTAACCTAAAGTATTATAGCCTATAACCTGCCAGGTGCCTGGCCCACAAATCTCTTAAAATAAAAACTGAACAGGACAATCAGGCTTTTGCTTTTAGGATGACTCTTAACTGCAAAAACATAACACTTTGGGATAGATTTTCAATGGTCTGCACACATTTTGCATCTAAACTGATTTTTAAGGGGGCTGCATTGAACCCAGTACACCTGGCTGCAATTTGCAATTAGCAGATGTCGACATAAGACAAAGTCTGAGGGCCCAATTCTCAAAAGCAAACTATGACACCAGGTGCCTGAGCCACACCGGGATGATGCAAGTGGCACCTTGCACCATAGTTTGCAGCAATCCTTTTTTTATCATCTTTCTGTTTATTGCTTTTGTAAAAAAAAAAAAAAAAAACAATATAATCAGAGATCTCATGCAAGAGAATAACAACTGACATTAGGTACAGCTGAAACAGCATTTTCTGAGCTCTCACATTCTGGTACAGTGGGGGGGGGGATAAAACAACGACACCGTAGTGTCATATTCAACCTAAAATGTCCATAGCTAATGGCTGCCGCTTCATGGCTGAGGTCATAGTCCATAAAGAGAAGATGAAATGGGAAAGGACTGCAATAACCAGCAGTGCTATGTTACCTATACAAACAGTTGGTAATGATGTACAGATCAAGCCCTTATCACCCACTTCACCCCTCCATAATGCCAACACATAAAGAATAACATTTTATATATTAACAGGGCACCTTAACTCAGTCAGGAGAGAACTTTGCACTTAGTTTTGCCACTCTACAGGAACAGGTGTGTCTAGGAAATAAAAGAGGCAACTAGTGAAATTGGTAAAATAGAAAACAGTTATACTCATCTTGAATCCAGTAACCCTCATATCCCACAGAAACACCAAGCCCCAACCTCTAAAGGTAAAAAGGTAGAGCAATCAGAAATGTTTAAATGCAGGCAGCGATCCTAGTACTGGTTTACACAGTCATCATTCAGTCCTCTAATCCCCTTCCAATTCTGAACTCTCCAGCTCCATTCCCTTCGATGATTGCGCTTGAAATTCAAGTTCTGTCTTCTCTGCCCAATGGCCCGCATCCTTAGGGTCACTGAATTGCCAGGTCTTTCCTCCACATGTTACTCGCAATCGGGCAGGTAGAAGAAACGAGTGAGTTATCCCCAGATGCCAAAGTTTTTGGCGCACCACATCAAACTGCTTACAACATGTGCGAGTCTGGAAAGACAGATCGGGGAATAGTTTAACATCTTGCCCCTGGACACATAATGGGTAGGCTGCTCTGGCTGCAGAAATTAATATGACCTGAATCTCTGGCCCCACAGTTTTCATCACCACAGTGCGGGGTACGGTGGGGTCAGGGGGTCTTACTCTGGGAGTGATGCGATACGCCTGCCGAAGGTCAGACCACTCAAAGTGCTCAGCAAGACTTAAATTTTCAGATAGCCACCTTCACAGATAAGTGAGGAGATTTATCCCCTCGACGCCCTTGGTGAGCCCCATGATCAGGACATTTCCTGCTCGCAGCGTATTTTCAATCACTTCCATTCTACCCCTCAGATGTTGATTCTCTTTGGTGAACTGGGCCACTGTAGCTTGTGCAGATAGTGACCGTTTATCCACTTCAGCCACCGATAAGGACAATGCATTGAAAGCGGCATCATGGGACTCAAGCCTCGAAAGAGTCTTTTCAATTTTAGCATCCATGGCACCGACTGAGTCCAGGATGGTCTGCCAGGGTGGTTCTTTGGTGGCTGAGGATGCAGCCTGGTCAGGTAACTACAGTCCCCCACTCGGCTTACTATGTAATGCTGCAGGCCGCTGGGCTCCGGAGGCTTGAGACAAAGTATTTTTATTGTGGCCCATGGTAATTTGGTATCATTGGGTAGGTATGAGGCTAGGGAAGCTGATGAGACCTCTTAAAACTCAGTTTAGTGCCTTAAATTCCGATAAAACTGGCAAATATGGAGAAGGTATACAGAGCAACTAAAGGCACGCCCTGCCTCAAAGACGACTCTCTGGCACCCCTTCGCTTGCAGCAATCCTGATTCTCAAATGCTGGTCATGGTGACAACAGGATGCCATGTGGATAAGCCCACTTGAGCCACCCTTGGTTCGAAAGCAACCATGTGCCAGGTCACAAGGCTGCTTGCACCACAGCAAAGCTGCACCATCCCCTTTTTTTGTATGCTGTAAGCCCCACTGTGGGCACTGCACAGAGTTCGACTTAGACCAGACATGAGGTGGTCTAAGCACTGTGCACCAATGTGGCAAATTGGGGGGCGCTCTGAAAGTGGTGTCTGGGGACAGAAGGGTCACAAACGTGCCATGGGGGTGTTGGGGAGATGGTGGGCATGAAAAGGGGTGATGTGGCACCTGGTGGGGGTGCTGTTTATATAACTAGTAAACTAATGGGATGGTACCACAGGGGCTGTTCCAGGGACAAACAGTCCATGGCCCCAGGTGGACACAGCCCTGGCAGCAGTCCCAGCCTCCGGCACTGTTTGTCCCTGCCCTCCCCCCCCGCAGTACCATCCCATTAGCTTAATAGTTATATAAACAGCAACCCCCCAGGTGCCATATCACCCTCTCACATGCCTATTATCTCCTTAACTCCCTCAGACACACCCCCATGCCCCTTAGCCCCAGACCCTCCTGGCAAACATGTTTCACTACCCCCAGACCATCCTGGACCCTCTAGTGTTGTGCAGGGTGGGGAGGGAACTGAATCCCTGCAGCAATTCCCTCACGTGTGCCTATTATTTGATGCTAGCCTGCAGGCGAGGCAAATCCCGTTGTTTTGGCACAGGGACCTCTGTTTTTACAGAACTGGGCGCAGGGTCCGTGACGCACCCAGAGTTTGCCGCAGCCCTAGATCACTACAAATTGTGGTACTCTAAGGGCTCTTTGAGAATCAAGCCGTGAGTCTCTACCACTGGAAACAGGAGGCAGAGTTTGTCAGTTTGACCACTTTTTAATGGTCTATCCGTGGTTTGCCACTGATGTCAGATGCATCTAAAGTATGATGCATGCTACTGTAAACTGTTCCATTTCCATAAGCAATTTTGAAAACACCACTGGCTGTGAGAGATGCAGCAAATACCTCCAGGTGCAGGCACACCTGGTAGATGCACTTGTTTTAGTCTTTTGAAAATCCTGCACCTAGGGCCAAACTGGCAGAATTTCTTGTCAACTTTATATTCATCAAACAATGGAAACACTACTTAGCACAATTGTTCATTTTGTCAAGCAGTCTCAAAATCTGCAAGTAAAGGCTTATTTTTATTTATTTCTATAGTTTTATGAGGAAAGTAATCCAGAGCTGATAACAGCTTGTTTCTAAATGCATCCTTGGAGAGGGAGGTATAGAAGATAGTACAAGAGGAGAAAAAATAAATAGTAATTAACACCATTACAAAAATAGAAGTCGTATACACCAATACAGTACACCAATGGAGCGTAATCATAAACACTGTATGGCAAAAGAGTACAACAGATACTGTACTTGCGGTAGGTAAAATTGAGCTTAGATAGGCAAGAGAAGATTACCCAGACAGGCATAGTGGGGTTGGGGAGCAAAATGGCCAGGGCAGTATAAGGAAGGGGAAAGGAGATCAAAGAGATAGGGGTCATGGTCAGTTGCAGCTGGGAGTAGAAAAGTCACGAAGAAGAGACATCCTTGAAAAGGAAGAAGGGGCAGAGTAGATTGACAGGGAAAGTGTGGATCACAGTTTAGGAAAGCAATATAAGAAGGCAGCTCGACCAACAGTAATTTCCTAGACAGACTAGAAAGGCAATGGGAAACATTGCTGTGGAGAGGGTGAGAGGAAGGAGGGAGAAAGGATAATAGGAACATAGGAGGAGAGGGAACCAAACCAGAATTTTGATAAAAAAGGAGGCACAATGGGAAAAGGGGCTGGCATCAAGTGATGGGAGGGAAAGGGCAAAGTAGAGCAAGTAATGGTGAGTACGAGGTGGACAGTCTAAGGCAAAAGCAACAAAAAAGAGTGAAAGAGCAGATCCAGTCTGGTAAGGGGAGATTTGGGAGCTCCACTGTAAACTATGTCACCATAGTCAAAAATATGGAGAATCATCTTTAAAACAATTTTTAAACAAATGTTTATGTATCTATTGCCCAAATGTGCACTGTACCCATTCCCTGAGTGTCATTACTGTTATTGTATGTTTCATTGTCCTTATTTGTATTATTGTCTTACTGCTTACCTTTGTAGCTATGTTGCTGCTCACCATAGGACCCCCTTGAACTTCAAAATAATTAAACATACCACATCCTCTGCAGCCATGCAGAGGTTAATATTTCACATTCCAAGTTCTTCCCTAGAGGAGGGCTGAGTACAGAATGTCCTGTATGGTTGGGACCTCAGGCAGGAAATGGGTTCCTATGGCCTAGAGGTATAAACAAGGAACTCCAGAAAACTTTTTCAGCTGAAGAGCTCCAGCTTAATAGAAGATAGCCCATGGCGCTGCCTACGACTGGCCAGGGGGACCTGCCAGGTCAGGGAGTGGCACTATGGGTCCTGGGTGGCACAAGTTTACTATTGTTTCCTGTCTCTGGTTAACCTGAGGCAATGACAGCAGCACCAGGTGGTATATGTTATGAAAAGGGATTTCCCCTCAGTGGGGTCACTCAAATGATTGTACCAGTTAGCATCTTGTAACATGGGGAAGAGAAAGGGTTGCATTGGATTAGCTGAGCACAATCAGGTGACCATGCATTAATTCTCAAGTAATGTAGGTTATCTGAGAATTAATGTATGGTTGAGTCCACAGCTATTCTCTTCCCCCTGTGCCCACCATATCTATTCTTGTTTGACAGCCATCTATTGGCCAGCTGTAAATTGCAGGCTAAGGCTGTTGAAACCATTATATACTATAGCAGCCTGTTTCTAAAAAGAGGACTCAAAAGCAATTAATGCAAGCACACCAGACTGTTTAAAAAGTAACTATATACTATAGCAGCCTATTTCTAACTATAGCAGCCTATTTCTAAAGAAGACTCAAATGCAATTGCAGGAACTACCCGAAGTTTCACTTAAATATATGCCTTTCCCTTAATGCACAGCAGCCAAATCCAAAACATCAAACATAGCAGAAAAATGGAGATGATTCCACAGTTTACAAAACTAAGTCAGCCAAAATGAGCATATATTCTGAAATGTTGATCACATCTGCATGTAATCAGTAATTGTTCACCGTTGCATTCACAATATAAAAAAATTTGGCCTGTTCAGCATGTAGTTTCTCCGGTTAGGTGCAACCACCTTTCTCTTCCCCATGGTAGGAACCTTAATATCCTCCCAGAACCTTTGCAATTTTGCACTTTAAAATTACTTTTACGCAAATCTAACATGGGGAAGAGAAACATATAAAAAGAGCGCCGAACCCTTTCTCTTCCCCATGTTAAAAGTGAATTAACCCACTCCAGAGCATGGGTCTACTGGGGATTAATGTATGGCTGGGTGGTTGGAACAACTCAGCCTTTGGCCTCATGGTCCAACCCCCCCAGCCATACATTAATCCCCAGTAGACCCACGCTCTGTCGTGGGTTAATCCTTACTTGGTCCATCTGTATAAAGACATCTGCTTGATTGGTAGACAGAATAAGGTGTGGATTCAAAAGGTATGTGGGGCTTTACACTATCTCAGGTGAGTGTTGCAGTCTGACCATGTAGCCAGTAGGGTCTCTCGAGCCTGAGGTAGTGGTGCTCCAGGAATGAGTGGTGGACAGTTCTCTGTCTGGTTCTGATCATGCAACTGCCCTGGCTAAATGAAGAGACTCTTTCTGGAACAGTACTAATACAGGGCTCTCAGCAGTGCAGTGCAGACCTTTAGAGAAGTGGAAATGAGTTCCATAAGCTCCAGTTCAGAGAAGGAAGGCTGACTCTGGGGGGTGGCTGAGAATGTTGCTAATCAACTCCACTAGGTACAGTTCCTGCTATGGACCCCTGACTGGTTCAGGGTTAACACAACAAGAGGGAATGGGTGTGAAGTATGCCACAAAGGGGTCACCAGTAATATGAAAGCAGATACCAGACCTGACACTACCACTAGAAAGAACTGTGATTTATTGAAGCATAACTGATTGCTGAGCATGCTCCAAGAGAAGAAGGGTGCCCTGTAGCTTGGGACACTACTCTATCAAATGACTGAGTACTATCAAGTCCTGTGCACAAACTGTAACTAAAGTTGTTGTTTAACTGCAACCAAATGTGTGATGCCCTATTTGTGTCTGCATGTGGAGACCAGCAGAGATGTTGACGGTGCTGGAATGCAGCCAAGATAAAGGTAAACAACCCGGCCCAGAGGTGCTGAAGGCTGAGGCGCTGGACGCCACACCTCGCACCACACCTGCGACTCAGGTTCGGGAATGGATTCGGGTGCCGGGAGTCGGTAGGGGAAGGAGAGGACTGAGCATCCAGAGGAATGCTCTCCTCTCCCGGGAAGGGTTTCGGGGCTTGTCCGGTGCTTTAGTGACCTCCGATGGAGATCGTGGGCACTACAGTTGCCAACACTGTTCAGGAGTGAAGCAGCAGCGAACGTCAGCAGTGTGCCTGCACAGACATCATTGCACATCCACGCTCCAGGGGGAACTTAAAGTCATAAAATCCCTGGCCCTGGGATAGGCGACGGCTACCTTCAGTGCCCCGCCACCACACACCCAATACCGGGCTCGTCCCTCCTCTGTTCCGATCCTCCAACCTGCCAAGGCCGATGCACTAGATTCCAGATGGAGTGCCAGGAGTGGAAGGCAGACCTGCCTTGTGGGGCTCAGAGCCGGGGGGGGGGGTCTGTTGGTCTGACGTAGGTGGGGGTGTCTGTCCCTGGTTCTTGGATGGCAGGCTTCAGGTGGGTGGTAGAGCGGCAGAGGTGTGTGGGGTCAGCCTGAGAGACTTCCCAGGAGTCAGAGAGAAAAAGAGTTGACAAAAAAAAATAGATAAAGGTAAAGTAATGGTTTTGGATTATAAAATGGATATCAGAAATCATGAAAGCTGATTGGTTGAAGCAGTCTTTAACCCATGACAATGCATCAGTATATCATCAAACTGAATACTTGGGTCACCTATATCAGAACACATTAGGGCCATTTTACAATTGCAATAATACACTTTGAGGTGTGGCATATCATGGGATACCATCACTTCTTGGGCAGCTGAAGGCAAAACATGCCCAAGGCATGATGGTATGATATGCCACATTATAAAATCTTGGTCTGTGACTTGCAAAAAGGCATCACATGACCGTGCATCAGTCCCCAGCATATGACTGCTGTGTAAACAAACTTCTGTGTCTTCGCATTGCAAACAGTAATTATAAAAAGGAAAACAGAAAGCTGCAATCTGATTGGCTCACGAACATTCTAAGTCCCTAGATTAACTGCTAGAAAACCTGAGATTGAATCCTCATCACAAGAAAGCACAGCAGATCCATATTCTGCAGTGGATAAAACAAGATCTGTCTAAGATTCCAAGCATCCTAAAGAAAACTGTCAGGCAGAGATTTAAATTTCACATGAGTTACAGTCTCTGCCACATAAGCACAGCAGTAAAACAAGCAAATACATTTGAGGAGAGTTAATAATCCCCAAGTTAAATCATCATGTTTCCGCCACCCACCCCAACCCCCTCGAAAATAGTTCAGGTCTGGGAGTATGATTGTTAAGTAGCCCGACCAACCCATCACTACAACATTCCTGATACTAAAAGGAAAACGTGGCCACCTGAGTGCTCCCCTCCTAAACCCAGGTTACCTACACAATAATACAATGCACTGCCTCTAGGCCATCAGGGTGGTATGTTTCATATGAATAAAACTTGCAGCTATATATTACCTTGTGTTCTTCAGTGCTGAGAAGGTAGCAGGAAGGATTTGGCTTTCAGTTCCAGGGGGTTAATATGACAGCTGATTTGGGTATTAGTAGGTCACCTTGACTAACAATTTTTCTGTTTAGTTTTTACTGTGCTCATTTGACAGTCCTTTGTTTTAGAATGAATGTAAACCAATCAAAAGATTTGGCTACAAACTAAGAGAAAAGGTAGCACAAAAGACAAAAAACTATTTTTTTTTATAAACCAGCAAAGTACAGTTATTAAGTAAAAATAAAATCTCTTGAAAACTTATGAGTGTAAGCCTCTTCTGGGTGCTTACTAAGTGGGCCCTTTAATTTTTGTTGTTCGGCTCTGGGTACCACCTACTGGCAGGTGGGGCCTGGGACTGACAGCATAAACGCAGGGGTTGGCACCTTGTGGTGGAGGCCAGGAGCAGAGCAGTCACTGGAGGGGGCTCCCGGTCCTGTGGGAAGAAGTTCGGTCACAGGCCATAGGTTCGGGGCCTGGGTGGGCCAATTGCCATCCAGATGCACCCTCCTGCTCATTTCCAGATGTCAGTGAGAGTTTGATCAGGTTCACCATGTATGTGGGGCAGCTACAATGGTGGATCAGCCTGAGCATTGGTGATGGGAACTGGGCCCTGTGGCGCCTGTGGGGACCTGCTCCATGGTCCCCAGCACTCGGGCACGTCAGCGCAGGGGAGTCCCTGTCCTTTGACAAGTCTGGCTGCCATGGAGGTCTTGAGGTGCATTGCAGTGGTGGGAGCCCATGGTGTAGGGGTGAGGTGGTGGCAGCCTGCACCCATTTCCCTGCTTGTCTAGCCATGTTTCATGTATCCAGGCTGGCATAATGTGAAGAAGTAGGTGACTGGAGTTTGGTCTGCAGCTGCTTGTGAACCCAGTAGTCGCAGTGCTGTAGTTTGCATCGGTGCAGCAAAGTTTGGCCGTGCCTTTGCTAGTGGGATCACCCAGAGCCCTAAAATACCCAGGTCTGGGGATGTTCACAGTGTCAGGGTTCTGTCTCTCACACATTCGTGCAGGAAGAGAAGAGTGTGAGCAGGAGGAAGGGAAGGAGAAAGTGTTTCTCCCTGAGCCACTGCTGTGGTGCAGCCAGCAAGTTGGAGCCTAATTCAGCTCTGCATTTGAAGAAATGTGCCATGTTGGATCTTTGGGTCTCACACTGTGTGAAGTGTGGTTCTGACCACAAATGGATCACCCTCCAAAGAACTGATTGTGCCTCTGCTTCATGGAACCAATTTTTATAATTTTTTTTTATTAAATTAGTTGGTTCTTCTAATCTCTGAGGACTTTGGATTTCTTTACTGTAATGCTTGTGCTTTTAACCAAATTCCCTCCTGCAGTTGTTGCCCCATGGAGGAGATCTGCTTTCACCTCCCTGGAGATTGGAGGACATGCTGTGGAACTCAGGTAACAAGATTCTTTTTTTCCCTCCTGTGACTGTGTTTTCTCTTGCTCTACGGTGCCCCCTTCCCACTTATTAACATCAAGCATACCCCTAGACTGGGGAGGAGGAGCTTACATGAGTATAGCAAAAATGTCTAGAAATGTTTCTGCACATCTGTTCATTTTTATAACAGAATTAAGGTACTACCAGGAGTTAGATTACCAGCAGTTAATCCAACCCCCAGGTACATGAGGCTCTAGGGTCTCATTATGCACATGAGGGTTGGTGTTGGATTTAGTACCAGTTACCCCCACCCAGGTTTTACCTTAAGTAAGCAATAAGCTACGATGACGTGGTACTAAAGGATTAACGATACATGCCCCAGGGGTGTAGTAAGGCACAAGGCAAAGGCCGAGTGTTCCTACATCTCTGGGAAGTGCATCATTAATTCTTTAATGCACACCCTGGAGTAACTTATTCCACTTATAAAATGACTCATTGTAGGTAATGAGCTTTTCCAACTTTCATAATGAGATCTGGTTTCTGACCATGCATCATTAGTATTTCAATGCACAGTTACGTGATGGCTGTTGTCCACTGAGATCTCTGGATTTATCCTTGCCATTTTATTTATTTATTTATCTGAAAACTGGTAACTGGGAAAGTCACACTGAGCCAAAGCTTATTCACAGGTGTGACCAAGGGAAAGGAAGGGATGCAATCAATAAAATACAGAAGTACAGAATCATTACACAAAAATAAAGTGTGAACAATGGTAGTGCAACATGGCAGAAGTGCAAATAACAATAACGGGTTGTGGGAGTTGGAGCTAAGAGCTGCAGACACAGCCCAATGTAAAAGGTAACACAAGGTTGAACACATCAGTGCTTTTATATTAGGTATCATAAATGGACCCCAGAAGGGGGACCAAAACTGGGGAGAAAAGGGGAACCAGGGACAGTTCAGGTAGGGGGCTGACAGGAGCAGGAGGGCGAGGACAAGAGTTTAAGCTGGCACTTAAGGGAAATTGGGGAGGGCAAGAGATGGATGTAGGAGGGTGCAGAGGGAGGGAAAGTGATAGGAGAAGGCTGACTGCCCAGGAGAGGAGTGAGAGAGGGGGGAGAGAAGCTGCACAGTTCCCTAGAGCAAAGGGAGTATAAGTCAGATGGAAAGGGAGAGATGAGTGTGGATTGGTACAAGGGCAGTGCCCCAAACCAGTATTTGGAGATGAAGGATGCCCAGTGGGACTGATGACAGGAGGGAAGGTAGAGGATGGAAAAGGTGGAGTAGAGGGAGCAATGGTGGGTACAAGGGTGGAGGAGTTGGTAGTAAAACAACAGAAGGCATTACAGAATGTGTCCAGTCTGGCAAGGGAAGAGGAGAGGAGAGGCGGTACCATAGACCTCATCCTCATAGTCAAAGACTGGGAGCACCATTTTGGTAACAAACTCCTGGTGTAGCTGTGGAGACAGGTAGTCTTTGTTACAGTACAGGGCACCAAGCATGAGGCATAGCTTGGCATGGATGACATTGAGGTTTATAATGATTAATAACTGAGTTCTTTAGAACTCTATAGTAACAATACACTTACATTCTCAAAAGATAAAACAACCATATAATAGCAACGTGAACAAAGTCCAGCTTTGAAACTAATTTTGAAGTGTTCTACTTTTTTTTTATAAATCATCAGAAAAAAAACATTTTATAAATGCAATATGTTTGGCACTGTGAGAAATCGATGCACTCCCAGATAGCTATGCTAAACGCTCGGCACAACCACACCCCAGGTGTGCACTGATGACCAACAATGCCCACCCTTTTATGGCTTGTTGCTTACCTAAAGAGTTTTGCCAGTTGCCAGATGCATGTTAAGTATCCAATCAGTCACCACTGCCTGAAGGCTCTTCACAAGAGACAAGCTATGGTATTTCCCTGACCCTTCACCCCACCCAACCCCTAGAAGAAAGGAATTTCTGAGTGCCTGTGCACCAGTCAGTTTTTCCTGAGGGATAACACCTCTAGGTTAAGTTAACTGCCTAGAAATGGATCACTTCAAGAAAAGGCACCACTCTATTTGGAAATTAGAATTTGCTTAGTGAACCCTGGGCCCTCTGCACAAAGGACAGACCCTCTAAAACCTATGTTTATGCATTGTGCCAGGACTGAACCAAACTCTTGTAGGCAGGGGTTACACAACCAAAAGCGGTCCGCAGATAATGTACTTTCTAAATGTGTCAGAAAAGACTGAAAATGAAGTCCACTTAGAAATGCATTTTGGGTTAAGGGTCAGGCAGACCACTAGCCAGCCATGCTGCCAGCTGATGATGGCTATCATTTAAGCAACTGGATTTGTACACAGGAGCTTAATACTTTACGCTTTGCAGTTTCCTGAAACAAGGAAATCACTAACACAGAAACCATTAAATAAACTTCAGATGTCATCACTAGTTATGTGGCAGTGTTACACCCAAATGATGTAATCCATTCATGCTAAATTGCAAAATTAAGAAATCATGTGATTAACAATGAACAAAAAATTGCCTGATTTCCATGTGTAACCCCCCCTACAAATTGGAGTATACTAAGATGTCTTCCTGGGCTGCCTAATGCCCACTGTCAAGATGGTGTCCTGTGTCTGCAGTAGCTGTATGTGTCTGCATGAGAGTGCTTTAGAAAGCCTCCGTGCCTGTCTCTTTTAGAGAGTCATTATGCCGTGTTAGAAATGAGTCTGGGCTGGGTCAGAGTAGTTTAGGGCTCGTGAACAGCCAGGCGAGTGGTATTTCTGCTCCATTCTGCAGTTGCTATATGCGCAGAGGAAGCTCTGTTAGGAACTGTGTTCCTTTACTGTTTATCTGTCTTATTAATAATAGTATAGAAGTTTGTTTAACCTACCTTCTTTTGCAGCTTGGACTTTTTGCATAAGGGCCACCTTTTTGGTTCTGGACTGCCAAAGTTCTGGACTGCCAAAGTTGGACCAATCAAACCTCAGGGGACCTAAAACGGAGACAGTCCCCAGAGGTCTTGGGGGATTAAATATCTGTAGGAATTGTAGTTTTTAATGTTTGGTGCCTAAATGGACCTAGCAGGGGAGCCCTTGCTCTGACAGGCAGTTCCCTCAGCCAACCAAACCTTTTGAATCTTAGAGAAAATCCACAGAACTGCCTGCAGCAAGTTCAGTTGTGAGCTGTAGTTTTGAGAGTGAACAGCTCTAGCCATTGAGCAGCTGCTCCTGAATAGGAGCACTAGAGAATCAGTGGGAAGGCTGCACTGGCCTGCCTGTCACATCTTCCAGTGAGAAATCTGGTGAATGTGAAAGTTGGACTTAAATTTAATTCCTTTGCCCGAGTTCTAAAGCCTGAAGAGAAAGAGAGTGATCATTGCCTGAATTTGGGACCGAAGACTTGTTACAGAAGTGATCGGCCTGCCAGGTACCGAAATGAGTCATGGATTGAGAGGTTTGCACAGAACTTCTGCTAAATTGCAACCGGACTTTACCCGAACTGTGACTAAGAGTTGTGTTGCTTATAAGTGGTCTGAATGTGCTGTGTGGGTTGCGATGTGGTTGCCCACCTTCAAGTGTGTTATGCTAGCTGGAAGCTGCTCCAGCACTCACATGGACTAAATCCAAACTGCCTGCTCTGGTCTGGGCCCTGCCATCTCAGCCTAGACTGCCGCTCCCATCGCAGAGACATTTTCCGACGAAAGACCCGTTCGGGGATTCGGCATCCTGCTCAACACCATCGAACAGGTAATGACCAGCTCGGTGAGTCATGTGGGCCCTGCTTCCCCTGGCTAACCAGAACACCATCCAGAGGTCTTTATCTCATCAGTCCTGCCTCCTGGTCTGGGTAGCATGAGTAGCAAACAGGGTAGCTCCCTGCAACAAAGCTGCAATCATTGTGTGTCATCTGATTTATTTGTTTGGGTTTATTACATTGAACTGAGCAATCTGGCTCTGGATTACAAATTCTGGGTTGATGTGCGTGCTAATTGTTTTCTTTTCTAAGGGTCATAACAACAGCTGCAATGCTGGCCTACCCTGGGCATCGCTTCAGACTAGCCTGCTTACAACTGGGTACCCAGGGTTGTGTGATTGTATACAAGGGACTCTTTGTGCATGCATTTTCAGCCTGAAATTATCAGATCTATAAGTCATCTGCTAGATTCATGCACCACCCCTGTTCACATTCCCCTGAATAAATCAGATTGTGTTGTTTTTGCATTTAATCTGGCTAGTGTGTACCTTTTTGGTAGAGGTATAGTACTGCCATGGAACT
The DNA here is from genome assembly GCA_016271365.2 of Neoceratodus forsteri. Lineage (NCBI taxonomy): Eukaryota > Metazoa > Chordata > Ceratodontiformes > Ceratodontidae > Neoceratodus > Neoceratodus forsteri. The sequence continues at coordinate 1,360,596,665 of CM057455.1, read as the reverse complement.
GTTGCATTACTGATCTTATTTTATAGGGGGTCTTCAGGGCAGCTGCAGATGATCCAGCCCTGGTGATAAGTGCAAGGGGCGAAGCAAGTCATTACTGCCATATGGTATATGTGAAAGTTTTGCTGCTATACTGTTTAGGCCACTAGAGGGGTTGGTGGGGGTTATAGCATCCTGGAGGGCTATACCAACAGCAGTTACGCTACCCCAGAACCATTCCTGTGGGTGGAGGCATCCATTCAATGAACTCAGGCTCCTTCACCTGCTCATAGTCACGCAGTAGGGGATACATTTTTGGAGGCACCACTTGGGGTTAGCGCCCCCTAGTGGTCAAAATCAAGAATTACTGCGAAAAGTTTAATGGGCACCACTGTATAAATGGCTGTGCATCAGTTGGTGGGATGGTGTACGGGGTTTGAGATTGACTCCCACAATGCCTTGTTAAAACTGGATATACCCCTGGGCACTAGTAAAGGCACTGTGGAAGGAGCACTTTCAAAAACTGAACGCTTGGGAAAAGCTGTGCTGATAAGCCGACATGCTGACTTGACTGCCCAGACCTTAATGGCCTTAGTGGAATGTAGCAACCCCGTGGACAGCACTAAGGTGCCCCAGACTATTGCTGCTGAGGGGTCCCCAGCCGCCTGGAAGGTGGTGACTAAAAATAGTAAGGACCCCTTAGAGAACGAGCCCCCACCCTTATCTGAGACCTTTGAGGAAAAGTTTGCCAAGTTGTTATTGGAGGAGGGTAAAACCATAGAGGACTTTAAAAAGTTATTCATGCCACCTGAGGGTGTTCCTTCCTCGCTACCCACGCCAGCCCCAGCACCTGTCCCTTCACCAGCTCCTGTGCCCACACCAGTACCGGCATCCACTCCTGTGCCCGCTGTAAGTCACAACTCATACCGCAGACTGAGGATGTTTTCAGGCACTCTCCCCACCCCCAGGAGGAGGATGACTGGGAGACTTGGATAGACTATGTTGCCCCCTTGGTACCCAAGTGGCAGTGTAAAGAGGCAGAGAAATAAAAAATGATCATGGAAAGTTTAAGGGGCCCCGCTTTGGAAGCAGTTAGGTTCCTGAGGTCCACAAACCCATATGCGTCAGCCCAAAAGTACTTGTCTGTACTAGAGGGTGTTTTTGGTAGCATTGAATCTGGAGAGACTTTAATGTGGCAATTCGAAGGCACCAAACAGTGGAAAGGGGAATGTTTGTCCACGTATGTTACTCACTTGGAGAGGGCCCTACAGAGAGCTTACAGGAAGGGTGGGCTATTGGCCAGCGAACAGAACCGTGTGAGATTGGATCACATACCACAGTATGCCAAATATTCTAAATTGCAAATTATCCAGCTAAAGCTCCAGGACAAGAGAGATAATCCACCTGATTATTGCGACCTGATAAAAGAACTCAGGGAGACAGAAGGTGAGGAAGGAGACTGGAATTCTTGTTCGGGTGCAGCCCAAGTAGCCCCCAGCGCAGGAAAGCCCTTCTGAACCAGAGGCTGCTAAGGATGTTCCGCCATGGGCCAAGCTGTTGAGAGATGACCTGCTGAGAGAAGTCAGAGAAATGGAAGCGGGTGCCTCTATGAAGGCTCCTCCCATGGACAAAGACCCTGGTCCCTCTTAGAGCATGTCTGCTGTGGGGATGGCGGTGCACGCTCAGGCATCTCCTGCTGAGGGCAACTCAAAAACTAAAACAAGTGAATTGACTGCTGCAATAAAGGAACTATTGAGACATATTGCATCACCTTCAATGCTGCAGGCAGAAATCTAACCACAATTTTCTGTTGTTAGTGCTTCAGCTCCAGCCCCAAATGTGTATTCTGCCCGACCTTCTAACTGTGAATGGAGACCAGTTGCTGATGTAGTGTTTCAGCCAAGATGGACTCAAGAACCTGTAATTTGTCACATTTGTGGAAAGGATGGGCATGTAAAGAAAGAATACCGGTCTCAAAAGGATTTAGAAAAGGTGGTAAACAGACTCCAGGTGGAGCTCCTAAAAACAAATTGCAGAGGGGTTCAAGAAATCCAAATTCCAATTTCTCCATGGCTAGATTGTCCGTCCAGATTCCTCCCAAAGTCCCTGTAGACTGGTCTAGATTGGTGGTCCCTTCCATGGACACTACTGTACATATAGACAGGATTCCAGCCCAAGCAGTTTTAGACAGTGGGTCTCAAGTCACAATAATTTTCCAAGACTGGTACGAGCAGCATTTATCGGACCATCCATTACAACCTCTTGATGGACTGCATGTGTGGGGGTTAAGTGGGTACCCTTATCTTGGCTATTTAAAGGTGTGGCTTTCTTTTCCATCTTCTGTAGCTGGTGTGGGAGATGCTGTGGAGACGCTAGCCCTGGTCTGCCCTTCCACCAGACTTTATGATGGTGTCCCTGTACTGATTGGCACCAACGCACACATGTTTGGGCACCGAGCCCAGCTATGTGAAGAAAGTCAGAAGTGAAAGACAGGAAAAGCCCTGCCAGTTCACACCCTGATTCAAAAGGCCTACAAGAAGCACCTGCGCCCCGAGCAAAGTGACCAAGATGAGCCTGTGGGGGTGGTTTGGAAGAAGGATCCTGCCACTATTACATTACCTCCCAATGCAGAATGCAGTATTAGTGGTGAAGTATGGCTGCAGAAAGATGTCACTAACAAAATTTTGATGCTGGATGCCCCAGTCAAGGGAAAATTACTAGAAAGACTGCTGATTAAACCCAGTGTGCTTTCGGCCCGGGCCCATGCTTATGCCCAATGAGTGGTGGTATGAATACAAAATGTTACAGGCTGAGACATCGCAGTACACAGAGGATGCACCCTGGCTAAAGTCTATTGTGCTGACACTGCTGTGCTCCCATCCCAGTGCAGAGCTAAAAAAGGATGTGAGGTTTCGCCTGATATGTTTGATTTTGGGGATTCGCCTCTGTCCGATGTCCGACGTCACCTACAAGACATGTTAGTGGCTGGCATCATACAAGAGTCACGCAGCCTATATGCTTCCCCAATTGTTGTGGTGTGGAAAAAGAATGGCTCTGTTCGCATGTGTGTTTGATTATAGGACCCTCAACAAAAGAACTGTGCCTGATCACTTCATTATACAATGCCACGTATACAGGATGCCCTGGACTGTCTAAATGGAAGTAAATGTTTTCCTTTCTCGACCTCCGAAGCAGATACTATCAGATCTCAATGGCTCCTGAGGACAGGGAAAAAAATGCATTCATTTGTCCCTTGGGCTTCTATGAGTTACTCCGAATGCCCCAAGGCATATCAGGTGCACCAGCAACATTCCAGTGACTAATGGAGCGTGCAGTGAGAGATATGAATCTCTTGGAATGTCTCGTCTACCTTGATGATGTCATAGTTTTTGGGAAAACTCTCGAGGAGCATGAGGCTCGCTTATTCAAAATATTGAACAGACTTGAAGAGTTTGTTCTTAAGTTAACCATTGACAAATGCCAGTTTTTCCAGGGTTCTGTCAAGCTCGTGGGTCACATTGTGTTGTCAGAAGGCATACAAACTGACTCCAGTAAGGTAGAAGCCTTAACCAACTGGCCAAAGCCCAACAACTTGAAAGAACTCCAAAGGTTTCTTGGATTCTGCGGCTATTATCGTCGATTTGTCAAAGACCCCTATTAAACTTAACTCAAGGGTATCCACCTATGCACAAAAGGTTTAAGAAGGGCACTGACAAAGATGCTGAGAAGACCTATTTCAGACCAAATGAGCCGTATGGGCTGAGATGGATGCCTGATTGCGACATTGATTTTGAAGAAATAATTTACAGACTGACTCACGCTCCCATAATTGCTTATGCTGATCCATCCAAGCCTTATGTGTTACATACAAATGCCAGTTTGAGTGGTCTCAGAGCAGTACTCTATATTGAACATCTGGAAGGAGTGTCCTGTCGCCTTTGCTAGCAGAAGTCTGACATCTTCAGAGAAAACTATCCAGTGCATAAATTAGAATTTCTCACTCTCAAGTGAGCCATAGTTGACCAATTTCACGAATACTTGTATGGTGCTAAAATCTTGGTCAAAACCGATAATAATCCATTAACATATGTCCAAACCACTGCTAAACTAGATGCTGCTGGACACAGATGGCTTTCTGCTCTAGCAACCTATGATTATGCGGTGGAGTACCAGAAGAACTTCATGCTTCCCCTGGCAAACCAGAACACCATCCAGAGGTCTTCATCTCGTCAGTCCTGCCTCCTGGTCTGGGTAGCGTGAATACCAAATGGGGTAGTTCCCTGCAACAAAGCTGCAATCACTGTGTGTCATCTGATTTATTTGTTTGGGTTTATTACATTGAACTGAGCCATCCGGCTACGGATTACACATTCTGGGTTGATGTGCATGCTAATTGTTTTCTTTCCTAAGGGCCCTAACAACAGCTGCAACGCCGGCCTACCCCAGGTATCGCTTCAGGCTAGCCTGCTTACAACTGGGTACCCAGGGCTGTGTGACTGTATACAAGGGACTCTTTGTGCATGCATTTTCAGCCTGAAATAATCAGATTCATAAGTCATCTGTTAGATTCATGCACCACCCCTGTTCACATTCCCCTGAATAAATCAGATTGTGTTGTTTTTGCATTTAATCTGGCTAGTGTGTACCTTTTTGGTGGGAATATTGTACTGCCATGGAACTGTTGCATTACAGGTTTTATTTTACAGGGGGTCTTCAGGGCAGCTGCAGACGATCCAGCCCTGGTGGTAAGTCCAAGGGGTGTGAGCAAGTCATTACTGCCATATGGTATATGTGAAAGTTTTGCTGCTATACTGTTTAGCTCACTAGAGGGTTTGGTGGGGTGTTATAGCATCCTGGAGGGCTATACCAACAGCAGTTATGCTACCCCAGAACCATTCCTGTGGGTGGAGGCACCCATTCAATGAGGTCAGGCCCCTCAACCTGCGCATGGTCACGCAGGCAGGGGTTACACATGGTACAAATTTTAGTTCACTAGAGATTCTCTTCAGTAACACACAGCAATTTTGCAATTTTGCCTTATTAGAAAATCAAGATTAATTGGAATGTACTATTGCAGTACTTACTGATAAAGATTTCACGTACAATAGTATTGCAAATACTGAGTATCATCTAGTAGTCATGTTTCTACAAGAAGATGGTGCTGTATTACTTTCTGTCTCCTTTTGGACTGGCTTCCTTTTATAAAAAAGCAGTTATGTCATAACTTCATATTTAAGAGAACAATGTGATTTAATCACTTGTCATATCTTTGTGAGATCTACATTTCACAAAATATGAATAAGATATGTAAAGCCAGTATGTTCTCAGTGTATTTACATGCTGGAGTAAGACAGAATTTCTCACCAACACTTGAAGAGTGGGGCAGACAGTCTGGGAATGAACTACGTGAGGTGGGCCCATGGAAGAAGGGAATGTCACCAACAAGACGTGCACACGAGATGACTCAGTCTAAAAACTGAATACGTAACACTTGCTACTACACCGGGCAGGGCATTTGTCCAGAATAAGTAAGAATCACCTTTTTAACTTTTTTTTATCGTCTTTTTTTTTCTAGCACCCCAGACTGGACTTAAAAAGCTCCTTCCATCTCCCTGAGGACCCATTTCTTCCTAAGGACCCCCCCTATGGACTGACACTCCCTACTTGCCTTTGCTTTTAACCTACAGCTTGTCCCAAACAGGTGGAACCTTGGCGGGGACCCCATGCTTCCAAGAAGAATACTTTGCGGAACCAGACAGAGGAGCTAATGAGGAGGCGGCATGCCAGGCAGCCCAGAAGAGCTTTGTGAGTCAAGGGGACAGCATCAGTCCAAAGCTGTCCTAATGTTCTTGCCCTGTAGGCCCCAACCCTTATCTCTCCCATTACAGGGGCAAGCCTGAGAGGACAGGGCAGCAGACACCCATTAGGGTCATTTTGGGGTCTGGCAACGTCTGCCCTTTCCATGGATTCCATGATGGCCCCACTCTGGATGACAGATGCCTCTGCATCTCACATCAGCAAGTAGGTATGTGCCAACATGACCTTGTCCCAAGGGACTGTTATCCTGTCCCCATAGCTCTCATCCCTCTAGAACCACTAGTGGGTGGCTGGGCTGGGAGAGCAGCCACCCTCCTTTCTTGAGGCAGGAGTTGTCCGAGATGGATCCCTGAACCCTGCCTCACCGGTCAGCATCAGATGTCCACAGCTCAGGGCAAGATCCTTGGTCATCCAGAAGGCATGCACTACTGTTACCACTGTGCCACCCCACCAGCTGGAATAACATTTTCTGAAAGATAAACATTGTCCCTACTAATGGAAAGACAAAAGTGAGATTGTGGGATTATTTATGTGTGGAGGAGTAGTAGTAAACATTAATTATTGAAAATCAAGAAAAGAATAGCCCAATTGAGCCAAGGCTCATTTACAATGGGGTCCATCATTCATACAATCGTACACAACAGTATCACAAACTTTATATGCAACATTATTAAAGCTTAAAGGAGAACTACAAGGAGACATGAAGCCCTGACCGCTGCACAGATCGGAGCATCACCTCTCCGATCCCCCCCGTAGGTACCATAAGCAATTCATATTTTTATTACCTGAGCATTCGTAAAAATCTCCTCAACCTCCGTGTGCCCAGCATTTTAATTATGGTGCTCCTCGACCCCTGGGATCTCATTGGTAATACCGCGAGAATATGACGCGGCACTGCCTGTCTTATAATATTGCCCTTATGTACAGAATGTTTCCAATGTCTATATCTCCGATGCCCAGAGCTGTTTTTATAGAATTTGCCTAAATTCCATGTGTATGCTGCCATATCCATGGAATTTAGGCAAATTCTATAAAAAACAGTGCTGGGCATCAGAGATATAGACATTGAAACTTTCCAAACATAAGGGCAGTATTATAAGATGGACAGTGCAGCGTCATTTTCTTGCAGTATTACCAGCAAGATCCTGGGGGTGGAAGAGCACCATAATTAAAATTCTAGGCACATCGGGGGTTGAAGAGATTTTTAAGAGTGCTCAAGTAGTAAAAATATTAACTGCTTATGGTGCCTACATGGGGGATCAGAGAGGTGAAGCCCCAATCTGTGCAGTGGTCAGGGCTTCATATCTCCTAGTAGAACTCCTTTAAAGGAGAACTGCGCTATCGCCAGCCCGGTGGTGCTGAGGGCTAAGGCGCTGGATGCCTCACTCGTAGCACACCGCAACCCAGGTTTGGGAATAAGCCCGGGCCGTCGGAGGTCAGCAATGGGGGGGAAGGCAGAGCTGGATGGAGCTCCCGACAGGCAAGCTCTCCTCTCCGGGGAGGTGTAAGGGCTTCCTCTGGCAGATGGCTGCCACCTAGTGGAAGCTGAGGACAGCACGGGCCAGAAGGGGCCAGGCACCAAGCCTGGGGTGGGAGGAAAGGGACTGTTACCAGGGCAGTGGGACTAATGCGTTCCTCCACACGCATGTGTACCCACTCCTGGGGCCCCTGGGGTAAAAAAAAAAGAAAAAAAAAAAAGGAGAATTGTGCTGAGCCTGTAAGTCATTTTCCCTAGTAGAAGCTGATTTTTATGTTTGCTTGCATGCATGCGCAAGAAACATTTTGTGGCAGCTTGCTGGAGTAGCGGGTTGTGGAGGTGAGGCAGTGTTATGGCCAATGCCGGCAGTGCTTTTTTGAGCTGGTCTCTGTGGTGTCAATGGAGGAGCACTCTGTCGATGACAGCAGTTTTGAAGCATGCCACCAACCTGAAAGAAATTCGCCGCTGCAATCAAGGAGCACCCCGTCATTGAAGAATCAGCTGTTTTTCCTGAACAGTCTGATGCTAGGGCAGCACCTGATTGCAGCAGCAAAAAGCAGCTTGCCTTGCCTGGTGTCACATTTCAATAAACATGGCGGCGGCTGTCGCTGTCCATCTCTCACAGTCCCCATGAAAGCCGATGGGGGTGCCCAATCCCCCTGTTGGCATGCCCCCTCCCCAATTCATTTGCCAATGGGAGAGCCCCATCCCCGTCGGCATAATGTCCCCCCATTCGTTGTGTGCCAAGGGGGGTGTCCAGTGCCAATTGGCCCATGTGCCCCCCCAAACACATTGTATGTGCTGACGAGGTGGCCAATCCCCGTTGGCTCCAGCCCCCCCAACAAACACCCAGGTGGCACACTGGGAGCCCACCCCAACGTACCCATTGTCCCTGTAAGTAGAAAAACCATCTCACGTTTTTTTTTTTTTAAATCTGTGAAAACAGAAAATGGTCCCTCATTGTGTCCGTTGCCCCTTCCCCAACCCACACCACCCTCTGCGCACCCCACCTCCCACACCCCTCACCCCATACTTACCTCGGAGCCCGCACAACGATCTTTGGTGGAGCGGGAACACTTGCACTCTTCAAAGCCGACCATGAACTGAAGAAATGCCGGTAAGCTGTATAATGGCATCAATGGAGCTTTTTCAACTTAGGTGGATATTTTGGCCATTTTTGTGAATTTTGGCTTCAAATTCTCAACATGGGGTTCTTGGGACCCCCCTCTCCCTCATGAATTCAGTCACTGTCATCTGGTTATTCAGTCCCAAAAGGTGATTTCGCAGTCACTGCGCAGAATCACCTTTCGGGACCAATTAATGAAACGACAGTGTCACGATTCATGAAGTGGGCTCCCAAAAAGCCTATGTTGCAAATTTGGTGAAAAAATTCCCAAAAAATGACTGTGTTACGAGCGTGCATTGCGCAGTTTCCATGCAAACTCGTAACTTCAAGAATTTGTAATAGTTTCACTCCAGATTTTCAACTTTGGCATTTTTCACACTCTCTATGAACAGTACAGCTGCCATTTTCACATCCTGGCTGAAATGTGTTTTTGTACATCCGGCGCACAATAACACGGTCGCTGTGGGAAATCAGTGTTTGGGACAGATAAAAAAATCACAGTGACACTGTTCATGAGCAGAGGTCATAAAATTCCTATGTTGAATGTAAAATCCACGAAATGACTTTGTTACAAGCGTGCATTGCGCAGTTTCCACGTACACTCATAAGTTCGAGAATTTTTTATAGTTTCACTCTAGATTTTCAATATTGCCATCTCTTCACACCTCCCTATGAATGGTACAGCTGTCATTTTTCACATCCTGCCCGAACTGTGTTTCTGCACATCTGGCGCAGAATGGCGCAGTCGCTGTAGGAAATCAATGTTCGGGACAGATTAACAAAATTACAGTGGCACTGTTCATGAGTAGAGGTCCCAAATGCTTTCATGAGGTAGGGGTCACAAAAAGGCCATGTTGAAAATTTGTAATGCAAATACCAACAAACGCCCGGGGCATTAGGGTTTCTAACCATAATGTCCCACCCTGTACAGACTGAAAGGTGTCCGGGGTGTGCCTTTGGGTTGCTGGCTATAATGCTCACGCCATTCCACCCCCACTCTCACCCTGCAGCCAGTGACAGGCATCGAGGTGTGCCTTGGACTCTTCGGCCAGAGTTCACCCCATTCTCCTATAGTGCACCCATTTTAGCGTATGTCCTTATGGAATGGGGTGACTGTAAAGCTGAACACCACAACGCACACCTCAACACTTGTCGGTGTCTGCAGGATAGGGTGAGGTGAAATGGCGTGAGCGTTATGGGCAACGACCCAAAGGCACACCCCAATGCTTGTCCATCTTTGCAGGGTGGAGGTGGGGTTGACGTGAGTTCAATACTTGACTGCCATTCCTATTCTGCATCTGTCTAACTCCTGCACTACCAATGCTAATACCAGCAAGCAAACATTCGGCATTGACAAATGCTTGTTAAATACTGATTCCAGTTTTGTTGTTGTTTAATCTCTACAGGCTTTTTAATTATCCTAGTGGGTGTTTTTGACTTACACACTGCAGTCAAGAACCATTTAAGAATTGTGTGATGTACTGTAGTGTATGTCCCTTGTTCAGATCTTTCATTGTTGGTACAATGCATCCATGTTCTACTATAGAACTCTGTGGCTCACAGGGACATAAACTACATCATACAGTTCTAAAATGGCACTTAGTACCACAGTGTAGATCAGAAACTCTCACTGGGATAATTCAAAAGCCTTTAGAGCTGGAACAGTGATAGAATTAGAAGCAGTATTTAAGAAAACAGCTTCTACTGGGTAACATGACTTACATGTTCAGTACAGTTCTCCTTTAAGTTAAACAGCTAAGGTTGCATAGTTTGTAACAAAATGCAAATTGTTGCGATAAAATGTTATATGTAAGGATGGGGTGTAACATTAATTGTGTAAACAGTATTAGACGGATCTGTTAACTGAAAAGGGGAGAGCAACAGAAACTATCATGCTTATAGTGAAGTTGAAAATGGTTAATTCTAAACTTTATGTCAGCATCATCTGCTAAAAGTTGTGTGCTGACTGGTCAGACCAACATATTTTACCAGCTAGTAAGTACCCGGAGAATGCTCTGATAAATGTCATTCTGACTTTTCCTGGTGGATGTGACCTGAGGCAGATTTAAGGCCCTTGGCTACAGCTCAGGACATGACCCCTCCCTCAGATCACTATCATCCAGGAAAGGGAATCATCCTGGGCCCTTAAAAATTATAGGATTACACTAGAGAACTATAAAAGTTTGCCTTACTACTTGTAAAAGTTCAAATTATTATTAAAATACCACCCACAGAGTCTCTAGTTCAAATTGCATCTCTCTCCACCCCCCCCGGACAAGGCTGGATATGGCCAATTTTGTCTAGCCCTCTGTTCCCAGTCAACAAAAACTAAATAAATACACAAAATAAAAGTTGATTGCAGATAAAACATGCCTTCCTCCCACAGAGTACTGTATTTTCCAAAAATGTATAACTTAGTCTCTGCCTAGCTACATGTGACCGTGTCCTTTTATTGTAAGCCTTGGACGTGGACAAACTTAGCAATTTTTAAAATCTTTTCCCTCCTGTGCAGCACTGTCACCCTCCACTGAGTGACCTCACAGCCCTATCTGGCACTTTTCTTCCATATACACATTGCTCCATGACACCCCTTGTAGTGGGGGGCCTTAGGGTCAGTTTCCCCTTTGGGAGACCCAGTGATGGGTGGTCGCTCAACATGGTGGGGCCCAAGAGTGCCCACTTGTCAATCTGCTCAGGTCAGGTTGCTTTTTCCTTTCCATTCCCTCTTGATACATACAACCCCCCAGTTAGGACACAAACAAGAAGCGTGCTTCTACATAGCCAACAGTGTCTTCCCTCTCAGCTAGCTAGTTTGCTGCACTGTCACCTGTGGTAACCAGGGTGGCAGTACAGCAGCTGACATGGCTCCCCATCCTCCCCAGAGGGCGCTCAGTCCTCCTGCTCCTACTTGCCCACCTCTGAAGGCTTTGACTCATTCCAGAACCCATGTCACTGGTGTCACAGGTGGCAATGCAGCTGTTGCACTGGCAGGCCATCTGTGAGAATCTTGCATTTATTTGAAAGTTAAGATTTAGCCCCATTAAATCCCACTCAGTTGTTCCTTTTCATACATTATCAAAGATATGATTGGGAATGGAGCATTCTCATTGGCTGACAATATTCTTAAAGGGTTAGGCCAACAGCTGGAAATCTTCATGTACAACAGAACAGTTAGAATTTTAACTATAAAATCATTAATTAAAAAAGGAAACATTTTAATTTAATATCAGCATTGAGGCACACCTTAGCTTATGCTATCAGCATGTCCCATTAGTCTTGTGTCTCATCAGATGAGTGGCACCGAGCAGGCAGGTAGTCTGCAGTTTGCAGGAGACTCTGCCTCTAAGGGAATCAGGTAAGCCTCTGGCACTATAGCCAGCAGTCCAGGTGCCTTCTGGGTGCATCGACTATCCGGGATATAGACAGAATAGGGAGGATGGCAGAAAGGGATGGGGAAGCTGGGGTACCAGTGATCTGACAAATCAGCCTGTGGAGATGATGAATTGGAACTTTTGAAAGAGTGTGAGCCAGACTGAAGGCACTCTCAGCCTCACTGGCCTTTTCTGAGCCCCCCCTGCATGGAGTGGGGAGGGGTGAAGACAGAATAAGAAGGGATTAGATTCATGAGTTTCATGGTTGGTTAAAGGGATGGTGTCAGCAGTTCAGGGACCTGGAGCAAAGGGATAAGGAACTAGAAAAACTGAATTATTCTGACCCACAAGAGGAGAATCACATGTTCCTCAAGGTGGCTAAAGAAGCAATGAACAAAGTATTGATGGGAGGGGCAACTGCTGCATTATTCTATGCCAACCAGAGTTTTTATGAGTGGGGCAATAAGCTCAGCCCAATCCTAGCCAAGTTATCAATAGGTAAATGCAAGTCTAATTCTGTTGCGGCAGTTGAAAGACAGGGAGTGGAGCTCACCAACTGAACAAAGGATATTTAAGACTTTTTTGTGGACTTCCACATAAAGCTCTACAAGGCAGACTGTGAAGATAAGGAGACGGAGATGGCACAGTTCCTTGAAAGTGAGTGTCTGCTGAGGATTACCTCAGAGCAGCTACAAGCAGTAGAACAGACGATTACACAGGGAAAGATTAGAGAGGCTGCAGCCACCTTTGCCAAGGGTAAGGCATTGGGCCCAAATGCATTACTCCATTGAGTATTTTAGGTTGGCTGGCAGTATAGCCTACAGGTTAGAGTAATGAGCTGTGAATGAGCTTGGTACATCCAGCAGACCTGGGTTTGATTCCCACAACCTCCACTTGCACCCTGTGTGACCCTTAGCAAGTCACTTAACCACCCCAGTGCTCCCGGGTCACTCTTCAAAACAGGCACTTGTGTCTAGTGGGCCTTACCCAGTTACCAAAGAATAAAAATAAAATAAAAAAAAATTATAGGATGGCTGACCCGATGGCACTGAGGGCTAAGGCGCTGGCTGCTGCACGTCACTCCATGCTGGCGACCAGTGTTCAGGAATGAGCACGGGTTGCCGGGGGCTGGCTGGGGAGGAGAAGGATTGAGCATCTGAAGGACTGCTCTCCTTCTCCGGGGAGGGGGATCCACGGCAGTCAGTGCATGGTTGCCTCCTGGCGGAGGCTGGGAGACTGCACGCTTGATGCACTTAGGGATGGAGCTGAAGGTAGACATCCGGAGGGAGTGCACGTGGACATGTGCACGCCCCCTCCACTGACGTCATTCCATGCCTCTGGTTCCCAGGGGAGAAAATAGGCACCCAGTTGAGCGGCTTGATGGCCGTCCATGATCTTTGCCTGGTGGCCGAGCACCCAAGCTGGATCTGTGTTCCATGGGGAGTCTGGGGAGCTCCCTGCGGCCCTGCTGTGGAGGGTACAACCGCTGGGGTATATGGGTGCCTGGTACCACTCAGATAGAGGCGGACAGTGGCTGGAATCCCCAAATCTGATGCAGGGACGAGAAGGGAAGCAGATTGAGGCAGCCAAGAAAATAAGGTAGAAAAATCAGTAGCTGTAAAAAAAAAAAAAATTATAGGACAGTGGAGGATACACTGTGGACACATGTATGAAATGTTCAAGGAGATAGAAGAAGCGGGAGCACTCCCTAAAACTAGTAATACAGCAACTACTATGATAATTCACAAGGAGGGGAAGGATCCCACAGACTGTGGAACCTATAGGCTGTGACATCAAGATATTAGCTATGGTGATGGCCCACAGGTTGGAGGCAGTGCTGCCCATGCTAGTGGCTAGTGACCAGATGGGATTTGCCAAGGGGCAACACTCTTATCACAATGTGAGACAACTGCTTGGGATGGTCCAGAGGGGGAGTCAGCATCTGGGTGTAGCGTGCATGCTCTCCCTGGATGCCGAAAAGATCTTCGACCGAGTGGAGTGAAACTATCTTTTTGTGGCTCTGAAGAGATTTGGACTTGGGGAATAGTTTCTTGGTATGGTCCACTTGCTCTATACTAACCCAAGGGTGACTATTTTTATAAATGGGGAAGTGTCAGATGAATTCCATCTGGGACAAGGTATGCATCAGGGATGTCCCCTCTCGTCATTGCTATCTGCACTGGCAATAGAACCCCTAGCAGAGAGGATTAGAGTGGACAAGCAGTGAAGGGGACAATGGGAGCATGAGGTGTACAGCGTAAGATTTCGCTTTATGTGGATGATGACCTGCTGTTTCTGACCCAACCCCAACATCAGTCCCTACATGACCAACATTATTCAACCCTTTCCTGGGTTCTCAGGATGTAAAATAAATTTCAGTAAATCAGAACTTGTGAAGATTGGGGGAATGTAACTACGGGACATGAAGAGGCAGCGGTATCAAGCTGTGCAATTGTATCTTAAGTATTTGGGGGTGAAGGTGGGACCAATGATATCCTCACTATATCACATTAACTACAGACCCTTGCTTGCTACAATCAAAGCAGATCTGACTAGATGGAAAGCACTGCCTTTTTCTTGACTTGGGAGGACCAACTTCATTAAAATGAATGTTCTTCCCAGAGTCTTATACCCCATACAGATGTTGCCCATGGGAATGAGGAGACTGGACTCACAGGGGTTAGAGAGAAGTTGCTTGGACTGTACCTGTACTGGTAGAAGTCCAAGGGTGGGTTTGGTGAGGTTGAAAGGACAGGATGGACAGGGAGGTCCCACATTTCCAGACTTCCTCCTCTATCACCTAGCAGCCCAAGGGAGACTGTTAGCCGAGTGGGTTAAGGGGGTCAGGGAGCAAGCTGGGTATCCATAGAAAGGGAGATAGTACCTCATGCTATGTTGGCTTATCTGAACCGTAGGGGCTAAAGGCACGACGTGTGACAGGGACAAGGAATGAGTTGATGGAAATGCTCCTGGATGCGTGGGAGAAGATGAAGTATCTGGGTGATGTGCAGGAGAACACTTTGCTGAGTCCTATATATGATACCCTGGAGTTTTTACCAGGGTTGGAAGATCAGGGCTTCTGGGATTGGGAACATGCAGGAATCAAGTGCCAAGGGATCTCTTCACAGTGGAAGGATTTGAAACCTATCAGCAGCTTACTAAGGAAATGGACCTCTCCGGATGCATAGATTCCGATATTTCCAAGCTAGAAACTGGGTGCAGACAATGGAGAGGCTCAGCCACAAAAAGGACAAGATTCATGAGATGGAGTTAACCGTACTACAGACCAGGACTAATCCTAAGGGCTCTTTGTCCAAGGCATATCAGGTTCTAGAGGGGGTGTACACCAGACAGGTCATTCAAGGTGAGAGGCCAGTGGGAGAGGGACCTGCAATGCCAAATCCCTGAGAAGGCCTGGGCCATGGTCTGTGAGTCCCATATGGGCTCGTTTGTCTGCAATTTGTATAAGGATGCCCAATACAAATCCCTACTGAGGCTATATATGTCCCTGGACAAGATTAGTAAATTTCAGGCAGGGGTTTCCCCAATCAGTGGATGGTGCAGGGCTGAAAGTGAAACATACATACATTATGTTTGGGCCTGCTCAACACTTTGCCCCTTTTGGATGGACATAGCACAGCATGTAGGTCAAGAAATGAGTCTGCTCTACCTACTGAACCGTTGCCTCATCTGTTTAGTGTTGGAAACAGGAAGGGAGACAATTGGGAGTTGTATACTAGAGTGATACGTGTTATGCTTCTGACAGTCAGAAAATGCATTCAAAATACATGGGTTTTTAGCACGACACCCACATTGGGCCTTTGGAAGAACTTCATGCTCAAAATGTTATCCTTGGAATGGCTAACCCATGAGTTAAGAGGGTGGAAGGGTAAATTTAATCGGTAGTGGGATCTCTTACCAGCCATGTTGTCACCAATTGAATTGGCAATGATCCAGCTCTAGGCCCAGGGGGGGACATGGGAAACTGGAGCTTGAGGTATTAGTAGATGGTGAGCAGACTATTAACTTATTTCAGAGTATGTGATATGTATAAATGGCCATTGCTACCTGACAGATGAAATCTAACAGTGAATATGTATCATTGATGTAAAGTGTTAGTCACACATGTAAGCTTCATAATGGAATGCCACATGGTTTAATCAAAATCTGAGATCAGATGATTACTGCATTTACTAATATTGGAAGACTGTAAGGCAAACATGCATATGTTTGGTGTTATGTATGTCCTGTTTGAAAAATGTTCAAAACTTTTTAAATAAAAAGAATAAAAAATTGGGGGATGGTTTCAGGAGATAGGGTACCACTTTGATGGGACTAGTGGGACTTCCAGGATAGGGGGGCTCTTCAAGGGTAACAGTCTTCACCTGACAGGAGAGGGTTCCAGTGCACTGAGGCAAAAGTTTGATATCTGCATTGGACAGTTAATCTGACTGAGGGGGAGTTGAGGCTAATGGAACCATGGTAATAGGAGAGAGGAAAGGGAACCTAGCTTGTACATCCCCTAAGCTGCGGGCTTGTAGCAGCACAGTGGGCAAAAATAAGGTTGCGGTTCAAACTGGGCCATAGGAAGGGACCAAGGAGGAAGGGCTCACAAAGCTTGCAATCAACATGAAAATAAGAAGTTAAGGAGACAAGGGAAGAAAAAAGGAGAAAGACAGGTTAAAAGCAAAAGGGGATAAAAAGTTAGATGGAAGGGAGTCTGTCTGAATGCCAGACGTCTGGGTAATAAAATCAGCAAGCTCCAGGCAATGATGGCAGACAATGAGGTGGACCTTGTAGCCATGGCAGAAACTTGGGCCTCAGAAAATAATGACTGGGACTTGACAGTCCCTATTACACAATGCTTAGGAAGGATGGAGGAAAAGGCAAAAAGGGAGCATAGCCCTGTATGTCAGGGAAGGCATCAAAGCTGTGGAAAACGAATACATCAAGGGGAAGTAATGGGGAGAGAGAGTCACTGTGGGTACAGATCATGGTGGCCTCAGGCAAGAAACTACAGTTGAGGGGATTCATAGACCATCCTGACAAGCAGAAGAGAAGGATAGGAAGCTTGGAAAAGAACTAGGAAGGTGAGTGGCAGAGGGGGAGGTAGTGGCGGTGGGTGACCTGAACATACCAGATACTGACTGGGATGTCCCAGTGCCAGGAGCTCCAATGGGCAAACCCTGCTACATATATTCCAGGACTGCCTGCTGGTCCAGCTGGTTAAGGAACCCACCTGGCAGGCTGCCATTCTTGATGTGGTGCTCACCAACTCAGAGGTGGTAGGAGGTGTGTGAGTAGGGGAACCACTAGGGTCCAGTGACCAAAACTGTTTGCTTTGAGTTGGCCCTTGGGACTGGAAAGCCCCAACTGAGAGCTGAGGTCCTTGATATCTGTTTTATAATATAGTTTTTATTGAGTTTTTCAGAAGAGCTATACATAGAGGAAAGCAGAAGTGTATCTTCAGTTTTCAATACAGCTGTACATAGAGTGTCAATATCATTCCCATCTGTCATTAACTGTCTTATACAATTCACGTAAAGCAAACAAATAAAGAGATTTAAGAAACAAAGTACTATGTCCGAGTCCTTCTGTACTGTACTTTGATATGAAAAAGGTATAGTGGTATAAACCTGTGTTGTCAACTAGAAGAATAATACGTATAATGTTGAGGGTGTTACCCAGAAACCAGCTCTGGGGTAAATAAATCAGATTCTTGTATGTCTACAGTGTCAGCCAAAGAAACAACCACACAAGCAGAAGTAATAATGATAATTTATTACAATACTCACGCCAAGCATGTGACAGAGAAAATCATGAGGGAGTTGGGTTCTTGCCAGTCTCAGGAAGAATGTACAAAATCTCCGTGAGGAGCTGGCTTATACAAGGTTATATACCATAGATAACCTCATAGCAACAGAGATTACTTCATAGTTATGGATATGAGAAACGTAATGTGTTGGTTCTATATTAGAGTTGACGGCAGATAAGGACCGCAAGGCCCATCCAGTCTGCCCATTTGTTCTACCTTATGAATGTGCCATAGGCCTTTACTCTGCCAATGGCCTATCTATCTATTCATGCTCATCTTTATTGCTCCCTTATGTCTATCTCATGCCTGTTTGAAGCCCTGCACTGTATTCATATCCACCACTTCCAGAGATAGGCTGTTCCATGCATCCACCACCCTTTCTGTGAAAAAGAATTTCCTCACATTCCCCCTTAATCGGCCTCCCTCTAATCTCATGCTATGTCCTCTTGTCCTGCTATTTTTCTTATATTGAAACATGTTAGACTCTTTCACCTTGTCAATGCCCTTAAGGTGTTTGAATGTTTCAATCATATCACCTCTCTCCCACCTTTGCTCTAGGGTATACATATTGAGCTCAGTTAATCTGTTCTCATATGTTTTCTGATGCAGTCTCTGGGTACTCGGTGATACACCGCTCGAGATTGGGCCGCGGTGGGGGGGGGTGGCAGCCTGTTTCAAGACTGAGTTGGGCCTCATGAGTGTACCAGCTGAGGAGACCGAATCTTTTGAGTGTACCGTGGTAGCAGGTGTAGGTTGTAGGATAGCTCTCATCTACCATCCACCCGGGGACGAGAAGTGATTCCTACAGGAAGTAGCGGATTTCGTGGTCAATGTGGCGTTTCAGTCACCCAGACTGATGGTTCTGAGTGACTTTAACACCTGGGTCAACGACGAACTCTTGCAATTTGGACAGCACTTCCTCCAGCTGATGACATCGTTGGGCCTTACACAAATTGTTACCTCTGCTACTCATAAATATGGTCACTCTCTTGATCTGGTTTTCCTCCTGGGGATTGAAGCCTCCGATTTGGGGGTGGAAAGTGTCAGTTAATCCAATCACTACACCATGAGGTTCAACTTTTGCACCCCCTCTGTAGGCCTGCCCCTGTGGAGATGGTCAGTTACCACCTTTTATGGGATGTGAGCCCTGAAGGCCTAGCGGCAGTGATTGACCTCTTGGAGTTTCCTATGGCAAGCTTGAGTCCAGAGACTTTGGTGGTGGCCTATAGTAAGGCCATCTCCGTGGCTCTGGACTTGATTGTTCCAGTCTGTGTTCGTCCTCTCCCCCTTCGCCCTCGGGCCCCATGGTTTGATGGGACCTTGAGTGAGTTGCGGCGACTAGGACGAAGGCTAGAGCGGCACTGGTGGAAATCTGCCCTGGAGGATGACCACCTTAGACTGGTAGAGCATTACCAGGCCTATCAATCAGCAATCTCCCATAAGAAGGCAGAATTCCTGTCCGGGGAGATTGCTGCCGCTCAGAACCAATCGGCTCAACTCTTCCGAACGGTGGACAGGCTGAGCAACCCAGCCTGTCTACAGCTACAAAGAGCTTTTTCGCAAGTGGAGTGCAATGAGCTTGCTCGATTCTTTGCGAATAAGGTGGCTGACATCAGGTCAGAGATCCTCTTGACTTGCTCTGTGGGGGATGCTGTTGATTGGTGCCTGGTCACCTCACCTCGTGCTCCCTGGTGTACCTTTGACCGGCCGGAGCTCGTGGATGTCAAGTGGATTGTCCAGAGTATGCGCCCTACATGCTGTAGTTTGGACCTGGGCCCAACTTTCCTGATTATGGGTTGTTGTGATATTATCGGCCCAGTACTGGTACAGATAGTCCGGAGCTCCCTTGACTCAGGTGAGTTTCCAAGTTCCCTGAAGGAGGCAGCGGTAACACCCCTCCTGAAGAAGACTTCTTTGGAACCAGACTCTCTGGCCAACTACAGACCAATCTCAAACCTCCCCTTTATAGCGAAGGTTATTGAGAAAGTAGTGGCAGTACAGTTGGAGAACCACTTGACCATCCATAACGTCTACGAACCTCTCCAGTCCGGTTTTCGAAAGAGGCACAGTACTGAGACTGTGCTGGTTCGGGTGCTCAATGATCTCCTGATGGCGAGAGATCGGAGAAGCAGTTCCATCTCGGGGCTCCTTGATCTCTCTTCAGCCTTTGACACTGTGGACCATGGGGTGCTGCTTGGGTGCTTGATGTCCATCTGTGGCCTGACAAGTACAGTCCTCAGGTGGTTTACATCCTTCGTCACTGGCAGAACTTAGAGAGTGGTGTCTGGGATCTAGAGCATATGGACCCAAGATGGTGGCTGTGTATGAGCTGCCTGAGGTTTGAGTTTGGGCTTTGAGTTGAGTTGGGAACTGAGTTTATTTTAAATCGATTAATTTGATGTTTTTGTTTTTATTCGTTTCATTTATTTGCTTTAGTTAGTTTTTAGTTTAGCTAGGGTCCTTAATGAGTTAAAATAGTGTCTCTATGCGAACAATGGGTCAAGTAGTCAGTTTCTGGCGGTTTCAATCGTTTTCTTTATGGTGGCTCACTTTCATCAGATGTGAGTCTCAGTCTGTTACGGCTGTTTTTGTAATAGATTTAAAACCAAATTGTGAAGAATCGTGGAGTTTTGCCTGGAATTACTGTTTGGTGTGGTGAGTCGAAAAGACCTGCTGTGGGCTGGGAAGAACTGCCACACTGAGCTCAAATTTACTGCCGAACGGCTGTGAGAACTATTCTGGAGCAAGTGTTGGTGTGGTGAAAGTACATTTGCTCATTGCGAGTAAATTGCATCTGAGTGTGACTGAGTGAAGTTCTTTGCTCTGAACTGCTTCTATTAAGTGTTGCATGGAAGATTGATTGACAGAGTGGTAAAGTAAAGGCTGTGTGAACTGGGAATCAGGCTGAACTGAAATCTGCACTCTGAGATTTTGAAGATCTGTTTCCTGGTGTTCCCTGGTGTGGTGAGAGCACTTTTAGGACCAGGGAATATTTGAATGCAGCTTCGAGGAATATTTAGCTCCTTGAAATAGGGTGTGGTGAGAGCACATCCAGTGATTGTGTCTATTCCTCTGGTGTGGTGAGAGCATATCCAGTGTTTGTGTTTACCCTACGGCCTTTAGGTACTTGCTACTTTGTTGCCCTGGGAGGAATGCCTAGCAGGTTCTGGGTTGTGTTGGGTGTCCAAGGAGGACAGTAGCAGGGGTCTGGACTGGAGGGTCTAGTTTCAGCTGCTGCTGTTAAGTAGGGGGATTTTTGTAGCCGGTGGGTCGCTGAGTCCCTTAACACCCCTCCGATTGGGCCCTTGCCCAGCCTTTAAGAGCACTGTTGGTTTGTTGTTCCGAAGAAGGAAGGTAGCATTTTATTTCTTGGGCTGTAATACTGAACTAAGGGTGACTACCTGGGCTGGCCTGTGACCAGAAGGGAATCTGGTGGGGTGCAGATCAGTGAATGTGTGTCCGAGGATTCCTAGGGCTTTCTGTGGGGGGAGCTAATCGTTCTCTCATCAGGAGCCTTTATTTGCTGGCTGTGGCTTGCAGGGTTTAGCCTTTGGGGATGGTATCTGGGGCTAAAGTTCTGGAGTGACACTGAGAGAAGGAGAAGAAGAAATTGGACCTGACTACCTGGGGACTGTTCTGGCAGCTCATCCGTTTACAAGAATTTTATTATCTGACTGTTGAGGTAGTGAGAGTACCTCTAGACAATTTAAACTATCTGAGAACTGTTCTAGCAGCTCATCTGTTTAAAATAACTTTATTATTTGACTGTTGAGGCAGTGAGAGTACCACATAATAGTTGAATCTTTTTTCATACATTTAACACTGACTCACATCATTACTGTTTTTATTTCATTGCTGTTACAAGTTATGGGGGTACATGATTTGTATTTTTATATAGTTATTGATTGTCTTAGTTATATCATAGTATATTTACTTATTTGATTGTTAATTATAGTAGTTGATTGGTAGGGATTAAGTTAAATAGTGTGGGATTGTTGTTATTGTTTTATAATGTGCTGGGGTAGCCAAATGACGGTCAGGCAGTATTCCCCCACCAGGCTCAGGGAACTGCGTCCTTTTGATTGCCCCTATCTTCCAGTGGAGGTTTGTAAGTGTTGTCAATCTCTCAGGATTATTAGGAGGAGTAGAAAGGGGCTGGGAACTGGGCCTTGTGGGGGAACGGAAAGGGGGGGACGGATTGGGGTGGTGGGAACCAGGCGACGCCCTGGGGCGAAATGGTGCCAGGACAGGGGGTAGTCCCTGTCTTGTTCCCATACCCAAGGGCCCAGCAGTTAATGCTGGTCAGGAGTCGAGGTCTTCCTCAGCACCCCATCCAACCCAGGTGGTGTTATGTAATGCCAGGTCCATCAAAAACAAGACAGCTATTATAGCTGATCTTGTTGAAACGGTGGATCTGGCATGCATCAATGAGACCTGGCTGGATGAAAATGCAGGCCCAATTTTGGCTTCTGCAGTTCCAGGTGGGTTCTCGGTGATTCACCACCCGAGGTTGGATCTTAGGGGTGGGGGTGTAGCCATCTTTTTTAAGACCAAACTGAGCCTTGTGGAGGTTCCAGTAGGAATTACTAGATCCCTTGAATGTATCATGGGAGAGGGTGTAGGTTGCAGGATACTCCTCATTTATCGTCCACTAGGTGATGGGGGTTTATTCCTGCAGGAGTTTGCGGACTTCATTATTGACACGGTATTGGAGTCTCCCAGATGGATTATTCTGGGGGACTTTAATGCCTGGGTCGACGATGAACTCTTGCAGTTTGGTCAAAATCTCCTCCAGCTAATGGCAATGCTGGGCCTCACACAGGTTGTTACCTCCTCTACCCATATAAGAGGTCACTCACTGGATCTACTGTTCCTCCTGGGGATGGAGATTTCTGACTTGGGGTGGAACCAGTCAGTTGATCTGACCATCACACCATAGGGTTCACTTTTGGGGCCCCCCAAGTAGACCTACCCCTTTGGAGATAGTCCGGTACTGCCCCTTAAGGAGAGTTACCCCAGATGGTCTATTGGCGGTGGCGACCTATCGGGATTGCCGAGTAAAAGCACGAGTCTGGGGGTCTAGTACTAGCCTATAATAAGGCAGTGGGAGACACCTTAGACTTGATTGCTCCTGTTCGCGTTCGACCATGTACTCTTCGCCCAAGGAACCCTTGGTATGATGGGTCCTTGAAGGAGTTGAGGTGAGTTGGTCGAAGGCTGGAGAGCGCATGGTGGAAGTCCAGCCTTGATGCTGACAGGCTTAGATTGATGGAGCATTATGAGAGCTATCAATCAGAAATCTCCCGTAATGGGGACTTCCAGTGCACGTACCAACCTAATGGCAGCGTGAAAACGGGGCTCCATACCACTGCTACTTTAATCCACCAGAATCCACATCGATCTTACCCATCTGAGCCTCTAGCTAATTAAAAGCAGATACCAATGGCCGCCCAGAACAAATCCAGAGATAAAACAGGTACTCAAGTATAAAAAATGCCCAGAACTCTACTGGAATATGCACAGTACAGACCGCAACATCCACGGCCTCTCGCCACGTTGCTCCAGACCCAGATGTCCCAGAGGAAAGCGACTGCACGATAACTTCAAAAGCGCTGTGTGCAACGTTGGAAAAAATAAACGCTACCCTGGAGAGATTGGAAACCAGAGTTTTGTAGGACCATCAAAAAATTGAGCATCTGGAAGAAAAAAAGGACAATATAGAACGAGCACTCACAGAATGTTCATCTACAACTGATGTCCATAATACAGCCTTATTAGACCTACACAGAAGAACGTCTCAATTAGAAAAGAAACTAGAAGATCTTGAAAACAGAAATAGAAGGAACAACATAAGTATTTGTGGGTTGCCAGAGGATACCGAAACCAACCCGGTCCCCTTCTTTACGGAATCCTTCTTACAGGAGATAGTGGGCCTCCCACCAGATAAACCTCTCAATAATATAAGAATCCACAGGTCCCTGGTACCTAAACCCTTGGATCCAAAAGTTTGCCCGAGGTCGTTGATTCTGGCATTTCCGGATTTTAGAGTTAAGGAGGAGATATTGAGAAAAGCGTGGGAGGAAAAAAGAGATATTATTTGGGGATACCAGATTGTTTTTTGAACAGGACTATACCCCGCAGCTGTTAGCTGAATGATGCAAGGTCCTGTCAATAGTGCACTTCTTCCAAAGCAAGAGAACAAAAGCCTTCCTTGAATATCCAGCAAAACTCAGAGTACTTACTGGAAATGGTACTCGTATATTCCCAGACTTAGACACAGCAGCTTGTTTTCTGCAATCCATGGAGATCTCCCTCCCACCAGATGTCGCAATTCAGCAGAAGAATGCTGTGAGGGAACGATCGTGGCAGGCAGTAGGAACCAAAAGAAAAGGGCAACAGGACTGCACGGGTGCTTCTGGCATGTGGGACAGGGTCTGACAACATAAGGAGCCATACTCCCCAACTGTTGATGGTGCAGGACGATCTAACAATCAACCCAGCTCAGCAGAGGAGTCAGGACACGAAGAACAAACCTGAGAGGGACATCTAAGTAAAAGGCAGAGACTGATTTGTTTTGGACAGTGGGTGTTCCCCAGTATAAGACTTTGATGGGTAGCGACCACAAATATTGCATGGATGGGAGGGTGTTAATATAAAGATCTAGTGCAAGAATCTGGGTTATTAAAAATAGATCACCTTCTTTGGAGCCTTACAAAGTGTTTAATTTTCTTTTTTGGTGGTTCAGTGACCAGGGAGAGTTAACTATAGCTAAGATGGGAAGAGGAGGGCACTTCCTCGTCTGGTCTGCCTCTGTGGGGGGCATACCCGTGGCGGGTTAGAGTGGCCATCCTAACTAACAATGTCTAGTGACAGCAGGGGGCATATAAGTTGGAGCGAAGGGGTCTAACAGAGTGTCCTAGCCTGTACAAATTTACAAGGGACCTAGTGGCCAGGTTGCTAGCCACTCATGGTGGGCACTGATGTAGGATCCCACCCTAACAATGTCAGGCTATTATAGCTTACCCAAGAAACAAGTCGAATGGGCTCTAGAGGCTAGTTTGGATCTGTACTTTAACAGAACCACTGGCGAAGAGCCAGTAACACATAAGGAAATCCTCAGGACAAAATCTGATTGCCTTCTGGCTCATTTACTTGCTCCGACGGCGCCGAAGTTGTTCAGGATGGATTGAAGCAATTCAGTTTTAATGTTGGGGAGGGTGGCTGCAATTCCCGACTGGGGGTCTCTCTTACCCTGCGGCGGAGGGTTAGGTGGATGAGAGGTGGTTGGGGATGGTGTTTTCACGGTCCTCTTGTCCCCTCTAAAGGAAATGGAAAGTTTTTTTCCTCCTGTACGGTGGATTTTCCCAGGGTCAAAATCTGACTAAATTATAATATCTGGTGGTTGGTTGAATCTGCAGGTTGTAAGACTGCTAAATACATAGGGTTGAAGACCTTACCCTTAAGTCGGTACGATACACATAAGTGGCCCCGCCAGCGTTAGGGCTCAGTAGTGGCCCAAGTTGGACTGAACCCCTAGTAACGTAGGGAATTCAAACACACCACATAGTACCATCTTACTGTAGAGTGTGTATTTGGGGCAAGTACACCTTGAAGACACGGTTAAAGTTTATTTGTTTGTTGATTGTTGTTAATTGTTGTGAAATATGTTTACAATGAAGTTAGACTACACTATTCTACAAGATAGATGAATGATAGATTGTACTCGGTCCCTCCCTTCCTCGATCTGGAGATATTTACCCCCTTTAACAGATTATGGTTGATTTAAAGATTGTTTCCCTTAATGTTAAGACTACAAATAATCCAATTAAGAGGACAAAGGTTTTGCAGGCACTTCAAAGACAAACAGCCACACTGGCTTTTTTTACAGGAGACCCACCTAACTCCTCAGGAGCACCAGAAACTTAGGAGACAATGGGTAGGGCAAGTTTACTCCTCTCATTTTGAAACAGCCTCTCATCGCAGGGGTTCACCGTCTTGGTGAGAAGAGGTACTCCTTTAGAGGTAAACGAAGTGAAAACAGACCCAGAAAGTCGATATGTACAGCTGAAGGGCACTTACAGAGGACAAAACTGCGTATCACTAAACCTATATGCCCCAAATGAAGAAACTCCTCACATAGCATTCCTAGAGAAACTGATTAAGAAAGCTGTTACTGACACCCAGAGTTTGATAATAATAGGTGGGGACTTTAATGAAGTCTTAAATTCGGGGGAGGATCGTTCTGGGCCAACGGGGGGCACTATTACTAGAATAGGTAAGCTCATCCAGAGATTGAACCAAGAGTTAGGTCTGACAAGAGACATGGAGGTTTTTACACCCTAGAGGTAAGGACTTCATTTATTACTCCCGACACCAAAAATATTCCCGGATTGACTATTTCTTAACTTCGACCAATTGGATTCCAAAAGTCACTACTTGTGATATAGGAAACATTTCCCTCTCCGACCATTCCCCAGTGTCCCTTCCCATGTCCACAGTCAAGGTATCATTTGAAAATTTCAGACTTGATAAAAGCCTTTATATAGGAAAACCCTAGTGGGGACACAAGGGAAAGCATCCGCTGAGACACCTTGAAATGTTCCCTAAGGGGAATAATTATAAAATACTCGGCTAGGCTAAAAAGAGAGAGAATCTACCAGAGAGTGACCTTAGAGCAAAGGATAAGTAGTTTAGAATTTCAGCATAAATCCAAACCAGATGACCAGATGAAACAGGAATTAGAACAGGCAAAAAGAGACCTTAATAAGCTGCTAGACATACAGAGTGAAGGGAAGATAAGATATGCGAGGCAGAAATTTTTTTAAAATGGGAATAGAGCAAGCAGGTTATTAGCATGGCAACTAAGCAGAGAGCAGGCAAGCAGGGCAGTAATAAGCTTGAAAGATAAGCAGACCTCACCCCCAGTAACCACCCCATCAGAGATAGTCAAAACTTTTGCTAAATTCTACACTAAATTATATGAATCAGAAACATCCGCAGACCATCAAGAGAAAGTACAACAGTTTTTAAATTCCCTATCTATACCTAAATTAGAGGAAACATCCAAATTGATTCTAGAAGCCCCTATCACTAAATCAGAGGTGCAGGCTAAGACAAAAGGCCTCAAAAATGGGAAAGCGCCTGGATTAGATGGCTTTCCGGCTGAGTTTTACAAGGAGTTCCACCCCCAAATGTTGAACCTGATGCTTTCTACATATAACAAAATATTCCGAGAACATGCACCAGTGCCTCCCTCTTGGAATATAGTGCAAATAATCGGTAATCTTGAAGCCGGAAAAGGATGCCCAGCTCTGTGGCTCAAACAGACAGATCTCTCTGCTTCCGGTAGACATGAAAATACTAACAGGAATCATGGCGGATAGGCTTCAGATGTGTATCTCACCCCTGATCCACCCCCAATCAAACTGGCTTCATAGCAGGACGGTTTCTCCAAGACAATAAAAGAAGGCTGCTTAATATTATTTCCGCTCAGAGGCATTCTTCCTCATTTTAAATGGCCATCAGCATGGACGCCGAAAAGGCATTTGACAGGGTGGATTGGATATTTATGTCCTCCACCCTGAAGAAATTCGGACTAGGGGAGAATTTTATCTCAGCAGTCTCAGCTCTATACCATAGGCCGGAGGCCAGGGTCAAGGTGAATGGCCACCTGTCAGATCGTATACCTTTACAAAGAGGCACCAGAGAGGGTTGCCCGCTTTCCCCTCTGATTTCTGCCCTCACATTAGAACCATTAGCAATTTAGATCCGTAATAATCCAAACATTATGGGGGTGTGGGTGGGAAGAGAGGAACAAAAAGTGGCTCTGTACACAGACGACTCGCTGTTTTTTCTCAAGAACCCGCACCACTCTTTGCCATACCTTTTAGATTCCCTAAAAAAGTTCAGTACATTGGTGGGATATAAGATAAATCTTTCAAAATCAGAGGCCATTGTGTTAAGTGGTACCCCCTCCGTAAAATTTAAAAATGACTGCCCTTTTACTTGGGCAAAAAAGAATACATTCCGATATTTAGGAATTCAAATTTCGATAGACACCTCAAAGTTATTCCAGAATAATTATAATAAACTATACAAAATATTGCAAACAGATATAGCTCAATGGAAACTAATCCCTCTTTCTTTATATGGCAGAATCCACACAATTAAGATGAATGTATTGCCCCGATTTTTGTTCCAGTTTCAGACACTTCCCATAGATGTTCCAAGACAGTTCTGGCTTCAATTACACAAAACGTTAACAAATTTAATTTGGGAGGGAAAAAGACCAAGGATTCCCATGTGCATCCTACAGAAGGCTAGAGAAGGAGGAGGCCTTGGCCTTCCTCATCTATATCATTATTACCTTGCAGCCCAGGGGTCTCAACTCTATACGTGGGCGAAGAGAAGGCAGGAGTCGAGGTGGTACCCTTTGGAGCAAGAGACCATCAAGGGGCTAAAATTAGGGACTGTTCCTACTAATGTAATACACCCCCGTATTTGGTCCTGTATTCAAAATCCGTGGGTGAATCATTCTATATGGATCCTTCTTAGGATACGTAAATTAACAAACACCCCTAATGTTATAGGTCCCCTTTTCCTCAATCGACATGAGGACACGTTTACTCCCGTAAGAGTTGACTTGGGATTTAGTTATTGGGAGGGCAGAGGACTAACCAGATTCACTCAGCTGATAGATAGTACGGGATGTCTCTCCTTTCTGACCCTTCAAGAAAAGTTCTCCTTACGTTGAGAAGACTTCTTTAGATACCTACAGGTTAGGCACTGGATCAATTCAGGGGATAACTTACAGTTGATCCGTAGGGACATGACCATACTAGAACAATATTGGTGGGATCTGGTTAAGATTAAGGACAAATTAAATTATATATCACTGCTATACAAAGTGCTTCTCCCCTCTACAACCCTACCAGTTCTAGAGGATATCAGGACAAGATGGGAAGCAGATAGTGGGGAGGGTGTGCCACAGATACAGTGGACTCGTAGGATTCAGAGGGGGGTGGCAGGTAACTTCCTCATCTAGCTGGAGGGAGTTTAACTGGAAGATAATAACCCGATACTTTAGGACCCCAGTCATCACAAAACATTTCCAACCCCAGGCGTCACAGGCCTGTTGGAGGGGGTGTGGGGCCCTTAGGGCCACACACTATCATATATTTTTGGAATGCCCTAAACTAAAAACTTTTTGGCAACAGGTGCATGCCAGTATTGAAAATATGGCTGACTTTTCTCTCTCTTTTATGTTCCAGGATTTGGTTTTAGGCCTACTGACCTTGTCATCCAAAAAGAGAAAAGTAGTCAAGTTAAGTCAGATACTCAGGGTGGTGGCATTAAAATGCATTACAGCCACAAGGCTGAAACCCAACCCCCCTAGGAGAGATCTATGGATCGCTAAAGTGAAAGAGGTGGAAAGTATGGAGAATATAACCTCCACGATACACCTACAGAAAGAAAAGTATTTAGAGATCTGGGGACCATGGCAGAGATGGAGAGAGACTCAGAGAGAGGAGAACTAAAATATCAGCCGGATAGATAACAGATGGGACTGCTCTTGGAGGAGGAAGGCAAGAAGACTGGAGTAAATTAACTGCGAAGTATTTTGTCATAATGTAGTAAGAGAAAATCAGGATGGGACTAGAATAGTATAATAAATAAAGTAAAGTAACACATAGAAAAAAGTTAATAATACTATGGTTTTTAATTACCAGTTGTGGAAATTAAGGATGTGAAGTTAGTTATTCAGATATATTAAGGGACTGAATGTCAATCGGTCATTTTTATGTCCGAGTCTTGTTTACATATTGTTAAATTGAGTTAAGATTCTGTTTATTAACCAACCCCCTGTAAGAATAGAACTAGAGCTTGAAAATATTTCCAACAAACTGCATAGGTGAGGGTCATTAGACTCCAGCACTAGACTGTATCCACCTTATGATGTCTTCAGACTCAGTGCGGTGTGGACATTGACCTTTCACTGGACTCTTCAAGATATGGACTATATGATTGGAATGTTTATTTAAAAAGGGGGTTGAGTTTTTTGATTTTTTTTTTCCTTTTGTTAAAGACTGAACTGATAATATGAGATGAACAGTATGATGTCTAAGGATTATGTATGTTAACCTGATCCTACAGATATTTCTGATTGCCAATAAAAAGATATCAGTTAAAAAAAAAAAAGAAATCTCCCATAAGAAGGCAGAGTTCCTGTACAGGGAGATTTCTGCAGCGTAATATCGACCGGCTCAACTCTTTCCAACTGTTGACAGATTGTGCAATCTTCAGTCCAGAAGAGCATTTTCACAAAGTAAGTGTGATGAGCTAGCTCCGTTTTTTTTGCTGATAAGGTTACCAGCATCAGGGCCAGAATCTGCCCTGCTCCTTCTACGAGGGGTTGCAATGGTTGATGGGAGGTGGTGAGCACCCGGTATGTCTGGACTGATTTCAGCCAACCGGAATTCATGGACATAGTGAAGATCGTCCAGATCTTGCGCCCAACCTGTTGTAATTTGGTTCTGGGCCCTACTCCCCTATTAGTGGGTTGTGTAGATGCTATCTGCCCGATCCTAGCTGAAATTGTATGGAGATCCTTGGAAAGGGGTATCTTTCCTGACCCCCTAAAGGAGGTGGTTATTCAACCACTCCTTCAAAAGCCCTCCTTGGATCCTGACGATCCAGCTAACAACCGACCTGTCTCTAACCTTCCTTTTGTGGGGAAGGTTATTGAGAAGGTGGTTGCGTTGCAGCTGGGCGATCACCTTGTGATTCACAATGTCTATGAAGTTCTCCAGTCTGGTTTTAGGAACAGGCATAGCACCGAAACGGCCTTTGTTCGAGTACTTAATGACCTCCTAATGGCGAGAGATCGAAAGGCATAGTCTTGGTCCTTCTCGATCTCTCAGCAGCTTTTGACACTGTGGACCATGGGGTGCTTTTGGAGACTCTGCAGTTCCTTTGTGGACTGTCAGGTACAGTCCTCGAATGGTTTCGATCTTTCCTTGTAGGTAGGTCTCAGAGGGTAGTCACTGGAATTTATTCCTCTGATGCCCTCCCTCTATCCTGCAGGGTGATGCAGAGCTCCATACTGGCACCCATGTTGTTTGCAGTGTATATGCTGCCATTGGGAGATATCATCAGATGATACGGCTTGAGTTTTCACTGCTATGCAGATGATACTCAGCTGTATATGTCTTTTGTGCCCGGACAGGTTGATGCCATTTCTATGCTAAATAGTTGCCTCTCCGAGATCAAAGACTGGATGAATTTGAGCTGGCTGATTTGAATCCGGATAAGACTGAGGTGTTGGTTGTGGATCCAGGTTGTCTGGGGACGGGTTCTGAAGCTGGGCACATGTCAGGCCTGTGGCTTGATGGTGTCCAGTTCACTGCCTCAGACTGGGTGCGAAAACTGGGCGTTATTTTTGACGACGGTCTGACCCTGAAATTTCAGGTGTCGGCTGTGGTTAAATCCTCATTTTGCCATCTGAGGAATATCACCTGGGTGAAACACCTGGTTCCTCCGGGTGACCTTCCAACACTGGTTCATGCCTTCATTAACACCCATTTTGACTATTGCAATGCCCTCTACCTAGGGCTACCTGGGGTTGATATCTACTGCCTGCAGCTAGTGCAGAACGCTGTGGCCAGGCTGTTGACTGGCACTTCTAGGGCCAGTCATAGGATGCCTGTGCTTCGTGAACTGCACTGGCTGCCAGTTCAGTGGTGAATCACCTATAAGGGAGGCTTGCTTACCTTTAAGGCCCTACATGAACAGGGACCTGACTACCTGAAAGATCTCCTGTCTCCCTACTCCCCCAGTCATCCTCTCCGATCCGTCGATGAGGGATTGCTAGAAGTTCCCAGGGTTTGTTTGAAAACATCTGGGGCTCGCGCTTTTTCATTTGTGGCACCAACCCTGTGGAACTCTCTACCTCGCCGGTTAAGAGAATGCCTGACCGTCAATAGTTTTAAAACTATGCTAAAAATTTATTTATTCTCTCAGGCTTACTCAGATTAATTTATATATTTATGCTTGATGTTTTATATGATTGTACAGTACTTTGGTTTCGAAAGGTGCTTAAATAAAAAGTGACTGATTGAAGTGAAAGTGATTGATTGATATTCCTCCGACCCACTATCTCTGTCATGTGGGGTTCCTCAGGGCTCAGTGCTGTCCCCCATGTTGTTTGCAGTGTATATGCTGCCCCTCGGAGACATTGTAAGATGGTATGGGCTGAGGTTTCACTGCTATGCCGATGATACCCAGCTCTACCTGTCTTTTGCACCTGACCAGGATAATGCTCTCTCAATATTTAACAACTGCCTTGCTGAAATCCAGGATTGGATGAATTCGAGCTGGCTAAAGTTGAACGCGGGAAAGACCGAGGTGATGGTTGTGGATTTGGGTCACCTGATAGAGGGGATGACTTTGCCTGGGGGGGCTCCCAGATCCTTACCTCTGAATGGGTGCAAGACCTGGGGGTGGTGCTTGATGATGGGCTGACTCTACGATCTCAAGTGTCAGCAGTCATCAAGTCTTCATTTTACAATCTTAGGAACATCGCCAGGATCAAGCACCTTGTTCTGTCTGGGGATCTGCCTACATTGGTCCACACTTTTGTGACCTCACGCCTTGATTATTGCAACTCCCTGTACTTAGAGCTATCTGGGGTTGACATCCGTCACCTGCAGCTAGTGCAGATCGCTGCAACACGATTGTTGACAGGGACTTTTCAATCCTTTCATATCACCCCTGTGCTGCGTCATCTACATTGGCTGCCGATTCGGTGACGGATCACCTTTAAAGTCGGATTACTGTCTTATAAAGCCCTACATGGACTTGGCCCTGACTACTTGAAAGAGCTTCTTGTACCTAACCGCCCTGAGCGACGCTCCATTCAGCTGATGAGGGGATGCTGAAGATTCTGAGGGTATTTTTAAAATCACCTGGGGCCTGTGCATTTATGTACGTGGCCCCTACCCTCTGGAATTCTCTACCCCATCAGCTTCGGGAATGTTCGACTGTGGGGGGATTCAAACAGGTGCTGAAAACTTTTTTGTGGCATCAGGCCTTTAGTGGAATAGATTGAAGGGACCCAACAGATTATTTTATTACTGTGTTTACAGATTTTATTATTGCTGTTTTAATCGTACTGTACAGCGCCTTAATATTTTGAAAGGCGCTTAATTTAAATAAATAAATTATTATTATGCAAGATATAATCCTATAAAGGATGTAAACATTAGCATATATTAGCAGCAAAGCATATTCCTGGCACTCATGCTTATATGATGGGTGCCTAAATCTAATTTAGTGTAAACTAGCAGTATCATCATCATCGTCATCTTTATTTTTAATGCGCCTTTCAAATTCCAAGGCGCAGTACAAATGAAAACAATTTAAAACAATGCTGCACAACAGTAACAAATATACAGTACAATATAATTAAAAACTGTTTTCCACATCACCGTATGCCATGCCCCATAAATAGGTCTTTAGTGCCTGTTTGAAACCCCCACGGTCATGCACTCCCTAATCTGACGGGGTAGAGAATTCCAGAGGGTAGGGCCCACAAACATAAATGCCCAAGCCCCTGAAGATTTTAAAAAGACCCTCGGAATCTCCAGCAACCCCTTGTCGGCTGAGCGGAGCAGACGCACAGGGAGGTAAGAAACCAGAAGCTCTTTCAGGTAGTCAGGGCCCAGTCCGTGTAGGGCTTTATACATCAGTAATCCAACTTTGAAAGTGATCCACCACTGAACTGGCAGCCAGTGCAGTTCCCGCAGAACTGGTGTAATATGGGAAGACCGAAGCATCCCCATCAACAACCGGGCTGCAGAGTTCTGCATCAGCTGCAGGTGGCGGATAGCAACCCCCGGAAGCCCAAAGTAGAGAGAGTTGCAATAATCCAGACGCGTGGTCACAAAGGCGTGGATCAATGTCGTCAGGTCACCGGACGGAACAAGGTGCTCAAGCCTAACGATGTTCCTTAGATGGTAAAAGGCTAGCTTAATGACAGCTGACACCTGAAATTGAAGTGTCAGCCCTCCGTCCAGTATTTTCCCCAGGTATTGCACCCGTTCAGAGGTATGGAGCTTGGAATCTCCCAGGAATATTCCCTAAGGTTTACCTACTCCCAACCCCTATCTGGTGATCTGGATCCACGACCATCACCTCAGTCTTCCTGGGGTTCAACTTCAGCCAGCTGGACTTCATCCAATCTTGGATTTCAATGAGGCAATCACAGTATAATAGACCAGGAATACAGTATAAGGTGTATGTGGGACGATATGGGGCATAACCCAGGTGCAACAAGGGGAAGAAGGGAAGGATGAGTCTTGGACACACTGCTATAAAGGGTGATACAGAATGAGATGCAGGGAACAAGGGGAGAGAAAGAGAGAGGAAAAAAGGGTGGGGGAGAAGAAAGGGTAGGATGAGAGGGAGGGGGCCCTACATCATGGAACAAATTCAGAGCATTGATCCAATTGAAATACAGCCCAGTGCCACCACCTTTCCTTAAACAAGGATTGTTCAAAATACGTTAGCTTTTCCAGCCCATAAATAGTAAGGGGTGTGTTTCACCAATGGAACATTGTGATTTTTAGTTTTTTAAAGTGCCAGAGGTGTGTGATTGTCTTTTTCGCAGTCAATATGAATATTGACATTAATTTAAGCATTTGTCCCCAGAGGGAACTGTTAGAGGGGTGAATTTCCATCAAAATAGGGGAAGGAGTCACTTCTCTTGGGCAGCTGAAAATTTCCTCTAGTTCTGCAATAACAGCCTGCTGAAATGGTTGCAGTGTCAGACACTGCCAGAGGACGTGTGCCTAATTAGCCAGTCAATGACCGCAGTCCCTCCAGTAGCACCCTTGATCTGGGACCATATATTTAGTCATTATATCAGGAAGTGAAAAAATTGGGAACAACATTTCCATGAAAACTCATGCCAGCTGCTGCTGCTGCCATGAGTTGATAAGCTGGGGCCACAAATTTTCATCAGTCAATCAGCGAATGATCTGTCCCAGTTCAGAGTTCCAGTTTTGCAAACTGGGCTCAGCAGTTTCATGCGTGATATCCAAGAAGGCTCTGTACAGCTGATCTATAAGACGTGACCACCTTTCCCCTTTCATATGGCTCATAAGCAGCTACAAGAGTGAGGGGATTTTTCCCAGAGGAGAGACCGCTGCATGAACCTTTGCCATTAAGTAACATTGCACCTGTGAATAGCAATAGTGGTCTGTAATGGGCACATGGAAGGCAGTCTGTAAAGTGGCAAATGGTACCACTCCATGGGAAGCTAACAATCAGCTGGAAACCCTGAGCCCGAGACAGCTCCATTTTGTCATTGCCGTGTCAGTCTTATTTGGTGGAAGAGTGGTGCCACAAGACAAGGCCCGCAGTTGTCTCAAAGAGGCGTCTGCAAGGAATTTATTCCGTATAAGCACCCATTGCTTTAACTTGATAGCTGTGAACCTGGAAAATTTGGAAGCTGGAACATAGCCTAGGGGGTGCCAGCTAGGTAGAAGTCCATGTTAAGAGACCACTGAGCATAAATTCAATGCGTTTCCAATATGCATTGAAATTTAGGGACAGCCAAAGCCATATAGTACAGAGATGACAAGCATATGCATACAGTGGGTAAATTAACTCCCCCCTGTTCTCTAGGAATGTATGTGTCAGTGGCTCAGTAGGTAGCACACTTGCCTCTGGGGCCAGAAGATCAGAAGGTTGTGGGTTCTAGCCCCACACCAGGCACTTCTGTTAATACCCATAATTGACACTGTAGTAAACAGGAGGGGTTGCTGCACTGATGAGGTGCCATCCTTCGGATGAGATGTTAAAGTCCCTGCAAATTTCAGCTGTACAGCTGGAAGTAAAAGATCTCATGGCACATATCAAAGAAGAGTAGGGAAGTTTCCCTGTCATGGCCAACATTCCCCCTGTCAGTAAAACAGGTCCATGCAACACACACCCCAGGACACATCTGGAAACAAGCTATTATAGCGTAGTGTACCTTTCCTGGTCAAAAATTACAAATAAATACATAATAACAGAAGGTGGGGTGTGGAGTACCTGATATGTGGTGGTGTCCCCTGCCAAATGAACCTGGAGATTAATTTGTTCCAGAATTTAAAATACATATTATATGGCATAATAGGTGTACCGGGTCATAATGTTGCATGCATAATAGCGTATGACATTCTGGTGAACCCGGACCTGTGCGCTCTCCGAGCTGGACCCCCCTGGAGTTGAGAATCTTTAGTGGGGGAAGGGTCCGGGGGTGCAGCCCCCCGTAAGGGTGTGTGTGGGAGCGGAGCTCCCCATAGAACAAAAACTGGTGTAACCCCTAGGTGGCGCTATCCCTTGGGCTACTACCCCTCTCTGCTTGGCTACTAACAGGTTAAGGGGCCTGAGTTCTGAAACGGGTGCCTCCACCCAAAGGTCAGGGTAGATTTGGGTTACATTAACCAGGCCACAGCCCTCTAGGACACTGTGACCCCCCCCTTATCTCCCACTAGTGGCCCACACTGTACACAACAGTGACTTTCCCAATACCCCAGATATGCAAACCACATATACTTGTACTTGGCATTTACCCCCAGGACTGGTTCCTTCAGCTTGACTCTGGGGACCCCCTGTAAAATAAGGTGATGCAGTATACCAGCAACAATGTAATACCTTCAGCATAAATCAACACCACAGTCAATGTAAATTGCAGAAACAAACAGATCTGATTTATTCAGGGGTCTGTAACAAGGAGTAGGAATAATCAGGTTAATTAGCTTGAATACATTAATAATCACACTACTGTGCATGCACTTACAGTCCAACTCAGTCACACTCTCTGGGTATCCAGGATGGGGGAAAAGGCTAGCCAGGACCGATGCCCGGGGTAGGCCGGCAGTACAACTGGTTGGGCCCTGTGATGGAGAAAGAACATGCACACACAATTTGTAATCCGGGACCAGAGGGCTCAGTTCATGGAAAGAAAAGCACAAAACAATCAGATGACACACTTTGATTAAACAAAAGTTGCAGGGAGCTACCCTGATAATTACTCACGATACCCAGGCTAAACACAGGAGGGCTGATGGATGAAAAGTCTGAATTGCCAGAAGAGACAGGGCCCGTACGATTTGCTTCGGCGCTAGTCTTGTTCAGGCAAGGAGCAGGGGCTGGTCCCCAGCCTGGTCCCTCATCGATGGGTCTTTTCTGTGCAGCAGGGTAGTGAGACAAGGCCCTTGTAGCTGGGCCTATCTGTGTCAAGCAGCATGGATTCAGTCCGAGATTTTGCTGGGCAGCAGCTTCCAGCAGTATCACACAGCTGACAGCAAGGGAGGAAATCAGATCGCGATCCCCATCCAGCACATAGACATTCACATGTAAAGAAAGTTTACTATACCAGGCAAATGACTCCTCAGTCCCGATCGCAAAATCCCTGCTAAACCCGGGAGCACTACAGTAGCTAAAGTTCCTGACAGGCTGATCGCGTTTAGCAAAATCTTCGGTCTTCTACAGGGTGAGCCTGGTTATAAATCAGCAGCTTGCTTCGTTCTCTGCAAATTCGCATTTAGTCCGAAAAAGTAATCTTCTCCCTCTCAGGACAGATAGCAGGCTAGTAGGCCAGGAATCAAGCCTTCCATGGTTCTCCCGCACGAACTACGCCACAACAGCTGCTCGAACACTCAGAGCTCCTTCTCTCTCAAACTCCCAAATAGATCTGGCTTGCCAGCAGACAGCTTGAGGCATTTCCCCAGAATCCACACAGTCCAACTGGCTGGTTTGGCTGTCAGTCACAACACACTCCCCCTGTTGGTGCAAAAAGGTGCCAAGGATCCAAAACTACATTTCCCAGAGTCTGGCACCATAAGCTCCACTTTATTAGGCTCCATTTTAGAGTCCTCACAACCCGATTGATCCAGTTCAGCAGCTTGGGACCAAAATGGTGGAGCATAATAGAAACAGTCCGTGCTGCAAGAGGCGCAGGTTAGGCAAACTACATTTTCATTACTGCTCTAAATAATTCCCCACAAGTAGTTAAATCTTTCAACTGAGCTCCCTCTGCGCATTTAGCGACGGCAGAAATGGAGCGATTTGTCAGCAGCTTGAGCGGGACTCGAGCAGGGAAACACACAGACCTCACATCCAAATTAATTATGACTGCAAGCAGGCAGCCCTTAAGGAGACAGTACATGGAGGCTTTACAGGCGCTCACTGGTAATCACATTTAAATGGCTTAGGTACCAAACACCTCCCAGACTGTGAGCAATAGTCAAGCTCTTGGAAGACTTTTGGGAACCCCCATTTGCAGGGGGGTTACTTTGGCATTCTTCTTTGTGACATAATGCCCCAGTGCTCATAATAGGCAGGGTTTAAAAAAAATGAAGGATGCACCACAGAGTGTTTTGCCTAATGATCTCTAATCAGTGAAAAACACCAGAGAAACAGCTGTTCCAATAAGTCAACTCCTCTGTAAACCATTGAGTGAGGGGCTAAAACTTTAGGAATTCCAGATGGGCTAATTGTTTTGATAGTTTTATCCCCAGGTATTTATACTCCATTTTCTGCCATTTGAAAAGAAAACTCAGTTACACGTCATCAGGTGACATGTAGCTGTATAAAGACCTCTGCCTTTTGGATGTTTAGTTTATACCCCACCAGCCTCCCAAAGGCAGTCGGCACTTCCCATTTTGCAGAAGAAACTCCAGTGTCAAGAAGGATGTCATCAGTAAATAGGTAGAGTTTGAAGTCCCTACCTGCCACTTGGATTCCAGCTGTACTTGGATGGTTACAGATTGCTGCAGCCAAAGGCTTCAGAGACACAGAGAAAAGGAGTGAGGAAAGGGGACATCCCTGCCTCGTACCACATTGTATTGGGAAAGGAGATGTAAGGGAGCCATTAACTCTAAGATATGGGAGGCAGTATAGAATAGTGGTTAACAGCACTGAGTTGCAAGCCTGGAGAGCTGAGTCTGAATCCTACAGCCACCACATGCACGCTGTGTGACCATGAGCAAGTGACTTAACTTCCCTGTGCTCCCAGGACACACTCAAAAACAAGCCATGGCTCAGTGTGTCTTTCCTGGCCAAAAAATGTAAAATAAACAATAAATAAATAAAATGCATATGCCCTAGGAGACACATAGATACTTGAAGCATCTCCACCTATTCCTCCGTAAAGTCAAATTTCAATAGGATGGCT
This sequence comes from Neoceratodus forsteri, assembly GCA_016271365.2. NCBI lineage: Eukaryota > Metazoa > Chordata > Ceratodontiformes > Ceratodontidae > Neoceratodus > Neoceratodus forsteri. The sequence goes on along the minus strand of CM057455.1, from coordinate 1,360,557,860 downwards.
CACAAATATGGCCAGGCCACCCTGACGAATACCTTCTCAGCATCTAACCTTATCAAGGCCACTGGGATCTTGTGAGTTATGATGTAGTCTAACAAATGAGGTCCTTGGTTTCAGAAGGATGAAGTTCAACAAGATGAGGGAGTTGGTCCAGGACAAGTTAATTGGGGTAGACAGCATCGGAGCTGTGGAGGAGAGATGTGGGGCAATTAAGAGAGCCATTCTCAAGGCATTTAAGTTACTGTATGCATAAGAACATTAACCAAAAGAAACAGGTACAAGCGAACAGTATGGTTCTTGGGTGGGGTCAGAGAAGCAGTGAGGGCCAAAAAAAGGCCTTCACCAAGTAGAAGGAAATGCAGGGTGAGGAAGAAAGGGGAGAGTACAAACTGAGAATCAGGAGGCAAAGAGGGCAGTTCAGGAGGCAAAAGCACACACTGATGAATGTATTGCAGAGCAGGTCAAAGCAGGGAGGAAAAGCAGGTCTTCAGATATGTTAGAGAAAAAAGAAAGAAAAGGGGGAATGTTAGGCTATCTGAGGGTGGTGGGGTAACAGAGGAGGACATGCAAAAGGCAGTTGTCCTTAATGATTACATTTGCTCTGTCTTCAGAAGGGATAACAGCAGGGCCCCTGCCAGACAGTAGCATGAAGGCAGCCATAAAGCGTGTTCCGATATGAAGCAGCCAGTATTTACCAGCAAAAGGGTCCAAAAAGGGCTAGCAGCCATAAAGATAGATAAGGCCCCAGGGCCTGATGGGATGAATCTGGTAGTATAGCCTAGGGGTTACACTGGGTCAGAAGACAGATATGCTATCAACAGGTATTTCAACCAGGTGAGGGCAGTGCTTGGTTAAACCCATCCATTGCACCAACACATGAGGAGGGCCAAACTGCCTCTCCCCTAACTCACATAGATTATAGAAAGTACAGTCAGAGCCTGTGAGGAGAGAACAGGAGACAAAAAGGACCAAAAGGAAATCAGGGGAAGATAGGTTACAACAAGGGTAAGGTTAGAGCAAGGAAGGTGGGAAAATAGAAGGTTCACTGTGCAAATGGCAAGAGTGCAGGGGATGAGATGGAAGATCTTCTGGCAACAATAGCTGCAAAAGAGCTAGATGTTATTGCTATCACTGAGACATGGGCCTCAGAGATTAATAGCTGTGATCGCACAGTCCCAGGCTATACTGTATTCAGGAAGGAGAGGGAGAATACAAACAGAGGAGGTGGCAGCATATCATTTGGAATTCTATCAGAGTAACAGAGGATAGGACTATAAAAGTTTGGGTGTTATAACTGCAGGTGTCAGAGGACAGGGGTACTATTAACAGATGTTTATTGACATGTGCACATAACAGGAGGGAATACCTTTTTTAAAAATACATTATCCTCCAGGATTTATTTTTTTTCCTGTATTTCATGGTCACTTTTGCCACACTCTGCAGTACTTACTCCTGCAGAAACATCTGACCATGGTCTCTTAAGCCCAGTTTACACTGCCCTATTTGCAGAGCATCAACCCGTGTGCACAGATTGATGCGCTGCAAATTCCACCATGTAGGTACTTTCTAGAGTGCCTTATGTGCTGTTCACATCAGTTTTTTAATCCAACTCAGCTGAGGGATCAGCACTGGAATGAGCGCATTACATGGTGGTATAGATGCTTTACTGCGCTCTCTCCAATAAAAAAGCTGTCTCCCTCAACTCTTCCGTAAATGAACAGCTCCCTCCTTGGAGCGACCTGCAGCACTGCGGGGGCGGGCTATGTAAACAGCACTGTGGCAAGTGCAGCGGGAAGGGAGCGGAGCAGATTTCAGAGCACTGCTGCAGTGTAAACATGTCTTTGGGGTGTCAGGTTGCTTCATTGGAGAAAGTGTTAGGTGGTTCACACATGTGGAAAGCTAGCAAGGAGTTATTAAATGATGTAACAGTTAAGGAGGATTATGATCAGAGTATTTCAAATATATTCATGATTCTGTAATAACTTGGTGGGAGCATATTAAACAAGATATTAGACACCTTTTCACAAAGAAATGGGTAAATATACTGTTCAGAATAGGTATAAACAATATCTTTCCCTTAGACAACAAGTTTATAAGCTTATAACCCATTCTTTTGAAACTGGAGATAATTTATCTTCTCAGATCTCAGCTATAAAAACAGCCATGAAAAAATTACAGTATGACAGAGCTTCAGTTTTGTTGTAGGAACATATGTATGGCACACTAGGAAAATGACCATTAAATACCCCCTTTTGATAGTTGCACACAATGTATTCAACATAGATTTATATCAACAGTTCAAACATTTACTGGTAGTAGTATCATAAAAAAGAAGACATTTTATCCAAAGGAAATCAATTTGTTAAAAATGTCTTAGAGGTAGATGCACAGTTAGTTCATGTTAATCCTAAGTTCTCGAATAATATTACTTGCCCCACCATGAGTAAATATTTAGGTAATTCTTTAATTTTTCCAGTTCCCACTGAAGAAGTATTTAAAGCAATTAAAGCTTTAAATTCAGGAACTGCCCCTGGTACTGCTGGTCTTACGGTAGAGTTTGATAAATTAATGCATGATCATATGGCTTCTGACTTAGCAGAAATATTTAACTATTCTCTAAATACTAACATGATTCCCCAAAACATGCAAGAGGTGTAATGTTTGTTTTTTGTATAAAAAAGGAAATAAATCTGACTTGAATAACTGGAGACAAATGAGTTTATTAAATGTGGATTTAAAAATGTTGATGAAAATATTAGGTAAAAGGCTTGGCACAGAATTATCACATATAACAGATCCTTCTCAGACATGCACAATTCAGGGCAGGAAGATTTATGGTCATTTAATATTGTTAAGAGAATTTTTTTTCCCAGAAAAATGCTAACAATATGGCAGGGCTTGTAATCTCATTGGATGAGAAGAAAACTTATGATAGACTTTCTCATTCTTATATTCAGACAGTGTTAAATAAAGGTTCCCTTTTACAAATTAGATTTTAAAATGTTATAAAGGGGCAGCACTAACACCTTACGTGGACAGGTGGATGGAAAAATAATTTCTATATCTTGAGGAGTATGTCAGGGTTTCCTCCTTAGCCCTTTTCTGTACATGATAGCTATCAGTCCCTTATTGAGAGCATTAGGACAGAATTTGTCTATTCAAAGGGTAGTATCCCCACTTTACCTGTCAACTCCAGTGGTGTTAGCATATGCTGATGATTTGTGCATTCTGGTAAAGGATGAACAATCTTGTAAGGTGGCTTTATCAATATTAAAATTTTTCCCTAGCTTCAAGCTCTAGCCTAAATAAGATTAAATGTATAGGCTATGCCTTATAAAATATGGTTCCACCATGCTTCCGCAATGGGAATCACAGCAATGTCCTTTATAGTGATGGACTCCCACCAACATCCCTGACACCGCTGCGTCTTGACCATGATCCACAACACGCCGACCAGGCTGTGCACCCTCACAGCCCCCTACTTATATATCTAACTCCACATCGCACAGACAGTGAAGTTAGGTGCCTACCGCCTGTCACCACAAAGTCCATCACGGAGCAGTCCCCATCGCTGCACAGTCCGACACCCCTCGGGGTGTTGCTGTAGGGGGTTCGCTGTAATTGCATCACTGTTCTGATGGTATACGATAACATACAGAAGGTCCGGCTTTTAGGACAAATATAGAAGGTGTCTCTATTTCATGTGAGCCATTAAAACTTCTTGGTGTTACCCTTCAAAGTGGCAACAATGCATTACTGAATTGGGAAATCAAACGTGAAGAAGGTATAAAAAAGTAAACAAGCAGAAAGTGTGACAAATGTAAAAAAAAAAAAAGGAGAATCTTTATGATAAAGTCCTTTCTGATCCCCGTGGTTCGTTTTCTTAGTTATGTTTTCCCCCACCCCATTTGCTTGAAACTGTACAGTATTTTTTCAGTAACTCTGGAGAAGCAGGTTTAATCCTATTAAATGGAATATAACATGTTTACCACTAAAGGAAGGTGGCTTGGGGATGATGAATCCAATTGTTTTTTATTGTATATTTATGAAAAAACAATTTGGGAGTTTTAGAAAAAAATAATCCTGAGATAAGAGTTCCATGGTTATTAGAGTGGGTAAATCTTTTGTTGTCTTCTTCTTTTTGGTGGTCAAAAGTACAAAAAGTACCTGAGCTCCCAACTTATATAAAAGATACCACTACAGTTTTGAGGAGGTGGTCCATTTCCTTTGAGAAGGTTAGCAACATTGAGAGAAGTGTGTTACATGATATTGTTAAGACAAAAGCTGAAACCTTACCTAACTTTTCAACAGGACCCACGTCAAAAAAGCAAACTGCTTTAAAATTACTGAATGAAAGCAGAATCCGGCATCACGTTTGGCATGTAGTATGTTTAAGTTGTCATGGCAAATTAAATGTCCATAATGATAGGAAACATAAATGAGTAGAAGAAAGATAATGTCCTTCAGAGGGGTGCAAAGGGGTTTTGGAAACACAAACTCATTCATTTTTTGAGAGTCCTTTTATACAGAATGTTTGGAGTTTTGTCACCACTCTTTCAATACAATATGATGAACTAGTGTATAACCATGTTAACTGGGGATGGGGTGGGGGTGATTTTAGTACCTTATCTGTTTGGTTTGCATGCAAAATATTTTTTATCTGGCAAAAAAGATGGCAGATAGTTTTACACCAAAAGCAAATGTTTTTAATTGGAAAACATGATTTTCTTCAGTATTACAAATTCATTATCAAGAACAAAATACTTTACCATTGTACTAATGTCAAAGTTTGTGGAAATCGAAGACTTTGGTGCAAAAAAAATTACAAATCAGGAACGTTTTAAGGTATGTGATAATCTCTTTGTTACTTTAGACTTTTCTGTATATATGAGGTCATTTGTAATTGCTGATTTTGTTTGCATTTTTTTTTCATTTAAAAAATCCCCATCTCTTCACAGACAAGTGCCACTGGATCTTTAACTTTTGGAGATGGGCCCTGAGGATGATATATGGAAGGCAGATATCTTCAACAACTTATTTAGTCGAGTGTTCACAGTAGAGTCATCGGGGCTTCATCCTCAACAGCAGGGTCAAATTCAAAGGTCACTCAGAACTAAGGTTAGAGTTCTGAGAAATGTTTACGTAGAAAGTGCACAAAGAGATGCAAAATCTAAAAATTAAAAAATGTCAAGACAAGGAAATTTTATTGGTACAGAGCCCTATGGCTCAGGGAGCTTAACATTCAACAATCAAATACAAAGATAATGCAGCATATCCAGTAATAAATACATTTTGAATATTATGAGGTGTAATTTTAACCTGATCAGACATCTAAGCCAAATGCAACTTCAAAAAGATAACTTTTGAGGCCCCATTTAACACCCCCAGCAAGGGGGGAAACTCCTCAGAGGGTATGGGAGAGAGTTCAAAATTGTAGGTGCCCCCACTGAGAAAATTCAAGCTCTGGAGAGTTTAAGACAGGATCTCAGGATGGCTGAAAGCAGGTCTTCAGTAAAGTGGAGAGAGAGTGGGTGGGACATACCAATCCAAGAGGTCTTTAAGATAGGCAGGGCTGAACCATACAGGGCTTTGTATGATAACAAAGAATCCTTAGCCAGCCTGGTGACATGGGGGGGGGACGACTGAGGAGCTGGATGCCTTACCTTCGGTAATGCTGATGGACCAAGTTTGGGAATGGACCAGGGTCACTTGGAGGCCAGCCGGGGAAAAAAGGATCACGTAACCATTGACAACTCTCTGGAGGTGGACACTGAGGGCATGCATCATCTTATCGAGTCCATGCATGTCATTACACTCCATCAGCACAGACCCAGGGAGAAACCAAATTAGAGGCCCACCCCATTGGCAGGATGAAGCTTCGCCCCCACAGCCACTGCACCAATTATCCATGGCACTCACTCATCCATCAAGGTAAGACAGTAGATGGGGTAAGTCCTGAAGGTAGGGCGATGGGGTTGGGGGGTCACACATGAAGGAAGCCAAAAGGGGCAGTGCAGGAGGATAAAATATAGATTAAAAAAAACTAGCAATCTTGAAGGTGATGAGCCACCAAATCAGACAGATGTCATGTGATCCCTGTGTGGCACACCTGCCTGCAACCTGGCCTCGGCATTGTGCACCAGCTGCAGGTGACACACCCGAGCCTCCAGAAAACCCTGTATAGTGAGCATTACAGTAATCAAGTCTCGAGGTCACAAAGGCATGCACTAGGGTTGCCAGGTCTTTCTGCACCAGGTACAGTCTGATCCAGGAAATATTCCTCAGTTGGAAAAATCCACTGCAGACCACCTTGATACCTGATGTTCTAGTGTCAGCCATGAGTCAATAGTGACTCCCAGATTCTTAACCCTATTTACAGCTGGCAGAAGTATGTTGTTCAGAGATGGAATTCTGACAGTATCACACCCTCCAGATGATTCTTGAGGACCTGGTTCCACAAGCAACAATTCTTTCTTGGTTGGACTGAGACTCAGCCAGCTGGAGGACATCCAATCAATGATTTCCTTAAGGCAATACTCCAGCACAGACACTGCCATGTACAGGTACAGTTGAGTATCATCTGCATAGGAGTGAAAACTTACCTTGAACTGCTTGCTAACCTGCCCCAGTGGCAGAATACACCGTGACCAACATGGGGGACAGAATTGAGCCCTGAGGAATACCACAGCTGACTGCAACCAACTGTGATGAGAAGGTTCCCACCACAACCTATTGTGCTTTACCAGACAGAAAAGGTTCAAATAAACCCTTTTAAAGTTATTCCAATGAGTCCTCTGTATTCCTAAAGATGATCAATCAAAACCCCATGGTCCATGGTGTCAAATGCTGACAAAAGATCAAGGAGGATGACTATTCAGCACTCCCCCTATCTCTTGCTAACAGCAGATCATCAAAAACCTTGACGAGCATGGCCTCTGTACTGCAGCAAGGCCTAAAACCTAATTGGAGAGGTTCATAGATGTCAGTACACTCAAAGTGTGCCTACAGCTGTGCCAGCTCCGCCACCACCTTCTCAGTAACCTTCTCCAAGTAAGGGAGGTTCAAGACCAGCCTATAGATTGCCAACACCTCCTTTAAGAAACCCTGGGCAATACTGGCTAACAGTGAAACACAGAGTTAACCAGGGTAGCCAGTGATGATAGTGATTATAAATGAGCGACTGTAGAAACAGCGACTCATTTATATTACTATCATGAACAGCTACCCTGGTAGGGTAGCGACCCTATAGGGAGCAGAGCGACCAGAAGGGGAAGGATAGAGAGGTGGAGGGGCGGGATAAGAGGGAGGGTTTGTATGGGTGGTGGGATCCTGCTGCAGCTGAGCCAGCCCTGTGATGTGGTGGTGAGGGTGGCTGGCTATGGTGCAGCAAGAACTGGGTTTGAGACCTGCTGGGGTCTGTTGTTTCACCCCCTCCTCGACATGCACCTACCTTGAGTTGACAATCTTCAGTCAGAAGGGGTGTGGTGCAGGGGGGCACAGCCCCCCCCCCCACATAAACACTTGCGTGTTTTCCAGAAGTCGGTTCGCTGGTACTTGTATGTTGCTGAAATGCTTTTCAATGACATACATTCGTGATGATAGTGATTGCTGTCTTTCGATCGCTATCACATGGAACCATTAACCAGCAGTCAGCCAACAACCTGGTAGGCCCTGCAGGGGTTGAAATAGTGACCAATAGGGTACATTTCCATCGGAAATGTGGATGGTTCGCCATACATTTCCTGACCAAATTGTACATTTCCGCATTAAAAATAATAGAAAACAAAAATAAACTAACAGCGAAAACAGAGTTGTCCAGGGAACATAATTTATGCCTCCCCCTCACTGTCTCCCTATGAGGAACTGTTTGATAAGTTGCATTCCCTGTGTTTTTGTAACACTTTGTCTTTTCTTTTGTACTTTGCAGTCTCTGGTCTCCTCTATTTCTCCAGTGTCCACAGGGATAATGCACCAGTTGGATCGAACTCCTTGATTTGTACTGGACTTAGTTTTACGTTCATTAAATGCCCTAGCATCTTTGGAGTCAAACATAATCTCCAGTCCTTTTTTAATGCATTTCATGACTGAAATTCCAGACTCAACAATGCTCGAACTGGAACTTAAAACTAACACAATGCTCAGCAGAGCTATGATGTTGTGCAGGTCATCCTGTTTTCTAAACAACTTTTTTAAGTAGTGCGTGAGGATTGTTAGCCAGTACTAGTTCAAGAACAAGCAGTCGAGGGCATATTTTATTAGCAGACAGAATTCCCCAAAACATAATGTTGGGTTAAGGCCTTGGCCTTCAAGCACCTTAGAAGAGTGTTCTGCTAGGAATGTCACATCTTTTCTGCTATATGCAACCTCATCATTGCTGTCACAGTCAGGATGCACTGCTGACCAGTTGTTTGGACTGAAAATTTGACACGCTTGAACAACATTAAGCTGTTCATCACAGTCTTCCCCTGGTGACGGACTTATCATATTACTGAAACACTGTTTCATGGACTTCACAACCTCATCTCTGAAATGGGTCACCTCCTTTGTAACAGTACGTGTAGTGCCAATAAACTGTTGCCCCCGTTCTAACACAAGTACCTCATCTTTGAATTCCATTCTGTCAGCAGAAATGTTGCTGACAGCAAGGAAGCGCTCACAGGCCTGCTGTATGTCATAACATTCTAATGAAAGAACAGCAGCCTCAACTCTTTCTGCAATTTGGAAAATTAGCAGCTTTTCTTGTTGAAATGCCAAAGACACAGACACAATCATCTGTAAAAGTTCAGGAATCAGATGTATTGCAATGAGGTACTTAAGTGAGACGAGACTTTTTCTCAGCTTAGCAGCTTTCATTCGGGTGTCCACATGGCCACTAGTACTGACCTGACCATCACTAACCTGTGTCACATGCACAACAATGCTTTTCCACATTTTAATGAGCACATATAATGCTCGAACTTTGTGGGCTAGCCATCTGGTTCCCAACACATTCACAGGCACAAGGTACTGGAGACCAAGAACAGAAGATGTTTGTTTTAGTTCAGTACGCATCACTGCTAATGAATGGTAGTACCGGAAAATCACTTGTAATAGGTCATCAATTTGCTGTACTAGAGAACAAGGCTTGGCTACATCTTGCAATGCCAGTTCCAAGCGATGGGCTGAGCAGTGGACTGAGACAGCGTGAGGAACTTGATCCTGAACTTTTTTGGCAACACCGTTATTAAGTCCAAAATTTACTGCTGCACCATCAGCACAGAATCCTACCATGCAGGAGTAATCCTCGACTTTTGCATTTTCTTTTATGCTGTTCATAACTGCATGAAATATATTATCAGAAGTAGGCCTGCCCATATCTACGATGGTGAGAAATTTTGTTACAGGTTTACCATCCTTCACACAGCGTATATAAATTAGCTCTTCCTCTATTACAGCTGAGTCGGTACTACCATCACACAACACTGAAAAATATTTGGACTGCCTGACCTCCTCTGTAAGTTATGCATTAATATCCTTACTGATGAATTTAATAAAACTGGCACAGGCCTTGTCACTGGTGTATCTCAACCCAATCTTTTCCTGTTTCCCTATCCGTGACAGTAGTTCCATGTCTTGTACAAAACTTGTGAATGGTTGCCCTGTTTTTGCAACCTTAAAAGCAGTCAGGAACCTATGGGTCATGATTTCTGTTGTCTCTTTATCCATTGGCAGCAACCCCCTGACAATTGGGCTTTTGGTAGGGTGACGTTGAGCAGCAATACGGCTGCTTGACTCGCGATGAATGTGACTAGTTTCATGTGTTTTTATTGTGCCCAGCATCATGGTTTTGCAGCCAACCACAAATGAACCTTTGTCAGTTGGAAATATTTTTCTGCAGTACTCGTAGTACATCTCAGTTCGGTCATTATTTACTAAAAGCCATTCTCTATGTTTATTCCATGACTCTTGAAATTGCAGGTTCTTTGTTTTTCATACTCTTTTTCTTTTTGTGACATTTTTTCCTAGGTTTGGGCGCCCAAGCATTATTTTTCTGGTGGGTTGAGGGGTTTCCACTGTACTTGCCTCCACAAAAGGCATGAAACTACTGTCAGGAATACTTTCAGGTTCGGTGGAGGAAGATGGACCTGTCTGTGATAATGCCACAGTATTTTTCTTGATAAAACCAAATCTAAGAAGAGACATGCTTTGATCTGCGAACAGAACTTGACTTGTTAATAAAGATTATTCTTAAACTGAATTGTGTGAGTCTCCGAGCCTCTTTCTTTTAGTGAGAAGGAATCACAAATAGGTCAGTCAGAGAGCAGTCATCTCTCACAGGGACTTCCCTTTACTGTAGGGTAATGTAACGTGGCAGCACAGAACACATTTTTTTTTTAAACCCAGACATCCAACAGAGGGTTTCCTAATGATTCCCTTGGTGTAAGGCAGCCTGTTGAGAATGCAGGAATCAAAGTTTTTTTAAACACACAGTAAGTTCCGAGCTAGAATTTTCCACACAACTAAGATCCCCTAGTGTAGGGCAGGGAGCAGTTTAGAATGCAGGAATTTATATATATTTTTTTAAACACACAGAGCAAGCTCTGAGATAGAATTTTCTACACAACTAGGATCCCCTAGTGTAGGGCAGGGAGCAGTTTAGAATGCAGGAGTTATAGATTTTTTTTTTTTAAACACACTCAGTAAGCTCCGAGCTAGAATTTTCCACACAACTAGGATCCCCTAGTGTAGGGCAGGAAGCAGTTTAGAACATAGGAATTTATAGATTTATTTTTTTTAAACACACAGTAAGCTCTGAGCTAGAGTTTTCCACACAACTAGGATCCCCTAGTGTAGGGCAGGAAGCAGTTTAGAATGCAGGAATTATAGATTTTTTTTTAAACAGACTCAGTAAGCTCCGAGCTAGAATTTTCCACACAACTTGGATCTCCTAGTGTAGGGCAGGAAGCAATTTAGAATGCAGGAATTTATAGATTTATTTTTTTTAAACAAATAAGCTCCAAGCTAGAATTTTCCACACAACTAAGATCCCCTAGTGTAGGGCAGCGAGCAGGAATAATGTTTTTTTTTTTAATACACACACAGGGTCTCCAACAGAGATCTTACCACACAAGGATCCCCTTATGGTAGGGCAGAGTAGTTTAGAATGCAGGATATTATGTGCTTGTTTGTTTTTAATACACACTTAGCTCCAACAGTGTCTCCCCCCACAGGGATCCCTTTACTGTAGGGCACAGAGCAGAACAGAATGCGGGAATTCTCTTATTTTTTTGGACCCACTGAATGTCAGACTGAGTCAGTTTAATCACAGGGGCTTCCACTTCTAGGGCAATTGAGCTAAGGCTTGCACTGAGTCAAGTATGTTACACCAGCTCAGTGCGGCTCACACTGAAAAATCCCCACAAGTCAGGACTTCCCCCCCCTGGCAATCGTGTTTGTCGAGTACTTAGTATAGAATAAGATTTTGCTTCTTTTTAATATCACCCCACCCTTAATCATAAATTTCTCTAGATTCTCCCTTTACTGTAGGTTAATGAGCTGAGCCAGTAAAGCAGATTGTATGATACTCCATCTCAGATAGAATCCCAAAATCAGTAGATTGCCCCCCCTATTTTGTAGACTGCAGTAGCTGTTGTCACAGACAGGCTTTATTAAAGTCACTGCAGCTAAGGCTGCTCCCAAGAGTTTCCCAGTAGGTAGTGTATTTAGTTCTTTAGATTCCCCTGAGTCTCTTCAGCAATGGGTGTTTACTCACCTGGTAAAGGTGATTGTGTTGGTTGGCATCCATGGCACTCCAGACATTACCTCATGGGTTACAGCCCACCTGATAGGCTAATGATGCACATGACCCAGATCAGATTTCCAGTATATCCAGGTCCCAGGAACCCCTGCTCTCCAGTTTGAATTTTCCATAACTGAAAGGAAGGATGTTAGTACGAGAAACAATATACACGATAGAGACTAGAAGGATGAGGTCTGCTATGACATGGTGACAATAGCAATGGCCAGAGGCCTGAGTTTATTCCCTATATGTAAACACTACCTCGAACCGTGGTTCGACTGATTGTTAGCATAGGAATTGAACCTTGACGGGCTAGTGTAAGGACCTCCTGATCCTAGTGGTTGGGCGCTCTGATCATTCCCGAGGGCGGGCCTTGGAGTGCCATGGATGCCAACCAACACAATCACCTTTACCAGGTGAGTAAACACCCATTGTGATTGGTTGGCATCCCATGGCACTCCAGACATTACCTCATGGGAGATAAGAAGCAGTTTAGACCTCCGGGTGGGATTCGGAAGGATCGGGGGTTCCGGCCGAAGGGGCCGCTGCCAGGACATGGGCTGCGAGAGGTGGTCTGAAGTCCTGGAGATGTTCCAGTCTGTAGTGCCTGGCGAAGGTATGTAGGAACTCCAGGTAGCCGCCCGCAGATGTCCTCGGATGACACTGATGCTCTCTCTGCCCAGGATGTGGATACCGCCTCTGGTGGGTGAGCTCTAATTCCCTGAGGTGGTGTCAGTAAACCCGCCGTGTGGGGCGTGGCGAGCGACCTTCTGATCCACCCTCGATGGTTGCTTTGGATGCTCACGAGCCCTGTCTTTGGCCTTCGCGACGATGAAGAGTCTCTCCATCTTACGGATGGCCTGAGTTCTGGTCAGGTAGATAGAAAGGGCCAACCCACGTCCTAGTGGTCGGGCGCCAAGTCTTACGGGCGGAGGGGCTGCGCGAGGCAGGGTGGGAAGATCTATGGTTGTTCTCTGTGGAACCTCGTCGGAACCTTCGGCTGGAAAGCCGGTACCGTCCGGAGCCTCACCCCTTCGGGGGTGAAGATGGTGTAGGGTGGAGCGCAAGACAGGGCGCTGAGCTCCCCTATCCGTCTGGCCGAACAGATGGCCACCAGGAAGGCAGTCTTCAGTCCTGCCCAGAACAGATCTGAGTCTGTGAGTGGTTCGTACGGTGCCATTCTTAGGGAGTCCAGGACTAGTGGTAGGTCCCATGGTGCAACAGTGGGTCTGGTCCTGGGCCGCATAAGGTCCACCGCCCGTAAGAAGCGGATGGCATCTGGATGGGCCCCGGGTGGGTGCCCTTCGACTAGGCCTCTGGCCGCTCCGATGGCCGCTAGTTGCACCCTTAGGGAGGAAGGTGTCAGTCCCTTATCTACCCCCTGCTGTAGGAACAGCAAGATCGTGGGGAGGTTTGCTTGTTCAGGTGTTGAGCCTCGTTGGCGGCACCACTGTGTGAAGATGGCCCATTGTCTCTCGTAGGTGGAAGTAGTGGAGGCTCGTCGAGACCGTAGGAGCGTGCCTATGACCGACTCGTGATACCCAGTAGCGGTTAGTCATTCCCTCTCAGGAGCCAGGCCGGCAGCTTTAGGGTTCGGGAGGATGGGTGTAATACGGGACCCTGTGTCAGCATGTCCGGACAGGATGGGATCCGGAGGCTGGCTCGGGACATCTCTGAGATTGCCGCGAACCAGGCTCTGTGGGGCCAGTATGGGGCCACCAAGATGACGTAGGTCCTGGATGTTCAGATTTTTTTCAGAACCTGTGAGATGAGAGGAATCGGGGGGAAGACATACGCGTAGTCCCGAGACCATACCTGGGAGAGGGCGTCCGTGCCTTGGGAGAGCGCGTCTCTGAACCGGGAGAAATAGTGGTCCACCTGGGCGCTGTCACTTGATGCCATTAGGTCCATTGACATTGGACCCCATGTCTCCTGGATCACCTGGAACAGATCCGGGTGCAGGCGCCATTCTCCGGGGTGGATCTGCTGTCGGCTGAGCCAATCCGCCTACATTCAGTTTTCCAGCTAGGTGTACTGCCCCAAGGTGTGATAGATGCGCTTGTGCCCAGTTCATCACCTTTGGCGGTCTCGTGACATGGCCCCTGCTCCTGGTACCCCCTGCTTTGCGATGTAGCCACTGTCACACGGTTGTCGGACTTGATCAGGACCGACTGTCCTTGGATGATGTGTAGAATGCCCTCAGGGCGTTGAACACCGCTCTCATTTCCAGGATATTGATTGAAAGCCGTGACTCCGCCGGGATCAGGGGCCCTGTGCTGATCTGTCTCCAGACAGGCTCTCCAGCCGGATAGGACTTCGCGGTCCGTCCTCGATGGGCATCGGGTTCGGTGCCTCCAGGGAACCCCCTGTCAGATTCCCCAGGTGACCCACCAGTCCAGAGATGATCTTACTTCTGCGGGTAACTGACCTGGCAGCGCAGGTTGCACTCATTGGGTGCCCGTGCGCCAGAATGTAGTTCTGGAGGTGACGCATGTGCCACCTGGCCCAGGGGATGAGGTCGATGCAGGAGGACATGCATCCCAGGAGTCTCGCCACCTTCTTCACCGTGTGTGGATGCGACTATAATCAGCGGCCAGGCTGCAGAGGCTGTGGATCCGCGGTGGAAAGCCGGCTTCGCCAACCCTCTGCTGAGTCGATGATAGCTCCGAGGTGTTCGATCTGTTGGGTTGGGCACAGGTGGCTCTTTTCCCTGTTTACCACCCAGCCGTGGTCCTTGAGTGCTTGCAAAGCGAGCTCTGTGTGAGCACGCGCCTGACCCTCAGATCAAGCGCGTATGAGCCAATCGTCTAGATACGGCACTATGTCTAGCCCCTGCTCCCTGAGTCTGGCTACCAGGGTGATGGATACCTTGGTGAAGACTCTGGGGGTTGATGACAGGCCGAACGGGAGCGCCCGGTATTGGAAGTGGTGTCCCAGGATGTGAAAACGGAGGAATCTTCTGTGACTCTTGACGATGGGGATGTGTAGGTAGGCGTCCCTGAGATTGATGTATGTCAGGAAGTCGCCTACCCTGATGCCCTGTAGGGTGGATCGAACAGTCTCCATTTTGAACCGACGTGTGATCACGTAATGGTTCAGGCGCTTGAGGTCCAGGATGGGCCTTAGTTCCCCCGACTTCTTGGGAACCAGGAAGAAGATGGAGTACATGCCTTCCTCCTGCTCCTGGACCGGGACTGGTTGAATGGCCCTGTTCTGGATGAGATCTGCCAGAATACCCTGTACCTGGTGAGGCGTAGCTCTTCGTCTGGAGATCGGGGGCCAGAGCAAGGCGAGGGGGACGAAGGATGGTACAACTCTATGGTGTACCCTTGAGACTACGTCCCGACCCACCTGTCCGGCGTGGTGGGCGCTTAGCGGTGGCGAATAGGGTTAGCCTGTGCGACAGGGGGGTACGGGTTGTGGTGGTGGGGGCTCGGTGAGTCGGAGTCACGGTTTACCTCTGAATCCTCTTCCTCGACCTCCGGACTTTTGTCCCCGGGGTCGGAAAGGGGAAGACCTGTAACTGCTGAAGGCATGCGTGAGGGGGTAGGATGGTGATGCTCTAACCCGAAAGGAGTGGTTCTGGGGGTAGAGGTCCCTACAAGTTTGGGTCCTGGGCCTGGACAAAACCTCCGCTCAGCGGAAGGTAGGTGTGAGGGTCTTGACCGGTTTCTTAGGAGGTCCCTACCTTCTTCTTTTGTTTTAAGTAATTCTGAGACCCTCCCGAAACATGAGTCCCCTTAAGGGTAAGATCTGTAAAAGAGTCTTGGATTCTGAATCGGCGTCCCAGAGCTTGAGCCATAGAGCTCTGCAGGCCCGATTTGTGATTGCGGCCGCCCTGGCCTGGAGGCGTAGGGAGTCCACTGCCATGTCCGCCAGGTATTTGGCTGCATCGAGGGTGCAGTCTAAAAGTTCAGTCTCCCTGGACTTTGGACCCGCCTGTTCCTGAAGCTCCTCCAGCCAGCGTATCTGGGTGCGGGAGGTATAGATGGCTGCCGTCATCGCCTTGGCCATGGTGCCCTCAATTTCGAAGGTCTTTTTTAACATGTCCTCGATTCTTTTGTCTGTGGGGTCCTTGAGGGCTATGGTGCCACATGGTAGCACCATCTTCTTACTCAAGGCCGCCACCTGTGGATCGATAGAGGGCACCTTGCACCAGGTGTCTGATTTGTCACCTTGGACCGGATACATTTTGTGTAAGTTCCTTCGGTTTGGCATTCTGCCTGGGTCTGTGGATTGCCATTCCGTGTGGATCAGTTCCTCAATGGCTGGGCAGACTGGGAAGGTCTCCGGTGTGGTGGTCCTTAGCTGGATCATTGGGTCCAGCTTTGATTCCGTCTTCTCCACTTCTTGTTCATCTGTGGATAGGCCCATGGTGGCCTTGATGGCCTTCATCAGTCCGGGAATTGTGTCGAACGCACACAGTTTTGATGTCAGCAAGGGAGCTGCCTGCTGGTCGGTGTCCTCCATGTCGGACTCCACGCCATGCTCCTCCTCCTCGTCCTCGAATTCCTCCTCTTTGTCCCTATCTTCCTGATTGTCATCCATGGGAATGCTGGAAGAGGGTCCTCTGGGGCTGGTGGGTCCTCTGGACCGTCTCTCTGGTGGATGAGCCTGGCGCTGGGCGGGGTCTGTTTGGGTAAGCGCTCCAGCTTCTCCATAATCTTCAGCATGAAGTTCTGCTGACTCTCCATCATGGCGACCGCTTGTTGGTTCTGTATCAAAAGGGAGCCCGGGTCCACCCAGGTTGAAGTGCTGGGGCCTGGGAGGGAAGGAGTCGTGGTTCTATCCATCGAAGACAGGTCATCGTCCAAGAGGCAGGCTGCGCAGAGAGGGCCTGGGGTTTGCAGGAGGAGGGAGGCGTTGCATGCGGTACATTTCTTCGCTTTGACCATCTGAAAGATAAAGAGAAGGTCTGAGCGAGGAAGAGACTTCGGAAGCTGTCCCCTAGGCCCCCTGTTCTTATGTCCTTACTTGACTATCCCCTCTCGGAAGGTTGCTGGCCCGTGTAGACCTGGGTCTGCTGTGGGAGGGGACCGCGGCCACCGAGGGAGGGGATAGTTCCGCTAGAGCCTGCCAGGGACGCTATGTGAGGTACCCTAGCATGGACTCTGCGGTGTCCTCCTGGGGTCGCTATGTGAGGGACCCGAGTGGACTGAGGTTTTTTTTTTTTTTTTCCTCCCTTCTTCTTCTCTTCAGAGCCCCTAGTGCCTACAGGGGTGGGCACTGAGGAACAGACCCAGCTTCCGAGGTGTGGGCCCCTGTCCTGAAGCCCGCCTGTCGACCCTAGCTGACAAGACAGGTATTGGGTCAAGTTTTTTAATTAACAAAGCCCACCTCAGATAACCTCATTGGCTACAATGCTGTCACTGCGCAAGCAACGGTGTTCGCCTCGGCGCGAAGAGACAGGGAGGGGGTTGGTAGCTTGGGGGCAACCGCTGTCGCGTACAGGCCCGGCGGCCTTGGGAGGGGGTTAGAGCCATGGAGTCACGGGAGGAGAAGCGACTCATGGCAAAGTTCCAGGGGGGTAACCGGGAGTCGCGGGCGCAGAGGTGACTCACGGTTCTTTTAGAGGGACACGCGAGCGTGGGTTTGGGGTTGGACCGTGCGGAGTCACGGGGAAGAGGGGCGACTCGCGGGTGTTTTTGTGGTCTGGGCGAGCTGGTGGACGTAAATCGTGGAGTCGCTGGGAGAAGAGGCGACCACGGTTTGTAGGCCACAGCCCTCAGAGGGCCTGAGGCGACTCGTGGGTTAGGGCCTGGTTGTGCCTGGGGTTGATAGAACCGCGGAGTCGCGGGGGAAAGAGGCGACTCGCGGTGCTGTTGATGTGCTGCAGAGCTGCGGAGTCGCGGGGGGCACGAGGCGACTCGCAGTGTGGATTAAGGGCTCGGGCCTGGAGGATGAGCCCACAGGACCGCGCGGATCCTGCACAGGAGGCACGTTTCCTGAGACAAAAAACAGTAATAGGCCATGGGGAAACAAAAAACAGTACTGCAATTCTTGAAATAATTTACAGCATAAACATTGGAGGCTCTTGCAAAAGAAATAACAATACAGTTCCTACCTTAGAATTTTTAGGAGCAGACAGGGGTTCTCTGGATGCTTCTTGCCTAATCAGATGCACAATTACAACTGGAGAGCAGGGGTTCCTGGGACCTGGATATACTGGAAATCTGATCTGGGTCATGTGCATCATTAGCCTATCAGGTGGGCTGTAACCCATGAGGTAATGTCTGGAGTGCCATGGGATGCCAACCAATCACAATGATCAGTTTAAATGGGGCATCTGCTGCTATTACTTTTTATACAGCAGCCCTTGGCTTTCCTAAGGACGATTTACTGTAGCCTGAGTCAGTCTTTTTAACACAAAACAACTGCAATTAACACAATGTTGTTAGGGCATGAATGTATTGTTCAATGTAGTGCAGTTAAGACTCCACAGAACACCTACTTTCAGAAGGTGTCTGTATTATTTAGAAATCTTTTTTCAGACACTTAGATTGCCCCAGTCTAACATAAAGTACAGATGAGATAATTATTTTTTTAATCAAGCTGCTCTGTTTGTACAAAGAAACCAAATTTTGCACTTGCCAAATAGAAAAGGGAGTTTAGTGCAGCAAATTCTGACTGGCAGCTCTCGGTATAATTACATTTTTTTAATCAGCCACCCGATTCATTTATTTTGAGCAAGTGCCACGTTTTGACCCCACTCCAAATGGAGAAATAGAATGATTCCTGCGTTTTGTTGGAGTTATTTCAGCAGGTACTGACTGCAGCAGTCCTCGTTTTTTTTAAACACACCCCCAGTAGTTTTAATATTTTCTTTCACTCAGCTCCTGCCGTCGGTCAAAAATTCAAGTGCACTACTAGCCTAGCTCATTTCAAAACTGAGCAAAAGCACCTTTTCTCTCTCACTGCCAACCATCGTATGAAGAAAACCGTGGTTTGCACAGTGAGAAGAGAGCGTGACCAGCCAATCAGTGTTTGTGCAGTAGGTCACGCTGGTCACACTCTGCAAAGGTCCCGACGTCACGTGCTGTTTGGAGAGCTCCCCCCTCAACCAAGGCAAGCGCAGTTGCGGAACGACCGGAGGAAAAAAATGTCCGTGCTGATCTCTGCCCCCTGAAAGACAAGCGCAGCCACGGAATGACGGAAGGAGTAAAACCAGTGCTCCACCACCAGGCAAGTGTAGGCAACTGCAAAAGGAAAAGCAGCATTTCCAAACGGAAATACTGAACATCACTTTGCATTTCCAGCAGCCTGGCCATAATTCCCAAGGAAATATGGAAAGGCTATATTTCGAGCCCTGCCCTGGGTTCAACATACAGTAGGTGGGGCACAGCACCCAATAACCTTAATCACCTCCTCCATAAAAACTGGCTGGAACTCAGTCTAGACCATCAGAGTTCCCACATACCTATCCCCTTGATCACTCCTGGTCCCTGACAGATCACCTGTTGAAATCCCAGCTTGAACAGAGGACACTGTCCAGGAAGAAAGACTCAAACTCCTCACAACTACAAGTATCTTGAGATAAAGTTTCACTGGAAAGTGGGAATGAAGTAACTTGTCCACAGTGTGGAGGAGTTGAGTGGGTCTATTTACTCCAGAGGTATAAACTGTGACAGAAACTATGCCTTTTTCAGGGTTACTGCCCTCTAACAGTCCTTGTAATGGAGCCTCAAAGCCATCCTGTCCTCCACTGAGACCAATCTCTAACCGGAATGCTCCAACTTCCACCCTGTTGCCTTCAGCTATCTCAATTCACCACTAACCCACAGTGATCTGCAGTGGAAAGTCAGTGGACAGGCACAGGTCAGTGCAAAGATGTCCAATGCTGCTGTAATGGCTGAATTATGGTCATCAACAGCCACCTCCATGGCTCCACCACATGCTGCCTCTGTGCCTGCGATGTCCAGCATTGCCAGGAACCTTCCCAGTACCAAATTATGTTTAGGATGATACTGGGTCATTTCTATTGGGGGATGGTTTTTGAGGGACTCCTGTCTGAAAACTAACTACATGGTGATCCAACCACCTACCGGATCTACCCTGACATCCAAGATGTTCAGCCTCAGAAAAAAGACGAGGTCCAAGGTGTGGCAGTGTTTGTGGGTAGTGGTGGAAACAACCTGTCAGAGCTCAATGAGTCCAAACTGCAAGCTTTCATCATCAACCCATATATTGAAATCCCCCAACATAATCAGGTTAGGGGGTGTTCAATGATAGGACAAAGATAAAATCCATAAATTCCCATAGGAACACCTGTTCCTAACCTGGAGGTCAGTAAACCAGGAGAATTTTACACCTTTTCACATCCACATCACCCATCACTGCCACACATTCAAACAACCCTTCCTCCTTCTGTAAGTATGCAGTTAGTTTCAGGCAGGATCTAAAACAGATAGCCATCCTGCCACCCCTGTGCTCCCACCTTGGACAGTGTACCACCAAAAACCCAGCTGGGAATAACACTTCCAGGACTGGCTTAGAGTCATCACCAAGCCAGGTCTCAGTGAAACTGATCATCACTTGGATTAGATAAGATTCACCCAAGGGTGCTAAAAGAGAATAACCAAGCTTTGGTGGAACCCTTTGCTGAACTGTTCAACAGTTCTTTAGAAATAGGGGACGTTCTGGGAGACTGGAGGGTAGCAGCCACTTCACAAGGTGGGGGAGCAGGCAGGAGCCAAGAAATTAAAGACCAGTGACCATAACTTCCATAGTGGTGAAGCTGTGTAAGCAATAAGACATGGCAGGGTGTGTATTATGATGAAATAATTGCACACTTCCAGTGCATTTTTATGTATGAGGCACAGACGAGTGTTGTTAATTGCACCTGAGAAGTGCATTTACTGTATATCACCATAATGGCACACCCTGGAGTGTCCTATTGCTCTTATAAAATGGCACTTAAATATTTGACTTAAAATGAGTTAAAATGAGAAGAAATTATTTTAAAAACATGAAAAAAATAGGACCATTCATTTAAATATGCTTCCATTTTAACACTGAAAACAAAAAAATAGTTCATATTCTGGTATTCAGGGGGTAGTTAAAATATTAAAAGACAATGAAAAACATGTGTGGCATGCACTTGGCTTGTATTTTTTTATAAAAAAGAAAGATGTTATCTTTTTGCATTTTACAGGTATTTTAATGGAAATGTGTTCAAAACTGTTGCACCTGCCAGGCTGTTGTTGTTTTTTTTTTTTGGAGGGATACAGATTTCTCCTGAATACACCCATATATGATTCAAATGTATGTGCTTTTCTGAACTCCACCTTTCCTCTCTTTGTTTATATTATTGCCTCTTTTCCTCACCTTCTTTCTTTTCTCACTGTCTTTCCTCACATTCAACATTTGGAATAGAGGGATTCAAAATTCTGCACAATTCCACTGGTAGAATGTTTCTTTCCCAACATACTGTACACACACAAAGGTCTCATGTGAAGCTACAGTCTCAATTCTATCTCTAGCAGAGTAAGCAGCAGAGATTTCCCTGATATGCAGATAAAAATAGGAGGAGGATTTTTCATGGTCAGTAAACAAATGCTAGAAGAAACAGAATTTGATGGCAGTTAAGGACCACTTGGCCAATACAGTCTGCCCATTTCTCCATACCTACACTATCACATCAGACTGTGCCCGAGCTACAGCTCTTTCTCCCTCCCTTTTCATTTCCACTATAATTCCTTTGTGCATATCCCATACATTCTTGAACCCTACCACTTTTTTTGGCCCCACCACCTCCGCTGGAAGGCTGTTCCAGGAATCTACCACTTTTTCTGTCAAGAAGTACTTCCTCACATCTCTCCTGGATCAACCCGCCTCCAGCTTCATAGCATGTTCCCTTGTTCTTGAGCCCCTTTCCTTCAGAAAAATATTTCTGTCCTGTATCTTATTTACCCCATGAGGTATTTAAAGGTCTCTATCATATCTCCCCTCTCCCTCCTCTGTTCCCAGGGTGTACATTTTGAGGTCCTTTAGTCTCTCCTCATAGGGTTGTTGATGCACACCATGCACCATTTTAGTTGTCCTCCTCTGGACCGCCTCTATTCTATGTCCTTCTGGAGATGTGGTCTCCAGAACTGGACACAATACTCTAGGTGGGGTCTTACCAGTGATCTATACAGAGACAACACCACCGCCCTCTTTCTGCTGGTGATACTCCTCCCTATGCACCCCAGCATCCCACTTGCCCTCCCTACTACCTTATTGCACTGCTTGGCCACCTTTAGGTCATCCGATATGATTACCTCCAGATTCCTTTACTGCTTGGTGGTCATCAACACCACTCCATCCATTTTGTACTCTACCCCTGGGTTCCTGTGCCCTAAGTGCATTATTCTGCACTTTTTCACACTGAAACCCAGCTGCCATACCCATGACCACATCTCTAGTTTTCTCAGGTCTCTGCTCATCCTTTCCACACACTCCCAGAGTATGCACCATACTGCAGATTTTGGTGTCATCCGAAAAGAGGCAGACCTTCCCTTTCAGCTCCTCTACAATGTCACTTATAAAGACGTAACCACCCAGTCCCCTGGGGTTACTAGAATCCTATCAGAGTTAATACTAAGCAGGTAGCAGGCAGCTGGTAGGGAGCTCATTAGGGGCTTCTTACACAATGACATCATTGTTTACTCAGCTAGCCTGAGAGAAAAATGATTATGTCATTTAAAACTCTCACAGAAGCATAACCCTTTCCAATGTACAGCTGCTCTGTGGAGCTTAGAATGTTGAGTTAGTGGTAGTTAGAGTCTCAGTGTGGAGTGAGAGTGGCAGGAAGTCTGCCAGTGGGCTCTGAGTTGAGGGCCCAGAACTTCTCACCCTAGTGTGGAGTATAATTTCCAGCTTCCAGTGAAGTGGTGGAGACCTTTCTACAGCAGGATTTCCTGATTTCTACTCCCAGTAAAGTGGAAGGAATAGCTTTCCTCAGTGAGTCCAAGGGGCAATCCCCTGAAGATCCATTGTGTGTTTCAGCTGCTTTTGGAAAAGAACTTGTGAGAGACTGTTCTGACATGCTACCCAAGAAAAGGTGTCTGTTAGTTGCTCCCTGCCCAGTGGAAGGAGTAACTGGTCAGTAAGTACTGTTTTTAGGAGACAAGTTCTCCACACATTTAGGGGAATTGTTTTGGGGTGTGTGTGCCCATAGATAAGGCTAGATCACACACCTGTCAGTTCCCCTAGTTCACCCAGAGGAGTGAAGTTCTGCAAAATGTTCACCCAGGAGAGTGAAGTTGTACTGTGGTCACCCCAGTGAGAGACAGAAATGGAAAATGTGGGACCTCTAGCATTTCACTGGGAAATGGGTGTTTCAATGGTGTAACCCTGAAGGAATGGCAGAGATTGTCAGTTGGGGCAAAGGGTGGGAGGAACGCCATCTGGATGCTTACAAGGCAGGGCTAACTGGTTCATAAAGGGCACCAGTTTGTACCTGAGCAAAGGTCAGTGCTGCAGGTTGAGGTGCACGGCTGACTGTCACTTAATTGCACCTATTTTCAAAGAAGAGTTCTGAGTGTGTGGCTTAGCTTCACATGTGCACTGATAGGAGGAAAATGTTCGGGTGCGTAGCCAGGTGTCCACTATGTGCACTATTTGGAAATCGGAAGATGTTTCTGGTGTTCTTGAACTGTACTGCAAGGAGAATTCATGAAATGTACCTGTCTTGCCTTGACGGACCCATGGGGGTCCACTACTTGCTTTAGTTTACCATCTGTCAAATAAAGCCATACTGCACAATCCTATTTCCTATTCTGGACATTCTGATTCTTGCTTCTGGTGTTGGATTTACTGGGGACCCCTCAGCAATTTAGATCTAGCACATGCCTAGCAACCTCTACCCTGGACCTGGCTTGTAATTTTACAAAAGATTCATGTGCTTTGTTCTTGTACTCCCACCCCTCTTCCTCTAGAAATGAGCCTGGTATACATCCTAATGCCATAGGTGGTACCAACCTTTGAAGTTTCTGCTAAATGTTACTGGTATGCCATATGTGTGTACCAGTGCCAGATTTTATGGGGCATGTCCTATTTGCTTTAAGTGGCATGGGTGTTACAAAGACATTAAAGAGGACCAGTCCCAGCACTGACCCCTGAGGCACTCCACTGTTCACCCTCCCTTCCTTGAAGTGAACTCTGTTTACCACCACCTTCTGTCATCTATCTCCTAATCGATTTCTTGTCCAGTTTACCATCTTTGAACCCACTCCTAAGCTACCCAGCTTGCTTACTAGTCTTCTATCTGAAATGGTGCTGAACACCTTACTGAAATCTAGGACGGCCACATCCACCACTCTACCCTAATCTAGTTCCTTGGTCACCCGGTCAGAGAAATCTATCAGATTCATTTGATATGACCTCCCCCTTGTGAAAACATGCTGCCTTGGATCTTGTAACCCACTGGATTCAAAATATTCCACAATCCTTTCCTTCAGCAGTGATTCCATTAACTTTCCCACCACCAATGTCAGACTGACTGGCCTATAATTGCCAGCCTCCTCCCTGCTACAATTTTTGTGTAGTGGTACTACATCCACCCTCCTCCAGTCCTCCAGAATCACTCCATAGAAACATAGACTTTGATGGCACATAAGGACCGCTTGGCCCACCTAGCCTGCCCATTTCCCTACCTAAAGGAGACGCTGCAGATCCTAGTTAACCAACAGCCTATTTCTTCCTACCCCACACAAGAATTGCCTTATGTCTGTCCCATGCATTCTTGAATTCTCCCACAGTTGTAGACCCCACAACCTCTTCAGGAAGGCTGTTCCATGCATCCACCACCCTCTCTGTGAAAAAATACTTCCTCACATTGCCCCTGAGCCGTCCCCCCTCTATCTTCAAATTGTGTCCCCTTGTTCTTGCACATCTCTTTTTCTGAAAGATGCTACCCTCTTGGACTTTGTTGATTACACTGAGGTACTTATAAGTTTCTATCATGTCTCCCCCTTTCTTCAAGGGTATGGCATATTAAGCTCCTTTAGTCTCTCCTCATATGGCTTCTCTTGCAGACCCTGCACCATTTTAGTTGCGCCTCCTCTGGATTGCTCTCCATCCAGTCTATGTCCTTGCGGAGATGGGGTCTCCAGAACTGGATGCAGTACTCCAGATGGGGTCTCACTAACTGTCTGTACTGAGGGATAACAACTTCCTGTTTTCTGCTGGTGATGCCTCTCCTTATACATCCCAGTATCTCCCCAGCCCTCCCTACTGCCTTCTCACATTACTTGCTAAACTTAAGGCCATCTGATATGATTACCCCCAGGTCCCTTTCCATTTTTGTTGTTGTTACTACCCCCCCACTGTGTAATCTTCCCCTGGGTTTTTGTTTCCCAGGTGCATTATTTTGCACTTCTTTGCATTGAATCCAAGCTGCCATACTTCTGACCATTCCTCCAATCTTGCCAAGTCCTTCTCATCCTTTCCACGCTTCCTTGTATCAACCCTGTTGCAGATCTTTGTGTCATCTGCAAAGAAGCATACTTTTCCTTCCTGTCCCTCTGCAATGTCATTTATAAAGACATTAAAAAGGACTGGACCCAGTACTGAACCCTGCGGTACCCCACTAGTAACCCCTCTTTCTTCAGAGTGGACTCCATTTACAGTTACCTTCTGTGTTCTGTTGTCCAGCCAGTGCTTTACCCAGGCTACCACCCTGGGACCCACTCCCAGGCTGGTTAATTTGATTATTAATCTTTTGTGTTGGACTGTGTCAAATGCCTTGCTAAAGTCTGGGTAGGCCATGTCCACAGCCCCTCCCTGGTCTACTACTTTGGTCACCCAGTCAAAGAAATCAATTAGATTTGTCTGACATGACCTTCCCGCTGTGTTTCCAATGAGCTGTTAAATAGAACTGTCAGAGGTGCAGCCAGTACTTCCCTGAGCTCCCTCAGTAAGTTTGTATGTACCCCACCTGGCCCCATTGCTTTGTCCACCTTCAGATTAGCAAGTCCCTTCAGGACTCACTCTTCCAAACAAACTCTGGCCAGAGCCAATATGGCTACAGCTGAGTTCAATGAAGTCATGGCTGAACACGGCACTGTTCACCGTGTCCAAGATGGCCACTGGAGTTCAGTGCGCATGCGCAATGACGTTGTGCGTGGGCGACAACTTGTGCATGTGCACTGAGCTCTGGTGGCTATCTTGACATGGCGAGGCTGTGTCATGTTGCGCTAATGAGTTCAGATGGGAGAAAAAGTAATTATCCCTCTGTGGAGACGCAGCGCATGTGATGGTCGTTGAGGTGACAGCATAAACTGTAGTGCGCCAATGGTGGGGCAGTGTCATTTGGAGTCGCGGAAGCAACATTCTGCAACTCTAAATTCCTGGGTGTTCTTCTGTATCCTGTCTTCTGAGCAACCGCAAGATGGATGCAGGCTCTGCCCACTGCAGCAGTAAAAAAGGACAAGTGTCCACCTCCCTCCCTCCCTCCAAAGCTTTCGTTACTTTTTTGTGGCCCCTCCCCTTCTCCTTCCTCTGTGAACATTGAACAAAAGTATTTGTTCAGGATGTCTGTGTTTTCCTGGTTCCCCTCTGCACAGTCCCCCACACTTCCCTTTTTAACCTTATGACCCCATCCCTAGTCTTTCTCTTTTCACTTACATATCTAAAAAAGGTGTTGCCCCCTTTCAGCTATTCTCTCTTCAGTTTGCACCTTTGCACTCCTTACTGATTTCTCTGCTTCCCTCTGTTTCCCCCGATACATCCCCATCCTCTTTCCTCTGAGTCTCCTCATACCTTCTGAATGTTACCTTTTTAGCTTTTACCTTTTCAGCCACCTATTTCATGAATCATAGCAGTCTCTTCTTCCTCTTGCTTTTCCTAACTTGTTTGATGCAGAAATTTGTTGCCTTTACTATGCACACTTTTATCTTTGCCCACTCTTCCTCCACCCCACCCAGGATACCCATCCCTGCTAGATCATCCCTGAGGCATTCGCCTACCTTTTTAAAATTTACCTTCCTGAAGTCCAGAACCCTCACCCTTATGTGGTTCAATTCTGCAGCCATCCTTATATTAAACCACACCATCTACAAGTGGCTTCCCACCTTGATGTCTGCAACACTGTCCCTGTTGGTGAATACCAGGTCTAGTACTGCCCCATCACAAGTGGGTTCACTGACTAGTTGCCTGAGGAATGCTTCCTGCAGAGAGTCCAGGATGTTCCTGCTAGTAGTGGAAGCCACTGCTGGGAGGCTCCAATACACATCTGGCAGGATGAAGTCCCCCATCAGCAGCACCTCCCCCTTTTCTGCCATCTTGCCAGTGGCTTCCACCAGGGCCACCAGTACTGTACCTTATCTAATTTCTCCTTCTATGCTGGAGGTCCATAGATCACTCCAGTGTGAACAGTGTCTCTGTTCCCCATCTCCAGGGTGACCCACAGTACCTCTGCCTCCCCCTTTATTCCATGTATCTCCATGGCCTTTATTCTTTCCCTCACATAAAGCATCACACCTCCTCCTTTCCTTCCCACTCACTTCCTCCTGAACAGAGTAAAGTCTGGTATAGCCATGTCCCAGTCATGGTTTTTAGTGCACAATGACTCAGTAATGGCCACAATATCCAGGTCACACTCTGCAATGATGGCCACAAGGTCCAGAATCTTATTTCCTAGACTTCTAGCATTGGCACACATGCCAGATTTTGATTCCACTCTGCTTGTTTTCCCCTTTTTTCCTTTTTGCTCTCCCTCCTCCCACCTCTCTTTTTAATGCTCTGTTCCTTTCACCTACATCTCTGCCACCTTGCTCCCTTTATTAATTTGCACCCTGGGGGGATTCCTCCCCCCCTTGGGTTCTCCTTACTCTCTACTTCAGCCTGTGGGGGGAAGCAGCTTCTGACACCCCAATTCCTTCTGCCCCGCCCTCCAGCTAGATTAAATGTTCATTGAAGTAACATTTACACCATCAACTAAGGACTGCAGTTCCCCTCCCATATGGATGCAGGCCATCACCCCTGCACAGGCCCTTATCCACCCAGGTGGGTCCCCAAATGTAATGAAAACTATGAACAGTACTTCCCAGAGTACTTCATTATACAATAATTTGTTTATGTGTGATGATCAGGGAAACATTTAATTGATTTTTTTAATTATTTTTAGGTAGTTTTATTTTTTTGGCATAGTTGAAGGTTTTTTTGTGAGTAAATGTGGCAGCCATGTTTGTGATGGAAGGTCAGTTCCGGGTTGAGGGGGATTTATTTCTTACTGTGTTATGTGACTACTTACAAATCTGCTACTATTAAGTGGGCTGTACTCAACTATGTAGTTTAAATTTTATTTTCTTCTCCACAGATCAAAAGCTCCAATGTTTCATTTGCAACCCAACTTCTTCAGAGAGAAAATATTTGATCTACAATCGAAACAATATGTGTACATTCATAAATGCATTCATTTATATATTTTAAAATGTTATCTGCTCCTTTAAGTAATTAATTAAAATAAATTAGAAGACCTGGCTGTGTTAATTCTCAATTAATAAACTTCACCTCTGAAATTCAGCTTGTTTTTTCTATTTAATTTGTCTCTCAATACTGGGGAGTTCCCATCAGAATGGAAAAAGGCAAATGTTATACCTGTCTATAAATATGGCAAAAATGTTGTAATAAACAATGATAGACCAATATCTTTACTACCTATAATTTCTAACATTTTTGAAAAACAAGTAGATGGGCAACTAGCCCTGTATTTGGAAGAAAATAATTTGATGTGTCCCCAGCAATTGGGGTTTAGAAGAGGACACAGCACAGTGACTGCATTAATCAAAGTGGTGGGGGGCAGTCAAGAGTTCCTGAATAAAAAGTTAATGGTAGGGACAGTATTCGTTGATTTAAAAAAAGTGTTTGATACGCTTGATCATGATACACTACTGGATGAATTAACATCCCTGGGGTTCTCTGAGTCTGTGGTGGGGTGGCTCAGAAGTTATTTAAGAAATAGATTCCAATTGATATCGGAGTTCCCCAGGGATCTATACTGGATCCATTATTGTTTAATGTTTACATGAATGCATTGCAAATTCCTTGTCAACTTGCTAACTACAGTACCACCTTTATGCAGATGACACTATTCTTTATACCACAGGGTGTTCTATGATTCAGAAAGCCCTGCAGACATCGTTTAATGTCCTACGGGACTTCCTCTACCATCATAGATTAGCTCTTAATGCAAAAAAAGTCTAAACTGATGTTACTTGGAGGTCATGATAAATAGTTAACACCTAGGAACTTGGAAATTGTTATGTACTGTATATGGGGGACAAACCTGAAAAAGTCTCAGTATATAAATACTTGGGGCTCTGGACAGATAAAGGGCTAAAGTGGAATGAACATATAAATCAGATTGTGGGTAGTCTGCATAAAAACCTTGTTGCTCTACATCATGTAAAAAGTGATTTACCTATTGAAGTAAGACGCAGGATTACTGAGGCTTCTATATTACCCATTATTCATTATGGAGATGTTATCTATGGTGGTGCTACAGAATCTATATTACATAAGTTGGACATACTGTATAACAGATTTGCACGCTTTGCACTAAATGTTCATTAGAAAAACATCACTGTCTATTATATAGGGAATTAAATTGGCTCAGATTAGGGAAATGTCAGAATTTAGATACTATAGAAATGATGCACAAAGTAATTAAGAAACAGCTACCAAATTATATATTAGATATAATGCAAGTTAAAAAAAGGTAGATTAAATCTTAGGTCATCTGAGGGTGTCGAATTTTGCAACAATCTGAAAAAGACTAGTGCAGGCAGGACATCTTTTAATTATAGAGGGCCAACTATGTGGAATTCTATTCCACTCTATCTTAAAAGGAACACAAGACCAATATCTATTGGCAACATAAGAAACTGGCTTCTCCAATAAAGTTTTAAACCTCAGAGTTGTTGCCCTGATTTTAGGATAAGATAGATTTATTGGATGTGTATATGCTGTATGTTTATGGACTGTACTTTTATTGTGATTGTCTTGTGAAATGTAAACTATGCATTGAGTATATAATATTTATGATGCAAATGTTTGTATTTGTATGTTTTGTATAGTTGCAACTTAAGACACTACATTGTTCATGGTACCCACTGCAAACGAGCCTTGTTACTCAATTGGGATTCAACCATGTTCAGCTTTTTCATACTGGTTAACATGGATAAAATGTTACTCTACTCTGCTCTTCATTTTATCTGACTCACATTTTCTGTTTCCTACAGACAGTTACAATAATAATCGTTATCTTTATATGTTCTGTACTAATAAGTTAGAAATTACTACCAACATTTATACACGCCGCTATACATGGCAACATACTTAATAAATACATCTAAATTAACACTTAAGAAGTGTAACCTTAAGGTCCTCATTTTCAACTGTGTTTTAAACAAATTAATAAAAAAGTCACTTCCAACTGTGACATACCTCTGTATCTCTATTTCTCATCAAAAACATTCCCTTTTCACTGCTCTAGATACCCTCTCTAGTCTAAATAAATGAAATACAAACTTTTTTATTCCTAAGGTTTAAATGCAATGAGATTTTCAATTCAATTCATCTGTTTATATGAACAACCTTGCCTATCTTCGACAACACCTTTGTGTCCCTTTAAAAAAGTGTTCTCTTTGTCTGCTCATTTTACTTGCTTTTGCACAGGCTATAACATAAAAAATGCACTTATTGTTTTACTATAGGCTCTTCAGAGAGTGACTGTACTTACTTTCGCCTTGCTCATTTACATGCCTCAGTTTCTGGGAACCTCAAACTCCCATTGATTTCAAGGTTTTAAAGTCCCACAGTGCAAGGCCATTCAATGGTGTCTCATGTTACTAATGTGACACACTGGAGGCGTAATAACATCACATCCTTCATTAATATTCATATTTTCTTATTTTCACTTGTGATTACATTACAAACTTTTTTTTTGCCACATCATCCCAATGCAAAATTGCACCAAAAAACTCCGGTTTTCTCAAAAATACCTTCTGTCTTAAAAAAAAAGGCTTTTACATGCCTCTGGGAGCTGGACTAGTGGGCATCCAAAACCAAATGCCCTAGCCCTGTGACTGAAAAGTCATGCATGCTTTCCAGCCCAGTTTGCTACAGTATAACAGAACTCTGACTAAGCTGGACCAACCAGCAGTCAAAGCCTCCTTGGCATTCAGCATTTGCCAAGTTTAACAAAACGTAAGTAACCTTTCTAAGCTTTTTTTTCCTTCAGCCCAGTAGCCTAAACAAACTAACATAGAAATTACT
Source organism: Neoceratodus forsteri (assembly GCA_016271365.2). Classification (NCBI taxonomy): domain Eukaryota; kingdom Metazoa; phylum Chordata; order Ceratodontiformes; family Ceratodontidae; genus Neoceratodus; species Neoceratodus forsteri. The sequence continues at coordinate 1,360,526,824 of CM057455.1, read as the reverse complement.
TTTAAACTAAATTTATCTATGCTCTTAGTCCTACCTGATTACTGACTCATAGGGCTAGATCCCCCTAACGTTAGATGATAAAGGGGGGTGGTTAGTTGGACGGAGGTGTGGGGGCACAGAGCATGTGATGCACTATCTATAAAAGTTTGCTGCAGTTAAGACATGGATTTATACCATATTTTTTGTCCAGTGTATTGAATTTCATAATCCAATATGCTTCTCTTTTTAACAGTTTCTTCCTATTTGGTTCCACTGAATCTATTTTTTGGGACTCTTTTCAAACCCCAAAGCCTCAGACTACTAACATTGGAGGCTATGCACTAACAGGTTGGAAGTACGCACCTGAGAAGCGTACCCTGTCCACGTACCTACACGGCCCTGGACAGGTGCTGGGTGAGCGGTATGCATGACCACATGCACCCGCAGGGTGCCTGTCCATGGCCATGCCCCCTGGTGCACAGGGTCTTGTGGGTTGGCCAGGGTGAGCTGCAGCCCAGGCAGGCATCCAATAGGATGCCCAGCCCAGGTTCTACAGTGGATCCCTTATGCGGCCAGGCGCGCTGTTGGCTGCATGCCTCTCCAGATGATGGATGGCTGGCGGCCATGGAGGTGTGTGGTGGGCAGTGCTGCCGGCCATTCTGAGATGCAGCACTAATGGACCATGTGGGAGGGGGTGTCAGTGCTGCAGGTGAGTGTAGGGGGTATCACTGGCAAGGAATGGGTGCAGCTATGTGGGTGGGTGTGCTGTGCCACTCTGGGTGCCCTGCTGGTGCCGTGTCAAGCTGTGGGAAGCATGGGCACCACGGTGCTGCCCTGGGGTGGGCAGCTGGGGCTGCACCCTGTGTGTGTGGGGGGTCTGCCTCCATGGTACAGGGATGGGACTGGCCCACTCTGTGGGGAATGCCCACCTGCCATGGGCACATTCTCTTGGCTGGTGTGCATGGGGGCAGGGCACATAGGGGACTTACAGCAGGGTGCACCCTGCCATAATGACCACCCTCCTATGTATCCCAGTGTGCTGCACTACACAGCTTTGTGCATGCTGCGTAGTGTAGGCATGCCCCCAGAATTCCCCTGGTGCATTGCTGTCAGCATGGCTGGGGAATCCAGCATATTACCACTTTGTGCCCCATTCGTGAATGCCATGCGGTGTCCATGGAACCCTAGATGCATGGCATTCACACGTATCTATGCCTACACACTCAGTTTCAGTGTGCATAGACATAGTGCATAGGAACTATTGTGCCTTGATTCAAAATAATGTCTTGCTACTGGTGAAGTAGGATCATTAGTTATATGATTCAACTTTCGTGCTATGTTATACTTTTCTTAAGCATCTGTAAAGTTTATCCTATATAAAACAAATCACACAGACATCCTAATAGCTAAATCATATTATCAGTACTACATGTAATGAAACTTCTGATATTTACATCCTCACAGTTACTCGCATTAATACACTGATTTTGCATTATTTGTATTTGAACAGCTATTGTAATTCTCACAACTGTAGTTGCCCATACAAGTTAGTCCTAGGCAAGTTGTGGGTGGTTGTTTAACATGTACAGTATGGGCTGTGTATACTAGATGAGTTTTTAAGTTTCTTGTTCTTTTTGCAGGTACCCATGGTCTATCGCCGAACACTTCTACCCTCTCCTATTGGTCTGTAAAATCTCCCAGTTGTTCAGAATCAAGTTTTTTAACACTCCAAACTGGGCATTAAAATTAGTGCTAAAAGTAATGCATCCAGCATCACTTAAGACTCTTGTTTTGCCCTCTAACAGAGTTCTCCTGTCTGTGTTTCTTGTTTTTCTTGTGCTTTTCTTAGAATATTATTATTGAACCCCCTTTCTCTAAACCTTTTTGTATTGCTTCTCTCATCCTCACTAAAAATCAACTTCTCTTGTACAATTTCTTTACATTCATAGTAGTGACTTCCGTGCAAAACAGCATTCCTTGCAGTTTTTTCCTGTAAAGTTCAATTATCAATTTGTTGCTATCTCTTTTGATGATAATGTCTAAATAACTGATTTGCTTATTGTTATATTCCATGGTAAATTTCAAATAATTTTTTTCTAGTACTTAAAAATTCATAATAGTCTTTCAGGTTGCCTTCAAATCCTTTCCAAAGGAAAAAAAATATTGTCTACGAAGTGTCTGTATAGCAGCATCTCTTTGAACTTAAAACTCCCACCTGATTGTAAACAAAATAATTTTCAAAATTTGTCATACATAAATTGGCACAAGATATGTCCATGGAAGACCCCATCACGGTACCTCTTGTCTGACAAAAATGTACTGTAGGTCTTCAAACCTGAAAGTGTTATGAGTCATTGCAAAGTGGGCCAAATTCACCAAACAAAAATTGTGGTTGGGCACTCCTCTGTCCTGTTTACTGTTATCCATATGGGGAATGCATGTGTACAAGTCGGTGACATCGATAGTCACTATCCATGTCCCTTCCAAGTTTAAGTTTATTTGTTTCCTCCAAAATATTTAGTAAATTTTTCATGTCTTTTAAATAACTTTTTCCTTGACTAACAAAATCCTTGAAGAAATAATCGATAGATTTAAATGCATTATCTGTTGCTGAACCTGTAGTGAAGACTGCTGACCTTCATGGTGGGGCCTCACTATTTTATGTATTTTCGGTACAGTATAAAACAAGCATTTGTCAATGCTGAATGTTGTCTCGCTGGCATTGGCATTGGTAGTGCTGGAGTTAGAGACACATAATAGGAATGGCAGTGAAGTATTGAAGTGACACTAACCCCACCCCCACCCTGTAGAGAGCGACAGGCATTGGGGTGTGCCTTTGGGTCATCGGCTGTAACGCTCATGTCATTGTACCTCACCCTACCCTGTAGACCTGACAAGTGGTGTGGTGTGCTTTGGGGTCTTTGGGCATTATACTTACCCCATTCCATAAGGAAATACACTGAGGTGGGTGCAGTATAGGAGAATGGGGTGAACTTTGTGGCCAAACAGTGCAAGGCACACCACGATGCCTGTCACTAGCTGCAGGGGTGGGGTGGGGGTGGAATGGCGTAAGCATTACAGCCGATGATCCCAAGTCACACCCCTGACGCTTGTCAGTCTCTGGTTGAGGTTGGGGTGCCACAGTTGGAAACCTAACAATCGTGGCGCTTGTTGATGCCACTCCACTTTCAAAATGGGCTTTTTGTGAGCCCACCTCATGAAAAGCGGCACTATCAGTTTGTTAGCTGAAAGGTGGTTTTGCACAGCGGCTATGCCATTTGTCGACACAGTGATGAAAATACATTTTGGGGAGTATGTGGAAAATGACAACTGCATTGTTCATGAGGAGATGTAAAAAAATGGCAACGTTGAAAATCTGGAGTGAAAATATGAAAAACTGGTGAAGTTATGAGCATCAAGTTCAAGTTTCAAGTTCAAGTTTATTGCAGGAAAACTCCATTGAGCAAGCTCATTCACAAGGAGGCCCTGAGACATGTACACTGATGAAGAACATTACATAAAATGAAATACTTGATAGAACAATAGTACAACATGTATTCATGTGTACACTTAGAACAAGCAGGATATTACATAAAAGGATACAACATCGGAAGACAATAGATAGTGAGAAGACATATGGTACATAGTGTGTAAGCAGTTCAGGGTAGCATGCCAGCAGTACAAGGCAGGGTAACTGGTCTTTGCAATAAATAATTTTAGTATATTGAGCAGTGACAGGGAATAAAGGATAAACCAAGTAATCAAGGCTTGGCAAGAGTGAGAGAAGTAATATATACGGAGAGAGAGCCAAGAATAGGACGGGAAAGGGGAACAGGTGTGGGATTCTTGCAGTAGTGGTCACAGCTTAAGTCAGAAGCTAAAGAGAATGTAGTTGTGTCTTGGTTAAATGGTAGTATGAACAATAAGTAGGCAACAGCATGCATAAGGGCGATGAAGATCTTACACATAACTGTATAGCACACAATATAGGGGATGGAAGGGCTTAATAACAGTTGCAGATATCTTCTATCTCAGCTGCACTTGGCACTTTGTAGAAGTTAATTGAAACTATGCTAGTTAGTTTCAGCATGGTTTGGAGTTGGTTCCAAATAGAGGAAAGAGCATGCGCAATAGCGCGTTTACCAAAGGAGGTCCGTGTCCTGGGTATGTCCAGCAGAATGAAGTCAAATTTCCTGAGAGAGTATGCACTGTGAGAAATACAGATGAGCGATGATAGGTAACTCGGTAGTTTGTGCAGGAGCAACTTAAGGGTCCAGAGACCAGCATGGAGCAAGCGTCTAGTGGTGAGAGATGTCCAGCCAACAGCTGTGTACAGGTCACAGTGGTGCGAACGGTAAGGGGAGTTGGTAATAAACCATAATGCACAGTGGTAGAGGATGTCCAGTTTGCTTAGGTTTGTGAGAGTAGTGGAAGAGTAAATTACATCACCATAGTCAAGAAGGGGAAGAAAAGTAACCTGAACAAGCCTGTTTCGAGTCTCGAGGGGGAAGAGGGGCCTATTTCTAAAGAAGAAGAAACCTAGCCTGGCTTTGAGCCTCCTGGATAAGTCCTCGATATGGTCATTAAAAGAGCATGCATAGAAACTGTGCAACACACGTCCATAACCCACTTATTTTTGGGATTTTTTTAGCCACATGTTTAACATAGGCATTTTGGGACCTCCCCTCATAAACAGTGACACTGTGATTTTGTTAATTTGTCCGAAACGTTGATTTCGCACAGTGACCATGCCATTGTGCGCCACAGGTGCGAAAACACATTTAGGTCAGGATGTGAAAAATGACAGCTGTACAGTTCATAAGGAGGTATGAAAAAATGCCAGTGTCGAAAATGTGGCATGAAAATATTGCAAATTTGTGAAGTTACAAAGGTGCGTGGAAACTGCACAACGCACACTTGTAACACAGTCATTTTATGGAATTTCATCACCAAATTTTCAATGTAGGCATTTTAGGAGTTCTTCTCACGAAAAGTGTCACCGTCATTTCCTCAAACTGTCCTGAAAACTGATTTCACACAGCAACCACGCTATTCTGTGCCAGACGTGCAAAAACACATTTCGGCCAGGATATGTAAAATGACAGTTATACTGTTCATAAGGAGGTGTGGAAAAATGTCAATGTTGAAAATCTGGAGTGAAAATATTACAAATTCATGAAGTTACGAGCATGCATGGAAACTGCTCAATGCACGCTCGTAAAACGGCCATTGTTTGGAATTTTTTCCACCAGATTTGCAACATAGGCTTTTTGAGAGACCCCCTCATGAACAGTGGCAATGTCGTTTCGTTAATCAGTCCCAAAAGGTGATTCCACGCAGTGACTGCAAAATCACCTTTCAGGACTGAATAACGCCATGCCAGTGCCTGAATTCATGAGGAGGGGTCCCAATAACCCCATGTTGAAAATTTGGTGCCAAAATTCCCAAAAATGGCTGAGATATGCACCAAAGTTGAAAAACCCCTGTTTATGCCAATATACAGCTTACCGGCATTTCTTCAGTTCACGGTTGGCTTTGAAGAGTGCAGACATGTTCCCGGTCCACCAAGATCGTCCCACCGGACTGAGGTGTTTGGGGTGAGGTGTGGGAGGCAGGTGCGCAGAGGGTGGGCGAGGCTGTGGGAGGGGCAGGAGTCTGCGAGGACCGCTTCTTTATAGGTTTACAAAAACACATTGCAGGATGGTTTTATTTTGCAGGATTTGCATGTTGGGGTGGCTCCCAGCATGCCACCCAAGTGTTTTTTGGGGGATGCTCTAGCCGACAGGATTGGGCACCCCCATCGGCACATACCGAGGGGGGGGACACGAGCTGAGGAGGATTGGGCACCCCCCTCAACACAGAACAAAAGCGGGGGGGGGCATTATGCCAATGGGGAGTGAGCTCCCCCATCTGCAAAAGAAACGGGATGGGGGACAAATGCCGATGGGGATTGGGCCCCCCTGTTGGCAAAGAAAAACTGTTGGGGGGGCGCATGATGCTGAGGGGGATTGGGCACCCCCTCAGCATACTTTTTAAATGAGAGGGGGGGCATTATGGTGACAGGGAGTGGGCTCCCCCATCGGCATTGTGACAGGAGGTGGCAGCAGTCACTGCCGCCATGTTGTGTGCTCGTCAGGAGGCGTGTTGAGGTCACGCTGCATGAGAGCTTCACTCTCATTGCAGTGGACCTTTTTTTTAGATCTGGTGGCCACATTAGGGATTCATGGTGTCAGCACCTGCTGTTGGCTGATTGGGGAATGTGGGACGCACCTACTGATGCGTGCCCTGCATTCGCCCAACAGTGACCACGCCTCCAAATCTGCCACTACTGCAAGATGTTGGCTGGCCCGCAAGCGCGAGCCAACATAAAAATAGGTATTCTTGGAATAACATTGCAAATTAAATGAATTACCCATTCATTTAGTTCCTCATTTTCCACTGCTGATGTTAAAATAAAGTTAAACATTATTTTTCTCTTTGTATTACTTCAGTAGTGTCTTTATCAAGTTTGCTGTAGCTGTCTGTATTGTCAAGCTGTTTATACATGCTGCCCTGTACCTCTGATAGTCTAGCACCACAATTCCTCCCCCGTCTCAGCTCCTTTAATAATATTATTTGAGTCATTTTCTGTAGAGGCCATTGTGGACTATATATTCCTCAGTCTTTTATTTTTCCAGGACCCAGATGCTCCAGGTACAGACTGTGTGTACTTACAACTCTGGTCAGGTTTAGGACTTGGATAACTGTGCATTATGTAGTAATAACACAGCATCACCTGGCTGGTTTTACCCAGTTAAGTTTCTTTGATTTTTTTAGGCCCATTTCCTAATGGAAACTATTGTCAAGGAGCACAAAGTAGACTTTCTGGAAGCATATGGACTGCAAGAAAGAGGCAGCACTGGTTTGTAAGGGGCAGGTTGTGTCAGACACATCTAATGGATTGTGATAATTAAGTGAACAAAGGGGTGGACAGGGCCAGTCTGTGGATATCCTTTACCAGGAGTTCAGTAAGGCCTTCAATTTTGTTCCACACAAGAGGCTGGTAAAGAAAGTGGGGGATTTGTGGTTAGGATATAGACCAAGCAAGAGGGTAGGAAACAGGTTGAAGGACAGAGCCCAGAGGGTGGTCCTGAATGGTAAGTTCTCTGGGGTAAAGGAGGTTACTCATAGCGGTCTGCAGGGGTCTGTTCTATGCCTCACCTTCTTCAACATGAACATCAGCAACATAGATAAAGGGTTACAGGGCAAGGTGAGTCTCTTAGTGGATGACATCAAACTCTGTGGTGGGGTGAATAGTACAGAGGGTGCATGGAACATGAAGGGCAAAGTCGAAAGATTGTAAAAATGGTCTAACATATAGCAGCTGAAATGCTGTCCAAGAAAAACAAGTTCATGCACACCAGTTACAGGAATCTAAAAACTGACTACTGCATCAATGTCATGAGAGTGCATCTGGCTAGGGAAAAAATGACTTGCGGATAATCATCAGGGACACGATAAAGGCGACCTCCCCATGCATCAAGGCATGTGAGAACACCAATAGAATGCTTAGGTATACAAGGTGGGGCTTTACCTGCTGCAGGAATAGAATAATTCTGCCACTTTACAAGTCCCTGGTGAGGCTATACCGCAAGTACTATATTTATTTATTTATTTATTTAAGAGTTTTACCAGGAAAACATACTCAGTTCTGGAGTCCACATCGGAAAAATGGCAAGGATAGACTGAAGGTCAATACAGTGGAGAGCCAGTAAGATGATCCCGGGGCAATGGGAAAACATATGAGGAAAGATTTGAAAGTCTTAATATGTACTCCTTGGAGGCAAGGAGGGACAGGGTGGGATATGATTGTGACATAAACCTTCTTGCAGGAATGCAATAGAATCAACTACTCTGACTTTTTACAAATGAATAAGAATTCAAACACAATGGGCCATAAATAACCATTAATTAGTGGGAGGCAGATTCAAAACGGATGACAGAAAGTGTTTCTTCATGGGGAGGTGTGGGAAAATGGAATAGCTTGTCTTGCACAGTGGTCAGTGTAGGCACCATTGCTGGGTTCAAAGCCAGCTGGGATGGTTTTAAAGGGAAATAATACCAGGGAAAGGGAAAGGGAACATTGTTTAACCAGGAGTTGCACACTAAGCCGAATCTTGTTTCCAGATGTGACCTGGGAGCACAAGGAAGTTAGGAGACTTGCTCAGGATCACACAGTATGCACCTCGGCAGCTGTGGGATTCAAACCCAGGTCTCTAGATCTGCAGCTCAGAGCCTTAACTCACTGCACTATACTGACCAGAAGGGTAGTAGTTTCAAGGAAGGGATCCAGAGCAGGCTGGGTGGACTCCATTTTTTTATCTATTCGTACCTTTCTATGTTTCATTCTCAACAACTCTGGAACTTTGATGTCATCCCAGATATCACCCCCAACCCTCAAAAATGTTCCTTTTTTAAAGGAAATGAGTATGATTCTCTGTGCAGTTTTTTTTTTTGTTCTGGTTACTATAGTAATCCAGCGACTAGGTCACAAAGATGGATTTAGCAAATGTCAGCACATTTTAAAAAGGAATATGGAGATATTCATTTTGAGGACAGGAAGTGTGTTGTACTGTAATTATGTCACTGTTTCATCATCCTTAACAGAGTGCAGTTACAAAGGTAAGAACAGGTTGTGATAACAGGGATCCAATTAAGTTGTGAACAAAATCAGTGGATGTTATTTTCCAGTGAATAGAGCAAGAACAAAACATAAAACACTCAGGCTCAATGTACCGGAGAAACTAGAAGTTCATTTACCTATAGGAAAAGTAGCATTAAGCAAAATCAGGTGTACTGCACAGCAGCAGTAGCACTTATGTGGCAACAGTGCATAAATAGGGGAAGTACACGAGCAGCAAAAATACAGCCATGTGTCTTACCCTGTCAGGTTCTTTTTATTCATGCAGCAAACTGTTCAATTGCATCTGAAGGTGTAATAGGATGTGCAGTACATACACATATGTAACAGTTTAATGTAGGGAGTGTAAGACAGGCAGACACGTCTCTGGGATCTTCAGTGTCTGTTCTCATGTTTGTTTGGTAAATTACCCCAAGTGTTGGGTGGCCACTCTCAATGAAATCTCAAAAAGTCTTTAAGAGGCATCAGTACATCCACTGCATGCGCAGACATGCGTGCATGTGTGCTTGTAGATGTGCTGATGTTTTGACGTCATAGGCAAACGTCTTTATCAAAGCGTGCTTCGACTCATGATTTCATAGAATCCCTATCAGTAAGAGTAATGTGTTACAGTCTGGTTCACCTTACACTCTTGGGGTTAGTGAGGCAATGACATCATCTTTGTTCCGTTCCTTCCCACAAAATTGATGCCTTTACGTTCCAATTTAAAATGGTCTATGCTTTACTGAAGACATGCTCTGAATCTAACCTAGCAACTTAACTGCTGGACAGTTGTTAACCCTCTGAAAATATTCATCTTGGGAATGTCATACATTCATTTTAATCTACTGCAATTCCTCCTTCCTAATCAAAGGTCTAGCCTTTGGGTGTAGCGGTGAAAGCATAAACAAACTGAGCTGCACTTTCATGTGGTAATTAAGCACATAGAAAATGGAGCCCTGCCTCACCCATGGGGCTGTAATCACATTTCTTATACATTTACTCATGTAGGGATGCTACTGTGGTGTGGTCAGTATCAGGAGCAAACAGTATCTAGTGCCCCCCCCAACACACACACACAGCATGCTGCTTGGAAGAGACTGCAAGTCTTTTAAAATGTTTCCTATTTTTTTAATCAATTTTTTTCTTCAATCTATGATTTTAAAAAGGGTTCTTGGTTTCATAAATCAGCTGAGATGAAATAAAGCCTGACCACAAATGACCAGGGTGACCCCTCTCATACTGTAGGACAGATACAGTACTTACTCTTAATTTTAACATGCCTGTATGAGTTGTGATCTCACCGCTTTCGTGACCTGTCTTGTGTGAAGGCCACTCTCTGGTTTCCTTTTTAAACAGAGTGCTGGCCCCTAAGGGGCTTGCAGGTGGCCGGTGGGGAGCATGCTAAACAAGATATGGCTATGCTTCTCCTAATTATTTTATTAATGAAGGACACAGCAAGTTCAACGCTGCCTCATTCACTTTTTTGTAATTTTGCAGTGGTGTGTGGCCATTATAAGAAATAAATAGTATCCAGTGCAGCCCCTCCTCGATGATCAAAAGAGCCTGCAAATGATTTTAAAGTTGTTCTATTTTTCTTACACTCTTTTTTATTCCCTGTATTTAAAATAAGTCCTTGGTTTCATAAATCAGCTGTTTAAAAAAATGTGATTAAAACTCAGTGGAAGAGCCAGGGCTGAGTTTCCAATGTCTTTATTTACCAAATGATCAGGAAATCTGAGGTCTTCTCCTATTTAGCGTGCTCGCCACTGGCCATCTGGGAGCCCCTTATGGGCCACAAAAATGAAGCTAGGAACATTTGTTGGAGGTCACTAGGGTAGTAGACACAATTTCTCACATTTTAGAACAGACAACTGAAGATCTTAATGAAAGGGGCATATTGGCTGTTTAAATTACACCAGCAATGGATCACTTTGAAGCCAGACCCATTACTCACCTGGAATACTGCGTGCAGTTCTGGAGGCCACACCTGTGCAAGGATATAGATAAGGTGGAGACTATCCAGAGAAGGCAACAAAGATGGTGCAGGGCTTGCACAACAAAGCATATGAGGAGAGAGAGTGAGGGACCTCAATATGTACTCACTGGCAGAGAGGAGAGAGTGGAGGGACATGACTGAAACTTTCCAAGTACCTCAAGGGCATAAACAAGGTGCAGGTGGGGGACCTTTTCCAATATAGAAAAAGTACTAGAAGAAGGGGGCACACTATGAAATTGGAAGGAGGTAATGTGAGGAAGTGTTTCTACACAGAAAGGGTAGTCGATGCTTGGAATAGTCTGCCACAGGAGGTAGTGGGAGCAAGCACAGTGGAGGGGGGTTTAAGCATGCCTGGGACAGGCACAAGGGAAGCTTGAGAGGGGAGGAAGTGATGAAAAGCCATTGATCACATAGGGTCAGTGGCCACATACAATGTATAGGGCCTACAGGCAGACTGGACGGGCCAAGCAGTCCTTATCTGCCAACAATTTCTATGTTTCTATTAAAAACAAAAATTCATGTGGTGAGCAGTTATCCCAGCTTAAACCAGAGTGGTGGAAAGGGATCTGGCAGGCAGGGCCGCAGTAATGGGGGGAAAAGTGGGGAAGCTGTCCGGGGCCCCAAGCTCAGAAGGGGCCCACCTGAGGAGCTGGCATTACCTCTGGCATTAGCTGGTTTGGGAAACAGAGGCCCATTTCAAGTAACTTGTCCGGGGCCCTAAAATCCATAGTTGCAGCCCTGCTGGCAGGGGGTACATTTCATCATGGCCTCTCCAAATCTGAGAGAATTAAGTTGAAAATGCTATTAAACTATTTTAGGATTCCACACTAACCTGACATTTAACACCAGTAACAAACCATTGACCTAAGCTCTTACCCTACTGGTTCACTATTACAAAAGATATGGCTGAAATATTATGTACCCCAACCCCTTTAGTTCAGGATCATGTCTTGCTGAGTTGGTATCCCAGGGTTTTTGAAATGGGTTGCAGCATTATTTGTTCCATATTCTCATTGCTACAGCACTGAAGACTATCACTAAACACCGACTAGCTGAAGTGTTTTTTTCAGTGCAGGAACTGTGTAATTTGTTTAAACAGATGAGGGAGATGGAATTAATAACTCAACCACTTCACTTACAATTAGAGAAACATAAGCCATACCCGCTGCCCTTCTTAAAACTCTACATGGGTGGATATTTTAGAAGTTTTGAACAGACCTGGTTAATTTTGGAGGAAACAGGGTTTTCATTTGGAAGAAGAGTGGGGATCTCTCTCTCTCTCTCTCTCTCTCTCTCTCTCTCGTCGGATCTTTCTTTGAGTAGGTTAGTTTTGGTTATACATGTAGCCCTGATGTCCAACATGCAATAGAATATGTAGGGTGTGGATACAGGGGGGATAAATAACTCTAGCAACTCTCCACCCCCACCAGTACCCTTTTCAGAATGTTTTTTATGGGCATATCTGTATGTAGCATATCTGATGTTACGTATTTTAATGAAAAATCAATAAAATTAGAATTGTAAAAACATGAAACCAGACAGTGGCCTTCACATTTGACAGACAGAGAAAGCAGCAGAATCCAATCTCATGTTGGCATGTTAAAACTGAAAGAGTAGGTACCTCAGCTATGAGGGAGGTCACCCTACGATTTGTGGTCTTTCTTAATTACAACTTGAATGATTTATGAGACCAATAATTCCTTTTAAAATCATGGAATGAAGAAAGAAAGTTTGTAAGAAAACAGAAAAACTGAAATGATTTTCAGGCCTTTTTGAACTGCACCGGAGGAGATGCACAGGATACAACCGTGTATGAAATATGATTAAAACTCCATGGATAAGCCAGAATTGAACTTCCAATGTCCTTAAATTCTAAATGATTTGAAGAGCTTCAAAAATCATGATTGATGATTTACAGATTCTCCTGGGCACCTCAGTCCACTCCCCACTACTCCCCTGGTTTAAAGGCTCCAGAACAATATTCTAACCCATTGCAGGCTCATATGGGTTTAGGTGGACACCAACTACTATACATCCCCAACAATAACCTTGGCACAGCTCATTTATATCCAGATACTGAGATCCTGGGCTAAAAGAAACATGCACTTGAATACTTTCAAGTCCAAACAACTGACTGCAGTCTCCTACCTTTGGTGTTATAGGATTCAGGAACAAAGCCATTGGTGTTGTCATATGGACAACCCCCTGGTGGGGTAGCTTCCCTTACAAACCATTTACCATACCTCTGTGTCTCTCTCTCTCTCTCTCTCTCTCTCAAACATGTGAGTCTGACAAGGGAATGGACTCTACGGGAGCCCTGTGGTACCCCCAGTCTCAGAACCTAAAGTGCCACACCCTGACCTTGGAGGGTCCCCCAGCCAGTTGCAGCCAATGCTATAGGTGGGACAAAACTGAAACTTGGTTCCAGTAGAATAACCTTGTCAATGCTTGCAAAGCCAGAACAATGTTCTTTGCCAGACCCTTACTCTTTAGGTAAGAACCATACCCCTTCAAATTCTCACATTTGATAACACCTCACTAGATCAGGTTGACAAATTTAAATAGCCTGGTGTACGGCTCGACCCCTCTCTTAAATAGAACAGATATATAGACCACATTCTTACAGTAACTACACTTGTTGGATGACTAAGGGTGCTATACAAAGCTAAATGTTGCCTCAGATCCAAAGGTTGCCTCTGTGGTCATGCAGAAAAAAGGCTGTCCAGCAGTTCTTCCTCCCTGTCCTAGACTATGGGGATGTAATCTACCCAACAGCTAACACATATATCCTTTGAAAGATAGACATTGGATTATGCAACTCCATCCTTGACTATGGTGCTAGGCTACAATACTGTTATGTCTACAGCAGTCTTCAGTAGCTGAGCCCAACAAAAACTAAGAACCTCCACAGGTTCATCTTGGTTCTATTTCATAATGGCGACCGGCAAAAGGCGATCGCTGTTATGGCAAAGTCACAGCACCGAAAATCAATTTCGGCACTGTGACTCCCCAGCACCCCCCGCACCCTCCTAGTTAAGGATTTTCAACTCCAGGGGGGTGCATGTTGTGGGAGGGTGCAAAACATTTAAAAAAAATTCAGGCCGGGCACAACAAAAACATACCTGCACCTGGACCAAAACCCAGCACCCTGCCCACCCAAGCCATGAACTCACCCACCACACCACAGGGCCAGCTCGGCAGACCACCACAGCACCACCCCTCAAAACCCCTCTCATCCCTTGCTGAGCTTGCTCGCTCCCACCCCCACATGCACGTATGTGTAGCGACATCCTGTCACTACATGCGCCAACCCACCTCATCTGGTTGCCCTACCTCGTTGGTAGCCCCCATGACATGCGTCACGATTGATTTGCCATTTTGCAGTTTGCTCAATCACAGTCGCACATGTCACAGGCTACCTTCACCTTCCTGCACAGATGCACTTCTGAATCACTCACTCCAAGTACTTCAAGACCCTCCTCAGGGAAAGAAAATCTATACACAGTTTTACTATACTAGTGTGACACCCTGCTCATCGACATCCTCGACAGCAACAAACACAATGTCGAGTGTCAGCATTGTTCTGTCAGAGATGTTTCTGTGTTTTCTTCGGGGGCTGCACCCCCCCAACCCACCATGTGATGTGAGGGGTTCCACACCCCACACACCCCCGGTTACTAACTATCCAACTCTGAATCAGAGTTGTCTAGGGGTGGGGGTGCAACACTGGGAGATGCACTGTCGGCATCCACAGGGACCAGCACAGCGACCCGACAATTCCGGATGGCATCTGTCGCTGTGCTAGTCTTCACGGTCATGGAGTCAACCTAAGGTCGGCATACCTCCATACACTATACTCATTGGAATTCAATTATACAGTTCCCAGAACAATGATACTGGCAAGCTGTCTTACACAATCAGAGTGTCACACACTTGAAATACACTTACCAGTCACCTAAAACAGAGCGTCATCACCTGCAGCTTCACAATACAAATCATTTAATACCTCAAAGAATCTTGTTTTTTGTTTCAGAGACTGACTATAGACTAATGTCACTACCCCATGCACGTTGTTCTGTGTATATCTGTAGCACTTGATGATTGTATGATGTCTGAATGTTACATGTGAAATGATATATTGTTTTAACCTACTGTTACCCTAGAATCCCTATGAAAGCAAGTTATTTCATCTCATGGGCTATCCTGCTAGGCACAAGTTCTAATAAAATAAATTTCTGAATAATTAATCGCAGAACATTAGAAAAGGGAAGGATGGAGGGAGAGAGGAAGGAGGGAGGAAGGAAGGAGAGAGAGAGAGAGAAAGGAAGGTATTTTTCATTACAGAATTTCTATAAAACAAGAATCTTGGCATGTGTATTCCTCATAAGAAGCTTCTAACTAACACTCTCAGAGTAGCATTGTAATGAAATACTTGACAGCAATTCCAACAAATCACATGTTGTCCAACAAAGAAGTGATGTGTTAATAAATCCAGTACATGATTCCCTTTTGGCTTACAGAAGATGTCTCTTACTCTTGACCGCATAATCCATCTCGCTCAAAAGCAACACCAAGCAACATGTAGATTAATTACTTATTGAATCAGCCTGTTACACTTCCACAATAACTCTCCAGAGTACATAAAAAGCTAGCATTATTTTGACTTTCATTAAATTAAGTGCAGTGTAAATCCCTTCTTATTATGTACATAGTCATCCATCAATGACACAAAACAAGTTACTCCACACAGCTGTTTGCCTTCCTGTAATCTGATATTTACAGTACCTGGTCAGCACTCTGTGAATATCCATGCTATTCAAGTATGATGACACACTTAGCACTTCACAGCTGCTACTTGATGACTGTATCAGAAGCCTGCTGGCTGCTGCATTACATCAATGCTCTCTTGGAGAGCTTCCCATAAATTATGTTTACAAAGAACATTAAAGAATGTTGCCATCTCTTGTGTTGACTACCAAGAGAGGAAAGTTAACTTGGGAGAACGATATGGAGATCCTTTAAATTATTTGCCATCATTAATAACAGTCTCAAGTTATCAGTCCAGTGCAGCTGGTATCTGAAAAGGCCACCTATATGATATGTTATATCAATAGGGGTATCAGCAGTAGGTGTCAGGAGGTGATCCAGCCCTTGTATAGGTCCTTGGTGAGGTCATACCTGGAGTTTTGTGTGGAATGCTTGAGTCCCATCTCAGAAAGGATTAAGACCACTTGGAAACAGTGCAGAGAAGAGCCACTAAAATGGTGTGGGAGTGTATGTAAGAGAAATTATATGAGGAGTGACAGGGGAGCCAAGCAGTAGTGCTCTTGCTTGCAAAACCCAATAGCTAGGTTCAGGAATGAGCCAGAAGTGTTGGCGGGCTAGCTGGAGTAGGAGGATCAAGCATCCAGTGGACAACTCTCCTCCTCTGGGAAGGTGGTCTGTGGTGCTTGGTGGTAGTCTGACCCCTAGCATCAGCTGGGAGTTGGTGAACTGGAGACTGGAAGAGCAAGGGGACTGGAGGAGAGGCAGACATTGGGGCGGCAGCTGTGAGAGCATGCCAGACATCTCCAGGATGTCATTACACATCCTGTCCTCTGGGAAAAACAGCACGAAAAAGAGGAACCACCCTCTGTCTCATGAGCCGCATGACTGCCAGGACCTCCCTCCTGAATGACACCAGTCTAGCTCATCGAGGACTTCAAGGTGATCTCAGACTCTCCACTGCCCCTATGGGACCCACATCATGAGGGGTCCATCATGGGCCTCCCCATGCAGGCAGGACTGGGGGATGCTGGGTGAGGAGCAGTGGTATCTGAAGGGCAAGAAATGGAGAAGATCCCCACCACAAGATGCAGAGAAACCAAGATTTAAAAAAATGTACTCACTTGAGGCAACAAGGGAGGGGGGAATATTTACAATTTACAGTTTTACAATTTTTGGCCAGAAAAGGCACATTGAGCTAAGCTCCTTTCAAGGTGTGCCCAGGGAGCACAGCTAGGTTAAGTGACTTGCTCAGGATCACACAGTATGCAACAGAAGTTGTTGGAATCAACTTCAGGTCTAGTGGATATACCAAACATGTTCACAGCTCATTGCTCTAACTTCTAAGCTACACTGCCAGCCCCAATATAATATGATATGTTATGTCATTAATATGATAGGCTATGATCAGGGCCCCTAGTGCTCTGTGGCACTCTGTCCTGATTTCTGTGGCAGGGTTCATAGACTTATGTGGTAGCATTTTCTGATTTCTGTGGCATGATCTATTTATTTCTGTGGCACAATGCAGTCCTGTGATTACATCACATGCAGAGCACAGAGAAGGAGCTTCAGGATAAACAAGATGGAGAAGCCAGGCAATGTACAAACTGTATATTTAAATGAAAATTCCCCAGGAACAATGAATTCTGTGGCACTATATATATTCTGCATCATGATGCAAATTCTATGGAAAATTCCACAGCTGCAGAATCACAGAATTCCAGGGGTCATGGCTATGATAAAAACCTACAAGTATCTCTATGGGTTCAGTAGAGTGCACTTTTACAGTAAACACTGTTCTGGCGAAGAGAGGGGTCAGACACCAGGTGCCATGAGTATAAACTGGTAGGGGTAAATTTAGGAAGGATGTAAGAAAGTATTTCTTCGAGTCTTCCAGTGACATCAGCCCTCGATGTAGGTATGTGGCAGTAGAGCTCTGTATACCAACCATCTTAAATCTACTTTCATTGGCAGTCTGTAATTGAAAATTGCATCTGAAAATTAGACAGTACATTCAATAAGGATGGCGACATGTCAGTAACTAAAGCTTTTTCAGATGGGGAGTCCACAAACACCTTGCCACCTACAATCTGGCCACAACTTCAGCCCCAGTGAGCCTTCCACATGTCTGATCAAGTCCCTGGACTCGCATAGCGAAGTTGAAGATGATTCCAAGAGAAACTTCTTTATTACCTCTCTCAAGCTCGTGAGGAAGTTCTACAGCATTGGCTCCACAATGCAGCAACTTGAATCAGGGCTGGTGGATGTAAGACAAGACATCCGTAAGATCAAAGTCAAATCTACCAGTTTGGAATATGGCCTAATGGATACGACAGAACAGTTGGATGCTCACAATGCAGCCCTACTATACCTATACCTCAAGGAGCAGGAGTAAGCAGGAAAACTTGAATATATAGAAAACCAACATAGACGGAACAATATTCATATACATGGAATGCTGGAAGGTACTGAAAGTGGGGATTTGGAGTTCTTTATCATCTCTTGGCTTATGGAGCTTACTGGATGACAACAGAACACTTCACCATTGCACGTTGAATGGGTATATCGGGCGCTTGCACCTAAGCCCACTGACCCAAAAGACCATCCCAGGTCGTTCTTAGCGAAATTCTTTGGATTACAAATAAAAAATGAATTTTTTGAAGCAGGCCTGGGGGAAAAGGAACTTTACTATGGTGATGTCAGAATTTTCCTTGATCATGACTATGCACCTCAAACCCACGCAAAGGGCAAAAGTGTTGGAAGTGCACAGACAACTAAAAGCTAAAGGGCTAAAAGTGCACCCCTCCTTGCCAGCCCAACTAAAAGTCTTCTGGGAGTCTGGCACTAAACTGTACAACACACTAAATGACATCATTCCAGCCTTAAAAGACTGGGGTCTGGATAATAGCCCCATTACTCTAGAACTCACTCACCTTGATCTAGAAATCTGCAAAGTTAACTGGCAACTACAAAGTAAGCTTAAACAAAAAAGCACTCCAGTGTTGCCTCTCTAAAAAACCTGCTGGGACACAATCTAATGGAAACAGCACGCAGGCTGGGAATCTCAGATCAAAGAAGACCACTATGGAACAACAAGAGGCATCGGCACATGGTTAGGTAAGATGGTATACTGTGATGATAGCGACCGCATATGGGTGAATGTCAAAACAGCGACCCAAAAGACAGCGTTATCATCGTAGGTGATGGTAGGGGGATGGTGAATGTTGCAACCATGAGGGTAGGGTGGGCGACAGGAAGGAAGGGTGAGTGACAGGACATGGAAGGATGGGGAACAGGATTGTAACCCTGTAGTGTGCCTGCTTCTGTTGAGCCAACCGTGTGGTGTGGTGGGTAGGGTGGTTTGCTCTGACGGAGCTGGTCCTGGTTTGGGACTGGGGGCAGGTACAATTTTGCTGCTGCAGGAAGTAATTTTTTTTTTTAAACAGGGCTGTGCCCCCCTCCCCAACATGCACCCCCCTGGAGTTGAGAATCTTTAGTTAAGGGAGTGCTGGGGGACCTTTTACTGCATATCACCGAAAATGTTTTCGGCGACAATGCAGGTCGCGATAATAGGGATCATTTTTCGGCAGTCACTATTATCACATAGAACCGGTAAGACATTGCTTTCTAGAGTTGCATTAACTTCTTGTTGCAGGAGGACTTTGACACAGCCATGCTGCCATACCGACAGGGACACAATCAGTCTCAGTGAACATTGAATGCTCTCTGACTTTGGACACAACATTACTCAGGTTATAAATAACTAGTACTGGTTTTGCAAAAGTGTCATTTTCTTTTATAACTTGAGTATAGTGAGGCTGCAAGTTACTGAATGGAAGTATGCCTATATTTTTACACTCTGAAGTTGGTGGAAGGAATACCAAAACTGCATGTGCTTTTAATTTTGCCTTTAATAACTTGGCTTTTATCAGAAAACACTTTTTAGTGATATACATAGATTTCAACACTTGTTTCCTTCCTTCTTGCTGTGCTACTTGTATTTTTTAAATTATATTCTGTTTATTATATAAGAACTTGTGAGATTTGTGAGGATTGCTTATTAAAACAGTAATGCTGAGGAACTGCATTTTGCAAACTATATATCCAATTAATGAGGAATATAAAACATATAAATTAATTTAAACGATATCACGTCATGTCAGCACATGAAATTAAGCGGAAGCATTTCAGCGCAAGCAAATATATGCAGAACAATAATCGGTAATGGCACATTTCGGCACGGAACAATTACAGAGTATGACATGTATTTGCTTAATTGCATTTCGTCGGGGCAAATTATGCAGCGGCTTTAATTAAATAAATTACTGAGTGACTGCCCTAAGGAATTAACACCTGCTGACTTGACTGAGGGTTGGAATTGTAGCCAATAAGCCCACCCGCCCACGCGACAATGACCCCTCTTATGCCACAATGATCACATTTTCAATCAACAGAGCGACAGTTTGAATGACTTGATTTTGTGAAAGTCATCCTCGAGCAGGTCATGATGACAGGGGCTTGATTGTTCTTTTGGGGATACATTAAAAGCACTGTGCTCACTGCTGCAGCTTCAGTTTTTTTTACAACAGGCAGCTTTATTTTGCCATCATGGGTGCTGAAACCAGGAAATCACGGTACTTAAAAGGAACCTTGTGTAGCAAATGTTATTCCATGACCCACTGAATGTTAAAAATGTTATACTTTGGACACAACACAAATATTCAGAGTAAAGCAAAGTAAAGAGTAAAGCCTGTATTTAACATGCAAAGCAGCTGCTACGGGATACTGACCAAACTTAGGCAACCTATCATCATATGGGGAACAAAAAAGAATTACCAAACTCAGGTGCTTTTCGGACACTTTGAATTAATGTCAGTTAACTGAACTTAGGTAACCTTAACAAATCAGGTACAGAAGCAAGCAGTAATAGCAAATGCTCCTGAGACGTTTGATATTTGTGATGAGCTTACTTGCACTTGTTTTATATGTGGCGAAATGTTTGCACTTAACTATACCGCAATGAAATTTATTGTGCTCACTTGACATGGAACCAATTTAAACTCAGGATTTATTTGGCCCTGTATGAGTAATCCACATTTTTTTTTTTAACATGAAAAAATTTATTGACGTTTTTGGAAAACATACAACATGTATCCAGAATACAAAGACTGTTCAACAAGATGATACATAATAGAGTAATATGCAAATCAATCTATCTTAACAAAGCACCTCTGGCTAAAACACACAGTGGCTGACATAACAGTGCACAATAAGGAGCACTGTAAACATTAAAAGTAGTATTGAACTAAGAAATGAAATCAGAACAGGTGCCCTGTTGTTTGACATTATATCAAATCCATAGCTAACTGAGCTAAACAGGAGTAATAGTGTAACAACACCAGCAAAAATACATCAGTAATATTAAAAAAGAACTCAACAAAGAGATGACAAAGCTATTCAGAGGGCCAGAGGTTAAGCCAGTGTGAGGTCCTGATCAGGAGGGGTGGAGTAGTGAGCCTTTGAGAAAAGAGACAATTGTCCCACTTTAAGCTGTCTGCAGGGGGCGCAGGGTTGGGGCAGTGGGGCTGAGCAAAGGTGTGATGACAAGAAGGGGTCCCACTTTTTGTGACAGAACCCCAATCTACCCATTGTTATAAACAAAAGCCTCGCAAAGGTTGTCAGTTTCAGCAAGGTCGAATGCCAGGAAAGAAGGGATGGAACAACCGCCAGTCACCAGTTCATCAAACTCAGGTGCTTGGCTTCCATTAATGTCGCTAGGGGTTAGCACTGTTGAGGCCTGGGTAGGGCTGATACCAGAGAGTTAACTCCCAGGATCACCAGGGCTGGAGATGTGGGATATTCAATTCAATTTTAATTTTATTGTTTGGCTATTCACCATTAAGGCAGTTAGTCGAATAGAAAAAGACACATTAAGTTAACATAAATACAAATACAGTAAGGTGCTTGATTAAAATCATCTACCAAGACGATCTCTTTCGTAAGTCAGCATGTCAATTGGCTTATAGGAAATATGCCAAAAGCAGAAGGCTGATTTACTTTGCTTTTCGTTAAGATTTATAATGATTATATATAGATGATAGGGTAACAGTTGGTTATTGCTAATATCTCAGTTAAGTCTCTCAGTGTATTGGGTGGGAGCTGTTGGTTGTTCTTTAGCTAATTCCAGACTATATTTACTTATCTGGAATGTAAATGAGACACTATTGGGTTTAGGTCTGGTTACCTACATCCTCTACTAGTGTATTGTGGTTTACAGTCTCCATTTCCTGAAAGGAAAAAGTGGCTTCTTCAGCCAAAGGAGAAACCAGTAGCTCCTATCTGTATATGATACAAACCATCAGTTAAAAATTTACATAATGTATGATAGAATGTTTAATCTTATCCTTAAATGTACACTAGATAAGTAGGTCAACAAATTTTTGATTTGGGATTCATCATTGAAGGAGAATAAACTATACAATAACAGATCACTTCAGAAATTATTTTTTGAAATATAACCATCAAGGTAAAGCTTTCCTTCTGTTTTGAACCTTGAACATCTTAATACTACTGTATGTGTTCCAGGTCGTCAAGTTCACCCTGTGCACAGTCACAAAATGGAGAGAGTACTCCTTCATTTTTTGGTTTAAACGTTAGTTGTTCAAACTTATAAGTTCCAAACCAAAATCGTTTGATAAGGTATGTCCTTTCCTTGTCTAGAATCTTAACTAGGTATGTTTCTATACCAATAACTTTTTTAAGATACTTACAAGAAATGTTGATTTTAGAAATACTAGTGTTAGCCATATCTTGTGTGCTGTGATATTTTTGCATCTGGATCTAATATAGTCTACAAAAATGGTGCATGGTGTTCTGTATATTTTAAATAAAATGGATCCCAGTCTCGTTGGATATAACGTAGTTTGTATAAATGTCATGTAAGGGAAAGAGATACCCTTTAAGGAATACACATCTGCTCTTCAAAATACAGTTTGGGAAGATGGTCATGGGACATCATCTGAAAATCTGTTAAAAAAATTATTGTTTTAATTAAGACGTGAGTAACAATCTACTACTGTCCCAATTCTGCTCTCAAGAAATGTATAGGGGTGCCAATTGTGGAAGTCTAAACAAGTATCGATATAATCTGTTCATAATTGTTTCTAGTGAAGTACAACCAGAGATACCCAAGACTTCCGCTGCTTAAAGTATTGCATTTTTTTTTTTTTTTCAATTTAATATACTTTGTTGAAGTATATACCAAATAAATAAGCAAACAACAACAAGCTCAGTAATAATAGTTGACAGGTCAACATCAAAAATTACTAACAGGAAGCGAAAAAGTCCACCCAGTGTCGCACAATAATCTGTTCGGCAACTCTCGAAATCAAGGGCAGAAAAGCCCTATAGGAGCCAGACAAATCCATCAGATAATAGCCCACCAGACAAATCTGTGGGGTAAAATAAGGGTCCAACCCCAAGAGTGGATCTAACAAACCCCAAGTTGCTTGGCAGAAGGGAGCAACCCGGGAACAATCCCACAGAACATGTTTCAAAGTACCCTCAGAGAGCCCACACCAGGTGCAAATTGGACAGCCAGCCCTGCCCATCCTATACAACCGGGAAAGAGTAAAGTATAGGTTGTGCAAAACATGGTACTGTAAAAGTGATGTCAATCCTGTTTAATAAATATGTGCCTCCAAATCTTCTGCCAGGTTTTTTTCATCAAGATTGAGCCCCAGTTCTTGTTGCCAATAGAAACAGGTCCCTTTTGGGCTTCTCAGGTCCAGTTTCTGAAGCAGACCACAGAACCCTGAAACAGAGTGGGCTTGGCATGCCGTGGCTAAAAGACTTTGCAGCACGGGACTCATATTCCCGAGCCAGGGCGGTGGCCTGAAGAATGTGGAGAAAGCCCTAGTCAGCTGCAAGTGTTTAAAAGGGTGATAAGTGGGAATATCATATTGCTCTTGAAGTTCTCTAGCAGGAATGGGCCTTCCGTCTCTAAGCAAGGACGTTACAGGAACCAGCTGCAGTAGTGGGCAAAAATTAAGTGGTATAGGGAGGTTTGCTATATACGAAAGTGTGGATTGCCAGTAATCGGCTGGGCAAAATCTTTACTCTGGTCTAAATCCAGATGGGAATAAATCTGGTGGAGGGCTCTAAGGGACCATAGCAAAGGAGAGGTTTGAAGTGGTTTAGGAAGCTCAGCCAGGTTCGCATACAAGAGGCTACTCAAATGCAGACTTTGCCTCTGGCACAGCCAATGCTCTATTGAGAGCCATAAAGGGTGGTAGGGCTTGTCAGGAGAAGTGCTGGGTGTGAAGCCCCATTGGAATACTTTGCTACATTGTGTAGTGCAGTAGTACAAAAAAAATTAGGCAATCACAGACCCCCAAACTCTTTCGGCACAGTTAGCTTATAATAGGCTCTTCAGGTGGCCCTTCCTTTCCATAAAAAATAAAGTATTGCATTTGTAACATTATTATTTATTACAGTCAAAGCTCCTTGCACTGAATATCCAGCACAGGTTCATGTGAATCTTTGAATTCCATTAGTAGATGTCTGTAGCTTCTTTTTTATATAGTCTGTATGTTGATTCTATTTAGTGTTCATAGCAAAACATAGACCTACAGTAAGTAGTCATATGTTTTTTACTGTTTTAAATGATAATTTGTTTAGCCTTAGCTTATATTTTTGTAATGCATTAGTGCCAAAAACTACCATTTGCATTTTCTCCTGTTTATTTGTAAATGTTTGGCTTCACATAGCTGTGAAAATGTATCTAATTTCCTTTGTAAACCCAATAGTGATGTTGCTAATAAAAGTATATCATCAGCATATGCTTAAAGAGAAAACGACTTACTGAAAACTCTTGGTGAATGAAAGTCTAAGTTGCTTAAGTTTCCTAAGATACTGTTAATGTATAAGTTAAAGAGCACAGAGGCTAATATACAGTCCTGCCTAATGCCTAGATTTGTTTTAATTGAGTTTGTGAGACTGCTGTGAAGATTATATTGAACCTTAGACTAAGTATTATCGTGATGTTTTATTAAAATATTTAACAGGTAATCATCTATTATACAATGGCAAGAAAAAATGCTGGGCTCTGATTGGTCCATCTTGGACTGGTCCCATGATGTTATCATGGCATAACATCACAGGTCCAGTCCCAGCACACTTATGAAATGTAAAAACAGAATCAGTCCACAGCCTTCCCTACAACTGACTTCAGCGCTTCCTGCTCCGATTCTGTGCTCCCTGCCCTGCCAATGGTTAACACAGTGACTACTATCTTTAGACCTTTTCTGTGGTCACTTTTTCTATTGCTTTTATTTACCTCCTGGTACAAACCACACAACAACTGTACCGGGAGAAAAATACGACTGCAAACAGTAAGGCAGGCAGCTGGCTGCTCGACTGCAGTGAGTGAAAGAGGAAGAAAGCCACTAAATGATCACCATGGCTCTTTTTGTACCATTCACTCACTCAAGCTGACTTAACTGTGCCTGCTCCTCAGTTCATACAGGCAGGTCAGTCAAGTAAGAAGCCATCACTGAGCAGTGCTCCTCCCTCTGATCAGCTTCTGGTCTCCCCATCTGGTGCCCAGCCATGAGAAGCATGAGCATTCTTCCCTCCACTCGCCTACAACAGAAGCAAGCCTATCTAAACCTCCCACCATGTGGTTCTCACTCACGCTTCACATCTGTTTGTTCAGGGTTTTTTCTTTAAAACCCACCAAGTGAAATAACTCATAAACGTTCTCCCTATTACTTACCTGCACCCTTTTCTTTCATTTTACACACATCTCCATGGCAGCGGATGGAGGCGGGTAATCTCTGATTCCAAGGAGCAGTACTGTGAACAGCCAGTCAGGGAAACTCAAAGATATTGAAAAAGGAAATAAAAAAAAAAAACGCTTAAAATCGTCTGCTAAAACATAAACAACAAGGGAATAGAAACATAAACAAAGGTTAGCAGCAGTGATAAAAGCTTGTTATGGGAAGTACAGAGCCACATTAAAACACAGCAGCTCCACCTATTGGCCAAAACAAGAAGTTGGCACTATTTTTTTATAAAGTAACCTTTACCCAATTCAAAAATATGACAAAAATGTACCTTAAATGTAGTTTTTCAATTTTTTTTGTTTTGTTTTACAAATGAGCCATTGTGTAGTAGGAATAATGCACTCCAGGGTGTGTGTCGTGCTGGGAAAATGCCACACCTGAGGCATTGGACGTACTCAGCCTGTGGCCTCATGCTCAACCACCGCAGGCATGGTGTTATCCCAGCACGACTGTCACACATTATTCCTTTAATCTATAATTCATTAATGTTGACTGAAGTGCCTTTTTGCTGATACTATCACATGTCACCTTAAGATCTGTGAAACACCAAAATAATTTTGCCTTCTTTACTTTAATGTATTTATAAACTAAATGTTGTAAAACCAGACGGTGCTGTACTGTACAATGAGTTTTTCTAAACTCATTCTGAGCTTTATCAAGTATGTTGCTATTTTCAATCCAGGTTTGCAGTCTGTTCAACATTACTCTAGTGAAAATTTTCTGAGAGGTGTCAGTCAGACTGATTGGATGATACATGTATGGGTCTGTCAACTGTCCCTTCATGTGCACTGGATGAATTATATTACCTTGCCAAGAATCTGGAAAAGTTTCATGTTGTACCATGTAATTATAAGCATAGTACAACAGAGATATCCACCAGTAGAGAAGATACAAAGATTAAATTCACCAGCGAAGTTCTGGCAAAGTCACCCACTCCGCCTCTCTGGAGCAATCTGCAAATGTTCACTATTAGCTTCAAAATTTGCCTATGTGACTTAACTGGGAATTTCACCCTTGAACTGCAAAATTCTGCCCAACAATGGTGAAATTTCACCTTTCACAGCGAAATTCTGCCATTTATGGGTGAAATTCTACACTTTGAGGGTGGAAATTTGCACTGTGTAGATCGGGCTGCACTCTGCAAATTGTGCTCAAATCACAGATTAATTTGCAGAGTGAATTTTTCCAACTTCGACCATACCTATCCACCAATCAGGGAAATGTTTAAAAATAACACTAGCAATTCTATCCAGACCAGGTGCTTTCTTAGGTTAAGTGTTATTAATTGCTATTACTATTTCTTCTCTAGTGATAGTGTGTAGGATAACCATATAAATGTATTCTGGCTTTTAATTGTCCTGCTACTGACAAATAATTTTTCTCAAAATTACTGTAATATACTTCTGAAAAGTAAAGTTCCCATGATTTTGGTTGAATATAAGAATCTACAGACACCGTGAAGGAGTTTGTTCCTTTAGCCACCATTGTCCAAAGTTCTTTGATGTTCTTATTTATTACAGAATGATAAAGTTGAGACCATAATTTAGATTGATATTTTACTTTTTCTTGTTTGAGAATATGATTATATTCCTTCCCTTTCTGGTTCAGAAGTCTTTAGTTTTCTTTGCTGTTATTTCTTTTGACTTTCCTTATCATCTTAGTCAGGATTTGTTTTACTGTTTACATTGTTTATTAAACCAAGACCTTATGTGGTTATTCCCAAACCAATTATAATAAAATAATGGGGCTATATATGTAAATATTCTATTTCAAATTGCATGGAATATGTTATTTTCGGAAAATTTAAGCAATGCTTGTTTAACTGTGTTTACCACTGAAAATTTCAAAATTTGGTCTATAACGTCTATAGCACCAGAATTCCATTTGATTCTTTTTGAGGAAATTACACTTATTAGAAGATTATTAATAATACCAGTTGGTGACTCCAGTTTAAAGAGCTACTGACGTCTCCAAGAAAACTTTAAAAAAACATTATAATTAGGTACAATTCTGCCGCATTCCATTTATATTTTATATATTTGTCCTTCCCATTATTTATTACTAAGGACATATGCATGAATATATGATCTTTATCCCTTACAGTTTCTTTACAGTCCATCTGCTTCTATAGCTTACACCCTGTTTAAAGTCATAATCGTCTGTTGTGACATCACAGTCTGTTGCCATGGGAGTAACTGTGAGGTCACAAGCAGTGCTCCATGACTTCAGGTAGGGAGAAAGCAACAGGAATGGACAAACTCTTCAGGAGCAAAGATCCTGTTTTCATACAAATGACCTCAGTAATAAATAATGGGGAGGAGGAATACAGCACTAATGGGAAACACAAGCTGGACCGTGTCTAAATATTGGGTTTTGTTAAAGTTCTCCTGAACATGTCACCAGCTCTTTAAGTGTTACAGTAGTTGCAGAGGAACATGCAGTGATTCAGCATGTACAATTGTTTGAAGATCTATGATTTTATCTAAGGCATTTATGTTACATATAATTAAGTTTATCTGAGAGGTTCCATTAGATGAAAAGTATGTACATTGGGCTTCTTTGTCAGAGCAATAATCAGCTGTGATTGTTTTTTGGATCTGTTGAGTTTCTTTTGGTTGCCAAGTTAGGGTTTAGCATATTTATATAACTATGAAGTTCTTGATTTGAAACAGTCAAAAGCGGGGGTCTGGCATTCAAATCTCAGAGATAAATATCTAAGTCAGAATGTAATTCTGCTATTTCTAATAAAGTGCTTGTAAAGTGCTCCCAAATTTATAATTTCTTTTGTTTTGTTTTTTGCAGGGAGATGTACATTGCCAAATATCATGCCAAAACTGTCAACTTTAATTCTAATTGGCAAAATGCATTCAGATTTGATTTCCAGCCTCTGCATATTTATATTATGCCTCAGTTTTATTACAGTTAAAGGACTGTTTTGTGGTCTACCATGTTTTGATTTCTTCTGCACTTTAGTTATATAAATATCATAACCCTGTAGTGTGTGTATGTCTGAAGTCCACCATGTTTCTTTAAGCATTTTGATGTAATGCTTTGTAAGAATTGTATTCATTGGGTATCTGAAAATTAATTATATAATTCATTGATATTCTATGAAAGAATGTTCCATTGTTTATATGTATTAATATTGTTTACCCTAATTAAAGGTTTTCCCAGTCAGTCAGCTCTATATTCACTTAAGATCTAAAATCTATTAATGGTGGGAATTCAAAATTCAGTGCCCATGTCTTCTTTCTTTCTGAGTCTACCAAAACCTGTTCATCTTTTAAAAGCTTACTTTCTAAGAAGACTTGATCCATTTCTACTAACTTCAATATAAATCTATCTAATAGTTCAGTTTTTTGTAATACCTTTGTTTGTTTGTTTTATTAGGAATAACCATTGCGCAAAAGCTCATTTACAATGGTGACCTCTTGTGTACAAAGTTACAAAAAAAATCAATTAATTCCATACAAAACTTACAAAATTACAGATTTACAAAATTACAAAATAAATAAATATAATTAATTGAAAAGTTTACAGACATCAACATTCAATAACAGATGATTTTTTAAAGCATAAGTTGTCAAATGTTTAATTGAATATATCCTAAAATGCTTAGGTACTGCTTTCCAAAATTTTGGGACCATGCAACTAAAACACTGATGAGATTTCATAGAAACATTTTTTGGTATTTCCATTTGTAAAAATTCAGAATTCCTCAATGATGGAGCCATTTGCTTTAATCTAAGCCTGTTGCTCAAATATTTTGGCACAAAGCCCAACCCTGCCTTGTATGGAAAAAGGCTAATATGTATATTATTTCTTATAGACAATGATGTCCAATTTAATGTTTGGTACAAATCACAGTGATGTACAAATACAGAACACTTTAAAATCAGTCCGGCCAACATATTATACAAAACATCTACTTTGGATAATCTGTCCTTTGACGCTTCACAATACAGTACATCTCCATAATCTAATAATAGCAACACCTGTGCCTGAATAACATATTTCATGGTTTCCTTGTCCAAACAATTTAAATTTCCAAACAAACAGTCCACCCTTTTTCCTACCTGTCCTATGAGATGATTCACATGTGTATTTCCCATTCTCAATGGATCCAGCGAAAATCCTAAATATTTATATGATTTGACCTTTATGGCCAAATCTAGATCTCTTAGATAAATATAAGTGTAGGGGAAATTATTATATTTTTGTGCAATAGTTAGCCACATAACTGCACTATTGTCCAGTTTTGCATTTAGAATTATCTCTAAGAATTCAGTGATAGTTGCTTTAGTTTTCTTTATTAACGCTCCTTGTGATATTTTCTTTTACTTATTCTTTCTTAACTGGGTAAGGCCCACTAGGCACAAGTGCCTGTTTTCAAGGGCAACCTAGGAGCATATACCATCCAAATAGAGTTAATGGTTTAACTTTCTACATATAGGAACTCCTTTCTGTCTTTTTTATTGTACAAGTCCTGAACAACTCTATTTATGTATAATAGTGCCTTATGGTGTTGTAAACGAGAGGCCGCCTCAGTCATATTTGTTATTTCTACATTTTCTGGAATATGAAGGGAATCAGTTTGTATCCTCTGTCAGCTAACTGGGCTTTCATGTCCCAGAATTTTATTGCTTTTGATTTTATTGATAAGAAAAGAAGAAAATCTGAAGCATATTTGTTAAATGAGCTATTCTCTTAACCTCAAAAGAGTTATCTTGACATTTTAATCTTAAGAGGTATTTGACCTTCCTTTTAAGTATATCCTACAATTCATATAGTATTTGAACCAGGGAATATTACTAACTATAAAAATACACTTATCAGATTGCCTGCTGTGGCTTCTAAATGGTGAAATACGGTAAGTCAAGTCATATAAAGATACCTCAGGGCTTATATAAGTTGCAAGTTCTGGATATTCAAGAGTGATGCCAGCTTCACTTACAACGGATCTTTGTTCTCAGATTTCCATTGCGTTCTTTATTGTTTTGGTGAAAACCCAGATGTCCTCATTTACAGTGCAGGATAGGCATACAAAGTGCTTTCGTACAGTCATCTAGAACTTCCTGCCAAAAGCTGGAGAGGCATGGGCAATACCACAAGCTATTCAACAAGCCTGCATTTGGTCGTAAACATCTCCAGCAGTCAGAGTATGGCAACAATCTCAGATTGCAGGTTGGACGGGGTCCTGTAACTTCTATGAAAAAGCTTTATTTGGATGAGTCTGGTCTTAGTGTCTCTGTAGGCATAGTGTACCATAGATAATGCAGGATTCCCAGTGGTCAGATGTAGCGGGGGAGCCCAGCTCCTATTCTCATGCCACGCTACATGTCTCCAAGACCGGTTTCTGTTTGTCTTGAACCGTGGCGTATACTTTCCCTGCCAGACCTTTTGGGTGTGTGTCAATTTTTAGCTTTTGCAGCCACTGCCAAGGGATAGGGTGCTGTAGGTGATTTCCAAACTTTTGCATATCTGCTCACAGCTGAAATTACCTCCAGAAGTCAGTATGCACTTTGCCAGTATCAATCCAGATTTATTTTAAAATTTCACAAGCTTACCTCCTAATGAGCCTGTATGTGATGTGCATGTGACATTAATACATCAGCTGCTACTGGTAGACACAACTGGAATTTTTGGTCTGCCTGCTCGAATGCTGAAGCAGAAGCAGCTCAGTATTTTCAAGTGAACACAAAGTTTGCCAGTGTGTATTCCTGACACTGAAGATGCAAAAAGTGTCAGACAGTTTTAGCATGCTGCACTTTATTTTTATATCCAGGGGATGTTGCATCCTGGGAAATGAAAGTATCTTTTAGTTATGTTTATATAGTAGTATTAAAATGCTTACATATTTTCAGATATTAAGGTGGTGTCTAATTTGTGACCACCTGTACAGGTCATACTGAGTTGTACATTCAACGCACCCTTACTCTGGTAACTGGTTAGCAAAGACTATGACTGCTTCATTTTAGAGCAGTAACTTAATTTATAAATATTGCATTAATAAATAGCCATAACTGACTGCAAACTTTGGACCTATTTGGGCATACATTAGGACCATTGACTTCTATGATAGTTTGAGTATTTAAACTGGGGCAATGAGGAGTCTTCTAATGGGGATTAGGCTTCCTCTGGGTGGGGCCTATGATGCCAGTCATAGATAGCTTGACATGGTGAGATTTCTGGTGATGTGCAGAGTAGTGGGTGTTGTGGAGTGCTGATAGGAATAAGTCCAGAAACTGATCTGTGCCATTTCAGGGGGTGGGTATTTTCTCTTGAAGTAGCCCTTCCAACTGTTGGTCCAAGGCTACTGACAGTGGCAGGGTTGAAAACTGTTCCCAGTTAAGGGTAAAACAGGTACACTGGTACAGATCAATACAGCATTACCCAATATGGACAGGGTGCCTATTGAAGGAATCCTTCCTTGATACATAGTGGATTGCTCCTTCTGGTGGTTTTCTAGTCAGTACAGTGCAGACTCACTGCATGCTGTGTACTGAAATTAGTCCTAGTGGGGTACCATTGTGGATTGCTCCTTCTGGTGGTTTTCCAGTCAGTACAGCGCAGCCTCACTGCATGCTGTGTACTGAAATTGGTCCTAGTGGGGTACCATCACGGATTGCTCCTTCTGGTGGTTTTCCAGTCAGTACAGTGCAGCCTCACTGCATGCTGTGTACTGAAATTGGTCCTAGTGGGGTACCATCATGGATTGCTCCTTCTGGTGGTTTTCCAGTTGGGTACAGTACAGCCTCACTGCATGCTGTGTAGTGAAATTGGTCCTAGTAGGGTACCATTGTGGATTGCTCCTTCTGGTGGTTTTCCAGTCAGTACAGCACAGCCTCACTGCATGCTGTGTACTGAAATTGGTCCTAGTGGGGTACCATCGTGGATTGCTCCTGCTGGTGGTTTTCCAGTCGGGTACAGTACAGCCTCATTGCATGCTGTGTACGGAAATTGGTCCTAGTGGGGTACTGTATTCTGGTGATAGGCAGTCACCCTCTACCCTCTTGTGGTTCAACTTTGCACAATTCTGGGTACTTTTACACTGCTCTTGGTATTTGCCAGAAACTATTTGCCTGGTTGTTATGAAAACAGTGCACTCCTGCTGGATCTATATGTTAGGAGTTAGTGACTTTTTCTCATTAAAAGTGACATAAGGTTAGGCAGTCAAAAGTAGCCACCATGGGAATCTCTAGAATTCATCAATTAAATATGGACATGGCAACAAGTTGCTGTTTGTTAAAAATGTATAGTTCCTATTTTCATCCAAATCTTATGGTCTAGAAAATTGTTCTATATTTCTTATTCTATTTTTAGGAGAGCATTATTAGGCTGTAATGTCTTGTGGTAGCCGCAGGGAGGAGATATGACTATTCTTATTCTGCTCAAAACAATCTTATATTACCCTTGAAATATGCAGAGCTAAAACCATCTAATTTTATCAGAGCTGGATTCTAATATTTATCATTGTATTTTTACTGTACCCTATTTAATAAAATTCATATTCTAAAAACTAATGTCAAGGATGGGCGAGCCAGCTCTGCCACTCTTCCGAACCTCCCTGGACCAGACCGTGCCGACTCGGCTCTGATCAGGAAAACTGAGCCTTTCATGACTCAACCCGAATTGCTGAGTTGGCCCAGTTCAGAAGTGTGGCCCAGTTCCAGGAATAACACTCTCACCACCAGTACTGCATGGAAAAGACAGGGCAAGGTGCAGAAATAAAAAAAGGAGGGTTTTCCCCATTCTCTGACAAATACTCCCAAGTTCCTGGACTGTCACATGACCAACAAAGGCAAACACTCGTAATTCTGGGGCACTGAAGGAAGCCAACCAATAGTGGTCTCTGTTCTGTGATTGACTGACTGATGTTCTAGCCAATCATATCAGTCACCACAGGACATCCCTAGGAAACAGTGTGTCAAGTGCATTTGAGGCTTTGTGTTCAAAGGAGACAGTTGTGTGTGTGTATATGTGTGTGTGTGTGTGTGCAAAGATTCCCCCCAAAACAAATGGCGAAAATGATACAAAACATTTTTAATTTTGTTAGAAAGGGAGAGTAGCAAGACCAACAAATTCAACAGCAGACAACAGCAGAGTGCAGGTGTTGTAGCACAGTACTCTGTAAAAAAAATGACATTTTTCTTTTTCATTGGGGGGGGCAACGAGCAGACAGATGATCAGACGCATTCCTCCACAGCTCCGCATCACAATGGAGAAAAATTAGAATTTTAGCAGAAATAAACTTATATTTGTTGGCTCAAGTGTTATAGAAATGTCCTTAATATGGACGAGTACCTGCTTTCCAGCAAACCTGCCCAGCAAACCAGCAAATCGTTAAAGAAGTCCATGATGCAGGAGACCACACCAAGCAGCAGGTTAGGCCCCATATCCCTGTCAGCGGCCGAAATAGCGTTAATGACTAAAATGGTGACACAGCAAGTTCTTCAGGGCTTAAGCCCCCATCTGGACCATTTTGAAGAAAAACTTGCTGGGATTACATCAGAACTCGGGCAACATACAAAACAGCTCTCTGAACTGGAGCAGTGGGTATCTGACTTAGAAGATTCCATGCGGCCTGTTCCTGATAAAGTGGTACAACTAGAAAGAGAGAGAGAGTTGGATGCCCTGAAAGATACATTTGACTATCAGGAGAATTATAACCGCAGGAGCAATCTCCACCTGAGGGACTTGTCCGAGGGCAAAGAAGGTAGGATTGTGCTGGATTTTGTGCAGAGACGCTCCTGAAGCTGCTAGGCTTGGAGTTTAAAAATGGGCATCTAAAAATGAAAAGAGCCCATAGGGCCCTAGCACCTCGCCCTCAAAACGGCCAACCTCCAAGATAAATTATCTTTCGGATGCATCACTTTGGTGACTGACAAGCTATCATGGCTGCCTTTTGGACAAAAAATAATTAATCTATGATGGGGGATGTTTGATCATCCATCAGGACCTGTCTATGTGAGTCCAGAACAAGTGGCAGCAATTCAGTCCCGGTGTGAACATGCTCCAAGACAGAGGGATTGAATTCTACATGGCCTACCCCACAGTTGTCCGTATCCACTCAGAAAGAGCTAGTTATTCAATCTGGGAACTGGAAAAATTAAAATCCTTTACTGACAGATGGGACAGAAACAATGCTAAAAAGTGACACAGAAGCCACCACGCTTTATAGACTTTTTCATCTTTAAGGTTTTTTGACTACTTTCCACAATGGCCTGTCCCTGCTGAGGAAGAGCTCACACCCTGCTGGGCCTGGCCTTACTGTCCCTGTTAACCTGCTTCCCAAACAGGGTCTCGACTTAATCCATACGTGTGGATTCCCCATTTGAGTATGAATTAGAATGCAGTACATCACATTGTGACTGATCTCTAAGGTAATCCCTTACTAGCCACAATAGTGACTCCGGACATCTTAACCTGTTGGAGCAATACTGGCTTAATAACAACTGACCGATGGTACAGAAGACTTTACCCTGGCTTCCTGGCTGATTCTGATTCCTATAATATGGCTGGCAGCACTTCATGCTAGAAGAGTAGTGAGGGTCAAGTATAGGACCAAAGCTGATATTCGGAAGACTGGCAGCATCATGTCCACACCTGGAGGACCTCAGAGCAGCTGATCAGGTCAGTGGGGCTGGGGGGGTGGTGCATGATTTGATACGTGCATGTCGTCTCCCCTCCTTGGTGCTGGGACATGGGAGAATGTTGACCATTGTTGAAGGGACTCAGCGATAGACTGTGGGGGAATAAGGGGTCTGCTTAATTCACTTCAGGATCCATCTTAGGGATCCCAGATTGGGGCACACTATCTAGAGGAAGGCTTGACCTTCTAAGATACATTTTGAGGGCACATGTCCCTCAAGAAAAGTGACTGACACATGCAAAGAGGACCATTATTGTTATTGAATTTTTACTTAATGCCTGCTCTCTCTAAATAGGAGGGCTGCTGGGGAGTGAGGGGATTTGGGGCTGGGGTGGTGGGGGCTCTGGGGGCCGTGTTAGTTTGTGGATGAAGATCTATCCACATGACTAAGGATAGCAGTGGGGGACCTTCTCAACACAAAACCGGGAAGTTTCGCTGTTACTCATAATAGCAGTAATGTAGTCCTGTCCCTGGGAGTTGAGATACTCTGCTAATTAGTAACATTGAGAAAAGTGGGGAGGAAGGAGGGGGGGTGTATTGGGGTACTGTTGCAAACTTGTTATTTGAAATATATTTTGGGCTGATATTTCAAGAATGTTGCAGTTTATTTACATTTTTGCAATGTATATTACATTTACTAACCTTGTTAGTTGTTACACTTTGATAAGGGAGGGAAAGGAGTTTTTGGGAGGGGGGATTTGGGGCAGTTCACTACTCTTATTGTTCTTTAGTCTTAATTTCTTCTGGGGTGTCACTATTTGCTGACTGTCAAATATCTAACTTTGATTCACTCTGCTGTACATTTAGCAGACATAGGGTTTAGCCGGAGGTACTGGGACATGAGACATGTTGGGCAATCAAGGAAGGCCCAGATACAAATCAATATATGTAACAGTTACTGTACAAACCAACAGAATAATCTCATGCAATGTTAAGGGATTTGCCCCGAATAAGTGGTCCAAAATTTTAACCTCTTTGAAAAGAAAGAATGCTCAAGTAGCCCTACTGCAAGAAACACACCTGACCCTAAAAGAATATATTAAACTGGTGGGGGGATGGGTTGGGTCCTACCACGCTGCTTCCTACTCTTCTCATAAACATGGGTTGCCATCCTCCTCCATAAAAACTTTACGATGGAAGTAACCTGAATAGTGCGCGATCCATTGGAGGGCCGATACATCTTCGTAGTTGGGACAGTTCGAGGTCAGCCTCTAACTCTAGGGAGTGTATACGCCCCATCAGTATTTGACACTGAATTTTATCGGCATATATTGGATGTGCTTACCAAATAACAATTTCTTAGCTTAATAATGGGAGGAGATATCAACTACACCATGGATCCGCAGCTGGATGGTAATAGAAACCAAACTAATAAGGCCATAGAAGGCTGGATTACTGGGTTACTGGACTTGGCCCTTGTTGATAGCTGGAGGGTGGCTAATCCAGGAGTGATGAAGTACACTTTCTATTCCAGCCCACATAGTTCATAATCCCAGTTAGATTATATATTTTTCTTCCAAATACTATATATGGTAGAGTGATGGGGGTTTCGCATAGTCTGATTTATATCTCAGACCACTCCATGGTGCAGTTGGAACTTCAGCTGGGGAGGAATGCAACCTCGAAGAATGGATGGTGGTTTCCCACTTATTTAATGGTTAAGGAAGACTTTCGGAATTATTTAAAAATCTCAGTGGGAAACATTTATTGCAATGAACAAAGGTTCAGTAGGCTTCCAGGGTATTTTATAGGAAGCTGGGAAAGCATTCATGTGGAGGACCATTATTAGTTCTACAGCTAAGATGAAATAAGGGATAGAATAAACCATCTAGAGCAAATTAAGGATTTAGAATAGCAGGTGGCAAGGGGAAGGGTGAGGAGGATAGTCGGGTAGGATAACCTCATACCTCTGAAAGGGGGGGGATAAGGCATATAGATAGCTGACTGACCTGAATCCATTAGCCATGGTAGTGTTAGAGGCATGGGAGATGATCAAGAGAAGACGAGGGGCAGGTGAAGATCACATTCTCCTAGTTCCAGTGGTGCAGAACCCGGAGTTCCTACCAGGTTTGGAGGACCCAGGGTTTGCAGTATAGGAGGAGAGGGGCATAAACTGCATGGGAGATCTCTTTAACAAAGACAGCATGTATTTTTTTGAAACAATCAGGGAGAGTCTGGGACTACCAACATCACATTTCTATCAATTCCTCCAAGTGAGGAACTACGGTAAAAGTCTGGACAGAACACTGGTGGAGAACTCCCTGCTAGTGGCTATGGAACAAGAAATTTATAAGGCCCAAAAATAAGAAAAGGGTCTAAGAGGAAGGGCCACTAAGCAAGACAGGATGTATATACTAGACTCCTCTGGACTGACCAAATGGAGAGGTGGGAGAGGAACTTGGAAATACTCATAATGGATGATAATTGGCAGACAATAATTACTTCTCACACAAGGCTGTTGTCGTGCAACAGATCTAAAGAAATGCAGTATACATTTCTTCATATGCTTTTCTATCCTCCTAGCATGGTACACAGATTCTACCCAGGAATCTCTGCACTTTGTGGTAGGTACACAGTGGATAGGGGCACATATCTCCACTATTTCTGGGCATGCCTATCATTCCAGAGATACTGGAAGGATGTTGCCTTAGAGACCTCCAGAATATGGGGAAGGGATGTGGACTTTTTGCCACTCTCTCTCCTCTTTGGAGTGGTAAAAAACAGCATAGGGAGAAACTGAATATTCTGAGACTACTGTAATTGCGGAAGAAAATGCGGTTTCACAAGAGGAAACCCACTTGCGTCGAGTTTTCACGCAGCTGTGAGATTTTCAAGAGTTTTGTGAATCCAGACAACTGTTTCCTACAAATGTCATGTAGTGGCTAACACACAGGACTGGCAAGAACAACAGTCAGTTTATTTTTTTTGATGTTGTCTGTTTGCTGACCTTGAAAAATGACACAAAATACAGACACAAATGTGTTTGGGGGGGTTTTTTTCAACAGAGGAATCTACAAGAAAATGATGCATTTCTCATGCTCAAATAAACTAAAATTGGTCTACAATTCATTAGAGTAAATCAGAATTTTCTGGATAAAAATCAGTTGGAATCAGAACCGGGTCACAGCGGACCTGCCCATCCCTGCTGCAATGGTCCTATAACAGAACAATAAAATCCAACTCACAGTTGGGTCTTTCCAACCCCTGAAGGGGCAGACTAACATGAAGCTCAGAACTTGGAGCCCCAGGCCTTTTATATACAAGTATGTCTCCAATACTTCCTGTGCCAAAGGAAGCGCATCACCAGAAACCCAGCCTTAAGGTGGCTCCCCAACCTTCAAGGTTGGTTATATGAACACTTATTGGCAGCCAGAACCTCTAGTACCAAGCCATTCAAAACATACAGTTCTGCTCCAATTAACAGTACCGCACAGCCATGGATCTAGGCCCCATCTTCCCCATTACATAGATCACTGTTACGCATGGCACAGTGTTTCAGACAGTACCAACCCATTATGTTTCCCTAGTCTTTTCCTCAGTAACTTTGGTCAGCACTTAAGAAGAGTAAGCATCTCACTCTCCACATCCTGATTTCTCCCTGGAAGCTGGTAATTCAACTTGTAAAATAGGCCACTAGGGCTGCCACCCTCAGTTGAACCCTGGAACATCAATCCCAGGTACAATAGAAACATAGAAACATAGACTTTGATGGCAGATAAGGACCGCTAGGCCCATCTAGTCTGCCCATTTCCCTACCTACAGGATAGGCTGCAGATCCTAGTTAACCAACAGCCTATTTCTTCCTACCCCCCACAAGAATTGCCTTATGTCTGTACCATGCATTCTTGAATTCTCCCACAGTTTTAGACCCCACAACCTCCTCAGGAAGGCTGTTCCATGCATCCACTACCCTCTCTGTGAAATAATACTTCCTCACATTGCCCCTGAATCGCCCTCCTTCTATCTTTAAATTGTGTCCCCTTGTTCTTGCAAGTCTCTTTTTCTGAAAGATGCTACCCTCTTGGACTTTGTTGATTCCGCTGAGGTACTTAAAAGTTTCTATCATATCCCCTCTCCCTTCTTTCCTCAAGGGTGTACATATTAAGCTCATTTAGTCTCTCCTCATATGGCTTCTCTTGCAGACCCTGCACCATTTTAGTTGCCCTCCTCTGGACTGCCTCTATCCTGTCTATGTCCTTGCGAGATGGGGTTTCGGAACTGGACACAGTACTCCAGATGGGGTCTCACCAACTGTCTGTACAGAGGGATAACAACTTCCTGTTTTCTGCTGATGATGCCTCTCCCTGTACATCCCAGTATACCCCCAGCCCTCCCTACTGCCTTCTCACATTGCTTGCTAACCTTAAGGTCATCTGATATGATTACCCCAGGTCCCTTTCCTTTTTTGTTGTTGTTACTACCTCCCCACCCATTGTGTATTCTTCCCCTGGGTTCTTGTTTCCCAGGTGCATTATTTTGCACTTCTTTGTATTGAATCCTAGCTGCCATACTTCAGCCATTCCTCCAACCTTGCCAAGTCCCTTTTCATCCTTTCCCGCCTCCTTGTGTATCAACCCTGTTGCAGATCTTAGTGTCATCTGCAAAAGGCATACTTTTCCTTCCAGTCCCTCTGCAATGTCACTGATAGAAGACATTAAAAGGACTGGACCCAATACTGAACCCTGTGGTACCCACTAGCAACCCCCTTTCTTCAGAATGGACTCCATTTACAATTACCTTCTGTGTCCTGTTGTCCAGCCAATGTTTTACTCAGGCTACCACCTAGGTCCCCACTCCCAGGCTAGTTAATTGACTAATGATCGTTTGTGTGGGACTGTGTCAAATGCCTTGCTAAAGTCTAGGTAGGCCATGTCCACAGCCCCTCCCTGGTCTATTACTTTGGTCACCCTGTCAAAGAAATCTATTAGATTCGTCTGACATGAACTTCCCGCTGTGAACCCATGCTGCCTTGGGTCCTGTGCCCCACTGGCCTCTAGGTACTCGACTATTCTTTCCTTCAGAAGTGACTCCATCACTTTCCCTACCACAGAGGTCAAACTGACAGGTCTGTAGTTTCCTGCCTCTGTCTTGGACCCCACTTGTGAAGGGAATCACATCTGCCTTCCTCCAGTCCTCAGGTACCATACCATTCTCCCATGATTTATTAAAAAGAGTAGCCAGTGGTTTCACTAGTTCCTCCCTTAATTCTTTTAGAATTCTGGGGTGAATTCCATCAGGACCCATTGCTTTGTCAACCTTCAGTTTTAGGAGTTCTTGCAGAACCCTTTCTTCTGTGAAAGGACTGGGATCGACCCCCTATCAAGAGTGTTTCTGTTAATTGGATTAGGCACTTCCCTCCTCTTTTGTGAATACTGAGCAGAAATATTCATTCAGTATTCCTGCTTTTCACTGTCCCCTCTGCTCACCCACGTTCATTCTATACAGCCTCACTATCCTCCTTTATCTTTCGCTCACTGATGTGTACCCTATAAAGGTTTATCCCCCTTCTTAACTAGGTTGGCTATCTTTTTCCTCAGTTTGAGCCTTTGCTATTCTGACTTCCTCCTGCTTCCTTTTGCCTTAACTGGTACAGCTCTGTCCTGCTCCTTCTGTGTTTCTTATACTTCCGAATGCTATCTTTTTCTTCCTGACTTTCACAGCCACCTCTTTTGAGAACCATAGTAGCTTTTTCTTCGCTTTGATTTGTTTATTTGCTTCACACAAAGGCTTGTTGCCTCTGTGATGGCAGTTTTGAGAATTCCCATTGTTGCTCCACACCTCCTTCTAGCCTGTTTGCTAGTGCTTTTCTGAGGGCACTCTCCCATCTTGCCAAAGTCAGCCCTCCTAAAGTTCAGTACCCTCACTTTTGTATGTCTTGACTCTGTAGCTGAGTTTAACGTGAACCACACTGTTTGATGGTCACTTGTCCCCAGATGGCAACCCACTTCTAGATCTGAGATCCTCTCACTGCCCCGTTTGATACAAGGTCTAAGATTGCTCCCTTACGAGTGGGTTCAGAAACTAGCTGTCTAATGCCTGCCACCTGTAGGGCATCAAGAATGGCCCTGCTCTTGGATGTGGCTGCAGCAAATGTGCTCAAGTTAACATCTGGCTTTCAGGTCTCCCGTCAACAGTATCTCCCCTTTCTCTGCCATTCTAAGAATGCCTTCTATCATATCCTTGTCCATTCCTCCCCCTGACATGGGGGTCTGTACACAACCCCTGTGCGGATTGTGGTGCCCTTTCCAGTCTCCAAGGTGACCCACAGTGCCTCCTTTCCTCCCTGTTTACTCTTTTGTTCAGTTGCTTTTATCCCTTTCTTTACATAGAGAGCTACTCCTCCCCTTCTTCTCCCCTGCCTGTCTCTCCTGTAGGTTATACCCTGGTATGTTAACATCCCAGTCATGGTTCTCTGCGTACCATGTTTCTGTGACTGCTACGATATCCAGGCATCCCTCTTCCATTAAGGCCATCAGCTCAGGGAGCTTGTTGCCCAGACTACGGGCATTGGTACTCATTACCCTCCATTTCCTGATGGCCTTACTCCCTTTTGCCCCATCCCTGTCCTTCTTGCCTTTGTCACTTCCTCCATTTACCCCAGCCCTTCTCCCTATCGACACCTCTATGTTGGTGTTTGCGCACTTACTACCATGATTATTTGGGAGGGGCTAGGATTTTCCTGCTCCTTTCCAGTGCCTCCCCCCTTGGCTAGTTTAAAGCTTGCCAATGAAGCATTTAAACCTATCACCTAGGATCCTGGTTCCCTCCGGACAGATGCAGCCCATCATGCCAGTATAGGCTGCATCCTCCAGGTGGACCCCCAGTCCCCAATGAAGCCAAATCCCTGAGCTCCACACCAGTTTTTCAACCACTGATTGAATCCCATGGTGCGGAACACCCTAGCCTCTCCTGTGCCATAGATGGGTAGCACCTCCGAGAAGGTTACCATGCGTGCTACTTGACTAAGGCCCCTCCCCAATTCCACAAACTCTTCCTGCACTTCTCTAATCCTTTCTTAGCCAGGTCATTTGTCCCTAGGTGGACAATGACATCCAGCTCCTCCCTGTGCAGTTGCTCTGGCAATCCTGAGGATTCACTCCCTGTCCCTGCAAGCCATGGCGCCAGGCAGGCACCTTACCTCCCTCTCCCCTTCCTCCCCCAGTTCTCCTTCCTAACAATGGAATCCCCCACCAGGAGTTGTTTCCTTCCCCTGCAGGGGGTACAAGCAGGGAGAATGGAGCTCTCATCTCCCCAAGTTGGTATCCATAGCTCTCCTTGCAGCTGCTGCATGTTCAGGTCACAGTGACACATATGTGGAAGGTCTACAACTCCACAGGGCCAACCCAAATTGACTCACCAGTCATGACACCGTGAAGAAACCAACACCAGTATTCAGCAGCTTACAAGGCATGGAATGGTTCTGATCATGTAGAAAACAGCATGTGAACTCACCTACATCCCTCAGGGGCTGACACATTTTAAAATTAAAGTACTTGTCCAGGACACATGGCTGTATCAGAATTTGAAGCCCCAGTGCTAAAGCTGGTAGTCTAATCACTAATAGAAAATAAACTAAGTATATAAGGCCCTCCCCCTAGCTAGTTGAGTTCAGTCCTCATATACATGAGTAAGCAGCAGTTTCCCTCCAGCAGTCAAATTTGCCTACTAAATTAATCTCCACAGAGTAGGTTCACAGTAGAGATTCACACACAGTTGTGTATATATAATATTACTGATGGTCTGGGGATTTGTATAATTCCACAGTGGA
Source organism: Neoceratodus forsteri (assembly GCA_016271365.2). Classification (NCBI taxonomy): domain Eukaryota; kingdom Metazoa; phylum Chordata; order Ceratodontiformes; family Ceratodontidae; genus Neoceratodus; species Neoceratodus forsteri. The sequence goes on along the minus strand of CM057455.1, from coordinate 1,360,484,158 downwards.
GCCAAAGACCCACACTGTAATATAAGCATGTTATGTTACTTAAATGTTTGCTATTAATAGGCAGCCTTGAGGAACTGATGTCTGTTTCACTCCCCTATTCCCTGCAACTTGCTGTCTGGCTCTCTCCTGCAATCTCTTTTCAATAATCTCATTCTCCTTTTCTCTGTATACTGTATTTTGGATTGGTATTTTTGTACTATGTTATATATTGTATAACCTTTGTAAATATAAGCATTGGGCAACCCTTTGTACCTAAATAACTGAGTCTTCCTGAAGGCCAACATTGAAAATGAGCCTTCACTCTGGTTTGTAACATCACTCCTTGATTTTCCTATAAACATAACTGATGATGATGATGATGATGGCCTAGAACACTGAGCTATTGGATTTGTTGACCCCTGGCATATGTTAGTCGCTTACTTACATTTGGATCCTTTTTGTAGGATGCCATGTTAACTGCAGGGCAGTGTTCGAGCTGAAGAGCACATTCAGTCATATGCCCTGATGAGACTGTGAGCTATGTGTAAAGTCAGTCATCATTGCAAAGAGGGCCTCTGTAGTGCTTTTGGACTGTAGACTACTGTTTGGGGATGGAATATATACATTCTGTACTTATAGAGCAGTGAAACAATGAAACAGTTTGCAAAATGAAGTAGTGTCTACTGAACCAATAGACATTTTTAAAAACAAAATTGACAAATTCCTCTTCCTTGAAAATAAAGTGGCCCTGCTAAATTGGGAGACAGGCTCGATGGGCTCAGTGTCTTCGTTTGTCTGATAACCAAGTAAAGAACCAGGTATAGAAACTGGGGGAGGGGGCTGCTGAGGGAATGGAGGGACTAGACTTGGAGAGGAGACTGTGAACAATCTAAGTCTCCGGCCCAGAAATAACTGGGCCCATGGCCACTGACTGTTTGTGATCTTCCATATCTTTTTTTGCATCTTTAACTAGATTAACACAATAACAACATTTCTTTTTCCCAATAATACACCAAACCAAGGACTGAAAAAGACAGATGCTCCTATGCCTTAGGCTAGAAAGATGGTCAAATGTCTGGTAGCTGAGGTTTAGCATGAAAAAGTACAAGGTGTTGCACAGGGGGAAGGGAAATCCTAGGACAGAATATTGTCTAAAGGGGATCAGGCTCAGTACCTCCCAAGAGGAGCAGGACCTGGGAGTCATCATGTGTGACACCCTGCAGCAATCAAGTCAATGAAACAAAGCTTACAAGTAAGGCAAATAGAATGCTGGGGTGCACAGGAAGGGGATTCGACAGTAAGAACAAAGAGGTGATCCTCCCCCTGTATAAGTTCCTGGTGAGGCCTCACCTGGAGTACTGTGTCTAGTTTTGGAGCCCACACCTGAGGAAGGATAGGGATAGGCTTGAGACCATACAAAGAAGGGCAATAAAGGTGATCCTGGGCCTCCATGAGCTCTCATATGAGGAGCACCTGGACTCACTGAACACGTATTCACTTGAGGCTGGTGGGAGCATGATTGAAACCTTCAGGTTCCTGAGAGGTATAAATAAAGTGCCCCACACAGAACTATTCCACAGAATCACCAGCTCAACTACTAGGGGGCAGAAATGGAAGTTGAGGGGATGGGACCTTTGGGAGGGAACTAAAGAAGCACTACTTCACTGAAAGAGATGTGGAACCATGGAACAGCCTGCCTGATGAGGTGATGGGTGCAAGGACAGTAGCAGACTTCAAGTGTGTTTGGGACAGAGCAAGGGCTCAAATAAAAAGTCATTAGAACAGGAAAGGACAAAACCCACAAGGAAGCTAGGACCCAGGGTCAAAAACAGGTCCTGCGTAACTCATGGGCAGACTTGATGGACACTTGGTCTCCTTCTGCTGTCACTTTCTATGTTTCTTTTAAAGAGACTACACAGTCCTCTAAGTCCTCCAGAAGTTTGAAAAAAAATCCCATTTCTTAAAATATGAAGAAAACAGCTTAAGACTTAAACATTGGTTAATACTGTAAGCATTATAAGATACTGGTGGAAATACTTAGGAACAGAAATACGTTTTCCCATGGGCTGTTATATCATTGCTGTCTAATTCTTTCTGACACTATGATTGGGGAAAAACTTAACCCAAATTGGATTTAGTGGCATGTTTCATCTTACATCATAGCAGCTCTATAAATGTAGTTACCATAACAGCATGAGGTAACTCCCTCTTACTAATCACAAACTGCTGCAGTTTTCAAAACAGAACACTTGATTTTCATCAGTCAGAGTGGCTATTACCCCCCAAGGAGGTATGTTTACTATTACACTCATTTCAAAAAGAGCAAAAAATCACATGAAGGAAGGCACCAGCGCATCCATACAAAGTTCAACAAACGGCTGAACATTTCCTTTGCTAAAACAAGATTTTATTTCTCTGAAGCCCAAATGGGGTTTAATAAACTGAAGCATAAAAAAGCAGGACATTAGTAAATGCCAGTTCTGCACTGATTCCCTTGGGTATACGGCAGGCTAGTTTTCAAAGGCTTACATCTAGAAGAGTCCTGTGTACAGTTCACTAAGTAGTAGTGCAACTATCATATCAATCAAAGAGCTCACGCATAGGTGTTAAATGGTTCCTTTTGCTAGTATGATACCATTTATTAGACCAGTATAGATACTATCCAAAATCTCTTTGTTTTCTCAGCTACAGAGGTCCTTTCATCAAGTGCTTGTGTTAAATATGTAAAGTAAAAGAGGTTCACGTGTTCTGAGCCCTATTAGCAGCCTGCAAAAGACAAATGCAGACAGTACAATGCAGCAATGATAACAGTAGGTCTACATACTGCAGATCAAAGAGCTGGGCACCGAACCAGATACTGAGCAGGAGGCTGCATGGTTTTACTAGTACAGCACTGTTGGTGCCTACGAACAAGCCTTAGTACTGTATACAGTATGATGGCCACAGAGTGAGTGCAATGAGGATGCACAGCCAGAGCAGGTCGGGGCAGAACTCGAGTAAGATGGCCAAGAAGAGCATCCAGAGCTGGGCAGGGACCGTGCTGAGGGTGGATGTGTGCAAAGTGTCATGGAAGTCAGGAAGCAGGTACCAAACCAAAGGGGGATAGAGGGACACAGTAATACAAACTGTAGAGAAATGAGAGGCAAGAAATAAGTGAAGGAGAAGGCACAGTGTGGAAGTTCATGGAGGAGGAGGACCAAGGGGTTGGATGCAGCATTGCATCAACAGCCATATCTGACTTTGCCATTGAGAAAACAAGAGAGAACTGACTGGCTAATAGCCTTTTATAGCAATAACCTTTCAGCTGAAATCTTTTCATGATGGCAGTAACCATTTACTGTCTTATTCTTTCTCATCAATGATCAAGTCCCATTAGAAAACTGATGCAGCAGATCTAACCTCATGATTGTCCAAAAGCTGTGTGGTTACCATACAGCAACTATAGAGGTCAGCGTCATGCCTTGCTATTGTGTAAAGCAGGGATATGTGCAAGAGGAAGTAGTTGTGAAGGTTATTTTTTTTAACTGGGTGCATCTTCCAGGATAAGACAGCCTGAGAAAATAAAAGTGAGTCACAACCAATCTTAAAATTTCATCAGCACCGCAAAACACAAAAATGACTAACATTATGGGGTGCAGACGTTGCCTCGTGGAAGGATGTGTGGACAAAATGGGCCCACAGCCTTTTTTTTATTGTGGCTGTAAGGCATTTGTGGGAAGCACTGGGGTTGAATTTTAGTAATCACAGGCCATGTTATGAATGGCACTCCACTTTACTTTGTGTCATTAATCACATAAGGCTAGGATTACCTGATAGTAACACACCCCATTGTACCTTACCATTATCACACAAAGGCACTGCACATCATGTTGGGGTCATGTGACAAACAAGGTTCAGTAAGAGCTGGTGTTGGGCCTGACACTGTTTAATGTGTTTCTCAGTGATGTAGGTGACACCAAAATGAGAACATGGGGAGGATGGACACTTAAAAAGTGTTCAAGAGATTACAGGGGGACTTAGATATACTGGCAACATGGTCAGAGAGAAAATTCCACCAGGTATCAGGGCAGAATATACTGTGTCAAAGTGCAGACCATTCTGAGTTGGAGTGCAAACTATACTGGGTCAAATTCAGGGGCATCATTTAGGGGTCACCAGGGGTTGCAGTTGCGACCCCTATGAATTTTTTGCGACCTCTGCATTCTGTTTGCAACCCTTGCTGTCTAGTGTGGCTCCCAGTGCTGCTGGCTCACATTAGTCCAGTTTTTTCCCCTCAGTTGTTTTACCTTGTGTCCTGTCCTCCTGTTAGTGCTTGTTGTTTCTCCGCCCCCTTCCTCTGCAACCGCAGCATCCAGTCCCCCTCCCAGTCCCAACCAATGGTGTGATACCTTTTTTTAATCATGTGACGTCGGTGCGGTGCCACTAAGGTGCCAAACTGCAGTTTCACACTTGTGTGTGAACTTTTGAAGAGCTCAGTTTGCGCACTTCAAAACGCAGCATTGATGGTGTTAACAAGAACAAACAAAAACACTATTTGTTTGTACTTCCAGGCTCCTAGTGGTGACTTAAAGGGTTGGGGCCAGAAGACTGTTTCGGCATTTGGAGCAGTCCCTCCATGTTCAGGAGTTGTGGGGCCACTGGTGACAGAGCAAGGACAGAGAGAGAGAGAGAGAGAGAGATGAGAGACTGACGGTGGTAGGTCCAGTTGGTTGGAGCATATGGACTGTCTGAGGAGGACTAGTACACTGCAAGGTCAGGTGGCAAAAAGATGGAGGCAGCCATCCAGGGAGCAAAGCAACTGGAAAGCCACAACATAGGTGTGGCGGGTCATAGGAGTGTGTCATTTGATAACAAAACTCTGAGACAACAAAGATACTCTCAAATAAGTGCACCGTGTATGAACTGATTTAATTGTCAGATTGGATATCAATTATGTGGTGAGCATGAGTTGTTCGGAAGTGGGGCCACTAAGTCTAAGTTGTTTAGAAATTTTTTTAAAACTTTCAGCTTTGAAAGAAAAGAGAAAACCACAAGTACTGGGAAACACAGTGTTAAAAGGGGCACAATAAAAGGAGGAACAGCAAGGTCTATTTGAATTTGGTACACAGTTTGAAAACAATTAAGAAAGAAAGAGGGATGTCAAGGATTAGTCCCCCCCGGCCCCAATTTGCAAATGTTTCTTTGCACTGGTGAACTGATTTGTATCTCACAGTCAGATTAACCTTCTCAGTGCTTTTTATAGTACAATACCCAGCACGTTCCGTGAATAGGAACACTAATTAGTTTTTGATGGTTCTTCAACCAACATAGGACTTCAGATTTACTGAAGCACTAACAAGTGTATGAATATATAGGAAATATAGTTGAGTCCCCTAGGGGTATTTGTTCTCTGGAAATACTGAGATTTGTTACAGCACTTATAAAAATATCATTGATTAGTGGCTTTAGAGAATAAAACCATGACAAGCTAGAAGAACTGATATTTGTTGGGGGATCCTAGGATGGACTACTAGATAAACATAGAACATAGAAACATAGAAGTTGATGGCAGATAAGGACCGAAAGGCCCATCCAATCTGCCCATTTGTTTTTCTACCTTATAAATGTGCCATCGGCCTTTGCTCTGTCAGTGGCCTATCTATTCATGCTCATCTGTATTGCTCCCTTATGCCTATCCCATGCCTGTTTGAAGCCCTGTACTGTATTCATAGCCACCACTTACTGAAGCAGTCCGTTCCATGCATCCACCACCCTTTCTTTGAAAAAGAATTTGCTCACATTCCCCCTTAATCGGCCTCCCTCTAGTCTCACACTGTGTCCTCTTGTCCTGCTATTTTTCTTATATTTAAACATGTTAGACTCGTTCACCTTGTTAATGCCTTTAAGGTGTTTGAATGTTTTGATCATATCACCTCTCTCCCTCCTTTACTCAAGAGTATACATATTGAGCTCCGTTAATCTGTCCTCATATGTCTTCTGATGCAGTCCCTGCACCATTTTGGTTGCCCTTCTCTGGATTGCCTCAATTTGGTTAATGTCCTTGTGAAGGTGTGGCCTCCAGTACTGCACACAGTACTCCAGATGGGGCCTAACCAGTGTCTTGTAAAGAGGGATTATTACCTCCCTCTTACGACTTCCTCCTACTTTCCTACCTTGACCATTCCTCCAATGTTTTGTTTTTTTCCTGTGATGTACTGTATTATACTGGCTTATTGAAACCTTTATAATTTGCTGACCATTCTATGTAACATGTCTTGTTTGTTTGTACATTGATGATGTGGAACCTTCGTAAAAAAGCCATTGGCTCAAAGGTAATAATTCCTAGAACAATAAACTAAACAAAACTAAACTTGTGATACCCCTATTAATACACCCTAACATCCCCCTAGCCTTACCTACTGCTTTAGAGGTCTGCTTGGATGATTTCAGGTCATCGGTGATGATGATGCCCAAGTCTCTTTCTTCCTTTGTGACTGCTAGCAACTCCCCTCCCAGCCTATAGGTGGCTTCAGGGTTTCTCTTCCCTATGTGCATGATCTTGCACTTCTTTGCATTAAATCCCAGTTGCCACTCTTCTGACCATTTTGCTAGTTTATCCAGATCTCTTCTCATTCTGCCCACCCATCTGGATCATCTACTCTGTTGCAGATCTTGGTGTCATCTGCAAACAGACAAGCCTTACCCTCTAGTCCATCTGCAATGTCACTAATGAAGATATTGAAGAGGACTGGCCCCAGGACTGATCCCTGAGGTACCCCACTTGTGACTTGCATCTCTTCTGACTGTATACCATTTACCACCACTCTCTGTTTTCTGCCCATCAACCAGTTTGCCACCCAGTTGACCAACTTCTGACCCACCCCAAGCCTACCCAGCTTATTTATCAATCTTCTATATGGAACAGTGTCGAAAGCTTTGCTGAAGTCAAGGTAGGTGACATCAACTGCCCCCCCTTGGTCCACCACTCTGGTTACCCAGTCAAAGAAATCTATGAGATTAGTTTGACAGGACCTTCCTTTTGTAAACCCATGCTGTCTTGGATCCTGATGCCATCAATAGACACTGAAGAAAGGAATAATAGATAAACAGTGCATGGGTTTTGTGCTTAGATACATAAAAATATAATTACTTCAATTTATGTTCATTATTTAAAGGAACTGATAGCTGAACATGCTTTTATGATATAGATCTGATTCACAGACTGGAAGATTTGGGGTTTTGTGCAATATCAAAGATTTTTTTTTATGAAAAAAGACAAAAAAGAAGAAACTTAATAAAAATAAAATTTTTTGAATCAAAGAGTGGTACATATAGGAGTCATTGCATCTTTGAATGGATGTAGATACTGGAAAATCAATTATTCATTTGAGTTAATTATTCAAATCTTTCTATAACTTTTGAGGTGCTGGTATAACTGCAGGAGTTGGGAGGTTAGGAGTTCCTGCTCCTGTATGTTGTCCTGTTAACAAAACTATGAGATTCAGGGCCAGATATTCCAAACTTTGCGCTGGGCAAAAGTCTTTTGTACAGGTTTAGTGCGGGATTAGCGCGGGTTTGCTATATTCAAAAGGCCAAATAGCGCGCGCAAACTACATTAGCGCCGGGAAAATCATAATGTATGCAAGGGGCAAACTGAGGGTGTGTGTACATGAATACAGGCGCAATGTTATATTCAACGACTAATGCCACACAAAGTGGTTTTGCGTGACTTAGCGTGACACTTAGCGCGGTGCACATTACCGCCCAGGAAAAAGTAGTCTTAACCCTGGGCAATCAGCTTTGTGCGACATATTGGCTTTCTGTGGTGTTTGCGTGGCTTTTGTGCGGCTTTGTGCAACCCTAATAAATAAATAATATGACACATAGACAAAGCCAGACACAGAGGAAACATGTTGCTTACTGATGGCATCACAATGATGCCATCATCTTCCACCAGTCCCAGCCATGCCAGGCAGTAAGTGGTGACCCTGCCACCAGTGGACAGCATAGCAGTGTGGCCATACAGCACACACCTGTGGACCACACTTCTGTGGACACCAACAGATGCCAGCACACACATGCAGCACTGTGGGCATGGAGGATGTTGAGGGGAGAATGTACCGGTGGCCAGGCTGTGCCACAGACCAGGTGTGGCCACAAGGCTGGGACACATCACGCAGTGCACATGAGCCAGTAATGGGAATACCACAACACCAGTGTACCTTTCTGATAATATATGCCCCCCCTTCCCTCGGCCACATACTGTGCAGCTGTACAACTGCCACAGCACACAAAGCCGGACATGTATATGTCACTGTGAGCATCCCATGCCAGAGGTGCAGCATCTGTGGGTCACACAACAGTGTAACAGTAATGTCCACTGTCAATAAACACCTGCATGTTGGGCCTGTCACTGTGTATAGTGCAGTCATCAGCACTGCCCTACACACCATAGGCAGTGCTGCGTCCACACCCTACTGGCCCCCTTGCTACTGTAGTGTCTGCTGTGTACTGTAGCATGACCTACAGTGTGACAGTTGCATGCAGCACCGCCACCATCTGTGCCTATGCTGTGTTGTCCCCTGGGGTACAATATTCTGCGCTATGCTGTACTGTTTACATGTAGCCTACAGCTATCATCATGCACTGCTAGACTGACCTACAGGTGGAGCTGCGGTCAGACCTGGCCAGGCCTTGTACTTCCAGACTGACCTACAGATGGAGCTGTGGGACCCTGCAGTAATGCTGGGCAAACTGCATGCAAATCAGGGCATAATGAGATGCTAATCTGGATGTTTGCCAAGAGACTACCTAAGTAGGCTCATTTGCATGTCTCTTTTAAATATGGCAAAGTTTAGTGCCGTGCAAACGTGTTTGCACCGGGCTAATGGTTTAGCCCTGCGCTAAATCCACGCAAATGTGTTAGTGCTGCGCAAACAGTTCAGGGAATATTATACAGTTTTGAACACTGTACTTTCATATGTGCTGCTGCCTGTAGCTATACTGGGTCCACACATTTGCTGGCACACACATTGGCCACATAGTTCACCTCTACCTACCTTCACATCGCTGCGCACTGTGTTGCTGTTGTGGTTTGCACTTCCTGGTTGCCATATTCAGAGCTGTCTTATTCCAGGGCTAAGTTTGCCCTGCACTCCCAGCCCAGTTTGCCCGGCCTCATTCCCATGCTATATTCAGAAGCTGTTTGCCCCGGGCTATTCCTTTTGAATATAGCTTGCTTTGTGCCCTGGGCTAAGTTTGCCCACCAGGCAGTGTTAATTTAGCCTCGGGGCAAAGTTTTGAATATCTGGCCCTCAGACTCCTAAGAAACACAGGTGCCAGCACCATTTTGTGGTCTGTTGTTGAGATCTGCTTTCTTTTTTTTTATATTCTATAGCTTAAAAACACACCGGCCTGTGGTATATAATTGGATTAGCAGTTTTCGAAGCTGCTGATCAGTGAGAGTTTGCTAGGGCAGCAGTAAGCACAAGCTACTCTTGTATATTGCTAACACTTTCATTGGCTTTTGTTCTTAGCAGAGTGAAAAACTAATTCTGAGTACTGAGGATGCTAAAGGTGGGGGCCTTACACAGATGTGCCTGTTCTGAAGAAAGCCAAAAATGGCATGAGTAACAACATACATTTCAAACATTTCACAGAAGATTTATTTGAGGGTATGGGCATAAGGGAAAAGAAGAGCTGTTATGAACATCTATAAACTTGAGACAGTTCTTTTCAACAATTGAAATAAATATGTTTGTGTCTCTAGTTTACTTCTCAGAATTTTTCATAGTCACTGATGAAAAGCCATTAAATATTTCAATACTGTGGTTATAGACAGACTGAAACATCAAGGCTGAATAAATTGTACCTCTAGAGAGAGGTGGGGGCCCTTCCAATGGTGCCCAGTCAGCTCAGTGGAAGAGCTCTAGGGAACCTGGGGGCACAACAGACTCTGGGGTGACCCACAGGGCAATGTGAGCTCTATGGTGATTGGTGGGTAAAGTGAGCTCTGAGACAACTCCAGGGCAAGGTGTACAGAGTTGGATTGGCCCACCAGGATATCTGGAAATTTCCAGGTGGGTTCCCCTCAGTTGGGTACCTGGCCACCTTCTAAACTCTGAAACTCTCTTCAATTTTTGCATCTTTTTTTTCTAATTAAATGGTGTATGTAGTGGCATGGAGGGATGATGGTGCCATTTAAAAACTACAAGTGCGAAGCACAAATTGTTTATATTTGTGACCAGAATCCTGAAATGCCATTATAGCCCTATTTAAAGTGTGAATGTGTGGTGTGTCTTATTTGTTATAATTCATTTCCATTAAGCTACCTGCGACAGCTGTATTGCTGGTTTACTTTCACTTCTGGTGCCTGAGGTTGCAGCAATGTAGGAACTTTGCCATTTCCTTGCCTTCTTTATTAACAGTGTGTTCCTACACCAGAACTCACCAATAATAAACAATGATCCCAGAACAATGCTGAAGCAAGGATTACCTTGGAATAGCACTGGCAATACAAATTAGAGCAGAATGAGGCTACAGATGATGTGGTGGGGGAAGGTTGAGGATTCTAAGGTGGGGAGCTAGAGTGCAGCTTGCTGCGCTTGGGGAGGGCTGGGGGCCATGCACTGGAGCAGGTTGCTAGGCTATGGGGAGGGTAGTTCAGGCAACATGCTGAACTGTGGGGACTCTGGGGAGGGGGCCAGGGTGCAACTTACTGGGCATGGGGAGGGAGTAACAGGGTAGCAAATTCTGTTTCAAATAACACCCAAAATGTACCAGAATGCACAAAATGCCCCCAGACCTACAGTTTACATTTTCGACCCTTTTATAGATGGTCTTTCAACTCCTAAGGTTTTGGCGAAATGATGCCCCTGGTCAAACTGCAGGATCTGCTGGATCAAAGTGCAGACTTCATTGGGTTAGATTACAGACTAGATCAGAGTGCAGACTATACTGTGTTAAAAAGTGTATACTAAACTAGTTCTAAGTGCAGACCATACTAGTTCTGAGTGCAGACTATACTGTGTTAAAAGTGTAAACTAAACTGTCTCAGTGCAGACTATACTGTGTTAAAAGTATACACTAAACCTGGTCTGAGTGGAGATTATACTAGGTCTGAGTGTAGACTAAACTAGGTCTGAGTGGATACTATACTAGGTCTGAGTGCAGACTATAATGTGTTAAAAATATAGACTAAACTAAGTCTGAGTGCAGACTATACTAAGTTTAATTGCAGGCTATACTAAGTCTGAGTGAAGACTATACTGGGTCTGAGTGTAGACTGTTAAATGCTTATGATTTTTATGTATTTGTGGTTTCATGTAGTTGTTATACTGGTCACAAGTGAAAAAGGTCAACATTGTGCATTTGTGGTTTTATGTAGTTGTTATATTGGTCACAAGTGAAAAAGGGCAACATTGTGCATTTGTGGTTCTATGTAGTTGTTATACTGGTCACAAGTGAAAAAGGGAATGTTGTGCATTTGTGGTTCTATGTATTTGTTATACTGGTCACAACTGAAAAAGGGCAACGTTGTGTATTTGTGGTTGTATGCAGTTGTTAAACTGGTCACAAATGAAAAAGGGCAACATTGCTCATCAGCTAACCAGTTTAAAAATTAAAATATGGACCATGGCGGCCATTCTGGAGATCCTGTCATCCTTCACTGTATTTTCCAGCTACAAGTTAAACTTCCATAAGTCACAAATTTTACTCGTGGGAGGTAATGGGGGGAGGTGAGTAGGAATATGTGGGGACTTAAGCTGGTGAACAGATCCTTCACTTATCTGGGGATACAGGTGGGATCAGGATTGTGGAGTCTGTATTGTCTTAACAATACCTCATTAGCAGATACAATCATCAAAGATCTCAATAGATGGAGAGACTTACTGATGTCATGGCTCAGTCACACAAATTTAATTAAAATGAATATACTAGCAGGCCCGGTGGCACTGAGGGTTGAGGCACTGGACGCCACACCTCGCACCACGCTGGCGACCCAGGTTTGGGAGCGGACTCTGGTTGTCGGTGGGTCAGCCGGGGGAAGAGATAGGCTGCAGCATCCAGCAACAGCTCACCTTCTCCGGGGAGGGATCCGGCCAATGCCCAACACTTGCATGACCCCGGGCGGAGGCTCGGAGAACTGCAAGCTCCATTCGGGGATGGGATGCAGCCATTGAGCAGCATGGACATTGGCACTCGCATCATGACGTCGGGGGAAGTTACTTGCTGCTTGGGGAGGGAGAAAACGCAAAAAAAACAAGCCTGCCTCAGCCGGGAAGATGGGAGGACTGAGGCTGTGCCCACGATTTGCCTGTGCCCGCCCAGCAGACCTCAGACCGATGAAATGTAAGTTACGGGGTCTGAGTCCCCTGCCTCGTCCCCACCCGGGGGATAATCCATGGCTCCATGGGGCCTAGGGGTCTGCTTGGGTAGGGTTCCGGGCAGTGGGATGTCCACTTGTCCCCCTGAAGGGTTGGAGGTGGCAGGCTGGGGAGGAGATAAAATATTGGGAAAAAAATGAATATACTTGTGAGACTATTACTGTATATGTCATGCAGATGGTACCGATGTACCCTTCAAGGGAGGATATTAGGAGGCTGGAAAGGGGGTTCTCCACCTTTATGTGGCAAGGGAAAAGACCAAGGATGAGTCTAGCTAGGCTTAAGACTGCAAGGAAAGGGGGGGGCTGGGGTTCCTGGACATTCAAGGCTATTACTCAGCAATTCAGCATCGGTATATTCAGGATTGGGTAAACAGAGGAACCGCTGCAAGCTGGGTGGATTTGGAGGAGGTGGATTGCCAAGGGCAACTGTCTGCCTACTTAGCAGTGGGTGGTAGGCGGGCACATAAGCAGACCTTAAATCCAAATCCCTTGGTTGTGTGGGTCCTTGAGGCCTGGGATAAAATTAAGAAAAGGAGAGGAGCCAAAAGGGATCATACCCTGCTGGTTCCAATAGCTCAAAATCTGGGCTTTTTGCCAGGGTTGGAGGACCCAGGGTTCTGTATGTGGCAGGAGAAGGGGATCCGATGCCTAAGGGATCTGTATAATAGGCCATGCCTCTGTTCTTTCGGGGAGATATGGGGGGGGTGCTGGGGATCCCGCACTCTCATTTCTATCGATTTTTGAAGATTCACACATATAGTTAGGGATTGAACAGGGAGCCTGTGGAAAATGCTAAGCTTGCTGCGACAGAACAGGAAGTATATAAGACTCTGAAAATGGAAAATGATTTGATTGGACGGATGGAGAAACAGGACAGGCAGTTCTTCCCAGACCAGTCCGGAAAAGTGAGGCAAAAGTGGGAAGTGGATATAGGACGACCAATAAGTGACCAAAACTGGGACATGGTAAGAAACACACACATAGGCTTACTGTTATGTAATAAACATAAGGAGTCGCAGTATACGTTTTTACATAGGCTGTTCTGCCCACCAGTTGTGGTGCATAGGTTCCACCCAGAGATTTCACCTCTATGTGGGAAGTGTGAGGAGCCAAATGGCACCTATCATCACTACTTTTGGGAGTGTACTAAACTGCAACCCTACTGGAGGGGGATAGTACAGGAACTCTCGAACCTATGGGGTAAACAGGTACCAACCACCCCGATCTCACTATTGTTTGGAGTCGAAGACGGAGAGGGCGTGGACTGGGTCCTTTACCCCAGGTGGATCAGAATACTGCTGGTGGTGGCTAGGCAAAGGATACAGAATACGTGGGTGTCCTGTGTTACAGCCACATTGGATCAGTGGAAAAACATGGTCCTGCAGACCTTGACAATAGAGAGACTTACCTATGTATTGAAGGGGAAAATGGAGAAATTTCTGCTAAACTGGGGGAAGTATTTGGACTCCCTACCACCACTGGAAGCCCATGTTTTCAGAATAGGAGTGGGATGATCTGTACACTCCATATGGAGCTGGCCCGGTAACCGAGAGATAAACTGTGATCTGGTTGTACGGGTATAGTTCAGGGTCTAAATATAGAAAGTGTGTCCAACACAGAGAGCAGTTAATAGAGTAGTTTTTCTAGAATATGACTGGACACCATTTAAGGGAGAGAGAGTTGTTTACATCTTGCAGAGTGCAATGTTACCTGAATAAATATATTTATTACTTTCTTGTTTTATCAAATTTTTCATACTTCTTTTCTTGTTTCTGTAACACATTATCCCACAGCAATTAATATTGGCAATAAGAGGATGTTGCGTATGCCTGAATGTTGACAAGGTTAGATGCATTGTGAATTCTCTGAATCTCGATGCTGTATGATTAACTCTGTCAGAGAAGTCAATAAAAAGATTATACAAAAAAAATACTGAAATGAAAATGAAATAAAATGACAAATGCAGAGTAAATTAGGTTAGAGCACAGATAATGCCAGATCTGAGTGTAGACTTTACTACTGTAGGTCAGAGCACAGACTGTACTAGGTCTGTATATAGATAACATTCCCTATACATGTACAGTAGAGCAGGCCAGGATGTAATACAATGTCTTGAGTTACAGCATGATAAAAGGAATTAACTGCCATTAAAATTGCCTTTTTTTGCTGCAGTAACTATACCGCAGTATGCTGCAGAATTGCATTGCATCCTGGCCTGACCCACTGTAAATACATATAACCTTTGAGACCAGAAAACAAGGCTGATTGTTAACCCTCAGAGATATTTGCCAGTGAGACAGATGCTCCCATGGAGATCTGCCTGCCAGGCAGAGAGTCCCCTTATGCATGCATGACCTAACTGTTTTGAAGGTAGTTCACTTTAGAGACCTGCTTTCCAAGCAGACAGTTCCCTTGAAAGACATGCCTCATCTTTCCCCTTATAAGAGAGCTACCTTCAAGGCAGATGCTCCACTTGAGACCTGCTCTTTAAGTCTCTTCCTATCAGGCAGGTCTCATTTCAGAAGATCATCTGCCTGTCAGACAGGCTCTGTATCTCTGAGGGAGGCTATCAGCCTGGCAGGTCTCAGGGGGATCATTTGCTTATCAAGCATGCATAGCTTAGGAGAACTTTCTGACTGTCAGGAAGGTCTCCAAAGAACAGTTTCCTGACAGGCAGAGCAAGGCCCAAGTTTTTTGTGCTACATCC
The DNA here is from genome assembly GCA_016271365.2 of Neoceratodus forsteri. Classification (NCBI taxonomy): domain Eukaryota; kingdom Metazoa; phylum Chordata; order Ceratodontiformes; family Ceratodontidae; genus Neoceratodus; species Neoceratodus forsteri. Next base: position 1,360,469,105 of record CM057455.1, on the reverse strand, counting down.
CAGGCAGTGCTTCCTGCATACTCTCCTGAGGGAACATTTCTCACATTGCATTTTTTTTTAGAAACAGGGGTCTTCGGAAAAAGAGAGGAAAATGGCAGATCATTCCAGTTTCTAAATCAAATAGTCTTGATGGCATTACTGAGCAATATCCATCCTCTGTTATATCTGAAATAAAAGTATGTGCAGTCTGTAATCAGAGCATTGACTATTTATAGCAGTGAACTACAAAATGAAGGACAGACTCGCCATATGCCATTTCAATATTCTTTGCAAAAAAATGCACTCATGCAACATTTAAGGTCCAGCCTAAAGTGACAAAAGTAGGGAAATGTGGTTTTAGGGTTTACCCCAACCCTGCCCCTGAAGCAAATCAGAGGTGCAGTCTTCCTTGGGGTTGTCAACACTAACGCTCATCCCATTTTATACACTCCTGAAACATACACATCCGCGTCCATCTTATCTGAGCTTTCTTGCTACTGCAATGTGGTGAGCCTTAGGGTTGATTACCCCAAGGAAGATTGCACCCCTGATTTGCTTCAGGGGTGGGGATGGGGTTTTAGGCTTGGAAAGCCAATAACCACATTTCCCTACTTTTGTTGCTTTAGGCTGGACTCCAAATGTTGCATTAATGCAGTTTTTTGCAAATAATTTCCTTACCTTTTGAGATAGTGTAATTGTACACTCATTTGCCTGTGGGAGAGCTGGGCCCTCTGGGCCCTGGGCTTCTTTCCCTCCATACATGCATACATATATGATGCTGTGGAATTGTCAGCATAGCCTTTTTATTACCCCACCTCATGAATCTGGTACTGAAAATTTTCAGATTCCCTCTGAAACATGATTCCACACCGCTGAAATGTCATTCGGCACCACAGGTACAAAAACACAGTTTGGCCAGGATTTGAAAAATGACAGCTGTCATGTTCATGAGGTGGTGTAAAAAATTGGCTATGTCGAACATTTGGGGTTAAAATATTTAAAATTATCAAAGTTATGAGCGAGCGTAGTAAAATTTCAATGAATGTGCATAACTTTGCCATTTTTACATATTTTGACCCCAAATTTTCAACACAGTCTTCCTATGACCCCACATGATGAACATGTGTGGTGAAACTTTTCATATCCCACCCTAGAGGTGATTTCACCAAGTGAATGCACAGTCACCTTTGATTTGATTTAAATGGGTCTAAAAGGATGGCAATGGGGAGTGCCACTAGACACAAGGGAAACGGCGGCTCACTGCTGTCACTGCAACCTGCAGCATGAGTTCCAGCTGCGGCTGCAGAAGTCAAGAAAGTCCTGCTGTTCTCAGACAGAGAACACAGGTGAATGGCTCCTCTCGTTAAGCTGGGCACCCTGGATTTTGGGATAACAGAAAACGTATTTCTGCCAATTTGAAAAAACGAACAATAGAATCTAGCTAAACAGGTCCTGTTTAGCTAGGTTCAGGTGTTTGTTTTTAAATATATAATTTGTATGTATAGCTGTTTGTACATGTTTAGACAGTAAAAAGAAAATGGTGGCCATATGAAAAAGGATTTTTTTCCTCGTGAGAAAGGACTGGCCTAATATGAAAAAGGATCCTTTTTCGTATGGACCAAATTATTTTATTTAATTATGTACTAGTGTACTAGGTTCCTCCTTTTTTCAGAATAACTTACATCACCCCTCTAAGTTCTGTAAAGTCACCCATGCCCTCTTCTCTCCCTCTACTCAGTCCCCCCCCTCCGGTCCTCAAGGTGGGTGACTCCATTATTTCCAACCCCCTGTCGCTTCTGCTTTCAACTCTTACTTCACTATATATATATATATATATATATAGTGGTGCAGTAGCACCACTATAGTTAGGGTTGAGTAGCCACTTTAATGCAAAACCTCAAATTTTGCACCTTAATAACTTTGCCACCGTATGACGGATTTGCCTGAACTTTTGCATGTGTGGTCTGGCACCACAGATCTCTGGATCTGGCAAGTTGTGTTACAGTTGGATATACGGTTGTGAAGCTACAGAACACCAAAAAATGCAAAAAAAAACAGACTTTTTGCGCATTTCTTTGCTCATGCCCATAGCCCACATGGTTTGTCTTTTCGGTCCGAAAACTTCAGGGAAGATGCAGCCTTGGTCACCACTGTGCCTTTCGAAGATCTGGTGAAAAAATATTAAATCGTTCCAAAGGTTTTTCAAAAAACAAATTTCCCATTATAGTCAATGGGAAAAGTTAACAAAAATCACAAAACTTTCATGAGAGGTTCTTTTTACTGTCGCAAATGGCCCTTTTACTTTCATGAGTCAGCCATCTTGTTTACAGTTAGTGACACAGAAAAATGCCTGGCATTTAAAATTGGGACCCTCTAGGTAAACACTGATTTTTGTGTTTACCTAGACGGGTCCTGAGGATGATAGCCATATCTTTGTTGGGGGGGGGTAATAAAAAGTTTTGTGATTTATTTTGTGAAACTTTGTGATTTGTGAAAGTATTTTGCAAAAGTACAGTATGCTCAAAATAACTGCAAATATTTGCCAACCTCCTACACAAAACAGTTTGGTCTTTTTGGCTGAAATTTGAAGGGTGGTAAGCCCTGGTCCCACAGATGTGCCTTTTGGTGGTTTGGTTCAAAAACATTACAGGGGTCCACAGTTACAGCATTCTGAAGTTCAGCAGTTTTCCCATAGGATAACACTGCAGCGTCCATGACACCTTTCAGGGCCCGTATCTCGAAAACAGTTCAAGATACGGACTATTTGTCGCAAAAATTCTTAGTCCCCCATAAAGGGGGACTAAGCTCAGAATTTGGTTGGAGGGTCCTGAAACCCATGAAATTTGAATTTTTTTTCTACCTTGTAGGGTTCCTGAGACATTTACAATTTACTGTTCCAACTGCTCATTTTCATGTCCAAGGACCATTTTTACGCCCACAGACTTCATATTCACAGTGCTTTTTGCTGTCCCTATCTTGGATACAATGTGCAATATGGATTCGGTCGACTTAATGTTGCGGGGACTAGTCACACTCATGATTACAACCACACTTCAGTTTTTGAACTAGCTGCTACAGTTCCCCAGATATGGGCAAATTAATATTACAAAGGCTTCCTTTCCCTACAGGGCTGCTGTATGGCTCTGTGCTTATGTGTAAGTGGGAGTGCAGGGCCTGGAGGCCCACTCCCACAAACACATATCATTATGCAGAAATGGGCAGCTTGGTGGGAGTGTGGGGCCAGAAGGGCCCGCGCTCCCACATCACATACCATTTACTGTTTATATTACACTTTGTCAAAAAGAAGGGAAATTCATTGGAAAAAAACTCCATTAATGCATCAGTTAGGGTTGTTTCCACAGCGACAAAAGTGTGGAAATGTGATGTTAGGGTTACCACCACACCACCCCACCCCCACGCCCCATCCTCAAACCCCCTAACTCCATTCCCCCACCCCACACACACACGCGGAAGACACATGCAAGATAGTAAGACACTATACCAGTCAGTCACATCTGTAAGTACAATAATCACGACACTGTACTGCTTTCACATACCACAATGTAATGAAAAACACATACAGTATGATCGACTCTATACTGCCAGCACAGTATGATGACACTTTATTGCTGGCATATCTTTTTCATACAGTGAAACTTAGTCTGCACAGACTTTCTAAATATTGATTTTTATGTGTCATAATTCAATGATTGGCTCATTGCAGGTATCACTGCTACCACATAGGCATGTTGTAGCAGGACAGACACAGCTGGCACATACATAGTACTTTTCACAAACTGCTCAGGTATGAAACTAGCACCATCACATGTTGTAATACTGCTGCGTTTCCTGGAAATACTCATTAGCACTATGTTATGGTTAGCTTTGGATGTTACAACTGTTGCTGTCACATGCTGCTTGTAAAGTATACTACAAAACATTACTTTTATTATTATTACCATTTCTTATTAGGACTGACTCACTCTATCAGAAAAAACATATGCAAATATTCATTGCCTGTTGCTAGGGTTATCCAAACTCTTCTTTCCAATACAGCTATCTATAGATAACATACTGTGTGTTTCATCATTTCTTAACAATTGAAATACAGGCATCTGCTAGAATCTTGTTTTTGATGTTTGTAACAAATAAATGCTTACTGTGGGCCATCTCCCATGGTTGCCCAGCATGCATGTGTACCCACAAGGCACTTTGATGGCAGCAGAACTCGTACAGTTGCCAGACCATGATGATAGATGTGTCTTGTACTGCTTGCATATGTGTGTGTGTGTGCAGGGGGGGAGGTGGGGGTAATGCGGAGTTAGGAGTTTGAGGATGGGGAATGGGGGTGGGGTGGTAACCTTAACATCACATTTCCACACTTTTGTGGCTGTGGAAACAACCCTAACTGATGCATTAACTGATTTTTTTGCAATGAATATATATATATGTATATATAAAACAAACAAAAAAAAAGAATCCTAAAACTACATCATGGCAAAATGTTTGTTTACTACAATCACCACAGAGCTTTGTTTTACTTTTTTTGTCAAAAACGAGCACTTCTGTAGTGTCGCACATCTAACAGTGGCTGTCACAACTCACAGGCATAGCACATTGAGTACGCTACATAGTGAGTTAATGCTCAGACAAGACAAACGGTTGAAAAAGGAAAAGAGTTTTTACCTAAAATTAAATTAAATATTCATTTCATTCACAACTTCACTGTTTATGAGCAATCTATGACAGAGGACAACTGACAACTGCTGACAGCCAAAAAGCAGTTACGAGAGAGTGCAAAGCTGCCACTTCAGCAATCATTCCAGTCAGCTCACGCTGTCCCCCAACACTGTAACCTAATTCAGAATAGGGACAGAAACGCAATCTCCAGGCATGGACTTTTCACTATTAATTAAACAATATAGGCAGGAAAATATGCTCAAGAAACAAGAAACACATACATATTGGTTAAAAAAAGTATAGTTTGTTACTAATCTGCATCCAAAAACCACCAATGCAGAAATCTCAATTACATATTTACCATTGATCTTTAAGACAAAATAAAAAAAGCAGGACTGTACAGGAAAAGGTTAGGGGCCCCAGACAAAACATTTGGGGCCCAAGACCTGGAGACCCAGTCCTAACAACGCCCCTGTCACTGATGCCATCCTTACTGGTATGGATCATGGCCATCTCACAGCCACCATCTTAGTCGATTTAGTGAACGCTTTCAACACTGTCTCCCACATTCTTCTCCTTGATAAACTCAAGACAGCGGATCTCTCAGACTCAGTAATTAATTTGTTCAGCTCCTATCTGGTAGATAGGTCTCACTCTGTGAGAACTGGAGATTCTTTGCCCCCCATCCATACTGGAGTACCCCAAGACTCTGTCCTTGGCCTGTTGCTTTTCTCCATATTCCTCAATGATCTTCCCTCAACCTGTTCCTCTGCTTCCATCCATATGTATGCAGATGACACGGTCCTGTTTGCACCTGGATCTTCTTCCTCAGAGTTATCATCCAGGCTTCAACTTGATTTTGACGTTGTCCAGAACTTTTTCCGCTTAAATCAATTAACACAAAATGCTAAAAAAACTGTCCCATGTGCTTTGGCACCAGACAGAGGCTTTCTAGGCTATCCTCCCTTCCCACCTTCCACACCCTTGATAGGGGTACAATTGCTGATGTACCCTCCCTTAAATACCTTGGTGTCTGGCTTGACAGGCACCTTAGCTTCTCTCAGCACATAGACGCTATTCATAAAAAAACTCCACCCCATGCTTGGTGCCCTTTATAGGAACAAAAGCGGTATCCCTTTACCTGCTCACCGGGAAATTATTTCAAAGATGATACTTCCCAGCTTTGATTATGGTGACATAGTTTACAGTGCTGCACCCAGGTCCACTTTGGCCAGACTGGATCCCCTCTTCCACTCCTTCTGCCAGTTTGCCTTGTCCTGTCCTTCCTGTACTCACCACTGTTCTCTGTACTCTGATCTCTCCCTTCCCTCCTTGGTAGATCGCAGCCTAACCCACTGTGCCTCCTTCATCTCTGACTTCTGGCTGTCCTCCCTTCCCCCTTATCTCAGTTCTTTTCTTTCCCCTATGCCTCTTTCCTCTTACTCTCTCTGTAACTCAAGCTATCGCTCCCTAATGCTCCCTCCTTGTAAATCCCTTGTGGGACAGAATGCCTTCTCTTACCGCTTTCCTAAAATCTGGAAATCTCTTCCCCTTACAATTCGCTCTGCCTCCTCCAAACACTTTCTTTTCTTGTTACTCCAAGCCCATACATCTCCCACCTGCAATTGCCCTTAGTCTAATGTCTTGCCCCCTTTTCTCTTTCCCCATCCGCTGCCAGTCCCAAAGCTACTGTACTGCTACCTGTACTACTAAATGTTGCAACCTCTGCACTCCTTCTCTTCCCTTTTTTCCCTCCTTTTCTCTCCCCTCCTTCGACTACCTTTCTCCCTTCAACCCTTTTCCTCCCTATCTCCCCCTCTCCCTTCACTACTACCTCCAATCTATTCACACTCTCTTTCATCCTCTCCCTCCTCCCTGCTCCCTACCCCTCCTTTTTCCCTCCTTTCCTATTTTACTTGTTTAGCAATTTGCCATTTACACTATGTTACTGTATATACTGTACACAGCTGTGCCTTTTGCTTATCAGATTACTGCACTTTGCTTATACTATGTATTTATTCCCACCCCCGTTCCCCCAGACACATCTGGAAATGAGCTTTATGGCTTAGTAAGTATTTCCTGGTAAAATCTCTTTCAATAAATAAATAATGTTTATTTTTTCATTCCAAGTAGCTATCCAAAGACTGTACTGAGCAAGCTCAGGACTGAAATTTTGAAATGTAATAATTTTGGAATGGATTAATTTTTTCCCCTAAACCAGTAGGCACATCTGTTGGCCAAGCCCTTTCTACCCTGAAAATTTCAGACCAAAATTCCAAACCGTCTGGTTGCAAGCCAATGACAACCCCCCCCCCCCCGCAAAAACAGTGATTTTTTAATGTTTTTTGCTATCCACATCTTAATCAGCACATCCAACTAGAACAAAATTTGGCATGTCAAGAGATCTCCCAACGAGATCACACATGCACAATTTCATGCAAATTCATTGAGTGGTTATGAAGATATCAAAGTGCAAAATTTGAGGTTTAACAAAGAAGCCTCTGCACAATCCTAAATATAGTGGCATGACCACACCACTATATTATATATTTTTTTTTCTTTGCAAAAAAACTGTGTTAATGCAACATTTATGGTTCAGACTACAGCTACTAAAGTAGGGAAATATGACTTTATGGTTTCCAACCGTCACCACCCCCCCAACCCTGAAGCCAATCAGGGGTACAGTCTTCCTTGTGGTTGTCAGCTCTAAAGCTTGCCCTATTAGGTGTGCATATTTTTGGATTGTATAAAATGGATTGAGCTTTAGGGTTGACAACCCCAAGGAATACTGCACCCCTGATTTGCTTCAGGGATGGGGTTTTAGGGTTGAAAACCCTAAAGCCACATATCCCTACTTTTGCAGTTGTAGCCTGAGCCCTAAATGTTGCATTAACACAGTTTGTTTTTTTTGCAAAGAATTTCCTTACTTTTTGAGATAGTATAATTGTCCTTATTTGTCTGCAGGGGCCCTGTGCTCCCATCCATCCTTTGGTGCATAAATTAAAACAGGAATGAAATTGTCAGCATAGCATTTTTATTACCCCACCTCAAGAACCCAGTAATGAAAATTTTGACATCCCCACCAAAACGTGATTCCCCGACACCGCAACGTCATTGCACACCAACGTCATTGCACACCACAGGTGTGAAAACACAGTTTGGCCAGGGTTTGATAAACGACAGCTTTCACATTCATAAGGTGGTGTAAAAAGATGGTTATGTTGAAAATTTGGTGTCAAAATATTTAACATTGCCAAAGTTACGAGCGAGTGTAGCAAAATTTCAACGTATGCACATAACTTTATTTTTACACCAAATTTTCAACACAGCCTTCTTATGATCCCACATCATGAACAAGGGTGGTGAAAATTTTTAAATCCCACCCAAAAGGTGATTTTGCCAAGCAAACACGAAATTACCTTTTGGGCAGATTTTCATAATTCCATTGACAGTGTTCGTGTGGTGAGGTCTCAAAAAGGCCATGTAAAAGATTCGTTGTCAAAATATGCAAAAAATGGCAAAGTTATGCACCAAAGTTGAAAATTCCATTAAAATACATTGAACCACACTTACCTTACTTTCTCATATAGCAGTCAGCATTTCCAGCAGCAATACGTGTCTTTGATCAGAGAGTGGAACTTCACCCTGGGACCTGTTCAGGTGAGTCAGGATCTGTGGGAGGTGTGGGGTGCTGAGTGGGAGGTCGGGGGGTTGGATCGGGAAGGGATCATTTTCTTTCTTTATAGGTTTTTTAAAAAAAAAGACAGCAAGGGACCGTTTTCTTTATTTCAGAGAGTAGGGCAATTGGAGGGTAGAGGCTTCTATTAGACACCAGGGAAAAGACAAAACTTAAGAAAGATGGTGATCGGCAGGGTGGGAGTGCCACTAGACACCAGGGAAACAGTAAACATATGAGAATGGTCATCAGAGGGTGCGGAGTGCCACTAGACACCAGAGAACTGATAAAAATGATGGCAACAGTGACCTGAGGGGTGGGGGTGCCACTACACACCAGGGAAAGATTATTGAGTACGGGGACGGCAATCAGAGGGGCGGGGGTGCCACTAGACACCAGGAAAACACTGTAAGATACAGGAAGGGCAATCAGAGGGTGGGGAGCACAACAAGACACCAGGGAAGAAGAGGGAGTTATGGCTCGGGATTCTTTTCCATATGGCCAAATTCTTTCTTCTTTTGACCATACGGAAAAAGAAGAAGCGAGTCACGAAAAAGGATAAAAAAAACACACACATTTGAAGGGGTCATTGTTATGCAAACTAAATGCAGAATCCACCTAACAGAGTCCCAATGAGCAACATACATGTGCCGGTGTCTCTGTACAATGTCATTTTTGTGGGATTTAAAATTTTATTTTTGGGCAAAAACTGTAAACAACATGGTGGCATACAAAAAATGATTTTTTCACACAAAAGAGGATTAACCAATATGAAGAAAGATCCTTTTTCATATGACCCAATTCTTGTTTTGATCTCTGCAGCTAACCCGAAAGTGCCTACTGAGCATGCGCAGAACCAACATTTTAAAAATCAGTAACTTTGGAACGGATTAATATTTTTTCACCAAACTAGCAAAAGTCACATCTGGGTGCCAAGCTCTTTCTGCCCTGAAAATTTCAGAACAAATTTCCAAATCATCTGGGTGCTAAAGGTGGACAAAGAAAACAGCAAAAAAAACATGAAAAATCACTTTTTTACATTATCCGGATCTTGGAATCTGCACATACGATCGGAATGAATGTTGGCATGTCAAGAGCTGTACCCCCACAGGACCACACATGCAAACTTTTGTGCAATTCCATTGAATGGGGGAAGATATTAAGGTGCAAAATTTGGGGTTTAACATTAAACACCCATCTTACCCTAAAAATAGTAGCACGATAGATAGGAAGTCATCATTAACAAGGCTGCAATTCTATTGAGGGATTCTGGTGACATCATAAACTACAAGAGCAGAGGCTGTGTGGTTTATGATGTCAACAGCATCCCGAGATGGAATGACATGCCTAGTTACTTACTGATGGTTGCCTATCTGTTATTTTCTGTAATATATGGAACTGTCTGAACATTCCATCTCAGTTCACTACATTCCAAATTCGCAATAAGATTTTCACTGCTTTTGATCAAATAAAATGCATGGATCTATCATTGGCTTGTCCGCACACAGTAGGGCTATAGTTTGCAGTGCCAGTGATTGGGTTTGGGAATAGGTCTGGGCCATCGAGGGTTGGCTGGGGGGGAAGACGAGAACTGAGCATTCCAGAGGATGGTCTCCTCCTCTTCTGGGGAGGGAGGGCAGTTGGCTCTGCTGTGATGCTGCCACCTGGTGACCACAGGTGACAGTGCAGTTGGAAGCAGACAGTGGGAGGCAGAATGCAAGCTGGTACTACACTACACACTCTTGGAAGCACATGTTTGTGCACTTTTGCCACCAGTGTTCTTAGAGGCGGGACCAGAACACACAAAATATCCCTGTCATGCAGGATGGCACCAGCCCCCTGCAGGCCCCACACTGGTGTCCCAGAAACCACCTCTCATCAGATGCAGACTGTGGGAGTTGGGAAGCACTTCCACCCCTGCCATGAATGGTACACCATAAAGAATTGGGAGAAGAGTAAATATGGGAGATTTGGTTGACCGAGATGGGAGGTCTTCAGAAGAGGGCATGGCCAGAGACAAAGCTGCTAGAAAGTGGCCGACCAGCCCAGTGGCACAGAGGGCTGAGGTACTAGATACCTTACTTCGCGCTACGCCGGCAACCTGTGTTCAGGAGAGAGTGTGGGCTGCCAGAGTCGGCGGGGGGGGAGGGTGCAGAGCTGGATTGAGCTGCCAAGAAGCAGCACTCCTCTCCAGGGAGGGACACGGACATCTCTCAGCTCTTGGCTGTCTTGTGGTGGAGGCTAGGGGCCAGTGCAGGCTGGTATCACATTGCAACAGTGACAGAAATACAGTGAAGACCATCGCAGCGACATTTTTGGCAGTTTGCTGTGATGGTCTGCTGGGTTCCCGACACTGCTGCCTCCAGGGTGTTCACCCCCTCCCCAAACTAACTCTGACTCGGAGTTGGTTAATTTAAGTGTGGGAGGTGTGGGGGCAGAGCCCTCCACATGGGGGGGCTGGCGGATTAAGCCCCCCAATGAAAACATTAGTTCCCCCAGCGACAGCACAACACCAACTGGCAGTGTTGTGACGTCACTGTGCTGACGGTCGGCAAATTCCATGTTGCCATGGCATGGTGGAACCGTGCAGGCTGAGGGAGCCAGGTTCTAGACTGGGTGAGAGGAAGATGCCTTTACTGGGGCAGTAGGGCACATGCAAACCTCCATGCGCATGAATGTCTGCGTCCTGGGCCCTGGGCATAGGAAGGGAGCAAATCAGGAAAATGTCTCCCTGGATAGGTTGACAGCCAAGCCCTCAAAGGCTCCTACCAGTGGCCGGGCACCCGCCGCAAGAACAAGGTGGTGGAAGATAAGTCCCAGGTCACTGGGGTCCGGAGAGGGGGTGACCAGAAATGGGAGTCCAGGGGAGAGAGAGGTGCACAAATAAATAATGAAAGAAGACAAAAAAAAGTGTCCGACAATAAAAAATAAATGCATGGAACTACTTCACTTGACCTGAAGAGAACTCATGAAACAGCTGATCACAGGAGCAAACTTTAAACACTTAGGTCAGGATATTCAAAGATCCTAAAATGGGCCAGCTAAATGTTTGCTCCTGGAGCAAACTAGTGCCTGGAGTAAACCACAGGTATATTGGCACATGCTGAAGCACACCGTGAGCACTAGTGCTATGTTTCAATATACCAGCCAGGCACTATCCTGACTGTGCCAGTAAACCCCATCCCTGTACTGGCTATAAGAGGTATGTGGCCAATAGGTTGCTATAGGACTTGCAGGAGCAAGCTGGCTGTTAGAGCTTGCAAAACGCAATTGTTCCTTTAGAGCAATCTGAAATATTCGTATCTTTATATGCAAATAACCCCATTGCACTAGCAAGACACTATGGGGTCATTTGCATTTGAACGGGAGAAAGGGTTATTAATAATAGGAGCAGCAGCAGAGCCCAGTTGTAGTGAGGGGCAGAGTCTAATGAAATGCAGTAATGTTCAGTGTTGACCAGCAAGTACAGAAGCTGTGATTAAAGGTTTTGAACATGTCAAAGGAAATAAAGTAAGGATTGTGATCACTGTCAAGGGCAGTTCTTACATGCTGTGTAACAACAGTGCAGCAATAAAACTATATCCTACTTGATCCCAGCTCTCAGAGTGGACAGTTGTTTGTGTGTGGTCTCCTGTTTGTGGTACCTCTGGTATGTGTTTAGTTGCCCTAATCCCCATTCCCCCTAACCCATACTGGCATGGTAAAGGAGAGAGGTTCAGTGTTTCATGGTGTAAGGCAGGTGTCCTTCTGTTGGAAAGTGTCACCAAATACCCTGAGATACAGGGGGGTCCCTAGGCTTTACACTACAATATGGGTGGGCAATTGTGGGGCTGGGAGACCACTGGACCACCATATAATTAAGTACTATACTATGGGTGGGTGATCAGGAGGGGGGTGTTTGAGGAGATGGAAGGGTGCAGGCTGTAAGTCCTTGTTTGGAGAGCGGGTAATTAGTGGGGTACTAATGGCTAGTTACTGCATCTCCAAACCTACCAATATGCCAGTGTGCCTCTGTGCAAGGTGCAATCAGCTGCTTTGCACAGGCACACTGGCAATGGTAGGGCCTCTCACAGATGGGTTAACGACTTGCTAACCATGCCATACAATAAGGCCTTTTCTACCACTACCCCACTTTGCAAGTGCTAAGTAGTGTTAGTACATCACTAACCCATTGAGCAGCCATTAATTGACTTTGCATATCCTGATCTTAGGCTTCTCAGAAACTGCACTGGTAGAAAATGGTTAATTCTTGGTTACAATCTCATAATACCTGAAGAAGAGACCTCTTGGGCCCCCACAATTTGTGTACTATACTATCTTTGTACAACACATATGTTGGTTCAATAAAAGGTGTCAAACTATCCAGCAACTCCTTACAATCTCACAGCAACTCTTCTTATGAAAGTATATCTGGAAAACTCAAACCATACAGGAAGGCATCAAGAAATAAGCATGGGTAACATTTAACAATGTAGCCATCTCCAAGCATGTCTCCCAGGGCCAGACATGCACTGTTTCTTCAGTACTCCCAACCCACAGCTGATGAGCTTAATCAGGTCACTGTCACAAAGTGAATTACTTTCTAATGCTTGCCACAGACAGCCTGTAGGCCCTTCACTCATAAATTACATTTGACAAAAGCATAGTCAGCAACAGCCGAGTTAGTGGGACTCTGGCCAAGCTGCCATTTATAAAATAACACACAGCAGGAAATGCCCCCACTGTCATTGCTGATTATAAAAGGCAACATAGACACAGACTGAGTTGGGCTTGTTTTAATTAGTCATTTTTGATGCACACGATTAGCTACGTCCACATTTTTGACAGAGGGTGAGAATATATTTCCTAAACTAAATTCTCCAGAAAATGACTAGTCATCTAATATCTGTTTGTATTAAAACTTTTCCAACAGCTTGCAAAAATAATAGTATTCTAAAAAAAGAACATATCTGCAATGCTTGTGGATTTCACCAACTAAAATTAAAGCATTTGGGGATGTTCATATGCGAGATAAGGAGAGAGAGGTGGTGGTGGTAGTTGGGGGGAATGTGCTTTTGCTGTTCATACTCCTAAAGGGTATTGATAACACTGGCCCCCCAGCCCTGGGGCTATAATTTAGAAGTATAATTAGCATTTAGACACAGTGTTTATTCATTACATAGTTCAGGGTTTAGAGGAAAAAACTTAGACAGGCTAGAAGGGAAGAAATGAATCAGTAATCAGGAATCAAGAGTAGTCTTCTGAGGGACAGTTAGAAACAGCAGCTCATGGCAGAAGCAGAAAGAATTTTCTAAGGGGAAAAAATACATACCTAAAAGTGAAGAAGAGGGTAGCACCTTTCAGAAAAAAAGATATGCAAGAACAAGGGGGCACAGTTTGAAGATCTAGGGGGGATGGCTCAGGGGCAACGTGAGGAAGTATTTTTTCACAGAGAGGGTGGTGAACATATGGAATGGCCTTCCTGAGGAGGTTGTGGGTCAAAAACAGTGGAGGAACTCAAGAATGCATGGGACAGACATAAGGCAATTATTGTGGGGGGTGGGAGGAAGTAGGCTGTTGGTTAACTAGGATCTGCAGCATATCGAGTAGGTAGGGAAATGGGCAGACTAGGTGGGCCAAGCGGTCCTTATCTGCAGTCAAAGTCTATGTTTCTATGTTTCTAAGTGGTGGGGTCTTTAACCCAGGAGAAAGGTCCTGCTGAGGTGCAAATTCAGAGAGACAGAAAACGACAGAGAAACATAGAAGCATAGAAACATAGAAATCTGTTGGCAAAAGAGGACCCCTTGGCCCATCCAGTCTGCCCTTATCCCATCCCCATATTTAGCTGTAGACCCAACTCATTGCACCCCTTCCCAGCCCTCCTCCCCTGATGAAGACTTCAGTCACCTCTCTTTTTCCAGGTTCATCCCCCTCCCTCCTCTGGTTATTCCCCTGTATTTCTCCCATGACCACTTGAATTCCCCTACAATTCTGGTCCCCACCACCCCTTCCAGTAGTCTATTCCAGGGGGCCACCACCTTCTCCGTGGAGTACTGCCCCCTCCTATTACCCTTGAACTTTTCCTCTTCCAACATGTAACCCCCCTGCAAATGGGGGTTCCCAAAAGACTTCCAGGAGCTTGTTTGAATGCTCCAAGCCTGAATGGTGTTTGGCATTTAAGCCATTTATCAGTGAGTGTTTTTAGAGCCTCTGGTACTGTCTCTTTAAGAGCTGTCTGCTTGCAGACATAATTAGTTTGTATGGGGGGACTGTGTGCTTCTCTGAGTACCACTCGAGCTGCTGCCAATTCACTTAATTTTTGCAGTCACTAGGAGTGCAAAGGGAACCTATCTGAAAGATGTAACTGTTTACCAGAAATTATTTAGAGTAATAATGAAATTACAGTTTGTCTAACCTGCTTTTTGCAGTCAGAACTGTGTCTGCTAGTTCCCCATTCTAGTTTTGAACTGCTGAACTGGACCAATCAGTGTGAAGCTAGCTCTAAAATGGTGCCTTGACGAATCAGAACTTGACTCATAATCTGAGCCAGCCACAAGAGGATTGTATGGGCAGTGACTCTGGGAGATGTAGTTTAGACTTCAGTGCTTTTTGGACCAACAGCAGCAGTCTATTGTGAGTGACAGCCAATCCAGTCAAGAACTGGGAGGAACTCAAAGGAAGTGCCCGTTTTTGTCGGTTGGAGTTCAGTTGAGCTTTGGCAGAAGAAGGAAGGAGCCCTGTACTTTTTCAGTGTGCAGTTTTAGTCAAAAACGGTGTAAGGCCCAGAGTTCCGGGTCTGCAGCTTGTTAGGACTGAATCCGTCCTGTGAAAAGAATCAAAGGATCTCTGAAGAGGAAACCAGGCTCACCCTGTAGAAGACTGGAGGAATTGCTGAAAATTACACTGGTCTGTCAGGAACTGAATCTGCTGTGTGTTCTCCTGGGTATTGTGCAGTAATTACTATCGGGATACAGATGCAGCCTGCCTGGTATAGTGCTTTCTTTATGGATGTGTGAAGAGGTTTGTGTACCTCAGGTGAGCCCTTGACATTGAAGGACCCTATCTTATTTGGAGGTCGGAGTACTAATTCAGGGTCGCTTCCCTGTTGAATTGCCACATTAAATCCAAATGGAATTACTGTATGCTGACTGTTTAATTCTCCTTTTCTTAGTGAAAGGGCCCCTACCAGCTGCCACGGCTTGGACTTTCCAGCTACTAGGGCTTGGGGAACCAGGACAGTAACTGATAGGGATAGGCCTGTGCACAGAGCCATAGGTAGATTATTAGAGTGATAAGCCAATTAACCTGATTTCCCCGTCCTTGTTATATCCCCCAAATAAATCAGAGCTGCTTGTTTCAGCAAAGTTATACTGCCTGGAGGTATTTGTCTCATGTTAAAGCACTGTACTGTGATTGTTGCACTGTATCTCATTTCACAGGAGGTCCCAGTGCCGGAACCAGACCTGGGGTAAGTGTATACTGTGAAGGTAATTTGATATATTGTGTGGGCCACTAGTGGAAGAAGGGGTTGCAGTGTCCCAGAGGGCTGTAACCAAGTTAGTTTAACTATTGCAACCCTGACCTCTGGGTGAGGCACCAGCATTGGATCCAGGCCCCTCAACCTGTTAGTGGCAAATCAGGCAGGGGTAGCCCCTGGGATAGCGCCATCTAGGGGTTACAAACATCAAACTGTGTTCCCTAGTTTTTGGACTTACTTTCCTCTGAAATAAGCTCCTTTCCCTCACCTTGCTAAGCCCCTTCAAGTATTTAAACGTCTCAGTCATGTCCCCTCTCTCCCTCCTAATTTCCAGTGGACACAGATCAAGCTCCTGCATGCTCTCCTCATAGGGTTTCCGATGCATGCCATGCACCATTTTGGTCACCCTCTTCTGGACTCTCTCCACCCTATCTATCTGCTTACACTGGTAAGTGTCTCCTCATATGTTTTGCCTTGCTGTCCCTGGATCTTTTTGGTTGTGCTTCTCTGGACAATTTCCAGTAGGTTGATGTCTTTCTTTAGGTAAGGACACCAATACTGCACCTTGTACTCCAGGCCAAACTAGGGATCTGTAAATGGCAGAATAACCTCCACTTTCCTGCTGGTTATACCGCTGGCTATGCATTCAAGCATCCAATTCTCTTTGGCTGCTTCCTTCTTGCAGTGTGTTGACTACTTCAGGTCACTTGTGATGATCACTCCCAAGTACTTCTCCTCCTCCTCTTACCCAGTAACCTGCACACTAACCAGCCAAAACTTGATCTGTGGGTTCTTCACCCAAAGTGCATTACTTTACACTTTTTGGCATTGAATCACAGTTACCAAAAACCTGACCATTTCTCTGGCTTAGCCAGGTCCTCACTGATGTCCTGTCTCCCCTCCTCTGTGTCTACTCTCCCACAGAACTTAGTGTCAATCACAAACCAGCATATTTTACACTTCATTCCATCTGAAATATCACTGATGAAGATGTTAAACAACACTGGACCAAGCACCGAGCCCTGTGGGATCCCACTAATG
This sequence comes from Neoceratodus forsteri, assembly GCA_016271365.2. Taxonomy (NCBI): domain Eukaryota; kingdom Metazoa; phylum Chordata; order Ceratodontiformes; family Ceratodontidae; genus Neoceratodus; species Neoceratodus forsteri. Next base: position 1,360,452,273 of record CM057455.1, on the reverse strand, counting down.
ACTGTTCTAGCTTCTGAGAACTCCACCCGGACCACCACCCTCTGACCTCTGTCCTGCAGCCAGCTTCTAACCCACATAACTAGTCCAGCTTCATGATTAATCTCCTGTGGGGGACTAAGTCAAAGCCCTTACTGAAATCCAGAAACAGGATGTCCACTGCTTGACCCCTGTCCACTGTCCTGGTTACCCAGTCAAAGAAATCAATCAGGTTAGTCTGGCAGAACTTCCCTGATACATACCCATGCTGCCTCTCATCCTGGAGCCAATTTTCTTCCAGAAAGCTCACCAGTCTTTGATTCAGTATGGTTTCCATGAGTTTCCCCACTATCGCGGTCAGACTGAGAGGTCTGTAGTTACCAGGGTTGTCCCTCCACCTGCTTTTGTGAAGTGGCACTACATGTGTTGTCCTCCGGTCCAGGGATACTTTCCCCGACTTCAGTGAGACATTAAACAGGTCCACCAGGGGACCCGTCAGCTCACCTGCCAACTCCCTCAACACCTTCGGATGAACGACATCTGGTCTCTGGAGTTTGTCTACTTTCAAGACCTTTAAGCCTTTTCTCACCCTGTCAACTTCAAACTCCCCATCTGTGTCACCATCCACCCCATTGCCCCCATGAAGTACTGGACCATCCTTCTCCTTAGTAAAGCCTGAACAGAAGTATTTGTTAAGTACTTCTGCTTTCTTTTCATTTCCCTCCATCCACTCCCTCACTTCTCAACCTGACTATGTCCTTAATATCCCCCTATTAGAAGAACGCCTTCTCCACTGTTTTCATCCCCTGTGCCACCTGCAGCTCTCTGTTGCCTTGGCCAGCTGGACTGCTCCACCCACCTCTCTTGCCTTGGTACAGTACTCCTCTCTGTCCTCCTCTTTCTAGTGCATTTGTACTTCCTGAAGATTGACGTCTTACCCGTTACTGCCTGGGCTACCTCCCAATCATACCAATTGGGCTTTTTGGTTTTAGATTTTTAGCTCTTAAGTTTGGCACACTTGTTAGTGGCTGCCAATAGCCCATCTTTCCTTGATTATGACCCAGTTTTAGTCTACCTCTATCTCTATCTCTATCTCCTTCCAGATCACAGCAAGGCAAGGTGCCCTCCCAAAATCTCTTCATGCTACTGTAGTCTGCCCTCCTGAGATCTAGAACCCTTGAGTAACCCCACTACCAATTTGGGGGCTTACCTGTAGCCTGTAACTCCCATTTTGCTCTCCTACTTAGCGCCTCCAGAAATGCTTGCTATTTTATTCTGGTCCCCCGCTTCTGGCCCGAGTCCTGGTGTCCCAGCTCAGCTCCATGTGTCTATCCAACCCTGCAGGGCTCAAGCCTCCAGCCACACCTACCCACTGCTTGTGCGGCACCCCCAGTGCCTCGGAGATCATGCCTGCGCAAGGCGAAGCCTTTGATCTCCTGACCACTTGCCTTGCAGTCGTGCAGGAGAGTGTTTCGGTAGTCCCAATGTCCCCATGTAGTAAGTGGGACCCGGTTACCACAAGGAGGGCCCCGAGCACCCACTTTATAAAATATTTAAAGGAATCTATGAGGTGGCCACGATTGGGGCTCATGAATATTAATGAGCCCAGAGCCCCGATCTTAATGAATATTCATGAGGGTTGTCTGCACTCAGGGAAGTTGTGTTTTTGGCTGAAACTGACGAAAGGTGGCAAAAGAACTGAAAAGTAAATAAATGTAACTACTGTGTGGTCTTGGGGACAATGTTGAAAGGGGTCAAAGTGTTTTAAATAAATAAATGCTTTAATCCTGGCTGCACCAGTAACATGGGAACTCAGATAAAACAGCCTGCCTGCTGCAAATGGTGGTTCTAAATTATTGGCAGCAGCGGTAGGCAAATGAACTGAGAAATGTACTTGTTCTAGGCAGCGACAGCATAGAAACATAAAAGTTGACAGCAGAAGGAGACTGCTATGCCCATCTAGTCTGCCCATCCGTTTTAGACCTGTTTTGACACTCTAGTTGCCCTTTGTAGTCAGGGCTCCCTTGTGTCTATCCCATGCATGCTTGAATCCCCCCACAGTGTTGACCCCCACAACCTCTTGGGGTAGGCTGTTCCAGGCGTCCACCACTCTTTCTGTGAAGAATAACTTCCTGGTGTTGGTAGAGAATCTCCCTCCCTGCAGCCTGAGGTCATGTGCCCTGGTCCTGGAGTCCTTCTTGAAGTGAAACAGTTTTTGTACCTGTACCTTGTTAATGCCTTTTTTGTACTTGAATATTTCCATCATGTCCCCTCTCTCTCTGTTCTCTGCTCCAGGGAGTACATATTCAGTTCCCAAGCCTTTCCTCGTAGGACATGTACTGCAGACCCTGAATCATTTCTGTCGCCTTTCTCTGTACTGTTTCTACCTGGTCAATATCCTTCTTGAGGTGAGGCCTCCAGAACTGGACTCTGTATTCCAGGTGAGGCCTGACCCGTGATCTATACAGTGTTAGTACCACCTCTCTCTCCTCCTGCTTGTGATTTCCCTCCCAGTGCAGCCCAGCATTCTGTTGGCCTTCAATATTGCCTTCTCACACTGCTTACTAACCTTCAAGTCGTCTGAGATTATGATTCCCAGATCTCGTTCCTGGTTTGAGGCTGCCAGTCTTTTACCTCCTAGGTAATACTCCTTTCTTGGATTTTTCTTTCCTATGTGCATGACCTGGCACTTTTTGGCGCCAAAATAGTAAACCAGCTGTGCACTGAGTGAGTTCATGTAAGAACACACCAAGGGCTATTAGACTGTGGGGCATTTGGGTGATTCAAATAATTATTCTGACTGCACCAGGACTTTATTTTGGACTATATTCATTCTGCTTCAGGGACTGTGTGTTTAAGCAGCCATTACAAAGCAGCCACAGCCAATCAGAAAGCTAGAATTTCAAAGCCAGGACTTGTGAGGCATCAGCAAATGCTCATGGGAAACTACCAAGTGCTCATGGGGAACTGCAGGGACCTAATTTCAGGTGCCAAAATAGTAAACCAACTGTGCATCAAGTGAGGTGAAGAAGAATCAGCATTTATATAGTGCTTTTCATACACAGTATCCCAAAGTGCTTTACAAGCAATGCTAGACTGGTAGTGAAGTGACTGGATGTGTGGTGGCAGCCATATTGCACATCATCACCCACACACAGCCTGGATAATTGCATGAACCAGTTTATGGGAAGGGGAATGTTGGCCAGGACACCGGGAATGTTCCCTGCTCTTTGCGAAGAGTGCCCTGGGTTCTTTTACTTCCACCTGAACAACCACCAGGACAACACCAGGATGGGCAGAAGGGACTTCGATTTAACGTCTCATCTGAAGGACAGCACACCCCAGCAGTACAGCACCCCCCAATACTGCACTCAGATGCCAGCGATTTTTAGGTGCAAGTCCAATCCCAGTGTGGGACGAGAACCCACGACCTTCTGGTCCAGAGGTGAATGTGCTACCTACTAAGCCACACTGACACCTGTGGGCAGTATGGCACAGTGGGTTAAGGCTGTGAGCTGCAGATCTGGAGATCTGGGTTTGACTCCCACAGCCACCTAGGTCCATACTGTGTGATCCTGAGCAAGTCACTTAACTTCCTCGTGCTTCCAGGTCGCATTTGGAAACAAGCTTCGGCTTAGTGTGCTACTCCTGGTTAAACAATGTTCCCTTTCCTTAATTCATTTTATTGATTGACAGGCCCTCCAGCCAATCGGAGGCCAAGCATACAATAGCTTCAGCCAATCAGGAGTCTCAGGAGAGCCTCATAAAAGACTGTGTTTCTAGCTGTACAAGCAGTCTGAAAGAAATTCGAGTGGGAGCCCCCCCACAGGGGTTGGGGCTCAGGCCCCCAGCCATGCGGCTGGGCCTGGTATCCAGTGTAGCTCCTCCACCCAGGAGGGGGTTAATGACTTATTTGCAGTTAAGTTTAAGTAATTTAGTTTTAAGCAGAACCTGCTAGCCTGGGGGTTGTCAGAATGTCCTCCAGGAGCTAGCCCTCCCTTCCACATTGGGGAAAGACTTGGACCTGCAACTCGACAACATCAAGCCAGCTGTGAGATAGCTGATCCTGCCTCAGTTGTGAGAGAAGTGAAGACATCAGGAACCTTCATTGCAGAGATCCTACCTTGAGGAGTCTAAGTGAGTACTCTTGTACTCCCCGGTGTAAGAAATAAAGTGAATTGCTTATTGGGGCTGCCCATGCACTAGAGACTGTGCTGATTTATCTTGTTTGTTGGTCTGCACCCTGCATCTGCTGAGCCTAACCTTAGCCCAGCGCGGGTGGACCTGTCAAAGACTGTTGCTGATTTACATTGTTTATTCAGTCTGCACCTTGCATCTGCCGTGCCTGTACTGCCCAGAGCAGGTGGACCTAACTGCTCTAAGGGACTCAAGTGAGTACAAGTACAATGTATAAATGTGCTGATATGTGTTGTCTGCTACAGAGCCTACAGGACTGGAAAGGGAGCACTCAGAACCAGTCTCATCCTGACTTTGCCTGGGAGGACCAGCATTTTCTGTATTGTTGGGTCAAGGTGTCCAGTGGAGCTGCAAACTTCAGCCATGTGCCACAGATGGGACTGAGACCTCAAGTCTATTCGGATTTGTCTACTTTGACTTGGAAATGACTACTCTGACCAACTAAGTTGCTCATGTGGATACAAAGAAACAGGGTCCCCCTAGATTTGGGAACAAGCACCCACATATTTAAGTCCAAAGGACCAGTGCGGCCATCCTGGCCCCTGGGTGAAGGCACTACACCTTCTTTGAATGTACTGGATGTGTGTAGAATATAAATGTGCTGAATGTACCACAACATAAATGTGATGGATGTTCAGAAAGAGAAATTGATTTCCAAACCGATGTAACCGGCCGGTTACATCCTGACCTTGTTCAGCCTACAAAATGCAGGGCCCTCCCTGAACCTGTTCTTGGATTCCAATGACTGTAAATAGTTAACTGCCTAATGTTTTCAAGTTCAAGTAATAAATCTTTCTCAGATCAAGTTGGCCAACGTACAGCTGCAGCTTCCATCAGGCCTGCACCCTCAAGGGACTTTTGGTAACTAGGTACCCAGGTTTAAATATTGAGATTGCGGGGTTTCAATACAACTTTGGGAAACTGGTACCAGTGTGGGCAAGTGTAATATTGTGTTCCATCTGATTTCATGCAGTTTAGTTTAGATAGCCAGGGTTCTGGTCATCTAGGTTGGCTAAATGTGTGAATGCATTTCTGATTTGAAACCAGGTATTCACCCAGCTGGAGGGTTTTCACCTGCACTAAACCAAGAACTACTCTACTGTAAATATTTTAAATAATAATAGTACTGCATCACCTCTACTCCTCCTGTTTCCCCATTCCCAAGCCCTAATCCCCTGTAAATAAATATTATTGTTGTTGTTTGCAGATGATGGTGTCGTAAGCACATTATTAGAGAGAGTCATTAAATTGTAAAATGTCTGAAGTTGGGGAAATGTTTATTGGGTACTGTGCTGGGGTGGCTATTGGTTACAGTGGGTGGTACAGCATCCCAGGGGGTTGTACCAGGTGACAGCTAGCCCACTTAAAGCTAAACTCTGGGTGGAGGCACTGCACAATGCACTATCTTGGGTAAGAACCAGTTTAAAGTTAATTTTGGGAACCCAGATCCCTCAACCTTATTGTGGCCAGGCAAGGCGGGGTAGTAACTCTAGGTATAGCGCCACCTAGGGGTTACACTTGTTTTGGTCTAAATCTTCTCCTTGCCCATGACCAGGTGGAACCACACAGTGTGCTGATCACTTCCTGTAAGCGGTGCCTCCACTTTCACTTCTTGGACATGAGCACCATTACCAGGACCAGGTCCAGTATGGCCCTCTCCCTGTTGGACTCCAGGACACATTGTGTCAGGAGCCCACTGTGGAATGCATCCAGCAACACCTGAGTCCTGGTGCAGAAGGTAGTTGAGATCTTTCCAATATACCCCGGGCAGATTGAAGTCCCCCATAATCACTACCTCCTCCCTGTTGGCCATCTCCACAGTTTTGGACCACAGTCACTTGTCTGATTCCTCTTCCTGATTTGGTGGTTTGTACACCACCCTTATTCTAAACATTCTGCCTTTTGTAGATTGTACCTGTACCCACAACACCTATGTCCTTCCATCCGCCTCCTCTGCCTAGTACAGGTTATCTCTTCCCTCACATACAGAACAACTCCCACTCCTTTACAATCACCCCTGTCCCTCCTAAGTAGCTTATACCCAGGGACAGAGAAGTGTCAGTCATGATTCAGCATGGCCCATGTCTCTGTGATGGCTACTATGTCCACCTCTCCTTCAGCCATCAGCGATTGCAACTCAGACATTTTGTTCCCTAGGCTTCTTGCATTCAAAGACAGTACCTTCCACCATGACTTGTCTCCCTTTCCCCTGGTCTCCCTGCCCCCTCCTCCACTTTCTAGTCCCCCCCCCGCCTAGCCCCATCCCTTTGCCTATCATCTGGACCCCCTACCTTTGCCCTGATTTGGTGAGAGGTCATTCAGCCTCCTCCACCAGGTGATGAATGGTACTATGAAGGATACTTGTCAGTGTCAGCGGCTCAGTAGGTAGCACACTCGCCTCTGAGGCCAGGAGATCAGAGGGCTGTGGGTTCAGTTCCCACATCTGGCACTTGGGTTGATATCCCAGTACTGACACTGTAATGCAGCATGAGAGGAGTGCTGCACTTCTGAGGTGCCATCTTTCGGACGAGACGTTAAACCGAGGTCCCATCTGCCTGGATTGGTGGTAGTTCAGGTGGATGTTAAAGATCCCATGGCACTTATCGAAAAGAGTAGAGGCATGTCCCCGGTGTCCTGGCCAAATTCCCCTCATTCACTAAAAATACCACCAACAGCTTAATCTGGTTCAAAGGCAGTTGCCTTTCATCTGTATCCCCCTCCCCGGGTCGTGCCTGAAAATAGGCAGGATTTGTCTAGTGCACCTACCTGGTCAACAAAAACTAAATGAAATAAATAAATAAAAACCTGCTGGATTATTGCCTGGATCATTGTGTCATGAAGTTCTCTTTCAGGGCTCCCTCCAGTGGTCCACCCCTGTGGGAATGGTTTGATACCTCCCTTTAAAGGGGCTTCAGCTGGACGGACTCCAGGTGGTACTGGATATATTGGGTATGATGGCACATGTGAGATGGAATTGAAAGAAGCAGTGGTGGCCTATAATAGAGCTATCTCTGGGGCTCTCGACACCATCTCATCCTTTTGTGTATGTTCTCTACTTTCATGCCAAGATTCCCCGTAGTTTAATGGGGAGCTTCGGGTGCTGAAGGTCAAGGGGTGGAGGTTAGAGCATTGATGGAAGACAAACTGACTTTAAGAATACACCAGGGTAAATATCAAAAGGGCAATCATCCAGAAAAAGGCAGCTTTTTTGTCAGGAAGATCACTGCTGGGAGAAATCAATCAGCTCAGCTTTTCAGACTGTGTACATGTCACTTCATCTGGTCTGTCTGCAGCCTGTTATAGCATGTTCATCTGCTAAATGTGAAGTGTTTGCTCTATTTTTCTGAGACAGGGTGTCCTCTGCATAAGCTGGGATCTCACTGAGTGGGCTGTTACAACCCAGCAAAGTTAAGCTTGTCCATCATGGATGCACTCTTCTTTCCTGGGAAGAGTTTAGGCCAGTTATGATGGAAAAGGTCTGTGGGATGATCCCAGAGCTGCATCCCACTATCTGTGAACTAGACCCTGGTCCAACATGACTACTAGTTGGCTGTGTGGGACATTTGGGTCCAGTGTTTACAGGGATTATCCAGTGTTCCCTGTCAGAGGGGATCTTCCTGTCTGCATTGAACGATGCATTGGTTAGGCCCCTTTTGCAAAAAACACCTTTGGATCCACATGACCTTGTGAATTTTCAACCTAACCTGACCTTTTTGGTAAAGGTTATTGAGAAGATTGTGGTGCTACAGCTCAAGATGTACCTCATGGCCTTTGATATCTATGAACTCCTTTACTGTGGTTTTAGGTCTAGACACAGCACAGAGACCATGTTGGTTAGGGTGCAAAATGACCTTCTCAGGGTGAGGGACAGTGGAGAACAGTCATTTCTCATCCTTCTAGATATCTTTTCAGTTTTTGCCACTGTGGACCATGGGTCGTTGATGGATTGCCTGAAGCAGCAGCTTGGACTCACTGGCAAGGTCATCTACTGATTCGAGTCAGTATCCCGTCATATGGGTGAAGCAAATTGAGCAACTCAATTTGCACACCCGTAGGAGTAGCAATGGTGAGGTTATAGCGAGGGGGGTGGAATAGCAAGGGATGAGGGACAGAAAGGCAATGGCGAATGACAGGGGTTTGCATGGTGCTATGGGCTAAATGGAGGAGTACAGCCTGCTCCTGCTGATCTGGCCGCTTGGCGTGACGGGTGCAGACACTGCCTACAGTGCTGATGGTCTCTGGTTCAGGACTGCCTGCAGGTAGATTTTTTTGCACTGTTTCTGGTGTTGGGTTTTGTTTTTGATTTTCCATCCTCTGGTTCTGTTGCCAAGCCGCAGTATCCCCCCTGTTTACTGCAGCTCCCCTCCTGTGTAATCTCCTGTCCCCCAGTGTCCGTCCCCCCTGGAGTTGATTATTTTAATATGGGGAGTGTGGGTGGCATAGCCCCCCCGCATTAAATGTTAATTTTAATGTCCCCTTTTTGAATTGTCTTTCCGGTGCCGTATTGGTACTTGCTGAGGTGGGTTCCATGCCTATTTGGTATTTGGTGAAATGTACTCGACCTTTTGCAAGTCGCCGTAGAATTTTCCCCGTTGTGACATGCAGCCGTTCGAGTCCTACCTTATGGATAGGACACAGAGGGTGGTGAAAGGAAATGTTTCCTCCCACCCAATTCCCCTTACCTATGGGGTACCCCAGGGCTCAGTCCTATGACCCAGGTTGCATGCACTGTACATGCTGCCCCTGGGAGGGATCATTAGACAGTACAGTGTGGGTTTTTCACTGCTATACAGATGACTCCCAGCTGTATCTGTCTTTTGCACCTGGGATGCCAAGTATGATTAACATGCTAAATTTGCGTCTGGCAGAGATCCAGAACTAACATAGAAACATAGAAACATAGAAGTTGACGGCAGATAAGGACCGCAAGGCCCATCCAGTCTGCCCATTTCTTTTTCTACCTTATAAATGTGCCATCGGCCTTTGCTCTGTCAGTGACCTATCTATTCATAGTCATTTATATTGCTCCCTTATGCCTATCCCATGCCTGTTTGAAGCCCTGCACTGTATTCATAGCCACCACTTCTTGTGGTAAGCCATTCCATGCATCTACCACCCTTTCTGTGAAAAAGAATTTCCTCACATTCCCCCTTAATCGGCATCCCTCTAATCTCATGCTGTGTCCTCTTGTCCTGCTATTTTTCTTATATTTAAACATGTTAGACTCTTTCACCTTGTTAATGCCCTTAAGGTGTTTGAATGTCTCGATCATATCACCTCTCTCCCTCCTTTGCTCAAGGGTATACATATTGAGCTCCGTTAATCTGTCCTCATATGTCTTTTGATGCAGTCCCTGCACCATTTTGGTTGCCCTTCTCTGGACTGCCTCAATTTGGTTAATGTCCTTGTGAAGGTGTGGCCTCCAATACTGCACGCAGTACTCCAGATGGGGCCTAACCAATGTCTTGTACAGAGGGATTATTACCTCCCTCTACGACTTGTGATACCCCTACTACACCCCTAACACCCCTAGCCTTACCTACTGCTTTAGAGGTCTGCTTGATGATTTTAGGTCATCAGTGATGATGATGCCCAAGTCTCTTTCTTCCTTTGTGACTGCTAGCAACTCCTCCCAGCCTATAAGTGGCTTCAGGTTTCTCTTCCCTATGTGCATGATTTTGCACTTCTTTGCATTAAATCCCAGTTGCCACTCTTCTGACCATTCTGCTAGTTTATCCAGATCTCTTCTCATTCTGCCCACCTCATCTGGATCATCTACTCTGTTGCAGATCTTGGTGTCATCTGCAAACAGACAAGCCTTACCCTCTAGTCCATCTCTGAGGTCACTAATGAAGATGTTGAATAGGACTGGCCCCAGGACTGATCCCTGAGGTACCCACCTGTGATTTGCATCTCTTCTGACTGTATACCATTTACCACCACTCTCTGTTTTCTGCTAGTCAACCAGTTTGCCACCCAGTTGACCAACTCTGACCCACCGAGCCTACCTAGCTTATTTATCAATCTTCTATGTGGAACAGTGTCAAAAGCTTTGCTGAAGTCAAGGTAGGCGACATCAACTGCTCCCCTTGGTCCACCACTCTGGTTACCCAGTCAAAGAAATCTATGAGATTAGTTTGACAGGACCTTCCTTTGTAAACCCATGCTGTCTTGGATCCTGTGCCCTATGGATTCCAGGTGTTGCACTATCCTTTCCTTAAGTGCCTCCATAATCTTGCCCACTACTGAGGTAAGACTGACGGTCTGTAGTTCCCGCCTCCTCCCTGCTACCACTCTTGTGGAGTGGGATCACATGAGCCCTTCTCCAGTCTTCTGGGACCTCTCCTGTGCTCAGAGACTCACTAAACAATTCTGCTAATGGCTCTGCTAGTTCCTCCTTTAGCTCCTTAAGTACCCTGGGATGTATGCCATCAGGTCCCATTGCCTTATCCACCCTGAGCTTAGCAAGCTCTTGTAGGACCCTTTCTTTGTGAAGGGAGTAGTGCTCACCTCCCTCCCCTGTGTCCATGATGCTGAGCTGTGGGCCCTGCCTACCTTCTCTTCAGTAAATACTGAGCAAAAGTATCTATTTAGGATAGATGCCTTTACAGGGTCCTCCTCCTCACATGCTCCCTTTTCTCCATTAAGCTTAGCAATACCCCCTCTGGACTTTCTCCTTTCACTAATGTATCTATAGAAAGTCTTGTCACCTTCTTTTACTGTTCGTGCTAGTGTTTCCTCAGTTTGGGACTTTGCCTGCCTTACTGCCTTACCTGCTTCCCTTAGGGCAGATGGCATCTAGCTGGCTGAGACTTAACCCACATAAGACTGAGATACTAGTAATCGATTTGGGTTTTTTGGGGTTCAGGCCTGCCACCAAGGTGACAGGCTTCGGCTCAGGTCCTCTCAGCTGGAGGCCTCCACTAAGATGAAAAATCTGGGGATCATTCTGAACGAAGGCCTGAAACTAAATGCTTAAGTGTCTGCCATAGTTAGGAGTGGATTTTACCATCTGAGAAACAGCAACCGGATTAAATCCCTTATACCGCTTGGGGACCTCAATATACTGGTGCACACATTTGTGATGTCAAGGCTTAATTACTATAATGCTTTGTACCTTGGGTCAATGGTGGCACCCTGCAACACTTGCAGCTAGTGCAAAATGCTGCAGCCAGGTTACAGACAGGCCTCTCAAGGTCTTGCCATGTAACCCCAGTCCTACACGAACTGTACTGGCTGCCGATGAAGTGGCTTATCACTTTTAAGGTTGGTTTATTAATCTGTAAGTCCCTACACAGATTGTGCCTGGGCTAGCTCTCTGAGCTACTTTCTCCCACCAGTCCTCATCCTCTCCGCTCCACTGAGGAAGACCTTTTGATGGTACCTAGTGCAGGATTAAAAACTTCAGAGGACAGTGCATTTGCAATGGCCAGTCCCCTGCTATAGAATGCTTTGCCTAAGTTCCTGAGAGAGGCCCCCTCACTTGAAGTCTTTAAAAAAGGTCTTAAACCATTCCTCTTTAAAGAGGCCTTTGACAGTACCTGAAGGCTGTCTACTGTGATCCTGAATTTCCTCTCTGATGCTGTTAATCTACTTATTTATTGAACTGTAATTTATTAGTACTCTCATTTAAATTTATTTGAATGTGATTCTCACTCTGAGCTCTGAATGTTTTGTTATTGTGTAAGGTGCCCTGAGCCTCAGGAGAAGGGTGTTGTAGAAATAAATATACCACCACTACCACTACTACTACTACCACTGGCTCCTCCATGCCTGATCTGGCTGTTCTGCTCCAATCAGACTTTTCCAACATCCAGTGTTGGTTCTGGGCAAATCAACCATCCTTCAGAGCAAAGAAAACAGTTTCTGTGACCTTTGGCACCAATCATAGGTTGGCAAACTTTCACCTCTTTTCATACCCTTGATGGTGCATTGATTGAGGAGGTCTTCTCCTTTAAGTACATCAGGGTATGGTTTGGCTGCCACCTAGATTTTTCTTTGCATGTCGGTGCCATCCACCAGATGCTCCACACTAAACCTAGTGCTCTGTACAGAAACAAAACTTGTAACCCACTGCCTGCTCACAGAGAAAGCGTCTCAAAGGTGATCCTCCCGGTCTTTGATTATGGTGACATTGCACACAGTGCTGCCCCTAAATCCACACTGGCCAGACTGGACTCCCTTTTTCACTCCTTCTGCCTATTTTCCTCTGGACTGTTCCCTGGTACCCACCGCTGTTCCCTCTACTCCTTTACTCTTACCTCCCTCGATAACTGGTGCTTTCTCACTGTGCTTCCTTTATCTCCAAATTCTGGTTTGGCTTGTTGTCCCTCTTAGCTCCCTCTTCTCATGTCTCACTTCCCCAGTGCACTCTCTGCAACTCTGACACTCTCTCTCTCTCTCTCTTTCTCATAAAATCCATTGCAAGTCAAGCTGCTTTCTTGTTTGGATTCCCTAAGCTCTGGATTTCTCTGCTATTTGCTACACCTCCTCCCTCTGTTCTCTCAAAACCCTTCTTTGTGGCTTCTCTACTTACTCCTGCAAATGCCCCTGGCCCCTGAATGTACTAAATCAGCTATATGGTCTGTCCACTGAGAACTGCCCCCTAGATTGCAACCTGGCTGCTATGTATTACTCTGTATTGGTGCTGATTCTTGGAACTGTTCTTGATGTAACTGTACATTTACCTACAGTTACTGTTACATGTTTAGTTTTTTTTTATTTACATTGTACCATTTTCTGTGTTGAGCTATACCTTCCTCCAACACCCCCGGTTGCATCTGAAAATGAGCTGATGTCTTTCTAGTAAAATTTTTGAAATATTTGAATAAACAGATATAACTTTCGGGACATAGGCTATGTAGCTGGTGTAACCCTCTCTTAATAGGATTGGCTGTCTCCAGAGCACTGCTACTGCCTTCCCATGCACCACTCCTTCACCCTGGTTCCAGTTCAGACTGCAGCTGCGGGACCCAGGGCTGGACTGGATACTGTAATTTGTTCTGTGAGCTTGTTCAGTGCCCTTCTCACCGTGGCCAGTACACTGTTGCCTCTCTTCACTCAACTGGCCCCTGGGCTGCCTTCAGGGTCAGGGGGCCCATAGAAAGGTGGTTGCTCAGTTTCAAGCAGATCTCAAAGCTGCACAAAGTGCAAAATGGTTTCCCATCTAGCTGCACAAACTTTGGGGATATTCTACAGCACTCCCCTGCCACCAATTCACCACCCAGTCCCACCAGATGGCAGTAGGGACTGGGAAGCATTGATCCTGATGGCCAGAAGTCACACCAAGGGACAGACACATGGTAAAATAGAAGATAAAGTGACATACTACAAAGTCAGCCATGTTTGTAGTTTCTCTAGCCACAGGACTACTGAAAAAGGGGTCAGAGGACACACACAACTTGATTGGGAATGTTGGTTGTTCCTGTGTTTAACTTTGCAAAGCCAGCAGCAGCAACAGCTACATTAGCACATCTAGTCTCTGTGAAACTGACATCAATTTAGAGCTAGCTCAGCTCTGCAAAACAGCGGCTACTGCCATCAATTTGGAGGCAAGCTCAGCTCTGCAAACCAGCTAAATTGCAAGCTGGCTCAGGACGTGTATGCATACTTTTTCTCAGGAACCGACAGCCACTGAGAGCCAGAGACTTAGCATAATGCATAATGCATGGGATACTAGCCGCTGATATTTGATCTCTGAGATTCTGCACAGAGGACAGAAATGTGCAATGAGAGCAGATTTGTCTGAGATACACAAGGAGAAAGACTAGTGAGTAAAGTCAGCAGTCAGCCACAAGGTTGGAAGAAAGCTATCTAAAGAATCTTTGCAAAAAATATTTCTGTTTCCTCCAGGAACGACAACAACAACGCTCTTGCTTGGGCTTTGTGAGCTGTCAGGACTTGTCCTGACAGAGGGTCTAAGTCGTCTGAGACCTTGAGTGATTGCCTACTCCTTGGGGGTGGGTAAAGGCAAGTTCCTTGTGGGTGAGGACATCGGAGACCAGCATGGCCCATACCCCTCATCATCCAGAATTGTGTTGGGTTTGCTGCATTTGTACCATCACCTGCAACTGCAACCCTAAGAGAGACCTCCTGACAGTGCCAGCTTGCAGAATCGGCTGAGGTCATGAGTACTGAGTCAATGACCCTCCAATTCTACTACTAGTCAGGAACAGATAAGAGTAACTGTGGGGTACTTCTGCATGATTATTATCCAAAGCCCATTTATAGAACTGCAACAGCCAGGCGAAATTAGCATTTGTGTTGAATAATTTGGTTGGGATCCCCAACCACCAGCATTCAATTGATACCACATTGTGGTCCAACATCAGGCCTGCAACTGCCCTCTGTGTGCACACAGTTAATGGACAGCATTGAGAGCTCCCAAGTGATTTTGGGGTACTGGTGCACTGGTAGGGGAAACTGTAAATAATGTGTGGGGTACTCACCAGAGGCTGTTGGGATTTGGGGTGTGATCACAGTACAGTTTCACTGCATTTAATCCATTATGTTCCCTTTTCCAGATCCGGTTCCTGTCCCCCTAATAAATACTTCTTGTGTTAAGCTTAAATTGCAGTCTATTGTGTTTTGCATACTGTTATGTTTGCATGCATAGAGTATAAGTTAGGGGTTGTGTATAATCATAAAGGTTCCTTGTCCAAGGGTGAGGTTACATTAATTTCTTGTGGGGTAGTACCCTGGCAGCCACCTGTCAAAAGGATCCCCATAGGAGGAGGTACCACACCATTTTTGTATTACTTCTGGTATCAACCGAGCCCAGGCACCATTCACCCTAAGGGTTTATATTTTAGACTGTGCCCAGGTATTATCAGACAGGCATAGTCTTACACCTTGCAGGTGGGAGTGGTTACACAGGCTTTATGGGTGGGTTGCTTCTGCTTCTTGGAATGAATTTGTGCTGCAGTATCACGAGCTCTCAGTTATACTTTCTGCAACATACTTTTAAGCTCTGTTGGCCATCTTTGCTGTCATGCTCTGAAATATTTTCACATCTATCTCTAATCCACTGCTTCTAACCTGGGGACAGCACCTTTGAATTATTTGGTTTCTTCTTACATTCCATCAGTCACTGTCCATCCTCCAACCTTTTCATCCATGTTACTGGAGAGTGTGTGAATCTGCAAGTCTTTCTCTCTCCTTCTCTTCCTACTTTCTTCTCCTTTCTCACACATGTTTACTTGAAAAAAATGCCAGGTCTGCTACCTCAGACCGACCTCCCAAAGCTTTTGGGGAAACAAGCTCTGTATCTAGGCAGATCTGTGTTCTTGGCATGTAGAAATATAACAGCTAACTCTAAGTATCTCATTCTATAAGCAAGACATAAAGAAATTCATGACCCTCTGTTGCTATAACTCTGACAGAGCAAATGATTTTACGTTTTCAAAAATGGCCAATTCCATTTGGCAAAATCTTAAAATCCATTTTTTCCCCCAAACTGAAGGCAAATCAACATGTTCTGTACAAACATTTTGCTTAAGATGGAGGTGTTTGACCAAAAAGCTGGTGCAAAGTGAGTTTTTTTTTTATGAAAAATTGATTCCCAAGTGCTGGTTTAAAAATGACAAATTCTGTTTTTCATTGGTGTTTTCCACTGAAAATGGAAAATCATTGGTCCTATTCTAGGTTTAAAAGAAATCTCTGAAGTTACCTTTCCTGAGGCTGGTTGAGGCTGTCCCTGGTGACATATAAGGAAGGCCTAGCTAGCCTGACTATGTACTCTCTGAAGACCAGTAGGGAAAAGAGATATGATTGAAACATTCAAATTTTTGAAGGGAATTAAAAAGGTGAGCAGCAAATGTGAGGGGTCTGTGACAAGAGGAACTAATTATAAGCTGGTGGCAGGGATGCAGGAGGGATGTGAGGAAATACTTCTTCATGGAGAGGATTGTAGACAAGTAGAAACTTCTACCCAGTGAGGGGGTTAACATCAAGACAGTTACAGGTTTCCAGAGAGGAGGGAATGGACACATGGGTATGATGAAAAGTATGGAGGGGGAGAAGGGTTGGGGGGGAGGTCACTCAACTAACAAGCTGGAGCAAAAAGTTGGGAAAACTACATAGGCCCCATCAGTACTTGACTGGTGAAGACTAAGGTCTAAGGTAATGGACCAGAAAGACTTGATGGACCGAGAATATTTTTCTGTCTGTAAAATTCTGTGTTTCAATGTTTAAATCCAACACTCTGGTTGCCATGAGAGAAATGGAAATAAAAAATAAACTAAACCTACAATGGCCAAGTAGGTTTGCCACCTCTCTGACTTTTGACAGGATCATCCTGTTTATAGGGTTGTTAGTGTTATCCATTTTTCCACATAGCAACTCCTGTTTTAAGCTGTCCTTGGTTGGCTACATCCTCTTCAAACTGATACTGCCAAATCATCTACTGTTTGGAGACGAGCCCTACTTTTGAAATGCATACAAAAGGTTTTGGCCATAGAGATGTTTTAAAAACCAACTGATCAAAACATTATTAAAGTAGGAATGTTAGGAAGACCCTTTTCCACTCTACATCGTAAAGAGCTGAATTTTACTGCACCATTAATGTCCATCATGTCATAAACAAACATTTGTCAATGCTGAATGTTTGCTTGTATGCTGTTGTACTGGGCCCTGCTTGCAAACATTTTTACTATATATTTACCTAAGATAAACCACATGAGATTAATATGTCATTTGTAATGGTGCCCTGAGATTACACAGTTTTATACTATAAGTTTATGGATTCATTCGGCAGGCCTCTTATGGATATAAGACTGTTGTCTCATGCATTCTTATCACCAGAAGGCTGCAAACCAAGGGTGAGCAGTTATGTGGTCCTACGAACACAAGAGGCGACACTCTTATACCCATAGGAGGCCCTCCAAATGGACCCATAAAATTATTATAGATTGCACAGTTAATGGCATGAGTGGTCAGCGAGAAGCCCCTTACAGTGGCTTAGCACATGAGGTACACTTATGATAGTAAGAATACCTCACACCCAACTGATGGGAGGGCTGTGATTGGTCGTGGCTGCTCCTGTGATCTATAATGCATTTACCCAGGACAGTAGAGGTGAGATGCAATATCTCATTTTTAGTTTGGTCCTGCCTTTATTAAATATTTTTCCAGGACAGACAGGTCAACTGTAACTTTTGTTTTGCACTAGCCAGCCGGGCTAGTGGACCAGAGATTGCACTAGCCCATAGAAGTTTGCACTAGCCTGCAGTCAATATGGTTAACAGTGATTTGTTAAACAAAGGGCAGATAACATAGAAACATAGACTTTGACAGCAGATAAGGACCGCTTGGCCCACCGAGTCTGCCCATTTCCTACCTATTGGATAAGCTGCAGATTCCAGTTACCCAACACCCTACTTCCTCCTACCCCTCACTATTATTGCCTTATGTCTGTCCCACAACATTGAAATGTATCAAGCATGTGTCTGAATGTATTTTAACCCTAAATTACAAATGAACTTCGTGAAATAAAATACTTCATATATGCAACATTCAGTGTAGTCAGTGTCTTAATGTCAGTGTCTTAAAGTTCTTGATGTAAAAGTCAAATGATCCTTAAATGTTGCTGAACTGTGTGGTGTCAGGGGAGTGTGGCTCACTCTCAAGCACACTTGTATCACTATCACAGTCACTTACAGTATGTCTGAATGATCAGAATAGACGTCTTCAGCATCAGGCCGTGACAAGACATGGCCAGTCTGTGACCTCCTACTTGTCTCTGCACTGAAATTCCATAAACTGATGACATCCTGGGGCTGAAACCCCTCAATATCTGGTGAGTTCTTCTGAATCACCATCAGGTCAATTAATGTGTCTGATTTCAGCTTGGAGCGTCGCTGGGATGTGGTGATCTTCATCTGATTAAATCCCCTCTCAGCCTCTGCAGAGCTTGCAGGCAATGTCAACAACAGATCCACCAGGGCAAGAATGTTGGGGTATCTCCACTGATATGCTACATTCACTTTCTCTCATAAAGCTACCAAGTCCGAGAATTATTGCTGAGAATCTCCTGGAGGAGACTGTCCTGGAGTTCAACTGACAGCCGGCTGGGGAAATCCGTGGGGAAGACTGAGTTTGGCCAAGCCGAGTTCCCATATATGGCAGGGTACTTAACTTTATTTTTTGACCGTGAGGTCAGTGGATCAGGGAACAAAAACAAATACACTGAGTGTGTTATGCTTAATTAAGAGTGAGTGAGAGAAACAGACAGAGAGAGAGAGAGAGAGAAAGAATTGAAAATGCACTTTCAGCGAAGCTACATTGATTGCAGCTAATTAAAGAGGACAGGAAATGAGTTCTAATATGCAGCTGTCTATAATGTTACCACTTACAGAAATAATATCCATAAGCTTGAATGATCCATAGGTTACTGTACCTAAATAAAAAGCAATATGATAAACAGTATTTTGCATTGTTTTGATTTTATGGGCAGCATTCTGTTACAGTTCTCTTAATGGGACCAGTGATCTGGAGTTTTAATTATGTCATCCTTTGAACAAAGAACTCTAAGCATGGTTCTGATAGGACAATAGCTCACATTTAGCATTCTGTACTCATACCGTGACATGGTAAACACTCCAAATTACTGGTTCCATGAAGAGAACTGTACAGAATGTTGTCCATAAAAAGAAAACTAATGAATACACAGTTTTTCATATCAGAGTTTATTAAGGTACAGGTATATATGACTAATTTGGAGGCAAGTTTATCACTTCTCTTACTAGGAACATTACTAACTGCTGCAGATTAGCGCACATTTCCTGTCCCCTTTAAGCTGTTCTCATTTCAGTCAGTATACTTTTTAATTGCTTGGATTCACTCGGGAGATGAAGAAGTTTGAACTAGTATCGGGCGGGGGGTGGGATTCTTTGCTAATATTACTAGACTGAGACCAAACCTGTATAAGCCCATTTTCTCAGTGGAGCTGCCTGTGTCTTTATTCCAGTTTTGGAAGCTCATACCTCAGCGACAATGGACAAGGTTGAAAAGAACAGCGAAGGCAGGTCAGAATGCTGGTTTAACCTCCCTGTGTTCCTCTCAGAAGTCTTTTTTTGTGTGATTAGTGGTCTCACTGTTCAGACGGCACACTGGTGTGAATGCTGGTGAATTTGGCGATGTTTTACTACGGGGGGGGGGGGGTCTTGCTACCATTACCAGCTGTGGAGTGGAGATAGAGACCTGCTGTGTTAGTTAGAAGGAGCCTATTTTCTCACTGGTGCATATCTGCTGCTTCAGAGTTTTGGAGGCAGTTTCTCAGATGATAACCACAGAGACAAGGCTAAAATAAACAGAACAGCAGAGGCCAGGTCGGAATGCTAGCTTTACTTTTTTCTGCAGTCTGTCTGTCTCTTATCACATTTATTAGTTCAGAGTTTGGACGGGCTCAGCTGTGCAAATGCTGCCCTAGTAGTCTCAACTGAATGATGTGTTTTATGTTTGTGATCTCACTGTTCTGCCTGCGCTGTGTCCTAAATGCTGTGCTTGGTGTTGTTGTTCAGTTTGACTTCAGGGTGGGGTGCTGTCTCAGTGTTCCAATCGTGCCCAGAATGCTGATGTTTTACTTTTGGTTTACTTGTTTTACTTTGTGGTCTTACTGCTCCGACTGTGCCATTGATGCTGGTCTTTTTTTCTTTGCTGCACGAGTGCCACACAGCACAACAGGCACAAAATGGAACCGCACATTCACCGGAGGAATTGCACTAGCCCAACTGGGCAAGTAATAGAGATAGAAGTGCTATCCAACTGTGGATATGACCGTCCCAGATCTAGGTCGGATCCCTGGATCCAGTGCTGGATCTGACATCAGATTCCTGAATCCGAT
Source organism: Neoceratodus forsteri (assembly GCA_016271365.2). Lineage (NCBI taxonomy): Eukaryota > Metazoa > Chordata > Ceratodontiformes > Ceratodontidae > Neoceratodus > Neoceratodus forsteri. The sequence continues at coordinate 1,360,432,259 of CM057455.1, read as the reverse complement.
GCTTGATCCGACTGTGGATCCCAGGATCTGACCATGGATCCCTGCATCTGACCTCAGATAATGTGGGATCCGACCTCCGACTTAGGTCAGATTCCAGGTCGGATACTGCCACTATCCAATAGATCATAATCGGATCCACAAAGGCACTATCCGAGCATCACTACAATATATTTACACTGGATTACCCAACTGAGATGCAGTATCTCATTTTCAATTGGGTCCTGATTTCACTAATTTTTGTATTGTATTTACCCAGGATGGCAAAACTCTCATGCTATCTTGTTTTCAGTGGGATTCTGCTTTTACCCATTTTATAATATACTGTATGTACCTAGGATAGCCCAGCTGAAAAGCAAGTTACATTTTCAGTAGGGTCCAGCTTTTACAACGTATTTTTCCCAGCACAGAGAGACACACACAGTTCAGTGAAGGATCTGCTATACTGGGGTCCTGCTTTTACACATTTTTAGTATGTATTTATCCAGGATAGACCAGATGAGATGCAGTGTCTCATTTTCAGTGGTGTCCTGCTTTTACACATTTTAGATCGTATTTATCCAGGATAGGCCAGCTGAGAAGCAATATCTTATTTTCAGTGGGCTCCCACGTTTTGACCCCAGATTTCCAACATAGTATTTTCATGACTTGATGTTATGATCACGACAGGTGACATTTTTTAAATCCAATCCAAAAGAGGATTTCACAATGCAACTGCAAAAGCATGTTTCGGACAGGATTTGAAAAATAACACCTGTCATGTTCATGAGGTGGGGTAACACAACGAATATGTTGCATGTTAGCAGCCAAAATCTGCAAAAATAAAGTTATGGGTAAACGCTGGAATAATTCAATGTTTCTTCATAATTTTGTTGTTTTTTCACATTTTGACCCCACATTTTCAACATAGTTTTTTTATGACCCCATGTTATGTTCAAGACAGGTGGATTTTTTAAATCCTGTCTGAAATGATATTTCACAAAGGGATGGCAAAAACATGTTTCAAAAAGGATTTGAAAAATGTCACTTGTCATGCTCATCGGGCAGGTAATATAAGGGTTGTGTGCACATTTGGGGACAGAATCTATCAAAATTATAAAGTTATGAGTAAACATCAAAAAAATTCAATGTGGAGAGGGTGGCAGTGGCAACAGATATCGAGAGACCATTTTTGGTTTTACAGGGTGTAAAAAAACAAAGACAATAAGACAAAAAAGACATCAAAGGACAGTTGTCTTTATTTCAAGTGTTTCAAATGGGGCATTGGGAAGTGACGGGGAGGTGGGTGGATACTTGGCAGTGGGAGGGAGTTGCTTTTGATGGATGTGGCACAGGGGAAACAAGCATTTGTCAATCCAAATGTTGCTTGCTTCTATGTGCTGTTTAGGTATTTGGAAGTCATTGGAGTGCAAATATTGAAATTTCTTGACTTCTGCGTCGTGTAGAACTACTTGCTAGCCGTTAATCAAACAGTCATTTTAGGAATTTCTTCTCAAATTTTCAACATAGCCATTTTAAGACCTCTGCTCATGAACAGTGTCACTGTGATTTTGTTAATGTTGTCCCATACATTGAGTTTGCACACCGACTGCGCCATTGTAGCGCTACATGAAGCGAAACACGTTTTGGGCAGGATGTGAAAATGACAGCTGTACTGTTCATAAGGAGGTGGTAAAATGGCAATGTTGAAAATCTGGAGTGAAAATATTGAAAATTTATGAACATACGAGCCTGCGAGGAACTGCGCAACCGCCGTAGAAACAGTCATTTTAGGAATTTTTTCACCAAATTTTCAACATAGCCATTTTAAGACCTCTGCTCATGAACAGTGTTACTGTGATTTTCTTAATTGTCCCATACATTGATTTACATACCAACTCTCGCCATTCTGGCTACATGAGGAAACACATTTTGGGTGAGATGTGAAAAATGACAGCTGTGCTACTCATAAGAAGGTGTGGTAAAATAGCAATGTTGAAAATATGGAGTGAAAATATTGAAATTTCATGAACTTACGAGCTCATGAGGAACCGCGCAATGCAGGCTTGTAAAACAGTCATTTTTGGAATTTTTGCACAAAAATTTTCAAAATGGGTTTTGGACCCCTTCTCATGAATGATATCACTGTCATGGTGGTATTCAGGCCGAAGGTGATTTTGATACTGCATGGAAATCGCCCGCCGGGCGATGTCGCCTGACAGTGACAGTCATGAAAGGTCAATAAACATATAACTGGTTAAAATCCCAAATACCTGAGATATGCAACAAAGTTGAAACCCCCAATCTAGGCCATTATACAGCTTATCGGCATTTCCTCAGTTAGCGGTCGGCTTTGAAGAGTGCAGGCGTGTTCCGGTCCACAAGATTGTCGCACCAGAGTCCGGAGGTAAGTATGGGGTGGGGGCGTGGGGAGGCTGGGTGCGCAGTGGGTGGAGTGCGGGTTGTGGGAGGGTCGGGAGATGCTCAGCGGGACCGTTTTACGTTTTCAGGTTAAAAATAAAAAAAGAGCGTAGTGGGACCGTTTGCCACTCTGGGGTGGGCTCCCAGCGTGGCACAAGGACGCTGGGGCGTTCAGTCAGCGAGGTTGGGCACCCCGTTGGCCTATGGACTGATTGCCACGCTGGGGTGGGCTCCCAGCGTGGCACCTACAACTGGGGAGACGCAGCTCAGCCGGACGGGATTGGGCACCCCGCCGGCTACACAGTACGCAAGGGGCGCGCATGCCTGCGTGTCGGGGAGCTACGCTTCTATCTCTGCTCACTGAAGCGAGCTCCCCTCAACTGTATGTTACTGAATTCTGGAGCGGTAGACAGCTCCAAAATGCATTGGCTTACAGAGGCCGCGCCTGCCAGCTCACTGACTGAATTGGAGGAGGAGGTGACACACCTCCGAAATCTCCGATGATGGCACTATGTTTCTTGCACATGCATGCAAGCAACATAAAAATCAGGAAGTGGGTGGGATACGTGACAATGGGAGAGAGTTGCTTTTCATGGACAGGGCACCAGGGACAATCGGGAAGTGGGTGAGATACTTGGCAGTCGGAGGGAGTTGATTTTGATGAACAGGGCACCAGGGACAATCAAAAAGTGGGCAGAATACTTGGCAATGGCAGGGAGTTGCTTTTCACGGACAGGGCACTGGGGACAATCAGGAGGTGAGTGGAATGGCTATGGAAGGGAGTTGCTTTTCACAGACTGGGCACTGGGGACAATCAGGAGGTGAGCGGGATACCTGGCAATGGGAGGGAGTTGCTTTTCACGGGCAGGGCACTGGGGACAATCAGGAGGTGAGCAGGATGGCTATGGGAGGGAGTTTATTTTCACAGACTGGACACTGGGGACAATCAGGAGGTGAGCGGGATGGTTATGGGAGGGAGTTGCTTTTCACAGACTGGGAACTGGGGACAATCAGGAGGTGAGCGGGATACTTGGCAATGGGAGGGAGTTGCTTTTCACAGGCAGGGCACTTGGGACAATCAGGAGGTGAGCGGGATACTTGGCCATGGGAGAGAGTTGCAGTTGCTTTTCACGGACAGGGCACTGGGGACAATCAGGAGGTGAGTGGGATACTTGGCTATGGCAGGGAGTTGCTTTTCACAGACAGGGCACTGGGGACAATCCGGAGCTGGGCGGGACACATGGCAGTAGGAGGGAGCTATTTTGTGCATCTCCATCTGCAGTGGGGGGAAGGGAGCTTGGAGCTGATCGTGAGGCCACTCAGCTGCTTGCTGGGTGGCTTCATGCAGAGAAAAGCATTGAGATACTGTCTCTTACAAGCACTTTGGTTCTTTCAACTACAATAAGTTTCCACCCCACAAGCAGTGACCACTGTCATGATCAGCCTGGCTGATCATTGGCTTGTCACTGTCGAGCCCACAGCAGCTAGAGCTGCACTAAACTGACAGTAACACCCCTCTGAAATGTGTTTTTTATAACAAAATGTGTGCTGTACACGCATGCCCACACAAACATAAGAATGAGAGGAGATGAAGTGTACTACTCAGGAAGGTTGTGAAAAGGGTTGGGGCTAGGTGCAGACTTTGGGGTGTGGTTAAGTATCCAGTGTTGGACTCATGTAAAGGTGGCAACTCTATGACTAAGGCTTTCAAGTAAACACTTACAGACAAGAGTCACTAATTTACACTTTGACACATAAAATCTGTAGGAGAAGGAAAGCCACATCATTAAGGTGTAGCTACTGCTGGTCTGAATCATTTAAAAATTATTTTCTATTGAACAATGGTTCTTAAACATAAACATCCATTGGATGCAAAGTATAGCCAGCAGCTCATGCATACGTATTACTCCAACCCCCACCCCCAAATAAATATTGTTCTTTGTAAATCCTATTCCTGTGACCTTGACATCTATTTCTTGCTGTTTTTAAAGGATTAAATGTGTTTGTTCTGTAAAATCAGTGTTTGGAGTTAGGAAGAGCTCTACAGCTGAACATGGTGGCCACACGTGACCGTGGTGGGAGAACTGCCGAATACTTATTAGTAAGAGCTCTCCCATACCAGAAGACATGTTCTAATTCCAATCTAACGTAACACCCTTTTTTTAAAAATATGTATATGTTTTTGGAACTGAATGAGACTCCATAACTGTCAGTGTTAGACATATTTATATAGCAGACAGATACTGTACAAGATCCTGACCAAAAAACAAATCTATGCAGCTCTGGATGTCCTCCTCATCTCCTTCACCAGGACATTGGTTGAAGGATGAATGATGTTTATTACTGCCTGCTTATGATTGCATCTGATACACCTAAATTTAACAGCTGACAAAATTTCTTGGAGTATTTTGGGGAGGGAGCAGATTCGACCTTCTCCTTGGCCCTCAATAGTATCCTGTCTTCATGGGAAAACCAGATCCTACATACTACAGCAATTTGGTGGTCTCCTAGGAAATATGACCTGGTATTCAAAGATGGAAGGGGAACAAAATGTAGACATCCTTCATTGTTGGGGTGGTTGGTGACCTCATGATAACTGCATCCTCCCTCCACCTATGGCCCACAGGAAACTGAACTGGTACAGGTTGGTTCACTGCTTACCATGTATAGGGCCACAAGGTGGTAGGGTCCTAAACCTGTGGCTGGAAACAGAAGATCTATGGGGCATGGCCCCAGACTTGTAGCTTGACCTTGGATCATGAGGCTAGGGCTGGGGGAGGGGGACGAGTATGTGGATTGAAAAACCCTAACACCCCATTTCCATCCTTTTGTGCCTTTGTAACATGCATAAACGTTATGTTTTGCAATGAATTTCCTTACTTTTTGAGAAAGTAGAGCTGTAACTTGCTTTGCTCAAAGCAGGAGGTGAGTCCTAACTTTTTTACTGTTTCATTCATACGTGACAGTAACTGTAACAGAAAATGCACACATTAACTTTTATTACCAAATATGCATGACCTATGGTAACCGGGAAAAGACTGCATTTATTTTCCCACTCAGGTTTTATGAACTCTTGAGCATGCACTAAGACATTTCGGGTGTCCCAGTCACCTTCTAGTACCTCATGGAGTAACCTGTGGGGGACATGAATATTTTATAATAACTGGCTTAGCCTTTTTCCCATAGGGAAACCGTGGCGTAATTTGCTGTTATAAAGGAGCGTTTATAACGGCAAACATGCAGAATGGGTTTCCTTGCTCACATGCCCCCACTGCTGCTTTTCCTTCAGAACCGGGCCGGCCACAGAGCAACCTGCATTCATTTTATATAATTGCTGAGGCGAAAAAGGCAAACCCAGCAATTATATAAAATAAAACATGGGTCAGTGTGTGTAAACTCGAATTTTACATGCACCCTCGGGGTTAGATGCTTTTAATAAACCCCTCGAGCTTCACTCTCAGGGTTTATGTAGCATCTAACCTCTCGGGTGTGTGTAAACTTCTCGTTACACATCCCAACCCATACTTTATTCTCCATGGAATATTTGTTCTATGTGGATGGCATAATTGTATTGCGGTACACCTCAGAGGAAAACAAAACCCACCTGCTCAACATTTGGGACTGCCTTAAGGAATTCAGACTCAAGTAGTACATACACAAATTCCAGTTTTTCCAGAGCTTTGTAATGTACATGGTGCACATTTTTATCAGCCCAAGGGATTCAAACAGACCCCAGCAAAGTGGAGGCATTAATAGCTTGACTTTGACCCTGAAACCTCAAAGACCTACAATGATCCCTTGGTTTCTGCAATTATTATAGGAAGTTCATCAAAGTTTATACCCATTGGATGAGACCGCTACTGAACTTGACCGATGAGTATGTACCCGCAAACAAGGCTTGGAAAATAAACCATAAAGAAGGAAAGGAACCTCAGACCTATCTATGTGTTCATGAGCTTGCTGGACTCTGGTTGGTAACATCCTGCAAAGGAGTGTTCAATGAAATAATCTCCCAGCTAACCAACTCACCTGTTTTAGCATTCAGTATGCAGATCCAGCCAACCCATAGGTCCTGCATACTAATGCCAGTCTCAATGAATTGGGAGCAATTCTTTTTACCATGAATACCCTGAAAGATTAAGACTTGTCGCATTTACCAGCTGAAGATTGACCCCCCCAAAAAATGTAATTATCCTGTCCATAAGGTGGCATTCTGGCACTCAAGGGGACAATCATGGATCAGTTCCACAAATATTAGTATGGGGTACAGATGACAGTCAAAAAGGACAACAACCTACTAACACATGTATGGGCCTCAGTAAAGTTAGATGCCGCAGAACAACAAATGTTGTTGGCTCTGTTCACATACAATTACTATGCTGAGTAGTTCCCTGATTTGAATCATGTAGATTCAGATGCTGTGTCTTGGTGCCCATTCCCTCATGTAGAACATGACTTAGGCTGGATCAAGATCCCTTAGACCACTGTATAGAGGATTGTGTATGAGCAAGCATACACAACAAGGCAGTTGTGATCGAGAGGTTTCCGTGGTAACCCTACGCTCTCGAGGTCTGTTACCACGGAAACCTCAAGATCTTACAACTGTCTTGTTTGTGTATGGTTGCTCATACACTATCTTTTATAGTGTATTGGCAACCATACGCAGTACTCAGTGAACACAGGAACAAGTATCTGTCAAAAAAAAAGCTTACTTCTGTTTCTGCCGCGCGTAGCGCTTCAGCGTTGCCGTGCCCGCTCAATTCGTATCGTGTGAATGTGTTCGATCTTGTTGTGCTTACGGTGAAAGTACTCGGTGCAGCACAACAAGATCGTGATGCACCGAGTGCAGGAAAACAACGCTGTTCCAGGCATGGATTTCCATGCGGAACAGCGTTCTACCATACACTATAAAAGCTTTGTACCTAAGGTCTGAGATTGGTGAGCTATGATCACCTGCAAATGTACACTACCTTTGAGTTTCAATTCACTATTTCCACTAACCTACTGTTTTGTTACTCTGCACTGGACATCATTACCACACTTGAATAAATCTGACCAGCAGCAAGAACAATGATGAGATCTTGCTCTCGGGCATTGTGACAGCCCTCACGAGGGGAAGGGATGCAATCCTGGTCATGCCAAAAAATGGACACACTTAGATTTGCTCGAAGAGTGGCCTCAGATGTCATTAAAGCACAATTTGCTCTATCAAGGGACAAAAGGCGCCAATGGTGTCCTATAGTAACAGTTGCTGCCACCCATCAAGTTCAGAAGGATGATCCTCGGAGCATTACATGATAAACTGGGACACTTGGGAAGTGAATGGACATTGAACTTGTCTCACTCTCAGATCTGCTCTCCACATATGGGAGGTGATGTGGAATGGTATTGCAAACAGTGTAGCTGCTGCATACAGTGAAAGATGCTATCAAAAGAGCTGACACTCATAAACATTGAGACTGGTACATCAACAGAATTGATATGCACAGACTTTCTCAGTCTAGAACTGAACTTTAAAAATAGTGTCAATACACTGATGGTTACTGACCATTTGTCCTGGTATGTGCAGACATACCCCACCATATATGGATCAGAAAGTCACCCCAGTTGCTCACATCTTGATGGATAAGTTAGTTGTAAATTATGGAGCCCCCTAGCAGATCCTGGTGGATCAGAGACAAGACTTTAAAAGTTGACTCATAAAAGATCTGCTTTCCCAATGGGGATTCAGAAGTCCTGCATAACCCTGTATCACCCTCATGGTGAAAATAAGCTTGAGAATTTCAATTGTGCCTTGCTCAACATGCTGGATACCTTTGACCACTGGGACAAAGCCAAGTGTAGTCAACAGGTCAATTCTCTTGTCTACTCCTACAACTGTATGAAAAGAGGCACTACAGGATTTTCACCATGCCATCTTACGTATGGCAGAGAAGCTCAGATGCCTGTTGTCTTGCATTTTGGAATCGACCACGTCCAGAAACATATTTCATATATACACCATTTCAGATATCAGTTGAACACTGGGTGCCATTTGTCCTCAGAAATGTCCAGGAAAAGGAACCTGGCTTACAAAGTTAGATGCGACCTGAAAGTAAAGCCTCAAGAACTTCTACATCGAGTACTGTTAGGGAACTTGGCCTTTCCAGGAAAACACTAACTTGCTTATACTGTAGATGGGGTGACCTCCCCTTCCCCCATGTCATCGTGGAACAAGTTCAAGACCTATTTCAAGTACAAGATCAAGATCTACTGGTTCAGCACACTAGACTGTCGAACAAAAACTGTGCCAGTCACTTGAATCACCTGCTGCTGATTGGGCAGAAAGTCATTTCCCAAATCTGTTGAGACTGAAGTGCTTGAGTGGCCAGAAATCTGAGCTGTCACCTGTAAGACACAACTTACAGCTGCACCTAAAAACATCCCTGATTCTTTGGCTAGTGAGTCTTCTGATTTAGAGACCAGACTTGTCAGACTTTTGCACCCAATTGCTGAGGGCAGCAATTTTGTAGCCAGAGAATGTGTCCACCCCCTCCGGTGGGTTACTATTCCTTTTAAGACTCCATTGTTGTTCAAGAATCAAAGGTGGTCACTGCTGCTGGAGCTGACCATACTGTGTATGCCAACTGAGTCAGACATGAGTTCACACCAGTACAGGGCTGGTTGGCAGCATGGAACTCCATCTGGATACTGCATTTTATGTGAATCAGGAAGTTAGTGGAAACTGCCTTTAGAATTGACAGCCATTTTACTACCCTCTGAACTGTCATGCCTTGCATCATGTGAACATACAAATGTGCCAGCAGATAAAAGCTTTACAGTTTATCTACGAACATACATACAAACATTCAAAATTGTCAGTAGATACAGGCTTTATGGTCTATTGAGTCTGCTCAAGTGTGCAGCACCCAGTCTGTTAAACTGCAGCTGACCCACCCTTCCCTTGCCCGCCCTTCCGATTTATTACCCCCACCTCCAAATTCTCTCCTCCCAGCTTCCCCTCAGTTTTGACCCTCCCTTTGACCCTGTCCCACCCCCTCTTGAAGTTGCCCACCATCTGCAATGATATCACTTCCTCTGGCAGTGTATTCCAACCTGCCACCACCCTTTCCGTGAAATAGTGCCTCCTCATCTCCCTCTTGAAGATTCTTGCCTCTAGCTTCAGACTGTGCCCCCTGGTGTCCCTCCCTCCTTTTAACCTAACTAAACCCTCTGAATTAACTTTGTTCATGCCCTTTAGGTGCTTGAAGGTCTCAATCATATCCCCTCCTCTCTCCCTTCTATCCCCCAGGGTATACATATTGAGCGCCCGCAGTCTCTCGTCATATGTTTTGTCCCCTTTACCAGGATCATGTTCGTCGCCCTATGCTGGACCCCACCCCAGTAGTTTGATGTCCCTTTTTAAAAATGGGTGCCAAAACTGCATGCAGTACTCCAAGTGTGGTCTCACCAGGGACCTGTACAGGGGCCAAATGAGTTCCTCCCTCCTAGAGGTGATTCCCCCTGGCAATACATCCCAGCATTTTATTCACCTTTGCAGCTGCCTTCCTACACTACACCAACTGATTCATGTTCTCTGTTACCAGTACCCCAGATCTTTCTCCTCAACTGAAGTGGATAACTGCACTCCCCCCAAACCAGTAGCTGTTTCCAGGGTTTTTAGCCCCCAAGTGCAAGTCCTTGCACTTTTTAGCACTTAACCCCAGTTGCCATGTGTCTGACCAGTGCTCAAGTTTTGCCAAATCCTCTTGCAGTACTTTACCCCCCCTACCTCACTATTCACCTCCATGCAGATCTTTGTGTTATCTGCAAAGAGGCTGATCTTACTCCTTATCCTGTTTGATATATCAGCAATGAAGATGTTAAATACTGTATAGCAGATTATATTCGCGTTCATAATATATTCGCTATATTAACTTGATTGAAATATCAGCGAAAATAATCTGAACGTGAATATAATCTAATTTTTTGGTACCATCCATGTGTTGCATTATCGCATGTCTTACGTTAAAGTTAAAGTACTGTATACACAGACAAGGTTGCTGCTTTTAAAATGAAGCACATTATTGACTAACAATAAATAACTGCTCAAAAAAAAAAACGGTAGTGTGAGTTCAATCGAGACTGCATCCAGCAGCAGCGTTTCGTGTCATGTACTTCTACTTCTGTGCTGCATCTGCTTGCAAACCCTAAAAAGAAAAAAGAAAAGAGGTACGCTTTACTAACTGCACTGTGCCTGTTCTATCGAAAATAATGAAAACTACTGTAAGTTTACCTTAGTAAGGCAGTTTGTGTGTGCTTCCTGAATACCAAATTGTTGAAACCTGCGGACAATGTCATCGTGTCTAGCAGCAAGTTGTTCAAAGCTGTTCTGAATCCAGCGAGCACGGTGCTCTTTTAAATTTGTTAGCCGTAGGTCTGCTGCCATATTTTCTCCATTTCCTGCAATCAGTCTGTCAGAAACTAAGCCAGCATACCATGCTGTAAACTGTTTCTTTAGGCAGTCCTTAAAGATCGAAACATCGAGGGGCTGGAGTGCATCAGTGCAGGATGCCGGTACGTATACCGGTATGATGCCATTGGATTCAAGGTGCTTCAGGACTGAATCTGTGGTATGGGCTCTATACAAATCAAGGACTAGAAGAGCCTTTTGCTCATCAGGCAGTGACAGGCTTTCTTTTTGACTTGTTACATAGGGTACCAGCACTTTCTCAATAAATTCCAGGGTGGTTTCGACATTTGCCCAGTGATTCTCACTGTGGCTTACAAACCACTCAATGGGGAACTGGTGCCAAGGGTGTGATGCTGAGCTGCGACCCTTATAAATCAACTGCAGGGGAGCATTACGCCTTCTAGAATGCAGGCAAGCACAACGGTTCTTTGTCGGAGGTGGGGAAGCAGCTGCAAGTTCCTTCACAACAGCTGCTGCTATTCCAAGCTCAACACCGGAATTCTTGGCCAGATCAGTACTGGAAACAGTGCTTGCCTCCACAGGATACTTTCACTTGATGAGCTGTGAGGAACTTATCTATTTCAGAGGCGACATGCTGGCAACTGAGCGGCAACTGAGAAACCAAGCAAGTAAGCAGAACAGGGTGTATCGGGGGTGCTTAAAGCCTGCTGTGATCGATTATGGATCCATTAGCGATCCAGATCTTAATTAACCGCTATGTACTTAGTTCTGCAGCACGTACTACAGCATTTGCCAGTGACCGCAGCGCAAACTCTACCGGGAGCAAATAAGTGTGGTAGCAGAGTGCCCACTAAATATATCGGGCATGAATACAAACTGCTATACAGTAGTACCGGTCCTAGTACCGAGCATTGTGGGACCCTGCTGGTTACAGCCCTGGGCGCCGAGAGCTCTCCCCCAACTACCACCCTCTGCTGCCTGTCCTGTAACCAGCTCTCGATCCACCCAACCAGTTTTTTCCCCAACTTTTAGGCTGCTCAACTTACTGTTCAGTCTTCCATGAAGCACCAAGTTAAAAACCTTGCTGAAGTCCAGGTAAAGGACATCCACTGCATGGCCCCTATCCTGTGACCATGTCACCCAATCAAAAAAAGTCAACTAGGCTTGTCTGAAAATGATCTGCCAGATAAAAACCCATGTTGCCTGTTGTCCTGTAGACCTTTCCCCCTCCAGGAAACTCACCAGCCTTTCCTTAAGGACAGTTTCCATTAGCTTTCCCACAATGGCTATAAGGCTCACAGGTCTGTAGTTCCCTGGTTCATCCCTGGGCCCACTCTTACGGATGGGCACCATGTGTGCTATCCTCCACTCCCTGGGCATGCATCCAGTACTTAGAGAAGTGAACAAGTCTGCCAGTGGTCCCGACAGGACCTCTGCCAACTCCTTCAGGATCCTTGGATGCACTCTGTCTGGTCTTGGCACTTTATTCACCCATAGGGACCTGAGGCCCTCCAACACCCTGTTCACTGGGATCCCCACATCTATTACCTCCTCTCCCCCTGATTCCACCCCACCTTTCCCCTGTGGCACAGGTCCATCTCTTTCCCTGGTAAATACCAAGCAGAAATATTCATTTAGTGCTTCCGCCTGCTCTGCCCCTTATCTGCCCATCCTCCATCTTTCCTAATCCTTACAATTTGGTCCCTACAGTGTCTCTTCTCCCTTATATACCTGAAGAAATCCTTTCCCCCTTCTCTGATCCCCTGTGCCGTCCTTAGTTCTCTTGAAGCCTTGGCTGCCTTACTGCTGTACTCAACTCTCTGGATTTCTTCATGTATTCCTCCCTGTCCTCATCTCAGTTAGATCTGTTATGCTTTCTAAAGGCAGCTCTCTTTTCCCTTACCCTCCCTACTACCTCTCTACTCAACCAGCTTGGTTTTTTGATCCTCGCTTTTTTGCTTTGGCACTTTGTACAAGAGTTAGTGGCCTCTGCCAGGCCCAGCTTTATGATGGCCCATTTCTGTTTGGCATCCATGTCTGGTCTGATGTTAGCTAGATGCCATTCCAATATACAGTAATTCCCATCCTGCCAAAGTCTGCTATTTTAAAGTTCACAACTTTTGTTTTTTGTATTGGCTACCTCCTTCCCTAGATTGAGGGAGAACCACACTATCTAGAGTACAGTAGAGACTTATCTAGTCTGTTTGAGTGTGCAATTCGTACTCTGTTTATGGAGGAACCTGCCCCTATATCCTCCTGACCCCTCTCAAGTACCCCCTCTCCCCACCTGTAACTTTCCCCCTTACCCTACCCCAACCTCTCTTGAAACTGTCCACTGTTTTTTTGGAAATCCAACTTCTCCAGCAACTTGTTCCACTTAGCCACCACCGTCTCTGTAAAAAAGTGCCTCCTCCGCTCCCTATTGAACCTTCCCCCACCAACTTTAGGCTATTACTCTTAGTGGTCTTGTTTCCACTAAGGCTGAAGAGGCCCTAAGTGCTCATCCTATTTGCTTAAGGTATATATGTTTAAGGTACTTGAGGGTCTCAGTCACACCTTCTCTCTCTCTCCCTTCTGTTCTCTTGAGAGTACATATTGAGCCCCCTGAGCCTCTCCTTGTAGGTGTTGCGTTGCTGATCCTGGATCATCTTAGTTGCCTTTCTCTGGACCATTTCCTGCAAGTTGATATCTTTCTTAAGAGAAGGCTCCAGTATTGCACACTGTACTCTAGATGCAATCTCACTAGAGACCCACACAGTGGCAAAATGACCTCTGCCTTCATGGTGGTAATTCTTCTGGCTATGCAGCCCAGCATCTGATTTGCTTTGGCCGCAGTTTTCCTGCAGTGTGCCAAGTGTTTCAGGTCACTTGTGATACATACATCCAGGTTTTTTCTTCCCCTGAGCTAGTTACCTGCACACTACCCAACCAGCATTTGGTCCCTGTGTTTTTCATCCCCAAGTGCATAACTTTACACCTTTTAGCATTGAACCCCAGTTGGCAAATGCTCAACCAATTCTCTAGCCTAGCCAGATCTTTCCTGATTTCCTGTCTCCATTTCTCCATATCCACCCTCCCACAGAGCTTTGTGTCATCCACAAACAGGCAGATCTTACCCTTGATCCCATCAGCGATGACACAAATAAATATGTTAAACAACACCAGTCCGAGCGCGGAGCCCTGGGAACAAACCCCACTGGTCACAAACCTCACTTCTGAGAATTCCACCACCACCCCAACCAACACTTCTTGGCTTCTGTCCTACATATATTTTCTGACCCACCCAACAAGCTTAGCCCCCACCTCAAGATATTCTAGCTTTTCAACTAGTGTCCGGTGAGGTACAGATTCAAAGGCCTTATCAAAGTCTATATACAAGACATCAACCACCAGGCCCTTGTCCATTGTCCTTGTGACCCTATCAAAAGAGTCAATTAGGTAAGTTTGAGAGGACTTCCAAGGCACAAACCCATGCTGCCTCATATCTTGGAGCCCATTATCCTCCAGAAAACTCACCAATCTCTCCTTCAGGATAGTCTTCATCAACCCCCCTGTTGAGGTCAGGATGACCAGCCTGTAGTTCCTTGGTTCATCCCTCATCCCACTTTTATGGAGAGACCCCACATGTGTAATTCGTCAATCTTGTGGCACAATCCCTGACTCCAGAAAGGTGTTCAACCATTCTGCCAGGGAACCCGCCAGAGCCACCACCAGTTCCCTTAGGACCATTGGATGAATGCCATCTGGCCCTGAGTATTTATCCACCTTCAGGGCCTCTAGACCCTTAAGGACCCTGTCCACCATCCAGAATTCCCCCCTCCCGGTCGACACCCCCCTGCTGTCATGTAGCACTGGTCCTTCCTCCTCTCTGGTGAAGACTGAAGTACTTGTTTAGTACCTCCACTTTCTCTTCACTATCCTCTGCCAAACATCCCTCTTTTTTTTAATCTATCTAATTTTTATGTTCCTTTTCTCACTTATATATTGGAGAAAGGCCTTCTCCCCCAGTTTTACCCCTGGGCTAGCTGTACTTCTCTTGTAGCTTTTGCCACTCTAACTGCTCTGATCACCTTCCTGGACATAGCAGAGTAATCCACCCTATCCTCTTCCTTCTGGGTATATTTGTGCTTCTGGAAAGCTGCCCTCTTGTCCCCCACAGTATCTGACACCTCCTTGCTGAACCAGCTAGGCTTTTGGCCCTAGTTTTTTTTTGTTTGTTTGATATTTCTTGTTTAACTTTTTTATCTTGACACACTCACTAGTGGCTGCCATCAGCCCTTCCTTTATTATTGCCCATTTCTGTTCCACATCCACCTCCATTCTGATTCTGGCATGGTGTCCTACTAGAATTTCTCCAATCCTACCAAAGTCAGCCCTCTTAAAATCCAAAACCTTGTCCTGGTCCCGGCCACCCCCCTGCTGGCATGAGCTGTGATCAGAGGAGTCCTGCTTAGAGAGAGAGAGAGGTCTGTTAGCACCGGAACCTTGAGTTAATTCAGGGCTTGTACTGCAGTAGTGATGCAGAAACTAGTTTGTGAAACCATTTGCTGGATTTGGCCTACCAGCCTGGGAGTTACAGATACCTCCATTTAAGGTTTAGCCATGTTTGCAACTGCATGGCCTTCAGGTTTGTGTTTGTTTCTTTTTTCCATTCACGGAGCACTGCAGTTATTTGTTTTAATGTGCATCAACACTGACCAACTATGTGTGAAACCAGCGGGCCTACACAGATCCTGTTGTGGGCTCCCTAAAAGCTTAAAAGGGAATCACACTGTTACCAGCATGAAGAGGGTGGCACCTCCAGTACATGAGAGTATGATCGATACTGTATTAGGCACTGTGGTGTGGGGGTGATCTGCATGCAAGGACTGTGTCTAGGACAGCATTTTTAGGTGCAGCCCAGAAAAGCATTTATTTTGGCTACACCTGCTCAGGGTATGTGAAGAATGGCCACGTTATTGGGCTGTGTCTAAGTAAGGCAACTGAAGACCAGCCACTTTCAACGACTACCTCATACTGCCATTTAACCCCTTTTCTTTTCCTCTTAGGGGCTGCAACCCAAATAAAACTGTGTTTACTGTTACATAGAAACATAGAAGATGACGGCAGAAGGGAGCCTGTGGTCCATCGAGTCTGCCAAAGTGAGGTATCCTGGGAACCCGGTGTTCTGTCCTCCTACACTGTTCATATGTATTTGTCTGCTGCAGTCTATTTATCACTAAGGGCAGGCTTATTGAGGGTTGTACTACCATTTTGTGGGTCCACAGGCAGAGTGACTACAGTGGGGAGGTATGACATCCCAAAGGGTTACACCTTTGTTCACCAGGCCCACTATAATCTTTCTCTGGGTATAGGCACCATGTTACTGTCTATTAATGGATAGGAGCAGGGGGTTCTTTTCCACTGATACAAAGACAGTAGCATGGTGCATACACTTGTCAAGGGAGACCAAACAAACTCAGGAGCCACCGTGACATCTACAGCAATTCAGTGGCAAGTCAGATTGTTGTGGCCCATGCCCAGAAGGCATCAAGGAGGGGCACCCACCTTAAATAAGAAGTCTGAGGCAGGACGAAGGCCTAAGGCTTTAGCCAGTGAAACTAATAAATATATGATTTATTTAAGAGCAGTATTTTAATTAAGTTTGAATCTGTAAAAAAAAACAACATGCATAATAATTACTAGACGTGGCAAGCCAGAGCAGGCTTGAGCTTAATGTCCGGCTTGGCTCGGCTCAACTTCTATAAACAATTGAGAGCCAAGGTCAAGCCAAGCCAGTTATGGTCAAAGTAAGCATTCTTTGTCAGCCTAAGCAGTTAGTTTAGTGTCAGAAACATTCAACTCCTATGTAGAGAACAGCCTGCAGTAGTCAGGGCTCGGCTTGTGTTTTGGCTCATAGAGTTAAGCCAGACCCCTGACTCGGCTCTGGCTTGGCTCTAGGTGAAAAATTCCTGGCTTAACCACCTCTAATAATTACTCAAACTTAAATGGAGTTTACAGCATTAGAACACTGCATGGGAAGTTCTAGGATTGTTTATGCAAAGGGAATACTTCAATACATTTAATAAGCTCTATTATCACTACTTAGGATCTTTATTTAAAAAGGGATGATACCATGCACATGATTTTGCTACAGTATATCTCCATAGTATTGTCAGAATCCTGAGTTGAGAGCTGCCAAAGGCTGTCTGAGAGTCACAGGACAGTTCCTGAAAAGGGTCTTTGCCAAGTGATCCCTATCTTGTATAAAAACTAATACTATATTTGAATAGGAGAATCTAGGTAAATACACCCCATAGTTATAGAGAGCAAAAACCCAGGATTCAGCATAAACCAATTGGGCCACCAGCACAGAAAGTGTAGCAATTTGGTTCTCGGTTCCTTACCATAGTGAAAATGCCAGTTTACATGCCTCAGCTTTCCAGACAGTGGGTGGAAAAACATTTAGTGCATCTAGTTTTCCCTGACCTTCCACATATACTGTTCCTGTATACAAACTGGCTGGGGAAATGTCAGTCTCGGTTATGCCACTAGCATGCTAGCACAGACTTCTCTTTTATTTGTTTCCACATAGGAAAGTAAAATTAGTCATTTGAGGAAAGAATGGCAATCCAATCTTCTGGCCAGTTTAGTAAGTCAAATTAAGTGAAAATGGTTCTTCACAGCATTCTTCTGGCCCAAATACCAGGTAAGCCAGTTTTTAATCTTTTTCCACCCCTTGATTCCAAAAGGATAATTGCCTGTGTCATTTGTATTGAAATCATGCCTTCTCGGCAGCTGTAACACAGAAGTATATTGTTTACTGAAAATTTGCACTAGGTGTCTTTATTGCTTGTGAAAAAATAGGTTTCCAGTGAAGACTGTACCAAGGGTTCATTCCACTAGTATTCATCTGAACCTTGTTTACTAACCCATTTTAGACTTGCTATTAGGGAGGACATACAAATTTATATTACTTAGTTGACTGGCCTAGTGGCCCACTGATTTCAGTAAAATAAGAAACCTTGTTACTCACCATTTACCGACCTATTATTTGAAACCAGTCTGGGAGTTTTTTTTCATCCCTCGGTCTGCTTGCACTGGGGCTTATTGGTGCTGTCTCTGCCCCCTCTGCTCAGCATTCTGCCACAACCTAGCCGGGTCCTTAGACCCTTACAAATTTCCCCCTGTGGTGGGGCCAGGCAGGGGAGGGCTGTGCTCCCCCAACCGAAGACCCACATCCAGCTGTTATGTCCTGGTCAGGTGGCAGTGCGGAGCAGATGGTCACTGAGCTGAAAGTCACTGAGCCTCAGCTGACCACTTTTTTTTCTTCTCCCTTCTCACGGAGCTATGGCAGCATGGAGAGCGCATGCGCATGGAGGTGGGCATGTATTCTGGAACTGTGGCTCCTTCCACCCCACCTGACTGACTCCCGAGCATCAGCGCTACCACCAGGCCTCCACCTGATGGCAGTCAAGAGCCAGGTTGACCCACCACCCGGTCTGGGAGAGGAGAGCTGTCAGGTGGCCACTCGATCCTCTCCTAGCCATCCTCCCTGCCGACCACCAGTGACTCAAGCTCATTCCTGGACTCGAGTCACCTGTCTGGTGAGAGATGAAACACTGCCAGCATCTCAGCCCTCTGCGCCACAGAGCTGGCCCCCAAACCCAAAGTAGTTTCCCACGCATCCGACAGCATCTTGGTTACCCCTGGGTGTCACTCAGAGAGCAACTCCTGGCAACCCACCTATCGGGGAGGAGATAATTTGGGCGGATGTCCTTATGCCATCCCTGTTGTCCCCCACCTCTGACCTCCCAACCTTGAGGAGTGAGCCCAGTTAGCAAGCATGTCAGAGAATGCGGAATCCACCACTTGGCAATATGGATCCCACTTTAACCCTGTTCCTCCTGATGCTACTGCTCCTGCGGATACTGGATCTGGAGTCTGTTATCTGGCTATTTATGATTTTCCCTTATTGAATTGTTTATCTGTTCTGTTCCGAGTCATCAAATGCACCCCTTGCATGATCATACTTTTACATTACCGCAACTTTGTAAGTACGTTCTACTGTTATTTTGAACCCAGTCTCCCTTTCCCTCAGGGCACAAAAACAAGTTGTTTTCAGTTCCATGTGCTCTTCTGGTCTAATAAATAGATCAAGGGCAAATAATGGAAAACAGCCCATTGCTTCCTTAAGTTTAATGCATGTATTGGAAGTCATACTTTGTGTCTATCATGTGTTATAAAAGTGAGCAGAACAATTTCCACAGGTGCTAGCATACAAAAATACAGTTCAAAGCAAAAAGTAATCATTAAAATTTATTGAAAGAAAGTGTCTTAAACTATTGCTGCACTGCTTCAAAATGTAAACAATAAATACACTGAACAGGGTTTTCTTTTGGACTGGAAGATGCAAAATCCTAGTATTCTTAAGTTTAGGAGATTCAAGTTGACCTGTAAGCTATATTTTTCCCAGTAAAAGCTTTTTTTAAAAAAAAAAATCATGGTTCTCATTCTGTTATGATCCAGTCTTTACCAGCCTTGTGGCAAACTCAGTGGATATTTCTGATTGACACAGTGGTGGTAAGTGCCATTTAAGAAGTAAATGATGTAGTTTATGTAAGCAGTAAGCCACGGTATGGTGTGCATTATGTAAGTAAGAATACCCGACAAGGTGGGCGTTATTGGGATATAACGGACCGCCCAGGGGCGTAATGAGGCCCGACTCCGCAGGCGGAGGGCCTTATAGCCCCTGGAAGGTCCGTTACATCTCATAACGCCCACACTGGAGGGTATTATTACACTCAGATAATGTAGTATAACTGTAATGTTTTGAAAAACTATAGAACAATAAACATTTCTTTATGAAAACTACATAAAAAAACCAAAAAAGTAACTTTTCTAGTAAAGTAATTCCTGCAGTACTGGAATTACCACAGGAGGGCATAGCCATGTTTGTATGTGTGCCATGAGCTTGTGCTCTTGCTTTCAATTTGCACACAGTGAGACAGGAGAGCTGTTTCTTTAGCTTGTTGCCTTGATTTGTGTTTCCCCTGTTCCTCAGACAGACACAGAAACCGAGATGATAGGTATTCATTTTACTTTGTACTGCGTGTTTATAGGTATTTGAAGATGGGTACCTGTTTATTTTTCATTTTCTTGAGGTCTGAAATGTGGTGCCGCACGACTCTGTAACTCTGTGTAGAAGTACGTTAAGAGGGAGCGCGACTGCGCTGGTAAGGAGATTTAACTTATTAAGACGGAAAAAAAAGTTTAATTTTAGCAGTACATTTATTTTGGAGTGTGGTGCAACAGTGTGTAGAGAACTCAGTTTGGCTAAGCGAGCGAGGGAAAAATGGCAGGTGGCAAGTTTCGATTTTGGGGTCCCCAAGGATAGTGTTAGTTATAGGGCAGTGCCAAGTGGAACTTGTTTTTCAGCGGGCCGTTATTGAGAAATAACGGCCCTGGTGGCAGGCTGTTTTAGCCAATCAGGATGCTAGTTTTGTTTTAGCCATTATCTAAAGGATTTTATTGGACGCTACAGTAGTGAAGTAAGGTAAGAGGCCGAAGCTGAGTGTCCTTACACCCTTGGGAAGTCCAATAAAATCCTATAATGTTCACCCTGTTGTGGCTTATTGCACTTATAAAATGGCTCAGAAGTAGACTTTCAGGATCAAAATGAAATCTGGTACCTGACCGTGCAGTGTTTGGAATTTAATGCACAGTCAGTTGACATGTCTTGTCCAATGAAGTTCCAAGATTTGTTCTTGCCATTTTAAGAGTCTTTTAACTGCGGACTTCTACAGTAGAACAGAAAGCACTGTGGCAGCAATGTAAGAGCTGAACAAGGACATAAACTGCATGGTACAGTTCTAAAATGGTCCACTTCTTTACTGCCAGTTCTAAAATGGTCCACTCCTTACCACCAGCATGGAAATCAGACACAACCATTGGATCTACAGTGCTCATAGACCAGACAAAACAATGGCAAAGTGTGAACATGTACAGTGTTTGAGAAACAGCTTCTGCAGAAAATACCGGCTTGCGAGAGAAATGGGGCCAGATATTCAAAAGTTAACCTGGGCGCTTAGGGGTGTTTGCCTGGCCATGCTAACTGGGTTTTGCACCTGATTCATGGGTAGAGTCTATATTCGGACACCCCCATATTGTGGGCAAAACCCGTTAGTGCCCAGGCACTAATTTACTGCTGTGCCCATGCAAATTAGGTGGCCTTCCCCTGCATATGGGTGCAGCAGTAAATTCAGAGGTTTGCAGAGGCAGTAAATGTCACCCGAACAGGTATAGGTTACCACCTTTGTAAACACAAACTTAATGGGATGCAAGGCCCCGGTGGTGGGCAATGGTACTGCAGCATTCCAACCCCTCTCAGCCCCCAAACCCTGGCTCATTGAAGCAATGGAAGACCTGGTGTCTAGTGGCACCCCCTGCCTCCTGATCCCCTGTCCTGGTAATTGTAGTGATATCCCTGGTGTCCAGAGGCACCGCCCACCCTCCTATCACCTGTTGCCATATTAGTATGGATGTCCTTGATGTCTACTGGCACCCCCAACCTCCAATCACCTGTTGCCATCATGGTAGCGAGTTCCCTGGCATCCATTGGCACCCCCACCCTCTGATCACCCATGATAAGTTTATCCCTGGCACCTGGTGGTACCCTCCAATCACCCAGCCCCGCAGTGTCAGTGGCTCAGCAGGTAGCACACTCGCCTCTGAGGCTGGGAGATCAGAAGGCTGTGGGATCTATCCCCACACAAGGCACTTGGGTTAATATCCCAATCCTGAAACTGCAATGCAGCATGGGGGGGGGTGCTGCACTCCTGGGGTGCCGTCTTTCGGATGAGACATTAAACCGAGGTCCCATCTGCCTGGTCTGGTGGTAGTTCAGGTGGATGTTAAAGATCCCATGGCACTTCTCGAAAAGAGTAGGGGAATTTTTATTAAGAGAAATGGACTGCATTACAACAACATACAAAATAATCAAATATACAGAAAAAAGAAAAATCAGAAACAGGTCAATAGTACAGAAAACAAACGGTCAACGAATCAATGTGATAATGGAAAACAAGTTAAACATGTCTCTAGTACCCCAAAGTCATCTAGCCCCGATGTGCACATGCAATCCATAAATGTGCTACTTTTGCTTGATCATACCTAAGCATATCATCTTGTATTAGTTTCCTAATTGCATTTTTAATATTAACAAGAATCTCCGTCTGGACTATCCATTTTTGTTGCAGTACTAAGACACCTGGCTTGCCAGATGAAATAACAAATTAATGTCAGGACAACATAAATAGTATCAGTGTGATATTTATCCAATAATCTCGGACACTGGCCATAAACTATCTATGAATAGCTCAAACTGGCAAATATAGGTTCTTTCCAGTCAACTGCCAACAAATCCCAAAACTTCCGTACACAAGCACATTCCTTAAATAAATGTTCTTGTGTTTCAATGATACCATGACAAGTATCTCTTGGACAAAATCTTTCTTCCACTTTTTTATGTTTATTATTCCCTTTCACACTAAGTCTACCATAATTTCCTAACCATACGACATCCCAAACATAGTCCGGAAGTCTTGGGTTGGACAACTGTTTGAGCACTAACTGCCTCTGGGCAACTGAACAGTGAGGAAATATGACTGGATCATGACCTTCAGAGAGCAGAATAGTTTTGTACAAACTTTTCCGAGTACGGCATTGTGTCTCTTGTGGACTGATATTCCATTTAATAGCAAATTTAATACTATGTACACCATAATGTGGTAAGACCCTCTGGTTCCCTAATATTCTTGGGCGTTTCTCACACCAAGCTGAGATATTCGCTACCAACCGTTTACCCAAGGTTTCCAGGCCTTATTTCCCCCCAACCCCATCCTCACAGATTGGTTTATATGTAAAAACCCTTTTAATAGGGTTAAGTCGGGACCCCCAAAATGCCCGAAAGAATACACTATTTATTCGAGTTAGCAAAACTAGTGGGGGAGGATAGACATAACAAATATACAGGAAAATTGGAAGTACTAAGGTTTAAATTAATCAGACCCATTAATTCTTACCCAATGATATATCCTTCTACCCATGAACAATATGTTCAGCTCTATAGATACACGTTTCCCAATTTGAGATGTCATCGTTCTGTTCCCCAAAGGTGACCCCTAGAATTTTAATAGGTTCCGTAGAAATCCTAATGCCACCTAAACAGCCTAAACTAGGAACTGAAAAATGACCCAATGAGATTCCTTGACTCTTATGTAAGTTTATCTGAGATCCCGAAATATCCGAATAGAGGGGAAAAAACAGAAGATAAGCCCAGGCCAGTAGTGTTATGACTAACAGTAAGTACTAAGTCATCTGCATATGCCAGCACTTTTGTTGCTGGGGTAGCAGAATCAATACTGAGTCCTACAATATTCTGACTCTGCTCAAGCAGTCTAATAAAAATATCAATTCCAAAGGTAAATAACAAAGGGCTTAAGGGAAAACCCTGCTGAACACCCCTACAAACTAGTATGTTATCCCCATACCAACCATTGATATTCAGGACAACTGAAGCATTAGTGTACAAAATGTTCATCCAAGTTATAAATGTGTCAGGAACCCCAAAAGCTTGTAGTGTACAAAATAAAAAAATCATGAGACAATTTATCAAAAGCTTTTTCCAAATCAATACTAACCACCCACCCATTAACCTGTCCTAGACTACCCTGGTAAAATAATTCTCTCAGCAGAATTAAATTGTCACATTGCTGCCTGCCAGGTACTGCATATGTCTGAGTCGGACTAATTAGATAAGAAGAAACTTTCATTAGTCATGCTAACAGAATTTTAGCAAGAATTTTAAAATCAATATTCAGAAGACTCAATGGTCTCCAATTCTGAATATCAGTAGTGGGACCTTTTCTATGAATGAGAACCAAAATAGCTTCCTTCATAGATGGGGCAAAATGTGCTTCTGTCAACATATAATTGAACAAAAATGCCGGCACCGGGACCAGTTCAGATTTAAAATGTTTATAGAATCCTGCAATAAGATCATCCAACCCTGGTGCAGAATCAGATTTCAACAACCCTATCATGTGACTGACCTCAGATTCAGATATGGGTTGAGTAAGAAACGTAAAGTCATAATTCAGGACTTGAGGTAACTCCAACCGTCGAAAGACATCAGCGGCTGAAGCACAATGTGGAGACGCACCAAAAATAGTTATAAAGTGCTGCTCCACTTCTTTCAAAATATTTTGTGAAAAGTATACGGTTTCTCCCACAGACGTCAAAAGTTCAGTAATAATTCTGGACTCCACCCTAGATTTGCATTCCTTAAACAGGTCAATGCTCCCCTTCCTATTCTGGGTCCCAAATCTTGCTTCTCTACCCAGTGACGAAGCTCTATTATATTGTAAGGCTTGCATTTGTTGTCGTATAACTTGAATTTGGGGGCCAAAGTCCCTAGTTGTAGTCGACGATAAAGAAATCAGGTGTTGTAAGTGCTGTCTTAAACTTAAATAATCCAAATATGATTTATTACTAATGTACCGACCTTATTGTTGAAAAACTTCCCTCCACGACAGTTTAGTGTCCTCCCACCATCCTACCACATCCTGATAACAATCCATTACAGACAATCTGGCAGTCTGGTTCTGTTGCCATAGTTTCAGTACTTTAGGATTGGTCAGAATGGATTCATTCAATCTCCACTTATTTTTCCGACATCTAGGAACATCCCTCCAGGAAATCTGTGCCGTTATGGACACATGGTCAGTAAATTCCAAAGCTTATGTATGAATTCTCTGAACATGTAATGCCTGAGAAAGAAAAATAAAATCAATACGGGTTTTCAATGTTCCCCGAAAATATGTGAAGCCACCGGTAGGATGAAGACTCCTATAAGCATCCATTAAAGTCACAGTCTGCAGTATCTGAGTAAGTGTATTGGAGTCACAAAAAATTTTTGAGGTTTTCAAACCCCTGTCCGACCGCTATAGTCCACAATTGAAATCTTCTACCCAAAAAACGAACCGAGAAGTATGGAGATAGGGTTGGATATCTCTGAATAAGTCAGATCTAAGGGCTTTCGTCTGAGGGGCATAAGTCACAACGATCCGAAACCTCTCCAGATAATAGGAAACATCAAGTAATAATGCTCTTCCTGGATATATCTCAACCACTCTAGAAACCCGTATTTCAGCATTCGAGAATAAAACCCTCACCCCATCACAGGTATCCACACCAATGGACCAATAGGAGGGACCCAACTGCCAGGAACGTGAAGCCTTTTGAAGTTCCCTGTGCGTTTTAAGCCTAGTATCTACTATGTCACTAGCATCGGCTTGCAAAGTCAACATTGTACCAGCTAACTTTTTATCCCCCTTAATGCTATTCACATTAACTGCAGAGATAGTCAGATGGTCAATAGAAGGGTGCTGCATGGTAGATTACATGTTAGGGAGTTTTCAGTTTCTGTCTTTGCCTGGTGCGTTTGGCAATTGAGTCTGATCCCCCTCCTCCCTCATCAGTATCAGGATTTGAAATAAGGAAAGAGGTATCAGTATCTTCACCCTCTGAATCCCCCTTCCCGCCTTCCATTTGTAAAGCGGCATATTTATTACCTGCCTTCCAGGAGTCTGCAGCAAGTGTCAGCTCCTTCCCTCCCACTTTCTTGGACACGACTTTCCCCAGCCTAGTTCTTTTCCATTTAACTATCGAAAAGGTTGGTTCTACCATAGGTGGAGGAGGTGGGGGTTGGGGTATATCACTGACAGTTTCCCCTGAAGAAACAGTCAAAGACTGTTCTAGAGGTGTTCTGGAGTCCAGATGCTCAACACCAATTAAAGGAGGAGCCACACAAGAGCCTCCATTCTCTGACTGAGCATCAGGAACAGATATCTGCCTTGGTGTCTCAGGCTCAGCAGTTGCAGCCTGGTCTGCCATTCGTTTCGCCTGTTGTTGCTGGGCCAGATTTATCAACCCCTCATGGGATGGGCAGTCTTCACGATTATGTGAAGCCCAGGGACATCGGCCATAAGCATGCCCTGTCCTTTCACATAAATTACATTTAAAAAGATTAAGGCATTTATTGGCCAGATGCCCAAACTCTAAACAATGGCTGCACTTTACTGAATCAGGCCGAGCTGAGGTGTGTTCTGGCCCCACATTTAAAACAAGACCGTGCCTGGCCGGCATAAAAAATAGAGCCTCTATCTTTTCCCAAATAAAATGTACTGAGCAAGTGTACAGGCCCAGAATTATTTGTCAGTAATTTGACCCTTACCCTCCAACCGCCATCCCAAATTTCTTCACTATCTAAAGTGGGCATAGGTTTGTTAAGTACCTCACACCTCTGATGAAGCCAAAATAAAATATCCTCAACATTAACCCCCTCATTTTTAAACATGACAGCAATAGTCTTCACAGCAGGTTTCATCAAAGGTATGGCATGAAAAGGGGACCATGGTGGGGTATTTTTAAGCTTTAAATATTGAGCCCAAAACCGGTCAAGGCCAGAAACATTTTTAAAGCTAACATCAAAATTAGCATTTCCCAGACTAATTAATGCAAAAATCCCCGAGGAAAAAAGCTTCAAAGATCCTTTTAGTAAAGATTTGGCTATGAAATGTCAATCGAGGGGGTTCAACAGACCACCTTTATATAATAAACGGACTGCATTCCTGCATGGAGTAGGCTCTCCCCTATTTTGAAACAGGTCAAACAGTTTAAAACCAGCCTCCATCCCCCCCTCCATTCTCAACATATCATCTTGTGGGCCTACATTAAGAGGGCCTTCAATAACATCTTGAGCACCCTGCTGCAGATCAACAATAGGCATTACAGTACTGGGCTGAATAAAAGTCAAAACATTACCCCGGGGTAAGGTGGAGCTCAATCCGTCGTCTGCGGTGGTGGCCACTGTTGCAACTGAAGAATATACAGTCCCCTGATACACAGGATCATCTTTGTCTGGAATCCATTGCCCTGAATCAGTTTGTTGCCAACCCGCGTTCTCCAAAGCTCAGGCAGGAGACCAATTAAGGCCTCCAACTTCTTCAGACACAGACCCTGTTTTAGCAAGGCCCACAGCTCCAGCTCTGCTCCAGCCCGGTCATGAACGGTCCTTCGGAAAGGAACACACGGTGTCAGGCCCCATAACGTGCTCTGTAGGCATTGCAGGATTCATAGCAGGATGAGGTTGTAGACCAGGACCTAAATGCTTGCCTTTTGACTGAGCCAAAATCGATGTCTTATGCGGTGCAGGCTTTGGGCACACGTCAGTATTGATGACAGAACTGCCAGCCTCAATTAGCAGAGCACCGTGATCCAAGTCTCCCGATGTGACACCCCAGGGAAGAGCGGAAGGTGCCATGTCCACATGCTTCCGACTCACAGCATGCAGCTCTAGTGAGTCGCTGCTCTCAACAGCACTAGATACGCAAGGAACAGTAAATTCTGGTGGTACCACAGACTGACGTTGTGAATGAGGTGATTGTTGTCCCATTCGCAGTCCCGAGTTTACAAGCTCAGGTTGCTCTGCAGCAACTAGTAACTGCTCATGAAGCGTCTCATTACATGGTGTTTCCAAAACCACGTCATCTTCCGAAGAACTCACAAAACAATCAGCAGCCACTAAAGCTGCATCGACGACCTCTTGCATCTCCGTGTCAGGGAAGGAGGCCTGCTCCCCTGCACTCTCCATCGCACTGGCTCTCTGATTCAGTAGGGGAATTTCCCTGGTGCCCTGGCAAAATTTCCCCCCATTCACTAAAAATACCACCAACAGCTTAATCTGGTTCAAAGTCAGTTGCCATTCATCTGTATCCCCCTCCCCCGGGTCGTGTCTGAAAATAGGCAGAATTTGTCTAGTGCACTTACCTGGTCAACAAAAACGAAATAAAATGATAAGTGTTACCTCTGGCATCTAGTGGCAACACCCACCTGCCAAGCACCCATCCCTGAAGCTGAATGGATTTCCCTGGTGTCTAGTGGTACCCCCCCCTGCCCCTGCCTGCTGAGCACCCATTCTGGTTCCCCTTCTTAGGCCCCGGTACTCGGCAGGTGGGGGGTACTACTAGACACCAGGTAAACTGATGCAATGTCAGGGATGGGTGCTTGGTGAGGGGGGGTACCACTAGACACCAGGGACACCGATGCAGCTTCAGAGATGGGTGGTCAGTTTGCAGGGTGTGCCACTAGATGCCAGGGATAACACTTACCATATTGGGCTAGGTGATCGGAGGTTGCAGGGTGCCACCAGATACCAGAGAACTCACTACCATGATGGTGACGGGCAATCAGAGGGTGGTGGGTTCCACTAGACACCAGGGAGATCTGTGCTAATATGGCAGCAGTTAATTGGAGAGTGGGGGTTGCCACTGGACACCAAGGAGTACATTTGAATGAGGGAACGGGCATTTGGGGTGTGGTGGGGCCACTGGTCACCATGCCTAATGTGGTGGGTGGCTACAGGAGAGGTGCAAACCTGTCGCTGCTTCCCATTTAATGAGCCCATAATGGGCATGCATATGACCCCTTAGTGTCTTGCATACTCAATGGACTTATTTGCATTTTTCCAGTGATATCGCACCGTGGACTCTCGGTGCTATCAGGTCTGGGGGGTGCAGGACTCTGCAGTTCCCTATGGGCCGCATACAGCCCAGGTCCATGTTGGGCCATCACTACTTGCCTTAGCGGTGTGTCATCATGGCCCTATATTCAGTCAGATAGCGCTTGTATGCTATCCAACTGAATATGGCAACCTCTGGCTCAGACACAAGGGGAAGTGAAGCACAAATCTTTGTGCTGTGCTTTTACCCATAACTGAATATATGGCCCCTGATGTACTCCCTTAAAATAATTTTGATGAGCTTTCTTTTAAAAAAAAGTCAAATTATTAACTTGAGGTTTGGAATAATTTAGGCTAGGTTTTCTGAAAATGGCAGCATTCAGATCATGGTGTAGGAATGCATGCAACAAGTAAGCCACAGTTTACAAATTGATTGGAGAAGATGGTGGCATTCTGGATCCAGACCACTGACTGAGGTTACTCTTACTGTCTGATATCCACCCCTACTCCTGTTGTAATATGACTGGTGTACTCTGCTTGAAGTAAACATAATGTTAATGCATAAAACTAAGTACTGCTGTATATTTTCCTCTAATTATATAGTTCCTGAAGTATAACATGGGGTGCAAAAGGGGTCTGAATAACATTATAGATCATGGGAGCACTCCTGACCAGTCGAAGCACTCCTTTCCTCTGCGCATGAGATACTCTTATTCTGAGAAGAGTGTTGTGTAAGCAGCTGAACTGGAAATGGGCAGGTTTGAGGCAGGCTTTTGCAATTTTAATATATTACTGATCAATCTCAATCAGTATCATATTAATACTGCTAGCTGAAACCACTCTTATGCTGTAAGAGTGGCATCACACACATTCTTAGGGTATTGTAACCACGCACCTTCAGTTTGTGGCTCCCATACATCAAGAATGCTCGTGAGACCACTCTTACAACCATAAGAGAGATCTCGGTGGCAACATTATCATGCAAACATGAACATGTCTACAACGAGAGGGAGGCAAAGTGGCATAAAAGCTTTCTGGCTTATAAATGTTTTGTTTTTCTAGCTAAACCACAGATTCAGTAAAAACCCTTTAAAGAAGACAATGAATGAGTAATGAAATGTTTGAGTGGCTCACATATTAACTACAGCAAACTGTAATTGTGTGACTGCATGACCTAACTGCTACAGCACAAGTTCCGGAGTCAGAAACAAGGAGAGCAAGGTTCCCATCCCACTAAAATCACATAGCATGATCTTGAGCAAGTCAGTTAACCTATCAGTGCTGCAGTCTACCCAGCTGTTACAATGGGTACACGCAGGACCCCCAATGAAAACAAGATGTTGCAGCTCAGTTGGGTTAGATATATAGTAAAAATGTACTTGAGCGTAAATTTTAATACAGTAGTATTAGCAACAAAAAATGCATCTAAGAAATTAGCGTAGACATTTTTAAGGGCAATTAAAAGAAAAGCTAAGCACAGAAAGAAGCCTGCAGTTTGTAAGTTGCACACGCTTTCTATTGAATAAAATTATTGCCATTGCAGCTCTTCAGTGCAGGCTTCTTGATGTGTTTAGCTTTGTTTTATGTGAAGCCTGCACCGCAGGCGAGCAGTGCGGAGTTGGTCTTTTGTTACCTTCAATTAAAGGAAAAGCAGATAAGGTGGTGCTTCTTATAACAGCAATAGAAAACATTAAACCCGAGAGACTGACACAAAAACTGACTGTGTTAAAGTAGAAATCTGGGAAATTGTATGAGAGGCTTGAAGTCTAAAGCAGAGACAGGCTCAGTTACTCTTGAACTGATCAAAGAAAATTACCAGTTGAAAGGGAGAAATGAAACTCTGAAAACTCTGGTTAGGTGTAACAATACAGCATATAAATATTTAGCTTCCACAGTAGGACAGAAAACTCAGATGTAACCGATCTTGTGAAACTGTACGAAAAAGACTGGCACAAGAGTTGGAAATTGGCTAATTCCTGTTCTTGTCTTAAGAACCAACTGAAGCTATTAAGTATACGAAGCAACATTTCCCACCAGTGGCTACAGAACAGAACTGCTATATAGTAGAATTCACATTTACTTAGCACTTTTCATACACTATATCCCAAGTCACTGTTCAAATATGTACAAGACATTTTTCATTACCTAAAATTGGTTGTACTGTACTTGTTTTCACACATGACCTGTGCTATACTGCTATCATATTATCCAGATTTTTAGTATCTTAAAGTGTCATGTTGCTGATCCACATGTAATAATCCATGTTTGCACCAATGTTGAAGTGTGATGCACAGCTGTTGCTTTTTTGTCCAAGGACCTACATGTAAACTAAACAATTCACCTGCTGTAGCTATCTACTGGAGGACAGACATGCTAAACGCATTACGGATTTTAAATATCTTGGTAAAAAAAAGTTTGTGTAAAAGAGTAGGATCCCTCGCCCTCCCTGCACTGTGAAATGTTATACATTTTATCTCATTTGGGAGAGCAAGTTAATGCTGCTGTGTTATGGGGGTATAATTAAATGCGAATAAAGATATTCGTAGTTTCAGATATTTATGGAGGGATGCCTTAGCAACTTCCTAAGCAAAAGAAAGAAGTAAAGAAATATATTGTAAATTCTGGAAACTTTAATGTATGTGCGGGCTGTATTTTTATTAAAGAGCTAGTATCACCAAATAATAGAAGGCAGAAAATGTAGTCATTTATTAAAGGTACTGCCATATTACTTTTTATTTCTGAAGTGATTTTCTTTTTTCTATGTTCTCATTAGATGGTTTAATACCCAACAGTATTGGGTGTGATGTGAAAAGCAGCACTTTGTCTGGAAGCAAATACATAGTTTTGTTTCATTCACTACATCATCAGTATGCAATCCAGCTCACTGTTGCATCACAAGCCCTGCTGCCTGATTAGTAACATATGTAATACGTTACCAGTCAAGCATCAGGAGATGGGCTCTTCTTGGTTACTAGTGATGTCCCAGTCAGGTCATAATTCTGATGATGTATAGGAAGGAATAGAACAGACTATGTCAGCCTTCAGGTAGCGTGCTGTTTCACACATTACACCTAGTACTGTCAGGGAAAATCTATTTAGCAGAACAGAAAAAAAAATACTTTCAATGTAAGACATGGCAGCTGACCACTTCTGAATGTTACTTGAATTCCAGACAGTATGCTACATCTTTAATTTTTTTTTCAATGTGATGGTTATAAATTCATAAGCTACCATGTTGTCACTGGTTTCTGTTCATTCAGATGCAGCAGTAACTATTTGCTGAAGTAATAAGTAAGGAATAACCCACGAAAAGGGCATGCATTTCTGAGGAATTAGTGCATGCCCCGGGTAAACTGGAAGGGATGAGGCCAACAACTAAGTTCCTTTCAGCTAACCAAGGAAGTGCATTAATTCCCAAGAAATGCACATCCTGAAGTGGGTTGTTGCACTTATAAAATGAAAAAAAGGTTTTTATTAATGGAAAAATGGATTTATTTTTGTGTAGTTAGGCTGTTTCTAGTTGGGTTATGTTAGGCTGGTGACAATCCATGCATGTACTCGGAATTAATGAACGGTCATGTGTTGTGCTATAACCAGTGAGTTTGCTAGGATTATAGAGAATTCTGAAGTCCATTTTATAAACTAAGATAAATGATGACGCTCCTTTACAAATCAATGAATCATGCATTGTACCTGTGGTGGGGTAACTATATGTGGGCAAATACAGCAGCCATTATGCAACAGAATCCTATATGTAGTTGTAAATCCTTTTTTAAGTGAAGTTTTATTTGCTGAGAATTGGGATATTGAGAAGAAACACAAGTTACGTCCTTGGGCTTTTCAGACACTGCTATTGGATGTTTAACTGCCACCCAAAAAAACATCAGGCATGAGCATATAGGACCTACGCTTAACATCTCTTGCAAAGGACAGCACCCCCCAATAGTGTGGCACCAACAAGTAGTGCACTACAGTGTTAGCATTGAGCACCAGCCCAAGCCCTGGAGTGGGACTTCAGGCACAGAGCTGAGAGTGCTAACAACTGAGTCAAAGTCACACAGATAGATGTGGATATAGATGTAAGGGATAACACATGGCAGAGTGTGTGTGGGTATAAGGGAATAATGCATGCCTTAGGTGGCTGTTAGGCACAAGGCATAGCTGAGTGCCACAACTATACAAGAAATGCATTATTGCCATATGACTGCACACCCTGGAATGTGCTATCCCACTTACAAAATGGGCTTTTATTTGTTGAAAAAATATGTTGTTCAGGTGAGGGGTGCATTTGTCAGAAAAATAATCAAGGGTCATGTGCCATGTTTTGACCAGTGAGGTTAGAGGATTTGCATGGCCCACTTTATAAGCTGAAATTAAAGACTGTATTTATTTATTTTAAAAAGTTTTAAAGGAGTAGCCCACCCAGAATTTGCAAAAAACATATGTTGTACAGAGTGTTTTGATTTATGTGTGAAGTCACAGTGTGTCCTTCCCACTGTCTGCTATTAGGAGTTTTTCCTAAATTAGCCTGCTAGCTTTATGGTAGCTTTATAACCCCTGGGGATCTCCATCTCAGCAAGATTTGTTTCTTTCCTTGTATCTACAATGCACCCTGTCTCATGTGACAGTGATGTAGCCAAGACCATAGATTCAGCACACACATGCCAAAAAAACCTACATTTCTTGGAAACTTTACATGCTACAAAAAAATGACCAGCACAAAAGTTGTTCAGGACAAAAATACCTTTACAATGTGGGTAGTCAATAAGCTGAACTCTGTATAGTTTTTAAAATATAGCCATCTCTACTGTTGTGAATTGATTGTAAAGCAGTGCTTTCTGATGAATCCATGGTCTCGGCTACATCACTGTTACATGAGACAGGATGCATTGTAGGAACAAGGAATGCAATAAAGTTATCTCAGATAGAGATCCCCAGGAGTCATAAAACTACAATAAAGCTAGCAGGCTAACTGAGGAGAACTCCTAATAGCAGATGGAGGGAAGAACACACTAGGACTTCACACACAAATCAAAACACTCTGCACAACATATGTTTTTGCAAATGCTGGGTGGACTACTCCTTTAACAGGAAAGACATACTGAGCTTGTAGCAGCTTGCTTCCAGATGTGTCCTAGGGGGATAGGGAAGGGGAGAGTATAGTACAAATTACAAAATACAAGGTTCATTCAGGAAATGCAGTAACATAGAAATAAGTACAACAAAAAAGTAATTTATAGGTAATGTTTCTGAGCAGGAAATATGCATACAATAAGTGCAGAAGAAAAACAGTAAGCACAATATGCAGTGTGCAACCATCCAATACTAAGCAGAGGTGACAGTAGTAGCTGACAAATAGGGGAGGAGGGAATGCACAGACTAAGAAAAAGGATGAACCTTATCTGTAAAATTATCAAGCTTTAGGTCACCATTGATCAAGGAGGCTGGCATACACGTGATTTGTGCACTGCTAGTTCACAGAGCTTTGCATCAGGTAACTGCTCTGCACGTACTGTGCACCAGTAGAAGCCACAGACCCCACTGGCTCCTGTATGGCAGCCCAGCCCTGGCCCTTATTATCAAGATCCAGGCCAAAGTCCTGATTAGTTCTGAGTCTAATCAGAACCTTTTGTACAACGTGAGGGAAATTGAAAATCTGCCATACAGCTGCATAAAATGACACTAAGATCTATGACACACACGTAGAATTGTAAACAGCATTTCAGGAAATAACACCAGACAGCTAATCGGCGCTGGTCAGCTGAACACATAGCAGCATGGAGATGACCTGGTTTCCTACATCCTTCCTGACTGTAGCAGTGTAAACTGACCTGAGAGGGGATCCCATTTAGTATGCAACTGATACATCAGTGTATGACGTAACTATATGAAATTTTTTTTATTACTGTAATATCTGTAAGGCAAGAAAAAGGCACAACAGATGCAGCAGAGTAGAGTCTCACAGCAAGGGCAACCTACACTATTATTATTGTCTCCTTTGGATACTGAATGGGGGATGGGGGATGGGCAGCTGCCTGCTAGGAAGCTAGCTGAACAATCGAGCAGACTTCGATAGACCAGTAGGTCTGTTCTGCTGGCGCCTTCGTATATTCATATGAATGAGATCCCCTTTCCCAGGATAGATAGTGTTAGACTGCCACAGTCAGGAGGGGGGCTAGGCCAAGCGAGGTTTTATTTAGCAAGAAGCATGTAGCAATGGTAGATGAAGTAGGCAACAAATATATTCACAACAGCAGATAATCACAGGTGGGGGGGCAAGGTACAGTAAGATTTCAGTATCGGGAGCACAGCACACAAATATGAGGGCACAAGGTATGAAAGCATACCATATAATACAAAGTATGCTAACTTTTACTTTTGTATGATTTTCTAGCTTTTCTTTAATAAAAAAAAAAAACAGAGTGCACTGTAGGGTTAGTCAGAAAATTTGAATCACAGTCCACAATCTCTCCCGGTTTAAAGCCACATTTTGTATTATGGATAATGGATGATTTGAGGATGATCCCATGTCTCACTTCCTCCATCTCCTAACACAACATGAAGATGGCAGAATTGAGCTGAATGTGCAGTGCTGAGGAGAAGCCTGCATCCCTGGAGTTTAATGCATTTGATGTATTTTCGAGCTGAAGTCTGGAAGTCCAGCACTTACTTGATGAGTCTTACACTAGGGACGGGGGGAGGGGGAGAGAGAATGAGAAAGAAAGAAAGAGAGAGAGAAAGAGAGAGAGCACAGTACAGACCAAACTGTAGCAGAGCTGAGGGAGCCCAGAAGTCCCAAGCCCAGAGCCTGGAGTTTGGAGACTGGTGTCAGAGCAAGAGACTGTGACGGAGGGAGTTTGTTCCCCAGAGCCTGTGGTCAGGAAGAAGGGAAGAAGTAGGCACGGAGTGGTCATATATTCAGTGTGCTCCTGAAGCCTGGAGTATGACATAAGGACAGGAAAAGAGAAAAAGGGGTAGTCCTTTTTAGTCTGTCTGTGTTGTCAAACCCCAGAAGTTGGCTAGTGGGCAATGCTTCATATGAGTCAGCTATAGGCTCTTAGATTTTATAACATTTTATCTTACGGTCCAAAGCCTTAATATATAATAATGTTACTTTATTTTATTGTAGTAAAGCTTCTTTTGGAACTTCATATCTCAATCCGAATGACTTTAAGAAGAGACTAGTCTGAGTTTTAACATATACAACCTTTACAGTTGGCTCGTATTGGTGCCATACAGCCAGTTAGCCTCACTATTTTAGTTTTAGTTTTTCCTTCACTTTATGTTTTGTGTGATTATACTGCCGATGACACTGCAGTGTAGGAGTTACTAGAAGTAAGCGGATGATTGCACGTGCACTTTTGTTTGACATGCCAGTCCATGATGCATCAAGTGAGACTTCTCACAGTATCTGGGAAATAATATTTTTTTCACCTACCAATTCATTTTCTCACTTTATAAAAAGTAAGTTTTGCACTTGCAGTATTTTCTTTCCCACATGTTTTTAGTCACGTAACCGCATTTACCAACTGGAATTCGCGTTTTTCATGCACGGTGAAAGGGCTGGTATAAGAACTGCTTCACTTTTAATTAGAAGTTCAGAGTGCCAAGAATGCACAATGAAGCAGGACCTAGTAAGCAGGACCCTCTATCTGGTAGCTTGGCAGGAGTAACAAAGAATTCTCTGGATGCTACAAGATAGCAAATTTTAATACTTATTGCTTAGCCAAGGTGCAAAATCTTTGATTCAGTGATTTTATAATTAGTTTCATCTAACTTAATTGTTGTTACTTAATTTTATTTTATAGCACCACCCAGCTTCAAACAATATTCATAGCTGTTTACCAAGGATAATTAATGAAAACTGGTAGTATGAAAGATTTACTCAGCTAAGCATATAAATTTTTTTTCAGTTTGTAATACAGCTTTTTATCATGTTTTGAAGCAGTCATGATCTTAGAACAACCCAAAAGGGATGTTTTATGAAAAAGCCACAATTAATGATCTGTATATTTAAATAATACATAATATATTATTATGGTATTTTGTTTGTAGAGATTTTAATATAAAAAGGCTACAGTATTACTCCAAGTGCTGGAAGAATACCCTCCTCTGATACAGATTCAGCACCTCCCTAAACAGGGAACATCAAGGAGGATCTTGCTTAACAGCCTGGAAAAAGAACAGAAAAAATATATTAATTGTATCGATTGTGACGTTTTCAGCTGAATTTTTAAGGACTGACTGGACAGACATTTCAACCTATATTACAGTAGTGTTAGTGTTGGTATCTTTTGTCATACAGTTGGAATTCCAGCAATAGTCACCTTCATTCTCAGAATGGCAGGAAGGAAAAAAATTGCAGATAATAACCAAGTAGTAAAATCAAAGAAAGGCAAGGGAGGGGACAGTGGAGTCAGAAACAAATTTTGACAAAATAGTTACTAACTATTTGGATCCACATCTACTCCTGCACTTTGACAGCACCCCCCCTCCTATCTTCACCTCTCCTGCTGGCCCATGACAAATGCCACCCGGCTGCACAACCTCTATTCTTATCCGCCTTCCACCTCTCCTCTCTCTGTCCCCCCCCAAACCTACCTCCCCTTCTCTCCCATCCACTTAGTCTCCCTGATTTCACCCCCCTCCTCCTTTCCCTTCCCCTCCCCAAAGTTTCACCTTATTGTTCTTTTTCATCTACAAGACTGTGTTTTTTTTAATTTTATAAACTGTTATCTTTGCTTATGACTGTCTCAATTGTACCAATGACGTGGAACCTTTGTAAAAGAGCCTCAGCTCAAAGGTATTTGTAATCCTAGAACAAATAAATAAAAAATAAAAAATAAAATAAAACTACTTTATCACTCCAGGAAGCCAGTTTGAGTTAATTGGCAAAAATAACATAGATAGAGCTCAGGACTCTTTAGTGCCAAGGGATTCTTTTTCGTCCATTGGAAAAGTGAGGTATTTGCTGGTTATAACAGACCGCCCCTTACTTGTGCAAATTAGGTATCTAGAATTATCATAAGTAGTAATAACACCTGACATAGTAGGTGAAGGAATACTGAAAAACCACTTACAAAGAAAAGTCTAGCACAGGAAGAAAAGATGCATAAAGATATTACCAGGGATATGCAAACTCAAAAAATATATTGTAACACCCTTGTTCCCAGGGGTTACTAGAATCCCAGTTAGAACCAGTGGCAGGCAGGGATAGGCAGCTTGTGAAATGCCAGGTTAATGGATTTCAGTGTCACACTCTGTTTTTCAGTCTCAGCTGAGCTGGAGTGATGATGTCACTTTGGAACTCTTGCAGCTGCATAAGCCACACTTGTCTAGCTGCAAGGGAGATAGCTTTGGAATGTTCGTGAGTCTGTAGAGTGGAGTTCCAGGAGGAGGCTGCAGCCTGCAGCAGCTCCTGAGTTTTAGCTCTGACAGAGAGCCACCACTGTGTGTTTGAGTAGTTTGTTCTCACCCTAGAAGAAGAACATAGAAGACAGAGATTGAAGTGGTGGAAACCGTTCCAAGTGGGTTTTCCTTTGCCCCATCTCAGGAGGGATAGTGGTGATCTTCAGGGTTTACGGGCAATCCCCTCACCCAGTCTGCCAAGTGAAACTGCCTGTGACAACTTCAGAAACTGTGAGTACTTTTGTGATCAGCCCAGGAGGGGCACCTGCATTCCTTGGTGAATTTTCTCTGATAAAAAGGACCCTGTCACCTAGACTGTTTCTGTTTTTTTTTTTTAAGTGTCTGTCTATATTGGAGTCTAGAGAGAGAGAGAGACTGTCCAAGTACAGAACTTTCATTCATGTAGTATGTTAAGTGTGAAAAATATTTCAAGATAGCATCAACAAGTTTTCTGTGAGGGTGTTATTAACCAGATGGATGGCCGAGTATAAACTTGGAAGCAATAAGTGGGAGAGCCCCCATCTCAAGTAACCAGTTTACCCTCCGGGTTCAGTTTGGGTACCACTTAAATTTTTATTCAGTACATTTGGCCAGTGCCTGATGGAAACAGTTACCCAGATGTGAGTTGGATTTTCTGTGAGCCTAGATGTGCTCTTTGGTGGTCGTGTGTGCCACTAGTATTCCTCATGAAATATGGGAAAGTCTCCTAGTACTGGCCGTGTGAGCCTAGTCAAAAGGAAATGTACCAGTTCTGGCCATGGGTGCCAGTCTCCTAATTCAGAACCAGAGAGTTCGCTGCGTAATTCAGAACCAGAGAGTTCGCTGTGTAATTCAGAACCAGAGTGTTCGCTGTTCAAGTCAGAACCTGAGGGTTCGCTGTGTGTGTTCTCTGTACCTCAGTAATCTGCATTACCAGTAGGAGTAGCCCTGTGGGGGTCCATCTTCACTTTGTGATTATTCTCTGTGTATTTGAATAAAAGCCACACTCTAGAATGCCAACCTGGTTTGGATAGTACTGTTATTGCTTCCACTGTGTCTGGATTTACTTGGGTGCCCCTGACCGGAAGTGCAAACCTAGCATAATTGTGAGCAAACATTTTCTCCCAGGGACCTAGGTTGATGGCCATGGTAAATGGTCCCACCAGGTGTGTGCCAGGTAGTTGCCACACTTGGTTTGCCTGTCTGCGTATGGCAGGCTCAGAAGAAGATGTACTGTAAACTGTTTGTAGTGACAACCCCCATCCCTCTCTTTGGTGCCATGTGGTGAGAGGAGCAGCCCTGCTACTTAAAAATGGGGTGCTGGTGGGGGGTAGTTACAAAATGGAGGCACCACTGTCGATGTGTTTTGAATTTTGGAGAAAACAAAAGATGTTTGCTCAGGTTGTGACTAACGTTTTGTCTGTCTGGCACTTGGTAGCCCAAAATCGGATGCTTTGCGTATAAGGGATTTGCCCAGAGAAGTGCCATCCATATGTGCTGCCGTGAGCCTGCTGTTCATGTGCTGCTGTGATTGTGCCAATGTTTACCAAGGAGCTGTAAAGCCAGATTGTGTGTTCCCCTTGTCCTGCATCAAAAACAGAACATTTACCAGCTTTAATTTTCAAGTTGTGACAGGAAAAGGTTTTGTGAACTGTGTGAAACAAAGAGACTATTGTGCCCTGAAAGTTTCAAATACTTGCTGTGTGAACTGGGGGAGTCGCTAGAGAAATAGCCAAGAAAAATGGTTCAAAATGGTGCTCCCGCTGTGAAGTTACAGTTGAAAGAAAAAAAGTTGTTTTGCATTTTAAACTTTGCCTGCTCAACGATCGCTGTGAAGGAGAAGAGCACGAGAAGAAAGAGAGGCTCACTTGCATGGCGTTGAGTGATTGGTGAGACTGCAGTCAGCCCCGCCCCCTAGCCAGCTTCAGAGTGCTGCCCAGTGTTCAAGAGGGAGAGAGCGAGTGGTGTGCGAGCTGGCTAGCCAGGAGGATCGTCACGGTGACTGTGAACATTCTAAAAGTTAAAACAACAGACTTTTCTGTGCTGAATCAGGCTCAATACGTATTCCGATCGACTAAGGAGAAAGCGTGGTGTTCATAGGGACAATCAGAGGAATCGCCAGCCCATTTCAACCCAGAGGCCTTCCAAGATCGGCTTTAGGCCGAGAATTTTCCATCAGAACAAGCCAGCTACTGATTCAGTGAGTACCATTCAGCAAAACTGAGCTCAAACTGTGTGTGATTTTTCAAAAGCCAGCTGGATCTGTGTGTAAACAGTGTGATTGTTTTCCAAAGAAGGACTGTGTAAAGTAATCAAACCCAAGCAAGAATTCTGAGCAATAGACTGTGAGCATGTATTATGGATTCAGCAACAGTGTAATTTTCTGAGCAACTAGAGAGACTGTAAGTTGTATGAGAGCTGCAACAAGCAGGCAATCCTGTTCAAGAAATGCTGTAGCTTTAGTGACTTTAAGCAAGTAAAACTGATTGAAAGCTAATGGTAAAGTCCTAGAAAAGCATATAGATGTGCTGAGGAAGAAAAGCAGTGCAGTCAGTGCAGTTTGAGTAAAATTTATCAGTATGCAGTAAATCGGATGCGCAGTGGCTTGAGTCAGATGCAGATTGTTGATGCACCAGGAGTGCTGCCGCTGCCATTACAGGGTGGGGCAGTAATGTAAACATAGCAGCAGGGAGCCATTTTGTGAGACTGTTCAAAGTAAAGTGAACTCAGTAGTAACAGTGAACTTTTGCGTGTTTCTCTACAGTCATGGCTTCGGGACCATCCCACTACCCGGATCATGCCCTGGCTATAATAGCTGAAGAGGTTACCAAGCTTAAAGAAATAGAGCAATGTTTCTATGGGGGAAGTTTACCTCCTCATGTTGCGACTCCTGGATACACTGTGCCTCAAGGCTAGAAGAGACGTGTTCATGATTCCTCACTGTTCAGGATGTTTAGAGAAGCAAGGTCTGTCCAAGACACCTAAGATTCATTTGGCTCCACTTGGACAAAGCTACAAGATCCTGCAAGTAGCAGCACACAGCACCAGGTTGAACCTGTTGGGGGAGGCCCAGCAGAGTGTGGCACAAAGGAAGAGGGTGTAGATGTACTGCCGGAGCAGATTCCTCATGATGCCTACACACCTGTGTCACAGATGGACAGTGCGTAGGGAGAATCAGTGGATCTATGGAGAGAGGGTCCTAGTCCTAGCCTCGTGGAAGAGGACAAGGTTCAAGAAACCTTAGATTGGGAGGTGTCTACCTCTGTGCCCAGTGAAGAGTGGACTTTCTTGGGAGTGAGGATGACTGCTCACTCCTGGGCCCAGATCCTAAGTGAGGAAGAGGAGGAGGAAGCTATGTACCTTTACGTTGAAGGTCCTAGTCCACAGCCTCAGGCTCTTGCCTCGGAGGAACCAGAAGAAGTTGATGACTCCACAACCCTGCCCTCAGTAGGGGTCAGGGACAAGTTCTACATAGCTTTGAGTATGCAACACTGGCAGAACCAGAATTGTCTGCCCCCAAGCCAGGCCGGGGGTCACAGACTGATGAAGAGTAGTAAGGAGGAAAGACTGGTTCATAGGAAGGCAAACAAGATCTATGGAATGTCTTTTCCTACCTTTCCTCGGAGAGTCTGGGAGGAGATTGAGGAAAAACAGGACAGCCTGGCTAGTGGAAGATGCAACCAAAGACCTGCATCCAGGTGCAACTTGATATGTCAGAAACAAAATGATATGAGACAAACTCAAGTTGGGCAGGACACTGTTCATAGACACTGTACGATTTGTGGATGATAAAGGAAATGAGACTTTCCATAATGTGAATTATGAGCGCCCAGACGGGGTCACAGTTCTTGCACCTGACCCATTGTGGTACTACCCTCAATGTTACCACTGTCCTGTGAATGTGTCCATGCCTACCAAGTGGGAAGCAGAGCAGTGGTAGCCAGTGCTGCCTTCCAGCTGTTGCCGTACCCATGTTGTTCCACCAGTCTGGTATTCCAGGATCCAAAGGTGCATCCAGATTCGTCAGCCTTGCAGTGTGCCTTTCCAGTTCCATTGCCTGGACTTCCTAGATGACATCAGCCTGACATGACATAATCCCAGCTGTTTTTCAGATTCATCACCTGGGATTTTGGATGACATCAGTCCAGCTGTTCCTTTCCTGTTCCAAGGTTCCATCTCCTAGATGACATCAGCCAGAGATGACATCAACCCAGCAGTTTCCAGATGTCCAACCTGTTTTCCGGAAGATTTCCACCCAGCTGTATCCAAAAAATGCTGCCAGGGAGAGTCTTCAGCTGGAGATCCAGGTGATGTCCATTTTTCGTTCTTCAAGGGACTGGTAAGTCCAGACTTTTCTTACTTTATTGACATTGCAATACACATCCTACACATGTCAGACTACAGACTGTTGAACTGTCAACAAAGACTCTCCCCTTTAGGACTACAGTACTTCAGGAACTGAGCTTCAATGGGCTCTAGCCCAGGAGAGACTCTTTCATGGACTTTGCCTTCGGGCACCATTGTTGTCACTAGTGTGGACATTTAGAACCTTCCATCGCAAAAGGTGTATTGTACATAATGTTGATGTTTTCTATTGTTTTCTACTCTTCTACTTTTTCTAAAAAATATTTTTGGGGATTCTCCAATGTTTTGATGGTATGGGTTATTGTTGTTGTTGTACTGTGTGTTTGCAGATTTGGGGTGTGTTTTGTCTTTTCTCTTTCAGGTGGATCCTGATGGAGAAAGAAGAGAAGACAAGAAGAGGATTAGAGGGACTCATCAGAGTTCTTCTGTGCTTTAAAGTGTTTTTTAAAGTACTGGGTAGTTGTTAACATGTGTTAACCTTTTCCTTCCACAGGCGTAGTTGTGGGGAGTGTGGGAGTGTAATACTTGTGTATAGTGTTAGCTCCGTGTTTGGTATGCAGGTGTCCTGGGCTGGGGGGAGGTCCCCCTGTTTTTTTGGCTAGGTTTGTTTTGGTTAGATAGGTTTTCCCTAGAGGGCTAGGGAGATAGACAGGCTGTGGTCCTGACCTGCAGTAGGGGCCACAGTGCTGGTCTACTAGTGCTATGCTCTGGATAGTTCTTCCAGAGCCCCTGGTTATCCATAGTAAGATCACAGTGTAGGGA
Source organism: Neoceratodus forsteri (assembly GCA_016271365.2). Classification (NCBI taxonomy): domain Eukaryota; kingdom Metazoa; phylum Chordata; order Ceratodontiformes; family Ceratodontidae; genus Neoceratodus; species Neoceratodus forsteri. The sequence goes on along the minus strand of CM057455.1, from coordinate 1,360,389,375 downwards.
CTGATGCATCAGCCAATGGCCTCTGGGCCCTTAGTGTTGTCTGCCTGTGCCTGGCACATGGTAGGGGAGAAGGTAGTGCTGCTTCCTCATAGTCAACACATAGGGTAGGATGGCCTGGTGCTGGGTAGGTAATGACTGGGGATAGTCATTTTCCTAGCTGAGAGTTAGTGTAACCCCCTCATTCCCAGGGGTTACTAGAATCCCAGTTAGAACCAGTGGCAGGCAGGGATAGGCAGCTTGTGATATGTCAGGTAAATGGATTTCAGTGTCATACTCTGTTTTTTAGTCTCAGCTGAGCTGGAGTGATGATGTTACTTTGGAACTCTTGCAGCTGCATAAGCCACACTTGTCTAGCTGCAAGGGAGATAGCGTTGGAATGTCTGTGAGTCTGTAGAGTGGAGTTCCAGGAGGAGGCTGCAGCCTGCAGCCTACAGCAGCTCCTGAGTTTTAACTCTGACAGAGAGCTACCACTGTGTGTTTGGGTAGTTTGTTCTCACCCTAGAAGAAGAACATAGAAGACAGAGATTGAAGTGGTGGAAACCATTCCAAGTAGGTTTTCCTTTGCCCCATCCCAGGAGGGATGGGGGTGATCTTCAGGGTTTATGGGCAATCCCCTCACCCAGTCTGTCTAGTGAAGCTGCCTGTGACAACTTCAGAAACTGTGAGTACTTTTGTGTTCAGCCCAGGAGGGGCACCTGCATTCCTTGGTGAATTTTCTCTGACAAAAGGGACCCTGTCACCTAGACTGTTTGTGTTTTTTTTTAAAGTATCTGCCTACACTGGAGTCTAGAGAGACTGTCCAAGTACAGAACTTTTATTCATATAGTATGTTAAGTGTGAAAAACATTTCAAGATAGCATCTACAAGTTTTCTGTGAGTGTGTTATTAACCAGATGAATGGCCGAGTATAAACTTGGAAGCAATAGGTGGGAGATCCCCCCATCTCAGGTAACCAGTTTACCTCTCCAGGTTCTGTTTGGGCACCAGTTCAGTTTTTATTCAGTGCATTTGGCCAGTGCCTGATGGAAATAATTACCCAGACATTGGTTTGATTTTCTGTGAGCCTAGATGTGCTCTTTGGTGGTCGTGTGTGCCACCAGTATTCCTCAAGAAATATGGGAAAGTCTCCTAGTACTGGCCGTGTGAGCCTAGTTAAGAGGAAATGTACCAGTTCTGGCCATGGGTGCCAATTTCCTAATTCAGAACCAGAGAGTTCGCTGTGTAATTCAGAACCAGAGAGTTCGCTGTGTAATTCAGAACCAGAGTGTTCACTGTTCAAGTCAGAACCTGAGGGTTTGCTGTGTGTGTTCTCTGTACCTCAGTAATCTGCATTACCAGTAGTAGTAGCCCTGTGAGGGTCCATCTTTGCTTTGTGATTATTCTCTGTGTATGTGAATAAAAGCCACACTCTAGAATGCCAACCTGGTTTGGACAGTACTGTTATTGCTTCCACTGTGACTGGATTTACTTGGGTGCCCCTGACCAGAAGTGCAAACCTAGCATAATTGTGAGCAAACGTTTTCTCCCAGGGACCTAGGTTGATGGCCATGGTAAATGGTCCCACCAGGTGTGTGCCAGGTAGTTGCCACACTTGGTTTGCCTGTCTGTGTATGGCAGGCTCAGAAGAAGATGTACTGTAAACCGTTTGTAGTGACAACCCCCATCCCTCTCTTTGGTGCCATGTGGTGAGAGGAGCAGCCCTGCTAGTTAAACAAGGGGGGCCGGTGGGGGGGTGGTTACAATATCACTAAGTGAAGTCATACATAAAAATAAAGTAGAGTTACATAAGAACTTACCAAAACAGTAGATCTTTGAGAGGAGCTCTTGAAGCAGGTTACACCATAAGGACTGAAGCCGGCAAGTGCCAGGACCCCACTTCTAGCTAGAAGTCTATGGCAGAGGAACACCCCCTGACGTCGGCCCACCTCCATCAGCCAATGGTATAAAAGGGGAGGTCACCCAGCCTTACCTCAGTTCATCCACCAGAGACCCGGGCACAGGAAAAGGTTGGCGACTCGAGGAGGATCTTCAAGTTGAGGATAAGAGTGAATTGGCAGACAATGCAGAAACAGAAACCAGGGGAAGGAGGGAAGGAAAGCAGCACCTGCTGCAAGAGCTCCTCTCAAAGATCTACTGTTATGGTAAGTTCTTACGTAACTGTACTATCTCTCTTCGAGGGGGAACTCTTGCAGCAGGTTACACCACAAGGACCGAGTCCCATGCAGTACAAGGAGAACCCTTGCTAAATGGGTGGAGGAAAAAGCAGAAAACTGGAATCCTAATGAGAGTAAGCCCTGCAGGACAGCGAGGCCAAAGCCTGTCCTGTGCCTGGAGGCAATGTCCAAACTACAGTACTTGATGAAAGTGTGGATGGAACTCCAGGTGGCAGGTGCACAGATATCTGCCGCTGACACATTACACAAAGATGAAAAAGGGAGCAGCAACTCCCCCAGTAGAATGGCCTTCTACCGGGCCCGGTAAATGCTTGTCATACTTCTGGTAGCAGCACACGATGCACTGAACCAGCCACTTAGACAATGTCTGTTTAGAAACAGACTCCCCTAAATTTCAAGGGGTGAACAAAACAAACAACTGATCAGATTTTCTGAGGTCCCGGGTCAGAGTTAAATAATAACGAAGGACCCGGCGTACATCCAGAGTGTGCAGTAGAGCCTCCCCTTGATTTGAGTGCTCTGGATAATAAACTGGAAGATGGATGTCCTGACTGAGGGGAAATTCAGACACCACCTTAGGTAGAAACTTAGGAATGGTCCACACCCTGTCCTTGTGGAAAACTAAATAAGGCTCTTTACACATCAGAGCCTAGAGCTCTGAAGTCCTCTGAGCGGAAGTAACAGCAACTAAAAACAATGCTTTCCATGACAGAAAACAGCTCGCAATCCGTGGCTGTCTCAAAGGGAGGCAAGGTGAGCTTCTCCAAAAGAAACAAAAGGTCCCATGGAGGAATGGGATCACTGATGGGAGGTTTCAAATGTAAGATATCCCCACAGGAACGTGCGGACAAATCCAATTAAGTAAGAGCCTTGCCCTGCACCGGTGTGTGATAAGCAGAAATAGCTGACAGAAGCACCTTAATGGAAGAGTAACTAAGGCCCGAGTCTGACAGAAAAAGGAGGTACTCGAGGACCGAGTTTGTTGATGGACAGGTAAAGGAATCAAGGTGATGGGCAGAAGCCCAGATGCAAAACTGCTTCCACTTCATTGCGTAAGTGGCCCTAATGGAGGGCTTTCTGGCTACAATGAGGACCTCTGCTACCCTACGGAAGACCCCAAACTGGGTAACTGCTAAGTTTGCAAGAGCCATGCATGCAGGTGTAGCGATCTGAGGTCCAGATGGACTAAAGTCCCTCTCACCTGAAAGAACAAGTGCGAGCTCCAAAGAAGAGAAAGCGGGGGTTCCACTGCCAGTAGTTGAAGTAGAGGAACCAAATCTGTTGAGGCCAATAGGGAGCAATCAGGATCATGTCTGCCCCCTCTGACTGGAGTTTAAGAAAAGACTCTCTGGATTAACAGTAAGGGAGGAAAGACATAAAGAAATCTCCCTGTCCAGCAAAGGGACAACTCGTCTTACCAGAAAAACACCAGACCCTGGATCTAGCGAGCAGAAACTGAGCAGTTTGGTGTTGAATGGGGATGCAAAGAGGTCCAACTCGGGGTGACCCCATCTTATGAACAGGTCTTCTGCTACAGACTGCAGAAGTTCCCACTTGTGAGCTTTGGACCAAGACCAGCTCAGTTTGTTGGCTTACGTGTTTTGGATTCCTGAGACGTGTACGGCGGAGAGGACCAGCTGGTGCTCAATGGTCCAGTACCAAACCCTCATAGCCTCTCTGCAGAGGTGATACAAATGGGTTCCCCTCTTGCTTGTTGATGTAGAAGACCATCGACATGTTGTCCAGCTGGACAAGGAGGTTGCCAGGGGCTAGACTGGTCTGAAAAGCTTGCATAGCATAGAAGATCACCCTCATCTCCAACACACTGATGTGGAGGGTTTTCTCCAAGGTGGACCATGTACCCTTGGTCTGGCAGCCTGCAAGGTGAGCTCCCCAGCCCAGGCCAGAAGCAACCATGGTCAGTGTCTGGAGAGGAGGCATCCCTTGAAAAGTTACTCCCCCAGAGAGGTTGAAGGAAGTTAACCACCACTGTAGAGTCTTCTGAATGGGCTCTGAGACTTTTACAAGTTGGTCCAAGCCATCCGTGTGTTGATCCCACTGGATTCTCAAATTCCATTGGATCACCCTCATATGGAACTGTGCCAGCCATACAGTTGTGATGGCTGGCGCAATGTGACAAAGAAGCCTGGGGACCTCTCTGGCCAGAACCCGGCGAGCCGAGAAGACCTCCAGAGTGTGAGCCTGAAAGTGATCTGCCCTGTCCAGAGGCAAGAAGGCTTTGCCTTGGATGGTGTCTAGCAATGCCCCTATAAACTGTAGCCATTGGCTCGGCCATGGGGAGGACTTTGGAAGATTCAATGTGATTCCCAGGTCTTGGAAAAATGTAAAGGTGTCTTCCATGGTGTGTAACAGTTGTTCCCTAGAGGGAGCTGTGAGGAGCCAGTCGTCCAGGTATGGGAAGACGTAATGGGCTTTCCTCCTTAAAGCCACTGCCACTTCTGCAAGTCACTTTGTAAAGACCCAAGGGGCTGAGGATAGGCCAAACAGCAGTGCTCAAAATTGGTAGTGGTACCCCTGAAACAAGAAACTTCTGTGGGACTGGGTGATTAGGATATGAAGGTATGCATCCTGCATGTCCAGCAAGCAGAGCCAATCTCCCTGATGAAGGAGAGGGATCAGTCCTGGAAGGGTGACTATTCTGAACCTCTTGTATTCCATGTATTTGTTCAGATAAATGAGATCCAAGATGGGATGTAGTTCATCAGTTTTCTTGGGCATCAAGAAAAAGTGGGAATAGTAGCCCTTCCCACTTTGGGCAGATGGGACTAGCTCTATGGCTCAATTGGATAGCAGCACCTGGATTTCCTCTTGCATCAGGGCAGTGTGGGATGGGGAATAGTGAGAGGGCACAGGAGAATTGTCCTGTGGCATCTCCAGAAACTCTATCCTGTGTCCTTTCTCTAGCAACTGCAAGACCCAATGGTCAGATGTGATCTGGCTCCAGCCCTCTAAATAGAGGGAGAAGCGACCCCCTACTGCCTCCCCCAGAGCTTTAGCTTAGGGAGGGGAGTCAGGCAAGGAGTCAGGCTGAGGCGCTTGGGGTAGGCAGGGCAGCCTGAGAGTACTTGGCGGCCCTAGGAGCAGTGCCTCCTGGGTTCTGAGAGACTGGCTTTCTTTTAAAGGTGCCTCTTTCTTGTTGCTGTCCTCGGGGCTGGTGACCAGAGGAACAATGAAAGGACTGATGCTTAAAGGGGAAGTCTCCCATAGTTTCACACCAATATTTTCCCAACTCCTTATGTATAACTGTTGTGTGCCTCCTCCAGTTGCCAGCAGTCCTATTGCTGTCCAAATCTAGATTATAAATAAAAATATACAGCCCCCAAAAGTTATCAATGTGTTTGTCCTCCATTTTACCATCAATGTTGCTGGAGGATGATGTCATCAGAGCAACAGATAATGGTGCTGCACTAAATGCAGTTCCACCAGTAAACCAAACCCACAATGTTTGGTTCCCCACTTGAGTAATGGAGGAACCCTTTAAGTGTTGTGCACATCCTGAAGTGCAAGTCTAATAGGGACTAGGACCATGTGAGTGTGATGCAGCACTGATTTGAGGTATATACAGTTTTCATATAAGGAAGTGCCTGTATGTGTTGTGTTACTGTTTCTGTAAGCAAAAACAGTTTACCCAATAAATGACTGGGTACAACAAGAGTTTTAAGTGGTATAATACAGCTGTTGTATTATGTTGTGTGAGTCAAAAGCTAAATAAATAAATAATGTTGTGTGAGTGTTAGCAGTCTCTGTTTTGATTGACACCAGCAGTGAGAAACAATCTTGCAATATGCCCCTTTCCCTTTGTAACTAGGCAGTCAGTGATTGGATGGCTGCTGTAAGGCAATAAAGAATTCAGCTATATCACGGAATAGGTTACAGGAAAGCATCAGTTGCAGCATATGGAAGAAGGGTAATCTAGTGGTTAAAGCACAGGCACAAGCACTGGGGACTCTGGTTCAAATCCTACTAGAGTCCCTTACTCTCTAACCCTTAAGAAGTTCCCCTAACCTCCTTGGAAACTGTGATGGCCCCTCAGGTCCATGACTTTAAAAGTGCCCCAATTCCCATTATAAATCATTAGCAGTGATGTGAGAGCTACAGCACTTTACTTTCAAGTGTAGGATAAGCTGTGGCAGCCCCCTCGCTGGCCACGCTAGCTTTGTAATGCCAGCATTTGAAGTAGGATGTCCCTCACAAATCAGATGCTACACTTCAGCTGTTGTAGGTAAAGAAACTAATCAGTCTCAGTGTTTGTAGTGCTCTGTATTTGCTTAGCTCACTCCTCCCACGTCATATGCATTCTGTGTCTTGGTATTTCCAGTCAGAAACTCAGATTTAAGGAGCATTTGAAATGTAAAACAATACACTTTATAAAGTAAATGATCTAGCTCTCCACTTTCAGGCTGCTGAAAGGGAATATGTATAAGTCAGTCTTGTGTGATCCTTTGGTAAACTGCCCAGGCTCACCTTGTAATGAATCTTCAAGGGTGTTCACCTGGTTCACTACAGAGTGACTGATTGACTGCTCGATTGATTGATTGGTTGATTAACTGATTCAATCTACTGCTTTCCACAACATGTTGCAACTGTCTCACAGAGAGAAATGAGCAGTACACAGAAACAGATTTTGTTTCTGTGAATGCAGTACTATTAGATGTATTATTTGCTCTACACATACAGTATTAAGGCTACAAGTAGTACCCCCTGTGTGAGTTGCATGACAGAACTGCCTTAAGCCATTGCAAACTTAAACTAAAATCAGGTTATACAGCATTGATACCCTTATGTTTTGTTCTGCACTGTTGCTGCAGTGACATCAAGGAATGGGAGGGGCTGTATTACAAGTGACTCATCTGCATGCAAATGGAGGCTTGCTTGACATTTTACTACCTTGTGTCAGAGCCTCAAACTCTAGATATGTGTTGCAATAGAAGAAATGGCTGATCTCTTATTGACATATGTACAGCACTTGATGTAATGTATAATAAATACATCAGACATATCCAAATCATAAATATACAGGAGTCTTCTCCTTTAAATGGCTTTTGGTTAGACCAGTGCATTGTCTGCATGGACCGGATAGCCTTGCCTGAGTCATGGAGCCAAGTAATAATTTTCTTGGACTCCTCATCGAACAGGACCGGGCCCTTAAAGGGGGCATCTATGAGGCTGACCTGAACATCTGGGGAGAAACCTGAGACCCTGAGCCAGGAATGCCTTCTTATGCAGACACCAGTGGCTGCAACCCTGGCTGCTGTGTCTGCTGAATCATAAGAGGAGCACAGAACGTGGGTGCCCACGTCCGATCTGGACTTTAATAGGTTGAGTAACTCTGCCTTCTGTGGAACATCTGATAATGCCTGAGCTAGTTCCATGCCCTGTTCCCAGAGGACATTCTGATATTGGACCATTTGCGTTAGGAAATTTAGGGAGCGGATGGTGCAGGTGGCAAAGGGTACACCTTCTTGTGCAGCTGATCCAATTGTTTGGATTCCTGGTCTGGAGGTTGGGTGCTCAGGTGCCTGGGCCAACTGGACCTATCGTGGGCAGCTGTGATCACCATTGAATCTTCCCGGGGGGGTGGGTTCTCCCAAAAAGGGTTCATCCCTGTGGACTCTGTAGAAACGGTCTGATTTCTTGGGTACTGCCAAAGAAGGATGCTTCCAGGCAATCCTGGTGATGTCCTGGAAGGTATCAACCAAGGGTGGCACAACTATATGCTTGGGATCCTTCTGACGGAGGTATTTTGCCAAACGCCTCCTTTCAGGATCCAGGTCTTCTGTGTCCCATCCCTTATTTGCCTGGATATGCCGCATCACATCCATGAAAGATGGGTCATCAGGTGAGGACCTGACGGTGTCCTTATTATCTGGAGACAAAGAAGCATCTCCCAAAAGGGAAGACCTGGAAGAAGAGGAAGAGCTGCAGCTAGAATCCTCCAACAAATTGAACCTAGAAGAGGAATGCCAATGCCGACATTCTCTACACCAGTGTCTATGCCTATCTGAGGATCTGGAGGAAGAAAGACGTCTCCTACCTCTGTGGTCCAAGTGACCCCTGTCCGAGCCCTCCAACTCTGGGGTCAGTTCACTAGTCTGGAGAGTAGGCTCCCTGGGTTTAGGAGAAGACCATTGTGGGGGGCCTCCGGAATAGGCTCCTTAACGGGTGGTGAGGACGGTTGCTCTTGAAGAAGATCACCCTTAATGGTGTTCCACCAGGACATAAAGAGCTCTTTAACATCCAATAGAGGGATCCTGCACTCAGAGGGAGCACCTGGCATCAGAGGGTTCGATGGGCTGGGCATCAGTCCCTAAGGTGGTGCCAGCTCCTATGGGATAGGAGTAGCCAGCATTGGCTGCACCAAAGTTTGGTCATCTGGTGGCATCGGTTGGTCAAACGATGGTCCCTCTGGCATCGGCTGAGGCTCTGTATGGACATTAGCCAGTGATGTACGAGGGTCTGGTGACATAGGCTGAGAGGTCACCAGAGTGGATGCCAACATCGAAGAGATGGATGTGCACTGGCACCAGTCTGGGGTCACACCCGGTGCTGGCTTAGGTGAGGCCCGTCAAGGGGAACTAAGCCCCGAGGAGGGCAGAGGAGTCATCCTCCTGGGGGAGGCGAGCTCATGCCCCCGGCGTCGGTTCAGATGTCAGTGCTGGAGACAGTGGCTGACTTGAAGGATGCCTTGGCTGGACAGATGATGGATAAGGACCCAACACCTGAAGAGGAACCAGCCAACCACCTGGCTGCTGGCCCAAGGTCTGTGAGGAGAGCCGCAGCTTCAGGGGCTGAAGGGCCAAGGACTAAGTCCCAGACCCTGAAGAGTCTCCATCCAACATCAGTACCAGGGGTGAAGGCTTGACCACAGGTAGCCCAGAGGAGGTGAGGGTGGCCTGGGGAGTGGAGTCTGTCCTCCCACAGGAGGAGGACCCAGAGCCAGAGCTGGAGCTCAACTTGTGCAGGGTCTGGGAGTGGGAATCCTTGTCCTTGTGCTTCCCCTTATGGTGATGCTTCCCCAATGACTTCTTGTGGTCATCTGAGGAAGTCAAAGCCCCTGAGGGTGAAGAAGATGAACCTTTCCCCTTGGGCTCCTCCTGCATCAAAGCAATTTGTTTTTCTAGCTAGAAGGACTTGAGGGCTTTCGGGCAATGAATCCTGGTCCTGCTGTTGAACTTGTGGCAATGCTGGCAGGCCTTGGTGTTGTGGTCTGGGTCCAGGCAGAAGAGGCTGGCCAAATGGCCATCTTGCATTGGAATTTGCTTGCCACAGGCACACTTGGATGTGTGCCATTCGATGGATGATGACAGACAAGTAGACATACAGAGTAATAGAGTCATCTAAATTATTTTTTAGAAAATAAAAATAGATGAAAAAGGTGGTCGACTAAAGCAGAAGGCATCCGCGAAGCCATATATGTGGGTCGGCGGCAGGAAAGGAACTGAGGTGGGGCTGGGGGACTACCACTATCCAACATCGGGGGCAGGCTGACATCAGGGGGCAGTCCCCCACAATAGACAGCTAGATAGAATTTTTCCATGGGGTCCTGGCGCCTGCCAGTTTCAGTCCCTATAGTGTAACCTGCTACAAGAGCTCCCCCTTGAAGTAAGATCTCTGAGATTCTGAAAAATACTCCGGAGGAAAAATGAAAATCACAGACAGCAGGAAAAAATCTTAGCTTCAGAATTTTTAAGCAGTTATTTATTTATTTATTTATACATCGGTTTACAACCTTTGAGCCAGAGGCTCATTTCCAAAGGTACCTCGTCACAAAGAGGACAAACACAGTACAACATATAGTTACAATATTGTGGTTACAGCTTACATCTCTGAGGTTACAGTTTTGGTAGAACAGGCAGTTATAACTTCGTTACAATTTAAGTGTTACAGGAATGGTAATCACAGTTTTATCAGTCAGTATAGGAGAGCCACTCAGAGAGCTTTGTCAGGGCATTTGAACTAGATCACCTAGGGCAGGAACAGCTACGCATGCTAAAGAGCTGATTCGGAGTGAGATTTTGAAGCAGGAGATTGTACGGGTGTCAGTGATGGAGGTGTGGAGAGTGTTGTACCAGGAGGGAGCTCTGTAGCAGAAGGACCTTAGCCCATGTGTGGTCCTGAGCCTAGGGACAAGGAGGGTGGCCTTAGAGGTGTTACAAGTATTGACTAAGGGTTGTGCAAGGTGGATAGGAGGTTGTCAGGCCAGGTGGGATAGTCCAAGGAGGTTTTTTGTAATGAGGCAGGTTTGGAATCTGAGCGTTCGTCCAGGTTAAGTAGCCTGGCCATATCATATAGTCACATGAGTATGTGTGAGCCTAGGGGCACCGTGATTAATCTACAGGCCTTATTCAAGGTGAGGCTAATTTTATTAGGTGATCGTGTCTGCAGCACCACACAGGCAAGCCATAGTCTACAAGGGACAGTATTGATGAGGTGACTGCAAGTCGGAGGGCATTGGGGAGGCAGTGCTATAGCGGTAAGGATGCCTAGCCGCGTGTTAGTAGCAGAGGCTAGATTATCTATGTGGTCATGGAATGTGAGTGCTGAGTCAAAGAAGACCCCAAGGTATTTGTACAGGCGGACTAGATCAAGAGGATGCTTGGTGCCAGGGAGGATGTGGAGTGGGAAGTTTCTGGATTTGTTTTGGGGATGGGCAAAGAGCATTGCTTTGGTTTTTTTTAGATTGAGTACAAGTCTGTGCTCTTTGAACCAGGCTTCGGCATCACCAAAGGCTTGTTGCAAGGAGTCTTGTAGGGAGTTGGGGTTTCGGTGGGCGGCGAAAATAACGGCGTCATCTGCATACAGCAGGATTTTACCAGAACAGGCTTTGGGGAGGGTGTTGAGATATAGAGAGAAGAGAAGAGGACCAAGGATGGAGCCCTGGGGGACACCTGAGCAGTTCCTTTCACCCTATGTGGAATGGCTAAGCCTGGACCATCCCACAAAATTTCCCCCAGACATTCCCCATCTTTGGGCTCAACAGGAAGGACAGAATGATCAGAAAAGTAATTCTTCAAGCCAAAGTACAATAAATGGACCAGCACAAGAAACTATGATGTACACCTATAACTTTTATAGATGAGGCTACCCAAAATTCAAGTACAGTAGAAAAAATACAAAATAATGACTATTTGGCACAGATTCTATCCGTATTATAGTGATGATGGAAAATAAATCAATGACCTTAATAAAGAAACTGGAACAAATGTCAATAATAGACATACATTAAAAAAATAATGGTGAGCCAGTCCGCCGGCGCAGCGGTTAGATTTCTGCTTGCAACGCCGGCAACCTGGGTTCGGGAACGGACCCGGGTCATCAGAAGGCCAGCCGGGGGGAGAAGGATGGACGTCTCTAGGACTGCTCTCCTTCTTCAGGAGGGAGGGGGCTACGTCCGTGCAATCACAACACCTAGCAGAGGCTGGGTCTATCGTACATGCACCAATGCCACTACAGCTCAGGGGCGGGGTGGATGCTGGGCATCATTGCGCGTCCCTGCCCCTGCTTACAGGGGGAAAAAATGCAGCCTGGGTTGTTTTCATGAAGCCCTTCCTCTGGGCTTCGATCAGCCCCCAACGCCAGCTCTCCCGATCAGGATCAGTAGTGTGGCACTGTTAAGAGGGCAGCGCCGCAACCCCACCCTCTGGGGGGGCAAGCCAGGGATAACCATGGAGAGCACCAGCATTCATCAGGGGTGGAAGCACAGGGGGGCCATGACCAGGGCTGAGCCTTGATGACCCAGGACGCAAAAAAGTAAAGTAATTAAAAAAATAAATAAATAATGGTAACAAATCAGATATAAGGAAAACAACAGAAAAAAACTGCTCAAAGAGAGGCAGAAGACATCAATAACACAGTAAAGGAGATTAACATGAGGAAAGCCAATAAAAAAAAGAAAGCCAAAGATGGAAGAGGGAACCAACTGAAATATGACAGCAGAAATAGAAAAAAAGAGTAGTAACAGCAAACTGCCTGAAGCTAAGCAACCTCTGAAGGACCCGGAGATAAGCATCAAAAAGGCTGAGTTTTCAAAGAATGAAACCAAAATATTACAGACTCATAAATGCAAACATAAAAGGAAAGTACAGAACCAGTCTGAAACATCCACAGAATATGAAGTAGATCAGGGAGGGGCTGTGGACATGGCCTACCTAGACTTTAGCAAGGCATTTGACACAGTCCCACACAAAAGATTAATATACAAGTTAGCCAGCCTGGGAGTGGGTCCCAAGATGACAGCCTGAGTAAAGAATTGGCTGGAGAATAGGACACAGAGAGTAGTAGTAAATGGAGTCCACTCTGAAGAAAGGGGTGGTTACTAGTGGGGTCCCGCAGGGTTCAGTATTAGGACCGGGTCCTCTTCAATGTCTTTATAAGCAACATTGCAGAGGGACTGGAAGGAAAGTATGTCTCTTTGCAGATGACACAAAGATCTGCAACAGAGTTGATGCACAAGGTGGGGTGGAAAGGATGAGAAGGGACTTGGCAAGGTTAGAGGAATGGTCAAATGTATGGCAGCTTAGATTCAATGCTAAGAAGTGCAGGTAATGCACCTGGGAAAACAAAACCCAGGGAAGAGTACACAATGGGAGGTGAGATACTAACAACAACAAAATGGAAAGGGACCTAGGGGTAGTCATATCAGATGACCTAAAGGTGGGCAAGCAATGTGAGAGGGCAGCAAGGAGGGCTGGGGATACTGGGATGCATAGGGAGAGGCATCACCAGTAGAAAACAGGAAGTTATTATCCCTCTGTACAGACAGCTGGTGAGACCCCATCTGGAGTACTGCGTGCAGTTCTGGAGACCCAATCTCTGCAAAGACATAGATAGGATGGAAGCTGTCCAGAGGAGGGCAACTAAAATGGTGCAGGGTCTGCACCGGAAGACATATGAAGAGAGACTTAAGGAGCTTAATATGTATAGCCTCGAGGAAAGGAGGGGAGAGGGGACATGATAGAAACTTTCAAGTACCTCAAGGGAATCAACAAAGTCCAAGAGGGTAGCATCTTTCAAAAAAAGAGGTCTGCAAGAACAAGGGGCACAATTTGAAGATAGAGGGGGGGCAGCTCAGAGGTAATTTAAGGAAGTATTTTTTCACAGAGAGGGTTGTGGATGCATGGAACGGCCTTCCAGAGGAGGTTGTGGAGTCAAAAACAGTGGTGGAATTCAAGCATTCATGGGACAGTCATAAGGCAATTCTAGGGGGTGGGGGTAGGAAGAAGTAGGCTGCTGGTTAACTAGGATCTGCAGCTTATCCATTAGGTAGGGAAATGGGCAGACTGGATCGGCCAAGCGGTCCTTATCTGCCATCAAATTCTACGTTTCTATGTTAAGTTAGAGAAAAAAAAAATAGAAAAAGGTAAATTATTACCAACTATATATATATAGATATATATATATATACAAGGTGTACCCAAAACTAAAACAGAAACCCCAGAGTCACTGTAGTCTGGAAAAAGAATGGTTCCATCTGTATGTGTGTGTAGACTACAGGACCTTAACAAAAGAATTGTGCCTGACCAATATACTATGCCACACATACAAGGTGCCTTGGATTGTCTCAACGAGAGTAAGTGGTTTTTAGTACTTGATCTCTGCAGTGGGTACTATCAGATCTCGATGGCACCAGATGACAGGGAAAAGACTGCATTCATTTGCCCCTTAGGCTTCTACGAGTTCCTCCGCATGCCCCAAGGCATATCAGGTACACCAGCGACCTGTCAGAGACTAATGGAACGTGCTGTGGGAGATATGAACCTTCTCAAATGTTTAGTCTACCTTAATGATGTCACTGTTTTTGGCAAAACCCTTGGAGAACATGAGGCTCGCCTGTTCAAAGTGCTGGACAGACTTGAAGAGTTCGGACTAAAACTATCAATTGACAAATGCCATTTTTTCTAGAGGTCAGTGAAATATGTGGGCCAGATTGTGTCATCCGAAGGCATTCAAATGGATCCTAGCAAGGTGGAAGCGTTAACTAATTGGCCAAGACCAAACAACTTGAAAGAATTACAGAGATTTCTGGGTTTTGTGGCAACTATTGCTGTTTCTTTAAGGACTATACCAAAGTAGTGTGTCCACTGTTAAACCTAATGCAAGGGTATCCTCCCACTCAGAAAAAATACAAGAAAGGCACTGATACAGAGACTTCAAAAACCTATTTTCGGCCTCATGAACTCTTTGGGCCGAGATGGACAGCTGATTGTGATACTGTTTTTCATGAGATCATTTATCAGTTGACTCATGCACATGTTGTCGCGTATGCAGACCCCTCCAAACCTTACGTGTTGATTACTGACGCTAGCCTAAGTGGTCTTGGGGCTGTGCTCGATCAGGAGTATACTGAAGGATTGCACCCAGTGGTGTATGCCAGTAGAAGTCTGACTTCTTTAGAAAAGAACTATCCAGTGCACAAATTAGAATTTCTCTCTCACAAGTGAGCTATTGTGGAACAATTCCACGAATATATGTATGGTACCAAGATATTAATAAAAACAGACAATAATCCTTTAACCTACGTCCAAACTTCTGTAAAACTAGATGATATGGGACTTAGGTGGCTCTCGGCACTGTCTACATATGATTATGCAGTGGAGTACCGACCAGGCCTCAACCATATTGATGCTGATGCCCTCTCAAGAAAACTTGTTGCTAATCAAGAATGGGTATGGATGTCAGAGCACTCTGTGAAAACCTTGTGTCACAAGTTAGACAGGGAAGAAAGACCTTCTGAGACTGTGAACTGCCTGGTTGATTGCCTGGGGCCTCCTGATACTTGTTTGCCAGTGGCCTTTTGTAACTTTGCAGCATTGCACCTAAGTACCTTACCGCAACTCATGCCAGCTGACTTGCAGAGAGAGTAATACTTTGATCCGATGCTCTGACCAGTTCTGACTACCCTCTCAAAGGGAGAATAAGTCTCTAAGTTGTGGTCAGGTGATCAGAGAACTGCCTTGCTGTTTTGAGAAGGGCCTAAACTAAAGCTCAAAGAGAGAGATTATTGTACAAAGAACTTACAGATAGTCAAGGAGAGTTTGTAAAGAAACAGCTAGTACTCCCATTCAAATTCAAGAATGTTGTATTAAAAGCACTCCATGGCCAAATGGGACACCTGGGCAGTGAAAGAACCCTGGACTTAGCCTGTACACATTTCTACTGGCCAAAAATGGGCACAGACATTGAGCAATATGTGAAAAGTTGTAGCCGGTGTCTCCAACGTAAAGCACAACCACAGCGAGCAGCCCCTTTGGTCAACATAACCACCAGAGCGTCAATGGATCTTGTGTGTATAGATTTCTTAAGCCTAGGACTGGACTCCAAGAACATTAGTAATGTGTTGGTAGTGACAGACCATTTCACAAGGTATGCTCAGGCATACCCAACCAAAGACCAAAAAGCAGCCACGGTAGCAAAGATTCTGGTTGAAAAATTCTTTGTTCACTATGGTGCACCACAACGCATACACTCGGATCAAGGCCGGGACTTTGAAAGCAGATTGATTAAAGAGATGTCTCTCTGGGGTATATGGAAATCTAGAACCACTCCCTACCACCCGCAAGGAGATCTGCAGCCAGAAAGGTTTAATAGGACTCCACTTGACATGCTTGGCACTCTGCATCCCAAAGATAAACCAAAGTGGAGTCAGCAAATAAGCTCTCTCATGCACACATATAACTGCACCAAAAATGATGCAACAGGATTCTCGCCATACCATCTCATGTTTGATCATGAGGCATGCCTTCCTGTTGTTTGATTCAGAGTTTCACCGGATGGGGTCCAATCTGATAACTACCTACAGTATGTAAAGAAACTGAAAGCAAAACTAAACCATGCATACCAACTAGCCAACACCATGGCTGCAAAGAAAAACATAGCTAACAAGGCATGTCATGACAAGCGAATGAAGGCCCATGAACTAAAGGTTGGAGATCATGCGTTAATGAAAAATCTTGGTTTCCAGGGAAAACAAGAAATAGTTGATCATTGGAGCTACACACCCTACATTGTAATCAGCACGCTAAATGATCTACCCATATACAAGGTACGAGCTGAAGGAGATCCTCAAGCTGTAAAGACAATACACGGGAATCACCTTCTGCCAATCGTCCAAACTGTCATAGCTACTGCACCTTCAGATACTGCTCCAACAGGGCCTGTCACCTGTTCTGTTGCTCATAAGAAACAGATTCACCTCCTGCTGCTCCACAGCCTGAGCCCCCAGCTCAAAGTGCTACAATGAATAATGATGCTGACTGACTCTAAAGACACCAATAGTGAATGCGGTGTTGGTTACTACCCTTGCCTCGAACTAAATCAGTTGTTTCAAGGAGCCTAACAGCCTGCCTTTGTTGATGATTCTAGCAGCCCAGTGGTCTCAGACAACTCTGCTCTCTCAATTGTCCCTAAACCTCCTGAGAGATATGCAGAAAGTGTGACTTCTGACATAGCAGACTCCCTTTGCCTAGTAGAACTGTCTAATATTGAAGTGATTGATGCTGACCGAGAGACTGGTGAACTAGCAAGTGAATTGCAAGGTAGTAGTACAACAAATGATAAAACCTGTAAGTGAACACAAAAGTGATGCTGGATTAAGTGTGCTGAGTAAACTATTTTGTGACCAAGAACATATGGCTATTCCTAAAACTACTAACAGTTTGATGGAATACTCACATTTTGTGGAAATAACTCTTTCTGATTAAAATGAGCCTCAAGAACATGAAAACCAAAGTAATGTGCACAGTGATGAACCTGAACCTATAACCAGTTCTGAACCTCAAGAGAGTGCAGTGGTGCCCCCTTCTTCAGAAGCTGTCTTGTTGCTAGACAATGAGCTGAGGGTCACAGACCCAAATGCTAATGTGAAAGTGTCAGTGCCAATGCCCTCTACTCCTAGAAGATCTGGAAGACCTGTAAAACCAGTGGTTCGGCTCAATTACGATTCACCAGGAAAACCTGTGGACTTGCCCATGACTGTAGTTCATAATAAGCAATAATACATGATTTGTGTGGTTATTGCCAAGAGCATGCCCAGGGGTGTACTAAGGCACGAGGCGCTTGCGCCGAGTGCCTTATGCCACTGGCATGCTTTTATCAGGCAATAACCCACACCTCGGAGTGTGTTATTACGCTTATAAAATGGGCCCTTGGTAAAGAAAATGGGCATCTAAGTAAGTATTTAAGAATTAAAAAAAAAAGAAGAAAAAACACAGCAAAAAATGTAAAAATTTAACTAAAATATTGAAACAGTAAAAAAATAGTCCCCTATTGATGATTTGTGATGGCCAGTACAGGGTGCTGCTTCCTCCCACCCCAGACACACACAGGTAGTGTACAGGTTGTCCCCATACACTGTATTCCCAATGGGCACACCTTAATTTTTATTTAGTTTGTCTTTGGTACCTAGGAGAGAGCGTGTTTGTTTCAGAGGCAGCAAATAAAGATGACCACGATCTTAGAAGTGCTGTCTGATGTGACGCCCCCCCCCGACGCATGCAGTCAGAGACACACTGAATGTTTTTGTGTATAAATGTGGATATTTTCATCTTAACTGAAGCGTGGCATGTGTCGTTTTTTTTACCTTAAAATAGTGAAAGGTGCCCATTTGTCTTACAGCGAACATTAGATTTCAGTGAGAGCGAGTGTGTCTCACTGCAGCCACTGTAGTCACGAGTTTTCGCTTAGCGCATCATACGTTGCATTTGTAACCATCAGGTGGTCTGTCGTTGAGGAATTTTTTTTTATTTTTCTTTTTTGCAGTTTCGATATGTATTGGCGGAGGAACGGTTCTGATTTGGTGATGTGAGGGCATATGAACAAGTGGGTTTTTAGCCACGGGACTGGATTGTTGGACTTTTACTCGCAGCTTGGAAGTACAGCAAGGAAGGAACACAGATCAGGTTGCCGTTTTTTTAAAAACACTTTTGTGATTTAGGCTTCTGGATGTGGATGTAAATGCCAGTGCCCTGTTACTGTGCTGCCGCGAGTGCCGTTTTGTTGGACTGCTGCCGCTTCAGTGAGTTCTGCCAGTCAACGTTTCTGTTTACGCTTGGCAGAGCTCACTGATTCGTTGTTGTCGTGGGGCATCTTGGTGGGCAGTAGTCCTGGTTGGCTATTATATCATCTGATAAGGACACAGCTCAGATGATGTAGTAGCCAATCAGAGACTTGGATTTCTAAAGCCCATTTTATAAAGGGGTATATGTTACAGCCAATTCCCTGCCCAAGCTAGTATTCACTGCATCATCTAAGATAATAGTTAAACCCTCCAGTCAGTATCCCAGGGGTCCCCATTGTACAGCTGCTAGGATTAGTTGAAAAGCTCAGGTCTACTGTCCATCAAGGGTCACTGTTCAAAGGTTCTTGGGTAAAGGTGAAATTCTTATGACTGAATGATTAGAACAAAGATAGCTAAAGAAATGTGAAATTTCTTTATAATATGTAAACAGCTGTTGAACTATGCAGTTGCTAAAGAAAATATCATTTAAAGGCAGAGCATGCTATAATGTATATATTGTTTCCTATCTGCAGATTTTGTATATAACAAGTATATGGTCTAGACCTGTATATGCTAAAGGGGTTTATAGTAATTGTTACTTGTATTATGGACTTGACGCGTATGCCATGTTTCCTGGGCAGGGGAAAGTGTAACCCCCAACCCAAATTTCAGGGGGCTTACCTTGACTGTCTCCCTGGGCTCCACTAATGCCCACTGCCTGGAAGATGTCCAGTAAAGGGAGATAAATCCATGGTTGTTAATGTTCTACTGTTGCTCTGCGTGTGTGCGCACATGCATGCCACCACGCTATCTCTTTAAGAGCTCCATCTCTTTGTACAGTGTAAATAGCATGGACTGGGTCCAAGTATAATGGAGCTCGTGACCAGCTAGGCATTACTTTAATCAGCTCCATTCTGCAGTCGTTAATAGTGCAGAGGGAGCCCTTCAAAGTTCTGTAAATATTTATTTCTAAATCTTTGCTGTTGTTAAAATAAAATAAACTGTTTGGACTGCCAGTATGGCTAGTATCATTTCTCTCTAATGGGAGCTGCCATCTTTGGTTCAGGACTTCCTGGTTTGGACCAATCAGAACCAAGGGGTCCTTAAGGGGTCCTAATTACAATGGATTATGGGTGAAACTGTGAACTTTCCTTGTTGGTGCCTAAATTGACCACTGTGAGTACTAGAACTGTGATTGACAGCGCCCACAGCCAACCAGAATATGGAGATCCCAGTCCTTCAGTTGGAACTGTGTTCTAGGCAGTCAGTCCTGCTTGAGACACCGAGAAGGTGACAGCCTGTGTGCAGGCTGGGGAGAAGCTTCCTCGGGAGAGGCCTAACTCGCCTCCCAGAGATTTACTTGGTTCAAAAAGGGATCGAGAGCCTTGAACTGCCCAGTGAGCAGACTTGAAGAAGTTTCCCAGTAAGCAACTGGGGAAAAATGGCCAGAAACCGAAAAAGGAGAAGTTTGCTGTTTCTTTAGCCACAAGCCTATGGCCTACTGCATGTGTGGAGACATTGATCCTGGGACTCCTGAAGTAAAACAGGAGCCACTCCAGTACAGTAAGGACTTTCTTTTGCAAAAGCCCAGCTGGAGGGTTCACTAACACACAGGTCAAACTCAAACTTAGAAGAGAAATTTTATTCATCTGGGCTTATGCCACCAATGGCACAGCCATACAGTTCCTGTGCCATTTTCAGCATCCTGGCAAGAGACTAGCATTGGGGATTCAGCTCCTGTGCAGACTGAAATGCAGGTTGCGGCCACCTACAGGGAAAGGCCATGAAGTGGAGGTTATTCACGTCAGCCCCGGTCCCCATCAGCAGCACAAGCAAGCAGCAGGTCTTCCATGTCGTCAGTGTCTTCTTACATTCTTCTTGGTACAGTGAGTAAAATCAGGGTAGCTCCCTGCAACAAATCCTCAATTGCTTGAATTTATTT
This sequence comes from Neoceratodus forsteri, assembly GCA_016271365.2. Lineage (NCBI taxonomy): Eukaryota > Metazoa > Chordata > Ceratodontiformes > Ceratodontidae > Neoceratodus > Neoceratodus forsteri. The sequence goes on along the minus strand of CM057455.1, from coordinate 1,360,369,244 downwards.
ATTTATTTATTTACGAGATTTACCAGGGAAGCATACTGAGCTAAAAGCTCGATTCCAGATGCGACCTGGGGGCCGAGACCCAATAACAATACATGGAATATATACAATAGCAGAACAATTAGGGAAGCCAAGACTTGCATATAAACATTTGATTTAGAGAAACAGACAGGGGTTCAATAACATTGTACAGAGCGTCAAGGTCAATATACATTACTTATACTCTTGTAGTACAACAAGCATAATAATTTGAGAAATTAGTGATAACAGGAGCAGCTGGAAGCGAAGTGGGTTATAAGTAGAGGGCTGCATTGGTAAGTGTTCTGTGCGTGTCTTATGGAGGCTGGCAGTGCATTCCAAATCTGTGGGATTCGGTAGCTAAAGGTGGCCTGGCCTTTGGTAGTATGCATAAACGGGACGTGCAGCAGTCTGGGGTCCATATTCCTGAGGGAGCATGCCGGAGGGGATTGTTGGGAGAGTGTAGAGGCCAGATAAAGGAGGAGGGAGTGGGACCAGAATTTGGCAGCGAACCTGGCGCAGTTTATTTGTCTATGATCATGGAGGGACGGCAGAGTAGTGGAACTGTATAGGTTGCAATGGTGTGTGGATTACATAGAAACATAGACTTTGACGGCAGATAAGGACCACTTGGCCCACCCAGTCTGTCCATTTCCCTACCTACTGGATAAGCTGCAGATTCTAGTTAACCAACAACCTACTTCCTGCAATACCCCCACTATAATTGCCTTGTGTCTGTCCCATGCATGTTTGAATTCCCCCACTGTTTTAGCCCCAACGACCTCCTCAGGAAGGCTGTTCCTTGTATTCACCACTCTCTCCGTGAAAAAAAATTTCCTCACATTACCCCTGAGCCGCCCCTCTATCTTTAAATTGCGCTCCCTTGTTCTTACACATCTCTTTTTCTGAAAGATGCTACCCTCCTGGACTTTGTTGATTCCCTTGAGGTATTTGAATGTTTCTATCATGTCCCCCGTTCCTCCTTTCATCAAGAGTATACATATTAAGCTCTCTCAGTCTCTCTTCATATGGTTTCTGCTGCAGACCCTGCACCATTTTAGTTGCCCTCCTCTGGACTGCTTCCATCCTGTCTATGTCTTTACGTAGATGAGGTCTCCAAAACTGCACACAGTACTCCAGATGGGGTCTCACCAACTGTCTGTACAGAGGGATAACCACTTCCCTTTTTCTACTTGTGATGCCCCTTCCTATGCATCCCAGTATCCCCCTGGCTCTCCTTACTGATTTTTCACATTGTTTACCCACCTTTAGGTCATCTGATATGACTACCCCCAGGTCCCTTTCCATTTGTGTTGTTGTTAGTACCTCTTCTGCTATTGTGTACTCTTCTCCTGGGTTTTTGTTTCCCAGGTGCATTACTTTGCACTTCTTTGTATTGAATCTAAGTTGCCATATGTCTGACCATTCCTCCAACCTTGCCAAGTCCCTTCTCATCTTTTCTACCCCCCTCTTGTGTATCAACTCTGTTACAGATCTTTGTGTCATCTGCAAAGAGTCATACCTTTCCCTCCAGACCCCCTGCAATGTCACCTATAAAGATGTTAAAGAGGACTGGACCCAGTACTGAGCCCTGAGGTACTCCACTAGTAACCCCCCTTTCTCTGGAATGTGTTCCATTCACTATTACCTTCTGTGTCCTGTTGTGCAGCCAGTTTGCTGCCCAGGCTACCACCCTGGGACCCACTCCCAGGCTGGCTAACTTGATTATTAATCTTTTGTGGGACTGTGTCAAATGCCTTGCATAAAGTCTAGGTAGGCCATATCCACAGCCCTCCCTGGTCTATTACTTTGGTCACCCAGTCAAAGAAATCAATTAGGATTTGTCTGACATGACCTTCCTGCTGTAAATCCATGCTGCTTTGGGTCCTGCCCTGTTGGCCTCTAGGTACTCAACAATTCTTTCTTTCAGAAGTGATTCCATCATTTTCCTACCACTGAGGTCAAACTTACATGTCTGTAGTTTCCTGCTTCTGCCTTGCTCCCACTTTTGTGAAGGGAATCACATCTGCCCTCCTCCAGTCCTCAGGTACCACCCCATCCTGCCATGATCTGTTAAAAGCATGGTCAGTGGTGTCACTAGGTCCTCCTTAGTTCTTTTAGGATTCTGGGTGAATCCGTCAGGCCCCATTGCTTTGTCCACCTTGAGTTTTAGGAGTTATTTCAGGACTCTTTCTTCTGTGAATGGACTGTGTCAACCCCCTACCCAGAGTTCTTATTGTCTGGTTTAGGTAACTCTTATCTTCTTTTGTGAATACTGAGCAAAAGTATTCATTCAGTATCTCTGCCTTTTCACTGTCTCCCTCTGCCCCTCCCCTCTCCTTTATTAATCTTCACTATCCTCCCCTTAACCTTTCTATGCTCCCTAATGTACCTATAAAAGGTTTTATCCCCCTTCTGAACTGAGTTGGCTATTTTTTCCTCGGTTTGGGCCTTTACTAGTCTGACTGCCTTCCCCACTTCTTTCTGCTTTAATTGATACAGTTCCCTGTCATGCTCCTTCTGTGATTCCTTATACTTTTTGAATGCAGCCTTTTTCCCTTAACCTTCCCTGCCACCTCTTTTGAGAACCATAGTGTTTTTTTACTCTGCTTTGTTTTCTTTATTTGTTTCACACAAAGGCTTGTTGCCTCTATGATGGCAGTTTTGATTTTTCTCCATTGTTCTTCCACCCCTCTTTTTTGGTCATTTGCTAGTGCATTTTTCAGGTATTCACCCATTTTGCCAAAGTCAGCTCTTCTAAAGTCCAGTATCCTTGTTTTTGTATGGCTGTATTGTCCATGGTTGTGCTCATTGTGAAGCACACTGTGCAGTGGTCGCTTGTTCCCAGATGTCTACTGACTTCTAAATTTGTGATCCTCTCTCCATTTGAGAGTACCAGGTCTAGTATGGCTCCCTCCCGAATGGGTTCCAACACTAGCTGTCTAAGGCCTGCCCCCTGCAGGGCATCGAGAATGACCCTGCTCTTGGATGTGGCTGCAGTACATGTTATCTAGTTAACATCTGGCATATTCAGGTCCCCATCAACAGTATCTCCCTTTTTCAGCCATTTTGTGAATGTCCTCTATCATTTTGTTATCCATTTCCTCCCCTTAAGACGGGGGTCTGTATACAACCCCTGTGCGGATTGTGATGCCATTCCCTGTCTCCAAGGTGACCCAGAGTGCCTCTTGTCCTCCCCCTTTACTTTTTAGTTCTGTAGCTTTAATCCCTTCCCTTATGTATAGAGCTACTCCACCTCCTCTTTTACCTTCCCTGTTCCTTCTGTAGATTGTGTACCCTGGTATGTTGACATTCCAGTCATGGTTCTCGGTGTACCATGTTTCTGTTACTGCCACAATATCCAATTGTTCATCTTCCATCAGGGCTACTAGCTCAGGAAGCTTGTTTCTCAGACTACGGGCATTGGTACTCATTGCCCTCCATTTAATGTTGGCTTTATCCTTTTTTCCCCCATCCCTGCTCTTATTGTCCTTGTCTTTTTCCATTTACCCCTGTCCTGCCCTGTGTTGAGCTCTGTACCTCAGTGTTTACCTTACTACCTGCCATGTTTTGTGGGGGGAGGCTTGAAATTTCCTGCCTTTTATCAGCGCCTCCCCCCTTGGCTAGTTTAAAAGCTTGCCAAGGAAGCATTTAAACCTATCCCCTAGGAGCTTGGTTCCCTTCATGGACAGATGCAGACCATCATGCAAGTATAGACCTTTATCTCTCCAGGTGGCCCCCCAGTCCTCAATGAAGCCAAAGCCCTGTGCTCTGCACCAGTTTTGCAACCATTCATTAAACTGCATGGTGTGCAGTACCCTAGCCTCACTCCTGCCATGGACTGGTAGCACCTCTGAGAAGGTTACCGTGCTTGCTACCCATCTGAGGCCCCTCCCTAACTCCACAAATTCATTCTGCACTGCACTGATCCCATGCCTAGCTAGGTCATTTGTCCCAAGGTGGACTATGATATCTAGTTCCCTCTCCTGTGATGCTGCTTCTGCAATCCTGAGGATTCGCTTCCTGTCCCTCCAAGCCATGGCACCAGGCAGGCACCTTACTTCCTTCTCCTCTCCCTTTCCCAGGTTTACCCCCCTAACAATATAGTCCCCTATCAGAACCTGTTTCCTTCCCCTGTGGTGTCCCTTGCCACCCTTTTGTGGGTCTCCCTTGTGGATGTCCTCAGCATTCTTCTGGGTCTCCACTGAGGGTGCCATCATAGAGGAACCTTGCTCTGCCAGAATGGCATATGATTTGTGTAGAGGTACAACTAGAGGGCTTCGCCTCTGGTCCACCACCCGCACCCTCCCAGAACCCACTGTGGTCCAACTGCTCTTCATACTTGGCAACCTCTGAGGCAGTGGTTGTGGCAGTGGTGCTTTTTGGAAGGGGGAGGCCTCCTTAGTCCTTGCTAGTTCAGCCTGGAGGTGGGCAACCTCCTCCCTCAGAGCTGACAGTTGCCTGCAAATAGGACAGCAATGCAGTTTCCAGAATGTCTCCTGGAAAACTGCTGCCCCACAGCCAGTACATTGCACCACTCCCCACATGTCCCTCTCCCTTATAATATACAATATATATATTTTTTTATTACTATTTGTGGTGTATACCTACCCTTTTTGCACTGTGCTGGGTTATTAAGGATATGACAGTTTTGCCCCAAGACCTGTTGAGGAAGTGATGTCAGAACTGTGGCTATAAAGGAAATGCCACACCTGGGGGGCGGGGTGTGGGGTAGGGTGGGTAGTCCACAGCCACTGGTGACTGTTAGAAACAATCAAATACACAACTGCTCCGCCACCCTGGTGAGTATTGCCCTTTATAGTAATTCAACCAACACCACAATTTACTAGACCACGGCTCCTTCGCAAACCACTCTACTGAGTCCAGGGATAAAAATTAACTCACTCCTCAGCCAGCAGGACACTTAAAATGTTGCAAAAATATCCTTCCAAATCCTAGGTCTCAACCCCAACAATCAAGCAAATTCAGTTGTATCTCACTCCCTCTGGTTATAAAATTACTACACTTTTAATGGAATCCTGCAATTCTCTGCTTAATGCCAATAAGGAAAAAGAAACTTTTTGTAGAAAGCGTAGCTCCCCTTCTTTACAAGTATTATGCTTTACCAGGTTTCCAGGTCCTAAATGGAGTTATAGTTTGTTCTTTGCACTGTAGCAAGGTTCGTAGCTTCCAACAGACAAATCAAAGTCAGACTGACTGGCTTCTAACTGTGAAGGATGCCTAAGACAGCACAGTGATAAAACCCCACCCAGAGCCAATTGATTGACTAGTGACACCTGTGATGTAAGCAGGCCTTTCAATGTAGGCAGTCTGCTATGTCTGAGTCCAATACACAAAATCTTTCAGTGAAACCAGGGATAAAAACTTAACTTCTCAGCCAGCAGGACTCTTTTAAAATGTTGCAAAAATATCCTTCCAAATCCTAGGTCTCAACCCCAACAATCAAGCAAATTCAGTTGTATCTCACTCCCTCTGGTTATAAAATTACTACACTTTTAATGGAATCCTGCAATTCTCTGCTTAATGCCAATAAGGAAAAAAAAAATGAAACTTTTTGTAGAAAGCGTAGCTCCCCTTCTTTACAAGTATTATGCCTTACCAGATTTCCAGGTCCTAAATGGAGTTATAGTTTGTTCTTTGCAGTGTAGCAAGGTTCTCAGCTTCCAACAGACAAATCAAAGTCAGACTGACTCAGACAGTCTAGAATGAACCAACAGAAAGAGTAGAACATGGTGTCTAGGCTGGCTAGAGCGGACACGGGGGCTATGGAGTAGACTATGTCACCGTAGTCAAAAACAGGGAGAATCATTTGTTGGACAATGGCATGCCTGGTTTGTGTAGGGAGGCATTTTCTGTTGCGGAATAGAGCACCTAGTTTGGGGAGAAGTCTCTTGTGTAGTGAGTCGATATGAATGGTAAAATCTAGGTGCTGGTCTAACCAGATGCCTAGATATCTGAAGGAAGTACAGTTGTCCAGGGGGGTCCCATCCGAGGTTATGAAAGGGGGGCAGGTGGATTGGCGTAAGAGTCTTTGATGGGTTCCGAATGTTTGTGATACTGTTTTTTTGGGGTTTAGGAATAGCTGGCTTGTCCTCAGCCAGCACTGGATAGCATAGAAATCCTCCTGTAGTATGGCTGCGACGCTTTGTGTGGTGGGACCGGAGGCATACAGGACAGTGTCGTCTGCATACATTTGGATAGATGAGTGGGAACAGGCTGAGGGGAGGTCATTTAAAAAAATGGAAAAAAGTAGTGGGCCTAGGACAGATCCTTGTAGGACGCCGGTAGTGACTGGCAGTGGGTTTGAGTTGTGCAAGGCCAGTTTGACGGTTTGCATCCTGTCCGCTAGATAGTCATGGAACCAACCAGTGGCTGACTCAGAGATCCCTGCTCTGGAGAGTTTTGAGAGGAGTAGAGAATGAGAGACGGTATCAAAAGCCTTTGCTAGGTCTATGAAGATGGCCGAGGTGACATGTCCTTTGTCCATGCCCGTGAGAATGTCACCAGTGACACGTAGGAGGGAGGTGGTGGTGGAGTGGGATTTACGGAATCCTGATTGGAACAGGGTAAAGAAGGAGGAGGCTTCTAGATAGGGGGTGAGCTGGGACATGACTAGCCATTCCAGTAATCTGGCCAAAATTGGGAGCAGGGAGATGGGTCTATAGTTTTCTGGGGAGGAGGGGTCACCACCTTTTGGTAGGGGTATGACTGTAGCCATTTTCCAGGCCAAGGGTACATTGCCCAAAGAGAATTAGAGGTTAAAAAGGGCAGTGAGAGGGGCAGCTATGGCTGGTGCAGACAGGAATAGCATCTTTGTGTCCAGGGAGGTAGGGCACTTGCCTTTGTTTGGGTTTAGGGCCCATAGTGAGCGGAGTACTTCAGCCATCTAATTCAGTGTTGCCAGTTAATGTGCTTTATGTGACTGGACCATCCAGCCACGGATACAAATGGTTGTGGGTTTACAAGGGTGCTGCTTTTATTTAATCATCCTTCTCTCTCCATCAAGGGTCCCAACATCAGCTGCAACACTGGCCAACCCGTGGCACCACCCCAGGCATGCCTGTTTTCCATTCTGGTAACCCAGCAGTTGCTAAACTGATAAATTCAGGGACTAAAGTGATTAAAAGTAACCTAGCTTGTCTTAATTACAGTAAAATAATCATTTGCCTAGATTCTCGCCCCTCCCTTATTCATGTCCCCTTAATAAACCTGATTTACTGTTTTGCTGTTAATCTGGCTTGTTAGCATATTATTGCCTGATCTAAAGTTACTGAAGTACTGCAAAGCATATTAAAAGTATGTGCTTGTATTATTGAAACTGTCTTTTACAGGGGGCTGCAGGGTGAATGCCAGGAGACCAAACCCTGCTGGTAAGTGGAAGGTGCATGAGCATATCTCTAATGTTGGTGCTAATCTGTATTCAGACTGATAAGTGTTACAGTTGCAGAATTATGCGTATGAGGTCACTAGGTGGGATTGTGGGTGGTTATAGTGACCCAGAGGGCTGTACCAATTCTGTTAGGGACCCACTTAAACACTACTCTGGGTAGAGGCACCATAATTGTAGTTCTACTGTTGGTAGGTATACTGCAGTACCCCGCATTTCTGGACCCAGTCCCCTCAACCTGCAAGCAGGGAAGCAGGCAAGGGTAGTAGCGCTTGATATAATGGTGCCAGGGTTACATGTATTGGTCTCAAAGGGTTTGCCAGATTGATTCTAAGCCATGTAGAACTATGGACACAGGAAAATAATAGGGTTTCAGATCCTATTTTCTTAATAAATACCATCATTAAAAAGTATACCTTGGGTAAAAAGATGAAACTATATACCTGTATCATAGACATTTGAGGGGTATTTGATAATGTGAACAGAAATTTGCTATGAAAAATCTTGAAAGCAAAAAATATTGACAACGCCCTATTGGATCTGATAATTCTAATCCATTCTGATAATTCATTTAGAGTAACAATTACTAGAGATGGGGCTACATCAGATAAAATCTCTGTCAGCAAAGGCATTAAGCAATGTTGCCTTCTAGCCCCAGTATTACTTAATTTTTATATAAAGGCTATAATAAATGCTTTATTATGTCATGGACCTTGGACACTGACCAATCAGATAGGAAGGCTGGCACCTTACCTCCAGTGATTATCTACCAATAATCACCGCGAAAGCTGCCAGCCAACCGCATCTCAATAACAGCAAAAAAAAAATTAAAAAATCATTCCAAGCCACCATCTTGATTTCCTCGATAAACGTTGGTGTACTAACTGGCCCTGTGCCTGTGCAACCACAACAACTAAAAAAAACAACTTGTTCAAGATATCACCCAACAGTATTTTTATAACTCATTCACGTAAACCGACCACTTTACCCACCTAACTTGTAGCTTGTTCTCCAGTACACTCCCGCTTGCTCTCCAGTGCACTCCCACTTGCTCTCCAGTGCACTCCTGCTTGCTCTCCACTCCATCCCCATTCTTTTTTCACTGCTGCACCACTCTCTGTTATCCCATGATTCGTTAAAAAAAAATGAAACAGCCAGAAAAAAGCTGTATAATAAATTCCCCTCAACACCATTGTGGCCGCATACCTGAAAGCTGAACAGAAAACCATGATCTCTGACACCCCACTCTGCCCAGTCACAGCGCTGAACACATCCCGCTCTCTGCCTATTTGAACCTGACACCTGCTTGCAACATGTTCCCAAAGCTGAGAGACACGAACTCTCAAAAAAAAAAAAAAATGAAACCTTGCCTCCTGTCTTTCTCTGTAGGTGAGCAACAATGAACATTTAATTTTCACACTGCTTTCTTTCTCTCTCTCTCTCTCGGAACAGAAACATTTAAAAAAAATGAAGCTTCGCAGTCTCTTTCTCGCTTTTTGACCTGCGCCCGGCTGACCTCTCCCTTGCTCTCCATTACAGCCCTCTCTTTCACTGTGGTGTACAAAGTCTGGACACGTTCACATTGTGTCACACATCGTGCCACATTCAGTCATAACCAAAAACAAAAAAAAGACTGCAAACTTAAAAACGAAATATATCTGTCTCAGTGTCTCTCTCTGTCGGGGGCTGGGGGGTTACCAAGGGATGACACCCAATCTAGGTAGCAATGAGGGACTATTTAACTAATAGAGGAAAGTTACCACACTAAAGAGTAAAGAAAAAGACATTAAAAAAACAAATATAAACTATTTATTGCTCTTTTTTTAATCTTTTGCTTCCAATCCCTTGTATAATCACAATAAGCCACTCGGGACGGGGGGGGGGTTATTGAGGGATTTACCACAGCTGGTGCAGATTTACCCACTCAGCTGTGCCTCATGGGCAAACCATTCCAGCCGTGGTAAATCCTCCGATAACCCACACCCCCTCGTGGCTTATTGCTTAAAAAGAGATTGACAATCACCACTGAAAATTAGGAGAGGCCATACAAAGGCTTGTCCATGCAGATGATGCAATTGATTTCTGACACTTCTAGTGGGCTTAAACATACAATTATGGCAGTTAAACATAAGTTATCAGAATTGGATGTATGACTCATTGGGTTCAATTTTACAAGGGCTTGCATCAAGCCCTGCATCCACCATAAAGTTCGATGCAGCTGCACCAAAGTCCCTCGGATACAGGTCGGTTCAATTTTAGAAGGGCTGGAGCAGTTGCGACACTTTCCCCAGTTTATGGCACATTGCACCAAAGTTCTGGTGCAAGTGCCCTGATTCTGGACTCAAAGTTAGACCAGGGAGTACCTGGTCTAACTCCCTGTGTTCCACCTTCTGGACTTGCAGCAGGCATTTGTGGCAACGTTCTTCTAAAGTCGCACTTTGACGCAATGTTTGGCGTAAGTTGCTACTTGTGCCAAATGCTCATCACAGGTCCACTGCACCACCGCATCCCTCTCTAAAATCAAGCCCAATATCTCAAAGATTAAAATAATGATTTTTGGAAAGGGTGATATAAATGACCAGACCTGGAACAGACACAGTGATTTAATAGTACTGGTCAGTGAGTACAGATATCTGGAAGTTTATTTTTCAGCAAAGAATAAGTGGAAGTATAACATGATAAAAATAGTTCCATGTCAACTAAGTGAAATACAATGCAGTGCAGTAAAAAACAGAGTGGGCAAAATGCTACAAACCAAAACTGCACCTCTCAAAAGCAGCTAAACCAAAAACAGCGCAAAGTGAAGGAAAGTGTAGATTTACTATTAACACATCATGCTGCCATGGATCACTACTCCAGTGAAATTTGAGGGAAAGTGTGGATTTACTATTATCACACCACGCCACCATGGATCACCACTCCAGTGAAATTTGAGGGAAAGTGTAGATTTACTATTATCACACCACACCGCCATGGTTCACCACTCCAGTGAAATTTGAGGGAAAGTGTAGATTTACTATTATCACACCACGCCGCCATGGATCACCACTCCAGTGAAATTTGAGGGAAAGTGTAGATTTACTATTACCACACCACGCCGCCACGGATCACCACTCCAGTGAAATTTGAGGAAACAGGTAGAGATGGGCTAAGTGGCCTCAATTTGCTCCGTGTAGTGATTTGCAGAGTGAAGACGGATTCACAGAGTGATCTGCAACATGAAGCGGGTACTTCGCGTCATGATAGGTAATGCAAAGTCCATTGAAGACAATGACTTTGCATTACTCCACCTTCCCAAACCACTACTCCACCAAATCTTAAGGCGAACTACTGTACATTGAGAACAATGTACTTCGCCTTGTTTTAGGGTTCCAAAGGCAAATTTTGCAGTGATTCATGTGATTTCAGGTCACATGGGCTCTAGATTGTTCTGCACAGCCTCAGTTCAGGGTAGTGTGTGTAGGAGGCTATAGGAGACAGTCTGCTCTGAGAGCTCTCTGTGATTCAAACCTTCTAAAAGCTGTTAAAAAAGTATTTTTGAGTCAATATTTTTGCTGAAACTTTAGTTCATTGATTGTAGGAAACCCTTCTGTGCTTATATCATCGAGCATTTATTGTTTGTGTGTTGATTTTGAATGTTAATGTACAACAGTCAGTCTGTGTACTGAGAGATGGTGGAAGTGTGCTTTGGGGAGGGGCGTATCTGGTGTAGGTAGATTTAAATTGGAGAAATAGGGAGTTCTTTGTTTTTTGGTTAAATTTTCTTGTATAACTAACTGTGTTGTTGTACACACAGTAATATTTTCAGTAATTGTTGACATTTTTTTGCTGATTGTGTGTGTTGTGATCTGGAGGGACCTGGTGCAGCATTGAGGTTGTTTAAAATACGTTGTAAATTACTGAAGTTTCAAATTTGGTACGCATCACTTGTAAACAAATTCTGTGTGGGTGAGTGCGTGTGCAGTGCATGACATCAAATAATACAACTTTTATTGTGCCAGAGGGTAATTGCAGGCGCAGCAGTGTGAACCTGCTATCCACTGCAGCTGTGTGATTTTGTACTGCCATTGTGGTATCTTTTCTTGGTTTTGCACTGCAGTAATCTGCAGCCAGTGCTCCCCCACCCCACCCCCACCGGCAAAGGTATTCTTTTCCAGATTGGATTGTTTGTGACTTGAGAACACCACTGGTTAGTTAAGGTGTTGTTGAACTTATTGTGACTTTGCATCTGTATCTGTTGTTGAAGCCACAGTTATTTTTTTGGCCTCACATCCAGCGTCACCCCCCACCCAGAGTGAACGTTCCAAAATCTGAATTTGTTTAGAATATTCCTGTTGATCCCCCAAAATGCCCACAAAGAGACGTGCAACCAAAGCTGTTTCTCACCATGGCACTGCTGCCAGTGGTAAGATTGTCTGTGGGCGTGGTAGTAGCAGTCGCAGAAGTGCATTGCTGATGTGAGGAAAGGTATTTCTCCTTCATTGTTTTTTACAGTGCAATCAGTAGCATCATTCATAGTTGGAGGAGATGACGTTGTCCCAGCTGGTTGTGTTAGTGCAGTTGCTGGTGGTGGTATGAGTATTGCTGTCTCAAGTTCCAGTTCTGACCAGTTTACCATGTCCAAAAATATAGTGGAGTGTGAAGCTGTGGCAGTGAGTGACAGTGTAGATGATGTCATACTCCCCAGTAACATCCCAGTAACTGAACATGAGGATTCTGATCATCATGTGAACGACAGCACACAAAGTGACATTTCTTCTACCACGGTTCAGATCATGCATTTGCCATGCAGTGATTCACAGTGTGGTGAAAACATTTTGGGTGATGGTGGTGCTGATGATGATGATGTTGCTGTGGTTGCAACATGCAGTCCATATGCCAGCATCCAAGCAGAAGATGTGGATGATGCTGATGAATATGATGATGATGTAATTGACCCCTGTTGGGAACCGGAGAAAAAGAAACTCAAGGTGGCTGTGTCTGGGTCTGTTTGCATTTCCCCCCCCCCTCCCGTAAAAAGTAGTGATTTACCAGTTTCAGTTGATGATGATGACCCAGTAATAATGATAGGTAGTCGTGGTGGTCAGTTGCAGTCCAAGTGTGTCCTGCCTGAAAAATCACGTAGCACACCACCCACTTCATGGCTTAAAAAAACGGAGTCCAATAAGCAGCATCGGGGGGACATGTTAAAACTAGAGCATCAAAATCCCTTGTTTGGGAGTTTCTTGTGGAAGATGCAAATGATGAGTCAGTTGTAATCTGCCAGGTTTGCCAGGTGTGTGTGAGTTGAGGTAAAAAGGGGAGCCATCTGGGCACAGGGGGACAGCATACACATCTCAAGAATAGGCACATGGCACTGTGGACTCAGCACAAGTTGGCAGCTAATACCTGTACCACAGTGGGGAATTCACCCTTGTCATCAACCATAATGAGCATGTTATCCCCCTCCCATGACTGTAGCATCAAGTAGAAAATTAAATGCTTGCAGTAGTGATGAAATAACAGCAGAGGATTACTACAGGCATGATGAGCTGGAAGAGCAGAATGATTTTGAAGTCTTGTCCAGTGGTGGTGAGAGTAGCAGTTTTGGTGGTGGTGGTGGTGGTAAATGCAGTATGTCTAGCGCAAGTGGTACATCAACCCCTGTTGGTAAATCTGGAAAAATAACTGCATTTCTGGGTTTGTCATCACCTGTGCAACCGTCTTAATCACACATCCACACTCCACCCCCAGCCATTCGCAGAGCAGAACCATTTGTCATCACACCCCATGTAAAACGTTTACTTCAGCCCACATTACAGAGTGTTATTGTGCATAAAGCTGAAGTACCCACCCAATCATACAGTGTCACGTGAACTTAATGCTGCTGTAGCTGAAATGCTGGCAATTGATCTTTTGCCCTTCTCCCTTGTGGAGAAATCTGGGTTCCTGCGGTTTGCTGCACGTGCTTGTCCAAAATGGAAAGTCCCATCCAGGACATACTTTTCAACCAGTGCTGTCCCCGAGTTGTACCGTACTGTGTCTGACTCAGTAAGACATGCCCTTCAACATTCCTCCTCTCCATTCATCCATTTAAGTATGGATATGTGGACAAATGGCAAAACAGCAGGGAGTTCATATTTGTGTATAACTGCACACTGGGCACAGGTGCCTGGGGTTGTTTGTGCTGTTGGTAGTATGAATAATCAGTGCAGTAACGTGGAGTGTCATGGTAGCAATTTCAAGGAATTCGACAGCATGCAGCAATTGCTATGCACAATGTGACCTGTTCACACACTGGTGAAAACATGTTGGACGTGGAACTGACTGAAATTGATAAGTGGCTGAACCCCCTGTCCCTGAGAGCTGAGTTCATAGCAAGTGGCAATGGGTCAAATGTGGTTAAATGCATCACGAATGGTGGCTTTTTCAGGTTCCATGCATGGCCCACTGCTTAAATCTTGTGATGCAGGTGTTTCTGCAGCATCCTGATATAAAGGAAATGCTGACAGTTGCACGCCGTATCTGTTCTCACTTTTCACGCTCTGCAAAGGCCCATGACCAACTCCGGCAGTTGCAGATCTGAAACAACCTCCCGCAGCACCGCTTGAAGCTGGAAGCTGTCACCCAGTGGAACTCCACTTTATACATGGCAGAGAGGTTGTATGAACAGTACAAAGCCATCTCAGAATATCTTGTCATGCACACTAGCCGTGACAATTCCGGGGCCTCCATGTCTATGATGACTGAGCAGTGGCACCTCATGGACTCTGTAATAAGAATCTTGAGACCTTTTGAACATGCCACACAGGCAGTGAGTGGCGAGTTGGCCTCCATTAGCCAATCAATTCCACTGCTGTGGGTGCTGAGGCAGACATTGGTGAATGTACAGCATAGCCTTGATGTTGCCGGAGACAGTGCTAGCAGTGTGTTGCTAAAGCACATGCTGACAGTATTCGACCAGAATTGTCACATCTTGAGCATTCAGCGTAGTGACAACTTTGCAATAGCAACAATGCTGGACCCATGATACAAACATGGAATTGCCTCAGTACTAGAGAGTGGGCCTAAACAGGTAAAAAATGTCAGTGGGCAACCGGTGCGCTTGGTTCATGGGGCACAGAAGTCACGTGCCAAGGTCAGGGAACCTGAGCAGCATAATCAGGCTGAAGGTGAACCTGGAGGAGTAGTATCAAGCATATCCTGTAAGGGGAAGGGGACTGCAGTTCCAGGTGGTCTGTCATCAAAAGCAGCTGGTGTTAACCAACTTTGGGAGGCTTTGTCCCAAGTGGGGATTTGTGACATAAATGATTCCAGAGAAGCGGATGATGCATCAACCACTGGACTTAGAGCAGCACAGCGAATGGTTGAGTCATATGTATCTGAAAACAGGCATCTGTCAATCACTGATAATCCCCTTTTATACTGGAGTGGAAAGGTCAGTGAATGGCCAGAGCTGACCACTGTGGCACTGAAGTACCTGACATGTCTACCCTCCAGTGTGAGTGTCGAGAGGGTATTCGGCTCAGCAGGTGCAATAGCTCGGGATCATTGTACGAATCTCTCTCCTGCAAACGTCAGTTTGCTGACATTCATAAAAATGAATGAGAGGCACATACCAGCTCAGACTGCAACCTCAGTATTCATACCCCAGCATACTCATGGTTTTGCTGATGTTGAAGAAAGGGACCATCCTGGTGGCAGTGACATCATGAAGCGGCATACCACTGACGTAGATGATAACACAATGGAGAAAGAATTTCCCCGTGGTCCAAATTTAGACATAGAAGACAGCGAGGGCAGCTTTTTTTCTGAGGATGATGATGAATGATGAGGTTAATGTTGGCAGGTTTTAACTTAAGTGGTTAAAAGGCTGTCACATGTCTTGTATGATACATGTTCTCTTTTTCATAAAGTTAAATCACTGTCCCACTCATACTGACTCAAATTCCATATGTCACGTCATCACATTTATAATACAGAGCACAGTATATCCTGGCCCCCGAACTACCACCACCATAAGACCGCTGTTCTCCACTGCCACCATAGGGAATATGACCGTGTGTGTCCCCGGACTACCACCACCATAAGACTGCTGTTCTCCACTGCCACTATAGGGAATGTGACCGTGTGCCCCCCCCCCGGACTACCACCACCACCATAAGACCTCTGTTCACCACTGCCATCACCACCAGATGCAGGAAGATGTGAAAGGAAATGTCATCATGTGCCACAGCTATGACCACCAGCACCCACCACCAGTGTCACTGTGACAATGTTTTTCCATTACATTGACCATGCCAAGGCAGAGGGAGTCGAACAGGAGACCACATCCATCCACCACAGGCACAAGGCTTCTTACTATTAAAACTATAAAGTGAGTATGTGTACTATTGTTTTTTATGCTATTCGACTTCCTTTAGCTGTGTGTTTTGTTTTCTGTTGCTTTTCTGAGCTGCAATGGTCAAACACATACAGTCAACTTATTTTGTTTTTTTACAGGTTAACAACAAATGACTCTCCTTCACTGAAGATCTGTATCAATGGTACAGCAGCAATACTGTCTACAGGAACCTATGGAATATCCAATCCATACTAGTAAGTATATCAATTTTATTTCATCTGAACCTTTTTTTTTTTTCATGAGTGCAACAAATCCGACTGAGGATTCATAAACTAGGTGACATGTACATCACAAAAAATATTTCTGCAACATACCATGCACTGTATTCCAAATTTGCAGCTGTGCAGCCATGACAGTGTTGAAAAAGTTGGACCAAGGTTGTGTTACTTGACAAGATGTGGTTTTGAAATGTAGCTTGAGCTGAGATGCAGGGACACTGACACAGTGTATTTGTTACACAACCTAGTACTAAATTAAGTTGTGATCTGATGATTGCAGTGGGACAGCTTGCTATCTGTGTTAATCCAGATACTCGTGGAACAGCCATGGCTTAAACATAATATCTCACTGCTGCAATCAAGTTGTAATAAGTCCTTCATTTCTTTTTTTAGGAAACTTCCAGATGCTTCGTTGTGTCATAATTGCCTTATCCAAAGAACTTCTTCAACATCAGGGCCCCTCCCCAGGCTGGGGCAGACATGCAACATGCAGAAGTCATTTCAATCAATGACCCTCATTACCAGACTGGAGAAGGATGCAGATGAAATCTGTGAAATAAACCATTAATGAGACCTACTTGCAAATATGCTTCCCCAAAAAAATACTTACCTTCATTGCCTTGAGAGTATTCATTTCCAATTTCAACACCAAAATTTCTCATCAAGCACTGGAATGTGCACACCAACAGTATGTGACCTGTGATAAAAAAACAATACAATGAGTACATGTCTATATATATCAACCCCCCCACCTAGAAAATACATATATATATTTATATATATCGACTCACCAAGGCTACTATTAGTGTACACACAAAGGGCACCCTTCCATCTGGTTGAGGTGATCGCATCGCATTTGTGGGAATTGCAGCACACTTTGGACCAGCAATAGTTTTCTTATTGTCATCATTTCTGACAGAACACTGAATGGATTTATGTCATGTTATCCCTCCCTCACATGGTTTGGCAAGACACTGTGCATCATGACATCATCATCACAGAGTATGTAAACTTTCTGGACACAAGACAGTTGCATTTTGGGGATACATAAAAATTCTGGGGACTCTGTGTGACCACTGCACACATGAGTGACTGTGCAATAAATTCTGGTGGACTCTGCATGTGTTGTAACGCTCCCATTTCACTTAGTCAGCACTTGGGAATTTTCAGGACACAAGACAGATGCATTTTTTATTGGATACAGAAAAATTCTGGGGACTCTGTGTGACCACTGCGCGCATGAGTGACTGCGCAATAAATTCTGGTGGACTTTGCATGTGATATAACGCTCCCATTTCACTTCCTCATCACTTGAGAATTTTCTGGACACAAGACAGATGCATTCTGGGGATGCAGAAAAATTCTGGGGACTCTGTGTGACCATTGAGCACATGAGTGACTGCGCAATAAATTCTGGTGGACTTTGCATGTGGTGTAATGCTCCCATTTCACTTCCTCAGCACTTGGGAATTTTCTGGATACAAGACAGATGCATTTTTGGGATGCAGAAGAATTCTGGGGACTCTGTGTGACCACTGCACGCATTAGTGACTGTACAATACATTCTGGTGGACTTTGCATGTGGTGTAATGCTCCCATTTCACTTCTTTAGCTCTTGGGAATTTTCTGGACACAAGACAGATGCATTTCAGGGATGCAGAAAAATTCTGGGGACTCTGTGTGACCACTGTGCGCATGAGTGACTGCGCAATACATTCTGGAGGACTTTCCATATGGTGTAACACTCCCATTTCACTTCCTCAGCACTTGGGAATTTTCTGGACACAAGACAGATGCATTCTGGGGATGCAGAAAAATTCTGGGGACTCTGTGTGACCACTGCACGCATGAGTGACTGCGTAATACATTCTGGGAGACTTTGCATGTAGTGTAACATTCCCATTTTACTTCCTCAGCACTTGGGAATTTTCTGGACATAAGACAGATGCATTTTTGGGATGCAGAAAAATTATGGGGACTCTGTGTGACCACTGTGCGCATGAGTGACTGTGCAATACATTCTGGGGGACTTTGCATATGGTGTAACACTCCCATTTCACTTCCTCAGCACTTGGAAATTTTCTAAACACAAGACAGATGCATTTTTGGGATGCAGAAAGATTCTAGGGACTCTGTATGACCACTGCACGCATGAGTGACTGAGCAATACATTCTGGAGGACTTTGCATGTGGTATAATGCTCCCATTTCACTTCCTTCACTCTTGGGAATTTTCTGGACACAAGACAGATGCATTTCGGGGATGCAGAAAAATTCTGGG
The DNA here is from genome assembly GCA_016271365.2 of Neoceratodus forsteri. Taxonomy (NCBI): domain Eukaryota; kingdom Metazoa; phylum Chordata; order Ceratodontiformes; family Ceratodontidae; genus Neoceratodus; species Neoceratodus forsteri. The sequence continues at coordinate 1,360,350,940 of CM057455.1, read as the reverse complement.
AACTCTGTGTGACCACTGTGCGCATGAGTGACTGCGCAATACATTCTGGAGGAATTTGCATATAAGATATAATGCTCCCATTTCACTTCCTCAGCTCTTGGGAATTTTCTGGACACAAGACAGATGCATTTTGGGGATGCAGAAAAATTCTGGGGACTCTGTGTGACCACTGCACGCATCAGTGACTGCGCAATACATTCTGGGGGACTTTGCATGTGGTGTAACGCTCCCATTTCACTTCCTCAGCACTTGGGAATTTTTTGGACACAAGACAGTTGCATTTTGTGTGTTGTGATTGTGAGCACACAATGACATACTTAAATTATAAATTAAAGCAGCATGTGGTGACATTTTGACCTATACTTTTTTATGCTATTTTACATTGCCAGCCACTAGTTGCCTCCTGACTTGTATGATACCCTACTTTTCCCATTTTGTGTTCGTTTTACTACTTTTCTCATGTTTGAAAAAAAAAGGAGCACGCCTTTTAATATGGCTCTGACCAGGTTTTCATCACTATTTACAGCTGTTTTTGAATAAATATTGTTCTGTGAGGTCATAAAACACTGCCTGCTGCATAATTGTTAATTGTACAACAGAAGTAATATATAACAACTGATGGAGAAAAATAGTGGGAAATACTGACGAAGACCTGGTCTGCACCATATTAAAAGGAGTGCTCCTTTTATTATTTCAGACATGAAAAAAAGTACTAAAGCAGACTCAAATACTGGAAAGAATGGTATCATACAAGTAAGGAGGTAAGTAAAGTGGCAGTGTAAAATAGCATAAAAAAGTATTGGTCAAAATTTTCACCAGATTATTGCACTGCTGCTTTAATGTCTGTTTCAAAAAAGAAATATTTCTGGAGCCTCAGTAACGTTTACTTTGTGTCTGGACTCATGATTTGAAGTGTTTCGTAAAAAGCATCTCTGAGCAGTGCAAGTATGTTGTGCTAAACTGCATGTGTGCCGTCAGTGTTCTTTCCTGTGTGTGCAGACATTGTCCAGCTTCATGCAAACATATACTGTATATGATGTGACTTGTTGCAGTATGTCAAGAATAAAGATAAGAAAGAATATATGATGTATATTTTATTTGTACCATCAGCACCAGAGGAGTAAGTGATATGATATTTTTTCAGAGGTATCGGGTCACTGTGCACCTCAGTCACTCATAAGTGCACACATGACTTTGCGGAGATCATAGCACAAAAAACACATGCTCTCCTAAAAGTCATGTGTGCAGTACGTGACTAAGGAGCACTCTGGCCAGACACCTCTGAAAAAATATCATATCACTTAGTTCGCTGATGGTGATGGTGACAATAAAATATTTGTTATTCTTATCGCTATTCTTTATACCATAAACACTGCAACAAGTCAGCAGCATATGTTAGCAAGAAGAAGCACAATGTCTGATGTCACACACACACACACACACACACACACACACACACAGAGGAAACAACACTGACTGCACACATGCAATTTAGTACATCATACTTGCACTGCTCATACCAGCTTTTCCACAACCACTCCACAATACAAAGTAAACATTACTGAGGCACTGGATCATAATAACAGGGCAATAAGGAGCATGTATGTTTGTATGTATGTGTATGTATATATTTAAAGGGAAGCAGTCAGCAACAGGAGCTCCTGCCCCCTGCAAGGCTTACCCTCCGGTTAAGCATTTTAAGTATGTTGCAGCATTTTTCTCGTGCCGCAACATATCTTATTTTAGTAAAGAAAAGTCAGTGACCCGGAAGTATGGCAGACGCTATGGAGGCTCCATTATGTGTAACAGAAAGGTGCGGCGGAGATGCACTATGTGCTTCAATACTTTTGTATTGAAGTGCATGGTGTGTTGCCGTTGCACCTTTACACATAATGGAGCCCCCCATAGCATTTGCCATACTTCCGAGTCGCTGACTTTTGTTTATTAAAATAAAGAATGCTGCTGCACTAGAAAAACCCCGCAACGTACTTAAAAGGCTTAACCGGAGGGTAAGCCTTGTAGGGCGACCTCCTGTTGCTGACTGCTTCCCTTTAAACTAATACTGTGGACTTCCCTCTGTCTGTTGTTAAACATAAACAAAAGACAAAACACTACAGCAGGAGGTGTGCTGAAAAAAAAAAGCTAATGGGAGATCCCCTGATGTTCCAGCAGCAGATGGAGCATTGACACAATCTGTAGCTGGTGTTGCTCGATCTGCTCCACCTGCTGCTGGACAGCACCCACCCTCTCATTATTTTCCTCCACCGCAGCCCACAAAAGTGCTATGTCTGCCTGAGTTACAGGCATTGTGGGGTTCACTGGTGTGGGGGGAAAACCAAGTAGTGGTGGTGGTGAGGGTGGTGCTGGTGGCAGTGGTGGGGGTAGTGGTAGAGCAGCTGCTACTGTGGCCCTCCTCCTGCTGCGGTGACGCATAACAGCAGCACCCTCTGCCACTGCCACAGAAGGGCCAGCAGGTGGAGGCCTGGCCCGTTCGGTGGCAGCCTGCCACTCCACCTTGTGGTGGTTCAGCATATGTGTGCACTGGACCCCAGTCCCCAGATGTGTCCCCTGGGAGCCACGGCGCACCTGCACACCACATAGCAGACACACCACAAGGCTGCTGTCCCCCCCCGACACAGTTGAAAAACTGCCAAACTGGGGAGCTGTGGGGAGGACCAGGCACAGGAGGGGCAGATGTAGTGCCGGCAGCATTGTCACACACCTGGGGCTCCACCTGCTGCTGTGGAGGTGGTGCTGCTGGAGCTCCTGCAGCTGCTACTGGTGGTGGTGGTGGTGACAGACTTGGTGCATGTGGCGGTGGCACTGGTGGCGCTGATGCTTCCGGAAAGGGGGAGGCAGGACCAAAGAGTCTGGAGCAGTCCAGCACCAACCGGCTATGACTCCCACACATGCGCACTCCCCTCCGGCCATGGGCCACATACTGTCCCTGGTCCATCACACAAAAAAACCCTCCTTCCCTCTCCGATGCAATGAGCAACTTCACACACACTCACACACAGACACACACACACACACATACACAAAACGAAACTTATAAAACAAAGAAATCAGTCACCAAAAAGAACTGACAAAACAGTACAAAAAAAACTAAAGAATTAGCTTTTAAAAAAGCTTTTGGGTTTTTGGAATTTGCTCAAGAAAGAAACTAATAACAAACTCTCCTCTCCTCTCCTACACAAAATGCTTCCTCTTTCTACCTCTGTAAAAGAGAAAGTGAAAGTATCTGCTTGTATGACTCACTTCCTTCCTGCCTGGCTAAAGCATGTGACTTACAGTACTGTAAGCCATGTGATGTGTGTGGGGGGCTGCCTAAAGTGCCTGTATTGTTGTCATTTCACCTTACTTCACATTAAGGCAGAATAACAATGAGAAGTCATAATAACAAAGCGAAGTGAGCACTTTTTAATGGCCACTTTGCATAGCATTATGATAACGCTAAGTAGTCACTTCACGTTCACTTCACAGGCAGAATTTAATTTAGCTGCATCTCTAGTAACAGGCAACCACTTGAGTAAGGCACATTCTTGTCTTTCAAGATTTTAACCTGCACTATTGACTGCGTTCCTTCTGTCCTCGTGGACTTGACATGATACCAATAAAAATTTAAGAAACTGTAACAAGTACAACCAAAGGGATCACTAAATTTGCACATTCATTTGCTAATAACACTTTTGTAGCCCAAAATAGAACCTTCGAGGTTATAGTTTCTGTCCAGATACAGTATGCCATTGACATTTGGAGTATGAACAAACAAATGTCATTGTTAGAATCAATCCAGACATCATTATATAGACAAAGTTTGGCTCTTATTTGGGATACTCCCACAACATTAATTAATCTAAAGGATAATATTCCTCCATTAGAGTTAAAGGTTTTTTTTTTGAGAGTCCTGAAGTACTGGGGAAAAAATAATTCAAATGAATAATGTACACTTTCCATTTAGAGCATGGCAAGAATTTTTAAAGTGCAATCACAACCAGACGTGGTTTTATGAGTTAAATACAAAGATCAGACTGTTATGACTGAGAGACATAAGAGACCCTTAGTTTAGGATAATACCAGATCCTTTGTTGCTGAATGCTACCAAAAGGCCAAAGATATAGATTTCCAAAACAGCTAGTAAAATTATCAAATATTCCAGGCACAAGAATGTACAGGAGTAACATTCAGGTTGGGAAAAACAATATGTGCCTGACATTTTGCAGCAATGCTAAAATATAGAAATGCATTATGTAGATTTAATTTGGGGTGTACATACAAACAGTAAATTTCCATTTACCAATGGGCTAATCTGTCAGAACAAATGTAGCTGCATGGTAAATGACGAAATGACAGTCAGACACTTGGTCTTTGATAGGAAACTGTTTACTGAAGGAAGGAAGATCTCATATCAAGCTAACGTCATAAGAAATAATTGTAACAGAGAGAGAGACAACCGAAAGTATTAAGAGTGGAACTTGTTTGGTGGCAGCAAGACACACCCTTATGCAATTGCTTCATTTGCACTATAAGTTTTGTATCAATTAAGGTGGTATGTATAATATGGTGAAAGCATATGTTTAAAGCAGCAGTGCAATGAAATTGGGCAAAACATTGACCCTTTTTTTCAATATAAAAGATTCCAGGCATCTTTTGGTTTTATTTGGTGGTAAAATGTTCACGTTCTACTCAAATTTGAGTATTTTATAGATGTTTTAATTTAGTTTTTTCTCAAGAAAAAAAGATGGCCACCACATTTAGTATAGGAATAGCATTGCAGACCTGGTAAGAGTAATGATCGAGAAGACAGAAAATTACTCATCTTGCAAAGCATAGGAGGTACCGAGAAAGTACATTTGACAGGTATGCTGACATTTTTTCTGAATCATAGCAGGAAATAGCCTTTTTGGAAAAACATTTTTCATAGCACTGCTGCATTAATTAGATGTCAAATCTGTTCCATCAATTATTGATGTTTTTAATTGCATGTGATAAATTATAGTTTTTATACATACTTAAATAAAATATTTTGAACCCTTTAACCACTGCAGTGCTGACACACCTTCCTCCTACTCTCTTCTCTCCAACTTTTACAAATGTCTGTATACAGCGGGCTTTAGGCAGGAAATAATTATATAGAAATAGTCATCATCAGAAGGAATGAGAATAATCTGTTTACCCAGTTCTTTTTTCACTGCACATCAGTAGTAGTCTAGTAGAAAGGATAAATATATTTTATAATTTATTTTATATGCCTGACTTGTCATCCCCACCCAACCCCCTTCACTCCTACTCCAGTCACAGCAAGGCAATCCTTTCATTCCATCCTCACAGTCGCCACACAGTCACACATTTTGTTAACAGGTACCACATCATACAGTTTTTGTTTTTTTTCCGGGCAGAACAGCAATCTGTGGCTGCTGCCCAGTCAGTGCTGCCCCGCTGCGTGTTCAGAGTCTGCATGTGCCATGATGTGCCAGTCTGGCTTGTTCGTTTTTCTCTCTCACATCTCACACAGCACAGAATGAGGTGACCATATAAAGTCCAGCACAGCACACTACAGTTTTTTATATGCCTGTCCTAGGCAATGTTGGCATGGGAAGGGCACCTACTCCTGTACTGAGCTTAATTATTTAACTTTGTGCTCTCCTCTTCCTTTCATTCTCATCCCTCTCCCTCCCTACACTGCTCAGTCTTGTCTCTCTCCAACTCCAATCTGCAGCTATGGTACAGGTGTGTGCAGCTGTTGTAGCCTTAAGTAATGTGTGGGAAAAAATAGCTCTAGCTCAATCAGCTGCCTCCTTCTTCTTCTGCCATCCCCTTCCGTCATTCAGTGTGGTGTTCAGTCGGGCTAGGTGAGTGACAATGACGCAAGCTGCAGTCACCATGTGACATAGCCTGGACAAAAGGACAGGCAGGATCGCATAAGTGGTGGTGGGGTGGGGGACTGGAAGGATTGTTTCCTTTCCATGAGTCCGATCTGCAGAAGGGGAGGACTAGGGGAATCCCAGATGAGAGGAGGAATGCACAGAAGAGTCAGAGAACGACAGCCAGTGACTGAGTGAGTTGTTATCAGTGAAGTGAATATGGCTGCCAGACAGCGTATTGTATGTGGGAGGGGTGAAAATAAAAGTGCAAAAAAAAATAAAGTTTTTTTTTTTTTTTAATTACCTCACTGCTGCCTGCTGGGAAGTTTATCATCAAATCAGCAATGTGTTACTTGGCAGAACTGGATGCTGAACACTGAGATGTAAAGTACGTATGTGTTCAGGTCTGCCAGGTAGTACTGGAACTGGGTATCATGTTATAATAGCAACTCAAATTGAGAGACTCAGTTTTGAGTGACTCAGTTTGAGTGCCTGTGATGTCAGCTAACCTGAAAGGGTAGCCAGGTGCAGTTATAGCGCCACGGTACAGGAAAAAACAGTGAGATAGTAGAAGGGTGAAGGAACGGAAGAGGAGGGTTCAGGAAGGAGTAGGTATGTGGGCTGTAGTTTGGCGGTGTGCTGCTGAGCTGCCATTCTGGTGTGGTGGTGAGGGTGGTGGGCTGCAGTGAGGGAGGTCCAGGGTTAGGGGCTGGGTAGGGATTCTAATTTTTTTTGTCCAAGTTTCTTCCCCTTCCTGACTTGCACTCCCTGGAGTTTAGAATCCTAATTGGGGGGGTGCAAAGCCCCCTTTGGAGGGTGGGGGTCACAGCCCCCCGAATAGATACACTGTTGTTTTCCCATTGCTGTTGTCGGGTTCGGTGGGGAGTGTACATTGCCGATTACATTTTCGGTGATGTACACTCGCTGTAATGGCGATCGCTATTTAGTGATTACTGTTATGACATGGAACCCTGGAACTGGGGTTTGGATTCTGGACGGACCAGTCCACCCAACCCTAGTGTGGAGCAACAAAAGAAGATTAAGGGTGGCTGGGGAGGAAGGCATAGAGTTTTGGTGGGTCCAGTCACAAAGTGGTTGCCCTGCTCTGTAGCAGTAGATGGATTATGGAAAACAGTAGTCCCCAGTCTTTATCACCACCTCCATCATTTTATAATGCACCAATTCAGGGTAGAAGCCCAGGGGAAGGTGGAGTTTTTTTTTGTTTTTTTTATATATATAAATAAAAATGTTGTGCAAAAACATGGCGGTTCCCTTATGATGCACTGAAAAGGATGCTTAAATCAGCCACAGAGCCCTTCATCCCCGTAAGTAATAAAGAAAACGGCAAGGGAATGCTCCTGTAGCTCAACAGTGATCTAAGGCAACTGATCCTGGACTCCTAGAAAGTCTATGACCTATGGAAGGAGACTAATTGTTTCCAGGCCATAGATGAATACATAGTACACAGAGGAATGGCAAAACTAGATCTAAAAATGACAAGGATTGGCTTGAAGTCAGGATAGCAGTAGGAGCATCAGACAACACTAAAGTATTCTTCTAGTACATACTGTAAATGGAAGGAGGAAGGTGAAAAAAGTGGATCGGCAACAATATCTTTTTTAGACCCAAGCAAATCAGCCCCCAAACAGGCAGAGACTGCGACCAGACCAAAGCCAAGCCCCCAAATGCACGGGGTGCAAGAGAACAAGGGGGGGGGGGGAACGTGGCTAGGTCAAACATCCAGAAGATACTATGGACAAAAAAAAGAAAACAATAGCTAATCTCAGTGATCTAATACTAAAAGGCACCAAAACCTGAGTCCTTTCACGTGGTCTGTCCTTCATACCAAATCCACCAGCAGACCTCTTCAATATACAAGAAAATATTTTTAAATTTATTAGGAAAATCAAGTTGAGGTATTATTTTTCTGTAGAAAACATGCAAAATCAAAATATGGGTTGGATATCAGAAGCCTTGGCAAGCACAGTGGAGGCTGTACCGGAACTGTATAATTTAACTTTGGATCAAACTATGGGAATACAAGGTCAAGTTCTGAATGAGTCTTATGTTGGGACAGAAGACTCTGGATCACAGAGTTTTGAAGTTTTGAATGATTTCCAGTTTTATAGTGACTTGATAGACTGTTATGATATTGATGAATTGCTGGCTGAGGCCAGTGACATGGCTAGTGGGGTAATAGCCTATATGGGTGAGTATTATTGAGTGGTTCAATATGAGTGGCTCAGTAATACTGCTCCCATGTAGAGTGAGTTGGGAAAAAGAGCTCTGAATTAGTATAGCGAGTGTAGCGCTGAGGGATATGCGCTACACTCACGAGAAAGAGGATGAAAGGAATTATTTGGCCAAGCTTCGCTGAGCTGGCCATGTGGTGTAGTGGCTTGAGCCACAGCTCCTGGAGCCTGTGGTGCCAGATTTGGATCCCAGTGCAGGCAGTTCTTTTGCTTCCAGAGGGAGTTTCTATTTTTTCTATGTCTGCTCCCCCTGGAGTTGAGAATCCTTATTTTGGGGGGGTGGAGGCATAGCCCCCCTGCATAAAAAAAGTATTGAATATTTTAGAGGACCTTCACTGTTTGCGGTGGTCTCTCTAATGTGAAGTCACACTTTTGTCGTGGGTGATTGCTTCATTGCTCTAATGAGTGGCGCGATAAGGGACTTACCCTTATCACATAAAACTGGCTAGTGGGCATGATAACATGGATACAGATATTGTGAGTATATATGACAGACAAGGCAGGTTTAAAAAAAATCCAGTTTATGCCCACAAGTAAACAATTCTGCCATCAGTGCCATTGAAAAGGTGGTCATCACTGAGACATAGAGATTGTTCCAGGAGTATTGTTGCAATAAGTATGGGAATATACCCTTCTCTGAGAGGGAGGCTTTGAAACAACTGTCAAACTTAAAGAGAGTAGTAAAAAAAAACTCGGATAAGAGTAAATCATTGTGCTCATGAAGGAGGCCGACTACACACATTAGGTGTGAAACCTGCTTAATGTACTCACTGACTGTAAAAAGTTACCAGGTATCTCACAGGCAGATACAGTATAGAACTGTTTGAAATTACAGAAGGGGCTGAGTACCAGGGGTGGATTGTGGAGGTGAAGGCATCCTTGAAAGCTGAATTTCTTGTGATCCCAACTCTATACATTCCGACTAACATACACAAAGATACTATGGATCCCACAGGTAGGCAAATAGTCTCTGGCGTGGGTTCTTTGACCAAACATATCTCACAATTTGTGCACAGTATTTCTTTTTACTGCCTTTTGTCCAGAGTCTCAGATCCCACAGCAGGGATACTACAGATGAATAAATTGGAAAATTTTGTATGGGATCGACAATACCTCTGGCTCATGACTGATGTTGTAAGTCTTTATATGTGTATTAGACACTGGGAATGGTTACAGGCAGTGAGCCACTTTTTGCATAAAGCTCATGCTGGTGATATGCTCTGGTGACTTTTCTCCTACAGGTCCTTGATTATATTCTGAACAGGAATTACTTTACAGTCAATGAAGGGTTTTACAGGCAGGAATGTAGTGCTGCAATGGAGGAGCCTCTATGGGTCCCTCATACTGTATTGTTAACCTCTTCATGGGCATGTGGGAGAAGAGACATGTCTTTCAGGGTGACCGTAATATGTTTTTGGACAAAACTATGGCTTGGAATTGTTACATTGATGGCATTGTCTGCATCTGGCAGGGCACAGAGAGTGAGATACATTAATTTATGGAGTATCTCAGTGGTAGCAATGAAAGCTTGGAATGTATCTTTCAGTATGAGAAATACACTTGCCATTTCCTTGATGTGGTCCTGAATGCCTCACCAGATCAGATGGTGTCACTGCTGACTTTCAGCTACATGAAGCCTTCAGCCACCAACTCTGTGTTACAGGCAGCCATCACTCACCCTAGGAAGCTAGTGGAATTGAGTCAGTGCAGCCAGTTATTAAGAGTATGCAGAAATTGTACTAATGAGGATTTTGTGTGTCAGGCAAATAAGATATTGGCCGGATTTAGTGAGAGGGGGATACGGTGAGGATGTACTTGGCCATGCCTTTAAAAGAACTCACAGTTTGGACAACTACAAAATCTTGATCTGTGGAGAATCAAGAGATTACTTTTTCTATGGAGTATAACAGCATGACTGTCAGAGTGCGTAATCTTATTCATAAATATTAGCCCATTTTGCAAGGTCATGGTATCCTCAAAAAGGAAACTGGAGCTGCACCCAGGGCGATGTTTAAGAAGGTGTAAAAACTGTGTTATATCCTGGCCACAAACCACTTTGCAGCCACAAAAAGAGATAACCCCCTACCTAAATTGGCTACCTGTGAAGCCCTCCAGATTTTGCGATGTAGCCACTGTAGCGTGTGCCAACATGCTAAGGAAAGCAAGAGCTTTGTGCATCCAGATAACAAATGACAGGTCAGCATCAGGCAGTTCATTTCTTGTGTCACAACATTTGTGATATTCATTTTCTGGTGCCCCTATAATTTACTATATGTGGGCCACACTGTGCGGCCTTTGAAAGTGCTCATCCAGGAACATATCAGGGCAATAGCTAATGAAAATGAACATAATGCCCTGGGTTCACACTTTTGAAGGTCGCATAGTTTTCATCCTTCTCTGTTACTGTGCATAGATCTGGAACATTTACCACCTAATAAGAGAGGTGGAGACGGGTTTAATCAGCTCCTAAGGAAGGAGACAAGATAGATAGTCTCCTTAAAAAACAGAGCAGCCTTTTGGTCTTAATGAGGAGGTGGACTATGTGACTTTTCTCAAATAAATTTAAAAACAAATGCTGAATTTGTGTTCAGATGATGTTCTTTGTATTATTTCTTACCTCTTTGTTTTATTTCAGATATGTGCATTTCAGTATGGAAACATTTCATTCCCCATATGTGGCACTTGGAGAGAGGATCAGTGGTAGTAGTACAGTGGGATCCATGACTTTCTTTTCTTACATATGTACTATTAATAAGTGATAAGTGGAAAATATTTATGGTACCCCTCCCCCCTCCACACACACACACACACACACACCTGCATCAATGAGATGCATTTAGTGTCACATCCTTCTTGAATCTGGGTTCTATTGTCTAGGATTTGTTAATATTATAGTATCCCCACCACCACCGTATCCCCACCTTCCCATGCACTGTTCTATTTTTTATATAGAAATGCAGCACACTTTTTTCAGGTGTTTAAGGTACTATACCTTTAAATGGTGGACTTAAAAGTGAACTGTGTAGACAAAGGAAACGACCCCTGATGAAGACCAGTTGAGGTTGAAGGGCCAGAGCATGCTGTTCTCTAGACTTCTTTGCAATAAATCCTGTTGCATGGCTTTTTTGGTTTGAGTTTCTTATCTTTGGCTCCTGAGTGTGTTTTTTGTGTTTCTTTGTGTGTAAGGAAGCTGAGATGGTACAGTATAGGAGAATGGGGTGAGAGTTAGGCCTGACAACCTCAAGGCACACCCCAACACCTGTTGGTGTGTGGAGGGTGGGGTGGGGTGGTAGGATTGGGGGGGGTGTTAGGGTTGGAAAACCTAATGGCTCATTTCCTTACTTTTGTTGCTTTAACCCTAACTGATGCATTAACAAAGTTTTTCAATGAATTTCCTTACTTTTTGAGAAAATGTAATCTTGCCCTTATGTGTTTATGGGAGCACAGGGTCCCATCAGTCTATAGTATGTTATGGATACACAGGGCCCTCTGCGTCCTGTGCTCCCATGCATGTACGTTGTATAGACATTGTAATTAACCGTCATCTCCCTGTGGGAGCACAGGGCCCCATCAAGCTCCCATCATGCCATAATGGTATTCATTGATGGGAGTGCAGGGTAGCACAGGGCCCTATGGGCCCTGCACCCTCATCTATCCATAAGTGTAGAGACAGTGTAATGACCTCTCATCTCTCTGTGCTCCCACTACTGCATAATGAAGGGCCCTGCATTCCCATTACTGCATAATGGTATCCATATGTGGGAGTGCAGGACCCAAAGGGCTCCCATCTACCCATAATTGTAGAGACACAGTGCAGGTCTAAAGACATTCCAAGCAACCCTTGTGCTGCAAATGGCACAATATCTCAGTAACCACAGGAACACTGGAAAATATTCCACTGCAGTTGTAATCATTGACTGGCAACCTGCTTCATTGCTTAATATACCTGAAGGTGTACTAAGCTGCGTTTAATGAAAAATCTGCATCTGGAATCATTTTCGAGATACAGGCGCCGAATGGTACTGCATCTGCCACAATGTTATCCTATGGGAAATTTCTAAACATTAAACTGTTTTAAGTAAGGACGTGATGTACATTTTATCACCAAAACAGCAAAAGTCACATCTGTGAAGTAAGCCCATCTTACCCTGCAAATTTCAGCCCGACAGTCCAAACCATTTCTTTGCAGTGAAGTGACAAAGAAACAGTAAACTTTAAATACCCTTTTTTACGAGTTGTCAAAATTCTTTTTCACAATGTGAAAAAGGATTTTGACACCTCATGAAACAGGAATTTATCTGGCGAAAAAGGATTAAGGGCAGGGACATCTGGTCTCAAAAGTCCTAATCCGGGATTTTGACACCTCATGAAAAAGGAATTGGCTCACAAAAAGGGATTTTGACAACTCACGAAAAGAGATTAATTTTTAAAATCTCTTTACGTGAGCAGTCAAAATCCCTTTTCGCGAGCCAATTCTTTTTTCGCAAGGTGTCAAGATCCAAAAGGATTAGGACTTGTGGGACCAGATGGCCCTGCTGGCTATCTCTTTTCGTGAGCTGTCAAAATAGGATTTTGACACCTTGTGAAAAGGGAATCAGCTCATAAAAAGGGATTTTGACAGCTCACAAAATGGGATTGGAATTGTCAGACCAGATGGCCCTGCCAGTAATCCCTTTTTGCAAGATGCAGTTCCCTTTTCGCGAGGTGTCCAAATCCCAAGGGATCGGAAGTGAGTCACAAACAAGGATTTTAAAAATTGAAAATAGGCATTCTGAGGCCACAGAAAAGTAAGGCAAAGGCACAGAACTGTAAAGAATGCCCACATGAACAAAATACATACTTGGATGTCTCCAGAAGACATCCCTGAGCAAACTTATAATGTTTTGTTTGGGCTGAAAAAAGAATACAAGATAGCAGCTCACGAAAAGGGAATTTTTTCTCAAGAAAATGGATTCTAAGGATCCCTTTTCGTGAGCTGTCAAAATCCATTTTCGTGAGCCCTAAATCCCTTTCCACACCATGCAGCTATCCAAAAGACTGAACTGAGAATGCTCAGAACCTGCAATTTCAAAGTTGAATAACTTTGGAACGGATTAATATTTGTTCACCAAACCACTGATGGCTTGTTCTTCGAGGCAAGCCCTTTCCAGTCAGAAATTTCCAGACCAAAATTGCAAATGGTGTGGCTGCAGCATGATGAAGAAAAAACAGCAAAAAAGGCTTATTGTACTATTTTTTCACTATTCGCAGCACGAAATCCGCAAATCTGATTGAAACAAAACTTGGTAGGTCAAGAGATCTTCCCCACGGAACAGTGCATACCACATTTCATGCAAATCCATTGAACAACTGCAAAGTTATCAGAGTGCAAAATTTGAGGTTTAACATTAAACTGCCTACTCAACCCTAACTATAGTGGTGGTACTGCACCACTATAAGATATATCAATCAATCAAGTAATCAAAATTTTTATTTAACCAGGTGGACAGCATTGAGCAAGCTCATTTTCGAGGTGGGCCTGGGACATACAAATAGGTGGATACAATTTTGGTAGAGAACAGCAATACAAATACAGTTTTGTGTACAGCAATTGGGCATAGGCAATACAAATGCAAATAAAAAGTGCAGATTAATGTACAACATTATTTTACAAACAAGCAATGCATACAGCACACACAGAATTGCAGTAACATACAGGCACACAGTAGTTACAGAGTAGGCGCAAGTAAGGATGATCCATTTGGCTCACCCTGAGGAACATAATAGTGAGATGATATATATATATATATATATAAAATAAAACTATTGACTAAAGCCAATGGAAAACTTGTGGGTTAATTGACCTCAAGGGATGAACAACTATCCGGTGGAAAAACCCTGCACAACAGGATGACAACTGATGTTCTGCAGGCCATGAGTCCACCTTCCAGACCACTTACTTACCCAGTTAGAGAAGTTGCACTTTCTGGGACCCTGCCATGTGGGGCATACCATGGGGGGGGGGAATGCAGGAGGCTGGGTGTGTACTTAAGGTAATTGGTGATGGGGCTGGGGGGGGCAGTCAGATGGGGACCATCCAGCAGTAGTAGGAAATAAACACAAAGTTGGGGGGAAAAAAGATAGTATACAGATGCATAATATAGGGAAAAGGAAAGGGAACATTGTTTAACCAGGAGTAGCGCACTAAGCTGAAACATGTTTCCAGATGCTACCCCTGAGCACAAGGAAGTTAAGTGACTTGCTCAGGATCACACAGTATGCACCTAGGCAGCTGTGGGATTCAAACCCAGGTCTCCAGATCTGCAGCTCAGAGCCTTAACCCACTGCACTATACTGCCTCCAATATCCTAGCATACATCAAACCAAAGGCATTGTTGTAGAGACCTACAGTAGCCGTGTACAGCCGGCAGATGCCAAGGCCTTAGGAAGGGAATATAGTTATCTGCAGGACCTGTGGTGCCTCTCTCCTCCAAGGTGCACTGTGGCAGTGTTGAGGTTGCCTGGTCTGCAGCAGGATGGCAGTACTCCATTCTTAGTTGGGTGCCACATGAACTATAACTCAGCAGCTGCAGAGTATGTCAAAGTGGGGGCTGGGGTGCCCACTACTGCTCCTCTTTCTCAGTGACCTAAGGGGGTTAGTAGTGAGGGTTGAAGGCAGTGGCAAGGACAGGGTCTGGCAGGTGGCAACAACTGGGGATGGAAAGGGTCCTAGAAAAATAAGAAACAACTGTTTTACCCCAGTGAGTGACACGCTGCATGCTGCTTCACCTCAAAGGAGAGAAAGCACATAAATCCAATCAGGGCACAACAGCGGTGACACCTGCTGAGAAGGTTCAGCAGCCAGGAAGACAGAGTTAAAAGGATGGTACTTATAGCAGAGGATTCTATAGGTAGGAGTGCCAAGACTGTAATCTGTGCCACAGACCAGGAAGGGAGAGTTGTGTGTTGTCTCCAGGGGTGAAAGCAGCTAGGGTACTCCCCAGCTTAGATGAGTTGGACAACGAAGTGAGTGGGATGCTCAACATCATTGTCTATTTGGGAATGAATAATCTCACAGAAAAGCTGTTGGGAGCTGTGAAAAGCTAGCTTCAGGGCATTGTGTTCTAGGCTTAAGGAGTTGGCTGATACTCTGAATATCTCTGAGGTCCTCACAGTGCAAATATGGGGAGGCAAGGAAGTTAAAAATCTTCCAGTTCAACAGTTGGTGGAAGGAATGGTGAACCAAGGAGGGTTTGACTTCCTGGGAGACTGGAGTGCTTTTTGGTGAGATAAAGGGCAGTTTAAACCAGACAGCCTTCATCCTAATAGGGAGGGGGTAAAGGCATAGGGAAAGAGGTTTGAGATATCCATTTCAAGGCACTGAAACTAGCAGTGAGGGAAGGTCGAGACTAGGGTCATCTGACAGAACTCAGGTGAGGAAGACCTAGCTAGCATTCCTGCAACCAGTGGGGGTTATCAGTGGGAAAAGGGCAACATAGTTAAGGATGACAAAAAGGGCAAATATCAGAGACTGGGGACCACATCAGGGAGGGGAATGAGGTAACAAAGGTGAAATAATGTAGGAAATGAAAATGGTTGGTCAGGTCAGCAGAAGTGTTAGGGGTAGGAGTCAAGGGTCCTGGGAGGGGGGTCTGGCTGAATGCCAGAAACCTTGGCAACAAAGTAAGTGTGCACCAGATAGTTGTGGCAGAGGATAAGATGAACCTCTCAGCCATAATGGAAACATAGGCACCTAGAAACAATGCTCGAGACCTTTCAGTATAGGGCTATTCAGTCTAAAGGAGATGCAGACAAAAAGTCAGGGGGGGTTCATTAGGGAATATGTAGGCCACAGAAGGTACTACTCTGGGTGGGGGACATGGAATAGAAGCATCTTGGGTGTAACTGAAAATGGAAGAGGGTTAAAAGATCAAGGTTGGAGTGGTGTTTGGACCACCAAACTAGAAGGAGGATGTGGATGAGAAATTAGAGGAGGAAATCAGGAAGACATCAGCTAAAGGGGAGGTGGTGTTGGTAGGTGCACTAAATATGTCAGATGTAGACAGGGACATCCCAGCAGCCAGCAGTGCAAGAAACATTGAAACATAGAATTTGATGGTTATTAAGGACTGCTTGGCCCACCCAGTCTGCCATTTTCCCCACCTACAGTAACACTGCAGACCCTACTTGATCTCTGGCACTTTCTCCCCCCAACCCCTTCCCACTAAGATTCCCTTATGCATATCCAATGCTTTATTGAACCCCACCACTCTTTTTGTCCCACCACCTCTGCTGTCAAGCTGTTCCAGCAATATACCACTCTTTCTGAAAGCAGTATTTCCTCACATCTCTCCTGAATCTACCCCCTTCCAGCTTCATAGTACGCCCCCTTGTTTTTGGGTACTTTTTTCCTGAAAAATACTTCCCTCCAGTAACTTATTTATCCCTGTAAGGTATTTAAAGGTCTCTATTATATCTCTCCTCTCGCTCCTCTCATCCAGGATGTACATATTGAGGATCTTTAGTCTCTCCTTGTAGGGCTTTTGATGCAGACCCTGCACCATTTTAATTGCCCTCCTCTGGACCACCTCCACTTTATGTCCTTCCGGAGATGTGGTCTCCAGAACTAGGCACAGTACTCTAAGAGACACTGGACTCAAGAAGTCAGATGTAGGTAGATGTGATGCAAGACTGCTGTCTCATGTAGTGGGTCAGGGAACCAACTACAGAGGTGGCCACCCTTCAGCTACAGTTAGTTCTGTCAAACACTGAGACAGAGAAGGAGAGGTGAGGGAACCACTGGGGTCCAGTCACCACAGTACAGTGTGGTTCAAGATAACCATGGGAACATATCAGTCCAACTCAAAACTGTGGTCCTGGACATCAGAGGGGAGACTCTGGCCAAGGGGAAATGCTGAATGATAAGCTGGTAGGGATTGAAGGTGCATACGTCAAATGGGATGTGAAAAGAAGGGGTGTAATGGAGGTGATGACATCATGCATGACACAGGTCACAAAAAGGCCACCTGGTTTTCAGAAGGGTGAGAGAGGTACTAGTGGCAATAAGAGGTACCATTCCAAAAATACAAGAGGCAACAGAGCTAGGCTTGGGGGGGAGGTAGTAACAACAACAAAAAATGAAAGAGACCTGGAGGTAATCATATCAGATGACCTTAAGATTAGGAAGCAATGTGAGAAGGTAGTAGGGAGGGCTGGGGGGATACTGGGATGTATAGGGAGAGGCATCACCAGCAGAAAACAGGAAGTTGTTATCCCTCTGTACAGACAGTTGGTGAGACCCCATATGGAGTACTGCATCCAGTTCTGGAGACCCCATCTCCGCAGGGACATAGACAGGATAGAGGCAGTCCAGAGGAGGGCAACTAAAATGGTGCAGGGTCTACAAGAGAAGCCATACGAGGAGAGACTAAAGGAGCTTAATATGTATAGCCTTGAGGAAAGAAGGGGGGGGACATGATAGAAACTTTTAAGTACCTCAGTGGAATCAACAAAGTCCAAGAGGGTAGCATCTTTCAGAAAAAGAGATGTGCAAGAACAAGGGGACACAATTTAAAGATAGAAGGGGGCGGTTCAGGGGCAATGTGAAGAAGTATTTTTTCACAGACAGGGTAGTGGATGTATGGAACAGCCTTCCCGAGGAGGTTGTGGGGTCTAAAACTGTGGGAGAATTCAAGAATGCATGGGACAGACATAAGGCAATTCTTGTGGGGGGTAGGAAGAAATAGGCTGTTGGTTAACTAGGATCTGCAGCCTATCCTGTAGGTAGGGAAATGGGCAGACTAGGTGGGCCAAACGGTCCTTATCTGCCGTCAAAGTCTATGTTTCTATGTTTCTAGGCCAACAGGGAAGATTATATGAAAAAGCTGAAAGAGACCAGAATAATGGCAAGAAAAAGTATAGAACAGACAGCGGTGAGAACAGCATAGGGGGTCAATACAAACCCTACTTGGGTATATAAGAGGTAAAAATGAAACCCAAGGAGAGTATTATCACATTACAGAATGAAGGAATATTGGTAGAGGATGAGAAAAGGGTTGATACACTGAATGATTCCTTTTGTTTTCACATTCAGTGTGGACTAGAGGGGCCACTCCTGGAGTGAAGTGTGCAGGCTGGGGGGGGGGGGCGGTTGAGAGTTAAGACCACTATCTGTAGAAAGTGTGCTCAGGGGGTCTCAAATCTCCAAAGGTGAATATAGCACAGCATCTTGACGGGATGCATGCTACAGTGCTGAAGAAAGTGGGGCAGACAACAGCAGTGCTGTTGGTAATTCTGTTTAATTGTTCCCTGGAGACAGGAGTAGTTCCAGAAGACTGGACAGTGGCTAATATGGTGCTGCTTCACAAGACAGAGGACAGGAATGACCCAGAAAATTACAGACTGGTCAGTCAATCCTTGATTACAGGCAAGTTGCTGGAAACCTTCATTAAGGAACAGATAGTGGAATTCTGGGAAGCAAATGGGCTGCAGGATGGGAGGCAGCACAGCTTTGTGTCAGGGAGATCTCACTAAACTAACCTATCAACTTCTTTGTCCGGGTCACAAAGGGGGTGGACAGGGGTCAGACAGTGGATGTGTTGTACTTCTATTTCAGCAAAGCCTTTAATTCCGTTCCACACAGAAGGCTAATAAAAAGCTGGGTGACTTACAGGTAGGGGACAAACTGACAAGGTACATAGGGATCTGGCTTGGGGCAGAATGCAGAGAATGATCATGAATGGGGCACACTCAGTGTCCAAGGGAGTCATAAGTGTGGTATAGAATGGATCAGTTCTGGGTGCAGTACTCCTCAATATAGTCAGCTGCGATAAAGAAGTGGAAATCCAGAATAAGGTGTGCCTTTTTATGATGCCACTTAGAACTGCGGCAAAGAGGACACTAAGGAGGGAGTTAGAGAAATAAAGAAAGACGTGGAAAAATTGGAAATGTGGTTTTGCTTATGGCAACTAAAGTTCAATTTAAAAAATGCAAGGTTATGCATACTAGCAAAAAGAAGTCAAAAATTAATTACTAGATGGGGGAAGGTAAGGGTGTTGCAGACAACTGAGGAGAGAGTGAGACCTGGGATCATCATTAGTGATAGCCTCAAGTCCACTGCTTAGTGTAACAAAGCATTCAGAGAGGCAAACAGGATTCAAGTCAATTTTTATTATGGCTGCAGTGAGCATAGCCCTGCAGACATCTTGTGAGCACAGTAGAGAAAAGGGAGCTTTACAGATACCAAGCAGACTTTTTAAATAGAGAAGGTGAACGGCAATCACTGCGTGTTCACCCCATGATTTTGTCCATCAGTACTGGCAGAACATGGCACTGTCCGTTGTGTCCAAGATGGCTGCTAAAGTTCTCTGTGCATGCATGACTTGTACATGTGCACTGAACTCTGGTAGTATGGTGCCCCAGTCCACCATTTCCAAGATGGCTGCCGCAGTTCTCTGCACATGCGCAGTGACTCGTGCATGCACACTGGGTTCCAGCGGCCATCTTAGACTAAGCAGACTGTACCGCCATGCTGCCGAAGTTCAGTGTGCATGGGCAAGTCATTGCGCATGCGTAGAGAACTCCATCCACCATCTTGGACATGATGGACAGTTCCGTGTTCCACCCGCAATCTTGGCTGTAGCTGTACCGGCACTGGACAGAGTTTGTTTAGAATGGGAGAGCATACCGATCATTGAATTTAAACCTGCTTCCAATGGTTTTCCAAGTAAAATAGTATGCCACTAACAAAATATGTTACACAGTCATTTACATATATTAAATATCAACTATAAATAGTGCACTATAGTCATACATGATGTGTGTGCATGTATATAGATATGTATATATAACAAATAACTGAACATTATAGTAAAAGCATTGTGCACTTACATAATAGCTCGAGTTGCTAGGCCATTGTAGTAAGAGTTACTACAAGAAACCCATTTTTCCCTAACCCATTTTTCCAGCATGCCACTATCTGAATAAGGTGCATTCCTATGGCTCATGCTAATTGGGATCTTATTCCAAGATATGGGGCCTATAAATGACAAAGACTGCCTAACTCTGACGGTTTTAAAACCTGAAACTATGAGTTCCAGGCCACACGCTGAAAACACACCAGAGTAGGCTTCCTCTACTACTGTACCAGTAATTTACTAATGTATATACCGTAGGCACTTTGTTTTTAAGACTTGTAAGCATGAATTGAGACCAGTGTTGCTCTCACGGATCTAGCCTAATGTAGGTCTGAAAAGACTTCATGGTATAAACCCTGTCTAAGCGAGCCCACAGTCCAGGTTAAATGGCCCTAGTCTATTTAGAAGCATGTCCAGCTTTTCCAAGGTGATGGCCACAGCCTGTCTGCATGCTATTACAGGTCTCCATATTCACTTAACGGGAGTACCAGAGTTTACAGTTTTATTCCTGGATTCCCTTGTAAGGGATTACCTATGTCTATACTGAACTGCAACCATGCATGAAGTTCATGGGTTAATATCTGATAATCTCAAAGTAGCAGGGGAGTGTGACAAAGCATTGGGTAGGGCCAGGGGGATGCTGGGATGCACAGGGAGAGGTGTCTCCAGCAAGAGGAAGAAGGTGGTGTTGCAAATGTGTCACTCATTTGTGTCCTGTTCTGGAGGCTGCACCTTAAAAAGGACGTAAGGTGGAGGAAGTCCAGAGAAGGACAACTAAAATGGTGCAGGGGTTGAATCAAAAGCCCTATGAAGAGACTGAAGGATCTCAACATGTACATTCAAGGACATACAGTGATGAAAGTGAGCAGGAATGCACAGAAACTCAGTTCCTGCACCTTTTTTTGCAGCAGAAATGGTGTTCCTGTACTTCTTCCCCATGATACTAGAACTAAAATTCTTAAACCAGCAACATAATGACTATTTCTGAGCCTGTGACCTGAAATCAGAGGTTTCTATCACAAATTTTGACTAGAACTACTTCAATATCTCTAACTGAATCTAGTAGTATCTACACAGACAGATGTGCCTTCATAAGAATTATCCCCCACAGTGAGGATCATCATTCTGCATTTCTGATTTGCCAGCGCTCTGAGTTATTGAACTTCTTGTCTATCACTTGCACCACTGGGAACATGACAGAGAACTACATGTACCTCACAGGGGTGAAAAGGGTGCAAGAGGGGAATGTCTTTCAAATGAAAAAGGCCACCAGGACTAGAGAGAATGTGATGAAGTTGGGGGTGGGGGGAGTTTAAGAGTGACATGCAGAAGTGCTGCTTTATTGAAGGAGTGGTAGACGTCTGGAACAGATTGCCAATGAAAGTGGTGGAGGAGAAAACAGTAGGGGACCTCACGCATGCATGGGATAGATATAGGGGAATATCAGTAAACAGGCAGAGAGGAGGGAGGGTTGCAAAAGATCAGTTAGGATCTTGGATACAGACAAGGCATGGATCATCTGGGCAGACTGGGTAGGCCAAGTGGTCCTTTTCTGCTCACAGAGTCTGTGTTTCTATGTTTCCAAGTGTCCCATACAGTCACAACTTGTCCTGCAGCCAAAAACTTGCATTTAAAGTTTCTAAACTCCACTTCCTGGGAGCGGATGACTTCTCGCAGTCTGTCTACATTGGATGCCTCAGAGGAAATGTAATCTGGGCAACAGCTAACTTTAAGCCGGGGGTTACTGTATGTTTCTAGTCAAGCCTCTGTAAGGTGAACCTTGAGTGCTTTACCACTATTCCTGATGAAGTGGCCTCACCCATGAAATGCACTGTTTGGTGGAAATGGATACAGAAAATACGTTTGGGAATACAATTAGAAGTCGAGCCTTCATTTGTATTTCATTATACTGAAACCCAAGAATAGGCCCAACGCTCAAAATTATATCATTTATATACTGTTCCTACTTCATGCTGACATCTAGCCATGCAGCCAGATATTTATATGAAGTAAAATTAACTAACTGAACAAATTCCCTTCTAAGGCAACTATCTCTAGTGGTTCTGGCATAGGGCTTGTCTTCTTTTCTCTTCCAAACAATACTACCTGGGTTTTACTTACATTATCAGTTTGTTATGAATGAAAAACCTCTGTAGGCTATCACATTTCTGCTGCAGCCTTTCCTGAACTGCTTCAGTTTTACCTGCACAGAGCAGCATGTATCGCTGGCATATACAGTAGGTGCAAATCTGCACCCTGTAGTCAGTGATCCAGCTTGTTCATGAACCACCATGTGAACAACAGTGGGCCAAGGACTGAACTCTGAAGATCTCCTGTTTTACCCCAGCTCTATTCCAATCTCATCCCCATCACTGCAACCTGCTGCCTATAGTTTGTCAGACAACATGCAAACCAGAATGCAGGGATGCATAGGAAGAGGATGTGATAGTAGGGGGAGGAAGGTGATACCGCCCCTTCTACAGCTCCCTGCTAAGGCTGCACCATGATTACTGCACTTAGTTCTGAAGTCCACACCTCAAGAGAGACAGGGACTACATAAAGACCATGCAAAGAAAGGTCATGAGAAGAGGTTAGTACATCTTAACATGTTTACACTGGAGACCAGGAAGGAATAGAGGGATATGACTGAGATATACAAGTTCTTGCACTGAATCAAAAGGGCAGATTATAAATGTAAGTCTATTTGGCAGCTTACTATTTAGCACCCTTTGTAGTGTGCCTTTTCAGTTTCCATAGGCCCTTGCTGGCCAGAGGGTCATGAGGCCAGAGGTATAAATAGGGATTTTTTGGGTGCTTTTTGAGGGAGAAGAAGGGAGGAAGAGAGAGAGAGAGAGAGAGAGAGGGAGGTGTGCAGCCTGGTTCAGCAATGAGGGCCGAGGTTCGGGGGTAGGGTGGTCCAACTGTCATCCCAGCCCACCGCCCCTGAAGACCAGTGGACTATGCATAGCATTTCATGGGATCACCGTGTGATCTGTCAGTGGGGACTTCTGCACCATCGTTTGTGAGCTGGAGCCTGGGAGGCAATGGAAGCCCACCTCGTGAACTCCGACACCAAGGAGAGGTGGCACAGAGGGGTCCCTGGAGTGTTTGCTGTTCAGCTGCAGAAGAGGGACAGAGTTCGATGCGTGGCCCAGTGGTGAGAGCCTAAGTCATTGTTAGGGCAGAGGTGAGAGCCTGCCCTATGTTCACCCTCCAGATTTTTGATGCCTTAGAGAACCGAGCTGGAGCAGGTGGGGACAGAACAGTAAACCTCAAGGCCACAGAAATGTCAGTAATGCTTTCCAAAGCAAAAAACTTGAATGAATCACAAACACGTGCAGTCTGTGCAACAAGAGAGTCCTGATCCAGCTTGGCAGAAGACACCAGGAGAAAGGACTGCTGTGTGACTGGACTTCTCTACTGGGACTATATTGCCCTCCTTCCCTCCCACCCAAAGCTAGTTCTACTTTTATAGGCACAAGATTTGACTGACAACAGGAACTTCCTGTTTGGGAGCAGGAAGTGAGTGATCACAGAGCCACCAAAGACCCACCATCCTAGAAGGGCAAGAGTAGCTCTCCGGCCCCCTCTAGCTGCTGGAGGTCTGCCTCTGAGCAAGTAAGGGGTCTACTGAGAAATATAGGATATTCTTGTCTCAGAACAGGACAATCAGGAGCTTAAAGGGTACACAGGCAGAAAGTAATGAGAGACAGAAAAAAAAAACAGAGGAAAGAGTAAGGATTGCAAACAGTTAAGGGGCCAGAAATAGGACATGATTGGAGTGGTGCAGTGCAGTGGCTGTGGAGCAGCAGTCTTCGGGAGACATTCTGGAGGATACGGTTGTCCCATCTGCAGGCACCTCTCTGGGCTGAGGAGGAGGTTGCTCATCTCAGGCTGAGCTGGCCAGGATTTGTGGGACCTCCTCTTCCATCCAGGGACCACCAGTGCCACTGCCACTGCCTCAGAGGTTGCCAAGAAAGAGGAGCGGTTGGACCACAGTGGGCTCAGGGAGGGTGAGGGTGGTGGAACAGAGGCACATCCCTCCAGTTGTACCTCTCCACAATTCATATACTGTTCTGGCAAAGTGTGGTTCCTCTATGGAGGCACCCACAGTGGATACCAAGGAGGATGCTGGGAACCTCCACAAAGGAGACCCACAGGAGGGTGACAGGGACCCCTGAGGGGAAGGAAACAACCCTGGTGGGGAACTCCATTGTTAGGAAGGTAGAACTGGGGAGGAAGGGAGAGGGAGGTAAGGTGCCTGCCTTGCCATGGCTTGAGGGACAGGGAGCGAATCCTCAGGATTGCCTGAGCAGCTGCACAGGGAGGGAGCTGGATGTCATTGTCCACCTAGGGACAAATGACCTGGCTAAGAAAGGGATTAGAGAAATGCAGGAAGAGTTTGTGAAATTGGGAGGGGCTTTAGTCAAGTAGCACGTACGGTAACCTCTCGGAGGTGCTGCCCATCTATGGCATAGGAGAGGCTAGGTGTTCCGCACCATGGATTCAATCAGTGGTTGAAAACCTGTTGTGGAGCCCAGGATTTGGCTTCATTGGGGACTGGGGTCACCTGGGGTGATGCAAGCCTATACTGGCATGATGGGCTGCATCTGATCCGGGAGGGAACCAGGATCCTAGGTGATAGGTTTAATGCTTCATTGCAAGCATTTAAACTAGCCAAGGGAGGGGTACTGAAAGGAGCAGAGAAATCCTAGCCCCAAAAATAAATCACGGTAAGTGCGGCAAACACCAACATAGAGGTGTCGATAGGGAGAAGGGCAGGGTAAATGGAGAAAGTGACAAAGGCAAGAAGGACAGGGATGGGGGAAAAGGAGTAAGGCCATCAGGAAATGGAGGGTAATGAGTACCAATGCCCGTAGTCTGGGCAACAAGCTCCCTGAGCTGGTGGCCTTGATGGAAGAGGGATGCCTGGATATCGTAGCAGTCACAGAAACATGGTACACAGAGAACCATGACTGGGATGTTAACATACCAGGGTACATAACCTACAAGAGAGACAGGCAGGGGAGAAGGGGGGAGGAGTAGCTCTCTATGTAAAGGAAGGGATAAAAGCAACTGAACAAAAGAGTAAACAGGGAGGGGAGGAGAGGAGGCACTGTGGGTCACCTTGGAGACTGGAAAGGGCACCACCATCCACACAGGGGTTGTGTACAGACCCCCATGTCAGGGGGAGGGAATGGACAAGGATATGATAGAAGGCATTCTTAGAATGCCAGAGAAAGGGGAGATACTGTTGATGGGAGACCTGAATATGCCAGATGTTAACTGGAGCACATTTGCTGCAGCCACATCCAAGAGCAGGGCCATTCTTGATGCCCTACAGGTGGCAGGCCTCAGACAGCTAGTTTCAGAACCCACTCATGAGGGAGCAATCTTAGACCTTGTACTCTCAAACGGGGGCAGTGAGAGGATCTCAGATCTAGAAGTGGGTTGCCACCTGGGAACAAATGACCATCAAACAGTGTGGTTCACATTAAACTCAGCTACAGAGTCAAGCCATACAAAAGTGAGGGTACTGGACTTTAGGAGGGCTGACTTTGGCAAGATGGGAGAGTGCCTCAGAAAAGCACTAGCAAACAGGCTAGAAGGAGGTGTGGAGCAACAATGGGGAATCATCAAAACTGCTATCACAGAGGCAACAAGCCTTTGTGTGAAGCAAATAAACAAATCAAAATGAAAGAAAAAGCCACTATGGTTCTCAAACGAGGTGGCTGTGAAAGTCAGGAAGAAAAAGATAGCATTCCGGAAGTATAAGGAAACACAGAAGGAGCAGGACAGAGAGCTGTACCAGTTAAGGCAGAAGGAAGCAGGGAGGGAAATCAGAATAACAAAGGCCCAAACTGAGGAAAAGATAGCCAGCTCAGTTAAGAAGGGGGATAAAACCTTTTATAGGTACATCAGCGAGCGTAGAAAGACAAAGGGAGGGATAGTGAGGCTGAATAGACGAACAGTGGGTGGGCAGAGGGGGACAGTGAAAAAGCAGGGATACTGAACGAATATTTCTGCTCAGTATTCACAAAAGAGGAGGGGGAAGTGCCTAATCCAACTAACAGAAGCACTTTTGATAGGGGGGTCGATCCCAGTCCTTTCACAGAAAAAAGGGTTCTGCAAGAACTCCTAAAACTGAAGGTGGACAAAGCAATGGGTCCGGATGGAATTCACCCCAGAATTCTAAAAGAATTAAGGGAGGAACTAGTGAAACCACTGGCTACTCTTTTTAATAAATCATGGGAGGATGGTGTGGTACCCGAGGACTGGAGGAAGGCGGATGATTCCCTTCACAAAGGGGACCAAGACAGAGGCAGGAAACTACAGACCTGTCAGTCTGACCTCTGTGGTAGGGAAAGTGATGGAGTCACTTCTGAAGGAAAGAATAGTTGAGTACCTAGAGGCCAGTGGGTCACAGGACCCAAGGCAGCATGGGTTCACAGCGGGAAGGTCATGTCAGACGAATCTAATAGATTTCTTTGACTGGGTGACCAAAGTAGTAGACCAGGGAGGGGATGTGGACATGGCCTACCTAGACTTTAGCAAGGCATTTGACACAGTCCCACACGAAAGATTAATAGTCAAATTAACCAGCTAGGGAGTGGGTCCCAGGGTGGTAGCCTGGGTAAAACATTGGCTGCACAACAGGACACAGAAGGTAATTGTAAATGGAGTCCACTTGAAGAAAGAGGGGTTACTAGTGGGTACCGCAGGGTTCAGATTGGGTCCAGTCCTTTTAATGTCTTCTATCAGTGACATTGCAGAGGGACTGAAGGAAAAGTATGTCTTTTGCAGATGACACAAAGATCTGCAACAGGGTTGAAACACAAGGAGGCGGAAAGGATGAAACGGACTTGGCAAGGTTGGAGGAATGGTCAGAAGTATGGCAGCTAGGATTCAATGCAAAGAAGTGCAAAATAATGCACCTGGGTAACAAGAACCCAGGGGAAGAATACACAATGGGTGGGGAGGTAGTAACAACAACAAAAAAGGAAAGGGACCTGGGGGTAATCATATCAGATGACCTTAAGGTTAGCAAGCAATGTGAGAAGGCAGTAGGGAGGGCTGGGGGTATACTGGGATGTATAGGGAGAGGCATCAGCAGCAGAAAACAGGAAGTTGTTATCCCTCTGTACAGACAGTTGGTGAGACCCCATCTGGAGTACTGCATCCAGTTCTTGAGACCCCATCTCCGCAAGGACATAGACAGGATAGAGGCAGTCCAGAGGAGGGCAACTAAAATGGTGCAGGGTCTGCAAGAGAAGCCGTATGAGGAGAGACTAAAGGAGCTTAATATGTATACCCTTGAGGAAAGAAGGGGGGGACATGATAGAAACTTTTAAGTACCTCAGTGGAATAAACAAAGTCCAAGAGGGTAGCATCTTTCAGAAAAAGAGATGTGCAAGAACAAGGGGACACAATTTAAAGATAGAAGGGGGGCAGGGGCAGTTCAGGGGCAATGTGAGGAAGTATTATTTCACAGCGAGGGTAGTGGATGCATGGAACAGCTTTCCTGAGGAGGTTGTGGGGTCTAAAACTGTGGGAGAATTCAAGAATGCATGGGACAGACATAAGGCAATTCTTGTGGTGGGTAGGAAGAAATAGGCTGTTGGTTAACTAGGATCTGCGGCCTATCCTTTAGGTAGGGAAATGGACAGACTAGATGGGCCAAGCAGTCCTTATCTGCCATCAAAGTCTATGTTTCTATGTTTCTGCTCCGCAAAGGTGGGCACAGCTAAGAAGCTGTTGAAAAAGCAAAGTCAGGGGAATCAACATTTAGTCTGCTGAGAATGAAAACAGCTGTGAGGCTAATCAAGGAGCTGGAAATGACAGGCAGCAGCCAAGGGAAAGACTACAGCAGCTTCAGTACCAAGTTCTTCTACCAAGTTTTGCTGAGTGGCAATGATGATTGGGAGAATAACAACAGGGTACACATAAAAATGCAAATGAAGCCAGAACGGAGAACAAGTTGGGCAAGCTTCCTAAATATTCAACTTTCCTTATTTACAAGCAGTCTAGATCCAACCAGCAAGTTAATGCACTGCTCTGTCTCCATCTGTCTCTGTCATATTGGAATATCACATAAGAGTAGTCACAAGTTTGTTAATATGTCGTTTTGACAATATACTTCTGAGGAAATGAGCTGTACTGAAAATCCTACCAATGTTTCCATAGTTCAAACCTTGTACATAAGCATGCTAAACCTAGCCTGATTCCTGAAACAGAATATAATAGACTAGAGAATCTAGATTTCTTTTTTTAACTTACTTTTTCTGGTGTTTCTCCTGTGAGGCCTCAGATGGATCCTCCTCCTATCACTGTGAGACAGTAAGCGCCCCCCACCCACCCACCCATACTGCCATCACTGTGAGTTCAATACATAACCCCCACTCCTTTTGATACTGTGACTAAAGGCTAAGCACCTGGGGTTGGACATGGAAGATACATAATAGTGAGCAGGGATGCTCGGATATCTTAAAATCTATTCAGAGTTAGGATAGTCATTATTAGGATAATTCGTATCCAAATCCATATCCGATACAACTGTTGGATATTGTCAGATGTTGTTGGATTCTGCTTATGATATTTTAGGATATTTGGATTTAGCATTTTAGAATGTCCTAAAATCCAAGTTACTATCCAAGTTTTTTAAGAGATTGGATTTTGAGGACCAATATCTTAAAATCTAAATATCCTAAAACTACCTAGTATCCTATCTATCCATTTTAAAACAGATATCTGAGGAACCCTCATAGTGAGGCTTGTCACACCTGGTGGAAATGGTGGAGGGTGGGACTTCATCTCACCAGCTAGTTCTTAGATTATATAGCCCTACACCATACTCCCCCAGGGGTGAGTCCAACAGGACAGCTCTCCTAACACACATGAGCTGGCTAGGCATTCCCATTCAGCCCTTTGTAACTGCATGGCGCCAATCCAGGCCTGGATTTGATGCATCCATGTAAGGAGGCCTAGTAATACTGAGGGCAGGGGTGCAACCACCAATGGGGCCCAGTGTTTCTGCCAGCAAGACCTGGATCAGCAATGGGTACTAATGCACAGGCAGGAGGACCCTGCCTCCCAGAGACAGGGCTCATCAGAAATGGATGCTGTCGTAAACCTCTGCCACCTGATGTGCAGTATCTCTGGTTCAGAACCTAGACCTAGGTTGTATGCATTGAAAGTGACCCCTGACCCCTGGGCCACTGGGGATCCAGAAACTGGATTTCTACAACACAGTTCATCTGTTTAGAATCTCAAAGCGCTTTACGAGTAAATAAGTTATATACTGTACTTGTAGTGTAGCAACTCTCTGCATACAAATGGTGTAGCATTTTTATGAGGTCAACAGCATCAGTCCATGTTCTTAAAGAATTTCATTTGAAGAACCTGTTTTATGGAGAGGTGGGATGTATTACAAGATGCCAGGGATAATCCCCATCTCTTTTCTATGAGGTATTTCACTTATTTATAATAAATGACCATTTTTTTTCAATGCTGATAGCCAGTTATTATTTGCCATATTAGGGCAATCATGTGCTGAGTCCCTGTTTATACTATGCATGAGACATGCTTGCTGTAAACAGTAGCTGTCACCCATTCAAAGGTATCATCAGTAGATGTGCAGAATCACATAAATAAATAAGCATAATAGTGTATTTTCTCTTTTCTACGAGGTATTTCATTTATTTATAATAAATTTTTCAGACTATCAGCGATCTCTCGTAAGAAGGCAGAGTTCCTGTCCAGGGAGATCTCCTCTACGAGGAACCGATCAGCCCAGCTCTTTCGCTCTGTAGACAGACTGTGCAATCCAGCCTGTCTGCATGTTCAGAGAGCTTTATCACAAGGCAAGTGTGATGAGTTTGCTTGCTTCTTCATGGATAAGGTTGCCGACATTAGATCAGAGATCCTACCAGAGCACTCCAATGGGCTGGACGGTGATCAGTCGGAGGTAGCAGAACCTCGGTTTGGTTGGTCAGCTTTCAGCCAGCTGGCGATCATGGATGTCATAAGGATCGCAAAGACTATGCGGCCGACCTGTTGTAGTTTGGATCCGGGCCCTACTCACCTCCTTATGGGGTACACTGATGTCATCAGCCCAGTCCTGGCTGAGATAGTCCAGAGTTCCCTAGAGATGGGTGAGTTTCCTAACTCCCTGAAGGAGGCAGTGGTTACCCCCTTTTTGAAGAAATCTTCTCTGGACCCGGACTGCCTCGCCAGCGGCAGACCCATCTCTAACCTGCCATTTGTGGGCAAGGTTATTGAGAAGGTGGTTGCGCTGCAGCTGGACAGCCACCTTAACATCTATGACATCTAAGATCCTCTCCAGTCAGGTTTCAGGAAGAGGCACAGCACTGAGACCACCTTGGTGTGGGTGCTCAATGATCTTCTGATAGTGAGAGATCAGAGGTCTCATTCCATCTTAGTCCTCCTTGATCTCTCTGCAGCTTTTGACACCATGGATCATGGCATATTGCTGGAAAGCTTGCAGGTTGCCAGTGGACTGTCAGGAACAGTCCTCAGTTAGTTCCATTTGTTCCTCATGGGTAGATCTTGGAGAGTTGTGTCGGGAATTTATTCCTCAGACGCATTCCATCTGCTATGTGGGGTACCCCAAGGCTCCGTGCTTTCGGCCATGTTATTTGCGGTGTATATGCTGCAGTTGGGAGACATTGTTAGGCGGTATGGCTTGAGTTTTCCCTACTATGCAGATGATACTCAGCTATACATGTCCTTTGTGCCTGACCAGGATGATTCAGTCTCAGTGTTTAATAACTCCCTCACCGAGATCCAGGACTGGATGAGTGCTAACTGGCTGAAGCTGGATCCCGACAAGACTGAGATTTTGATGCTGGACCCTGTTCATCAGGTAGAGGGGTCATCGGCCGAACAGGCATCTGGGCTTTTGCTTGGTGGTCGCCAGCTGATGTCCTCTAAATGGGTGCAAAATCTGGACATTATTTTTGACCAGGTTGACACTGAAGTCTCAGGTGTCATCTGTCATCAAGATCTCATTTTACCATCTGAGAAATATTGCCCGGATAAAGCACCTGGTTCCGCCTGTTGATCTTCTGACCTTGGTCCATGCCTTTGACCTCCCACCTGGATTACTGCAATGCCTTGTACACAGAGCTTCCAGAGGTTGATATCCACCACCTGCAGCTGGTACAGAATGCTGTGGCCAGGCTGTTGACTGGGCTTTCTCGATCTAGCCATGTCACACCTGTGCCGCGTGGACTGTATTGGCTACCAGTGCAATGGCGATCACCTTCAAGGTTGGTTTGCTAACCTGTAAGACCCTATATGAACAGGGACCGAGTTATCTGCAAGAGCTCTTCTGTCCCTCCCGCCCCCTGCCACTCTACTCAGCCAAGGAGGGACTGCTGGAGATTCCCAGGGTCTGTTTGAAGACTTCTGGAGCCTGTGCATTAGATTTTATGGCTCCGACTCTGTGGAATTCTCTACCTCCTCGGATAAGGGGGTGCCTGACTGTGGAGAGCTTTAAATCTACTCTTAAAACATTCTTATTCTCCCTTGCCTATATGGAGTGTTTATTTGTTTCTTGATTTTCTGATATTTTAAATTGTTTTAACTGTTTTATGGTTGTGTATTCTGTAAAAGTGCTTTGATACTAGTTGAACTACGTTTCAAATAAATAAAGTTTATTATTATTATTACTATAAATGACAATCTATTTTTTCAGTGCTGATAGCCAGTTACTAGTTGCCATAACAATCAGATGGTTATTTCTACATTCACGTGCTGAGTCATTATTTATACAATGCTCAAGGATGCTTACAGTAATCAGTGGTTGTCTCCCATTCACTCAAGCCGCTGACAAAGATCCCCTCAGTAGATAGTGCTGAACCGCATGAAAAACAAGCATGGCAGTGAAACTTTCATAACTGGGATAGGAAGAGGTTCGCACATAACATTGTTGTTTTTTTAGATTATGACCCTGAATGGTCAGGACAGTATTTTATTACCCCAGCATATGAACATGACAGGTGTCATTTATCAAATGCCACCAGAAATGTGATTTTGTGGAATGACCATGAAAACAGGTTTTGGAAGGGGATTTGAAGATGACACCTGTCATGTCCAGGAGATGGGGTGAAAAAATAACTGTTGAAAATGGGGGCTTTGAAAGTAAAACAAGGAGCGACATTTACTGTGGCAGCCTGAGTGCAATCAACTGTTCTTTTCTTTATAATTATATTTTATTCATTTAAAAAAAAATGTACAACAAATACTTTCAATTCAAGGAACTGCAGATTTGATGTGTGAGCTAAATAGGCTTTTCACCCTAACGCTATACCAGATGCCTCCATATATACCAGTATATATATGCTCTATGTTTAGCTGTGTAGCTGTAACCCAAAAGCACATGGAAAATAAAACAGTTAATTGGAAAGTCCTTTGAATGTCCATAAAAGCCTCCTGAGCCCACAATGAACAATAGGTGGTATGTACTAACCTACATGTACATCCACTGCTATATACTACTGGTTCTCTCCCAACCCCGCAAATCTACTGAGTAACAATTTCAGACGCATTATAAGGTACAGTTAAATCTTACAACAGACTAACATGAAATGCAGAAGTTAATCAAACAATCAGGCTGTGCATAATAGGAGTGGTCACAAATATTTAACTCAAGTGGTGGTTTTAAAGTCAGTTGATCAGTTGAAACATAGTTCTGGGTAGTCTCTGGCATAGACTCTAGCCAACATTATCCCCCTTCCCAAACTGGAGTGAACAGTAGACAGTAAATGGAAACAATTTAAACTTACCACTCAGTGAAGCACAGCCATAGGCAAATAACCACAAACAAAGCTGATAATGTTTGAGTTCAGCTAAAAGCAAACATGACTTGCTAGCTTGTTGCAGATGCTATGCCCTGCAAACGAATGAAAGTTGAAGGAAGTCATGGTGTTGCTCAGGTGTCTGTCTCCTCTTCTTACCGCTCCGTCTGGTCCTTTATGGCGCATCTGGAGACTGCCATCTTTGCAGCCCATTTCCCTGCATCTCCAGTGTCTGTGAAAACGTAACTTTTGCTGTCCCAGATTATCCTCAATTTGGCCAGAAACTGAATACAGTGTGTAATGTTTAAGCCCCACACTACATTACAGACCCCATCAAAATGCTTTTACCACCGGCGGGTAGTGTAGCAGACATCAGGGAAAAGTAGAACTTTTGTATCCTAAGCTAAGAGTGGCCATGGTCATTTTGCTAGTTTAAGAATCAAGTCATGAGTCCCCACACTGTCCACCATGATTAGCATTGTTCAGTGGAGATCCTCTGGCTGCTGTCCCCAAGGTCTGGTCCTGAATACTTCTACAACAGGAAGGGTTCTAATTCTCCAAATGAGTGCCTAACTGTTCCTTTAACCATTCCTGGAGGAATAGCATGGCATGGTCTTTATCAGCACCCTCTGATAGGCCAATAACTCAAATACTGTGGCTGTGCACTTAATTCTCCAAAATCTCAAGCCTTGTTAGGGCATGCTGAGAGTCCTTGGCCCTTGTCGCATAGCGCAGTGCATTGATCTGAGCTGCACAGGACCTCTTCCATCTCTGACTGTAATGTTTGGACATGTTTCCACTGTAACCATGCTGCCTGTTGGGGCATTCAGTTTGTTATTCATAGCTGTGGAGGAGACTTATCAGTTGCTGCAGTTTCCATCCCAGGGACTGCAATGTCTCCTCTGTGCCGTCTGCCTCAGAGTTCCCTGATGAGTAGACCTTGTGCTGGGGCCGACTGCAGCTCCCTTTTCTCCATTCTTGTGTGCTTCTCCAGGTTGCTGACCGCCCCTCAGCTTCACCATTTTATTCTCCACTCCTTCCTCTACCGAATGATGTTATTTGGGTTTATGTTACTGATAAAAGTAGTTATATTAAATTAAATTGTCTTATGTGAGGAGTTGTGATTCCAGGCGATCACTCTGCTCAGCTCCACAGCACCCCTCAAAAAAACATTTGACAGCAGATAAGGACCAAATTACATGTTTCTATGGGGAGGGGGGTGCTGTGGAGCCAAGCGGAGCAATCACTGGAGTCACAGCCCCTCTGAAGGCTAGTTTATGGCTTTAGTCCTCCCCAGCCCCCTCACTGTGATCGCCGCTGAATCCCCCAGTAGAACCAGCCTGCTGCAGTGAAGGGTCTGAGGGCTAGTTTATGGCTTTAGTCCTCCCCAGCCCCCTCGCAGTGATTGCCGCCGAATCCCCCAGTGGAACCAGCCTGCTGCAGTGAAGGTACGGAACGCACTCCCTTCTGAACCTGGAGCCTTTCTGGCACACTCACGCCCGGTGAGCTGAATTTCAGCCCCTTAAATCTGAACCAGCTCCCTAGGAGTTGCTGCTAGTCCTGAATTTAATCACTGTAATTTGTACTAGCTTCTTAGGAGCTGCTGCTTGTCTTTGACTATTTTTTAAGTTGCTTTGGTAGTTACTGTTTGGTAGTTATTTCTGCACTGCTATTGCTTACTAAGTTGCTTTGGTAGTTATTTCTGCACTGTTATTTTTATTAAGCTGTTTGGTAGTTATTTCAGCACTGCTTTTTCTAGCTTCATT
The DNA here is from genome assembly GCA_016271365.2 of Neoceratodus forsteri. Taxonomy (NCBI): domain Eukaryota; kingdom Metazoa; phylum Chordata; order Ceratodontiformes; family Ceratodontidae; genus Neoceratodus; species Neoceratodus forsteri. The sequence goes on along the minus strand of CM057455.1, from coordinate 1,360,316,343 downwards.
ATTCTTCACCTCCTACTTTTTTCCCCTATTGTCTCCCTGTTTTTATTTTTATTTTTTTTAGTGCTCTCCCTCTGTAATTTCTTAGTTCTCTGGTCCCTCCCTTCTATGAATGTTGAAACCCTTTCCTCCCCCCTTCCCCTTCAGCCACTGATGCTCTCTTACTTAACTGCAGAGGTTAATTTCCCTTTGTCACATTCTTTTACAGGGTCTGAGGCTAGTTTATGGCTTAAGTCCTCCCCAGCCTCCTCGCTGTGATCGCCGCTGAATCCCCCAGTGGAACCAGCCTGCTGCAGTGAAGGTACGGAACGCACTCCCTTCTGAACCTGGAGCCTTTCTGGCACACTCACGCCCGGTGAGCTGAATTTCAGCCCCTTAAATCTGAACCAGCTCCCTAGGAGTTGCTGCTTGTCCTGAATTTAATCACTGTAATTTGTACTAGCTTCTTAGGAGCTGCTGCTTGTCTTTGGCTATTTCTTGGCCTGCCCACACACCCACACCCCGCTCTCTTTTAAATGCTCTGTTGATTCGCCCTCCTTCCCTAATTTTGACTGGAAGTACTGTAGTAGGTGGGTCCTTTCCTGTCCACTGGATTTCTACTGCTAACTGTGAGAGCTCTGGAGCTCGATGAGGACATCAGGGACCAACCCCAGCTCTCCAGGCCTGAAATATCTGGCTCAGATAAACCCTATGAGGATGTCTACCTCACTCCTAACCCTTCACCTACTTATCCTCTTAATGCTGGTGCACCAAACTGGCCTGCATGAGGTAGTGCAACAGCCCCAATGTCATTCCATATTGTCAAGCTATATGCACTACACCACTGGCACATCAACTTCAAATTCTATTAATGGAAAAATGGTTTCACCACTGCTACCCCCTGGTGGAGTAACACCTAGCTTCCAACATCATCTCTCATACCTGCTTAATTTCTCTAACTTCATAGCAACAACCAATACATTTAACAGTACCTCCTCCTGGAGAAGACAACGGAAACAGTACTTTAAACAACTAAAGGCATACCTACTGAAACTAATTCTACTGCTTCTGCTACTGTCTGGAAATGTGCACTCTAACCTTGGCCCCACTAGGGTAATGGACTGTTGCAGCACAAATATGTCCTGCACGCTCTCCCTCGCGTCTATCAACATATGTATTCTTCTATGTAAGTTAGACAACCTCAAGGTATGGATTACACAACACAACCCAGATATTCTTTCTGTTGTAGAGACTTGGTTGTCACCCAAAATCTCTGATTCTGCTAGCAGCATACCTGGCTAGTCTATTTTTAGGTGGGATAGGTTCACTACAAGAGGTGGTGGTTGCGTTATTTATTTAAAAGAAACCCTAATGGGTCATGCCCTTGAATTGCCCTGCATAGGAAATTCCTCTCAGGCCCTGACCGTCAAGGTATTCCTAGGGGCCCAAAAGAAAACATTAACTGTGCTATCTGTTTACATACCACCCAAAGCATCTTCCTCTGGCATTCATAACTTCATGGAATATATTCAGAGTGTGCCTCGGAACACTGAACCATAATACTGGGAGATTTCAATGTAAACTGTCTCTCATTTGACATTGAACACATTAAGGATGCCATCTCAGCCTGGCACCTTACCCAGCTAGTTAACACCCTGACTAGAATTAACTATAGAACTGGATCAAGTACCTTACTGGATTGGGTTCTGTCTAGTCACCCAGAACGAACCACAAATGTCTCTGTACTCCCTCACACCCTAAGCGACCACTCCCCTATACTTTGTAGTTGGTCCAACAAGTTCAGCAAATCTCCACCTAAGGTTATTCTCAGTGGGGTCCTAACTCCAGGACACCTAGAGCCACTCAGAACACACCTTCAAAGCCAGGATTGGTTACCACTGGACTCTACCAATGACATTGACGAGGAACTTGATTTCTTCATCGACCGCTTTAATGCTGCATGCGATATCCACGCCCCCTAAACAAATGGAAAGTTAAGGGGGTGTGCAACCCTTGGATAACAACTGAACTACTAGGACTTATGAAGACTAGGGACCACTTCTGGCACCGGGCCAAAGCCACAGGCAAGCAAGCAGATATTCAGGCTTAGAAAAAATCCAGAAATGTTTGTACCAGAACCATCCGTTTTGCAAAAAATCAATACTTTAGGGCGGAGCTCTCCAACTCATGGGGTGACAGTAAACATTTCTGGAGCAACATAAAGGATGTCACTGACAAAGACCCCAAGAGAGCACCCACCATACTGAACATTCATGGAAGCCCGACTCTTGACCCAATGGCCATAGCCAATATTTTTAACAATGCCTTTACAGACCTTAGCAGCATCCTCCCCATGATTGTTTCACAGTCTCTGCCTTTGCCACCCCTCCATCTGTGATGCTCAGCAGCAGGCTTCCCCCACTTTTTACTTCAAAGAGGTTACTAAGCATGAGGCTAGAAAGCACATATGCAAAGTACTCTGTAAATCAAGATTCAGTGAGGACAATCTAGATCTCAAATTTCTTGCCCTCACTCTTGAGGAAACTCTTACACCTCTTACCAAGATTCTGAACCTTTCTCTAAGACTTGGGCAAGTCCCCCAAAAATGAAAACAGGCCCTAGTAACCGCAGTGCACAAAATTGGAGATAGCGCACACCACACAAACAACAGGCCAATCTCCATTCTACCCCGTCTATTGAAAGCACTAGAGCATATAATTGCAGATCAGCTTGTGGAATACCTGGACAAATACAATATTCAATGTCCACAGCAGCATGGCTTTTGCAAAGGTCATAGTACAACCACTGCACTGTTAGAATTCACTGGTTTCATACATAATGCACTCGACCGAGGCCATCTGGTAGGGCTGCCTTTATCGACCTGATGAAGGCCTTTGATACTGTGAACCACTCACTGCTACTCGGGCAATTATCACTCACAGGGGTGTCAAATGATGCTGTCAGCTGGTTCAAAAGTTGCTTAGAAGACCGTTCGCAGCAGGGCAAGATAACAAACGTCCTCTCTGAAAGGAAGCCAGTCCATTCAAGAGTGCCTCAGGGATCTATACTGGGGCCCCTTCTCTTCAGTATCTTCTTGAATAACCTCCCACAAGCCTGTCAAGAACAGATTCTGCTCTATGTGGATGATGCCATGATCTACTCTAGTAACCCTGACCCTAAGATCCTCCAGGATAACCTTCAACACAGTTTCTCAGAAGTGGAAACTGGTTTAGCACTCAAAAACTGGTGCTAAACTATAAAAAGACCAAAGTGATGCTTTTCAACAATGCCCATAAGAAACACAAGTCCAAACCCTTGTTCATCACAAACTGCACTGGCACCCCACTTGAACAAATCCACTCCTTCAAATATCTAGGGGTCACTGTTGATAGCTCACTCACCTACTCGCAACATATTGATAACGTAGCTCGAGCTGTCAATGTAAGGAGTGGCCTATTCCATAGGCACAACCATAGCCTCACTCCTGAGGCACTAAGAATAGAAATTTTCAGCTCTGTCATTACCATCATCGATTATGGGCTGGTTGTTCATAGCTCTGCCCCTGCTACATCCCTTCACAGGGTTACTGTTGCTCTTAACAAAGCATGCAGACTCCTTACTGGGGCTGCCCACCTCACACACACATGTGACCTATATGCTCAGACTGGGTGGCTTCAATTATTCAGCCGGATCTAATATCAAACCTGCTTACTTGCCAAGAAGACACACCTTGGTTTACTACCCCCTGGGGTCCAACAGCTCCTTAGCCCTTGTCATAGTACCCAATGTACTCACAGCTCAGCAACTCAGGTTCATTGTCTCTCAGATGTTGCACCACCTTAGGCCAGTGGTCTTTCGCTCACAGAGCCCCTCTCTGGCTCAACTCCCTTGGTAGGGACATTTCTGCTGAGTCAAAACTCGGCCTGTTCAAACACCATCTCAGCCAGCATCTATTAGCAAACAGTATATGTGACTGCCGCCCTTAGCATCCTTCTGCTTATGTTATCATTGTACTTATACCTTTCATCACTTTTAACTCTTGGCACTTCATTTCAATCCTACCCTTGAGCCTTTTCCCCTCCACCCCTCACCCCTGCTTTTTCCCTGCTCATGCATCTTTGAGTTCTTACTCTGCTCCTCCTCCTCACCTCCCCTCTTCCACCCTCCACCCATTCTCTTATCTCATGCCACCTCTTTTGCAACTTCTTCCCCTCCTTCCCCCTACATTTCTTTCTCTTACCTCTCTCCCACCCATATTACTCTCTCTCTTGGATTTTCATCAAGGCCTGCTAGGCTGCCCCCCTCCCCTGGCTAAATACCACCTCTTCTCCTTCTACTATTAATTTGGCTTTCTCCCCTTCACTTCGCCAGCACTCCCCCCTTCTCTCTGCACTCGCCCCATTTCTCTGCTTCCACCTCCCCATCCCCTCATCTCTCTTTCCCCATTACCTTCTTTGCAACTTCACTTCTTCCCTCTCCACCTCCTGTGCAATTCTTCTCCTTCTCCCTCTTGTTTCTTCCATCCCCACCTTACACCCCATTACTTTCCTAGATTTCAACAAAACCTCCCAGGCTGCCCTCTCTTCTAGCCCACTCTACTGTTATATCGTGTAACATTCAGTGCTATTTTGATTGCTTTCGATGTATTAGGTTTTTTTTAAGTATATTCTTGATATCTGCTATTTACTTATCTATTGTTTACCTTATTTTGTTTTTGTACTACTGATGTGGAACCTTTGTACATGAGTTGTATTGCTCAAAGCTGTTGTAATCCAAGACTCAATAAATAAATAAGATATTTTGATTTAATAATCCTCCCGAGATCATTTGTTCTTAACAGACTGCTTGCACTGAGCAGTCTGTTTTCCAGAAAAAATTTGTGTCCTGATCACAGCAGAGCAGGGGTCTTAACAGCTGCAGTCAAGTGGTGAACAAGACGCAGAACTAACAGTCTAAGACAAAAATGTATTTTTTTAAAACAAGTGTACTTTATTTCATTTATGAACAAACAAAACACCAACAGATTACAGGCAAACAGAATGGCATACATATCCAAATCCCCTGCCAGTACAGGTGCTCCTGAAGTTTTTTTGTTTTCTTTATTTAAAATCTTGTAAGACCATGGACCAAAGACTAATTTTCACGGTTAACCAGAACATTTAACAAATGTGCAATACAAGAATGAAACAAATAATATAAATATACATATCCAATGAAATCTAACTAGAAAAACATTTACATTGACTGCTGGAAAAATATAATTTTTGGTGCATATCTGAAACAAGCTAGATAATTACTAACACAGGATAAAAATGATGATAGTGAATTGAAGAAGGATGGCAGGTTATAAAACATTGTTTATTGACAAATGAAAGTCCTCATTCTGGGGACAGAAAATTGGAAATGCAGAGATAACCAGGTTGAAACAGTGCTATAATGTTTTTTTGGTTTTTTTAACAATAACATGAAATGAAGTTGGGATACTAGTCAAGATTACCTTTTTAGCAAGGATACCAATTTGAAGTAGATACGCTGTTCCAGTGGAAGCCACCCTGCATGTTTATACAAATCACAGTGATGAGTGTGATATAGCAATTGAGTAGCAAATCTTGCTATCTGATTTAGCAGGGTCCTCACCCTTGCCATCAGCCCCTCTCCAGTTGTATAATAAAATAGGATACCATAATCAGTTGCCGGAAGTTCAATGTGTGTATGCAACTTGGTGATGAATAAATGTTCATGCAACTTAATTGCTAGACTGAAAGTATTTAACATCATATGTTGTTGACTGTAATAAATATATACTTTAGTCATTCGCACTGTCTGTTCCACAGGGAACTACCTCCCTGTTAGGGTACCATGAAGGCAAAGGAACCTTCTTGAGGAGGGTTCCTCTCCTAGAGGTGCCACAGGAATTTAATTCCTTTGGGCTAAAGGTACCTTAAGAAGGAGCCCCAAAAAGCCGAGCAGCAAATAGTGAACACAGAAACTGGATGAGCGTGGATAAACATAATGATAACACATACCAGACATAGGAGGATCGTGCAATGACTGACTATTTCAGTATTGATAGCGGAAGGGGCATGACTTCCATAAGGAGAGAGGGAATGACAAAGTAGAAGAAATGCTACCATCCAACCCCAGCTCAACAGCGGAAACCTACCTGGGTCAAAATGTGCTACTATAGGTCTACTACTTGAGGGATTACCCAACCTTTATGACCTTCAACATGGAGGAGAGGAAAAAAACCTCATGAGGGGGAAACCTCTGGAGATCCAAGGCCTTGGTCACCTTCCTTCCAGGTTTGGGATCAATTAATGACAGCTCACTACTACAATTTAGAGACACAATTTAGGGGTGATTTTTAAGGGAAGGGCTGTCACTCTATCCCTCTAACGGGAAAGTCATTGGGGTACTGCAAGTAGAAGCCTCTACAGCTAAAGTGGAACTCTGCTGGGCCACCTCCCCCCGGGTGAGGAGGACAGCAACAATTGCTGAAAGGCTCTCAGCTGGCCTCCAAGTGAAGCTTGCTGGGAGAAGTCAAACACAGGATGGGAGAGACCGAGTCCTGGAGGGGTGAGAATAGGAGGACTGAACAGTCTTTCCCCTTAAGGGGCAGAAGGGACAATTAAGGGTATGGCATGTAGACCAAATATAGTACTCCATAGGCAGCTGCAGGGAGGATAGCTTTCAAAGGTGCTGCAGGTGATGTCAGCAGCTAAAGGAGCCTCCTGGGACTTGAAGGCCCCACCTTCCAGCAGCTGAAGTCTTTTTTTTTTTAAACTTTGTATTTATTATTTTATGCGAAATCATACATGCATTTCCTCATACAGGGTAATAGGCATAGCAAGGAATGATATCCATACATATAGCTGATATACATACTTCAGACCCTTGTAATCTTTAACAGTAGGAGGGGGGAATATCCAACGTTTTCTAGTGAAATGTCCCAAAAATGCCAGCCATCTCAACAGCCATGGAGAGTCCTTTAAAGGTAGAATTTACTTAGGCAGTGTTACGCAGTCATAACAGACTGCTATTTATCCATTTAACAAAAAGACGTAGCAGGAAGATTTACCATTTCTAGAGCAAGAGCTACATACAGCTAATAAAGAACAATGTACATTAACTATTATTAATTTTCAAAACCATACACCAGTAACATATAAGTTTCTTTGTCAAACTTAATATTAGGACAGGTAGATTAACAGGCAACCATCAATAACATACAAAGCTTTATGGTTAAGAAATGGGGGTGAACTAGTATCTGCAGCGTAAGCAAGTTGGAGGGAACATTATGCCAAGAGTGAATTAACCCACCGTATGGACCACACTGACCTGCAGTATGATCCTGTCCCACAATAATACACAGAAAAGTCCCCATCCATCATGCCAGCTACAAGTTACTTTAAACCAGTAATTTTATGTCCAGAAAAAGGATAATTCAAAGTCCCCCAAGTCCGTTACCTAGCCCCATGTATATAGAGTACCAGAAACTTGCCCACAAGGAAAAAACTGACTTCCCCAGAGTCATCTGCTGCTGTTTATCATCTGCCCTGTTCAGCTTTCTGGGTGCAAGGTCTTGCAACTTCCAACAGACGAATGGGAACATACATCGCATAGGTCTTTCATTGCAAATTCCAGCCCGTATGGTCGAGTAAGTCCAGTAAGAGTTGATGGTGCACTGTAGTAAAAATGACCAAATCCCATCTTTCTGCACCTTCTGGTGTATCCCCTTGCTGTAGGCTTCCAATAGGGGTCCCAGTGCCCCAGGCCTCTGCAGATCCCCGGTGTTGCTTAGATTCCTGTGTCAGATTCACTGCAATCACTTGAATAGCTGCCAAACTCTTGGTGGAATCCTGTACTGCCATAAATGACCTCGCCAAGGATTTCTTTAGTTTGGAATCCATTGATTGCATTATGGCAAGTATCAGCTGCCACGGTGAACACGATGATGCTTCCATTGCAGAGGAGGTTCCGTAACACAAGGAATCTGCGGCCTTGTCTGCTTTCTCAGCTCTAAGGTTAACAGCTGCAAGAATGGTGTTTTATTGTCCCATCATGCTGTTTAAGGTATCAAACGAAAGCTGGTATACTAAAGAAGCCATTTCCCACCAAATTTCCAAAGTTATAACAGCAGAAAATAATATTTTAATCAATTTAAACAAGCTGAAGTGTAGAGTGCTCAGGAAATGCTTCCTGCCTGGAGATCGGCTCTCTGGCAACCCCCCCCCCCCCCCAGCAACTGAAGTCTTAAATGCTACATCAAGAGGTGCCATTAGAATGGCCAAAGACTTCCCCCAGAGCAGAGGACATTCTCACCCTAAAGGTAGAAGAGAAGTACCCCACCCCTGGAGAGGGATCCACCCTCAAGATGTGGACTTCAAGGGGGCAGAGCCGTGTGCTAGGTAGAGAGAGGTAGGGATGCAGCTGAGAGTGCAGGAATAGGAGTGCAACTGGTAGAATTGACAACAGCAACAGACATCATGAGTAGGTGTACAACTGTTAGCACAGAGTATGTTATGAAAATGTATGAATGAGTGCAACAGTTAGCACTAAGTATATGGCTGCATGAGATGAAGTGCATCTGTTAGCACGGAAGATAGTGAGACAGCATGAGGTGGGGAGCAACTGTTAGCACTGGCATAGAGAACACATGAGTATGGCAAGGTAGTGAGCAACAATTAGTACTGGTATAAAATGCAGTAGCATGGGGAATCAAATTAGGAAGCAGAGTACTGCTGGAGTGAGTAAGGAAACCACTAAACCTAAAGGGAGTGTTTGCTAGCCAATGAGCCAGTGTAAGCAATTAAGGAGTTGAGATGAAGAGGAGACTGCAAATAGTACAAACAGCAGTGTAAGTAAGCAGGGAGACTGCAGTTGATACAAAAAGATAGCAGACACCAGAGGTTGGAGGAGCACATGCTGAAGCTGTAGAGAACAATTAAATGTTGTTAGGAAATTAAATGGCATGGAATGCAATAGCATTGGGGAATCAAACTAGGAAGCAGTGTGCTGATGGAGTGAGTCGTGAAACCACTGAACCCAAATGGGAGTGGTTGCCAGGTGTAAGCAATTCAGGAGTTTAAACAAACAGAAGACTGCAATGGTACAAAAACTGTGTAGTTAAGCGCAGAGATTGTGAATGGTACAGAAACACAGTAATCCTAGAGTCTGAATAAGCACAAAGCAACATAAATGACAAAGGCAGGATACTGAGAACTAGGAACCCCCAAAAGGAAACAAAGCAGAGACAAACATAGGAAGGACTGAGAAGGAAAGTGCAGCAGGAAGGAGGGACAAAAGCAGAAATGCAGCCAGGTGGCAAAAAGCAAAATACGGGCCTAGAAAAGCAGAGGCACAAGGCAGCATAAATACCCAAAAAGCACAAACTGAAGCAGGAGACAAACAAGGGGGAGGAAGGAACAGAACTCCAGAAGAGCCTCTGACCACAGCAAAGAAATAATGCATCTGACTGAGACTGTAGGAAGCTGGCTTACAGGGGCACAGTCAGCTTTTGCAGCCGTTTAAATAACCTTGTATTTCTGTGCCTGTACTACAGAACTAAACTCATAGTTTGCTCCAATTGCATGCACAGTCCATAGCGTTCCTTTTTTGTTTGAATTTTCTGTAAAAAGTGACAATCGGTCGTCCCGACCAAAACACCGTGGTCCGCTCCCTCCTGCGCATCCCCAACATTGAGAGGACAGTGAATGACGTGGACTCATGCATGGAGGTGGTGGTCGATTTGGAAGGGGTATAAAACAACATCCAGGGTAAATACTATTGCCTACACTGACTTCAGAAATCTAACTCTTTTTGAAAACCGAGGGCTAGTTTTTAAATAATTCACTTTTCAGGCACAGAAATACAAGGTCATTTAAACAGCTGCAAAAGCTGACAGTGCCCCTTTAAATAACTCAGGCAGGGGGCGTGGCTAGCTGCTCTCACCCACTGAATTGCAGTCGTAGCCTTTTATTAACAAGCTCTGGGACAGAAGCATCTTTTTTGAGGGGATGAGTAATTTAATCTGTATAATAAGCTTAGTCTTTCACTAATAATTTTAACTATGGAGTTTATATGCTGTTCATAGGACAGGGGGCTGTCCAGGGTCAGGCCAAGATATTTAAATTCCCTAACCTGTTCCATTTCCACCCCTTAAGAGTATGTAAAGAGATGTAACAGCCCTTTGACTCACCTAGGCTGCTCTGGGGCCCTCTGTCTTTACCTGGAACACACCTACGAGGGACCCGGCCCGGGTTCTGCCACTGCACAACCTGTTGGTGCGTTGCCTCCACCTGGGGCAGTGGCAGGAAATACCTGTGGAAAACTTGCAGGTTACCACCCCCCAGGAAAAAACAGTATATGCCCCCAGTACACTTCCCCACTCAATAATAATCCCCTCACACACAGTAAATGCAGCACATAAATTAACAACCACAAGTATTAACATGCAAACAGAATGACAATTTATTTGGGGAAAAGGGATGTAAATGACAATGCAACCTTTTTAAACACTTCTCACACAATTTCCCTCAGTCTCTGGGCTTCCCACCCCAGGGTGCACCCTTAATGTCCTTGCTGTGGTGGGTACCACACCAAATAAAGATGCAGGCCTGAGAACTTTCATCGGGGCCCAACAACTTGTTAAACACTTGCAACACTTCAAACCTTGTTCTGTCTCAACTTCTGCATTCACTTGAAACACTTTAAACCTGGTTTGTCCCAATGTTCACTTTCCCTTGAGACACATTAAACTTGCTTTCTCTCTACTTTCACTTTCACTTATAGCACCTTAAACCTTTGCTTTGTCCCACCTTTTATATTTGTTTCCCAACAGTCCTGACGGTCGTTGCCCCAGACTCTAACTAGCTAACTAGTCACAAGAAACTCACCACAGCTGAAGCTTGGGGTACTCATAGTTTTGATGTCCTCACAGGAGCATTGCAGCCGGCTGAAAGGCAGTCGTAATAGCAGTTGCATGGTACTGTGGAGGTCCGGGAAGAATGCTACACCAGAGAAAATGCCAGAAGAACCGAAAACAGATGATCTTAACCTGCCTAGCCTTTAACTCTTTGCCTGATGGCCTTTATAAATGGTGTTCACTAAACAGGCCTCTCTTTGTCCCATGCCACAGGTCTCTTGCGCATCTTCGATCCAGGGGGTGCTAAACCTGGTCCCCTGAATCCTCTCAATCACCCTTGAACCAGGTAAATAACTTCAGATTGTACTTTACTCAGTCTCTCAACCCAGCTTTAGACTCCTTTCATTCTTCTCTTAGGCAGGCTGACCCATCCAAAGTCTCTGACACCATCACTCTCAATTACTCCCCTAGCTGAAACGCTTCTCCGAGGAGGGGAAGGTTGGACCCTGACACAAGGGTTCCAACTAGAAACTTAAACTGCAGTGACTACTCCTCTGAGCTCTGAATTCAATTGGCTTTACCCAGTCCTCCGATCCAAACTTAAACCGCTTTCAGCTCACTTAGTCACTTAATCCCAAACTTAAACAGCTCTCAGCTCACTTTTTTCCTTCAGCAAAACTCCAGCACTGACATGTCTGCATCACCTCCAAACTGGTTCTGGCTTCTATAGCAACTCTGTGCTTTCTCTGTACTTCAGCTTTCAATATCGTATTGCAAACTCTGTGATTCCTTTGTACTCCAACTTTCAATATTTTATTGCAAACTCTGTGCTTCAGCCTTCTCTCTCTTTTGATCCTTTAGGCTTTGGAGCATGACTGAGTGCAGCTATTGGGAGGTGAAACCCTCTCCAGCTGTACTGCCCTCCCCCTCTGGGAGATCGCTCTCTGTTTGCAGGCTACCAGTCCTATTTATAGTCGCTGTCCAGCCCTCCTCTGATTGGATGATGCAGTCCCGGGCAAATTAAATGACCTATAACCTTTTCCCAGCAGTCACCAGTGTTTTGTAGTCCTGTGGGGGCTGCCATCTTAGAGTATATTAATCTTAACGCAATACTGTCATTATCTATTTACACAGAATCCCTTGAAAGAACATAAACAGTTTCCCCAGCACCCGGAGGTGCAAATACACTGTTTGGGGCTCAGCCCTCTGTCCTCACAGAGGGTCGAGACATAGAGTCAGGCTTATACCTCCACAGAGGCAATTACGGGACCACTGGGTCCAAAACCCACCCTGAGCCACTGATGGGGCACTAATAAAGGAGCAATGGGGCTGGAGCCCTACAAGGTAAGCCCATGTGGGGGGCTTACAGAGAGAACTGGTTCAAAAAGCAACTTTTTTTCTGTGATTATAAAAAAAATCATAGATTTGGGGGGATTTTTGCATTCAAAACCAGTCTGTCTAAAAGAAACCATTTCTGTATTTCAGCAAAGTCAAATGCTAGCTGTTCCTGTACAACTGGAAAGCTGGGGCCGCTCGTGAGGATCACTGCGTCATCAGCATAATGAAACATCTTGGAGTTGCTACAAAAAGAAGGTAGTGTTTAGAAATAAACTCCAAGTTTCAACAGTAGAAGGTGGCTACCAGTTAAACAAAACCAAGCTCTGGTCGTAAATGTTTCCTTTGTAGATGTCACTTGTAAGATCATGCCAAGGTACTTCACAGGACAAGAGAAACATGCTAGGCTATCTGATGTATACATAATTTGTTAAAAAAAACAATAAAAACACTCCACATATTTGACTGAACCTTTTTGAGCTAAACACATTCTTCTTCAAGAGACTTTGGGGTGATCTTTGCCTGGTTTACAAGGCTTTTAGAAGCAACGACCTATGGGAGTGCAGAGGCTTCAACAAGAAAATAGTTACTAGGGATACCAGAACTCACAACTATCAACTAAGAGGTGACCTTTATAAGACCTCTAGAAGGGGATCATGGATTAACCAGAGGGTGGCTGGTATTTGCAATAGTTTACCAGAGGCAGTTATAGCTTGTGAAACTATGGACTTGTTTAAATCTGCACTAGATAAATACTTAACTAATAACTGTAGGCAGTAGCCCATTGCAAAATGGCGAGTCATTAATGGCTAATGCTTCTGACTCGTAGTGTTCCTATGATTCCTGTGAAAGGAAAGTCTAGTAAGCCCTACTTAAATAGTTTGGTGCGTATGTGGTACATGTTGTGTAGTAATTTAATTTGAATTGATCTATAGCACTGTAACTTTATGGGCCTGATTTTCAAAGACCCCTTAGAACAACGCAAGTTGCGTCACTCTAATGCTTACAGCAAACTTTGGGTGCACCCGGGACCCTGCATCAGACTTTAGAACATGCAGGGTCCCTGAGCCAAACTTCCCGGGTGTGCCGCAGGTTGCCAGGTGTGCCAACACTTGCCATATCTGCGGAAATTGATGCAGGTATTCAGGCCCCCATCCCACCGGGTGCAACACTAGAGGGTCTGGGATGCTGGGGGGGTGTAGAAATACATTGCCAGGAGGGGCCCGAGGGCATAGGGGCACGGGTTGAGGCAGTTGGGGTGTCGGGCACAGCTGAGCATCAGCCTCAGTGCTGTAGCACTGGCGGGGCGCCGTTGCAGTGTAGGGCAATAAAAGAAATTAACTGCAAAGAAAGAAATACATTTTATTGACACCAAGCCCATACTGTACTATCATCCCTGGTAGTCTAGTGCCCCCCAACCCCAATGAGTACATAGAATCCCTGGTGGTGCAGTGCCTCTCCCCGCCCATTGATTCCCGATCACCTGAGTAAAATGAAACAAGTATCCCGGTCCTATAGCTACCTTTTTCCCAATTGCCAATCTCAGCCAAATAAAAATATGTTATTAGTCCCGTGGTCTAGTGGACTCCCCCACCTGTCAGGCACAGCCCAACCACTTCATCCCTGCCCCAATCCTGTGATTGGCACAGCCATCCACTCACCACCATGGCCAGCTGTACAATGTGCTATGAAGGAGCATGCACTATATCAGAACTTTTGGGGTAAACTGGTACCAGTGGGGAGGTGGGCCTCGGTACAGATTTGTTGCTGTTGTGGTAGTGGGAACTGTTATTTTTATTGTTTATGGATTTACCAGTTACTTCAGTTATTGCAACCAGTTACTTATTTCTGCATTCCCATTCCCAACCCCTTTAATAAATTGTTGCTGTTCTTGTTTAAGACTGACTCGTGAGCATATTATTAACTGAAGCTAAAAAATTACATGCATATTGAAACAGTATAACTGTTGTTGGTATTCCATGTGTGGGGTGACTGCAAGGGGAGGTGGGTAGGCACAGCATCCCAGAGGGTTGTACCAAACAGACAACTGGCCCACTATATTTTAACTCTGGGTGGAGGTACCGTGCAAACTAGCTTTATTTGGGAAGGACCCGCTTTCCATCCAAAACAGAGCCCAGGCCCCTCAACCTTGCTTGAGCCTGCAAGACAGGGGTAGTAACTGTATAAGTTACATGGTGACCTGGTTACACAATAATGATAGCTTGTATTGCTTTTCTCCAAATGGCACACCCTGGACGTCTAAGTTACTGTGAACACATCTTAGCAGGGGCTCCAAGTGGAAATTGAATAGAAATGGGGAAAGAGGGCACCCCTGTCGTATGCCAGTTTTCAGGGGGGAAGCCAGATGAGAGGACCTTGTTACAGTTCACCTTAGCTGATGGGTCAGAGTATAGTAGACGCACCCATTGACTGTATTCTTTTGCGATTCTGTTCTTTTCAAGAACCTTGAATACATAGCACCATGAAACTCTATCAAATGCTTTTTCCACATCCATGGAGGCCAGCACCACAGGGGTGCGGTCCTCTCTGGGTGTGGAAATAGTGTGTCAGAGCTTTCTAAGATGGACTGAGGACAACCTGCCTGACATACAGTGGCGTGAAAAAGTATTTGCCCCCTTCCTGATTTTCTCTATTATTGCATATTTGTCACACTGGATGTTTTCAGGTCTTTAGAGAAAATGTAATATTAGATAAAGGGAACCTGAGTGAACAAATAACACTTGTTTTTTTTTTTAATTTCACTTATTTAATGAAAAAAAGTTAACCAACACCAACTGGCACTGTGTGAAAAAGTAATTGCCCCCTTACACTTAATAACTGGTTATGCACATTTAGCTGCAATGACTGCAACCAAACACTTCCTATAATTCAATATCAGTCTTTCACATCGCTGTGGAGGAATTTTAACCCACTCTTCCTCGCAGAACTGCTTTAATTCAGTAACATTTGGTAGGTTTTCGAGCATGAACTGCTCATGCTTCAGGTCCTGCCACAGCATCTCTATTAGGTTTCAGTCTGACTTTGACTAGGCCACTCCAAAACTTTAATTTTACTTCTTTTAGCCATTCTGATGTGGACTTGCTTTTGTGTTTTGGATCATTGTCTTGCTGCATGACCCACTACGCTTCAGCTTCAGCTGACGGAAGGATGACTGGACATTCTCCTTAAGAATTTTCTGGTACAGAGCAGAATTCATGGTTCCTTTAATTATGGCAAGTCATCCAGGTCCTTAGGCAGCAAAGCATCCCACACCATCACTACCACCACCATGTTTGACTGTTGGTATGGTGTTCTTACTGTGGAATGCTGTGTTTGCTTTATGCAGACATTATGGGATCCATGTTGTCCAAAAGTTCCACTTTGGACTCATCTGTCCATAGAACATTTTCCCAAAGGCTTGTGGATCATCCAGGTGCTTCTTGGCAAATGAGAGACGAGCATTTATGTTCTTCTTGGTTAGCAGTGGTTTCGCCTTGCTACTCTCACATGAAGCCCATTTTGCCCAGTCTCTTTCTGATTGTGGAGTCATGAACACTGACCTTAGCTGAGGCAAGAGTAGCCTGCAGTTCTTTGGATGTTGTTTTAGGATCCTTTGAGACTTCTTGGATGATTTTACACTGTGCCCTTGGAGTAATTTTGGCAGGCCGCCCACTCCTGGGAAGGTTCACTACTGTTCCAAGTGTTCTCCATTTGGAGATTATGGCTCTCACTGTGGTTCGATGGAGTCCCAGAGCCTTAGAAATAGCTTTGTAACCCTTTCCAGACTGACAGAGGGCAACAAATTTTTTTCTGATCTTTTCAGGAACTTCCTTTGATCATGGCATAATGTGCTTGTTGAATCTTTGTGCTGGCACGAGACTCTGATGGTAAGGGCCAAAATAAGTGAGGTTTATATTGAGCAGGGCTGGCTGTAATCAAGCCTGGCTGTGTTCAATCAGCTGACTCTAATTATCCCTTTAATTGGGTTGATTTAACTAGGGGCAATTACTTTTTCACACAGTGCCAGTTGGTGTTGGTTAACTTTTTTCATTAAATAAATGAAATAAGTAAAAAAAAAAAGTGTTATTTGTTCACTCAGGTTCCCTTTATCTAATATTATATTTTGTCTAAAGACCTGAAAACATCCAGTGTGACAAATATGCAATAATAGAGAAAATCAGGAAGGGGGCAAATACTTTTTCACGCCACTGTAAATCCTACTTCTTCTACCCCTATTAGGGGAGACCAAACCTTTTGCAGTCGCAACGCCAAGACTTTAACTAGAAATTTTAGATCAATATTTGGTAAGGAGACTGGTCTATAATTTGTGACCTTACATTCATTGTTGCCTAGTTTAGGCAGTACAGATATAAAGGTTTGTTGCATAGTGTGTTTCAAGGTACTCCTGTCATATGCTTCAGTGAACAAATTGACCAGCTGTTTAAGGATAGGGGCCTGCAATACCTTATGAAAGTTAGTTGAGAGCTCATCTGGGCCAGGTACCTTGTCCAAGACCATGATATTTAAGGCAATCTGCAGTTCCCCCTCTGTGATGGGGCGCTGAAGGATATTTTGGCCCTCCTCTGAGAGGTGTGGAATGTTAACCTGGCTCAAGTATTTATCAATCATCTGACTGTCTACCCTTCTCTACTCAATCCCATATAAGCTATTATAGTATTTCTGAAACTCTTCCACTATGTATCTTCAGTTGGTAGAAGTTTGTGTGTATGCTCCTGCCTAATGTGTTGAATGGACCTGCAAGCCTCCTGTTTTTTTCAGATGGAGGGCGAGAAATTTACCTGCTTTTTTCCCCTTGTGAAATTAAGTTAACTTTGGCTTTAAATAATGCGATTTTAGCCTGATCTCTGTTAATCTCATGATATTTCTCCCTCACAATAGTTAACTGCTGTTTAAACATTTCTGATAGGTCATCCACTAGCTTTCTTGCCAGAGTTCTTATCTGGGCAATGAGCTCTTCAGCTGTGGCCTGTCTTATTTTCTTGTGTTTGGTGGCAAGTCTAATCATCTCCCCTTTCACTACACATTTGTAGCCCCCCCCCCCGCAACATTCTATCTATGTTCTCTACTGAGCCTTGGGTTTCCAGAAAGAAACGTCCTGTGAAGTCTCTCAGGTGTTGTACTGTCTTGGTGATGTTATTATGTAGTCACCAGATTTTGTCTACCTCAGCTTGCCCATCTGTCTTTAACAGTGTGTCAGTATGGCCAGAAGGTCATGGGTTCTAGTCCCACATCGGGAGTGGGTTCACACTAAAAATGCTGGCACCTGAGTGCAGTGCTATGGGGGTGCTATGCTGTCAAGGTGTGCCGACCTTTGGATGAGACATTAAACCGGGTCCCTTCTACCCATCACTGGTGCTGTCCTTGTGGATGTCCAGATGCAAATAGAAGAACCCATGGCACTTTTCACAAGAGTAGGAGACTTTCCCTGATGTTCTGGTCAGCATTCCCCTTCCTATAAAACCGGTTCATGCAATTGTCCAAGGCTGTGTGTCGGTGCTAATGTGTGAAATAACTGCCACCACACATTTAGCCACTTCACTACCAGTCTAGCATTGCCTGAAAGGCACTATATAAATGCAGATTCTTTTTCTTAATACTAATTTCTCTGAAGTATGGTCTGAGGTAACCAGTGGCAGTATTTCAGCCATTCCTAAGCCCTGTAAAAGCGTGCTGCTGATTAAAACGTAATCCAGCCAAGAGCTGGTGCCATTTGTAGCTGAATAAAAGGTAAAATCCTTGGGCCCCATTTGCAAAGGTTGATGCAGTTTGCATCAAGGTTTGCGTCAACCCCATTGTTTGGTGCAACTTCGCCAAACTCCTTTGACGCAACTGTGCCCAATTTTAGTTCACTGGGTGCAGTTGCAACAGTTTCCACACTTTCCAGCAGCTTGCACCAAAGATTTGGCACAAACCCTGTAAAAAAGCTTCCCCAAATGGTGCAGGTTAGACGGGGGGAGCCAGTCTAACTTGCGGCATTTGGCGCCCAGGACTGAAAATCCTGATCCACGCCGAGAGAATGTTGCAAGCCCCGTGCACCGTATGTTCAGTGTACCAGGGGCTTGTGGCATTCTCAGGGCTTTTGAAAATCAGGCCCCTTGTCATTCGGGTGTAGGATTTTCCATGGCGTCACCTAATTATGGGTATCCATGAGTTCCTTTATGGTTCTTTGGTTTGGGGGTGATAGTGATTCCCACTCGCCTCAGTTTATCCAGATCATTTTTTAACAGTGAATTCCAGTCCCCTGATACTATTACTGTAGATTCAGCCAAGCTGAATCTACAATAATAAATCCAGTAAAGGGTTTGGAACCCCCCTTTGGGGCCATAGCTGTTAGCCAGAATTATTTTGGTTCCATCCTGAATGTCTTTTAGCAGGATGTATATTCCCTTGGTGTCAGTTATCTCCTATATCAGACTAAAGGGTGTATTCCTGACTATCAGCACTGCCTCGCCCACACATTTTTTTATCTGTGCCAGTCCCAAAAAGCTGACCCACTGAGTTCTGTCTGAACATGTTGAGTGAGCAGGTGTGTCTCCAGTAGGAAGACTACTGCGGGGTGGGGGGTGTACTTTTAGAGGTGTGTTAACACCTATGACCTATTCTGCACAGAATTGGCCACCTTAATATTCTAGGTGATCGGAGTCCTCTGATTTCTGGCCATGTTATCAAAAAGAGTAGTCTGCCACTTGGCCTACTCCAGCTGCCAATTAGAGTGGCTGTAGTGTTATACAGTACTCCTGTGTACAAGGCTGTAGCCTCGCCTGGCATGATAAATAGTTGGTTGAAGTCCTGAATATACCTCCCCCCTCAACCAGTCTCATGCTTACACCATATGTAGTAGAAGCTTCCCTCTCCCACCACTGTGATTTTCTCAAGCCAGTAATCAAACATGTGATCCTGTGGCCATACCCCTCTACATACATACATTAGACAAGTCCCATCCAGAATATATGCCCTCTTCTCCCATCTCTGCATCACTCTGCAGTGTGCCCTTGAGCTTTTACCAGTACTGGCTAGTCTGGTTGTCTGCCAGTCACCAATTCAACCAGGGTGGAGCCATCAGAGGGCTAAATGTAGGTTGCAAACTTGGAGGATCACAATAAGGGTTGTGGGAAACCCTCCCTCCTCTGGATGCGTATGTGTCGCATTGGAACCCTGATGACATTGAGCCCCCCCTCCTTTGATTTCCTTGCTTAGCCAAAACTTTAAAACCAAACATTTCATAAAATACAAATTATTTTAACCAGAAAAAACAAAAGATTCTGCTGTAATACAAATCCTACATACTGCATCTTAACTAGGAGATTTCATTTGAGTTCGTTATTCTGAGGCTGGAGCTCTGGCTCGCTTTACTCATGGTTTCTTAATAGACATTTTAGGTTGGCAAGGGGACCAGACTTTACCATAGTCACCAAGGATTAAGGATCAGTGGTTGAATTGTTTAAATGAGTGATGTCTCGCGTTGGCGACCACCTGAAAAGGAGTCCATCCTTGGGAATTCTGTTCTGTCATGGCGAGGCCAATGATGTCTTATCAGGTCATCGGCTTTGGGTGCTGCATGTTTGGTTGATCCATGCTTGGTTACTATACTTGGTAGAGAAGACAGACAGAAAGCTCAGGCCCATAGTGTCTGTCTTCACTAGTATTGGGGTATCTGAAACCTTTTGGAGCTCAAAAGGTATTTGTCTAACCTTGCCTTGTATGTCTCTATGTATTTGCTTCCACCACCTCAGTAGGAAGACTATTCCAGAGAGGAATGATTCTTTGTGTAAAGAAGTTTCTCCATGGATTCTTTTTTGTGAAGGTTAACCTAAGTTGGCGATTGTGACTCCTCAGACTTACATTCTGATTAGCAGGCAGTAGACCAAGACTAACCATTAGGTTATCATCCCTACTGATACTGTACATTTGGAGGAGATCACCCCTTATACGCCTAAGCTCTAGTGGAGATAGAATTAAGTATATTTAATTTAGATTCATATGGTTCATTGCCCAAGCCAGTGATCAATTTATTTATTCTTCTCTGGACCCTCTCTAGATTGTTAACACCCTTTCTTAAATAAGGGCTTCACAGCGGACTACGATAGTTAAAGTGTGGTCTAACAAATGCCCTGTAGAGAGGTAAGATACAGGCCCTATGTCTTGTAGTGAAGGCTGTTCTTATACAGTACAACCTCAGAGATCCAAACAGCATGGAAATGCATGGTGTTCATATCTCTGAAATTTTCGTAATTCTGAAAATAACTTTGAAATAACTACAACAGGGCTTCTTGCAGTATCAAATACAATTTTAATATGAGTCAAACAACAAAAGGTTAAATACAGATAAGTGAGGTTCAATGAAAGCCGTTAATTAATTTTCAGAATGTTTAAAAAAATGTGTTGTAGCACTTTGCTTCAGTGAGCAGTGACTTTTTTGGCAGCGAGATGATGCAGTTCCCTGAGCAACATTAGGTTCATGGGACTCGCTTCTTGCTGCTGCTCCAGCCATTCAACACAAACTGAGAAGCATTCTTCAGCGTTGCTGTGAGGAACATTAACAGTAACTGCTTCATCCCCCTCATCTCCCTCACTGTCAATTTCATGTTCTGTACACACTCGTGCTAGATTAATGATGTCAGTGTCTGATAAGTTTTGATGCCCCATTTCTTCGTTATCAGCACGAATCCACTCCTCCTGTTCCTCCTCGGTTAACTCAAGTGCTTCACACTCTGTAGAACCTATAATTCTGTTTGCTATTTTGACTGCCTCAGTACAGTGTCCACTAAAGGACAGGTCGTCAGTAATCAAGATACCCAGGTCTCTTTCTCTATCTGTTGTTTTTAGTTTGGAATTATTGAGCCTGTACTCTTTACATTTGTTGTTTGCTCCAAAATGCATTACCATGCATTTTTCAGTATTAAATTGTATCCCATTCTTGTCAGCCCACTCCTGCAGATGGGACAAATCCTGTTGTAATCAGATTGTTGGTTGTCCCCTACATCTGCACCAAGTTGGAGTCATCCGCAAATTTAATACACAAAATTCTGATACCCATAGTCATATCAGAAATAAACAATGAAAAAAGTACTGGCCCCAATACTGACCCCAGAGGAATGCCGCTTCTCACTGCTTCACATTCAGATAGATGTCCTCTTATTCGGACTCTCTAGGTCCTGTCAAAAAGCCAACTTTTAACCCATCCTACAATTTGCTTGTTTACACCATACTGAACCATCTTATGCAATAGTACAGAATGCGGTACTTTATCGAAGGCCTTTTTATAATCCAAGTATATTACATCAGTGAGCTTGTCAGTTCCAGTCACCAGACTTCTCTACGAGCAATGACACATGTAAAGCCATGTGCCACCTATTTCTGTGTCCCTCGGTGTCTCACTGGATACTGCCAAGTGGAAAGTAATCCTTCATTGTTGGTTCCTTCCCTGGCTGACATGTTTGGTGCGCAGTTGTGGGTGGGATATGGTAATGAGCGTGGTGGTCGAAAACTGAACACTGGAGCAGCTCCCTCTCGAATGTTACTGCACAGCAGTGCCACCATTGCCCTTCAGTATACTCCTCTCTCACCACCAGTATTCCCAGTCAGCAAATGGTACAACTGGTCTATCCACTCTCTTTCCTCAGCATCCAAGCACCCCCAGGCAAAGTCAAAAACCAAAGTAATGCAGCAAGACCGCTCTATTATGTACGAGTGGATCTACATCACATAATACACAGTACTTTCAATGAAGCTGGTCTCAAACACTCTAACAGACATCTGGATAGGAATAACACAAACGCACTAGCTATGCATGTTAAAAAAGAGGGACCACCACACAAGTTCAAATTTGTAGGTATCATAAAAGTGGCACTCAGCCATGGGCAGTGATCTGTATCAGCTGCTTCTACAAAGGAAGATATTTTGGCAATACTCCCTAAAGGCAACCAGGTATCTGGGCTTGAATGAGAATTTCCAACTGTGACCCTATCTGATGTCATACTGACTTGAATATTTATTAGGCTGATGCACTAGAAACTTCTTTTGAATCATGGTTATATGTATTATATACTGTATATTTTATGTGCTGCGTCACAGAGAGTTCCGCATAACCTTCATACAGTAACTGTTTGATGCTTTCATATCAGCGATCTTTGTCTTCCCTTTCCTCCTCATCCCTGCCTCCACCCCATCCCACCTGTCCCTTTCTCCTCTTTTCTTGTTACATTTCTGCATTTTAACTGATATATTTTTTATGACTTCTTACTGAGATGATATGTGTAAGTGCATTTTGCATTTTTTATTCATATCAATGACAATGGACTTAGGTGTGAGTATATATATGCCTTTTAATCTGGCACCACTTTGAAAATTAGTCAGGTGATCACTAGTCAGGTGTTACCTGGGGGTATTTATTCACTATGCACTTGCATGTCAGTTACTTCTTGATAAAGAGTCAGAGTGACTTGAAATGTCGAAGTACCTGTGAGTGTACGTGTGAGGGCTATTTTAACTTCATACTATTAAAGATGTATCCAGAGAAGAATGACTGACTTCTGCTTTTTTTGTGAGTAGAGTGTTTGAGACCAGCTTCATTGAGAGTAAAGCCAAAAACCAACAGTAAACTTATATACATGGATTTTGCTGAGGACCCTATGTTAGTGCTACTATTTAGTGCTCCATTCTGTCCTGTTGGGTTGGCTGTTTGGTTTAGCAAACAGTTCTGGCAGGATGGTGTGTAGTGACTGGTCCACTGCTGAGGCTGATTCATAGCTATACTGTATGTGCCATGGGGCAAAGTTATCACTAATTTAGCTAGGAACTGTACTCTGAATGTTATACCTCTAGAGTGTAGTTTCTGTTTAATGTCTTTATATACCTTTTGCTTTTTCAGTCACTCTAAGGTCATTAGATATATAGTACCGGTTATTGTGCCAGTGCAGGGTTGGGCGATCTCTAGTCACCTGCTCAATGGCCAGTTTGTCTTAAAAGTTTAAAGCTTGCATATTGTGGAACCTCATACACTACCCCTTCTGGGGCATGGGTTCTGTGTGCTCGTTCAATCACATTGTCTGTTAGCAGGTGGACATGCAAATTGCACAAAGAGGTCAGGTGATCACTAGTCAGGTGTTACCTGGGGGTATTTGTTCACTATGCACTTGCATGTCAGTTACTTCTTGATAAAGAGTCAGAGTGACTTGAAATGTCGAAGTACCTGTGAGTGTACGTGTGAGGGCTATTTTAACTTCATACTATTAAAGATGTATCCAGAGAAGAATGACTGACTTCTACTTTTTTTGTGAGTAGAGTGTTTGAGACCAGCTTCATTGAGAGTAAAGTCAAAAACCAACAGTAAACTTATATACATGGATTTTGCTGAGGACCCTATGTTAGTGCTACTATTTAGTGCTCCATTCTGTCCTGCTGGGGTTGGCTGTTTGGTTTAGCAAACAGTTCTGGCAGGATGGTGTGTAGTGACTGGTCCACTGCTGAGGCTGATTCATAGCTATACTGTATGTGCCATGGGGCAAAGTTATCACTAATTTAGCTAGGAACTGTACTCTGAATTTTATACCTCTAGAGTGTAGTTTCTGTTTAATGTCTTTATATACCTTTTGCTTTTTCAGTCACTCTAAGGTCATTAGATATATAGTACCCGGTTATTGTGCCAGTGCAGGGTTGGGCTATCTCTAGTCACTTGCTCAATGGCCAGTTTGTCTTAAAAGTTTAAAGCTTGCATATTGTGGAACCTCATACACTACATCTTCTGGGGCATGGGTTCTGTGTGCTCGTTCAATCACATTGTCTGTTAGCAGGTGGACATGCAAATTGCACAAAGAGGTCAGGTGACCACTAGTCAGGTGTTACCTGGGGGTATTTATTCATTATGCACTTGCATGTCAGTTACTTCTTGATAGAGTCAGAGTGACTTGAAATGTTGAAGTACCTGTGAGTGTACATGTGAGGGCTATTTTAACTTCATACTATTAAAGATGTATCGAGAGAAGAATGACTGACTTCTGCTTCTGACAAATTTTAGGGGATCCATTCCCTTCAGCCTTTTGTGGGATTTCCCCCCAAAAGCAGATTATCACACCTGCTCCTGTTCTCCTGGTCATCTATTTTCTCTCTTCTAGTTGTGCCACCTTCCATCTGAGTGAGATGAGTTTCTTCTCTTCGGTCTGTGATTTGTCCTCCAGGGAGGTCACCCTCACCTCAACATCCCCCATTCTTATTGCAAGAGTATCCACAGAGGCTTCAATACCTTTGGTATCCCAAGACAGCTTAGCCAGCATCAACTTTATGGCTGCAAATTCCACCATACAGGTGTCCATCCTTAGGTCCCCCTCCTCAGAAGCCAGTGACACTGAAGGAGGTGAATCTGTTTTATGTCATTTTGGGGCCTGTGACCTTGTGCAAATCAATGGCAGTTGTGAGAGCAGCGGCAGATTTTCAGATGATTTCTGTGCCATGGTCAACATAAAAAACTAAGGAGTTGGCAAAGTTACTGTGGTGATACTGATTGATTACTGTGTATCGTGCGTGTGTGTGTGTGTATGTGTGTGTGTGGGGTTAAAGCACTTCTTAAGCTTTTTATTCATGATCCATCCTGGAGCTCACAGATCCACGTCTGTCACCATCTGCCATATAACTGGCAGCCAACAGTGTATTTTTTTTAATTTATCATAATATTGCATATGAACTCCTGCCCCAGTGAACGTCACTTTTTATTAAATGTCAATAGCAGACTCAAATGGAGCAGACAGGGCTGAAAATGAAAATGTGGAGATCGGTACAGTGGAGTCAAAGAATGCTTACACACCTAGGTAAAGAGTAAGAAGATGACAGTAGCTTTCTAAATTAAAAACATGAACATTTTAATTAACAAGAATACGTAATGAAGGAAAACTGCACAATCAAATGTATTGTCATTGATTTAGTGTCATATATACTGTAGAACTAGTTATTTTCAAGCAAAGTAATTATAGAGCAAACACAAATGCAACCATAAATGCATACATTTTATTTAAGTGCCAAGACATTAGCACCACATTCACCCTAATGGGAACAGTGGTAATAGCGCTAATTAGCATAAATTTATTTAAGCACTAATTAATGCTTCAGCGAAAATAGCGAAAATTATTTCATGTAATTTTTTTTCATTTTTTATTTAAACTAGAAAACAGATTGTCATAACTGCCATTTTTCTCTGTGACCAGTGTATACACAACACAAAACAAATACAATGAAAATATTAATTAAAACATGTACAAATGGAATTTTGCTCTAAAACATTGTACAGACTAGATTCGAATACATTCAGGTTACCACCAACATAATGGATTGAGGCGAGTTGTTATAACAGGTAATTGCTTTATATTTAGAAGATCTCTGTCCAAAAGATAAACTGAACATGGGAATAGAAAAAACAAGTCAGTCTTGGAACCTAGTGAAAAACATGTTAGAACTTCTTGGGAATTTATCAATCACTGAACTAGGCATCAAGACTAACACTACTTTGTGGAGAAAAACAGAGGCTTTGTATTTAATACATTATTTAACTATGAAAATGTCAAGCTTTAAAGTATTTCTTATGTTTAAATTTCTAGCGTTCAAGTATTTCTTACATTTAAGTGTACTGGTGCGCATTCTATTTTTTTGGGAAAGTAAAAGCAGGGACAATGCCAGCATGGCAGGGCAGAAGAGACTGGGAGGGGGAGTAGAAATGGAGAGGAGGTAATGTGAATTATGATAAATAGCAGGGTTTGGGAAGAGCAGAGATCAGGGAGGGGGACGGAACACAAGTGGCATAGAGCTACAAAGATATACTGAGAATGGGAGGATGTTGGGCGTCAGAAATTGGGTAGAAGAGAGGTGGAAGGCAAGTGCTGATGGCAGTTAATGTACAGTGATAATAATGTCATTTTAGGCTGAAGGTAGAGATGAAGGGGTTAAAAAGAGAGAAGGTGGAACACATAGGGTTATGTGCAGCAGTGCTGAAAGTAGTTGGATGGGGGGCAAAGATGGCAGGGGAAGAGAAGAAAGTGGCATAGGGCAGGTATTGTAAAGCATGGGAGATGGCAGAAGGTGCGGCCAGGGAATCAGGGAGGGATGGAGAGAGCAGCTGATGGAGAGCATGTGATGTACGTGGAGAATGGTAGTATGTTGGAAGGATGAGTGATGGGAGATTGGTGAAGATCAGGGAAATGGAGCGAGAGACAGGCAGTGCCACAGAGCAATTAAAGTATACAGAGAATAAGCCATCCCGCTTGCACTGAGGGTTCAGGCACTGGACGCCACACCTCATGCTACACCAGTGACCCAGGTTCAGGAACAGACTTGGGTAGTTAGGGAGCCGGCATGGGGGGGAGGGTGGGAGCAGGATCAAGCTGCCTAATGGTGGTTCTCTCTCCCAGGAGGAGGGGTCACCCTCCTACAGTCCCAATGCCTCCAGGTGGAGGTCCAGTGGCAGCACAGGCAGATAATGAGCCACCGGTAGGGTGAGGTGTCCTGCAGTGCATGACACACACCTACCTCCACACGTGTGCTTTCACGCTAAGGACGTGAGGGTGGGCAAAAAACAGGGAAAACCCACTAAACAAACAATGGAGGCAAAAAAGTATATAGAGAACGGCAGTAATTTGGAGGAAATCACAGATCGGTGAAAGGAAGGATAGAGATCAAGTGGTGAGCATGGGATAATGTGACTCCTCCTCATAAATATGCCTGGTATATATTTCTGGAGCTTATGTATGATAAAGAAATAAAAACAAAATAAAAATGTAATTTGTAAGAATGCTAGTAGCATTCATACAATCAAAAGTGAGAATGTACAGGGTGGTGCACGTGATAGTTAAAAAGCAAAATTATGTACTTCAATGGCCATGTAACTCATATAGCCATCAGTGGCAGATCCAGGATTTTGCAATGGGGGATGCTTGGGTGGTGTGCATACTTGTTATGCATTTCTTTAATGCTTTTTTTTCATCCTTTATATTATCTGCTATTATCTTTTCATTATATTTTTGACTGAAAATGTAAATGTCATCTATATTTCTGAATAAAAACATTTTTACAATTAATAAATCATACTTCTTCATCAAAGTGAAATGCAGCAGCAGCAAGCAAGTAAGTACGTTACAATGGGGTGTGTGGCTGTACCCTTTGCCACTCCCTACATCCGCCATTGAGGGCCATTATTTGTAAAATAACTGGAATGTAACCTATAAGAGGTATGCGATGGTTGTATTAGGAAACTTATGCTGCTCTTCAACTAGCCTTGCTAGAATTCTTAACTGGACTAATTATGGTAAATTACTCCTAAATACCAACAAACGCAAAGTTATGCACCTGGGTACACATAATAATCATTATGTATACACGCTAGGGAACAACAATCTCTCAGTAACTTGCCAAGAAAAATATTTGGGAATCACTATTACCCCTGACTTGAAATTCAGATCTCATTATAGTACCCAAATTAAAAAAGTCAACCAAATAGTAAAGTGTATGCCCAGACACATTTCTAGCACAAAAACGGAAGTAATTGTCTCACTGTACACTGCCTTGGTCAGACCCCACCTGGAGTATTGTGTCCAGGTTTGATCACCTTATATTCAAGAGGATATCTCGAGGCTTGTGGGGGTCCAACGTAGGGCCACTAAGGCTATAGTTGGGATGAGTAATAAACCTTACAATGATAGACTTAAATCACTAAACATGTACACGCTCTGCTACAGGAGACTTACAGGGGACATGTGCCTCCTTTTCAATGCTACAACTGATCCAAATCTCTGGGATGATTTGGGGATCACACCAAGTGAAAATAGAACAAGTACTAGAAAACATAGCAAACAACTAGTCCTAGCTAAATGGAATACACTGCGAAGAAAAAATTGGTTAAGTACCAGAGTAGTTTCTACATGGAATAATCTCCCAGCAGCTGTAGTTAATTGCCCTGATATGGATTTGTTCAAATCAAACTTAGACCAAGCCCTTGAAGACAATGTGAATGTTTGTTTTGGGTAACACACTTGGCAACCACCATGGACTTATTGTTCATATTTGCTTGAATCTACCTATGAAACCTATAAAACCTACGAAAACTGTGCATTTAGGGGATTATACGTGCTTACTAGGGGTGTGCACTCAACAAATATTATTTCCAGAATGTCACAAATAATGCACTGTTCATTACTCAGATCCTGAATAACAAATAGCACTATTCATCCCTATTCAGCAAATACTATCTAAAAAAAAACACAGAAAGACAACAGCCCCCACCCTCCTCCCTATCCCAGATCCTTTAACTATAGAAGCCCCATCCCCCCACCCTCACTCTCAGTTAACACCCAAATCCCCCTCCCCCCAGCACCCATGTTTTGTTAAAATTAAATTCCAACAATGGGTGGCCAGTACATCCCGCCTGCATCCACGGCCAGCCGCTGACTTTCATCAGCACTTTGTATTTTATTCATTCATTGATTGTACCCCCTCCCCCACCCTGGTAGCAGCAACCTGGTAGCAGGACAGTCATAGCAGGCACAGGCAGGACCCTCATGGCACCCCTCCGCTGCACCTGCATGCAAGAAGGGAAGAAGGCAACCGACACAGCCCAACCTTCTCAGTCCACGGATGGCCATCTTCTTCTGAATAAATACCCTCCCATGTTTGCTTGTATAGTAAAAACAGTTGATTTCTGGTTTTATATGCAAGCCAGTGCAGGAGTGTCTTCATTCAAAAGAAGGTGGCTGGCCATAGACTGATGAGTGCCGCAGATAGACCACAACGTCCAAAAACGTCCCAGGAATTGGACAAACCCCACCTGAAGCAGAATTCCCTTGAGTCACCTGATATAGAAAGTTAAATACATTTAATTTGCCTCTTTTCCTGCTCTGACTAATCAGAATAGTTTCTGTTTTGGAGGAATTAATGAAGAAAAGTGAGAAAAATCAAGAAATTAAATTAACTGCTTTTCATTTGAGGAGGAATTATATTCCTTACATGGACTTTGCTGCAGCTGGGAGCAAAACAGGGTGTTTTTTTATGTGGGGGGGCTTTTGGAATCAGCGTAAGTACAAAACACCTCATGCCTTAGTGAGAACATAATTGTCAGTTGGCCAGTTTGATTGGTGTGGGATATCTTGCTTGGACAGGCTGACCGGGAGAAGGGGACAGGTCCCAACATCTTGCAGGGCAGAAAAACTGAAGTGAAGGATAGCTGTGCCACAGTGATGCGGGACAATGGTAAAGAAGGAGGAAGTTGAAGCTCCATGGGGACAGCAGGTCAACAGTTCCAGTAGATGGTTTAGGGAATTTATCGAAGATTTGGGTGAGAACATGTCTGCCACTTTTTCCCCCTTTATGGATGGGTATTTCATGAATTCATATCATGTCAGGTTATGTGCTGGTACAATAAAAATCTTCATATTTCAAAAGTTTGCATCTCACGTTTAAATGTGTAGGGGCAACCCTGCTGTTATTTAAAAATTCTTTTTTTTTGTCTCACAGATGCTACAGTTTACAGTATGGTCTGAGTTGGATGAAGCTGGGTTCTGCAAAAACAGCTGAATTTTCTGAGTTTTTAGAATGGCATGCAGGAGACCGTCCAGCTGAGCAGGAATTAATTGCCACAAAACTGGACGGCCTTTGCAGAAATAATTATGTGGTAATTTTTTCACTCCCCTGACATTGGTGTAATCACAGCTACAGAACAGAAACATGAGCAGCAGTACAGCTGGAAATTGCCTGGGAAGGTAAAGACTGAGCTCTACTTATCAGCCAGGCAAATTAGTTTAAGGGCAACAGAAAATGTGTGTGAATTTGCAGATGCTTATAATGCTTCTGTTTTCATACATTATGTTCCTGCTCCTGAAATGATTTATATTTAACCATCTCATACCCAGATATAGTAAATGTTGATTTGGGAAAACTTGTGTTGTATTGTTTTCTTTTGTATGTAACAGCCCTTCACCAATGGTGGTGGGCAGGGTTGTTACTGAAGTGCCCACCACAGGAAAGTAGCGTTTTGGCCTCACACTCTGATGTCTTTGGAAGCAAAAAGAGCTTATATGGTAATATACAG
The DNA here is from genome assembly GCA_016271365.2 of Neoceratodus forsteri. Lineage (NCBI taxonomy): Eukaryota > Metazoa > Chordata > Ceratodontiformes > Ceratodontidae > Neoceratodus > Neoceratodus forsteri. The sequence continues at coordinate 1,360,286,086 of CM057455.1, read as the reverse complement.
TATTTCAGGGTCTTTTTCTGCAAGGTATTCAACTTGGTGTTCCACCAAGACACATCGACAACAATGTTGCCGACATCCCCTACAGTGACGGGAACAATACTGTCGGCATTGTTCCTGTCAGGAACAAAGTGGTTTTTGTGGGGGCTTTGCCTCCGTCACCCTCCTTCTCTAAATAACCAACTCTGAGTCTGAGTTGTTTCGGGGTGGGAGTAAAACACCAGGAAACACAGTGCCGGTGTACGGCAGGACCATCATAGTGACCAGGTGATATTTGTCGCTGTGATGGTCTTTGCTGTACAAATGTCATTGTGCTGATGGCATACCTCAACTTGGTGTCACACAGCAGGTTGCTGAAAAAGATAGAAGTTCTGGGTACAGCAAGGCCCTAATTAGATGGGTGGGAGCACAGTAAGTTGGAGGCGCAGACAACAGAGTGTGTTGGCAAATGAAGTCAAGTCGGGGGAGTAGGAGGCCATAAGTGGGGTACCATGGGGGCTAGTTGTAGGTCCTGTTCTTTTCGATACATTCATCAGTGACTTACTCTAGGAGGAGGAATACAGGGTAAGATGTGTGTCTTTGCATATGTCACTAAGCTCTGTGAGAGGGTGGACAGCGAGGCAGGATAAAGGAGTTGCAGAGGGACCTGTATAGGTTGGAGAAATGGTCAAAAGTGTGGCAGTTGACATTCAATGCCAAAAAGTGTAGGGTGATGCACATAGGGAACAAGAACCCCATGATGGAATATTGCACCAGAGGGGTTAAGTTGGGCACTTCTTTGGAGGAAAGGGAACTGGGAGTAACTGTAATACAATCTAACCCATGCAACTACAGCAATGCAAACAGAATGTTGTTGCTGTATTGGGAGGGGGGTTCACAGCAGGAGGAAGGAGGTAATACTACTTCTGTATAGATCTCTGGTGAGGCTTCATCTGGAATACTGTGCCCAGTTCTGGAGCTCCCACCTATGGAAAGGCAAAGACAGACTGGAAATAATGCAGCGCAGGGTAACCAAAATTATTAAGGGTCAACAAGGCAGATCCTATGAAGATCTGCTTAAGGCACTGAATATGTACTCAATAGGGGCCAGAGGTGAGAAGGGGGTACACTAGAAACTGTCAAGTTCCTGAAAGGAATGAATAGGGTAGACTGTGAGGAACTACTCAGCAGGAATAGCCAGTCAAAAACACAGGAACATAAGTGGAAGCTGAATTGGGGGGGGGGGTGGATTCAGGAGAGACATGAGTTTTATTTTACACACAAAGTGGTTGACAGCCTGCCAGCAAAGCTGGTGGGAGAAGAAAAAAGTTGATAGTTTCAAGCACAGCTGGGACAATTAGAGACTTAGTTGTTACTCAGTAGGGCAGCCATAAGGCAGAGGGGACGGGGGGGGACCCCATCTAGACAAGAGGTCTTGGGGTAGGATAAGTTATAATGGGAAAGATGGATGGACCAATGGTCTTTTTCGGCCAACGTTGTCTACAGTATATTGTCTTATATATTTCTATGTTTCTATCATTATCAAGCCCATCCAAGAAAAAAAGGGTACAGTAATTACAAATAGCCTGGGTTTCCAATTTCTGGCCACAGATCTGGTCAAAGAAAGAACTCAATGAGATCCAATGGTCTGCTTTCTTCTCTAATCTAGGGCTATGTAGATGGCATGTTAAATGTAAAACACATTCAGTGGTTGATTGGGAGGATGTCTGATAGTGAATGTGAATTGATGACATCACTGCCAAGTAATTTATACAGCAAAATCCAGGTCTGCAGTGGATACGTGACAACCAAGGTAGCTGAGCGGGCCCTATATGCCCACAAAACGTCCCAGCCCAATTTAAGGCCTGCTTACATGTAATTCAAAATGCTCAATTTCTGCAAAGACTAAGCCTGCCATTTCTTGTATTCTGCAATGACTGAGTTTTTGTTTAGCACTGCTAAGCACTCAGTAGCTAGCTGTAACATTCTCAAAGCTCTTCATCTAATGTTATGGCAGGTTCCAGATTTCTTTGTTTTGGGAAATAATTAGTTAGAAGCACTTGATGTGAAAACGCATCGTCTATTATGTTTTCAACTTAGGACAGTGAAACTGTTCAGACACGATTCCCTTTAGCAGTCTTTTTTTTTTTGTACTTAAAATTTTTATTAAAAATAAGCATAATACATATAGAACAAGCTGTAAGATATTATTTAAATACGTTTGGGGGTTAAAAAAGGATTATTTAATTCAAGCATTCATCTTGAAACTGGTTACAATAAAAATCTTATAAACTGAAATGTATAGCATTCACATGCTCCAATGCATTTACACACTCGCACTATGTAAAGCACATACCTTATAGCTAAGAGAAAGGCAAAACAATCAAAGCTATAGATATATATATATACACACACACACACACACACACACACACACACAAAATCACACATACCCCCATAATGCAAAGCATCATAGGCTGTATATGCAAATCACCACAAAATGTTATGCTGGTTCAACTTTAAGCAGGAATGCATGATGCCGAAAGGCCTCTCACACAATCTGCAAAAGGTGCCAACAGAAGACACAGACACATGTTTCGTCCTACCCAGACTCATCAGTGTGCCTCATCTATATGATACCCCAGTGGAATGAACCAGCTACCCTAAGTTGGTCTGTCAGGTTTGGGTTGTAGTGAGCCCAATAAAAACAAAAAACAAGCTAAAAGGCAAAGAACCTCAGTGCGTAAGCACTGAGGCAAGGGTTACCCACAAAAGACATTGACCGGGAAGCCAAGTTTAAAAAAAATACAAAATCACACATACCCTCATAATGCAAAGCATTATGGGCTGTATATGCAAATCACCACAAAATGTTATGCTGGTTCAACTTTAAGCAGGAATACATGGTACCAAAAGGCCTCTCATACAGTCTGCAAAGGGTGACAACAGAAGACACAGACATGTGTTTCATTCTACCAGGACTCATCAGTGTGCCTCATCTGTATGACACCCCAGTGGAATAAACAATCTAGCCTAAGTTGGTCTATCAGGTTTGGGTTGCGGAGAGTCCAATAAAAACAAAAAATAAGCTAAAAGACAACAAACTAGAGTGATTGTTGGTCAGACACAGTTTAGTTATGGGCAGCTCGTGCATACCTCCCTGGTGAAAGGAAGTGACGCTGTAGGGGGACAGCTATGTGGGTAGCCTTCTTTTGCCTGATATCTCGACAGCGAAACATGGAAAATGACCACTACAGTGACAGTCACTGTAATGGTCCATTTCCGTGTTTCTCTTCCCCCCACTGTCCTGCCCCCTCCCCAGACAAACTCCGACCAGGAGTTGAGAATCCTAAAGTCCGGGGGGGTGCTGGGGCAGAGCCCCCCACAGAAAACACTGGGGGCTTGGGCGGCACAATACCTGCATCAGTATTGTGCCATCGCTGAGCGGGTGGTCGACAGATTTACTGTCGACCAAACTTGGTGCTTCCCAGCTGTGCAGCTCATAGAATAGGGCTGAGAACATACTAAAACTGTATGATAAAGTCCTCTCTGTTGGGGTTTATTTTAAAGACTGGAACAGCTTGTAGTTATGTGTGTGGAGTATGTTTTTTTTTTCTTTCTGGGCATGCAATCCCAACTTGGTTTTGGTACCCTCATGATTGCTTTGTACAGGGACAGAATGAGAAACAGTTCTCGTCCCCTCCAAGTCCTTACCCTGCTGGCCAAACTCCCCCCCTACACACACACACACACTCCTGAGTCATCACCACTGCTGCCCCGCCCCCCCCGGCCACAACCCACTATATTAGCCTGCTAATATTAGCCAGGGTAGCTGGCACAGTCCCTCCACTCACCTCCGTGGCTGGCCTCCCAATGAATGACTGAGCGCCATCATTTGGTAGTCTTACTTAGTTTTCCAGATATCCTGCCCAGATATTCCTGCCCGCCAAGGACAAGTTTGGCAAATTTCAACAACTATTATATGAGCAGAGATTATAAAAGTGCTCAGCGGGCTGAGCTCAAGAAAGTGTCTCACTGTAAAAATTGTGGGCTGTTTCATATTGAAATTCAGTTTTGAAAAGTCAAGCCATGATGCTGGACATGCGCATGCCCAATGTTGACTCTTCAGAACTGAATTTCAGTATGAAACAGCTCTCGTTTTCATAGTGAGATACTTTTTTGAGCTCAGCTCTCTGAGCTCTTTTATAAGTTCTACTCATATAACAGTTGTTGAAATTTGCCAGACTTGGGGGGTGGCCAGCATTGACTGATTCACACAATGATGTTAAAAGTAACAGCTGCTCGTATGGGATGGTGGGGGGGGAGTACAGTGAAAAAAACAAAGCTGAAGAAAATGTGTTCGTGTATGAAAAGAAATGAAAAGTGAGGAACCAATTTCAGTGTGCTGCACAAGTTGGTCTGACTGGCATCACATGTGATTGATTTTAACATTGTTCCCCCCACTATGTCATATCCAGGGCTTGCAGCAATGAATGGCACCTGACACAGCCTGAAACATAGAAGCAATGTACAATGATAAATAAATTAAAAAACTCTTTACCAAACAACTAAACAAGTACTAAACCACCATACAGTTGGCAGCTTACAGCTTGGGAGGACTGCAATACTATGGTAATTCACTTTCAGTACACTTGTTCTTTAAGATAATATTTAATAAATAATTAGGATATAATTAAAATAATATTTAATGAAGAAAATGTCCTGTATTATCAGTTCATTACAAAAGTAGATTTATCAAGTCAGGGCATTTAAGTTAACTATCCATAGGATTAGCCAGCAAATATTCACTAATGTCCACTTATTCTTGCTCATCTTTGGAGTTGAGCTGCAAGGAAAGATGCACATTTGTGTCAAAGGAAAGTTTAGCCTTGTCAGGATCATCAAAGTAATAAAGCTAGCAAGGCAATTGTTCAGAAAATGATCCTCCCTATTTTTGCCTATGGGGACGTAGTCTACAGCGTCGCCCCTAAGTCCACCCTGGCTAGACTGGATCCTCTTTTCCACTCCTTCTGTTGCTTCGCTCTGGACTGTCCTCTCACCATCCACCACTGCAACATCTACCGGTCCCTGAACCTCCCCTCACTCCTGGATCAGTGTCAGTCACACTGTGCTAGGCTCAGGGACAGCTTCTGGGCTCAGTTCTTGCCCTCCTACCTCATTTCTGCCCTAGCTGCCCAACCTCCCCCCCACCGCATACTCACTCAGGAACTTCGACTCCTGGCTCCTGCATGTCCCATACATGGCCGCCTGTGCCAGACAGTCAGCCTTTAGAGCTTGCATGCCGAAACTACGGAACTCCCTGCCGAGGACATTCACATGCTCCCTCTTCTCGGCAACTCAACTCCCTCCTCAAAGGGCGCTTCTCCTCCACCTGCACATGCAGCTTAAATTCACACTAGACCAAGGGCTTAGCTCTCCCCCCATGGTGGCCCTTAATGTTGTATCTCTGATCATGAGTGGTTGTTATTTGCACATTTCCTACCAATTTGTTACCTTATTATCTCAGTTTGTGCTGTATGCTTGCTACTGTAAATATTCTGTATATGTATTCTCCCATCCCCAACACCCTCAGAACACATCTGGAATCGAGTAGTAGTTCACTCAGCATGCCTTTCTGGTAAAACTTTTAAATAAATAAATAAAAGCTTTGCATGAAAAGTTACATTTAGGACCACCGGAAACAGCACTGAGGCAGTCACCTCAGCCCCCTTAAATTTGGACTGCTTTGCCATCAATCTTTTTCTCCCCGCTTCAGGATAGTAAAACTAACACCTGGGTACATTTGTGTCCTCTTATTCTCATAGAACATATCTGTTTTGTACTTCTGGGAAGCTGCAGAATCGTGTTCCTTTCAGACAAATAGGAAAAAGTCAGTATTATAACAGGAGCTGTTACACTAGGTTTTCTGACATTATTGCCAAGAAGCTCTCAGAAGTCTGCCTCCTCTTAAATTGTACCAGATACACAGATTCAAGATCAAACAAGTGACTGAGAGAGAATACAGATTGCAGCACCCCCATAGCATACTGCTTCAAAGTTGGAGAATCTGATATTTCAGGAGATAAACCTATGAGGCGTAAGTTCTTGGCAAGAAGAGCATTCCCAAGTTTTTCAGCTTTGTTGTTCGAAGCAATCTGGCCATGTAAAAGGGCTGTTATAGTATATGGTTATGGCTTATTTTGTATGGAAAATGGTGGTTTTCCAAATCTTGTTGTAGGACAGTTCAAAGGTAATAAAAGTTGTTGTACTATCGTTCTGACATCATAGCGATAGTACAACAACTTTTTGGCCTTGAGCTGTTACTCGATTGGTTAAAACAGCAGTGATTAAAAAAATTTACTTGAAAATGGCGGCGTAGCTTAGTGAGCGGTCGGGCGAGCAGGTTATTAGGAAAGTTTGGACACGGACTGCCATAGTGAGCTCCGTGTGTCCAAACTATCAATTTGCCAGGTTTCTTTCTTTCTTTTTTTTAATTAGTGGGGAAGTTACTGGTCAGAGCAGTGCGGGATAGCAGCCAGCAAGAATGGCATATTCAGGGACGGCACTGGAGCCCAGCGTTAATGTGGTGAGGACAGGTCTGAGAGCATTCGGGAGCAAGCAGGAGTAAGGACACAAGGTATGAATCTTGTGAAATTAAATTTTGTGCATTTTGGGGAACCATATACTATACAAAATAGTGGCTGGGCTGACCAGTTGAAGACATAACAGTGACCTCTCGAGCTTCACTCTCGAGGTCTCAATGATGTCATCAACTCCCTCGATGGAAACACAGCCTTGTTGTGGATGGTCACCCATCCACTATTATATATGTTGCAGCCTCAGTTGTCAATATTCTCTGGCTTTGTGAAGTATCTGTAATCTCTATTGATTGTATCCTTTCTTCAAGGGACTCCTGCTTTTTCTCCAAGGAAGTAACCAGAGTAGAGAACTCCGAGATCTAAGATTTGAGATTTTAAGTCCCTGTTAGCTGCGGGAAGTCAGACAACAGACTGTAAAGTGAAGCCATTGTAATCTTTTTCTCTTTAATTTCTTTCTGCTTGGCTCCCGTCTCCAAGCTGGAGCATAAAATGGGAGGGGTTTCCTTGAGTGCTGGAACTCCTACTGCAGCTCAGTTCTGGGTTGCCTTCCCTGCTATGCCAGCCAATAATATAGCCTGTGGCAAATGCTAATGTTGAAATGCGGACTGCCAATGCCACTCTGAAGCTCAGCTGAGGTACAATAACTCAGCCAGTTGTCCTGGTAAGATTAGCAAATGAGAGGTTTCATTTAGGCAAAAACAAGCCGTTCATTGTGAGAACTCCGTGAAACGCTACCTCTTCTTACCAGATCTGGAAGAGTCCCCCTCTTGCAGTCTTGTTAGGAAACCAACAGAAACATAGAAACATAGACTTTGATGGCAGGTAAGGATCGCTTGCCCCACCTAGTGTATGGGAACACTACAGTTATGTATTATTTCTCATCTTATGAAACCCCTGAGCTTTGTTACTGTAACACATGTGCAATGTTTTAACTTCTGATTATGTTAGGGTGATGTTCTATACATGTTGTTAATTTCCTTACTGAAAGTATGGGACTTCCTAGTAACTAGGACAAAGTTCAAATTCCTTCTTGTAGACTTTGGCAAAAGCAGCCTTATCAAAACATTCAAGATGGAATATAAGCAAAATTACATGGAAACATCTAATGATGTGGGACAGAAAATATTAGCTCTGAAAAAAATTATTGTATAAAATATGATGAGGTGGATATTGTATCTATTAACATCCAACAATGTCATCATCAGTGTGGTAAATGGTATCTGATCATCTAAGTATCCATCATCATCATCATCATCATATCTTTCAACATCTAAGGATGCCCCACCAGGTACAAGTCACCAGAGGCAAAATATCCTCCACCATCAAAGGAGGCCATCACAGTGATATCCGAACACTAGGTACCAGTCACCAGATACTCAGTATCTTCCATCATCTAAGGATGCCATCACCATAGTATCTCAAAATCAGGCACTGGGCACCAGAGGTACAGTATCCTCACCATCTAGGGATGCCATCATTATAATATCTTAGCACCATATACTGATCACCAGAGGCACAGTATCCTCCACCATCTAGGGTTCCCATCACTATAATATCTTAGCACCATATACTGATCACCAGAGGTACAGTATCCTCACCATCTAAGGATGCCATCACTATAATATCTTAGCACCATATACTGATCACCAGAGGCACAGTATCCTCCACCATCTAGGGATGCCATCACTATAATATCTTAGCACCATATACTGATCACCAGAGGTACAGTATCCTCACCATCTAGGGATGCCATCACTATAATATCTTAGCACCATATACTGATCACCAGAGGCACAGTATCCTCCACCATCTAGGGATGCCATCACTATAATATCTTAGCACCATATACTGATCACCAGAGGCACAGTATCCTCCACCATCTAGGGATGCCATCACTATAATATCTTAGCACCATATACTGATCACCAGAGGCACAGTATCCTCCACCATCTAGGGATGCCATCACTATAATATTTTAGCACCATATACTGATCACCAGAGGTACAGTATCCTCACCATCTAAGGAAGCCATCACTATAATATCTTAGCACCATATACTTATCAACAGAGGAACAGTATCCTCACCATCTAGGGAAGCCATCACTATAATATCATAGCACCATATACTGATCACCAGAGGCACAGTATCCTCCACCATCTAGGGATGCCATCACTATAATATCTCAGCACCATATACTGATCACCAGAGGTACAGTATCCTCCACCATCTAGGGATGCCATCACTATAATATCTTAGCACCATATACTGATCACCAGAGGCACAGTATCCTCACCATCTAGGGATGCCATCACTATAATATCTCAGCACCATATACTGATCGCCAGAGGCACAGTATCCTCCACCATCTAGGGATGCCATCACTATAATATCTCAGCACCATATACTGATCGCCAGAGGCACAGTATCCTCCACCATCTAGGGATGCCATCACTATAATATCTCAGCACCATATACTGATCGCCAGAGGCACAGTATCCTCCACCATCTAGGGATGCCATCACTATAATATCTCAGCACCATATACTGATGGCAGAGGCACAGTATCCTCCACCATCTAGGGATGCCATCACTATAATATCTCAGCACCATATACTGATCGCCAGAGGCACAGTATCCTCCACCATCTAGGGATGCCATCACTATAATATCTCAGCACCATATACTGATCGCCAGAGGCACAGTATCCTCCACCATCTAGGGATGCCATCACTATAATATCTCAGCACCATATACTGATCACCAGAGGCACAGTATCCTCACCATCTAGGGATGCCATCACTATAATACCTCAGCACCATACACTGATCACCAGAGGCACAGTATCCTCCACCATCTAGGGATGCCATCACTATAATATCTCAGCACCATACACTGATCACCAGAGGCACAGTATCCTCCACCATCTAGGGATGCCATCACTATAATATCTCAGCACCATATACTGATCACCAGAGGCATAGTATCCTCCACCATCTAGGAATGCCATCACTATAATATCTCAGCACCATATACTGATCACCAGAGGCACAGTATCCTCACCATCTAGGAATGCCATCACTATAATATCTCAGCACCATATACTGATCACCAGAGGCACAGTATCCTCCACCATCTAGGGATGCCATCACTATAATATCTCAGCACCATATACTGATCACCAGAGGCACAGTATCCTCCACCATCTAGGGATGCCATCACTATAATATCTCAGCACCATATACTGATCACCAGAGGCACAGTATCCTCCACCATCTAGGGATGCCATCACTATAATATCTTAGCACCATATACTGATCACCAGAGGTACAGTATCCTCACCATCTAGGGATGCCATCACTATAATATCTTAGCACCATATACTGATCACCAGAGGCACAGTATCCTCCACCATCTAGGGATGCCATCACTATAATATCTTAGCACCATATACTGATCACCAGAGGAACAGTATCCTCACCATCTAGGGAAGCCATCACTATAATATCATAGCACCATATACTGATCACCAGAGGCACAGTATCCTCCACCATATAGGGATGCCATCACTATAATATCTCAGCACCATATACTGATCACCAGAGGCACAGTATCCTCACCATCTAGGGATGCCATCACTATAATATCTCAGCACCATATACTGATCGCCAGAGGCACAGTATCCTCCACCATCTAGGGATGCCATCACTATAATATCTCAGCACCATATACTGATCGCCAGAGGCACAGTATCCTCCACCATCTAGGGATGCCATCACTATAATATCTCAGCACCATATACTGATCGCCAGAGGCACAGTATCCTCCACCATCTAGGGATGCCATCACTATAATATCTCAGCACCATATACTGATGGCCAGAGCACAGTATCCTCCACCATCTAGGGATGCCATCACTATAATATCTCAGCACCATACACTGATCACCAGAGGCACAGTATCCTCCACCATCTAGGGATGCCATCACTATAATATCTCAGCACCATACACTGATCACCAGAGGCACAGTATCCTCCACCATCTAGGGATGCCATCACTATAATATCTTAGCACCATACACTGATCACCAGAGGCACAGTATCCTCCACCATCTAGGAATGCCATCACTATAATATCTCAGCACCATACACTGATCACCAGAGGCACAGTATCCTCCACCATCTAGGGATGCCATCACTATAATATCTCAGCACCATATACTGATCACCAGAGGCACAGTATCCTCCACCATCTAGGGATGCCATCACTATAATATCTCAGCACCATATACTGATCACCAGAGGCACAGTATCCTCCACCATCTAGGGATGCCATCACTATAATATCTCAGCACCATATACTGATCACCAGAGGCACAGTATCCTCCACCATCTAGGGATGCCATCACTATAATATCTTAGCACCATATACTGATCACCAGAGGCACAGTATCCTCCACCATACAGGGATGCCATCACTATAATATCTCAGCACCATATACTGATCACCAGAGGCACAGTATCCTCCACCATACGGGGATGCCATCACTACAATATCTCAGCACCATATACTGATCACCAGAGGCACAGTATCCTCACCATCTAGGGATGCCATCACTATAATATCTCAGCACCATATGCTGATCACCAGAGGCACAGTATCCTCCACCATCTAGGGATGCCATCACTATAATATCTCAGCACCATATGCTGATCACCAGAGGCACAGTATCCTCCACCATCTAGGGATGCCATCACTATAATATCTCAGCACCATATACTGATCATCAGAGGCACAGTATCCTCCACCATCTAGGGATGCCATCACTATAATATCTCAGCACCATATACTGATCACCAGAGGCACAGTATCCTCACCATCTAGGGATGCCATCACTATAATATCTCAGCACCATATACTGATCACCAGAGGCACAGTATCCTCCACCATCTAGGGATGCCATCACTATAATATCTCAGCACCATATACTGATCACCAGAGGCACAGTATCCTCCACCATCTAGGGATGCCATCACTATAATATCAGCACCATATACTGATCACCAGAGGCACAGTATCCTCCACCATCTAGGGATGCCATCACTATAATATCTCAGCACCATATACTGATCACCAGAGGCACAGTATCCTCCACCATCTAGGGATGCCATCACTATAATATCTCAGCACCATATACTGATCACCAGAGGCACAGTATCCTCCACCATCTAGGGATGCCATCACTATAATATCTCAGCACCATATACTGATCACCAGAGGCACAGTATCCTCCACCATCTAGGGATGCCATCACTATAATATCTCAGCACCATATACTGATCACCAGAGGCTGTATCCTCCACCATCTAGGGATGCCATCACTATAATATCTCAGCACCATATACTGATCACCAGAGGCACAGTATCCTCCACCATCTAGGATGCCATCACTATAATATCTCAGCACCATATACTGATCACCAGAGGCACAGTATCCTCCACCATCTAAGGATGCCATCACTATAATATCTCAGCACCATATACTGATCACCAGAGGCACAGTATCCTCCACCATCTAAGGATGCCATCACTATAATATCTCAGCACCATATACTGATCACCAGAGGCACAGTATCCTCCACCATCTAGGGATGCCATCACTATAATATCTCACACCATATACTGATCACCAGAGGCACAGTATCCTCCACCATCTAGGGATGCCATCACTATAATATCTCAGCACCATATACTGATCACCAGAGGCACAGTATCCTCCACCATCTAGGGATGCCATCACTATAATATCTCAGCACCATATACTGATCACCAGAGGCACAGTATCCTCCACCATCTAGGGATGCCATCACTATAATATCTCAGCACCATATACTGATCACCAGAGGCACAGTATCCTCCACCATCTAGGGATGCCATCACTATAATATCTCAGCACCATATACTGATCACCAGAGGCACAGTATCCTCCACCATCTAGGGATGCCATCACTATAATATCTCAGCACCATATACTGATCACCAGAGGCACAGTATCCTCCACCATCTAGGGATGCCATCACTATAATATCTCAGCACCATATACTGATCACCAGAGGCACAGTATCCTCCACCATCTAGGGATGCCATCACTATAATATCTCAGCACCATTTACTGATCACCAGAGGCACAGTATCCTCCACCATCTAGGGATGCCATCACTATAATATCTCAGCACCATATACTGATCACCAGAGGCACAGTATCCTCACCATCTAGGGATGCCATCACTATAATATCTCAGCACCATATACTGATCACCAGAGGCACAGTATCCTCCACCATCTAGGGATGCTATCACTATAATATCTCAGCACCATATACTGATCACCAGAGGCACAGTATCCTCCACCATCTAGGGATGCTATCACTATAATATCTCAGCACCATATACTGATCACCAGAGGCACAGTATCCTCCACCATCTAGGGATGCCATCACTATAATAACTCAGCACCATATACTGATCACCAGAGGCACAGTATCCTCCACCATCTAGGGATGCCATCACTATAATATCTCAGCACCATATACTGATCACCAGAGGCACAGTATCCTCCACCATCTAGGGATGCCATCACTATAATATCTCAGCACCATATACTGATCACCAGAGGCACAGTATCCTCCACCATCTAGGGATGCCATCACTATAATATCTCAGCACCATATACTGATCACCAGAGGCACAGTATCCTCCACCATCTAGGGATGCCATCACTATAATATCTTAGCACCATATACTGATCACCAGAGGCACAGTATCCTCCACCATCTAGGGATGCCATCACTATAATATCTTAGCACCATATACTGATCACCAGAGGCACAGTATCCTCACCATCTAGGGATGCCATCACTATAATATCTCAGCACCATATACTGATCACCAGAGGCACAGTATCCTCCACCATCTAAGGATGCTATCACTATAATATCTCAGCACCATATACTGATCACCAGAGGCACAGTATCCTCCACCATCTAGGGATGCTATCACTATAATATCTCAGCACCATATACTGATCACCAGAGGCACAGTATCCTCCACCATCTAAGGATGCTATCACTATAATATCTCAGCACCATATACTGATCACCAGAGGCACAGTATCCTCCACCATCTAGGGATGCTATCACTATAATATCTTAGCACCATATACTGATCACCAGAGGCACAGTATCCTCCACCATCTAGGGATGCTACTACATCAGCAGCAAGTAACAAATATGGCTGCAGCAACCTCCAGTGCTACAGGACTGCAGGACAGAAGCAGCAGACATGCAGTCTTTTGTGTCATCTACCATGCCTACAAATCACAATGAGCGAAGCCTGCGATGATGAGCAACTCCCACCAGCTCCAAACATCTACCACCAAACTGAACCATCAAGAGGGAGAATGACAGCTGGCTTCACCCCCTCCAATGAATGAGGTAAAAACAACTGTTTATAAAGAACTGCAAACCCTTGCCAATTAACTTCATAATTAATGTCTCATCATTGGAAAGTGAATAAAAGGACTAATAGTGATATTTTGCCTGGCTGAGAATTATTTGAGTGGCTACTGTAGTGGCATATAACTGTGCTAAGAACTGTCATTTTCTGGACTGGGCATATACTAATGTAAGATGAAATATGGACTGCCATTATGAGGGTAGCAATTTAAAAGAGAGCATTCAAAGAATGTACCTTTCCAGAGGGTGAAAAGAAACCTTCACTGAGTACAAGAGGAACAAGGAGAAGGGAGCCTGGCAAGAGTATCAGACTAAACGCAAAGAGGCAAAGATGGCGGTCAGGAGGACTAAGGCTGACATGGAACCACTTTTGCTACCTCCTGGGCTAGTCTCTCTTCAGTTTGCACTTTTGCGCTCCTTACTGCTTCCCCTACTTCCCTCTGCTTCCCTTGATACACCTCTCTTTCCTACCCTCTCTGCATTCCTTATACCTTCTGATTGCTACCTTCTTTTGCCTTTACCTTTCCAGTCACCTCATTTGAGAACCATAGCAGTCTCCTTTTCCTCTTGCTTTTGCTCACTTGTTTGACACAGTTGTTTGCTGCCTTTACTAGTCACCCTTTTTTGTCTTTGCCCACAGTTCCTCCACCCCACCCAGGCTACTGACCAGGTCATCCCTGAGGCATTTTCCCATCTCTATAAACTCCATCCTTCTGAAGTCCAGAACCCTTGCCCTTACGTGGTTTGATTCCATAGCCATCCTTATATTGAACCACATGATATAGTGATCACTGGTCCCCAAGTGGCTTCCCACTTTGATGTCTGCAACACTGTCCCTGTTAGTGAGTACCAGGTCCAGTATTACCCCATCATGACTAGGTTTACTGACTAGTTGCCTGAGGAATGCCCCCTGCAGAGAGTCCAGAATGTCCCTGCTTCTAGCTGAAGCTGCTGCTGGGAGGCTCCAGTCTGCATCTGGCAGGTTGAAGTTCCCCACTACCAGCACTTCCCCCCTTTTCTGCCATTTTGTCAGTGGCTTTCATCAGTGCCTTATCAAATTCCTCCCCCTGTGCTGGAGGGCTGTAGACCACTTCAGTGTGAATAGTGGCTACATTCCCCATCTCCAGAGTAACCCACAGTTCCTCTGTCTAACCCTACAGCCTTGTATTTCTTGTATCACCATCACTTTTATGCTTTCGTTCACATAAAGCACCACACCCCCTCCTTTTCTTCCCATCTGGTCCTCCCTGAACAGAATACAGCCTGGTATGGCCATGTCCCAGTCATGGTTTTCAGAGCACCATGGTTTGGTAATGGCTACAGTATCCAGATCATCCTCTGCCATGATGGATTCTGAGTCTGGAATCTTATTTCCTAGACTTCTAGCATTCACACACATGGCCTTCCAGATTTTGATTCCACTCTGCTCGTTGCCCCCCTTTTTTCCTTTTTGCCCTCCCTCCTTCCCCCACTCTCTTTTTAATGCTCACCTACCCTCCCCCCTTTGATTCTACCACCCTGCTTCCATTACCCACTTTCCCTTCCCCAGGCATGGTTGAAATCCAATCCACCTTCCTGGTAAAATAAAAAGAAATGAAAATTATTAATTTGCACCCTGGGGGATTCCTCTACCCTTGGGTCTTCCTTACTGTCTACTTCAGCCTATGGGGTTGGGGATCAGTTTGAGTGAATGTGGGCTCTGCCCACACACACACACACATATTTTCCTTTTTATTTTAAACAGGGGTGTGTGGAGGCAAAGTGGTGTTGATGAAGGACAATATACTACTGTAAGCAGGGTAGCTAAAACCCTATGCTAGTGATGCTATTTTGCTGGTCCATAGTCCTCCACTATCGCCCCTGCATTTAGATGGCCAGTGCTAGTGCAAAAGCCAGTATCATGTTTAGGTATTGTAGTACAGTAACTGACACACAAGAAAAAAAACACAGAACCAACACCAAAGGGGTTCAAAGAACATGCCATCGTCCATGCTGATGGTTCACACTGGGGCACTGCAGCAATCTGTGTGCATGCAGATTTCCACTGTACTGGTTTCTATCTGACTGCACTTATTATCTGTTCTACTCATTCCGCTATCTTTAAGAAAGAACACTGATGGGATGTAAAGAGTTATGCACAGTAATTCCAGAGGAAGTCATGTTAGGTCACCAGAACTCTGAAGGATTTCCACATCTTTTTGCAAAACATCTCTGCATACCACATCACTGTTGAGCCTGCTTTTTTCTCAGTCCCTCAGTAAAAAGAAAAAACATACATCATATCAGATCTTGTAAGAAAAAACACTGTGGAAAACAGTGCTATTAACAAAAAGCATTTGCCCTTCGGGGGTTGACTCACAGGATACATTTCACAGTAGGACAAATTCCCCAACATGTTTGTGCTGAAACATCCACTCTGTGTAGGGGTTTTACAAAAAAAAAATCAGCAGTCCACAAAGTTATCTTAACCATGTCCTCTGGCCAGTCCACTGACAGAGTAGTACAGTGGTGCTACTGCTTGTGCTGTGTTGCCCATGACATGGACTAGGGAGCAGGCTTTGATTGTTGGGGATGGCAAAGGGAAGGAAGAGGACTGAGCATCCCAAGGATTCCTCTCCACCCCCTTTGGAAAGGGAAAAATGTGAGCCCACCTAGCAGAGGCACAGCCAGCATCCCTAAAGGAATAAAAATAGAAAATCTGACCCTGGTCCACCAAGATCAAAGCTGTCATTGCCCCCAGGCCCATGTCTTACAGACCTGGCAAGCCACCTACCACCGCAGTGGTCCAGGGCAAGTAGTATATAGCCAGTAAGTCCATGAAAAGATGTGTGACAGATCTGGGGGGGGCATCAGGTGGAGGATGAATCAGAGGCACCCATGAAAATGCTATTTAGAAAAAAAAAACTTAAAACTTGCACAGGCCATTTGCGATTACGACAAATCAAGACCACCGTTCAACTAACGAGGTCCTTGTTAGTTGAGTGGTGGCCTTGATTTATCATAATGGCAACTTTAAAGTAAATAGAAAAGAAGAAAAAGTCCCTATTGTTGTCTATAGAGCGCGCCCCCGCACTCTCCATTTACTGACGTCATGAAATGTGCTAGCACAGGGCAAGTCTCAGAATAGGGAAGTTACAGTGTTTTGCCGATTGGCTGCAGGGCTAAAAATATGATCGCTTAGATTACTTAAACCTGGCCAAAATAAATAAAAAGTTTTATGTGAGTCCACTTGGGGCCAGGTAAGGTTTGTTATATGTTTGGTGGGGGGGCATATTAAAAACCTGCTGTTTAAGGATTTGAAAAGGTATAGTGTGGTGGACCTGACTGTTGGCGTGAGGAACAGGGGTCAGGGTGAAATGCTGGGGGCAGGGGGCAGAGAAAATAACAATAACCAAAAGAGTAAACTCATAACCAAGCTGTAAAAACTATAAAATGGTATAGTACCTACACCTAATAAAGGGGAGACGCCAGCCCTGGCCATTCATTGTATAAAACCACAATCCCTAATCCATTCAGGGTGACAAGGGTGGTTTAGTTAAATGCCCATTTGGAATAATCTGAGTGACATACCAGCCCCTTCCCTAACCCAATACATCTTTACAGTAAATCTGGCCCCTGTAGTTTGTTAGGTCAAAAGCCCAAATCCACTAGCTTTTCCTCGATATGGGCCCTGATTCACAATGAGGGGACACTGCATACTGGAGAAAGAAAAAGGGCTGGAGTGGAGCAGTAAAAAGAAGAGGCTGGACTACTGGCACAGAAACAGGTACTGTGCCCAGAGAGATGAATTGTAATGAACTGAACAGACTAACAATACATAGAAAATAATAAACTGAGATTTTCGAATGACTTTGCTGAAAAAAAAAACATGAACATTCTTCCATTTTTGTTATGGTGATACTGTATGTAGTTGCTCTCAAAACCACTCAGGCTTTTGTTGTCTTACATTATTTCAACAGCCATATGTACTGTAAGTGTTTTAAAAACATATTTGCTGATGCATTATTATAAAGACAAACTACATGAAAAATGTGGAAATATATGTAGCCTCTCTTGTACATGGGACTTACTTTCCAGCTCCTGGATCGGAGTCATGCAGCCCTTCCCTGCAGCTGCCACTTTTCCTCTTCACCTCCCTGCTCTGCGACTGCAGTATGAGGCCAAAGAGCCCTACCAGGGGACTGTTTTTGCATCTCCTTGCTACATAGAAGCAACAGGGAAGTCGATTATGGCCACGCAGTCAGAACAGCGCATTTTTAAAGGGGCCACACACTGACACTGGTGGAGCAGAGCACTAGTGCGCTCCCGGATGCTCCTCTTAACTTTTGGTGCACAGACAAGAGTAGGGACAAGGACCCAACAAAAGAAAATGTCCAGAAGCCACACTGTGGGATCAAGTGTTAAAATATAGTGAAGGCCCAAAGAGCACAGGCAGAGCCATTTAGAACCCCCCTGACCCCATGCCAATGCACACTGGCTATGGGTTCACCAGAAAAAGTCCATGCTAACTGGATCAGTGACAAGGCAGCCACAGTCTCATATGCCCGAATGGAATACAGGAAGTTGCCTCCAGGCATCGTGGGACATGTAGTTTCTAGCACCTCAGGTGTAAACAGTTTTCCAGTGAAAGGGCAGGACTGAGACAAGTCTCTCTCTCTCTTGTCAGCCAGTTAGGGTTTGTTTAGTCCTGGTTCCCATAACTACTAAACTAATCATCATCCCGGCACCCAGTTTTGTGAACAAGACCTCCTGCATCAATCCACATAAGACTCATACAAATATGCATTTGCCCAGGACCTTTCTGACTGTTTTACCTACGGGGAGCACTCAAGATCAGGTACTGAACTCTGCACACCCGGCTAAAGAACTGATGGCCAGTGAGGCAGTTGCACAGTTGTACCTGGATCTTTCATACACTACCAGACTGTGATGAAAAGAGTTTGAAGAAGCAAAAAGAAGACTAAGGGTAATAAAATTGCCTTCTGTGATCCTTTATCTAGTGCAACTCGGGTAGAAGCAGGTGACAAAACATACATATGTTCTCTATACATTAGGGAGCTAACCATCTGTTGAAAAAACTGGAAGCTGAAAAAGAAAAACTTGACAGTTTTGATGGCCCTAGGAATTCCAGAGAGGATTCGGAAGACTGAAGTATTTGATAAATTTTTCTCAGCACTGATTTGGATACCCACCCACTTTGCTCAGGGAGCCTTTAGTGTCATATTTTTTGTAGCAATTTACTAGCCTTGATCCCCTGTTGCACTTGATCCTGCCCGATACGATAAATATGATTAACTACATTTTGGGATTAAGGGCTGGTTCATTACAACATTTTTTAATACAGTATGTAAAAATACAAAATGGTGCATTGGACTCAGAAACTGGTGATCAGATGATATAGGGAGATAGGGCAGCTTCTACTCTGATTGGAAGATACAGGGAGATGGGTCAGCTTCTATTTTTGCCTGCAAATGTACTCTAACGCTAGTGTTTACATGACTGTATTAGTAGGCCAGCATATGCACAGCAATGAGCCCTGCTTTTTATTGCATTGCTCATTTGAACAGTGCATATTTGGTTTAAACAACTAATGTAACAAATCATACTCTAATTATTGATGGATTGTACCATTTGATCTACTACGGTGCTGTGATGACTCCCTGTAATTAAATATATATGTTTTCTCTTACTGTTAGACATATATGTCAGTCAAGGGGGGCATGGCTACCGTCAGCTGAGATAGACACTGTTTTAGAGGACTCCTGTCTTGAGCTGCAAAATGAAGATTTTATCAATATTTTCACCATTTAAAATCAGCCAGACTTACTGTACTTGGAGAGGAACAGTAGCTAACCACCATGGGGAAGTCAAAGTATACTCCATCAGCACAAATTTCAAACCAAAATCTGTTGCAGAGGGGTCGAGTAAGCCAGAGACTCTGGTGGATGAGCAGGCTGCACAGACATCATAAACTCCCTGCAAGTGATGAGCCACTCACTCCAGGCTACTAAGAAATGGTTCAATGTGCTCAGAACGAAAGTGCAAAAAGTTGAGCAAAGTGTCCAGCATTGTACCGATAAGTCAGACTCTGCAGCAGCTCATGCTGAGAAAGCTATAGTGGCTACAACATTGCTGATCACTGAGACAACCATTTTACCTAAATGCCTCGAGACTGCTGAAATGTCCCTGCAAAACAAAAACCTGAGGTTAGCTAGACTACTGGAGGACTAGGAGGGGTCGGATTTGGTAACCTTTCTTAAATCCTGCCTACCACAAGTACTAAAGCTGGATCTGACACCTGCTCCCAGATTTATAGACCAGGTATATCTGGTCAATCCACGAAAAACCTCCAGCCAATACATTTCAGCCCCATACCATTTTAATAATACTGACTTGGGCCAGCATGAAAGATACAACATGAACACAGATCAGCGAGTCAGAGCTCTGGAAGCTAGGGAGCCAGATTGTAATACTTTTCAATATTAATTTGAGAGAGAAAGACTTTGAGAACTGTGTCTAACTAAGTCACGTGTTTGTTAACTCTCTGTATGGAACATTTTTTACTGACATGTCTTGAGTTTCAAAATGGTGTCTAGAAAGTTAGATTCCATGGCACCATGAGGCAAATCCAGTCAGCAGGGGACAAGATGGGAGGAGGGACTTTGTGTTTTTCTGCTCTGAACTGGACACTTCTCATTCATTCAGGGTTTCACTGTCTGTTACCATTAACATTTAAGGTTAAGCTTTACCATGTTCACTCCAAAGTTAATAATGCAATTGTGATCCAATTAATGCATTTTTAAAGTAGCAAGTAATTAGCCAAATCTCAATAGTAGGTCCGCTTTACAATTTTATTTCCTATTGCTCCACATGTTTCCAGGGGGGTGAAAACATTTGTGCATATTTATCCTAAATATCTGTTTATCATTCAGGTTATACTCCCTGAGGAGTAATAGCTGAAGGCTAACTCACAACTCTTGTAGTTTGCGACAGAAGACGAGTGTCTTACCTATCCTATTTACATCGTCTGATTACTGTACATGACCTTAACAGCATTAAGTGCTATGTATAACATCTTTGCATACCAGATATCTTTCTTTTTGTGGTCATGTTTCTTGATGGCATAATGCATATTCAAACTAAATGTTAAATACTGTAGGTAAACCACATGGTTTAACCCTCTCACGATGTATCAAATGTATATCTTTACAATTTTCCTGGCATAATGCATTACTATAATGATTTCTAACTAAGTTTGGAATAAGTATATACGTGCACTGCCCTTATTGTGTTTAACATGATAAAATTCAATAAAGAAAGTTTAAAAAAAATGTTGGTCAAATTCACGGAAAGCCAGAGGTCAGCGGATACAACTTCTCATGCCTGAAGTAGTAGCCATCCAAGTGTCATCATCTTGGACTTTTAAACTGCATCATTATACATGACTAGAGCCCTCATAGAGGCAATAATGTTTTCATTAGTATTTGTGGATTCTGTCTTTTAAAGTCCTGTTCCTTGACAACATGATGTGTAGTGATGGCACTCTGAATATTGTATATTTCACCCCCACCCAGTGTGTTGCCAAATTGCTAATATTACAAATTGCTATCCTAATCAATAAAGGAATAATGCCTGACAGGGTGGGAGTTATGCTGGGATAACATCCCACCTCGGGTGGTTGGGCCCGAGGCCACCGGCCGAGGGCGTCCCAACACCGAGAAGGATGTTATCCAGCATAACTCCCACCCTGAGGGCATTATTCTATTATACAATGGCTTGTTGTTTTATAATAAAAAAATTATTTTAAAGAATGTTTTTGTTAGTGTGTAAACATTTTTGTTTTTTAAGAGAAAGAGAAGATCATCATGGAGAAGGTCATCCAAATCAAACAAACAATCAGCAGGGATGTTATGCCAGGATAACATCCCTGCTGTGACAGCCAACTGACCAATCAGAAGACAGGATTCTTTCTTGCCATTGTATAATGCTCATTATAGCTTGCAATGCATGTATTATTGGACTGCACTGGTCTTTGATTCTCTTGAATGATGTACACTATATAAAATCATAAAACAAAAAGTTCAAAACACTAGAAGAAACAAGAAACAATGTTTATGAACACCATAAAGCTTTACCAAAAATTTGGTAGGGTTTGCAAGTAATTGAGCAGCTTTAGTGGTAGTTAAAGATCAGTGGCAAGTACAATTTGAGCTACAATGCTGCTTTGGCATAAACTCTGTTTATTTCTGTTTTTCTTTTATAAAATGCACACTGTAAACCATGCTATATGTGTGATTACTTGTTTTTTTTTCACGTTTCTTTTGCTTGATTTAGTCTGTTTATCTACATGCTTTGATTGCTATCCATTTCACCGATCTCCAGTTTAGCTGTCTCACACTGTGATATCACAGCAGTCATGATGTGTACAACAGCTTTGAAAGTCCGCACAAAAGCTGCTGTGTATTTAGGTGCTTGAGCATTACTTGTTGCTGTCGTGTTTGACGTGGTGTTTCATAGATCAGCTGTTTTTACAGGAGCTGAACTTGTACCACATGCAACTGGTGCCAGACAGAGTGGCCTACTGATCACTAGCAGCTCATACATCATAATCTTTTTTGTTACACAAAAACAAAGAGCTGCCAGGTTCATTTTACCAAAATCTCCAAACTATCTGGGAGGTAACTTGGCCAAAGAGAAGGATTATCCCAGTTTAGATGCTTGTTTTTTTTGTTTTTTTTTTGCTGTTAAAACTTTTTTATTTTCAGAGTTATGGAAATGGTTACAACAACATGGTAACAAGTATACAGCATCAGGCATCAGGAGGCAAGTGTACTGAACATACAAGATATGTTATGCATCGATAAGGAGCATGGTACATAAAAGAACACCTACCAGGAAATAATTGATTGCCCACTCTAAGAGGTGGTGTATGCAGAGCATGGCTTCGCTGGCATGTAGTGCGTATGCTTCTCCAGGCCTGAAATGGATGCTAGTTTTTAGTGAACCAACTGATTCTCTGATTTACCCTCTTTTTTTTTAAGCAAGATCGGCTGTTGCTGTTACACCCACCACTGTCCCCCAAACACTCACACTCACAGGTACAGAGCTATCACTGATGCAGATAGTTTCAATATTCAAAGGCAGACTGGCTCACCTATTTTCAGATTTGTTCCTTTGCCCATATTGTAAGCTTTAGCTCCACTCCCCAGGCTCTGCACCCACACTGCCAATGACCCCTTCATTGCCATTGCTACTATATTCAGTGGAAAGAGCTTTATACATCTACAGCTTCACTGCATAGTTGACAACAAGGATGCTGTCACTGTCAATCTCCACATCACACATTGTCAATAACATTTAAAATGATAGCCATTAAATGAAAGTCACACTAATTTACAGATATCCTCCTGAATTTTAGACATGCCTCCAGTTACACTTGGGGATTCTATGGGCTGCAGACTATACTGGATAGAAACGGTTGACAGACGTTTCAATGCCTTCAGTGAGAAAGTTGATTTTTATACAGATGGATGCAAAGTTCTCCAGAAAAAAATAGATGCTTTGACTCAACAGGTTCAAAAGAACACAGACTTCATTTGTTAACACTAATAAAATTACGGGCTTGGAAGCCACCACAGCAAATTTAATAAGGGACAATTTTTCCATGACCAGTAAAATCGAATTGCTTGAAAATCAAATTCAGTACAAGAACCTAAGGATCGTGGAGCTTCTACCAGGACTTGAAACCGATTACCATCCCTACTGGAAATGGTTAAACAGGTAAAGACATTTTTGTGACAGTATATGAGTTGCCTGAAGATAACCCTCTCTTTTTGACAAAGGCTTTCTGTTTCAAAAAGAAAAGAGCTGATAATATTGCTCCTGGAAATGTCTTGTCAGACAACACTGTAACCTCTAATTACCACGAACATACCAATACACAACAAACAATCTTAACTGTATTTACTTTTGAGTCAGATTGAGATATGATTATTAAGCTGTTACATCTAAAAGGATCTCTATTCTTCAAGTGTCATCATTTTTATGTCTACCCAACTTTTCTTACTCCACCCATCAAAGAAGATGTTACTTTCTAACCTTTAAGCAAGAAATCCCAGAATTAGGTGTTGAATTCCAGTGGTTAGCGCCAACCAAACTCAGGATTATTCATTAAGGCTGACAGTTAAAATTTTTTGACATCAACTAGCTCAATATGTTCCTGAAGTCTCAGTATGAGAAGGAGTTCAGCAAAGAAGCTGAAACTGACTTCCCACAATCTCTCCGAAGAAGAGATGATACAGCTTGCTGAAGAAGCAAAAGATAAGTAAAGTTTAACAGCACATTAATTGGATATTAAATGTAACCCGATGCTATTCTGAACTTTTTTTTTGTTAAGGGTATTGTATATGGGGCATTAATCTTGTTGGTACAAAAACCGAATCCACTAATCTTGCGATATGGTAACATTACTCAGACATAGTGTAGCAGAGACTTTTCAATGTTTATCACATACTGTAGTACTATTGTTATATTTCTCTTGGAAATTGCCTAACATAAGTTAACCTTTATTTCTCTGGCTATGGAAGAAATAGATTTGTTTAATTCAACTTTATCACATGAGGTGGGGGCAGTAGATTGCTTGCTGTCCATTTTTCATTTATTCGAGATGGTAACCCATCAAAATAGTGAAGGAATAACAGCAAGGGAATAAATGTGAGTGAATAACAGCAAATGGCTCATGAGTGAAGTGGTCATCACAGTGCTTGGTTGTTTCAGTGATGTTGGTAGTTGTCGGCAGAAATTTAGGTCAGGGATATAAGACAGTTGGTGTGGGCTGCAAAGTGGTGCTGATAACATAGCTTAGAGGTTAGAGTCACCACCCGCGTGTGCTTCATCCAGCAGATCTGGGTTCGATACTTGCACTTCCTGATTATTTTTTTTTTGTGAAAGTGTTGCGCCCGCCTTTGTGCCCCCCAAGTTGTAATATGCAAACCCCCCTCCCGACTTTGTCCCCTCCCTGAGTTGCACCCCAGAGTGAGAATATATAATCTGCCCCCAAGTTTCTCCCATTCCCCAAATTGCACCCTTCCCAGAATAAAAATATATAATCTGCTCCCTCCTGCTCCCTGAGTTGCCTGCCCTACCGTAATTAGTTTAATAAATCTGTCCCCCTCCCAAATCCCCCTATGTCATTCTCCTCTTGTGGTTGTGCACAGTTTTGGGTGATTGCTGTTTTTTTGCTGTCGCTGTCATTGTTGGCGCTGATCTTGATGCGCTGTTTTTGTCTCGCTCATTTGACATGGCACCATTAGAGAATGGTAGATATCTCCGTGAAGATGGAATACTGATAATTAATTAAACTTCATCACATGAGGTGGGAGAAGGGGGTTACTTGCTGTCCATTTTTCATTTATTAGAGACAGGTAGATATCTCAATGCAGATAGAATACTAATGTATGTTTTTTACTTACCCTAAGTCTGTATAATCATTAGTTAAGCTTGTTTAGTCCTAAATATTTTTTTTCTTTTCTTACCATATGTAATGTTTTTTTCTTTGATCTCTGTCATGGTATGGACTTTTTATCATATATATAAACGCCCAGTCCCCTGGGCTACTAGAATCCCCTCAGTAACAGTGCTAGGCAGGGACAGTCAGCTGGTGATTAACTAGTTAAATGGGTTTTAAACCTGCTCACACTTCTGTTTACTTGGCTTCAACTGAGATAGAAGTGATGAGCTCATTTGGAACTCTCACTGCAGCATACGCCTTGGCCAGCTGTGAGAAGGGGGTTAAGAATGTTGAAACGACGGTCAGTGTGAGTCAGTAGCTGGAAGTAGCAGCTTAAAGTTCAATGAGTGAGAACTGCTCAGCTGAGGCTCTGAGTTGAGGGCCCTTCATTCTCAGCCTAGTCCTGGTATTCTCCAGTTTGCCAAGAGAAGTGGTGGAAACCGTTGTCTACAGCAGGATCTCCTTTTTTTTCATTCCTTGTGGGGTGAAAAGGATTGCTACTGGGTGGATCCAAGGGACAGTCCCCTTTTTGATCCAGGATGTTTTGAAGCTGCCTGAAATGTTTAATAATGAGTAGGATCTGACTTTTGCTGCAGAAAGCAAGTACCTGTGCTTTTGTGTTCTTTGGCTAAAAGGGAAGGCACAATTTTTCTGTGAATTCAGAAGTATGAGACTGTTCTAATTTAAAGTTGGCTGAAGTTTGTGATGTCCAGAGGTAAGACTATATCACATTGTTCAGGACTTTAGTTTTTCCACTACCAGTGTAGTGATTCAAATGCTGGATGCCAAGCTTAATTTCATAAGCATTTTTCAAAGTGTGTTTCCGAATGTTTAATATGTAACTCCGAAAGAATGGCTGAGTATGGATTTGGAAGCAAAGAGTGGGCAGACCCCCATCTGAAGTAACCAGTTCAGGACTACAGGTTCAGTAAGGGCACCTGGTTACTTTAGACAAACGGCCAATGTCTGAAGAGAATTTTACCCCCTGAAGTGGGTTACAGTTTCTTCTCTGATTATGAAGAGTGGTGCTAGTCTTAGCAAAAATGTGTGTTCAGTTGTGGCCAGTGCCACTGGAAGCAATGTTCTAAAGTGAAAGTGTCCTATATCCTACGCAATGTGGGAATACAAGTCCAAGATGCTCTATGTCCCACCGAGGTGGGAATACAAAGAGTTTTCTGTCAGATATATTCGATTTGTTGTTCTGTAAGTTCATAGTGCCACAATGTGTAAACCTTGGGGGTTCACCCTTGCCTTGAAGAACATCTTTTTTTGGAATAAAGTCACACTCTAGCACCCCACCTACGGTTTGGATAGTTACGTTATTGCTTCCTGTGTGAAGTTACTGGATACCCCTCCAGAGGATAGGGATAGTATAGCCCTAGCAAAAAGTTCTCTCACCAGGACCTGTTTTTTGTAACTACCAAATAGGTTATATTGCTTTTGTACACCTCCACCCCTTGATCTCTAGAATAATGAACCTAGTAAACATTCCAAAAGCTAGGGATGGTTTTATTTCTAAGTTGAGTCTGAACCCAGTATGGGTGCCAGGAGTAGCTAACTGTGTAAAGTAGCAGGGGTGGTGGCTATATATACATACATATACATATAATATATACATATATATATATATATATATATATATATATATATATATTAGTATATGTGTTATCTAAAAATCTCAATAAAGGTACAAAAAAGTGCTCCAGTAAAACTTTAATGGACTTAATTTTCCTTATCTTACCTGGCAGTTAATTCCAAGTAGGATGCAGTGGCTACAGCAAATTCCAAAAGACCATAATATTCCTCTATTCTTAACTCAGGATACTGACTGACATGAGGAAACCTGACACTGGGCATCACTATATACTAACATACTAACATACTATTTGCCAGCAGATTAGGCCTTACGGTATATCGAGTCTGCTCGAACCTTAGATCCTTAGTTGGGTGCCGAGACCCTCCCATCCCTTGTGCTCCAGAAACCCGTATCATCCATCCCAACCCCCCTGGGACAGGCCATCATTTGATACATCCACTTTCTGTGTCTGTCCCACCCTCTCTTGAAGCCCTCCACTGTGGATCTCTGAACCAGCTCACCAGGTAGTGCATTCCAAAGGTTCACCACCCTCTCAGTGTAATCAACAATAGAAAAAATTACCTTTTACCAGGATTAGGACTCGATCCAGAAAGAGGGCGGGGAAACACTAGAATTGAGTGCATCCCGGCTGTGGCTGTGCACACCCTGATGCCTGTCCCCACAGAATGGTATCTACATCCATCATGCACCACACTCCACTGGTATGGATCTGCACATGAAGGCAGGGCATGACAAGGGGGTGGTGGAGCTGAACCAGACTGTGGACATTTGTGCCAGGTTGCCAGTGGAGTCTTGCCTGTACAGGATTATTGGATGACACAGTATGGCAGTCTTCCAAGGATTGCTGTTTTCCCATCGGAAAGTGAAAAATACTGAAAATCACTCCCTGTGGAGGCTCCTAGGGCTGGGGCTGGTGGAGGGGGGCTGGGTCAGGCCCAGACAACACAATTGTGGCCAGGAGTCAGGAGTGTCTAGCACTCCTGCAGTCCTAAGGGCTGCATAGAATCTGCCCCTCCACCAGCCCTCCACACCATGGAGAAAGTGTCATGGATTGGGCACATGTCTACCCCATTCCACCCGCATAACCACATGCATGGACTGTGATTGGTGGATGGATGGGGCCAGCAGCCTAAGTCTGTGGATGCACCAAGGTCTTTGCATGTCTTAATCCATCTTAATTTGTGTCCCCCTGGTTACTGATTCCATGGAGTGAGAGTCTGTGGCTTCATAGTTGGACATTTTGGCGGTGGAAGGTGGGAGCTCCGCTGTTCAGTAAAGACTTTCTAGAATTTACCCGGACTGTATATTGCTGTTAATTAATCATTTCTGTTGTTGGATTGTGTTGTCTAATTTATATTAAGTGGACTTTGTTTGTTAAAAGAAAATACAAAATCACACATGCCCCCACAATGCAAAGCATCATGGGCTGCATATGCAAATCACCACAGAATGTTATGCTGGTCCAACTTTAAGCAAAATTGCATGGTGCCGAAAGGCCTCTCACACAATTTGCAAAGGGTGCTAATAGAAGACATAGACACGTGTTTCGTCCTACCAGGACTCATCAGTATGCCTCGTCTGTTTGACACCCCAGTGGAATGGACCAGCTACCCCTAAGGCAGTGTGCCTGGGATATATTGTGGTGAACCCATTAAAATAAAAAAACTATTTAAAAGACAAAGAACCTCTGTGCGTAAACACTGAGGCAAGGGTTACCCCAAAGAGGATTTGGCTGGGAAGCCAATTTCAAGAAAATACAAAATCACACATGCCCCCACAATGCAAAGCATCATGGGCTGCATATGCAAATCACCACAGAATGTTATGCTGGTCCAACTTTAAGCAGAATTGCATGGTGCCGAAGGCCTCTCACACAGTTTGCAAGGGTGCTAATAGAAGACATGAACCACGCGTGTTTGGTCCTACAGGACTCATCAGTATGCCTCGTCTGTTTGACACCCCAGTGGAATGGACCAGCTACCCCTAAGGCAGTGTGCCTGGGATATATTGTGGTGAACCCATTAAAATAAAAAAACTATTTAAAAGACAACCCTAGGGTAACCTTTGCCTCAGTGTTTACGCACAGAGGTTCTTTGTCTTTTGTTTAAGTTTTGTTTTATTTATGATTTAGCTTTCTTTTTAGTTTGATTTTTAATTTTGTATTGTTTTTTGATTTTATTTTATTATAGGGAGTTTAGATATCATTATCACTGGTGCCATGTTTGTGGATGATGATATTTATTGTCATTCTACCCCCCCCCATCTTGCACTATACATCCGCCGCTCTTCATGCCCTCCACCCTTTCTTCCCCCTTCCATTGCTTTTCCCTATATACAGTACCAATGTTGTAGGGCCTTGGGAATTGCTCGTGGGAGGTCTCGGAGGGGCGGGGGTGTGAACAGCGGCGGATGGATGAGGGGGGTGCTCACATCCAAGTGGTTAAGTCCAGAAGACACCCTGGGGCAAAATGGAGTGTTGAACGGGGATTTCCTTGTTTGGTCTCCATACCCAAGGGCACCACCTCTGTAAATGGTGGGCAGGTGGTTGGGGTGTCCCAGGAGTCCTATCCAACCTGGGAGGTACTCTGCAATGCCAGGTCCATTGTGAATAAGACTGCCATTATAGCAGACTTGGTGGGCACAGTGGACCTGACTTGCATCACCAAAACCTGGCTGGACAGTAATGCTGGCCCAGTAGTTGACAACAGTTCAGCCGGGGTATTGACCACCGCCCGGACGGATCGGGGGTGGGGGGTTGGCGTCTGTTTCAAGACCAAATTGGATCTCACTAGTGTTCCAGTGGAGGAGACCAGGTCATTTGAATGTGTTGTAGTGGCAGGTGGGGGCTATAGGATCGCACTCGTTTATCATCCACCCGGTGACAAGAAGCTATTCCTTAAGGAAGTGGAGGACTTCGTCGTTGACCTGGTATTTGAGTCGCCCAGGTTGATGGTGCTGGGTGACTTTAATGCCTGGATCGACGACGAACTCTCGCAATTTGGCCAGCACTTCCTCCAATTGATGTGTTCATTGGGCCTCACACAGGTGGTTACCTCTGCCACTCATAAACACGGCCATTCGCTGGATCTGGTCTTCCTGCTGGGGATGGAAGCCTCCGATGTGGGGGTGGAACCTGTCGGTTGGTCTGACCATCACACCGTGAGATTAAATTTCTGCACCCCCCTGCATAGGCCTACCCCTGTGGTGATGGTCAAGTACTGCCCTCTACGGGATGTTACTTTTGAAGGCCTAACTGCGGTTCTTGACCTATCAGAACTTCCTGTGACGAGCTCTAATCCTGAAGAGCTGGTGCTAGCCTATAATAAGGCTGTTACCGCTGCTTTGGATCTAATTGCTCCCACCCGTGTGCGCCCTCTCTCCCTTCGCCCTCGATCCCCTTGGTTTGATCGGGATCTGAGGGAGATGTGGCGACTAGGACGCAGGTTGGAGAGGTGCTGGCAAAAATCCAGCTTAGATGCCGACCATCTTAGACTCCTAGAGCACTACAAACTCTATCAGTCAGCAATTTCTCATAAGAAGGCAGTATTCCTGTCCGGAGAAATTGCTGCTGCAGAATCGACCAGTCCAGCTCTTTCGAACCGTGGACAGGCTGTGCAACCCAGCCTGTCTGCAGGTTCGTCCAGCCTTTTCACAAATACAATGTGAGGAGCTTGCTCGATTCTTTGCAGATAAGGTGGCTGACATCAGGGCCGAGACTCACACAGCACTCGCCATGGGAGTTGCTGTGGTCCAGCCTACGGTTACAAGTACCCCGTTTGCCTGGAGTTCCTTCGAAAGGCCGGAAATCAATGATGTTATGAGGATTGTCCAGGGTATGCATACCACAAGCTGTAGTTTAGACCCGGGTCCCACTGGCCTGATTATGGGCTGTGGTGAGGTTATCATTCCGGTTCTAGCTAGGATAGTCTGGTGCTCCTTAGACTCCAGTGAATATCCCCACTCCCTGAAGGAAGCGGTGGTGACACCAGTGTTGAAAAAGGCTTCTCTGGACCCAGACTCCCTAGTCAACTACAGACCCATCTTGAACCTCCCCTTTGTGGGGAAGGTTATCGAGAAAGTGGTGGCAGCCCAGTTGGACAACCATTTATCCATCCATAACATCTACGACCCTCTTCAATCAGGTTTTCCAAAGAGACACAGCACTGAGACTGCGCTGGTTCGGGTCCTCAATGATCTCCTGATGGCAAGAGACCAGAAAAAACGGTCCATTTTGGTCCTTCTGGATTTGTCAGCAGCATTTGACACCATAGACCATGAGGTACTGCTCAAGCGCCTGAGATGCATCTGTGGGTTGTTGGGTTTGGTACACAGATGGTTTACCTCCTTCCTCACAGGTAGAACTCAGAGGGTTGTATCGAGGATATTTTCCTCTGATCCTACTGCTCTGTCCTGTGGGGTGCCTCAGGGCTCTGTGCTGTCTCCCATGTTGTTTGCAGTGTACATGCTTCCCCTCGGAGACATTGTAAGACGATATGGGCTGGCGTTTCATTGTTATGCCGATGATACCCAGCTCTATCTGTCTTTTGCACCCGACCAGGATAGAGCACTCTCAGTGTTTAACAACTGTCTCAGCGAGATCCAAGGTTGGATGAGGTCCAGCTGGTTGAAGTCGAACTCTGGGAAGACGGAGGTGATGGTTGTGGATCCTGCCGGCCGGATTGAGGGGCCGGGGGCTAATCAAACCTCAGGTTTATTCCTGGGGGATGTGGAGCTCCCTGCCTCTGAACGAGTGCGAGATCTGTGGGTGATCCTTGACGATCAGCTGACATTGCATGCGCAAGTGTCAGCGGTTGTTAAGGTATCCTTTTACCATCTTAGGAACATCGCTAGGATCAAGCACCTTGTTCCACCTGGCGACCTGCCTACATTGATCCACGCCTTTGTGACCTCCCGCTTGGACTACTGCAACTCCCTCTACTTTGGGCTTCCTGGGGTTGATATCCGCTGCTTGCAGCTAGTGCAGAACTCAGCGGCCCGGTTGTTAAGGGGGACCTCACGTTCTTCCCATATTACACCGGTGCTGCGAGATCTGCACTGGCTGCCGGTTCAGTGGCAGATCACCTTTAAAGTCGGATTACTGACATATAAAGCCCTACACGGCTTGGGCCCTGATTACCTGAAAGATCTTCTGGTGCCTTACCTTCCGATGCGATCACTCCACTCAGCCAACGAGGGGTTGGTAGAGGTGCCGAGGGTATTTTAAAATCTTCTGGCGCCTGCGCTTTTAGTTTTGTGGCGCCGACCCTCTAGAATTCTCTACCCCGTTGGATTAGAGAGTGCATGATGGTGGAGGGTTTTAAAAAAGGCCTAAAATCCTTTTTATGGAAAAAGGCATTTGGTGATAACATAGATTTTAACTAATGCTGTATATTTTAGCTTGGATTTTAATTTGTTTTATGATATTTTTATGATTGTTATTTTGTAATGCGCCTTGATTTTAGAAAGGCGTAAAATAAATAACGTTTATTATTATTATCATTATGTGTGCAGCAGGACCTCTGTGCATCAGTGTAACAGCCCCCCACAGGTGTGCAAGGGGTGTGGACATTCTGAGGACAGGGTCCTGAGCCAGATTTGAAGTTCTAAAGTTTCAGAGTCCCATGGTAAGTAGTGTGAAGCACACATTAAGCATGGGGCTTAATGTTAAGCTGCCGCGCCTTTAAGAGCACTTAGAACTTGCATGTAACAAATTATTTCACTGCCTGGCAGTGCCATTTATGCCTGTCAGTCAGATAAATTGTCAGTCTGGGGACTTGTCCTCATGAAGAGAACCTCTGCAGCACAGAATAAACCTGCATTATTATTTTATGCATCCATCCAGTTATTTGCACAGTCCAGATGGGGTCCTCATCAGCAACAACTGAAGGGTCTTGCAGACCACAGAGAAGGTAAAGGTCCTTTTAGTGGCAGACCAAATACCAAAACACCACACATGGTGGAGAATGCGGCCCTTCTTCTGTCCAGACTCCCATCTCGCTTGCCTGCGTCGCTGGGAACCCCAAAGTCATCAACCCAGTATGTTTGAACTGTCTGAATAATTAAACTACAGCCCTGGCTACACCAAGGGAAAAATGAACTGTATCCTGTTTTGTATAGCAGCCTCCAGAACGCTACTGTAATCAGAAAGTCAAAAGTTAAAGTTTTCCACACTGCTGGCCAATGACAGAACTATTAAAAGTTAAAATTCTTCAAGCGCTATGCCCCATGGAGCTGCGAACTGCACCCCCCCAGAGGCATCCACCTCATGGCAGCAGGCCTGCTATATAAAACTGCTCCCTTCTGTAAAGCCAGCTCTCTATACAGTTACCCTGTCACAGTGAGGATTGTAAGTATGAGACTGCTAATAAACAAATCTACAAATTAAAACTGATGCAGCAGCTCGACTGCGGCCCAGCAACACCCTGTCACTCTGGGTTCCCCACCTCGACTGCAGTGCCAGAGCCCTCCTGCTTCTGCACCGAGACTGCTCAACCTAATAAAAATAAAATAACTAAAAGGGAAAGAGAGCACAAAGTGCAAACACTGAGCCTCCAAAACTACCTTGGCTCTTCATACCGCAACTGCAGCCAGTCAGCTTTGTCCCATCACACCTGCAGCTCCCCGACTCCATGCAGCAGCGATCCCCTTAGAGCAACAGAAAACAGCCAACCAGCCAGTGCCATGAGGACCGCGGCTCCTCCACAGCGTAACCCGCTCCCGACCAGCTGCACCAAGGGGAATCTGCTCACCAGGTTCCCGCCCTCTCTGCAGCTCCACACAACCCACAGCTTCCTTCTCTATACTGCAGCCGCACAGACAGAACTGCAACTTCCCTCAGGCTCTTCCACTGCAAAACGGAGCGATCCGCTCCACACATGGCCCTACTGCCTCTTACCTCACGGCTCTGCGACGCTCCAGAAGGACTTAACAAAAAATAAATAAAGAAGCAAGGCTCTACATTACAAATAAATAAATGAGGGACAACTTCCAGACCTCATTGGGGTCAAACAGAGCAGCAGTCAAAAGTCAAATAAATCGGGGGCATACTACTAGGGACAGCCATGGGAATCAACAAAAAAAAATTAAGCTGAAAGAGAAAATGAACAACGAACTTAAGGCAGGATGCATAATAAATCAGAGCAAGAGCAAAATGCCCAAGAAATTCAAGCAGGGCACAGAATAAATAACCAGGGACAGGAAACCCAGAGAGAACACATGGGGGCAGAACAAAATACAAAGTGCACAACCCTGGGAGACCACAAACAGAATAAAAAGGGGAAAAAAAAAACAGCTCCATAAACAAAGTGGAGAGCAGTAAAATAAATACAGAAATTCCTTCTTCAGCTTCTGACTCACCAAAACCATGGAAAGCCTCCCACCATTTTCAGTGGGGAAGAGGACAGCAGGGTGGCAATTGCCATTTTGAACATTATTCAGCAGCCAGGCAGCCTAGTGGCAAGGATCCTCCATCTTGTGCAGAGCAAAACAGCAAAACAGGAAGTAAACCCTTGACCCCCTCTGCTGGTGGCCATCTTGCTACAGTCAGGCCAGTCAATCCCACAGGAACTGCATGTCAAAGTTCAACAGCCATCTTGTGAAGGGCACAAATTGACCTCACTCCATTGAAATCAATGGCAATCCTATTTAAATGAATGGACACTGCAACAAATAGCTGATTTTTGCAACGAAACCTTTATTTAAATAACAAACAACACAGAATTGAGTGGGAATTCTTTATCAAGACGTCAATTGATGAACTTTGCTACAAAAATTTTTACTTTTGTCTACAACAATAATTTTTGCTCGGCACTTCATCTACGACACAACGTCCTGTCTCCTGCAAGACGGCAACTCCTTCTCACCCGTATTGTCTTTGCTTGGTGAAACAAAGCTCATCTCCAACCACGATGTCCGACGACGACACAGATATGGGCGCTGGAGCGTCCGGAGTCCTACCTCCACCCACCTTAAGGGCGTGGGGCTACAAAATCAAAACAATCCTCCATGATAATCCAGTCTTCTATTTCTGCTCACGAAGCTCCAGCTATGCAAGCTACTCAAGATGACCTGGCCTACATTATAGCCATTTCACCACAGTCCACGGTCCATACCAGCTTGCAACCAGTACCCTTCCCAGCCTTGCCTCACGAAGATGCTGTCGACTGGCTGGAACAATTCCAAGCATGGATTTCCTTCAATGGTTGGACTGATCCCTTGTGCATCTCCAATGCCTTATGCTTGCTTCTGAGAGGGACTGCCATTTCCTGGTTCAACGCACTTCTAGACCAAGTCAAAGGAGATACTGCCACACTGTACACAACCTTCAAAGCCCATTTTCTCCAAGCACACCCACCCTGGTTATTGGAGCAACAGCTGGGGAAACGTACAATGCAACCCACTGAATCTCTTGAAGCCTTCATAGTGGACACTGAGTCTCGATGCAAATGCCTACAGAAAACAGAGAAAAATCAAGTAACAGCCTTCATCCGGGGACTGCCTCTTCAATTTCATACCTATGTCATACAGCAAGGGCCAACCACCTGGACAGACACCATCCAACCTGCATGGCTAGCCCAAGAGTCCATTTCAATGTTCCAGTCTACCGGCGCTCAGATACCCCAAACCTCACAACTGGCTGCACTCACCACATATGTCTAACAGTAACAAGCAATGATTGACAAGCTTATTTCAACTGTCAATACCATACACATCAGCTCAACTGCCTCCTCGGCAAACACTAATGCTATGCAACCACCTCAACAGCGACCGGATCCACCTCCGCCTTCCCGTGAGCCCGTGACTTGCCAGTGGTATGGATTCAGGGGACACACTGCTGCTGTCTGCCGGAAGTTAAAGTATTACCACAGGACTCAAGAGAACCAAGGATGCCCAACACAGCGCAATCAACAGGATAACCACAACTACTCACAGGATCAGTGAAACCCGCGCCACCCAAAAGACATGGGGCTTTTGATGGGCAGGGGAACACAGCAACTGACCACCCCTCTGACTCTCGTAATTCAAACAAAATGCTTCCTCCAACTGCAAACTCTAGCACACTCTCACTTCAAGGGGCAAAGGCACCTGTCATCTGATCACCTCTCCTAGTAAACTATGTACCTGTAACCATTGGAGACTGGTCTACACACGCCTTGGTCGACACTGGCGCAGAAATATCAGTTATCAACAGCAGTATTCTAAACAACCAAGCTATTCATCACATACCTAATGTCTCTCCAGCTGACATAAAGTACATTATCACAGCAAGTACAGCTACAGTACCTATCACATGCATGGTCTATCTCAAGCTCCACTTTGGCTCACAGCAAGCTACTGTTAAGTTTTACATAGTGCCTGATCTTCAACCTACAATAATTCTAAGCCTGAACTTCCTCAAAGCTCACAAAGCCATCCTAGACTTTGCCTCAAACAAACTGTTGCTAGATCCTTGGAGGCAACTTGCAGCTATAGACTCAGTCATTGTGCCTCCTCAGTCAGAAATGGTTTTGGCTGCCAAAATTCAAGAAGAACCACTTCCACAAGGAGTTGTTGGCATTGTCACAGGATCCCCCGTGCTGCATTCGCCAGGTCTCTTTCCTGGAAATACCTTATCAGCGTTGCATGATGGCCCAGTCTTCCAAAATGCTGCAACTTCACAGATGAGCCAGTGGTCATTTAAAAGGGTGCTAACATTGGAAAGTTTGTCTGCTTGTCTTCAAGAGACCAGCTCCATCTCATGCAAGAACCTCAGCCTGGTTCCGCCAACTCTAATCCTGTCAGTTCTATCACGATCACTCCAACTTCAACAGAGTTACCCCTCAGTCAGCGACTATCCTCTTCCAAACTTCCAGCATCTCCAACAGAAAAGCTACAAGTTTTGAAATTCCTAGAGAATTACCCGGATGTCTTTGTTGGTTCAGATAACAAGCTCAGATGCTGTGATATCCTGCAACACACCATTGAAGTACAGCCCAACCAGAAACCAATCCGTCAGCGAGCCTACAAAGTGGGACACAAACAGAAACAAGTCCTCGAGGACATAATCAAAGAAATGCATGACCAACACATAGTTGAAGAATCTACAAGCCCCAGGGGTGCACATTGCTTGCTAGTGGTAAAAAAGGACAAAGGGTATCGCTTCGTGGTAGACTACAGAAAACTCAATGCCTACACGGTGCAGGATGCTCATCCCTTGCATACAACCGAAGATGCTTTAGAGAATCTTGGCGCAGCCAGTCCAGCTGACTTCACCACTCTAGACCTTCAGAGTGTGTTCTATCAAGTGTCCATTAATCCAGCTTCTCATCCATACACAGTATGGCACTGCCACTTGGGACTTTTTCAGTTCAGATGTCTAGCTATGGGTCTTCGGAACAGTCCAGCCACATTTCAACATGTTATGGAAGCAGTACTACATGGGTTGTCTTGTAAATCTTGTCTAGTCTACCTGAATTATGTGATTGTCTTCAGCAGAACTTTGCCAGAGCACCTCCAACATCTCCAAGAAGTGTTCGAACATCTCAGACAAGCCAATCTCAAGCTTCACCCAGAAAAGTATTGTTTTGCACAGCATCAAATTCATTACCTGGGACATGTGCTTAGTTCTCAAGGCATCTCTCCAGATCCAGACATGCTCTCAGCAGTCAAAGACTATCCAGAGCCTAACAATCTCAAAGACCTTCAAGCTTTCCTGGGCTTGTCTGGCTACTGCTGAAAGTTCATTGCAACTACACCAAGATTGCAACTCCACTGTATGCCCTCACCAAAAAGGGATGTGACTATATTTGGCCTTCTGAATGTAAAGAGGCCTTTAAAACCTTAAAAGAAAACCTAATCTCTTCTCCAGTATTGGCCTACCCAAGGTTCGACCAATCCTTCAAACTCTACTAAGATGCTAGTTCCTTTGCAGTGGGTGCTGTGTTCTGTCAAATTCAAGATGGAACAGAACGAGTTGTCTCCTATGCCGGGCACTCTCTTTCCTCAGCTGAGCAGAACTATGGCATCACAGAAAAAGAATGTCTAGCCATGGTATTTGCTGTAAAGAATTTTGACTGCTACCTTCGCTACTCCTCTTTTACAGCTATCATTGATCACTCGGCCCTCAGATGGTTATTCGAAATGAAGGAGCCAGTAGTCAAGTTTGCCCGATGGATCACCACGCTGCAATCCTACAACTTCGAAATTCAACACAGACCAAGTCGAGTTCACTCAAATGCCGATGGTGTAAGCTGGAGATGATATTCCTCTGGATCCTCCTCAACAGATGAAGAATCCTGCTTACAAGCTCTTCCCTTCCATGCCACAGATGTGCTTCCTGTAGACACTCCTACACCACCTCAAGTTGCTTTCCTGCTACCAACCACTTCTACAGAGAGACACACAAATCCCCAGTTACTGCAAGCAGCTGAAGAGCTTCTCATCTCCTCAACATCTGATCTGTCCCTGGCAACTGTTAAAATGCAACAAAGAACTGACACTCAATTTACGGACATAATCATCTATTTAGAGTCTGGAACCTTACCGCAAAAAAAGAAACATCACTAAGATGTACTTTTTTTTGCTTCGCAGTACTTCCTCAATGACGGTGTGCTTTTTCACATTTGGACCAAGGAAGGCAGTGGTCATCGCACGGATATAACTCATGTACAGCAAGTTGTGCCAGCCTCTCTAATCCCTCAAGTTCTTCTCTCCACTCATGCCTCTCTACTTTCTGGAGGTCATATGGGAATACACAGAACTTTTGAAAAGACCAGGCTTCACTTCTTCTGGCCACACACTAACAGGGACATTGTCTAATTCTTAAAATCCTGCCAGCCCTGCTCCCAAAGAAAACCTCCTGCCAAATCAACAAAGGCACACATCATTCCAATGCCTGTAGCCACTGAACCATTCCAAAGAGTCAGCACTGACATTCTTGGGCATTACCAACATGCTCTGACTCTGGCAACAAATACATTCTAGTTTTTGTGGACTACCTGACGAAGTATTTGGAACTCATCCCCCTAAAAGACATTAAAGCTGCCACTGTGGCAAGTGCCTTTCTCAACACAGTCATTTGTCATCACGGTACCCCATCGTACCTATATTCAGATAGAGGCACTAACTATCTTTCCACCATTGTCCGAGAAACTTGCAAACTTCTCGACATAAAAAAACACATACCACAAGTTACCATCCACAATGCAATGGACAGAGTGAATGAATGATGTCTACCATTCTCAGCACACTCTCCAAGTATCTGGATGAGACTCATGACACCTGGGACCGTTTTGTTCCCTTTGTGCAGTTTGCATACAATACCAGCCTTTGTGTCGACAGCACAGAATACACCCCATTCTTCTTAGTCCATGGACGTCACCCAAGAACTCCACTGGACAGGGATCTCTTGCTGCTAGAGGATCCTAAGTCAGCTTCTTCTTTCATTATCCCTCTGCTGGAACAGCTTGAACTTGCCCGACGTGTTGCAATCACCACGTTGGGCCAGAGAAAATCGGCAATGCAAAAAATGTCTGCAGCCAAGGCGCATGAGCGTTCATTCTCTGTTGGGGACATTGTTTAGTTGTACTGACCTGTTCTTGTCCCGGGTGCCACCATGAAACTGCTTCGCCCCTGGACTGGTCCCTTCTACATCGTAGAAAAGCTTCCTCCGGTCCATGTTCATCTGTGACACAAGTCAGATGGAAAGCTGGTACATAACAAAGTCCATATAAACTGACTAAAGCATGGGTACCCTGAGTAACAACCTTCCAGATTACCCCAGTCCACCCAGACATGAAGTTGCCCTTGAGCCTGCCATCCTCTCTGAAGCTGAGCTCCCTCCAGACAACTTGCAACTAGTTCCTACAGATCTTCCCACTCCTGACACTCTCCAGCTGGATTCTGTTTTACCAGATGATTTGCCTGGGACTTTCTCTTCTTCTCAACCTTCTTCTTCTTCTTCTCAGGACTCTCTTCTACACACCATAGCGTACCAGATCGAGAAGATCTTAAGGAAGAAGTTCACAAATGGATCCTGGACTTACAGAGTCAAATGGTGTGGATTTGATAGTGGGCAGAACTCCTGGGTCGCTTTTAACGACCTGACCCCGTCCTGTCAGGAACTAGTGCAATCAACACATGCCTCCATTCCCACTGACCGGAAAAGTTGACGGAGGTCTTGAACTTTTGTGAACTGGACTCAGTGTGTTTGGGACTAATTCCTTTTCTGTCTTTAACTGTTTTGCAGTAAATGTCTTCTTGTACCTATATTATGAAAATGTTCTGATGGTACTGCATTCCTGCATATAACACTTTTTTCCCCTTAGGAATGTCTTTACATTGACAATCCATCTATATTGCTTCTGCAACTGTTAGTAAAGTTTGGTCTGCATTCTGCGTAACCTCCTGCTGCTACTCTTCCCTTTCTTCCCTTTTCCTTCCCCCACACTTTAGCGCTTGTGGCATGACCAAGTCTCAAGTACTATTGTGTTCCCCCCTCTCTGGTGCTACTCTGACTGGTCCCCAGTGTAGTCGTGGTCCCCCCCCCGCAGTGGAATTCTGTTTTCAATCAATCAATCAATATCTTTATTTATCCAGGCGGGCACCATTGAGCAAGCTCATTTACAAGGTGGACCTGCGGTCCTACAGTAATAATACAGAAAGACAAGTTACAATAGTACAAACAGTAAAAATAGCTGCTATTATAGCAAAAATGCACATTTACAGGTAATATACATTGAACATAGAACTACAAGGAGTCATGGATAATGAACTTGTGCTGGATCCAAGCCCAAAAACTGTGCATTTTGTAGTGGGAAATGTTAGGGAGAGGGTAGGCATACCAGATAGAAGATATCAAGCGCATAATGTAGGGAGAGGTGGGGAATAGGGGCGCAAGTGAAGAGGACCCAATTGTTAGAGCAGAGTGAGGGATTGGGAGAGCGGAAGACCATACGAAAGGTGACAAAGCGATTTTTGCCCCAAAACGTGGTGACATATGGAGGAGAATAGCTGCCGTTGTACTAAGAGCAAGAGGAGGAATATAGTAGCAGGGGCATAACTGGGAGGGTCCTGGAGGTTGGGGCAGAGGGAGGTGTTGGATGGACGAGGGACCGAATATTTTTTGGGGCGAAAGACGATAATTATCCCCAAGTGCGGTAGCATGTGCTAGAATCAGGCTGCAGCTGTTCAGAGCGTCAAAGAATAAGACATGGGAGTTCGGCAATAAATCCTGTGGATCTGTTGGTGGGCATGCTAGAGGCAGAGGCACACATTTCAGCTGGGGGTCCGCCGTTAGTGGGCCACCATTTGAGGGAGGGAGGTTAGTTAGTGTCTGGTAAAGCATTTGCAAATTTCTGTAATGCCATCACAGTAAAGCCTTTTGAACAAAAGGGTACTTACTGGGGTTTTCTGTTTAAGTATTTTGGGGGTTTTATTCCATATTGATGGGATTGCGAATCCAAAGGCGGCTCCCCGACTCGTGTGAGTGCCCTGGGTATATTTAGCAGGAGTTGTGAGCAGCTTCTAAGGGAATAATTCATGGGCACAGTCGGAGACAGACAGTCGATGATGTATTGAGGGTGTTTGCCACTGAGGGCCCTAAGTGTCCAGAGTGCTGCATTAAAGTTGCACCTATAGTGAAGTGAGGTCCAGCCCGTGGCAGCATATAGTGTGCAATGATGGGTAGAGAAGGGGAGGTCAGTGATGAAGCGTATAGCTCTGTGGTAGAGCGTATCCAATTTTCCAAGATAGGAAGCTGCACAGCTACTGTATATGAAGTTTGCGTAGTCAACTAAGGACAGAAATGTGGCTTGGACTAGTCATTTCT
The DNA here is from genome assembly GCA_016271365.2 of Neoceratodus forsteri. NCBI lineage: Eukaryota > Metazoa > Chordata > Ceratodontiformes > Ceratodontidae > Neoceratodus > Neoceratodus forsteri. Next base: position 1,360,244,088 of record CM057455.1, on the reverse strand, counting down.
TTGCGTCTGCTGTAAGAAGTCTTCTTATCCTGTAAAAAAGGCCAAGTCTTTGCCTTAATTTTTTCAGCAAGTCTTCCAGGTGGTCAGTGAAGGAGAATTTACAGTCGATCCAGACCCCAAAATATCTGAATTGCGGAGCGTACTCTAAGCACTCTCCCAGCATCATGGTTGCTGGGGGGAGGGAGTCAGTAGCGCTTGTGTAGTTTGCGGGGGAAAATAACATGGCTTTAGTTTTCTTAGCGTTTAATAGCAGTTTTTTATTGATTTGTTGGAGTTGCAGGCGGTTGAAATCTTTTTGTAGGTCAGTACAAGCTTCTTTTGGTGTGGGACAACTCAGGTACAGCACTGTGTCATTCGCGAATAAGTGAATACTTGCATCCTTGATTCCCTCATCAATGTTGTTGATATACACTGCGAAGAGGAGGGGACCTAATATGGATCCCTGAGGGACACCTTTTTGTAAGAGTTTTAGGGCAGATAGTTGCCATCTGCTTTCACCTGCTGGTATCTGTCTGTTAGATATTCAGAGAACCAGTTTAGAAGTAGCATCCAATCCTAGTGTTTTACAGTCGAGAGCAGGTCGTGTCGACTGTGTCAAATGCTTTGCTGAGGTCAAGAACACAGCACATACTGACTTTTATGCTCCAACTCCAGTTGCCAGTCATTAGTTACTTTAACTAATGCCAAGACTGTACTATAGTTGGCTCTGAATCCGGATTGAAGGGGTTTAGTAATTTTTCTCTGTCGATGAAGGATCTTAGTTGGCCATTTACTATTTTTCTAGTAACTCGAGAGTGTGGTAGGAGAGAAATTGGCCTATAGTTATTAAAATTATGAGGGTGTCAGATTTAAATAGCAGGATACACATGCGATCTTCCATATTTGAAGGAGGGTACCTTGTGTTAGGGACAGGTTAAATAAATGAGTAATAGGCACTGCTGTCATAGGCATGCTATCTTTAGGAAGTATGGTTCAAGTGCATCTGCGCTGGCACTTTTCTTAGTATCCAGGTGGAGAATCAAGTCTTCCACTTCCTTGAGAAACCAATGAGAATGAAATGTTGACTAAACGCAACCAACTTTGGTGAGGTCATGCCAAGCTGGGTGCGCGAGCTACATGCAGGCAAGTTACTCCAGAAGCTAAGCCTGCTGTGGCAGTGCGTGTTGAATGCCTGCAGTATCTGTTTTTTGTCATTGATTACTGTATTGTCAGAGGTAATTATTGTAGGGAGCATATTTTGTGACGTGGCTCCCGCCAGTTCTTTGATTGTGGCCCAGAATGTGGAGGGACAATTGGCTGCAATACCTAGTTCTGCTTGATAATAGCAGGCTTTAGCTTCCCTAATCAGTTTGGTGCAGCGATTTCTGGCTGTTCTAAAGAGGCGCCAATCTTCCTCTTTTTGGGATTTGTGGGCAGTTTTCCAGAGTTTATCCCTGGACAGTAGTGCAGCCTTGAGATCTTGAGTGAACCAATGGCATTTCCTAACCTTTATGCGTATTTTTGAGAGAGGCGCATGTAGATTCATGGCGTAGGTAATGATTTCATGTAGTACAGAATATGCAGTTTCCACTGTTTTAGCAAGGTAAAAACTCTGCCACAAGGGGGAGTTTTTTAGGTCAAGTAGGTATGCCTTTGGGTCGAATTACCTGGTTGACCTTTTGGTGGAGAATTTGGCCGTAGTTGGCACTTTGTTGGTTGCCCAAACTCCAGCTATTAGGCAATGGTCACTAATATCCGTGTCAAAGGTTCCAACGTGGGAGAAGGAATGGGATTTATTCACAAGCAGGACATCCAGAAGGGTACTTTTGGCTATATTCTTTTTGTTGATACGGGTGGGCTCTTCGTTGAGTAGGGTGAAACCAAGGGAGTCACAGAAAGACTTAAGCGGGTGACCGGCTTCCAATAGCCAATCGTAGTTTAGATCCCCGAGGATAATTGTTTCCAGGGGGCTAGTGTCCAAGATAGTTGTAAGATAGGACAAGAGCTGAGTACCGGCAGATGGTGGTCTATAGCATCCTATGACTCAGAGTGCTAACAATGGGGATAGGTCGATTTGTATGTCCTGGCACTCAAATCCCGCTACCAGTGAGTTTGAATTAAGTGTTGATGCCACAAATCTATCTTTGATGTAGATGGCGACCCCACCTCCTCTGGATTGTCTATCGCATCTAAAGATCTGGTAGTTAGGTATATTAATCATGCTATTTGGCGTAGAGGGCTGAAGCCAGGATTCTGAGATAACGAGCACATCTGGCATTGTATGGGTGGTCCAAGCCTGGATAAGGGTGAATTTTTTCAGCAGGCTGCACACGTTAATGTGCATAAAACTAATACCTTTAAGAGATAGTGACTCAGAAGGAGGTAAGTTTATTTATGGGCCCTGGATTAAGCTTGACATTGCCAGAGCAGAGTAAGAGGAGGAGTAGCAATTTTTTCAGGGATTCAAGTGAAAGGCAATGAGCTCAAGGTTTTTTCCGCTTGGCATGGAGGGAGGAACCGGTGCCAAGCTTTGTTTTTAATTTATGCAAGCCTAAGGACACTGAGGCTAATACTCTGGCTGTGTAATGCCAGTGGAGTAACTCGAATTAATTAGAGATAAGGAAGGAGGTGTAGACAAACCTGCAATAGTTGCTCTTTGAGGAAGGTAGTCCACCTGGATCAGTTGGCAAGGAGCCTTGGCATAACATGTGATGTGTAGAGTCAGATTGGGCGAGCAGTCTTCAGGATGAGGATGTGGTGTACCCCCAGTCTCAAATTTTTCAGATAATAAGCCAGTAAGGGGTATGATACACAGTGCAGTCAGGAGGAGGAATTGCCACGAGGCTGCCATAATTTGCAGTTGTTGGGTAAATGAGGGAATTTTGATAACAAGGGTAGTTGTTTTGTGAAAGTAATGCCTTGAAATGCATGAAAATGTTTTTGTCTTAAAACTTACTTAAAATTATCTCTTACTTAGCAACTGTTTATAGATTATTGCTTGTTCGAGTGGTGCTTACATTCACTGTTCCGGCAGTGATGTGAAGCATACATTAAGCATGGGGCTTAATGTTAAGCTGGTGCCCCTTTAAGAGCACAATGTAGAATTTGCATGTAATGAATTGTTGCACTGCCTGGCAGTGCCAAGTATGCCTGTCAGTCAGAGAAACTGTCAGTCTGGGGCTTGTCTTCATGAAGAGAACCTCTGTAGCACAGAATAAACCTGCATTATTATTATTTTATGCATCCATCCAGTTATTCGCACGGTCCAGATGGGGTCCTAACCAGCAGCAACCAAAGGGTCTGGCAGACCACAGAGAAGATAAGGGGTCCTTTTAGTGGCAGACAAAATAACCAAAATGCCGCAGTAGCCTGTGGGATAGTCCAGTATCAGTCAAATACCTATCAAAGTACTACTGTCTTGTAGAGAGGCTGCAGGAGTTTTGTTAATGTTAGCCAAAAGGTCAACTACCATAGTAACTTTTATGCTGTGGCCACACAAGAGTAACAGTCATGAATTAGGTGAACAAGAGGTATGTCTTCTACCCAAACACTACAAATCAGTCTTGGAAATGCTTCTATAAATGAAGACACAGCTGAGTGGAGCAAGCTTAAATCAGTCCTTTATGATGGAAACCACAAAAGCATCCACAGCCAGACACAGTACAAGGTGAACTCTGCATATTCTTAAAAGTATCCCACCATATTTTTACTAATGGACTTGATTCCGAGTTTCCCTGTAAATTCTGTGGTGGCTGGGCGTGAATATAGCCAGATGAAAATTACAAAGTCACAGCTTCGTACAAATCTCAGGTCAGACAGTTTGACAGACCTAATGATCAATCACATGAACTCTCCAGAGACAGGCCAGTTTCAACCAAAGGGAGCAATCGAGCTATAGAACATGGGGGTGAGAAAGAGAAGCAGAAGGCCACAGACTGGACATGTAATGACTAGGCTGCCTGCTGAGGAAGACAAGTCAGACTAAATACATGGCAATGTAAGAGAATGTGGAGGGAGTGAATTTCATTTACTAAGCAGTGGAAGTGATAATGAAAAACTTCTTCAGAGGTCTTTTGAGAAATAATTCTTTTTTTCTATGGCATGGCATGTTCTGAAAGCCTTTAGACAGAGATAGAAAAGCAAGTGGAGTTCGCTGTTCATGTTCTGATTGTGTGCACATGCTAAAACTTGAATAAATTAATATATGTGCTTACTTTCTCTGTTATCTGAACTAAAATATTGTACATGTTGGTTTAGATTTTTTGTCAGAAAGTTTAAACTTTTTTTACAAATACCATGAGCTTCTCCATATTTAAGGCACCATTTTCTCAAAAATGTCTGTAGCTAAAAAAATCAAAAAGATACATAATTTAAGTTTTTGCTGAAATTAACTGTTTTTGGCTCATTCTGTGACTAAAATTAAATGGAAAATTAATTTGAATTTTTCATACTACATTAAATACAATTGTGAAAAACTGATTTTTGTTTTACTTTTTATATATTGAGTTTTGCATACACAAGCCACAACTATACATGGTGTAACCCCTAGGTGGTGCTATCCCAAGGGCTACTACCCCTGCCTTTTTGGCTAGTAGCAGGTTAAGGGGGTGCCTGAGTTCTGAAATGGGTGCCTCCACCCAGAGGTCAGGACTGGTAGTGGTCAAGCTAACCTGGGCACAGCCCTCCGGGACACTGTAACCCCCCCTCTTTCCTTACTAGTGGCCGGAACAATACACAATAATCACTTTCACAATACCCCTGATACACCACATAAGTACCCAGACTGTTTGCACTTACCACCAGGGCTTTCCTCTAGCTCGGCCCTGGGGACCTACTGTAAAACAAGGTTGTACACAGCAAATAACAGCAGTACAGTATTCTTGCACAAACTGGAACCACAGTCAGGGTAAATGCAAAAAAAGAGTTAGATCTGATTTATTTAAGGGACTTGAACAAGGGAGGGGCATAATCAGGTTAATTTGCTTAAAGGCTCTATCAGTCAAACAGTTATGCACGCACTTCAGGGTCCATAAACAGTCACACACTCTGGGTACCCTGATGGAGAATGGTGGGCTAGCCAGGAATGTTGCAGCTGGTTGGGGCCCTGTGATGGAAGAAAACAACATGCACAACACACACTATTTGTAATTCGGAACCGGAGGGCTCAGTTCGTGAAAAGAAAACAACAAGACAATCAGATGACACACTTTTAGATTAGGCTGTTGTTGCAGGGAGCTACCCTGATGATTACTCACGATACCCAAGACTGGACACAGGCTGGATGAAAACTGAGACATCAGGTGGTTAATCTGGAGTGCCAGGAGAAGCAGGGCCCACACAATTCGCCGAGGCATCATTCCTGTTCAAGCGTGGAGCAGGGGGCTAATCCTCTGGCAGGTCTCTCATCGGTGGCTTTCTCTGTGCAGTGGGGTAGTCTGGCAGGGCCAGCGTGGCATGGCCCAGGCCGAATGGAGATGAACGCGGATTCAGTCCGATTAGGCTGGATAAAGCTTCCAGCAAGCAGAACACAGTTCAGACAGTGGGGAACCAAATCACGACCCACTTTCAATACACAGCACATTTACGTGTAAAGGATTCTACGGTACCAGCAAGCAGAACACAGTTCACACAGTGGGGAACCAAATCACGACCCACTTTCAATACACAGCACATTTACATGTAAGGAAATTCTACTGTACCAGGCAAACCGCTCTCCAGTCACGATTGCAAAGTCTCTGCACAAACCGGGGATTCAAAAGCAGCTGGAAATCCTGACAGGCCAATCGCATTCAGCAAAATCTTCAGTCTTCTTCAGGTATGAGCCTGGTAAAAAATCAGTGGCTTACTTCTTTCTCGCAAACTTGGATTTAGTCCGAAATAATTCTCTTCTCTCCCTGTCAGGGGCAGCAGGCAGGTATGCAGGCCACAACTCAGGCCTTTCCACAGTTCTCCCACGTGAAACTACTCAGACGGCTGCTTGAATGTCTCAAGCTCTTGCTTCTTCAGCTCCCAACTAAGATCTGACTCAACTGCCAGCAAGCCTGGGAATTTCCCCAAGATCCAAAAAGTTCAGTTGGCTGATTCATCTGTCAGTCACAACAGGAGCTCTCCCTTCAGGTGCAAAAAGGCGCCAAAAGCCCAAAACTACAATTCCTACAGATTCTGACTCCAGACAGCTCCTGTAGTCCGGCTCCATTTTAGGTCCCACCAGTACTGGTTGGTCCCATTCAGCAGTCCCAAGCCAAAGTGGTGGGGATAAACAAAACAGTCCTTGCTGCAAAGAAGGCAGGTTAGACAAACTACATTATCATTATCACTCTAAATGATTTTCAGCAAATAGTTACATCTTTCAACAGAGCTCCTTCTCTTATTACTTATGACTGCAATCCAGGCAGCTCTTAAAGAGACAGTACACAGAGGCTATACAGGTACTCTCTGGCAATCACATTTAAACTGCTAAACGCAGGACACTAGCCTGGCAGTGAGTATGTAGGCAAGCTCAAGGAAGACTTTTCGGGAACCCCCATTTGTAGCGGGGTTACACCGGCATGGTATAATGTACTATTTTAAATATAGTACAAAGCAAACATGCATTCATCCCAGGAAGAGCAAACACTTTTCAGTACTTAAAAGTGAGCTTCTAAACAAGCTATAGTCCCATCAAGGTTGCATGACTATTATACAATTAACAATTAATAATATTTATTTAAAGTCTATAGCCCACTAGAGGCTTTGATTGTGCAGATGTATTAAATGGGATAAACGGGCATTCTCAGACATCAGGAGCCTCTGCGTCAGTCTAAACTTACTAAATATCAGAAATCCAACATATCATAATACTGTTCTCTGCATCAAAAAGAAAATGAACTTAATAAAGCAGGATGCCAGGTGTAGAATTAAAAAGAGCTACAAAACTGAGTTGTGGTAAATAGTGCAACAATAGTCTTAAAGCAACTCACTTGGTGCAGAAAAACCCAAAAAAACACCCCACACCCCATTTTCTCCCTCAAGCTGAAGACTCTAAATAACAGGCACCATTTTAAGAAAAAGCGTGATGTACCAATAATGGATAATCTTAAATGATTTAGACACAACAGCATTCCTATGAAAATGATTCTTAAAAGAAAACCCATGCTGTCATAACTGTCCCCAAAAATACATCCAGACTGCATGCACCTATCATTATAAGCTGGGTGGGGGAGTGTCCCAATCAGTGCAGAAAGAGAATCAGGTTATTGGAAGAAAATACCTCTGACATCCAAATCTGCACTCTCAGCTATTTTTCACACCTATTTGGACTCTGCCTCCAACTTTACAACCAGTCTGCTTTTTGAGGACTTGTGAACATATAGGCACGACCACCAACCTCCATCCAAAGTCATGTCGGCTAAAGCAGTGCTGAAGAAATTTTCAGGCTATGCAGGCATTGCTTAACGGAATCAAACTCCTTCTATCTCTGACAGTTAGCATATCGGCAAGTATGGAAAAAAATGTACAACTGCCTTACCCACCAGCAATTCCTTTCAATGCTAGACAGCTGCTACAACTTAATCCTGATAGCGTGCCCTTGTCAACATGATCAGTGTGGTCCATGGCTAGTGCATGTTGGCTGGCACTTTACAGGGACTGATTCTGTATGTGTTCTCAATAAACCCCAAAGGTGGGGGAACCAGCAATTATAACACTTGCAGTAACCATCTTTCTAGATGTTCCTTGATGCCCTCCGGCAGCCCCTCAAAATGCAAGTTCTGCTTCCTCAATGCCATTTCAGCAGTCTCTGAACTTATACAGAGGGGCGATGTCTCTACGACAAAGATGGAGGTGGCAGCCATAACCTGTTCTGCCTGTTGGACAGTCCCATAATTGTTTATTCTTACACCTGCATTTGACTCATAAATTTATCAAATGGCTGTATAGGCTGGCTGATCCCCTGCAGCACCTCCAACTTTACAGCCCCAGAAGCACTCCTTTTTGGTTTAAAAATGCTGGAGCAGCTGACTGTTTTTTTCACTAGCCCATATTAGTCTACACTTCTGGCAACTGCACTGATTTATTTGTTTGTTAACTGGGTTGGTGCACTGGTCCAAGGGATTGATTTCAGGCACAACCTGGACCATGAAGATGGCACAATAACATGACACTAGGGAAATCAGGTACAATAGGTTAAGTGACTGCAAGTAGTTACAGAAACAGGCAAACACATTTAGGTAATATTATACAGTTTTGTGTAAACAAGGTGCACAGAGTGACTATAGTACAAACAAGTAAAGCGCACAGCAGTACAGTGACAGTGCAGGGTCCGCATGAAATAATACGGTACCAACATCTTATAGAGACATTATGCAAAATACAACAGTTCAAGGGTCAAAAGCCTTAGACAGGGTATGGCAATCAACCGGGGGGACAGGAACGGGTGACTGTCACTGCAGGGACAGTCTTATAGTGGGACTTAAATAGGCAGTGTGAGCCTACGCTCCATACAGAAGCAGATAGGCTGTTCTACAGGTTGGGCAGCTGAAGAGAAGGCCTTTTAACCCATACAAGTTGTGACCTGTGGGAACTCTAATATGAGGCTAGCGGAGTTCCGGAGGCCATGAAGGCAAGACTTTGGCTTGAGTAAGGAGTTGAAGGGGGACACATCTTTGTCCTTAATGGATTTATCTACAAAGCAGCCCAGAAGGTAGTCATGGTGGGCCTATGGGTGGGGGCATCCTAGTGCTTGGTAAAGGGAGCAGTGATGTGTAGAGTAAAGCGCCATCAGGACAAACCTACAAATGTTATTGTAGGTTGTATTGAGTTGGGAAAGTCTTGAGGATGTGGTTGGTGTGAAAATGGAAGAGCAGTAGTCCAGTAGGGAAAGTAGGGTGCCTTTGGTGATGGTGAGTCTGGCTTCTGGGGTCAGGTAATCTTTAAGCCTGTATCCAACTCCTATTTTCTGGTTTACATGCCAAGCAGTATGTCCCATGTGGTCAGCGAAAGTCAGTGAAGGGTTGAGGGTGACTCTGAAGTATTTGAAGGTGGTCACAGTTTCCAGAGGTGATTGGTCAATGGAACAAACTCAGCATAAAATATGTTTCTTATTTTAATTGAAAAGGCCTGGAGCAGGAGCTCACACAAGCATGTCTGTCCTGGCTGAAGGCTATCTACATCCTCCCCCAGCAACTGCTTTTAAAAGAAGTGTGTTGTATTCTAGTCATGTCTCACTCTAGCAGAAATCACACATAATGACATCTGGTATTATGTTTTGCCAAAAAACCTGCATCAGAATACAGAAAATACACAGAAACACCTATTTTAAAAATGAAAATACTGTGCTTTGTATTATTTTCAACTTTTCTTCACTATAGCTTTTGCAAGTACAGCACAATGTTACTCCTCCATTCCCCACTAGCCAAAACAAAAGTGAAGCAAGAGTCCTGCTGGCTACTATTACAATTTATTTACCCAAGGCAGCCTGACTCACAGCAATCATTTTCAGCTGAATACTGCCTCAACAAATAGGTTACCAGGGAACTGGTAGGCAAAACAGCTGCCAGACAGGACTCCTATACAAAGCGTACATATTGTTCCTTTGGGGGTAGTTCTGCACCACATGGTACATCTACCTGGGCATTTTTTTTTACCAGGGCACATGCTCTGGTGTACCCTGATCTAGAGCTGCCACTGCCCATTTCCACAGCTAGTTAGACTGATGCACTGGACAAGACAGGGTTGCCCCCTTTCTGCTCTTAATATTTGCTTTGAGTATTGAACCCCGGGTTAGAGAAGTAAGACAACATGAAAAAATTAGAAGAATCAGTATGGCAGGAGAAGAGCATAAAAACTCACTATATGCACTGATTCTTTATTTCTACTGTGCAACAAGGATACATCAATTTCTGAATTAATGAATCTCTTACAGCAACACGGAGCAACAGCTGGCTCTAAAAAAACATTTTACAAATTGGAAATTATGAGGATCAGTGGTACATGCCCAGCCAACGTTAATGCCTCACAACCATTTGCCTGGGCCTAATACTATCCTGTATGTACATACTCAAATTGACACTGAAGTCTCCAAGTTGTTAGTAATATAACTACCAAAAACTTTGGCTGGAAATAGAGACTAATCTGCATAGATGGACACTGCTACCATTCTCCCTCGGGGCCTGAGCGTCCATATTAAATGTAAAAGTGCTTCGGAAGCCGTCCTTTTTATTTCAAACCCTGCCCCTGCCCATCCCCAGTACAATTTGAAGGAATCTGCAAAGAAAGACACACAAGTTTCTTTGCAAGGGGCCAAACCCAGGGTCAGGATCTCAACTGTGCATCTACCTAAAGAGCAAGGGGTTACTGGCCTCCCCAGTTTCAAAATGTATTACTGGGAAGCACAAGTGTCAGCCATGGTAACACAGGCCAGAGGTGGGACTCAGGATGATACAGAGTTGAAAATGCAGTGGTGGCACCTTATCCTTTATATTCCCTCCCTTCAATGCCCACAACTCACCCTTTGCTTAATCGCATTAACAATCCTTGGGTCACGGGTGTCCCACACACTTTAAAATTTAATACAGGTAAAAGAGTCTACCAAAACTCCATACTGTATGGGCCTCCTTACATTGCTAACAGGTAGCCTGGAGTTCTCCCATTCCTGATCAGATCAGGGTTTTTGAGCCTGGGACTGCAAAGTCATTATGAGATTTGCTCAACTTATTTCAGAGGGGCAGGTAATATGTTTTGAAAAGATAAAAAGCAAATGTGGTCTGGCCGATCAAGGTTTTTATAGATTCCACCAAAAATGAGGCACATTCTACAAACATGAGGCAAGACACAGCCGATCCAGTGGTGCAGAGGGCTGAGGCACCTTACCGCTCACCATACCGGTGACCTGGGTTCGGGAATGAGCACGAGCTGTCAGGGGTTGGCCGGGGTTGGAAAGAATCAAGCTTCTGACAGACTGCTCTCCTCTTCCGGGGGGGGGGGGCTTTGCTGACTTGGTCGTTGGCTGTCCCCAGGTGGAGGCCTGGAGGTAGCACCAGCAGCCCAAGCAACACACTAAGGGAGGGCCACAGCTCCAGGGTGTGCATACGTCCCCACGTGCGCATGCTTCTATGCTGCCACAGTGAGGGAATCTAGAGGAGAAAAGAGGAAAATGGGCTGTCACAGGCTAAATGAAACCCTGCCTGTCTCTGCCCCATGCCATCTTTCACCCACCTGGCCAAGTGGGGGGGGATGACCCTTCCCTTCCTGTCCCCATCATGAGAGGGAGATCAGTGAGGGATTATGGTGCTCAGCGGACTGAGGAGATGAGTGCTGGGAGAGAGGGGGCCGGGACAGGGCTGATAAGCCCACCTGTGACGACCCACCAGGAAAAAAGTTATATAGACAAAATAAGAGACAAGATACGGCAAATTTCTTGGGAACTGCTGCCCCTGAAATTTGGTACTGGGCATCTAAGTTGTGTGGTAAACAGCAGTCCCTTTCAGCATTGTACAAAATATTTATAGCAGCCCATAATCTGGACATTTATTTATTTATTTTTTATTTATTTATTTGATCCTGGGATTAAAAATACCTTTGAGCCAAGGCTCTTTTACAAAGCTTCCACGTCAGTTGAAGTACAATACAGGGGGGATACAACAGAAATAACAACATTGCAGGTAAACAGTACATTATATAGTTATTAATTAAGGGAGGCGGCAACACGTTAGAGAGCTCAGTACATAGAATGGCCCAGAGCAGCATCAATTAGGAGAGGGGTAAAGAACAATGGAGGAGGAACGGGATGGCAAGATGGGAGTAGTAGCAGCCGGAGGCATTGTCAGACATCGCCGGGAGAAGTGCTGGAGAGAAGGGGTGGGTAGGGAAGGGGGAGGTGGGAAGGGGTAGGGGTCATGGAAGCAGAGGTAAAATAGGAGATAAGTGCTATGAGGGGGATGGCAAGGCAAGGCTGTTGGAAGTAGCAAGTATTTCTGATTAGGTGAGGCAATCACAGGAGCTGGAGACAGTAAGATGGAGTCAGAGCCTGGTTTTAAACATGCCAAGTTTGGGAGCAGTGGAGGTGGTGGTGCTGAGTCCATTCAGCCACAAGGGAGCCCTATAGGCAAAAGATCGTTGACCCTAGGTAGTGCGACGGCAGGGAACTTGCAAGAGCTGTGATTCAGATCTCCTGGAGCTTCACGGATTAGTGCTAGGGCACAGTAGAGCTTGGACACCAGGAGGGGCGAGGCCCAGGATAATTTTTTTCACCATGGTGCAGGTCAGAAACTTAATACGGTTGGAGAGTTGGAGCCAGCCAGATTGAGCGTAAAGATCACAGGTATGAGTGAGATGGTGGGCTCCAGCGATAAGCCGGCAGGCCTTGTTGAGGGATGTTGATATGCGTCTGAGGGTAGTTGCCGTGGCTGAGCTGTAAATGATTAGGCCATAATCAATGATGGAGATCACAGAACTCTGGACAGCAATCTTCAAGGCTTCCAGGGTGAGATGTTGCCTGTGCTTGAACAATACGCCTAGTCGTGTATTAGCAGCTTTTGCTACACTGTCACTGTGGGCCTCGTAGGATAGGTTGAAGTCAAGCAGGATCCCTATGTAAACATTAGATGGGAAATTGAAGCCCAAGAAATTATAACTGAGCAACAGTGGGCCAATATTTTAATGATGGGGAATCTTATATCCTCATCCCCCTCCTAGAGGGAGTTCAGATGGAAAGTTACTCACAGGTTCTTCTTAATTCCAGTGAGACAAAAGCACTTTGGAATGTTGGGGTCTGATCTGTGTTGGAGGGGATGTGGGGATTTCGGCACCATTTACACATTTTTGGACATGTCCAAGAATACAGCAATACTGGAAAAATGTTCAAACTGTTCTTGAACATATGATGTAATTAGCTATACCATTTACTCTTAAACATCTCCTATTGGGAATGTGTACAGGACTTCTTCTACCCCTGAGCACAGCCAAGATCCTGCAGTTCATGGCTCTGTTAGCCATTAAGGATATCACTAACAACTGGTTCTCCAACCAGCCTCCCCCAACAGATGATTGGCTAACTTGAAGTCAGTCAGCTTATTGTATGGAAAGCATAACAGCGGATTTGTGCCTTCCAGAGATACATTCTGCCTTAGATGGTAATCCTGAACCATGTACAATCCAGACCACAAATCAGGTTAAGAATCTGACACCGTGTAAATATGAATGTTGCCGGAGTCAAATTCGAGATGCAAATCATTATTCAGAAACATGAGGGAGTGGTATATTGAGATTTTGGGGAGAAGACTATGGAGGCAGGAACTTCTCTTTACTTTAGAGTGCTAAGAAAAGGAAGAGGCAGATAGTTTTGTTACTTTCTGGTGCAGTTTGTGTTAAATTGGTTCTGAGTTAACTTTCATTAATATTTATATTTAACACCATTAATTACAATTTCTTTGCTGGAACAAAGGACAGGTTAAAGAACAAATCTTGTACTCCTTGAAAATCTGTAAAACATAAACAGAGGAAACCGGTTTTATGCTTCATTATATAACAGATAGCTACTGTATTTCTTTGATTTGTCAGTTGTAAGGTAAAGACCTTAACTGTATGTATGGATTTTACTCTCTCTTGAATAAAGCTTGAGCTTCAGGAAAAAAAGGCTGATGCACTGGGAGGTTAAGTGATGAGTATATGATTTTGACAGGGTTCTAATTAAAGGGTTTTATAAAATGGCAAGGAAAAATTCTAGAAATTTAATTGGCTGAGAGATGTCACCTGACATGCATTAAATCTCTATAAATGCAGTCAGGTGCTGAATCTCAGTTTCTTCCTAATAAAATACTTGGAACCATTTTATAAGTGTAATATTCCCCTCCAGAGTGTGTATCATAGGATTTTAATGCACTTCCCAGTGGCATATGGGCACTCAGCCTTTGGCCTCTTGCCTTACTACACCCCTGAGGCATGCATTAAAATCCTATAATGCATACCCTGTCATGCCTTATTACTTATTTACCCTATGGTTCATGGGTGACACATGCCCCATTGAGCAGTACATGTGCATGCCCAAGTGTTTACAGCAGTGGCTGCTGGTTTGGACACTAGCCCACCCCCGCAACTCCTTCATGCCTTAGGCTGCTGCCCCTTTTCTATTTCTGAAGTGGCTTCCACTGGACCACTTTTCTGCTCCCCATCCCTCCCCCGCAGCTTGTTTGACAATTGGTCTGGTCCATCATTCTCTCTTCCACCTCTGCCTACTCCTTGCTCTATGGTCCCCCTTTCATCAGTGGTGAAGCTGCCCTGTCCCATTCTGTCCTGTGCTATTGCTTCATTACTGCCATACCTCAGGGGAGGGACTGCCCCTTCCTGTCCTAGTCCTTCCTTCTGTATGCCCCTTTCATAATTTCCCTTGCTTCCTTGTCCTGCCGGCCCCCTATCCCCCTTTTATTGTGCCCCTGGCCTTCCCTCACTTGTCCTGCCTGGCTGGCTTCCTACATGGTTGGGCTCCGCTCCTCCTGGTTTTTTGGCCTTTTGGTATGCATTCACTACAATCCATTCATTCATTCATTCATTCATTCATTCATTCATTCAATCATATTTCATACAGTCAGTAGCTGTCATAGAAACACAGATACATAGATATTGAAGGCACATAAGGACCACTTGGCCCACCTAGTCTGCCCCTTTTCCCTGCCTACCATAACACCACAGACCCTACTTGATCTCCGGCTTTACCCCTTCCCCCTTTCTGTACCTCTAAGGTTCCCATATGCCTATCCCATGAGATCCTGAAGCCTGTTACCATTTTTGCCCCCACCACCTTGGCTGGTAGGCTGTTCCAGGCATCAACCACTATTTCAGTGAAGAAGTACTTATTGACCTTTGCTCTACATGTCCCTTCTGAATACTGAAGCTAAAGGCCCTTTTACACGGAGCCCTACTCACAGTGCTGTAGTTTCCAACCATTCACTTCGCTCCCTTTGCGCCACTGCCTTTTACACACAGCAGCCCTGCAGCTGTCTCGTGGCTCTTCTGGCATTTTTGCTAGTTATCTGGACAGCCAAGAGCCTGAGACTTGCTTGTTGGGCCGCACTGACGTGAGCACTGCACTTTGATTGTACAGCAGCAGGATGTGGCACGAAACAGAAAACTGCAACGGCAAACTCAAGAAAGCAGGGGACACAAGGACAGCAAATGCTACCCTCAGATGTGTTGTGGTTCAGCTTTTCATGGCAAATGAGGAAACGTTCTAGTTGCTCTGTACCGCTTGCAGCAGTACAGAACAGATAATGTAAAATGGCCTTAAGGTATCTTGATGGCTCATTCTCTGTTCTCCCCTGAAGTTCTCACCCTGAGGGTGGGGCTCTTACTGAGTAGGTGCCCATTTAGCCATACAGGTCAACTAAGCAGTTCCTCTTGGTGCAATCCTCCCTGTGTCTGGCTATGGTCCACCTGGTACCGATCCATATTCCCTTGTCTTTAGAGTCCCGTTTATCATCATCAGCATAGGTGAAGGCCCCCTTGTGGACCTACAGCCAGGTGATAGATTGTTCTGCAGATAGTTCTCCTCTCTCAATAGCAGGCCTTAATAGTAGGGCCCTCATTAAGTGGGGGCTACTTTAGCCATACAGATCAACTCAGTGTCACCTGATGGTCTTTTCCCATTAGAGTGACAGAAAGAGAGCGAGAGAGAGAGAGAGAGGGAGGGAGAGAGAGAGAGAGAGAGAGAGGGGAACTTTCCCAGTCCACATTCATTTCCACATAAGTGGATTCCAAATTTGGGTTTCAGTCTGAGCTGTCATTACAAGTAACGTTTATCCCAGATGGTGACCTAGGCCTTGGTTTCCTCCACGGGGTATTTTTATCTCCTCCATGCCGAAGGTCATAGTATCAGTTAATAATAATACTTAATTATTCCAGCAAGAGTTAGAGCTCGGTGGCGGTTCTACATTCCTGATAATGGTACCTACTTCCTTGACTGTGTCCCTTCTCTCCTTACAGGAAGTTAATATGTGTTTTTTTCATTCATTTGTGCTTTTGGGCTTTCTTACCTAAATAACCTTTGGTCTAAGGGGACCTTGTCCCTGTGGCAGCTCTAGGAACTAACCCTCTTCAAGAGGGTTCCTGTTTCTTCATTACACTTCTAAAGGATGGCAGTTCCTGTAACAGGAACAGAGAGAGACAGCATATGCCAAAGTTGCAATCTATTGTATGCTGCCCAAGTATTATACATACTACCTGCCTTCCAGACTACCTCAGTACCTATTTTCCCTTACAAACATCTTCTACCATCATCATCATTCCTTTCCTACCAAACCTTCCAATCATTCCCTTATGTTGCCTCAGTAGTCTGACATAAGGAGCCCGATGACCCACTGAATTAAAGGTATTCATCCCGTGATTTGGTGCGGCAGTGGGCAATGCACACGCCCACCCCTCCCCAACACCACTACCATCCCTTATAAGTAGTACTTAAACCGTAAGCTGAAGTGTTCTTTGGGTGCTTGTTTCTTTGTTCTCACCATCCACCCTTCCTCCTCCAGTACCACCTTTCCTACCTTAGGTTTTTGCCTTTTTCTCGAAGTTACATGTGGTCTAAGGAGACCTTGTCCCTGCAGTACTTCTTGGGATGGAACCCTCCTCAAGATGGCTCCTGTTTCTACCTGGCACCTCAAAAAGGTGGCAGTCCCTATAGCAGGGACAGAAAGAGCATATGCCAAAGTTATAGTCTTTGTAGTCTTTGTTGCACAAGCATTCTACATACAGTGCTACCTGTCTTCCAGACTTCTTCAGTACCTGCCTTCCATTACAAACCGTATTCTTCCACCATTGTTCCAATCCTAACAAACGTTACCAATCATTCCCTATGTTGCCTTAACAAAGCATTTGTACAAAAGGAGCCCATGAGTCCACTGAACTTGTGACCTTCTAGTTCCAAAGCCAGTGCTCTAACTACTGTTGTAGATCATTCTGCCTCCTATTTTATTGAATGCAACTATTAATTTGGGAGGTAGTATATAGCAGTGGTTTAAGGCTCTAAGCTGCAAATCTGGAGACCTGGGTTTGAATCCCACAGCCCCCACTTGCATACTGTGTGACCCTGAGCAAGTCATTTAACTTCCCTGTGCTCTCAGGTCACTCTTGTAAACAAGCTTTCAGCTTAGTGTGCCACATCTGGTTAAATAATTGGATAAAAAAAATACTTGTGGAGCAAATAACAGAATGGTGACCACAACATATGAATTTTGTCTGACTACAGATTAATAAATGTTATAGTTTAGTTTGTTGAAAGCAACTTAAGTTGTTACATTGTTTAATTCATCATTATCTCACACACACACACACACATTACTCATTTTATTAAAATAGAATTGCTAAACAGATTGTTGGGCTGGGAGTCAAATGCACAAAACCCAGAAAATGCCGGAATAATGGTAGTTAACTTTCTGGCAGCTCCATAATGACTTAACACCCAAACCAAAAATGTAATATCTTTTTGTGTAACTTTGTATTGTCACAGTGCCAGTTAGCAGAGTCCTGGAGCACCACGAAGAAGACTGTTATAAACTACGAGAACCAACAAGGCATTAGCCTGATCTTTATTAATTTGCTTACTATTTATTTATCCATCCAATTGTATGCAGATGATGCCATTATCTATAGGAGTTTGAAGGACTTATTTCAGCTAAGCCAGAACCTCAGTAAGGACTTCAGAGAGTTGGAAAAGTGGCTAGTGGACATGAAACTAGTCCTGAACCTCAATAAATCCAAGGCCATGCTTTTCGGTACCAAACGGTTAGGAGCCAATAGATCAAACCTCCTACAGATCTCATCGGCCAACGGGACACCACTTGGGGTATGTGCATCCACAAAATATCTTGGAGTGCACCTGGATCAGGAGCTAACCCTGAGCCCGCACATTGAGGCTACCACCAAAATCCTCCATCAAAGAATTGGACTCTTATACAGACTTGGCAGATTCCTCTCTAGGGAAGCCCGTATGGCTATCACCACTGGTACCATTCTCCCAGTGCTTCTCTATGGTACTCCCTTATTTCAACCTCTTTGGGGCCCTGATCTCAACAAACTCAGAGTCCTTTATCATAAAATTGCCCGCATTGCAGCCTCTGCCCACCCCTGTGATCACCACTGCAATGTTCTCACCTCTTTGAGCTGGCCATCACTTGAGGCCAGGCTTGCATTCCCTACACTCTGTCTGACCTTCAAAACAGCCAAGCTCCCGGCTCCTCCTAGCCTAAATGGACTTCTCCTATTCAAAACAGCTAAACGTGACCAGAGGTCTACTGCTCACCCTGTCCTGGAAGTCCCCAGGAGCCGAACCCGAGCTGGTGACGGGTCCTTTGCCAGTTCTGCCCCATCACTCTGGAACAGTCTACCTGCAGCTGTGGCTAACTACTCTACTCTACTCTGTACTCATTCAAAACTGCCCTAAAATCTCACTTACTGGTAGACAATCAGTGCTGTTGCACTTGAATTGTTGGTGCCCCTTACACTCCTTAGTCTAGACCGGTTTTGTCCTGTTTCTAATGCTACCTGTTCTCTTTTGTTTACTGTAATGCTACTTATGTATGTACCTATGTGATTAACTGTACTGCTTTTGTCTCTTGTATGCTCTTGTGTCTCTTATCTGTAATTAATTCCGGGTCGCCCCTGAAAAAGGGTCTTTGTTGTCTCAGTGGGCCTACCCGGTCAACAAATTTCAATAAATAAATAAAAAGGATAGCCTAGCTGAAATGCATCATCTCATTTCCACCAAGGATCCCTCTTCTGCCTATTTCCGCAGCTGAGTGGGCTGGAGCACTGGGAGGTTAATTGACTTGTTCAGGGTCACACAGTATTTGGCTCTGGTTGGATTTAAACCTATGATCTCCCATTTCCCAGGCTGGTGCTCTAATTGCTAGGCCACACTATCTCATTGCATTAAATATAAAAGTAAATTGTCTTTTGGCAGATTCAAAACAGTAGAGGAAACGTACTTTTGCATCTCCCAGTAACAACTAATTGCCATCATTTAGACAGTTTGGGATTTAGGAGTCATTTCCCCTTGGTTACCTTTGAAGCCTTGCAGCATTTGCCTTGTGCTGCATTGCTTTTCTTAATTTGTTCCATTATAAGTTTGCTTGCCAGTGGTGGCACCTGTCCGCTTTGTTGCTAGTTCCTACTTTTGTGCTATTCCAGGGGTCTGCTTCTACCCATTTTCACAGCTTGATGGAGAAGCACTCAGAGATTATGTGATTTACCTAATATTACATGGTGAGAATTTGGCTCTTGAAGGGAGTTGGACCTGTGACCTTCTGGTTCACAAGGCAGTGCTCTAGCCTCCAGACCAAATTGCTTTTCACTACCTTTAAAAAGATAGAGAGGGAGGGAGAGAGAGAGAGAGAGAGAGAGAGATAGACAGACAGAAAGATAGTCTAACAGTCATCAACACCATGGTGCTCCCAGTTTTAGATTATGGGGTCATGGTGTATGCTGGGGCCTCAAGGATGGAGCTGGCCAAGCTAGATGTATTATACACTAGGCTGGCCCGCTTCGTCCCCAATGCTCTGAGGAGAATGCACCATTGCCTCCTATATGGGACCCTAAACTGAATGCAGCCTGAAGCAAGACGAAATATGCATCTCTTGACCCTTATGCATAAAGTGTATAAGGAAGATCTGCCTAGATATTTCCGAGATGCTTTTTCACTTAGGGATATCAAAGAATTGCTAAGATCGGCCAGAGATCTGGAGTTTGTTATCCCTAAATGTAATCTGGGAGTTAGAAAGTCCTCAGTATGTTACAGATGTCCAGTGTTATAATATGATGCCCATTAGCATAAGGGAAAGACATTCATTTATTAGACTGGGTCTTATAAAAAATGGCATGCTGAGTGGGCATCCACCCCTTTGCTATGCTGTTCTGAGGGCATTACCTGAAATTTGCAGTATTACATTGATTGCATAACAAATTTATAGGTACCCTACTGTATGTGATATACTTACCTGTTGTAGTCATGTATGTCGCCATGATGTTATGATATGTTTATGTATATTATTAATTGTAATTTTTAGTAATAGAATTTGCTACATTATTAGAGACCTCTTTGGAAATTAGCTTTGCTCAGTGGAGTTTGAAACATCTATCCCCGTTCATAATAACAACTTCATAAATAACATTTTATGAATGAATGGATAGACAGACAGAGATAGATAGATAGACAGACAGATAGATGGATAGATAGAGAGAGAGAGAGAGAGAGATATATAGATAGATAGATAGATAGATAGATAGATAGATAGATAGATAGATAGATAGATAGATGTAACCCCCCTGTTACCTGGGGTTACTAGAATCCCAGTTAAATCTAGTGGCAGGCAGGGACAGACAGCTAGTGAAACTCCAGTTAAATGGATTTCACACTGTCTTGCTCTGTTTTCAGTCTCTGCTGAGCTGGAGCTATGACATCATTTAGAACTGTCGCAGCTGCATAAGCCACACTGGAATGTTGCAACTGGAGGTTAGAGTAGAACGTTGGGGAATTTGAAGTCAGTCTGTTGCAGTCTGTAGTAGAGGAAGGAGGTTCTCTTCTCTAAGCAGGCCCTCAGAGTCCTAAGCTCTGTTAAAGAGCTAGTTTTTTTGTAGAGGTGTGTGTTCTCACCTGAAAGGTACACAAGAAGAGCCAAGTGAAGTGGTAGAGACCAGTTTTCAGTGGTTCAGGGCCCCATTCCTGTAGGGATGGGGGGGAAGGAATCAGCCTGTTTCCAGGGGCAAACCCCCTGGTCCGGCTAGGAAACAAGAAGCTGCCTGAGTTTAAGTTTGTGCTGAGGCACCAGAAGTTCTGGACGAGATTTCTTTGAAGAGAAAAAGCCTGGGGGGCACCTGCAACCAAGGGGTGAGTTCGCTCTGCTAAAGGGCCAATGTGTTTCACCTGAGACAAGATGAAACTAAAGTGACTGTTAATGTGGGGTCAGGAAAAGACAGCCAAGTACAGTTGGGAAGATGTGGGGATTGGACTGCTTAACTCTGTGGGGGGTCTAGACTAATGGACACAGCCACTTTTTAAGTATGTTCAAATTCAGCACAAATGGGATGGAAAAACAGTAGATTGGATGTGGCATACATTTAATGAGAATCTACATAGCAAAGTGTTTGAAGGATGAGGTGTTACAGTCCAGAGAAATGGCCGGGTATGAATTATGGGAGGGTGAGGTTGGAGACCCCCCATCAGTAGTAAGCAAATTCACCTCTACGGGTTTGCTTTGGGACGCCTGTTGCTTTCTCTCAGGTAGTTGGCCAGTGCCTGAGGAAAGTACCCAGACGTGGGATTGATGAGGAAGATTCCCTGATGGAGTCAGAAGTGCTCATAGGTGGTTTAGGGAGCCACCAGTAAATGTTCCATGCTATATGGAAAGTGTCCAAAGGGCTGGCAATGAGGCTGAGCCAGGGAAACTGAAAAAGAGTTAAGTTAGGGCAGAGTGCCCAGAGTGTTTCGAGACCTGAGGGTTTCAGTGTAAAGAGGATGTGTTCTGATCTCCATAAATCTATATTACCAGGAGTGTAGCCCCATGGGGGTCCATCTATGCTTTGTTATTCTGTTGGATGTGAATAACAGCCACACTTTAGAATCCCAACTTCTGGTATTGGACATTACAGTTATTGCTTCCTGTGTCCGGAGTTACTTGGGTGCCCCTGACTAGAAGTCAAACCTTGCCAAAATACCGAGCAACAGTTTTCTCCATGAACCCAGCACACCAGGTAGTGCTGTCGAAGTTTTGGGGGCTATGTGCCTACGGGGTACAAGCTGGAGATGGCATACCTGGGTGGGGGTTACAAAAATGGAGGTACCACTGAGGATTTGGGTTTGGAATTTTGGGAGAAAACGCAAGAAAGGTTGCTCAGATAGTGGCTAGCGTTTTGGCTGTCTGGCAGTAGGTAGCCCAAAAAGCTGAAGCAATGTAAACTAAATGTGCCACTGTGTACTACTGTCTATGTGCTGTTGTGATATTGCCAACTGTTTGTAACCCCCCTACAAATGGGGGTTCCTAGAAGCCTTCCCGGAGCTTGCTTAAATGCTCCATGCCTGGTGGGTGTTCGGCGTAAGGCCGCTAAATGTGGGGGTTGTGAGTGCTTTTAAAGCATCTGGTACTGTCTCTTTAAGAGCTGCCTGTTCGCAGGTTTTAGTGGTTGAAATAGAGGACTGGGCTTCTCTGTTCGAATCCCAGCCGGGAGTGCTGTCTAATCACTCCATTTCGTGGTCGCTAGAGCTATGGATCCCATCTGAAAGATGTAGTTGTTTCTTTTAGGAACATGTATAGTGTTGGTGAAAATGCAGTTTACCTAACTCCCTTTATTGCAGCTGGAACTTTACATTGTGCCCTCCATATTGGACCCGGACTGTGTGGAAGGGGTCCAATAGCCGCTAAGGGGCACTGGAAATGGAGTGGAGGTGACCAACCCGGAATCAGGACTCTGGATGGAGCCAGATAACCAATAGGGGCACCGAATGTAGTTTTTGGAAGTGTCATTATGGGCCATGGCGCTTTTTTGCACCACTGAGGGCCAGACTAAGTGACTGGCATGTGTAACCAGCCAATGGAATTGGGTAGCACCCGAGCTGTAAGGAGTGTCCCATGCTGTTAGGGGCAGATGCGTTGTGACTGTGAAGGAGAAGGGAGCTCTGAGCTCCTGCGCCGTTGAGTGTTCACGCGGGAAGCGCGTGAAAGGCCTGAGGTGGCCGGTGTCATTGCCAGCGCTCCACGGATTAAATCCGCCGGCTGGCGGTCAGAGGAGGCTGCGTACCAGTACAGCTACCTACCAGGCTTCACCTGAAGAGGACTGAAGAATCTGCTGAATCGCGCTTCGTCTGTCAGGACGTTGAAGCTGCAGTGAAACGCCCGCATTAGCTGTGAGTTTGTTCGGGTCCTGTAAGCAGCTGCCTGGTATGATACCCCTCTGTTGTTTTTACATAAATGTGTTTGGAGGCCTTTGAAGTTCAGGTTCAGCCCTGCAAGTGGTGAAGAGTGGCTCTCGGCTGGAGTAGTGAGTACTGAATCAGGGTAGCTCCCTGTTAACGCTTACAAACAACAGAAAAAATTGTTTTGTTGTATTGCTGACTGCACTGATTGAGCTTTCGGGCTCCATCTGATTTGCTCAGGAACTAAATGCTGGTTTGTGTCAAGGCCCCAACCAGCTGCATCGAGGAACTAGCCATTAGGGCTTGGTTACCATAGACAGTAATTAATAGGTTAGGCCTGTGCACAGAGCCATAGGTAGATTGTCATATACTGTAGTGGTAAGCTAATCAACCTGATTTCCCCCGGTCCTTGTTATTCCCCCTCGAATAAATCAGATTGCTTGTTTTGTAAAAGTACTCTGGCTAGTCTGTGTACTAATGATGAAATACTGCACAGCGAATGTGGTGTAACTGTACCTTACTTTCCAGGGGGTCCCCGGAGTGAGCTGGCTGATTTGAGCCGGGGGGTAAGTGTATATGGTAAGGACACTGAGATTGAACTGTGTGGGTCACTAGTGGGAAGAAAGGGGGCTACAGCAACCCAGAGGGCTGTGACCGAGTCAACCTCGACTGTTCTAACCCCGACCTCTAGGCGGAAGCACCCGCCAATGGATCTGGGCCCCCTCACCCTGCTATGTTTAGGGCAGGCAGGGGTAGTAGCCCTTAGGGTAGCGCCCCTTGGGGTTACATGTTACCAAGGACCAGTAAAGCCCAAGTGTGTATGCCCTTGTGCTGCATCAAACTGCAGCATTTGCCAGCTTTTAAAAGTGTTTGTGACAAAGAAAAGTGTGGAAAACTGTGGGTAGCAAAAGGAAAATGGTGCCCTAGATGTTGGAAATGCTTTCTGTGCGGACTGAGAGACTTGTTGTGCTTAGTGGCCATGAAAAATGGTTGAAATGGGCTCCCGCCGAGGAGTTACAGTTGAGGAAAAAAATAAAAGTGGTTTGCAGTTTAAATTTTGCCTGCTCGATGATCGCCATGAGGAGAAGAGCATTCGAGAGGAAAGAGGCTCATTTGCATGGTGTCAAGTGATTGGTGAGACTGCAGTCAGTCCCACCCCCAAGCCAGCTCTAGAGCGAATGCACAGCAATCAAGAGGGAGAGTGAGTGGAATGTGCAAACTGGCTTGTTAGGAGGAGCGTCCCGGTGATTGAAAGCGCTGTAAAGAGTTTAAAAACTGACTTTTCTGTTTAAATTTGGGCTCAACCCGCATCTCGATCGACTGGACTGTGAATGTGGTGTTCAGAGGGATGATCGGCAGGACTGCCAACCCGCTTCCTTCCAGAGGCCTCCAAGACTGGCTGCAGGTCGTCTTCCATCTCAGCAAACAGCTACTGATAACAGTGAGTACCAGCCAAATGAAACAGCTCAAACTAAAGGATTTTGCCAAAAGCCAGCTGAATCTATGTGTTAGCAGTGTAATCGCTTTGCAAAAAAGGACTGTGCCAGTTTAACTAGCTAAAAGCAAGAATTCTAGGCAACCAACTGTGAGCATAATTATAGGTTCAGCGTCAGTATAATTTTCAAAGCCAAGTGAGAGACTGTGAGTTGTATGAGATATGCAGCAAGAAATACAGGCAATCCTGTGCTATGAAATACTGAGGTTTTAAGGGACTGTAAGCTAGAGCAATGTCTTCAGCAAGGGGAAAGTCCTTGGTAAATCATATAAATGTGCTAGCAGAAAGATCAGTGCAAGTTTGTGCAGTTTGAGCAAAGTTATCAGTGGTGTGTGTAAATCGGATGCGCAGTGGCTTGACCCAATTACAGAATGTTGATGCATAGAAGTGCTGCCGCCCCCATTACAGGGTGGGGTAGTAATGCAAACACAACAGCAGAGGAGCCATTTTGAAAGAAAAAAAAAATTTCAGTGATGTGGGACTTGAAATAACAGTGAGCGTTGTTTGTTTTTTTCTGCAGTCATGGCTTCAGTACCAGCCCGATACCCGGATCATGCCCGGGCTATGATAGCAGTAGAAGTTAACAAGTTAAGGGACATTGAGAGATGTTACTATGGAGGACAACTGCCTACTCGTGTGGCAATTCCTGGATATCCAGTGCGAGTATGTTTGATGTGCTTAAATGCTGGAAGGGGCATCTTCATGGTACCTCACTGTTCTGGGTGCCTAGAGAAATATGGTTCGTTTAAAGCGCCCAAGATTCAATTGGCTCCAACATGGACAAAATTTAAAGAATCTGCAGTTGGCAGCACACAGCACCAGGCGGAGTCTGTTGGAGAAGGCCCCTCAGAGTGTCGCACGAAGCTAGAGGGTGCAGATTTACAGACAGAACAATGTGCTGATGTTTCAGAGTCTGAGTCGCAGAGAGACATTTCAGGAAGAGCATCAGTAGACCCTTGGAGAGAGAGGCCTAGCCCAAGTCTCATAGGTGAAGATGAAACGAGGGAGGCCTTTGAATGGGAGGTTTCGACCTCCGCACCCAGCGAAGAGTGGACAGTCTCAACAGTGAGAACGACTGCTCACTCCTGGGCACAGATTCTCAGTGAGGAAGAAGAAGAGGGGGAACCTACGTGGCCTTGTGAAAAAGGAACTGGTACACAGCCTCAAGTTCTTGCCTCAGAGGAACACATGGAAGAGAGTGGTGATTCAACTGCCCTGACTGTGCAAGAAGAAGCCAGGGATCCATTTTTTGTGTCGTTAAAAATGCGTAGCTGGCAGAACCAGGACTGGCTGCCCCCAAGCCAGGCCAGAGGTCTCAAGCTGACCAAGGCTAGTAAAGAGGAAAGACTAGTTCGTAGGAAAGCGAATTAAATCTACGGGATGTCCTTTCCTACCTTTCCTTGGAGAGTCTGGGAAGAGATTGAAAAAAGCAGGAAATCCTGGATTTGGGAAGAAGCAATGAAATGTGTGCATCCTGGTGCAAACAAGCATGTCAAGAACAGAATGTTTCAAGAAAAATATAGCCAGTGGAAAAGAGGCAGAACACTGTTTATGGACGCTGTTCGAATTGTGGATGGAGAGGGACATGAAACCTTTCACAGTGTGAATTATGAGCGCACAAATGGGGTGATAATTCAAGCACCTGACCCACTGTGCTATTGGCCACAATGCAAAGACCTTCCTGCAAACGTGCTCACCATGCCTACCAAATGGAAAGCAGAGCAGTGGTAGCCAGTGCTGCCACTCCAGCCATTGCCGTACCTATGTTGTTCCGCCAATCCAGGACTCAGGTGCCCCACATTCATCAGTTCTGCAGTGTACTGGCTTTCCAGAATCCATCGACTGGACCACCAGATGACTTCAGATCGAGAGAGGACACCAGCCCAGCTGTATCCTGATTCATCGCCTAGGTATTGGATGACTTCAGACCAGCTGTTTTCCTTTTTATTCCTGTTCCAAGGTTCCATCTCCAGAGACAACATCATCTCAGCAGTTTCCAGATGTGCCCTCCTGTTGTTTCCCGGAAGATGTCCGCCCAGCTGTATTGGAAGAATGCTGCCAGGGATAGGCTTCGGCCGAGGACCAGGTGTGGTATCGTGTTGTTCTACAAGGGACTGGTAAGTCCAGACTTTTTTATTCTTATGACATTGCAGTACACACCCTACACTAGCAGACTCCAGAGTTTGAACTCTCCTCAAAGACTCTCCCCTTCGGGACTTTGGCCTGCTAGAACTGTGCTTCGCCGGGTTCCGGCCCAGGACAGGCTCTTTAATGGACTTGCCTTTGGGCACTGTGGTCACTAGATGGGACTTTTAGGGCACTTCATCCCCCAAATATGGTGTATTGTAAATAATGTCATTGTTTTTACTGTTTTCTAAAGTTTATACTGTTTTTTTCTATTTTTCTAAAAAAAAAATATTTTTGGGGATTCTCCAGTGTTTTGATTGTAGGGGTTTAGATAGACTGTGTATGCAGATTAGGAGTGTGTGTTGTCTTTCTTTTTCTTACAGGTGTTCCTGAAGACGATAAGAAGAGAAGACAAGAAGAGGAGAGGGACTCATCGGAGTTCCTCAGCAGTACTTTAGAGTGTAGTGTTTAAAGTACTGTTGTTGTTGTTACTGTGTGTAACTTTTCCTTCCACAGGTATGGTTGTGGGAGAGTGTGGGAGTAATGCATAGTGTATGGTATTAGCTCCTGGTGTGTGGTTGCAAGGTGTCCAGGGTTGGAGGGAGGTCCCCTGTTTGTTTTGTTTTGGGAGTTTTGAGTTAGAGGCAGACAGGTTTTCCCTAGAAGGCTAGGGGGGATAGACAGGCTGTGGTTCTGAATGGCTGTAGGGGTCGCAGCACTGATCTATTAGGGCTATGCTATGGACAGTTCTTCTGGAGCCGCTGGGTACCCATAGTCAGCGGGTAGAGTAGAGGCTGATGCGTCAGCCGATGGCCTCTGGGCCCTTAGTGTTGCCTGCCTGTGCCTAGCACATGGTAAGAGGGGGCCTGATCACCCCTCTCTGTAGGTAGCACATAGGGTAGGATGGCCTAGGTCGGGGAACTAATGACTGCGGACAGTCATTTTCCTGGCCCAGGGTGAGTGTAACCCCCCCGTTGCCCGGGTTACTAGAATCCCAGTTAAATCTAGTGGGAGGCAGGGACAGGCAGCTAGTGAAACTCCAGTTAAATGGATTTCACACTGTCTTACTCTGTTTTCAATCTCTGTTGAGCTGGAGCAATGACATCATTTAGAACTGTTGCAGCTGCATAAGCCACACTGGAATATTGCAGTTGGAGGTTAGAGTAGAAAATTGGGGAATTTGAAGTCAGTCTGTTGCAGTCTGTAGTAGAGGAAGGAGGCGCTCTGCTGTAAGCAGGCCCTCAGAGTCCTAAGCTTTGCTAAACAGCTAGTTTTTTGTAGAGGTGTGTGTTCTCACCTGGAAAGGAACGCAAGAAGAGCCAAGTGAAGTGGTATAGACCGCTTTCAGTGGTTCAGGGCCCCATTCCTGCGGGGATGGGGGGAAGGAATCAGCCTGTTTCCAAGGGCAAACCCCCTGGTCCGGCTAGGAAACAAGAAGCTGCCTGAGTTTAAGTTTGTGCTGAGGCACCAGAAGTTCTGGACGAGATTTCTTTGAAGAGAAAAATGCCTGGTGGGCACCTGCAACCAAGGGGTGAGTTCGCTCTGCTAAAGGGCCAATGTGTTTTTACCTGAGACAAGATTAAACTAAAGTGACTGTTACTGTGGGGTCAGGAAAAGACAGCCAAGTACAGTTTGGAAGATGTGGGGATTGGACTGCTTAACTCTGTGGGGGTATAGAGTAATGGACACAGCCACTTTTTAAGTATGTTCAAGTTCAGCACAAATGGGATGGAAAAGCAGTAGATTGCATGTGGCATACATTTAATGAGAATCTACATAGCAAAGTGTTTGAAGGATGAGGTGTTACAGTCCAGAGAAATGGCCGGGTATGAATTATGGGAGGGTGAGGTGGGAGACCCCCCCATCAGTAGTAACCAAATTCACCTCTATGGGTTTGCTTTGGGACACCGTTGCTTTCTCTCAGGTAGTTGGCCAGTGCCTGATGAAAGTACCCAGATGTGGGATTGATGAGGAAGATTCCCTGATGGAGCCAGAAGTGCTCATAGGTGGTTTAGGGAGCCACCAGTAAATGTTCCATGCTATGCGGAAAGTGTCCAAAGGGCTGGCAATGGAGCCGAGCCAGGGAAACCGAAAAAGAGTTGAGTTAGGGCAGAGTGCCCAGAGTGTTTCGAGACCTGAGGGTTTCAGTGTAAAGAGGATGTGTTCTGATCTCCATAAATCTGCATTACCAGGAGTGTAGCCCCGTGGGGGTCCATGGCATCTATGCTTTGTTTTTCTGTTGGATGTGAATAAAAGCCACACTTTAGAATCCCAACTTCTGGTATTGGACATTACAGTTGTTGCTTCCTGTGTCCGGAGTTACTTGGTTGCCCCTGACTAGAAGTCAAACCTAGCCAAAAGTCCGAGGAACAGTTTTCTCCCCGAACCCAGCCCACCAGGTAGTGCTGTTGAAGTTTTGGGGCAATGTGCCTACGGGGTACAAGATGGAGATGGCATATCTGGGTGGGGGCTACAAATAGATAGACAGACAGACAGACAAGAGAGCTAGCCCCACCAACATTGCTCTGCTATGGTAGCCAAATGTTGGGAGCATCCTCCTTCAAGAGACAGCCAGCCCAGCTGCTCATATAAAGTACAGTATAGTAGTCTGTACAACTAGGGTAATTTAGGGTGGCAAGTTGGTAACCACCCAGTGGCATGGCTGGAAGACCTGGGCTCACTAATGGACCAAGACTGCTACATCACTGAACTGTTACAGGTGCTATCTGACCACGACACAAACACAAACTAATGACAAAATCAACTTTGGCATCAGCTATGGGGCAGATACTCCTCTCATCATCCCAAACATAGGCTTGGTGCAATCCAGTGCTTCTCTCCCCTGAATCTGATGGGAACATGTGATTGTAAGGGAAAATGGATTTATGTGATAAGGGCAAAAGCCCAATCACGATTGGTGGCAGGGCGAGCGTACATCACTGAAAACCACTTTACCGACCATCCAGCAAGACAAGAAACGGCGCCGGGACTTAGATTTTAATAGTTCATGCAGAGGGCTGTGCTCCACCACCACCACCACCACCCGCATCCCCCCTAAAGGATTGTTAACTCCAGGGGGTGCAGGATTTGAGCAAAATAAAAATTTCGGGCTCGGCGCACAAAAATGTAGGGGCACCCAGACCTGAACCCGAACCCTCAAGAGCATTAGGCTGCCACCCACACACCATGCTATGGGTTAGCCCAGCAGCCCCACGCCAACCATGCCAGGCCAACCTCCCCTTCCATCACGCCACCCCCCGCACGATACATATAGCGACGCCCTGACACTATATGCGCCCAACTCCCCATCCGGTCACTCTTCCTCAGCAGTACCCCATTGACATGCACTGGGACTGAGTTGCGTTATTGCAAGCACTCAATCGCCGATGTCCATATCACTGGCTACCAGGATAATTAAGTCAAATTCAGTAAACTAATGTACTACTTGTGCAGTATGTAACAACTTTTGGCAGTGTAGCTGAAATCATTACCCTTTCATATTAGACATAACAAGCTGAGTTGGTTTGTTACTGATTTTAAGTCCACATAACAAGATCACTACGTGCTGTTCAGCATCATGATGCAGTGACAGCAATTGTCACTGAGGAAGTGAGCCAAGGCTGAACAGCAGAAGCACATAACTACAGTAATCCCTAAATGCCAAGTTAGGGGAAATTCAAAGAACTGGGGATCTCTATAGGTTTTGACATTCAGGTGGTCAAGGACTCCCAAAATATTCAATAGGGGCTCCTGGGTCCAAATCATGGAAGTTCTGCAGAGTTCCCCTGGTGTCCATTAGTGCATCCCACTACAGTTTAGGTGAGCACCAGGCAGCCAGTTGTGAGTCCAGATGCAAAGGCAGTGTATCTGAGGAATGCAACATACAAATGGACATGGCAACTTGACAAGCCTCTGGTGCTTAATGGACATGGGACCCTAGGTCCCCAAAAGACCTGCAGAGCATAGTACGGAGGTCAGTCTATAATCATCTGAATTTTTTGTGGCCAGTGGATAAACTGGAGTTTAATGATCACAACTGAAAGTACACTGTCTTTTGAGTAAACAGAAATGCATATACAAAAACACAAAAGGACACCTTTATATTATTTGTATGCA
Organism: Neoceratodus forsteri; assembly: GCA_016271365.2. Classification (NCBI taxonomy): domain Eukaryota; kingdom Metazoa; phylum Chordata; order Ceratodontiformes; family Ceratodontidae; genus Neoceratodus; species Neoceratodus forsteri. Next base: position 1,360,213,501 of record CM057455.1, on the reverse strand, counting down.
AAGGGGAGCAGGCAGAGGTACTAAATGAGTACTTTGCCTCGATACTTATGGAAGAGGACAGGGGATCCAATCAGCCGGAAGGGAAGGAGGGGGAGACAGCTGAGCGGAGAGGTCAGATGGAGTTGAGAGGATCGGAAGAGGCTGGGGCACTGGGTGGGCCAGGCCTAGAAGGTGATGTGGGTGCTTAGTTGAGGGGGTTTGGGAGGGAGAAATCACAGAAGACAGCATGAGGGAGGCCCTTCGGGTGCTGAAAACTGATAAGGCACTGGGACCGGATGGGCTGCATCCGAGGTTTCTGAAAGAACTGGTGGACAAACTAGCAGCTCCGTTAGCTGCACTTTTCAACGCCTCTCTACAGACAGGATGGGTGCCTCAAGACTGAAGGGTGGCTCATGTGGTGCCTATCCACAAAGGGGGGTCTAGGGAGGAGATGGGAAATTACAGGCCTGTCAGCCTAACGTCTGTGGTAGGCAAACTAATGGAGGGCTTCATCAAGGAGAAGCTTGAGAGGCAACTGGAAAGGTTGGGGCACATGGATGACAAACAGTATGGTTTTGTCCCGGGGAGATCATGTCAGACCAACCTCAGATTTTTATGACTGGGTGACGGGGACCCTGGACTGACAAAGACTGGTGGACGTCCTATATCTGGATTTCAGTAAGGCGTTTGACCCGGTACCCCACATCGGGTTGTTGACAGAGTTGGGTGGGATAGGGGTGGGAGGACAATTGCTTAGATGGGTAGAAAATTGGCTAACGGAAAGAATACAGAAGGTAGTGATTGGTGGGATAGTCTCCTCCACTAGGAAGGTCTTCAGTGGGGTTCCCCAAGGTTCGGTACTGGGGCCACTCCTGTTCAATGTCTATGTCTCTGATATAGGGAGGGGGGTTAGGAGTAGGATGAGCTTCTTTGTGGATGACTCAAAACTGGGAGCACTGGCAGACGGGGAGGAAGCGAGAGAGACACTCCAGAGGGATCTGGATACACTGGAGGGTTGGTCAAGAAGGTGGGGACTGAGGTTTAATCCAGGGAAGTGTAGGGTGCTGCATCTGAGGGTCAGAAACCCAGGTCATGTATACACCCTGGGAGGGGTCTCACTGCAAGCCACAATGAGTGAAAGGGACCTGGGGAAGGTGGTAGGCACCAAAATGAATAACACTGAAAACTGCAGAAGATCTGCGGCAAAGGCAAACAGGATTCTGGGCTGCACAGCCTAGGGAATTACGTCCAGGAGGAGGGAGGTAATCCTCCCTCTGTATAATGCCTTGGTCAGGCTGCATCTTGAGTACTGCGTGCAGTTCTGGAGACCTCACCTTAGGAAGGACGTAGCATTGCTGGAGAGGGTTCAGAGGAGGGCAATCAGGATGATTCGGGGCATGAGTGAAAGGACCTATGAGGAAAGACTGGAAGTCCTTGGGCTGTACTCACTGGAGGAGAGGAGAGACGGGGGGACATGATAGAGATCTTCAAATATGTGAACGGGATTAACAGCGGCAGAACCAAAGAAATGTTCAGGCTAAAGAAACGGGGCACGACCAGGGGGCATGAGTGGAAGCTGGAGGGGGGAACTACGGGGAGAACGTAGAAGGCATTACTTCACTGAGAGGGTGGTGGGGCCATGGAATGCACTGCCTGGGAGTCTAGTGGAGGAGGGCACAGTGGAGGGCTTTAAGAGGGGGTGGGACAGGTGTATGGGTATACTGAAGCCGAAGATGACCCTCTCGTGGGCTGGGGGGGTGGAGGAGCAAGCGCCTAATAGGGGCTGGCTATCGAGCAGACACAAAAGACCGTTAGGCCTATTCTGCTGGCTTTTAGTATGTTAATATGTTAGAGTACCATGAGCCAAGTGGCACCATGTTGTTCACAGCAATTAAAAAAATACTATCTAAAATTACCTTAATAGGCACCTGTATTCAACAAAACCCAGATAAGGCACTTATGTTTCTACCTGCAGCTCAGTGGCATACTGAATGAGGTTCACTGAACAGGCTAAGTATCAGCAGTTTGAATCCAGATAGGCACACTGCATATTTTTTTATTTTCTGCCGTCATTGTCTATGTTTCTATACTCGGGGCAGTAGCAGTAAAACAGGTAGTATTGAGGTGGATTGTGTGGGGCTAATTCCTGCATAGACAAAAGTCTCAGGATATTACAGGGTGTTACAGTCTCAGGATATTACAGGGTATTACAGTCCCAGAATATTACAGGGTATTACAGTCTCAGGGTATTACAGTCTCAGGATATTACAGGGTATTACAGTCTCAGGGTATTACAGGGTATTACAGTCTCAGGACATTACAGGGTATTAAAGTCTCAGGATATTACAGGGTATTACAGTCTCAGGATAGTACAGGGTATTAATGGCAGACTGAATGGACCCAGTGTTTTTTTTTCTGCCATGATTGTCTATGCTTCTATGTTTTTAAACCACTGCAAAATGCTCTTGCCAGGACCACTGTGTTAACCACACTGTTGACTCCTCAGGTGAGCATGAATCTGGGTTTAAAGTTTTTAGGCTCCCTCAGAATATATTTTTGTTCATATAATTAAAAAAACTAAGGAGTAAATTGTTATTGCCTGCTAAAATATATCTATAGCACTGTTTATGGTTTAATCATTGCATATGAAAGTTATATGGCATTATCCCAATTGTTAAAAGGATACTGCTGTATATATTCACAGCTGTTGCTCTGTGTGCTTCATTGATACCCAGTGGCGAGATCCAGATGGCTGTTCTACCAATGGATAAATGATAAAGGAAGCCAGTGAAAACATGAACAGTGAGCGATTCTGTTCTGTTTGTAACATAACATTTGCTGCTTTCAGAGAAGAGGGAATATAGTGTATATTAACTGCTCCCACTGTCCATGGAGGGATGGATGGCAACTCATGGGCTGAATTCCAAAATGCACAGTAGTTTTCTGCCAGCTAGTCAGCCAAATGGAATTAGCTGGACTGGCATCCTCTCTAGAAGTGACGCATCTCTAGTATATAGGCCCAAGCTGAGGCTCGCTGCTGTTCCACCTAAATGCTGCCTGCTGTGATCCATTGGTGGCAGCCTGTACCAGAGGCCTAATTCAGAGAACTGCTCCTGTAATTCTGCACCAGCCAGAACAGAAATGGTTGCCAGATGCATGAGTACTGGCCTAACCAGCCAGATAGTTAAAAGACAGTTTAAATAGCATTTACCCTCTTGGTATACCAGTTATCCTTTTTTATTTAACATTTTGTTAACTGGGCGAACAAAGCACTGGGCCTCATGGCCCTTTTACAGGCTTGGCCAGGTCAGACACTTCATTGGTAAAAAGTTGCATACTAAGATACATAATCTACATTAACACATATTCAACATTTGAAAATGTATTAAAATCTACTAGTACATACAAACAACAACCTTGTATAACTATCTAGAGCTGAGAATATACAAAGAGTAAACAGACAACAATAATTTATGACAAAGTTTATATACATAGGACTTACATTCAAGTACAAGTACAATGTGTACCCGTGTACAGGAACTTTTTTAAGGATGCTTTAAAGTTATCAATATTTTTCAAATTTTGTAACTCACATGAAAGACCATTCCAAGTTTTGATCGCAATTTGTTTGAAGGATTTCTGTTTTTTGTTGATTTGCATAATAGACTGTCTTAAGTGATTGTGTCCTGAGACCTCAATACCCTTGAGCTTGATCTCTGCACAAAAAAACTTAACATTGGACTATGTGATGAGCAATGAATTGCGTTAAATACAAAGTAAGATAATTGTAGAATGTCCCTTTGTTCTACCGGTAACCATCTCAGTTTGTTATACAGATCACAGTGATGTTCCCATACTTTAGCTCACAAGACAAATTTACATATGTTATTGTGCAAACATTTCCTTTGTTTGATTTTTTTTCTAACTTACCCCCAAACCAAATTTCCATAATCCAATATTGACATAAGGCAGGTCTGTACAATTGTTTTTCTAGTTTCGTCTGTTAAATGGTCTTTAACTGGTATACAATGCTCCTATCTTCATATGTATTTGTTTAGTTATTTTATCAACATGTGCTTGGAAACGGTATGCAGTCCCTACAGCGACAATTTTATCACGAGTGACACTACAGCGACAACAGTGACAGGTTGCTGTAGTGTCGGTGCAGGACCTCAGCACTGCTTTCTGGGGGTCTTGCACCACCTCCCTGAATCAACTCTGGCTCGGAGTTGATTAGTTAATAATAATAATGATCTTTATTTATATGATGCCTTTCAAGAACCAAGGCTCCTAACAAGCAATTAAAACCATATCAAGTTTCTCATGGTCACGTGATGGCTGCCTAAGAGTCTGGATGTGTTCCGAGTTAGCTCCTGCACCCCTGTCTTTACTCACTTGATTTAACCACATCTGACCTGTTCCAGATTAATTTTCTCGCTCGGTATCTACACTTACTTTGTCTGGGTACAAGTAAAACCGGTAAACAGTACCTACATGGAGTCAGAAATGAGAGAGCTCCCACCACGCCATTCGCCGCCGACAACCTCAACGAGAGACAAGCAGGCCAAGCAGGCGAAGGCACACCTGGCTGCTGCCACATCTCAATTGATATCTCAGGCTGCACTGACTGAGGACAAATTTCAGGAAGGCCCTGATTCACTAAAAGAGATGCTCACTAATCTGTCGCTGGACCTTCGTACTATGAATACTAAAGTGGAACAACTTGCAATCCGTACAGTAGACAATGAGGCCAGGATTTCATCACTTGATGACTGGCGTAACTGGACGGACCCAGAGCTGACTACTCTGCTCCAAAGGATTAAAAAAGTCGACGAGAAAATGGAGGACCTAGAGGGTAGGTCCAGAAGGAACAACTTAGTAATATTTGGCCTACCCGAGAAGGAAGAGGGTCGTGATATCATTCCTTTTGTTCAAAAGTTATGTGAAAAGCTCAGAGGTCCCTATCCCAATGGGCCTACCTACATTGTAGAACAAGCTCATAGGGCCTTCCATTCAGCTCCCCGCCAGGAACCCCCCAGACCACTGATTTTTCATTTGTTAAATTTCTTAGACAAACAGCATATTTTGAGTGCAATCAAGGACATCAAGGAGGTTCAGTGGGAGGGCAGACCCTTAGGATAGCCCAGGATCTATTCTATACTGTCCGGCAGAAGAGGTCTGCACTACACCCAGTTATTACTAAAATCATAGCGGCTAGCATAAAATTCAGAGTCAGATATCCTGCTGTTCTTCAAATCTACCTTAAAGACCAGTGGTACTCCTACGACACGGTTGAGCAAGCAAGAGTGGGCCTCCGAGAGTTATTACCAGAACTTTTCAAGTGAGGTACACAGTGCAAACATGGATCTCTCTGGTCTTTCAATTGACGAGACAGCGGCTAGTATGCAGTAATATTACTAGCTTCATATCCTGTCGTTAGCGAAAAGACACTTGGCTGCGCATTCCGTAGTTACATTATCTGAACCTTGGGGAAAAGTACTTTAATTTGGCACTCTTTTCTAGCCCAGCTAATGCCAGTACCGGGTTCTAAAGGGTATCCTCCTCCCGCAGAATCGCATTTGATCACACCCGATCTGGAGCTGCTGTTGTTATATTTTTTTTGTTTTGGACCTGAGACAACCCGAAGAAGGAACCTTTACTTTATTTTATTTTATCTCCTTGAGTGGCTCTGTTCACCACTATAAAACAAGGATGCATGGGTTATAACTTTTGTTTGATAACAAGAATCTCGGGTGACATCTAGTGGATGCTTTATATTACTGCACCATGGTTAAATATGCTGCCCGGATATATTGTCAGTGCAATGCCTATAACTCCTTCAGTTAATAGACCTGAGCTAAGCACGAATGGGCATGATCACTAGACTTACAGTTGTTTCGGTCGAACTTTCAGAATGCCTTTTGAACTAATATTATGTATTTTTAAGGGGGGACTGTCTTATAATTTCCAAGCATTTTATTACCATATTTTAGGAAACTTCACAGTTTCCAGGTGGGGCTTTGTATAACAAGACTACTCAGACTGCTTTTCTTCCTATGCAACTGCATTTCATTTATTGGTTACTCACCTTAAGAAAGTTGCTTCTCCATTGTACTAGTATTTACAGATTTATTTATTTGAGGGAGTACCTCTAGGGTGAAGTGATCCCCTTATTCCTGAACCCTCTCTCCCCCCTTTTCTTTTTTAGCCGTTTATCATTGATCACCCTACCTAAGGCTTCTTTGATACTATGTTGGGTTGGGACAGGGGTGGGACGGGGCATATGCTCTGGGCAGTGATTTTTGAATTACGTCCCAGTTTATATGGCATATCAGTCACTAGGACTGAGGTTGCAGTTATTGGGATGGGAGGGTGTTATGATGAAAAGGTATTTTTGTCTGTTTATATGTTTAGCATTGTTGTTGTGGATGTTCATGGTTAGAGGGATCATACTTAGAGGGTATGGGAGGGGGGTATTACCATTTTTGGAAAGACTTATTGTGCAGAATATTTCTTTATACGTTAGTCGGTATGAGGGTAGGGGGATGGATATGCCTGTTATGTCAGGGAGTCATAGCTCAGTTTTCTTACCTATCTGGGAAAGTAATGAAGGGAAAGCTAGGAATAGTTTCTGGCCCTCCTAGCAGCACATTACTTAACAGGTACTATGGGTGGTCAGTATAACTTTATTAGCTGGAACATTAAAGGGACTCAAGACACATGTAAACACCTGACCATCCTAAGACATCTCCAACACCTGAAAGCCCACGTTGTTTGTCTGCAGGAGACACATCTTAAGCGAGAGGATGTTTTGCTATTACGGAGGCTCTGGGTGGGACAAGTCTACGGTGCTGGATCCTCCGCTAGATGGGGAGGCACAGCAATACTTGTGTCCAGATCAGTCCAATTTATAATGGCACAAGAAAGTTGGAACCCACTGGGAAGATATGTTATCCTCCAAGGCACTCTCAAATCCTTCCCCATAATAATAGGCTCGGTATACGGACCAAATGTAGAGATACAGCAGTTCTTTGCTGATCTACTCTCAGTGGTAGAAACCAACCCCTCTATGCTTACTATCTTAGGAGGAGACTGGAATGTCATTACACAGTCCGAAATTGATAGTTCGGACAGCAGAAGAGTGGGCCTTTCCCCAGTCCAGAGAGCATTAAGAGACTTTATGACAGCTACAAGGACACTGGATGTGTGGAGAGTACTTAACCCCAGAGATCATCAATATACATACTTTTCCCCACCACATAAAACTTTATCCTGCAAAGACTACTTTTTAGTAAGTGCTACCTCCCTCCCGGGAGTGGTAGAGGTAGATATCCACCTTAGGGTTCTATCAGACCACTCTCCAGTTAGGGTTTCCTTTCTCCTAGGACTGGGGCTAAAGAGAGACACCCTTTGGCACCTTAACACACAGCTATTACAGAAAACCTCCCTAGTGGAACATACCCAAAACTTCATCTCTACTTTTCTAGAGACAAATGTAGGAACTATGACCAGAGTGGATCTAGTTTGGGCAGTGCTTAAATGCGTGCTCCGAGGAGATTTCATTCGTTTAGCGACTACACAGGCAAGACAGAGTAAAGCTCAGTTGGACTCGATACTGCAAGACATAAGATGCTTAGACTTCTCCCTACATCGAACCTCTCCTGAGTCCGAGTGGGCCAAGCTGTATTTCCTCCAGTCTCAATATGCAGACATTATGACTCAAAAAGCTGAACTCTCCTTGCACCACACCAAAATGCGGTATCTGGAGTCAGGTGAACGAGCTGGGACGCTTCTGGCCCTCAGACTCAGACAGGCTGAAACTGCCAAATTCGTGCTTAGTCTACGCCCCTCCCATGAGGAGGATATTATTTTTGATCCGAAGGAAATTACAGCAATCTTTGGTAGCCACTATCAAACACTCTATATAGCCGATAACCCTATTACCTCTGGAGACCACACTCTCGCAGAAAATCTAGATTCGATACCCCTTCTCAGTCTCTCACCCCACCGGACAACTGACCTAGGCTCCCCAATTATGACTGCAGAGATAGAACATGCTATTAAACTTCTCCCCCCAGACAAGGCCCCTGGGCCAGATGGTCTCCCAAATAACCTATGCAAGATTTGTTGTGCCCAGCTGGCACCATTTCTAGCAAGGGTATACAATTTCTGGTTTGACAAAGGGATGAGTGAACAATCCTTCCTTGAGGCCTTGATAACTTTGATTCCCAAGCCTGTTAAAGACCCCTTACACCCAAGAAATTATCATCCAATCTCCCTTCTCAACTCGGATGTCAAAATACTAGCAAAACTTTTGGACATCTGTCTTGCACCTCTTATGGGAGAAGTCATCGGACATGACCAGGTAGGCTTCATGTCGGGCCGCTCCTCGGGAGACCATGTGAGGAAACTCCTGCATCTGATCTTGGCAGTGAGGTAGTCTGATGTACCTTCTGCATTGGTCTCCCTCGATGCTGAGAAGTATTCGACAGGGTTTCTTGGGACTTCCTATTCACCTCCCTTCGTAAGTTCGGGGTCCCCAAAAACTTTGTTAAATGGGTTAAGATACTGTACTGCAGCCCTACAGCTAAGGTTTGGTGCAATGGTTACCTTTCAACCTCATTCCCCCTACAACGTGGAACCCGCCAGGGCTGCCCGCTTTCCCCACTTTTGTTTAATTTCTATTTGGAACCCCTTATCCGCAGATTAATTAACTCTGCTAGTCTAACAGGTATCCAACTTGAAGGCAGTAGGTACCTCCTCTCAGCTTATGCAGATGACCTACTCTTGCACCTGGAAAATCCCACTTCCACCGTGCCCGCTTTGCTTGAAGAACTAAGTATTTTTTCATGTCTCCTCCTATAAGCTCAACGTTGCCAATTCCCAAATTTTCCCTCTCAATCACCACCTCACTAAGGCTGAACTCTCGGACCTGGGCTTGACATGGACTCCCCAAACTCTGACTTATTTAGGGATTAAGGTAACCAGAGATGTGCCTTTCATGATAAAGGAGAACCTTAGTAAGTTGATCTCCACACTCAGAGCTGACTTAATTAGGTGGGATGCTCTACCACTGACTCTCTGGGGCCGCATAAGTGTCCTTAAAATGAATGTGCTCCCACAGATCTTATACCCAATGGGAATGTTGGGCTTTTATCTTCCCAAATCCTGGTTTGTCCAATTGCAGGGAATGTTTACTAAGTTTCTATGGAGAAATAAGGGAGTTTGAAGGGGCTACGTTAAACTTACCGCCCCCAAATTGCGAGGAGGCCTTGCCCTCCCAGACCTTTTCACCTACTATGGGGCCCAGCATCATAGTAAGATGGCTAGATGGACGGATGAGCCTACTATGCTTCAGGCCAACTCCTATATTCCCACATGGGTTGAAATTGAGCGAGCCTTAGCAAAACGATTCTGCTGCTCCCTTCTGGCAATAGCATACCAGTCCCCTTCCTGTCTCCCACATCCTCTCAAAAATTCCTCTGTTGGCTGGTCCCTTCGTGCACTACGCCAGATGCAGACACACCTATCTCTTAACTGGCATAGCTCGCTAAGTCAGTCCCTTTTCAATAACCCCCAATTTTTGATAAACAATCTTACCATTCAGCCCTCCTTCTGCCCTCGGCTCCAACATAGTGTGCTAGGGGACTTCTGCAGTTAGGGCTCCATAATGCTTTTCTTCTCTCTTCAAGCGAAATTTCAGTTGACCAATAATGAAGTTTTTAAGTACTGGCAAGTTAGACATGCTATTCTAGCTTTCTTAGGACCCAAACCTTGGACCTCTCTGCCACGAGATGACTTACCCACAGTGCTCAATGTAGCGAAACAACAGCACTCTGTTTCTGGCACATATAAACTCCTGCAAGGCCTCGACCCTGTACTCCCATCAGGGACTTGTTACTATTGGACACATACACTCTCCCTCCCAGATACCCCTGACTACTGGAATACAATTTGGAAAACCATATACAAATTCATCAAACAGGATAGACTGAGACTTACTCAATTTAATATAATGCACAATTTGTACTATACCACTATGAGACTGCATACCATTGGTAAATTGGCATCCTCAATATACCATTGGTGTGGGGGATAACCTGGGCTTTCTATTTCACATGTTGTGGGAATGTCCGAAAGCTAAAAAATTCTGGTGTTCCATTAAAGACATTTTGGACCCGATTTTGGGCCTGGAATCTCTGTTTACTCCAGAGTCTTGCCTTTTGGCTTCCTTTCCCACAAAGCATACCCAACTGTCGGAAAGCCCACATGACCCTAGTTGCAGCGATAGCTAAGTTGATTATACTTAGGCATTGGAAGGATGATTCCCTGCCTTTGGTCATAGAATGGTACCGTGAGATGTTAATGGCCATCCAACTTGAAAAACACATCACTACCATGCGACATAGGATGGATGCTTATCAGTCACTATGGGAACCTCTCCTGGCTTTATTATCCCTCTGGAAACCTTAATTGGACACCACTGTATCCCTTATTCTTTTGCACTCCTGGCACGCAGGCTTTGGGAGGGAGGTGTGGGATTATAAGGAGGGTGGGGGGGTTTATGTGGTAGGTGTGTATTATGTATTGTAATTGCTAGATTGATGCCTGTTGTATTGTTTTATTTTCCTTCGCAGCTGTACTGGTCTCACAGTTCTTTCATATGTATCCTGCTGCCAAAGATCAATAAAGTATACTGAATTAAAAAAAAAAAAAAAAAATCAAGTTTCTCAGTTAAGGGGGTGCGGGGGTAGAGCCCCCCACATGGGGGTTCGGAGGGCAAAGCCCCCCTGAAGAAAACACAGTCCAAAGTGACTGCCTTTATGCTGAACGCAAAACCGGTCGACATAAAGGTGTCACTGTACAGTCGGACAACAATGAATTTGTCGACTGACTGTCATGGATCCCTTGGAAACTTAGTTGACTGTCTAATATCACTCTTGAATACTTAAAGTCGGACATGATTTCTACTTTTGCTCCATCATCTCAAATGGGTCAGACATGCTTCTTTCTTTGTTGCTGGTACAAAACAGCATCCCCTTTGTTTTCTTCTTATTCAGTACAAGTCTGTTCTCCTCATGCCAGCCTATCAATTTATTATAATCACCCTCTAAGTTTTGCTGTAATAACTTTATGTTTTTACTAGTAGTATACAATACTGCATCATCTGCATATATTATATGCAAATTAGCACATATTGATGGCATTTCATTTATGTACAGCAAAAAACAGCAGAGACCCCAGTACTGAGCTGGGGTACCCCATAGTCCACATTCATCAGATCTGACAACATACCATTTACACGAACCTGCTGCTCTCTGCCTGTTAAATAGCTATAGAACCATTTCACCATGGGGTCCCCAATGCTAATACCAGGCAACTTCAGTTTCAGGAGTGGGTGGTCCATGAGATCAAAGGCCTTGGTCAGGTCCACAAACACTACACCAGTATATAAACCAGCATCCATATTCTCCTGTAGGTTATTCGTGAACCTGACTATGGCCATATTGGTACTACACCCCCCATAGAACCCATGCTGTGCCACTGTAAACAGACCAAATTTGTCTAAGTAGTCCATAGTTTGTGCATGTAGTACCCTTTCTTGTATTTTTCAAACTAATGATAGCAACGAAATAGGCCTGTAATTGCCCAGTATATTAGCTTGCCCTCTCTTGAAAACTGGGGACACATAGGCTTTTTTCCACCTATCTGGGACAACTTGGGTATTCAACGATTTATTTAAGATTATTTGTAAGGGATATGCTAATTCACTAGCTGCAATTTTTAATAATTTTGCTTCCACTTGATCAGGTCCTGGCACCTTTCATTCCTCAAGTTTTATTAAGTACGTCTATACTTCCTGCCATGCTATCCTTTTAAAACAGAATTTTGTATTTGTATTATTAGACTCAAATTTTGTATGTTGTACATTTCCTTCAGTGTTTAATAGATACTCAGATAAATTCATACATTTTTCATTTAAACAATCTGCAGTTTCCTTACTACCAGTCATTTCCTCATCATCCTTAAACAGACTGCCATGAGTTTCTCTCTTCCTTGGGGCAATTAAATTGTTGACACTCTGACAGATTTTTTTTTTATCTTGAAAAGAAGCTGTCTGTTCCCTCTTAAAAAAGTCTACCTTTGCCTTTTTTTACACCTATTTCATAACTGCCTAAAATGAATCCAGTCCCTTTCCAGTTTTGTTTTCTTATACTGTGTACTAGCTGCATCCCTATCTTTTATTAGTTTTATCAATGTGTTGTTAATCCACCTATTACATGTCCCTCTTAACCGTTTCTTCTTCATAGGTTCACTATGATTTATTATTGAATATAAGAGCTGTAGAAATATATCGACTGCAGTGTTTATATATTGGGTGTCTTGTAGCTGCATCCAGTCTTTCTTGGACAGATCTCGTTTTTAATTTTATTAATTTTTCATCATTTAGAAACCTACTTTCTACCACTTTATCTTTCCTTTAGATCTCATATTGCTCCAAATGCAATATATGGGTGAATGGTAATTTATTGCATCTGTTAACACCCCTGATGCTTTATTATTATTTACCATTACCCAATCCAGTAGTGTAAGCTCCTTTGTTTTATTGTTTATTCTTGTTCGCTCATTTATTAATTGTTCCAAATTTACGTTTTGTAATATTTTCTTATATTTATTAACTTCATTACCAACCCAGTTTAAATTGAAATCACCCATCAATATCAATTCTTTATTCCTGAAACCACCTAGTAAATTAATGATGTTCTTCCAATCATTGTATTTTTGATTTTGGTGGGTTATATATGCAGCCAACTAACAGTTTCTTTGTACTTCTTAGTGCTGGTTCAAAGAAAAGGCTCTCACAACCAGAGTTCTGTTCTTGTGTCGTCAACTCTCTGACTACCAACTGTTCCTTAAAATAAATTATTATACCTCTCCCTCTTCTGTTTCCCTGTCTATCTTTTCTTATGAAATTATAACCCTCAATTTGTAATAATTTATTGTTACTCTTTGTCCTTAACCAAGACTCTGTGATCATCATTAAGTTGGGGGCATATACAGAGACCCAGGTTCTAATCTGTGTATTTTTTTTTTGGTAACAGGCTAAATATATACTCCTAGTTGGATTACAATTGTTTTGAGTTATAATTGCTAGAAAAAAGTAGTCTAGTGTGGTTACTTATTCCAAGCTTGTACTAAAATGCAAGTGCACCACTGTAAGATCCCTGGCACCACAACATCAGGTCTGACACTGTGAACTAGCTAAGGTACCCAGTAATTGTTTTAAGAGCTACAGTAATTCAGATTTTTTAAATGCTAAGTGCACACTGTACAGAACTGAAAGTTTTTTTTTATAATTTTATTTTGGTATTATAAAATAATGACTGTGGTTGCAAGGTGTAAAATGTTTGCCAAAATGTGAACTATTACTCGTGGGTACTCATGGTGAATATAGTGCATACTATGTGCATAAATTGCTTAACAAGCTTTGTTTACAGAGCTGGGCTCGATAATATGGAATCCCTGAATGCCGTTCCAAGTTCAGTCATTTGGAGAGACTAATTATTATAGAATGTCAGGACATGTAATGCCAGTGTGTCTTTAGTGGGCATTCTAACTGCAGACCTGTAGGTATCCAATTCATCACAAGAGTCAATGCTATTGTAATTCCCAAAAGCAGCAATGAATTTAAGTTGTGATTCCCTAAAATGAAGTATTCAGAGGCCTCAAAAACAAGTTGTTCATAATGTCTTTGATTTGTCTCAAAAGCTACGTAATAACAAACATATTATAAATGGGTTCAGCCAAATTTAGTTCAGTGTACCATGTTCTGAAACTCTGCATAAATACCAAAGAACTAGTTTATCATGCCCTATTTCAGAGCATGATAATTGTGAAGCTACTCAAGATATTGCTACCAGTCACATAGATAAAACTAGCTGAACAAGACTAAATATCAGTAGATTATGTACAAGTCTATTGTTAATTCTTCAAAGTAAAGCATCTGCAGATGCACTGTTGCATTATCTAAATTGCTTGGTTCCCTGGTGTTTCTGAACTACCTGTCAAATTTCTCATTTTTGCCCAGTACAAGAAAGTCATCCAAGCCTTTGAAATCCACAAAAACCTGGCTTTCCATACTTGTTTTCAAGTAATGCCTATTGATGGGAAAAAATCAGAACGGGGTCAGATCATTTTACTAGTAAAAACATAATTATTTTAGGTGCCAGCATTAGTTAGTTAAATGATAAAGTAAAACAAGAACACATTTGTACAGATGTTTGCTTTTTTTTTAACCAATGGAAAAATGAAATATAAATTACTGCTACTATGGCACCCCACTTGTACTAACATTTCAAAATGTGTGGGAATGTTTTTATGCACTAAAACAGCTCTGTAAATCCCATGTCATCTTCATAAAACATTTGATTTAGATATATAAATATAGTTGAAAATATAGTGAAAGCAGGAAATATAGATGTTGCCATGCAATTTTCATATATCTGTGCTCACAGCAGCAGGATCTGAGCTAGCCAATTCAGGGCAAATGTAAATAATAAATAATAAATAAAATTTGTCCCTAAGCCATTCAAACAGTTAAAAATTCATTCCATACTCAGTTATAAAGACTTTAATACAGTGTAAAATAAGCAAACAAGACAGACAGACAGATTGACTGACAGAAATGCAGAAAAGACATCCTGAAAGATAACGCTGAATCCAATTGTGGAATGCATTTCCTCACTATCACCCTATTTAGATCCTTTGTGGACTGTAACAAAATAGCGAAAATCATTAATCTAATAACAGTACCATGCACATATAAATGTATTTATTCCAGTAAGCAGCCCTGAAAACATTTTTAGGAGTCTAAGAACAATATGAATCTCTCCCGGTTGGCACCTAGAGATGAGCTTTAGCTCTGTGTGCCTTTCCTGGTTACCAGTAGTTTACAAATAAACAGCATGCTGTGGTCAAATATATAGTTTTTAGAAAATGCATTAAAAGCCATGCAACACAAGGCTCTGCACTGCATGCTTAAGTTTTACTAAGAAACAATGGGCTACACAAACTGAGTGCTGTTTAGTGCAGTGTGCCTTCTGTCTGACCTGTTGGCGTGCATTACATATTGATTTAAAACAGCCTCAGATGGCCCCTGGTCCAAACTTATGAGGGCCACCCTAGCTCTGGAAGTATAATTCCAACACTGGGTGCATCCTTAATTGGGGTACTGTGTCCTGTTTTGGAGATGGCACCTCAGAAAGGACATAGGCAGGCTGGAGGCTGTCCAGAAGAGGGCAACTAAAATGGTACAGGGTTTGCATGGGAAGCCCTATGAAGGGAGGCTGAGGGATTGCAATGTGTACACCCTGGATGAGAGGGGAGAGAGATGTGACATGACTGAGACCTACAAGTACCTCATGGGGTGAACACAGTGCAGGTGGGGAGTCTCCTTCAAAATGAGGACGAGTACCAGGACTATGGGACATGGGATAAAGCTGGAGGGGGGGTAGTTCAGGAGAGAGGGAAGGAAATATTTCTTCACTGAAAGGGTGGTAGATGCCTTGAGCAGACTGTCAGTAGAAGTGGTAGAGGCTAAAATGAAGGGGGCCTTCAAGTTTGCATAGGATAAACATACAGGTATAGTGGAAGACTGTCATGGAGAGGGGAGGGTTACCAAAGGCCAGATAGGGTCTACGGAGGTGGACTAGATAGGGAACATTTATTCAGACTGGGTGGGCCAAACTGTCCTTTTCTGTGATAAATTCTATGTCTCTAATGTTGGGTCTGACTGAGAGTTCCTGGTGAAGTAGTACATGTACTTTATAGAGTCCACTACCTCTAACTGGGTATCCCTAGTGGTACCAATCTTTATAAGCTCTTTTATATCAGGGCCCCGTTTTCTGAATCTGAACAATATGGCTTTTGTTTTCTTAGATCTAAGAATGGGTCAGTTTGACATAAACCAGTTTTCAAGCACTCTTAACCTGGTTATAAACTAATTTGTTGGACTTTTGCCAGAGTACTGACCATGGATATGGGATGGTAATATTCTATTGGTTATCTGGCTCCCCATTTGTAGATGGAAACCACATGTACCACCTTCCACTTTTGCTGCACTTCACTTTGAAGCAAGGACATGTTATAGAGTCTTATCAGTGGACATGCTAGGATAGGGGCAGCAATCTTTTTTTTTTTTTGTCACTTCTTCCCTCCTGGTCACCGCTTGGCTGGGGCCCCATCAGTCATCTCTCAGTCATTTCCATCCAGCCTGAGTTCCTCTCTGCCTTGAGGTCCTGTTCCCCCAACCCACCCGTGACTCATCTACGTGAAACCCCCCACTCATGACCCTCCAGGGTGGGGCCACCTTTAGCTGCATGGCAAACATACTCCCATGGCAGAAGGAGGTGAAGGAAGGAGGCAGTCAGGACCCAGGTGAGCTGGAACTGGCATTGCACGTGGTGGCTGGAGTGATAGCTTCCTCCCAGCTAGTGGGAGTTTCCTTCATTTCCTTCCTTGGAGGTGCAGACATGCAATGACATCCAGCACAAGACAGGTGCGCTCCTGCACCCTACCTGTGGATGTCCGCCGTCGCCTCCACCCCTTCTGACGTGGTCCTAGCAGCCATACACCTGGCCTCCACTAGGTGTCACTGTTTTGCCGGGACACATGGCCCACCCTCCCCAGGAGAGGAAAGCTGTCCTCTGGACACTCAGTCCTCTCCATCCCCCAGCCAGCCCTGGGCAACCTGAGCTCACTTCCGACCCCAGGTCACCGGTGTGGTAAGAAGTAAGGCATGAGATGCCTCAGCCCTCTACACCACCAGGCCAGCAAAGGGGCAATAATCTTCAGCAGTCTGGGTTCATGTTTGTCATGGCCTGTGAATTTGTCAATTTTAATACTTTGAAGTTGGTCCAGAGCCTCCTTCTTAGTGTCCTGTCTAAAATGGAAATTTGGATGGCTAACTAAAATAGGGGTGCCATAGAGAGGGCCAGCTAAGGGATCCTTGAATACATCTAGATCTGCAAAGAATCTGTCAAAGTTAGCAACCTGTTTTGGGTCACTGACTGATTCTTTGTTACTGAGAATTTACCAAGAAGGGGCTCCCACTCACCGTTTTAGGAGACTGCTTACTGTAAGCAGAAGCTTTTGGGGTTTTTCAGGTTATTGTTCTGTAAATTCTTCATGTGTTTAACCTTGGACTTTTTTAGGTTGGACTTGCAGGAATTACGCAGTTATCTGTAGGTCAACCAGTCTCACTGCTAACCAAAAGGTTTATATATGCCCCAGGCCCAGTCCTTAACTTCATTAAGTTGCAAATGGTAGAGGTTAGCCATACTGAACAAAGGCATTTTGCACTTCTTTGCACCAGAGGGGCAAGCTTATCTATGACACTAGTGCAACTGTTTATCAGGAAGTCAAGGGCATGGTTACATTCCTATGTTCACCCAGTTTACTCTGGCAAGGTCTTATAGGAAGACATCATAGTCTAGCTTAGAATATTCCCTAACTGTTATGGCCCCAGGAGGGCCTTGGTGCAGCTATTATTCCAAATGCAGTAAACTTGGAAATGATCACTCAAGGAGTCCACTATGATCGCAGCCACATACACCCTGTCAATTGGAAAATCACCCCTGTGGTATGAGGGACTTAGTCCAGAAACACATTCTCCCATACTTGACTGGGGATTGTGCCCCTGGTAATGAATAAACCCATGGGTGCAAACAACTCAGCCAAAAACAATCTGAGCCAAGATATCTAGGCCAAGATCTTCATAATTAGTGCATTTACTTGTTACCATGGATATACTATGGTCGGCCGAAATGCATCGGCCGACCGTTATTATCCCAACCTGAGGAGGCCGGAAACACAGTTGCCCGACATAGGGATTTTGCCTCGAGGGAGTGATTTGGGGGCTTTGCCCCGCCCCCAATGTGGGGGTTTCTGCCCCGCACCTAAGAATTCTCACTCCGGGGGTGGCAAAATCCTAATGTCGGGCAACCGTGTTTCGGGCACCCGGGGTTGGGATATTGCTGGTCGGGCCGATGCATTTCAGCCGATCGGAAGTATCCCATTACGACAGAGCAACTGTACCCATGACTGCCTTGTTCAACCTTTGGTTCCTTGGACCATCTAGACTCCACACACATGCATTGTTCTTCTAGCTCTGGGTTCTGCTCAGGGGTTCTGGCTGTTTCCAGTGTAGATCTCTCACTGGTGGCTTCTGCGGCCTAGGCTGCAGGTTCTCAGTCCCATTCCCTGTCCCAGAATAATAGCCTGGCTCCATAGAAACAGAACAAAACCCCAGCCTGGACCATTGCCTAAGACCTCTGGGACCATGGCTTTCAAAAAAATCTGATGCTGAACTGATGACAGATGGATGGGCAGACACTCCTGGAGACAAACCACCACCTGCTCTTTCAGGCTCCTCATCAGTAGATCCAGAATCACCAAAACACAAGCAAAACCCTGAAAAGCAACCCTAATAGACAAAACAATGAGGCGTGCATCCATGATTTACATGGTAACCTCCTCCTCTTTTTCCATGATTGTGCAGATGCAGCTGCAAGTGCGTACCTTAGTGTCCATGGAGTGGGCCAACTGGGAAAGCAGCACTGCCACCGTAAGTAACAGTCCCCTCCCATGCAACACTGTCACCAAAAGTGAAAGCCTCCTCTGATTTGGGGACATAGATGGAACACTGCTGCTGAAAGTGAAAGTCCCTTCTGACTCAGGGACACAGGAATGGCACTGCAATAGAAAGTCCCCGCCAGTTCTGGGACACAGACACAGCACTGCCATTGAAAGTAAAACTCCCTGCTGACTTGGATCACAGGAACAGCACCGCTGCCAAAAGCAGAAGTCCAGGCTGGACTCAGGAACACAGGAGTGGCACCACCACATGCACCTATTTGTGTACACTTAGGTAACATTTGAAAATATTGCTAATACTCTGTCAATATCAGTACTTACAGCAAGTTAGCCAAGATACAATGCTCTGTGATAAGCATGTCTCACCTTCCTGTGTGACAAACTGGAGTAAACACCATTGGATTACATTGTGTTCCAGCATTATTCTGCAACACGTCTCTGGCAGAAACTGTCATATAAGTGGTGTGTCCTGCCAGCCCAGTGGCATGGAGGGATGAGATGCCAATGACTCAAGTTCAAAAACAAGCACAGGCAACCAGGGGTTGGCCACGGTGGGAGAGGATTGAGCATCTGGAGGACAACTCCCCTCTCCTGGGGTGGGGAGGGGACAAGCTGTGCATCTCCTAGACTGGCAACACATGGAGGTGTGGTAGCAGGCAGTTGGTGCACCTCCATGAGGGATGTTTGGCAGCAGGGGTGTGGTGCATGTGTGACTCTACATGTATGCACACTTCTGTCATTGCATGCTGCCTGAACAAGGGGAAAGAACAAGGAATGTGCCTGGCTCTGGATAATGAAGCCCAACCAGCAGCCCACCCCACTCTGCCACCCAGGACCAACCCTACTGGACTGTGCTCTGAGGGGGGACAGCTCTTCCTCTCCTGGCCCTGCTGTGGGAGAAGGAATCCTCAGGAGTATTCGAAGTAGGTCCTGGGAGAGGCAGTTACTAGTTGGGCATGGGTGGGGGCTGATAGCCCTAATAGAGCCAGGGCTGAGAACAAGAAACATAGAAACATAGAAGTTGACGGCAGATAAGGACCGCAAGGCCCATCCAGTCTGCCCATTTCTTTTTCTACCTTATAAATGTGTCATTGACCTTTGCTCTGTCAATGGCCTATCTATTCATACTCATCTGTATTGCTCCCTTATGCCTATCCCATGCCTGTTTGAAGCCCTGCACTGTATTCATATCCACCACTTCCTGAGGTAGGCCGTTCCATGCATCCACCACCCTTTCTGTAAAAAAGAACTTCCTCACTTCCTTAATCGGCCTCCCTCTAATCTCATGCTGTGTCCTCTTGTCCTGCTATTTTTCTTATATTGAAACATGTTAGACTCTTTCACCTTGTTAATGCCCTTAAGGTGTTTGAATGTTTCGATCATATCACCTCTCTCCCTCCTTTGCTCTAGGGTATACATACTGAGCTCTGTTAATCTGTCCTCATATGTTTTCTGATGCAGTCCCTGCGCCATTTTGGTTGCCTTCTCTGGACTGCCTCAATTTGGTTAATGCCCTTGTGAAGGTGTGGCCTCCAGTACTGCACGCAGTACTCCAGATGGGGCCTAACCAGTGTCTTGTAAAGAGGGATTATTACCTCCCTCTTCCGACTTGTGATACCCCTACTAATACACCCTAACATCCCCCTAGCCTTACCTTCTGCTTTAGTGGTCTGCTTGGATGATTTCAGGTCATCAGTGATGATGATGCCCAAGTCTCTTTCTTCCCTTGTGACTGCCAGCAACTCCCCTCCCAGCCTATAGGTGGCTTCAGGGTTTCTCTTCCCTATGTGCATGATCTTGCACTTCTTTGCATTAAACCCCAGTTGCCACTCTTCTGACCATTTTGCTAGTTTATCCAGATCTCTTCTCATTCTGCCCACCCCATCACGATCATCTACTCTGTTGCAGATCTTGGTGTCATCTGCAAACAGACAAACCTTACCCTCCAGTCCATCTGCAATGTCACTGATGAAGCTATTGAAGAAGACTGGCCCCAGGACTGATCCCTGAGGTACCCTGCTTGTGGCTTGCATCTCTTCTGACTATATATCGTTTACCACCACTCTCTGTTTTCTGCCTGTCAACCAGTTTGCCACGCAGTTGACCAACGTCTGACCCACCCCGAGCCAACCAAGCTTATTAATCAATCGTCTATGTGGAACAGTATCGAAAGCTTTGCTGAAGTCTAGGTAGGTGACATAAACTGCTCCCCCTTGGTCCACCACTCTGGTTACCCAGTCAAAGAAATCTATGAGATTAGTTTGACAGGACCTTCCTTTTGTAAACTCATGCTGTCTTGGATCCTGTGCTCCTATGGATTCCAGGTGTTGCACTATCCTTTACTTAAGGAGTGCCTCTATAATCTTGCCCACAACTGAGGTTAAGACTGACTGGTCTGTAGTTCCCTGCCTCCTCCCTGCTACCACTCTTGTGGAGCGGGATCACATAAGCCCTTCTCCAGTCTTCTGGGACCTCTCCTGTGCTCAGAGACTCACAAAACAGTTCTGATAATGGCTCTGCTAGTTCCACCCTTAGCTCCTTTAGTACCCTGGGATGTATGCCGTCAGGTCCCATTGCCTTATCCACCCTGAGCTTATCGAGCTTTTGTAGGACCCTTTCTTTTGTGGAGGAACTAGGCACACCTCCCTCCCCCCTGTGTCCATAGTGCTGAGCTGTGGTCCCTGCCCGACCTTCTCTTCAGTAAATACTGAGCAGAAGTATCTATTTAGGATAGATGCTTTTACATGGTCCTCCTCCTCACACGCCCCCTTATCTCCTTTGATCTTAGCAATACCCCCTCTGTATTTTCTCATTTCTCTAATGTATCTATAGAAAGTCTTGTCACCTTCTTTTACTGTTTGTGCTAGTGTTTCCTTGGTTTGAGCCTTTGCCTGCCTTACTGCCTTCCTTGCTTCCCTTAGGAAAAAGAACATTGCATCTTAGCTGACTCCACTGTACATGACCTGCTACTCCAGAAGTGCTACAGTATCAGCCACAATAATAAAATGACAAAACATTCTGTATTTCCCAAAATATCTGACTACTTGAGATATCCTCATGGTATGTGCATTTATCTGATCATCCTGTCTCATGTACTGTACCAACAAAACGTGTAATAAACTTCCTGGTTCTCACATTTAATGTTCTTCCCAGTTCTCGTATCAATAAAATCTGAAATTCGATGAATTGATAGCATTCCATCGAAGCTGAGTGCTGAACTTCACTAACTGAACCACCAGAAGATAGCTTACAAAGCTTTCCTTGTGGGGGGGACACTCAGCATTTCCCAACCTCCTGCTGGCCTACCTAGAAGTCCTTATCAGGATAGGATTACTCTTTAGTCTGGTTTAGGAACCATACTCCCTGGGGAAGTGGCCAGCTTAGTCATCGTTTCTATCTATTAAATTCCAACATAGTCACTTGCTCACTGCCTGACTATGATTAAGCCATTTCATGACCTTTAGTGCATTTCCACCCCCCCAGCTATAAATCGAGGAGAACCAGGGACCCACCGGAAATGGGATGTTGCATATCAGCTGGGCTATCCTGGTTAACTAAATTGCAAAATAAGAACCTTTTTTGTTTCAATCTATTCTTTATTCCTCTGTCTTCCTCAGTGGGCTCTCTGTGGACAGTTCCCCCAGTTCAATTATCTACCATCAACAGGACTTACCCTTGTAGATCCCCCATGACTTACCCTTCATGATAAGGCTAAAAGTGCTGGCCAAGCCCGTCTGGAGCCAGAGCCGGTGTTTACAAGGTACCTGGTTGATGGTGCTGGCCCTGCAGGGATCCATTCCTCATGCTGCCAGATAGAAAGGTGTTGTTTTTTTCTCAGCATTTGCTTGTCACATGGGATGTCTGGTGTGCAATGACTACCACATCTGCTGGCAATCCCTCCCCTTCCCATCCCAGAACCTCCCATCTGCCACAACACCTAACCTTTTCTAGGTGTCAGGTGCATTGTGGGAGGAGTGTCTTTCTCCACCTGAGGGAGGAGAGCAACTGACAGGGCGCTCCATCCTTCCTCCCCTAGATGCATAGCCAATTTTAAATACCAATGAACCCTGCGGTTGCTGAAGGACCCCTGATAATGGGGGCCCCCAACCAGATCCAAGTACATCTTTAATTTTTTTTAAATTATTATTCATGTTTAAAGTAAAACAGCACTAAAGGGTATCACTGGGCTCTGTGAAGCCTTCTCATATGGTGTCATAACATCATCAAATTACTCACTAAAGTATGTCCCAGCCAATCAGAAGCTGAAGTACTAATATAGATTGGATGGGCAGTGGGGTGGCAAAGACTGACATTGCAGCCGCCCCCAAAATACACAAATATGTATCAAGTTGTACTGACAATAAAATGTTGTGTATTTTGGACAGAGTAAAAGGCGAGGTCAGTTTGGGCTGGGTTAGGGTCCCGTGACTTACCTCTCTGGGGGCCCAAAAACACTAAAGCCGGCCCTGCCCATCTGGCTCTTCATGACTCAAGTTCATTCCCAAACCTGGTTCATTGGTGTAGCAAGAGGTAGTAGTACTACCACTGCACTACTGTGCTGGCTACAAAATAAGAATCTCAATGCCTTCTATGCAACTACCAGATGGTATTTCCAAAGCAAAGCCAGTAACATGAGAATATACATCCAGCTTTCAATAGCCCAGCATTGCCTTTAGTGTTATTGGTAGATTACATTCATTCTCTGAATAAGCATCTTGCTTATAAAAATGTACCAGAACATGAGGAGATTTGTACCGATGCACTGCTTTACCCAGATGTCACCAGCATTCACTAGTAATTACAGGCTACCCTCTTTTGTAGCTATAACTGCCCAGGTAGTCTTTCATCACTCAGCAGTAATTAGAATCAGGCTCTCAGCTGCCTCAGCAGCTTCGCCTGAGTGACTGTTGGTCAGGGCTTTTCCAAGCCAGTAATTTAAGTGCTGGGGAAGCTGTCATGGAATACGTAACTCTAGCCTGATGCATTTCCGTATACTGCCGCCTGTATATAAGAGTAAAAATAAAGCTTTTTTGCTCAAATATGTATCTGCAAACTGGACAGATCTCATAACTCAGACAAACCCAACACCTGCACTGCGAAGTGATGAACTCAGTGATTAATAGCAAGACGTGGATGACTAAGCAGATGAGAACAGATGAGAGGGGACAGGAGATGAAACAAAACACACAATAAAGGTATGGACTGCATTGAAACTGATCATCAGTTTATCAGGAAAAGCAGTTTTTATAATCTGTGTGTGAATGATATTTCTTATAAGTATTCCAGGTATCGGACAAAGCATCTGTAGACATCAACAACAAGGCCTCATCAAAACCAGCTACTCATATGCGCAAGGAATGAGCTACTTATTAATTTATTTATTAATTCACTCATTCATTCATTTATTAATTGATGTAGAGGAAAGCCTTTGAGCAACATGTGCCCATTTTCAAAGGTGACCCAAGTCAACATAAGTAACAGAGAAACAGAAATCATTTGAAGACATATATATTCTTACTACATGTAGAGAGCTCCAGTTCACACTGGCACAATGTGCTACAGCAGTAACCCCATGTGTTTTTGAACCAGGCGGAGATCGGGTGGTGTTGTGAGAGGTTTTATTGTAGCATTTACAAGATTCACGATGGGAAGGTCGTGTCAGACAAATCTAATAGATTTCTTTGACTGGGTGACCAAAGTAGTAGACCAGGGAGGGGCTCTGGACATGGCTTACCTAGATTTTTGCAAGGCATTTGATACAGTCCCACACAAAAGATTAATACATAAGTTAGCCAGCCTCGGAGTGGGTCCCAAGGTGGTAGCCTGGATAAAAAATTGGCTAGATAACAGGATGCAAAGGGTAGTAGTAAATGGAGTCCACAGTGAAGAAAGGAGGGTTACTAGTGGGGTACCGCAGGGTTCACTACTGGGACCGGTTCTTTTTAATGTCTTTATAAGTAACATTGTAGAGGAACTGGAAGAAAAAGTATGTCTCTTTGCAGACGACACAAAGATCTGCAACAGGGTTGAGACACCAGATGGAGTGGAAAGGATGAGAAGGGACTTGGCAAGGTTGGAGGAAAGGTCAAATGTATGCCAACTCAGATTCAATGCAAAGAACTGCAAGGTAATGCACCTGGGAAACAAAAACCTAGGGGAAGAGTACACAATGGGGGGTGAGATACTGACAACAGTAAAAATGGAAAGGGACCTGGGGGTAATTATATCAGATGACCTAAAGGTGGGCAAGCAATGTGAGAAGGCAGTAAGGAAGGCTGGGGGATACTGGGATGCATAGGAGAGGCATCAATAGTAGAAACAGAAAGTTGTTGTCCCTCTGTACAGACAGTTGGTGAGACCCCATCTGGAGTACTGTGTGCAGTTCTGGAGACCCCATCTCCGCAAAGACATAGACAGAGTGGAGGCTGTCCAGAGGAGGGCAATCCAAAATGGTGCAGGGTCTGCACCAGAAGACATACTAAGAAAGACTAAAGGCTTTAATATATATACCCTTGAGGAAAGGAGGGAGAGAGGGACATGATAGAAACTTTCAAGTACCTCAAGGAATCAACAAAGTCCAAGAGGGTGGCATCTTTCAGAAAAGAGATGTGCAAGAACAAGGGGCACAATTTGAAGATAGAGGGGGACGGCTCAGAGGTAATGTGAGGAAGTATTTTTTCACAGAGAGGGTGGTGGATGCATGAAACAGCCTCCCTGAGGAGGTCATGGAGTCAAGAACAGTAGGGGAATTCAAAAATGTATGGGACAGACATAAGGCAGTCCTGGTGGGGGGGTAGGAGGAAGTAAGCTGTTGGTTAAATAGGATCTGCAGCTTATCTGTTAGGTAGGAAAATGGGCAGACTAGGTGGGCCAAGCGGTCCTTATCTGCCATCAAATTCTATGTTTCTATGCTCAAGACAAGGTTATATCACTCCTAGGTACTTCAGTGGCCGTATATAGAGCCATAAATGTGCCTTATTTATGGTCCTATATTCTGAACCAGCAATGTGCACCATGCAGACAGGAGCACTGCATAGTAAAGGGTGTACGACCAGATCCTGGGCAATATTCAGACAGCAGGCTACAACTGGAGCACAGAAATTGTCTAAACACTGAGCTGAGTCATTGCAGCACATAGTGACTATGCGCTGTGCTGCGCTGACGTAGGCCTCAACTGGATATACCCCACGGGAGCCCAACAGAGATATCGTGTCCAAAATGGTATAGTGCTAAGGCTCCTGTGGCCCACAGTCATCCCTAACATGTTAATGAGCCCACTGGGCATGCAAAGTGCTGTGGGTCATTTGCATGCCCATTATGGGTTCATTAACATGCTTGTGCAGTGGTGCCACCCCCTCCCCCGACTGCCAGTCCTGCAATGCTGTAACCTGTCCTGATGGTCTAGTGGCCCCCCTCCTGAGTGCCCATCCTGTAATGCTATAAACAGGACTGGTGGCCTACTGGACCCCCCACAAAAAAGTGCTGCTCAGAACCATTCTACCTGCACCCCTGTCCCCCAGGTCATCAGTGCTGCTATACTATATTAGAGATGGCGTCTGGCATAGTCCTCCACTCACCATCTTGGCAGGCCCGTCTGATAATCAGACAGTGATTACATGCCTACTGTAGAAACAACTGAACAGGATAGGACTGAGGTATGCAGAAGAACTCAACCCTCCAGTGGGAGTGGACTGGGATACGCAGAAGAGGTCACCCTCCAGTGGTGAAGAACTGGGACATGCAATAGAAGTCAACTCTCCTGTGAGAGAGGACTATTTTATTTTGTTTTTGTTGACCTGGAAAGGAGGGCTATGTAATACTGCTTCTTTTCAGCCTCATTTTGGGAGGGGGATATACAGATGCTAACCAGCTGAAATTGAACCAGATAAAGCTGTTTGTAGTATAGGGGCCCAATTCTAGAAGGGGTTACGCCTGGCATAAAATGACTTGCACCAAAAAAAAGGTGCTAGTAACACTTTACACATGAATTGCAACAATTTTAATTCTGCAAAGTAGCCTGTGACATGTCACAGGCTGCTTGCGCCAAAGTGAACTTACGCCACCAGTTACGCCATAAACCTCCTGTGACATGGTGCAAGGGGGTTTACGGCAGCAGTTGGCAGATCCCCAGACTTGCTATTCTGGAATAAACCCCAGAAGACATCCGTCAAAGTACGTTTACACCAGCCAGTAGCTGTTGTAAGTGTACTTTGCATCCACTGAGGGTTGTTCCCATGTGCCGATCAGAAAAACCCCAATCCCCCCAAAATGTATGATAAAAGCTCTGTAGGGCTAGAGGACCCCCCCCAAACCCCGATCTCTGATTGTATATGTTATAAAGGCCCTTTGTGGTCTACTGCCCCCAAGACCCAATCCCCCATAACATTGTTAGCCCCAGCCCTGATCCCCGTAATACTAAACCCCCAGCCCCTATCCGATTGCATTCAGGCGGTATGTCACAGTGAATTTCTTAAATATATAGCCAGTTAGTTCAATTATAGTTCAGTGGTTTCAATTCAGTAGTACAGATCATTTCATTCCCCTGAACCCATAATTCAGTTAGAGAATTGAGACAATTATCTTCACCACTCCTTGAACCAGTCATCGACTGAGCGCCGGCGAGTGCATACTACTGTAAATAGATGCGCCCAATAAATGAGCTGTCATTCATTGAGCACATGACTATTTACAGTAGTAGCTCATACAGAGCTCAGTCGGCAGCTGGCCATGGTGGTGAGAGGTGGTCTGCGCCCAGTCACCACTGGTTACAGGTCGGGGATGCAGGTGGTCTGGTCCTGCTGGGTGGGAGGGCCACTAGACTACCAGGGAGTTACTGGACAATGGGATTTGTTTTCTTTTATTTATTTTAGCAATCCACTCTAACATACCACCTTTCGCGAGGTGCGGATCCGGATTGCGGCTGGGAGGATTTTTTACTATTACGAGGGATCGGGGCTGGCGGGGCAGTAGCCCACAATGGGCTTTTATTTTTTTTTCACTTTATCTTTTTATTGAAATTCGAGTATATAAGAAAGCACACATCTTATACAATAGAAGACTATCCTCCATGTAAGGTATAAAATATCACTTAACAAAACACAGTATTTAGGGTAAACATATTGGAGAAGCCTTATATACATGTATTGATAATAAAACACAAACCTAGACAGTGGAGAGCAGAAGGGTTACAATCAATAGGGTATTATAGGATCAGAAATAGCAACCATGTACGAAATACATGCTAGGGCAGGCTATGGCAAAGCATTCAGTAAATTGCAAAAAGTGATAAATGTGGTAATATGAACAATGTTCAGTAATGGAGAGGTGAAGATAAGAGAAAAGTGTGCAAGGAAAGAAAGAAGAGAGAAAAAAGCAAGGAAGAAGAGAAGGAGAGAGGGAGAAAACAGGCAAGAAGGGAAAAAAGAGGAGAAATCTGTGCACAAAAGTTTCAAGAAAACCTATTCTGACAGCAAAATAAGAAGGAGGGCTAAATATCCCTAAGAATTAGGGTCTAGATGAACTAGGTTCATGTACTTGAAGTAATCCTGCCAACATCTGTCATATACAGTGAGTCGTTTATGAGTAACATAAGATAATCGGTCTAGAGAGGCATACTGAGAGAGGCTTTGAAGAGCATCTGAAAGAGAAGGCACCAGAGTTGATTTCCATTTCATAAGAATCAAGCATTTGACCAGAAGAGAAATTATGTTTAGCCATCTAAAATGTGCATGTGAGAGGAGAGAGCTATTGGGGATAAGGATGCCTAGAAGGAATAGCTTGGGGTCAAAAGGCAGTTTTTGTCCTGTTACTCTGGAGGCAAGTAAACAGACTTTATGCCAGAGCTTATTAATGGGAGCGCAAGACCACAAGATATGAAGTAGATCCCCATTGGCCAAATTGCAGCGCCAGCAATTATTATTATTTAATAGGCCCATTTGTTGAAGCACAGAGGGGGTTCTATACCAAAGATGTAGGATTTTAGTTTGTATTAAAGAACTACGGGCATCTTTAAAGGTATTATGTGCAATACACCAACAATTACTCCATTGTGTGTCTGAAATTCAATGGGCTTTTATAACATACACAATCGGGCTCAGGGCTTGGGGGGGGCACTTGCGCCCTTCTTCAGTGACATACTGCAGGCTTGTGGCAATTTGTGCAGATGCACCCTCTGTTTGGTGCACTGCTCCAGTTGGCGCAAGTCATGGGACTTAGCCGCAGGTACCCTGCCCAATACAGAATCGGCAACAGGGTCCTTGGCACAAGTCGCCTTTGGCGTAACTTGTGCCATCCCTTCCAGAATAGGCCCCCAGGTATTTTAGTGAATGGAGGAAATCTGGCCAGGACACTGGGAAAATACCCCTAGCCTTTTCTAGAATTGCTATGGGATCTTTACCATCTACATAAACAACCACCAGGAAAGGCAGACAGGACTTCAGTTTAACGTCTCATGCAAAGGATGGTATACCGTGACAGTACATCATCCAGTACCCCCATAGTACTGCTCATGGGGGCCAGTGCTTATGGTATGAGCCCAATCCCAGTGTGGGACTTGAATCCATGACCTTCTGGTTCAGAAGCAGGTGTGCTACCAACTGAGCCACAGTGCCACCTGCTAGGAGAGGCAAAGAGGTCAACCCTCAAGTGGGAGTGGACTGGAAATGCAGAACAGGTCAGCCCACCAGTGGGAGAGGACTAGTGAATGCAGAACTTATCAACCTTCCAGTGGGACTGGTCTGGTGAATGCAGAACTTGTCAACCTTCCAGTGGGATTGGACTGGTGAATGCAGAACTTGTCAACCTTCCAGTGGGATTGGACTGGTGAATGCAGCACTTGTCAGCCTTCTGGTGGGAGAGAACTGGGACAGAAACTTACAGATGAGACACAAAATATAAAAAATGTTTACTACTTCGAGTACAACCAGACAATACATATGATGAGGCAGAAAATGTGGATGCTGTGAGTTAGAACAAAAAGAAAGAGTGTGGCAAAAAAGTTGTTTTTAGAGAATACATCAAGCAGTTAACACAACCAATAACATCATCATAAGCCGGCCCAGTGGTGCAAAGGGCTGAGGCATCGAGCACCTTACCTCACACCACGCCGGTGACCCAGGGTCAGGAGTGAGCTTGGGCTGCCTGGGATTGGCCAGGGGACAGAGGATTAAGTTTCTGGAGGACAGCTCTCCTTTCTTGGGGAGGGGTGGGTCGTGGATCCCCTGCAGCAGTGACACCATGCAGAGGCGTGCTGTGCAAAAGCTTGGGCCACAAAGTATTGGGGGTGGTGACGGCAAGCATCCATGGAAGGAGTGCGGGAGCGTGCTCGTACCCATGTGGGATGTCATTGTACATCTGCACCTTGGGGGGGGGTATACATTAAAACACCCCACTGGCTGGGAGTAAGACACCACTCCGACCCACCCACATCCGTTGCTGGATTCTGCTCGCCGGACCCCGACTGCCTCCTTCCTTCACCTTCGACTGAGGTGGCCTAGATGAGAGGACTGATTGCCATGGTGCTGAATGTGACCCCACCCCAGGGAAGACCGGGGTGGGGTGCCACACACGGGTGAGTTGCAGGTGGGCTGGAGGAAAGGGAAGCCAGTAGAGAGAAACCAAGCTGGATGGGAGAAATGCGTGGAACTGGCTGATGGGGCCCCAGCAGGCAGCAATCGGAGGAAAAAAGAAGTTAAAAAGATAAATAAATAAATAACATCATCATACCTATTTTTCTTCACGGAAAGAGTGGTGGACACCTGGAACAGCCTTCCCCTAGAGGCTGTGGGGGTCAACACTGTGGGGGGATTCAAGAATGCATGGGATAGACACAAGGAAGCCTTGACTGCAAAGGGCAATTATTTTCTCAAAATAGGTCTAAAACAAATGGGCAGACTAGATGGACCTAGCAGTCTCCTTCTGCCATCAACTTCTATGTTTCTATGTTTCATTTCTCTTTCCATTTTATTTTATTTCATTCCTAAAGTGATGTATTTTGGTCTTAAAGTTTTTAAAAACTTCTGCTTCCACACTTACACTGGTGAAACTAAGCTAAGCATTTTGGTGTGGCGCTGTGTTGTTTACCATTAGAAATGTATGTTAGCACCATTCGGACACATTCACAGTATGTATCCTGCATTAATGGTATCCCAGCCCATACACTCCTTTTACACGGCAAGTAGCCCAAATGTCTGACAGACACCTGCGGATGCACCCCTGCTGAGGACCATGCACGGAGTATCCTGCACAACTATGCTGCTGGTCTGGGCAGTAGGCAGGGGTGGGCGAGCTTGCAGATGGATGTCAGTGTGCAGCAAGCACAATGCCATTTGCACTCTGCCAGGTCGGTGTTGGGAAGCTTACCTTTACACCAGCCAGAGGGCTGTCTTAATGGCTTGGCACCATCCGCTGATCTAGTGACCTCCTGACCTGCCGACACAGGCACAGTGGCATGCCACAGCCATTGACCCCAGCCCCCTCAATGGCATGGAGGACTAGGGGGTAGTTGCAAGCTGCAGAGTGCTGTCAATTTTATAGCCAGCAATTGGGGACATGGCAGCTTGTACAGAGGCCACCATGTTCCATGATCCCCTGACCCCAAGGGGCAAAGGATCCACTGTGGAGTCCATGTCTGGCCCCCCAGCTGGCCCCGCTCCTGTTGAGCAGCAACACGACCATGCTCAGACAGTCCAGGGCTCACCCAGGAGATGTGCATACTAACCCTGTGCACTCCAAGGGGGCAGGCTGCATTGTGCGCAATTGTACCTACCAGTGCATACTGGACTTCTAGGTGAATAGGACCCTAAAAAAGTAGCTTTAAGTGAAGAGATGTTTAAAAACTGCTGGTGGTGGGCATTGTTGAGTTATATTTTTATTCTATTTCTCCCCTTGTCTCCAATGCTGACCCTTCCTTTTGTCTACCTCCAGCCCCATCATTACCATCTCTATCAGTTCCACTCCTCACCCAGGAGGTTCAAAGCGCACAGCTCCTGTGCCTGTGGTGGATTCTATTGGGCAATAGAAAGGATCCCCTCCAGTCCTGCAGTGTGGGGTAAAGACTGGTCAGTAGTCTTGGTGGAGCCAGAGAGGCAACGGCTTCATCCTGCTCAGTTCTGGGTCTTTCCTTCTGTTCCTCCCATCCTCTGTTAGATGCCGGCAATGAGGGCACCACGTGGTTATCTACACACAAATGCATGGCTGGGCACAGTGCCAGCCACTGTCCTCCCCTTCCCCAGTGAGCTGCACCAGCTGCACTGCCACTTGTGGTCAACCCAGTGTCAGAATCACAGCAGAGCCAGCGGCCCTCACTCCTCAGAGGTGGGGAGCATTCTCTGGGACACTCAGTCCTCTTCTTCAACCAGTGCCCAGCATGCCAGGCTTGTTACTAAACACAGGTTGCCAGTAGCCCTCCCACTGTGCCAGCTGGCTAGCTATGAGTTAAATTATTAATTACAATGCAGGTACCAAAAAATGGTTTTAAAATGCCTGAAAGAATTTAAAATCTACTGATGAGGAATCTTAGGCTCTCAGGAATACACTGCTACTAAAAAATTCTATGACTAAAAGTTTGCCAACTAACAAATACTGATGTTTTAAGTGACTGATGACATACAGACTCTGCTAAGCTAGGCCCACTGGATTTCTGACTTTAAAAAAGTCCCTGGCAGGACAGGCCCTCCGGTTCAGTGGTTGTATTACTGCTTGTGATGCCAATGTCCTTGGTTTGGGAAAGAACCTGAGTCATTAGAGGGCTGGCCAGGACGGGAGGCTTGAGGTTTGGGAAAGAACCTGAGTCATTAGAGGGCTGGCCGGGAAGGGAGAGGAGGCTTGAGGTTTGAGAAAGAACCTGAGTCATTAGATGGCTGGCTAGAAAAGGAGACTTGAGCATCACATAGGATGCTCTCCAACTCTGGGAAGGAGGGCTTGCAATCTCTGCTGCCCTTCTGCCATCTGGGTGACCTTGGGCAGCACTGCAGTTGGAGATGATGTGCAGGAAAGATCTCTGACACATGCTGACATGCATCAGCGTGCGTGCACGTCCTTAGCAAGCAAGCAAAACTTTATTTATATAGCGCCTTTCAAAATCAAGGCGCTGTACACAGTATAAACCACAAATATTATAAAACAAACAGCAGTATAAATTTTTCAAATCAGTCTGGGAAAGCCAATGAAAATAAATACGTTTTTAACATAGATTTAAAACTACTGACGGTCAGGCATTCTCTTAACCGATGAAGTAGAGAATTCCACAGGGTTGGTGCTGCAAATGAAAAAGCATGAGCTCCAGAAGTTTTTAAATGAACCCTGGGAATCTCTAGCAATCCCTCATCGGCGGATCGGAGAGGATGATTGGGGGAGTAGGGGGTTAGGAGATCTTTCAAGTAGTTAGGTCCCTGTTCATGTAGGGCTTTAAAGGTAAGTAAGCCTACCTTATAGGTGATCCGCCACTGAATCTGTAGCCAGTGCAGGATAAATGTCGGTGTACAAGGGGAATGGATCCAGAAACATGGGAGGAAAAGCCAGATGCTGCAGAATGAAGTCCACACCATGTCACATGCCGCACACCGCTGACTGATGCACCCACCGCTGAACCACATTCTAAATCTGCCAGGGGAATGGTCTACCTGCAGCAGGAGAACATACCAGGAAGGACCAGGCCATGAAGTTAAATCCCCAAAATGCCATGCGCCAGTGCTGGGCATGAGGTAGGATCAAACGAAAGGCTGGCTGGGGTGATAAGGGGAAAAAAAGCATAGTTAATTAATAAAGAAAAGTCCCATGGCATTAATGAAAATGGAAACAACGGTTCTGGGCAGTAAGCAAGCAGGCAATACCCTTCTGCATCTATTATTTTGTACTATACAGGATACTTCTGAGTAGTGGGGTACACTAATGTTTAATTTAGTTTAGTATGGTTAGTTTTTGTTGACCACGAAAGGAGGGCTAGGCAATTCTGCCTATTTTCAGCCTCACCCCGGTGGGGGGAGATACAGATGCAAACTGACATACTGAATCAGGTTAAGCTGGTGGTGGTATTTTTAGTGAATGATATTTTAGTTATGTTAGCTACATATTATATCTGATGTAACCATCAAAGGTGGGCTCTACCTCATCATTTGAATGTGTGGTTATGCGTTGGGGTCCAGATGCAGGTTGTAGGATTCTCCCTTCATTTACCAGGAGAATTCCTGCAGGAGGTAGTGGACATCATCGCTGATGGGGTTTTGGAGTTCCTTTGATGGTTAATTCTGAGGGACTTCAACGCTTGGATCGATGATGAATCCTCGCTTCTTGGTTATAACCTCCCTCAGACAATGACAACTCTGGGCCTGACACAGGTGGTTACCTCTGCGTCCCATCAACGCGGCCACACCTTGGATTTGGTATTCTCGCTGGGGCTTGATGTCACTGACATCGAGACTGATCAGGTCATTTGTTCTGATCATTGCATGCTGAGGTTCTTGTTTGGGGCTCCCACTGACAGTCCCTCCAATGTTGAGATTGACCACTACTGCCCTTTAAGAGGACTGTTCCCAAAGGGACTTTTGATGGCAGCAGACTTTTCTGGCATGTGTGCTGCATGTGCAATTGGCACAGGTGAGGCGGTGGTGACCTATGCCAAGGCACTTGATGCAATCGCACCGGTACGTATATGACTCCGGTCTTCTTGCTTGAGACCCCCATGGTTTGATGGGGCTCTCAGGGAGAAGAAGACCAGGGGTCAGAAGCTGGAGCATTGTTGGCATAGGACCCAGTCCATGGAGGACAGACTGGCCTTAAGAAGTCATTGCAGTGACTATCAAGGGGCAATCAATCGTAAGAAGGCAGAGTTCTTGTCCAGAAATATTGCTGCTGGGAAGAACAGAACAGCTCAGTTATTTCAGACTGTGGACAGACTGTTAGCTCCAGTCTGTCTACAGCCAAAAAAAGCATTTTCAATCACATTGTGTGAAGAGTTTGTTCTGTTTTTCTCAGACAGGGTGTCCTCCATTTGGGCTGGGATCTCCCCAGCGGAGCATGATTTGTCCAGCAGTGGTCAGCCTGGTTGGAGCAGAGGCACTCCCATTGTCTGGGGGGAGTTTCAGCCGGGTAGAGGTGTCTGAGGTCATTAAGGTGGGTTTGAAGCTGCGGCCCACATGCTGCGACTGGACCCTGGCCTGACTCATCTCCTAGTGGGAGGAGTCAAGGCCACTGGTCCAGTGTTCACCAGGATAGTCTGATGTTCACTCTCAGAGGGATGCTTCCCTGACGCCTTGAAAGAGGCACTGCTGAAGCCTTTTCTGAAGAAACCATCACTCAACCCTGACATTCTGGTGAATTATAGACCTATCTACAACTTTCCCAGCTCAAGGCACACCTCTTAGCTTTTGACATCTATGAGCCATTCCAGTGCAGTTTCAGAGTTAGGCATAGCACTGAGACATCACTAGTTTGAATGCAAAATGACCTCCTCAGGGCGAGAGATAAAGGAGAACAGTCAATTTTTGTCCTCCTCAATCTCTCATCAGCATTTGACACCGTGGACTACATTGTGCTTTTGGATTGTACTATGTATGGTGGACTCACCAAAACAGTCATTCAGTAGTTTGAGTCCTATCTCTGATAGTAGGCAATGAGTGGTGATGGGAATTTCTCCTCTTCCTCAAAGTCCCTGTCATGTGGAGTTCCTCAAGGTTCGATCCATTCGCTGATGCTGTTCGCAGTGTATATGCTGCTTCTGGGTGAGCTCATTAGACAGTACAGTTGGGGTTTCCACTGCTATGCAGAAGATACCCAGCTGTATATGTCTTTTGCTCCTGGAACTGAGGGTGCCATGGAAGTGCTAAATAAATGCCTGGCCAAGATTCAGGATTGGATGTCCTCTAACTGGCTGAAGCTGAACCTTGACAAGACAGAGGTGCTGGTGATTGAGCCTGGTCACTGGCATGATGGGGATGCCTCTGGAGTGGTGACAGGTATAAGCCCACGCTCATCTGAGGGAGGGTTATGCTTACTGTTGCTCAGACAGTATCCTAAAAATTAGGATACCAACAGATACCTCCCATTTGGCCAGATAGTTGCTTTGGTAGGATAGCAGTGCTATCTGACCATGGATCCCACCCTCTGGGATCCAGTTCATTGATCCCACAAACATTGTGGATCCTAGCAACAGATCCAGCTCTGATCATAACTATCTGACCTAGGATCCCTGGATCTGACCTAGGATCCCTGCATCCTAACTAGGATCCATCACTATCTGACCCCGGATCCTAACTATCTGACCTAGGATCCCTGGATCCTAACTAGTATCCATCGCTATCTGACCTTGGATCCTACATCTGTCTTTGGTAGGATTTCTGGTAGGATCCTAGGTAGGATACCAGCACAGTCTGACAGATAGTGAAAGGATCCACAAAAGCACTATCTGAGCAACAGTACTTATGCTCCATTAGGGACCCCTTCTTTTTCTTTTCGTCCCCGGAGCTTAGGGTTTTAGCACTCTAAGGGTGCAATTTCAGCTAGCCACCACTTGGTTGCAGCAGAGAACAGGGTTTAGGCAGTATAAATAAGGAGTTCTGGAAGACTTCAGGGTCTTTTCTTTTGAGAGAGAGAGAGAGAGAGAGAGAGAACTGGCAGGCAACGTCTGCCAGGGCAGTCACTAGGAAAAGGGTCTCCTCCCCCAGGCAGGGTCGGCAGCTTCTGCGGTGATGTGCCGTGTCCCTGGGTGGGCATCCATAGGGGAGGTCAACTGTAGACAGCTGCAGTCGTTAGGTCCAGGCCCTAGGGAGTCTGGTGGGAGAGCAGTTAGAGGAGGAGTAGGTACTGAGGTGAGTGGGACCTTGGGGGCGATGTAGGCCCTGGAAGATCGTTTGGTTCCTGGATCATTGGGGCTGCAGCAGGCTGTGTCAGGGCCTCTGCAACTCAGGTGGCAAGATGGCCCAGGTGTTCGGTGTGGGGAGCAGCCTTTACCATTTAAGGGACCTGCTCTCAACGACAGGCGCCAGGCTCAGGCTGTGAGTGCTTTGCGCAGGCCCTTGGGCAGACAGACTTGTCTGAGATCTTTTAGACCATCCCCCTCTTGGTTGTACAGCTCGGGCAACACTTTGAAGGTAATCCTGAGGGGATGGCACCAGGTAGCTGTTTTTGGACCTGGACTTTTGCTCCAGGACCAGGCCGGATGCTAGGGGAAGGCAGGGCATTTCTGGGACCAGGCGGGTCAGGAAAAGGCCTGGGGCAGAGTGAAGATAGGTTATAGTGGCAGCTACGTGTAAACCTCCCTACAAATGGGAGTTCCCGAAAAGTCTTCCTTGAGCTTGTCTAAGTGCTCACTGCCAGACTGGTGTCCTGCATTTTAGCAGTTTAAATGTATTGCCAGAGAGTGCCTGTATAGCCTCTGTGTATTGTCTCTTTAAGAGCTGCCTAGATTGCAGTCATAATTAATCTAAACGGGAGCTCTGTTTGAAGATGTGCTTGATTGCTGATCATTTGTTAGAGTAGTAATAATACTGCAGTTTGTTCTAACCTGCCTTCTTTGCAGCATGGACAGTTCTGTTTGTTTCCATCATCTTGGTCCTGGACTGCTGAAATGGGCCAATCAGTACATTTGGGACTCTAAAATAGAGCCTGCCTACAGGGGCTTGATGGGGTCAAAACTTGTAGGAATTGTAATTTGGGGCTTTTGAGCTTAAAATAACCTGAAGGGGGAGCCCTTGTTGTGATTGACAGACAGATCAGCCAACTGAACCTTTTGGATTTTGGGGAATGTTCCAAACTGCTTGCAGTTTCAGTTAGATCAAAATTGGGAAGTGAAGAAGTAACAGCTCATGGTAGTTCGAGCAGCAATCCATAGTGGATTCGCACAGGAGAACTGTGGAAAGGCCTTAGTTTTGGCCTGCATGCCTGCCTGCTGTCCCTGAAAGGGAACTTGAGCCTTTTTCGGACTGAATCCGAACTTGGAGAGCGAAGTAAGCCACGGAATTGTGACCAGGCTCCTACCTGAAGAAGACCGAAGATTTGCAGAATGCAATTGGCTTGTCTGGACTTCCAGCCACCACTGAACTCCCAGACTGTGCAGAGACTCTGTAATTGCAACCGGAGAGCCTTTTGCCTGGTACAGTGGAATTTCCCTACATGTGAATGTGTTGTGTTCATATAGTGGGTCATGATTTGGTTCCCCACTGTGGTTTGAACTGTATTCTGCTTGCTGGAAGCCGCATCCAGCCCCATGGACTGAATCCAAAATCATCTCCATTGGGCCTGGGCCTTGCCACACTAGCCCAGCCCTACTACCCACTGCACAGAGAAAGCCATCGATGAGAGACCTGCCTGGGGATCAGCCCCCTGCTCAACACTTGAACAGGAACAATGCCTTGGTGATTCACGTGGGCCCCGCTTCTCCGGGCACTCCAGCTCAACAACCTGCAGTCTCGATTTCATCCTGCCTGTATCCAGTATTGGGTATCGTGAGTAAACATCAGGGTAGCTCCCTGCAACAACAGCTAAATCTAAAGTGTCGTCATCTAATTGTCTTGTTGCTTTTTCTTTCACGAACTGAGCCCTCCGGCTCCAAATTACAAGTAGTGTGTGTTGTGCATGTTGTTTTCTTCCATCACAGAGCCCCAACCAGCTGCAACGTTCCTGGCTAGCCGACCATTTTCCTACCCGGGTACCCAGAGTGTGTGACTGTGTGGGGACTTAAAGCGCATGCATAACTGATTAATATATCCTTTAAGCCAATCAACCTGATTACACCCCTTCCTTGTTCAAGTCCCCTGAATAAATCAGATCTGACTTTTTTGCTGCATTTAACCTGACTGTTGTTCCAGTTTGTGCCAAGAGTACTGTACTGTTGCTATTTACTGTGCATAACCTTGTTTTACAGGGGGTTCCCAGGGTCAAGCCAGAGGAACCAGCTCTGGTGGTAAGTGCAAACAGTGTGGGTACTGGTATGGTGTACAAAGGGTACTGTGAAAGTGATTATCGTATATTGTTCAGGCCACTAGAAGGGAAAGAGGGGGGGTTACAGTGTCCCGGAGGGCTGTGCCCAGGTTAGTTTGACCACTACCAACCCTGACCTCTGGGTGGAGGCACCCGTTTCAGAACTCAGGCCCTGTGCAGGCAGGGGTAGTAGCCCCTGGGATAGCGCCACCTAGGGGTTAAATATGTATGAACAGCTGCACCATCCATGTCGCTTTGGGCTGGGAAAGAGAGCCAGGTAACGGGTTTAGGGAGAACATGTATGCTTCCCCAGGGAGAGGATCAGAGTGAGAGAGAGCAAGGGAGTACCTCACTGGGAAAAGTGAAGAGCCTCATATTTTAGTAGTGAAGCTGTGAATAGGTACTTACCAGTGCCAGTAGGATTCTTGGAGCTTCATGGTCCAGGTTAAAATGGTCTTTATCATTCCTGGTAAAAAACTCTGCGCTAAAGTTCTACTGTTGAAAGAACTTACTCTGTCTAATTGGGAATGCTGCCCTTGAGTTCTCCCTCCATAAATTGTGTAAGAATGTTAAGCCCATGGAGCTGTAAGCTAAAATTAAAGTAAATGGACCCCTGCAATCCCGCAAATCATTTGGGCTCAGGTGAATAAAGTGATTGTATTTTAGAGAAGAACTTGAAGTTCTGATCCCATTTCTAAGAATTAGGATATTGATGAAATATTAATCCTTAGGTTCTAAAGTACTTATGAGTTTATTTCCAGGGGTGTAGCTCTGCCATTCCTATACTTCCGTGCTCTCTGGGGTTGTGGGGGAATTCTCAGGAGGCTGAAGAAAGAAGTGATCCAGAGCCATGTGTTTCCCTGCGAGGTTTGGCGTAATTCCAGTTCATGCAGTTGTGAAAATCCTGGGGTCCAGTCAATTAAAGACATCTCCTGCTAGGCTGCACCTTTTCCATGTTTTCTGAGGATCAGAGGAACATTTTGTGGTGAGATTTCTATGCTTTAAACCTCCTTCCCCCAGAACATTGGAACCCCTAGACTGTGGGGAAGGTGGGCGCTACACAGGTTTGGTCCTGGGATCCACTCCATTGATGGCTTCCCCCAAGGTGAACAATACGGCATCATCCTTGACGACAGGCTGACACTTGAAGCCCAGGTGTCGTCTATTGTCAGAAGTGGTTTTTACCACTTAAGGAATATCACCCAAGTTAGATCCTTGATTCCTTTAGAAAACTTGCCATCACTGATACATGGCTTTGTGACTTCCACACTGGACTACTGTAATGCTCTGTACCTCAGGGTCAATGGAGGTATCCTCTGCCAACTGCAGCTGGTGCAGAACGCAGTGGCCAGGTTGCTGACAACCCTGCCCAGGTCCTGTCGTGTGACCTTGGTCCTGTGGGGTCTGCACTGGCTGCTCGTCAGGTGGAGGATTATCTTCAAGGTGGGTTTGCTCACCTATAAGGCCCAGGCCCTGGTTACCTGTCTGACCTCCCTACTTCAGCCATCCTGGTATGTTCCCTCCACTCCTCCACCAAGGGCCTCCTGGTGGTTCCAAGGGCCAGGCTGAAAACCTTGGGAGATCGCTCCTTCGAGGTGGCCATCCTGACCCTTTGGAACTCGCTGCCAAAATCTTTAAGGGAGGCTCCATCAGTGGAGGTATTCAAAAAGGGCCTGAAGACCTACCTTTTTAATAAAGCCTTTTTAGATAGTTTTAATCAATTTTAATAAGCCTAATGTATGTATTTATTATAATTGTACTGTCCTATGCTGCATATAACCCTGTTTTTGCCTGTAATGGCAATAGTAATGGGATTGGGCACCAAATACAAGTAAAACTTTACTGACTTACTTACAAGAAGTGGCTTGCTACCACAGGATCCTTGGTAATGCTGGAACTGCCACTGGCTAGGCCCCAGTAGCCCATCTGTGTACTTTACTAAACATTCTGATCGACATTCATTGTTAAATGGCACTGGGGGCTTAATTCAGTAAACTGCTAACAGACAGTGCCTAGCTTACCTTCTAGTTAGCCGCACAGGAGTTGTCACAAATCTAGTCTGATGATTTTTTATATCATAGTCACACAGCGAAAGAAGAACAGGTGTTAACCTGTGCCAACCAGGCTGGTCTTGTAATGGCACTGCTGTTATACATGGACATGCCAAACTGCCACATGTGGAGACAGGCGTCCACTGAAACATGTCTGCCAGCTCACAGGCAGCTTACTGTACCAGTTAATCACCAGCACAAAGTACATCTGGAGGATGTAGTTAGCTCAGAAACAGTGGTGGACAATTGGAACAGACTGTCAGAGGTAGTGGTATCTGCCAAAACAGTGGGGGGATTCAAGCAAGGGTGGAGAGAGGTACAAGGCCATAGTAAGGGTGCTAGGGGGAGCAGGGCTATGGGAGAAGGATGGCCACTAGGGCCAGCTAAAGAGAATCACTTCAGGTTGAACAGGCTGGATGGGCCCTGGGCCTTTTCCTGACATCAAAGTCTCAGTTTGTATGTTACTGTAAAATCATACCACCGGCAGGCATCCGTCAGGAGGTAGGTCACTGTGCAGTCTGAGATGTGCCTTCTCATTAGCGATGATGATTAAAAGCATACTCATCCTTGCCTAGTTTGCAGGTCTGAGCGTGCACTCTGACTACCTTTGATAATTAGCAACATGCATGTTCTCATTAGCTGCCTGTCTCATCAACAGTCAGCGTAACAGCCAATACATACTATTTAGGACTATTACAGACAAGACAACCAGCAAAAAAAAAAAACAGCACTGACTCATTTTGTGCCATAAATCTGTCAAATGGCAGGCTGCACTCCAATATTTCAATACAAGACGATTGTATTATATGTACAATTTGTTCATTATTTCATCAGTTTTTTTTTTCATATTTGATGTTTTAATGTGCCTTTGTCCCAGGCTGAGCATGAAAAAGGATCCTGGACCAATGCACTTATCCAGTAAACAAATTTAAAAAAAACATAGATACATTTTCTCTGGCAAGTAGTTACTGCCCTCCATTATTGGCTAAAAAAAGGAACTTTAGCTATGCTGACCAGTACTACAAACAGAAATCCAGGCTTCTGCTGAAGAAGAACTTCCTGATCGGGTATACATTAGCCATCTTGTTTTGTCTACAGTAACTCTTGGTTACCTTGATGCAAGGATGACCTCTGTGTTTTTAAGTCTGCCATCCAGTCACTTTAAAGAACAATAATGCTCCTTTCAACTGACCTTCAGCAAAACATTTGAAAACCAGACCCTCTTCCCCTTCCCACAATCGATTCCTTGAGTGCAATGTACACTGTTCCTTAATGTAGACATCACCACCGCCACCGGCCCCCCACCATCTGCCCAGGAGAAGGGGGATGGGCATTATGCCACGAGCACTTTCCATGTCTAGGAGTATTGGGATGGACTTCTTGCTGGGAGCCACCCCTTGCCTACCATTCTGGGTCTAACTGATTCACACCCTGTAGGTGAGACCATCGTTGCGCCACCTTTAAGTGTCTCTGTACCACCCCACCAGAGCTACTCTGGCCATGTTATACTGTGCCCCTGCCCCTCACAGGGAGGACCCATTCTATATTCGGAAATTCTTAGCCCTTCTCTTGTCTGTAAGGGGTCAGACTGTCACTTTCTTCTCTTTTTTAATGTTATGTTTATTGCTTTTCAAAGTTATAACCATGAAAATAATATGCTTGGTTTAGTGTACAGAAATCATTATCAATAAAGATAAATCACATACATGGACTACTATACTCTGCATCCTACATTACTGCCTAGGAGGTCAGTTACAGAAACTGATGTAATTACTCACTACATAAGCAGATGCAGCAGTGACCATGGACTATTTGATTCATATGCAGTCTGAAAATAGCTTCTTGTGTCCAGCACAACTGGTACACCGTATTACACAGCAATAAAGTCCATGCCATCCTGCAGCATAAATCAATATCCAAGAAAAAACTTGCAGAGGATCTATGACTCAAACTTCCAGCCTTTTCCACTCTCCAGTCAAAATTGTTTAGAATAAGTTTCCATTAACATATCTGAACATCAAACTTGCATAATCTTTGAGACAAGACTAAGGGATGCTTAATTATTATACTGAAATATTACTACAACATATAAAATGGTGCTGTTTGTTCAAAATTAACATACCTGCAATGCAGTCAATCATTCTACTGCTCCAGAACTAAAACTCGTGGTAGGCATACTCGAACAAAAGAATAGAAAGCTCTGTGTACAGTGAAGAGTGCGCAGGCATATATCTTGCTCAGTCTATGCGTGACTCATGACTTCGACTATATTGCTGAGAGGGACGTCTCCCCCTCATTAACCGCTGATCCCAGAGACCATGTCAATTTAAATTTATTAATATTTACCACTCAACAACTGCATTTCAACAGTTCCCAGTGTTATACATAAAATCTTTTCTTGCATTAAACATTGTGACTAACAATATTTTAATTCATGCCAAAGTCCACTTGAAAGTTGCAGAGCACTATCAAACAAGGAATACAACTGTCACACTTTCCTTGATTGAACTCAGTCACCTTCATTCAAGGATCCATCCTGCTGTTGCTCCCTGGCAAAGCCTATTTTAATGTTTTTTAGCCTTTTCCCCACTTCTACTGGATCGGTAAAAAGATAGTCCTTACCCGCATATGTGATCCTCAAGCAGGTGGGAAACTGCAGAGAATGGGCAACTCCCAGAGTGCATAGGCCACAACAAACCACACCAAATGCCTTATGCCTCTGTTGAGTCATCAAGCTACTGTGGGGAAACAATAAAGTCTGGCCCTATTTTCCATACTCAGCTTGCCCTTGTTCTCAGCTGCTCCCAGGATCAGGGGCCAGATTCACAAAACTGCCTGGGTGCAAACTGGGTTTTGCCAGGAGTTAGTATTAACAAAGCCAAGTTTGCCCCCATAAGCTGAGTTTGTGCCCAG
This sequence comes from Neoceratodus forsteri, assembly GCA_016271365.2. Classification (NCBI taxonomy): domain Eukaryota; kingdom Metazoa; phylum Chordata; order Ceratodontiformes; family Ceratodontidae; genus Neoceratodus; species Neoceratodus forsteri. The sequence continues at coordinate 1,360,169,990 of CM057455.1, read as the reverse complement.
GCAAAGTAGTGAGGGGGGTCACAATGCAAATGAGGGGGAAGGGACCTGCATATCCCCACAGTCCAATTCACAAAGGTTGTGCTCCACACGAGGGCCTTTTGAGAAGGCTCTTGCATGGAGAAATTACCACTGACCAAAACCTGTTGGTAATCCACGCAACCCTAGTGGTTGGCGGAGGTATTGTACCCCCACCTCCCTCCCCATTCTCTGATCCCCATCCCCAAATAAATAAACAATTCCCTGGATGTCTAGGGTTCCTGCACCCTCCCTGATTGTCAACTTATATGAAAAATAATGTTTCCTTAGTGTAGTGGTCCCTCCCCATTCTCCAATCGCAGTCCCTAAGAAATAAATCCATTCCCTGGTAGTCCAGGTTCAATTCCCCCTTCCTGATCACCGTCCCAAGATGAAAAATAATTTTTTGTAGTGTAGTGGTTCCCCCCCCCCCCGGGTCACCAATCACCCTCCCTAAATAAAGTAAACTTACTCCCTTGTAATTCTAGGGCTCCTCCCTCACCACCGAATGATTGCCAGTCCCATAAGGCAATAATTCTCCCTGGCAGTCTAGTGGACCCCCACCCCGTCCAGTGCTCCATCACCCACTGCCCCCAACTAAGCCATGGTCAGCGACTAGCACAACCTCTCTTCACTACCACCATGGTTGGCTGCTGATTGAGCCCTTCTGGAGTGTGCATTGTATACAGTATGGCTCATTGATGTGACTGGCACAGTCAATGAGCCGCACTGTATACAGTACACGCTCCAGGAGGGCTCAGTTGGCAGTCAGCCGTGGTGGTGAGAGGAAGGTTGTGCTGGCTACCGACCACAGCTTGGGATGGGGAGAAGCAGGAGGGAGCACACTGGACAGGGTGGGGGGAACCACTAAGGTGCCAGAGAGCATTAATGCTCTTATGGGTCCAGCGATCATTGGGGGGTGGAACCCTAGAATTACAAGGGAATAAGTTTACTTTATTTGGGGCAGATCACTGGTGACCGGGGAGGGGGGGAACCACTACACTACAGAAAATTATTTTTCATCTGGGGTCGGCAATCAGAGAGGGGGGAAGGACACCCAGACTACCAAGGGAATGGATTTATTTCTTGGGGATGGCAATCGGAGAACGGGGAGAGACCACTACACTATGGAAACATTATTTTTCCTATGAGTCTGTGTTCAGGGAGGGAGGAGAGACCCTAGACTATCAGGAAATGGATTTATTTATTGGGGACTGCGATTGGAGAATGGGGAAGGACCACTACACTATGGAAAATATTATTTTTCATATGAGTCGGCGATTGGGGTGGGGGGATGCACCCTAGACTACCAGGGAATAGTTTATTTATTTGGGGATGGCAATAAGAGAATGCGAGGGGAACAAGACCAGCAGGGAATGTGGCTGTGTGGGTCATATGTTGGTGGGGGTGGGTGGGGCCACACTAAGCCACCCACAGGCCATGCAAATGGGACTATAATGGGCATGCTAATGGCCAACGGCACATCGCATGCCCAGTGTGCTCATTTGCATGGCTACTTTTATGAATAGGGACGTAGCACGTGTGCACTATTGGTGGCAGGTCATTCTCCTGGCTGGCTATGGAGGCAGCACTACTGAGGATCCTGGTGCTTTTCGTGGGTTAGCACTGCCCCGCCTGCCCCTATTCACAGTCAGATAGTACACCGCACTATCCTACTGTGAATAGCCCGGTTGCCCACCAGTGCAACCACGGGGTGCTGTGCAAACATTTGTGCAGCACTTTGCATTTTTTTGTGAATCCTGGCCCAGGTTTCTTATGTGCAGACCACTCATAATCATCAGGATGGTATGTGGTTGATCTTGCACTGCTTTCCTGCATTGTGGGACGCTCCTGTAACTTTTTAAGATTAGTCTTACTAAATACACTTCCAGAAGGTTTTTATATAGGTCTATTAAAAAGGTATTCAGGTCAGTCCCTTCCAAGGACTCAGGTACTCCCAAACATCTAATGTTAGCCATTCTCACACTGTTTTCCATGTGCTCCATTTTAAGTAAGAGCAGTTGTTCTCTGTAATAAACCCTGTTACCATAACTGCAGTGTTGGTGGTGGTATCTGAAGCTGCATTTGCCATAGCAGTAACTTTTTCCATGTTCATCTCCATGGTTGTGAAATGATTGTTCAGCGCATCCATTGTTTTATCTAAGTATCGTATTGCTTTTGACAGCACTCCATTCAAGGGTGCCCCCTCCTGATCTGTCACGTGGATGTCCCTGGCTGCACATGCTTGCTCCATTGCATTGTGAGGGCATGTGTGATTTTGTATTTTCTTGAAACTTGGCTTCTCAGCCAAATGCCCTTTGGGGTAACCCTTGCCTCAGTGTTTGCACACAGAGGTTCTTTGTCTTTTAAATAGTTTTTTTATTTTAATGGGTTCACCACAACATATCCAAGACACACTGTCTTAGGGTAGCTGGTCCAGTCCACTGGGGTGTCAAGCAGACAAGGCATACTGATGAGTCTTAGTAGGATGAAACACATGTCTATGTCTTCTGTTAGCACCCTTTGCAAACTGTGTGAGAGGCCTTTCGGCACCATGCAATTTTGCTTCAAGTTGGACCAGCATAACATTCTGTGGTGATTTGCATATGCAGCCCATGATGCTTTGCATTGTGAGGGCATGTGTGATTTTGTATTTTCTTGAAACTTGGCTTCCCAGCCAAATGCCCTGTGGGGTAACCCTTGCCTCAGTGTTTGCACACAGAGGTTCTTTGTCTTTTAAATAGTATTTTTTTTTTATTTTAATGGGTTCACCACAACATATCCAAGACACACTGTCTTAGGGTAGCTGGTCCAGTCCACTGGGGTGTCAAGCAGACGAGGCATACTGATGAGTCCTGGTAGGACAAAACACGTGTCTATGTCTTCTGTTAGCACCCTTTGCAAACTGTGTGAGAGGCCTTTCAGCACCATGCAATTTTGCTTAAAGTTGGACCAGCATAACATTCTGTGGTGATTTGCATATGCAGCCCATGATGCTTTGCATTGTGAGGGCATGTGTGATTTTGTATTTTCTTGAAACTTGGCTTCCCAGCCAAATGCCCTTTGGGGTAACCCTTGCCTCAGTGTTTGCACTCAGAGGTTCTTTGTCATCTATATATATATATATATATATATATATATATATATATATATGTATGTACAGTATATGTATATATATGTGTATATGTATATGCATGTCTCAGTCTTAATGAACATCTGAATTGTTTGAATGAATATGTATGAGCACCTGCATTTTATCAGCAGCCTAGATGTGAACACTCCGCCCCTGAAGAAGGCGTGTTTTTATGCCGATATGTAGAGTAGTGGTTCAGACCTGGCCTGTTCTTCTTCACAGGAACAAAATTTGTGTACACTTTTGCACTTTATCACTTGCACAACAAACACTAAGTTAAACTGAATTGCAGCCTGGTGTACTTGACCTTTTTGTTTGTACCATCCTGAGCCCGTAAGCCCTTTCAGCCAGTCCCAGCCGGTGAAATGTACCTTTGAGTGCCAAAGCCCCATGGACTCCGATACTGGAACAGCTCTGATACCTTCTAGAAAACTCATTTGATGGGACCAGACCCCCTTTTTGTAAGGCCCGGGTAGAAGGGAAGAAAGAACTGGGAAAATGCTGAGCCAATGGCCACAGGCTATGTTCAGTGCAGGATGACAACATGTTGCCAGGGCAGAAAGCTGCAGTAACAGGGAATAACACTCTATGTTTAAGAAAGGCTAGAACGTTAACCCTTTTAGTGTATTATGGATTTCCGAAAAATCACAAGGTCACATAGAAACCCCCATTTTTGCAACAGGTAGGTTATATTATCATTAAAATATAAGGGTCTACTAATAAAAACAGCATGAGGAATACAAAACTTTCAGCAACACAATAAACATGGAAACATAGAAACACAGAATTTGACAGCAGATAAGGACTGTTTGGCCCACCTAGTTTGTCCATTTTCCCTACCTGTTTCACATACTGAAGATCCTAAATGATCTGTGACTCACCCTCTCTTTTCCATCACTAGAGTTTCTTTATGTATGTCCCATGCATTTTTGAATTCCCCTACCATGTTTGCACCTACAATCTCTGCTGGGAGGCTGTTCCATGGATCCACCACCCTTTCCGTGAAAAAATACTTTTTCACGTTACCCCTAAGCCTACCTCCTCTATTTTCATATCATGTCCTTGTTCTTGAACATCTTTTTTTGAAAGATGTTACCTTCTTGTAACTTATTTACATCTTTGAGGTAACTGAAAGTCTCTATCATACCCCCTTCTCTCTCCTCTCCTCTTCTTCAGGGAATACATATTGAGATCCTCCAGTCTCCCCTCATATGACTTTTGGTGCAACTCCTGCACCATTTTTTGTTGCCCTTCTCTAAAATGCTTCTACTCTGTCTATGTCCTTTCAGAGATGTGGCCTCCAGAACTGGACACAGTACTCTAGATGAGATCTCACCAACGTTCTATACAGTGGCATCATCACCACCACCACCTCCTTCCTTCTGCTGGAGATACCTCTTCCTATGCACCCCAGCACAAGTTGTGCCTCAGTTTGCTGGAGAATTAAATCATTTCTGAGAATTCAAATAAAGTTCAGTCTTGAATGTAATGTTTGTTTCCCTAATATTTTATTCTGTTTCATCCACAAATGTCCTTCCAGTTGTATTATGATTTGTGTTGGGCTTGACTCATTACTTAATTTACCCTGTATCACATTTTTTTCTGTTGCTTGTAATTTCACTTATAGTCTCTAATGATACCCACCCTTGTATTGGTTTCCTATTGCAAGGCTTCTAGTGACCAAGTAGCATAGTTCTTAGAGCACAGTTCTCTGAAACTGAATCCATCTTCAAATACCACCAAAGCCATTTGCTAACTGTGTGACCTTAAGCGAGTCACTTAACCTCCCCATGCTTCAGTACTCCCAGCTGTAAAACAGAGCAGAAGCAGGACTCCACTGAACGTGAGATGCTTCACCTTAGCTTGGCGATCCTTTGTAAATAAACTTTAACATTAAATTGACTCCTATGGTGTATTTTGTAAAGTATTTAGCCATAGGTTTCACAAAGTAATGGGTTTTAATTATATTTTATTCAACATATGCCTGGAAGCTTGTATCCATTAATTCTCTTTTGCACTACATTACTGCCATGTTCAGTTATGTGAAGAGTTTTGGGAACTGTTTCTATGAAAAAGCATGCTATACAAAATGGCATTGAATAGTATTGTGTTGATAGTGGTAGTTTAATTGTTTCAGTGACTGGTAAGGAAATATAAGCGGGGTCTGAATGGCCCGCAGGGCTACAGGGAAAATTCCAGCCCCCCCCCCGGGCCCTGGGCAACATTTAATTTAGCCTAGTTTGTTTGCTTTTTATATTGTGCAATGCTAGTAGCTAAGCTGTTGCTGCCGGCCAAGAACTGCACTGGCTTCGCAGGGTGTGCTTTCATCATGCTGTCTCTGGCACTGCCCCAGCTCCCAACTCCCCCCCATTAAGTGATACTCTGAGTCTTCCTCCGGACCCTCCCTTCCCCACGTGATGATCATGTCTCCATCCAATTATCCAGAGTCATCAGCTCAGCTACGTCATCCTGCAAATGACGTTGGCACACCACGTGCACTTTGACTGCTGGTGCATGGCACAATCTTAGAGAGTGTGACACGATGCCATTTTATTGGCGGTCACCATTGGAGTAGCCAGTCTCAACATGGACAACAGCCAGAGGCAAGCCAGCACAGCAACCAAGGAGGAGGATTGTCTTAGAGTCAGAGCAGAGCACTCTCCAGTTCAGCAGCAGCCTGGGAGATGGGAGAGAAGGAGCTATTGACATCGGGTGTATGGGTGGGTGATGATATACCACAGGGCTCATTAGTTGTGATCCTGATTGTCATGGCAGTTCAGTGACCTCAAGAGGATTCGGAAAGTAGTACACACACTGGTGGTGGTGCGGTTGGGTCGGGCCAGTCAGCAGGAGAGCTGGATCTGGTGGTCATGATCATCATCAGAGGAGGAAATCGCAGCAGCAGGGAAGAGGTATCCTCTACTGAGGCCTGCAGCAGCACAGAGAGTCACAGAGACAGTCTAAGAGCAGCAGCACAGCCACATCCACACTGTTTGTTTTTTATTTTTGCTTCCTGATGGTCGACCTAGTCACATCACTTCTGCTGCCTAAGCTCTTCAACATTTTACAGTGAAAATTTAATTAGGTAGCCAACAATTTGCTGAGCTTCAATTTATTGGAGAAAGTTTGCTTGCACTGAAAATAGTTTTCCTTCTGATGCCTCCCCCACCCCACCCCATCGCTGTCTGCTCTAGCAGAATGGCTCACATATTTAGGGTACAGTTTTCAGGGCAAAATAGCAATTTGTCAAGTTTTAATGTATCAGAGAATAATCCATTACAGGCTTACAGCTACAGTGTTCCTTCCACATAAATGTGCTTTGCTATGAATTCATATTTCTTTGATAAAGATAGAATAATGAACTGAATATGTTCTTGAATTTATACAACTTGATTCTCAAAGCTGTCTGCGACAGATGCAACTTGCAGCAGAAAAGCAGGCTGTATCTGACGCTGTTGTGGCACACACTAAAGTCGCTATTCCAGAAAGTTTGCCACAAGTGGCAAACTTTCTTGAATAGCCGCAACATGCGGCCCTGTGCCAGGAAGAGGGGGACAGTTGGAAGTTGTGGCGCAGGGCAGGGATGCAGCTCCAGACAAGTGGGTAGGGGGTAACTGAGGTGCCCTAAGGAGCACTGATCCCAGAACCTGGGCACAGAAGGGGCAGCAGATGCCAGGCTGTGGTATGGGGCAATTTGTCCCCATAGGGCACTGTGCCACTATACTCAGGGCATTGGTGTGCCACCAGTGTAGAATGCCTGCTGTGGCAGGCTATTGCCAACCCTCTCAATCCCCATCGATGGTGGTGGTATAATGGCCCACCCCCCAGCTCCCAAGTAGCCCCGATTCTCTGCCCTGATTGTCCAGAAAACAGCCCAGTCCCAGTCCCCCACCACGATCCCTGATCCCATGGGAAAAATGGGGAAAAAAACAAAAATGCCAGTCATACTCTGGTGGTCTAGTGGCCCCACCATCCACCCTACCCTATCAGATCATGCCCAACCATCCACTCCCCCCATCCCAACATGCTCCTGTGTCCAGCGCAGCCCTCCACACACCACCATGGCCAGCCACAGAATGCATTATGCATGTACTGTATACTGTTATACAGTATGCACATAATGCATTCTGTGGCTGGCCATGGTGTTGTGCGGAGGGCAGTGCCAGTCACAGGAGTGTGCGGGGATGGGGGAGAACAGGGTGGTTGTGCATGGCCTGATTGGATGGGGCTGGTGGGGCCACTAGACCACCAGGTACTTTTTATCACTTTGCATGTGGGTGACAGCAGGGATGGGGGGCCCTATTGAACCAGGGCACTTTACACATTATCAGCAGGCGTGATTGTGGATCGGGGGGCCACTATACCACCAAGGATGATCATGTTACATCAGGGCTGGGGTGGGGCACTAGGCTACCAGGGGCTCAGTATACAGTATGGGCTGCATTTGCAATACAAACATGCATTTCCCAACACTACCACGGCACCCTACCAGGTGCCATATAAATTCCACTACTGCCCAGCTGGAAACCACACCCCCAATGCCTCCTCTTGTGCCCTTACTGCCCCCTGTCCTATGGCACCTCATGGGCACAACCCACTTAGACCACCTCATGGCTGGTCTAAGTGGGGACCCCTCCAGTGTCCATGGTGGGGCTTTGAAAATAAGACCAAAGGAGATGTGGCAGCCCCACCATGGTGCAAGCCCCCTTGCAACGTGGTGCACTGGGTTGTTGAATGCAACCCTGGTGCAAGGGGGCTTTGCTGCAGCTGTCTGTGGATCGGATGCAGGCCGGGTTTGACAATCCCATTTGACACAAGTGGTGGCGCAAATCACCACTTGCGTCACACATCTTTGCCGCAACTCTGATGCCTCTGTAGCACCCAACTGATAATCGAACCTACAGTGTTATCCATGGAAAATGTCATATTCCCCCTTTAACAATCAAAATTAATGATATGTTTTTAATTATTGGCCCCTTCATCAAGGATTGGGTTCTCTCTCTCCTATTAGCCCTTGCAACAGTCAAGGGTTGCAATGTGATATCATCCACTAACCTGGGTAGGTTTCAGTTTGGGGGTTGGGAATTTGATTGCTGTACTACCTGCCTGCTTCCACTTTTGCCTCAGTCTCCCAAGCCAGTCATTCTGGCTGTACTACTTATGTGTGCCCCACCCTTTTACCCCTGTGTCATTAATATCTGCTCCTCACCATATCCTGTTATGTTGGAGGAGGAGGAGCAGAAAGACTGCCTGCAGCAAGCAGCTGGGCACCCACAAGACAGATGGAAACAGCAGGGTGAGGCAGACTACAAGCAGGAAGGACAGGATGAGGTTAGGTAGCGATGTGGTCTGGGTTGCGGGACTCAACAGCATCCAACTGCTGGCAAGAATGGTTTTACGTGCAGTAAGTCATGTCCACCACAAAAATGCATCGCTCTCTTTTAGCCCTGCATATCGCCAGATGAATTGACTGCACTCCTTCTCCTCCTGCCTGACTGATCACATGGCACATATCCTGCTGCCCCACATGAAAGGGCATGGCGAAGCAGGTTTATGCACTGTAGCAACTGAGTAGCCCTCAATGCATATGTAGGATTTTTGCATCTGCCATTGTGAGGGTGCCCCTTGTGTACACCTTCCCTTGGGGCCCTTAAATGCACAATCTGACCCTGAATATAAGTGTTTTCTGTACCTGCAATTCAGTTAGAATTGATGTTGATGTTCTAGTGAAAAAAACCTTCCACTTTAATATTCTGTCATACAAACCCAAGATAAATACTGCACCAGTTTACCCACAAGACTCTCAAAGATAAAGGCCAAAGACTCTTGAAATTATTTTTAGATTTGATAATGTTCTATCCTGGAATTGTTAAACTGTTACTTTTTTTGTCCTTGAAAAAGGACCTCTCTGTAGCCCTAATCTGTATTTGAACTTCTAACCTGGCATCTAGTCTACCTGCAGTATCCATAGTTAACAGCTACAGTAACAGTGAATCACCCCATCACAGACGTTAGCTTCTACTCACCTCAGACTCCTTTATAAAATGTACAGTGTGTCACAGACACCCTTGACATGTTGATATGGGACTTTAATAAGGCCATATGAGCAACTGGATGTAAAAGACACATGTAATTTATAGGGTAACTCATTTGTTGTGTTTAGTTATGACAGAAAGAAGCATGAGCAAATGTTTAATAAAGAAAATCCTAAAAGTAAAAAGACTGACTGCAAAATCCAAATTGTTAATTGTATTATTTTTTATGCTGTAAAATGTCTAATTTTTTCTGGAGCTACTTGTTTGCTTTTGTTCTCTGGGACTTCCATGAAAATGAGAAATTCAGTTATATGCACCATGAAGCAACGGTGCACAAACACATGCACTGTGATACACAGTAAAAACTGGGGGCGTTTAAAATGTCACTTTATTGAGAAGAGTGACATCTTGCCTGGGAAAATCCTTGTCTATACTTCAGTACTAAACTGGTGAATACAGAGCTCTGAACTTAGGCAACCAGGTTTGAATTCCAGCACCGACACCATTTACTTAATGCGTGAACTAGAGCAAGTCACTTCACCTCCTTGCTCTAAATATCTCTGATCTATCCCTGTGCTGCTTGAATCTCCACAGTGTACCTTATGACAGCAACAATCCCCCCTCCATCTTATTGATTGTAAAATCATTTTGGCATAGAGTTTGTGTGAAGCACATTATATAATTTAATAGTAAATGCCAAGAAATAAATGTAATTATCAAAATTCCTAGATTACAAGTCTGAAGATGCCTTCAAGGTGAAGAGTTGGTTCTACTACATTGAAAACAAAAGCTGTGAGGCAGTTGGCCTGGAAAGCTTCCTAAAACAGATAGATATTACTTTGGTGTAGAAAAGATCTAGAACTCTGAAATAGGGGATGACACAGAACACCCCAAAAGACTCTCAAAAATGCCCTGAGCTACCAGCAGGTAGGTGCCAGGTGCACGAGTGAACCCACGTCACCGTTTGCCTGCTGGCTCCAGGCACAGGGGCACTGTTGATGGTCCAAGATGGAGGCACCTCCCTTCTGGTCCTGCACTGATCCCTGCAGTTGGCATGGAGGTAGCCAGAATGAGTGTGCTCCTGCCTACTTCACAGGCTGGCTGTACACTGGGCAAGTTGCAGGGTCACTGTGAGGTTGGAGGAAATAAAATGTAAATGTAGACAAAATATTACCCATGGTCGTTAGAATGACAGACCATTACTCTTGTGTCCACTGTCACAAATGCAGCTCTGCAGTGGTTGTCCATGAAGCAGTCAGTCTACAAGCCACGGGAGTAATGTTTGGTGCTCTCTTTTGCTTGTTACAGAGGAGCTATGTAACAAGGCAGTGTCAGGTAAATGTTTTTATCCCTAAGAGTTGTGGAGACCTTGGATGATCTTGTGAGTAGCAGAGCGAAGCGTAACCACCAGTTAAGTGTACCCGATATAACCACAGTGAATATGAATGAAATATTGATCCAAACACTGCCCTTGTTGCATACTCAGTTTATGAAATGCAGTTTCTTTCTTAGGTATCAATATGGTTTGTTTTGTAGGAATTATTTGATTAAACTATATGTACTATTGATGATTTTAACCAAATTCAGTGAAACTACTGCATTTGGTTAATTTGTCAGTGTTGGGTTGCTGTTTACACTAATTATTGAATGGGAGGAATGCAGAGCTTTCTGACTGGTGCCCGTAATGTTGGAACCTGACTGCAATCCAAGAGCTGTTTCAGGGAAAGACGGGTAGTGGTATGTGGAGTGTGTGGATAAATTTATACTGAGAGAATAAACTGTTTATTCTCATTTAGACTGTTGAACCTAGCCAGATAAATTATGTATCCTGCATTTCTGTCTCACAGTCACTGATTAAATAAGTTTGCATGTTTGTTTCACTAAATATTTCAATGACTCATACCTGCTTTCTGTGGGTACCTTTTTCTGGATTCAAGGAAAAAGTCCCCCTCAACCTGTTTTCTGTATACCTGTGTAACCTGCAGGCATGAACAATGATTACTTCTCTTGCACCCCTCTAATTTCATCCTAATTTAAATATAAATGAGGTTGCCTCACTCTGTTTTGCCCTGGGGTGAAAACCTATTTGTCTCCATTACATAGGTAATGACTCCGCAAATGCAAGACATTGTGGGAGTTGATGACGCATACCTGCACAAGCCGGCAGAAGTTATACTCTCATTCAGTTCTGTTACATGTCTTGTGAAGTCCTTATATTGTCTAAAATATTTTTTTTTCTAACCGAGATACACTTTGTACTACAAAACCAGCAGGGCACTTACTATGCTTTGAAAATTTTCATGGCCGGCATAAGACAAGAACATATAGGACAGCAACAGCAGTGACTAACACAGTATAACAAAACAGGGTACTAAATGAGAAAAAGACCGAGGTAGACAGGTCAGTGGGGGATGCTGCAAAAGAAGGTAAAGCCATCAAAAAAATGGAGAGCAATGAGTACCAATGCCCATAGTCTGAGTAACAAGCTTCCTGAATTAGTGGCCTTGATGGAGGAGGAATATCTGGATATCGTGGCAGTCACAGAAACATGGTACACACAAAACCATGACTGGGACATAAACATACCAGGATACACTATCTACAGGAGGGACAGGGAGGTAAAAGAGGAGGAGGTAGCTCTTTACATTAGGGAAGGAATCAAGCAACAGAACAAAGGGAAAACAGGAGGAGAAGAAGCACTGTGGGTAAATTTGGAGACCAGCAATGGCACCACAATCCGCACAGGGGTTGTATACAGACCCCCTTCTCAGGGGGAGGAAATGGACAAGGAAATGATAGAAAGAATACCTAGAATGGCAGAAAAAGGGGAGATATTGCTGATGGGTGATCTGAATATGCCAGATGTTAACTGGAGTGCAGTTGCAGCAGCCACTTCAAAGAGTGGGGTTATTCTAGATGCCCTACAAGGGGCATGCCTTAGACAACTAGTATTGGAGCCCACTCGAGAGGGAGCAATCTTAGACCTGGTTCTCTCAAATGGAGATGAAGAGAGGATCACAGATGTAGAAGTGGGTAGCCATCTGGGAACTAGCGACCATCGAAAAGTGTGGTTCACAATAAACACAGCAATAGAGTCAAGCCATACAAAGGCAAAAGTACTGGACTTTAGGAGGGCTGACTTTGCCAAAATGGGTGAGTGCCTAAGGCATGCACTAACAAATGGGCAGGAAGGAGGGGTGGAAGAACAATGGGGAATAATAAAAACTGCCATCACAGAGGTAACAAGCCTTTGTATGAAGCAAATTAACAAAACAAAACGATGTAAGAAACCACTATGGTTCTCAAAGGAAATAGCAGTGAAGGTTCAAGAGAAAAAGAAAGAAAGCATTCAGGAAGTACAATGTCCTGTGCACATCCATTATAGTAGTGATCAAATTTAAAACAGTAAAAACAGCCGGCCCAGTGGTGCTGAGGGTTGAGGCACTGCACGGCACACTTCGCACCACTCCGGCGATCCAGGTTTGGGAATGGACTCGGGTCACTGGCGGTCAGCAGGGAAAGGGGAGGATTGAGCATCTGGAGGACTGCTGTCCTCTCCTGCTGAGGGTTCAGGGCTTAGCTCACTGTACTTGTGGCCCCCAGTGGAGACCAGGGGAAGTAGTGATCAGCGTGCCAGTATTGGGGTCGGGGAGCGGCAGATGACCTGTGAGTGCACACGGGAGCGTGCGTGCTGCATGCTGGACATCATTGCACATCTGCTCCCTGGGGAACTACAGTACACAATCTCCCTCCCTGCAGCAGCATGAAGCCACCGACAGACGACCTGGTCCAGGTGCTGAACAAAGCCCGATGGCTGGGGCGGGGGCTCCAGGGTGATGCAGTCTCCTCTCCCAGTTCCCCCTCGCCGGGGGATGCCCTCCATAGGGAGTAAGCTATGGTCCTCCTCGCTTCGGTGTCACTGCGGAGGCCGGCACCAGGGGACTAGTTGAGCAACTGCGTAACTGGCTGATGGGGTAAGTACCCTAGCTGTAGAGAGTGCATAAATTGAGTCCACAAAAAAAAACAGTAAAAACAGTGGCCAGTTTGGCTCCAGAACATGTAAAAGCCACATGCCGGAGAGAAAAGGTACGCGCGCAGAAAACTAAAGGACACAGGAAAGTCAACTGGTTGATTTTATATTGCACACCAATAAAGGTGGCAACAATAGTTAATACAGCCTCCCAGCTCTGGCAGGATAACAAACTCAGACACTACACATAAGAGTTTAGGTTTCATTTCTTGAGCCAGTGCCAATAAAACTAAATAGCACTGGTATGTTATATTGGAATAGACAAATGACTCATCAGACAGTCTACCTGCAACAATGGAACGAGCCAGTAAAAATGCTGACTATGCTGGAGCAAAACCTTTCAGACCTGATGCCTTTCTACTGAAGTTATAACGCACAAAGCAGCTCTTGTTTAACTGCATCTGTGGTAGAGACAAATTACACACAGGTATTATGCAGGATCACTGGAAATCTGTGGAAAACTTTAGGGTTGTTGGCACAATGTTTGACACATGTAGGAGAGGTGTCATTGGATCCTCTATATGAGCGGAGTGACAAGTAGACACATCGGCCTTGCGACATGGCAAGAGGACAGAAAAATATGGAAAAAAGGTTATCAGGGCTCCAGATAGGCAGATAAAGCCCAAATCCCAATGGGCTGCCCTGCCTGTCCTCTCTCCTCAGCCAACCACACTCCTATGATAGAATCTGGTTCCCGGCCGGTGCTGAACAATACACCGGTGTGGACCCACTGCAGGAGGTAAGCTACAAGGGGCTCTGAGGCACTCCAGCCATCCAGGGGGCAGATGATGGGCTGCAGGTACTGGAATGGGAAGTAATGACAAGTGTGGCACAAGGAGGTCCTGCTCAGGACACCGTTAAAGGCGGGAGGCAAAAAAAGAAAAAGAAAAGAATGGTCTGAGGCTTTCCACTGAGGAGTGTTAAGGACTCTGCTGAAGCACGTTGAGTCCCATTTACTTTTTTGCATTGAAAAGATGAACAGAGAAGTAGATTTAACAAGCTGGGGTGAAAAATGGGGCATCATGCTCATCTGGAGTCTTGAGCACAAGTCAGAGGTCAAACATCAAGGACCCTGCCTGTTCAGTTAACAGAAGCTGCGATGTAAGTATGTTAGTGCATCAGTGCATGTATCCTAAATGTAGATCTACTGTAAGTACTGTTGCATAATATGACTGTGCAGAACTATGGCTTAAGAAACCAACCCAATGAAGTTCATGGAAACATCATCACTGAGAAACATTGCTGTTTCACTATTCATTATTTTCGTCAGTCCCACGCTAGAACCCATTACTGCCATTATATTTGAAAAACTTTCCCCAACTGGCATAATACCTTTTTAACACAATATGAAGTACAACCTCTGTGAAATGCGGCAAATTGCAGAAAATGGTAATTTAAGTAAAAACTGCAGATTCTGCAATCAAATTGTGCCTGCAGTTTTTTAGTGTCCCTGGTAATCTGTAACCAAATAGTAAAAACAATAATCACCATCGAGTTGTATATCCCTGGGATCTACAGGGGCGTGAAACAGATGCTCTGTTATATATTATCAAACTGCGCTAAAATAATGTTACGTTATTCTGAAAGTAATTGGTGTTTCCTTGTTTCTTCTTACAACTGTGGGCCCTATGCTTTTGATCTCTTTGTCCTATAAAGCATTTTGGGGCAGCAATAACATAAAATACATTTTCAGTCATGCAGGGCAGAAGCACAGTGAGAAAAAGTGCTATGTCCATACAATGAACAGTAGCTGGCCTGATAATCAAATCAGGATCTCCTGTCATGTGGAAGCACTTGGCTCTCCAGTGCTGCAGAGGGTCCAGGTTCAAGTCTCACATCAGCCACTTACTGTGTTATCTCTCTTTGTTTTAGTCCACCTCTCTGTCTAATTAGACATAATAAGGACTCCAGTGAACAACAAGCTGTTGCTTCACAGTCAAGTTCTTTTAGGAAAATAACACGTGAAACATTTTGTTGTGTTTGGTGGCCAAAAATAAGTACCTTAAACACACAAGGGTCTTGGTAGTAAGAAAAACACACTACACTGAAATCTAGGCCTTCTCTTTTTACTTCCATTCAGCAGCACATACAAGAGGAGACTGAGCCCCAAACATAGGCACACTTACAGGAAGTGCACATTCTCTTAAAGCTGTACTGTCTCTACATTTTTTAAACCTGTACTACACATAACAATCCCTCCTGACTTAGATAAGAAGTACTTAAATCAATAATTCAGAAGTAATATGAAACTATTACAGTTGTTACTGCAGTGTCCCTTTTAGTTAGTCTATGTCATTAGGCTATATCTCTATAACTCCATTCTCTTTGGTGGATGTCTTATACGTCCTGACCGACGTAGTAGGACTCGAGGCTGTTACACTGGAATCTGATTAGCATTAGCCACATCATGTCTCAAATGCTGTGGTTCCACTAACTCTTCCTGTTCTTGTTCTGGAACAAATAATGCTGGATAACTACCCCGACTCTGGGTATCCCTTTTTTGTTATGTCTCAATTCTAGTATGTAATTGGTCCACCTGTTTTCTCACCCTCCTCTAGTTAGTCATTCAAACACTATAGACAACATTTCTGAACTTTTTTCCCACCACACCTTCTATCTCTTCAGGCCTGCATACATCCTGACCTACACAGGATCATTGGGTTTGAAGGATCTGGTCTTAGGAAGCATTTCAGTTACTGACTTATAGCCTAGAGGGTGAAGAAGATCCAGTTGAGTTAGACTCTGATGTCCAAACAACAATTCTGCAGTGGACATTCCTGTGACACAATGTGGTGTTCGATACATCGCAAGAAAGTCCAAAAGGCTATTTGCATTGCCATCAGTGTAGTAAGATTAGATTTTTCCATAGTCTTTTTAAAAGTCTGAACCAGGTGTTCCGCTTTGCTATTTGAACTTAGATGGTAGGGAGGTGAGAAAATATGGCGGATACCACGTTGCTGGGAAAATTCAACAGACGTGAACTGTGGTCCATTATCCGAGACAATCACTTGTGGAAAACCATGGGTAGCAAAGATAGATTTCAACACTTTGATGGCACTCTCAGTAGTTGTTGAAGACATTTGAAGAATGTCTGGCCATTTACTATAAGCATCAGTTAAGAGTAACCACATGGAATTTAAATAGGGTCCTGCAAAATCAATATGCAACCTTTGCCAGGGTTTTTCAGGCTATTCTCAATGGTGAACTGGGACTCCTGCTGGATTTCCCATCGATACAGCATAACCTTTGCATCTTTGCACACCCTGGTATATGTCTCTGTAAATGGAAGGCCACCATACATGAAGTCTGGCCAGGGATTTAATTTTAGCAATGCCTGGATGGCCCGCATGCAAAAGAGTCAAAACATTTGAGTGATAACATTGGGGTACTATGACATGCAATCCCCATAGAAGACCCCACTCAGCAATGGACAACTGCTGTCTCTTTGTATAGTAGGGTTGTAGTGCAGCCGAACAAGTAGTGCCTTGTGGCCAACCCTCACTTGTTTCAAAATTACATCTTGACTAGTCGCTTTTGCAATGTCCTCGGCTAGTACTGGAAGCTAATCTAACTGTTGTAGCTCCATTGCACACACAACAGTAGAGTCCTCCATATCTTTGAATTGCATTGGAAAACTATCTGGCTCCACCTGGCATACTAATGGCTCCTCTTTAAGTCCCACATTGGACTCCATTTCTTTGGATATTTGTAACCTCAACAAGGCATCTGAATTTCCATGCTGGTCGTTAGTTGGTATGTAACCTGGAAATTATAGGCAGAAAAAATGAATGCCCATGATTGAAGTCTGCTAGCGGCTGTCTCTGGAATTCCTTTTTCTGGACTAAAAATTGTCACTAGTGACTTGTGATCCATCATCAGGTGAAACTTGCGACCTAGCAAGTATTGGCGAAATTTCTGGACTCCAAACACAATCGCTAATGCCTCTCTATGAATCTGGGCATAATTCCTTTCAGTTGCAGTGAGTTTGCATGAAGCATGGGCTATCGGCTTCTCCACTCCTTCTGGATCTGTATGGAAAAGGACAGCTCCTATACCCACAGGACTAGCATCACAGGACAATGTGATAGGCAAGTTAGGGTCATAATGGGTTAAATTATTCACATCAGTTAGAGAGAGCTTGATTGCTTGAACTGTCTTACTGTGGCCCTCGGTCCACTTTCATGGAGTACCCTTATGTAACAGTTTATTTAGAATAGCACATTTAGTGACTAAGCCAGGTATGAAACGGTCATAGTAGCGGACCATACCCAAGAATGAGTGCAACTCTGAAACATTCTGCTGTTCAGGCATGTGCACAGTGGCTTCCACCTTTTCATCATTTAGACGAATTCCATCTTTGTCAATAGTGTGACCTAAGTACATGACACTTGGTTGACAAAATTGGCATTTTTCTCTCCTAAGTCTGAATCTACTCTGTTGCAATCTCTCTAAAGTCTTTTGTAAGTTAAATGAATGTTCTGCTCCTGTCTTGCCCGTGACAATGATGTCATCCAAATAATAAACAACACCTGGTATATCATCCACCATTTGCTCAATCACTTTTTGAAAAACAGCAGGTGCGAAACTAAGGCCAAAACATAACCGTTTGTACTTGTATAGTCCTTGGTGTGTATTAATCACTACCAATTTCTGAGATTCTGCATCCAACTCCACTTCAAGGTATGCATCAGCAAGGTCCAGTTTAGAGAACCCCACACCACCATTCAGTCTATGAAAAAGTTCCTCTGGGAAGGGTAAAGCAAATACATCTATGCTAAGTACTGGATTAAGTGTTACCTTAAAATCTCCACATATTCAAACCTTACCACCTGGTTTAGATGTCACCACAATTAGAGTGGCCCAATCTGAACTAGAAACCCCTTCCAGCAAACCCACTTTTTCCAGTCTGTCCAATTCTGCCCTGACGACCGGTTTAAAGACAAAAGGGAGTTTCCGTGGTTTACAAAACTTAGGGACTGCATTAGGCTTTGTAACTAGCTTGGCTTTAGCTATTGTGTAACATCCCAGGCCTTTCCACAGCTCTGGATACATGTGTAAAATCTCCCCAAGCTTGGATGGGTCACTGCTTTGTGGTACCTGGACAGCAGCAAGTAGACCAGAATCTGCTGGATCAACATGAATGTTTAGAAGAACCTGAGCATCTCTGCCCAAAATGTTGACACCTTTTTTTGAAACCAGAAAAGTTAAAGGTGTACCAATCTTGGGAGAAACAGTCCTGCGTACCGATGTGGTAAACAAGCCCAGTGGCTGAACCGGTTGCCCTTCAAATGCATGCAGCAACTTATTACAAGGAGACAATGGTGGCTTATCCATATCAGACCATGTTTGATGGTTAATAAATGTAACTGGACAAGGAGAGTCTACCATTAAACACAACTGATGCCTCAGTCGTGGCAATTGAAGTAACACATAGAAAGAAGGAACATCTTTAGTCTGCATTTGTGGTGCAATAGAAACCACCGCACTGTCTGGGCCCTTCAAACTGACTACCTCGGTTCTCCTGCCCTGCAAACCTTAGCAATATGCCCCTGACGTTTACATGCATGACACTGAACTTCTCTGAATTTGCACTGGTCCCTGCTATGCTGAGACAACCCACATGATGCACATTTGTACTGGCCATGCAGTTTGGGTGGAGTGGTTGGATTTTTCTTTGAAAACAGTGGCTTAGACTTAGGTTTGAGCTGTTTCGGTTTGGGGTTTACTGCAGCTACCTGTACCTCATTTTTAGTGTCCATCTTAACATGTGCTTCATTTTCTGCAGCCTCATACATTTCTGCCAAATTTAAAAGTTCCTCAGTAGACTTCTTGACACTTACAGAAAGTAATTGCTGAATACGATGTTCATTATTCAACCCCATAACAACTTATCAGCTAGATTAGATTAAAGATGCTCTCTGTTCCACTCACACGTGGGAGCTAAGCGTTTGATCTCAGCCAAATATGATTGTAATGACTGACCTGGTTTCTGGAGGTAACTGTAGAATTTATAACATTCAGCCCTTGGAAAAGTTATTAAACTGTATTGTGCATTCAATTCAGCCTTTAGCTCTTGATATGACAAATCCTCCGGCGGGTCTGGTGCACACAGACTGCATAAAAGTTTGAAGGTTTCACTCCCCGAGAAAGTACAAAAAGCAGCTTGAATAAGCATATCCTGTTGCTCATCATTAGCAGTTTGTATGGCAGGATTACGTAATAACCACTGATCAAACCGTCGGGACCATGTATCCTAGTCCATTCCTGTAAAAATTTCAAAGCTGGTGGAAGTTGCCAAAATATTGAGCAGTTCCAAATTGCTTGCTTGCCTCCAGTGCAGAAAGTTACAAAATGGTATAATTCAATAAGCTGGAGTTATTAAAATGTCCACCATCTGTCTTCTCATTTTGTTGTGTTTGGTGGCTAAAAATAAGTACTTTAAACACACAAGGGTCTTGGTAGTAAGAAAAACATGCCACACTGAAATCTAGGCCTTCTCTTTTTACTTCCATTCAGCAGCACATACAAGAGAAGACTGGGCCCCAAAACAGGTACACTTACAGGAAGTGCACATTCTCTTAAAGCTATACTGTCTCTACATTTCTTAAAGTTGTACTACACATAACACATTTTATATTGCATTCTAGCAGGACTACCCTTCCTATGTGACAGCACCATTTTTAAGAAGCACAATAATTTATTTTTTTTAAAAGTAGCTATTCCTGAAATTGACTGTTGTTTTGCTAGGGCAATTTTCTTTATGGAGAATTGGTTTGTACCGGCAATTGTAGTACCACTTGTCTAATAAACCTGACACTTTCACATATTATCAGGAACATTTTTTTATTTTCAAAAACCTATTATCCAAGAAAGATTTATCTAGGAAAGGTTTCTTTTTGTTTTGTTCTCTCGTATTCATCCCATAATCTTTACAGCAACCAACAAACAATCTGACCCATTCTTTCTGATGCTATGGGCTCTGCTTCTATAAGAGCTTGTACTACTGTGTATCTATGGCAAGAAAAAGAAACTTAAAAAGAAATATAAGGCTTACTGTATCTTTTCAAATCATACAGTATACTTCAAATTATACAAATTGATTCACTTCGACACACATTTCCTAGTAATAAGCCCTGCAATAAAGTGCTAACTGATGCTGGTGGTTCTATTCACAATAAGTTATTGTACATAGTACAATATGGCACAGCAACCCTCCATGACTAATCCAGTATCAGTCAAAAGTCATAGCTAGGTAAGGCCACCCACAGCTTCTACATTTTTGAGCACAGCCATATAAGCATTGACTGTTTCACACAGTGTACCATGTCAAAGGCCTCTCTGTGTTAGTTGAAATATATTTTCCAGTAATATGCTGGCAGAAATAATACATATATCATTAACAGCGGAGTATCTGACAACTGTCTCAGAAGCAGGCACAGAGCGATACACTGTACAGTAGTTGCCCACAGTCTAACTTTCAGGGCTGCTTCCAGATTCAGTTTTGCTGTAGATCTCTCTTTGCTGTGAGCCGTAATTTCAAAACAAATGTTTTAAGTTAGGGAGGGAAGTAAACATGGGGGGGTAAACATAGAAATGAACAGATTCTTTTACATCCTTGGAAAGTCAAGGGCCCTCAAGTAACCCCTGGTTTTCCAAGGAAAGAACCCTGGATGTTATACACTGGATGATCAGAGAATTGTTTTCAGTGTCAAGTGCTTTCTGAACGGCCTATTGCCAGTAGAGTTCTGTCTACATTAAACAGCCAACAGTACCAGCCTGGTGGCACCAGCTAGTAGTGCACTTCACTTTCACAAAAGAATTCGAGGACTGATTCAATCCTGACTCCAACGACTGGACCGCTGAAGCACAGGACGTGATGCAGAGGCATTATGTAATGGTCCTGAGGGAGGAGGAGGAGGTTCATCCTCTCCTGTAGCACCTCAAAAAACAGGGTTTGTAGTGACACTGATTCTGCAGGTGACCACCTAATGCCAGACACCCCTGGCCCACAGGACAACTACTGTGGGTGACCTGCAATCAATGGGAGATAGGAGAGACAATACAAAGCAGGGGAAATACTGTTCCACACAAAAGATATACGGGCCTGCAGCCACTCACATTACAGCCACCAAAGATCATGGGCTTGTTCCTCTCTGCCTTCAAAAACTGGATACTCTCTCCTGCAAGGCTCAGAGTTGCAGTTATAGCAACTGGGTCTCACTGTGGGGGTGCTGTTAAGCCATGTAGGTATGAACAGCAGGACAAGATAGGGTCTGGAGGCCTGAGCGGACTAGTAAGTGTGTACAGAGGGGTAGCTGCAGCAGTAGAAGGAATTACTGAAGACAGCAGAATGGAGACAGCAGAGGCTGGGGCAAAAAGAATAAATGAACAAGCAAAAAAACAGCAAACAATCATGTGCCTGGTTACCCTCAATGCAATTTGCAACAGCTGGTAACCATACAGTACAAGCAGAGACTGCTGAACATTGAGTACATAGAGTCATATTAAAGGCAGCACATACACTAATTTGTACCATGTCCTGAATAGGATTACCTCATCAAACTGTTGGAGAGCTAAGCATTCCCAGCAGGAGTGGCATAGCAGATGTGGGAATCTGGAGGAGAGGCAGCAGGAGGAGACAGCAGGAAATGATGCCCTATTAGCTCTAGAATGCCCAGTGAGTACAGTCCATCTTTCTACTGTTAACTACCCTATTTCTTCAATTAAACAATATCTATTTCTGCCTTTGTCTCTGTTTACACAAATGCTGCTAGCTGCCTGTGTTTTTACTGAGCTAATGCAGATTTTTGTAACTACACAGTTCTGTCTGATTTGCTAACAGACCTTGACCCCTGTTGCATAGCCATAGGGTTTATCCCAGGAAACTTGTCAGTTGTTGTCCTAAGCTTTCCTTATACCCTCACTGTGTTTGTGTACAATCTCTTGTATTTGAGCCCATTTAGTGATATTGCAACAACAGAGCCTGACAAAATGTCTGTGTTGCTGTTTGCCCTAGCTACAATAAACATTCCCACCAAATTGTAATCACTCCATCTACCCTCTACCCATAGATGCCAATCCCAAGAGCCAAAAGGCTGGCCTTCAGGAAATATAAGGGAACACAGCGGGATGAAGATAGAGAGGCATACCAAACGTTCCTAAAGGAAGCAGGGAAGGCAGTAAGGCAGGCAAAGGCTCAAACTGAGGAAGCACTAGCACAGACAGTAAAAGGAGGTGACAAGACTTTCTATAGATACATCAGTGAAAGAAGAAAGTCCAGAGGGGGTATTGCTAAGATCAAAGGAGATAAGTGGGCGTGTGAGGAGGAGGAGGACCATGTAAAAGCATCTATCCTAAATAGATACTTCTGCTCAGCATTTACTAAAGAGGATGTAGGGCAGGGCCCACAGCTCAGCACCATGGACACAGGGGGGAGGGAGGTGAGCACTAGTCCCTTCACAAAATAAAGGGCACTACAAGAGCTCGATAAGCTCAGGGTGGACAAGGCAATGGGATCTGATGGCATACATCCCAGGGTACTAAAGGAGCTAAGGGTGGAACTAGCAGAGCCATTATCAGAACTGTTTAGTGAGTCTCTGAGTACAGGAGAGGTCCCAGAAGACTGGAGAAGGGCTTATGTGATCCCGCTCCACAAGAGTGGTAGCAGGGGAGGAGGCAGGGAGCTACAGACCAGTCAGTTACCTCAGTAGGGGGCAAGATTATAGAGGCACTCCTTAAGGAAAGGATAGTGCAACACCTGGAATCTATAGGAGCACAGGATCCAAGACAGCATGGGTTTCCCAAAAGGAAGGTCCTGTCAAACTAATCTCATAGATTTCTTTGACTGGGTAACCAGAGTGGTGGACCAAGATGGAGCAGTTGATGTCACCTACCTTGACTTCAGCAAAGCTTTCAATACTGTTCCACATAGAAGATTGATTAATAAGCTGGGTAGGCTCGGGGTGGGTCAGAAGTTGGTCAACTGGGTGGCAAACTGGTTGACAGGCAGAAAACAGAGAGTGATGGTAAACAGTATACAGTCAGAAGAAATGCAAGTCACAAGTGGTGTACCTCAAAGATCAGTCCTGGGGCCAGTCCTCTTCAATATCTTCATCAGTGACATTGCAGATGGACTGGAGGGTAAGGTTGTCTGTTTGCAGATGACACCAAGATCTGCAACAGAGTAGATGATCGTGATGGGGTGGGCAGAATGAGAAGAGATCTGGATAAACTAGCAAAATGGTCGGAACAGTGGCAACTGGGGTTTAATGCAATGAAGTGCAAGATCGTGCACATAGGGAAGAGAAACCCTGAAGCCACCTATAGGCTTGGAGGAGAGTTTCTGGCAGTCACTAGGGAAGAAAGAGACTTGGGCATCATCATCACCGATGACCTGAAATCATCCAAGCAGACCGCTAAAGCAGTAGGTAAGGCTAAGGGGATGTTAGGGTGTATTAGTAGGGGTATCACAAGTTGGAAGAGGGAGGTAATAATCCCTCTTTACAAGACACTGGTTAGGCCCCATCTGGAGTACTGCGTGCAGTACTGGAGGCCACACCTTCACAAGGACATTAATCAAATTGAGGCAGTCCCAGAGAAGGGCAACCAAAATGGTGCAGAGACTGCATCAGAAAACATATGAGGACAGATTAATGGTGCTCAGTATGTATACCCTAGAGCAAAGGAGGGAGAGATGTGATATGATCGAAACTTTCAAACATCTTAAGGGCATTAACAAGGTGAAAGAGTCTAACATGATTCAATATAAGAAAAATAGCAGGACAAGAGGGCACAGCATGAGATTAGAGGGAGGCCAATTAAAGGGTAATGTGAGGAAGTTCTTTTTCACAGAAAGGGTGGTGAATGCATGGAACGGCCTACCTCAGGAAGTGGTAGATATGAATACAGTACAGGGCTTCAAACAGGCATGGGACAGGCATAAGGGAGCAATACAGATGAGTATGAATAGATAGGCCATTGACAGAGCAAAGACCAATGGCACATTTATAAGGTAGAAAAAGAAATGGGCAGACTGGATGGGCCTTGCGGTCCTTATCTGCCATCAGCTTCTATATTTCTGTGTTTCAATCCTTGCCTACAAAAGTCTTTCATTGAAATCCATCTTGATCTCCTACCATCTACTGGTCTGCTGCAAAGTGTCTCCTACAGCCCAGTCTTCATCCCCACACTGTTGAAACAGCTCCAAAACCCAAGCTACAAAGCAGTTGTTTCTGCTGCTTCTCTTACTTACTGGTACAGATGTGCACACCCCAAATATTTATTCCCAAATACCACATGGAATATGTTACCCTTTACCGAGTACTAAGAATTTCCTACAATTCATGGTAATTAATGAAAAGTTTTTAATAAAACTGTCCCTCCCCTGGTTGTCAGAGGTAATCACTGGAGCACTACATTTGTAGCCCACTGACTTCTCATACTCCATCAGCTTCCTTGTTCTCTGACACTAATATATTACAACAGAGAAATTGCAGGCTCCTGGCATTATGCCAGGACCTGACACATCTTTTATAACAGCCCCCCATCAAGACACCCCACTTTTCAAATATCATATGTACTGCAAAATGTTTCCCCATCCTGACCCCCAAACCCAGATTTGTGGGGCATAAGTAAGAAATCTATGCTAGCCTAGCCACCTCTCTGTCTCACCTGCAACATGGACGGCTGCCCACTCTGTCACTCATCAGCACACAGACAGAACACGAGGGTGCACATGACCAGGAGGGAGCAGAATGGTGTATGTCATTGATAACATTAGGCAGATTGATTGGTCAGTCTGCCTAGCATCATCAGTAAGGCACATCGCTTCACCCCTCCTCTCACCTGCTTCTATACACCTTCACACTCCATTAGTCAGCTAATAGACTGGTACAGCATGCAGCTAGGGGAACTATGGTTTCATCAGGGGGCAACCGGGTCCAGGTCAGTCTTGATATCTTATTCCCCATCGGGGCAGGAGAGGGGCTCAGAGTACTTTATTTGATATTTGGGGATGTGGGGAGGTCAATAAAAGATGCTTTGGTTCTGGACAAACTTCCAGGAGCATTTAATTTATTTTTTTTAAATAACAGTGTGGGAAAATGAGGGGGGATGGGGGAAATCACTGGGGTGAAGAAGGCATGGCCCAGGGACTAATGCTGGCCACCTGGGGAGAGCTAGAGATTTTCTAAGTAACTTTTTGAAATTTTCATTAATTTTACTGAATAGCCAAGCACTAAATAATGTATAGTCACGTATCTGGAAATGCTAAGTATGAATACTCACCAAGTATTTGTAAAAAGGTACTCACCTACCTCTACTTACTGGGGATCACACGTTCAACCCTGGGTGCAACTTTCCTTTCTGCTACCACTAGACTGACTAGCATCTGCAGAGGACTGCAGATCTGCCATGCTAACATATGCAGCCTACTACTAAAATGTAACCTGCTCAGGACATGAGCCTTGTAAAACAAAACTGAATGCACTCTCCTAGACTACATCACACGCACACACAAGAGAAACACGAGGAGCAGGGTTATCCTCATTCAATTTCTACCCTCTCTTTCAGTAATCCTAGCAGGGAAAATGTATTTCCTGTATTCCACACCAATAACAGTTAGCATATACAGTGTGCCAAACAGATGCCCTGATTCTGTGCTAGCTAGGAACACATAAAAACATAACCCTCAACACCTTCCTACTAAAGGATGAGCAGATCATCAAAGGCACACTTATCCCCAAATGGTAAGGACAGAGCTCCAAAGCCTTCCATTCCAAAGAACTCAGCCTCACCCAGCTGATCATGGACCCAGAACAACTCAGTTTCGGATCCACTAATCATACCCTCATTGACTATGTCTTATCCCCTCAGGGCACATAGCAACGCTATGCATCTGTAAGAACATAAAATGTGAATAATATCATCCGAATCAACACAATAATTTATTCAAAGGCATTTGTTTTAATTCCAGGTACAGAGTGCAAAGACTGGTACTATGCTCAGATGTGTTTAACAGATTAGTGAAGGCTCTCTGTGATAGTTTGTGAACTAATGCTCTAAAGATGTTTGATCATTTTCATGCAAATGTTCTAAGCAATAAAGAATGAGGGGGAGAGAAAATAAAATGTATGAAACATGACCTAAGTTGCATCTTAATGTAGTGATGTTCAAGATTTTCCCCAAGGTTTAAGTTGCTGTTTGAAGAAGAACAGAACTGCTAAGTCCAGTGACCTGGCCATACTCCTCCCTCAGGAAGCTTCTCATCTTCACTCTCAGCATGGGGAAAGGTCTGACTGTAAAAGACTACGCCTATGTTCGGGGCTATTATGAGTAGATATCCTCACAAATAAACAAATCCCATGTTTTGATACCGATCAGTGGAATTTTCAAGGTTTTATATTCAACAAGTTGTGCGTGAATTTAAATATAGTCCTGTGATGGCAGAAAGGACTTAGAATCCATCTTGACTGCCCCTCCTGCCACATGGTTACACCAATACCCCATTTTGATGACTAACATTCATCAAAGTGTAACTGATGGAATGTTACCCCTAATCATATTGTGTATCCTCAATGTTATTATCCCTTGGGACTCATCTGGCTTTGTAAGCATGAGCAACATTAGCTTCCACAACTTCACTTGGCAGGCTGTTCCACATGGGTAGTTGTTGGTGAAATTAATTGCACTGACTGCTTGATACCCTTTTGTACTTTTTGCACTTTAAATCAGGACAGTATATGTGGTGAATATCTATGATTAATAAATCCAGATTTCTTTGCTTCAGAATTTAGTACCTTTTTGCTATACATCTGGATTTGGCGGTCTGTGCAGCACCACGTGTCTGTTCCTGTATGTTGCCCTTATCCTGCCCCATCAATTTTCAACATGCCCTTTAGTTCTGTTTGTACTGGGAACTTTGCCCTCAACAGTCAAACAATCACCGCAGCCGATCCTGCTCAGTGTAAAACGCTGGATGGTTTCACCTGAAGGTCTTTTTCTCGCCATGAGTTAAACTACTCCTGAAGTACTGTGGCAAAGGATCTTAGCAGGCAATTTACTGCAAGCTCCTTCAAAGAGAGAAAAAATATGCTGCAAGCTATGTGGAGGATAACATCACTGCCATGCTTTCTCTCTGGAAACATCATGATGCTCTATCTTCGTGTTGACTTTGACCTGTAGGTTTCTGTCTGCTCAATGTCAGTTTACAGGCAGGAACAAGAAAGACACTAGAAAAATCACTGCTAGTTCAGCTTCTGCTGACAGATTGTTATGCCTGTCCAAAACTACAACATGCTGATTCTGTATAAAGAATTAATTCTGTAACTGAAACGCAAATATAAAAGATGGAATATGAATGTAGTTAAGAATCTTTATTGTTTTCCTGTTCAATACTGCATGTTTTAAGATTTACAAAGGAGAAAGGGATAGGAATATGTGCCAACTGTGGGAACAAACGGAAATATTATTTTGCATACAAGTGTTCCGTGTCTCTTTGAAGCCAGAAATTACATCATTTCAGTTATACAATTCCTTTGGTATGGGGATGTCATAAGGTGGAAATAAAGTTTAAGATGCCATATGGTGCTAGGGAAACGGGGAAAAACATATGAATCAGCTTGCTCAATGGAGTAAAGGGGGCCTAGAAAAAGCCAGAGTAATGAAATCAAAGCCAATGCTTTTTCAAAGAGAGTGAATGGATTGCAGTCTGGAGCCAGAAATACAAAGAAACTTCATGCATTTGCAGTACAATTGCTCAGTGATCTATGGATGTGAAATGTCTATAGATGGTGAGTTATTCTACAAAATGCCGTAAGCTGTCACAGACTTGGTGTCAGCCAGTTGGACTTTCTTCATAAACAGAAGCAAGATGGGGTGCCATTTATTTTATTTTTATTATTATTATTATATGTACCTGGGATAGGCACTCTGAGCTGGAGCTCATACCCAGGTATGACCAGGTGTGGAGTTCCAAGAGGGAGTAAAATGGCTACAACCATTGTAAGTCTAATTCATTATTAGTGAGGCAAACAACTGATTTGATTGGCTGCTGTACCTAGTGTTAATCACTTATAACTTTTTTTCACAGCAGCACTAAAGAAAATAATTTATGGATCTCAACTCAGGGCCAGGCAGGCTATGTTATGTGCTTTTTGGGGGCAACTACTAGAAGTCTGTGAATCTGCTCTTTAAAGAAAGTTTCTGATATAAGGTACTGGGCTTCATAGCCCAATTCTTTATGCCAGCATGAGCGGATTTTTGTTAAAAGTATTTTTTTTAACTATGTCTATGAAGTTTTAGAAGGGATCATACTCGACTCTGTAACCACAACCAGCTGGTCTCTTCGAGCTTCCTAGTTCACCTGCTCTGCCCCCACGCTCCGGGGTTTTGTGACATTTTAGTAGGGAAAGCACGGGGGCTCACCCCATACAAGTCTATGGGGCAGTTTTTCAATGCCGTTTTGTTAAACATTAAGCAATCTGAGAGAGAAATGAAGGCTATCGCTTAAAGTTTCACAAAACGACATTGAAAAACTGCTCCATAGACTTGTATGGGGTGCACCCCTGCACTTCCCCTGCTGAAACATCACAAAATTTTGGAGCGCGGGGGCAGAGCAGACAAACTAGGAAGCTGGAAGGGATCAACCTTTGGTGGCTACAGAGCCAGGTATGATCCCTTCTAAAACTTCATAGACAGTTAAAAAAAAATACTTTGAACAAAAATCAGCTCACGCTGACATAAGGTATTTGGCTATGAAGCCCAATACTTTAAAACATTTGTTTGGAAATTTACTTTAAAGAGCTGCTGATGCCTCAGAGAAACTTCTGAAAAACATAATATTTAAATACAATTCATACAATCCATATATATTCTATAGCTTTCTCCTCCCCATCATTTATTACTGAGGAAATGAGCATGAATACATGGTCTGTATCTCTGAGAGTTCATCTGCCTATATAGCTTGCTCCCTACTTCAAGTCATAATCATGTGTTGTGACATCACAATATGTTGCCACAGGAGTAACTGTCATGTCACAAGCAGTGCATTATGACCTCAGGCAGAGAGAAGGCAAGAGGTATGGATAAACTCTTCTGAAGCAAAGATCCTGTTTTCATATAAATGACCTCCGTAATGAATAATGGGAAGGAGGAACACAGTAAAGATGTGAAATACAAGCTGAATTGTGTCTAAATATTATGTTTTATTAAAATTATCGTGAACGTATCACCTACTCTTTCAGGTGCTTTGATGATCATGCATCAATCCCCTACATACGAACAGCTGTGTAAAGAATCATTTGTATCTTAGCAATGTAAACAGTAACAATCAAACAATGAACTGACATTCTTAAAATATAAACAAAACAACCATATCATAGCAACATTAATAAATTCCAGTTCACTTAGGAAAGCATTTTAAAAAGTGTTCAGCTTTATCTTGAAATTGTTCTAAAAATACCATTTTATAGATGCAATAAGCCCCTTCAAAGCTGACATTGTGGGGAATCAATGTACTCCTGAATAGCAGAAGGCCCTCTACGGTGCCTGTGCCTCACATCACACTCAGTGTATGTATCGAGTTCCCACAACACCCACCCTGGTGGGCTTATTGCGTGCAAATTTTCATATTTGTATTCCCCTTTTTCTTTATGCCTATGTACAGTCACAGTGGGGAAAACCAGGATAACTGTCCCCAGACGCCATCTGCTCTAGCTACTTAGCTACACCTGGCTTCTCAATCCTCTGTTTGTGACATCATAATCATTTCCACAACAACCGACTGTGATGCCCAATGTAGGTAAGCAGCTACAGCAGATGAAGTCAGGGAGCAGTGATCTTGTTTCATGCTAATACTATATACCTAGATGTGAAAAAGAGTACAGAGCTAAAAACAGAGAACTGGGGGGGAAAATAAAGAAATAAACACAGGAACCCCTTCTAAATTCTTAAATGACTGTTTGTAAGTAAGAGGGAAGATGTGACGGTCCAATTATACAGATCATATGTGAAGTCTCATTCTGATTATTGCTCTCAATTCTGGAGCCTCTGTTACAAATGGAAACAAAAATAATAGAGGGAGTAAAGAGAAGCGCCACAAGACTCAGTAAAATGTTAGAGAACAAGCCATATGTAACCGCCTTGCAAATGGGGGTTCCTAAAAGCTTCCCCGGAGCTTGGGTAAATGCTCCGTGCCTGGTTGGAGTTTGGCGTTAAAGCCGTTTAAATGGGAAGCCAGTGAGTGCTTTAAAAGGCCTCTGTATACTGTCCCTTTAAGGGCTGCTTTGGGTTGCAGTCATGATTGATCAGGGAAGGGGTTTGAGTGTTGCTATGCTTGAATCCTGCCCGGGCTACAGAGAAAACGCTCCCTTTCTGCCATTGCTAGTGGTGCTAAGGGAGCGCTGAAAGAGGATGTGAATGTTTGCTTAAAATATCATAAAATAATAATGGCAGTGTAGTTGTTCTAACCTGTTTTCTCTTGCAGTAAAAACTGTTTCGATTGCCTCCTCCATTTTGGCCCAGAACTATTGAATTGGACCAATCAGTACCTTGGGACCTCCCAGAGTCGGTTGACCAATAGGGGAACTGTTTGTATTTGAGAGAGGTATTATGGGCTATGGCGCTTTTTCGCACCACTGAGAGCTGAAGGAAGTGACTGGCAGGTTCAGCCAGCCAATCGAATCGGGTAGCGACCGAACTGAGAGGAGTGCCCCAGGCTGTCAGGGTCAGATGCGTTGTGGCTGAGGTGAGGAGAGGAGCTGTGTGCTTCTGCGCAGTGGAAGTGTTCACACGGGAAGCACGTGAAGGCCTGAAGCGGCCATTTTTGCCCATGAGAGGAGTCGGATTAAACCTGCCAGCGTGCGGTCAGAGGAGGCTGCGTCCTGCACAGCTACCCACCAGGCTCGACCTGTTTGGAGGACTGGAGAATCTGCTAAATCGCGCTCGGTCCACGGGAGGAGTGAATAAAGCTGCCATTTGCAGTGCTTCAGTGACTGTGAAATCTGGAGAACCTAGCAGCAGCTGCCTGGTGTGGTACCCCTCTGCTATTGCTGTGGAGCTTGCCATATAAATGTGTGAGGAGGCTCGTGGAGTTCAGGCTCAGCCCTGCTGGTGTTGAAGGACTCTGTCTGGTCTGGAGGTTGTGAGTACTGAATCAGGGTAGCTCCCTGTTAAATGTGCAACAGAGGTTCCAAATGGCATTGCTATACTGCTGACTGCTTAATTAAACTTTTCTTTCTTCTCTGTGAGAAGGGCCCCTACCAGCTGCCACATTTTGGACTAGCCGTTAGGGCTTGGGTACCCAGGGACAGTAAATCGTAGGGTTAGGCCTGTGCACAGAGCCCTAGGTATATAGAAATAGTGTAAGCCAATCAACCTGATTTTCCCCCTTTCCATTGTTATCTGCCCTTTTAATAAATCAGATTGCTGTGTTATAACTACACCCTGGCTGGTTTGTACTCTTTTGATGAGTTGCTGTATGGTGACTGTAATATAACTGTACCTTACTTTACAGGGGGTTCCCGGAGTGAGTTGGAATATATCATCCGTGGGGTAAGTGTACTGGTGGAAAGAATTGTTGGCACCCAGTGTGAGTCACTAGTGGGACGGAAGGGGGGTTGCAGTTGCCCAGAGGGCTGTAACCGAGGTAGTCTTAAGTGTACTAACCCCGACCTCTGGGTGGAGGCACCCGACAACGGATCTGGGCCCCTCACCCTGCCTCCATGGGGGCAGACAGGGCTAGTAGCCCTAAGGCAGCGCTCTGGGGTTACATACAAAGAAAGGATAGATGGTACTGGACTATTCAGTCTGGTGCAGATATGTTTCGGAGGGAGATACTGTACCTCTTAACAAACAATCAAGAACTGATGAACAGTCTAGTTATACAAAAAGGTTCTAGACCCTGAAATGTAGTGACTGTTGAACTTGTAAACAGCCCATGTCAAGGTAGGGCTAGATAAGTATGAGGGGTGAATTATCCATTGCCTGGTTGATTGGACAGATGGTTTATATAAGCTGATAGCCTTCTTCCATCCTACGGTTTAGTATGAACCTTAATAGTACAGTATAATGTGTCTAGAACTCACACTTGGTGTCCCAAGTGAAATCAGGGGTACTGTAATGGGAATGGAGAGAAAATAATCACATTCCCCCACCAGGGATCGCCCCTCCATGGCTGGGTTAAGAATCATTGGTAGGGCTGAAGAGGAAGACTGTACTGTGGCTGCCAGTGTTTTGCCTGTGTCATATGGAAGTGAGGACTGTTCTCCAGTTCTATCAGTTTAACATCTTTCACAAACACTAAAAAATCTGAATAAAATAAAAGCAAATGCTAACAAAATAGAAACATTCTAACTGTTGGTGAGAGACTGTTTTAATTTCATTTTGTTACTGTTCTGATGAGATATACTGCCAGTTGAGGCTTGGGGCTGTGACGCGTTGGAACTTCCAAATTTCTGGTGTGTGCCTTTTTTTTTTCCTTTTACTTTCAAGGACACTGTTCATTTAGCTGAGATGGTCTGGACACTTTTACTTTTGGACTTTAAATCTGGGGCTTCATATTTCTTAGCCTGGTAAACATGGGGTGTTGAGACTACTTGTTTCATGCTTTGGGCTTGCAATGTCTAAAAAGGGAGGACTGAGCACATCATGATTTTGGATTCTATTTATGTGGGCTACTGGAGTAACTGCTTCCTTACTGTAGTAGGACGGTGTTGGCAAGAGTACAGATATGCTCATCTTTCATTTAAGGGAGGATCCTAGATGTATGTGGGGTTTTAAGTTACACTGGCACCTTTTACTGCAAGACCTACTGTCGGCCAAGTAATATGTTTTCTGTTTTCGTCCCCAGGATTGATATACACCAAGGGTTGCCTGACTCATGGGTTTCAACTTCTGGATCAGGAGGGTTAAAGTAAAGTTTTTTTTCTTTTTCACTAGTGGTTGTGCATTTATACCAGTTGGTATTTTACCATAAGGATACAAAGCTGCACTGGAGGGGGTGGACAATTAGCATATACCACTAACTGAGAAACAATTTTTCAGCTGTAGAAGGGTTATCTTGTGTGGTGCTGTTGAGTGGTGGAGTTATTTGCTCTGTCTTTCTCCCTGAAAGGTGGATGTAAAAATCAGGAATTTGTTTCACTACCAAAACCAGTGTCAACCCCAGCAGGTGTTGTGACAAGGGGGGACACTATAGGTTCCTAGATGGGTGAATGGAAGCATCCAACAAGGAGAGGCAGGAGTCGTTCACAAAGGTTCAATGAAGAAAGACTTTTATTAGCCAAAAGAAGTAGGATGACACGGTCACAAGGGAGAATATTAGCAATAATAAAGGCAGGAAGCATGTACAGAACAATTACTAAGGTGCACCTTGACCTAAAACTTCTATTTCTAGATTGAACTGAGTACTCTAAAATAAACAAAAGCTAGTTAACCACTGGTACTAGCTAGAGAACACTGAAGTGCTACAATGGGTTCAAGAATTCAGTCTTCTTTGGAGTCCACTTTTGGAAGCAGGAATGCGGGCACACAGACTTCAGGTGGTAGGGAAGGAAGATACTTGGACACTGGGAAATCTTGGTTGCAACACTAAACTGGCACTTCAGTGGAGGCCTTTGTAAGGCCACCAGGATTTAAGAGAGGATTGGTAAACAGGCCATGAGTTCATTGGCAAAAAACCCTCCCTTTTGCTGCCAGGACAAGAGAACTGAATGGAAAGATTCCGGTGAAAAACCCTCCAGTGGGCTGCTGGGACGAGATGAACTGAAGAAGATGCTTCAGCATAAACCCTCCAGTGGGCTGCTGGAAGAGATGAACTGAAGAAGGTGCTTTGACACAAACCCTCCAATGGGCTGCTGAGATGCGACAAGATGAAGAAGACGATGTGAGCAGAAGCAAGGATGATGCAGGTCTTTGGATGGGAACCCACGCTAAAGGTCTTTGGACACCAGGTCCAGATGCTGGCCTCTGAACAGCAATGCCAAGTGGTACCTGAAAGAAAAGTAAAATAACAAATGGGGTGTTAAATCTTCTGGGAGCTGGATGGGATGGTCCGTTACTAGCGAGCCAGTGCAGCTCCTATGCTTACTGAGCACCTTAACAAGATTGGGATGAAGATGAATTAGGACAGCAGGTGGGCCTCTCCTAGCTGATGGGTATGCTAACTAGGGGAAGCAGTATGTTGCGATGCATCAGTGAGGTGCCCAAACAGGGAAGATGCACTTGCAGCACAACCAGGAGCTCAGTGGTGAGATGATTCCCAAACCAGCTGGATGAGGATGCTCGACGACTTTCTGGGACAGTTACCGATGAATCGAGATGTAGATCCAGGTCACAGTAAATGGTAAATAGTTCAGGGGCAATTGCCAGTAGCAGAGGGCAAATAACCAGTTCAGGGGCAATTTTATTTTTTATTTATTTAGTGTTTTTGTTGACCGGGAAGGAGGACTAGACACAATTTTTTGCTTATTTTCAGCCTCGTCCTGGGGGAATACAGATGGATGGCAACAAAACTGAACCAGATTTCAAGCTGTTGGTGATACTTTTAGTGAATGGGGGAAATTTGGCCAGGATACCAGGGAAATTCCCCTACTCTTTTTCGAGAAGTGCCATGGGGTCTTTAACATCCACCTGAACCACCACCAGAACAGGCAGATGGGACCTCGGTTTAACGTCTCATCTGAAAGACGGCACCTCAGGAGTGCAGCACCCCCCTCATGCTGCACTACAGTGTCAGTATTAGGATTCAACCCAAGTGCCTGGAGTGGGGATAGAACCCACAGCCTTCTGATCTTCCGGCCTCAGAGGCGAGTGTACAACCTGCTGAGCCACTGACACTGCTAATTGCCAGTAGCAGAGGGCAAATAACCAGTTTGGGGGCAATTGCAAATAGCAGAGGAAAGATAACTAGTTCATGGGCAATTGCAAGGAGGAGAGGGTAAATAATTAGTTCAGGGGGCAACTGCAAGTAACAGAGGGCAAATAACCAGTTTGGGGCAACTACAATAATTTACAAGATCAGACAGAAACAGGATTATTGCCACTCTAAATTGCTCTGTAGCTAATCCCAATTAACACTCTTCCCCGTACTAGCCCTTTTGTGGGGCTTACTAGCCTACGCTAGTGCTCAGCCACCTCTGTATGTGGACCAGCAGTGGGGGAAACCTATAGACCCCCTCCCACCAATGCAACCTCAGTTGCTGGCACAGTGCCCTGGGTGCAAGTGATTTACACAATAAACCCAATAGCTTGCCCTTTTTGCCCCTCTACCCTCAACCTTGTAGGGATGATTTATGGAGGAGAGGAGGAACAGAAACACTTTGGGCTACTAGCTCTTTCTTTAACTAGCCCAACCGGGCTCCCTAGTTTACCTGGGGCTTGGCCTGCCCCTTTAATTCACCCTAGAAAGTTGCTATAATTAATGTTAATTGGCCTTCAATAGGGCCTGATGCCCTCAGCTCCACCCCTGAGGAGCAGACTCATAAATATTTATTCTCTCTGGTGCCCCTAGCTCCTCCTCTTGGAAGCCTATTCATGCATATTAACTGTTTCCCACAGCAAGGTCTTACTGCCCTTAACTCTGCCCCTGGGCATTGTTCAGCCAAATTAATATTAGTTTATTTAAATTCGGACCACTGCCCACCCCTTTCTGCTCTCAGATGTCCCTTGCTGTGCCCCCCACCCCGCGGTGCATTTAAACAATTCAATTATTTATTTTTAAAAACTTCAGGTGGGCAGCATCTAACTGGTTGTGCTGCTGCCGACTCACCACCCCGACCCGGGGTGAAACAGAAGAGGAGGGAGACTGGGAGGCATGGGAAGAGGGAGGGACTTCAAGCAGCCACCAGGACAGACAGCAAGGGACCTCACGATGCCGATGCTTCTCTCTCCCTATGCAAGGATGCGACTCCTGGGCACTGACACCGATGAGGGACTGGAAAAACTTTTAAACTTAATGAAGATAATAAATGTGGCTATACTCAGCCCACACCACAGCCGAAATCCACTGACTGCTGCCTCTTCTGGTGACCCGCCACCACACTGACTCTGCCATACTCACAGACTGGGAACCACTGCACAGAACTGCAGACTGCTGACCGGGGAAGCTGAGGCACCCAGACAAGCCTTCGGGATGGCTTCAACCAACCAGGTAAGCCAAACTGTGTCCCACTCGCTTTCTGTGTCCTCACTCCTCTCAGTCTAGCTTCAACTGCCCTACAGAAAATGAATTTTTTTAAATGCTACACTCGGGGTTCCAGTTCCAGAACCCTGAGCCCATATCACACTGGCCCCATACTTTCAAAAGCAAACACCATACGCTGAGTAGGGACAGCAGTTCCAACGTGTTCAGTCACAGCTTGTGCTGCCTGCTCGGTGGGAGAGGGGTTCTAAGAAGGAGCAGGTAACCCAGATAAGAGAAAAACTTTCTTTCTTTTTTTTTTGTCTAGTAAAACGACCCTGCCCTTTTGCCTGGTGATGGGGAACACACTATGGAGGGGTCCCAACACACTGACCTATGACTCTAAGGGCACCTTATTTAAGTATTTATTTATTGCTGTTGGGCCCCATACTTTGGGGCACTACACTTGTGCCGGGTGGTGATGGCTAGCTGGGAGGAGCAGCGATTCCACTTGCAGACTTGTGTTGCTGCACTCCGGGGTTGAGAGGTGTGCATTACACACTCCTTTATTTGGGGTTAAGCTCATCCCAGTAGCTTTACAATTTATACTTCTTATGCAATTACACAACTACTTCTGACAGGATCCCTGCAAGGGCTTCAAGGAGGTTAAGAGCGAATAGGATCTCTATTCGAATTAAACATTTGTAACATAAAGGCCTCAAGGCCAGTTTAACCGATTTGTGTTAAATGTACGCTGAAACAAGAAATAGCATTTGACTGCAAGATGGCTGTTTTGTACGAACATACGAACATATGAAATTGCCAGCAGATACAGGCCATTCGATCCATCTAGTCTGCTCGCATATGCAGCACACTATTAAACTGCAGCTGCCCCCCCTCCCCTTGCACCCCTTCTAACTTAGTGCCCCCTTAGTGTTAAGGTTTTACTCAACATGCATCAATTTTGCAAACCCCTCATGTCTTGCATCTACAGATTATTGACTCAAGCCTCCTAATTTTGCTCATGGCTGCATTAAATATCTGGAATGCCTTTATCTGAGAATGATGATTTAATGTTTACTGCATTCATTTCATAAAAAAATTAAAAAAAAACAATAATATAATTTGCTTTACTTTCAGGTAAGGCAGAAGGTAAACTTTTTTAATTTAGTAAATTGATCTCTTTTTGAAGGGAAGGGGTCATATTTTTGGCTCTGTGGAGCCGGCTAGCTAATTCCTTCTAGTTCCCTGCCAGACAGTGTGCGCTTCCTTCATGTGCCAACATTTTGGGACTTTAATATATGTACAGCACTCCATAGGAATCAATGAATGCATCTTTGCAGCGATGTTTTATTTATAATTTTAAGTGCCATTTGCTTCAAGTCAGTGCCACTGCTCAACCTACAAGACTCTTGCTGTGCTGTACATTGTACTAACAGGACCAGTTGTTCTGCCACCCCCTTCCCCCATCATTCGATAAAAGGAAGTCAAGGGACAGCCAGCATATCAATGACTGGAGGCAGGAGGAATTGCACACCACTGTGCAAGCCTGGAAGATGACCACCAGCCACTGCAGCCACCAGTGAACTCCATATCATAATGTAGATCACCCCCACGAGCATCATTTAGGAGTAGCCAGCAGCCGCAGTTGGGACCACTATGATTTCTTTGCAACCCCTATGATTTCTTTGCAACCCCTATGAACCTCCAAAACAAGGATTTCCTAGGGTTGGATCATATAATATTTGGCAGGTAGGGTTTTTGCAACCCTTATGATTCTGTGGAAATGGCTTTGCTATGATTTTTGTGAACTGACACTACTGCCTCTCTCCCCAGGATTAAGGACTGTGACAGGGAAGTTTGAATTGCAAGAGCCCATTTTGACTACTCACGAAGGTAGGTGGAGCAAAGAGGGGTAAAGACTGGGGGCCAGATATTCAAAAGGGTTGTGCCATGAGCAACAGGGTTGCGCATGCTCAAGTCCTACATTGCGCCATTCTGCGATATTCAGCAGGAGGCAGTTGCGCCACTGAAAACAGGCTGAGCAACAGCGCAATGCAAATGAATGCATGCTCAACAGGAGGGAGGAACCATGCGATAAACTGCACAGCCCGATATTCAGCCGGGCTGTGCAAGTTATTGCAGGCGCAACCCCCAACCTGAGCCCGCAGGACCTGAGCCAAAAAAGGCTTAAGTCGAGGGCCACCCACAGGTGAGCTGCTGCATTGCAGGCGCAACACAGCAGCTGCCACCTGTGGCTGGCCTAACTCAGTCCCTATGCCCCCCAGCCCGATCGCGGGCGAGTGTACCTCCCCACCAGCCCGATCGCGGGCATCAATGTAGCTCCCCCTCCCGTTCACATCCCTGGTGATCCAGTGGACCGAAATGCCCTACTCGCGGGCAGAATGTTAATGAACCCCGAACATGTCCCTAGTGCCCGATCGCGGGCAGAAAGTAAAAGTGCCCCACCCGAACATCTCCCTGGTGGTCCAGTGGACCGTAATGTTTGGGGAGGTGTCAGTTTACATTCTGCTTGTGATGTATCTGATCCCACTGGACCACCAGGGAGATGTTGAGTTGAGACACTTTACTACTGCCAGCGATCGGGCACTAAGGACATGCTCGAGAGTTCATTTTTACATTCTGCCCGCGATCGGGCATTACGGTCCACTGGACCGCCAGGGAGATGTTCGCGGTGGGGGCATTTACTTACTGCCCGCGATCGGGCACTAGGGAGATGTTCGGGGTTCAATTTACTTTCTGCCCGTGATCGGGCATTTCGGTCCACTGGACCACCAGGGAGATGCGGGAGGAGGTGGGGGAGCCACCTGCTGCTGCCGCAGTCGGAGCTGCAGGGTGCGTCGGGTCCCCGGCTGCTGCCTGGCGAGGCGCCAGGCGCAAGTCCTCGGGATCGGGCGCACCTACATGCTAATGGAATGCAATGGGCCATAATCAGATGCAAATGGCCCCCCCTGCACCTTGCATGAATTATGGCCCCATTTGCATGTCACCTTTTGAATATCGTGATTTTGCGCATGGCGCAATGGTACTTGGCCACTGCAAGTTGAATGCTCCACTCTGACAACTTGCGGTGGTGCAAGTTTCACTGCACCATGCACAGTGGCTGTGGCTGGGGGGTGATATTCAAAGGAGTTGCTCAATAGCGCAACTCCTTTGAATATCGCCCCGGCCACACCCCTGCACAACTATTTTGTGCAGCGCAAGGACTTGCGCCTCAGAATGGTGCAGTTTGAATATCCAGCCCCGGGAGTGTTTGTATTTTCTGGGTGACAGTGCAGCAGGTATTTAATGGGGGGAGGGGCTCTGTCCTGTTTCTGCTCATGTCAGTATTAAAGGGATACTGTTCAGATTGACATTTTTTAAGCACTATCAACTAAAGACATTTTCTCAAAGTAGGCAGTGATTTGAACTTTATGATGTAAGTCCTATGTGAAAATGAGAGGTATAACACAGTGAAATGGAGGTTTGAAAAGTAAATTCATAACTGGTACTTGAAAAATTGCAAACTTGTTCATGCCCCGGGTTTACAGCTATTTTGGCGCCATGTTGTACTCAGGATGGTGGATGCGCAGGAACATCGAGTGGCAGGGAATAAGGATGAGTCACTATAAATACTTTTTATTATCAAAACTGCAATAAATGCTTGTGACAATGTGGGACCATATATGCCATGACTAGGCATATAGATGGTGGTTCGCCCATGTCGGTGCGAAAAACACGCTGCTGATGCTGATTACAGCACCGGTAACATGCCAACAGGCATTACAGTACCAGGCATTATGTCCCAGGAAACAGTCAGCTTCTGAGGGGGGCTCTGGCCCCCGCACCTCCCACAACTAAATATATCTCCTCTGGGGGTGAGCATGCCCCTAAGGGGGCAGAATTTGTGTGGGCGCAAAGGGGCGGCATGACTGAAGGACAATCTAAGATCAAGATCGCCCCTCTCATCGCTGCCCTAACTGTGCCAACAAAATTCAGTCACTGCTCAAATGGTATACCATAGATTGGCAACGGGCATCTTTTTCAAATAGGAATACAAATTTCAAACCCAAACTGAAATTGAAAGGAAATGGATATTTAAGAAATGTTGGGCACCCATGACAAATGCTGAAGTACTATAAAATAGTACATGCAACCCCACATTTATGTTTATTAGGATATACACAGCCATCAAGCCAAAGCTAATTTCCAATAGCGTTCCATGGATAATGTCATAAACATAAATTGTTACGGGTAAATAATATATCATTTAGCAATTATTAAAAAGACAAAAAGCAACATATAACTACTTAAGATGTGAAGTGCATGTGTATCCATACTGAACACATCATCAGGACACATACTCGAACCAATTCCTAACAGTACAGTACATCAGCTACTGCCATCAACAAATAATTTTAATAGGGACATGAAAGCTTTAGAAAAAAAGGATTTGTCTTGGACATATACTTAAAATAAGGCAACATACCACTGAAAGATACTGTGTATTTTTCTGAGTTTCTCCCAAACTACCAAACTGTCTTTGATATGCTATTTTTATATTTCATTATTATTACAAAAGTTTCACTGGGAAAGATATGCTGTGCTGGTAACAGCTCATTTTTAGATGTGTCCTGGGGGGAAGTGGAAGGGTGTACAAGTGCAGCTTTGACAATAAGCTGCAATAAAATATGGTAATAGCAAGTTGCTATTGCTGTGTAGTCAATATAAAGCACGTATTGTAACCATGACCAATGGTATAAATGCATTGATTAACAAAGTCAACAGCAGGGTAATGTACGAAACCTAGCGTTAAGCTGAGGTCAAAGGGAAGGTCACATTGGAAGGGGTAGGAACCAGGTGGGTATTGTGCATTTAGATACAGTATGTGACCAGAAAGGGCACGCTGAGCCAAGGCTCATTTATATATTTATTTATTTATTTTATTTTATTTACCAGGAAAGTGGACTGGATCAAAGACCCATTTTCAGCCACACCTGGCGAAGGGGGAAAATAATTGGGATTAGGGCTGAGAGAACTCGGTGAAGTGCCGACCCTTATTAAACAAGAACTGGAACTCGGTGAAGTTCTGACCCTCATTAAACAAGAACTGGAACTCGGTGAAGTTCTGACCCTTATTAAACAAGAACTGGAACTCAGTGAAGTTCTGATTTGTTCTGATTTATTGACAAATATTTGAGAAAATACATAAAAGTGGCCCAAATCAGTCACATTTGACACAGAGGCCAAAAAGGAAATAATTTAATGGATTATTTGTATAAAAATTAATGTAAAACTGATAAATAAAAAAATCAGTCACTCACTGCTAGCCCCTTCATGGCTGGCCTATAATGGTAGCGTATCCTGCCCAGGTCCGTGACAAGAGTGTGCTGGGAGAGACGGAGAGAGAGAGAGAGCCAGACAGGTGCAAATACCTATATCATAGCACAACCAAGCACTGCAGGCACTGCCAGGCTGCTAAGATTTTTTTTTAATATTAATGGTGTTGTGTGGGTATTATTTTGAAGGATGTTCCAGTCAGAGCCGAACAGGCCAAAGAAATGGATATGAATGATCAAATGAGTAGCACTAAGAGAACCCACCCTACCCATGTGAATGATGCAACTGCTTCACATGTCCCGGTGTACTGTGGTATATCATACACTACCTGGTCCAAGAGGTGGTAATGTTTTCTAGTAATACAACTACTTCTACTGAATCAGATCAACACGCTGAATCCTTAAAGAAGAAAAATGAAAGACGTAGTGATCACCAGCCAAGCAGGCAGCCAGTCTCACATCGCATCAGTCAAGTGCAGTGCAGTGCAGTCATAAAAAAGTTTGCCACTGCCACCTGAAGACCTGATGACACACAACACAATTACATCCTTCCTAGTTCCACAATTGCTGCCAGCCACTGCCAAGTAATTTAAGTATCAAAAATAAAATATAGTAATAATCTCAGCCCAGTTACTGTAAGTGAGATGCAACTAGGCTAGCATGCCACGCACACACAAACAATAAAGAAATTATATGAATTTAGTATCATTTTTTTCTATGATGTAATCACAGCCAAATATGGGGGATGTGAGAAGTACATTATACAAAGAGTATTCAGTTTCTGGGTTTCAGGCATCTGCTAAGCCATACATTGTATGAAAATTAAAACACTACAGTCAGGATCAGTTGCTGTGGGCAAAAAAAGTGACAAGTAGTAGTAGTAGTAAGTACTGGAGTAAGGACAAAAATTGACAAGTGGTAGTAGTAAGTACTGGAGTAAGGACAAAAAGTGACAAGTAGTAGTAGTAGTAAGTACTGGAGTAAGGACAAAAATTGACAAGTGGTAGTAGTAAGTACTGGAGTAAGGACAAAAAGTGACAAGTAGTAGTAGTAGTAGTAAGTACTGGAGTAAGGACAAAAATTGACAAGTGGTAGTAGTAAGTACTGGAGTAA
The DNA here is from genome assembly GCA_016271365.2 of Neoceratodus forsteri. NCBI lineage: Eukaryota > Metazoa > Chordata > Ceratodontiformes > Ceratodontidae > Neoceratodus > Neoceratodus forsteri. Next base: position 1,360,127,209 of record CM057455.1, on the reverse strand, counting down.
GGACAAAAAGTGACAAGTAGTAGTAGTAGTAGTAAGTACTGGAGTAAGGACAAAAATTGACAAATGGTAGTAGTAAGTACTGGAGTAAGGACAAAAAGTGACAAGTAGTAGTAGTAGTAAGTACCGAATGGAGTAAGGACAAAAAGTGACAAGTAGTAGTCGTGACTCATGAGGACAAAAAGTGATAGTACTAGTAGTAGTAGACAGCAGTACCCTACCTTCTAGATCAGATACTGGTACCTGGTACCACCAAGTAAGTTTGTGACATGAAATGCAGTTACTTGCTGTATTTGGACTCTAAACCCACTGATGTTATAATTTTTTTATATTCTGTGCTGCTCATGTGATCATTCAGGAAATAGTGGCCTGGCCTAGTCCATCCTGACCTGACTGGTTACAATTAATTGCTACCTCATATAGTAGACCTATTCACAAAAGAGTTTCACCACAGGCACAGATTCTTGAAAGTGTTTAGTGGATAGGGCCTGCTCAGAGCAGTCAGTGTATGTTTTATTCGGGTATCACATTTGAAATTAAAGTGAGGCATGTTGACGTTCAGAAATGTCAGGCACTCAGCAATTTCTGGTGTCAAACAGGATTGTGTGTCAGTAATGATGTTACCAGCTGAACTAAATCGTTCTGAACAGACGCTAGTCAGCGAGCAATTCATGTACTTCATTGCAATGTTTACTAAAGCAGGCCACATATTTTTTTTGGATTTCCAGTATTTCAAAGGATCAGCATTCCAGCTGATATTGGGCTCTGCCAGGTACATTTCAACAATGGTCTGTCCTACAAGAGGCAGATGAAGAAGATGTTACAATTACATCTTGTAAGTGACTCCAGAGACATGAATCTGAACCAAGTGGCTGTGGGACAGTGCTATGTTTGGCTGGTGGTGAAGAAGAAGATTTGGCTGCGCTGGCTGAGGAGGAAGAGGGAGAAAATGCCACAACACTACAGGATGGACCACCTGATGCTGTGTTGTGTCGTAAAGAAGATTCTGAATGTGATGCTGCTGTTGTACTCTGTTCTATGACATCACGCACCTCGTCAATTATTTCTTGTTTATCTCGAAACAAGTGTCATCATCATCATCACTCAATAGTTGCTTTGATTTTTATCATGGATTTAAGATTGTTGCTTTAATGTAGTACTCAGAAGGAAGCATTTTATATAGTTTGTCATCGTCAATGTTTTTGATCATACATCTTTTTAGATCTTGTTGTATTCTGGGGCGCAACCTGCATATGTCAGCAGCATCACTGGTAGCCTGTGTGATCATGAAACTGTCTTGCTTCTCCAACTTTTCCCAAATAAGATTCAATCTGAATTTTAAAGTTTTATTAGGGGTATCACCTGACTGAGAGTTGCTGTGTTTGCACTAACCTCCCTGGTGATTTCCTCAAATGGCTGGAGCAGTACAATAAGAAACTCCAGCATGGCCCACTGTGGTGCAGTAATATAGATGTCTGCATCACCAATTTTATTTTCCAAGGTGTATTGCCTGACAGCTTTCTTTTGTTCCAGCTGCTTTTGGAACATATAAAAGGTTGAATTCTATCTAGTAGAAATGTCTTGGATCAGTCTGTGCAAAGGTAAACTTTGCTCCTGCTGTATATTTTCAAACAAGTGACGGGATTTGCTTGAGTGACTGAAATGAGTGCATATTCTTTTAGCAGTGCTAACAAGAGCCTTAATCTCCCTGTCGTCATCAAGAAAACCGTGAACTATTAAATTTAAGCAATGCGCCGATGTGAATAAATTCCCCCCTCCTCCAAGGCCTTCCTTATGTTGGCTCCATTATCTGCAACCATAAAGCCAACTGACACTACCTGTGAAGTGAGCCATTGCTGTATTGGTTTTTGAGCTCTTCATTGATGTTGTATGAGGTATGTTCAGATGGAAAATAAAACATTATTAGAACAGCAAACTGCGATGCATCACTGTCCCCAGTCCCACGTGAATTATCGAAACATGCCCAATGTGTCATGACAGACATGAAACGTTCAGGCTGACAGTTTGTCCAGATATCTGTTGTGAGATTCACCACCCTCCTAACAGCACTGCACAAGATGTGTCTTAATTTTTTACATACAACATCATAAAGATCTGGAATTCCTGTTGTCGAGAAGTATTTCCATTATAGTACACTATATCGAGGCTCGAGGTACTCAAGCAGCCACCTGAATTCTATATGTTCAACTGCTTTGAATGGTAGCAAATCAACAGCTATCATTTCTGAATTTTTTTTCGTTATTGTAACAGCAACATATTTGGCTTTATGCTCATATGTTCCTGAGATGGTACTCTGTCTCCTTGAAGGACGAGGGCTTTTGAATACATGTTCACTTTCAGTAACAGTAGGAGGAGTCCTATGAATGGAAAGAAGTGGTGGTGGTGGTGGAGGTGTTTCAGTAGTGATGCAGGAGCTGCCACTGCTTTCATCTATGGGAGTTACCCCTGAGTGTAGTGAGCTGTCACTGTCACTTTCTCTTTGAGACTCACAACTGGAGTTCTCAGTAATGTTATGACATCTGTCTAAGTACATTTCCATTGCTGAAGTTCCCAATGTTCCTTTCTTTTTACCCCTGCTAGATTGGCTGTTTACAAATAGTACATATTGCCACCAACTCATTGGAAGCACTAATGGAGACGTATGACCAAACAAAAGATATTTTTTTAGTTTTTTTCCCAGGAAGGCACAGCACCTTGGTCACCTTTTCAGGGTCCCCCTCTACGGATTTTTCTTGGGACTGTTCCTGTTGTGGTTCATTCCCACTGCCCCCTCCACAACCAAAACATTTTTGTCTGTTTCTTCCTCATCTGCAATTTCAGTCCCCTCTAGTAAACCCTGTACTGCCTGATCATTGTCTTCATCTTTATTATTAGTATTACTCTCATCGGGTTCAACCTCAGAAGAACCATATGAGGAACTGGCAGTAGCACAGTATGCAATTGTTCCATACCTTTGGGTGCCTCTGCAGGTAGTACCCACCAAGCCTTTGGTTTTAACTACATAACTTTTTTTTTACTTGGGACTGATGATGATCCGAGACATTCACCTTTTTTGGATTCAAGCATTTGTCTGGAAGACAAAACCTTAGACATGAAAAAAAAAATCACTTTTTGGGGCTTGATTTTGTTTTCCCTTTTCAGGCTGATTGCTGTCTTTTGCAGTGCCACTGTCTACCTGAGAAATAGAATGCGCCTCATCAACACTTTGATCCCTTTTTTCTTAGTATTCTAACCTGTAAAAAAAGATCTCTTTAACTAACATGATGTCCTTCTGATGATGATGACTCCCACCCACACCCATGGGCCAGGGACAAATTTACTGTTGTAACTCTTGACTGTACACACCACACCAACAGCACACCAGTCCACCACCACTTCCTTCCAAGATTACCTGAGTGACTCCTACAGTAACTGTTCAGTGACCAAGTTCAGCAGCTGTTAAGTGTGCCTCAGAATTTGAACTGGAGATGCAGACACATCTGGTGCATGGCTGCATGCAGCACAGTCCCACACTGGGGTTGGTTAATGCTTATATGTAATGTAATGCAATATACTATAAAACTAATGATAAGGAGGAACAATGGGAAATGAGTGAGCATGATGATGACACTTTTATGTACTTTACATGTGTTGTAGTGTAAACAGACTGCTATGAGTCACAAAGTCAGATTATCCCCTGGGCCACCCACAGCCAGCAGCACAGGCGCATCAACTTGTCCGTTGTTTGTCTGAACAGTATATATATTTTTTTAATACATGAACTCATGAATGAACATTAATAAGTGATAGTGATTGGATGGCACAAGTCAAAGATTAATGTTGGCAGCCTGCCCTTGCCCTGTACACACAGCCACACTGAAGCCAGGAAAAAAAAAGAAATGTTTATTTTGGGATTTCTGAGATTGTTACATTTCTTGTGGACCCCCCCCCAAGTCTCTCTCTCTCTCTCCCCTCTGGGTGGCACAAGTCAAAGATTTTATTTTCCCAGCCTGCCTTTGCCCTGTACACACAGCCACACTGAAGCCAGGAAAAAAAAGAAACTTTTTGGGGGGATTTCTTCTGAGACTGTTACATTTCTCGTGCCCCCCCCAACAATATCTCTCTATCTCTCCTCTGGATGGCACAAGCCAAAGATTTATTTTGCAAGCCTGTCCTTGCCTGTACAACACACTTCACTGCAAGCCAGGAAAAAGAACTCTACTAGGTTTCAGGGACTGTTAAATTTCTCGTGCCCCCCCACACACACATCTCTCTCTCTCTCTCTCTCTCTCCCCTCTGGATGGCACAAGTCAAAGATTTATTTTGCCAGCCTGCCCTTGCCCTTTACACACAGCTACACTGAAGCCAGGGAAAAAAATACACTTTTATTTGGGATTTCTGGGACTGTGAAATTTCTTGTGTGCCCCCATAGTCTCTCTCTCTCTCCTCTGGATCTGGATGGCACACGTCAAAGATTTATTTTGCTAGCCTGCCCTTGCCTGTACTACACAGCCACATTGAGGCCAATAAAAGAAAACCAACTTTTATGGATTTCTGGCACTGTAAAATTTCTCTTGGACCCCCAGTAGTCTCTCCCTCTCCCTCTCTCCTCTGGATCTGGAATGGCACAAGTCAAAGATTTTGCCAGCCTGCCCTTTCTCAGTGTACACACAGCCATACTGTCTGAGGCCAAGAAAAGAAAAAACTTTCATTTGGGATTTTCTGTAACTGTAAAATTTCTCTAGGGCCCCCAGTAGTCGCTCACTCTCTCTCTCATCTGGAGGATCTTCTGGATTCCATTTCTGGATGGCACAAGTCAGAGATTTATTTTGCCAGACTGCCCTTGCCCTGTAGTGCACAGCCACACTGCCTTTTATTTGCTTTGCCTCCCCCCAGCAGCCACTCACTACTGTCTCTCTCCCAGTCCCTTCCTGTATTCCTCTCTGTCCTCACCCTCCCCTAACGATAACGTTCTCTCCCCCCAACTCCAGTATGTCTCAATTCTCTCTCCTCTCTTTCTTTCCTCCCCTCCAACTCCACTTCAAAAATCTATATTTTTTTTATTTATATTTCTTTTCTCTCTTTCTCTGTCTCTCTGCGGTGTGCAACTGTAACGTATCTGGCTCTGCTCTGTAAGAGCACAAGCTCCTCTGATCATTCTCCAACTCATCTGGGCCCGCTTTGCACACTCACTGCGGTTGTATACCGTGAGTGCATCACGACTGACTATCCTGCTCTGTTGCCTGATTGAATACCACTGGCTGCCTGTATGTGGCGCGAGCATGCTGACGGCATCCCCATGGCAACAGTACACTGAATGGCACTCTACAGACCTGGAACCAGACTTCGGTGGCGAAGTCCATATTTATCCGGGTCCATGGATTACAGGTTCAATCCGGGGGTTCAGATCTTGAGCGGAACACTCCGCCCAGCCCTAACTGGGATACCATGCAAATTTACAGTACATAAAATCAAACATGTTAGAACAATTCAAAATACAGTAAAATATACAATATGTACAAATACAGCCTCAGAAAATGCACACGTAAGCACACAGTCATTAGATGTTATCGTAGCAGCAACAAACTGACAGTGCATCTAAATAGTTTCTCATACTGTTTTTAAATACGTTTCTTTGTGTCAATATCTATCCCCATTGTTATTGTCATTCAGTAACTTAGGACCATAAAAAGTTAGTGAACGCTCAGCAACTTTTGTCTTAATCCTATTTTCTTGATATTGTTATGTTGATTATGTTTGTAATATCTTTCTAGTGTATGGTAGAACACTGTTGGGTATGGAAATCCATGCTCAGAACATCTTTGTTTTTCTTCACTTAGTGCTTCACGATCTTGTTGTGCCGCACTGAGTACGTCACCAGTGCAGCACAACAAGATTGAACGCATTTGTGCATGTGCGATGTAGGACCGCGGCGGTGACAGGTGAGCAACACACAAGTGGCACTTGAATGAACCATGTCATGAAGGCACTTTTTAGTACTGTGGGGGAAGGCTTTTTGAGAAAGGGAGCGAAAGTATGATTGCCTATACACTATAAAAGATTGTGTATGAGCAATCATACACAAACAAGGCAGTTTTACGATCTCAACGTTTGCGTGATAACGGACCTCATGAGCTGCACTCTTGAGGTCTCAGGTTATGACGGAAACCTCTTGATCGTACAACTGCCTTGTTGTGCATGATTGCTCGTACACAATCCTCTATGTTGTTTTAACCCGTGTAAACATGTCATTTAACACTTTTGGAATTTTGGAAATTCCAAAAGTGGAATTCATTTCCAGGTGCAACCCAGGGAAGGCTGCATGAGAGAATGCATCATATAGGCAAAAACAAAATAACAGTATAAATACAGTGCAAACAAATACAAGTTAGAGAATGTGGAAAACAGTACAGACCAAAAGATGAGCATAAACAACAGTATTGTGGTATGTAATAAGAATTTGCATGGTGACCAAGGCACAAAATAGCAAAGACAGGAAATAATCAGTAGTCTTAGATAAGAATAAGAATACTGGGGTCCAGAGAGGGGAAATGCAACCCATCAGGGCCTAAATGAGTACTGGGATGCCTGAGGTGAAGTACTGCATGTAGGGACAGAAACCGGTAGGAGTAAATAAGGTTGTTAGGAGATATTTGAGTGAGCAGTAAGAGGAGGTGAGGCAGAGCTAAGCAGGTAAATTATTCCCGAGGGACAGTAATGAATTAAAAATGGCTCCAATGGGAGGGGGGCTCACTTGCCCAGGGGCAGCCGCTGCCTGCATGCCTTGTGGAAGTTGTGGATTGTCATCTGGTGTGGCATTATTTATTTTTTTGGTTTTGGCACAATAAGTGCCCTGCCTGCCCTTGTGTGTGCTCACACTGTGGCCGAGTCGTCAGTGACATCACGTGACATGGAGGAGCACAGCGCGCAAGTTGAATGACACATACTTTCCCACTGCTAGCGACAGGCTACAGCTCAGTTGGTAATGAGGTGAGCTCTTGCTTGGTGGCATCAAAAAGGATTTTGGTCTCCTCAGTCTCGCTCGGATGCTTGGTGGGTCTGGCTGCAAGCAAGCACAGAACCGTTCAGGTCACAGACAGGATTTAGGACAGTTCAGTTCCAGGAGAAGGAGAGGACTCAAGGAGGAGGTCTTAACTGGTGTGCTCACTGGGCTGGTGACAAGGTAAGTAAGTTATCACAATTGCTCCCCATCCACACTTGTAGGTTGTGTTTATTTACTTGAATCTTTTTTTTTTATTTATTATTCTTGGGGGGATGCTGACAGGGAGCTCCGGTTCCTCCCTCAGAGGGACTCATTCTCCGACCCGGTAGTCAGGTCATCATGATCCCTGTTGGCTCCCGATTTTGTGCTGCTTTTTTCCTCCTGGGCACACGACCGTGCAATGGGCGGACCAGCTGTCTCTGCCTCTGGGGAAGCAGCCTAACACCCTGGACGTGGGTCTTCCCTATTCATGGCGGCGCGCCTGTGCTGACAGCCAGCCACCATTGGTTACCAGTTTACAGCATGCTGTGTGATCCCCCCTTCCCCGGAGGAAGGAGAGCTGTCTACAGATGCTCAATCCTTCCACGCCGCCAACCCCCAAGCAACATAGAAACACAGAAGTTGACGGCAGATAAGGACCGCAAGGCCCATCCAATCTGCCCATTTCTTTTTCTACCTTATAAATGTGCCATTGGCCTTTGCTCTGTCAGTGGCTTATCTATTCATACTCATCTGTATTGCTCCCTTATGCCTACCCCATGCCTGTTTGAAGCCCTGCACTATATTCATGGCCACCACTTCCTGAGGTAGACTGTTCCATGCATCCACCACCCTTTCTGTGAAAAAGAATTTCCTCACATTCCCCCTTAATCGGCCTCCCTCTAATCTCATGCTGTGTCCTCTTGTCCTGCTATTTTTCTTATATTTAAACATGTTAGACTCTTTCACCTTGTTAATGCCCTTAAGGTGTTTGAATGTTTCGATCATATCACCTCTCTCCCTCCTTTGCTTAAGGGTATACATATTGAGCTCCGTTAATCTGTCCTCATATGTCTTCCTGTCTTCTGATGCAGTCCCTGCACCATTTTGGTTGTCCTTCTCTGGACTGCCTCAGTTTGGTTAATGTCCTTGTGAAGGTGTGGCCTCCAGTACTGTACGCAGTACTCCAGATGGGGCCTAACCAGTGTCTTGTAAAGAGGGATTATTACCTCCCTCTTACGACTTGTGATACCCCTACTAATACACCCTAACATCCCCCTAGCCTTACCTACTGCTTTAGAGGTCTGCTTGGATGATTTCAGGTCATCGGTGAAGATGATGCCCAAGTCTCTTTCTTTCTTTGTGACTGCCAGCAACTCCCCTTCTAGCCTATAGGTGGCTTCAGGGTTTCTCTTCCCTATGTGCATGATCTTTCACTTCTTTGCATTAAATCCCGGTTGCCACTCTTCTGACCATTTTGCTAGTTTATCCAGTTCTCTTCTCATTCTTCTCACCCCATCTGGATCATCTACTCTGTTGCAGATCTTGGTGTCATCTGCAAACAGACAAGCCTTACCCTCTAGTCCATCTGCAATGTCACTAATGAAGATATTGAAGAGGACTGGCCCCAGGACTGATCCCTGAGGTACCCCACTTGTGACTTGCATCTCTTCTGACTGTATACCATTTACCATCACTCTCTGTTTTCTGCCCGTCAACCAGTTCCAGAACTCGGGTCGCTGGTGTGGCATATGGTGTAGCATCCAGCAACTCCAACCTCAGCACCACTGGGCTGGCTATTTACATGAATCTTAACATGTTATTCTGCACTTTGCATACGTTCAAGCAGCTGTCTGCCATCTCGAACGTGCAAGCTATTTTAGTGCAGCAGAAGTTCTGCTGTACTGAATCAGCTCACATGTTCGAGCAGGCAGGTGGCTGCTCGAACGAACTAACAGCAGTCAGTGCACAGTGCCTGTGTGTGAATGTGCAAGGGGCCTAACTGGCACCTGACCCCCACTGGTTGTTGCCCATGCCTCCCCCTGCCCTGTTGAAATCTGAAATGGTGCCCACCCCGGTTATCACAGCTCTGAGAGTTTTGGTTTCACCTATGTAATGCTCCTAGCTAGGTAAGTCGTCTGAACACTGCCCCCATGAGAATGGGGGCCCAAAACATTTTGGCGCCAGGCCTACAAAAGGTTAATCCGCTCCTGCCGAGGGAGGGAAGTTGGAAGGTGAAGACAGTTTGCTCCACAGTAGTTTTGCAGTGAGAGACAACAAAAGATGAACAGAAGATTAGAAGGGGGAAGGTAGGTGGATAGGCAGGAGGGGAGAGACAGAAGGAGAGATAACAGAGGTAAAGAGGAGAACCAGCATTTGAAGAGAACAAAGGTGCAATGGGAGAGGCTCCTGGGTGTAAGTGGAGGGAGAAAGAGGTTAGTATATAGTGAGCTCTGGTGAGTGAGGGGAGGAGAGTTAGTAGCAAAATGGCAGAAAGCATGAAAAGAGGGTGCGTGCAGTCAAGCAAGGAAGGAACTCAGGGCAGCACTACAGACCACATCTACATAGCCACACACTGGAAGAATCAGCTTAAGGTCAGTCTCACAGTGGACAGTAAGGGGTAAGCAAAACTAGTTATGATAAAGGTGGCCAAGTTTTGGGAAGAATTTTGTATGCAAAGCATTAACGTTGACTGAGAAGTCTAAATTTCAATCGAGTTTCGTGCTGTGGTACTTAAAATGAGAATCTTCATCAAGAGGGGTACATAGAAACATAGAAATATAAACGTTGACAGTAAATAAGGACCGCTTGCCAACCCAGTCTGCCCATTTCCCTACCTTTTGGATAAGCTCAAGATCCTAGCTAACCAACAGCCTACTTCCTCCATTCCCCCACTAGAATTGCCTTATGTCTGTCCCATGCATGCTTGAATTCCTCCACTGTTTTTGACCCCACTACCTCCTCTGGAAGGCTGTTCCATGTGTCCACCACCCTGTCTGTGACAAAATACTTCCTCACGTTGCTCCTGAGCCATTCCCCCTCTATCTTCAAACTGTGCCCCCTTGTTCTTGCACATCTCTTCTTCTGAAAGATGTTACTCTCTTGGACTTTGTTGATTCCCTTGAGGTACTTGAATGTTTCTATCATGTCTCCCCTCTCACCCTCCATTTCCTCTAGGGTATACATAGTAAGCTCCTTTAGTCTCTCTCCATATGGCTTCTGGTGCAGACCCTGCATCATTTTAGTTGCCCTCCTCTGGACTGCCTCCATCCTGTCTATGTCCTTGCGGAAATGTGGTCTCCAGAACTGCACGCAGTACTCCAGATGGGGTCTCACCGTTTGTACACAGGGATAACAACTTCCTGTTTTCTACTAGTGATGCCTCTCCCTGTGCATCCCAGTATCCCCCCCCAGCCCTCCTTACTGCCTTCTCACATTGTTTGCCTACCTTTAGGTCATCTGATATGAGTACCCCAGGTCCTGTTTCATTTTTTGTTGTTAGCCCCCATTGTGTACTCTTCCTCTGGGTTTTGTTTCCCAGGTGCATTACTTTGTACTTCTTTGCATAAAATCTAAGCTGCCATACTTTGGACCATTCCTCCAACCTTGCCAAATCCCTTCTCATCCTTTCCACCCCACCTTGTGTATCAACCCTTTTGCAGATCTTTGTGTCATCTGCAAAGAGGTATACTTTTCCTTCCAGCCCCTCTGCAATGTCACCTATAAAAACATTAAAGAGGACCGGCCCCAATACTGAACCCTGTGGTACCCCACTAGTAACCCCTCTTTCCTTGGAGTAGACTCCATTTGCTATTACCCTCTACGTCCTGTTGTCCAGCCAATTGTTTACCCAGGCTACTACCCTGGGACCCAGTCCTAGGCTGGCTAACTTTTTTATTAATCTTTTGTGTGGGACTGTGTCAAATGCCTTGCTAAAGTCTAGGTAGGCCACTTCCACAGCCCCTCCCTGGTCTACTACTTTGGTCACCCAGTCAAAGAAATCTATTAGATTCTTCTGACATGACCTTCTCACTGTGAATCCATGCTGCCTTGGGTCCTCTGCCCCATTGACCTCTAGGTACTCAACAATTCTTTCTTTCAGAAGTGATTCCATAATTTTCCCTACCACTGATGTCAAACTAACAGGTCTGTAGTTTCCTGCCTCTGCCTTGCTCCCACTTTTGTGGAGGGGAATCACATCCGCCTTCCTCCAGTCCTCAGGTACCACACCATCCTCCAATGATTTGTTAAAAAGTGTAGTCAGTGGTGTCACTAGTTCTCCCCTTAGTTCTTTTAGAATTCTGGTGTGAATTCCATCAGGCCCAATTGCTTTGTCCACCTTCAGTTACAGGAGTTCTTTCAGGACCCTTTCTTCTGTGAATGGACTGGCATCGACCCCCCTATCCAGAGTGCTTCTATTGTTTGGCTTAGGTACCTCTCCCTCTTCTTTTGTGAATACTGAGCAAAAGTATTCATTCAGTACCGCTGTTTTTTCACTGTCACCCTCTGCCCACCTCCCCTTCCCTTTATTAAGCCTCACTATCCCTCCCTTGGTCTTTCTTTGCTTCCCTAATGTACTTATAAAAGGTTTTATCCCCCTTCTTAACCGAGTTGGCTGTTTTTTCCTCTGTTTGGGCCTTTGCTATTCTGACTGCCTTGCCAGCTTCCTTCTGCTTTAACTGATACAGTTCCCTGTCCTGCTCCTTCTGTGATTCCTTATACTTCCTGAATGCTATCTTTTTCTTCCTAACCTTCCACGCCACCTCTTTTGAGAACCATAGTGTTTTTTTTCCTTTGTTTTGTTTTGTTTATTCGTTTCACACAAAGGCTTGTTGCCTCTGATGGCAGTTTTGATTTTTCCCCATTGTTCCTCCACCCCTCCTTCCTGCCCATTTGCTGGTGCATTCCTTGTGCACTCTCCTATTTTGACAAAGTCAGCCCTCCTAAAGTCCAGTACCCTCACTTTTGTATGACTTGACTCTACTGCTTTGTTTATCAGGAAACACACTCTTTGGTGGTCACTTGTTCCCAGATGGCTACCCACTTCTAAATCTGAGATCCTTTTTTCGTTCCCGTTTGAGGCTTTTAAACATTCCAGGCTTTTAAAAATTAGGGCAATCTAAGTCTTGCAAGCTTCTGGCTAGTCATCAAGGACATGGAATCTGTCTTTTTGGCATTAACCATTAGCTGGTGTGACTGGAACTAGCATTGGAAACTGTTCCATTTATGCTGCAGCAATGATTCCAGATCACTGACTGAGGCACCAGCAGCAAAGAGTATGGTGTTGTCAGCGTACAAGTGGATGTTTGTTTCAACACAGGCAGTTGGCAGGTCACTTAAGAAGATGGAGAAGAGAATGGAGCCCAAGAAAGAGCCTTGGGGAACCCCAAAGTGGTGGGGAAGGGGGGACAAGGCATCACCACCCTGAACCAACTGTAGACGGCAAGAGCGGTAGGCACTTCAGTCAATAAAAGTGGCAACATTAATGATCCATTACCCTAATGATGGAGTCAGTAACTCAGAGGAGTGAGGAGACAGTGGAATGTAATTTCTGAAAACCAGCCTGGAAAGGGGAGGGAGTTAGATGTCTCCCAGACAGCTAAGAGTTGAGTAAAGTTTTTCTTGGAGCTTGACAAGGACAGGCAACAAGGAAATAGGGAGCAGGGAAACAGGGTGGTAGTCTCCAGAGGTAGAAGAGTCACTACATTTGTGGAAGTGGAAGAAGTTTAGCCTGTTTTCACACTTGAGAGATGAGACAAAAAATGTTGAGAAGAGAAGAAAGAAGGGCACATATCACAGAAGCAGGGAAGTGCGGAGATTTAGGGTCCAGTCCAGAAGGGATATGACCTCTGTAGGGATTTATAGGGAGAGTGTCATGGGGAATGATGGTTGAGATAGAGAAAAGAGAGGCTGCAGAAAGGGCAAGAGGTAGAGGAGGGTTGAGGGTGATAAGTAGGGGAAGTAGGGAGAAGAAAAAGGGCTCAGGTGGTAAAGAATGGTTCAAAACAGGAGGCAACTTGGAAGGGTGTAGTAATAAGGGTGCTTCCATCAAGGAGGGCAGGATTAGTCAACTGGGGAGTCAAAAAGGGAACAAATCACCGTACACAACATTTTTAGGGGCACTGAGGCTAATCTGGTGGTTTTATGCAAAATAGTTTGATTTGGCCTTCCTGCAGAACTTTGTGCAAGCATTTCTAAGCTGCTTGTGGCTCAACAAGTCAGTATGGGAACCTGATGCTTTGTAGACACACAGGGAAGAGTCACAGACTTTTCAAAGATCAAGGAGCTTTGCTGAGGCCCAAGGAAGGTGACATTCTGGGACACAGGGCCTCCTAAAAGGGACGCACCTATCCCAGGTGAAGGTGAATTTGAAAGGTAGAAGGAGAGAGCCTCATCAATGTTAGTGATAATTGAGAAAGGGGACCAGTTGTTATGGAGGTCATCAAGGATGAAATTCAGGTTAAGAGATCTAAATAACCCATCATTTCTTGTGGTATAGTAAAGTTCTTTGCCCTGCTCTATCCCTCACCTTTGTATTTGCCATAATTCTGGAGTCTGCTCCTCAGCTCAGCTACTGGGCACAGTTAGACTCAACTTGCTACAGTACTAGTATTTTCTCACAGGTATGGCACATAGACATTCGCCCCTTAAGGTCTATCAAGAAGCTGTTCTGTATGTTTTTTTTTAATTTAATAGTTTTTTATAAGGACTGCAATACAACGTGCACAACCATATGTACCTGTTCTATAAGTTGCCCTTGTTTCTTCATAGATGCAGAAAAAAGAAAGTCACTCTCACAGTAACGTTATGTTTTCAGTTAATAGTGAGTTATAACTGTTTGGACCCTAAATATGACAATTACAGAGGGTTGGATATGATATTAGAGCAATGTATGTACTGAATTGTATTAGCACAATTCTGTTTATGAATGTTGTTGTTTACTTGAATACCTATTAAATTAGAAACATAATAAACACCTTTATGGTAAAAAAAGAGACCTGAAAGGCCTTGACCAAGTAAATTTAGGTGGGGATGAGGGATGGCAAATTTTGTGAACAAAATAGACCACGCTGTGGTCCCTGAAGGTATCCAGAACAGCAAAAGTGGCAGTACTGATGGAAGGAGAGAACCCAGTCTATAAATGAGTGCTTTATGAAGCAGGGATTAAGGCACATAGGCTCAGTGATGAGCTAGGTGGAATACCGGATAGCTAATTCATGTTAAAATGCCCAAGAAGAATCAACTCCCCAGAAGAAGATAGAGAGGCAAGGGAGTAATGGTATCTGATAGCAAAACTTGGTTAACCTTTGGAGAAGCAAAGATCCTACTCTCTTAAAAATATGATTGCATTTAAATCCAGCTTCTTTTAGGTACATAGTCCCCTGCCTTCTGCAATCATCAGACAAAGACTGTTTGAAGTGCAGTGCAAAGTGGAGAAATAGTAAGTTTGCTGAAAAGTCTAGGCATTCCATCTTGCTGTCACCACAGAAGCATTTATTATATTATAAACAAAGATTCTTGTCTCCAGTTTGCCTGACGTCTAGCTTGTACTGATGAGTAAAGCATAGTTCACATTTATTTGCAGTTCATAACTCTTTTCCTCAGTACAGAATGCCAGACTGCCCTACAGGTTTTCATCCACTGATACTGACATTTTGCAGGGCAACTATGAGAAGTAAAGCTCCACACTCTAGGTTGGGCCGAAAGGCTGCAGAGGCACCCGCAGGGCCTGCATGAGAAGGCAGAGGCAAGTCCTGGCAGTACTGGGGCTACTAGATGGCCCTGCCCAACCCTACTCACCCTGCCAGAATAAACAGCAGCAGGGAAGCAGTAAGTGTGGAGCATGATGGTGACAGTGGCATCATTATCTTGAAACACAGCCTGCCAAAGCAGACAGCATCGGGTGTTGAGTAGCATCTGGGGTGGGGGCTGAAAGAAGTCCACCCCAACATTGCCACATCCCTGTCAGGGCAAAAAATGATAGGGCACTGAGGGGCCAGCCAGACAAGATGAACATCGCCCCATTCAGACAGACAGCATCAGGGCAGCTACATTCAGGGATCCAATGTGCCCCAAACTATTGTTAAGGTACAGGAATTGGAGGTAGGGGTGGAGCCCCTTTCATTTACACTGTGGCAGTTAAAAGTAGCCATAAGTAAAAGGAGCTTATATTTATCAAACTCGAACCAAACATTTTTTAACTTTGCAGGTTCAATGTGGAACATTTGTGAAGTCAGACACTGAGAGGTTCATGTATTTCTAAAAACCATGCTGAAATTCCCAAAAATACTCAGCCACCCTGCCCCTGCCACATTCACTCAGTGTCCTGTAGATGTTATTGCAAAGGACTAGGCATGCATATCAGACAAGCACCCTAGGTTTTTTTTTTTTTTGCTAAAAACAAATTCCATAATGACTTTTATGTAAAATGTGGCTTAGCACTGTTTAATGCCAGTATTGATTTTCAGTAGCGTACATGCAGTGCTGAATCACTGTTATTTTGTTGATGATATTTTTCCATCTTCTTAGTCAGTCACCATCTTCATTGTATGTTTTGCGGTGGGGGTGGGAGGGGAATCTGAAGTATTCTATTAACTGATACTGATAATGGTTCTCACAAGCAAATTGTTTGTTGTCATTAGGGCTTTTTGTATTTGAGAACAGGGCTGTATTTGAACTTCCAAAGAAACTGTAAAAGACTTTCAAGTTTGGACCCGTAGAAGTTGTGGGCTTCCACTTCTCCCGCCCCCTCCCAAAAAGAAAATACCTAACCCAACTAGTCTCCATTTTCCATGGAAATGTGTGATTGAGAGTGGAGTTATATACAACAGCACCCTACTGTGAGCAACACTACATGAACAAAGGCTGGTCTGTGACTTGACAGTATTGACTCCTTTGTCACTATACTCCTGAGACTGGGGAGCATTCCACACTGTGAAGATGGAGGACACAAAGCCACAAAAAGAAGCTGTGAGAATCTCTGATCCCCCGAATGGCTGCTGCAACATTCCTAATGGTGACGCACACAATGCTTAGGTCATAAAGGCATATATGTATGTATGAAAAATAGCTAGTTGGGGGCAAGGCAATTACTATATGCTAGTATGCCTGTTTTGAAAGATCAGCTAAGGGGCCGAGGTGGCATTTGTTCTTACCTGGGGGTCAGGGTAAAATGTCATGCACCTCTGACAAATAGCAATTTCATTAATATAGGCTAGTAAATGTTACCTGTGGCTCAGAGCGGTTTGTTTTGAACACATCATGCTACAGTATATCAGTCATGAGGACAGATGACATCTGTCTTCAGTGCTGTTACTCTTGAATATATTATGAGCACGTAGACAGACGAGACCCCTCTGCACGTAATTGAAATATAAAATTATGCACATCCCAACTAAGAAATTCCATTTAGTGTCTATCAGGATGTTGTGTGTCCCTACTCCAGGATTTTAAACTTTGTGCAGTACTCCATGTTATGGTCACAGCACTGCCATGCCTCCTTGGAGGCAGCTAGACTTCCTAGTAAGTAATGATACCCTGGCATTATTCAGTGAGGCCTTCCTCTTACAGACCTGCAATGGAATTCATCCTAGCAGGCAGTGATCTAGGTAAAATGCAGTGTTTGCAACACACTACCAATAATAAAATTGGCGGCCAAGATTTAAAATGAGGTTTGCCACAGGAAATCATATCATTATGTTGGGAGTCTGGTAAAAAAAAGGAAACTTAGAATAAGAAATAAAAGCACAAAACCTCTACTTTAATTTTGAGACTGCCGAATAGAAATGACAGTAGTTGTACAAAACTGAAGAATATACTATAGCTGCCATGAACAAGATCTTGCATTGAAATCTTACCCACTATTGCTGATAACTATACTGTAGGTGTCAGTGTGGCTCAGTTGGTAGCACATCCGCCTCTGGACCAGAAGGTCGTGGGTTCTCGTCCCACACCAGGATTGGACTTGCACCTAAAAACCGCTGGCATCCGAGTGCAGTATTGAGGGGTGCTGTACTGCTGGGGTGTGCCGTCCTTCAGATGAGATGTTAAACCGAGGTCCTGTCTACCCATCCTGGTGTTGTCCTGGTGGGTGTCCAGGTGGAAGTAAAAGAACCCAGGGCACTCTTTGCAAAGAGCAGGGAACATTCCCGATGTCCTGGACAACATTCCCCTTCCCATAAACCGGTTCATGCAATTATCCAGGCTGTGTGTGGGTGATGATGTGTGATATGGCTGCCACCACACACATTCAGTCACTTCACTACCAGTCCAGCATTGCTTGTAAAGCGCTTTGGGATACTGTGTATGAAAAGCGCTATATAAATGCTGATTCTTCTTCTTCTTCTAGGTGTGCCATGGCATCACAGTAGTGCCAGAGATATCCTGGCATCATTGAAGGAAGCCCTCCTCTTACAGAACAACAATGGAGATTCAACATGTTCCTCAGATACTCACAAGACGGATGCAGTAGTTTCTTACAGTACAAACAGGATTGGTGTTATTGCTACTGACTGTAGGATTCCTTTGTTAAGTCCTGTTCATTGATAACAGAGTCCCATGATGTGCCGCTATAAGTGGATGGCACCACTCACTGATGTCCGGACATAGCCCATTGTTAGGAAATGAGAGCTACCTTAGAGGCAGCAAGGCAGTGGGCAGCCCTGACATGGAGTAATATGAAATGTTTAAAACCGTAGAAGGAGGAAACAGTTTCCTGGATGGCATGCAGAACGATCTAACAGCTGGAAGGTACAGAGGAAACATCCTCATGTAGCCACATGCCCACATTACGAACTTAGTTTGCACAGTCAAAACACAACCTCAGCACAAGAGATTTTTTTAGAAATGACTTATGGTGACTATCCTTATTTACTTG
The DNA here is from genome assembly GCA_016271365.2 of Neoceratodus forsteri. Classification (NCBI taxonomy): domain Eukaryota; kingdom Metazoa; phylum Chordata; order Ceratodontiformes; family Ceratodontidae; genus Neoceratodus; species Neoceratodus forsteri. The sequence goes on along the minus strand of CM057455.1, from coordinate 1,360,109,354 downwards.
TGTCATGAATTACAAAATTAGTAACAAAAACAGTTATAACAAAACATGACGGTGTTAAAAATGCACTGATGATGATTCTACGGCTGTCAGAAATACATTATTGCTTAAATTATTATATGGTAACCTTTGTTGCTGATTAATAAATACTGCTGCTTTAAGTGCTGATGAAAGGCACCAAATCAACTGCACTGGAGAGTAAACACCTTGGCGCTATGACAGGGACAGCTGTAGCTCAGATAGCTCCCAAGCAAGCTTCCATGGACTGCCCCAACCAATGTCAATCAATCAATCAAAGTTTTTATTTAACCAGGCGGACACCGTTGAGCAAGTTCATTTTTGAGGTGGATCTGGAATATGCCTACATTTTGTGGTATACTGCAGCAATACTGCATTGCATCCTGGCTGGCACTGCTGTATCACATACATTTCAGAAAATATCTGTCATCAGCTGCAGCTAAAGATGAGACACAACACCCAGTTAATCATTGACTTCTGATGTGTGATACTACCAGGGTGTCAATTCATGCTGACTGTGATAGTGTTTTTGGAGGGATGATCTATACACCTGTTAGTTAAAAATTCTCAAATATTTAATGACGGTACTGCATTATAAGATGCTTTCTTTAACATTTCAGTACAGAAATGGAAAACTGGAAACCACTATGTAAATAAATATTGCTGAAGTGAAAACGCACGTTTCAGAGATTTAGCAAAAAACAGATTACTATATGCAAATGAGGGAAGTTGGTGTTTCTGTGTGTTAGTCAGAATTGCCTAAAACATCCATTTAAAACGTTGTTGAAAGTGTTTTAAGACATTCACTGAGTGAAAAATCTCACAGAACATGTTAGTTGTGTTTCTACATTAAAAAGCAGAAGTAGAAAAAGTGACAACTACCATATAAATAAATACGGCTTTAAAAAGATGAACAACTTGTTTATTCATATATGAGTATTTAAATCTTGAAGTAATTGTGTTAACCAAATAATAAACAAATGTAATAATAGTTTTGTTCATGTTTATCCATGTTACAAGAGCATTAAGCCCCTAGAAAGGAGGCTTCTACTGTGGAATTAATGCATGGTTGGGTGGTTGTAGGCACTTGGCCTTGACCTCGAGCCACAGCCCCCACCCCACCCCACCCCCAACCAGCATTAATTCCACAGTAGATGTCTCCTTTCTCAGGGCTTAATGCTTATGTAAATGACATGTCGCAAAATGCTGCATGACAAAAGGGCTTAGTTGTGATTCAATCACTGTTCACTGCAGCATACTGCAACATTTTGTGATATACTGCAGCATTACTGCGTTGTATCCAGTCTGGCACCACTGAACCTCTCTTCTCTTAAGATCCATAGTAGTTCACTAATTTGCCCAGTACTTATTGCAAATTATATTTCCTTATCCTATCATGTTAAATCTACTGCTTCATTTGTACTCAATGAGGTAATAATTATACTACAGTATGAAAAAAAACATAGTGTTATTGTACTGTTTGTTTGATTACTAATTATCTTTGGCTAGCCTGTAACTATTCTGTAACAATTCTGCTATTGTATCTGTCCTCCAGGACCACCTTGAAAACCAAGTGTTTCACCTAAACCAGGCTATCCCAGTATGCAAAATTTCTAAACAAAATACATATAAAAAAACTGCAGATTTCGCAGAGAAACTACTGTAACAGAGGCACTCCCTCAGGAATATACAGTAGGATATCCTGTATGAGACAACAGCGGTTACAAATGTTTCCAGCATCTAGGAGTTCTTTAGAAGAAAATGCTTAGAGAGTGCATGCTAACCCTTTAGCCCAGAGGCTCACTTAGATCTTATTTGGGAGGTTGGAGTGCTGTGTGTGTGTGTTGGGGTGGGGGGGGGTACAATTCTAGCTGCCATGTTGACCTGCATACTGTAAACTGTTAAAAAAGGGTTGTGGTCTCTGGGGATATATCATCTACATCAGAGCATGATTTCCTGTGACTGTCTGCCTCAAGCTAGAGTGCAGTCATTTTGCTGTTTAACAACAAAGAAACCTAATACCCAGCATTCCACTGTCATTGGTAACAGAACAACAACCTGACTCATTAAACTGTTAACAGCCTATCCAACTCTAAAGGGTCAAAAACAATCCTGAACAGGAATGGCACCAAGTTTTTTATGTGCATCCTGTTCTTTTCCAAGTTTCTTCTCACCTCTGGAATTTCCAGTCTCCATTTTCCAACTGGTATCATATGTAGACTGGACAGCTGATCCTTATTGTAATGTATAGCTTCTATCAATCTAAATCACTGTTAGCGAATGCTGCAAACACTGATGCATGTTAAAATGCAGCCCCTACCACCACATTAACACCTGCCTTTCATTTTCATTCCAAATCCATCTGGCTTTGCATTTCATACTTTTGTTTACTCTTACAGCACCACCATTTTGGAACTTTGATTGGAGGAGGGTTTAAATAACCCCCATTCTCCATCACTACTGTCCCCAAAAAAGAGTCATAATAGGAAGCAGTTTCCTTTGCCTGCTGGTCTAGCTCAGTCATTAAAATTTTGATGTCAAACAATTATCATTAAAAAACTGATAAACAGCCATACTTAAAAGCATCTCTAATTATGGTGTACCTAATTTAGTGAACTTAAAACAGAAACCGGATAAATTACAAAATAAGGGAGAAAAGGACACACTAAAATGGAAGTAAAGTACAGTGTATATATGGGCAAACAAACGTTCAGGAGTATCATGGACTGACATCAGATTTGTCCTTCTTTGGTTCTGTCACTTCCACACCAGTGACCTCCTCTGTATCTCTTCACTCATTTTCATTTAGCGCACTATCTGTATGCCTGGAATACACCAGCTATTCACCAGAAAGAAATGGCTGCCTGAGCCTCAGAAACCTACTCATTAATTGTAATACAAAAACTAAGCTTCAAAATAAATTTAGATAGCCTTATCGTGGGGGGTGAGGAACTGAAAGCGGTTCATGTGGTTTTCATGGCCTTCTTTTGCTCCTAGCATCATAATATAGTATGAACTTGTTACCTTAAGGAATGAAACTACACATGCTTAGTATTCTAACCGGTGTGCTTAATACGTAGAATTGAAAGGACTAGAATTGCAATTACATACAACAATGAATGTGACTGCCTTAGTGATGTCAGGTTGCCACATCTATTGTCAGCCTGTATGTTGCATTCCTTGACCTCCTAAAGTGTAGACAAGAACCAGAATTTCAACCACAACTATGTTTCTGTAGTACAGTAATGAGGGCGGATGCTTGACATATTGGACTGCATCTAATAGGTCGGCCTCTTTTGTTCTAGTCCTTTCAGTTTTACAGGTTATGACCTGCAGTAAATACACCAATTTCGTAAGTTAGCATTCCTCTAAAGGACCACTGGATCCTTTTGACAAGCACAGAACATTGCATTAATCATTAGGTGAGCACAGGGAGCACAAGTGAGGAAGTTAAGGAAGCTCTGGAAGATTAAAGAGGAACTGTGCAGAACCAGTGAGTCATTTTGTCCAGTAGAAGCTGTTTCCAAATACCATTCCAATAATGTTTTGTTTCATCTTCACTAGCCTTATGAACAACTCAGGTGGTGTTTCTGATTGCAGTGTGTATATCTCTATGACACTCCACAATCCTTACTCATGGGTTATGTTCACCTGATAGGCTGACGAAGCACATGTGACTATCAAACTTTTGGAGACCTTCTCTGCTCCCTGTTCTCCCCAAATCCTCAGTTTTCCATATGCATCAAAGTAGGCTGTAGCGCACTCTCCTCAGCCCCTGCTCTACAGCTAGGAGAAGCCAACTAATCAAGGTACCATCCTCCCTTACGAGATGAATCTTGCTTGCTCAATCCAGTCTGTATTAACTACTTACTGCCAAGATACTATAGAACTGTTTATTCTTGTGCAAGTTATATTTAGCACATACCACTGATCGACTTCAACTGTGCAAATTTAATTTCACGCTCTGGGACTAGCTCCTAATTCATGACCATTAAGAACATGTAATTTGGGCCAATTGGCAGCATTTTATTTTAGCACAATTATCACTTAAGCAAATATAGCTATAATTATTTTACATTAAATATAACCTATTCTACAGTAGTACATTCAACCTGTATTAACCAGATTTGTGATGCTAGGTCATTCAGCCTTTGTTTACCTTCCTTCTCACTATACTGTGACTGCCTCCCCTTATCCTTTGAGGAAGCAATTTTCACAACTAACATCGTTCTTCTAATGGTGAATTTGCAGAAGTTCACACAGATTAGAACCCCCAGTAGCTCATACTAGATACACAGCCAGAAACTCAAACTCCCACTCTTCCTGTGTGCACCCCTTCAGTTATATCCTGCCCTTTGCAATCTTCACTAATTCATTGACAGAATGGGGCATTACTATCACACCACTCAGTGTTTGCAACTGGCCACCTGCTCACCCCTATCTCGTTACTTTCCAGCAGAGGTCAGATATTTGCCATTTGTAGTCTTCTGCCCTAGACCTCAGCAATGCTAAGATGAGACTAACAGCACTTGCCCCCCCATCAATGTCCTGCCTCCAGTGTGCCTCTGCAAGTACTTGCTGAGTGACTCTTGATACAGCTCTAACCTTCAGTCATTCACTCCGGCTATCAGGTTTTAGCCAGGTCAGCCACCACTAATTCACCGGCCACACAGACATTAATGCTTACAGGTGCAATGAATTTACCTTCAGACCTAGCTAGCTACCCTTCACACATGCTAGAGAGTCTTATCTCAGTTCTGACCAGTGCTCTCCAAGTATCTGCAGTCATCGGGTTATGGCGACAGCGCTCATCACTATTCCAAGTACAGGAGTTCTTCCTCTTTGGCACCATTTTCAAATGCTAGATGCTAGCAATGCAATGGCTATAGTTCTCATGGAGTGGATCACCATTTCCGAGAACCTCACAGCTCACGGCCAGCCTACACTGCAGGGGAATCTGTCAGCCAGCATTCTCTGCACAACTTAGATGTCGCTCCACTCAGCCGGGCCCTTAGTGCCACTCCTCTGCTTACTGCACAGGGGATCACCTCAGCACTCTATTACCATTTTGTCTTTTCTTGCAATGCTTAGGGTATTGTCCCCTTGGTTGGCCACCATCTCAACTGACAGTCCTCACAAACTGAGGTGGCCAGGGAGGAGCTCTCAGAGACCATCTCAAGTCATACCTGCCATTGATGGATGACCATTCAATGCTTCCAACACTATGCCAGATGCTGGCCACTTTAATCATTGCTATTCCTAAGAGTACGAGGGGACTGGAACACCACCCTTACACTGCGGGTCAAGGAAGTATATGTCTAGACCTACAATGGCAGACTGTAGCAGTCCCAGCTCTATGGTGACATTAAATATAGCATCTGTTGTTATCTTCCCATCTTGATTTTGTCTCAGATCTATCGGTGCCCCTCTTCATGATTCATAGTGGTGCAAACTCAGGCACATAAATGCTAATCAGGGGTATGACACCGGGCAGAGAGACTGAAACACTAACACCCCATACTTAATGCTGCCAGTGAAGTCTTTGCTGTCACCCAACTTGTAGAGGGGACCTGTGCACATAACGCACCAGTGGCCAAGCATCCTCAAGGCATTACAGTTACACTTTCTACATTAATGGACTTTCAGTACATAGGATCTCATAGTGCTCCAATTTATTCATTGCCTCCCACTGCCTCAGGTTCTCGCATTCAGTCAAGAGACTAGGGACTTAGGTTGGTCATCATTGTGAGGTCCCTGGTTCATAATTCTAATGGTTCTGCCAGTGTAGACTTCACGGCCTCTATTTAGCATGAATGACTCTTGTGTCTGAAGCATGCTCATCGAGCAGATTTGGCCTACAGACTTTCTTACTATTTCCTCAATTAGATACACAATGTGCAGCATGTGCAGACCACTGTTTCCATTTGGCACCTTTAAGAATGCCCTATGCCCCAGCTGCCCTCTCCCCCCCAAGCGGGAGTGGTGTTAGCATCAGCATTCCTGCAGCCACTACACAGAAGCTGCAGTAGAGCATGCACACAGACTACATAAGTACAGGCGTTAAGCACAATTTTGTGCTGGTGATAACAAACTTCTATGCGTACAAGGCCGGCCCGTCAGTGCAGCGGTAGCACTACCACTCATGACGTCGGGGAATGACCTTGGATTGTCGGGGGCCTGTCAGGGTGGAGGAAGACTGAGCATCCCGGGGATGCTATTCTCCTCTGGGAAGGGAAGGTTGCCATCCCTGCTGTTATACTTCTACCTGGGTGACCACAGATGGCAGCACAGTCAAGGGCATCATAGGAGGGGCTGGGAGGATGCAGCCCAAGATCCAAAGTGGCAGCACCCCTAGGTGTCCACACACCCCTTAGAGGTCTGTGAGTGCCTGCATCCTCAGTGTGGGGAGGAAACATAAAATGGACCCTGCAGCCAACCTGACAACAGCCTCCGGTGAACCAAAGACCAAACCTGGAGCCCTAAGGAGCTAACCTGATGAAGACATGTGCAGGTAGGAGGGGAGATGCAGTATGGAGGCAAAAGGCACCTGTAGGGGGCTGGAAGAAGGCTTAGCTATGGCACCTTGGAGGATCCTGAGGGAGAGGTCTGGTAGAAGGGGGGCTTAAACAGAGAATGAAAAAAATAAAGAGTTCCATGCATACATAATGTCCATTATGACATGGACTGGGGCGAGAAAGACTGGGCCTTTATGTGTTCTTGATCTTGGGGCAGGCTCGCTTTCCATGCCATACATTCAACAGAGGTAACCACAGTGTCCCATCACCATGTGGCTGCCATCAGCAACCTCTTCCCTACCCTCATTATTCCCTCATGCACAAATTGGTTTCTGCATGGTGGCCATCTTTTGATGCCAGCCATGCTGCAGGCAACATTCAAACATCAATACTTTGATTAAGGGAAGCAGCCATTTTTCATAATCAAGCCGGTGATCAGGAAACTTCATCTTAGTCAAAACACCCACCCCATGAGGCAGCAAAAAATGGAGTGAATTCTCAGATGCTCAGATGCTCATATTGGGGCCAATTCTTGTATGGGCACAATTTACACACGGATCGCGTGTAAGTTGCCTGTGCACCCATGCAGCCACAGACAGGTGTATGGAGCATGGATTCATAACCCACAGCACCTGCAGGGCACCAGTCAGCAGCCACGCCCCCCTGCCAAGCTGCCAGATATGGGCTGCATGATGGTGGGGTGCGGGAGGCAGGCAGGCATCCAATCTGTGTCCCAAAGTAGATTCCCTGTGCCGTGGGTGCAGGGGTGTGCAGGACAGTGCCAGTTCGGGTGCAGGAATGCATGGGAAACTGACCTGAATGGCTGCCTCCAGCCCACCCTGGTAGCCCAGCAGACTGGGGCAGAAGTATATAGGGGGACCCCATTGCCACTGCACCCTGCTGGTGACCATTGGTGGGATGCATACACAAATATGGCTGGGTCCCCAGGGTGTAGCACATCCGGCCCTGTCCCAGTGCTCTGCACCTTTGTGAATGACACTGGTGTGTGGGCACGCCCCCTGGCACACCTCCAGCCTGGCCCAGGTGCGGAGTGTGATGAATGGCATGGGGATCCAGCACACAAATGGCGGATGCATCATTGGTGCATGCCACCGGGCCCCCGTGGCATGGGTATTTCTTGTTGGGCTGCCTCCCTGCCACAGATATGCAGTGCGTAGGCACTATGCTCTTTCATGAATCGGCCCCATTATTAGCAGATCCAGCTACTTCACCAGGCTGACAGAAGTGAGCTGTGACATCCCTTCCGGTGCCTATTTTTACTGCCACAGCCACAAGGCCAGGAAAGCGACCATGTTTGATTGAAAAAGTGTTGCAATTCTGTCACACAAACCCGCTTATCATAGCAGTGTCTCATGGCAATTGCGAAGTACACTCTTGGATCCATCCTTCATACAGTATGACTAAGCCTGAGTAGCCTGAAGAGCTACAGAAGGCCTACAGAGGCTGTGACATCACATGTTCAAGCAACGTGTTGACCCTACACAATGGCCATCTCCTGAAGCCAGCCGTGCAACTGGCAACTCACATACACAAGTACAGTATACTTTTCAACTAATTTGGCAATGGTGCAGACTCTATCCATAGTTAGGGTTGAGGAGCCACTTTAAGGTTAAAGGGTCAAACTTTGCACCTTAATAACTTTGCCACTGTTCAAGAGATTTGCCTGAAATTGGTATGCATGATTGGGCATTGTAGATCATGGTATCTGCCAAGTTTTGTACTGGTCGGATATACGGCTGTGGAGTTATTAAGTGCCAACGAAATGTGCATTTATGCTTTTTTGCGAATTCTTTGCTCTCACCTACAGGTTGCACGGTTTGTGCGACCAGTCCAAAAACTTCAGGGAACGTGCGGCTTGGGTCCCCATTGTGCCTGTTGAAGATTTTGTGAAAAAATATTAAACGGTTCAAAAGTTATTCAAAAAACAAGTTCCCATTATAAGTCAATGGGAAAAGTTAACAAAAAGTGCGAAAGTGTCGAACAAGCCATTTTTAGTGTCGCAAATGATCCCAGTAGTGTCGTGAGTCAGCCATTTTTTTTTCAGTTAGTGATCACAGAAATGCTTGGCATTTAAATTTGGGACCCTCTAGGGACACAATTCTTTTTCTGTTCACCTAGTCAGACCCTGAGGATGCTAGCCATGTCTTTATTTTGGGGTTAAACACCCCAGAAATATGTTTTTCACATTTCTGGAAGACGTAGTGTTGCAAAGTAGTGTCAAACTGATGAATCTTTCTCAAAATTTGCGAAAGGTGTCGCAAAACACGACACTACTTTTCCAGACTATGGCCAAAATGACAGGACTTTTTTGTCACCCTGCTGCAAAAGAACCGTTTGGTCTTTTGGGCTGAAATTTAGAGGAAAGGCAGCCAACATGTCACAGATGTGCCTTTTGGTAGTTTGGTGAAAAAATATTGCATGGCTCCAAAGTTACGGTACTCCGAAGTTGATGTTTTTTCCCATAGACTAACATGGTGGTGTATGCCGTGCATTTCGGGCTCATATCTCGAAAACGGTGTGAGATACAGATTTTTCGTCGCAAGTCACATAACCCTATGGGCTATGTACTGCAAAACGGTAGCCAGGAAAATAATGATTTATGTGAAATTTAAATTTTTTTCTACGTCGTACAGTTGCTGAGATATTTGCAATTAAGTACTTCCAATGCTCGTTTTCAACTTCCATTGCCATTACAATGCATACATTCTTTGCACACACTGTCTTTCTCTATGCAGTTGTCCACCAAAAAGAGGGTATGCGCTTCTGTTACTGTTACTGTTACACTTACTGTTTCAACTTGCGTTTATGTCCCCGCTTGCGTTACTGTTCCCATCTACGACACCGTGTGCGTTACCCTTCACGTTGTCATTTGCGCTTGCATTTTCCTTACTGTTACCATTTCCATTTCCACCTTGTGTTTGCATTGCTCTTCCTGTTACTATGTCACAAGACATCATGTGGCGGGAGCGCGGGCTGCATTACATTCACGATTTCTCATCATCATTCTCAAAAAGAAGGGAAATTTGAGGCAAAAAAATCCATTTTAGTGCATCAGTTAGGGTTGTTCCACAGCGAAAAAAGCAAGGAAATTCGCTGTTATGGTTGAAACACCCCTTGGACCCCTCCAACCCACCCCCCAACCACCATTGGGGTGCGCGTTGGGGTCGTCGGTCCTGTCACCCCATTCTCCTATTCCTCTGCTTCCTTACACATGTGATGGGGTGACAGTTAGGACTGGCGACCCCAAACGCACCCAATGGCGAGTGAGGGGGTCAGTGAATGTCAACTCAACAAAATTTCGCTACGCTATGAACAACCTACTGATGCACTAAAATAATTTTGCCTCTAATATATATATATATATATATATATATATATATATATACACACACACACACACACACATCTGGCCCCACATATAGAAACAGTTATATCCACCCTTTATGCCAGTGAGTGGTGCTGGGCCAAGACAGGCACCCTGTTGTAATGTTAACACTGACCACTGGTGGCTGACCTAGCCAGCATAGAAGCCTGAGTATGTTATACCATGCAAAAGCACACACACACACCACTAACAGCCCCTATACTAAATTGTTGCAGTTATTGCTCTCAACAAGGCATAGGATGCCTCTGGCTATCACGTGCTATTACTAGTGCTAAACTTACCATTATGTGTCCTCAGTGAACAGACTAAGGCACTGGGAATGCTCATGTGGCCCTTGCCAGTTACCACACTGCAGCGCACCATGGCTGACCTCAGTTCATGCCATTTTCTTGTAGATAGCGCTGTACACCCTTGAATTGCCCCTACATAATGGCCACTCTGCTGGGACACCCACAGTCAGCCACCACTGGTGATCTCCTGAGCTCCTACTGCAGCGGCTCCCGGCAGCCCTTCTCCACATCACTTAATTAGTCCTGGGCAAGGAGGAAGGAACCAGGGACTTTCATAACATTAAAGCCAGGAATGTCATGCAGGCCAAGTACAGCAACTCCTAATTTCATATCCTTGTGTAACCCCTAGGTGGTGCTATCTCAAGGGCTACTACCCCTGCCTGTGTGGCTAGTAACAGGTTAAGGGGCCTGAGTTCTGAAATGGGTGCCTCCACCCGGAGGTCAGGGTCGGTAGTGGTCAAACTAACCTGGACACAGCCCTCCGGGACACTGTAACCCCCCCTCTTTCCCCTCCTAGTGGCCTGAACAATATACGATAATCACTTTCACAATACCGCTTGTACACCATACCAGTACCCACACTGTTTGCACTTACCACCAGGGCTGATTCCTCTGGCTCGACCTTGGGGACTCCCTGTAAAACAAGGTTATGCACAGTAAATAGCAACAGTACAGTACTCTTGGCACAAACTGGAACCGCAGTCGGGTTAAATGCAGCAAAAAAATGTCAGATCTGATTTATTCAGGGGACTTGAACAAGGAAGGGGCGTAATCAGGTTGATTGGCTTAAAGGCTATATTAATCAAACAGTTATGCATGCACTTTAAGTCCCCACACAGTCACACATTCTGGGTAATCAGGTAGGAAAATGGTGGGCTAGCCAGGAACGTTGCAGCTGGTTGGGGCCCTGTGATGGAAGAAAGCAACACGCACAACACACACTACTTGTAATCTGGAGCCGGGGGGAAGGGCTCAGTTCGTGAAAGAAAAAACAAACAACATAACAATCAGATGACAACACTTTAGATTTAGCTGTTGTTGCAGGGAGCTACCCTGATGCTTACTCATGATACCCAATACTGGACACAGGCAGGACAAAATCGAGACTGCAGGTTGTTGAGCTGGAGTGCCCGGAGCAGCGGGGCCCACACGAATCGCGGAGGCATCGTTCCTGTTCAAGTGTTGAGCAGGGGGCTTATCCCCAGGCAGGTCTCTCATCGATGGCATTCTCTGTGCAGCGGATAGTTGGGCTGGGCCAGTGTGGCAAGGCCCAGGCCCAATGGAGATGATTTTGGATTCAGTCCGTGGGGCTGGATGCAGCTTCCAGCAAGCAAAATACAGTTCAAACCACAGTAGGGAACCAAATCACGACCCACTAGCAGCACACAGCACATTTACATGTAAGGAAATTCTAATGCAGCTTCCAGCAAGCAGAATACAATTCAAACCACAGTGGGGAACCAAATAACGACCCTCTATAAACATACAACACATTCACATGTAAGGAAATTCCACTGTACCAGGCAAAAAGGCTCTCTGGTCGCAATTACAGAGTCTCTCCACAATCCGGGAGTTCAGAGGTGGCTGGAAGTCCAGACAGGCCGATTGCATTCAGCAAATCTTCGGTCTTCTTCAGGTAGGATCCTTGTCACAATTCAGTGGCTTACTTTGCTCTCCAAGTTTGGATTCAGTCCGAAAAAGGCACAAGTTCCCTCTCAGGGACAGCAGGCAGGCATGCAGGCCAAAGCTTAGGCCTTTCCACAGCTCTCCCGTGCAAATCCACTATGGATTGCTGCTCGAACTACCTTGAGCTGTTACTTCTTCACTTCCCAACTTAGATCTAACTGAAACTGCAAGCAGTTTGGGACTTCCCCAAGATCCAAAAGGTTCGGTTGGCTGCTTTGTCTGTCAAGTCACAACAAGAGCTCACCCTCCAGGTTATTTTAGGCACAAAAAGCCCAAAACTACAATTCCTACAAGTTTTGACCCCGCAAAGCCCCTGTAGACAGGCTCCATTTTAGAGTCCCAAATGTACTGATTGGCCCATTTCAGCAGTCCAGGACCAAGATGATGGAAACAAACAGAACTGTCCATGCTGCAAAGAAGGCAGGTTAGAACAAACTGCAATTTTATTACTACTCTAACAAATGATCAACAGACAAGCACATCATCTAACAGAGCTCCCTTTTAGATTAATTATGACTGCAATCCAGGCAGCTCTTAAAGAGGCAGTACACAGAGGCTATATAGGCACTCTCTGGCAATCACATTTAAACTGCAAAAATGCAGGACACCAGCCTGGCAGTGAGCATTTAGACAAGCTCAAGGAAAACTTTTAGAGAACCCCCATTTGTAGGGGGTTACACTTGCACCTCTCCACATATTTCTATCATGCTGCCTACAAAGGAGTGGTCTAGAGAGCTATATTTCAGCATCCGCCTGTAACACGGTGTCACACTCCACCAGTCTCGGCTTAGAAGGCAGGGATCAGCGGCTGTGAACCTGGTAGGGCTTTACACATCTAACACATATTATTATATTGAGACAGCGCTCTACTATAAAAATCAAATCAAACTTTTTTGTAAAAAGCGCCTTTCCAAAATCAAGGTGCTTGTGCATAATTAATTAAAACAGATCAATATAAACAAATACAATTAATTAAAACCATAGATACAACAAGTTAAAACTCATGATTACAACAGCAGCATTAAAAATCAGGGTACACTAGACTAAAAAGATGTGTTTTCAGAGCCACTTTGAAGCTTTGGACGATCTGGCAATCTCGCACCCAACGAGGTAGAGAATTCCACAGGGTGGGGGCCATAAAACTAAAAGCCCTAGCCCCAGATGTCTTTAAACGAACCCTGGGAATCTCTAGCAATCCCTCATTGGTGGATCGGAGAAGGTGGAAGGGATAGTAGGGGTGAAGGAGATCTTGCAAGTAAGCAGGTCCCTGGTCGTGTAGGGCCTTATAGGTCAGCAAACCGACCTTGAAGGTGATCTGCCACTGTACTGGCAGCCAGTGCAGTCCACGGAGCACAGGCATTATATGACTGGTTCTAGAAGTACCAGTCAACAGCCTGGCTGCCGCATTCTGCACAAGCTGCAGGCAGTGGATATCAACCCCTGGTAGCCCAAGGTAGAGGGTGTTGCAGTAGTCAAGGCACGAGGTAACGAAGGCGTTGACCAAAATGGGAAGATCGTCGGAAGGAACTAGGTGCTTCACCCGGGCAATATTCCTTAAATGGTAAAAAGAGGTTTTAACAACTGCCGACACCTGAGATTTAAGGGTCAAACAGTCATCAAACATAATGCCCAGGTTCTACTTCCGGTCTGAGGTAGTTAGCTGAACACCCCCAAGCCAGAGACCTGAAGGTGAGCCTGCCAACAAACCCGCCTCCCGATGACCTGGGTCCACAACCAACACCTTAGTGTTTTCCGGGTTTAACCACAGCCAACTCACATTCATCCAATCCTGGATCTCGGTGAGACAGTTGTTAAATACCAAAACAGTATCATCCTGGCCAGGCACAAAGGACATGTACAGCTGAGTATGATCTGCATAGCAGTGAAAACTCAAGCAGTACTGCCTAATAATCGCTCCCAATGGCAGCATGTATACCGCAAACAACATGGGCACCAAAATGGAGTCCTGAGGCACCCCACAGGATAGGGGGAGTGATGCCGAGGAAAAATCCCAGAGACCACCCTCTAAGTCCTACCCTACAGGAAAGATATAAACTGTCTGAGGACCATACCAGACAGTCCGCAGATGAACCGCAAGCACTCCAACAGCACACCATGGTCTACAGTGTCAAATGCAATTTTGCAAGGGCAAGCAATTTAAAATTGGGACAGTAAATGAGATCGGAATCTCCCGTTAGTGTGCTGCTTTGATTGGGACTGGGACTGCTGTCAGCTGGGGCTAGTTTCAACCTCAAAAGCCCGTGCCGCCCCGAAGACTCAAAGTAGCAGTTCTGAAGTGCCGTGAACAAACTAGCCAGACTGCAGGTGAGAGCTGCTGGAAAGTAACACTGTCTACATTCTGTACTTCGAGTGTGTAAACTGCGGTGACAATGGGCAAGCAATTTAAAATTGGGACAGTAAATGAAATCGGAATCTCCCGTTAGTGTGCTGCTTTGATTGGGACTGGGACTGCTGTCAGCTGGGGCTAGTTTCAACCTCAAAAGCCCGTGACGCCCATGGGCGCGAGCGTTGCAGAGTGGCGCGAGCGCCACTCGAGGAGAAAAACCGCCAATAAGCTTACATTTTATGTTTGAGTAAATTATTGTTTAGGGACTGTAAGCTTGAATAATGCATTTGTTTAGCATTTTGGGGGGTTGGGTTTTAGTGGGACTATGGTTAACCAGTCCATATTTATTAGATGCAAAAGATAATATTATGTGTAAAGGATCAGTATTTATGATTACGGGGGGTTATGTTCAGGATCACCATACTTTAGTTAGGAGGCGAAACTCATTTACAAATTCTCAGAGATTATGTATAGGATTATTAAAAATAAGGAAAAGATCTTTTAATGTGGTGGAGAATAAGATTTTGGGTTTGTTTTTTTCTGTCCTCCTGATACAGTGTGGCGATGTTGAGGTTAACCCTGGACCTAAAAAGCAATTAGGGGTAACAATTATTCATGAAAATGTAAGAAGTCTTGTTTGTAAAATGGATGAATATAGGGTTTGGGTATCTGATTTAACTTGTGACATTTTAGCTATTTCAGAGACGTGGTTGCATTCTGGTATCCTTAATGAGGAAGTGGAATTGGTAGGGTATAATCTGGTAAGGCAGGACAGGTGCAAAAGGGGTGGGGGTGTATTGTTTTATTTAAGGAATTCTTTAGGTCCATATCAAATATTATTTGGGAAAAATGTGGAAGGGATTGATTGTTTAGTAGTTAGGTTGTTAAAACTGAAATTAACAATTGGAGTATTTTATGCACCCCCTAAAACTAAATTAAGCCATTTTGACATATTAGCTGATTTTCTTTTTGAAATTTTGAAAGATCAAAGTGTAGTATTAACTGGAGATTTTAATGCAGCCTGGGGACAAATAAGAAGTAATAAACTTAGATCTAGTTTTGAAATATTAGGCTTACAACAATTAGTACAATATCCAACTAGAAGTCTAAATAATAGAACAACTGGAACTATACTAGATTTGTTTTTTGTTTCAGATGATTTGAAGGTTGAGAGCTGCAAGGTATTACCTTTGAATATGGGGGATCATAATCCAATCCAATCCAATGTCATTTATTAATTCAAAAAGTTATGTGTAATAATGACTATGAGTTTTGGGTACGTGATTTTAGGCACTTTAACGAGTTATCGTTTAGGGACAGTCTAAGAAATTTTGATTGGTCGAGGATATTTTTGATTCCTGATTTGGACTTAGCCATCCAAGAATTTACGGATTCTTTCCTTTATATAATTCAAATTCATGCCCCTAAAATAAAAAAGAGTAATAATATTAAAAATCCATTATGGCTTAAAGATAAACTGAAAACTCTTTTGAGCATTAAAAATAGAATATGGAAAAAAGCCAAAAAATCTAAATTGGAGGGATTAGGAACTTTTTAAAAATGGAGAAACAAATGTAAATATAAAGTAAAATTGGCAAAAAAGAATACTTCAGAGTTCTTTTGTTAATTTACATGATCAAATAAATTCTGGAAGGTTATTTCCAATTTAAGAACTCCAGTGAAATCTCAGACTTTAATTAATTTAATAGTGGAGATAGTTTGGTTGATAATCCTTTAGAAGTGGCTAATTTGTTGAATCATTATTTTAAAGATTTACCAGATCTAAAGATACCTAATCTAGGGAGTGTTGCCCAGGAGGTATACACTCTGATATTTTCCTTGAATAATGAGGGCTTTAACTTGAAGAATATAAGGATACAGGATGTAGCTAGGAATTGAGAATCTAAAAGTATCAAAACGTGCTGGGATTGATAATATTGATCCCAAATTCCTGAAATTGAGGTCTGATGTTATAGCTCCTATAATCACTTACTTTTATAATTGGAGTATACAGTCCTCAGTTGTTCCTGACTGTTGGAAAATGAGAAATTATTCCTATTTATAAGGGTGGTGACACCACAGCCCCATCTAACTATAGACCAATTACTTTGCTTCCAATCTTGTCTAAGGTGCTGGAGAAGCTGATAAATAATCAGCTTGTCCAGTACCTTACTCATTAGGGTTGTTAACAAATTTCCAGCATGGATTTAGAGGGGGTAGGTCCACAAATACTGCCCTTCTTGATTTTGGTAACCTAGTAGCAACATCGTTGAACCAGGGAAACCAAACTGGGGCAGTGTTTGTGGACCTAAGTTAAGCTTTTGACCTGGTCCATCATGAAACATTATTGTCTAGACTGCAAAACTTAGGGATATATCATAATTCATTACAGTGGTTTAGATCCTACCTGACTAATCAAAAACAAAGGGTGGTCTGTGGGGCCGCTGTCTGGATCTCCTGGATTTGAGTCGTGGTGTGCCTCAGGGGTCAATTTTGGGCCCTATGTTATTTAATATCTATATTAATGATCTTTCTGATTATGTAGTTGGCACTGAAGCCAGACTTTATGCAGACGACATAGTATTGGTCGCATCTGCTAAAAGTCCTGGGGATCTGAGGCAGCGACTCCAGACAGACTTCTCTAATATTGAAACCTGGATTAGAAATTCTGGTCTTTTGATAAGTACTGGGAAGACTCAGAGTATGATTTTTTCTGTAGGATCTAAACCAAATAAAGAATTAACTGATTTCAAAATTAGATTTTTGGATGGGAAAATGGTACAGGGGTTAAAACCTATAATTATTTGGGAGTCTTGGTTGATTACTGTTTTTCTTTCTCAGACCACATTTTGTCACAAATAAAAAAAGTTAATCAAAGGTTGGGGGCATTAAGAAGAGTGTCAGGATGTTTGACTAGTGACCTTAAGATTAAATTAGTAAAACAACTGTTGTTGCCGGTGTTAGATTATGGCTTACCATTATATATGCATTCTTATAAAAAATGTTTACATAAATTGGACCAGACTTATTATAGATTGGGGGGAAATATATTTTAAATTATGGATTTCGAGTTCATCATTGTGCAGTCTATCAGGAACTTAGCTGGTTGCATCCAACAGCTCGAAGAGAATATATATGGCTTATTATATGACATGGTTTGATACATTTCAAAGTGCATCCTTTACGAAATTTGACATGTCAAGATTCAGATTCTAAATATTCACATACTTTTAGGAGGACTACTAAAAAGTTGCCCATGATACAAATTATGAATCGTATGGGGGATATGGTGTTACAAATAATAACAGGGATATGGAATAAGTTACCTCGCCACATGACTGAAATTTCTGATCTGCATACTTTTAAATTGGAATTGTATAATCATTTATATGTCTGTTGTAGTTGTTTTTAGGTAATTGTGATTTTGTATTTTGTTTTATTTTGTATTGTCTGTCTTTATTGTAAATTCCACAGGTATTTGTTGTAAATGGGGATTTTTCCCCAATCAGATTAACCTGTATAAAAATAAATTTTAAACAAACAAACAAACAAATGCCACAGAGAGAACAAGATGGACCAAGATGGAACGGGTCCTTCAATCTCTTGCTATTAGGAGGTCATTTAGTACCCAGACAAGGGCTGTCTCGGTACTATGTCTCTTCCTAAATCTGGATTGGAGAGAATCATAGACATTGTGGCTGGTCAAATGATCATCCAGCTGCAACGCAGCCACCTTCTCAATAACCTTACCCACAAAGGGCAGGTTAGAGACAGACCTGTAGTTGGCCAGATGGTCCAGGTCCAAGGAGGGCTTTCTAAGAAGGGGCCGAACCATGGCCTCCTTCAGGGGATCAGGAAAGATCCCCCTTTCCAAAGACATCCAGACTATGTCTGCAAGGACTAGGATGATTTTATCCACACAGCCCACCAGGAGACATGTGGGGCCTGGGTCCAAACTACAGTTGGTCAGATGCAACGACTGGATGACCATCACAATGTCATTGATTGTGGGGAGACTAAAGTCACACCACACAAACTGGGCATCTGACATCTCCTGTCGACCACCGCAGCTCCCATTAGAGAGGGTCAAACAGATGCCAGACCTGATTGTGGCAACCTTATCTGAAAAGAATCGAGCAAACTCCTCACACCATTCTTGAGAAAAGGCATTTCCAGGCTGAAGACAGATTGGATTGCACAATCTGTCCATAGTCCAGAAAAGCTGAGCTGGTCGATTCTGTGCAGCAGCAATTTCCCTGGACAGGAATTCTGCCTTCTTATGGGTAATTGCTGATTGATAGACCCCATAGTGGTCCATCAAACTAAGTCACACTCCAGGCCCGACTTCCGCCAACACCTCTCTAGCCTTCATCCCACTATCCTCAACTCCCTCAGAGTCTCATCAAACCAAGGAGACCTGTGGTGAATAGTGAGGGGACGAACACGAACAGGAGCAATGGAATCCAGGGCCCCTATCA
This sequence comes from Neoceratodus forsteri, assembly GCA_016271365.2. Classification (NCBI taxonomy): domain Eukaryota; kingdom Metazoa; phylum Chordata; order Ceratodontiformes; family Ceratodontidae; genus Neoceratodus; species Neoceratodus forsteri. Next base: position 1,360,090,617 of record CM057455.1, on the reverse strand, counting down.
CCACCTTATTATAGGCAAGTACCAGATCCCCTGGATCCATGCATTCACTCAGTAAACCCGATAGGTCCAGCACCACCATCAGACCATCTGAGGAAACACCCCTCAAAGGGCGGTACCGGACCATCTACGTAGGAGCCAGCCTACTGGGGGGGCCATAAAACTGAACCCAATGGTATGATGGTCAGACCACCTGACTGGTTCCACCATCAAGTCGGATATCTCCATCCCCAGGAGAAATACCAAGTCAAATGAATGACCAGCAATATGGGTCGAGGAGGAAATAACTTGTGTGAGGCCCAGCGAATTCATTAGCTGGGGGAAGTCCTGACCAAACTGCGAGAGTTCATTGTCAACTCCAGCATTGAAATGCCCCAGGATCAGCCATCTGGGGGATCCCAATGTCAGGTCAACAGTGAAGTCCGCGACTTCCCGAAAGACAACATTCTTGTCTCCGGGTGGACGTGGTAGACAAGAAGTATCCTGCCCCACACCTCATACGATACATTCAAAGGGTTGGTGGTCCCCACTGGTACCTCCACTAGGCTCAGTTCTGATCTAAAACAGATGGCAACACCCCCGCCCCTAAGATCCATCCTTGGGCGATGTATCACCGACTACCCGGACGGAATTGCTGAAGCCAAAACTGGGCCAGCATTCTCATCCAGCCAGGTCTTGGTGATACAAGCCAGGTCAGATGATCCAACAAGATCCACTAATATAGCAGTCTTGTTCTTAATAGACCTGGCACTGCATAACACAGCCCAAGTAGGATGAGTACCCGAGGAAGACAGTGTTACCTGCCTGCAATAAGCAGAGCCCTTGGGTATGGGAACAAAACAGGGAGGACCCCTTTCCTAGACCCATTTTGCCCCAGGGCATCTCCTTGTCCCCACTATCCCTATCCACCCACTCCTTTCCATTCCTCCTCCAGGCCCAGCCCCCTGCCCTCCTCCTTCTAACAATCCCCAGAGTCCTACACCATCTATATACCTCTGGTGACAGTGAAGGACAGGAAAAAGGGTGGAGGTCCCTAAGCCTGAAGGGGGAATAATACCTGACCATCCCTATACCTTCCCAGCACATCTTCACCACACTCAGCAGACACCACAACAAACAACCACAAAACCACAAACAAACCCACTCCACAATCAAACACCCAACACCCAAACACGCAACCACTTAAATCAGCCTCTCAAATTTCACACCACACACACCAAACTAAAACAAATAAAATTATACTAACAAAAAGAAAAAATACAGAGTTAACCAAAATTAAATAGCATAAATGTCCATAAATTAAGAGGGCAGTCACAGTCTCTCTTAAATCTCTTGGTTCAACGTGATTTTTAATGTCTAAAGAGCTCCCACCTCTTGAGACAAACCAAAAAAAGGCAAATAGATCCAACTCTCACTTTAAACCTAATGGCCAAATTCACAGAGGGTCTAACTACCCCAGCTCTCGGTTTCAAGGATTAACCCATTATATCCATTAGTGCCATATGGTGTCAGAACCATCCATTGCTTAACCTGACCCAAAATGGCGGCATCAGATAGAATGAGTTAAAAACTGAAACGCTACCACCTTTCAGATGTATCCCAATGGCCAGACAAGTTAGGCTCTCACCTAAACCAGCCCACAATTTCAGGGAGAGGATACTCAGAGCAGGTCCAACACCCAAGTCCTTTACATGAATCTTCTTTGGAGGTCCAGATGAAAACAAGTTCCTCAATTCACCAGCACCACTCAAGTCCTAGTCCCCACCGCTGCCTTCACAGCCATCGGGTAGGTTTGAGCAATTGTACCAACGGGGCTAAGCAAGCAGAGGCCCCCCCAACACACACCCAGGAGGTAGCTGCCCCCCACCTGCTGAGCCCACAGCTCCAGCTCCCAGGTTAGGTCAGCCCACCAGCCAATCCCCCAGGCCACTTAGGAGACAGAAGGTAGGTCCTGTCTGCCCTACAACAGACCACACACCAACACCTCCTGCCCTGCTCAACAGTGAGCAGACAATCAGGGGGCCACTCTCCCAGGCGAGCCAAGGGAAGCCACCACTCACAAAACCCCTGGAGATTTTCAAAGGTCCCGCTTCTCCAAACTAAAGGACCTCCCCACTCCAAATTCTTCCGTAGCAGGCCGATACCACTCCCGTTTTCGGTCCGACCACCAAACAGCTCACACCACCGTCTCACTTTCTGATGTCCGACTCTCCACGGGTCCCACTGCTACTGTTCCCTCCTCCAGGATGCCAGCTCCCCGCTCCTGAATCCTCTCCTCTGCTCCTTGGGTCTCCCCCAATCATGTACCAACACTCCAGGCAGGTAAGCGAGCCCGGACTGATCAGACCACCAGATTTGTTATTATTATGCGGTGCAGTGTCTTAAAGCACAGGATAAAACAAAGAAATGTAAATAAAAAGGAGTTTCCCGACTCCGTCAAACTCCAAAAAGTCCTCTCTAAACCCATACACGCCACTCGCACCTTACTAGCTCACTTCAATTTCCCTCTCTTACTGCCAAAATCAACTATACTAACTAAAAAACAACAAAACAACTAATGACAAAACTAAACAAAAATAAACTTAAACAAAACTGATGCTACTGCATGTTGTGGACTAGCCAAGCGTGGCCGCCATCTTAGTCAGCAGACATGGATCCTCAGTACAGCCCCTGCTGCAGTCGCTACACTTCTCATACAGACCCGTCTCACTTGTGGCTACAGTTCAGTAGACCTGTGCATTTCAGTCCCATCCTTTCAGGCTACACTATACAATAATATAGAGACAGCGCTCTACTGTAAGCACCTCAGTTCAGCCCCTATTGCAGCAGCTACACTGTTCATACAAACCAGTCTCAACAGTGACTACAGGTCAGTAGGCTTATGCGAACACCACCAATCAAGTACTACAGTCAGCCCCTCTCGCAGCAGCTGCACTGTACATACACCTCTATCGCAGTAGGCCCTGACTATGCTGGCCTGTCAGAAGGCACACTATAGCACTACCGCTAAGCACTTCAAGAATCAGTGAGATGCAAATAGTGACACTACCTCCTTAACTGATGACCCTTGGGAAGCTCTTACGACTCATCCCAACACATACAGTAATATTTGCACTAGATGGCAGAGACTAGGAGTCCACAGGGGAAGCTTCTCTTGCAGGAAACCCATGGAGCTCCCCCACACATGGTCCAGATAGAACTTAACCAGTGAATGCTCTAAATTAGGCCTATAATCCTATTGGGTCTATCCTGCAGACAGATACTTTAAGCCTATAATCATACTGGGTCAATCCTGCATACAGTTCTGCCAGGCCTGAGATGGCAGGAATGGGACAGCTACTCTAAGCACCTACAGATGACCCCATGCACTGTGAGACTGCATGTTTATGCCAAGTGCCAATGACCGCTGTCTCATAGGGTCAATTAACAGCCATTGAACAATCAGTTACATTTCAACATCCAACAGGTTGAACAGAGGACATCAGACAGACAGTTATGGATGGGCCACCATGACAGCATTCAATATTCCGGAGATTCACTAGATATGGTAGCTGTCACATCCTGGGCACACATGCAGACCCAACAATAACTTTAACAGTAGGGTCCCGAGTAATCCATAACTATAAAGAGTCCTAGGACCACAACATGAATTCTACCCCTCAGCCAGCATAGAGAGCAGGGAGGAGTTCACACAGGCTCAAATCTGCACTGCATCTCAAGAGCCACTTAATAGCCATGATCGGGTATACTCTGGACCAGAAATCTCTAAGGCCTTTTTATCCGATCTGATGATATGGTGTCCATCCCGGACATTTGTAGCTTGATACTCACACATATCTATGTACAGGCACAAACATGCACCTTTTCCCTCCCTCAATAGATACCTGTACAATGAGTTACTTATTCTACTGAGGAATAACAAGATAGTGGCCAGCTAGCAGTCGTACGGGGTCTGCTCCACCCTACTGCAGTACACTGCTTTTCAGGAAACCATGAATAAGGATTGTGGGGTGCCACAGAGATGTATGCATGACAATAGTAGTTTACTTACCTGGTAAAGGTGATTGTAGTAGTATATCTCTATAGCACTCTGGGGTCCTACCTATTGACAGAACCTCCACAACTGAATATATAACCATAACGTGGGTGGAGAACCCGGATCCATAACTCTGGACTGGTTCTTGACTCTCTACAGGTTTCACCAGTGGGGACTAGGGCTAGTAACCCTGATGTTTTGAATCTCCTTAGCCATTGTCCATGGACACTACAGGCTGACCTGGGCTTCAGGATGTCTCAGTAGTCTAGGGTACTGAGCACAGGATACAGTCTCTTCCAGAGGCGTGGGTTCACACATGTTTCTGACTATGTTCGTATTCCTAAACTATCTATTCTCTCTGGGTGCATGAGCAGGGTTCTCTCCTCAGAATCCTTCACGTATGATGACACAGCTCTAGAAGATTGCTAATGAGGATTCTGGGAGGACAGGCTGCAGAAGGGGTCTCCAAAAGTTTGGAAGTCACATGTACATCATCAGCCTATCAGGTGAACGTAACCCATGAGTAAGGATTGTGGAGTGCCATAGAGACATACTACTACAATCACCTTTACCAGGTGAGTAAACTACCATTTACAGAATGCTAATATGTACCATTTAGAACTGTATTATGTAGTGCCATCTATGTTCCCTGTAACTACAGATTTTCTGAAGTAGAACACACTGATGCACTGTGACAACAAAAGGAGAGCTAAACAACAACATAAACTACCTCACTGCAGTTCTAAAAATGCTCCTTACGTGTATTGGGTAAGTAGGAAACACTCATGGAATTTAATGAATAGTCTATATACATGGAATAATAGACTTGTAACCAATATTCCCAATGGGACCATCTTTGCAGACTGGGTGGGTCAAGCAGTCCTGTTCTGCTGACAAATTCTATGTTTCTATATAATACTTAAAAACAGCTTATACAAGGAGGATGACTCTAGGTTCAGTGCAGTTCTCCTTCAGGGTGAGAAACAAAAAGAGAAAGACTGTGAGAGAGGTGTGTGTGTGTGTGTGTGTGTGTGTGTGTGTGTGTGTGTGTGATGGAGGTTAAAACAGGAAGGTTAAGTGACTTGCTCAGGATCACACAGTGAGTAAGTGGTGACAGTGTACTATAACTAGGCTACATTAATGAATTTGTTTACTGATTTATTTATTCCAAATGTTTTACCAGGAAAGACACACTGAGCTAAAAGATGCATCGGGGGTGGGGGTGGGGGTGCAGCAATAAGTTACGACAATTAGGTTACAAAAATTAAAATACAAGTTATACACTTATGAAGAACAAAGTGAACTTGTGCAAAATACAGCAACAGAAGAGCAACTAAGCAGTAAAGTGCAAATTCTAGCAACAGAATGCATGGCGAATAACTGCTGTGTACAGCAAGGAAGAGAGGCCTAAAGTGGGGGGCTGGGAAACTGTAAGTGGGGAATGAGGAGAGTTAGAAGTTTGGAGAACAACAGGTTAAACCCAAACCCAGGATTAGGAGCAACTGCAGGAGTGAATAGTGAATTCTCGGGGGAGGGATTTTACTGCAAGTGAGGAAGGAGCAGTATGAACAGTAGGGGGAAGAGAGCCCCAGTGTTTGCGTAAGTAGAAGGAGAAAGCAGCTTGGCCAGCAGAGGATTCTATTTGGGGGAGGGTGAGACACCAAGGGCCAGGGTTGTGATGGAGGTAGAAGGAGGACGGAGGGGAACTGAGGAGGGAGGAAAGGTACAAGGAGAGGGAACCAAGCTCAGTAAGTTAGTTAACTTATTGTTTAACTTCAATCTAGCTCGCTTGATAGCCAAAATGCAGCTGCCCCTAATTATGTTTGTGCTGTTTTGGTTTCAATGTATTCCAAACACCCTGGGCCGAACTTTCAGTTACTCCAAGACTAATGCGGTGCAGGAAAAACTGCTGCAAGTGGCGCTGACTTGAGGAGTTGCAGTTTGTCCCACATGTGCTGTATTTTCAAAGTGGGGGCCACTTTACGAGTGGCTCCCAGATTAATGGCAGCTTGCAGCTGTGTTTTTGGCATAACATCTCCCTCAGTTGTGTCTGCTGCCAATGTGGATCTCGGGCTGAAAATAGTAATGTCTACAGGTACGGAGAATTCATTCCACACTGGCCACTGCGGAGTGGGACTTAGTCCCAGGAGGGCTGAAAATCTGGCCCCAGGTTACCACTTAAAACTTGAATCTAATTGTCAGGATACCAACTTGTACAATATAAGGCCCAAGTGCAGTCTTTTAATTTTTCAGGTATCTTCCCTTTTGTTGCAAAAGTCAGTTCTTCCATTAGGGAACAACTAATGAACTCTTGAGTCATAGACCTGGGGCCGGATTTTCAGTCCCCCTGAAACTGGTGCAGGTGCAGAGAAAAACTGCCATAGTTGGGGCTTCACTTGCAGAGCCACAGTTTTTACCACATGCACCGTATTTTCAAAGCAGGAGCCAGTTTATGACCAGCTTCCCAATTAACTGCAGCTTACAGACTTTTTTTCAGCGCAGCTGTGCAGAAATATTATGCCTGGAGGGACAAGGTGTAATATCTGTCACAGTTGCACCTGCCACCCATGCGGAACTCAGGCAGAAAATCTTAGGCCTAGGAATACTGAAAATCTGGTCCCTGGTTATTTGATCAGACACCATAGCAGGTAAAATTTACACATCTAAAATTGGTCTTACAAGTCTGTAGTGTCTTGACAAATCGCTAGAATTGCGAGGTGATGACATCCTTGGAGCCAAAGCTAGTAAAAAAGCAATTTAAGTTTGAAGAAATTGATAATTTACTTGCTTTTGATTGTCTCTGGTAGTGTTCATCCGAACCCCGGACATGTTGACCTTGGTATATCGGACCTCGGTTACCCATTATCTATTTTCCCACCACATAGCATAAGAATGGTACACGTTAACATACAAAGTTTGCCATCTAAGCTGGACCAACTCCAAGCTTGGTTACAACTGAAAACAGGCACTTATGCCTAGTGGGTCTTACCTGGTTACTAAACGAGAATAACAAAGAAGACTTCCATGACTTTGATATCACAGCTCTTCATGAAATCTGGCTCACAAAGAATATTCTACTCAACAACGTTATGCTTTTCCTGGTACACCTCCCAATCCACTTCCCTCTACCCTTCTGCATCTCTTTGTACTTCCTGAATACTCCCTTTTTAGCCTTAACCTCTGCAACAACGTCTGTTGAGAACCATGGTGGTCTCTTTTTCCTCCTGTTCTTGCTCACTTCTTTTGTGTAGAGGTTTGTCACCTTCACTGTGCCATCTCTTCTTCTGCCTCACTCCACCCAGGCCATCCCCCATGCCAGTTCATCTCTGAGGCATACACCCATTTTTTAAAAAAATCTGCCCTCCTGAAGTCCAGGGCCCACATCCCTGTGTGGTTTGCTTCTGCTGCCACCCTCATATTAAACCACACTGTACAGTGATTGCTGGTCCCAAGGTTGCATCCCGCCTTGATGTCTACAATACCGTCCCTGTTTGTGAGTATCAGTTCCAGTATTACCCCATCATGAGTGGGCTCTATGCCTGAGAAATGCCCCCTGCAGGGAGTCTAGGGCTCTCCCACTTGTAGCTGAGGCTATGGCTAGGAGGCTGCAATCTACACGTGGCAGACTGAAGTCCCTCACCAGCAGCACCTCCCCATTTTGAACTATTGTGCTGATGGCTTCCCCTACTGCCTTATCCAGTTCCTCCCCCTGTGTTGGTGGTGGTCTGTATACCACCCCAGTGTAAATGGTGGCTCTGACTCCTGTCTCCAGGTTGATCGAGAGTACCTCCAGCCCCTCATCCTTCTGGTCCCCTTGCATTTTGGTCGCCATGATACTCTCCCTTACAAACATCACAACCCTCCTCCCTTATTCCCCAGCCTGGTATGGCCAAGTCCCAGTCATGGCTACCTGTGCACCATGACTCAGTAATGGCTACAATATCCACGTCTGCCACTGTCATGATAGCCTCTAGGTCTGGAATCTTATTTCCTACACTTCTTACATTTGCACAGATGGCCATCCACATCTTGCTCCCACTCTGCCTGCACCCTACTTCCTCCTCTTGTGCCCCGCTTCATTTTCCCCTCTCTTTCTGCAATTTTTGTTCTCATCCCCCTTGTAATCTGCTTCTCTGCTTCTCTGCTGTTTCCATTATCCTGCTTCCTGGGGGATTCTCCTCACCCTTGGGTCCTCCCTTCCTACTGCTTCAGTCTGTGGTGGGGGGCAGTTTATATCTCCATGTGTCTTTCCGCCACCTTCCTCAGCTAGTTTAAATGTTCATCAAAGTAACATTTAAACCGTCCACAAAGGACTGTAGTTCCCTTCCCATATGGATTCAAGCCATCACCTTTGTATAGGCCCATATCCCTCCAGGTTGATCCCTAGTCCCCAGTGTAACCAAATCCTTCGTTTCTACACCATTACTTCAATCACAAGTTGAAGCTCCTGGTGCAAGGTGCCCTATCCTCCCTCAGTCATAGGAAGGCAGCACCATGCATGCTACTTGCCTTAGACCACTCCCCAGTTCCCTGAACTCTCCCTGCACCATCCCAGTCCTGTCCCTTGTTAGGTCATTGGTCCCCAGGTGGACAATGACATCCAGCTCCCCCTGCCCTGCTGCACTAGTGATTCTTAGGATCCGCTACCCATCCCTCAGAGTCGTTTCATCATGTAGGCACCTTGTCTCCCTCTCTCCTCTTCTTGTTCCCAAATCTAGCCCTCCCCCCGGACCACTGAGTCTCCCACTACAAACTGCTTTCTCCTCTGCTGGGGTCCTCTACCTCCCATGTTGGGAACTCCCCTATGGAGGACACTCACATCTTCCCTTGCTGCTACTTCAGGTGCCTCCTCTTGACAGACCCATCTTGCCAAAAGAGCAAAGGAATTTTGCAGTGGCACAGGGATAGGAATGTGCCTCTAACCTGCCACCCCCACTCTCCTGGAGCCGACCATGGTCCAGCTGGCCCTACTTCTCCTAGGCAATCGCTGGGACAACAGCAGTACATTCAGTGGCCCCTGAGTGGGGGGAAAAGTTCTCTGATCCTAGACAGTTTGACTTGGAGACCAACGACCTCCTCCCTCAACTCAGATAGGAGCATACAGATGGGGCAGAATCTCGGTCTCCTGAATTTCTCCCAGAAAACTGCAGCTCTGCATCTAATGCAATGCACCACTCCCATAATTGACTTTGTTTTGCTATCTGCTGTTTTCAACTGTACCTTACCTCTATTCCCCACTTCCTGTGTTTGGTTCCTTCTCCACCTACAGTACACCTTCTATCTGTATTTACTTTATCAGCCTACCCTAAATAGGGTGTATCTTGCGTCCTTTTTTCCCACTTGTTTTCCCCTTTACTCAATTGGATATATCACTCCTTTTACCTTTCTGCCTCTTTACTTTTTACTTTTTTATTAACTCTGCCTTTTTCCCCTTCTTGAACAGTTCCCGTACCCTACTCTAGTTAGGATGTCTCCCCTATTTCCACCTGTAGCAGCTAACTTCTTGTTACATCCCTGCAGATACTTCTTATCCCTCCTCCTGTAGCTTCCTAAGCTGGGAACCGCAAGCTAACAGGTACCGTACCTTACTTTATCAGTGTGGCAGAGCCCCTTGCTTGCCTGTGGTCACATGCTGATGCCTGCCAAAGCCGAAGACACCAGTAACCTGTTCAGCTCCTGTGTTATTCCATTCAAGCACTGGGACACAAGCATGATGGGACATGCTGGGCAAGGGAGTCTTTTATATTGCTCTCTGAATCTACTCAGCCCCATGTTTAAACTCCTGAGCTAGGCTCCCCACACTACAGGTTACAGTTTTAAAGATAAATGCTCCAAACACTGCCTACAAATCTTTTTTTTCCCTACCCACTTACTCTACTACTTTCAATATGGAGAGACCGTGTATAGCTGCGCTATGGGATGAGCTAACATAAGATACCAGAAACATCTTCTTGAGTTGTATTTGTCCTCTGACCTCACCAGTGGCAAAGCCACAAGTGAGGTCAAAAGAGATCAAGTACAAAGAAAGAAGATATTTCTGATATGGTACATTAGCTCTTCTCATATCTGATGTATACAACAAGACCTGAACATTTCATAAATATAGCTGTAAACAAGGTTTTCTTTTTCATTCACTGTTTTTTGCTTGTTTCTATGACCAGAATGTTTCTGAAAGAAGTAATGTTAAGGTCCATGAGTTTGAGACCCGGTAGGAGTCACACTTTTCCTTTCATTTCTACAATTGGATTTTCTGAAGGAAGTGTGAAGTAATGGTTGTCAATGTCATATTGTTATGAGGTTATGTGTGTGTCCTGTTGCTACTGATCAGTTCTGACTAGGTCAATTGTGATGTATGTAATAGGTGATGTCTTTGTACCTAAAAGGTGATATCTTGATATCTTGAAATTTAGCTCAAAGATATCACTAGTTATCTTTATAAATTTATACACACTCCTGTTGTATACACACACACACACACACACACACACACATATATATATATATATATACTTTGCAAAAAACGTTGGTAATGCACAAGTTAGGGCAACTTAATACCACAAGAGTAGGGAAAAGTGGTGTTGCAGTTTTCAACCCTAACTCACCACCCCCACTCCCCAAGCAGCAAAAGGAAAAAACAATAGGGTTTGGGGTCTCAAGAGTCATGGCAAATCAGTGATGGGGTCTTCCTTGGTGTTGGCAACCCTAATGCCCACCCGTTCCCTGAGCAAATAACATCACACGTGATCTCCTTTCTTCTCACAGTACCTGCAGAAAGCTACTAACAAACTGTGTTGGCAACATGTGGTGAGACATACAGTACTTCTCTGCCTTTGAAGAGTGTATCACTATGAGGCACTGGCTTGGAGCTGTGCCTTGTGCTTCAGACTGGAGGCTATTGGGTGGGAGGATGGGTGAGCATTACAGTTGACAACCTCAAGGAAGACCCCACTACTGAATCACCAAGACTTCGGAGACCCAGAACCCTATTTTTTTTTTCCTTTTGATGTATGGGTGGGGGTGGGGGTGGTGAACTAGGGTTGGAAACCCTTGCATCACATTTCCATACTTTTGTGGCATTATGCTACCCTAACTGGTGTATTAACAAAGTTTTTTGCAAATAAGTTCCTTTATTTTTGAGATACTGGAATCATATCCTCATTCACACAGGTCCCGTAGATGTGCAGGGCCCTGTGCCATGGGAAGACTCTATTCATTTATAGAAGTGCAGCAATGCATGTCAAGAATTCATAGGGCTATCTGGTGGGCTGTGGATGCACAGGGCCCTTTGGTCACTGCACTTCCATGTGGCAGCAGATACAGATGCACAGGGCAAACAGTCCCTCTGTCAGTCAATGCACGGGGCCCTCTGCCACCCACGGGCACACAGGTACAGGGATTTGTGCCAAGAGGACAGTTGTCTTCACTATATGGTATCTGGGCTCATGCGGACAACCCTGCAGCTTTCATTCTCTGGTTGGGTTGGTTTTGCATAACAGTGTCATCCCCTCCTCCCATCTTGTCGAGTCACTGAGCTTGCCCCCGAACTCAGCTCATCGGCATGGGATCACTAAGTACACCTGCTGGGGTCAAGACTGGCACTACACACAAAGTTTCTTAACAATTATACATTTTTTGGGTCTAGGTCAATTTAGCGCGAGCAAAATGGTACAGTAAATTACAGTGCAGACAAAACGGTGACTGTAAAAAAAGTACATCAGCAATACAGCATGCAGAGATGACCACGTGTCCAAGGTGGCAGAATTCGGGGGAGGAGAAAGTCGTGGGGGGGGGGTTATTTATTTATTAGCTTTTGGTAACCGGATAAGTGTGCTAGGCAACAGTCCTGCCTATTTTCAGGCACGACCCGGGAGAGCACAGGACATTGGTACACAAATTACAGTAGTACATCTTATAATCAAAGAAAACATAAGGTAACAATTACTATTACAAACCCCAGGGGGGGAGAAAGTTGTTGGGTGGGGCAGAACTCAGGGGAGAAAAAGTTATGAGGGGGTGATTTACTGTTAGTAACACCAGAAGGGTGACAGTTGGGGGGAGCGCAATAACATTCCAATGCCTTTTTATGCCGGTCACTATTTTTCCTGACACTATTTTCCCCATGCAGCTTTTGTGGCATGATTATTGCCCGTGCTAAATTGATAGGATACCATTTTTTTTTTTATTTTGACCCCAAACTTTCAAGATGGTCATGACTCCCCTTATAAACATGACGTGTACCATTTATGTATTGGCTGAAATGTCAATTCACACCAGAAGTGTGAAAAGATGTCTCCTCCAGGATTTGAAAAATTACACCTGTCACATTTATGAGGTGGTATGGGAAATTGGCTTTGTTGAAAGTTTGGAGTCAAAATATTGAAAATTAGCAAAGTTATGAGTGAATGTTGAACATTCACTCATAACCTATGCATTTTACCATATCTATATGTCAAATTTTTAGCACAGCCTTCTTATTACCCCACCTCATGAACTTGGTAGGTGAAAATTTTAAAATCCCTGCCTAAACATCATTCCATGTCACCAAAACATAATTCCGTGCCAGAGGTGCGAAAACACATTTTGGCCAGGATTTGAAAAATGACAGCTGTCATGTTCATAAGTTTTGAAAAAAATGGCTGTGTTGCAAATTTGGGGTCAAAATATTTAAAATTACAAAAAAGTTACAAGCTAGTGTAGAAAAATGTCAAGGTACACTCCTTTGTCATTTTTACATATTTTGACCCCGCTTTTCAACACAGCCTTCTTATGACCACACCTCATGATCAAGGATGGTGAACATTTTCAAACCCTGCCTGAAAGGTGATTTTGCAAAGCGACTGTGTAATCGCCTTTCAGGACAGATTTGCATAATTCCACCATCATAAGTCATGAGGTGGGGTCCCAAAATGGCAATCAAGCGTGTTGTAAAAGGGACCTCCTTGTAAATGAGCGTGCTCAACAGAATTTATCCCGTCACAATAAACTGAACTGAAAAAGGCCAGGTTGAAAATGTTGGTGTCAAAATATGTAAAAATGGCAAAGTTATGAATCAAAGTTCAAAACCCTATTGAATGCATTAAACCACACTTACCTTAGTTTCTCATGTCAGAGTCGGCAGTTCTAGCAGCAAGACGTGTCTTTAATCTGAGAGTAGATCTATGCAATGGGACATGTTAGGGTGAGTGTGGGTGTGTGGGGGTAGGGGTAGTGGGTGCTGAGTGGGAGATCGGGGTGGGGTGGGTGGGGTGTGTGTGGGGGCAGACTGACAAGGACCATTTATTTTTCTACAGGTTAAAACAAAGAAAGAAAAACATTGAGGCACGGGTTTCTTTATTAAGCTGTTATCCCAACACTGGGGATTGGGCATCCCAATGTCAGGCTAGTGTTCAGTAGTACTAGGGGTGGGCACCCTTATATATACTCAAAAATGTATTTAAACATTGGGAAGGGTGGACAGGCAACCGGGGGGAGAAAGAAGCAGAACTGGGGGTGGGCACCCTTATGTATACTCAAAAATGTATTTAAACATTGGGAAGGGTGGACAGGCAACCCGAGGGGGCAGAAAGAAGCAGTACTGGAGGTGGGCATCCTTATATATACTCAAAATGTATTTAAACATTGGGAAGGGTGGACAGGCAACCGGGAGAAAGAAGCAGTACTGAGGATGGGCATCCCAGTCTGCTTATATATTAAAAACTGTGTTGAAATGTTGAGAAGGATGGGGGGCAACCTGGAGGGGAGTGGGGAGAAAGACGCGGTACTGGAGCTGGGCATCCTGATCCACTTAATAAATAATTAATGAAATAGATAGACAGACAGCCAGACAGATAGTAGGTAGATGTATAGTTAGATAGATAGAATGAATGAGAAAGAGTGATCGAGAGCTCACCAGCTCACTGCTGGCACTGTAGCTAGCATCACACTTCCATCTATGGCTAGAGATGTCAGGAAAGACCTGCTGCTCTGACACAGAGAACGCAGGTGAATGGCTCCTCTCTCTTGGCTGGGCAGCCTGGATTTTGGGATGCCCAGAAAAGTATTTTCTGGCAATTTGTTCAAAAAGCAAACACCAGAATCTAGCTAAATGGGTCCCATTTAGCTATGTTCAGGTTTTTTTTTTAAATGTATCATTTTTTATGTATTTCAACATTTGTGAGTTTAAAAGAAGAAAACAAGATGGAGGCCGACACGATCAATATTCTTTTTCAGCACAACAGGTAAATCATGAAAATAAGCACTCACAATCTTTTATATTTATTTATTTTTTTACCGTTCGTATTTATTATTTTTTTTTTGTATCTTCTATTTATCGTCCTCTCCCAGGAACTCTCTCAAGCTACTCCTGCTGGCCTGTACCGCTCTACCGCCCACCTGATCCCCCATCTTCCGATTGCCCTCCACCATCCCCTAGTCTGCAGACTCCCCAGCTCTGAGCTCCCTGAGTAGGGCTGCCTCCACTCTGGCGCTCTATCTGGAAATCGAGTGTGCTGGCCGAGGTGGTGGAGGAGCAGACTGGACTCGGAGACAGGGCTCGGTGTTGGGCGTGTTGTGGTGTGGCATCAGAAGATAACTGTTGCCTATCCTGGGATCGGGGGTATGTTTTGAATGTTTCCCCTAGAAGCACAGACATGCAATGATGCCTGCACAGCAATGTTGTAAGCATCTGCCACACTCCTCCCCCTAGATGTTTCATGCACTAGCTATGCCCCCGGTCTCCACCAGGAGTCACTACTGTGCCGGAATACCCTGGATCCCTCCCCAGGGAGAGTAGAGCAGTCCATCAGATGCTCAATCCAACTCCCTCCCCTGCCAACCCCAGGCACCTTAGCTCATTCCTGAACTCGGGTCGCCAGCGTGGCACAAGGTCTGCCGTCCAGCACCTCAACCCTCAGCGCCACCAGGCCAGCCACCATTCGCATTTCTTGGTTCACTAAAAAAATCCTTATAACTCTGGCACCCTACAATATTTTTCACGAAACCTTCAAAAAGCACATGCTTAGTGATCATCAGCCCCTTCAACCCTGAAAGTTTCATGAAAAAAAAATCCTCACTGTCATAGCTGTAGATGAGAGCAAAAAATACGCAATATTAAGTACAGGGAAAACAAATGTGTTTTTAATTTTTTTATTTGTTTTGGTGCTCTGTATCTCAAAAATTGAACAAGATGCCATCACAAAACTTTTCATGTTTTGAGACCCTGACAGCCTGTCCATCCCAAATGTTTAGCTATTGTATGTCAAATGACACCAGAGTTATTAAGGTGCAAAAACTGGAGTTTAACATTAAATAGCCTACTCAACCTAACTTAGAGAGCTACCACACCCTGTAATATATATATATATATATATATATATATATATATATATATACACACACACACACACACACACACACATACATACATATAGATATATATACCTTTAAGTTAAAATTGGGTGGTCACGCTCTTCCCTGTCAGCAATTTTTGCACTTCCAACATTTTGTCAGGAGCTTGAAGAATTTTTTTTTTTTTTTTGCTCCCCCACGTCCATCCCGGCCTGCCACTCATTTGGGCCACCTAGGCCCCACAACCACCCTCCTCCACTGGCCACCATATTGCTGCCTGCTCGCCACTGCTCATAGATCCCCAGGGTGACCCAAAGTAACTCTTCATTGGATGAGTCTCCCTCCCAATCCGGGAGAGAAGTGCCAGAAGGCACATCCAATTAGCCCTGGGATCAGCGGTGCGGCAGACAGCTCAGGGCTATCCTGGCTTTGTGGCATGCTGGGGACCATGGCCATCATCTGGCTGGCCAGGAGGCATTTTCCCATTTTCTCCCCATGGGAGAGTGATGTGCCAGTGATGTCAAAGCATACAACAATGTCTGTCACGTTCCCCGTAGGCAACCGGGCCCGATGCAGTGCTGTACTCCCAGCCTCCATAAGACGTCAACAAGTGCTGGGCTGTAGACCCACCATCCCCCTGGGAGAAGGCGAGCAGTCATTGTATGCTCAAGCCTTCTCCTCCCCGGCTGGCCCTCCGACGCCTATGTCTGTTCCCAAACACGGGTCGCCAACATCGCAGCAGTGAATCTTTCCACTGTGCCGGCAGGTCAGCTTGCTTAAAGAATTTAAGTATTACAACACTCAGGGCAAACTTCAAGGATACAGACTGATCATTTTTAGAGTCCATTCTGGATATTCATAGTGTTCTTGGTAGTTTATGAACTGAATAATTTAAGTAATGAGGTAGCGCCTGTTCATAAGTTGAGAGAGTACCAGACACAACAGCTGGATAACTGACCAGCTTCTTGATTTAATGAAAGAAAGAGGTCAGGACTGGAAAGCTTGGGAGGCCACTGGGGATGAAGGTTATGAATTAGTTAGAAGTCCAAAAGAAATAGATGTAAATCCATGGTTTAAATGGCTAAATTATAGTACTATATTTTAAGACTAAACAGAGCTAAATAAAGAAGCGGTGTGCAGATTTTTGGAAACTAATCAGAAATTAAACAAATGTAGATAATAAATGTGTTTCTAAAACCATAGTAATAAATGTGGAAATTCTGACTGAGAAAATTGACATTGCTAATTGTTTTTTGCCGTATCGGTGATTATGAGCATCTGTTAAAAGATTTACCAGACTTGAAGCCTCATTGTTTGATGAATTTGGGAGTTCCAATCACAACTATCCCTAGTGTTTATTTTTAAAATGATTTCCATAAATTTCACATTTAAATATTTACAAAAATGGAACTATAGTACCAAGATTGGGCAAGATGGAATTGGCATGGGTATTGTCAATTTAGCTAGGGAAGAAATTGCTATCCCTCTTACAAAAAGTATTAATTTGTCACGTGCAATGGTAATGTCAGACTTACGGAAATGGGCTGACACTGTTCCAGTCCATAAACAAGGACCTAGAACTTCTGTAGAAAATTTTAGGCCTATTGCACTGTTCTCCCCTTTGTCCAAGTTGCTAGAAAGAGTAACACATGAGCAACTGCAGGATTTTTTCAATAACTACAATCTTCTGACTCTCTAACAGCACAGATTTAGATGGCACCACAGTACCAACACAGCTTTATTGACTTTTACTGACTATTTGCATACTTCAATCGATTCTGGTTTTTCTGTTGCTTCAGTTTTTGTTGAGTTTTCTAAAGCATTTGATTTAGTGAATCATAAGTTACTGCACACTAAACTGTGAGGTGTGGCATATAGAATGAGCGGCTCTATCCTGGGTCCCATGCTGTTCAGTCTCTTTATTAATGTTCTGCAAGATACATGCAGTGAGTCATCTGTGTTAGTACACGCCGACGATACTGTTATACACTGCAGCTACAAATGTTGCTAATATAGTAGAATGTTTACAAAAAGATTTTATTCCTTTCCAAACCTGGATTAAAGATCATCGTCTCATCCTGAACACGAAAAAAACAAAGACAATGCCTTATGAAAGCCCTTGCACATATTATCAAAAATTCTCACAAATGGCAATTTATGCTCCGGACAATATCTACCTTGAAAATGTTCATTCTTTTGAGTACTTGGGGATGACATTGGACGGCACACTTCCTTATGCATTACATATTGATCAGCTAATTAAGACAGCTAAGAAACTTGGTATGTCATACTGTTGCAGAGATAACAGGCCCGATTCTCAAAGCTCCTGGTGCAGGGCAAGGGGCTTGCACCACAATGAATAGTGCAAAGTGCCCCTTGTGACAAACGATGTGCTGGAAGTGATTCACAAAGGCAGCCTGCATCAACTGCAGGCAGCCTGCACCAAACAAGGCTTGTGCCACAAAATGGGCTGCGGCATGGCGCCAGCGGCTTGTGGCAGATGTAGGCTGCCAAATCCCCTGAATCAGGAATCACAAAACTCTCCCAGAGGGCAAATTTCTAGGTACCACTAGACCATCCAGGGCTGGTCTAAGGGTACTTAGAACTTTCTCCACCAGGAGGGTTGACCTAGTTGTGGCTATGTGCCACGGTCCCCCCCTCCCCAGCCCAAATCCCGCACTATAACATAAAAGGATCCCTGGGACCCCCAATCCCCAGTTACCCCCATATAACTAATTATTAAAATACAAACCCCTCCCTGGTAGACTAGCAGACCTCCCTCCCCAATGCATCCATGAATTGAGTACACATTATAAGTCCCTAGTGGTCTAGTGTAACCCCCTCCCCAATCCCCGATGCCCCCAAGATGTCTTAATGTGTTCAGATTCCCTAGTGATCTAGCAGCCCACCCCCAAGCCCTGATTCCCCTGTTATGCCATATTATGACAACATTGGTTGTATAGTGGTCCCCCACCCCAGCAGGCAGTGTCCCACCACCCCACTCCCACCCATCCCAAACCACACGGCGACTGGCACAGCCACCATTCACCACCACTGCCAGCCTTCGACTGAGCTCCAAATGAGTGCATACTATATACAGTACACCTCTCAGTGATTGACAGCTGTCACTGAGTGCATACTGTATGCAGTACACGCTCATTCAGAGCTCAGTCGGTGGCTGGATGTGGTGGTGAGTGGTGGGCTGTGCCAGTCACTGGCTCAGTTTGGGGATGGGGGAGTAGGGAGGTGGGACACTGCCTGCTGGGGGGGGTGGGAGGCCACTATATCACCACAATGTTGTCATAATGCTGCATAATGGGGGATTGGGGCTGGAGGGGCCACTAGAGCAGCAGGGAATTTGAACACATTCAGACATCTTGGGGACATCGGGGATCAAGGAGGGGGGTACACTAGACACCAGGGACTTATAATGAATACTCAGTTTGTGGGGACATTGGAGGGGGGGCCCGCTAGTCCACCAGGGAGGAGGTATATTTTACTAATTAGTTATAAGGGGTAATTGGGGATCAAAGGGTCCACTAGACCACCAGGGTATTATGCTACATAAGGGACATTCATGAGGGTGGTCCACTGGACCACCCAGGAATGTCTGGAGACATTGCCACATGGCTGCATATGGCTTGCAGCACCCTGTTCACATGCGCCCTGTTTTGCACATTACTATGGTGCCACAAGCCATGGGACTTTGCCACCAGGACCCTACCAGATCAAGAATCAGGTGCAGGGTCCCTAGCTCACCCAGGTTTGCTGTAGTCCTAGATTACTGCAACTTGCAGCAATCCAAGGGCTGTTTCAGAATCAGGCCCAACATCTTTGAGTCCTCACTGTTACCTATAGCCCAAGTCTACCTGGTGTCAATTGTTGACTACGGCTTTATAATTTACTCGGCAGCTAATTCCTCTACATTGCTCAGAGTATATAAACTCATGAATTGTACTGTCGATTTTCCTTAAAAACTGACAGAAATGCACATCTCTGTATTTTATATAAATGGCTTCAGTGGCTTCCCTTTGATAAAAGCGTTGAATACTCTCAAACAGCACTGCATTGGCAAGTAGTAAATGCTACTGTTCCAAAGAGTCTTAAACTTTTAGTTCAAATTCAAACAGGATGTGTGGTATCACCAGAGCCAACACTAATCAAAACCTTGCAGTGCCTAGGCACAAAACCAACCTGGGCCAGAATTCATTTTCTTATACTGCTGTTAAAGTATGTAATGCCTTAGCTCTGCAGATCAGAACAGCCAAGGCAATTGCTTATTTTAAAAATTCTATGAAAATGTGTTTGCAGCATGCTTGTAAATGTATATGTTTTAAGGAATGATTGATCCGTATTGTTCTATTTGTACTATGTATTGTTTTATAAACAGTGTTAGTATATGTACTGTGCTTTGCACCCAGGGTGTCTCTGAAAATGGGTACTTGTACTCAGTGGACTTACCTGGTGAACAAAAACAAACAAACAAAAACAAAGACAGAATCTGGAGATGAAGGTGGTGCCATGAGTGAGGCACCTGGTGACAAGGGAAGGAAAAAAGAGGGAGAAATAAAGTGAACAATAGTGGGGTCTAGGAGGACAGTCCAGGGCAAGTGAACAGAAGGAGTGAAGGAGGGGGTCCACCTTGGCTAAGGTGAACTTGGGAGCAGCACTGTAGACAGCGTCACAACAGTCGATGATTGGTAGAATCATCTTCAAGACGCTCTCGCTATGGGCAGGAAGCTGGATACTCCCTTTATTCCCCTAAAGCACACCTTGTTTGGGGTGACACTTCTGGTGGATGGCATCCAGCTGAACTATGAAATCAATGTGAGGATTCAACCAGACCAGGAGGCAGGGGCGTAGCCAGGGGGGGTTTCCTGGGTGCTCAGAACCCCCCCCCGCCCGCCTGACCGACTGCTGCCTGCTTGCCATGTGAAGTGACCAAAAAAAAAAACACTGAAACATTTTAAATTCAGCCACAGAGTCAAGTGGAGTGATGCTGGATTTACTCACAGACACTGGATGCAGTGCCAGATTCCTGCATCGTGCACCACCCATTGCCAAATTTCTTTTCCACCGGTGAAGTAGTCCATTTAAAGTTTAAAACCCACGGTCTGCTGGATGGCATGCGGGGCCGGGCGCCGGGAGTCGGCTGATGAATATGCGCCCTGTCTCCCCCAACGCTCGGCTGAGACACGAAGAGGCCTCTGCTGTGCATCACATGATTGCAGACTGAAGCAGTCACATGATGCATAGCTGCCGAAGTGCACTGCACACTGGCAGAGAAAGAAAAATTCCCGCGTGGAGGGTAGCAGCAGCGTGTCTTGGCTAGGCAGCCTAGAGTGGTGTGCGTCTTGAATCAGGTGGATTGCCGGCTTATTTGGCGTGGCAGCATGTTAAGGGAGACGGGGGACTCAGAAGGGTTTCAGGTAGGCTTCAGCATTAAAATCAGATCAGCCTGAGAGGCTGACTAGTGAGGGGATGGGTGACAAATCTAGAGAGGCCTGAGTGTCTAGTCAGACTGAGAAGGCAGACTCGAGTGTGCACAGTGATCAGGGATTTTACAAGGTGGTAGCGCTGCAGCACTGGCAGCAAGAAATAGTAATGGGGCAAACATGATTTAAAAATGAAAAGGTGGGGTATTAAGGAAAAATTACCTTGGGGGGGGGTCCTGGAATTTTGTCAAACTAACTGGCCTGGAGGTGGGGATTTCTGTTGAATTCTGTGCTTAGTCACACACTGAATGGGGGCTGATGTGACCAGGGGGGATAGGAATGAAAGTGTGGCTGGCTCAAATATGAGGTGACTTATCTGGTCATACGAACAACAGAAAGTGGGGCTAAATAAAAATGATGATATGAGTGGGGGATGGAAAAATGACCATGTGGGGGGGTTCTTGACTTCTGGCTCAGTTTTAAGGTGAATCTTCTGCTCTCATCTCACACTGAAAGGGGCTGTGATGACATGAGGGGCTGGGGGAATGAAAGTGTGGCTGGCTCAAATACAACTTGCTAAATAGACACAATGCAATGAAGTGACTTATCTGGTCACAAGTGAGACAAAAAAACATAAGGGGCTATGAAATAAAAAATTATTGTGGTGGAATTTTGATGCATTTTGTGACTCAACATTTATTGCCTAAAATGCATGAAACTGCACCATTTAACTCCTAAATTTTCAAAATTTTCTGGGGGGGGCATGCCCCCAGACCCCCAAAGTGTTTAGGGAACCCCCCCACACCAAATCCTGGCTACGCCCCTGGGAGGTATTTAAAGGAGGAGACATCTTCAATCACAACACCATTAAGAGTATAAAAGGAGTGGGGAGCTGAGCCTGGCAAGTCTCTGTCTCGTGACAAAAGTTAATTTATACTAAAAACACAGTATGATTTTTTTTCTTTATAACTTCAGTCTTGCTTCGATAATAACAATACCAGAGACTAGTAACTAAACCTGGCCATAGTCTAGATAACAATGGCATTCCAGAGTATTTCACTCACAGCTTTGGGCATAAGGTGAGTAGAAGGTAATTTTGATGAGTAAAAGCACTTCAAACATGGACAAAAATGATCCTTTTGAACCAGCTATGGAGCCTGTGTATATGTTGGGATTAGTATTGTTACTCATTAAAACATTTTTGAAAGTATATTTCTTTAACAATTGTGAGTTATATAAACTAGTACTCACATTATCTCATGCACAGAAACCAGAACTGAATAAATTTTAATCAGTGTTGTAGTTTATATGTAATGCTGCATAATCGATACAAGCTAATTTCTTCTTCACATCATAAATAGGTTATTGTGCTTGTAAAATATAAAGCAAAATGAATTCGGTTTATATATGGGATGCAATGGCCTAACTTTAAAATATCAATTTAGCTTCAAGAGTGACGGGGCAAGACCATAACTCAAGAGTGGGCAGAAACACGGGTGAGCTATGAACGGTCTGCTTCCTTACAAGTGATGATAAACTGTGTATTTTGAGTCAGAGCAATACATATTCAACTTTAAGCATCACCTGTGGAGATAAAATGGTATGCTAACAAGTCATGTCTCTGTTGACAACACTAGTAACAAGATAGCATGATATATTGTTTTTGTTGTTATAATTCATATCGTGAAGGTTAGGTACATCGCAAAGGAATACTGAACCAGTTGCAAAATTGTTTTCATGGTGCCAGTGATCTCGTAATAGCACTATGCATCATAAATCTAGCAGCTGAAATCAAGGAGCAAGTGAAATATTCACACAAACAGTAGATTTAAAGGTTATAACTAGTAAACTGATATTGCATATGGGGGCTACACAATGGCCTGACTCAGAAAATGCCATTTATCTTCATAAGTGAGGGGCATGGCCATAACTCATGAATGGAGAAGTCATGAGTGAGTTATGAAGGTCCTGCTCCATCAGAAATAAAGATAATGGGCATATTCAGAATCTGAGCTGGACCATGGCTTGTCTGGTTCATACCAGACATTTTCAAATGTAAACCTTTAAAATTACTGTATCTCTTTTTTGGAGCTGTAACTTTTTATTATATAATATACATGTAATGACATTTTTTTATAGATACAGTAAGTTACAGATGCCAATGGATGTAAAACGATAATATAATATTATCAAAGTATATTATATACTGCAGCAGGAACAGTTAGTTTATTTTTTTATTTAGCTAAAAATTTGTGACCAAGAAAGGCACACTGAACGGAGGCTCATTTCTGGGTGCGACTTGGGAGTGGGGAGCAAGGAATAAAAACAATGCAGAACATTGACAATTTCAGTCAGTGTTACGAACAAAAGTGCAAAGTCAAAACTCACAATGACAGTAGCAAGGCATCTTCCTGGAGCCAGGTGCCAGTGTTTATAAATTGACACTGAAGTACACAACATAATCGCAGCACTCATCACCTTTTGTACAAAAGCCTTTCCATTCACTGCTGTTAGTATTCAGGCTCTTTTTATTTGCATGTACATTTATGCCCCCCTCCCTTCCCGGTGTCTAGGGGTATCCAGATGTTGCAAAGAGGGAGGGGGCACTGTACAGCCAGAAAACACAGCCCAGAAAATACAGATGCTCGTTACGTGGTTCTTGCTTGTTGCGAGATGGCTTTGCGTTGCTGGGGAGTAGGCACAGTGCTTTGTCACAGAGGGAAATGCTGCAGGGGCAACAATTGTTAAAGGCACATACCATAAAATAGTTCTTTGTTAAGTAAGCCCAATGTCCACTCCTGAATCAAAATTGCAAAACTGATTTCATGTAAAGATTAATTTGATAAACCACTCCAGTGGGAGCATTCTTGCAGGCATAGGACCTGACCATAATTCTGTACGCAATCTCTTTTTTCAACAGATTGACTTGAATCTATGAAGTAATTCCTTTGAGCCAAAAAAGCTACATTTCCAGACAGAAGCAATTAATTATGGGCCAAAGAGGCCTCACACGCAATTACTTGGACTAGTAGAAGCATTTTCATTTCATATTCCTTCTTTTATTTCTTCCCATCAAACAGGCTCAAAATTAATCTCTCTCTCTCTCTCTCTCTCTCTCTCTCTCTCTCTCTCTCTCTCTCGCTACGTCTCAATCACATTATTTTTATTTATTTTTTTAATTTTTTATTTATTTAGGGATTAGACTGAGGTAGCACCGAGACAGCATGAGACTTTTCTAGAGTCCCAGTCCAATTCTTCATTTGCCTTCTAAATTTGGGGTTACTTCAATACAGGGGGAAAACACTTTAAACTGAGACATTCTTGTTTACTGTTACCAATGTTTGCTTTTAGCATGAAAGGTACTACCAAAAACCCTCCGGCCACCCAATCACTGATGCCACATGCTTGAACTCTCAGCCACACTGGCTGTTATGCAAACCCATGGTCTTCCCAACAACTTCAGGCACTTTCTCCTCAGGCAGCAGTTCCAATTTCAGGACTGCTTTCACCCAGTGGACCTGACTGGTGTGCCACATGGAGCACCCAGGCAGACTGCCACCCCACCTGAGGTCCCAACCAGCCACTCCCCACACAGGACTCCTCATGCCTCCACAGGTGGCACAAACTAGGAAACCCCAACACTGCAGCTGCCTCATGGACTTGAGAAAAAAGAAGCAGTCTGCCACACTATGCCCCCAATGATCCAGGCTGCCACCTGTGGACTGCGCCCTAGGCCCTCTCTGCCATAGCAGGCCTGGCCACAGAAAACTCATTGGCTCCTAGACTGCACTCACCCATGGGGTGAGAAATTGTCTAGAGAA
The DNA here is from genome assembly GCA_016271365.2 of Neoceratodus forsteri. Taxonomy (NCBI): domain Eukaryota; kingdom Metazoa; phylum Chordata; order Ceratodontiformes; family Ceratodontidae; genus Neoceratodus; species Neoceratodus forsteri. The sequence goes on along the minus strand of CM057455.1, from coordinate 1,360,066,003 downwards.
GGACCCCCAACTGCCCGAAATACCACAGCCATCATGGGTCTTCGAGAGAGGAGGGCCGGGGTGGCAAGCCGACCACCCCAGCCCCGCCACGGCCATCCGTCTGAACTTATGGTCTGAAAACTGTCTCCTAGCTCTCTCCTCCCTGCACTTTTCCCTGTGGTGCCAAACCACCCTTCTTATACCCCCGGGGCTGGGGCCCCCTGCTAGCCACAGGCAGTCCCAACACCCAGACCTACCAGCTTCAAATCTTCCCTGCCTAACTACAGGAATTTAACTAATAAGCTCCCGAAGGGGTGCTTACATACAGTTTTGTGTAGTATACACTGTAAGTAACAGTACAATCCATGCAGAGAATCCTTTGGTGCATGAGTTACAATTCATTGTGCACTACAGTATATCAATATACAGTACATCAGGCGCCAACAAGGAATTCAAAATATAGTATTATGTAACATAATATTTCACAGAAAATAAAGATGTCAGACTTTCACACTTGGAATTCTGTCTGAAGTGGTGTAAGAAGTTTCTGCACATCACCCCATCTTATTTCAAATCTATCCATATTTTTATTCAAACTGCGTAATATTTTATCTACCTATAAAGCATTCAGACTGATCGGGTATCATTTGTTGCATTTTAGAAGGCTGCTATCCAACCAGTGCTTTAATGTTTGAGTTTGAGAACCGTAGCAAACATGAAAATATGATTATTATTATTTTGCAGATTAGGAGGAAAGAAAAAGGGATCTAATAAGAAAATCTCTGGAGTGAAAGTATCACTAAGGTCATCCCAAGCTTACTTTTAAGGAGATCCCACAATAGCTTCACCTTTTTCACAATGCCAGGAAATACGTAATACATTGCCTTCACTTGTATTACCTCTGTAGCATTCATTGTTGTCTGCATTGCTATGAAGATATTGCTTTTCTGGCATCTAATATATATTACTAAGTATTCTGAAGTGTGTAAGTCTATACACATCAGGCTTATGATATTTATAACTTGTTTCCCAAACTGATTCCTATGAAATTTCTTTTGCTGTAAATGTAATTCCTTTTCCCACCATTTCTGCAAATTATTAAGCACTTGTTTACACTTTGATGAGATTCCTTTATACTATAGACTCATTGGATGTTTTAATTGGCAGCGTCTAATTAAGCATAGGGCCTCCATCATTGCTGTACTCTCCAGATAATAAGATGTTACTAGAATTTGGGGGTCACGTGGTGAGCGAGCAATGGAGTAGACGTCTCGGTCGGCGCTACCGAGCCCCGCGGTGAAATACAGTAGCGACGTGATTGTTTAGATCCCCTACGGAGCAAGAAACGTGCGAGGGGACAGCCGTCTTCTTACCGCTGCATCCGGAGAAGCGATCGGAGTGTTTGGAGGTTCGGGGAGTCACTTTTGTTCGGAGGGCAGCGATGGCAGAAGAGGCCGAGATGGAGCAAGGAAGCCTCGAGCCTCTGGCAGCCAGAACCCCAGCGACCAAGCGGTCTAAACCCCACTCACCAGACTTGGAGGTCTCGGAGGATTGGAAGGCAGAGGGCCAGGAGGATCGTTCATCAGCTGATGATATTAGTGAGATCAAACAGCTCCTTAAAGGGCTAGTGTCGGACTTTTCAGCTTTGAAACCGGCACTTCAGGCTTTATCACAGCGAGTTGGCGAGGTGGAAGTTAGAGTGGCATCCCAGGAAAGAAAAGCGAGCACCATTGATCAAGAAGTGGTATACCTGAAGAGGCAGGTCAGGAAGTTGGAAGATCGGCTGGAAGATCAGGAAGCGAGGGGCCGTAGAAATAATCTAATTATGGCAGGGCTCCCTGAAAGATCCGAGGGTGCAGACTGTGTGGCGTTTATGCAAGAGCTGTTGCTCAAGCTGTTTGGGCCCACCCCGTTCGGAGATGCCTATAACCTTGAGAGGGCCCATCGGGCATTGAGAGAGACCCCTCCGCCGGGAGCTCGCCCTCGAGTTATAATAATGCGCTTCCTCAACTACAAGGAGAAAATACATGTTTTAAATAAGGCTAAAGCTAACAGAAATTTATTTTGGCAAGGGGCCCCTCTCTGGCTTTTCCAGGACCTGGTTCCCTCGGTGAGGGAGAAGCAGAAGGCATACAGTAACATCAAAAAAAAGTTGTACTTGGCAGGACTGAAGTTTAGGCTCCAGTATCCAGCTACTTTGGTGGTTAAGCTCACAAGTGGGGACAGAAGGTACCTTACAGCGGAGGAAGCTCTCGAGAGTCTTAAGGTGGAACTGCCGGAGCTGTTTAAATCGAGGACCTGAAGAGGATGATCGGGCTGGGATTCTATCCAGAAGGAGATGAGAATTGGAACTTAAATATTACTGTGGACTCCTGAGAACGCTGAGAAGAAGCCTACTAGACTTGGAGTTTTCTTCCCCCCCCCCTTTTTTTTTCTCCCTTCCCTGAGGGGAAGAAACATGGTGGAGTAACCTACTGCAGCTGTATATTTTATTGGGAGAGCTCTTAGCTTTTGGATGTTGGGCTTCCCACCTGAAAAGATTGTTAAAAGAAGGGGGACGGTATCAAGTGAATTGGGGGATAGTAAAGATTGTGTGGGGCAATATGGGGGCTTGGGAGGTGACCAGAGGCATCTCACGAGCCAACTCACGCACGTTCCGGGCAGATTAGGGAGGCGATCGGAGGATCGGGGTAGTATAAAGGGGTGTTTTGAGGGGATAGAGAGTATCCACGACTGGCAACTAAGAAAAGCTGACAATATGGAGGAGGGTTAAGGCTGAAGGGGTAGTAGATGGGGTTACTTAAAATTTTATCTTGGAATGTGAAAGGTCTTTGGAGCAGGAAAAAAAGGCTGGTAGTACTTAGATATATTGGCCAGTTGGGGATACATGTTGCTGTGCTCCAAGAAACCCACCTGCTGACTGAGGAATTGCAGTTACTCAGGAGAGGTTGGGTAGGTGCAGTCGTAGGACTGGGAATTGTGAAAGCTTCAGGGGGTTTGCGATACTTGTTCGGAAAGGATGTCCTTTTACAATCGGGTCCACTCGAGTTAGGGATGACGCTAGAGGGTTATATGTATTAGGCTCCTTTTTAGGGACTCCTGTGGTCTGTGCCTCCATTTATGGGCCCACACCAGCTAGGCCTGAATTCTTGCCTCATTGGAGGCGGACATGGCTACTTTCCCTTATGGGCCAGTAGTCTTGGCAGGAGATTGGAACGTTTGTGTTGATAATAGAATTGACAGAAAACCTTCTTCCAACAAAGGGCCTAATCCATCGCAGTTAGCACTGTACAGGTTTTTGGAAGTTACAGCACTAGCTGACCCATATAGGGTTCACAAAGCTGGAGGGACTGAGATGACATTTTATTCTGGAGTCCATAAGACTTTTTCGAGGATAGACTTTTTTTTGGTCAATAGGGAAGTTTTAAAAGGGGTCATAGGGATGTATACGTATGAGAGAACATTTTCTGACCATTCCCCAATACAAATGGTATGGAGGATGGATCATATCCCCTCTAAACCATATCGGTGGCGTCTTGATGACAGGCTACTCGGGATGGGTAATCTGGCAACCACTTTGGAAGGTAGGCTAAAAGAGATTATTCAAGACCAAATCCCAACCCTTAGCAATAGGAATTTGGCGTGGCCTACATGCAAAGTTTTGTATGCGGGCTGGGCCCAAGAATACTCTGCTAGATATAATAAGCTAATCAGGGCTCAGGAGGAATTTATAATGGGGGCCATTAAGTCCTTGTCTCCTTTAGAGGGATCCTCTGAGGAGACTGATAGAGAGTTAAGAGAGTTGAGAGAGGAATTTAAAGGGATCTGGCATTACAGGGCAGATCGATGGTTGGAGAGTCTGAATGCTAAATATTTGTTACAGGGAGATATACCAAGTAGGGTACTGGCTCATCGGATTAAGGAGTGGGAGGCTGAAAGGACGATTATGGCAGTGCAGTTTGGCGATCAGATGGTCTCAGAGCCTCAGCAGTTGGTTGATGCCTTTGCGGATTACTATGCTGTGCTATATCAGGGTGGGGCCCCGAAGTCAGTGGTCGAGATTAGAGGGTTCCTAGATCAGATACCCCTTCCTAGACTTACCCTGGAGCAGGCCCGTGCTCTGGCTTCTCCAATTTCAGAAAAGGAAATTCTTGAGGTTATTAATAACTTACCAAATGGGAAGGCACCAGGACCTGATGGCCTTTCGGCTAAATTCTACAAAGTCCATGCAGAGACGATTATACCCTTACTGAAAGATCTCTTTCTAGCTATCATGAGTGAAGGGGTTCCCCATCCCCCACTTTATCAAGCTTATATTGTGCTGATTCCGAAACCAGATAAACCTAGGCATCTACCTGGTAATTACAGACCCATAGCCCTAATGAATCAAGATATGAAGATACTTACAAAAATCTTGGCTAATAGGATCTTGAGAGTTGCCCCTCTATTGATTAGTCAAGAACAGGTAGGGTTTATGCTGGGGAGGGGAGCCCACGATGCTTTGAGGAAACTTCACCATATTTTAGAGAGGGCTGCGGATTCTAAATCTGCTATGGCTTTATTTGCGTTGGATGCCAAGAAGGCATTCGATAGGGTCTCCCATCAATTCCTATTTCTCACAATGGAGAGAATGGGATTTCCGAATGAGCTCTTGGTAGGACTTAGAAATTGTACAAAACTCCTACAGCCAGAATTTTGTGTAATGGTTATCTCTCTAAGGAGGTTTTCCTCCAGAACGGGACAAGGTAGGGCTGTCCACTGTCGCCTATCTTATTCAACCTCTACCTCGAGCCCTTGTTGAGATATTTGGGGATGGATTCTAGTACAGGGATTGAAGTCGTGGGACTTGAGCTTAAATTATCGGTATTTGCTGATGATATTTTGCTTCACTTAGTCAATCCGTTGAAAGCTTTCAGAGGGCTGTGAGATCATTGAGAATTTTTCAGCGGTCTCTAATTACAAATTGAATTTGTACAAAGCGCGGGTTCTTCCACTTACAACGTACACATATAGGGCGATTTTGACCACTTTAAATGGTGGGCTTCGGGCAAAATTAAGTATTTGGGGATATGGATCCTGGCCAGATCCGCAGTGGGAGTGGAAGAAAATGTGGATGGGATTGTGCTTAAAATAAAGCAGGATATTGCAAGGTGGAAGAGGCTTCCTCTAAACTTCACTGCCAGATTGGGTTTAATTAAAATGAACCTCCTGCCTCGACTGCTTTATCCGACTTGTCTTTCTCCTTACTGTATCCCCAAGAGCAAGTTTATTTATATTCAAAGGATTATTCTGGAATTTCTGTGGGGCTCTAAAACGGCTAGGAGAAAGCAGGCTGTGTTACGCCTCCCCCATCAGGAGGGAGGTTTGCAGGTCCCAGATCTAATGTTATACTATGTTGCAGGTCAACTTGGGTATATGGGGCGTTGGGATAGACAGGGGGATAGTGAGGGATATACTCCAACATGGTTGCGGATAGAAAAGCTTGTATTGGAGGGCTTAAAACTTTCCCCGAAGGCCCTTTTATATGGACCGGTGAATTTGCAGAGTGTGTAACCAATCTCCAATATACAAATCAGTTAAAGCGTAGTGGGAATGGCTATCTCCGGGGCAGAGGAGAGTACAAAGAGGGGCTAGAGACCAACCGATAGTGGGAAACCCTAATTTTAGAGTAGGAAAGCGGGTGTTGAGTGGGCAATGGAGGCCTTTGTTATTGGACTCTAAAGTAGTGGACTGTATAGACCCAGTAGGGGTCCACCTGCCGGAATCATCTCGAGATTGGGACTTCTTCAAAAAGATTCAGTTAACCACGCTATTGCAGAAATTTATATGGGAGCACTTAACAGAAGGGGACAGTCAATCTTTTTCGTGGGAGCAGTTAAAAAATTTGGATCTATCATGTCATCCCCTGTCTAAAGTGTATAAGATATTGTTGGAATTTGTGAGTATTGGTATTGGAAATAGGATTCTATACTGGGATAGGGTGTTATCCCCCCTGGGAATTGATTGGACTGAAGTGTGGAAATATAAAAAATATCAGCCCATTCCAAAATATGCTATTATGCAATTTTTTATCTGCTCCAACATCTACTACACTCCAGCTAAATTGTGTTCTAGTAAACTCAGACAGACAGATCGATGTTTCCGATGTGATCGGGAGTCGGGGGATTTATTGCATGTTTTGTGGTCTTGCCCTAGGATTCAGCCATTATGGGCCCAGATTAAAGAAAAATGGATCCGTATTAAACTATGAGGAGTATATCTGCCCTGAGATATGTATATTGGGGACTTGGGGAGAATACCAGCGTAATCTCATAGTGCCAGGTATCTCTTATCAGCGGTAGTCAAAGCTTTTGTCCTCAAGCATTGGAAAGATGATATTATTTACACTTATGACCAATGGTTGGGGGACCTTCTCCAAATTTTGGAGAGACTTAAGCAGAATATGTGGGTGGAAGGGAAAAAGGCAATTTTTGACAAGAAGTGGGGAGCTTTGGAGGCAGTGTACTCATTGCAGTGGAGACGGCCTCGGGTCCAGATCTGTCTGTCTGATGAGTAGTATTTGGGCTAGTTATTAAGAGACTAACTTTTTGGGGAGTGTCGTGTTAGTTGAAAGAGTGTTTAATTGTTGAACAGTTACATATCTTTCTATGTATATCTATTATAGTTGGTTCGAGGTAAAGCTTAAAGGTTTGAGCTTTGTGGGATGGGGGTGGGATTCTCTCTCTTCCTAGGGAACAGTTACTTAGGGTTTAAGGTAAACAATATTAGAACTTATATGTTAGTTGTGAGGGAATTTTGACTGAGAATGGTTCGTTATTTTGGGGTAAGTCCTAATGTAACTGTGCATGTACATAGTTGTGGGGTTGTACATAGTTTCCACTTCCAGTTTGGGGAGGTGGGCCCGGGGTTATGTCTCGGGCTATATGTGTATATGTCTTTGTCTTGTGTATCATTGAATAACTTTAATAAAGAAGGTTAAAAAAAAAAAGATGTTACTAGAATTTGCGAGATTTGTAAATATTGGGTGGCATCAAGGGCACTGATCCTTATCAGTGATTTATCATTCGTAGTTGCCCTTTGATACCCATTTTTAAAAATGTAGCATAAGTTTGCCAGATCTGCCCAGTTAACATCCAAGATATTTTTGTAGAGATTGAAGTGCTGTAGTTAAAGGGGAACTGTCAGCTTCCCAGGAACAAGAGCACAGGACCTCTAGGTCCTACTCAGCTAAAACACACTATAATTACATTTTTTTAATAACTTTCAGAGCTGAAATCTTTAATGTTTATCTGGTTGATCCTGTGACCCCCTGCCAGCCATTATTTTCTCACAGTCCCCCATGGCCAGCCCTCTGATGACACACCTGACGGGCTAAACCATGGGAATTCCTATATGCCGCTATAGTGTCTGAAAAGATGAACTTACATACTCGCATGTTTGCACTTCTAACACTGGTACCAACTGACTGAGGAAAGCACTTTCCTCAGTCAAGCCAATATCAGTGTGAGAAGAGCAAACATGCGAGTATGTCCAGTATTATGACACCTAATATTTTTTTTTAAAGGACACAACTCATTATCCTGAGATATACATGCTTGGTTTCTGATTTCATCATTGCAAGGGTAGAAAATAACCTATGATATATTGTTTGTGACATGTCTACAATCAAAATAAACATTTTTAGCTTGATAACAGATAAGTCATCAAAATATTTATACAATACAGGTGAGAGTCAAACCGTATAGACAAATTAGTTATTTTGGCAATGGATGCCTTATAAATGAAGATACAGCTTTTGTACCAATGTTGGGTGGATCATCAACACTTAGTTCCATTTTGGGCTGGTCACAAAAAAACTTTAACAAATGGAAGAGAGCTTGCACAATGCCTGATAATATTACAATGATTCGATCACGACACACTCAAAACTGAGCAGTAAAATCAAACAGTTAAATCATAAAAGTACTCATTTAAAAGCCTTACAACTTAAAATATATTACATTAAAATCAAACAGTTCAATCATAAAATAACTCATTTGAAAGCCTTACAATTTAAAATATCTTGCATTTATTGGACACACAATAGCCTGACTCAGAGTACGACATTTATCATTACTTGTAAGGGGGCAGGATTTTCATACCTCACTCGTGCCTTTGTCACATATTAATTTTCCTACCCCCTCACTCATGAAGATAAAGTGCATATTCTTGGTCAGACCATTAAGTACCCCCCTTTTAATTCTGTAGAAATCTATTCTCACGGGTGTGGTTTGAATAACTGTATGAGGGAATGACTTAAATTATGGGGACTCTGTGCCATTATTTTGGCTCGGATTCCCTAGAAAAAGAGGTTCAGCAAAGTGGGACATTCCTGGTAAAACAAATACTGTATTTTGCATCCACAAACAATATACAGTTTCCAATAAGCTGCACAAATACATATTTATGTATTTAGTCATTCAGATAATCATCCATAATAATACATATGCTGATTTGTCTGTTTATTTGATAATGACAAATTACAGTAAAATGTTACAATTAAATGAGGTATTTTTGTATAAGCTTTAATCATCACTACATCTCAGTTCTATTTTGGGCCTGCTTCCAAGCATTACTAGCTTCCCAGTGGGAAACTGAACTCCAGCAATTTTTTTATCATACTTTTATTAAGATTTTTGAATAAACCATAGAAGTAAACACACACACACACACACACACACACACACACACACACAAATAAAAAGACACAAACAGATAACATATTAAATAACCCCACAATAAATGTCACATTACCTAGCATTTCTAAACCTTCAACTCAATCTATATATAAACAGACTAAATTGAGTGTATCAACAAATAAATTCATTCTGCTTAGTACTTCAAGTTTTTATAACTCAGTTAAGAATATATATTTAAGGCCAAGATATGATAGTGCTCTTTTATATCAGGCACAGACGTCTATGTAAGGGAAACTGTCCACTCCCTGTCATATTATTCCATAATCATGTTGAGGCCCGTTATATGGAATGAGTTATGGGTATACTTCCATTCGCTTATCTTCCTCCGCCTGTTCTTAATAATAAAGCTTCTCCCGGTGTGAGACTGTCAAGAAATCCACCCCTCTCAGTGTTTACTATAGTCAGCCCCTGGTGACTGATTTTTTTTTTGTTTGTTTTAATAAATTCATAAACCAGTTTGTCCAGTGAACAAAGGAGGCTTAAAGAGCAACTCTGCACTTCAGCGTGTGCTTTCATAAATAAGATGTTTCAGCTGCTACAATTTACTAGTGAATAATTTTTTTTTTCATTTTCGATGTTCCTTTCCAAGATTTGCAGCACATTTTGGTAGTCCATCTAAAAAGTCAGTGTAGAAAACACTTGAAAACATTTGCTTCTCCCCTGTTAACTTTACAGTGCATTTGTTTATGACATCATAGTGCTCACCATGACAACACTATGATGTCACAAACAGCAATTGTGTGATTAGCAGGGGAGAGTCAGATACATTCTGAAAGACTCAGTGAAATAAGTGCTGCATTGTCTACAATACTTGATAGACCAACAGCAGGGACATGTAAATAAAAATAATAAATAACTCTAAACAATAAAGTTTATATATAGTGATACGTCCCCCAGAGCCACTTGTTGGGATAAGAGTGGATCATGCACATTCTGCTGAAGACAGAACAGCAAAGCGAAGCTGAGCTGTTTTGGTTCGAACAGAACACAAGTCAAACTACTCTTACCTGCAACAAGTGGTGATGGGAGAAGTATTAATATATTATAGATCGAGGGAGTGCTCAATGTTATTTTTTATTTTAAACTGTCCTGGAATGTGCCCATTTCCAGGGCATCTGCACATGAGATGCTTTTCACAGACTAAGAGTGTCTCATGCACAGAACAAAGGAGCACTCCAATTGGTCGGGAGCACTCCCTCGATCTATAATAAACACACCTGGTGTAAATGTAGAGTTTTTCGGCTTTTTTATTATAATAGAAAGTTTCTCTTTAAAAACAGAAAAGCACTGGTTGTCAGCTTGATGTCACTTTTGGTGCCCTTTTATTTTTCATATTAAAAAGTACTTTTGAGATACAGCACCAGTTGCCAGGTTTGCGTGTGTGTGTGTTCTACTTTTCTTCATTAGTGAGCCTACAGTCCTAGCATAAGAAAATAATTCCATGGTATTTTTGTTACAAGGAAAGAACAGTTTAGAAAGTTCTAGCATCGCTTACAGTTTAGTAAACCTCCGGCATCACAGGTACGATTTTGAAAAATAATATAAGTAGACACAATTTGCAGTACTATATTTATTTATTTCAAAAGTGTTACCAAAAAAGACATACAGAACTAGTAGCAGCTTGTTTCCACATGCGTGCAGGGTTGGGTAAGTAGACAATACAGTAGGTGCAAGACTATAAATACTTTAACAGTTGAACGGCCACAATAACTAGTGCAAAATAAAAAAATGTGCGAAGTACAATACCTGACAGATGTGCAACCAGTAACTGGTGTAAAGTAAAACTACAGTGTGCCTAACGTCGATAGAATAGCACTTGATCAGTAGCAGTGAGGAACCTCATTATGGGGTAGGGGGCTCCCAGAGCATAGCAGAGCAACTGCGCAAGGTGAGGGTAGGGGACAGTACATCTATATATTTAGAGTACCATAGCAATTTAATGTCAGAAGTAACTCTAAGTTAATTGTATATTTGCCCATCCCCAGTTTATAAGCAGAGAAGAATAAATATTCTGTGCGAACATGTACTAATTTATAGAGATGTTCCTACTCACTCTACTTCTCAGAGTACCCTGTGATTCCTTTGGCAAGCAGCAGATTGTCTGCATTTACCATACAGTGCTCCCTGTACTGTCTTCATTTTCACTCTCTCCGCTGGTAAGCTGTGCCATAGTCTCAGTACCCTGAGAGAAAACAGACCACCCACCATTACCAATGAATCTACTGTCTCTGAAATCCAGGGCGTCTCCCCGCATCCTCCCTCTGAAGGGTATCAGATCACACCTCTCTATCTGTTCAGTCTTGATGTTCTTGAGTATGAGGAAGGCTGAAATCACACAAAATCAGACACACCCCCACAATGCAAACCATCATGGGGCGGGCTGAGATCATGTTCCCTCGTGGCCTCTTTTTCCCCACAGTGAACATGTGAAAGGCCACCAGTCTTTCCTCATAGTTCTTCTCTACCATATGACTGTTCATTCTTTTCTTTTTCATACGCATTTTTATCTCCTGTTTCTCCCCAGCAGCCCCCCTTCTAACCCACTCACCCCCAGCCCTATCACTGGCTCTTCCAAAACTTACCTTCACCAGCATCCTCTGCCACAGGACTGTGGTTGTGCCCGGCCACTGGTACAGGGCCTGCGGAGGGTCAGTCATCATCCTGCTGCCTGGGGAGGTTTTCCTCTGATTTTCTCCCTGGGCCCATGGATGTGCAACAGGTGCAATGTCTGAGCTCTGCTTCCACAGAGATGGGCCCTGGTATCCTGAACGTGAGGTTCCCTTCCCTGCAGGGTGGCATGCATGTGCTGGCACACAGCCACTGTGAGGGTCAGGCAAGTAGCGCACCACACTAACCCCTCTCCCCGAGGAAGGAGAGCTGTCTAGGGATGCTTGATCCTTCCTCTCCCCGCCAGCCCTCAAGCAACCTGAGTCTGTTCCTGATCCCGTGTCGCTGGTGTGGCAGGAGGGAAGGTGCCTAGCACCTAGCCCTCCATGCCACTGGGCCAGCTCATTCTTTTTTTTTACTTGTACTTTATTAAACTTGCACCATAAGCATGACAGTATTTGCAATATATAGGTATAACAGCAAAAATTAGATACATCAGGTAGCTAAGACGTACATTTAGCTGGTACCTCCACAGCAGGTTTTAAATATCATACATTTCTGACGTCCAATTATTTACTTGTTTTCTTCTGCCCAGGTCAGCTGATCATTCTGATGGCCTTGTGCTGCATCCTGTCAACCCACAAATGTCCATTTCATACTGAGGAGGCAACACAGTTCCACACAGTACTCCAGGCCAGGTCTGACCAGCAGCAGAATGAGGATCATGCTAGTCTGCCTCCCAGTGCTGTATGTAGGCTGGCAGCAGGATACTAACTTACAAAGAAAAAATGCACTGTAGGCAATTGCAGTTGTTCCAAAGGAGAAGCAAATATGTGGTTAGTATTCACAAAGCAAGCTGGACCAAACTTTCACTCTCCTTTTAATGCACCCGGCATACTGTTTGTCATGCTTCAGACCCTGGCCTTGTCTATTCATTGACCTACGCAGCCAGTATAGTGTTATGCTTGTGTAACTGTGTTAGTTTTGGTTGTGGCCATTCGCACTCTCTATTCCAGAGGAATTACCACCCTGTAGGGGTACGAAGCAAGGAACTCTCGGAGAGGGTTCTGCCCCTAGAGGTGCCACAGGACGGTTCCCATGGCTAAAGGTACCTTAGGAATCCCCCTAAGGAGAGAGCACTGCCGCTGGAGGAGGAGGGGAGGATGGTGGGGCAAAGATAAAATGCTTCACAGTGAGGCTGAGAGGAACTTCTTATATAGCTCAGGAAGTGGGAGTGGCTGGCTGCTTGGTCACTGAACTACAGGCAAAGCCTTTCAATTCACTGACCTACGCAGCCAGTATAGTGTTATGCTTTTGTAACTGTGTTAGTTTTGGTTGTGGCCATTTGCACTCTCTATTCCGGAGGAATTACCACCCTGTAGGGGTACGAAGCAAGGAACTCTCGGAGAGGGTTCTGCCCCTAGAGGTGCCACGGGACAGTTCCCATGGCTAAAGGTACCTTAGGAATCCCCAAAAGAAATGTAGTATCATCCCCAAAGGAGGCAACATGATGCATATGAGCAAGCAGTAACAGTGACGTAGAAGCAGTAACTGGAACACAGTAGTAGAGAAGAATAGTGATGGCTTGTATGAGAGAAGGGGATCCCCTAAGGAGAGAGGGAATGGCAGGACATCCTCCACTTCCATCCAACAACGGAACCTACCTAAGGAAACTAGGGGAAACAACTATGCTAACTAAGTGTTATGACCTGAGGCAATGGAGGAGAGAAAAAAGCCCTATGAGTAGGAAATCTCTGGGGATCCAAGGCCTAGGTCACCTTCCCTCCAGGCTTGGGAAAATGCATTTAGTGACAGCTCTGCAGCTGCAATTTGGAAAACCCAATTACAGGGAGGTGGAAAATATTCCAATTTGGAGGAAGGCTCTCACTCAAACCCTCTAGTGGGAACATCGTGGAAGGTTGCGAGAAAACTCTGCAACAATACGAGCATCCAAGGTGCAGGAGGAAAGCAACAACTGCTGAGGCACTCACCTGGCCTGCCCGCCCTAAATCAAACCAGGTGAACCAGAGGCAGTTGTGGGGAGAATGCAGTGAAGGTGCCTTGCTAGGGAAACCACTAAAGTCAATGGCCAACCGTTATAGTGGAACACTAGAGCCAAAGGAGATCGTCATAACCACCCTTCACTGCTAGTCTTAAATTCTACACCAGGAGCTGCTGTAGCGTAGCAGGCAGCCAAAGCCAAGCCCGGGGCGAGGACATTCTCAGCTATGGGCCAGGTGAGAAGGATCCTGCCCCAAGTTGGACATGCTCGATGATGCGGACTAAATGCAGAGCGAGACCATTGGCTGCAGGAACCTGCACCAGATTAGAATGGCTGGCATGCCCCAGAATTGATTGAGAGTTGCAAAGCTGGTGTGCTGAATGAGCACAGCATGCTGAGATCGTAATGAGCATTGAGTGCTGAGACCTTGCAAGGTCGAATGCAGATTGAGAGCAGGAGAAATCCCAGGCCAAAGCCGAGGGGATGGCACTAGGCATGAAGCAATGGTTTGCGTAAGCAAGGAGCAACGATTGTGTAAGCAAATGTGGACCTGATAGGTCAGTAAACAGCAGTAGCAATAGGTGGAACTGCATAACAACTGCATAACAAGTAAACAGCACTGACTTAGGGGCAATCCAGCCAGACATGAATAGCCAAATCAGGGTGACAAACTCTGAGGATTTTCAGCGGTGAAGACAGGATTTAGAACAAAATTAATTAACCACATAGGCCACGACCCCCCAAACACCTCCCAGTCCCCGCCGTAGGACAAACAAGGAAGTGATGAAAGGCCGAGAACCACATGCAGATATAAAAGCTAGTTTAATAGCCTCAGCAGGAGCTTCCGCTAACCTCAGAGTAAACAAGGTACAATAGGAATGGGTGTAAACAATGCAGCAGCAGGAAGCAAGTAGGCCTGTACAGCAGTAGTTAAATGAGTACAGTGTTAAAACACAGGCACTGGGTACAATAGTAATTAAAGTAAACAGTCAGCAGCAGTGGCTGAAGTTGTAGGTAACTGAAAGCAGTAGCATGAGCTCTGAGTAGGTTTGCAGTTGCAGTGCAGTAAATTGAGAGTTGTAACTGAAAGCAAGCAGAATGAGCTCTGTAGTAGCAGTATGCTAGGAGTTTTAAAAATAAAAGCACCCCCAAAAGAGGAAACCAAAACACAGCAAAACAGAGAAAGGCCCCAAAAAAACAAGAAACAAAACACAGGGAAGCACACAGCTGGAGGAAAGATACAAACCAGAAGCAGGAAAACAAACACTGAAGTCCAGCAGAGACACACAGAAACAGCAGACTTGTTTTTTTTGGGGGGAGTAGGACCCAGCCAGCTCAGAGAACAAACCAACATAGCCTCCAACTGCAAAGACAAAATGCTTCACAGTGAGGCTGAGAGGAACTGCTTATATAGCTCAGGAAATGGGAGTGGCTGGCTGCTTGGCCACTGAATTACAGGCAAGCCTTTCAATTATTATTCCCAGCTCCTTTGCCTCTTCCACTGCAAAAAGGAAAGCATGGACCCCACCCCCCCAAAAAAAAGCCCAAGCAATGTGTGTAGGTTCTACCTCTGTTTTCCTCCCTATGTGTAGCAACTTGTATGTGGTGACATTTATTCATGCGTTTGACCAACATCAAAGCTTGTGTTATCAGAAAACTTAAGCAGTCTGCTGGAAATTCCAGTTTCCAGATAACTGATGAAAATGTTGAACAGTAGCGACCCAGCCTAGATCTCTGAGAGAGGCTGATCAATAAACTTTTCCACTCGTAGTGCCGAGCCACCACAACCCTCTGCTCATGCACCAAAAGCCAGTTAGAAATCCACCTTGTGTAAGACTTGTGTATGTACATTGGTGTCCTCTGCCCAGAACCTTATCATGTACCATAGTGTTATAGTGCTATGGTGTCAAAGTCCATTCTAAAGTTCAGATAGATTCAGTCCGTGGTCCTGCTTTGTCCTCCTCCCTGGTCACGCCCTCAAAAGAGATCAGTTTGGCTTGGCATGATCTGTACCTCTTCAGATCATTCTGAGATGAAGGGCAAGAACCTTGACTTAACCAATTGCTCCATTGTTCTGTCCTTGATAATAACTTTAAAGACCTTACCCAGAACTAATGTCAGGCTCACCAGCCTGTAGTTGCACAGGTGCCCACTTCTTGAAGATGGGAACCACGCTGGCAACTTTCTTGTTCTCCAGCACTGCACCTATCTGGATAAACTCCAGTGGGGGGAGCTCTACAGTACCATCCCAGAGGATGCTCTCCTTCTCCGGAAAAAGGATTAGGGCAGACTGAATTGACCACTTTGCACACCAGAGCCAAGAGTATGTCCTCCAATGAAGGGAATTGCTCACCAGATGTAAATTCAAAATAAAGACATACATTTAGTTTTCCAAATGCCATATAACAAAAAACATCCAGGACCACTGCTGAGTGTCCATGTAGCCACGTGCCCTGGCACTTCACCAATTAAGGCTTCATCAGGGGGCAGCTACTTGGCTATAGGACCACCCTTTTATAGTAGGCAAAGCATTATGACATCATATCTTAACCCTCTGTGCACATGAAATAGCACACATTAAAAAAAATGCTTTGAATTACCCACAAGTGTCAAGAAAGCAGTGCAATCTGGAAATATCTTTGGATGATAAAATAAATCGCTGACCAAGGAAGACACCTGAGGCTCAAACGTCAGCTGTACATCAAGGATCACTCCCATACTGGGGTACCTCCATTTCTGCCTTCTGATGAACACCTTCAAAGACGGGTAGCTTCAGGCACTCTTTTAAGACTGACAACTGCCACTCATTCCCCACAAGAGCAGTTTAGTCTTCTCCAGGTTTAGTGCTAACGAGTTAGAATTCATCCATGCTCTGATTTTCAGCAGATATTTTTCTAAACGAAGCCACCTCATCTGGGGCAAAGTACAAGTACAGCTGAGTCTCACTGGCATATCAATGAAACCTCATACTGTACCGCCTCATGACACATATGTTTTTCTGCATTTTCTAATTGTCCCATCCAACCTTCAATTACTACAGTATGTTGCTATGTGACATTCTCTGTTTATGCTGGCTAAATGTTGCAATACAGCATTTCTCTAAGGGCAGCATTTCTATGAAACACTCTAGCCATGTTGGCACATCTCAGCTAGCAGAAACAATCCTCTTGACACTAACAGTATCAACACTAAATCATTTCAGTTCAGCTTTTGAACAGTTCTACTCTGGTTTCAGACCCTGGCAGCAGACTATTCTGAGTATGTTTTATTTCTTTGCAAAGCCTATCTGACCTGCATTTCACAGCATGTTCCCCAAGGTTTTGGACCAGAGGACCCTCCCACATGCAAATGAGTGGGCACCCCCTTCTACTGACATTAGCTCCTGCCAGAAACAAGCATCCCCCATGGAATCAAGCAAGATAATGTCCAGAGAAGCACTTTGAACCGAAACATTTGGTTTACATACAGTACACATTTACAGCATGTCAGTGCATTCAGCCAAGTGAAGTTCCGTTGATGCATGACACTATTCCTTATAGTGCTTCAAGGGCATATTGCTGAAACAATGATACTGTATAAACAGGACCAGTCATACATTTCTTAATAATGTAGGCTTAATTAAAAACAACACTGCCTTGAAGCTCAGCACTGCAATGTTCTGATTTTGTTTCAAGGCAGATTTGCTTTGCAATTTAAAAGGAACCGCATGATGACCAGTAGCTGTGATAATTGTGGTGTGCAGGGCTGCTTTGTTAGGCACATTTCCCAAACATTCTTCAGCAACTGCAGGTCCTATGGATTAGAGGGATACAATCTGGAAGTGATACACATTATATATTTAAAATTCACAAAAAACAGCAAAATGTATTTTAATCTTGTCCCCTATTTGAATGGCTTGCTGTCATTTGATTTAGTTGTGGGAGTATTTTTTTTTATAAACTGGTTCAGTTAGCAACAGATGGAATCCCTGACCCTTTTTATGTTTGCATTCCCAGGAAACTCCTCCTGCCTGATATTATGATACTAATGGGAAAAAAAGGATGATTAGATCTGCCTTTCAGGATCAGGAAACTGCCCATCCTGGGCTTTGTACAGAACATTTTCACAATTTCACATGTCCAGACTGCCTCCAGTGTGAAGCTCAGTTCTCCTCTCACATTACCAATTATTTAAAGAGGAACAGTGACTCCTCATCTTCTAGATGAACAGCCCCAATTTTGGTGTTTTTCCACATACAGAGAATGCAGTGTGAATACATTATTTTGAATACTTGGCCAAATATTTATATGCAGGGCCCCAAATATTTGAGAATTCAGTATGCGACTTTGTCATTTGGGTACCTGTGGGGGGAAGTAAAAAAAAAACTGCCCCCACCCTCCTTCCCAGCCCAATCGCATTAACAACACACCCCAGCACCCATGATTTCAATAAAGATTAACAAAAACATCTCACAATGGGTGACTAACAAAACCCGGCCACCTCCATGGCCAACTGCCATCTCCTTTTACCATTATGTGAGTTATATAAATCATCCCCCATCCCCCAACCCTTCAACAGAAAGGGTCATAGTCATAGCCAGTGGGGCCCCACAGGGCTTGGTGCTGGTGCCTGTGTTGTTCAGTGTCTTCATCAGTGACATTGGGGATGGCATTAAGGGCAAAATGTGCCTATTCGTGGATGACACCAAGCTCTGTGGGAGAGTGGACACAGCTGAAGGGATACAGAATCTAGAGGATGATCTGGAAAAGCTGGGGTGGTGGTCCAGGATCTGGCAGCTTGGCTTCAATGCCATGAAATGCAAAGTTATGCATAATGGAACCAAGAATCCCAGGACAGAGTACTACCTGGGTGGAGTCTGAATATCTGCATCAGAGGAGGAGAAAGGCCTGGGAGTGATGATCACTAGTGGCCTGAAGCACTCCACGCAGTGCAAGAAAGAAGCAGCAAAGGCAAACAAGATGTTAGGATGCATATCTAGGGGTATCAGTAGCAGGAGAGAGGATTATACTGCCCCTGTACAGGCCATTGGTAAGGCCTCATCTAGAGTATGGGGTTCAGTACTGGTGCCCACACTTCAAAAAATACATTAACCTGCTGGAAAAGATCCAGAGGAGGGCTACAAAGATGATAGTGGGTCAGCAGGGTAAGGCATATGAGGAGAGGTTGAGGGCACTGGACATGTACTCCCTGGAAGACAGGAGTGAGAGAGAGAGAGAGAAAGAGAGAGAGAGAGAGAGAGAGAGGAGACATGATTGGGACATTCAAGTACTTGAAAGGGATAAGTAAGGTTGAGAAGGAGAGTCTCTTTAAGCTGAGTGGCAACCATAACATGAGGAGGCACAGTCTTAAGCTGGAGGGTGGGAGGTTTAGGAGGGAGGTCAGGAAGCACTTCTTCACAGAGAGGGTGGTTGATGCTTGGAATGCGCTACCCGGAAGAGATCATCTCATTGAAGACAGTGGGCAGCTTTGAGAGGGGCTGGGATAGGCATGGGGGAAGGTAAGAATCATGGGTAGGGAGGATGGGAGGAGTGGGGAGGTACTCCCTGGAAGACAGGGGAGAGAGAGAGGGGACATGACTGGGACCTTTAAGTACTTGAAAGGGATAAATAAGGTGGATAAAGAGTGTGTCTTTAAGCTGAGTGGCAACCATAACATGCGGGGGCATAGTTTTAAGTTGGAGGGTGAGGTTTAGGAGGGAGGTCAGGAAGCACTTCTTCACAGAGAGAGAGTGGTGGGCACTTGGAATGCGCTGCTGTAAGAGGTGATCTCATTGAAGACAATGGGCAGCTTTAAGAGAGGCTGGGATAGGTATAGGGTAAAGGTAAGGATCATGGGTAGGGAGGATGGGAGGTGTTGGGAGGGAGGGCAGGGACAGTAGCTCAAGCAGTGTACCCTGCAATTCGAGCAGACTAGATAGGCCAAATGGCCTTCTTCTGCTGGCTTCTTCGTATATTCATATATAGTTTGACCCTAACAATGTGGCCAGTCAATCCCTTTCCCTTCTCAGTTGGTCTTCCCCACCCCTGCCCTTAGATGTTTTTCTAGACCAAGAAAATGTGGGGGGCACACTCAGTAGGAGTAAATGGGGCTATATTTATTAACATGCCTTTGTTATCTCATCATTTTATATAAATCAAAGCCACCACTCGACAAACAAGACTGACCCTTTTATAAGGCTGACTACCTTACTCCTACAAAGGTAAGGGAGCTTTCTCCATATTTGGAAAGCGCCAGAATTGGTGCTGCCTTATCTTAGACAATTTCTTTCAGAAGGTGTGGCAAAATGTACAATAAAAAACTGTAAGCCCACCCATCAGTGCTGCTGTAGCAGTACCACTCATGATGCAGGTAATCTGGGTTCAGGAACAAGCTCAAGTCATTGGGAAAAGGAGGATGCAGCATCCGATGGACTGCGATACTTTCCTCTGTGAACACTGAGCAAAAATGTTTGTTCAGGATGTCTGCCTTTTCCTGTTTCCCCTCTGCATAGTCTCTCCTTCCTTCTTTAACCTTACAATCTCACCCCGGTCTTCCTTTTTTTTTTTGCTTACATACCTAAAAAATAGTTTGTCCCTTTTGTTACTGCCTCGCCTATTCTCTCATCAGTTTGCACCTTCATGCTCCTTAGTGCTTTCCCTGCTTCCCTCTAATTTCCCTGATACATCTCCCTATCCTCCTCCTTCTGCATCTCCTGGTACCTTCTGAATGCTAACCTTTTAGCTTTCTCCCATGTCCTCCTCCACTGCACATGGGTGGAGTGGAAGAACAGTGGGCAACAATAAGAGGGGCCATAGGGAAGGCAACAAACCTCTGCGTTAGGCAAGTAAGCAAAAGCTAGAGGAACAAGCATTTGTCAATACCAAATGTTGATTGCGATGGTCTGTTGAGCTCGCTCAGTGGCCCTCTGTCACTGGCTCAGTCTGTTTGTCCCAGTGCTGCAGGCTGCTCTTTTGTACTGGGCTGCTGCCTGCATTGGCACCTTGTTCTGCCGAGGAAGAAATACGCAGCTGTCCCGACAGAGCTCCATTGGCGTGGCTCACTCCCCCTCTCTCACTCGCTCATTCTGTTTCTCCTGGCACTGCAGGCTGCCCTTTTGTACTGGACTCCTGCCTGTGTTGGTGGCTTACATGACCCACTGTCTGACTTCCACCTCGCAAAGGCTGGGTTGCAGTGCAGCTGGGCCAGAAGATTAAGTGAGGGTTGGGCCATGGTTTACACCAGCATGGACCACGAAAGCGTGAGAGCATGCCTTGTGTGTCATTTTATGGCTGTGACCCAGGGGACAAAATTGGAGGAATATGAACACTAGCCAGGCAGATGAAGCCCTGCCTGCCCCCGCCAAATCCATTCTTGGGCATCCTTTCCTGGCTCCTTGTCCACTTCTACAATGGGCTGCTGGATATGGTGGGGGGGGGGCAAATGGCATGGAGCAGACAGGCTGGCCTCACCTTAAAGGGCTGAAACCAAGGGGACAGCCAAGTGCTGTGTAACCTAAGGGGTTCCAAGATGTCCAGGAGATTGGCCTTGATGGATGGGAGGTGGTGCTGGCAGCAGCCGAAGGAGGTTCTGGTCAGAAGGGTCGTGAGTGTAAACAGAACTGGAAAAATAATGATGAAACGATGACAGTGAATGGAGCAGTCTGCTTGGCTGACAACATTCTAAAAGGGTTATGTTTATTCTGCTAACACAAGACTAGGTCTTGCCTACCACATTCGTCACTTTCTTACCCCCAAACCAAGACTTGCCACAGCACAAGGTGTTTTTCTTCCCTGCCTTCAATACAGCTCATATATTTACTCAAATCCTCCTAAATCAGGCATTCACAAATGGGATGGGATGGGGCCTATAGCAATATCTGCCATTTCACACTGACCTCCTCCTGACTAACTCATCAATGCACACTTTATTCCCAGAGCTGGCATCTCCCCTCTGTTTTGTGCTCCTACACACTAGGTGCTTTCTAATCAAATGACTCATATCTGCCTCCCCTGCCTCTCCTATATCTCTGCTTCATAGTGCATGCTCATCCTATTCACTTAGATCCACCAATGCTTCCCTCCTTACCGTCCCCAAATACTCCACCACACTGTATGATCAGGCCTTCTTCTCTTTTACATCCAGGTTCAGAAACTCCACATGTAGGAAAACTCAACACCACATGTGGGAAAAGGGATAGGGGAAGCAGGGGAAGACCCAATAGGGGTAATTGAGATCGAAAGAGTGAGAGAGGGGCTGATGGCACTGAGGGTGGACAAATCCACAGGGCCAGATGAAATACACTCCAGGGTACTTAAGGAATTGGCAGAGGAGCTAGCAGGCCCACCAACAGTTCTCTTCAATAGATCACTAGATTAGGGGGTGGTACCAATCGAATGGAGAACAGCACATGTAGTGCCAATCCACAAGAGTGGGCCCAAAGAGGACCTGGACAACTACAGACCAGTCAGCCTGACCTCAATAGTATGTAAACTTATAGAAACCACACTGAAGGAGGGGCTGGTGAGATACAAGGAAAAGAATGGTCTGTAGGACAATAAATAACATGGGTTTGGGCAGGCAGATCATGTCAGACGAACTTGATAGAATTCTTTGACTGGGTCACAAAGGCAGTGGACAAGGGCCAGGCAATGGATATCATCTACCTGGACTTTA
This sequence comes from Neoceratodus forsteri, assembly GCA_016271365.2. NCBI lineage: Eukaryota > Metazoa > Chordata > Ceratodontiformes > Ceratodontidae > Neoceratodus > Neoceratodus forsteri. Next base: position 1,360,044,025 of record CM057455.1, on the reverse strand, counting down.
GCAAAGCCTTCAATTCAGTGTCACACAGAAGGCTGATAAAGCTGAGGGACCTAGGGGTAGGGGAGAAATTAGTAAAATGGGTTGAAAACTGGTTGAGGGGCAGGACGCAGAAGGTAGTGGCGGGGGGGGGGAGTTCTCCAGTACCAAAGAGGTCACCATTGGGGTTCCACAGGGGTCGGTGTTTGGCCCGGTATTGTTCAATATCTTTATTAGCAACACTGGGGAAGGTGTTCAGGGCAAAATGTGTCTGTTTGCTGATGACACCAAGCTCTGTGGGGGGTAGACACCCAAGAAGGGATACAAGACTTGAGGGAGGACCTAGCCAGACTGGAGAGATGGTCAGGGATATGGCAGCTTGAGTTTAATGCCAAAAAGTGCAAAGTGATGTTCATCAGGGCCAAGAACCCAAGAGCAGAGTACTACATAGGAAAGGTTCAGGTAGCTGCAACTGAAGAGGAAAAGGACCTGGGGTGGTAATTACTAGTGATCTGAAACAGTCCACTTAGTGCAAAAAGGCAGTAGTGAAAGCAAACAGGATGCTGGGATGTATCGCAAGGGGATTTAGTAGTAGGCAGAGCGAGGTTATTTTGCCACTGTATAGGTTACTGGTAAAGCCACATTTGGAATATGGAGTGAGGTATTGGCACCCATACCTGAAGAAGAACATTAAGATGCTGGAAGGGGTCCCGAGGAGGGCAACTAAAATGATCAGGGGACAACAGGATAAGTCATACGAGGAGAAGCTAGAAGCCCTAAGGATGTATCCCTGGAAGAGAGGAGGCAGAGAGGGGCTATGATAGAGACCTTCAAGTACTTGAAGAGAGTAAACAGAGAGGACTGTGAGGGTTTATTCAACATGAGTGACCACACCACCACCACAGAACACAGCCTAAAACTGAGGGGAGGTAGATTCAGGAGGGATGTGAGGAAGCATTTCTTTATAGAGAGGGTGGTGGCAGCCTGGAATGAGCTGCCAGAGAAGGTGGTGGTGGCTAAGACAGTGGGTTCCTTCATCTTGGGACAGACATGCAGGGAAGTCATGAGACAAAAGAAGGGGAAGGGGGATGGAGGTGGGGGAGAGGGGACCAGGGTCACTGGGGTAACAGTAAAACCAGGACACTGCATCATTTTGAGCAGACAAGATAGACCATGTGGTCTCCTTCAGCTGGCAACTTTCCTATATTCGTATGTTCGTAACTCCCTCCCCGTCTCAGTATGCAGTTCAGTCATTTATCCTGTAAGGGTGCTTTGAGGAAACATCTACTCGATTCCTCTGTAACTGCACCTAGCTCCTATCACATCCCCTGCTGAACTGCTTTTGTCCAATCTGACTACCCCACACCCAGGTGACAATTTGGGTCTGCCCACTATTCTACTTCACTGGCCTCACTCAGCACTTTGTTTGCGTCATCACCTCGTCCAGTTATCAATTTTTATGTTTGCTTGCATGCATGTGCAAGAAACATAGTACCACCATATGAGTTTTCATAGGTGTGCCTCCCCCACTTCCAATGCCCTGCTCCCTTTTGCGGGAGCAGCTGCACCACGCCAGTGAATGTTGGAGCTGTCTATGACAGCCGTTCGGATGCAGTGGCATACAGTTGAAAGCGAAAGACCATTGCAATCAGTGGTGGTAACATGTAGGCAATCTGCATACTGTTTCGTCAGCAGTATGCAAAGTGCCTACACTCTGCTCTGCATCTGTACAGCTGTCATAGACAACTTCATTTTTGTCTACTCTCCCCCCCAACACCCAAGTAGCATGCTGGGAGCCTACCCCAGCATGCTCATGCGCTCCCGCACACACACCGTATGGCCGATGGGGTTGCCCAATCCTCCGTCGGCTTCATTGCGGTCCCCCAAACAGACTTCCAGGTGGCATGCTGGAGCCCACCCCAGCATGGCAAATGTCCCACAGCTGACTGGGGTGCTCAATCCCCATCGGCTTCACTGTCCCCACCCCAAAAAAAAAAAAAACAGAATTCCATGCACCATGCTGGGAACCACCCAGCATGGCAGAAGTCCTATGGCCGGCGGGGTGCCCAATCCCCCATCGGCCCACTGGACACCTCAACAAAAACTTACAGCTGCCATGCGCTGGGAGCTTCACCCCAGCGTGACAAAAGTCCCGCTGGAGTCAAACAAACCAGAAAAACCTGAAGAAAAAAACGGTTCCTCGTTGACTGTCTCACCTCCTCCCCACCCCACACCCACCCTCTGTGCACCCCCATACTTACTCTCCGAGGCCAGTGCAACGATCTTCGTGGACCAGGAACACGTCTGCACTCTTCAAAGCAGACTGCGAACTGAAGAAATGCCGGTAAGCTGTTTAATGGCATAAATATTTTTTTCCCCAACTTTGGTGCATATCTCGTTTTTGACTTGAATTGAATTGTTCAAATCTGAAATCAGATACTTGGGTCATTATCTGGTCAACTGATCCATCACATCTGCCCAAAGACAGATATTGGTGCTTTCCACGCATAGTAGACTAAGCAGGATAATAATGCACTTCCTAAGCAGCTCCGTTTATTTGCAGAACAAGTTCTTGCTTTTTTTTTTCCCACAGTGGCAGTGGGAACTCAATTATCCAAAGAATGGTTTCATGTAACAAGTTTATTAACACTAAACACAGACTAGAAAAGCATTAAAAACATGGCAAAAACAACTTGGCAAATTCAGTAAAATTGTACTTGCTTTACTCGTATTCTCTTACTCTCTCACCACAGTATATGCTCAGTCTGTCTGCTCTGATTCAGCAATGTTAGAATGGAGCTGCTTCCAGTAAAGCCTGTTACACCTATTCAAAGCAGTAATGTGCTACAGCATCTATTGTTATCAGCAGTGGTAAATACAAATGATTAAAAAAAGGTTGCATACAGCAACACAGTAAGGTGTAGTCTGATTCCCACTGTTACAAAATACTGGGCTAAGGAAATAGCAGACCTGAGCTTCTTTCTGAGAATGTAACATCCGCCATAATTAAAATGTAAACAACTGAAGGGAAGTTCATCAGAACTGATGCGTTGGTAATAGCCAGTTTTTAGTTAAGCACATCATGTAAGACTCACTAATCTCACACACATTGCATTAGTCAAAATTAGCCAAATGATTCTCCAACTTTTCTTAATAGAACATACCAACCACCATTTCTGCTTTCTGTTTTAATTAAAGTATACCGACCCCCATTTCGGCTGCTATCATCCCCCTTCCCGAATTCACACTGCCCGATCCAAAAACTCATGCTTGTCTTGGTGTGTGCTGCTCCTTTGTAAAACTAAAAGTTTAAATTTAAACTCCTGCGTGTGTCTGCTGCTCTGAGTAAGCCATCAGTCAACAACTTTTAAATGACAAATACAATATTTTTAGAATGCCAAATATTTTTGTAATGGCATCAGTGCAGTTAGTCACCCATGTGGGGAAGCGCGAATAAATGGGACAAGTCGAGTGGCTGGTGCGCGAATAATAACGAGAGCTAAATGTAGATAAGAGCCAGAAGCATGAAAATTTCAGGAAGCGAAAAATATTAGTTTGAAGTGCATTGTTAATTTGTAGAGGCAAGTGAACTAAATGATGATTTATGACGCCCAGTGACTTTTTGAAATAATCTGGTGACATTTTGCTGCTCAGAGGAAAAACACTTTGATCTAGAGATCATGTTAGCATTAATTAAAACACACGTTTCCCCTCCTATTTTTTTGCTACAACAGAGATAAACAATAACAGCTATGACGCTGCTTGATATCCTATTCTGTGTCATTTGCATAAATTCTAATAAGGTAGTATTAAAATCTATTAACACTTGTCTATGGTAATTAACTGAAGTTAGCTGTTTTGAATGATGGCATTTAATGTTGTAGATGGAGATAAGAAAATCTAGGAGACTTGGGAATAAAGACTCAAAGAGGACCTGTGTAGATTATTATGCTGTTCTGAAGACAACAGATCTGAAGAACCGGGAGTGAGCGGGGGTGTTGTTGTAGCCTATGCTGTTAGATAAACCAGCAGGAAACATACAACAGTGGTCAGGCATTTTACTGCTCTTCCTTAAACAACCTTCAAGAAAATATAATTAAGAATGCAATTTATACTTTTGGAATACTGCTCATATAGTCACCTGTGGTATAGTTCAAGATTAGTTTATATGTAGTGCACTTACATCTTTCTACTACACTTCAGTCTTATCTAAAATGCACTTCCTTACTTAAATTAAAACCAGATGTTTAGAAAACTTGCTTATGCATATGGATATTTATATACAGAATAACTAAATGTAAGTAGCCCTATTCTCAGTCACAAACAGTGGTGCAAAGTGATCACTGCATGACCCCCTCGAGCTATGCTCAATGTGGGTCACTAGCTCTTATTTCTCAGTGTAACCCCCCTGCAAATGGGGGTTCCCAAAAGACTTCCAGGAGCTTGCTTGAATGCTCCAAGCCTGAATGGTGTTTGGCATTTAAGCCATTTATCAGTGAGTGTTTTTAGAACCTCTGGTACTGTCTCTTTAAGAGCTGTCTGCTTGCAGACATAATTAGTTTGTATGGGGGACTGTGTGTTTCTTTGATTGAGTACCACTCAAGCTGCTGCCAATTCACTTCATTTTGCAGTCACTAGGAGTGCAAAGGAACCTATCTGAAAGATGTAACTGTTTGCCAGAAATCATTTACAGTAATAATGAAATTACAGTTTGTCTAACCTGATTTCTTTTGCAGTCAGAACAGTGTCTGCCTAGTTCCCCATTCTGGTTTTGAACTGCTGAACTGGACCAATCAGTGTGGGTAAGCTAGCTCTAAAATGGTGCCTTGGACGAATCAGAACTTGGACTCATAATCTGAGCCAGCCACAAGAGGATTGTATGGGCAGTGACTCTGGGAGATGTAGTTTAGACTTCAGTGCCTTTTGGACCAACAGCAGCAGTCTATTGTGAGTGACAGCCAATCCAGTCAAGAACTGGGAGGAACTCAAAGGAAGTGCCGGTTTTGTCAGTTGGAGTTTCAGTTGAGCTTTGGCAGTGAAGAAGGAAGGAGCCCTGTGCTTTTCAGTGTGCAGTTTTAGTCAAAAACGTGTGTAAGGCCCAGAGTTCGGTCTGCAGCTTGTGTAACAGCTTGTTAGGACTGAATCACTGTCCTGTGAAAAGAATCAAAGGATCTCTGAAGAGTAGAAACCAGGCTCACCCTGTAGAAGACTGGAAGAATTGCTGAAAATTGCACTCGGTCTGTCAGGAACTGAATCTGCTGTGTGTTCTCCCGGTATTGTGCAGTAATTACGATCGGATACAGATGCAGCCTGCCTGGTATAGTGCGTTCTTTTATATGGATGTGAAGAGGTTTGTGTACCTCAAGTGAGCCCTCCTGGACATTGAAGGACCCTATCTTATTTGGAGGTCGAGTACTAATTCAGGGTCGCTCCCTGTTGAATTGCCACATTAAATCCAAATGGAATTACTGTACTGCTGACTGTTTAATTCTCCTTTTCTCTGTGTGAAAGGGCCCCTACCAGCTGCCACGGTTTGGACTAGCCACTAGGGCTTGGGTACCCAGGGACAGTAACTGATAGGGATAGGCCTGCACAGAGCCATAGGTAGATTATTAGAGTGATAAGCTAATTAACCTGATTTCCCTGTCCTTGTTATATCCCCCTAAATAAATCAGAGCTGCTTGTTTCAGCAAAGTTATACTGCCTGAGGTATTTGTCTATGTTAAAGTACTGTACTGTGATTGTTGCACTGTATCTCATTTCACAGGAGGTCCCAGTGCCGGAACCAGACCTGGGGGTAAGTGTATACTGTGAAGGTAATTTGATATATTGTGTGGGCCACTAGTGGGAAGAAAGGGGGTTGCAGTGTCCCAGAGGGCTGTGACCAGATTAGTTTAACTATTGCAAACCCTGACCTCTGGGTGGAGGCACCACCATTGGATCCAGGCCCTCAACCTGTTAGTGGCAAATCAGGCAGGGTAGTAGCCCCTGGGATAGCGCCATCTAGGGGTTACATCTTGAGGCTCACCGCTGGGATTGTGTGTCCTCTAGTGGCCATATTCCGAACCACTGTTAAGAAAAAATGGGTACCCGACAGAAGTGGCTGTGCACCGGCTGGTGGAGTGGTGTACTGGGGAGAGATCGACCCCAAAATGCTATGCTTATCCTGGACATCCCCTGGGTATCAATACGGACACTGTGCAGGAGTACTTTCCAAGGTGGAAGGTTTACAAAACCCTGTGGTGGTGGGTCGGCATGCTAATCTGCTCACCCACACTTTCCTGGCCCTAGTAGAGTTTAAGGATCCCATATGTAACCCTAGATGGCTATCCCAGGGCTACTACCCCTGCCTGATTTGCCACTAACAGGTTGAGGGCCTGGATCCAATGGAAGGAGCCTCCACCCAGAGGTCAGGGTTTGCAATAGTTAAACTTACTTGGTCACAGCCCTCTGGGACACTGCAACCCCTCTTCCCACTAGTGGCCCACAATATAGCAGAATTACCTTTCACAGTATACACTTACCCCAAGGCTGGTTCAGGCACCGACATCCTGTAAAATAAGATACAGTGCAACAATCACAGTACAGTACTTTAACATAGACAAATACCTCAGGCAGTATAACTTTGTTGAAAAAACAGCCTGATTTATTTAGGGGATATAACAAGGACAGGGAAATCGAGGTTAATTAGCTTATCACTTTACTACACCTTATGGCTCTGGCCACTTAGCCTATCCACCAGTTACTGTCCCTGGGTACCCAGGCCCTAGTGGCTAGTCCAAACCGTGGCAGCGTAGGGGCCCTTTCACACAGAGAAAGGAAAATTAAACAGTCAGCAGTACAGTAATTCCATTTGGATTTAATGTGGCAATCAACAGGGAGCGACCCGAATTAGTACTCAGACACTCAAAGAAGATATGGTCCTTCAATGTCAGCAGGGCTACTTTTGATCTCAAGAGACTCCTCACACATTTATATGGTAAAAAAGAAAGCACTATACCAGGCAGGCTGCATCTGTATCCCAATCATAATTACTGCACAATAACCAGGAGAACACACAGCAGATTCAGTTCCTGACAGACCGAGTGTAATTCAACAATTTCTCCAGTCTTCTACAGGGTGAGCCTGGTTTCTACTCTTCAGAGATCCTTTGATTCTTTTCACAGGACGGATTCAGTCCTAACAAGCAGTTAACAAGTTGTAAACCGGAACTCTGGGCCTTGCACATGTTTTTGACTGAAACTGTGCACTGAAGGAGCACAGGGTTTCTTTCCCCTTCACTTTCAGATCTCAAACTGAAACTCCCAACAGACAAAACCGGACTTCCTTTGAGTTCCTCCCAGTTCTTGACTGGATTGGCAGTCACCACAATAGACTGCTGCTGTTGGTCCAAAAAGGCACCAAGTCTAAACTACATCTCCAGAGTCACTGCCCATACAATCCTCTTGTGGCTGGCTCAGATTATGAGTCCCAAGTTCTGATTCGTCCAAGGCATCATTTTAAGAGCTAGTTTACCCCACACTGATTGGTCCAGTTCAGCAGTTCAAAACCAGAATGGGGAACTAGGCAGACAGTTCTGACTGCAAAGAAAGCAGGTTAGACAAACTGTAATTTTATTATTACTGTAAATGATTTCAGGCAATCAGTTACATCTTTCAGATAGGTTCCCTTTGCACTCCTAGTGACTGCAAAATGGGGTGAATTGGCAGCAGCTTGGTGGTACTCAATCAAAGAAACACACAGTCCCCATACAAACTAATTATGTCTGCAAGCAGACAGCTCTTAAAGAGAGTACCAGAGTGTCTAAAAAACACTCACTGATAAATGGCTTAAACGCCAAACATCATTCAGGCTTGGAGCATTCAAGCAAGCTCCTGGAAGTCTTTGGGAACCCCCATTTGCAGGGGTTACACCCTTCCTGGCTTGGGAAAAGCTTGAGCGTCGCACGTCAAGCAAGTACCCCATAAGTTTCAACTGCAACCATATACATTTGCATTAGGCTCCACATGTAATCATCAGTCAATACATCATTTTACCAAGAACCATTTCTGAAACATTGCAGTACGTCCACTTTACACAGTATAACACACACATTGTACCATAACTCAAGTATTACCTCTTGTACATGAAACCTGAAGAGAGGGACCCTTCCCTATCAGTTACCTTGGGGCTGGACGGGCAAGGGCACCATACTTAGAGGGCAACACAAGTAACCTGGAGTTAGCACTAACGCCAGTTTGGGCAATGAGCTCGGGACACATACACTCTTTATGGACAACATTGAGGCAGGTCCACTGGCCGCCCAGGGAATCATAACTGAGGTGCACCACAGGCTTTACAGCTCGACCAGTCTTTTCTAGGGGGAGCTGTTACAGTCTCTGCAATCCTGAGCCTCATTTTCAGCATTGTTCTCACTTGTCAGGAGTCTCCATGGGGTAGAGAGGCTAGAACTTGGGGCACTTTCAGCTCCAGGAGTTACAGTTTCTGAGTCCACAACATTTGGCTCGCATGGAGAGCTTTCTAGACACTGGCAGTGGACTGTCAGGCACTCAAAATACTCTCTTGTTCGGGTGTATCAGTCTGCCCCAATCTATCATTTTCCTCCCTGAAAGCTCAAACAGTTCAACCATGCACAATGATTCCATTTCATCTGATCTGATGCTTTGCACTTCACTTTCTGGGAGCATGGCTCCAGGGATGAAGCTGGGGCATAGACAGTCCAGAAGGCCAGCTTTGTCTCCAGTATTGACTAGGGGATTGCCCAGAACAATTGACTCAGTTCGTAGAAGGATAGTATTCAAAGTCACTCTCACTTTCTTCTGATATGGACTGACAGTCATGCTCAACTGGGACTTGTGCAGGGGAACACTTTAACTCTGCTTCTGTAGGTGCAGACTTCCTGATCTTTCTTAGCAGCAGCTCTAGTCACTGGTCCAGAGGGGGCATCTTCTGGGGCTCAGACTCAATCAGGATTTGTCCAATGGGTAGTAAATGATTTCTATGCATTGTTTTACATCTTTGAATTGTTCTCAGGCCTTACTTTGTACACTGGCAGATCATCTAGTTTGCCCACTACAATGTGAGGGAGATGGTGCCATCTGTCAGCAATCTTGTGTTTGCCATGCAGTCCCAGATTTCCTTAGCAATACCCGATCTCCTCCTGGAGTTCCTGTGTTTCACCTTTTATCATACCTTTCTTTGTTGGCCAGATTTCTTTTGGCAGCCATGGTTTGAGCCAGTTAGTGCGTATGAGTTAGCTGGCCTTTAACTTTTGCACATACTGTAAATAGTTGTCAGCTTGAACCCCATCAGGAGAGACCCCAAAACACACATCTACTACCGGTGAGTCGAGCTTCTCTTCCAAACATCAAGTGAGGGGAGAACCCAAGTGGCATCTTTGGTGCAGTTATAGCATGTACCAGGGTGCTAATTTGTTAGCTCCATCTAGGCTTGTCCTTTGGATGCGGGGTGCCTAGCATATCTAGCAAGTCACGGTTGAAGCGTTCGAGCTGTGGGTCCCCTAGGGGTGGTAAGGTGGTTCTGGACTTTCTCCTCCCCACAGAGAAAGCATCTCTTTGATCAGGCGACTCTCAAAGTCTCTCCCTTGATCAGAATGGATTCTTTGTGGGCCCATAGTGAACAAAAAGTTTTCTCCGAGTACTTTGTACAGTGGATGCTTTTCTGGTCTTTGGTGGGGAAAGCTTGGGCATATCTCGTGAAATGGTCAGTGACCACCAGCACATTACAGATATTTCTTGATCTGACTCCAAACTTAGAAAATCAATACAGACCAGCTCCATGGGTGCACTGGTGGTTATGTTAACAAGGGGCAGCCCTCTGGGGCAAAACTTTCCTCTGTAAGCAGCGACTACAAGTTCGAATGTATTGCTCCACATCAGCCCCCATCTTAGGCCAATAGAATCTGGATCTCACCAAGTCAAGTGCTCTGTCTATACAAGGTGCCCCATGTGGTTGTGCAAGGACCTCAATACTGAGTCTCCAGAAGGCAGTGGGCAGCACTAGTTGTTGTTTGTCTACTTGTCCCCTCTGTCTACTGTTTCTCTCATATAAACAGTTTATTGATCAGTTTCAACTTAGGACCTTCTTTGTATAATAGTGCAGTTCTCAAATCAGTGGGGCGTAATTTGGACACATCTTTTCCTGCAGAGGGCTTCTAAAAGCTGCTTTGATCATGGGATCGCCGGGGTTGAGCCCGCCCGAATACTGTCATTGTCCAGCTGAGGCAGTGCACCAATGTCTATTGCAGAAAAGTGGCAATAGCACAAGCAGGTAATGCAATTCTCAGAGCTCCAAGCAATCCTGTGCAGTCCACTGAATCCCGTAGACGTTGTTCCTCCCTGTCACAAACTTCCAGACCACGTGAATGTCAGGTTCTGCCAGTCCGGACCCAATCATTCTGGGGAACAGGCCTCCGGGAGAAGCATCAGCATCTATGTGGTTCGAGACCTGCTCATGATTCAAAAGCAAGTCATATGTAGAGATAATGCAGAAAGCCACCATGGCCAGTGGCATCCAACTTAGCTAGAGGTCTGCACATAGGTCAAAGGATTATTGTCAGCTTTAGCTAGTATTTTAGCCCCATACAAGTACTCATGGAATTGGTCAACAATACCCACTTCAAAGCTAGGAACTCCTAACTTATGTACAGGATAGTTCTTTTCGGATGGGGTCAGGCTTCTACTAGCAAGAGCCACTGGTCTCAGGCCATTCTAGGTAACTCTTGGTACAACACAGCCCCAACCCTTGCAAGCTAGCATCGAGTGTGCAGGGCGTAAGTTTTCTTGGATCGGCATAGGCCAGCACTGGAGCATGGGTAAGTTGATATATGATCTCATGAAAACCAGTCTCACAATCAGAGTCAACAGACCCCAAATACTTCACTAGGATGAAAATACACTCTTTCAGTCTTGAGGGATGCTGACTTTTAACGTATTTTGTGGGTTGGGATACCTTGAGTAAGGTTAAGTAAAGGGCGGATCACTCCTGAATAGTCCTTGATGAAGCGTGATAATAACCACAGAATCCACAGGAATCTTTGCGGATCTTTTAGATTTTGGGCTGTGGCCAGGTGATCAAGGCCTCAACTTACTTGGGTCGGTCTCTATTCCTCGGTGGATACTATGTGTCCCACATACTTTACTGATGTTTGAAAAATTGACACTTATCAATGGACAGTTTAAGGCCAAAGTCCTCAGTCGGTCAACACATCAAATAATCTGCTCTCATGTTCCTCAGTGAGCTGCCAAACACAATAACATCATCTAGGTATACCAGGCACTCTAGTAAGTTCATGCTCCCACACTGCGCTCATCAATCGATTGAAAAGTGGCTGGGGCACCTGAAATCCTTGAGGCATCCTCATGAATTCATAGAAATAGCGACAGGAATAAAGGCTGCCTTTTCCCACGGTCTCTGGGGCCATCGGGATCTGATAGTACCAATCACGCGAGAGTCCAGCACAGAGAACCACTTGCTCCACGTTTAGCAGTCAAAAGCATCCTGAATGCGGGCATCAGTACTGATCGGGGATAGTCCACGGGTTAGGTGCCATAATCCACACAAATCCCACTGTTCCATTCTTCCTCACCACAATGAAAGAATAAAAGCCTGGATTCTTGTATTACCAGAAGCACATCTCTTGCAGATGCAGTCACATCATCTATGTCAGCAGCCAGGCCAAGACCTCACGAAATGGTCTTCGTCATACAGCGGATATTATGCTCAGCTCCCTACGCATCCTACATCCATTCCTTTAAAGAAAAACACCGGTCTCTCTGGGCAAGCTTCACTGATCTTCACACTCCATTCAGCGGCAGCGAGCGCGAAATCAAACAAGTCAAGCGACTCTGTCATTCTTCCTGAACTCTGCTGCCAGTAGCAATGCAGCGTCTGCACACGCACATCAGCAGGATGCAACCTCATTTACTCAGTATCTTTCAGACATTATGAACGGACCACCACCCTTCTGGTAAGCATACCTAGCGGCAAAATACTAGGCTTGAACAGCAGTCCTCTGGCAATTTTCCACCGCTGGTGCATCCAACATTATTTTATTTTAACATCCTTTCTGATCGGACCTCCTGTAAGGTACATCAGCATTTGCCCAGGATCAGGATCAGGATCCTTCTTCCATACACAATTCGACCGTTCTCTGGTTCTGTTTTTCAACAACCCTGTGCCTCATAGGCCTTCTTACCAAAGCCGAACCTTAGCTCTACTAGTCTTGGACCCTGTTTTCATAAACAACCAAACCAGCCTTCCGAACATATGAGAATTTGTTCCAATCAGGGGACACCATCATACAGTCCAGTGGGGGACACACTAGGCTAGGGTCTCTACTTGTTCGCCACTCCAGCCACAGGAGGGGAAAGACACAAATGGATATACCCGAATAGGTAGGCCTTTCACTCCAAACCCCATACATGCAGTCCTTCTAATTGTGGGTATGTCTGAATGTTTGATACCAATCTTGGAACATAATTGTCATGGGAGCCACTGTCTAATATAGTTTGTGAACCTGCTCACCTTTACAGTGGTCTGGAGGACCCACCATTCTGGACCAGTCTGGAGGCGGTGGTGGGGGCCAAGCAACTGACCTTGCCACAAAGGAGTGAATGCATTTCGTGCCTCATGGGACATGTCGTGCACTTTAACCACGTTTCTTCTCAGCTCTGTAGCCTATAAGCAACTTGTCAGCATCTTTGGGACTGCATTCCCTTTCATGTGCCCATCTTTCCCATATACAAAACATACTTTCTGAGTTTGAGCCGGCCGAGCGCCAACACAGGAGCCAGGCGGGGTATTACAACTGAAACAGGTACCATCTCTCTCTTCGTGATAAGCATTTGGGCATCTCACAGCTTCTCCACTTCCATGGTCAAGGAATCAGTTCGGAGCTATCAGTAGAATACATGGGTGGCACCCCACCCCACAACAGATATCGGATATAGGCCAGCCTGACTTGCAGGCGTGGCCTTCAAAGACTGCTGGAACCAGGATCTCTCAACAGCTAACCCCATTGTGACATATCTTTTCTCCTTGTCAGAGCACTATTGACTGCCAACCCACCCCTGAACTTCACTTGATGGTCACCCACAGTCACCCGGGTAATAGCTGCAGTGGTGCAGGTCCCTCCAGGTCGCTCAACTCGAATCTCTCATTAACTCATCATAGAGTGGGGATCAGCCCATCTGAGGTGTAACTGAGCCAGCAGTTCTGAGAAGGGGCAGACTTGATCCTACTGTCCAGCCTAGTTCGTCAGTTCAATCGCTGCAAACCACCTTTCTGAGGCATTCTTGCAACAATTTTTCCAGCCAGATACACACACGAACAACAACTCATTACTGCTGTGATCTCTTACTCTCCACATAGGTCCACTCAGAATCGGCCCCACACACATTCCCCAAGGCTCAAGATAGGCCTGTGCAATGCTTCAGGTTATACCAATTTAGCACGGATGGGTGGGGCGGGACCTCGGAGGCTCTACCAACCCTCTTGCAGCTTTCACCTTCCGAGCATTGCCATTCTAACTTGGGGCAACATAGTCTATCCAGGCTCCCAGTCATCCTCCCTGGGGGGGGGTAGGAGGTTAGAGAGATCCTCAACCCCGGTAAGAGTCGTGACTAATAGCAGGTGCAAAATAAGGAGTCTGCATAGGTTCAGCCACCATTACGGGCACTGGAGCAGGAGAGGGTGTTGGGGAGGAACACCCCAGGTGGAAAGAATAGTTTCTTCAGAGTCCTCCACAGTTTCCCTCTCCAGCAACCATTCAGCAAATTCTCCTCAAAGTTTCAGATAGTGGTGGGGCTGATTCCCCCAATCTCTTACTGTCCTTAGTTATCACGCTCCAACAGTGAGGGCTCCCTCTGGGGTAATGGTCTGTAGCACTTTGGAGCTATCTATGGGATCCCTAAACTCTACTAGGGCCAGGAAAGTGTGGGTGAGCAGATTAGCATGCCGACCCACCACCACAGAGTTTTATAAACCTTCCACCTTGGAAAGTACCTCCTGCACAGTGTCCGTATTGATACCCAGGGGGATGTCCAGATAAGCATAGCATTTTGAGGTGATCTCCTCCCCAGCACACCACTCCACCAGCCGGTGCAGCCACTTCTGGCCAGGAAGCCCATTTTTTCTCTAACAGTGGTTCCAGAAAATATGGCCACTAGAGGACACACAACTCAGCGGTGAGCCTCAAGATGTAACCCCTAGGTCGCGCTACCAGGGCTACTACCTGCCTGATTTACCACTCAACAGGTTGAGGGGCCGGATCCAATGGCGGGTGCCTCACCCAGAGGTCAGGGTTGCAATAGATAAACTTACTTGGTCACAGCCCTCTGGAGACACTGCACCCCTTCCTCCACACCAGCCCACACAATATAGCAGAATTACCTTCACAGTATACACTTACCCCCAAGGCTGGTTCAGGCATCGGGACATCCTGTAAAATAAGATACAGTGCAACAATCACAGTACAATACTTTAACATAGACAAATACCTCAGGCAGTATAACTTTGTTAAAACAAACAGCTCTGATTTATTTAGGGGGATATAACAAGGACAGGGAAATCAGGTTAATTAGCTTATCACTTTACTATTACCTATGGCTCTGTGCAGAGCCTATCCCTAACAAGTTACTGGCCTGGGTACCCAGGCCCTAGTGGCTGGTCCAAACCGTGGCAGCTGGTAGGGGCCCTTTCACCCAACAGAAAGGAAAATTAAACAGTCAGCAGTACAGTAATTCCATTTGGATTTAATGTGGCAATTCAACAGGAAGCGACCCGAATTAGTACTCACGACCCCAAAGAAGATACGGTCCTTCAATGTCAGCAGGGCTACTTTTGATCTCCAAGAACTCCCACACATTATATGGTAAAAAAAAAGAAAACACTATACCAGGCAGGCTGCATCTGTATCCCAATGCACAATTACTGCAATAACCAAGGAGAACACACAGCAGATTCAGTTCCCGACAGACCGAGTGTAATTCAACAATTTCTCCAGTCTTCTAGAGGTGAGCCTGTTTCTACTCTTCAGAGATCCTTTAATCCTTTTTCACAGAGCGGATTCAGGTCTAACAAGCAGTTACAACAAGTTGTAGAACGTGAACTCTGGGCCTTGCACACGTTTTTTGACAAAAACTGTACACTGAAGGCAGAGTTTCTTCCCCTTCACTTTCAGATCTCAAACTGAAACTCCCACACAGACAAAAACCGGGCACTTCCTTTGAGTTCCTCCCAGTTCTCCGACTGGATTAGCTGTCACTCACAATAGACTGCTGCTGTTGGTCCAAAAGGCACCGAAGTCTAAACTACATCTCCAGAGTCACTGCCCATACAATCCTCTTGTGGCTGGCTCAGATTATGAGTCCCAAGTTCTGATTAGTCCAAGGCATCATTTTAGAGCTAGTTTACCCCACTGATTGGTCCAGATCCAGCAGTTCAAAACCAGAATGGGAACTAGGCAGACAGTTCTGACTGCAAAAGAAAGCAGGTTAGACAAACTGTATTTTATTATTACTGTAAATGATTTCTGGCAATCAGTTACATCTTTCAAAGATAGGTTCCTTTGCACTCTAGTGACTGCAAAATGGGGTGAATTGGCAGCAGCAAGGTGGTACTCAATCAAAGCAAACACACACAGTCCCCCATACAACTAATTATGTCTGCAAGCAGACAGCTCTTAAGACAGACAGAGGTTCTAAAACACTCTGATAGAATAACGCCAAACACCATTCAGGCTTGACATTCAAGCAAGCTCATAGTCTTTGGGAACCCCATTTGCAGAATTACACATAGAGCTCAAAGTGCACAGACTATTACCCCAGAGGCCCTCACTGTGAGTGATAACTAAGGACAGTAAAGACCGAGAACAGCCCACCACCATCTGAAACCTTTGAGGAGAAATTTGCTGAATGGTTGCTGGGAGAGGGAAAACTGTGGAGGACTTGAAGAAACTATTCTTGCCACCTAGGGGTGTTCCTCCCCAACACCCTCTCCTGCTCAGTGCCCGTAATGGTGGCTGAACCAATGCAGACTCCTATTTCTGCACCTGCCATTAGTCACGACTCTTACCGAAGGTTGAGGATCTTCTCTGGCACCCTCCCACCCCCAAGGGAGGATGACTGGAGACTGGATGAACTATGTTGCCCCCAAGTGCTAGAATGGCAATGCTTGGAAGGGAGAAAAGCGAAGAGGGTTGGTGAAGCCTCCGAGGTCCTGCCCTGGCTACCATCCGTGCAAGCAAACGGGCCAGGCAACCCCGAAGCGACTGCACAGGCCTATCTTGAGGCTTCAGAGAATGTACAGGAGCTCAGATTCTGATGAGGACCTATGGTGGAGAGTAAGAAATGCACAACAGTACCAAGGGGAGTTGTTGTCTGTGTATGTCTCTCGGCTGGAAAAATTGTTGCAAGAATGCCTCAGAAAGGGTAGTTTGCCTAGCGATTGAACTGGACCGAACCAGACTGGACAGAATCCTTAAGTCTGTCCCCTTCTCAGAACTGCTGTTTGCTTCAATTCGCCTGGCAAATCAACTGGAATCCCCTACCCTCCTATGATGAGTTAATGAGAAATTGGAGGAGTTGAAGGCGACCTCGGGGAGGTACCTGCACCAACAGCTGTGGCTACGACCCGGTGAGTGAGGTGACCCATCAAGTAGGAGTTCAGGGCAGAGGTTGACAGTCAATAGGTGCTCTGACAAGGAAAAGATATGCCACACAATGGGGGAGAACTGTTGAGAGATCCAGGAATTCAAAAACAGTCCCTTTATGAAAGGCCATGCCTGCAAGTACAGGGCCTGACCTATATCCGACTGCATCTGCTATGGGGTAAATTACCATGTATCTCCGCTGATAACAGCTCCAAACTCAATTCCTTGACCATGAATGGAGAAACTGACGAGATGTCTCCAAATGCTTATCACGCGCAGACAGAGATGGCACCAGGTTTCCAGTTAGTAATACACCCCGCCCTGGCTCCCAGTGTGGCGCCTCGGCCAGCTCAAACTCCAGAAAGTATGTTTTGCTATAATTGTGGGAAAGATGGGCACATGAAAAGGGAATACCAGTCCCCAAAAGACACTGACAAAGTTGCATATAGGCTACAAGGAGGCTTGGAGAAGAAATCAGTGGTTAAGAGGTGCGACAGGATCCAGTGAGGCACCAAAATGCTAATTCACGTCCTTTTTTGTGGCGGGTCAGTTGCCCAGGCCCCACTACCGCCTCCAGACTGGTCCTAGAATAGTGGGTCCCTCCATGAGACCACTGTAAAAAGGTGAATGGAGTGTCTACAAGAGCTGTATTAGACAGTGGCTCCCCAGTGACAATTATGTTCCAAGATTGGTATCAGAAGCATTTGTCAGCATGCCCAACAACCATTAGAAGGACTGCATGTATGCGGGGTATAAGTGAGAAGGCCTACCCTATTCCGGGTATATCCGAGTTGGCTGTCTTTCCCCACCTCAGTGGCTGGAGTGGCGAACAAGTAGAGACCCTAGCTCAGTGTGTCCCCACTGGACTGTATGATGGTGTCCTTTGTTGATTGAGAACAAATGCTCATATGTTCGGAAGGCTGGCACAGTTGTGTTATGAAAAACAGGGTCAAAGACTAGTAGAGCTTTAAGAGTTCCGGCTTTAATTAAGAAGGCCTATGAGGCACAGAGAGATGCTGAAAAACAGAACCAGAGGAACGATTCGGAATTGTATGGAAGAAGGATCCTGAGTCTCTGATCCTGGCCAAATGCCCAATGTACCTTACAGGGAGGTCCGTATCAGAAAGGATGTTAAGAATAAAAATATCAATGTTGGATGCACCAGGCGATGGAAAATTGCCAGAGGGACTGCTGGTCAAGCCTAGTATTTTGCCCGCTAGAGCCCATGCTTATGCCAGAAGGGTAATGGTCCAAGTTCATAATGTGTCTGAAGAGACATTCGAGTAAATAGAGGTTGCATCCTGGCTAATGTGCATTGTGCAGACACTGCAGTGCTACCCAGCAGCAAGAGTTCGAGGAAGAATGACAGAAGTAACGCCTGACTTGTTTGATTTCGCGACTCCCGCTGCCAGCTGAATGGAAAGTGAGCATCAGTGAGAAGCTTGCCCAGAGACCAGGTGTTTTCTTTAAAGGAATGGGATGTAGGATGCGTGCAGGAGCTGAGCACAATATCCGGCTGCATGATCAAAGACCATTTCATGAGAGGTCTCGACGCCTGGAACCTGCTGACATAGATGATGTGAGACGGCATCTGCAAGAGATGTTAGCTGCTGGTGTAATACAAGAATCCAGAAGCCCTTATGCTTCCCCATTGTGGTAGTGAGAAAAAGAATGGAACAGTAAGGATGTGTGGATTACGCACCTTAAACCGGCGGACTATTCCTGATCGGTACACAATGCCCGCATTCAGGATGCTTTGGACTGCCGAACGGGAGCAAGTGGTTCTCTGTGCTGGATCTCCGCAGTGGGTACTACCAGATCCCGATGGCCCCAGAGGACCGTGAGAAGACGGCCTTTATCTGTCTGCTTGGCTACTATGAATTCATGAGGATGCCTCAAGGGATTTCAGGTGCCCAGCCACTTTTCAACGATTGATGGGCGTGCAGTGGGGACATGAACTTACTAGAGTGCCTGGTATACCTAGATGATGTTATTGTGTTTGGCAGCTCACTGGAGGAACATGAGAGCAGATTATTTAAGGTACTGGACCGACTGGAGGACTTTGGCCTTAAACTGTCCATTGATAAGTGTCAATTCTTTCAAACATCAGTAAAGTATGTGGGACACATAGTATCCACTGAGGAATAGAGACCGACCCAAGTAAAGTTGAGGCCTTGACCACCTGGCCACAGCCCAAAAATCTAAAAGAACTGCAAAGATTCCTGGGATTCTGTGGTTATTATCGGCGCTTCATCAAGGACTATTCAAGAGTGATCCGCCTTTACTTAACCTTACTCAAGGGTATCCCCAACCACAAAAAATACCAACAAGTCAGCCCTCAAGACTGAAAGAATGTATTTTCATCCGAGTGAAGTATTTGGGGCCCGCTGGACTCCTGATTGTGAGACTGCTTTTCATGAGATCATATATCAACTTACCCATGCTCCAGTGCTGGCCTATGCCGATCCAAGAAAACCTTACGTCCTGCACACTGATGCTAGCTTGCAAGGGTTGGGGCTGTGTTGTACCAAAACACGAGAATGGCCTGAGACCAGTGGCCTTTGCCAGTAGAAGCCTGACCCCATCCGAAAAGAACTATCCTGTACATAAGTTAGAGTTCTAGCTTTGAAGTGGGCTATTGTTGACCAATTCCATGAGTACTTGTATGGGGCTAAAATACTAGTAAAACTGACAATAATCCTTTGACCTATGTGCAGACCTCAGCTAAGTTGGATGCCACTGGCCATAGGTGGCTTTCTGCATTATCTACATATGACTATGTCTCGAATACCGAGCAGGTCTGAACCACATAGATGCTGATGCTCTCTCCCGGAGGCCTGTTCCCAGAATGATTGGGTCCGATTGGCAGAACCTGACATTCGGCACTCTGCCGAAGTTTGACAGGGAGGAACAAATGTCCACGGACGCAGTGGACTGCATGGTGGATTGCTTGGGAGCCTCTGAGAATTGCATACCTGCTGCTTATTGCCACTTTTCTGCAATAGACATTGGTGCACTGCCTCAGCTGGACAATGACAGTATTGGCGGGCTCAATCCCGCGATCCCATGATCAAAGCAGCTTTAGAAGCCCTCTATGCAGGAAAAGATGTGTCCAAATTACGCTCCACTGATTTGAGAACTGCACTGTTATACAAAGAAGGTCCTAAGTTGAAACTGATCAATAAACTGTTATACAGAGAAACAGTAGACAGAGGGGACAAGTAGACAAACAACAACTAGTGCTGCCCACTGCCTTTGGACTCAGTACTGAGGTCCTTGCACAACCACATGGGGCACCTTGGTATAGACAGAACACTTGACTTGGTGAGATCCAGATTCTATTGGCCTAAGATGGGGGCTGATGTGGAGCAACACATTCGAACTTGTAGTCGCTGCTTACAGAGAAAGCTTTGCCCCAGAGGGCTACCCCTTGTTAACATCACCACCAGTGCACCCATGGAGCTGGTCTGTATTGATTTTCTGAGTTTGGAGTCAGATCAAAAAATATCAGTAATGTGCTGGTGGTCACT
This sequence comes from Neoceratodus forsteri, assembly GCA_016271365.2. NCBI lineage: Eukaryota > Metazoa > Chordata > Ceratodontiformes > Ceratodontidae > Neoceratodus > Neoceratodus forsteri. The sequence continues at coordinate 1,360,023,847 of CM057455.1, read as the reverse complement.
GACCATTTCATGAGATATGCCCAAGCTTTCCCCACCAAAGACCAGAAAGCATCCACTGTGGCCAAAGTACTTGTGAAAACTTTTTGTTCACTATGGGGCTCCACAAAGAATCCATTCTGATCAAGGAGAGACACTGAGAGTCGTCTGATCAAAGAAGATGCTTTCTCTGTGGGGAGTCGAAAGTCCAGAACCACTCCTTACCACCCCAGAGACCCACAGCCTGAGCGTTTCAACCGCACTTTGCTAGATATGCTAGGCACCCTGCACCCAAAGGACAAGCCTAGATGGAGCCAACAAATTAGCACCCTGGTACATGCTTATAACTGCACCAAAAGTGATGCCACTGGATTCTCCCCTACCGCCTGATGTTTGGAAGAGAAGCTCGACTACCAGTAGATGTGTGTTTTGGGTCTCTCCTGATGGGGTTCAAGCTGACAACTATTTACAGTATGTGCAAAAGTTAAAGGCCCAGCTAACTCATGCGTATCAACTGGCTCAAACCATGGCTGCCAAAAGAAATCTGGCCAACAAAGAAAGGTATGATAAAAAGGTGAAGCACAGGAACTCCAGGAGGGAGATCGGGTATTGCTAAGAAATCTGGGACTGCATGGCAAGCACAAGATTGCTGACAGATGCATCATCTCCCTCACATTGTAGTGGGCAAACTAGATGATCTGCCAGTGTACAAAGTAAGGCCTGAGAATAATTCAAAGATGTAAAACAATGCATAGAAATCATTTACTGCCCATTGGACAAATCTTAATTGAGTCTGAGCCCCAAGAAGATGCCCCTCTGGACCAGTGACTAGAGCTGCTGCTAAGAAAAGATCAGAAAGTCTGTACCTACAGAAGCAAAGTTAAAGTGTTCCTCCACAAGTCCCAGTTGAGCATGACTGTCAGTCCATATCGGAAGAAAGTGAGAGTGACTTTGAGTACTATCCTTCTTACTGAACTGAGTCAATTGTTTGGGGCAATCCCTAGTCAATACTGGAGATGAAGCTGGGCCTTCTGGACTGTCTAAGCCCCAGCTTCATCCCTGGAGCCAATGCTCCCAGAAGGTGAAGTGCAAAGCATCAGATCAGATGAAATGGAATCATTGTGCATGGTTGAACTGTTTGAGCTTTCAGGGAGGAAAATGATAGATTAGAGGCAGACTGGTGATACACCCAAACAAGAAGAGTATTTTGAGTGCTCCTGACAGTCCACTGCCAGTGTCCAACTCTCCATGCGAGCCAAATGTTGTGGACTCAGAAACTGTAACTCCTGGAGCTGAAAGTGCCCCAAGTTCTAGCCTCTCTACCCCATGGAGACTCCCTGACAAGTGAGGACAATGCTGAAAATGAGGCTCAGAGTGCAGAGACTATAACAGTTCCCCTTAGAAAGACTGGTCGAACTATAAAGCCTGTGGTGCACCTCAGTTATGATTCACTTGGGAGGCCTGTGGACTTGCCTCTCAATGTTGTCCATAAAGGAGTGTATGTGTCCCCGAGCTCATTGCCCAAACTGAGCATCAGTGCTAACTCCAAGTTACTTGTGTTGCCCTCTAAGTATGGTGCCTTACCCCCATCCAGCCCCAAAGGTAACTGATAAGGAAGGGCCCCTCTCTTCAGGTTTCATGTACAAGAGGTAATAACTTGAGTTATGGTACAATGTGTATGTAATACTGTGTAAAGAGGACGTACTGCAATGTTTCAGAAATGTGTTCTTGGTAAAATGATATATTGACTGATGATTACATGGCGAGCCTAATGCAAATGTATATGGTTGCAGTTGAAACTTATGGGTACCCTGCTTGACGCTGACGCCAAGCTTTCCCAGGCCAGGAAGGGTGTAACCCCCTGCAAATGGGGGTTCCTAAAAGACTTCCAGGAGCTTGCTTGAATGCTCCAAGCCTGAATGGTGTTTAGCATTTAAGCCATTTATCAGTGAGTGTTTTAGAACCTCTGGTACTGTCTCTTTAAGAGCTGTCTGCTTGCAGACATAATTAGTTGTATGGGGGACTGTGTGTTTCTTTGATTGAGTACCACCAAGCTGCTGCCAATTCACTTCATTTTGCAGTCACTAGAGTGCAAAGGAACCTATCTGAAAGATGTAACTGTTTGCCAGAAATCATTTACAGTAATAATGAAATTACAGTTTGTCTAACCTGATTTCTTTGCAGTCAGAACAGTGTCTGCCTAGTTCCCATTCTGGTTTTGAACTGCTGAACTGGACCAATCAGTGTGGGGTAAGCTAGCTCTAAAATGGTGCCTTGGACGAATCAGAACTTGGACTCATAATCTGGGCCAGCCACAAGAGGATTGTATGGGCAGTGACTCTGGGAGATGTAGTTTAGACTTCAGTGCCTTTTGGACCAACAGCAGCAGTCTATTGTGAGTGACAGCCAATCCAGTCAAGAACTGGGAGGAACTCAAAGGAAGTGCCCGGTTTTTGTCGGTTGGAGTTTCAGTTGAGCTTTGGCAGTGAAGAAGGAAGGAGCCCTGTGCTTTTTCAGTGTGCAGTTTTAGTCAAAAAACGTGTGTAAGGCCCAGAGTTCCGGTCTGCAGCTTGTGTAACAGCTTGTTAGGACTGAATCCGTCCTGTGAAAAGAATCAAAGGATCTCTGAAGAGTAGAAACCAGGCTCACCCTGTAGAAGACTGGAAGAATTGCTGAAAATTGCACTCGGTCTGTCAGGAACTGAATCTGCTGTGTTCTCCGGTATTGTGCAGTAATTACGATCGGGATACAGATGCAACCTGCCTGGTATAGTGCGTTCTTTTATATGGATGTGTGAAGAGGTTTGTGTACCTCAAGTGAGCCCTGCTGACATTGAAGGACCCTATCTTATTTGGAGTCGTGAGTACTAATTCAGAAGTCGCTCCCTGTTGAATTGCCACATTAAATCCAAATGGAATTACTGTACTGCTGACTGTTTAATTCTCCTTTCTCTGTGTGAAAGGGCCCCTACCAGCTGCCACAGTTTGGACTAGCCACTAGGGCTTGGGTACCCGAGGACAGTAACTGATAGGGATAGGCCTGTGCACAGAGCCATAGGTAGATTATTAGAGTGATAAGCTAATTAACCTGATTTCCCTGTCCTTGTTATATCCCTAAATAAATCAGAGCTGCTTGTTTCAGCAAAGTTATACTGCCTGAGGTATTTGTCTATGTTAAAGTACTGTACTGTGATTGTTGCACTGTATCTCATTTCACAGGAGGTCCCAGTGCCGGAACCAGACCTGGGGTAAGTGTATACTGTGAAGGTAATTCTGATATATTGTGTGGGCCACTAGTGGGAAGAAAGGGGGGTTGCAGTGTCCCAGAGGGCTGTGACCAAGTTAGTTTAACTAGTGCAAACCCTGACCTCTGGGTGGAGGCACCCACCATTGGATCCAGGCCCCTCAACCTGTTAGTGGCAAATCAGGCAGGGGTAGTAGCCCCTGGGATAGCGCCATCTAGGGGTTACATCAGTCATAAATATGTTTGTGGCTATGTGGCAAAGGCTGCAAGGCTGCCATGCAGACAGCCTCAGGGCCATTCTCAAAGCATGACAGCCTATGCTATTCAATTGCAGCCTCTTGTGCTCCCTGCTATAGTATTAATACAGACAGTCAGTGATGGGTGAGTCACAGTGCGGCAACTGGTTGGACCTGGCTGGCAAGGGAAGCACTTGGGAACATGAGGATGCTGTGGATGAGTGACTTATACTACAGACTGGGACTAGAGAGAGGGACCACTGGACTACCAGGCAGAACTGGTGGTGGTGGTGGGGGTGAGTTGGTGGGGGGTGGGGGAGGGATCACTGGACCACCTGTACCTCAGTCTGTTGGACCATGAATCAATGAAGCACAGGCCTGCTGATACCATTAATAGGTATGAGGACTACAGAATTTTCAAATCATGTTTGCTTAGGAACATAGGAATGTTGGAAAGTTTGCAAGCAAAAGGAGGAAAGAAGCCTATTTTAATTGTCTGGTTGCTTTCACTTGTTGCTGTCCTTTGAGAATTTTAACTTCATATATTTTTTTATTCAATTTCCTCTTGAACGAGTGACAGTCCTGCTATATACCAAATCCTGTGGAAAACTATTTCACATTGATTTACTTCTCTGTATAAAACAGCCTTGCCATTTTTATGTTTGCTTGCATGCATGCTCACAGAAACATCTTGCGACAGTACCACGTTTCAGAGGTGTGTCAGTGTTGTAGCCAATGCAGCGGATGCTTTTCTGGGCACGTCCCTCAGCCACCAATAAAGGGGGAAGCTGCCGATGACAGCAGCTTCAAAGAGAGGCAAGGATTTCATACGAATCTGCCACTACTATCATGAACAGTTTCATCGCTGCAGCGGCACTTCTCCCCTTCCTCACAACCTTGTCTGCTCCTGCTGCCCAGCAGCTTGTTTGTTCTGTATACCTTTCCTGGTGAAACAAGTAATGAGCCGTGGCTGCTGCTGCCCACCATACACTCCAAGGAAAGCTGACATCGGGGTACCCAATCCCCTGTCGGCATGTATCCCCACTCCCTCCATTAATGTGGCACACTGGGAACCCACCCCAGTGTGTCAAAATAGTTCCAACACCGGGATGCCCTCTCCCGGTGTCGGATGCAACCCCTCCCAAAACCTGTCTGTAATCTGCTGACATCAGGGTGCCCAATCCCCGTATCAGCATTCCCCACCACCACTATTGTGGCACACTGGGAGCCCCCACAGGGTGCTAAAATGTTTGATTTTTAAATCTGTAAAAGAAAGAAAACTGTCCCCCCAGCGTGTTTTTTTTACCTGTAAAAAAGAAAACAGTCCACCGTTGTCTCCCCAGTCCCCCTCCAACTGAGCCACTGAGCACCCACCTGCCTGCACCCCCCTCACCCACACTTACCCTCCAGAAGTTGGGAGCTGCGATCTTCTCTGAACCGGGCCATGTCTGCACTCTTCAAAGCTGAACTGCGCACTGAGGAATCAAGTAAGCATTGTATAATGGGAGTCAATGGGGGGTTTCAACTTAGGTTGATATCTCAGCCATTTTTACGAATTCTGGCCCCAAATTTTCAACATGGGGTTCTTGGGACCCCACCTCATGAACATGTCACTGTCATTTTGTTACTCAGTTCCGAAAGATGATTTTGCGGTCCCTGCACAGAATCACCTTTTGGGACCAATTAATGAAATGACAGCGCCACTGTTCATGAGGTGGGGTCCCAAAAAATTCATGTTGCAAATTTGGTGAAAAAATTCCAAGAAATGACTGGTACAAGCGTGCATTGAGCAGTTTCTATGCATGCTCACAACTTTGATAATTTTTTTTATATTTTCATTCCAGATTTTCAACATTGCCATTTTTTCCAACCTCCTTATGAACAGTACAGGTGTCATTTTTCACATCCTGCCCAAAACATGTTGTCACACCTGTGGTGCAGAATGGCATGGTCGCTGTGGGAAATCGACTTTCAGGACAGATTAACAAAATCACAGGGCTGCTGTTCACGAGAGGAGGTCCCAAAATGCCCATGTTGAAAATTTGGTGAAAAAAGTCCAAAACATGATTGCATTATGGGTGTGCGTTGCGCAGTTTCTGCGCACGCTCGTAACGTCATCAATTTTTCATATTTTCACTCCAAATTTTCAACACTTCCATTTTTTCCCACCTCCTCGTGAACACTGCAGCTGTCATTTTTCACATCCTGCCTGAAATGTGTTTTCCCACCTGTGGCGCAGAATGGTGTAGTCACTTTGTGAAATCACCTTTTGCGATGCAGTCACAAAATAATAGTGCCAGTGTTCATGAGGTGGAGTTCCAAAAAGCCCACGTTGAAATTTGGAGCAAAAATACCAACAAGCACCTGGGGTATTAGGGTTTTTGACCATAATACCCCACCCTGTAGAGACTAGCAGGCGTTGGGGGTGTGACTTGGGAAAGTCAGCCATAATGCTCACACCTTTCCACCCCCACCCTTCAGCCAGTGACAGGCATCAAGGTGTGCCTTGGGGTCTTCAGCCCTAATGTTCACACCATTCTTCTATACTGCACCCATCTCAGCTTATTTCCTTATGTCGGTGTCTGCAGGGTGGAGTGAGGTGGAATGGCATGAGTGTTATGGCCTATGACACAAAGGCACACCCCCAATGCCTGTCAGTCTCTGCAGGGTGGGGGGGGGGTTGGCGTTAGTTCAATACTTCACTGCCATTCCTATCAGAGGAATCATAGGAAATTGTCAGCATCAGACTACAGTCCATGTAGCCTGCCGGTCTTTGCATTAGAATTCAGTAATTCTATCTTTACAATAAATGTCCAGTCTTGATTTAAAGGGATCCATATAAGGACTGTCCACTATATCAGGGAACTCATTCCATGATATCACTCTCTGATTAAACCACTTTTCCTGGTATTTAGATTCCATCTAGAAGCAAATAACTGTTTGCTATACCTCCTACTACCACCCTGCTGTTCTTAATGTGAATCCCAGTTCTTTTATCAAATGTGTATCCCCCATAGCTCTAAATAGCATACACATGTCCCCTCTAAACCTCCTATAATGAAGTGAGTAAAGGTTCAATGCTTCTAGCCTTTCTTTATAAGATTTAGTTTTAAGGGTCTCAGTAGCTTTGGTAGCCTGTTTCTATACCCCCTCCACTCTGAGGATATCTTCTCTTTTATACAGGGACCACACTTGGACACAGTACTCCAAATGAGGCCTAACCAAGGCACTACACAGTGGCATCAGTACTTCCCTGTCCCTACTGGAGATGTGTCTCAGTATGCAATTTAAGTTTTGGTTAGCCTTTCTTATCTAATCATCACAATGCATTCTAAATGTTAAATTGTTCGTGATCTTAGCTCCCATATCTCTCTCCTCCTGTGTCACTGTTTGTGGATCTGTTCCCAGTTTATAATTTATTTCCATATTATGTTTATCCAAATGCATTATCTTGCACATTAGCTCCAGTTTATTCATCCTTATCCATTATACAATCTCATTTATTGCTTCTTGCAATTGAGTCCCATCAACAGAGTTATTTACGATTGATCCAACTCTACAATCATCTGCAAATTTATATAGCCAAATCTTTGTTTTTTTTTGTTGTAGGGTAGAAATATAAATGTTGAATAAGCATGGCCCAAGAACCAATCCCTCCTATGCATCTCTCCATCTCCTGCACTACCAATGCCAATGCCAGCAAGCAAACATTCGGCATTGACAAATGCTTGTTTATGTTAGCTTAATCAATATGCATCCACTGTTACCTTTGCGTGACTGTTTTGCCTAAACAGTATTTGTGGTCTCTGCTATTTAGTTTGCTCCCATGTTTGACTTACAATGTATTTGGTATTGTTCTTTATAATACACCTCCTTTTGTACTCTCTCGGGTCATACCTGTAAATAAGTAGGTACTCACCTGGTTAAAAAAAAAACAGTAAATTAATAATAGTGCTGAAAACCTTCATAGACAAACTAATCAGAATTTGAACTATAAAAAACATTCAATTTTAAAAAAAGTAAAACACTTTAGTTTAACAGTATCATAAAGGCACACCAGTGGTTGGGTTACCTTTGTTAATCTAACTCTAGGGGCATAAGACACTTGACAATGTTTCATGTCTTATGACCCCCCTCCCCAGTTAGATTAACAGATGGTAACCGAGACCCTGGTTGGGCCTTAATGATTAAAAATATACTTTCTAATAAATTTCTACAGTATGTCACTGTAGAGCAAGTACTACGTAATTACAACGAACAGAGGTAACTACACAGTAGTTACAAGTTTATTTGCAGGTAAGTACATCACAATTACACTGTAGTTACAGTATAGGTAAACTGTAATAACAGTGTGGTTACTGAAACTTAATGCACGGCCTAATGGTTACCATATTGATGTCTCACATCCAGGTCCCAAGGTTATTCATTATTAATCATGTGGCAGTGTTCAGCATCCAGTTCAGATGCCTCATTCCATGGGTAGGCTGGATGGAGCTTACCATTAAATTACTTGCATCAGGTGACCCAGGAATAAGTGAGCCTGTGTGAGCAGGAATATGTGGGCCCAGACTGGGGTGGGGGGGGGCTGCCGCTGCCACGATATAGGACACTGACATACAACACAGTGATATCATTTATCCATTCCTGGGCCTGTGAGTGACAGAGTGTGGTGAAAGGGCCAGCCCTAGACCAAGGAAACTTTTGATTGGCCAGAAAGACCTCATATTACAGGCCCGGGGTACACCAGAAAATCAGAAAATAAGTAGAAATAATTTCCTAGCCAAGAGGGTTACTGCTTTTCTCAAAGGTGTGCTCTCTTACACTGTCATGTCTCTTCACATGATAAAAACAGAAATCAGAATACTTCCCTAAATTGCAAGTAATTACATCATTACAAACCCCTTTGACAAACTGGAGTCAATAGTGAAGGCTGTTCTGTGTGTAATGAAGCTTGGAAGGGTGAAGGAGGATGTCCTCCAGGGTGAGACTTTAATGTACAAACACCAGGCTTCCAAAAGACTACTTTTACATCTTATTCATTAAGTGGAGTGAAAATAGATCCTCAGTGTATCCAAGCCATCTGTAAATTACTACAAAATACATACGAACATACGAAGAAGCCAGCAGAAGAAGGCCATTTGGTCTATCAAGTCTGCTCGTATTGCAGGGTCCACAGCTTGAGCTAATGTCCCTGCCATCCCTCCCCACTCCTCCCATCCTCCCTACCCATGATTCTTACCTTCCCCCTATGCCTGTCCCAGCCCCTCTTAAAGCTGCCCACCGTCTTCAACGAGATGACCTCTTCCAGCAGCGCATTCCAAGTGTCCACCACCTTCTCTGTGAAGAAGTGCTTCCTGACCTCCCTCCTAAACCTCCCACCCTCCAGCTTAAGACTGTGCCCCTTTGTGATATGGTTGCCACTCAGCTTAAAGAGACTCTCCTTATCAACCTTATTTATTCCGTTCAAGTACTTGAATGTCCCAATCATGTCTCCTCTCTCCTGTCTTCCAGGGAGTACATGTTCAGTGCCTTCAACCTCTCCTCATATGATTGCCCTGCTGACCTGCTATCATCTTTGTAGCCCTCCTCTGGACCTTCTCCAGCAGGTTAATGTCCTTTTTGAGGTGTGGGCACTAGTACTGAACTCCATATTCTAGATGCGGCCTTACCAGCGACCTGTACAAGGGCAGTATAACCTTCTCTATCATACTACTGATCCCCCTAGATATGCATCCCAGCATCTTGTTTGCCTTTGCTGCTGCTTTCTTGCACTGTGTGGAGTGCTTCAGGTCACTAGTGATCATCACTCCCAGGTCCTTCTCCTCCTCCAATGCAGATACTTGGACTCCACCCAGGTAGTACTCTTTCCTGAGATTCTTGGCTCCAATATGCATAACTTTGCATTTCTTGGCATTGAAGCCAAGCTGCTAGATCCTGGATACACAGTTAGCATGTTTTTCCCTTGGCTTCAAAAAGTTGTTCATAACATATGTTAAGAACATATTTTTCAGGCCATTAAGAACAACTTTGAACCCTGATCACAGCTGTGCTCATTAGAACTGTGCACTTAGTTTTCACTTTCAAAAACAGCTGATACATTTACACTACTTCAAGAGAATCGTTGCAGTCTCCTCCACTCCACCGACACTTCTCCTGCTATGCCCCACCAACCATTTATACTAGAGGTGTGCAACGTTTAGAAAACTTTGATTCGCAATAACTCCATGAAGTCCCGCAACTTCGCAAAGTCATTCACACTTCACAAAGTCAGACTTCAAGGTATAGGCAAATTCATGAAGTTGTGAATTTACAACTTCGCTAGTGAAGTTCGTTGGGACTTTGCAAAACGCCTGAGTCATTCAGTGCTGTTGCAGCAGCATGTGGCCTGCAGATCACATGGTTACAACAGAAAACTACAGCGGGAAACAGAACAGAAGAGCTGTGCTGTGTGCAGTTCTAGGAAGTGTGTTCAGGAGACAGGATCTGCCCTGTACTTAGAACTCAGTTTTTACTCGATTTGTACTGCGTTCATTGCATAAACTAAATATCGTTTTAAACCATATTCTACTTAGTGTTCGCATCTGCAGATTTAATTTTAAACGTTTTGCCTACAATTTAATCTTTTTCCTTTCTCTTTCTGCATGGTGCTGCCATGCTGGACTAGTGCTATGTGTGTATTTGGGGGGGGGGGCTTTTGTATGCAGCCAGCAACAGCTGTAGTTTCAGAAATATTCAATTTATTTTCAGTTTTCACTGTCACTCTCAGGCAATTCATTTTTCTCAAGTCCCAGAATTTCTGTACACTCTCAGTGTTCCAATGCTGCTAAAATACTAACATTTGTCCAGGGCTCTGACTGGTATTTTTTGATTATTATTTTGTTTGTAACACTTCAACCCTTTCTTGTCATTTTGATTTTTTTTTCATTTGATTGTAACCTATCCCAGAACAGAAACAAGTGTGGGTGTGGTGACCACCACAACTGGTGTGCCACATAAATTTCTGCATCCTTCAAAATCCCATGTGTGGGACTTTTTTACTGCCGATCCAAAGGATGACACTGCGGCAATATGCGGACATTGTCAGGACCAAGTAAGCCTTAGTGAGAAAGGGTCTCATGTTGGCACAGGTGGACAACATACCCATCTTAAAGTCAAACATATGGCTAGGTGGCAAGCACATCAGCAGAAAGTGTCTGCAGGTGGTTTGGAAGGTAGAGCTGAGCGGAAGATATGTGGAGGAAAAGACAGTTGAGGAGGAGGAGGAGGAGGTCGGTAGTTGCCCTGAAAATGTGACATCACTGACGAGCAACTGCAGCAGGAGCAGTAGTGTCACCCTAACAAAACTCCTCGGTAAGGTCACAAGTTCCTTGACACCATCTCTGTCTGTGACATCCTCCAAGCAATGTGGTGCCCACATGAAACTGTTCCCAAAAAGCACCCCCCCAAAAAATGATCCCGCCAACTATTACTAGTATTCTGTCTAAGAAATGTAAATGCTCCCTAATCTTTCAGTGGCCGAGGAATTAAATGCTGCCACAACAGAGATGATCGCTATTGATTTCCTTCCATTTTCTTTATGGAAAATACTGGTGTCCTTCGCTTTATGTCCAAAACATGCCCCATGTAGAAAGTGCCATTCAGGACTTATTTTTCATAATGGGCAATTCCTGAACTGAGGGATGTTGTTGAAAAAGAAGTTTCACATGCCCTGCAGCATTCTTCCAGTTCATACATACATCTTACCACAGATATGTGAAGCAGTATGCCAGACAGCTGCTAGTTTGTTTATGTGCATAACAGCACACTGGATAGAACTGAAGGATGTTGGTCATTACTTCGGCAGCAAAAGCAAGCCACCTAATTGTACTGGAAGCTGCATGCCTGGAACTCGCAAGCATGCAACACTGACCATGAAGAGCATGCTTTATTTGCACACACGGGACATTTTGACATCAATATTGGAGGAGATTGACACTTGGTTGAACCCACTATCCTTAAAGGCAGGTTTTGTAGCCAATAACAATGGTGCTTATTAGGGTTGCCACCTATCCGGTTTTTGACCGGATAATCCGGTTTTTAGGGTCCTTATCCGGTCATCCGGTTTTGGTTACAAGCAGTCTGGTTTTTTGGGCCATTTTGAGTGCCCATATACTCTTAAAACTGATGTATCAAATCATTCACTGTTTTGGCTGCATTACATGTTCAGGTTACAAAGAAGTTCTGCTGTCATAGTCATTCAGACCTGCCTTTGTTTGTAAAACCAGACTGTCTGAGAGGTGTAAAGTATGGCCATTAAGATCATTAGCAGTAAATTAACCTATTCTTTGCCACTCTGAATTTTAAGTATGGTCTTTTACTGCTATGACAGGAAACATTTTTTACACCTTTATGTGCTCTTATGTGTTTCTCTTTGTTTGTTCTATATTATGGTAAGTTTTAAACCCATTTTTGTTAAATTAATAATCTAACTTTTATTGCTTTTATCACTACATTTGCTCTAATTTTTTGTATTACCGAACATTCCATGATATTAGCTACACTTTGACAGGTCATTCAGATAAACAGCATGGAATAGTGTATCTGAAATTGTGGAATGTCTTAGAAATATGAAAAGAAACAGCATTAGCTGCTGAGGTAAAGGGGGACACAGTGCAGTATTAAGGGAACCACAAGCACTGATAATTAAGTCATCAAAAATTGGTCAAAGAATCAGAATACATGGCTGACATGGAAAGGAAAATGGGAGAGTGTTTAACAGAGGGCTGAGCAATAAGCTATGGCTGAGCTTGGCACATCCAGCAGACCTGAGTTTGATTCCCACAACCTCCACTGAAATACTGTGTGACCCTGACCAAGTCACTTAACCTTCCTGTGCTCCTGGGTCACTCCTGTAAAATGGGCTATGTGGTCCATGGGAGGTAACCTGGTTGCCAAAGAATAAAAATAAATAACTGAATAAATAAATCAAATAAATAACAGTATAAAAATAATTTCCTATCACTAGTAATGTCTATTCTAACATTACAAATGGCTTTGGAGGAGGAGTGATATACTCGCCAGTCATAAAAAAAGGGGTGGAGCCAGAGGCGGAGTTTGAGGTGTGATTTCGGATCCGGTTTTTACCTCATCCAAAGGTAGTAACCCTAGTGCAAATGTTGTCAAGGTTATTAGTGATGGGGGTTTTGTTAGAGTGTCCAGCTTTGCATAATATCTAAACCTTGTTATGCAAGAGTTCTTGTCATGATGAGACATTAAAGAAGTGCTCACCCTGTGCCGTAGAATCTGTGGCCATTCTACATGGTCTGGAATGGCCATGGACCAATTACATGCACAGCAATTCAAAAAAACAGCCTGCCTCAGCACTGATGAAAGCAAGAAGTTGTAACAAGGTGGAATTTGACCCTCTATATGCTGGAGCAGATGTACGAACAGTAAAAGGCCTTATCAGAGTGTATGTTGCTTCATACAAGCTGTGACAGTCCAGGAGTGTCTATGCCGCTGACAACAGAACAGTGGAGGTTTGTGGGTGGGTTGTTGTTGATCTTCAGGCCTTTTGATCATGCCACACAATCAGTGAGTGGAGCAGCTGCCTCTATTAGCCAGGACATCCCACTGTTCAGGGGTGCTGAGGCAGTCCATCTGTAATGTGCAGCAGCAGTTTGAGGCAACGGGTGATGCTGTAAGCTGTGCATTGTTTGAACATGTCCTTAATGTATTGGATCATAACAAACACCTGAATGTTAGTCTGACATCTGTGGATTTTAGTACTGCAACAGTACTGGATTAGCAGAACAAATGGAGGCTTTCTGCCATGATTGATGGTGGTAGTTAGAAAACTGAGCATCTGCAAAAACTGCAGATCAGTCATGTACATGGTGTGCAAATGCTAAAAAAATGGCATATTGAGATGACATGCACTTTGTCACCTTCGCCAACAATCAATAAGGAAAGTGAGAAATGTGGAGATGCAACTTCAACACCTACCAATAAAATCAAATCCTCTATGGGCAGGTCTTGCACAGGTTGGTGTTGCAGATTGTGAGGAGGCGGAGGAGGAGGAGGAGTAACCATCAGAGGATGCTGGACTAAAGGTAGCAGTTGGATCTGTTTAGGTATATATGGCAGTCTCCAAACACCTTGGAGTTAATGATGAACCCCTGCTGTATTGGAACAACAAAGTTAAAGAGTGATCTGCACTAGCAGATGTGGCTTTTAATTATTTAAGCTGCCCCCATCGAGTGCTAGTTCTAAATGTGTGTTCAGTGTAGCAGGAGCAATCATCACAGACCGATGTACAAACCTATCCCCCCAAAATGTTGCTATGATGACATTCTTTAAAAAGAATAGTGCACATACACCCCCAAACAGAAGTGTATCACTGTGGGCACCACTGACACACCAGGATGAAGCAGGGGAAGGACAATCACCCACAACAGAGGTGGATGTGGACTTAATGGATGTAGAATTCCCATGGGTGAAAATTTAGATACTAAGGATGCAGAAGGGGTATTCATTGTGGGGATGAGGAGCAGTTGATTGATCTATTTGGAGGGCACAGAAAGAAGGAGGAAAATGTAACTCTACACTCTGGCCTCCACTTCTCTTCCAATCCTCCTCACCTAGCCAGGAATAGCATGGGCCTCCTTCTCCTCCTCCTCCTCCTTCTCCATCTCATACATGTCTTCAGAAAAGCCCAGACTCATAACCCAGCATAAATGATAGATCAGCCTAATGCGAACCTGCTGCCATGCCTATTCCCACTGATGATGCTCCACACTCTGTCCTCCTCCAGTCCTCCTCCTCACATAGGCCTCCTCCTCCTCCATCTCATGCCTGACTCCAGAAACACCCAGACTCTTAACCCAGCGGAGATGCCAGACAGCAGCCTAATGTGAACCTACTGATATGTCTTCCCCCACTGATGATGCTCCGCACTCTGGCCATTTTCAGTCCTTCTCACCTGATAACAAGACTGGCCCCTCTCTCTCTTGCATGCATGCCTCCAGAAAAAAAACAGACTCTTAACCTGGAGCAAATGCCAGACACATTGACTACTGTGTGAACCTGCTTCTGTTGCTCTGCTGCCTCCTCCAGCCACCAAGATGCTCACTCCTCCTCACCCTGTGGGGCACCAACCATTGTGCCATTACACTTCATGGCCACCACTAGCCACTTAGTAAAGGCATGCGTGGGGCTTGGATTTCACATTTATCTGAAAGCAGTCCTGACAAGTGGGCTTCCACACAGTGGGCTGGAGTTCTAAGGGCTGCAGGAATAAGGGCAACAACGGAGTCTGCCTGGAGTCAGCCTGAGGTCAGCTGTTGGCCAGCCATGCTGCTCCACTGACGCCCTATCCAGGCGCCTACCTCACTTCCTGGTATTCTTGGGACTATGGACTCTACCCAGCAATCCTCAACCTAAGGTAACTGTCACTTTTCATTTTGCTTGTTATATTGTAGCCTCAGCCTTACCCTCTCTGGGTACCTGCGCTCTCCAGTTTGTGCCTGCTTATTTTATCATACTTTGCTTACTGCTTGCATTACTAGCCTGTTTCATTGTTATCTAATTTCTGCACTACAACCTGTCTAGTGTCAGTTTTTGCTCATTGCTAGCAGCTGCTCAATTCCATATGTGTAGTTTGCTGCTGCTAGTCCACTTAGCCTCTGTTTTGCTGACGACTAGAAAAATCCTGTCTTGTGCATCCACCTTCTGCATTCTGTCTCATTAACCGTCAATTTAAAGATAGTGCACTGTAACTTAATTTGTGTTAAAGAGCCACTGACACCTTGAGAAGAACTTTGAAATCCATAATATGTGGACACAAAACAGCTCATGTTTCTCATAAGCTCTGTATTTCATATCCCCATTATTTATTATTGAGGCCAAATGCATGAAAACATGATAGCTGTTCCTTGAGGGTCTGTCAGCTCCTGTTGCATCTTCCCGACCTGATATCATAATGCTTTGTTTGTGAAATCATAGTTATTTCCATGTGAAATCTATAGAAAATATGGGAAATACAAGCGAAACTGTGTCTAAATATTATGTTTTTTAAATTTTCCCAAAGGCGTCAGCTGCTCTTTAAGCTTATCTTTTAGTTTTCGTCCACCTGCTTTGCACGGTTAGCTATTCAGTAATCTGTGGAGTACATCTGTGATGCAGCCCTCACCTGCTTATTGCTTTCCTGTTTTGTAGTTATTGCCCAAGTCTGTTACCAGGTGTTAGCAGTTGCTGTTGATCACTTATCTAGCACATCTATTTTACTAATCTGCCTAGCAATGTTTTGCCTGCTACTGCATACTGTTTAGCTAATGTGGTTCTGATTGCCATTTTTGCTTTTGACTCCCTCCTCCTAGCTACAATGTGCTTTGCACTTCTCTGCCTGCCGACATCAGGTCTGAGATCTGTGCAGCTCGTTCCAACGGGAGTGGTGATGGTCGGTGGGAGGCTGCAGCCCCTCGGTTTGTCTGGTCTGACTTCAACCGGGTGGCAATTGTGGATATTGTGAGGATCATCCAGAGTATGTGGCAGACCTGCTGTAGTCTAGACCCTGGCCCAATCCACCTCCTAGTGGGGTGCCTATTCCAGAAGGGCAGCTGCCGTAACCCACTTACACCATTCCAGAACAGGGAATGGTGTAGCGAGGTTAGACCAACTAGGAGGTGGTCTAAGGGGCATCCATCCAGGCACAGCAATGGATGCCTCCCCACAGCACAATGGAAATGCCATGGATGTGTGCCTCATGCCCCCCTGCACTGTCATGCCCCCCACCCCCAAACCCAGGGACCCCAGGGTCCATTTATGGCACTGCCCCCAAGTGCATGTGCCAACTAGCCAGCCCCGCCCCAGGTGTATGCTGTTGTGTTTGGGGCAGGGGCTCGAGGGCAGCAGATTGCATGCTGCGACTTGGTACCCAGGTCCAGTGTGCCATTCCTTTGGTGCTAGCCTGAAGCTCCCACAAATCACGGGTGTAGGTGCCAGGGACCCTGCTTGTCCTGGAATATGGCACAGGGTCCCCAGTGTAGCGCCGCATGGTGCAACTCACTACGCCCGCCAGTTGCTCCGTGCATTTTAGAATCAGGCCCTGTATTCCAAAACAATTGATTCATTCATATTCCAAGAAGGTGAAACTAAATAAGTGTGTTTTTAATGCCACTTTAAAGCTTTCCTAGGTCAGACACTTTCTTACTGAATGAGGTAGAGAATTCCACAGGATAGGGGCCATAAACTAAAATACCCTGGCACCAGAAGTCTTCAAACTCACCCTGGAAATCTCTAGCAGTCCCTCATCAGTGGAGCGGAGTGGGTGGAGGGGGCAGTAAGGCTGCAGGAGTTCTTGCAGATAATGTGGACCCTATCCATGTAGGGCATTATAGGTCAGCAAACCAACCTTGAAGGTGACTCACCACTGAACGGGCAGCCAGAGCAGGCCACGGAGCACCGGCGTGCTATAACAGGCTCAAGATAAGCTGGTCAACAGCCTAGCTGCCACATTCTGCACCAGCTGCAGGCAGTGAATGTCAACCCCTGGAAGCCCTAGGTATAGAGAATTGCAATAGTCAAGGCGAGAGGTCACAAAGGCATGGACCAACGTTGGAAGGTCATCGTGGGGAACAAGGTACTTAATCCAGATGATATTCCTCAGATGGTAAAAAAAGGATTTAACAATGGCTGACACCTGTGACTTCAGCATCAGCACTGCATCAAAAATAATGCCCAGATTGCGCACCAGAACCGATATCAACAGCTGGTTGCCCCCGAGCCAAAACCCAGAAGGCCACCACACTAATTGCCCTTCAACTCAATGACCTGGGTCCACCAACACCAACACCTCAGTCTTGTCAGGGTTCAACCTCAACCAATGGGCACTCATCCAGTCCTGGATCTTGGCGAGGCAGTTGTTAAATACCGAGACCACATCATCCTGCTCGAGCACAAAGGACATGTAGAGCTGAGTATCATCTGCATAACAATGAAAACTCAGCCCATGCTGCCTCACAATGTCTCCCAACAGCAGCATGTACACTGCGAACACCATGAGCGACAACACAGAGCCCTGGGGAACGCCACACAGCAGGGAGACCAGCTCCGAAGAAAAAATTCCGGACACCACTCTCTGAAACCTGCCAGTGAGACACAAATGGAACCACCTGAGGACCAACCCAACAGTCTACAGATGAACCGCAGGCACTCCAGTAGCACCACATGGTCCACGGTGTCAAATGCCTCAGAGAGATCAAGGAGAACCAAGATGGAATGGGTCCTCTGATCTCTCACTATCAGGAGATCATTGAGCTACCGAACAAGCATTGTCTCTGTGCTATGCCTCTTCTTAAAGCCCGACTGGAGAGGATTGTAGATCTTGTGGATGGTAAGATGACCCTCCAGCTGCAGTGTAACCACCTTCTCAATAATTTTCCCCACAAAAGGAAGGTTAGAGACAGGCCTGTAGTTAGCATGACAATCCGGGTCAAGAGAAGATTTCTTTAGGAGGGGTATTACTACAGCCTCCTTCAGAGTGTCCAGAAACACACCTGTCTCTAAGGAACACCCAGCAATCTCTGCTAGGACCGGGCTCAACTCGCACTCCACTAGGGGGTGAGTTGGGCCCCAATCCAAACTGCAGCAAGTCGGCCACAAACTCTTGATGGGACAGCCCTAGTTCAGGCACTCAGTGATCTTTTGATAGTGAGAGATCAGAAGAGCCATTCCATCTCGGTCCTCCTTGATCTCTCTGCAGCATTTAACACCGTAGACCATGGTGTGTTATTAGAGCACCTGATGCTGATCTGTGGACTGTCTGGTACAGTCCTCAAGTGGTTCCATTCCTTCCTCACTGGCAGGTTTCAAAGAGTGGTGTTGGGGATTTATTCCTCCAACCCATTCTCCCTGTCTTCTGGGGTGCTGCAGGGCTCTGTTCTATCACCCATGTTGCAGTGTATATGCTGCCATTGGGAGATATTGTAAGGCAGTATGGGCTGAGGTTTCAGTGCTACGCAGATGATACACAGCTATACATGTCCTTTCTGCCTAAGCAGGATGGAGCCGTCTCGATATTTAACAACTGCCTCGCTGAGATCCAAGACTGGATGAGTGCCAACTGGCTGAAGCTGAACCATGACAAGACTGAGGTGTTGGTTGTGTACCCAGGTCATTGGGCAGATGAGTTTTCAGCTGGGTGGCCAATCGGGCTTTGGCTTGGAGGAAGACAGTTGATGACCTTTGATCGGGTGCGAAATCTGGGCATTATTTTGGACAAGGAGCTGACGCTTAGATCTCAGGTGCAGTCCGTCATCAAGACCTCATTTTATCATCCGAGGAATATCGCCCGGATCAAGCACCTGGTCCTGCCCAACGACCTTCCAACATTGGTCCACGCCTTTGTGACCTCCCGCCAAGACTGTTGCAACTCCCTATACCTAGGGCTATCAGAGGTTGATATCCACCACTTGCAGCTGGTGCAGAATGCAGCTGCTAGGTTGCTGACTGGGCTACCACAATCTTGCCATGTCACACCTGTGCTCCGCGGCCTGCACTGGCTGCCTATTCAGTGACGGCTCACCTTCAAGGTCAGTCTGCTGACCTATAAAGCCTTACGTGGACAGGGACCATGCTACCTGAAAGATCTTCTTTGCCCCTACTGCCCTCCCTGTCCACTCCACTCTGCCGATGAGGGATTGCTAGAGGTTCACAAGGCTTGTCTGAAGACCTTGGGTGCCAGGGCATTTTTGTTTGCAACACCTACCCTGTGGAACTCTCTACCTCGTTGGATAAGGGAGTGCCTGACTGCAGATAATTTTCAATCTGCTTTAAAAACATATCTTTTTAGTCTTGCTTACTCTGAATTTGGATGAACTGCTGAAGTAGATATTTTTAGTACTATTTATTGTTTTTGAAGTTTAGAATTTGAAATTGTGTACAAGCACTTTGCTACCCTGGTGAATTGCGCTTTTTATAAATAAAGTTGAGTTGAGTTGCTCCATTCCCCCCCCCTCCTCCTACCTTCTTC
The DNA here is from genome assembly GCA_016271365.2 of Neoceratodus forsteri. NCBI lineage: Eukaryota > Metazoa > Chordata > Ceratodontiformes > Ceratodontidae > Neoceratodus > Neoceratodus forsteri. The sequence continues at coordinate 1,360,004,383 of CM057455.1, read as the reverse complement.
ACCATCTCCCCATCCAACTCCTCTACCCTCCCTTTCTTCCCCTCTGTGCCCATCCCCCCACTCTTCTCCGTCCCCTCCTCCCTCTCTATCCACCCTGGTCACCTACTGTCCCCTTCCCTCAACCTGGAGTTTTTCCACCATGACCTCCTCTCCCCTCATCACCCCTCTCCTCCCTGCTCTCCGCCCCTTTACAAGAGTAGGACACCCCATTCTATCCTTCTTCCCATTCTCCTGCTCCTCCTCTTGTCTGGCAACATGAAGCCCAATCCTGTTCCCTCCCGTTCCTCCCTCTGCCCCTCTGCTATGGCCAAGGGTCTTAGTGTCTTCCACATGAATGCCAGGAGCCTTCAACCTAAACTTGATCTTCTCTCCATCTGGTTTCAGTTACACTTTCCTGATGTCCTCTGTATGTCTGAGTCCTGTCTCTCCTCCAGGAGTCCTGACTCTAGCTTGTTCCTTCCTGATTACCATATTTTCAGGCAAGACAGAGGAAAATATAGAGAAGGGGTTGCCATCTACATCCGCCAGAGCCTTATGTACTATGGCCATCAGGGAGGCCATATATTCCTCCCATGAATTTCTCCTAGTCAGGCTCATTCCTCTCCTCTGTACCGTCACTCATTGGGATTGCCTATGCCCATCCTACAATTTCACATTCATCTCTGGTTGACTCTCTCTCCTCCATCACCTCTCATTTCTCCGCAGATGAACTCATCCTCTTCAGAGATTTTACTGTATGTTGGTCTTCCTTATCCTCCAAATCTACCATTCACAGGACTGAGTCTCTTAATTTGTCCCAAGTTATTTTAGAACCCACACAGCTCACTCTGCCAATCACACACTTTTGGACTGGGTTATAACCTCCCACCACCGCTGCACTGTTACTGCAGGTATCTTGCCAGATTCATTTAGTAACCACTGCATGACATTCTGCGTCAGAAAAATCCAGCATCCACCCTCCACCAAAATACATCTGGTCATGGTCTCTCCAGTCATTAAACATCAATGCTCTACTAAGCGACCTTGCTGCAACAGACTGGTCTGCCATTCTGTCTGCCTCAAATATTGACATGGCCCTTGCAATAGTCCACTCCAAATTCTCCTCTGTCTGAGACAAGCATGCCCCCCTCAAGATATCCAGAAAAAGAACTTTCCACCACCCCTCGAGCAGCACCAAAATCACTGCTCTGTTCAAGTCCTGAGACCTTGCTTGGGTCCACTCCAAATCCTCCCATACCTCTTCTAACTTCATCTCTTACATGATTCTGAGGAACAACTGTACAAAGGCTGTTCATGCTGCAAAATTGCACTATTTCAAGGCCAACTTCCAGAAAAACCTTAATGTCCCAGCAATATTCTGGAAGGTTATCCACTCCCTTTTCAATCTCCCTGCCCAGTCCCTTCCCCCAATCCTTCTGGTAAATGGTTCACCTGTGTCTGGTCCTACCTCTGTTGCTGCTCACTTCAGTGGGTTCTTCACAGTCTGCGCCTTCCCTTCTTCTTCTTTGCCTGGCTTCTCTCTGTCACGTCCTGCTCCCCTTCCCCATCCCTCACCATATTTCCACTGCCCCCTGTCGCTATCCAGGAAACCCTCCTTGCCTTTCCTTGCTCAACCTGTCAAAGTCCAGCCCGGACAGTCTGGACCCCAATCTCCTCCACCTCTCAGCACCTTCCATTGTAGCTTCTCTTATGCATCTACTCAACCTTTCTTTCTTCCTTAGTGCTGTTCCCCAATCCTGGAAGCTGGCCAAAGTTATTCCACTTCACGAAGTGGGTGACCCCTCTTCACCTTGCGACTTCTGCTCCATCTCCCTACTCCCCTTCCTCTCCAAGCTGCAAGAGAAACTGGTCCATTCTAGACTCCTCGACTTCCTTTCATCTTCCAGCTTCCTCTCACCTTTCCAGTCTGGTTTCTGGAAACACCATTCCACTGTCTCCTCCCTGCTGCATGTCACTGATTCAGTCTTCTCTGGGATGGAACTGAGGCACATTACGGCCACTACAGTCATCGATCTGGTCAAAGCCTTTGATTCAGTGTCCCATCCACTTCTCCTGGTCATGTTGAGTTCTGCTGGCTTAACTCCGGCTGCTGCTTGGTTCTGTTCCTACCTAACAGGCCAACAACAGTCAGTACACATGGGAGGTGCCCAGTCTCCTCCCCTTCCTAATCAGGCTGGGATCCCATGGGGCTACATCCTGTGTCCCATTCTTTTCTCTGTCTTTCTGAATGACCTTCTCTCTGCCTATGTCAACTCATATATTCACATGTATGCAGATGACACAATCATCTTCATCTCCAGTCCCTCCACCGCAGCTGTGGAAGAGCTACTCCAGCAAACTTCAACAACATTCTGCATTGCTTCCTGTCCAGCCAACTCAGATTTGACACTAAAAAAATGGTATCCATGACCTTTGGGATGAGTTAGAAATTGCCTGGACTCACTGCCCCCCCACCCCCCATTTTCACCACTCTAGATGGCATGCTTCTTGAAGCAGTTCAGTCCTTCAAGTACCTTGGAGTGTGGCTTGACAGAAAGCTTGACTTCTCAGCCCACATCAATGCCATCCATGCAAAACTCCATCTGAAGTGTGGTGCAATGTACTGCAACAAAGACTGCTTATCTCCACGTGTCTGCAAGGGGCTTCTTACCAAAATGGTGCTCGCTGTCTTTGACTACATGGATGTGGTCTATGGCACTGCCTCTTCCACTTCTCTTGCCAGACCAGACAACCTCTGCAACTCCTTCTGCGCTTTGCTACAAACTCCCCCCATACCCACCATTGTTCACTGTATTCATCACACTACATTGCAATTGCAATGCAGTTACAATGTAGTTACACTGTAAGTACAGTGTAGTTAACTGACACTCAAAGTGTAACCCTTCATCCCTATCCATCCTCCCCTGCCCTCTCATCATCAGGCTCACTGTAGCTACTTCATATCCAAAGACTGGTTTGATTCCCTTCCCTTTTACCGCTCCTCTCTCCTCTCTCCTCTCCCAAGTCTCCCCCCCCCACTTTCTGTTCCCTCCATTCCAGAGACCATCGCATTTTTGCCACTCCTCACCCATGCTCCTCTACTGGGCAATCTGCCTTCTCCTATTGACTTCCCTGACTCTGGAACTAACTCTCCTCCTCGCTCTGCCTTTCCCCATCCTCTTGCTCCCACAGGCAGCAGTTGAAACTCCAACCATTCCCCACCTGTTCCTGTTAACTTTCCTCCTGATACATCCACAGCCATGCCTCAAGCATCCTGGTAAGCAGCTGGCTGGGTCCCTGATCCTGCCTTGGGTTAACTTCCACCAAGATTTTTCTCTTTTCATTACAAGGTTAGGCAATAATTCACCCCTCATGTCAATTATCAGTTGTCAATAGTGTTCTTATTCATCAACTATTGCTGCCATTTCTGAATATGCACTTGATAGGTGTTATTATTGAGCTGTACCACCTTTTGTTCTCTGCAGGTATAACATTTGTATTTACTCTAATTCTGAACAAATTTTTATCGACTGTTGTCCAAATGGTTTGCTACCCTGTTTTGTGCTGCTGTTCTCCCACTGTTCCCCTCCTCCCAGTCATACCTGGAAATGAGCCTTGGCTCAATGTGCCCCTCCTGGTTACCAATTTTCAAATAAGTATACAATGTGAAGGTAACTATCATTCCACGTACAAAAGACAGTGAGTGGGTTTGACTCTAAATCAATTTCACGCTTGTGTTCACAGGTATCCTCTCCTGCAAACTCATCCTCAGCAGCCAGCAAGCTGCCTCATCCTCCTCCCCCTCTGGGGCACCATTGTGACATTATATGGCATGACCATCACCAGTATGTAATTTTCATTTCCAGCAGTTAGCTTTTTTCTTACACTTTTTTCTTTTAATTTTGCTTTCACAGGTGCAACACGACACAGCAGGGAATGAACTAGAGGCTAAATAATTTCACTCTTGTCTTCACAGGTTTCTTCTTATCCTGTCACAAATTTTATCCACTGAAGTGCTTAAAGACAAACAGAAGTGCTGTGGTTGGAGACTGACACAGTGTGGCAATATATACTGTAGCATATATAATTTCTAGGACTTGAAAAAATATGGAAAATGAGAATGTTATAGTGTGCATCATTGCTATGGCCTAGTTGTGACAAAGGGTGCACCCCACAAGGGAGTTCTGCCTTTCACTGCGTAATTGTGCTACTTCATCTGTTAACTGGGAAGGAGGAGGATCTGCAGCTGGTGTCTCAGGTTCTTTCTATGGCCACAACTCCTGAGTCAGGTTGCAGTTCCCGCTTCCATCATCTGTGCCCCATTCCAGCAAATATGCACCTCGCTGTCACTTACTGCGCTGCCCCCCATGACACAGAAGGACCACTAGCAGTGCCACCACCTCCACCCCTCTCAGCCAACTTCTTGTATTCCTCCCACTCACACTGGTGCCTTGCTCTAAGGTGTTTGTGCTGCCCACCAGTGCCCAAGTGTCTGCCACATTTACCATGCCAAGCAACTGTCTGGCATGATTTGCATGTTACAACACTTTTGCTGGTGACATACAGTATAGCAGCATCATATATTATTTTCTGTGACTTAAAAAAATTGCTGTAGTGGGACAATGACTGACACTGCACAGCGGAATGCAACAAGTATTAAGATCTAGATAAAATTAACTGGGACACTGAATTAAAAAATAAAACTACGGAGGATAAATGATATTATATCAAAAATACGGTATTGGCTCGCACATAAAAAATACATACCACAAACTCATAAATATCAAAACAAAAAACAAAAACTTAAGTGGCTGAACTACAAAATCAAAAACCTATTAAATAAAAAAGCAAACTATTTAAGGCACCTTTATACAATAAGAATCAAGGTACATAGGAATCTTTCATCTCAATCCCCCAAAAATGTAAAAAAGAAATTAGAAAAAAAACAAAAACATTTGAGTATAACATAGCATTAAATACAAGCAAATCGAATAGTAAGGCATGTTACACCTATATAAATTCATTCCAAAAAAAACCCAGCAAAGTGGACCCTATCAATTACAATGGTATATTGGTTCATGATAACATAAATATGGCAGAAGTATTCAACACATTTTTCTATAAGGCTTTTGGTCTTACAAATAAGATCAATCCCCTAAAGAACTTCACAACATGTAATAAAATAATATTTGCAACTGAAGATACTAAAAATGTATTACTCGAACAAATGGGAAAAACTTTGCCAGGTCCAGAGACAATTACAGGGCAAATGCTGTACGTAATGGCTGATTATCTATTGTACCCTTTAAAAATCTTATTTGAAGAATCTGTCAGCAAAAGTGTGGTACCACCTGATTGGAGAACAGCATGTGTGGTTCCAATCTATAATAAAAAAGGCCCTAAAGAAGCTGTAACAAACTATAGACTTCTTAGTCTGATGTTAACAATTTGCAAAATCCTCGAAACTCTGATAAAAAACATTCTGTCAGTGCCAATACTAAATATAGATCCAGAACAACATGGATTTCAGAAAGGTAGAAGCACCACAACAAACCTTATCTGCTTCTCTGAAAAAAATAAGTAACTTATTGGATAACTCTGTACCATGTGACATTGTTTTACTGGACTTTAGTAAAGGCTTTTGATTTAATGCCACACTGGGCCCTCATTGAGAAACTGGTCAAGTATACTATCAACAGTTCAGTAGTGACCTGGCTAGCTAACTGGTTGAACAAAAGAACACAGAACGTTGTTATCAAAGGGTATACATCTAGTACAGGTGGGGTAACATGTTGAGTCCCACAGGGCTCTGTGCCAGGTCAATCCTTGTTCCAGATCTTCATTTCTGACATGATTAACAATGTATTAAACTGGTCTGTGAAATTCGCAGACGATACCAAATTGGGTGGCCCATGTGACAGCGAGTCCAACATAGATAACATACAAAGAGATCTGGACAAGATTACTGCATGGGTTGACTACTGGGGTATGAAATTAAATATGGACACGTGTAGATTAATTTATCTAGGTATAAGAAATCCACAAAATGTTTACCAGTTAAGTGGGAAGGTACTGATGACATTTAACAATGAGCAAGATCTGGGGATTGGTATTTCCACTGATTTTGAAAGCAACCAACATATTAACCAAACTATTACTAAATCAAGAAAAATAATATTGTCCATCAAAAAAAATATAATTTCCAGAGACAAAATGGTTTTAATGCCATTATTTAGGGCCTAGGTCCGTCCACATTTAAAGTATGCATCGCAGCTGTGAAGTCCATTCAAAAAGGGAAAAAGGAAAATCTTAGAGAATATACAAAGAAGATTCCCCAAGTTCATCTGAGAGACAAAACATACAAAGATCATCTAGCACATGTGACTTTAATGACTCAGGAGACTAGAAGAACACGGGGTGACCTACTGTTAATGTTCCATGTCATTAATTACCCTTATCTAATGGTGGAAATGGGTATAGAATTTTAAAATAACACTAGGGAAACCAGAGGACACCCCATTACAGATCAAGGGTCATGCTTTTAGAACAAACAAATGAAAATACTTTTATACCCTTTGGATTGTAAATCTTTGGAACAAATTACCCACTTCCATTATAATTAGTAAAACACAAAAGGAGTTTAAAAACAAATTGGACAAATATATTTTGTCTGGTGGGAAATTAGAGTACTATGCTGAGTGAGATATAGAGGAGCAGCAGTGGACAATCTGCCTTCCGGAGCCTGACCAATCCTTAGTATAATCCTTAGTGAGGATATATAATTTCTGCCCCCACACCCCCCCACACCACCACAGCACTTACTGCTGAAACCTGCACTTTATAACAAAGTTTTATTCTGATCGACTCCTTTTACCTGATGCCCCTTTACCTCAACAATCTTGTTTTTAATACCTTTTATATTGTTGTAACATTTACTATTTTCAAAATCATGTATCAAGAGTTCCCTTGCATTTTGTCTCATTCCCCTTATATTGTTCTTTTGTATTCTGATGTGGAATCTTTGTAAACGAACCTCTGGTTCAAAGGTAATATGCAATCCTAGATCTCAATAAATAAAAAATAAAAATAAAAAAATTGGAAATTAGATTTCATATAGTGCATTTTTTCTGGGCACTAATATGAATTACAGCTTAGATGTGCTGTTGCTGTGGTGGGAGACTGACAGTGCAGTGGAATGTAACAAGTATATTTCTGGGATGTGAGAAAAAATGGGAAAGGAGATTTTCATATAAAGCATTTCTTATGGGCACTAAAGTGAATTACAAGTTAGAGGTGCTGTGCTGTGTCGTCATGGGGACTGACTGACTAAGCACAGTGGCATGAAGCAAGCACATTTATGGGACATGAGAAAAATGGGAAATGAGATTTTCATATGGTGCATTTCTTATGGGCACTGAAGTGAATTACAAGGTAGAGGTGCTGTTATCGTCGTGGGAGGCTGACTGACACAGTGCAGTGGCATGTAGCAACTATATTTCTGGCACATGAGAAAAAAGGGGAAAAGAAATTTTCAGATAGTGCATTTCTTCTGGGTACTAAAGGGCATTATAAGTTAGAGGTGTTGTTGCTGTTGTGGTAGAATGAATGAATCAGCGCAGTGGCATGTAGCACGTATACCTAATTTCTGAGACTTGACAAAAAATAGGAAATTAGATTTTCATACAGTGTATTTCTGGTCACTGAAGTAAATTACAACCTAGAGATGCTGTTGCTGTGGTGGGAGACTGACAGACACAACAGCATGTAGCAAATATATTTTTGGGACATGAGAAAAATGGGAAAAGAAATGTTCATATAGTGTATTTCTTCTGGGCACTAAAGTGAATTACAAGAATTACATGAGAAAATAGAGGAAATGAGAATTTAAGACATATGGGGCACATATTCAAAGCTATGCTTGGTGGGCAAAGTGAGTGTGTGCCGTTTGCCCAGGGTATGTGCCCATGTGCAATATTCAAAGGGCGCAGGAGCACATGCTAAAGGGGATAGCATGCACACAAGGAGATAATGTAGTCAGTGCGCAAAGAGAGGGGTTGGGACATGAATATGGGTGCAGAACAATATTCAGCACATTACTGCTATGTAAAAGGAATAATGTCAGCCACTTTGTGCAGCACAATTGCTGCCATAAAAAGCCTGATTTACTCTGGGAAACCCTAGTGGCCAGCAAAGACAGTGCAGCCAACAAACAAGTTGGCGGTTGACAGACCACACCTGCTCCCTGGTGTCTAGTGGCACACCCACCCTATGGTCCCTGTCCCCGTATGGGTAAAATCATGCCCTGCTGTCCAATGGCACTCCCTGCCCTCCAATCCCCGCCCTTGCATGTGTAAAGGCATTCCCTAGTGTCCAGTGGCATTCCCCACCCTTCAATCCCTGCCTACGCATGTGGAAAATCATTATCTGGTGTCTAGTGCTACCCCTGCCCTCCAATCCCTGTCCCCATATGTATAAAAGCATTCCTTGGTGTCTAGTGGCACCCTCACCCTTTGATCGCCATCCCCATCCATTAAGACGTAATCCCTAGTGTCTGGTGGAACACCCCACCCTCTGATCCCCGTCCCCATACACAACAAAAACATTCCCTGGTGTCCAGTGTACCCCCCCACACTCCAAGCCTCATCCCCATACAAAATAAAACATCTCCTGGCATCCAGTAATACCCCCCACCCTCTGATCTCTATCCCTGTACAAAATACAACATTCCATGGCATCCAGCAGTATCCCCCACCCTCCAATCCCTGTCCTTGTAGGTGTCAAGATTGTCCCTATTGTCTAGTGGCACCCTCCACCCTCCATTCGCTTGCCACAGTTTATTAAAAGAAGCCCCTGCCATCTAGTGCCCCCTCCCATCACCCGTACTGGGTACACAACCCTGCCACCCCCTTACCACAGTCACTGGTGCCATGGAGAGTCCATACAGTAACCAGCACAGCTCTCCTCTGACTACCTAGGCTGCCCACCATATGCAGTGACAGGGAGGACAGGGAGTACGTGTCTCGTACTCCCTGTCGTGCATCTGTGGCTAGCCAGGTGGTGAGGAGAGGCTGTCTCCAATCTCATATGGGGTCTTTGCACCATCTGTGACTATGACAGTGAGTAGTAGGGTGGTGTACCCAGTGCAGGTGGTGCAGGGGGCCACTAGATGCTAGGGACTATCTTGACATCTACAAGGGCAGGTATCAGAAGGTGGGGGGGGTACATTGGATACCAGGGAATGTTGTATTTTGTACAGAGATTGGGATCTGTCAGGGGGGTACCAATGGACACCAAGGAATGTTGTATTTTATATCAGGACAGGGCACAGAGTGTGGGGGGCTGCCACTGGACACCAGGGACTGCTTTATTTTTAATGGGGCAGGGGATTGGAGGTTGGAGGTACTACTGGACATCAAGTAGTGTTTTATATTTTACAGGGATGGGGATCGGTGGGTGGAGGTTATCACTGGATACTAGGGAATGTTGTATTTTGTAGGGGGATAGGGGCTGGAGGGTGGGGAGTGCCACTGGACACCAGGGATTGCTTTATTTTTAATGGGGAGGGGGATCAGTGGTTGGGGTACCACTGGACACCAAGGGATGTTTTATTTTGTAAGGGGACAGGGATTGGAGTCTGGGGGGTTGCCACTAGATACTAGGGACTGATTTCTTTTTTAATGGGTCAGCGATCAGAAGGCAGTGGTGTGCCACTAGACACCAGGGAATCTTTAAACTGTTACGGGGAAGGGTGATTAGGATGAGGAAGTCAGTCACAGGAGGGGTGCTGACCTATCACCTCTTTCCATGCAAATGAGCCCATAATGGGAAAGCATATGGCTCTTAGCACCTTGCATGCCCAATGGCCTCATTTGCATGGTGACTGCTGAATATCGCGCCATGGGCTCCTCGCGCTATCATGTCTGGGGGTGCTATTCCCTGCACTTCCCAGATCCATGTTGGGGCAGTGCTACTCAACTTATTGCTTGGCATTGTACCCCCTGGTGTGCAGAGACTTCTCTGCCACTCCTCAAACCCTAGACAAACCAGGCACACCAGCAAAGCTGTCTTTCACATACCATCTCACCACACTACCCAAGGAGAGAAATCCTACAAGTATAGGGCCCCCCCATGAATGAATTCTCTCTGTTCGGAACTTATTATGTGACCAAAACTTGGCCCCTACAAATCCAAACTGAAAGCACATCTTGTCAGGCTCAGTACATGCAAATGTGACTCTCAGCCTAATACTGTCTAGGTTTATGCCCCCAACTCCTCTATCTAAGCACTTTCCCCATCCTCCCCTTCCCTATGCACACACAACCCACTCGCTCTTGTATAACCTGCACTCATCACTACTCTCACCTCTCTTCCTTCTATGACCATCTCTGCCTTAAGTCTAGGTTGATGTAACCCTTTGATTGGCTCCTTTTCCCAATCCCCTACCTCTACTCCCATCCCCCTTTTTCATAAACCCGTCTACCCTATCACCCTAGGTTCTCCTCTACTCCTAATCAACTCTGTTGCAATCCGTTGTGTAACTCCTAGTCCCTACTTCCTAGCCCTACACCGACTTAACCCTTATGGTCGCACCCCCTCCTAACTCTCCTTACTCCTAACACTTAGCAACTCCAACAATCCCATCTTCCCTATATGCTATACCCTCCTCCTCAGGATCGGGCATGTCCCCCTTGGGGCTACCTCTGCACTTCAGTGTAACTTAATCAGAACCTATACAACATTGTGCCGCTGAATTATTCTACCTTAGTTATATACTGTATGTAAAAGTAATTTCATTTATTTCTGTGTAACTCTTTGTTGAATTGACGTTGTGTCAGATTTGCGCTTGTAAACTGTACTCCTGTGAGGTGGAACCTTTGCAAACGAGTTGTTATGCTCAAAGGTAATTAATCCGAGATGCCAATAAAAAAAAATGTTATAGCATGATCTACAAGTGTATGCGGTCCAGCAATTCCAAGATTATGAAATGGAAATATTAACATGTGATTATATACTGTGGATGCCCCTTGTTTTCAATATATAAAAAAATATTTGTCATGGTGGCTGTACTTTTCCGTCTGAGTATTTCTGGACCATCTCACAACTCCACAGCAGGACAGCAAATTATAACAAAAAAAAATCCACTGTGCGTGGACTGGGGAGGGTACACAACTTTGCAACTAAAACTCGCATCACCTAACTGTACAACAGCAGTGCCCGTGTGTTAAATCCCCAAACTGCATCCCTTCACAAAACAGGTAGGGCTGCACCACCTAGCTGTACCTGAGAGTGAGATGCAGCGTCCGTTAACTAGTGTTGCCCTGTCAGACTTTCGGCACAGTTCACAAATCCCTTGATACAGCAACCCCTGGCGCAAAGAGGTGAACACGCTGAGCGGCAGCCTCTCTCAGCACAGGACAGTCAGCAAAGTGTAATGAACGGTACCAAGCGTACAATCCAGACTCTAGATACGACTTACACAAGCCATAGCAAAGGGTGGCAGGAAATCTCGCAAGTTAAGTACCCCAAAAACTTGACAGCTGACAAAAGTGTACGACTACCAACGACTACCGATCGGTGTGGCTGGATTTTCCGCAAAGTTGCACATAAACGTCTGCCTCCTCCTACCCTTATTTCGTCTACCTTTTCTGTACAACACAGCTCCACAGAACAGGCATAAAAAGTCACAATCAGTGCTACTTACAAGATTGTAGTCTGGGAAGGCACCTTAGGGATGTGATCCAGCATCAAGTGCATACAGCGAAAGGTGGTCTTGAAGCAAAGGCATCGGTTTGGGCAGGCGACGGACGGAGTACACTGAGAGCAGAGAAGGCAGACTAAAACGGAGGTAAATACAAGTTTTGGCTCCATTTCGTGCTTGTTCTGGGCCCTGGCAGTGCCTGGAGCTGCACTGAGTGAGAAGTTACACTCATCCCAAACTTCTGCACAGTGAGGAACTCCCATCCAATCAGACATCCAGCAGCAGGATCACATTACACCACAATCACAGCAGTACAGGGAAAACTGCCCGGACTTGCGAACTTGTCATCACAAAACAAAGGCTTTTAGGGATGGCGGTGGTGGGGGGATTACCTCTGTCTTTCTTTCCCACCGTGTTTTTACTGGTTTGGTTTCTGAACCGATATGAAAAGCTAGCCATGGTCAGTAACGAAATGCTAAGCACCACTTAGGACCCCACTGTAAACGAGGCCGGGGCCCATACATCTCAATCTTTGTCACTAAAATAAAGGACACTAGCAATGAAGGACACTGACCCTCATAATGAGGCATACGTCCTGAGACATGGAGATGCAAGCAACTCAGAACACTATAGAAGCAATTGCGTTTACACTGGAGCAACTCTTTTTTTGTTTGTTTAACACGTTAGACTGTTATGGATTTCTGCTGTAAAGTCGGAATTTACAGCATTTTCTTTGTGTGGGCACCACCATTTCATTGAGGGAAAAGATGGGCGCAGTCCAGATGAGGGCAATTAATATGGAGTAGGGGTTGTACAAGAAGCCCTACCAGGAGAGACAGAGGGCTCTCAACATGTACACCATGGAAGAGAGGAGGGCAAGAGGTGACATGATGGGGACCTACAGGTACCGCACATGGATAAACAGGGTGCAGAAGGGGAGTCTCTTTCAAATGAGAAAAAAACTCTAGGACTAGGGGGCATGCAGTGAAGTTGGAGATGTGAGGAAACATTTCTTCACTGAAAAGTTGTAGATGCCTGGAACAGACTGGCAGCAGAAGTGGTGGGGGCGAAAACCATGGGGTGCTTCAAGCATGCATGGGCTAGACATAGGGACATGCTAGAAAATAGACAGGGAGGAGGGAGGGTGACTGAAGACCAGTTAGGGTCTGCGGAGACATATTAGGCAGGGAACATCTGGGCAGACTTGATTGGCCAAGTGTTCCTTTTCTGACCAAACATTCTATGTTTTTATGTTTTTAGGGATAGATGAGAGACAGAGCAATTTTAAAGGGTAAAATGAGGGATGTTCCTCAAAATCAGGGACAGTTGAGAGGTATGCTTGCCCCTTTAAATGCCACCAGACTGCATTCATGCACAAAAAGTGATGGATAACTTGGAGTTCCAAGGAATAAATAAAATATGAACTCTAATAGGGTCAGAGAATGCTCTACTGATTTTAAAAAATTATGATTTTAAATAGAGTTATAAATTATGCTTATAAAACAATGACTGTAAATTGAGCATTCTGATTGACTGGTATGCATTCTAAAGGGATATGGTAAAGGCACAGTAGGTAAGCATTAAGACACAATGGGGTGTGTCTTGTGATGGCTGAACACACGCCCAGTGGGGTAACGAGGCACGTTGCCACAAGCAGAGTGCCTTTGACCCCTGGAAGCACAATGCTCACCTGAAAGGGTCTTATTGCACTTATAAAATAGGTGAACTTAGACAATTCAAAAAAAAAAGCAACTTTTTTTATCAAAAATGGGTATTTTTCTTCTGTTAAAAGTAACTAGTAAAAAGTAGTCCCTCCTCAGTTGTCAAGCATCTACCTATCCACACATTCAATAGATGAAATGTTTATGTATCTTGTAATGCAGGAATTTAAACTACTGCAGAATTCTACTAGCTGGATGTTCACCTCTCTACACTCAAACACACACACAACAAAAGACCTAAGAAAAGCCAAGGATTCAACTGCAGAGCAAGCAGCAACAATTTCCCTAGTAGACAGGTAAGAATGGTTGGGGATGAGATGGTCGGAGGTGGGGGTGCAACATGGTCAGAAAAGAAGCTTCAAAAAATAAAACTCTGGGCAGTACTTCATTATAATAACTGGTGACCTCCTTTATATCACTGATTATCAGTGCAAACATTGTAATACGAACATATGAACATTTGAAATTGCCAGCAGATACAGGCCATTTGGTCTGTCTAGTCTGCTCGAGTGTGCAGCAGTTCAGTCCATTAGACTGCAGCTACCCCCCCTCCCTTATATGCCCTCGTGCCATCTCCCACCCCCTCCCGATTTCTACGCTCCTTGAATCTGTCCCACCCCTCTTGAAGCCCCCAACACTCTGCAATGATACAACTTCCTCCTAGCAGAGTGTTCCACCTGCCACCACACTTTCTGTGAAATAGTGCTTCCTCAGTTCCCTCTTCAACCTGCCCCCTTCCAGCTTCATAGACTGTCCCCTGGCTTCCCTTCTGCCTTTCAGATTGAACATACACCTGGTGTCTACTTTGTTCAAACCCTTCAGGTACTTGAAGGGCTCAATCATATTCTTTCTCTCCCTTCTTTCCTCCAGGGTATACATACATATTGAGCTCTCTTAGTCTCTTCTCATATGGTCTGTCCCCCAACCCCAGGACATAATAACTGGGTATGATGTCATACACAGTTATAATGTATGGTAGAATGTTGTTATAGGTAGAAATCTACCTTTTTATAACAATGTTTTACCATTGATGTGACATCACGCTGTTGTTAACCCATCGATGGTACGTCACATCGATGGGTTAACAACTGAGAACAGTCTGGGCATGCACGCAAATGGATCTGATGGCCTTGAAATGGCCATGGGGTGAGGGCAGAGCAGAGGTAACATAAAAAACACTGCAGTAAGGAACTGCTTTCTTTTGTAAAAAACCCAAATTTGTACCATGCACTATAAAATATAATGTATGGTACATCGACGGGTAACTGTTTTTTTAACTCATCTCGAGGTTGCCATGGCGACCTAAACCTCTCGAGCTTCGCTCTTGAGGTTTACATGGTCGCCCTGGCAACCTCTTAATGGTTAACAAACCGGTTAAACATTGATGACCATACATTATCCTCTATATTATGGCATTTGGTTTGCTCGCACTTCACCTTCCCTGTTGGGAAACTTGATCTGTATGCTCATGTTCCTGCACCAGTTATTATCTTCTGTTGCTTTTGCTGGTAAAGCCTACAAAAGCAAGGAAGAACTGGTACTGCTGGGGGGAGACTGGAATGTTTGCCACGTAATTTAAGGAATAAGATGAATTTTTATGTGTATAACACTTCATACTAATTAAATATGTTGACTAATACCAAATTTCAGAAAAAGGCAAAAAAAGGTTTTTTAATTTTATTTTTTAAAGCCGTCATGAAATTTTCCATGTTGATATCAAAAAGAGTCATTATGAAAAAGATATATTGATAGCATTTATTTTATAAGAAAAACACTTCTGTCGTGATGTAAATAGAGAATACATAATGGGTTGCAGTAGAATAACACGAGTGACACAGCTACGAGTTCGTTTTGACAGTCTTACCACTCATGTGTGGAGATAAATGTGTTGTTCTACTGCAAGCCATTATGTAATTGATACATACCGCACTAGGTGTAATGCTTTGACTTACTGTTTTACCTTGTTTGTCTTAACACTGCACATCTTCCCATCATAAACTCTTTATCTAACCAATTCTTATCTGTGTTCTATTTCCAGATTCTAAGTGGAAATGACATGTTCTAAGTGTAAGAAATAGTGTAAGAAATAGTAATCTAAGTGAAATAAATTGTGTTCTAAGTGAAAATTAGTATTCATCCTCAAATAAAGTGGTTTATTTGGCCAGTGTATTCACCACTAGTTTGGTAAATATATATATATATATATATATATATATATATATATATATATATATATATATATATATATATATATATATATATATATATATATATATTATGTAACATGCAGTAATAGTGGTGGAGGAATTCTAAAAAGAGATTGGGAGAAAGCAGTCACATGATTACAATGGAGCTGTGCATTAATTTCTTAGATATGCACGGCTCCGTAGTGTAATGGTACAATGAGGAAGTCAATGACAGAATGTGTAACTTTTAGTATTCCTACCGAGGCATGCAGATAATGTGTTAGGTATCTTGGATTCCCACCCACCCACCCAATGGATAGTGTAGGTCGCACCGACGTGCGAATGGCGCACTGTTTTGAACCACTGTATTGGCAGCAGATTGAAACCGTTAGTTACTTGTAGTGGTATCGAGACACATTAAGTGTAAGAAAGATGGAGAATTTTGTCAATACGTTTTCCATTTGTGGAGTCATGGGGATAGAGGGATATGTAAACGTGTGTTTTAGCAGTGAATGCCCTAGTAAGAGCAGCAGTGTAGTAGCAGTGGTGGGAGGCAGACAGCGGTGATAGAGTCGCAACTAATGAGATATCATCACAGCACACAGTAGGACCGTCAGTATTGGAGCCTGTTGTTTGTGTACCCTCCCAAAAAAAGAAAAGAAAAAACAAGCACGTAGAGCGGGCCGATAAACAAGTGGAGTCGGTCGCATTAGAGAGGCATATTCAAATGTCAAATGATGATCTGGATGAACTGGAGATGAAAAAAAATAGGCAAATACCAACAAAACTACAGCGTGGTCTTTAAATGTGCTGTCAGACTGGCTGTTAGCAAATAATGTGATAACTGATCTAGCTACAGTGGAAGTGAATACATTAGCTGAAATATTACGAAAGTTCTATGCAACAGTTAGAGCAGAGGATGGCCACCCATATAGCATCAGCTCCTTCATCTCTCTATGTGCATTTGTCAATAGATATCTAAACAGCCCTGAAATGAATCATAAAATAAATATAGCCATTGATCCAGAATTTAAAAATGCAAACAGCATCTTGTAGCAGTACTCAAAGAATATCAATGTGCAGGCAAAGATAAATCATCTCACCACCCTAGAATTACAGACAGCGATCTTAGGAGAATAAGATTATGTGAGAAGCTGAATCCCCAGACTGCTTATGGCATGGTTCGTCGACTTTGGTTCGAGTTGCAGCTGGGGTTAGCATGCAGAAGAAGGGAGGGAATCAGAGATCTTAAGCACAGCAGTTTTCCTGTGAAGGTAGATGAATGTTGGCGAGAATTTGTATCAATAGCATTTAATGAGGCGACTGAGAATCACAGTGGAATTAATGAAATAAACAAAGAGTCATACAGAGGAGTTCTATATTCCATTGCAGATAGTGAAAATTGCCCCGTGTCACTATTCAAACAGTATTGTGATCGGTGCCCCAAAATGCAGAAGCTTTCTAGCTCCATCTTCTTAAAATGTGTCAAGAAAAACTACAGAATAGACAGATATGGTTTTTGAATCAACTCATGGGACGTAACTATCTGGGGGGAATGATGGCACAAATATCTTGTGATGCTGGCTTGTCCCAGAGGTACACTAATCACTCTGTGAGGTCAACATCTGTACATATTTTGTCGGAGGCTGGTCGGGCATCAAGGGAAATGTCAGTGACAGGCCATTGATGCGAGACCAGCCTCCGCAGTTATTGGTCTCCAACACTTAATGACTGAAAGAAGTGGTCAGAAATATTAAGTAAAAGAGCATGTTCCAGCGATAGCATCAAAGAAATGAGCACCTCAGTACCAATAACCAATCAAAGTACCAGTGGAAGTGAAGCATGTGTATTACGTAGCACTTCATTTCTCAGCAGCATGGAATCACCTGTAAAAGTAGTGGATGAAAAAACAGAAAAGGCAGGAAACGGTGACATGCATAGTGAACCATTATTAGGAACAGATCCTGAAGCGGGTCAGTGGTCAATGGGAAGTGCTGCAAGCAGAAACGAGAAGTCCACAAAAGAGACAAGTTTCACACAGAAAAAAGGATCCACCGAGATATACTCGAAGAACCCATTCCAGGTGTCCCGTTTTACAATCAACAGACCAGTGCATTTTCACTACCACGGATCACACAGTGAGTCATTTCCAGGTCAGAAATAATGTGTATCCACGCAGAGTGCATGTAAAGCAATGGCGTAAATGTTTAAAAAGTTTGCTTCAATAAAAAAGTAGGAATAGTTACATATGGCAACAGCTGTTAATAGTAAGAATGTTTTTGCATGACATTTCTTGTTTTTCAAGTTCAGTAGTTGTAGAACTGGAGACAGTAGTATGCATGTCTTATGCAAATAGTGTCGTCGTCAGACGGTCCGTGATAGTGAATCATCATATGTAAAGTAGTAAAAGCAAAAATGTGCCATCTCGAATTTAAAAAGAAGTACTTAGAGAATTGTTAAACGGTACATCAAAGCAATCAGCATGAAGTTAATAAGATGTAAAAGGTGTACTTCAGTATATTAATACATATGGTTTCATACAGGAAGTTGTTTACTGTACATGAATTGAATTCTAATAAAAGTTTCAGATACAAAATAAATTAGTGTTTCTGTTTTTTGTCATGTTAGTATTTTTCCATGAATCCCATTGCATAATACCATGTTACAAGTGCATTAAGCCACTCGAAAGGAGGCATTTACAAGGAATTAATGCATGGTTGGGCGGTTGGAGAACTCGACCTTGACCTCGTGCACAACCCCCAACCATGCATTAATTCATAAATGCTCTTTCTCATCTCTTAATGCTATATATATATATGTAATTTTTTTGTATAAATGTAGCTACAGAAAGCTGCCCGTTTCTACAGTATATCGAGAACATAATTACTTCTGTTACATAACACCACCATATCTTAATGGCTGGATTCCAAGCTTCCATTTAAAAAAATAAGTTTCTAACCTCAACAGTTCCAAAGTTAGACCCTTCAAAAGGTAATTTCTTTTAAATGTGATAACGTGGAACTGTAAGTGATCAAGACTTTCTTTTTTAATGGAAGTGTGGAGTCAGCTAAGTAGATATATCAGTAAAATAGAAACATAGAATTTGACGGCAGATAAGGACCGCTTGGCCCACCCAGTCAGCCCATTTCCCTACCTAATGGATAAGCTGCAGATCCTAGTTAACCAGCAGCCTACTTCTTCCTACCCCCACCCCCTAGAATTGCCTTATGACTGTCCCATGCATGCTTGAATTCCACCACTGTTTTTGACTCCACAACCTCCTCCAGAAGGCCGTTCCATGCATCCACAATCCTCTCTGTGAAAAAATACTTCCTTAAATTACCTCTGAGCCGCCTCCCTCTATCTTCAAATTGTGCCCCTTGCTTTTGCACACCTCTTTTTTTGAAAGATGCTACCCTCTTGGACTTTGTTGATTCCCTTGAGGTACTTGAAAGTTTCTATCATGTCCCCCTCTCCCTCTTTTCCTCGAGGCTATACATATTAAGCTCCTTAAGTCTCTCTTCATATGTCTTCTGGTGCAGACCCTGCACCATTTTAGTTGCCCTCCTCTGGACAGCTTCCATCCTGTCTATGTCTTTGCGGAGATTTGGTTTCCAGAACTGCACGAGTACTCCAGATGGGGTCTCACCAACTGTCTGTACAGAGGGATAACAACTTCCTGTTTTCTACTGGTGATGCCTCTCCCTATGCATCCCAGTATCCCCCAACCCTCCTTGCTGCCCTCTCATTGCTTGCCCACCTTTAGGTCATCTGATATGACTACCCCAGGTCCCTTTCCATTTTGTTGTTGTTAGTATCTTACCCCCATTGTGTACTCTTCCCTGGGTTTTGTTTCTCAGGTGCATTACCTTGCACTTCTTAGCATTGAATCTAAGCTGCCATACATTTGACCATTCCTCTAACCTTGCCAAGTCCCTTCTCATCCTTTCCACCCCACCTTGTGCATCAACTCTGTTGCAGATCTTTGTGTCATCTGCAAAGAGACATACTTTTCCTTCCAGTCCCTCTGCAATGTCGCTTATAAAGACATTGAAGAGGACCAGTCCTAATACTGAACCCTGCAGTACCCCACTAGTAACCCCTCTTTCTTCAGAGAGGACTCCATTTACTATTACTGTCTGTGTCCTATTCTCCAGCCAATTCTTTACCCAGGCTGTCATCTTGGGACCCACTCCCAGGCTGGCTAACTTGTATATTAATCTTTTGTGTGGGACTGTTTAAAATGCCTTTCTAAAGTCTAGGTAGGCCATGTCCACAGCCCCTCCCTGATCTACTACTTTGGTCACCCAGTCAAAGAAATCTATCAGATTCATCTGGCATGACCTTCCCGCTGTGAATCCATGCTGCCTTGGGTCCTGTGCCCCTCTGGCCTCTAGATACTCGACAGTTCTTTCCTTCAGAAGTGATTCCATCATTTTCCCTATCACTGAGGTTAAACTAACAGGTCTGTAGTTTCCTGCTTCTGCCTTGCTCCCACTTTTGTGAAGGGGAATCACATCTGCTCTCCTCCAGTCCTCAGGTACCACCCCATCCTCCCATGATTTGTTAAAGAGGGTAGTCAGTGGTGTCACTAGTTCTACCCTTAGTTCTTTTAGAATTCTGGGATGAATCCCATCAGGCCTCATTGCTTTGTCCACCTTCAGTTTTAAGAGTTCTTTCAGAACCCTTTCTTCTGTAAATGGGCTGGTATCAACTTCTATATCCAGAGTGTTTCTGTTTGTTTTAGGTACCTCCCCCTCTTCATTTGTAAATACTGAGCAAAAATATTTGTTTAGTATCTCTGCCTTTTCACAGTCACCCTCTGCCCACCCTCCCTCCCCTTTATTAAGCCTCACTATCCCTCCCTTGGTCTTCCTTCGCTCCCTGATGTACCTATAAAAGGTTTTATCCCCCTTCTTAACTGAGTTGGCTATCTTTTCCTCGGTTTGGACCTTTGCTGTTCTGACTACCTTCCAGCTTCCTTTTGCTTTAACTGATACAGTTCTCTGTCCTGCTCCTTCTGTGATTCCTTGTACTTTCTGAATGCTTTCTTTTTCTCTTGAACCTTCACTGCCACTTCTTTTGAGAACCATAGTGGTTTCTTATATCGTTTTGTTTTGTTTATTTGCTTCACACAAAGGCTTGTTACCTCTGTGATGGCAGTTTTTATTATTCCCCATTGTTCTTCCACCCCTCCTTCCTGCCCATTTGCTAGTGCATTCCTTAGGCACTCACCCATTTTGGCAAAGTCAGCCCTCCTAAAGTCCAGTACTTTTGCCTTTGTATGGCTTGACTCTATTGCTGTGTTTGTGAACCATACTGTTCGATGGTCGCTAGTTCCCAGATGGCTACCCACTTCTACATCTGTGATCCTCTCTCCATCTCCATTTGAAAGAACTAGGTCTAAGACTGCTCCTTCTCGAGTGGGCTCCAATACTAGTTGTCTAAGGCATGCCCCCTGTAGGGCATCTGGAATAACCCCACTCTTCGAAGTGGCTGCTGCAACGTCACTCCAGTTAACATCTGGCATATTCAGATCACCCATCAGCAATATCTCCCCTTTTTCTGCCATTCTAAGTGTACTTCTATCATTTCCTCGTCCATTTCCTCCCCCTGAGAAGGGGGTCTGTATACAACCCCTGTGCGGATTGTGGTGCCATTGTCTGTCTTCAAATTTACCCACAGTGCTTCTTCTCCTCCCTGTTTACCCTTATGTTCTGTTGCTTTGATTCCTTCCCTTATGTAAAGAGCTACTCCTCCTCCTCTTTTACGCTCCCTGTCCCTCCTGTAGATAGTGTATTCTGGTATGTTTACGTCCCAGTCATGGTTTTGAGTGTACCATGTTTCTGTGACTGCCACAATATCCAGATGTTCCTCCTCCATCAAGGCCACTAATTCAGGAAGCTTGTTACTCAGACTAGTACTACAACAGCCATGCATCAATACAGAAAAACATAAAATTAGAAACACAAACACACTGAATTTGACGGCAGGTAAAGTATCACTTGGCCTACCTAGTATGCCCATTTTCCCTACCTAATTTATAACTGCAGACCATACTTGTGCTATAGTTCTTTCTCCTCCCATCCTTTCCACTACAATTCTCTTGTGCCTACCCCATGAATTCTTGAACCCCACCACTATTTTTGCCACCACCACCTCCAATGGAAGACTGTTCCAGAAATCCACCACTCTTTCTGTGAAGAAGTACTTCCTCACATCTCTCCTGAATCTACCCCTCCAGCTTCATAGCATGTATCCTTGGAAAATACTTTCCTTTTGTACTCTGTGAGGTATTTAAAGGTCTTTATCATATCCCCCTCCTCACTTCCAGGGTGTACATATTGAGGTCATTTAGTCTGTCCTCATAGGCCTTTTGATGCAGACCCTGCACCACTTTAGTTGCCCTCTTCTGGACCGTCTCCACTCTATGTTCTTCGAGAGCTGTGGTATCCAGAACTGGACATTGTACTCTAGGTAGGTCCTTTCAGCAATCTATACAAAGGTAACACAACCTCCCTCTTTCTGCTGATGATACCCCTCCCTGTGTAGCCCAGCATCTAACTAGCCCTTCTGACTATCCTCTTGTACTACCTGGCCACCTTTTGGTCATCAGATATGATTACCCCCGGTCTCTTTCCAGTTTGGTAGTCATCAATACTACTCCACCCATTTTGCACTCTGCCCCTGGGTTTCTGTGCCCTAAGTGCATTATTCTGCACTTTTTCTCATTAAAACCCAGCTGCCATACCCTTGACCACTCCTCTGGTTTTCCTAGGTCTCTGTTCATCCTTTCCATACACCCTTGGAGTGCCCACGCTATTGTAGATTTTGGTGTCATTTACAAAGAGGCAGACCTTCCTTCAAGCTCCCCTGCAATGTCACTTATAAAGACATTAATGAGGACCAGTCCCAGTGTTGATCCCTAAGGCACCCTCTGGTTACTATCCCTTCCTTGGAGTGAACTGCATTTACCACCACCCTCTGCTGCCTCTCCCCTAATCAATTTCTTATCCAGTTTACCATCTTTTGACTCATTTCTAAGTTACCCAGCTTGTTTACTAGCTGCCTATGTGGAACGGTGTTAGAAGCCCTACTAAAATCTGGGTAGGCCACTTTCAACATTCCACTCTGATCTAATTCTTTTGTCACCCAGTCAAAGAAATCTATTAGATTTGTCTGACACGACCTCCCCCATGAACCCATGAACCCATGCTGCCCCTGCTACACATCAATGTAAAAAAACATAAAATGGTTGTATCAACGTACATAAACATATAGTGACATAGTAGAACTGTAGCGTTAGGATCAATAAATGTTGAACAGACTCCAAGCTTCCTTTTTATACTTCTTTTATTGATAATTCCCAACAAAATATTCACATATCTAATAAGACAAGACACTCACATTCACTATATTTGCAATACTTTACAATGGTTGCATAACATTAGATTGTGAACAACAAGCAGAGTTTCATATAACAGATAGAATAAAAACAGTTAGCTAAAAAATTTAAACAGGATATAAGGTTACATCTAAAGAAAACAGGAACATGGACCATTCAACTGGGCAAAGAGTTACATATGGTTAAACTTAAACATTTCATGTAAGAGGGAGTGAGGAATAGATCAAGTCAAAATGAGGAGCATTTATAAAAAAGGGGGAGAGTGGGGGGTTCAAGTTACTACTGGGTTGGAGAAGGAGTTCAGTTAATTAAATCACTGAAGTGATTAGAGGGGTATCCCAGGTTTCACCTGCATCAATTATACTTGTTATTCATAGAGTTCCCATCTGGTCCACCGTTGGACAAAGGATTCAGTTCTGTTTTGTAAGGAGAAGGTTAAGTGTTCAAAATATTGTATGTGCAGCATTGTTGTTTCCATTCTGCTATGGTGGGGGTGTCCTCCTGAGCCATTTTCTTGTTATTGACTTATAAGCAGCTACCAGGCAGATTGCCTAGAGATATAGGGAATCTCTACCTCGAATCACCTCAGGGGGAATACCCAGCAGGAGCTGAAGGGGGTGGGGGGTTGGTGGAGGTCAAAGAGGGTTGAAATATGTTGGGAGAGGGTGGACCAGAAGTTAGACAGGTGTTGGGGCAGTCATAGAAGATATGAGCCTGGGATGCTGCCTGGGCTCCACATCTCTGCCAACATGCTGATGGAGAGCCTGGCAATCTCTTGGCTACAACTGTAGGTACCAGGAAAAATCTGGCATGGACGTTACAGGTGAACTCCTTCCAGACTGGAGAGGAGATGGCTGACCAGGTCCCCCACCACATCTTAGACCAGGCATCATCCCCCAGCACTATGCTAAGGTCCTTCTCCCATCTGACTTTCAGGTGGTCAGCAGTGTGTGTCAAAAGCTGCATAAGGGACTTATATATTATGGAGATAGCCCACTCCCCAGTGGCTGAGATCCATATTCTAGTATAATGGGTGTCATCCACAGACAGCCGGGTCCGAAGCCCCTCAGCCTGGAGTTGTCTGCCTATAAAATCCTTCAACTGGTAGTAGTGAATAGGGTTGCCACCTTTGGATGAGATGAAAACCGAATACTAAACCACACCCCCAAACTCCACCCCTAACCCCGCCCCTTTTATGACTAATGAGGGCATCGTTTGGACTCTGATTCATTTGATTTATTCAGAATTGCTGCTAATATAACATTGTGTACAACTTCTTTAAATTATATCATGATTATTATTTTGGGTTTATTTGATTTAGATTTAAATATTTTAAATTTCAGTGTGTGTTAACATTTGGTGGGGTTAGAGAGGGGGGGTTCAGGGGACTTTCCATCCTGTGTATACAGCTTAGCTGAAAAATCAAGTGACTACAAGGACACCTCTGACAACTGATTAGTTTGGATCTGGTAAAACCCTTTCAATAAATAAATAAACTACACCAGTAATGGTGGACGAGTAATGGTAATTACAAATACCATCTGCCATTTTAAGATGTGCTACTGTCCCTCCCATTGCTCCTACTCTAAAGTTATTTGTAATGTCAGAGAAGATTTTAAAAGTGGTAGGAACTATTCTATGCTGTTAAATACCCTATTTTGTTTTCCATGTCAGTCATACACAGCAGATAGCATGATATGTGTTATGTAGTGTGGAGGCAATATTGCACAGTGGTTTAAAGCTCTAAGTTGCAATTCTGGAGACCAGGGTTTGAATCCTACAGCCCAAACTTGCATACTTTGTGACCCTACACAAACCACTTAATTCCCTTGTGCTCTCAGGTTGCACCTGTAAACAAGCTTTAGCTTAATGTGTCTCTTCTGGTAAATAAAATAATAATGTTTTGAAAAATTTTTGATAAATTGCCTAAATTTGCAGTGCCATAAAATCTAGACTGTGTTCCTGACATCTCATCAGCTACTGCTCTCTCTTCCTTTTCTCATTTCTGTAGCTTAGGATGACATTAGCCACATTATTCTGTGCTGTTCATCTGAAAGGCCTGGATTGGTCTTCCTGGAATATCCAAGTAGTATGAAAATTGACAACAATAACTACTGAGGAGAGAGAGGCATAGTATTGCTAGAAATTAAATAAAATATTAGATTATTAATTTAACAACAAAAGGGTAACAAATATTGAAATATAGGACAGACCCTAAAAGAAAAAATGGTGAACATTTAAAGGTATAAAAGAATTCCTTATCACAGCAGTCAAGGACCATACTCACAATGCAGCCTGGAAAGGATTAGTTTGATTTGCTGCTAATGGTCTTAATAGCCCTACTTTACACCTCTCAGACTGACTGGTATACAAACAAAGGTCTGCATGACATCAGAATTTGTTTGTAATCTGACCATACAAGTAAAATGGTGAAGGATTTAACAGAATCTGTTTTACAAGTATGTGAGCATTCAACATGACTGCAAAAGTACTACCTCTGAATAAAACTGGATTGGCAGGTAAAGTTTCTGAAACACATTGTACAGTCCATACTGTGACAGGAAGCTACCCTAATGTGGAGCCTGTCTGGTTTCAGAAAAATGAAGGTGCTAATTAAGGTGGTATTGTTTACCCTTCCCTTGAATAATCTCCCAATTTGCTGTGAGAAGTTAGAAGTGACAACTGAGCAGACAGAGACACATTTGGCTCTTTAAGTGCCCTGCTCATGAGGGCACTTCCTGATTAGCATGCACTGCAAGCAAGCAATCACACTAAAATGTCAGAACACTTGCTACAGTCAGATGAGAAGAAAATGAAACAGTTAGTGGGGAATCTAACAGGTGCTGCTTAACCCAACATAAAAAACGAATTTGCAATTGTGAAAACAGGAGAACCGAATCTGGACCTAGAAAACCGAATCATTCGGTCAAAAACCGAGTAGGTGGCAACCTTAGTAGTGAAGTCTGTCATGTTCATTCCAAGCAAAAGCTACCTGGGCTTCCTCAAAGGAAAGCACCATGCGTCTGCAGAGCATCTGCCATGGAGCGACAAATCCTTAAGAGCTTTGTGTGGTGTACCAAGGATCTTGTTGTGAGGGAGTGAGTTGTGGATTCACTGTTAGCCACATATACTTCCAAAAATGTGGGTGAAGCGACTTATTTTGAATGCCTTTTCTCCAGCCCTTGAGTTTTACTGCACTATCACTAGATAAAAGTTGCCGGGCTTGTTTAAGGTGAAGGGGACTAAACAGACTAGCTGGAAGTGGGAATGGGAGTTGTCTTGATAGGTCTCTTGCCTTCCAGTGGGCATAATATCTCTCACTGCCCCACAGGAGAGCCAGTCTCATTTGGGAGGCAGTCCAGTAGAGGGAGAGAGAAGGGAGGGTAATTCCCCTCTTAGTTTTGGGTAGGAACGATTTGTTGCCTAACATGGGGTCTTTTGTAGTTCCATAGGAAGGCATTAGTTAATTTTTGCCAACTCAGTAATTCCCAGACAGTTTTTGGACAAAGAACACATTGAAATAAATATAAGAGATAGGAGAGAACATTCATCTTTAATGCTAGATTGCGTGCGTAGAATGAAAGGGGAAGGATGTTCCAACATCTCATATCATGTTTTAGAGTGGTGATTAGAGGGGTATAATTGCTAGAAAAGAGTTGTGTCAAGTCCCAATGGATTTTAATTTCTAGATATCTAAGAGATGGAAGATCCCATTTCACATCAAACATATTTTTGATCCTAGGGGAGGTTATGTAGTAAAGTGGGAGGGCTTCAGTCTTATGGGTGTTAAGAGTGTATCCAGAGAGTGTGGAAAAGTGGGACAGGTTCTGGAAAAAGGGCAGGGAGAGAGGAGTCTGAGTCAGATTAGTATATCAATATGTCATCAGCAAAAAGTGCCAGTTTGTGCTGTATGCCAGCCAGGGAAATACCTTGTATGTCAGGGGTAAGGTGGCTGTATTGTGCCAGGGGTTCTATATAAAAAGCAAATAGTAATGGGGAAAGGGGACAGCCTTGCCGTGTACCTCTTTGTAGGGGAAAACTGGGATAAATATGGTCATTCACCCTGATGTATCCCTGCGGTGTTTCATAAAATTTAAAGATAAGGTCTATAAATTGTAGGGGAAAGCCAAAGGAGGCAAGGACCCCACATAGGAATGGCCAAGATACTTTGTCAAATGCTTTTTCTGCACCAAGGCCTAGAAAAAGCGCAGGTTGATTCTGGCGATGGCTCTGTTCCATTAGATAAATAGTTCTACGGATGTTGTCCTGGGCTTATCTGCCCAGGATGAATCCACCATTGGTCCAAATGGATCATGAGGGGAGCAAATTGCTTAAGCCGCCGTGCAAGGATGGATAATAAAATGTTGTAGTCCATATTAAGAACTGAAATGGGCCTATAAGACGAGCATAGAGTAAGGTCCTTGCCGGGCTTCAGGATCGCAGAGACAATGGCGTAATTCCAGGAGGGGGGATCACACCTTGGGAGGAGGAAATAAAGGAAAACATACAATGTAGTAGGGGGTTAATGATTTTCTTAAATGTTTTATAGAATTCCCCTGGGAATCCATCTGATCCTGGGCATTTCCCTGACTTCAAATGACCAATTTCTGTCTCTATTTCTAGAATGGAAATGGGGGAGATTAGAGAAACCTTCTGTTCCCTAGACAAGGTGGGGAGTTGCAATTTAGAAAGAAAAGTAGCTAAATCTTGCCCCGAAACATCTGGGGGGCAGTAAAGTTGGGTGTAATATTCCAAAAAGGCCTTGGTGATACCCAACATGGAATGTTGCAGGATATTAGAATGGGGTCCTTTACACTTGTTATAGTGGCTCTAGCCTTCTGAGCTCTCAATCGCCCTGCTAAAAGTCTCAATGATCTGGGACCCCCATCATAACATTTTTGTCTAAGGAAAAGAAGTCTCTGTTCAACATAGTAGTCCAAGAGATTATTTAGCTCTTTCTTAAGATTGCTTTGCTTCTGGGCTCACCTTTTTCATACCTTAATTCGTTGCTGGTCCTCTAATTCTTGTATGTGATGTGTGAGGGAGTCCCTATGGCTCTCCCAATGTTTCTCTTTCTGAACTGACATTTCTATCAATTTCCCCCTCACTATTATGGCCTTGAGGGTATCCCAGAGTATGGAAGGATTTGTGTCTGGGGAGTCGTTGTTGGCCAGGGCCTGCTGTAAAGTAGCATTCATTTGCTCAATATTTTCCTGGTCCTTCAACAAAGAGAGGTTAAGCCTCCAAAAAGTGTTTTTCTTACATTACCCAAACTGAATTTTCAGAAAAACAGTTGCGTGATCCGACAACACAACATCCCCAGACCAAGACCTCAAGGATATACCCAAGTGCTCCTGTGTAGTTAGAAGATAATCTAAACAGGAATGGTTAGAGTGAGCCTGTGAGTAGAAAGTGTGATGTATGGAACTCCCGTTTAAAAATTTCCATGTGTCCTTATATCTCAGTTCTTTCAATAGTTTAACAAGCTCTTTGGCTGTCTTTTTAGTCTTACTATGTACTGAGTTCCCTTGCACCCCTCCCACCAGTAAAGTCAATTTAAGGTCCCCACCACACAAAGCCTGTCCCTCTCCCCACTGTGCTAGTTGTAGGAAAAAAGATTGATAGAATGCTAATTCTGTGTTTGGGGGAAAATAAACCGAGGCCACCGTGAGCATTTGCCCATTGACAGCCCTTGACCATTACATGTCTCCCCTCCTTATCCACTAACTTCTCTTCGATTTCAAAAGGAACCTTATGTGGGATGAGTACAGCGGTTCCCCTCCTCCCTCCCCTTATATGCTGAAGCAACTACATGGGAAAACCCCATAAGTTAAAATGTATTATGCTGCACCCTAGATAGATGGGCCTCCTGCAAAAGAAGGATATCTTTCCCGAGAATCTCAGATAGGATAACATTTTATTACGCTTACTGGGTGGAGACCCATGTACACAGGTAAGGCATCAGAGCAAGTGGGAGAGCCATGATCAATATGTGTTTTTTGCAAAGAGATTAACTGGTAGAGAATTACAGGATCCTGTTTAGTATTCACATTTATCTCACAAAACCATACAGCGTTATAATATCTGGCATAATTACCCAAAAGCTGCTGTGGCCCAAAGAAAAACACTTTGAACTGTTCCAACAGGGCAAACTGTGAAAGAACCCTAAGAACTAAATGTTGCTTCCAAGGTAGGAGGCCAGTAATAATGACCGGCTTCTGTGTTCCCCCTACATGGAGTAGAGTGAAGAGGTGTTTGTGTACTCCCATATCTGGGAGACCAGTTCTGTAGCCAAAAAACAGATTAGCTCCTAAATAAAAGTACCAATAAAGGTATACGTCACAGGACCGAGCAAGATAACTCTTCATTGCTCTATACAGATCTCCTGTCCCAATTGTAATAACATTCGTTAGTGTGAAAAATAAAAGCACATTTCTTTTGAACAATCATATTTGTGAACTAAGAGGACTTGGTAATATCACTAAACAGTATTACTTTGGAGAGTTTAAACCAGAGATGTTACATACAGCCGCTATAAACATCCCACCCCCGTCCTGTCCCTTTGTCCCAATCCCTCTACATTCAGTATTAAACCACTTTATTGGCTAGACAAGATGGCTGACAGGGAAAGTGGGGAAAAACCAGAACAACAGTATAATTAATGTCCTGCTTTGAAAGGAAGAGAGAAGGGGTAATCCATAATCTCACAGTTTGTGTCTAACATTGTCATGCACTTAAGATAGAAAGTCTTTCTATACTCCCTGGGTCTTCACATACTTGGCATCAGGTGGAAAAACAAAAATGATCATAATGCCAGTGCCCCTGGGGAGGAGAGTCATGTGGTTGGTACGAAGTGTAAGTCAATATCCAGATGAAGGGGAACAAAGTTGCACCAAGGCAGGGAAAGAAAAATGGATCAATTCTGTTTTTGCCTTTACCTGAGAAGAGCAGAGGTCCGATACCATCCAGTGTAAGGGTAGTGGAAAAACCAGAGGGGACTAGATAAGACAGTACCTGAGGAGAGGGGATCACCGCACTAGCGGAGGAACAATCAACAGGCATTTTGGGTCAGATTTTCAGGCTGGCTTACCGCTACATGATTCCCTTTTGTTTGAGAGTTGCTGGAGCTGCTGATAAGCTTCAATGGGTGTCAACAATTCCTGTCTGGGTCGCTTCCTGTTCGTGACTCACTGCCACTCCAGCTCCCACCGCCCACTTCTTTGATTCCAGATATTGGGGATCGGAAGGCCCTTTTCTTTTAATGCGCCCAATGCCTCTTCTACCGTAGAATACTGCTTTGCCCCATCTTCCCAGAAAATATGAAATTTAGCCGGGTTAGGGATGTGAAATCTTATAGCTTTCTCCTTGACAACTTTAAGAAGTGGCAAGTACCAAAGTCATTGTGCTTGGATCTCCTGGGGTAGTCATGATCCAAATAAAGGCAACTGGTGAGATAGGTTATATCCTTCTTCGCCCAAGCACGGTGTAGCAAATCCTCTTTGGTACGGTAAAAGCTAACCTTAAACACTATTGATTGTGGGTGCACTGTTGGATCCGGAGGTTTGGACTGCAGGGAGTGATGAGCGCACTCAGTTTGTAGCTCATAGGTAGGGGGCAACTCCAGGACATTTTTCAATAGATTTTCAATGAATGACGCCATTGGTGTAACTTCGAGCCCCTCTGGCAGGCTATATAGGTATAGATTATCTCATCAAGAACGACCCTCCAGGTCGGTTCCCCTATATGGACCAACACTGCACAATTTGGGACAGCTGTGCAGTATAGTCCTCCGATGCGGATACTCGTTCCTCCATATGCCCCAAACTGGCCTCCAGGGTCGTAAGCTGCAGTTCTACTGTCTGGAAATCTTTCTTGTTTTCAAGCCTGGATTGCTTGATTTCTCATAGCAACGTTTCAAAATGGCTACGGGAAGGCTGTTCTGATTCTCCATCGGTATCATATTCCGCCATGTGTGAGCTTGCTGTTGAGGACGATCTGCTTGAAGGTTCTTCTGTTAATCCGTTGCCATCCTTACCCCACGAGCGTCCTCTGGACTTGAATCTGCTTTTATTTAGATCTTGGTTGGCTTCTCCTGACTTTCTAGACATTTTTATCTAAATTAAGAAGTTTTGGAGAAGTTTAAACAATTTGGGACTGGAGAGATGGCTGTTTAGGCTGTTAAGCACTCCGTGACATCACCGGAAGTCCCCCAAACTTTCATTTAAAAACAAAACTCATGTTTCTATGATTAACAGTTCAAATATCACAGCTATTACAAAATATAATTTTAAGTATTATAAAATACCATAAAAGATTATTGTTTGGAAATGGTTGGAAGATACTAGCAGTTGTTCTGGATAAGAATAAACACATTCTTTCAAGTTATAAAAAATAAAACACAAGTGACTGTGTTCTTATGATGTTTTTTTTACCCACCATTGGTGAGTGATGATCACATATGCTGTAGAACAGCTTATTCTCGTGAAAGTTATATTTAGCGCATGGCACTACTCAGCCACAATTGTGCAAATTTAATTTCATGCTCTGCAACTAACTCCTAATTTATGCCCATTGAAAATATGCAATTTTGGCCAAATAGTGAAATTATCACTTAAGCGAATATAGCTATAATTATTTTACATAAAATATCACCTGTTCTACAGTACTTCTTGAGTTTCACTGTCAAGGTTTGTGGCCGATTACACACCTTGGGTGTATAAAAACTTCACAACCCACAGTCACATATGCATTATTCTCTGTTTAATAAGTGTATGTATGTAAGGAAGGGAAAATAAAAGAAAATAATTTTCATTAAGTTTGTTTGTTTGTTCTGTTTATTTACTCGAAAAGTGGTTACTGGGAATGGCACACTGAGCCAAGGCTTATTTCTAGGTGCAACCCAAGAAAAAGGAAAGGAGATGCAATGAATCAAATACAGTAGTAAAGAAGTGTTCCACAAATAATAAAGTGCAAACAGTGAAAAGTGCAGTGTGGTTCAAATGAGGATTAAGCCACGAGAAAGGATGGGTCTACTGTGGAATTAATCCATGGTTGGGGGAGGGTTGGACCACGAGGCCAAAGGCCGAGTGGGTCCAACTAAACCAACCATGTGATTAATTCCACAGTAGACTCATCCTTTTCGAGTGGCTTAATCCGCTTGTAATATGGGCAAACAATGTCTGACCTTCATATGTATTATTATTATTAAATATTAATTATATTAAGAAGAAACTGCTGTTAAAACATCAGTTTGCTACCTCTCACTAATCTCTGTATAACGTTCTGTGCAGTTGAAAACGTGCACGTGCACCTTAAGGATTTGATATCTTTCACAATACTGATGTGTTGCTGTTTTTATGTAAATGAGGTGGCTAAAATATGCAGAATAGCTATGCATTCTCCTCACTGT
Organism: Neoceratodus forsteri; assembly: GCA_016271365.2. Taxonomy (NCBI): domain Eukaryota; kingdom Metazoa; phylum Chordata; order Ceratodontiformes; family Ceratodontidae; genus Neoceratodus; species Neoceratodus forsteri. Next base: position 1,359,971,985 of record CM057455.1, on the reverse strand, counting down.
GGCTAATTTCTTTTCCATGTCTCTTTTGTTGTCCGTTTCACCTTCGTTCCGAGCTGTCTGTGCTGTTTTCTCCTGTTGCAGTGTGGGTATCTCTGCATATTTGCATCCTCAGATACTCACAGTGCGATACCTACGACTAAACGAACATTTCTGTGAAGGTCACAGCTTTTTTTCATTCACACGCAGGTGAGAATAACATTTTTTACATTACTGCACTGCTTCTGTTCCATTACGGTGGGTGTACAGATCATACCAGCTCGTCGGCTTTTCGCACAGGTGTCTTTGCCACTGTCTTGCACAGCTATCCACCTCTTTCATTCATTACTATTCCCTACACTTACTCTGCAACTGTGCAATGTTTGGCAGCTGCGTGACTGGGTGGGTGCTGCACTTTAGGATGCAAGCAAACAGAGGCTTTGCTATCCTGCACAGTTTTCACCATTTCTTTCCCTCGCTCGTGACCGGTGTTATGTGGCGCACCCCCCCCCCCGCCTCCTCCTAACCATTGTCGAACTATTTAATTCGTGCGCTCCCCATGCTAACCATGATCTACTGTGGTATTAGACCATGGTTTCTGATGTACCACATGATGTGATTCCTCCAATGTGATTTCTTTATTTTGTGCTGCTTTTTTATGCCATGTTACAAATGCAAATAACAATAACAGGTGACAGAAGTTGAAGCTATGAGCAGAAACACAGCCCAGTGTACAGTAAATGATAAACAACAGGTTGAACAATTCAGTGCAACAGTATTCGAGACAATAAACTAATCCCAGAAAGGGACCATAGCTGGGCAGGAAAGGAGACCGGGGCAGATCGGGTAGAGGCTAGCAGAAGCAGGATGGGGAGGTCATGATTTATATCTGGTGCCTAAGGGAAGTGGGAGAGGGTGAGAGACAGAGATATGAGGGGAACAGGTTCCAGAGAGAAGGAAGTCAATAGGAGAAGACTGACTGCCCAGCAGAGGGGTGATGGTTGGGGAGGGAGATGGTGTGAGAATCCTTGGAGCAGAGGGAGTATGAGGTAGCGGGAAGAGGTGCGACGAGTGCAGCTAGGAGAGAGGGTGGTGACCCAAATCAGTATTTGGAGATGAAGAATGCTCAGTGGGACTGGAGATGGGAGGAAAGGGGGAGGACAGAGAAGGAGGAGCAGAGGTAGAAGTGGTGAAGGTGAAGGGGGTAGTTGGTAGCAAAATGACAGAAGGCAGTACAGAGGGTGTTCAGTCTGGCATGGGAAGAGGAGGGGATGGTACCATAAACCACATTCACAGAGTCAAAGACTGAGAGCACCATTTTGGTAACCAGATCCCTGCAGACCTGTAGAGGCAGGTACTCTTTGTTACAGTACAGGGCACCAGGCTTGGGCACAGTTTGGTGTGGGTGGCATCAGTACTGGCTGACAAGTCGAACCTACTGTCACATTACACACTGAGGTACTCACAGGAGGGGACCACTTCAAGGGAAAACCATCCAGGGGTAGTTTGAGGGAGTTTAATTTTTAGGGCCTAGGTGAATTTTGTAGTGAGTAAAGGTGGGAACCATGTTTGTAATGGATGTCAGGAATTCTAAAAAAGGCATTGATATTATTAGAGCCCTGTGTACTGATTGCCAGCACTTTTTTGTACCTGTGTGTTGCACTCCCTCAATACACAGGTCCTAGCCATTTAGGATGCAGTATTTTCCCTCCCCATTTTATAAAGGCTGGCAGCCATCATGTAAGTAAGCACTAACCCAAGACAGCTGGTGTGGTGATGTTAAATTGATGAACACCCCAGATTCATGAGGCATTTAAGCTGAGTGCCTTCACACCCCTCAGAAGTGGATCAATTTAGCATTAATTTACACTCCGGAGTTATTAACTGGGGTTATAAAGCTTGCGAACTGGCTCACTGTGAAAAAAGTAGTGAAAAATGTTTTATAAAGAAACAGTTGATTGTGTATGTGAAAGAGCTAGCTGTGTTTCCTCATGCTCCTATTCTGTTGTTTTTTGATTATAAGTGACCAAAAGTGATTCAAATATCATGGTCTGTAGGGAATATAGTACCACTAACACAATGGATGATTTTCTACTTCAGCCACTGGCTAGACAACGAGGGACTAGAAAAGGACTGTAGGAAGTCAGACACTGGTAGAGCATTGCAGGGCCTCGTTTGTCAGTAGGTCTTGGAGGAGGCCATTGGGGCTCTGAGCCAGTCAGTCTCAGATCAAGTGCTCCCTGCAATGGCACCCAGACTTGAGGATGCTGCCCTGAAGCTCACCATGCTAACCCAGTGGCTGGTTGCACAGGGAGAAATGATCAGGGATGCCGAGGCGAGGATTTTAGCATTTGAGGTCTCCATGGCTGGGCTACTGTAAAAGGTGACTAAACTGGTAACCGAGCTTATAGTGCTGGAGAAACACACATACTTGCAAGAGAACAACCAGCAATGAAGTAATCTACCCATTTGGGGTCTACCTGAAGGCAGGGAGAGAAAGGACCCAGTAGCATTTCTAAAATCCAGGCTACTGAATATTTCAGAGTTGGAAGCAGACTATGTTAAAATCAGAACTGATGAGGCCCACAGGGCTCTGGAGCTAAAGCCTACGGGGAGGGGGGCACCTGAGGCAAATTATGTTGAAGTTACACTACTTTCAGAACAATCAGCTGACCACTTACAGAAAAACTGGTCAAGTAATGTTTGAAGACCACAGGCTGTATATTTTTCATGATTTTTCACAAATGGTGCAGAATGAGCAGAGGGCGATTGGACCCATCATGGATGAGCTATGAAAGCAGGGGTGTGGTGTTTGGATTTGTTTCTCCCACCATCCTCATGATGAAGCATGAAGGGCACCATATAGCATAAAAGAAGCAGCAAAGCCAAAATGTTTCGTTGCGGAGCAGATAAAGTGTGCCTGAGCTACTTCTTGAATATCTATTGCTAAGTACTGTGCTCTCTAGTGGGGTCTGTTTGGGAGAAAAAAACAGCTCCAGGGTTGGGAATCATTCCCTCCATTATACCCCTCCCCCCAGTTGCCAGTGACTATTTTATGATGCCTGAATGTCTACTTAGTAATAATCAGGACTATTTTACTTGGCACGGTGGCACAAAGTATGAATAGCTGTGCACATGGCAGAGAGAGGAACAATGGGTTTCATTTAGATACAGTAGATACAGTATGTCACAAACCCACTCAGCAGGTCAGCCATCTACTCCCAAAGTGCCAACCTCTGAGCACAGTCTTGTGAACAGTTAACAGAACAAGGTAACCCTCTTGTCTGTTTTTGTGGATTCGAGTCAACCTTTGGTCTCAAGTCTTGGAGGGATTCAAACTGTGAACCTCTTGTTAGCGCACCCAATGCACAAGCTCAGATAATTCTGTCTTCAGGGGGCCAGATATCTTTGCCTATGGGCACCTAACCAGATGTACAGAAATGAACCCTTAACAACTGTAATAAAAGACCTCAGATTTAAAATGCTTACCTTTTTCCAGTTTGGTATCACCATTCAAGCTTATGTACAGTGTCTGCTTTTACCATATATACTCCACTTGTAAAAGGAAAGAAATCAAAGACAGACCAAGTAGACTCTAAAAACAGAGTTTTACTAAAATAGATAAAAAATGTGTAACACATAAAATACAGAACTATTATATCACAAAACATACAAATCACTTAAACAAAACAGGTTTCAACAGTGCAATTCCTACTACAGTAGTTAGACTTGTCTCTCTCTCTCTCTAAATACATGCTTAAAGTGCTGACAGATGTTTCTTTGTCAGAGTCTAGATAGAAGTGTCTCTGAAGTAAAACAGAATATTGTCTAACAGCTGGCTATGCCCTCCTCTGTGCATGAGGTCACCTAGCTCCTCCCTGTCAGAATATATAAAAAATATCTATATAAAAACAGGTTGTCTTTTCCAAGTATTAAATTCTGCAACCTCATCATAATTCATGTTCTTCAAATGACTCTCTTTGATTTTATGATAAGCTTCCCCCTTCCAGGACACCAAAGCATCTTTTATGACTTTGCACTAAAACGTCACAACCTGCTCTTCTTCCTCTAGGCGTTATCAAAGTTTATGATTTTCCCTCATAGCAACTACAGCTATAATTAACTTAGATAAAGTCTGTAATTAGCTTCGGGCCTTCCAGGTAACACCGTGTATCTAAAACCTGTGTGTGTGTGTGTGTGTCATACTCACATGCTGTTTCAGCATTTCTCAAGAGAGAAAGTCCATAACCCATTTTTATATTACAAAAAAATGATACAGTGATCAGAACCAGCTGTCCAAGTGTCACACAGTATACAGACAATGATGGCAGAAAAAGGCACATCCATTTTGCCCAGTCTACCTACTGCTTTTTTTTAAACTCAGCTTTGTTGGTGTGCTTGATAACAGTGCAATACAGTTAGAAACAGGATGGTATCAAAGCATTGTGAACATTCCCATGGATCTGTTATCCAAAAGTCTTTAACCAGATCTTTTGTTATTACAGTTTCTTGTCATCTCCCAGGCACTGATCGATCTATTTCCAGAGTATTTTGCTTGAAAATCACCAGGAATAGCTATTACAACAGCAGCTGAACTTAACAGAACTGATGTGTAACAAGACTGTGACTACTTGTTTCTCTACTATATTATCATGACCATTTTGGTAGTGGAAGGTTAAGACCCCTAAGGTCCAATGTTCAATGAGCCTCCCATTTTGATAATGTCACTAACACTCACCCTCCCATTAACCAGTTTATTGCCATTATATGCCCTGTATCTGAAAATGCCTCGGAGAGTGAGCATGCATCAGTGTCTGTTGGGTAGGGATGAACCCCCTCCTCCATCACCTACAGGCTGGTCCGTTGCTTCTAGCTGGATCTCACACAGATCACACCTTTGCCAAAGATTTTTTTCAGGGTTAGCCTCAGTGTGGCTTTGATTTGTTCCATTCCCTGGAGTTCCCAAACTTTTGATGTCCATATCTCCACTGATGATGGAGTGCTTGATATCCATTTCAGAGTAACACCCTCTGTGGCCACCATACACAAAGCTTAGAAGAGCACCTGCTGGGGTTTGTGTCCCACCTCAGGGATCCTCTTTCCCAGTATCAAGTGTTTGGATGTGAAGGGAATGCTGGTTCCCCAAGTATCTTCCAGGGCCCCATGGCTCTGGGTACATTACAGTTGAATTCTGGGGCATCCCCAAAAGATGTGGAAATGTGTCCCTACCTAGCCACACCCTCTCCAGCACAGATCCAACCACCACCCCTGGTGAAATATTTCCTAATAGTTGGGAGGGCCCGAAATAAAAATTAAAATCTTGGTAAAATGTTCACTTTGAGGGTAGTAACATTACCCCCTTCCCCAAGCTCAGAGGTAGAAGGGTCCATCCTATCACATCAGCTTTGATATCTCCCATGAGAATTTCATAGTTCAGAGTGAATAATTAGCTGAGTTTGAGGGAAATATGAACCCTAGATACCTGTCTAGGATTTGGGCAGCTCAGTGGAAGAAGAAAATTTGCCTGCAGTGGAGGGGGGCACGTATCCTGAGAGCCTTATATCTTATAACCTGAGATGGTCCCATACTCCCCCAGCTCTGCCAGTAATGCAGACACCAAGGTCTCTGGCTTAGTAAGATAAAATTGGGAATCATCTACGTATAGTAAGAGCTGGTAATCTCTGTGCCCCCAAATGCCCATTATCTTTGGGTTCTGGTGAACTGCCCACACCAGTGGCTCTATGCATAACACAAAGAGAAGAGAGAAGAGGGGGCATGCCTGACAGGTACCTCTGGTGAGAAAGAACCTGTCTGATGAAGCCCTGTTCACCCCCACAATTGTCTGCGGGGTAAGAAGGCATCCCCTACCCCGTCTCTGTCAGTGTCCTGTAGAAGAATCCCTGGTTCACCCAGTCAAATGCCTTCTCTGTGTCCATAGACACTGCTAAAACCAACTCACTTCCCTGTTGAGCTTGAACTGTGACATTAACCAGGTGTCTGATATTATTGTGTATTAATCTACCATTGATGAAGCCTGTTTAGTGTGGATGAACCAGGATCTCACACAGTTCTGTAGGTGACATGCTAGAATGGAAGTGAAAAGTCTTCATATCCACATTTAACAGCAAGATGGGTTGGTAGGAGCTACAGAGGGTGTCATCTTCACCTGGCTTAGGCAATACCATGATCTGGGAATATTGCCAAGAAGTGGGTGCCCCTCCCCCTCCTGAATCCCTGTACAAGTATCCATCAGTAGAAGGCCAAATGGTTCAAGAAATGTTTTATAAAATTCAACATTGATACTATCAGGGCCATGGGTTTTGCTAGCCTTCAGGTGGAAGACTTCCCTTGAAATTTTCTCCAGTATCACTGGGGAGCAGAGAGCCACTCTGGCTTCCTCCGTAAATTTATTCAGCTGAACCCTGAGGAAGTATGCTTCTAGTTTTGCCTTGTAGTCTGGCACAGCTTCCTGCTTGCAGAAGCTCTTGTAGAATGTTGCAAAGTGCTGCAATATTTTGGTTCTATTCTGCTGGCCACTTCCTGATGGAGCTGCCATTTCAGTAACCTGCCAGTTTGGTTCCCGGCCTTGAAATACCTCCGTCTGGAGTATCTTAAAGTATCTTCAGTTTTGGCATCAAGCAACCTATTCAGCTTATCTCTGCATAGAAACATCAAAATATGGAATTGGATGGCAGATAAGGACCGCTTGCCCTACTTAGTCTGCCCATTTTCTGCCTATTTACAGTATTACTGCAGACTCTACTTGATATCTGACTCTTTCTCCCTTCCCCCTTTCCTTTCCACCAAGATTCCCTTATGCCTATTCCAGGTATTCTTGAACCTCACCACTATTTTCAGCCCCCACACCTCTGTTGGCAGTTTGTTGCAGGAATCCACCACTCTTTCTGTGAAGTACTTCCTCACATCTCTTCTGAATCTACCTCCCCAGCTTCATAGCATGTCCCCTTGTTCTTAAGCACCTTTTTTTCTGAAAAATACTTCCCTCCTGTGCCTTTTTTACCCCCCATGAGGTATTTAAAGTCTCTATGATAGCCCCTGTTAGCACATGCTTTGGGATTGAGCTGTCTTCTTTACATGCATTTCTTGGGGATAGTGTAGAATACCGGGTTTGCGTAGGACCTATGCTATTAGCGTAGAGCTCAAGTTACGCTATTTTGGTAGTCGCCGTTCCTTTACTTTTCATTAGTTTATCTGGGTTGGATTTTGCCACCACACCATCCTGTACAAAAAAACACACAATGGCGGTGTGGGGGGTGAAACCCCCCAACTTAAATAAACTGACAACAAAGTATGGTACGTGACCAAAGCAGTGATGTATTCAGGAAGCTTTTACGGCAAGCTTCCTAAGTGCACCTGGTATTCTACACTATTGCCCATTTCTTCTATGTATAAGTATTAACAATAGGATAGATGTGCTGCAATGTGTTACTAAGTAATAGTAAGTTAGTAATAGTTTAGTAGTGGGTATTCACTGATCAGTGCTTTTTAGCTGTACTTGCAACAATGGAACTGCTGAGTTAGGGAAATATACAAACTACTGACTATGGGAAATGATATGTTTTTGCCATATGTAAATGTGTAGAGTGAAGAGATGGGGAAAACATGTTCTTTTTGTACCGGGTTAGAAAACTGATAAGAACCAGCTGCACGTGAGAGACTGAGAGGTGCCTAGCCTAGCAGCTCCAGAATACAACACATCACAGTGTGCATCTCTGACGACACAGCATTCAGGGTCTCACCATGTATGGTCATGTTTGTCTGTGCTTGTCTTTGCAAAAGATAAAGAAGAAAAGCACTAGCTATGGGAGAAAAAGTGTATAAATACAGGATCAGTTTCAGGGTCTTGCTATCACAGAGCCCATGTTGAGATTAGGGAGCTGCCTCTGTTGTCCTGGGGTTGGAATATATTATGCTTTTGGCATAGCTGTATAAATGCTTTATACACTAAATTTGTGCTGTCTCTATATGCCTTCAGAATTCACTAACAAGGTACATACCCAGAGATACGAATACATTTACACAACCCTCTCCCTCCTCTCTTCCAGAGTGTACCTGCTGAGGTCCTTTAGTCTCTCTTCATAAGGCTTTTGATGCAGGTCCTGCACTATTTTAGTTGCCCTTCTCTGAACCACCTTCACTCTATGTAATTCCAGAGATGTGGCCTCTAGCACAGAACACATTACTCTATGTGGGGTCTTGCCAGTGATCTATAAAGAGGCAGCACCACTTCCGTCTTTCTGCTGATGATACTACTATCTATGCACCCTGACGTCCCACTAACCCTCACAACTGCTTTGTCGGACTGCCTTGCCAGCTTTAGGTCATCAGATATGATTACCCCCAGCTCTCTTTCCTGCTTGTTGGCTGTCAACACCAGTCCCCTTCCCCATTGTGTACTCTGTCCTTGAGTTTTTATGTCCTAAGTGCATTATTTTGCACTTTTTAACATTAAAACATAGCTGTCATACCATTGACTACTCACCGTGTTTTCTCAGGTCTCTGCTCATCCTTTCCACCCCCATCGAGTGTCCACCCTATAACAGATTTTGGTGTCACCACAAAGAGGCAGACCTTCCCTTCCAGCTCCTCTGCAATGTCACTTATAAAGACATTAAAGAGGACCAGTCCCAGCACTGATCCCTGAGGCACCTGCTGGGCACTCTCCCTTCCTCAGAGTGAACTCCATTTACCACTACCCTGTACCGCCTATCCCCTAACCAATTTCTTACCCAGTTTACCACCTTTTGACTCACTCTTAAGCTACACAGTTTGCATATTAGCCTCCTATGTGGAACAGTGTCAAAAGCCTTACTGAAATCTCAGTAGGCCTTATCCATAGCTCCACCCTGAGCAAATTCTTGATCACACAGTCAAAGAAATCTGTTAGATTCATTTGACATGACCTCCCTCTCCTCATGAATACACACTGCCATGGGTCTTGTAATGCATTGGATTGCAGATATTCTACAATCCCATCCTTCAGCAGTGATTCCATTAACTTTCTCACCACTGACATCATGCTAACTGGCCGTTAATTGCCAGTCTCCTCCCTGCTACCACTTTTGCGAAGTGGGACTACATCCACCCTCCTCCAGGCCTCTGGAACCACTCTTGTTTCCAGTAAGCTGTTAAGTAGGACTGTCAGAGGTGCAGTCAGTACCTCCCTGAGCTCCCTCAATACCAATGGATGCACCAAATCTGGCCCCATTACTTTGTCTACTTTCAGCTTAATGAGTCCCTTCAGGACTACCTTCTCCAAAAAAAGGACTAGTGTCCACCTCCCTCTAAAACCTCTGTTACTTTGTGGCATCTCCCCTTCTCTTTCCTCTGTGAACAATGATTGTACCAACTTCTTTTAGGGCTAGGCACCTAATTCACCCCATCGTTATGGGGAGAGTGGTCTCAATGGGCTGAGCACCTTCTTCCACTTTTTATGACTGAGTAGTGCTGAGTTACACTGAAGAAAAGTATTTGTTCAGGATGTTTGCCTTTTCCTGTTCCCCCTCTGCACAGGTCCCCCCCCCTTCCCTTTTTAACCTTACAATCCCACCCCTGGTCTTCCTCTTTTCGCTTACCTAAAAAAATGTCTTGTCCCCTTTCGTTACCTCCTGGGCTAGTCATTCTTCAGTTTGCACCTTTGCACTCCTTACTATGTTTCTTGCTTCTCTCTGTTACACCTACCTGACCTCCTCTCTCTTTGTCTCCTTATACCTTCTGAATTCTACCCTTTTTTTTTTTACCAGGAGAGACACACTAAGCTGAAGCTTGTTTACAGGTGCGATCTAAGAGCACAAGGAAGTTAAATGACTTGCACAGGGTCACACAGTATGCAAGTGGGGGCTGTGGGATTCAAACCCAGGTCTCCAGGTTTGCAGCTTAGAGCCTTAAACCACTGCGCTATACTGCCTCCATTTTAGCCTTTACCCTTTCAACCACCTCTTTCGAGAACCACAGTGGTCTCCTTTTTCCCCTTGCTTTTGCTTAGCTCACTTGCTTGACACAGTGGTTAGTTTCCTTCATTATGGCCCTTTTTAGCTTCTTCCACTGTTCTCCACCCCACCCAGGTCATCACCCACCAGGTCATCTTTGAGGCATTCACCCAGCTTTATAAAATTTTCCCTCCTAAGGTCCAGGACCCCTGCCTCATGTGGTTTCATTTCACAGCCATCCTTATATTTAAACACACTGTATGGTAATCACTGGTCCCCTGGTGGAATCCCACCTTGGTGTCTTTAACACTGTCCCTGTTAGTGAGTACCACTTCCAGTACTGCCCCATCATGAATGGGTTCACTAACTAGTCTGAAGGTCTATTCAGGCCTTAACCTCTTCTTCCAGTGTAATCTTGTGTTCCAACTCCAGGTCAAATAGTTTCTCTTCCAGTTGCAACTGTTCTCCCTGGCTTTCTTTCTGCACCTGAAAGCATAACTAATAATTCAACCTGTGAGCACGGCTTTAAGTCCATCCCACCAAACTGCCTGGGATGGCTCCCCTCAAGCATTGGTTGCTTCATAGTTGACTCTTCACCTCAATCATTCTTTAAAATTAGTGTGGTTTAACAGTGAGATGTTAAGCCTCTAATTATGGGACTTCTGGATGGGGGTAATGTAAAGATCCAGTGCCACTGGAGCATGGTCTGATAGCATGGTGGATCTGATTGAGCAGTTATCCACTGTGTGGAGCCACTCATTTCAGAGAATGAAAAAGTCTGTTTGGTAGTAGTTCTGGTGTGGGTATGATCAGATGATGTAGTCCCGAAGTGTAGGATGAAGGGATCTCTGGACCTCAATGAGATCCAGCTCTTAGGATCATCTTTTAATGCATTGTCCCTTCTTGCTTTGCATGGAGCTGGTCACTCCCAGTCTATCTAAAGAGCATTTTATAACTCCATTTAAGTCTCCACCCACCAGGTACCAACCTCCAGGGTCTGGGGCATGTGCCAGAAATGTGTTTTTCAATAAGTCCATGCTTTCATGTTCTGTATTTGGTGCATATATTTTTAATATCATGCACTGCATGGTCTTATACACACCCAATATGCAACTGTATTGTCACTCTGAGTCTTGGGCTACTTCTGGGACCTCAGGGGCAGTTCTTGTGGACTAAAATAGCCACTCCCCTTCTATGAGTATGTGCAGCATATGACATGGCACATACTACCCCTATACAGGACCTCTTCAATTTGGCATGCTCAGTGTCAGATGAGCCTCTTGAAGGAGAGCTATCATAGCTCTAAGAATCTGGCCCTCTTCACTGGGATACTCAGACCTTTAACATTGTAAGTTATTATCCTATCTTCTAACACTGGTGCTGTTTAAGGTGCCCCTGCCCGCAGCCAATGCCATATAAAGATCAAGCAGTCAAATTTTCCAACATAAAACAACAAAAACAAGCACTCAGAGGAAGATCTCCAGACAGATCGAAATGCTGTTGCAATATTTATTCAGACCATTCTGGAAAAACGTTGACTGGCAGCCCCAGCACTTCAACCATTAGGTCCTGCTCAGGGGCATGTCAGATTGGAGAAACAGACCCATATTTAAAGTACAGACTTAAAGAGACATACATCAAAGTGCTAACATGTCAGGAAAAAACATGTCATTCAAAACATAAATGAATAAGTGACAAAGGTCTGTGGGAGAGTGCACCAATGTATCTGCTGAATGACTTGAAAAAATTCCTTATTTCTCCCCATTATTTAACAATTATGCCAGAGTATGGTTTGGGTTAACAGATCAACTAGTGACTTAATAGAGGGTAATAATCACCCCGAAATGCTGATAGAAAAGTTGATTATAGAACAACTCAAAGTCCTAGAAGACTAGAAAGGGAAGCAGATTGTTTAGCAGTTTTTGAAAATATTATATATCATATCTCAGAAATGGTAAGTAAAGAGGTAGAAATATATGTGAAAAGGTGCACCTTTGTATAACAAAGAGTGCATAATTGCAAAAAGAGAACTGAATTAACAAGGCTAGTAAGAAAATATCCAAGTAAAGATAACACAAAATTATTAAATAGCCTGAGAAAAGAGTACAATAAAGTCATCAAAACAAATAGAGAGAAATATGGAATACACATATGGGGGAGTTTGAGAAGGTTATATGGGATAAGGACTACAGGAAATTCTGGAGGCTGGTAGCCAGAGGATTGGGAGAATACTCTGAAGAATTAGATGCATACAAAGTACCAGGACAATAGGTGGAACATTGTAAATAATTGTTTTACGATCCTAAAGCACAGTTTATTAACATCAAGCTAAGAGAGGATGAATGGACTCCAGTAGATAAAGAATTTACTAAGGAAGAAATTTACAAGGCAATCCAGGCATTCTCAAAGCATAGAGCACCAGGGCCAGATGGTATACCCATAGATGTAATTATGAATTCTGAAGACATTTGGATCCCAAGTTTATACAAGGTTTTTAAGTATATAAATGAGATTGGGAAAATTCCCAAAACCTGGATGGAAAATATTATAATACCCCTTTTTTGAAAAGGAGATTAAAAGGATCCATCCGGCAATAGGTCTATTAGTCTAATTGACTACACTCAAAAATGTTTAGTAGGATCATAAACAATAGGCTTCTAAACTGGATACAAGAAAAAAAGAATACTGGATGAGGCTCAAGCAGGCTTCATCCCACAACATTCTACTATAGACCAATGTTTTACCTTATCACATCTGATACACAAATATACAGTTGTGAAAAAGCAAAAGTTGTATTGTATTTTTACCAACCTGAAATCGGGCCTTTGACAGTATAAACAGAAATGTTTTATGGATAGTATTAGATGTTCTAGGAATTGAAAAGGCTTTAGTTAATATTTTATGTACTGTACCTTATATAGAAATAACATGACTCAGGTTAGATATAATACAAAAGGTGAAAAAAGTGCAAAACTCAACATTAACAAAGGAGTTAAACAAGGGTGTGTCCTTTCACCTATCTGATTTAATCCATTCCTAAATCAGCGTTTACTGAAATTGTATGATCCAGAATTTCATATGCCACACATTTGGAAGTGACACCGCCTCTACCTTGCTTACGCTGATGATATAGTATTACTTTTTCAACCGGCTTTTTTAGGGATTAAAAGAATCCTTCAGAAATTTTATTATAAGTGTACAAAAGCTGATCTTCAGATAAACTACAGTAAAACAAAAGGTGATGATTTGTGGAAATAAAAATAAGAAGAAATATAAGATCCTATTAAATAATTCAGAATTAGAGACAGTTAGAAGTTTGCCTTGGAATTACAATGGCAGATTATTTATCATGGGGCAAACACATGAAAGATTTAGGAACAAAAATAAAAAGACATCTCCCAGCAATGACAAGTTTTGCATATAAATATGGTGGCAATGCCATCAAAGGATCTCCTAGAGGAATAAATGCCAAGATCAAAAGTCAAATCCTCTATGGAGCAGAAGTCTGGGGAATGGAGGCTAAAACAACTATAGAGAGACTATTAAACATCTATTACAAGAAATTATCAGATCAACCCACAGGGTGCTCCCTCAGCCCATGTGAGAGCAGAACTTCAAGAAAGATTAGCTCTCTACTGGATAAAGGCCTATACCATGAATGAGAATAGATGTCCACGTATGTGTATAGAGGAAGCTATAAATTATTTTCAGACTCAAATAATTTTTCCAAGCATTTTAGTCAGTGAAAATATTGTGAAACCTTATGGTTTACTCCAATACCTTACAGATGTATTTGTTAAAACTCTAGAGGAAATTTATACACTGATAAAAAATAGTCTGTGGGCAGTTTTTATGCAAAAAGACCTAGGTTTTGTTCACAATTCAAGATAAGTACATGGTTATCATTAAATAAGAGACATTTGGCTCTGAAGTATCTTTAGCACTATTAAAAGACCCACAGTGAAGGAAACTATATACAACATTTAGATTTGAATGCCATGATAGTCAAAGACTCCAGTACTGGTTTAATAAGAATAAGTCTGATGGCATTTGTAAATGCAAAAAAAGGAGTGGATGATCTTACACACCTTTTGATTTTATGCCCTCTATATAATAAACATAGACAGAAAATCTTGGGAGACATTTTGGCCTCCATAGAATTACAGCCACAAAACATGGTCACATACTTCTTCAAGTCCTACTCGATAAAGGTATTAGAATCAGTGGTCTCTTTCCTCAAGATTACTGATACAAAGAAATGGCATATTATTAAGGAATCTTAAAGAATATAAATAGGCCACTACCGATATTGCACATTAATATTTATTATCATAATTATTTATATTGGTGATTTGTAGCAGTCATATATTTTGTAATGTGTAATTTATTGTACCTGTGAATGAACAATCTAGGTTGTAAAGACAAAAATTGTCGAACAATAAAGACAACTGAAATTAACTAGTGACTTTTATTGTTTGTTTTGGTGGGGTTTTTTTGGTTTTTTTATATACAAATCATCAGAACTTTTTGTTTGTTTATTTTTCATTTTAAACCGTACTTCATATGGAATGAAGGGAACATCAATAAAGCCATGTACCCATTTTAAATAATTAGCACCAGTATCTTACCTTGGGCACTTGCCTTAAATAATTTTCCATGTCTTTTGACTTATGTGGTTGGTAACATATAATTTTTTCTTGAAGCCTACTTTAGATAGGTTAGGCTAATCTCACAGCTTTATTAATTTGCACACCTGTGGCTTGGCTGCTCTTTGGTACCAGAATTTAAATGTTTTTGTAACTCTACATTGGGAATTTCCCTACTTTATAGGTGTGTGCTAAAATCATTCAGCAGATAAATTGGTAAAAGTGCTTATAGAGAGAAAGATAAAAGTACTGGGGCTGCCAGTCAGCATTTTTCCAGAAGGCTGTGAATAAATATTGCACCAGCATTTCAATCTGTCCAGACACCTTACTTCAAGTGTCCATTTTTGTTGTTTTCTGATTCTCATAAGTTTGTTACCTACAACGGGAGGAGGAGAGGGATCTCCACACCAGGAGCTTCAACTCATGGCTGAAGGAATGGTGCAGAGAGCAGGGGTTCAGCTACATTGGAGATAGTGATCCACCTGGGAGGATAAAGGCCTATACAGAGGGGATGGCCTGCATCCCACAAGGAAGGAAACCACAATCTTAAGTGAATGCTCTACATGCTACTTTGATGAACATTTAATGTAGCTGAGGGGGGTTGCGGTATGACATGGGGCGGTAGAAATTGCCCCCCCAAGCTGAAGTAGAGAGTAAGGAGAACCCAAAGGAACAGGAATTCCCCCAGGATGCAAATTAATAAAGGAAGCACAGTGGCAGAGACAAAAGGAGAAGGGAACAGGAGCATTAAAAAGAGAGGGAGGAAAGAGGAAGGAAAAAGGGGTAACAAGCAGAGGAAACAAAATCTGGAAGACCATGTTGGATATTCAAAAGGTTCGCCATACTTAATACAGATTCTTGTATGCATAAATCCGAAATGCGCCAACTTACGATATTCAGCGAGGAGGCAGTTGCACCACGAAAACAGGCTGAGCAACAGCGCAATGCAAATGAAGGCATGTGCAACGAAGGTGGATCCCTGCATAAAGGCGCAATGCGATATTCAAAGGGTTGCGCAATGCGCAATAGCAGAACAAGCCGGAAGTTCGCCACAGCGGAAATGAGCCAAAATAAAAGGCTCAAGGAAGAGGCGCAGAACGCTAGCAGGGATGCGAAGAGACAGACAGAGAGAGACAGACATGCGATAGTTCAGAACAGGGCAGGCAAGGGAAGTTGTGGGCCATAGACTGCAAGGTCAGCGGGGTACCGGTGCAGTGGAGAGTAGCAGTCAGGACAGCGGGGTAACAGAGCAACATCAGCAGAGGATCACAAGCCAGGAAGATGGACAGTGCCAGCTTCCACATGGAAGCTGTAATGAGGGGTGAGAATGCATGCTGCAGGGGCGTGGCATGGAAGGGGCCCGTCAGCGGTACACCCCAACAGGCAGTACCGTGCCCACATCAGCTTTGAGCTGTACACAGATGTAGAGATGGTGGGCGGTACCGCCTGAACAGGGCAATATTGAGGCGGCTCTGTGAGCTGTGCAGTGATGTGATGCAGGCACACTCACGCGGAGTCACGCTCTGTCAGTGGAGACCAAGGTGACAGCCTGCATGTGCCTGCTCACCACGGGCACCTTCAGAGGCCGACAGGGGACACCACAGGCATCACACAGTCAGCCACATCCGCATCCTCACCCAATTCCTCAGCACACTGCTGCCACATGCTGCGAGCACATCCATTTCCCCAGCACCATGGCAGGCGTGCAGCAAACATGCAGGAGTTCCACAGGGTAGCACGTATGCCTAGCATGCTAGGAGCCATAGACTGCACCCATGTGGCCATTACATACGCCACCTGGCGAGAGAGGGCCGCATATAGAACAGGAAGAGCTATTCCAGTGTCAACTGCCAGGTGGTGTGTGATGCCACTGGGCGCATAATCAATGTCTGTGTCACACACCCTGGTGGAGCACATGATGCCTTCATATGGTATCAGTCCACACTGTGCCATCGATTCGAGAGTGGGGACATCCCCACAGGCCATCTAGTGGGTGAGTACGCATATAGGAATTGCAAACATGGGGCAAGGGTGGGAATGCCACAGGTGCTATGGTAGCGGCACACAGGGATATTGGCAATATGAACCTGAACATGATACTCATCTCCACCATCTCCACACAGGTGACAGTGGATACCCACTCCGTCCCTGGCTGCTCATATCATACCGGCGCCCCATGACCCCATCGCGCTAGCGCTACAATGAGTGCATGCCGCCACATGCAACATCATCAGTGGGTGTTTGGGATGCTCAAGGCACTTCCGATGCCCTAGACACCTCGGCGGTGCCCTACGTACAGCCCCTCAAAGGCCTATGGGATATTCCTGGCCTGTTGTATCCTGCACAACATGGCCAAAGACTGTGGGATAACCCATTCAGGTCGAGGAGGGGACAGCGATAAGGACACCAGAGGCGCCGGTGATGATGGTGATGGGCAGCCCCCACTTGGACGGCGGGACCCCCGACTGATCCGGCAGGCCCAGCTGCACCAGGACACCATCATGGAGGAGCATTATGCATGACACAGGTAAGTCAAGGGGCCATGTGCAACCAACACTGTCCAGGTGCAACCCACAGGCACACAGAGTAACACACTGGGGTGCATGACGGCAAGGGGAGTGGAAGGGACCAGGCACACAAACACACCATCAGGGAGGGGTGAACAGTCATATGGACATACACACACACCAGGACTAGGCGTACATGGGCAGGTGCACAGCAGAGCAGGAACAGACATGGCAAACACACAGATCCACAGACCACACCCACCACCTGTACTGTCCAAGTATGATGTATCAGATGCTGGGCACCCTTGCACCTGAATTATGCGGTACAATGCAGGCATCCTCATGCACACGCACCAGTGGACAGCAGTCAGGATGGTGTGCGGTGATCTGTGTCGGCATGATGGGCAGGACACACCAGTGCACTGCCACCATGACCACAATGCACAGGGAAGTACCAGACAGGGCCCACTGGGAGACAGGTCAGTCATGTTGCACTGTTCCGGCCTACGGATGCATGGGTGGCCACCGTGACCAAAAGCACTGGCAGGCTGAGCAGGGGCCACATGGGGTGGCACCGATGGACCACAAGGGGTCCCACTGCGCGATCGCGACCTTGTCCGCACAGGGGTCTGTAGTATGCCAAACATACCTGCACCAGAGGTGCTCAGGATGCCCACAGCAGAACCCGGCATCGACAGGCTGGGTGTCACACAATGCTGGGAATGGGGAGTAGAGAGTGTACTGTGTGGGGTGCGCGGTACAGGGGCACCTGCTTGTGTGCCCAATGCAGCCAGGACAGCGAACCAATCACTGGGTCTGTCAGCCAATGGCGGCAGTCACATCCATCTGCATATGAGACCATCTCTGCAAGGATCAGAGCACAGTCCCTGCTGTGCCACTCCACAGCCATGCACAGTGCCTCACAGACACGTAACCAGCCTTTGCTGCTGCACTGATTCCGCAGCGGCGGGTGTGCTCTTCAAATGGTACTGTCCGACAACGGCATCCTGTCCCTCAGGGTATGGAAGGTCCTGATGCTCAACACCCCTTGAGGGTGGGCGCTGTTCACTAGGACCAGGAATGGGCATATCAAAGGGCGGCGGGCATGTGCCACCACTGGACACTGTACCCCCAGACCTGGTGGGTGACTTCTGCTGCTGCCCCTCGAACCGCTGTGCCCCAGGGACCACTCGTTCCACTGCTGTGGCCACAACAGTGCCAGACACCTGCAAAGCCACTGGTGCTGCCCCACCGGTGCTGACAGGCACAGCCTGGGACCGTGCCAACATGCTGGCACACACGTTGGAACCAGTTAGGCCCAGGGGCACGTGCTGGCCTGCTGTGTGTCCGTCATGGGACACACACATGTCACTGCCCATTGCAGTCCTTGCATCATTAATGGTGCAGGTACGTGCTACAGCCACAGCCACAGCGTGCTGGCATGCTTGCATGCCAGACTGCTGAGACACAGGCTGTGCACCCCCACACCTGACTCACCCAAACAGAGTTGGCAGCCAGGTGTGCATGCTGGTGCAGTGCATGCTGGCTGGCGACAGAGGTGGATGGACCCTCCTCCAACTCCGGCAGGTCTTCCTCACTGCCTGGACCCACCACCACCACCATCTCCTGAAGATGAACAGGATCTGTAATAGAAAGTGAGGACATGTGAGTGCATGTGAATAACCTTCCCCCCCAACACCACCACCATGTCATACCGTGCAGTGATGGGCTTCCACCTGTCTGGAATCCACCTCCTGGCACGCCCTCAATAGCACTCTGCTGCACTGATGCAGCCAGTTGGTCCTCAGCCAGGGTCAGCTCCGCCACCGCTGGCTGGCCCCCGCCTGTGCCAGCACGTGCCGCCCTGAGGGCTGCCACCTTCTCCTTCACCCTCCTGCGGTCTGTTCCCATCTTCTTTTTGCATTCCTGCACAGAGCACTGGTGGCTTCCGTGCAGGTTCACTGCCGAGCTACCCCTCCCATGCGGCCTTGCAGGACTGTGGGTGCCCGCCATCCACTCAGTAGTGGCTCCTCCTCCAGGTAGCCTCGAGAGGGCCTCTGTCTCCCAGTGGTGAAGTTGGGCCTCCTCCTCCACACCATCCTCACCCTCACCTTGGCTCTGCTTGGTCATGTTGGTCTGTATGGGTGGAAGTGAACACCTGTCACTGTGCAGTCTACAGAGTTATCCCATGACCATTGGCCAGAACATCACACAGCATGCAACTCACCTCTCACCTGCAGTAACCGAATCTGGCCAGCGCAGCCCAATGTCGCACATTTATAGCGCAATGCATGCAAATTAGGAGTGGAGCAACTTTAATGAGATGCAAATCGCGCCACTGCACCTTTGAATGGCTGATCAGATGATTTGCATGTGTCGGCTGAACATCGCACTGTTACGCTTTGCGCAATACGGTTGAGCCGGCTAAGCCAATGGCACATTTCTGTGATTGTGTGGTACACTGCATTGCGCATGCCCAGGTATCTTACGCAGGCATCTGCCACGCTGATGATGTGCTGTGCGCGATCAGCAATTCAGGCCATGGCCACCATTGTGCCAATGGCGCTGCAGCACTGGTCACCATATGGCGCTGTGGCAGTACTGCGCAATAGTCCACTGTGGAACTGGCAGGCAGGTGTCTGATCACCCAGGATGTGTGGACATCCGATGGCGCTGTGCGTGGCCTTGTGCCACTGACCCATGACCTTGTGCCAGACCTTTGCCCCCTGGCGCTGTACGTCTGGCATGTGTACGGCTCTATCGCGCTGTTCGGTGACAGCGCGATGTGGAGCGACGGCGCTGAACAATGCGCAATAAACGTGATGGGTTATTGCTCAACATTTCCATGTGGGTTGCCACTGCAGGGCCATATTGCCACTGTACTTTTTGAAAATGGCGCGAGGAGAGCACCACAATGGGGCTTTGGAAATAGCTAACCTGGTGGCTGTGGTGGAGCCTCACTATGGCTCACTGTTTGAGAATGCCCCTGCAGGTGCCACGCACCATGTGTGGCAGCAGGTCGCCGCTGCCCTGGAGCAGGCCACTGGGCGGAGGAGGAGCCGGAGCAGTGCAGGCACCGCTTCTGGCGACCTGCAGAGGAGGGGCGTGCTCTGCTTGGCACCTCAGGTCATGTGCCAGGAGGGCATTGTGCCCAGGCCAGGTGGGTGTGCTGTGTATGCACGGTATTGTCTGCATGGGTGACTGTGATGTAATCTGCGCATGGGGGTGGGTTGGGCTGTGGTTTGCTGTGAGGGTGTTTGCAGGTGTGTGCTGTTTGGGTCTGGTTGTGTGGGCAGGCACACTCCAATGGGAGCAAGGGGCTGTCTGCTTTGGGATCTCACTGATGTGTTTCTCTTCCTTTGTCTCCCACAGGCATGGGGAGGCGGAGGGCGGGCACAGGCTGAGGCCTGGGATGGCGGTGCCAGGGTGGCTGGCGGGGAGGTGTGCAGCAGCCACAGCCACAGCAGCAGCAACAGCAGCAGCCACAGCCGCGGCACCTGCTGCAGCGGCTTGATGAGGGGTGAGTGTCATTACATCATGGATGCTATTGCATGCTGGGGGGGGGCACGGACACCTTCCAGGGACAACACTACCATGCATGCAACATGTGACGGTCATCACTGTCCAGTGGCACTGCATGTGTGTGTGTGTGTGTGTGTGTGTATGTGTGTGCATCACTGGTGGTCCATGCATGCACCGGGCACACTGCTGTGGCACTAGCATCCCACCACATAGCCACGTCACTGGGCAGCCTTGGTTGTGCTGTGCTGGACATGGGCAGTGTGTGTGTGCAGTGGTACACATGGCCATTGCTGGCTGGTTGGGCTTGTCTTGTGCACGGTCACTGTGGGTGGGTGCAGTCCATCACAGGAGGCAGACGCCAGCGAGTCTGCCATGCATGATGGGTGGGATTCAGGGATGTGGACAGTCACAGCCATTGACTCTGATCCCTTGTCTTAGGTATCCGGATCCTGCGCCTGATGGAGCGGGGCCTGCGGAGGCTCACTCAGGTGGTCATCGACACATACACCATTCTCCTGGACTTGCAGCAGCATGGGATGCGGCGCCGGAGGAGGCCACGGGCACAGCACCAGGCAGGAGGAGGGCAGGCTGCCAGGCAGTAGCTGAACATCAGCGAACCCCACCTTCCCTCTCCCGGTTGTTCACCCCTACCCCTTACCCACCCCTACCTCATACCCATACCCCCACTCCTGCTTTGTAAATATGTTGTTGTTTGTTGTTCTTGTTATGCATCTTATTATTACATTTATATTTTGATATGAATACTGTGGTGGTCTCTGATTTGCAGCTGGCTATAGGTGCTCAGTTGCAGTGGTGTGCATGGCATCTGGTGTGGTATGGTCATGGGTATGTCTTGTATCGTAGTGGGCGGTGTCTCTGGTGTGGGTAGGGCTTCCAGTCATGTGCTGTGTGCTGCCACCACTGCTGGGTGCTCATGGTGGGTGTGGCTTGTATGGTTCTGTGGTTCACGAGGTTGCAGTGTGCCGGGGGGCCTGGGGATTCCTGCAGTGCTGGTCACTGCACATGGGTGGTGTCTTGTGGTCACAGTGCTGGGAGTGCTGTGCACACGGAGGGGCCGCTGGACACTGGGGTGCTCCACCCCCTTTGTGTGCCAGTCTCAGGTTGACAGTGGGTGTGCAGCAGTAACACGGCCGGGATGTGCTTTGTTTGCTTGTCCCCATGGTCCGGTGGCTGTTCCATCCCTCCCCCAGTTCTGCTGCACTTGGGGTGTGGGGGTACCTTGTTGGTTCGGCAGTGTGTCTCTGTGCCCATCTGTGGCATGGGTGGTGGGCCCCTGCCTACTTCCCTGGTTGTTCAATTCCATTGCTATGCTGCTGGGACCTCTTTGCTTGCGCTATGGCGCCTCTGGACTGCTCAGCTGGGCCGCCTTTGTTGCGCTGTGGCGCATCAGCTCTGCTCAGCTTCCCCTTCCTGGTTGCGCTATGGCGCAGGTTGTGCAATATTCAGATGTTGGCTGCTTGTGCAATTTGTCTTGCTCCATGTTTGAATATCGCGTGTGTTGTGCATGTGCGCAATTGACTTGCGCTTGCTCCTGCTGTTGCGCACTTTTTGGGCGCTGTTTGAATATCTGGCCCCATGTGTGCAAATGCTAGACATTTAGAAAATAAGATTCCAGACCTAGAGGCCATCATGGCAGGGGCCAACCTGGATATTGTGGCCATTACAGAGTCATGGTACACTGAAATACATGACTGGGACATGGCCATACCAGGCTATACTCTGTTCTGGAAGGAGCGGGTGAGAAGGAAAGGAGGGGGTGTGGTGCTTTATGTGTAGGAAAGCATAAAAGCAGTGGAGATACAGGGACTTGAGGGGAGAGGCAGAGGTATTATGGGTCACCCTGGAGATGGGGAATGGAGCCACTATTTGCACTGGAGTGATCTACTGACCTCCAGCACAGGAGGAGAAATTAGATATAGTACTGGTGGAAGTCATTGGTAAGATGGCAGAAAGGGGGAAGTGCTGCTGGTGGGGGACTTCAACCTACTGGATGCAGACTGGAGCCTCCCAGCAACGACTTCAGCTAGAAGCAGGGACATCCCTGGCTCTCTGCAAGGTGCATTCCTCAAGCAACTAGTCAGTGAACTCACTTGTGATGGGGCAATACTGGGCCTGGTACTTACTAACAGGGATAGTGTTACAGACATCAAGGTGGGAGGCCTCCTGGGGATCAGTGATCACTGTCACAAACCCACTCAGCAGGTCAGGCCCTCTGCTCCCACAGTGCCAACCTCTGAGTGCAGTCTTGTGAACAGTTAACAGAACAGGGTAACCCTCCTGTCTGTTTTGTGGGTTCAAATCAAACTTTGGTCTCAAGTTCTGGAGGGATTTAAACTGTGAACCTCTTGCTAGAGTACCCAATATACAGGCTTAGATAATTCTGCTCTTCGGGGGCGATATCTTTTGCCTATGGGCACCTAACCAGACGTACAAAATGAACCCTTAAAACTCTATTAAAGACCTCAGAATAAACTCTTACCTTTTCCCAGTTTGGTAAAACCAGTAAGCTTTGTACAGTGTCAGCTTTAACCATGTATGCTTCACTTGTCAAGAAAAAGAATTTCAAAGGCACACCAAGTAGTCTCTAAAGTAGAGGTTTACTTAAAAATAGATAAAAAAATGTAAAATTTAAATACAGAACCATATATCACAAAAACATACAATCATTTAAAAGAACAAGAGTTAAAAAAAGTGCAAAATTCCTACCACCAGACAGTTAGACTTATATATCTAATAGTGCTGATAGACAGATGTTGTCGTCAACAGAGTCCAAACATGTGTGTCTTTACAGGTCACTCACAGCATAATTAAAAACACTGTCTTGAGCCTGCCTTCTCCATGATGTCACCCAGCTCTTCCTCTGTTTATTAAAAATTATACCATCAGGATGTCATCACTCAGAAGGTAAATTAAATAAGGTTAATTTCTAAGTCCTTCTTTCATCCACGAGCAACATCCTGCTTTTATAGACATCACAGGAACATTTATGACTTCGCACCAGTGTGACATAACATGGTTTTCCTCCTCTAAACGTCATAAAATTGATATTTTCTATCCTGTCAGCTGGCAAGCTACAATTAAGCTAGATAAACAGGAGATGCTTAATTTAGGCCTCTTCTGGCCTATAATCATCTCCTGGCCTTCCAGGTAACACCTCATAGCTAAAACCTTGGGGGGGGGGGGTCATTCCACAGGCTGTTTCAGCATGTCTCATGAGAGACACTCAATAACACATTTTTATTTTACAAAAATTATAGATTAATCAGAACCAGCTGTCTGAGTGTCACAATTCCTCCCCACCTAGACTGAATTTGGGGGCTCTATCACCTGCATGGGATGAGCTTCCCAAATCAGTTCACTCCTCGTAGACATGAGACAGACCATCGGAGTTCTGATTTTTAGCTCCAGCCCTATGAAATATTGTCATATCATACCCTTGCAAAGCAAGACTCCATCTTAGCACTCTACCATTGTTTTTTCCCATCTGCAGCAGCCAAACCAGGGGGTTGTGGTCAGTCTGTACCACAAAATGCTGCCCATACAGGTATGGCTTTAATTTCTTTAGGGCCCACACTATGGCAAGACACTCCTTTTCCACCGTGGAGTATACCTGCTCCCTGGAAAGTAACTTTTTACTCAGGTATGCTATTGGTTGATCTCTCCCTTGGCTGGATGTCTGACTCAGTACTGCCCTGATACCCACATCTGAGGCATCAGTCTGAACTATAAAGGGTTTGCTATAGTCAGGACTTGACAAAATAGGAGCACTGCACAGTGCCTCCTTCAGTCTGGCAAAGGCTTCTTCCCAGGCTGGTCCCCATTTCATTTTCTTTGGCATTCTTTTCTTTACCAGGTCAGATAGGGGAGCAGCCAGGGCACTGTAACTGGGTACAAATTTTCTGTAGTACCCTGCTGTCCCAAAAAAACTCCTGATGTGTTTCTGTGTTTCTGATCTGGGCCACGCCCAGATTACCTCTATCTTTATTTGGTTAGGATGGAGCTGTCCTCGGCCTACCACATGCCCGAGGTATGCCACTTCTCCCATGACCATCTGGCACTTCTCAGCTTTGACAGTGAGCCCAGCACTCTGTATCCTGCCCAGCACTTCCCCAAGGTGGGACAGGTGTTCCTCCCAGCTGGTGCTAAAGATGGCAATGTCATCCAGGTACGCCACAGCATACTCCTCAGCACCATTTAACACCTGGTTCACCAACCTTTGGAAAGTGGCCGAGGCGTTCTTCATTCCAAAAGGCATTACTTTAAATTCAAATAAGCCTATCAGAGTGATGAAGGCCAACCTCTCCCTAGCTCTGCCTGTCAACTCTACCTGCCAATACTCCTTGGTCAGGTCAATGGGCATAAGGTAGGTCGCCCCTCCCAACTTTTCCATGAGTTCGTCCATCCGGGGCATCGGGTGGGCGTCTGACTTCGTGACTGCATTCAATCCATGATAGTCCACACAGAAATGAGTAGAGCCATCTGACTTGGGCACAAGGACTACAGGTGAGGCCCAGGGGCTGTGGGATCTCTGGATTACCCCTAAATCCAGCATCTCCTCCACTTCCCTCCTAATGTCCTTTTGGACAGCCTCTGACACCCAATATGCTGTCCTCCATATGGGCATCTGTGTCCCTGTCTCCACATCGTTCGTCACTAAGGGGATTAGTCCAGGCTTGGCGCTAAACAATGGGGCAAAGTCTGCTAAAACCTCCCTTACTTCCTGGATCTGGTCCGGGGTCAGCTGGGGAGACAATTTAACTGCCTCCACAGAGGACTCCCGCTTACTTTCTTCCAGCAAGTCCAGAAGTGTGTCTTCTTCGTCCATCCCCTCCCCATGACTACACATTGCAAACACCATGTCAGCCCTATTTGCATATGGCTTCATCATGTTGACATGGTACATCCTTTCTGTCTGTCTTTGGTCAGGTAACTCTACAATATAGTTCACGTCATTTACCTTTCTAACTACTTTGTACGGTCCTGCCCACTCACCCTGCAGCTTGTCTTTCTGGACCAGAATAAGGAGCATGACTTCCTGACCCAACATGTACGAGAAAGCTCTGGCTCTGCGGTCGTACTACACTTTTTGTTTCTGTTGGGCAGCTGCCAGGTTGCTCTGGGCTGTCCCCATAAGCTCCTTCAGCCTCTCCCTAAAGTTAAGGACGTAATCCACTATGGGAGTTCCCTGGGTGACATGCTTGCCTTCCCAGTCCTCCCAGATCAAGTCTAGGTGTCCACGTACCTGGCGTCCATATAAGAGTTCAAAGGGGGAAAATCCTGTCGACTCTTAGGGCACCTCCCTGTATGCAAACAACAGGTGGGAAAGGTATTTCTCCCAGTCTCTCCCATGCTGTTCAGCAAATGCCCGGAGCATTGACTTCAGCGTACCATTGAATCTTTCCACAAGCCAATTGGCTCATGGGTGATATGGTGTCGTGCATCTCTGCACCACCCCACACTTCTCCCATAAACATTTCATCAGGTCAGACATGAAGGAACCCCCTCAATTGGTGATAACCTCCTGCGGAAACCCAACACAGGAGAAAATCCCAAATAAGGCATCTGCCACTTTGTCTGTCCTCAGTGAGGATAGGGCGACTGCCTCTGGGTACCAGGTGGCATAATCCACCACAGTCAGGATGAATCTCTTCCCTGAGGAGGTGGGGGTATTTAAAGGCCCCACAATATCCATTCCCACCCTCTGGAATGGCTCCTCCACTATGGGCAATGGAATCAGGGCAGCTTGGGTTTTCTTGCCCGCCTTCCCTATTTCTTGACACCGGTGACAAGACCTGCAATACTCCTTCACCTGCTGGGTGAAGTTAGGCCAATAGAAATTCTGGGCCAACCACTGTGTAGTGCACGCAATTCCCAGATGACCAGACAAGGGAATATCATGTGCAATCTTGAGCAACTGCTCACGATA
The DNA here is from genome assembly GCA_016271365.2 of Neoceratodus forsteri. Classification (NCBI taxonomy): domain Eukaryota; kingdom Metazoa; phylum Chordata; order Ceratodontiformes; family Ceratodontidae; genus Neoceratodus; species Neoceratodus forsteri. The sequence continues at coordinate 1,359,945,437 of CM057455.1, read as the reverse complement.
CCCCTGGGGAATGACAAGCTGCCTGCCTAGCACCCCTCCCTCTGTCTGCACAGCCGGAGTATACATAAGTCCATTTTCCGAATAAACCTTATGTCTGCCATCACCTCCCTGTGCTTCATCAGAGTCTGCCCAAGCCCTCAGCTTCTCTAGACTAGGGTCACTTCTCTGAGCCACTGCAAACTCCTCACACATTCCCAAGGCATGGGACAGGTCCCCTTCAATCGCTAAATTATGATCCCTAGCACTAGCATCAGGGCACTCAGGATCACTGTCAATCCCAACCCTCTGACAATGGGTCACCCCTTCCTCTTTGGAGTAACCCTCTGTAGCTGTGTGGTTACTTGCTACTGGGGAAATTTCTACCCCCTTTTCATTAGTTTCCATATCAGGAGACACAGGCTGGGGAACCTGCCTCTCGGTGGTTTCCACAATGGCTTCTGTGGGGTTCAGGGAACTACAATTTTCCCTTGCCACTTGGCTACGGGTAACTGCACACAGCATCCCTTGTTTGAGATTGTTGCCCAGGATCACATCCACTGCTAAGGTTTTTGCTACAGCCACCTGTTGCACAGTCCCCCCTGTTTCACCTCAGTCCAGGAGAACACTAGCGAGGGGCAATGTTTTCTCTTCACCAGTAAAGTCCTGTACAGTGATGTATTTATTGGGTATAAGCTGACAAGGCTCAACTAGATCCCCTTTTACCAATGTCAGGAATGCCCCTGTGTCCCTTAACCCTTGCGTCTGTATATCATTTACCATGACTGGGTGCATGTGTTCCCTCATGTTCACAGGTATGCTTCCAGGGACACACAAACAACCCACTTCTTTTCTAGTGCCATTCTGCATATTATTTCTCGCCTTTTTGGGACACTGTCTGGCAATATGCCCAGTTTCTTTACACAACCAACATTCATTTCTTCTCTCAGAGAAATCTTTTCTCTGAAACCTGGGGCTAACAGGTTTCAGTGGAGGCAGTGAGGGTTTTAGCTGCCCTGAAGGCACGGTTTTCCCTTTCTGCACTGCCACACCCAACCCATTCACTCTCAGAGCAGGTCTGCTCTTGGCATAGTGGTCCGAGAGTTCAGCAGCCTCTTGCACTGTTTTGGGATCTCGGTCCTCCAGCCAGGTTTTCAGTTCTGCTGGGCATGCCCAGAAAAACTGTTCTAACAGAATCACATTTTCAATTTTATCAACAGAGTTTGCTTCGATTTCTTTCCATCAACGTTTTAAAAACTGATGTTTCATGGCTAGCACCTCGTAGCTCATGTCAGGGCTTCTCGTGAGCTTACAGAATTTAGCTCTGCATGATTCAGCAGTTAATTCAAATTTCTTTAACAGTGCAGCTTTAAGTTTGCTGTAATCATCACTGTCCTCATTGTCCATTTGAACCAATGCATCCCGAGCTTTCCCAGTAAGTAGTGGGGATAGCTGAAAGCTCCAGGACTCCCTAGGAATTTTAGCCTGAATACAAACTTTTTCAAAAGAATTGAAAAAGGCATCCATATCCTCCCCCTCTTTAAATTCGGCTATCAATTTGGAATTCAATTTGCAATCCAGTCCTGTAGTCCCAGTTAAACCCAAACCACTTACCTGCTCTGGTGCCGCTGGTTGGAGTCGTAACTTCTCCAGTTCATGTTGCCTCTGGCACTCATGCTCCTCACGGTCTGCCTCTCAACATTCTCGCTCTGCCTCTCGGCATTCTCGCTCTGCCTCACGGCGTTCTCGCTCTGCCTCACGGTCCACCTCCCGCTGTTCATGGTCCCTCTCCCTCTGGAACTCCAGCTCCATTCTGCGCAACTCAGTTTGCAGCCTGAGTAATTCTGGATCCAGGATGCTGGTGACCTTCCCCTGCTGCTGTGGCCCTTCGCTGACAGTGGCCCTATTGCCCTCCTCATCAGATCTGGACACTGCACTGGCCACTAGCCCTGCCACACTCAAGGTTTGATCCTTTTCAGTCACTGTCTGTGACTCGATGCTCTGGGTATCTGCTACCATCAGGGCATCCACGAGGTTCTGTTTGCTGACTTTCACCTCAAACGGGACTCCTCTGTCCTCACACAACTGCTTTAGGTAGTCTGTAGTGTGCCTGCTGTAGTTGGAAGCCATCTCCTTCCCTAACTATGGCTACTCTGACTTGCATTTAGAAAAAAAAATAAAACAGGTAGGAACTTGACTGTACGCCAAGTGATATAGTTCTATGTCATTTTTAAAAATAAATCACTGCCTTTTTCTTTCTTTGCAAGTGAGCTGATGGTCTCAAGCTGACACACTGAACAATAAAAGCTTGTAACACCAAAATTATCACACCATTGCCAACCAATCTGTCACAAACCCACTCAGCAGGTCAGGCCCTCTGCTCCCACAGTGCCAACCTCCGAGCGCAGTCTTGTGAACAGTTAACAGAATGGGGTAACCCTCCTCTCTGTTTTGTGGGTTCGAATCAAACTTTGGTCTCAAGTTCTAGAGGGATTCAAACTGTGAACCTCTTGCTAGCATACCCAATGTACAGGCTCAGATAATTCTGCTCTGGGGGGGCAGATATCTTTTGCCTACAGGCACCTAACCAGGCGTACAAAATGAACCCTTATAACTCTATTAAAGACCTCTGAATAAACTCTTACCTTTTCCCAGTTTGGTAAAACCAGTAAGCTTTGTACAGTGTCAGCTTTAACCACGTATAAAAAAGACAAAGAACCTCTGTGCGCAAACACTGAGGCAAGGGTTACCCCAAAGGGCATTTGGCTGGGAAGCCAAGTTTCAAGAAAATATAAAATCACACATGCCCACACAATGCAAAGCATCATGGGCTGCATATGCAAATCACCACAGAATGTTAATCTGGTCCAACTTTAAGCAGAATTTCATGGTGCTGAAACGCCTCTCACACAGTTAGCAAAGGGTGCTAACAGAAGACATAGACACGTGTTTCGTCCTACCATAACTCATCAGTATGCCTCATCTGTTTGACACCCCAGTGGAATGGACCAGCTACCCTAAGACAGTGTGTCTTGGATATGTTGTGGTGAACCCATTAAAATAAAAAACTATCCAGTATCCTGGATCCAGAAGTACTCAGGCTGCAACCTGAGTTGCGCAGAATGGAGCTGGAGTTCCAGAGGGAGAGGGACCGTGACCGTGAGAAAAGATTTGTCTTTTAAATATTTTTTTTATTTGAATGGGTTCACCACAACATATCCAAGACACACTGTCTTAGGGAAGCTGGTCCATTCCACTGGGGTGTCAAACAGACGAGGCATACTGATGAGTTCTGATAGGACGAAACACGTGTCTATGTCTTCTGTTAGCACCCTTTGCTAACTGTGTGAGAGGCCTTTCGGCACCATGCAATTCTGCTTAAAGTTGGACCAGCTTAACATTCTGTGGTGATTTGCATATGCAGCCCATGATGCTTTGCATTGTGTTGGCATGTGTGATTTTGTATTTAACCATGTATGCTTCACTTGTCAAGAAAAAGAATTTCAAAGGCACACCAAGTAGTCTCTAAAGTAGAGGTTTACTTAAAAATAGATAAAAAAATGTAAAATGTAAATACAGAACCATGTATGACAAAAACATACAATCATTTAAAAGAACAAGGGTTAAAAAAAGTGCAAAATTCCTACCACCAGACAATTAGACTTGTATATCTAATGTATCTTTTCTAATAGTGCTGATAGATGTTGTCATCAAGAGAGTCCAAACATGTGTGTCTTTACAGGTCACTCACAGCATAATTAAAAACACTGTCTTGGGCCTGCCTTCTCCATGATGTCACCCAGCTCTTCCTCTGTTTATTAAAAATTATATACCATCAGGATGTCATCACTCAGAAGGTAAATTAAATAAGGTTAATTTCTAAGTCCTTCTTTCATCCACGAGCAACATCCTGCTTTTACAGACATCACAAGAACATTTATGACTTTGCACCAGTGTGACATAACCTGGTTTTTCTCCTCTAAACTTCATAAAATGGATATTTTCTATCCTGTCAGCTGGCAAGCTACAATTAAGCTAGATAAACAGGAAATGCTTAATTTAGGCCTCTTCTGGCCTGTAATTATCTCCTGTCCTTCAAGGTAACACCTCGTAGCTAAAACCTGGGTGGGGGGGGCTGTCATTCCACAGGCTGTTTCAGCATATCTCATGAGAGACACTCAATAACACATTTTTATTTTACAAAAATCATAGATTAATCAGAACCAGCTGTCTGAGTGTCACAATCACCGTACAGTATGGTTCAATTTAATGACTGCTGTGGAATCAAACCACACAAGAGTAAGGGTCTTGGACTTAAGGGGGTCAGATTTTATAAAGATGGGTGAATGCCTCAGGGATTGCCTGGCAGGGATGTATGGTCTGGGTGGAGTGGAAGAACAGTGGATGCAGCTAAAATGGAGCATTGTAAAGACAACAAACCACTGTGTCAAAAAGGTGAACAAAAGCAAGAGGAAAAAGAAACCACTATGGTTCTTGAAAGAGGTGGCCGAAAAGGTAAAGGCTGAAATGAAGCACATCAAAGACTGCTCCACTGAAGCGAGTGTGCCTGGCATAAATTCATTACAGGAAAGCAAGCAAACACTGGCAGCACTCTGCTATCAAAAAAAGGCTTTATTACAAAAATGGTAAAAACAACAAATCGTCCAACAGGTAGAGTCACTACAGAATCCCAAACCGGTTTTGCTTACTGCATCATGAGAGCAATAAAATACTCTGGTAATCAGCAATAATAAAAAGGAGACATTTAAAGTGACAGTGCTACTACAAAGACAATACATAGTGCTCAGCGTGCTCAATAAAATACTTCATTATCTGCTACCTTACACATTAAGCCAAGCAGTGTATTAACACTAAGTATATCAAAATGTTCTTAAAACATATTATAACAGCAATCAGAACTAAGATGAACATAGGAGAAAACAAGTATTTGTCAATGCCGAAGTTCACTGTTTTTTTTTTTTATAAATATCATTTTTATTGGTATTTTAACTTATTTACACATAAGTCAGCCAGACCATCAACCATAGTTAAAAAATACATAAATTTCAGAATCAGACTCAGCCAGTATATAGTGCCCATAACATAATAATACATTCCAGATCCCAAATAGAGTAGTTCTTACTTTTAGTTACTTTGGCTCCACATTCGGCATGTTAGTGCCCAGGCCCTTCAGTCTAGTATCAACCTATCTTAGTCTATGCGGGTAACCCATAATCTACTACTTATAAGGTCACAAAAACACAGTGTAACTGTAGTACAAGTCTTGGCATTCATGTCCATACATCCCCCACAGGGGCTCGATGAGGTGCCCCAGAAGGGTGGACCACACCTCTAGTAATGGGTCCACCCCTCACAACCAGGACACCCGGGAACCAATGGGAGGGAGGAAGGGGAGCCCAGGAGGCCCAGACCATCCCCCACCTTCATGGAACAAAGGTTGGGTCCTTTAACAGATAATACATCTGCCATTGGGCCCACTTAGTCACTAAATTTCCTTCTTGGTTATTTAGGCTATGTGTTATTTTTCCATGACATAGATTTGTTTAGTAATAGTCCACCAGTCTTGTATGGTGGGCACTTTAGGCGTCAGCCAATGTTTTGTGATGGCCCTTTTGACTGCTGTGAGGAGTATAAGTAGGAGATGTCTAGTTGTTGGGCCACGCATGTCACGGGGAAGAACCAGAAACAGTACCACCTCCATTGTCAGCTGAAACTGGGGGTCAAATATCTGCTGAAAATGATGTTGCAGGCAGGCAAAAAAAGGCTTCAGGGAAGGACAGCTCCACATCACATGGGTGTGATCAGCCCTTGTAGCACCACAAAGGCGCCAGCAGCCCGTCCCCCGACCCGGCACATAGTGACCCGTGATTGCAGGGGTTCTAAAATAACGGATTAAGCATTTCCAAGAAAATTCCCTCCAGACATGCGAGCTGGATACCTTAGCTGAATATTTCCATGCTCTTTGCCAATCCTCTGGGGCTATCAGGTAGCCCGCTTCTTGGCTCCAGCAGTTTCGAATGCTATCTGTGCAGGTGGAACTCTGGGTCCTCAAGGACCGATAATACATTGATATCAGGTTGTTTTGCCTTTGAGTCCTAATGTGTATTGTTAGGGTTTGTATTAGTGATGGGATCCGCTCCTGGTCCCAGATTTCCTGGGGAAGACACTCCATGTAGTGCCTGAGCTGTAGATAACGGAAGAAGTCTTCCTTTGGAATACTAAATTCCTTCTGAACCTCATTGAAAGCCCACATTATACCTTGTCTGACTATTTGACTTAAGTATTTCAGGCCCCTACTTTCCCACTGCTGGAAACCACCATTAAGGGTTCCTGGGGGGAAGTCACTCAGACTGGGGATTGGGCATAAGAGTGGCAGAAATGTAGATAGTTGATGGCTGTTTTGAATGCTATGCCAGCCCCTAACCGAAGCTTCAAGCCAAGGGTTCCCTTGTGGGAATTTCTTCCCATTGTCCCTGGGTTTGTACAGGGTGCTATGAAACGTATAAACATCCATCAGCACCCATTCTATATCTAGCCAGTGTGGGCTGTTTGTTCTGGTTTGTCTGAACATCATATACGTTATATTTACCGCCTGGTAATATAGCCTGAAATCTGGGAGACCCAAGCCTCCTTCGTCTCTAGGAAGGATAAGAGTTTTGAGCCGTACCCGAGGTCTTTTATTGGACCATATAAATTTGGTGATGTGTCTGTTTATTTCCTTAAAGGTTTGCAAAGGAATCTGGATCGGAATATTCTGGAACAGATACAATGCTCTAGGAAGGAAATCATTTTAATTAGGTCAATCCTGCGTGCCAGCCCAAATGGGAGGCCATACATAACTAGGTCTGTTTTGAGTTGCATCACCAATGGGATATAGTTGTACTTATAGAATTCCGAGGGATTCGGTATGTGTACACGAGGTATTTAAGTTTCTTAAATCCCACTTCCGAGGACAGTGGTTTTGCCCTCTGTGTGGGAGAATAGTAAAAGTGAGCATCTCAGTTTTATTGAGGTTTAATTTGTACCCTGATACTGCCCAAAGTCCTCTAGTATCAATTTGACTGCAGGAGAGATTGTTCTGGATTCATAGGTACAGCAGTATATCATCAGCGTAGAGGCTATCTGGTGCTCCACTCACCCAGTTCCACCCCGTGATATCCTGCGCCTCCCTGATCCTCTGGGCCAGGGGTTCTATGAGCCATAAACAAAGAGCGAAAAGGGCAGCCCTGCCTTGTTCCCCTGTATAGTGGGAAATATCTGGAATGATGTCCGTTAACCTTCGCAGGCCTGTGGGGCGGAGTATATGTTTCTAGGACCTTTATAAGAGTGGAGGGAAAGCCTAATTTATGTAGTGTTTCATAAAAGAAACTGCCATGACACTCTGTCAAATGCCTTTTTGGCATCCAGGCTGACCAGCAAGGACGAGATTTCCTCAGAGAGCATATGGTGCATCACGTGTAGGGTTCGACTTATGTTATCTGTGGTTGTACACGTTCGGACAAACCCGGTCTGATCCTTGTGAATCAGTAAGGGGAGGATCCGATCCACTCTATGAGTTAAAATTGCCATAAAGAATTTATAGTCCTGGTTAAGTACTGATATAGGCCTGTAGGAGGCGCACAGCTGTGGGTTCTTATCTGGCTTGGGAATGACCGATATCGTGGCGTAGGCCCAGGACGGGGGAGGGGGCTCCCCCCTCATGACCCAATTAAAGACATTGCGAAGGTTTGGAAGGATTTGGGTTTTAGTTATCTTGTAAAATTCCGCACCGTATCTGTCTGGACCAGGAGACTTCTGAGATTTGGCATTCTTTATGGCAGTCAACAATTCCGCATCTGAGATCGGTGCAACCAAGGCCTGGCTTTGGGCTTCTGTGAGTCGTGGAAGAGTGACCGTCCGTAGGAACTCCACCACATGGTGTGTCGGAACCTGCTTTTCTGGAGTATATAGGGACTGATAATATGCAGTGAAGGCTTCTGCAATAACCTGGGACTTGGTTAACTGCAGTCCCCCCGAGGGATGAAGGACTGAGGCGACCGTAGCCACCTTTTTTTGGTTTCGGACTTGGTATGCCAGCATCTGAGTAGCCCTCGGCCCGACCTCATAGAATTTCTGACGTAAGAAAGTGAGGGCCATCTCAGTCTGCTGCTGCACCAGCCGGTCTAGTTCAAACTTGGTTTGCTGTAGCTGAGGGAGCACTGTTGTGTCCCCTTGTTTGTGTGCCATTTGTAAAAAGTGGAGGGAGTCCTCCAACTCCCGTCTCCATGCCCTTCGCTGTTTTTCTTGTTCTGCTGTGAATTTTATTAAGTGCCCCCTAAGTACTGTTTTGATCGTGTCCCAGTAGATGGCAGGGGTAGAATCTGAAATCGGGTTATCTTTCTTAATCTCCTGAATCTTCTCTTCGAGAAAATCACAGAACTTTTTAGAGTGCAAATGAAATGGATTCAGCCTCCAAGCCGTCCGTTTAGGTTGGAGGTCGAAGTCCCATATGGAGATCTGAGGTGCGTGATCCGAGACAGCAATGTCTCCGATTTGTACTTCATTCAGCATCCCAGATTCTCCACATGTGTGTATACCTGGTCAATGCGGTGTACGTATGATGAACAACAGAATAAAAGTATAATTCCTCGAGTGGGGATGGAGCCTTCTCCAGGCATCGACCAACCTGCCTCAGTATAAAATCTTTTAAGAGCCTTTGGGTAGCTGACAACCTGGGAGGTTTCGTACTAGTGGAGTCTAGATTGGGGTCCATAACAAAGTTAAGATCACCCGCCATCATGAGCACTCCCTCCGTTTTTTATAATTTTATCAATAGTGGTCTAAGTTGCGTCACCAGCATTCCGGAAATATAGATTCACCAGTGTCACCTGCTTATCGTGCATAACACCCTGCACAAAACCATGCAACCTTCGGGTCAGCCATGTATCATTGACCACAAAGGAGTGCCTGGGAAGATGATAATAACCTCCTGCATCTGCGGACCTGGCGAAGAATGAAATACCTGCCCCCTGGTGAGTTTGGCTAATTTTGTGTGTTCCACGGTGTTCATGTGGGTTTTCTGCAAGAATGTTAAGTCAACTTTTGAGCGTCTGATAAAGGCCAGGGTCTTTGATCTTTTGATGGGAGAAGCAAGGCCATTTATATTTAGGGAAAGTAATTTTACCTTAGCAGTATCCATTTGTGTTTAATAACTACATTTGGATTTACGTCCCTGCGGCATCAACGGGGCCCTAGATCCGCCCTCCATGGGGGGCACCCCCACCGAGCTAAATTGACTGTGGCTGGCGACTGACATAAGACAGATAACAGTACAACAACAAATTAGTCTAATAATAACCAACATTACATAACATTTATGCACTTTAACACTAAACGTTAAGAAACTGGTACTTCCACGAATCAGGAAACCTGACCCTATGGCAGGAAACCTTGCGTGAGCCAGAACACTGAGCTTTAGCAACCGTGCTATTGAGAATAAGTGTGGATTGGGTGACAATCATATGCAACCACTTGTCCCCCTGCGATCCCTGGAATGTTTACAGGGGAATGGACTGGGTTAGAAGAACTCTGCGTGTTGAGTACCCACCCAGGCCTCAGTGTGACAACACTGCCAGGCACAGCGTGGGGGCGACTGGCAAGCGCCCACTTCCATCACCGCCTCCCATGATCCAGGCTTTGTTGGGCAGCATTTGGTCTGATCCAATATACATTACCCAGAACTCTGGGGGAGGGCAGGCAGAATAGGCCACCCCACAAGCCAAACACCACTCAGCGCCTCGGACTGCGAGGACATCCGCCACCTCCCCAGAACCAGCCCCACCACTCTTCTGCAGTTCCGAGGTATAAACTGGGATTATTAACCTCCCAGTCAACCTCACTCCTTCCCTCAGCACTTGAAGGGATGGGGTGATCCGATCCAGACAAGGCCCCACACCATCCAGTGGTCTCCATGAGAGAGTCGGTGTAAATTATTCTGTCAAGCAGCCCCACCCTCCCCCAACTTCAGGGGTTAAACCTCCCCCCTCTTCTCCCTCCAGGCCTAAACCATACATCTCAGGGTCAGTACCTATACCATCTGCGGAGGTGCCAGAGAGATAAGAACGACTACCCGATGGCCTCCACCTGTTGCATCCTCGCACAGGTCCTCTCCCTCCAGCCGGCCCATCCGGTAATCCCGTCATCGCGGCCTCAGGAGTAGGGTGAAGACCCTCTTGATCGCCACCAGGGATAGACCCCCAAAAGGGCAGCCGCCCTGGACCCTTCCTTCGGTGGCACCCAAGACCCCATCTTATCTCATGCTTCCCTTCTGGTTCTGTTATTATGCTCCTCATACCGGCCCTAATTTAGTTTGACAGTTCAATTGCATTACAGTAAATTGACCGAACTCAGTTCACACTGTCATCGTGGAAGTCTTATATTGTGTATTATTTTGGGCCTACTCAAAGTTCCATTTCTGTACCGGGCCTTAGCTGCCTATCCCCTCCCCTCCCCATTCTATTCTAATCCCTTATCTGTTCCTTCGTAGTCGATGGAATTTAATTCATTCGGGAATTACAGCTGCCAATTCAGTTAAAGTGACCTAACTATAGGACTCAGCTGATATCTAGGTGCCCATTCCCTTGATTATCTTCTTCCCTAGACATGCTCACGTTTCCTCCCCTAACTCCCAACCCCCGTTCTGTGGCATATTTGTGACATTGGGAGGCACGGTTACATACCACTTTGTGGCTTCAGTACCAAATTACTGGCACTCTCCTGATGTTCCCTTACTCATAGCCAATCTTTACCCAGGCATATTCGGCCTACTGATACTAAGTTATTTTGTCCCATCTAGCCCTTTAGCTCCCAGTGTCTATAGCTCTTCAATCGGGTTCTCCCTAACCCTCCACCCTTTCCTATTACAATTGGTGACCCTATACAATGAAGCCCCCCTTTCTTATACAGAAATCTCCCCCCACCCGGCGGCTATTCATAGTGTGCCTCTCCTACTGTCTCCCCCCCCCGAGCCTCCTAAACTTGCACCTCGAATGGAATTAACAGTTACTTGCTATCTTCATGTCTTTACGGCAGTTTCCAGTGTCTGCAAGCACTCTGGAGAAGTCTGTTTTTCTTGCAGAGTCCCAACAATTCTCCTTATAGCCTCAGCTCCTTGTCTGCTTCACCAGTCCTCTGCTCCGCACTCCACAGCTTCTGGGTGAGTTTTGTTGCAACTGAGGGTTCTTTTGAAGGGCCTGGCCGGGGAATATCAATGTGCCTCTTATTAAGCTCAGTAGCAGCTTCCTCCGCCGTCTCCACCGTTCTGGATCCTTCAGGAAGAGGATAACCATCCTAGCAGGGTATAGGCGTCACGTTAATTCCAGCCTTCTTCAGTGCTCTCATTATCCCGGAGTAAGCGCCCTTACGTTACCATAATTTCTGGGCGTAGAGTTGTCAAAGTAAAGGCGCTGCAGGCCCAGAAGCACATTCCCCTTTCTCCACGCTGCCTTCAGTACTGCTTCTTTATCTTGGAATCTCAAAAATTTAACAAGGACGGTACGCGGCCGTGACCCTGGTGGGGGCCTTGGACCTAACGTGTGATGTGCATGTTCTATTTCCAACGAGATACCTTCGGGTATGGGGAGCAGATCTTTGAGGAGCTTCTGTATATAGCCTATCATGTCTGGACCCTCTGAGCCTTCGGGGAGCCCCGATATCCAGATATTACTTTGTCTGCTGTGGCTTTCTGCATCCTCGGCTTGAGCCTTTAATGCCTTAACCTCCTCTTGTAGTTGGGAGATAACTTGATCCGCATCATCGAGCCTTCCCTCCGTCCCGACTATGCGGGCCTCGCTGCTTTCTTGCCTCTGCTCTAACTTCCCAATATCGGTGTGGAGAGCTGTTGCCGTGGATTTCATTTCGCGGCGAAAATCTCTTGATTCTGCCAGCATCTGTGCCATTTGATTTTGTAGTATGATGTGGGAAGCCTGCCCGGCTGCGCTGCCGCCACGATGCGAGGAGGAAGAGGCCCACGAGTCCTCGCTCTCCGAGCCTTCATCCTGGGATTTCTCTTCATTTAGGTGTGCCAGGATTGCAAACTTGTTGTCCCCTTTCTTCTTTGGCATTGCAGGTTATCCTCCTTTTGTAGAGATATTGAGATGTCACTGGATTGAATGGGTTTGGAGGAATATTGTGGGATCGATCGGGGGAGTACCTCGTCTAGGCTGCCATCTCTGCTATGACGTCACCAGAAGTCCCCCGAAGTTCGCTGTTGGTACATGTATTAGTATTAACAGACACACACACACACACACGACTAGCTAGTGCTCCTCCTTGTTCGAATCCTAGTAGTTGTGAGCAGTACATTGCCCTGTCAGGCTTTGTCAAATCTTTAACAGCTAGGGACAGGGTGCATCCTGTTTACCTTATTAAAGCTGCTACCAAGGGCATTTACCACATCATTCTAAATCCCAGGACTGAGATGTCTACCTTCTTCAGCAACAATCACAGCCTCTTCCTCACACTTCTTACAAGTCATTTCCAGGAGAACCCTACAGGTCCAAGAGCCATTGAGGCATATTCATTCAGGAGATGCCCATTCAGTAGAGCCACTATTGTGCCCCCCTTCCCACACACACACACCTCTTGTCTATTTCTAGTTAGTCACTGCTGGGCACAGCCTCCCCTGTCCACAGTCCCACACAGGTGATCAAAGTCCTTTAACATTTTATTAATGTATACACCCTACACACACACACACACACACACACACACACACATTCCTCATGGGAAAGCATGTAGTCTGTCTTAAAACTCTCCCTGTTTTCCATGCAGTAAACATACATTTTTTTATAAACTCCCTTATGGATAAGGGACATTGTGCATACCTACATTGCAGCTAAACTGAGGCAGATAAACAGAAAAGGTGATACAGTAGAGTTAACAAAACGTAAGCCATGTAACTGTTTGCTAAAGCAGATATTTTTGAACAGGCTTCAACATGAGTCACTACATAGGTGTACAAGTACAATCAAATGATGGGGGGGGAGTTGCTAGTCAGCTTAGAAGTCACAACTCCACTGTCTACAATAATGGACTGACCGTTTAAGGAACTCTAACATAAATGTCAGTCCTCAGGGACTTGAGAGCCCCTGCTGTACATCTGGTGGGTTCTACCTTGTCTTTGGTCTCCATGCTATTGTTTTCCAATATTATTGTTCAACTCCGAAAGCCTATGCATTTGCTTACATATTACATATGACAACAGGGCCTTTTACTACTTAGAAATGTGAAACCGTAGTTGGAGACAAGTAAAATATTGCAACCACCAGGCAAGAAAGGACAGAAAAATGGCCTCCATGTTAATTTGACAACACTCCCAGTTTACAGAAAAAATATATAATTTATCCTATTTATTTAGAGCCCAAGAGCTAAAATACAACTCTGATTCTTCCCAGATATGAGAGGGGTAAGAGTGCACTTTTATGAGATGGCTACTTAAAATTAAAACATTAACCACACAATTATTATATGTATTTGACAAGTGTAATCCCAGGGCAAAATAATTTCATTTTGACTTGCCTGTGAGGTTATTTAGAGACACCGAGAACCAATTGTGATTGGACAGATAAATGTGTGCCTAAGAGTTTGATGCAGAAAGCAAGCGTTTGTGGCAAAAAGTAATGATTTTCTGAAGCCCCTACATATATACAAAAATGCAGCAGCCATACTCAAATCTGCACCTGCACACAATCGTTCAGTCAGCTTAGCAGCTCAGCAATAATTTTACAATAATTTCACAGCAACAAACCTGGCTCTGTGCCTCAGACTCAGTCCGTACTCCATCTGGAGAAGTTGAACTTTGTGGTCGGTGATACTCGGTGGGCAGTAAGGTAGCATGTCTTCCTCGGATGGAAAAGGCAGGTAGGTGGGCAGCTCCCTCCAGTTGGTGGCTCGGATGCTCCCGGACCCCAGTGGTGTGCTGAGACAGACTCAGTTAGTGACTGTCTGACCGATGACCTTGAAGCAAACTACCAACGATAACTCCTCCACTGACTGAGCTCCCCTCCACTCTAGCTGGTGCTGCGCCCGATTCCAAACTTCCTGGCTGGCAGTAAACAGTGCCTGAGTGTATACAATTAGTGAAGTCACGTGCATTATTGCTTTCTGACAGCAGCTGGCAAAAGGGCATTGCGAGTGTTTGTAACTATATCCTTTGGTGCGAAATCCGGTTTTGAACCCCTTTAGAGTGCTGTGGAAAAGCAATGGGAAGACTCCAGCTTTGTTGCTTCCTTATGCAAAGGTTACAGGTGCATGTTGCTAACAAATGGCTTGTCCAGCCAGTTTGGGTCCCCTGAGAGCGGAGTAAGGAGGCAGCAGTGAGAGTAGAAAAGGCCGGACCAGTGATGGAAGGGACCAGTGGGGTGATGAAGGGGGAAGGCGGAGACGTCAGCCAGGCTGCTCTAGCAGCAAACAGCTGTTTGCTGGGTGGTGACCTGCAGATGAAAGGAAAAAGCTGCCACATGAGTGGTGCAGCTTTTTCTTTTCAAGTGCAGATCACTTCTGGAAAAACAGTGCCACGATCAGCCTGGCTGATGACTGGTGTGATACTGTTGAACCCCTTGCAGAGCACTCTGCATTGGACAGACAGTGTCACACCACTCAAAAGTCACTCATCACAAGAAGTTCACTGCTCTTGTGTGAACTTAAAAAGGAGAAAAATTATGTCCAAGGCTAGAGTCCAGCAGGTACTTGAGAAGCCAAAGGTGAACAAATCTTCCTATCACAGCCCTCTAAAAAGAAGAAAAAAAAAATATTAGTTACCTGAGAATAGATCTAGTTCTTAATAGAAGGCAATAACACTATCCTATCATTCAGTTAAGGTTGTCGTAATCCCCCCAGTGTGTAGATCCAGTATGACTCTCTCCTTATGAGCTTCTGATCAAGGTCCCCCTTCCCCACATTGGCCCACCCCCACCTTCTCTATTTCGGAGAATAGAAACATAGAAACATAGAATTTGATGGCAGATAAGGACCGCTTGGCCCACCCAGTCTGCCCATTTCCCTACCTACTGGATAAGCTGCAGATCCTAGTTAACCAGCAGCCTACTTCTTCCTACCCCCACCCCCTAGAATGGCCTTATGACTGTCCCATGCATGCTTAAATTCCACCACTGATTTTGACTCCACAACCTCCTCTGGAAGGCCGTTCCATGCATCCACAACCCTCTCTGTGAAAAAATACTTCCTTAAATTACCTCTGAGCTGCCCCCATCTTCAAATTGTGCCCTCTTGTTCTTGCACACCTCTTTTTTTGAAAGATGCTACCCTCTTGGACTTTGTTGATTCCCTTGAGGTACTTGAACGTTTCTATCATGTCCCCCCTCTCCCTCCTTTCCTCGAGGCTATACATATTAAGCTCCTTTCGTCTCTCTCTTCATATGTCTTCCGGTGCAGACCCTGCACCATTTTAGTTGCCCTCCTCTGGACAGCTTCCATCCTGTCTATGTCTTTGCGGAGATTGGGTCTCCAGAACTGCACAACATACTAGATGGGGTCTCACCAGCTGTCTGTACAGAGGGATAATAACTTCCTGTTTTCTACTGGTGATGCCTCTCCTATGCATCCCAGTATCCCCCAACCCTCCTTGCTGCCCTCTCACATTGCTTGCCCACCTTTAGGTCATCTGATATGACTACTCCCAGGTCCCTTTCCATTTTTGTTGTTGTTAGTATCTCACCCCCCATTGTGTACTCTTCCCCTTGGTTTTTGTTTCCCAGGTGCATTTCCTTGCACTTCTTAGCATTGAATCTAAGCTGCCATACATTTGACCATTCCTCTAACCTTGCCAAGTCTGAGAATAGATTTAGTTCTTAATAGAAGGCAATAACACTATCCTATCAATCAGTTCAGGTTGTCGTAATCCCCCCAGTGTGTAGATCCAGTATGACTCTCTCCTTATGAGCTTCTGATCAAGGTCCCCCCTCACACTGGCCCACCCCCACCTTCTCTATTTCGCATCTAAATACATGCTGCACCCCTTTATGTTTTTTAGTTCTGCAGTGGTTTGACAAAGCATTTTTGTCATCCTCATTGGCAATGCTCCTCAAATGCTCCCCAATATGTACTTTGAAAGCCCTTATCATCTTGCCTACATAAAAGGCACCACATCCATACACAGCCATATTTATTTTATTTATTTATTTGTTAACTGGGTAGGTATACTGGTCCCAGGGACCATTTTCAGGCATGACCAGGGACATAGAGATGGCACAAATACAGAGATACAGAAGTCATAGATACATCAAGTGAAAAATATTAGGATGTAATAGTTTTAAATGCACAGACATAAATGAGCAAGTACGTGACATTTGAGTACAACAACAATATGATAGAATGACAATTGGGCAAAAGCATTTTAATAACATGAAGCCACTGATCTGCGTACGTTACCAGGGGAACAAGTGCCATAAGTGGTCCTGAGGCTAATTTAAAGTATCCATGGGCAGCCAGCAGTATTAATGCCATGGGTAAGAGGTGTAGTGACAGTTGCAGTAGCAATAATGGAGTTAAATTACAGGTCCCGAAGTAGTTAAGGAGAGCAGTTTTAGACAGATTTTGATAGAACTGTTGCTAAGTTCGATTTGATGGTCTGAGTAGAGCCTATGTTAGTGACAGAGGTGGGGACGCTGTTCCATGTAAACCAAGTTAGTCATAGTACAACTAATAAAAGATCTAGTTTTAAAGATTTTTGTATTGTTGACACTTATAAATGTACTACTTTTAGGAATAGAGGAACATAATTTACAATTCCCACAGGAGAAAAGTCCCATTAGGACATGGAGACATCCATTGTGCTGTGGCGTTTTGGTGTTGGTTGCCTACTAAAGACCCTTACCTTCTCTCTGGTCTGCCAGATCCTTCTGTTACTACTGGTGAGGACCTCTTACTGGTACCAAATGAACTGAGTCGGACGCAGACAATAATGAACAAATACTGTTTATTCTGGAACTGCAAAGATATCATCATAAAGCATCATCTCACACGAGGTTTCAGACTGACTGACTGAATAACAGACAGGCTAAAGGGGTTTCCAGCCCCTGCTAAGGCAGTGATTAGCATAAAGAATTAGCATAATGAGATATAATTGCTACAGTTGTCTTATGCTGTTAAAGGGGTGGCAGCTAGATTGGCCCCATACTTATGTAACTACCCAGTCCACTGGGGTTACTAGAATCCCCTCAGTATCAGTGCTAGGCAGGGACAGACAGCTGGTGATTAACTGGTTAAATCGGTTTTCCACTTTCTCACTCTTCTGTTTACTTGGGCTCAGCTGAGATAAGAGAGATGAGCTCATTTTGGAACTCTTGCAGCAGCATCAGCCACAGCAGCTGTGAGGAGGGAGTTTAGAATCTTGGGACGGTAGTCAGTGGGTGTCAGCAGCTTGAAGAGAGAGGAGTGAGAACTGCTCAGCTGAGGGCTCTGAAGAGAGCCCTGCATTCTCACCCTAGAAGTGGTGGAAACTGTTGTCTACAGCAGGATCTCCTGGTTTTCATCCCCAGTGGGGTGAAAAGGACTGCTAGTGAATGGATCCTAGGGGCAATCCCCTTTTTGATCCAGAATGTTTTGAAGCTACCTGTAATGTCTAACAGTGATTAGGATCTGACTTTTGCTGCAGAAAGCAAGTACCTGTGCCATTGTGTTCTCTGGCTAAGAGGGTAATGCACAACTCTTCTGCGAATTCAGAAGTTTGAGACTGTTCTCATTTAAAGTTGGCTGAGGTGTATGATGCCCAGAGGTATGACTGAAGCACATTGTTCAGGACTTTAGTTCTTTCACTACCAGTGTAGTGTTT
Source organism: Neoceratodus forsteri (assembly GCA_016271365.2). NCBI lineage: Eukaryota > Metazoa > Chordata > Ceratodontiformes > Ceratodontidae > Neoceratodus > Neoceratodus forsteri. The sequence goes on along the minus strand of CM057455.1, from coordinate 1,359,927,610 downwards.
TAAATGCTGGATGTGAATGTTGCATTCAATTATGCATTTATCCAAGTGTGTTCAAGATAATTAAAGTGTAACTCTGAAGAATGGCTGGGTGTGGATTTGGGAGCAAAGGGTGGGCAGACCCCTATCTGGAGTAACCAGTTCAGGACTACAGGTTCAGTAGGGGTGCCGGGTTGCTTTAGACATACGGCCAATGTCTGAAGAGGATTTTACCCCCTGAAGTGGGTTGTGCTAGTTATTAGCCAAATGTATGTTTAGTTGTGGCCAATGCCACTAGAAGAAATTTTCCCTTGTGGCCAGTGCCACTGGAAGAAATATTAAATGTCCTATGAAGTATGGGAATACAAGGTGAAAGAGCTCTGTCAGTAAATGTGTGCTCAGTTGTGACCAGTGCCACTGGGAGAACTGGGAGAATGTTCAACAGTCCTATGCTATATGCCTGGGAATGCAAGTGCAAGATGTTCAATGTCCTATGAAACATGGGACTACAAAGAGTTTTTGTCAGATACAGTCATTTTGTTGTTCTGCAAGTTCCTAGTGCCACGATGTGTAAACCTTGGGGATCCACCCTTGCTTTAGAGAACATCTTTTGGAATAAAGTCGCACTCTAGAACCCCAACCATGGTTTGGGCAGTTATGTTATTGCTTTCTGTGTGTGGATTTACGGGGTATCCCTCCAGAAGTATAGATCTAGCGTAGCCCTAGCACAAAGTTCTCTCCCAGGACCTGGCTGTTTGTAAATGCCTTATAGGTCAATATTTGCTTTGTACACCCCCCCCTTTGATCTCTAGAATAATGAACCTGGTATACATTCCCAAAGCTAGGGGTGGTAGCATTACTAAACGTGTTTCCTGAAGTCTGTGACCAGTTAAGGGTGCCAGGGGTATCTAACTGCATAAAGTAGTTGGGGGGGTTTACAAAAAATGGGGGCTTGTCTGGTGATGTTTAATTTGGGGAAAGAACCAGAGATTTTTTGCTGAGGGTATGTCTAGCATCTTTCTGTCTGGTAGCGATGTAGCACAAACAGAAAGGAAGCTTCGGACAAGAGGATTTTTGCCCAGAAAAATGCCACCCAAATGTGCTGCTTGTGTGCCTTCCAGTACAGTAAAAGAACAGAGTGCTGCTTGTGTGTTTCCAACTTGTAAGGAAAAGTAAAGCATTGAAGCGTGTATCCTGGTCTCTACATCAAAAGTGCTTACAGAACTTTTAAAATGCAATTTTCAAGTGCCAAAAGTATGGTGGACTTTAGGGAACAGACTCAGATATGTGCCCTGAAAGTTTCATGTGCTTTGTGTGCAAATTGGGGGAGTTGCTAAAGAAATTGTCCAGAAACTGTGGAAAAAATTGTCAAAATGGCACTCCCTCCATTGAAATTGCAGCTGAGAAAAAGTTACAGTTTGCAGTTTAAATTTGCTCCTGCTCGATGATGGCTGTGAAGGAAGAGCAAGCAAGAGGAGAGAGAGAGAGAGGCTCATTTGCATGGCGCCGAGTGATTGGTGTGACTGCATCCAGTCTCGCCCCCTGGCCTACATCTGTGTGCTGCAGAGTGTTCATGGAGGGGAGAGAGAGAGAGAGAAAGTGGCATGCAAGCTGGTTAGACCAGGATCAACCATTGAGGGGCTTGTTAGCATTTTAAACTTTAGTAAACTGACTAGTACTGTGTAATTTCGGACTCAACCCATTGTTCAACCGACTGGAGAGTGATCGAGGCATTCGTGGCTATGATTGGAAGGACTGCCAGCCCATTTCACCCCAGAGGCCTTCCTAGGATCGGCAGCAGGCCAAAATTCCCATTGGAAGGAACCAGATACTGAATTCAGTGAGTAAACAAGTTAACTGTGCAAACAAACTGTGTGTGAGTATTAAGCCAGCTGAACCTGTGTGCAAGCAGTGTGATTGTTGTGCAAAGAAGACTGCAAGTTGTAGAAGCAGGGCAACAAACAGAAATTCTAAACATAAACTGTGAGCAATGATAAATGGTTATAATTACTGGCCAGCAATTTTTTGTACTGAAAGAGCCAGTTGATATTTGCCGTAATAACCCACAGGTTATTATGGCATTCACGCGCTATGCCCATCAAAACGTCTGGCTCCCTCATTGGCTCGCGTTTTCTATCTGGGCGGTCTGAACACTTCCAAAAACATGGCGGATCTGTCTTTCCGTTATCGAGGAGCTGCCACAGACGGGCCCCAACAAACACACTCATCTCGTCTTTCAGTAAGTGTCTGTCACATATGACCCTATCTTGTTGATCCTATCTAACACTGTAAAGATTAAAGAAATTATCTGGTTAATCCCGTAGTTCTTCTGCTTCTGACACAGGCTGGCGGGTGCGAGGAGTAGTAACATCCCCGAGATGACTGGCGCGATACCCAGTGGAGACTAAGTTTAAAAAAAAATAGCAGAAACATAATGCCCATTCTAGAAAAGGAGAGACAGACTGTGTGTGTGTGTGTGTGTGTGTGTGTGTGTGTGTGTGTGTGTGTGTGTGTGTGTGTGTGTGTGAAACACAGAAGTTCAAGTTAGGCTGCAGAGTGTGTGTATGTGCATATGACAGAGCTTGGGCTGTAAAAATTGCTAGCCAGCAATTATATAAAATAAAAGATGGGGAATTGAGTGAACACTTGAATTTAATGTATACCCTTGGTGTGGGATGCTTTGATAAACCCCTTGGGCTTTGCCCTCTGGGTTTATGTAGCATCCCACACCTCAGGTATACATTAAATTCTCATATCACACACTTCCCCATCCATTATTCTCTATTTAGCAACAGCAAATCTTTCTAAGCAGCAGTACTGTGAGTTATATATGGAGGATGCAGCAAACAGGCAATACTGTGCAAAGAAAGACTGTGGGGCTTAAAAGGGACTTTGAGCATGTGTAAATAGTTTTCCTGAATTAATGCTGATCACAAAGTGAAGTTACCAGATTAAAATTTCATATGAATGTGCTGAAATGTACCAGCAGAGCAATCAATTGCAGTTTAAAGTAAATTCAGTAGCCAGAAAGGTCAGAAACACAAATGTGAGCATGTGAACAGAGTTTGATGCATGAGAAAAGTTACCGACACCATTACAGGGCGGGGTCAGCAATGCAAAACACAGCAGCAGGAGACCATTTTGTGAGAAAATATGTGACTAGTGAGCCATTCAGTAACAAAAAATTTGTGTGTTTGCTTTCAGACATGGCTTCAGGAACTCCCCGCTACCCAGATCATGCCTGAGCCATGATTGCCGAGAAGATGGCAGCACTAAGAGAGGTTGAAATAGTCCAGAGAGGAGGGCAACCAAAATGATGCAGGGTCTGCATCAGAAGACATATGAAGAAAGACTAAAGGAACTAAAGATGTATAGCCTCGAGGAAAGGAGGCAGAGGGGGGACATGATAGAAACTTTCAAATACCTCAAGGGAATCAACAAAGTCCAAGAGGGTAGCATCTTTCGGAAAAAGAGATGTGCAAAAACAAGGGGGCACAATTTGAAGATAGAAGGGGGGACGGATCAGAGGTAATGTGAGGAAGTATTTCTTCACAGAGAAGGTTGTGGATACATGGAACAGCCTTCCTGAGGAGGTCATAGAGTCAAAAACAATGGGAGAATTCAAGAATGCATGGGACAGACATAAGGCAATTCTAGTTGGGGGTAGGAGGAAGTAGGCTGTTGGTTAACTAGGATCTGCAGCTTATCCGTTAGGTAGGGAAATGGGCAGACTAGGTGGGCCAAGCAGCCCTTATCTGCCTTCAAATTCTATGTTTCTGTGTTTCTATGAAAGAGCCTACTATGGTGAAAGGTTATCCCCAGATGTAGCAATTCCTAACTATCCAGTGAGACTGTGTATAGTGTGTCTAAAGGCTGGAAGGCATGTGTTTCTGATACCCCATTGCTCGGATTGCCTTGTGAAGTTTGGAATGAGCAGGGGTGCAGCACCAGAGAGGGCAACAAGAATTCTATTGGCTCCCATGTGGACCCTGGCAGGGGACCCTGCCAGTAATAGCATGCAGCATGAGGTTGAACCTGTTGGGGAAAGGTCTTCAGAGTGTGTTACAGAAGGAACAAGTAAAACTGATGTTGATCCACTGCAAGTGCAGGAACAGAGAGAGGTTTCCACGCCTGTGTCACGAATGGATAGTGCAACAGTGGGATCCGTGGACCCGTGGAATCAGGGTCCGAGCCCTAGCCTAGTGGGGGAGAATGAATTGCAAGAGACATTGAATTGGGAGGTATCTACCTCTGTGCCCAGTGAGGAATGGACTGCCTCAGGGGTGAAGACATTTGCTCACTCTTGGGCACAGATAATGAGTGAGGGAGAGGAGGATGAAGAAGAGTATCTTAATGTTGAGGGCTCCAGTGAGTCACCTCAAGTTATTGCCCCAGAGGAGCCAGAGACAGTTGGAGAAGGCTCTAGCAACTTGTTCACAGACATAATGGGGCACAAGTTCTTTCATTCTTTGAGTTTGAAACACTGGCTCGACCAGAACTGGCCACCCCAAAGCCAGGCCATTGGCTGCAGACTAGTAAAGAGTAGTAAGGAGGAGAGACTGATACATAGGAGGGCTGATGCCACATATAGGAAGTCCTTTCCTACCTTTCCTTGCCAAGTCTGGGAGGAAATCGAACAGAACAGGTCATCCTGGCTAATGGAAGAGGCAAGTAAGAATTTGTACCAAGGTGCGGCAGAATGTGTAAGGGACAAAATCATAAGTGAGCGCCTTAAATTCTGGAGACTGGGCAGGACTTTGTTTATGGACACTGTGTGAATTATGGATGGGGCTGGGAATGAGGCATTTCACAACATCAGTTTGGAATGCCCAGATGGGGTCATATTCCTCACCCCACACCCTGAGTGGTACTACCCTTTATGGTACCACTCCCTGTGAATATTCCCAGCATGTCTAAAGGAAGTGAGCAATGGCAGGCCAGTGTCTGTAATCCGAAGCAGCAGTATCTATGGAGGATGCAGTTCTTCTGGTATTCCAGGATTTCTGCAGGTGTATCCAGATTCATCAGCCCAAGATTCATCAGCCCTGCATTTTCCTGTTCCATCGTCTGGCCTTTCAGAGGACATCAGTCCAGCAGTTTTCCTGTTTCATTGTTTGGTTTTGCAGGGGTCATTTCCCAGCAGTATCCAAAAATGCCATCTGGTCTGAAGGGAGAAGGTCCTCATCTCGTAGAAGTAAGATGATCCTTCGTTTTTGTTCTTCAAAGAGCTAGTAAGAAAACTTTTTTATTTACAGTAACTGACTTTGAACAACACATTCTACATTTGAAGACTGTCCGTGGATCTGTAATTTTCATCAAAGACTCTCCCCATGGACTGCAGTGCTATACAGGCCCTGTCCTGTCCCAGAACTGTTCTTCAGCAGGCTTCAGCCTAAGAGAGACTCTTTAATGGACAATGCCTATGGGCAACAGTGATTTTGCCACTAGTTGGGACATTGTAGGGCACTCCATCCCCAAATGTGTTGTATAAATGTCTTCTTTCCATTTTTTACTTTTGTACTTTTATAGAAAAAATTTTTTGGAGTTCTTTATTAGGTGGAGGTTTAGGCACTGTGTGGAATGCAGAATGTGTTTTTCTGTTTTCTTCTCTTGCAGGTGTTCCTGAAGAAGAAAAGAAGAAAAAGAGAAGAAGAGAATGTTGGAACTCATCTGAGTTCCCCTTTTTCTTAGTGTTTTTACAATTGTTTATGGTTAACAGGGTGTTAACATGTTTTTTCTTCACAGGTGTGAATTTGGGGAAATGTAATGCAATGTAGAGTATGTTTCCTTTTGTTGTTCGGAGGTACTCTGGAAAGTTGGGGGGGTAGGTTCCCCAGTAGGTAGTCTAAGTCAGATAGATTTTCCCTAGAGGGCTAGGGGGATCGGCAGGCTGGTGATCCTGAGCCAGATAGGGGTCACCAGTGCTGTCTGCTAGGGCATGCTTCAAGCAGTTTCTTGGTGCCACTGAGAATCCATAGACAGATCATAGGATAGGGGCTGAAGTTTCATCAGCTGGCCTCTGTTCCTTTAGTGTTGCCTGCCTGTGCCTGGCACATGATAGGGGAGGGCCTGATCATCCCTCCCCGTAGGTAACACAGGAGGGTAGGATGGCCTAGTGCCAGATGGAGATACGACTGCGGACAGTCATTCATCTGGTTGCAGTGAGTGTAACCACCCGGTCCCCTAGGGTTACTAGAATCTCTTAAGTATCAGGGCTAGGCAGGTAAAGGCAGCTGGTGATTAACTGGTTAAATGGGATTTTCACCTACTCACTGATTTGTTTACTTGGTCTCAGCTGAGATGAGAGAGATGAGTTCATTTTGGAACTCTCACACCAGCATAAGCCACTGCAGCTGTGAGTAGGGAGTTTAGAATCTTGAGACGCTAGTCAGTGGGTGTCAGCAGCTTGAAGTGAGAGGACTGAGAACTGCTCAGCTGAGGGCCCTGAAGACAGCCCTGCATTCTGACCCTAGAAGCATGTGGAAACTGTTGTCTACAGCAGGATCTCCTGATTTTCATCCCCAGTGGGATGAAAAGTACTGCTAGTGGATGGATCCTAGGTGCAATCTCCTTTTTGATCCAGAATGTTTTGAAGCTACCTGTAATGTCTAACAGTGATCAGGATCTGACTTTTGCTGCAGAAAGCAAGTATCTGTACCATTGTGCTCTCTGGCTAAGAGGGTAATGCACAACTCTTCTGTGAATTCAGAAGTTTGAGACTGTTCTCATTTAAACTTGGCTGAGGTGTGTGATGTCCAGAGATATGACTACATCTCATTGTTCAGGATTTAGTTCTTCCACTACCAGTGTGGTGTTTTAAATGCTGGATGCGAAGGTTTCATTCAATTATGCGTTTATCCAAGTGTGTTCAAGATATTTAAGATGTAACTCTGAAGAATGGCTGGGTATGGATTTGGGAGCAAAGGGTGGCCAGACCCCCATCTGGAGTAACCGGTAACCCATGAAGTGGGTGCATGAGGAAGGGGCACCGTCCGTTACGGCGACACCTTCCTCGCGCAATCCACTCATGGTGACCGATGGGTAGGGCGACCAGATGAGGGGGTGGGCGGAACTGATGACAGGATGTTGCTATACGTCGTGCGGGGGGTGAGCGAGCATGGTGAACATGGGCTGGGGGGTAGAGATGCTGTAGGTGGTGGTGCTGCGGTCATCGGTCGAGCTGCGGCATGGTGTCGGGAGTTGGGCAATGGCTGGGGTGGCTGAGGTACTGGGTTCGGGTCCGGGCACTGGTGCGATTTTTATTGCGCCCGGCCCAAACCTTTTTATTTTAACTACTTTCACCCCTCCCCGACATGAACCCCCTTGGAGCTGAGAATCCTTAAGTAGGGGGGTGCAGGGGGGGCAAGGAGTCGTGGGGGGGCGCAGCCCCCTTACAGAAAGTAGTAAAAATATGTCCTGGCACCATTGTGCTGGTGCACCAGGGTTGTCAGAGTGCCGAATGTGTTTGCACTTGATTGAGCGATAACGCAGACGCTTTAGGCGTTCGCCGTTATCACATAGACCCAGAATAACCAGTTCAGGACTACAGGTTCAGTAAGAGTGCCTGGTTACTTTAGACATACGGCCAATGTCTGAAGAGGATTTGACCCCCTGAAGTGGGCTGTGCTAGTTATTAGCCAAATGTATGTTCAGTTGTGGCCAGTGCCACTAGAAGAAGGCCAGTGCCACTGGAGGAAATGTTAAATGTCCTATGAAGTATGGAAATACAAGGTGAAAGAGCTCTGTCAGTAAATGTGTGTTCAGTTGTGGTCAGTGCCACTGGGAGAATTGGGAGAATGTTCAAAAGTCCTATGCTATATGCCTGGGAATGCAAGTGCAAGATGTTCAATGTCCTATGAAACATGGGAATACAAAGAGTTTTTGTCAGATACAGTCATTTTGTTCTGCAAGTTCCTAGTGCCACGATGTATAAACCTTGGGGATCCACCCTTGCTTTAGAGAACATCTTTTGGAATAAAGTCACACTCTAGAACCCCAGCCATGGTATGGGCAGTTACGTTATTGCTTCTTGTGTGTAGATTTACTGGGTACCCCTCTTGAAGTATAGATCTAGCATAGCCCTAGCAAAAAGTTCTCTCCCCAGGACCTGGTTGTTTGTAAATACCTTATAGGTCAATATTTGCTTTTGTACATCCCCACCCCTTTGATCCCTAGAGTAATGAGCCTGGATCCAGGGATCCGACCTAGATCTGGGACGGTCATATCCACAGTTGGATAGCACTTCTATCTCTGTTACTTGCCCACTTGGGCTAGTGCAATTCCTCCCGTGAATGCGCTGCAGTTCCATTCTGTGCCTGTTGTGCTGTGTGGCGCTCATGCAGCAAAGGAAAAAAAAAACGCCAGCATCAACGGCACAGTTGGAGCAGTAAGACCATAAAGTAAAACAAATAAACAAAAAGAAAAACAGCAGCATTCTGGGTGTGACTGGAACACTGAGACCGCACCCCCCCAAGTCAAACTGAACAACAACACCAAGCACAGCATTTAGGACATGGCACAGTCAGAACAGTGTAATCTCAAATATAAAAAACATCATTCAGTTGAGACTACTAGGACAGCATTCACACAGCTGAGTCTGTCCAAACTCTGAACTAATAAATGTAATAAAAGACAGGCAGACTGCAAAAAAAAAGTAAAGCTAGCAATCCGACCTGGCCTCCGCTGTTCCGTTTATTTTAGCCTTGTCCCTGTGGTTATCATCTGAGAAACTGCCTCCAAAACTCTGAAGCAGCAAGTATGCACCAGTGAGAAAATGGACTCCTTCTAACTAACACAGCAGGTCTCTATCTCCACTCCATAGTTGGTAATGGTAGCAAGACCCCCAGTAAAACATCACCAGATTCACCAGCATTCACACCAGTGTGCCATCTGAAAAGTAAGGCCACTAATCACACAAAAAAAGACTTCTAAGAGGAACACAGGGAGGTCAAACCAGCACTCTGACCTGCCTTCACTGTTCTTTTCAACCTTGTCCATTGTTCCTATGATATGAGCTTCCAAAACTGCAATAAAGACACAGGCAGTTCCACTGAGAAAATGGGCTTATACAGGTAAGATCTCAGTCTAGTAATGGTAACAAAGAATCCCCCGCCCCCCTCGACCTATGCTAGTTCAAACTTCTTCATCTCCCGAGTGAATCCAAGCAATTAAAAAATATACTGACTGAAATGAGAACAGCTTAATTAGCGTCAATCAATGTGGCTTCACTGCAAGTGCATTTTCAATTCATTCTCTCTCTCTCTCTCTCTCTCTCTCACTCTTAATTAAGCATAGCACACTTAGTGTATTTGTTTTTGTTCCCTGATCCACTGACCTCATGGTCAAAAAGTAAAGTTAAGTACCCCGCCATACCTGAGAACTCAGCTTGGCCAAACTCAGTCTTCCCCACGAATTTCCCCAGCCGGCTGTCAGTTGGACTCCAGGACAGTCTTCTCCAGGAGATTCTCGGCAATAATTCTCGGACTTGGTAGCTTTATGGGAGAAAGTGAATGCAGCATATCAGTGGAGATACCCCAACATTCTTGCCCTGGTGGATTTGTTGTTGACATTGCCTGCAAGCTCTGCAGAGGCTGAGAGGGGATTTAGTCAGATGAAGATCACCAAATCCCAGCTACACTCCAAGCTGCGATCAGATGCATTAACTGACCTGATGGTGATCCAGATGAACTCACCAGACATTGAGAAGTTTCAGCGCCAGGATGCCATCAGTTTATGGAATTTCAGTGCAGAGACAAGTAGGAGGCCACAGGCTGGTCATGTTTTGTCACGACCTGATGCTGAAGACATCTATTCTGATCATTCAGACATACTTTAAGTGACTGTGATAGTGATACAAGTGTGCTTGAGAGTGAGCCACATCCCCGACACCACACAGTTCAGCAACATTTAAGGATCATTTGACTTTTGCATCAAGAACTTTAAGACACTAACATTAAGACACTGACTACACTGAATGTTGCATATGTGAGGTATTTTATTTCACAAAGTTCATTTGTAATTTAGGTTTAAAATAAATTCAGACACATGTAACCCCCAGGTGGCACTATCCCAAGGGATACTACCCCTGTCTGCTTAACTACTAACAGGTTGAGGGGCCTAGGTCCAATGGCGGGTGCCTCTACCCAGAGGTCAGGGTTTGCAGTAGTTAAACTAACTTGGTCACAGCCCTCTGGGACACTGTAACCCCACCTTTCTTCCCACTAGTGGCCCACACAATGCATCAGGAACATCTTCACAATGTACACTTACCCCCAGGACTGGCTCTGTCGACTGGACTCTGAGGACCCCCTGTAAAACAAGATGATACAGTGCAAAAGCCACAGTACAATACTTTAACATAAACGAATATCTCAGACAGTGTAACTTTGCTGAAACAAACAGATCTGATTTATTTAAGGGGCTGTAACAAGGACAGGGGGAAATCAGGTTAATTAGGTTAGACACATTAATAATCACAGTACTGTGAGCATATTCAGAGTCCCAAAATGTCACTTTCACTGGGTACCCAGGATGGTGGGGGGCTAGCTAGGATCGGTGCAGCTGGTTGGGGCCCTGTGATGGAAAAAACAGTTGCACAATACCCAATTGTAATCCGGAGCCAGTTGGCTCAGTTCATGAAGAAAAGCAGAAAAGAAATCAGATGAAACACTTGCAATTAGATAGGCAGATGGCAGGGAGCTACCCTGATTTGTACTCACAGAGTCAATGCTGAAAGCTGGACGGGATGCAAGTTGTCCTGGATTGCCAGGAGAAACAGAATAGCTGGCCCAACCCTTGTGGCGGGGCTCGCTTGCACTCAGTGCAGGCAGATGCAGTCCAAGTGATGCTGGCTGCGACTTCCAGCTCACTGCACATTTTATATGTACACAAAACACTACCAGGCAAGCAGCTGGTCACTTCAGGAGATTGAGCCTGGCTACAGAGGCATTCTTCTCTGACTCAAACTCGGATTCAGTTCAGACCTTGCTAGGGAATCACACTCCCCGCACAGCACACAGTTCACAACATGGGGAATTCCTCAAATCTCAATCCCCACAAGCACTACACACATTTATATGTAAAGGTCACTTACTGTACCAGACCACAGAGTCCTGACAGGCCAGTCGCAATTCTGCACACTTTCGGTCTTCTTCAGGTTAAGTCTGGTCCCAAAATGACTTCTGCTTCTTCTTTCACTCTAAAAGCTTGGAGTCAGTCCGAATTACGCTTGCTAACGGCTGCAGGCCAAGTTTGTGGCCTCACACGTGCTTCCCGCGCGAATTACTACGTACAACAGCTGCACGAACACTCAGGGCAGTTTCCCCCTCAGCTTCTGACTTCAACACGGTTCTCTTCTGTCCCAAACCTCAGGACACTTCAGCATTTGCTTCCTCTTCGGAGTCGCTGTCCGAAAATCAAGGTTCCTCTTCTTTACTTCTTCTCCACACTTGGTTGCCCATGATCTAGGCCACAACAACAGCTTTCCCCTTTTCACACATGTTCGGATACTTGGTCCAATAAAACACAGTCCTTTTCTCCCCCTCCAGGAGAGCTAACAAAAGACAGGCCTTTTTCAGGCCTACCGTGCGGTTCACGAGCTGCTCACTCTTCCAGCTCCATGCTCAGACTGACTCTGCCAGCAGGCAGTCCGGGCATTTCCCCCAAATCCAAAAGGTTTTCATTGGCTGAGTCTCCTTGTCAGTCACAACAGGCTCCCTCTATTGGCGAAAAAAGGCCCCAGGGTCTAAACTACATTTCCCAGAGGCTCTCTTCATACAAGCCCCTTGTGGCTGGCTCCAATTGACAGTCCAAGTTCTGATTTGCCAGCAGGCTCCATTTTAAGGAACCCCTCCCCATGGATTGGATCTATTCAGCAGTTCAGATCCGAAAATGGAGGGGCCAAACACACAGAGTCCCAGCTGCAAGAAAGGCAGGTTAGACAAACTGTACTGTCATTATCACGCTAACAAATTACCAGCTGATAGTTACATCATTTGAAAGGGCTCCCCCTGCGCATATAGCTACTGCAGAACAGAGCGATCTGCTCAGTGGCCCAGGCGGGACTCCAGCAAGGAAACACGCAGTTCCCCTAGTTCAAATTAACTATACTGCAATTTGGCAGCTCTTAAAGTGACAGTAGCATGGAGGCATCAGGCATTCTCACTAAATTATTTTTAAAATCGGCTGAAATACGGGACACCAGCTGGGTGGAGAGCATTTAGGCTTACTCAAGGAAGGCTTTTTAGTGACCCCCATTTGTAAGGGGGTTACACCCATGCTTGATACATTTCAATTTTATGAAACAGACATGAGGCAATTGTGGTGGGGGGGTAGGAGGAAGTGGGGTGTTAAGTGATTGGATTCTGCAGCTTATCCAATAGATAGGAAATGGGCAGACTAGGTGGGCCAAGCTGTCCTTATCTGCCTTCAAAGTCTATGTTTCTATGTTTCCATACATACCCAAAGCTAGGGATGGTATCATTACTAAATGTATTTCCTGAAGTCTGTGCCCAGTTAAGGGTGCCGGGGTAGCTAACTGTGAAAAGCAGCGGGGGGGTTACACTTAAACTGTACTCTACATCACCGCCTGGACAGTGAGTGTGAGCACAACTCGAATAACTACAGCATTAGAACAGTGCAGAAAGAAATATTACAAAAACTTTAGGTAAGGAAAGAACAGTTTACCAACATTAATAACTTTCTATGAACATTACTCTACTGCCGGGGGGGGGGTACTCTGGACTACACTGGGGACCAGTCAGAGTAGTGCCAGGCGAAAGGGGAACACCATAGCAACTTGACGCTTGGTCAGGGCGACAAGTGCTACAGTGCAGGGAAGGGAGAAGGGAAGGGAGGGAAGGGTAGCAGCAAGAGGATAACAGTGCAATTAACAAATGCAGCACATTACTTTCTACTGTTTAATGACACAGAATTACCATCAGAGGGGAAAGAAAACAGTTGCAGAACAGGCATTTTATAGACTGCAAATATGAAATATCATGCCTTTTTATTATTTAGAACCCTCACCGAGTCCAGTTAAAAAAAGTTCAAGACCTCTATCGACTTTTCTGGTCAGTGGGAATGGAGGCATGAGTGGCTTGAACCAGTTCCTGACAGGACAGGGTCAGGGCGTTAAAAGCGACCAAGGAATTCTGCGCACTGTCAAATTCACACCACTTTATTCGGTAAGTTCAGGATTCGTTTGTGTACTTCTTTCTTATGATCTTCTCGATTTGGTACACCGGTGTGTGTACGAGACAGTCCTGAGAAGAAGAAGAAGTCACAGGAAGGTCATCAGGCAAAATGGAATCTGGCTGGAGAGTGTTAGGAGTGGGAAGATCTGTAGAAACTGGTTGCAAGTTGTCTGAAGGGATTTCAGCTTCAGAGAGGATGGCAGGCTCAACTGCAGCTTCATTGTTGGTGGACTGGTGCCGCCTGGAAGGGTGTTACTCAGGCACCCATATTTTAATCTGTTAATGTGGACTTTATTGAGTATCAGCTTTCTATCAGACTGTTCTCAGTGTTCTCATTGCTTACCTAATTTTAGTTCTGACACACACCATGTTTTCCGAAACATCCTATATTACTAACTGCCTTATTTTCTTAACTGGGCCAAGTGACCTTGTCCTGGTTATACTACTGTGTGATACCTCAACTCAAAGCAACTGTCTATATCTGCAGAAGTGCATAACTTTACCAACTGAACCTGTTCTAGCATTTTCTGCTCAGTATTTTGTACTCCTTGCCTGATACTTTTACTGGTTTTAACATTGCCCTACTGTAGACTGAACATTTGATGACTGTGTATATGTAACCTCTGTATTTTGAATTTGTACATCTGTGATTGCTGTGATGTGGAACCTCTGTAAAAGAGCCTTTGGCTCACAGGTACTTTCCTAGATAATAAATAAATAAAAAATAAATAAGACCTGCAGCATAGATGAACCTGCACAGGAGGAAGCTTTTCCACAATGTGGAAGGAACCAGTCCAGGGGTGAAAAAGTTTCTTGGTGGTGCCTGGAACTAGGGCAGGTTGGTACAAGTACACAATTCCCCCAAGGGAAAATGAAGGCTCATGCGACTTGGCTGCTGACATTTTCTGCATTGTAGATTTTCTCTGGCAAAACGTGGTGATGGCAATATGTCTGGCAATCTGTTCCAGCGCTGGAATGATGAAGGAAAAAGCTGATTTTGGAACTTCTAGCAGCAAGAGATCCCTATCCAGTGGAGTTCTTGGGTGGTGTGTACTCTGTACTGTCAATACATGGGCTTGTGTTGTAAGCAAATTGCACAAATGGAACAAAACGATCCCAAGTGCCATGAGTCTCATCCAGGTACTTGGAAAGTGTGCTGAGAATGGTAGACATCATTCTTTCACTTTGTCCATTGCATTGTGGATGATAACTGTTTGGGTAAGTCTTTTTGATGTCGAGAAGTATGCATGTTTCTCAAACAATGGTTAAAAGGTTGTTAGTGCTTCTGTCTGAATGCAGTTACAATGGGGTACCGTGACAACAAATGACTGTGTTGAGGAAAGCACTTGCCACTGTGACAGCTTTGATGTCTTTTAGGGGGACAAGTTCCAAATACTTTGTAAGGTAGTCCACAAAAACAAGAATGTACTTTGTTGCCAGAATCAGAGCATGTAGGTAAAGGCCCAAGAATGTCTGTGCTGACTCTTTGGAATGGTTCAGTGGCTAGCGGCATTGGAATGATGTGGGCCTTTGTCGGTTTGGCAGGAGGCATTCTTTGGGAGCAGGGCTGGCAGGATCTGACAAATCGGAAATGTCCTTGTTCATGTGAGGCCAGAAGAAGTGAAGCCTTGTCTTTTCGAGAGTTATGTAGATTCCCATATGACCTCCAGAAAGTGGAGAGGCATGAGTGGATTGAAGACCCCTGTTGACTAGAGAGGCTGGCACAACTAGCTGTACATGAGTTCTATCCATGCGATGTCCCTTGCCTTCCTTGGTCCAAATGTGGAAAAGCACACCATCGTTGAGGAAATATTGTGAAGCAAAGAAAAGTACATCCTGGTGATGTTTCTTTAGTTGTGGTAATGTTCCAGTCTCTAAGTATGTGATTATGTCTGTGAACTGAGGATCAGTTCTTCGTTGTGTTTTGACCATTGCCAGGGAGAGATCAGAAGTAGAGGTGATAAGAAGCTCTTCAGCTGCTTGTAATCAGCGAGGATTTGTGTGTCTTTCTGTAAAAGCAGTTGGTAGAAGCAAAGCAACTTGAGATGCTGTGGGAGTGTCCACAGGAAGCACATCCATGGAATGGAAGGGAAAAGCTTGTAAGCAGCATTCTTCATCTGTTGAGGATGATGTGGAGGGGTATTGTCTCCGGCTTACTCCATCGGCATTTGAATGGACTCGACCTGGTCTGTACTGAATTTCAAAGTTGTAGGATTGCAAAATGGCAATCCATCGGGCGAACTTGCCTACTGGCTCCTTAATTTGAATAACCATCTGAGGGCAGAATGATCAATGATAGCTGTAAAGGAGGAGTAGCAAAGGTAACAGTCACATTTCTTTACGGAAAATACCATGGCTAGACATTCTTTTTCTGTGATGCCATAGTTCTGCTCAGCTTAGGAAAGAGAGCCCCCGGCATAGGAAACAACTCATTCTGTTCCATCTTGAATTTGACATAGCACAGCGCCCACTGCAAAGGAACTAGCATCTTAGTAGAGCTTGAAGGGTAGATTGAACCTTGGGTAGGCCAATACTGGAGAAGATATTAGGTTTTCTTTCAAAGTTTCAAAGGCCTCTTTGCATTCGGAAGTCCATGTATAGTCACACCCCTTTTTGGTGAGGGCGTACAGTGGAGCTGCAATTTTGGCATAGTTGCAAATGAACTTTCCATAGTAGCAATACAAGCCCAGGAAAGCTCGAAGGTCTTTGAGATTGTTAGTTTCTGGATAGTCTTTGACTGCTGAGAGCTTGTCTGGGTCTAAAGAGATGCCTTCAGAACTAACAGCATGTCCCAGGTAATGAATTTGATGCTGTGCAAAACAACACTTCACTCGGTGAAGCTTAAGATTGGCTTGTCTGAGATGTTTGAACACTTCCTTGAGATGTTGGAGGTGCTCTGGCAAGATTCTGCTGAAAACAATAACATCATCCAGGTAGACTTGGCAAGATTTCCAAGATAACCCATGTAGTACGGCTTCCATAACACATTGGAATGTGGCTGGACTATTCCGAAGTCCCATAGGCAGACATTTGAATTGAAAAAAAAAACCAAGTGTTAGCGGCATGTTGTGTATGGATGAGAAGCTGGATCAATGGAAACTTGGGAGAACCCACTCTGATGGTCTAGAGTGGTGAAGTAAGCAGGGTGGGCCACACCAAGACTCTCTAAGGCATCTTCATTTGTAGGTCAGCGATGAGCATCCTGCACCGTGTAGGCATTTTTTCTGTAGTCTACCATGAAGCAATAACCTTTGTCCTTCTTTGCCACCAGCAGGCAAGGTGCACCCCAGGGACCTGTAGGCTCTTCGACAATGTCTTGTTCCAGCATGTCTTTGATTATGTTCTCTAGCTCTTGTTTCTGTTTGTGTCCCACTTTGTAGGCATGCTGACAGATTGGTTTCTGGTTGGGCTGCACTTCAATGCTGTGTTGCAGGATATCACAGCATCCGAGCTTGTTATCTGGACCTACAAAAACATCTGGGTAATTCTCCAGGAATTTCAAACATTGTTGCTTTTCTGTTGGAGATGCTGGAAGTTTTGAAGAGGACAGTCTCTCACTGAGGGGTAACTCTGGTGAAGCTGGAGTGGTCGTGATAGTACTGACAGGACTAGAGTTGGTGGCACCAGGCTGAGGCTCTTGCATGAGATGGAGCTGGTCCCCTATAGACAAGCCGACACACTTTCTGATATTGGCACCCTTTGAGATGACTACTGGCTCATGTGTGAAGTTGCAGCATTTTTGGAAGACTGCGCCATCATGAACTGCAGACAAGGTGCTTCCTGGGAGAAGACCTGATGAATGCAGAGTAGGGGATCCTGTGATAATGCCAACAACACCTTGTGGAAGTGGTTCACCTTAAATCTTGGCAATCAAAACCATCTCTGTTTGAGGAGGCACAGTGACTGAGTCTGTAGCTGTGAGTTGCCTCCGAGTGTCTAGTGACAGTTTGTTTGATTCAATGTCTAGGATAGCTTTGTGAGCTTTGAGGAAGTCGAGGCCAAGAATCACTGCAAGTTGTAGATCAGGTACTAGGTAGAACTTGACAGTAGCTTGCTGTGAGCCAAAATGTAGCTTGAGATGGACCACACCTGTGATAGGTACCGTAACTGAACTTGCTGTGATAATGTACTTTAGGTCAACTGGAGAGACATTAGGTACGTGACGAATAGCTTGGTTGTTCAGAATACTGTTGTTAATAACTGAGATTTCTGCTTCAGTGTCAACCAAGGCATGCGTGGACTAATCTGCTATGGTTACAGGCACATAGTTTGCTAGGAGAGGTGATCTGATGACAGGTACCTTTGCCCCTGGAAGCAAGAGGGTGCCTGAGCTTGCATTTAGAGGGTGCGGTTTGTCTGAATTGTGAGAGTCAGAAGGGCAGTCAGTTGCTGTGTTCCTCTGATCCTGGGAGTAGTTGTGGTTATCTTGATGATTGTGCGGCGGTGGGCGCCTTTGGTTCTCTTGATTTCTGTTGTGTACTTCAGCTTTCGGCCGACAAAAGCAGTGTGTCCTCTGAATCCACACCACTGGCAGGTCACAGGCTTATGTGAAGGTGGAGGCGGATCAGGTGGCTGTTGAAATGGTCAGATAACATTGACAGAGGTAGCAGAAGAAGTAGCTGAGCTGCGGTGCAGACTATTGACAGTTGTGGTGAGCGTCTATCATTGATTGCTGCTGCTGGACACATGTTGCGAGTGTGGCTAACTATGATGACTGAGGCGCTTGTACAGATGTAGCCTGGGACATTGATATGGACTGTTGTGGAAGTCAAGCAACTTGGATTGTGTCCTTCCAGATTGTTGATTTCTGTTGAATTACATAAAGACAGAGTTGAGGAAGCAGTCCCCAGACAAAGGTTGTGATTTGCTCTTTCTCAGATTTCTGCAGACATTTGCAGCGAGACTCAATATGAAGGCTTCTAGAAATTCAGAGGGTTGTATGGTACACTCCCACAGCTATTGTTCCAATACCCAGGGCGGATGTGCATGGACAAAATAGTCTTTGAAGGTGGCATACAGAGTGGCAGTATCTCCTTTGACTTGTTCTGGAAGTGTGTTGAACCAGAAAATGGCAGTCCCTCTCAGAAACAAGCGCAAGGCATTGGAAATACGCAAAGAATCAGTCCAACCATGTAAGGAAATCCAGGCTTGGAATTCTTTGAGCCAGTCGACAGCATCTTTATGAGGCAAGGCCAAGAAGGGTACTGGCTGTAGGCTGGTATGGACCGTGGACTGTGGTGAAATAGCTTTAATGTAGGCCAGGTCTGTAATGGGACCCTTACCCTCTCTCTGTTCTGCCAGGCCCATCTGGATCTTCTGCAGTTGTCATCTTGAATGGTTTGCATAGTTGGTGCTCCTTGAGCTAAAATAGAAAATTGCATGTCATGGAGGAAGGTTTCAATTTTGCAGCCCCACGCCCTTGAGGTGGGTGAAGAAAGAACTCCGGACGCTTCGGCACCCATATCTGCGTCACCTTCGGACATTATGGTTGGAGACGAGCTGCGTTTCACCAATCGAAGGTCTTACGAGTGAGAAGGAGTTGATGTCTTGCAGGAGACGGGACGTTATGGAGTAGCTGAAGTGCCGAGAAGAAAACATTTTTGTAGATAAAAGTACACTTATTTGTAAGCAAAGTTCATCAAATTACATCTTAATAAACCATTCCCACTCAGTTCAGTGTTGTCTGTTATTTATATAAAGGTTTTGTTGCAAAAATCAGCTATTTGTTGCAGTGTCCATTCATATCTATAGATTTGCTATTGATTTAAATGGAGTGAGATCTTTTTGGTGCCCTTCACAAGATGGCCGCCGAAGCATGACACACAGTTCCTGTATTTCTTGACTGTAGCAAGATGGTTTCCAGCAGGGGGGTTAAGGGTTACTTCCTGTCTTGTTGTGTTGTGAAAACAAAGATGGAGGATTCTTGCCACAAGGTTGCTGTGTTTGCTTTACAATGGGCAAAATGCCGATTGCCTTGCTACTGTCCTTCTTCCCCTGCCGACATGGGAAAAATGGTGGGCTTTCTGACTTTTGGGTGAGTGAAACAAACTTGCTGGGGAATTTTCTATATTTTTTTTGCTTGATTGTTCCCAGTTTTTTTCCATCCACTGTATTTTATAAACTTTATTTATTTCTTTTTTGTGAGGCTGTTCTCCGTTTAGTTAATGTTCTGCCCCCAGGTTTATACATTTTGTTCTGCGCCCTGCTTGTGCTGTATTTTCTAATTTTTTTTCCTTTTTATTTAGGCTTTGCATAGCCCCTGAAATTGGAGCGTGGCCTTGCGGGGAGCGGATTGTTCCGTGGCAGTCCTTAGATATTTGTTTGTGGGCTATTTTGTATTTATTTATTTATTTAATTATCCTCTTTTCTGCCTCTGTTTATTTGTTTATGGCTGGGATGGCCCTTAATGAAGTGTGACCAGACAGGGAAAGGGATCACTCCATTTTGCAGTGCCAAGTTATTTCTTGATTTACTGGGATGGCCTCCTGGTAGTATTGCTGAGGGGGAACAGAGGCTCCATGCTGCTGCAGGAAAGGCCCATTGTGGATCATGGTAGAATGGGTTTGTAGAGCTACACTGAAGAGAGGAGCCATGGTCTTGAGGCAAGGAGACTGCAGAGCCATTGTGGCAATTCAGGAGGAGATCAGGTGAGCCGAGGTCCCTTGCGGCTTTGAGGGAGTGCAGGGTGGGCTGGTTGCAGATGCAGCATTGTGTAGCCGTGGTCAGGAGGGAGCAGGAAAGTCTGTGGAGGGTCCCCGGGTGAGAGGAAAAGCAGAGCCACGGTCCATTGCAGCTGTGGGGTGAAGGTCTGGATGTCATGCTGGTGGCTGGAAGCTCTGGGCTGAATGAAGGAGGCAACCCTCTGCAGTGTACAGCAGTTGGAGGGAGGGATCATTGAAGTACAGAGTGACTGCAGGCTAGGAGTGACCAGGACCAAGCTACAGTCCTGAGCACAGGTCCATTGTGGCTTTGAGTAGGGCAGCCAGAGAGTCAGGCGCCGCAGGTGCGAGGAGGGCTGAGCGGAGAGCAGATTCTCTATTATGCAGCATGTTTTCTGTCTTGGGTGGCCCGGTGGGTCTTATAGTGATGGCTGCAGTGGAGAGTGAGAACCCACGGTAGTGCCGCAGCAGCAGAGGTACAGTAGTTCGGGAGAGTGTGTCCGCAATCTGATGCGGCTGTCAGGGATAGAGTGGTTGCAGGCAAGGAGCTGAATTGTGGCAAGAGGGGCAGGAGGGCCGAGGTCGAAGTGAACGCTCGGTGCAGTTTTAATTACTTTTCTGCTCTCTCTCCCTTTTGTTTATTTTTTTTTGTTAGCAGTCCTTGAGGAGGCTGGGCTATCATTGTGAGGAGGACTGGTTCAGCCAGGAAGCGGGTGTCAGCTGCCTTGCTCTCAGGGTCGGAAGAGTAAATCACAGAGCCGCACTTGTGGTAAGGAATGTCCAGGTGGCTTTACAGAGGCAGCAACGCATTGGAGCATGAAGCAGAGCCGTAGGGTGCTTGATCCTTTTGTGGCAGATGGCAGATTTGAGAAGTCTGCAGATGGGTTCCAGTGTAATCAGGACAAGCCCTTTAAGTGATCCAGGAGCTGGCCTGGTCTGGCAACAGCAGTTTAACATTTTTTGTGACAGGCAGGGAGTTCCAAACAGGCTGGCTGCCACAAGGTGAATGCTGCTAGGGCAGGGGTGCAGTTTCCAGCTCTGTGGTGCCCAAGCTTGGAAAATGAGCTGCAGGCCAGTAGTGGGGAATAGTTTTACTTCTGAGTTTCTTGTTATGCTTGGAGGGCTGCAGGCTGCCATACGAGAAAGGACACAGCTCATCTGTTGCTCCGTGCAGCCAAGGCTGTATGTGAATCAGCATGCAGACAATTCAGGTATACTTGAGTGATGACTCTGGAGTACCAAGCAATGCAGACAAGTGAGATGGAGATCTGGGAAGAAGAAGAAGAGCCATATCTGGATCAGAGGAGGAGGAGAAGGATATAATCTCACTTCATAAAAGTGGTAGTAGGGAGGAGACTGGCAATTATAGGACAGTCATACTGACATCAGTGATGGAATAGTTAACGGAATCACTGCTGAAGGAAAGGATTGTGGAATATCTGCAATCCAATGCATTACAAGACCTGAGGCTGCATGGATTCACAGGGGGGAGGTCACATCAAATGAAGCTAATAGATTTCTTTGAGTGACAAAGGAATTAGATCAGGGTGGAGCAGTGGACATGACCTACTTAGACTGCAGTAAGGCTTTTAGCACCATTTCATACAGGAGCCTAGTAAGTAAGCTGGTAGCTTAAGAGTGGGCCCAAAGGTGAGAAACTGGATAAGAAATTGGTTTGGGAATAGGTGACAGAGGGTGGTGGTAAACAGAGTTCACTCTGAGGAAGGGGTTGACCAGCAGGGTGCCTAAGGGATCATTGCCGGAACCGTTCCTCTTTAATGTCTTTATAAGTGACATCACAGAGGCGCTGGAAGGGAAGGTCTGCCTCTTTGTGGATGACACCAAAACCTGCAATAGGTTGGGCACTTCAGAATGGGTGGAAAGGATGAGCAGGAACCTGACAAAACTTGAGGACTGGCAAGTGTTATGGCAGATAGATTTTGAAAGGGAGCAGTATCACCAGCAAAAAGAGGCAGGTGGTGTTGCCCCTGTATAGCTCGCTAGTAAGACCCCACCTAGAGTACTGTGCCCAGTTCTGGAGACCACTTCTCTCAAAGGACATAGACAGGATAGAGATGGTCCAGAGAAGAGCAACTAAAAATGGTGTAGGGTCTGCATCAAAAGCCCTATGAGGAGAGACTAAAGCACCTCAGTATGTACACCCTGGAGGAGATGAGGAAGAGGGGAGATGTAATAGAGACCTTTAAATACTTCACGGGGGTAAATAAGGTACAGGAGGGAAGTATTTTTCAAAAATATATGTAGGTGCTCAAGAGCAAGGGGACATGCCATGAAGCTGAAGGTGGAGTAGACTCAGGAGAGATGTGTGGAAATACTTTTTCACAGACAGAGTGGCAGATTCCTGGAACAGCCTTCCAGTGTAGGTGATGTGGTTCAAGAATACATGGTATAGGCCCAAGGGAATAATAGTGGAAAGGAAGGTGGGGGGAGGGAGAAAGAGTTGTAGATCAAGTAGGGTCTGTGATAATGCAAGTAGGGGAAAAATGGGCAGACTGGGTGGGCCTAGTGGTCCTTATCTGCCATCAGATTCTATGCTTCTGTGTTTCTATATGCTGTGAGTGTGGTGATTCTCACCTGCAATTATCAGGCCTTCTAT
Source organism: Neoceratodus forsteri (assembly GCA_016271365.2). NCBI lineage: Eukaryota > Metazoa > Chordata > Ceratodontiformes > Ceratodontidae > Neoceratodus > Neoceratodus forsteri. The sequence continues at coordinate 1,359,905,165 of CM057455.1, read as the reverse complement.
TCTGTTGAGGGTGAAGTGGTTAACCAGAAGCCCAAACTGTTATCCCGCTGCAGTCTGCATGGCCATCTGGCTGCCCTGAGGCTATTCCCCAGCATCAAGTTCAAGTTGTGGTACCAGGCTTCTGTGAATGAAGAGTCAGGCTGTCAAACCCCTTTGCCCTGACTGTGCACTGATCAAACCTCATGACTGGAGTCCCAACCCCTCAGAGCATGCAGTCATACTTAAGAACCTTTGATCAGATACATCCTCCCCTGCTTCATTGACATTTGCCATGTTTGTCCCCTCCTTGTTATTTACAATGATACCCAGCTGTAATGTGAGCCCCTCTCCCCCTGTGGTGATTGGTCATAGTTGCCATTTGGGTCCCTCGGGACTGAGAGTGCAACAACCATCAATTATGCATCAGGCTACCCATATCTATGCTCTTACCAGGATATATTGATTACCTCCCTAGGTTTGCCGGGGGTAATGACCATCAACATGATTAATAAGTGACATGCCACAACCAGAGGTGGCAGACAAGGTAAGGGCCAAAAGGGCAGGTTTCAGGAAATATAAAGAGACTCAAAGGGAGGCGGACAAGGAGGTGTACCTAAGGAATCTAAGGAAAGCAGGGAAGGCTGTTAGGAGAGCAAAGGCGCAGACTGAAGAAAGATTAGCGCAAACAGTGAAGAAAGGGGGCAAGGCATTCTATAGGTACATTAGCAAAAGAAGGAAGATGGAGGGGATTGTAAGGCTCAAAGGGGATATACGGAAGTGTAAGGAGGGAGACATGGAAAAGGTGGAAATAATGAACAAACACTTCTGTCCAGTATTCCCTAAAGAGGGGGAGGGTCAGGAACCACAGCTGGGTAATAGACCCAAGGGGGGGAGGTAAACACAAGTCCATTCACAGTGAAGAGAGTCCTGGAGGAGCTCACAAAACTGAAGGTGGACAAAGCAATGGAGCCAGATGGCATACACCTGAGGATATTAAGAGTGCTGCGAAGAGAGGTAGCGGCGCCTCTGGCAGCACTGTTCATGGAGTCACTCAACACAGGAGTGGTTCCAGTGGACTTGAAGAGGGCACATGTAATCCCTCTGCACAAAAGTGGTATTAGGGAGGAGGCAGGGAACTATAGGCCAGTCAGCCCCACCTCAGTAGTGGGTAAGATCATGGAGGCATCGCAGAATAATGGCACACTTGGAATCCAGCGGTACCCAGGATCTGAGGCAACATGGATTCACAGCAGGAAGGTCATGTCAGATGAATCTGATAGATTTTTTTGACTGGGTGACAAGGGAAGTAAATCGGGGGGGGGTGGTAGACATTGCCGATCTCCATTTTAGCAAAGCCTTTGACACCATCCCACATAAAAGGCTGGTCAACAAAATTAGTAGTCTGGGTATGGGGCACATGGTGGTAAACTAGGTTAGGAACTGGCTAACGGACAGGAAGCAGAGGGTGGTGATAAATGGGATCCAATCAGGGGAAGGGGTGACCAGCGGGTTACCTCAGGGATCAGTCCTTGGGCCAGTCCTTTTTAATGTCTTCATTTATTTATTTAGTTTTTGTTAACCTGGTAGGTACATTAGACAGCATAGCTGCTATTTTTAGGTACGACCCGGAAGATTACAACAAAGGGTGTGTAGACAATAGTAGATACAGGAAAACATCATGGGAACAAGTAGAAGTCAGACATAGTACACTTATACAACATTTTCAGCAATGACAGTACATTTGCAGGAATCTACTGTATATGTAGTAACAAAACAGAAATATAAGTGCAAATAACTAACAGTCATAAGTCACACAGCTTAATCTGGTTCAAGGTCAGTTGGCATTCATCTGTATCCCCCTCCCCCGGGTCGTGCCTGAAAATAGGCGGGATTTGTCTAGTGCACTTACCCGGTCAACAAAAACTAAATAAATAAAATAAAATAAGTAAATACAACTAATGAGTAAGTGCTAGAAGAGAGGAAGTCGCAAGATTTCCAGGCAGGTTTGAGAGTAGTAGAGGTTGGAGCCGGTAGGCAACTAGGAGGAACTAGTACAGGAGTGGGTGGAAAGAGAACAGGAGCAGGGTTCATAGCTTAGAAGAGCCATATGAAGTTCCTGTTTGAAGCTGTGTGGAGAAGGGGAGATTCTTAGACTCAGTGGAAGGGAGTTCCATAGTTTAGGGGCCCAGCTAGAGAAAGCATTCTCCCCCATTTTGGTTTTACATCTCAGTTGGACAAGAAGGGATTTGTCAGCTGATCTCAGCGGGTAGGCAGAGGTCACAGTTTTGAGCAGTACAGCCAATTTGTCAGGAATATGGGAGGAGATTATATTCTTTATAAAACAGTAGGAAGTAAACTGTCGGAAGGCTGAGGGACTAAACCATCCCAGACTGGAGTATAGTGTGCATCGGTGAGTAAGTCTGGGTAAAGACAGAGCAAAACGGAAAATGCTGTTGTAGCAGACATCCCACTTTCGGAAGAGCCCTCCAGTAGTTGCCAGAAAGGCTATTAACCCATACACCAATTTGGGTCTCATGATCCCCTGTGTAATGGCCATCCTCACTGTGGATGTTAGGCTATGTCTCACCTTATATGCCAGCCCAAGCTGAATATTGATGGATTTAAGTAATAAGGCACACCAGGGTGTGGGTTATTGGGGATTTACTCATGCCTTGTGTGGTGTGTCACGAGGCGCAGCCAAGTGACTTAACCACACAAGAAGTGGGTAAATCATCCAATAACTCACACCCTGGAGTGCCTTATTGCTATTATACAGTGGACCCATGTTTAAAATAAATTTAGAATGTGTTTAATTAGGTTTTTTATGAATGCCATTCCTCGGCTGTGCGTTATGCAGGATTTACCCACGGTCATGTGACATGTTTTGACCAATGAGGTTACAGAATTTTCACACACCATTGTATAATTAATGACTGAGGCTAGGTGCAGGTTAAAATCCAAGCCAGGATCAAGGATTACTCCTAGGTATTTAAAAGAGGTAACTGTATTAAGGGGAGAGCCATCAAGCGCTCTGATACTTAATGGTTGGGTGCAGGACCAAATTTTTGAACCTGAACCGAAGAGCATAGTCACCGTTTTATTTTTATTTATATTGCAGTAGGACTGGAGGGAAAGGTCTGCCTATTTGCAGATGACACCAAGATCTGCAAGAGGGTGGATACTCTGGACGGAGTGGGGAGAAAGAGGAGGGACCTGGATAAGCGTGAAAATGGTCTGAAGTGTGGCAACTAAGGTTCAATTCCAAGAAGTGCAAAATAATGCACCTGAGAATAGAGAACCCTGGGGAGAGCCACAAGATGGGGGGGAGTTGCTGACTATCACCAAGGAAGAAAGGGACCTGGGGGTTATAATTTCTGACAACCTAAAGGTGCCTAAGCAGAGTACAAAGTCTGCAGGGAGGGCCAGTGGCATGCTGGGGTGCATAGGCAGAGGTATCACAAGCAGAAGGTGGGAGGTAGTGACACCACTGTACAAAATGCTAGTGAGGCCTCACCTAGAGTACTGTGTGCAGTTCTGGAGGCTGCATCTTCGTAAGGACATTGATAGGATGGAGGAGGTCCAAAAGAAGGGTGACCAAGATGGTATAAGGCTTGGGCTGCTGTCTTTAGCTGTGAAGCAGAGACTCTTAATTAAAGTTGTTTTTAAGTGTTTTTAGAGCTTTTTGAGTTTATTTTTAGTTTTCTGTTCAAGTAGACTGTGTAGTTTTATTTTACGTTGTGCACTTAAAATAAAAACGATTGCTTAACTGCATGTAAGGAGCTGCTGATCTCTCTGCGGATTTCCCTGAGAACTGGAGTACAGTACAAGAAGACGAATTTCTGATGTGTGCTATAAGAGTTTGGCCAAGAAGCAACCCTCCCTTTCCCCCGTTGCTTTGGAGGACGCTTACCGAGGGGAAGATTGGTCGGGTCTGCCTGTTCGTACTGGAGGTGTTGTTGGAGCCAAAGCAGCACATTGCTTTGTACAGAGAGCTGAAGTGGCATGCTTTCCTTGTGTGGACTGTTTGATTCCTGTCGCCTGTTGTGCTTCTCCTGGATCAGCGAATTTGCATCATAGGGTTTGCTTGGTTCACATGGTGGATTATTGCCACGGCCGATGGGGAGTTTGCGTTGCTATCCATTCGGGGCCCTGGCTGGCCATTGTTGTTGTGCGATCCTGCGGCGTCTCTGCAGTGGGTAACCGCTGTTGCTGCTAGGCCCATTGGCGATTGGCGGGCTGATGCTCTGAGAGACCTGGGTGGTCTGACTGGCCTTTGTGAATAGGGGCCACTGGTAGAGGGCTGAGGTTACTTTTGGCACTGCATGGACTTTTGCGCTGTTTTCATATGTCCATGCTTCTATATCCCAGAACAGGAACTGGCATAATCAGGAACACTCATTTGATTATTGCCATAACCAGCGGAGGAGCCTGTGTGGCCTGGACAGAGTGGACCATAAGTACTGTCTCCCCTGAGCAGATAAGAATTTATATATGGATAATATGGTGGCTGCCTTTCATTGCTACAGTTTCGGGTGTGAGAGAGCCTTATTTTTGTTTAAAGAAATTATTTATTCAACCTGATAAACCAGGAAGTGAGAGTCCCCAGACACTGGACAAATTCTACATTGGGGAACAAGAATCCTATAACATTAAATGAGAACAAATTAATTTTGGACTAATAGTGCACAGCAGCTTTTTCTTTTTTCATTTTCTTTTTATAAGTTTGCATTGTGTGATATAATTGTAACTGGGAACTACAGTATATGGGGGTGGATTTTTAAGGGAGAATTGATATTACATGAATGGTGCAATGCATGTTTAGAGGAAGTTGTGTTAAATTTATCTGTTTTGATTGCTCTGATTATTATTTGGGGTGGGCTCATTTTGGGAGTTTAGTGGTGGTTGTTGGGTTAGGGAGTCAGTATGTGTTGGGGTTATGGGCCAGGAATATGCACCTAGTCGGTGGCCCAGCTGCATAGCTTCCACCCCTTTGAGTGCCCCCCATTGCCTGCAGAAGCTTATGGCAGATGCAGGGCTTTGGGGATAGCTCAGGGGAGGGGGTCGAGTTGGGGGGCTATACGAGTGAGTGCTGGGAATCTTTGATTTGGGTGGTGAGGTTCCAGAGGCACCCTGGGGTGAAATGGGCATTAGAGTGGGGTCCTCCCTGTCTGATTCCTATACCCAAGGGCTCCACCTTTGTGGGTGGACAGGAAGCTGCTCCAGCAGTCTTCCCTCATCCTACTCAGGCTGTGTTATGCAATGCCAGGTCGATCAGGAACAAGACCACAGTAATAGCAGAATTGATTTCTCAGTAGACCTGGAATGCATCACAGAGACTTGGCTGGATGAAAATGCTGTGCCCATTTTGGAGGCAGCAGTGCCGGCTGAGTACTCTGTGATACACAGCCTGAGGAAGGATCACAGAGGCGGGGGTGTGGCCATCTGTTTTAGAGCCAGTTTGAGCCTCATGGTGCTACCTGTGGGTTCTACTGGATCATTTGAATGTGTTGCTGCGTGGTGGGGGGGGGGTCTGGGCATGGTTACAGGGTCCTCCTGGTCTACCGCCCTCCCCATGGGGGGGGGTCTGCTGGAGTTCAGAGATTTTGTCACTGGCCTGGTGTTGGAGTCCCCCAGATGGTTAATTCTGGGGGATTTCAATGCCTGGGTTGGTGATGGACTCTCGCCACTTGGCTGTGATCTCCTGCAGATTGTGGAGGCCCTGGACCTGTCACAGATCCTCACCTCTACCACCCACTCACATGGTCGCACTCTGGACCTGGTGTTCACTCCGGGTCTTGGGGTCGACGAGCTCAAGATTGATCTGGTCATTTTGTCGGATCATAGTACTGTGGGATTCACATTTGGGAACCCCCTGGAGGGTCTTGCCTCTGTGGAGATGGTCTGGTATCACCTTTTAAGGTTTTTGACACCTACAGGACTACAGGTGATGCTGGACCTATCGTGTGGAGACTGCATGTGCGATCGGGCTGGAGGAAGCTGTGATGGCTTATAATGGGAACGTTGGGGTGGCCTTCGACTCGATGGCATCTGTCCATGTCCGACCTTTGTCTACTCGCTGAAGGCCCCCCTGTTTTGATGGGGAGCTTAGGGAGTTAAAGGGTTGGAGGTTAGAGAGGTGCTGGAAGAGTTCTGGCCTGACCAAGGACAAATTGGCCTGAGAACACATTATGTTGTCTATCTGGGGCAATCTCCTGAAAGAAGGCGGAATTTTTGTCTAGGGAGATTGCCATGGCAGAGAACAGACCAGCTCAGCTATTCCACATAGTAGATAAGCTATTACATCCAGCCTGTCTTCATGTGGGAGAAGCGGGGTTCAAGCATAAATTGCAGTGAGTTTGTTCTGTTCTTTGCCCACAAGGTGTCCTCTATCAGGGCTGAGAACTCTTCCAGTGCCACCCAAAGGGATTGTGGGGTTCATCCTGAGCCATGTCGGGACATCCCTCTTGCCTGGGTTGAGTTTGCTCTAGTTGGAGTGGAGGAGGTGGCAGACATAATCCTGATGCTGTGGACAACATAGTGTGACCTTGATCCAGGTCCAACCCATCTTATTTATTTATTTATTAGAATTTTGGTAACCAGGTAAGTCCACTGAGATCATGCAGTCCCTTTTTCAGTGACAACCCAGGTGACAATGATGAACACAGTACAATAGATAAATGCAATAATAATATACGGGATACAGAGAGATTTAACAATGCTGCAAAAATCTTTTCAGTGGAAACCCAGGAAAGTAACTTAAAACAGATCAGGCATTAAGCATATATAAATAAACAGAATAACTAATATTATGCAATATATACACAGCAGGAACATGAGAACAGGTGTGTCAGATGCATGGCCCTGTGGTTGCTGGGATTGTCCAGAGTTCACTCGAGAGTGGGGTCTTTCCTTGTACCTTGAAAGAGGCATTGGTTAGACCTCTACTGAAAAAACCTTTGATGGACCCGGAGTGCCTCAGCAACTACAGGCCAGTCTCGAACCACCCATTTTTAGGGAAGGTTCTAGAGAAAGTGATGGCCATTCAGCAAGGGATGCATTTGTCTCCTCTGCCACTTACAAGTGTTTCCAGTCTGGGTTTGGGTCCTGGCATAGCACTGAGACTGCGCTGGTGAGGATGCTAAATGATCTTCTAATGGTGAAGGATAGGGAACAGTGTACCATCCTAATCCTCCTCGATCTCTTGGCAGCATTTGACACCGTTGATCACGAGATGCTGCTTGACCACCTGCGGAAGTGGGTTGGACTAACCGGAACAGTCATCAACTGGTTTAGGTCCTTCCTCACTGACAGGGTGCAAAGAGTGATGATGGGGTTAACCTTATCTAACTCCCGCAGGGGTCAGATCTTGTGCCCTTTTTGTTCACAGTGTACATGTTTCCATTGAGAGACATTATCCAGCGGTAAGGGCTGGGTTTTCATTGCTACACCGATGATACCCAGCTATACCTGTCCTGTGCACCTGGAAACCAGATAGCAGATCAGTGATTAACAACTGCATGGAGAAGATCCAGAACTGGATGACACACAACTGATTAAGACTCAACCTGGATAAGATGGAGGTACTAGTGGTGGAGCCAGGTCATCGCTGTGATGGAAGGGGATTCAGGGATCCCCCTTGGCAAGTCCTAGGGGTGTTCCCCTGGTTCCCTCCAATCAGGTAAAGAATCTGGGCATGGTCCTTGATGGTGGCCTGATACTTGAGGGTCAGGTGTCGGCCATCGCCAAGAATGGGGCCGGACCAGTGGCGCTGAGGGTTGAGGCGCTGGATGCCACACCTCGCACCATGCCGGCGACCTTAATTCAGGAGTGAGCTTGGGCATCAGGGGTCAGAAGGGGAGGGACTGGATTGAGAGCCTTAGGGCTGCCCTCCGATCCCAGGGGGAGGGCATTGGGATGTCCGGTGCTTCGGCAGCCCCTGGTGGAGATTGGGGGCATCGCAGTAGCAGGGCAGCACATACAGCGCGCCTGACACTGGCAGGGCTGCCTTGCACCAAGTGTCAGGGGTGCGCCGGGGTGGGGTTGGGAGAACAAGGAAAAACCCAGCTCGAGGGATAGGCGACGGAACCTATCCTCCATGCCCAGCGCTGGGTTCATCTCAGCCAGCCCCATTGATCCTCCACCCAGGCCCCACCTGCATGCCAGAGTCTGCTTCGCAAGGAGCCCAAGGTAAGGAGTCGGGCTACCCTCCCCTGGCGGGTTAAATGGGGGTGCTGGCTGCAGGGGGGCGAGAGGGGGCACAGGCTGCAGCGATCCTCTGGCAGGGCAGTACAACAGGGATAGGCTGCCTGAGAGAGTTCCCCAGAGCCGTGAAGGAGTGAAAGAGAGTTGGAAAAAAAAAAAAAAAGAGTGGTTTCTACCACCTGAGGAATATCACCCGGATCTGAGCCCTGATACCATCTGATGACTTGCCATCTCTGGAGCATTCCTTTGTCACACCCAGGCAGGATTACTGCAATGTCCTGTACTTGAGGCTATCTGGAGGCAACCTCTGCTGGCTGCAGCTGGTGCAGAACATGGTGGCGAGGTTGTTGACAGGTGTCCAGAAATGTAACCATGTCACACCTGTTCTCCGTGAGCTGCACTAGCTGCCAGTGAGATGGAGGATTGCTTTCAAGGTCAGGTTACTGACCTATAAAGCCCTGCATGGGGGGGGGGCAGCTTACCCATCTCGGGCTCTTCGCTCCTCTGAGGGTGGCCTCCTGGTGGTTCCCAGGGCTAGGCTGCAGCAATCTGGGGACAGGGCATTCTTGGTTGCTGTGCCAACCCTGTGGAAATCTTTACCTTGACATCTCTGGGAGGCCCCCTCAGTGGAGGCCTTTAAAAGGGGCCTAAAAACACTGCTCTTTGAGCAGGCATTTAATCTGATTTGATTACTGACCACTATCCTATTTATATAAATTATGGGTTAATTTATTTAATTTGTTATTAACTTGTTTTTACTGAAATATTGTTTAAATGCTGAATGTGGAATATGTAAAGCTGTTTTAATGTTAGTCTCTGCTTCATATGCTATTTTAAATATGTATGCTGTTATTTTTGTTAAGCGCTCCGAGCCTCCGGGGAGGAGCGCTATATAAATAAAGTTCCTATCCTATCCTATCCTTGCACCAGAAAATATATGAGGAGAAACTAAAGGACCTCAATATGTACATGCTGGAGGAGAGGAGGGATTGGGGGGACATGATAGAAACATTCAGGTACCTTAAGGGCATTAACAAGGTGCAGTGGGGAGACACCTTCCAATATAAGAGATGTACAAGAACGAAGGGGCATGATATATAATTGGAAGGTGGCAGGCTGAGGGGAAATGTGAGGAAGCTTTTCTTCACAGAGAGGGTGGCGGACACATGGAATAGACTGCCACAAGAGGTGGTGGGGGAGAGCATAGTGGAGGGTTTTAAACATGCATGAGATAGGCATAAGGGTACCTTAGAAGTGGGAAGGAGGGGTGAAAAGCCATTGGCCAGGTAGGATCAGAGGCCACAAACTAGCATAGGGCTTTTGGGCAGACTGGATGGGCCTGGCGGTCCTTATCTGCCAACAATTTCCATGTTTCCATGTTCTATGTAACCAGGTTATAACACCACCACCCTCACCCCACCCCACCCCCCGTTACATGTCTGTGCTCTTACCACATGCAGACTGGGGTATTTGGAAGGAACTATTACCCCCTCTAGAGAAGCCCGCCCCCATTCAATCAAACAAACTTTATCTATTAACTTATTTAACAGTGAAACAGCCATTCAGGAATATAGTATGTCGCTGCAGCCACAGCCAGTGGATTACAAGCTCAGTTCAAATAGGGAGTTCAGATCAGATTGTCCATAACAGGTTCTCCTGCTGTCTTCTGGCTTGCCTTTTCTTTTCTGCTAGCTTGTAGCCTGAGTCTTTGGTGGGTGATGATACCAGTTGCCAGTTATTCTTTCTGGCTGGGGCTACCATGTGCCTAGGTTGCTGAAATGCCCAATTGTTTTAATAAAGGCTTGGCCTCTGCTAATGTCCTGAAGAAAATGGTTTATGTATCCATACAGATTTTAAATTGTGCAGGGGCTATTATCTGCATTTTGATTTTCTTATTCAAGAGTTCTCTGTGGATTGCCAAAAGCACTTTCTTTTTTCATCAGGGTAAGAGGGGTTAAGGTGTGGTTGAAATAAAGCCACCCCTCTCCAAAGGCCACTTATTTTCCCCCCCAGGCTGTAAGGAGGACCTTAGTCTTGGTCCTATAGTCTACAAACATAATCACCACAGATCTGGGATGCACTTTTGGGTTGTGGGCCATGGAGCCAAGGCATGATGGTGCACTCAGGTTGAAGCTGTTCCTCCCTGGGCCAGTTATGAATCTCCCTCAAAAAGGACTCAATAAATGTTGTTACTGTATCTCCCCAGTCTCAGTGCCCTCCGGTAGACCATGGATCCGTATGTTGTTATGCTGAGAGTAGAGCTCCAGGTCATTAAGTTTCTCCATGAGCTCCCACTTCTGGCAGTGGAGGTACCAGAAGGCTGTGTTCTGCTTGCCAAACATTGCTGATTTTTCAGTAAGTCTTCACTCTAGGTCACTGGTGTGCTGCTACAATTCAGGCCTCAAGATGTCTTGGTGTGCACCATCTTGAGCCTGTCCATGGAGGATCCTAGCTTCCTCAGTTCAAATAACAAGCACTTAGAAGTAATAGTAAAGCATTCCTTGGCCTCGTTCCCCTCTTATTCTGCTGGCTGACTCTGACCTGTCTGAGTGGAACCTGCTGTGGCTATGGCCACTCATGAAAGGCATCATCTTTGAGTTTCCTTGCAGTCCTTCTTTTGTCTTCATTCTGGCCACAATCCACTCCTCCAAATGCAAGGTATAGTCTCTGACTTGCTTTAAGTTAAGTTCAGAAGAGATATGCAAAGGAATAATACTGATTTAAAACACTGGGGGTTGGAGCCGAGAACACTCATGTCTACATAGAGTGTAGGCAGAACTGGAAGGCCCTAACTAACTACTCTACCCTGGCCCTAGTGACCATCCCACCCCTTTAATTCTGCCACCTCTTTTCTAAGTAATACCACATACTTGTCCCATCCCTGCTTGAAGCTGCTCACTGGTTTGATCTATACTTTATTCCACTTGTCCACCACCCTTTCTGTGAAAAAGTACTTGTGGATACCCCTCTTGAATCTCTCCCCCTCCCCCCATGCAAGTTTCAGTGAGTTCTTCCTCATCCCTGTATTTGAGCTCAAGGAGAAAAAATCCTTGGCATCCACCCAATTTATCCCGTACATGTACTTTTATGTTTTGATCATGCTATCTCTTTCCCTCCTTTTCTCAAGTGTGTACCTGTTCAAATTCTGCAGCCTCTACTCGTGTTTTTTGCCCCCATTCCCATGACCATCTTAGTTGCCCTGTGCTATATTGTCTCCACTTTGTCCAAGTCTCTCCTCAGGCGTGGATTCTAGTACCTTGCACAGTATTTCTGGTGTGGTCGCACCAGTGACCTAAATAATGGGAGGATCACCTTCGCTTCTACTGCTTATCCTCCTCTTATGTATCCCAGCATTGCCTTACCCACTGCTCTAGCACATTGTGCTGTTGTTTTTAGGCTTTCCAATATCATAATCACCAGAAGGTAATTTTTCTCCATGGTTCTTTCCAGGCCACCAACTCATGTTTCATATTGCACCCTTGGATTCCTTTCCCCAATGTGCATCACCTTACAATTTTTAGCACTGAACAACAGCTGCCAGATCTTTAACCAGATCTCTGACCTGACCAGATCCTCCCTGAGTTCTTTTATCCCTTCCTTGCCACCCTTGTACAGATCTTTGTGTTGTCTGTGAAGAAGCTGATCATACGCTTGATGCCTTCCCCTATGTCACAAATGAACACATAAAAAAAGACCAGCCCAACAGGGGCCCCTTTGGTACTCCACTTATTACTTCTCAGTACTCTACTTGTTACTTCCCTTATTTCTAAACACTCCCCAGTAGCCACTACTTATTTTCTTCTCCTCAACTGGTTTTCCACTCCAGTCACCAGTTTTTCCTTCACCTCTAAGTCCCTTAGCTACTTGACCATCCTTCTGTAGGGGACTGAGTCAAAGGCCTTGCTGAAACCCAAGCATATTATATTGACTGCCTGACCCCCACTGGCTGTAATGGTCACCCAGCTGAAGAAGTCGATCAGATTCACATTGCAAGATTTTCCTCTTATGAACCAATGTTCTTTGGGGTTCTCCAGCCTATTTCCCTCCAGGAAGTCCACTAGTTCCTCCCTTAGTATAGACTCCCTAATCATTTCCACTATAAACGTAAGGTTGACTGGTCTGTAGTTCCCTGATTCATCCTTCCTTCTGTTCTTGTGTAGAGGGACCTCATTCTCTGTCCTCTGGTCTCTAGAGACCAGCCCCATTGAAGTGGCCCTGCTGTCACCTTTTCTGCATCCTTAACCATCTTCAGGTGTAAGCCATCCGATCCCATAGATTTATCTGCTTTCAGCCCTTTAAGATTTTCCAGCCTCCTTGTCCCCCATTATTTTGCCCATGCTGCTTGAGCATTCGCCCCCCTTTCTTCTCTTTACCCCACATTTCAGTATTGATCCATACTTCTCCCTAGTAAATACTGAAAAAAGGTTCCCTGTGTCCCTCTCCTCCCATCCTTCCTCTCTCTTCAGTCTAACTATACCCCCTTTAACCTTATGTTGCTCCTGGATGTACCTGAAAAATGCATTTTTCCCTTGCTTCAATCCCATTGCAAGCCAGAATTCCATCTCCGCCTTTGCATTCTTTACCTTCCTGCTGGCTGCCTTTGTTGCCTCCAGATACTTCTCCCTATCTTCCACTCTTTAGCTTCAAGAATGTTCTCCTTTTGGCTCTTACTGCTATCTTTACTTCGGCTATTAACCACATTGGGCCTGTTGCCCTTTTCCCTTGGTTTATCTCCCCAACTGAGCTTTCTGCTCTTCTCTAGCATTGCTTTTTTTTAATTCTTTTTTCCATTTTTCTCTACCTCTTCTACCTGTACTATTCTCCTTGTGCTTCTTTCCCAAAGTTCCCTCATCCAGTCAAATTCCGCCTTTTTAAAGTCCCACACCCTTACTGTGTATGCCACTTAAGCAGTCCTCATCTAAATGTAACTAATTGTAACTAACTATAACTAATTTCAGGTCATCCCTGAAAAAGGGACCTTCGGGGCTCAGTGAGCCTACCTGGTTATCAAAATTTAATAATAAATAATCATCTGGACCTGCTACACCACTGTTCATGGTTGCTGGAATCAAGTGTATACTGGACTACCACATTTTGGATCCTCTCACTGCTGGTGAGCACCAGATCCATCAGAGACCCTTCTCTTGTTGGCCCTGGACCATCTGAACTAGAAATGCCTCCTGGCATGCATCCACTGGGAGCTGATTCCTAGTACTTGCAGTGATTCAAACTTTTAAGTCCACATCTGGCACACGAAATTCCCCTTATACCACCACCTCCTCAAACGGTCCACCTTACTTAACGTCTCCTCCAGCTCCTTGCTTGCTCCTTGAGCCTGACTTGGTGGTCTGTAGATCACTCCAATCCTGATTTGCTTCCCATTCCATGTTGCTGCTAGCGCCCACAGGGTATCTAATGTAAAAGGGTAAAAGGGGGACAGATTCACCTTAATCCGCCGCCTGACAGCTGACTGACCTTTTGCAGCTCCTGGGCTTTGGGATTTAAAAACTTAATATGCATGGTGCCTCCAACCAGAAAATCTCGCATAATGAGGTACCTGATAATCTAGTACAACTCTATGGAAAGTTGCACCTCCCCACCTCTCCATAAGAAGGATCACTTCTTGCCCTAGTACAGTATTGTGCAATGGTCAGACAATAATGATACCTTATAAAATGGGTTAAGGATTTCAAGAAATCTGATTGGTTATTAGCCATGCATTAGTAGTGTCTAATGCACAGCTAAAACTAGAAACTCCATGTACAATATATAGACCTTTTTTTAAACACAATAAGCCACTCTGGGGATGTGTATTAGACAGTTCTAATGCACGGCTATGGGACTGAACACACTTGGCCTATGGCCTTGTGCCTAACTTTGCCCCCTAGCCATGCGTAAGAACTGTCTAGCACATACCCCATCATGTCTTATTGCTTACAAGTTAGCAGAAAACAAGGTTTATTGTAATACCAACCACTGTAAAAGAAATGGGTTAGCAAAATTATACTTCACTCCATTCAGCTCCCCTTAGGTGCTCATGTAGGCAGGGCATAGATAATGGTAAGCCACAGTTTAATGGCTAAACTTTAGTCAAACACTTCCTGGGTGAGCGACAAAAACAGATGCTGGTACCAGTAGCTGCTGTTAACTAGGCCCAAGTAGGCACAGCTCTGTACAGTAGTGACTGCTCCAATACACAGCCCATACAGAAAACAACATTATGTGTCAACCTCTTCATTTCCCATTCATGACAGTTTTACTATTAAAACTTGTGTTTCATTTCTTATTTTAACTACTGCACTATCAATGCCCAACAACTACACAGCAATACAAGCAAGCAAACATGACTGGCATTGGACAACGCTTGTTTGTCAAGGCATTAATATGAGACTAAGTGAGCTATCAAACACCACACCCAAGGTATTTGTATTCCTTTGTGTTTGTTCACCTCAGCCTATTTAGCAATCTGATGTACAGATCAAAATTCTTATTTAATTTCTCATGGTGATGGTGAGAAGAACATAGTCTGTGTTTCTTTGCACTTAATACCAATTTAGATTTATTGTAATGGACCAGTTCGAGTGGGCTGGCCCCGGTACTCAAAACCCTTGCAAGGTAAGGGACTCTGGGAGACTTCTGGGGAATAAATGGGCATCAGATTCTGGTGTTTTTTCTGTGTCCTGTGACCATTGAGTTTCTGGAATGACAGCCCAGATATAAACTGAGTTAGAGTCTGAGCATGGCCTATAAAGGCAGAACTGTGCTGGAGGAGGGCAGATCTGGTGGAGAGCTTGTGGTAGAAAGGTCTGCAGTGATGTGAGTGACTGAAAGCTGTGCCATCTCAGGCCTGACAAGCACAGCAAACTGTGAACAGAGCTGCTGAGTTCTAGAGAATGACTAGAGTGGCACGTACGTGCAAGTCAGCATGTGGGTGATGCTGAAAATCCAGCACAGAGAAAAAGACCAAGGGCTGCTGCTCCAGGTCCTGTAGCAGGCACTATAGTATGGTGCCTGGCTGCCTTTGACTTACGGGATTGTGGATGGATGTGTGAGGGTCAGACTGGGGCTTAAGCAGTCCAGAATGAGTGGAAGGGGGTTGGAAGAGCCTGTAGCCAGTACCCAAGGTAACTAGTTCAGCACAGAGCAGAAAGGAAGCCTGCCTGCACCGTAGATACTCTGAGGGAGCAGAAATCCAGTAGACTGTTGTATCAGGAGGAGCCATCTGGGTCAAGGGACCATGAATATGCCACAATGTGGCTTTGTTTAAGGGACAACACCTGCCCATGTTTCATAATTTGGATTACAAATACCCAATGTTGATGTTTTTTCTGCCATTTAAGTAATTTCATAGCCTGTAAGGTTTGAGGAATTGAGCATGTTGCTCTGTTTAAAGTACACCAAGATCAGCCAACCCACGGCAACATCAATAGGCCTGTAATGATTCTACACCTGCAGTACCCAGGAAGTGAGTTAAGGGGGCTCCCATTTGGTCTGTTTAAAACCTGGTACCAGGTGGAAAGTGGTAGATCTAGCCTGCCTAGGAGGGCACCAAGAGGGTCATGATTAAAGTTGGCATTGGCACTAACCTTCTTTCTTGCAGGCGGTCAGTTGTTAATAATGCTGTGTTATTCTATTACATTTAAATTCCTAAATTCTACTTTAAACCTGTCTCAGTAAGAGACACCTCTAATTATATAAGAAAGGTGCTTGGTAAAATCATAATCGGGGTGATTCAATTGATGTGAGGCTATTTGCCCTGGTAGTTGAGGAACTCTTCCTACTGCATTTCCAAAATTTCAGCTTCTCTATGCGCTACTCCTAGTTCCCCAAAAAGTGGAAATCCACAATGGTTGCACCATTTTTTAAAAGCATCAACCATTTGAACCTAATTACAGGCCAGTTTTCATAATCTTCCCCCTGTCCAATGCCCTTAAGAGAACAGTGTCTGATCAACTTTTTTCATATCTTGAACAATATGAAATACAGTGTCCCCAACAGCTTGTTTTTTGGAAAAAAACATAGCACTAACACAGCACTGTGTATTTCAGTTTCATTCTTGAGGCCCTTGACAATGGAGACAAGACTGACGTCATCTATATCGACTTGCCAAAAGCCTTTGACTTGGTCAATCATACGCTCCTTCTCTACACACTCCATGGCCTAGGCCTGTCACAGAACACAGTCACCTGGTTCCAGAGTTATCTCACTAACTGCACTCAACCCATAAAAATAGAAGGCTCCTTGTCAGATGTTAGGAATGTACCCACTGGTGTTCCACAGGGCTCCATTCTGGGCCCCCTACTATTTGGCTTATTCATAAACCACCTGCCTTATACCTGTCTATCTGCAAATGTACTTCCCTGTGCAGATGATGCTGTTATCTATTCCAAGAACCCTAACCTTGGCAGCCTTACCTTTGTCCTCCAGGGTAATTATAAGGCCCTTGAAAATGGTCCTCCCAAAACAAACTGTTTCTAAATTACAAATAAATGAAAACAATGCTCTTCACCACTCCACAAGTGAAGAAAAAGGTTCTCCCTTATCATCTGCAATGACCTGAAACATACACTTGAACAAGTGGAAACCTTTAAATACCTCAGAGTGAGCATGGATACCTTATCTTTTGCTCCCCATGTTGATCACCTTGTGTCCACAGTAAGCAGAAGATTGGGAGCTTTGCACCATAACCGTGTCAGCCTCACTGCTGATGCTAGATGTCTCATAGTGGCAAGCTCAGTACTGTCACTAGTTGTCTATGGCCTCCCTGTTTACACAACTACCTATGACTAATTCTCAGCAGAATAAATCTGATCTGTAAAAAGGCTTGTTGCTTTGTGCTTGGGGCCAACAAGTGCACCCATAGCAGCACCATCTACACCCAAACACATTGGCTACTCCTACCTAGCAGAATTATATTCCAGGCATGTCTGCTGGCCTAGAAGGCGTTACTGGGCCTACCCCCCCAGCCCTAACTCACTGCTTCTGCCCTGTCGCCAGTCTCTACAACACCAGGAGCACGGGCAAGCATTCAATCAATCAATCAACTTTTTTATATAGCGCAATTCTCACTGTGACCCAAAGTGCTTTACATCAAATAAAAACATTTAAAAACAATACATATACAGTACCATACAACGTATAAAATCCCCATATAAACAATAATCTACTAATCCAGTTCTGGGAAAGCTTGTCTGAAGAGGTGGTTTTTCAGCTCCCACTTAAATTGATTGACAGTCAGGCTCTCTCGAATATAGACAGGTAGAGAATTCCACAGGATCAGGGCCGCATATGCAAAAGTGTGAGCTCCAGATGTCTGTATCAAGACCCTGGGAATCTCTAGCAATCCCTTTTCCATGGAGCAGAAAGGACGGAAGGGGTAGTAAGGATGCAGGGGGTCTTGCAGGTAGCCAGGGCCCTGCCCATGTAGGGCCTAAAAGGTCAGGAAACCGACCTTGAAGGAGATCCACCAACTAACTGGCATCCAGTGCAGATAGCGGAGATCAGGTGTGATATGATACAACCTAGGTAGGCCTGTCAACAACCTGGCCACTGCATTCTGCACTAGCTGCAGGTGGCAAAGATCTACCCCCGGCAGCCCAAGGTATAGGACATTGCAGTAATCAAGGCAATAGGTCACAAAGGCATGGACCAGTGCTGGCAGATCCCCTTGGGGAATTATATGGTGCTTAATCCTAGCAATGTTCCTTAGATGGTAAAAAGAGGTTCGGACCACGGCTGACACCTGACATTTAAGCATCAATCCACAGTCCAAAACAATACTGAGATTCCTCACCTGATCAGAGATGGGCAACTGGGAGTCCCCAAGCAGTAGCCCAGAGCCCTGACCAGACTATCCCCTCACCCCTCGGTGAACAGGTTCCAGCACCAGCATTCATTCACAGTTAGGGCCACTGGCTGGTAAATTGAGCTGCCTGATACCTTGCTTAAGCTACCTAAGTTTGACCAGTTTAAGAAAGCACATGTGCTTTGGGGCAGACGTTTGATGTCTGCATGTTGGACAGTTAAACTGACTGTGGGGGAGGGGGAGGCTAGGGGAATCACTTATGTGGGCGAGCAAGTGGGGAACCTAGCTAGGACCCCCCCAGAAGTTGAGGCAAGGACCACTGGAAGGGAAAGCTGCAAGGCAGGAGTTCAAACCATGCTAAGAAAAGAAGCAAGGGTGGGAGGGCAAACAGAGTGGGCAAAAAACTGAAAATCATAAGAAATTAAATAACCTAGGGGAGAATGTTGGGAGAGGATCGGTAAAAAGCAGTAGGGATACAGGAACAAGTTGGAGAGTGGTCTGCCTTAATGCCAGGTGCCTGGGAAACTAAATTAGTGAGCTCCAGATTATGGTGGCAGATGCAGGGCTGGACCTAGAAGCCATCATAGAAACTTGGGACACAGGGAATAATAACTGGGATCTAGCAGTCCCAGGCTACAATGTATAGGCTGGACATGAGGAAAGGTAAAGGAGAATGGGTAACCTTCGGGGTAACACACTGAGGCAGTGAAGGGTGGCTCCATTAAGGAAGGGAATAAGGAAATAGAATCACTCTGGATCAGCTTATGCTGGCGTCAGGTAGGAGATTGTGTATGTTCTATGGACTGCCAGGACAGGGACACGTGGTTGATAGGGTACTTGAGATAGAAATAGAGAAGGGGTCACAAAGGGGGATGTGGTGGTTGTGAGGGCTCTCAACCTGCCAGACACTAACTGGGACATTCCAGCGGCTAGGAGCTCCAGAAGTCAGGCCCTGCTAGATGCACTGAAAGAACATCTTCTGCTACAGCTGGTCAAGGGGCCCACAAGGCAAGCTGCCATTCTCAATCTGGTGCTCACCACCTCGGAAATGGTGGGCAGAGTGCAGGTTGGGGAACCACTGGGGTCCAGCGACCATAAAACTAAATGGTTTGAACAGGTCCTCAGTACCAGTATACCCTCATCAAAGGCTGAAGTTTTGGGTTTCAAAAGAGCAAACTATTTAACCAGATGAGGTAATTTATACTGGATAGATTGGTTGGAGTGGACAGTACCAAGGAAGTGGAGGAACAATGGCGATAAACTAAAGGGTGCCATTCTCAAAACAATAAAGTCGTGCTTAAGGATGGTTGCCAAGAGAAACAGGTACAAGAGATTAATTTGGTTCTCTAACAAGGTCAAGCAGGCAGTGAGAGAAGGCCTTTATCAGGTACAAGGAGATGTACGGGGGTGATGACTGGAAGAAGTATCAAGAAAAAGAAGCTAGGCCAAGAGGATAATTAGTTATTCAAAAGACACAGAGCTGTGTATTGCAAAGTGGGTCAAGGGAAAGGAAACACATTTCTTTGGATATATTAGGGAAAAAAGAAACAAGAGAGGAGGAATTGTTAGGCTAATAGAGGGAGAAGAGTAATAGAGAAGGATGAGCAGAAGGCATCCATTCTCAATGACTACTTCTGCTCAGTATTAACAGTAAAGGACAGTGGTGCCTTTGCCAGAAAGCAGCATAAAGGCTGCTGCAACGGGGATCCCTGAAATAGGATAGGTGATATTTACAGGAGAAAGGGTCAGAAAAGGGATGCAGTCTTTAAAAAAGATAAGGCTACAGTGCCAGACGGGATGCACCAAGTGTGTTCAGGAACTGGCATCGAAATTGGTTGAACACCTGGCAGGGCTACTGAATAGCTCACAACAGTCAGGCGTGGTTCTGATAGATTGGAGAGTGGTTGAAATAGTGCTGCTCCACAAGGGAGATGAAAAGAAGCAACTGGGTAACTACAAGCCAGTCAGTCTTACCTCCATTGTAGGTAATCTAATGGGGAGGAGGACCTAGTAGACTACCTGGAGAGAACAGGGTTCTAGGATAGTAAGCAGCATGGGTTCATGTCAGGGAGGTCTTTTTAGACCAATCTCATAGTACTTTTTGAATGAGTGACTAGGGCAGTGTATAAAGAACAAGCAGTGGATTTACTGCACTTTAACTTCATCAATGTGTTTGACTTGGTGCCACACAGAAGATTGCTATAACACTAGAGGATCTGGGTGCAGTGAAGGACCTAGTTAGATGGGTGGCTAGTTGGTTGGGGGATAAATGGCAGAGGGTGGTGGTAAATGGGATCAAACTTGGAGAGAGTGATGTATCAGGTGGGATGCCCCAGAAGTCAGTCCTGGAACCAGTTCTTTTCAATGTATTTATCAATGACCTAGGAGAAGAAATACAACAAGGAGGGTTTAAGGGACTTGCAAAGAGACCTGCAAAGGTTAGAGGGGTGGTCCAAGATTTGGCAGTTTAAATTCAATGCCAAAAAGAGCAAGGTGATGCACATAAGGAATAAGAAGCCCCGGATGAAATATTGGATGGGAGAAGTTAAGCTGAGAACTGTGAAGAAAGGGATCTGGGACCATCATAAGTGACTCCCAAAAGCAAGCAAGTCACTGCAACAAGGCATTCAGCAAGGCAATCAAAATGTTGGGATTTATTGGGAGGGGTTTCGATTACAGAAAGAGATCACTGGTGAGGCCCAACTGGAATATCATGCCCAGTTCTGGAATCCTCCCACAAATAAAAATATAGACATGCTTCAGACTGTATAGCATAGGGTAACCAAAATGATACACAGCCAACAGGGCAGTTCTTATGAGGATCAGCTTAGAGCCCTTAACATGCACTTGCTCAAGGGCAGAAGGGTGAGAGGCGATACAGACCTGTAAGTTCCTGAAAGGAATAAACAAGGTAGACTATGATGAATAATTCAGCATGAATAGCCAGTAAATAACATGGGAACACAGAAACTGATGGCAGATAAGATCCACATGGCCCATCCAGTCTGCCCTTTTTTGTTGCATTGCTTATGGCACTTTCTCTTCCACCCTTTACCTGTATGTTATGATTCCCTTGTGCTTATCCCGGACTCTTTTGAATCCCACCACTGTTTTTGCACCCGCCACCTCCACTGGAAGACTGTTCCAGGCATACAGGAACATGAGTGAAAGATAGTAGGGGACCATTCACAAAGCACTTGAACAGGTTTTATTTTACAGAGTGGTTGAGTCATGTAATAGTGTACCAGCAGAGGTGGTGAGCACAATTAAACAATGATTTCAAGCACAGTTGGGACATATTTAAGGGCTTAGAAGTTACTCAGAGGAGTAGCAGTAATGAACTGGCAAGGGGGGAGGCAAAAGTAAAAGTCCTATTTAGTGTTCAGGGTAACACAGGGTATAAGAAGGCAGACTGGATGGGCCGATGGTCTATTCCTGACGACACTGTCAATGTTTTAGTATTTCTTTGAGTTCTATTTTTGAGATATGATCTGAGCCACAAATTTGTATCAGTTGCAACCACGGTCTTTTCTATTCTTGTTAACAGAACATCATGGCAGGTCCACTAAGCTGAAGGCCTTAGAGAAGTTGATGAACACCACACCCACAAACCTCATCAAATCCAGAGTTCCTGCTCCTAGGTTGATGAAGTCTGTGCATGTACTTGTAGAAAGTCCCATGCTTAAGTCTGACTGGTGAACAGTTAAAAAAGTGTAGGACAGACTAAAGTGCTAATGACCTATAGTTAGAAAGGTTATTGAGATCTCCCACCTTAAAAATTGGAATGACTGATGCTTATTTCAGTACACTGGGAATGACCCACCCGGGGGGGGGGGGCGTTTTGCCCACAAAACGGAGGTGGGCTTCCCAGGTCCGTAGACTGTCGGAAGCAGCTCTGGCACATGTGCCAGTCAAGGGGATGGGCTGGCCCAGGCATCAGGCTGGAAGCGGAGCCTGGGCGGAATATATGAGGGCTGGCTCTGAGGGGGTGCACCCTCTTGGGACCAGCCCTCAAGACCGACAGGACTCCACCACGTTTCGCTGATTGAAGTAGGACAGTGGCTGGGTGGGTTGTTTGGTGGCGGGCGGGTTGTTTTCTTGGTGGGTGGGGTTTTGGGCAGCCTCCTCCCAATCAGGGGGCGCTCCATTAGCTCCCGCCTCCTCCCCATTTGCTTTGGTGGACGAAACTCCCTCCCTACACTTTTGACCCCTTCTTTAAAAATAAATAAATAAATAATACATAATCGATGTAGAATTCACAGGCTGATCATAACCACCTCCCTAGTCGGCCCAGATTGGTGGCTGCTTTGAAAGCATGCTGGCCCGTGCCCGGCAGACCAATATTCCTTCTGCCCTGCCTCTGGTGGCGGGGGAGCGGGCTCTGTCCATCCCAGCCTGTGTAGCCTCTTGTGTTTCCCTGGTTGGTTGGCCAGTGCCTCCTAGTTCAGCTTGCTTGTTCCCTGCTGTCGCCTCAGTTAAAAAATAAAAATAAAAAATAATAAAAGTTTTCTTGGATTCCCCCCATCTTCGGAGCTGTGTGCCACGCCACCCATTGCCCGAAGTGTGGTGTAGCTCATACCCTGTTCCCCCGCTTGCCCCTTGAAGCTCCCTCCTCATGACTGTCCTTCCTCTTGTGGTTTCCCATGCAGCTGCCATCTTGGGCTTTCGGGCGGCCTTGGCTGGCCGCCCGGTCACGCCCTGGCTGGTGCCCTCACCGCTTCAGCAGCGTTTCAATGTGGGTGCCTGTTTTCCAGTACTAATAAAAATATACATATATATATATATATATATATATATATATAATTAAAAATCCAGGGATTTTGCTCATTCCTCTGTATTTGGGTGCAGGTTCCCTCTGGCACTGGTCCCCCTTATCCACTTATACCTTTCGCTGCTGGGGATTTTACCTAGCCAATTTTTCCCACACATTTCCCTTGCTTCTTCCCGGTTTGCTGTTGCACTTCATGGTGTTGCTGGTGTTTCTGGGCACACAGATTTTGGGGCTTTCTCTGGGTTTTTGGAGCCATCCCTTGTTCCTGACTTTTAGGGCCCACTATCTGCCAGCATAATATTGTTTCTAGGAGGCATTTCATCACATGCTGTCCCCCTGCTTTATGTTAGGTCGGTGCTGTAATTTTTCAGTGCTGCGGGGTTTAGAGGTATTCTGCCCCCCCCGCCTCATGTAGTTGCTATCCATTTTTATTTGGTAGCCCAGTTCACCTGTGTGTCAGCCAACGCTTGGCTTTAGTAGGATCTCCAGTTGCTGCACAGCGCAGGGGACAGGTTTTTGCTTGATGCTTCCCCATAGCTGGGGTTCGGTTGGCAGGTGCTCCCCCATTTAATTTAATTACCCCCCTTTTTTTCTTTTCAGCATAGTGTCGAGCCTCCCCCGGGGTTCTCCTGGTGTCCGCGGGATCAGTAGTACTCAGCTTAGGCAGAGCACATAGGTTGACCCACCGTCCGTCCATGTCTTGCCCCTCCCGCACCACTTTTTTTTTATTTTATTTTTTAATTTTCTATTTTCCTCAGCCCAAAACTTTGGAGGGGGGGGCACAGGCTTGGCTGGATATGGGGGGCATTGAATGCTTTATTGACGCTTCTTTTTTATTTTTCCTTAGATCCAGTTTGCTGTTGTCTGCCATTGCTTTGCCCTAGTGCTATCAGGGACTTAGTGTTTTGGAGGTTATGGCATCTACAAGGGAACAGCGGATACAGGATAGGCAGGTGCCCCTGCATCTCTTGTACCTCATATGGGATGTCAGGATCAGGCCTTTCTGGAGGCTTTCCAACGTTTGAAGGAGTTGGAGGGACCAGACTGGATGCTTGTGGTATCCAACCTGGAACCCAGGTTGCAGGTGGTCCCTGCTGAGAGCCAGAGGCTCAGCCCCAGAGTTTCTCCTCTGGGAATGGAGCAGGGCATAACCAGGGTGGGGGAGCAGAGTGGTGGTAATATGGGAGAAGGCAGGGAAAGGCAGGTTTCGGAGATGGGAGTTTCAAGGGTTCCCCTCCCAGGAGCCGTCAGCCTTCGATTCGCTTGCTGGAATCAGTAGCGCAGGACACCAGAGGGAGGAAAAGGGGGCAAAGCAGGTCAACTAAGCGAAGGTCACAGACCCTGGCGGATGAGGAAGCAGACCAGAACCAGAGGACGGCAGGACAGAAGACCACGAGGACTGACCCACGTTCAGATCAGGAAGAGCCAGCCTCATCAGGTGAGTGTGATAGAGAATGTGATGTGCAGGGGGAGGACAACAGTGGGTTGGCGATGGTCGGCCAGGATGTGCAAGACGATGGGAAGGGTGGGGTTTTTTCAATGGGGGCATGGCGGCCAGAGGTCCATCACTGCCTCCTACTAAATATGGTATTTGGCAGGGGGTGCTGGATAGGATCACCAGGGAAGAGGCACAGTGCAGGCTTGAATGGTTTACTGCTGGGCACAAGGCGATTGACAGTGGCTTCCGGGAGGAAGGATGCCGGGGGATGACCCAGACAGGTTGACTGGAGTTGGCACTGGGACAAGTTGAGTTAGCGAGGCAGCAGAGCGAGTTCCTGGGGATCACGATTACAGGGACGGCAGTACGGGGGAAAGGGGCATGATACAGTTACCCCTATCGCATCTGGCTACCAGGCTCAGTCAGGGGACAGGACAGATGAAAGTTTAGTGGCGCCAAGTGCTATAGATGGTGGATGGAACTAGATGCAAGGGCCATGGGGCCTAGTTACTTACCACCTCCATCTTCCAGTCTCCGAACAGTGCATGTCAGCAGTGAGGGGCAGGCCGGGCATCCCCACAACACATGTACCCATAAAGCACAGTGGGAGGGGGTTGGGCAAGTAGCCAGCAACCCTATGTTGATTTTATTGGGGATCTCAAGGGTGGAGGACAGTTTGCTGGTGCAGCGTCCGGGCCTGGCTGGGCACCCTGAGGGGATACTGTGGCCTCCCCTGGCATGGATGCCACCATGGCACCAGTGGCACCAGATGGGACCCCCAATTTTTGGTGGCCTGACCAGCTGGTCATCAGCACCCCTCCTTTTTCAATCCATATGACCCCGGGGGCTGGGCACCCCAGGGGGTAGCCGGTGAGGCAGTTTCTGTGGACCTGGGGAGGGCAACACTGCAGACAGCTGGGGCAGTGATGGCTCTCTTGGCAGCCCCTTTGGTGATGGCAGTGGTGGTGCCCCAGGCAGCCCCTTCGGTGCTGGCGGCACCAGCTGCTGCTCTGCCAAACTCCACCCCGGCATTGGCAGCCCCTCATCTGGGAGAGTCTGCCTTAGCCCTTGGTTCAGCGGCCCAGGTATGGAGTGGTCCTGGACTGGTCACATCTTGCGATGGGTCTCTGCTTCCTCCAGGTGGTGGGAATGCAACTGGTGGAAGAATGGGGCAGGGTGCTGGAGAACCCACTTCAACAGTGGCAGATGTGCCAATGCCACACCCCTTGGTGGCAACGGCTCCCACGGTAGAGACAGGCAGTGCAGGGGATCGCTGGGCATACTCAGGGGTGGATGACCCCTTGGGAGATCACTTGTCGGATGCAGTTCAGAAAAAATATGGAAGGGGGAGTTCATAGACATGTTTTCACTGCTACACTGGGAGCTACCGGAAGAAGGCGAGGACAAGAAAAAGAAAGAGAAAGAGAGGCCCCGGTGGCCCAAGGTGCTATTTACATTTGAAAATTGGGCAGCGGCTTTTGACATATGCATGTCTGTATATGGGATGAAATATCCAGAGAAGCTGGTGTCCTTGCTCAAATACCGGGACTCTATCAAGTTCGCTCATCTCTCTTTTGATGGTTATGTGTGGTTAAAGTATGATGAACAGTTGCAGTTAAAATTGGCTAGGCAGCCTGCGCTGAAGTGAGAAAACTTACAACTGGACCTCTGAGTGTGTTAAAAGATGTGGGGCAAGCCCAATGTGGTGATGTACACGGATAGTGGACATGTCATACCTAGGCCAATAGGGGGAGATCTGAAAAGAGACCAAAAGAAGATTGTCAAGAGGGCATGTTATGACTATAACAAGAGCACGTGTTTTCATGCCCACTGCAAGTTCAACCACATATGTAAAAATTGCGTGGGGGAACACAGGTTCACTGCATGCAAAGCTGCCATGGACAAACAACAAGGAGGTGAGGGAGCAAGTGGAGATAAGGGCAAGCCAGGAATTAGGAAGTCGCCAGTCCAACTCTGTAACATGAGGCCGTGGCTCAGTCAGTATCCAAAAAGGGGGGTGGCATTGTATTTATTAGATAGATTCGACAAGGATTTTCCCATACCATATATGGGACTCCCCATTGCTACCATGGCTATCAACTTAAAATCAGCAGGGTCCCTACTGGACATAATAGGGGAAAAAAATCCAGAAAGAAGTTCTTGCGGGCTGGGTAGCGGGCCCTTTCAAACAACTGCCAATTCCAAATTTGCAAGTGCCCCGTTGGGATTAGTACCCAAAAAAGCACCTGGTGAGTATCAGCTGATACAACATCTGTCCTATCCAAAAGGGGCATCGGTGAATGATTTAATTGCCTCTGAGGATAGCTCAGTTAAATATGCATCATTTGACATGGCAGTGCAGCTGATTCGGGGATTGGGACCAGGTGCTCTGATGGCAAAGAGTGACATTAAGTCAGCTTTCTGCCTTCTGCCAGTCAGACCTCAGGATCATGAGCTGCTGGGATTCAGATTCAATGGCTGCTGGTATATTGACAAGGCCATGCCAATGGGGTGCTCTGTCAGCTGTGCCGCATTTGAAACATTTGTGACATTCCTTGAATGGGCAGCAAGAGTGCACACTGGGAACAGGAACATAATGCATTATTTGGATAATTTTTGTTTGCAGGATCCGCAAGGGATCAGATGTGTATCCATACGCTGGAGGGCTTCCGCGTGCTCATGGAACATTTTGGGATTCCATTGGCACCAGAAAAAACAGAGGGGCCCGCATCATGTATGTCATTTCTTGGTATTGAGATCAATTCGGTGAGCATGGTCTCATGGTTGCCCATGGCCAAGGTGTTACACCTCAGGCATTTGGTGGGGGAAATGGGGAGGCTTAAGAAAGTTATCTTAAAACAGTTAAGTCACTAGTGGGTCACTTAAATTTTGCATGTCATGCAGTTGGTCTTGGTCGTCCCTTCCTGAGGAGATTGGCTACTGCTGCTTCTGGCCCCACAAGGCCATATCATCATATCAGAGTCTCACGGGGAATGAGGGCAGACCTCAAGGTCTGGGAGCTATTCTTGCAAGACTTCAATGGGGTGTCAGTGTGGCAGGACAGGGAGGTTTGCACCACTGGGTGGATTTGTTTACAGATGCCGGAGGGGGCATAGGGTTTGGAGCTTTCTTAGATGGGTCATGGTTTGTGGGCCCATGGCCGCAGGAGTGGGTGGAATCTGGCTTGACCCAGAATATCATGCTCCCATCATGGTGGCTGTCCGGGTTTTGGGGGACAGGCTCGCTAATCAGCATTTGTTGTTTCATACGGACAACCAAGCAGTAGCAGAGATTGTGAATTCTCAGACTTCTAAGTCAGAGGATGTCATGAAGGCACTGCGGGTGCTGGTCATGTGTTGCTTGCAATATAATATCACTTTTAGGGCCCAACACTTACCAGGCAAGCAGAATGTGATAGCCAATGCTTTGTCTCGCTTACAGCTCGACTGATTCAGGCAGCTGGCCCCAGAAGCACATCTGACACCCATGCAGATACCGGATGCAGTATGGCACCTGGGGAGGCAAGACAACGCCAACTGGTACAGCTCTCTGTTGCCCCCTCAACATGGAGGAAATATGTAGGTAGCTATTCTGCCTTTACAGAGTTCTGTGGGCAGCAAGTAATCATGTCCCAGCTGGCGGCTGAAAGGAAGGTGCAGGATTACGTCCTTCATCTGGTCCAGTTGGAGAAGTCCCCTGCAGTAATTCGTACACAATTAGCGGGTATTGCCTTCATGAGTAGGGCGAATGGTCTCCCAGACCACACCAACACCCTCATCACAAGGAAGATGTTGGAGGGGTGGGTGAGGTCGAGGGGAAAAACTCAGGACATCAGGAAGCCCATTGACTTTCCAGAACTGTCTGCGCTGCTGAGGTCCTTGGGTGTTATCTGCAGCTCTGTTTATGAATCTCGACTGTTCCGAGCGCTGTTTGCATGTGCCTTCTTCGGGGCCTTCCAGGTCTCTGAACTGGTTCTGGACTCCAGCACACCCTGGTCTCGAGGCCAATCTGCAGCTCAAGGATGTGGTGGTCCTGCACGATAGGCTCTGCTTGCAGCTCCGCAAGTCGAAAACTAACCAATGTGGTCCACCATCTGTTATCACATTATACAGGTCCCTGGTAGGAGATCTGTGCCTGTGGTTGCTGATGCAAGCCTACTTATCTGAACGGGGAGGGGGCATGCCTTTGTGCATGGGGATGGCAGACTGGTTACGAGGTGGCAGTTCATCACAGTATTGCAGAAGGGTCTATGGATGGCGGGGTTGGACTGTAGAACTTTTGGAACCCTTTCTTTCAGTATTGGTACAGCCACAGAGGCTGCGAGATTGGGCCTTGGGGAAAAACAGATAAAGAGTCTGGGCAGATGGGCTTCCAGGGCATACAAAGGCTATATTAGGCCCCAGGAACAGAATTAGGATGCACTATGGTGAACACCCCTGCATATGGAATGAGCGCAGGTCTAGGATGCCTCACAGAGCTGAGGCTGGGGGATGATGAGCTGTGGGTAATTAAAAAAAAAGGAAAAGAAAAGTGGGGCTGTTGCACAACACTCACGCTTTCAGATATACCAGCTCACATTTGGATTATTGGACACTCTTATGTGAGGGAGGCTCATTCGAGAGCCATGATGCGTCCTTACACAACGCAGCTGGCCATCCTGGAACAATGGACTATTGTGCATTGGGCTGGGAAAGGGGGATGAAATGGGGACAATTGTTGGGGACAGTTCATGGTTTGGGGCTCCAGAGGCAGCCGCCGGCTACACTGGTGATTCACTTAGGCAGGAATGACTTAGTCTCCCACGGGGCCCCATAACTGATCGTGGCCATTAAGAAAGGGTAGGCCCACCTGAAGGAGCTCTTTCCACAGGCAGTTGTGACATGGTCTCGGATTATTCTGCAACAGTAGTAGAGGGGGGGCGCGATATGTCCTGGCCATAGAGAAAGCAAGCAGAGAAGTGAACAGGGAGGAGTCCAGGTTCGCTACTTCATGTGGTGTGGCAGTGATCCGGCATTTTGACATCACTCAAGCATGTGCCGGTATGTACAGCAGGGATGGAGTTCACTTGTCGGACATTGGGAATGACATTTATAACTCAATGCTTAAGTATTTTTGCGAAACTGTGGTACTCTAAGATCCATGGGGCATTGTTGGGGAATATGTGAAAACACGTATTTGATGGTGGTAAATTCATGGCTGATTGGATACTTTGAGTTGGCCTTAAGGGAGTAAGGTACTATAACTTTGGATGGGGTGACAGCTGGCTGGAGGCACGATCCTGGGTAGGTATGCTTCACGTAACCGGGGGAGCAGTCACTCCATTAGCAACGGGCTGTGGGGGGACATGAACTGATGATGGAAAGTGCAGCCTGGGTGGGCATGCTCCTTGGAAACAGCCATGTCCCTCAGTCTGTTTTTAAAAAGGGTGGAACTGTCCGGAGGAGAGACACAGCCATGGGCAGGTTTGTCCGACTGATGGGCCAGAGTTCCCTGGCAGGCAGGTTGTGGAAGGTCAAGGCAAAAAGCCACATGAATTTGCTGCCCCAGGGATCTTAAAGCTTTTGTTGCTGTAATGTTCGAATGTGTGATATACATGTATGTTTTGTACTTTTATAATACTAGTAAAAGGCTGCGGCCCATTTTATCCACAAATGGAGTGTTGTGTGTTTATTGATGGGGGTCTGCTTGGGCAAAACTCCCTTCAACGGTACTTCAATTAAAAAGTGAGGTCAAGACAGTATTATAGAAGCAGATTCTTAAAAGAAATTTCAACTTTAAGCCAGGTAATTTGTTTACAGTTTTTTATTTTGTTATATACATTACATGATTTTTATTATTTTTAGACTGAAGCAGAGAATAGTAGATATTACCTCTTGACATCTATCCAGTCTTTCCCACTACTCTGAAGAAGTGGCATCAGAGTTTTCAGCTTCAGGAGTATAAATATCTGTCAATGTGCAAAAGTAGACATTTTATATGCCTGTTTGTTGGCCTGTTTAAATCTAACCTCAGGGCTCTTCTGGTGTCTGACAACTCAAAATGTAACTGTGGTCACTAATTTTCCCCTAATTCTTCCACCCCTACTAATCCTGACCCCTGGCCCACCATATGCACTACTAATAAGGTCACTGACACTTGGTCTCCCTTCTGCAACAGTCTACACAACCAAATCCTACCCCCCCCCCCCCAACCTTACTCTCTAATTTCCTCCCTTGGCAAGGCTTTCCTGAGCTGCTGTGCCCCCTACAACTTTACTCATTAAATTTTCCCTTGACAAGGCATGCATGTACTACCATTCTGCACTATTCTAGCTTCTCTAAGCTTTGACTGCCTACCAACAATCTTCCTCACGGCCACCTTACCCCACCCCCCTTCCTCTTGACCTCTGCTAACTTTTCCTCTCTAGTGGTCCTTACTATTATAAAATAAAAGAAAACAGAGCTGCTACTTGGTATGTGGTGCTCAAAGTCAAAAAACAATTAGCAAAACATAAACTTTGGCACACTCAAGGTTTCACGCAGCCGCACCTGCGCTTTGTCAAGAGAATCTCTTGACAAAGCACAGGTGCAGCTGCATGAAACGTTGAGTGTTTTCTGGCTGCATGGTTTTGGCTGTGAGGGTATGCTGAACTGTGAATAAAAGACTAACTGCATTTTTATGCGTTTATCTAAGCATAGTGTGTGACAAAGTTTATGTTTTGCTGGTCCTTTCTATTACTTTGATATGAATTATTGTTGCCTAGAGGCCTCAGCTATCATTGCTACGCTCTTTTGGACATTGTGAATACTGGTTTGTATATTATTATAACGACTGATGTCTGCACTCTGTGTTATGTCGTTTGTCTATTATAATGTCTGCTCTTTGATGTGGAACCTATGTAAATAAGTTTGTAGCTCATAGGTGTTTAATCCAAGAACAAATAAATAAATAACTATACTAGCAGAGGTTTTAAGACAAATTCTTTATCATGTTCTAAAAGAGCTTAATTTGTAAATGTATTTTTCAAGGAGTTTCAAAACTTTTTACCAATTTCCAGTAAGATTTCAGATCTGTTGTTGCACTTACTTTATTTTTAAAATATTTAGCCTTGGCCCTTTTGATCAATTTGTTTGCACTAGCGCCTCAAAATGTTAAACTTTTCCCAATCACTAGCATCAATTGATTTATCCAATTTTTTGCATATATGATCTGTTATCCTTATGGTCTCTTATTTTCTGTCACCCATGGCATGTTTTTCTAACCTGCATGTGTTATTTTTGTTTGTTTGTTTGTTTTGAAGAGCATGTTGGTTACAAATGATCAAAACAAATTGTGTAAATTCAGATATAGTTGTAGCCAGTTTGGGAATTCAATTTAGTCTGCCCAAATGCTTGTTTTGAATAATATGCTGAAAAGCCAAAGAATTAGTTTTTTTTTACTTCTTTATTTCAAGAAATAGATCAGTATACCATGTACAAGCAGTGAACATGTTCATTACAGCATAAAAAGCAGACATCAAGTATAAAAATACATGTGCTGTGTTGGCATCCCAAGTCCTGCATTTTACGTACAGGAAAGGCATTTTCACATTGGTTTATCTAATCAGTTGCAATGATGCAGCCAATATACACTATTCTGATTATACGTTAAGTACGGAACTGTGAATGTGGAACCAAAAAAAGATAAAAACAGAGAAAATGTACCCATATTACTTATAAAAATAGCTGACTAAACCTGAGAGTACAACTTTTGTGTGTCTAGATGTTATTTTATGGGTCCACTAATTGTGTCAAAACTGTTCAACCTTCCAGTTCCTCAGCCAGTTCATGAACAGTAGCCAGCATGCAACATGCTTGTCTCATGTTAGTTAGAGATCAGCTGTTATTACTCCATTCTTTACATGGATTTAATAATTCAGGCCAATCATCTAAATTAAGCTTCTGTGGCAGTAGTCAATGTTTACTGATAGCTTTACAGGTAACTCCTGCCAATATACCACAGGATCTTTTTTTCATTTGTACTTGATCTGGGAAGGCGTCCCGTTCAGGACCAGGTATGCAAAAGACAGAGTCTGATGTAATGATAGGAGACCATTTATTTTCTTCACTACCGTGTCCCAGAACAGTTCTAGGACAGCCCAGCCCCAAAATATGTGATGGGCACATCCCCCTCCAGCACCTGTACACTACTGCATGGGAATAGTGAACTGTTCTGGTTGGAGTGAGGAAAAAAACTAACTGTAATTTTCCAGCTGACTTCCTGCCAGCCAAAGGGTGCCAAAGTGAGGAGAATGCCTTCCCATACCTTTCCCCACCTGTTTACATCCTACTGAACCCCCACCTTTGTCCACCTATTTTTGCTGCATTTTATGAATCTCTTCCCATTCCATACCTTGCACTATATCTACAGTACTTAATTAAAAATATGCTTGACCTGAGCCTGATGTTTGTGGACTCTATCCAGATAGTCCCACACAGGTGCACCTCCTGCTGCAATTCCATAAGCCTGTCACCTGTAGTCAAGAAGGCCCCAACTTGGAAATATCTGAATAGGTCACAGCTCAAAAATCAGAACTCTTGCTAAATTTGTGAAAAGGATTTGATCACACCCCTTCCTGTATTCATTGGAGAAGGAAAACCAGTCCTCTCTTGGCCCACCTATTATACCCTATGTCTTGCCGTGCAGGGGTGATCTCCTGATGATGTTAGATTCATATAAATGGGGATAGGCACCCTCTAAATTACAGGACTTCAGGACTGATCACCAGTTCCTAATCATTTGCTGTATCCATGGACTGGTGGCACCTCTGCGTAGTGCTGTTATCTTAGTAGTTGTCAATAATGTGCTGGGAAGTCCACCCCTAAAGCAGACCCCTGCTCCATTTCACACCATCCCATATGAGTGTCCTTAGCTCAGTATGAGATAACAGGGAAAAGCTGAGCTGACTGATAATATAATTGCATGTCTGGGAGACCCAACCCTAGGGGTGTGTGAGTAATGAATAGCATTTCTTGAATACCATGAATAATAGAGTATTCGTTACTTGGGAACAAAAACAAATACTCTGTGTTATTCATGGCTATTTGACATTTTAATATTCAACAATATTTCAAGATCTCCCAAGACTTCCTGTCCATCACAGACCACGTTGGAAGCTCACTGAAGGCAGGTCATGTGACCCAGCACTTGCAGATGCTTCAGGCAGGAGATTTGAGCTGCTGCAGAGAAAAATCTACTCCCGTCCACTTGTTAAAACTAGACAAAAATCCGAAATCTCGACATTTTCTGTTCCCTCTCTAAATCCCAAGCTAGAGGGTCAATTTTTTTACACTGTAGGGAGAAATTAAGCTTTTAAGAAAGTACAAATACTAAGGTTGCTTAGTGTTTGTTGAGAAAGAGACAGGCAGGCCCAACATCTCACACACACACACACACACACACACACACAAAATGGCTGTTAAACAGACAAGATTCAAACCTGCAGTGTAGTGAAGAAGACTAACAGCTTAAGGGAGGAAGGTTTTTGTAGAGGTTTATTTTGATTAGAAATGTAAGTTTTTGTAACTTAATTGTTCTCTGAAAGACAGAACAAGGCAAGTACTCTAACTGAAATGCAATTAGCTTAGTGATATTTTATCTGTTGTTGATGGCTTGGCTTCATGCCCAAGAAGAAATTAAAAAAAAAAAATTCTGAGAATTTATTTAGTCAGGTTTGACTATAAGTTGACAGTGAGACTTGTGAGCTCAGCATTGCTGTAGTGACTTGAATGATCTGATTTCATAATAAATATAATTTAAATTTAATATTAGAAAACTTCCTATGAGGAACCCAGGCTTGCGTCCCTCCACAGCCACTTAAGCAAGTACAAGTGTACCGTACTTGGTAGGGTGGGACTAACTGACTCCCACTGCTTCAGTTAGGCTTTTTTCTTGTGTGTGTGTGTGTGTATGCATGGCTATGCACTCAAAGCATTTTTCTCTAAGTTTGTGGCTGTGTGCCCGAAAAGAGATTTCATTTTTTTTTTCTGAGAAAGATTTAGTCAGGCTTGACTATTAGTTGACAGTGAGACTTGCCAGCTCAGCATTGCAGCCAGTGACTTCAGTGACTTGATTGCATAATAAATATAATTTAAAGAGCAATTGACGCCTTCAGGAGAACTTTAACAAAACATAACATTTAGACACAGTACATCTTGTATTTCACATTCATTTTGTATTCTTCCTCCCCATTATTTATTACTGAGATCATTTGCATAACAACAGGATCTCTGCTCCTGAAGAGTTCATCCAGCCCTGTTGCTTTCTCCCTACCTGAGGTCATAATGCCCTACTTGTGACATCATAGTTACTCCCATGGCAACATATTGTGATGTCACAACAGAGATCATGATTTGAAGTAGGGAGCAAGCTACAGAGGCAGATAAACTCTAGGGGAAATCTAAGGGATACATTCATGTACTCAGACAAATTTACTCGGTAATAAATAACAAGGAAGAGAAATATATAGAATATATATGGAATGCAACCCAATTATTATGTTTTTCAAAGTTTTCCGTTTGGCATCAGTAGCTCTTTAAATTTAATATCAGAAATTTCCCTGTGAGCCACCCATGATTGAGTCCTTCCATGGCCACTTAAGCAGGAGCGAGTGCACAGTACTGTAAAGATGGGAAACCCCTATTGCATTAACCTCTGGCCACAGCTGGGACCATTCCACACAGTAGTGGCTGCCATCAAGGATTCTTTGTCCCTTTCCCCCTGACATCTCCTCTCCAGTTGGGCACTACCTGAACACTGTACCTTTCCTCCCCAACTGGTGTAACTGACAGCTGCCAAGGGTAGGGGATGCTGCACTGGACTGATCTGGAGACCTGCAGGAATGTGAGACACTGGCTCTGTAAGCAAAGACATTGAAACTTGGATTGCTGGAAAAAAAGAAGAAAAATTTTACTGAAAAGGCGAAAAAAATAGTTTGTACAGACACAAATGGCAAAACACACCTTTTGCATAAATAGTAAATAAATAAACATGAAATAGCAGTTTGATTATACACTTTTCTTTTCTTCTCTTTCCCAACAGGGCACACCACCCCACCAACACTCTTGTTTCTCTTTCCCAGCAGGTTACACCACCCCACTAACCTCTTTCCTGGAGACTGCAGCACTCTCCACCTACCAGCCCTCCAGCACATTCACTTTACCACTGGAGACTGCAGGCACTCACCACCTACCAGCCCTCCAGCACTCCAGCACATTCACTTTATCCCTGAAGACTGCAGGCACTCACCACCCACCAGCCCTCCAGCACATTCACTTTACCACGGGAGACTGCAGCACTCACCACCTACCAGCCCTCCAGCACATTCACTTTACCCCTGGAGATTGCAGGCACTCACCACCTACCAGCCCTCCAGCACATTTACTTTACCACTGGAGATTTCAGGCACTCACCACCCACCAGCCCTCTAGCACATTCACTTTACCTCTGGAGATTGCAGGCACTCACCACCTACCAGCCCTCCAGCACATTCACTTTACCACTGGAGATTGCAAGCACTCACCACCCACCAGCCCTCCAGCACATTCACTTTACCCCTGGAGACTGCAGGCACTCACCACCCACCAGCCCTCCAGAACACACAAGCTAGTCCCAGGATATGCACCCTCTCTAGCCCTAATCCATGGGCTTGTTCACACTGTAGCCTTAAGGGTGAGCAGTGACTACTAGGCCTTATTCCACCTTAGTAAGCCCTCTGACCCCTTACGCCAGATACATACACTGGTAGCTATCACAGAATTACCTTACTTATTTACTCTGTACTCTACACAGTTAAAAATCATTTAACATTTCTATACACACATTCACCTTAAGCAATCAGGATTGACTGTGGCATGAAACATATCACATACTGGTACATTAAAAGCTAGGACATCCCCTCCCCCCCCCACAGTCATTGAACTGTTCAGTCCTTCAGATGACAAAGTCTTTTTAAAATGCAGAAGGACTGAGGTAAATTCTCTGTTACTTCAGTGTCACTTGACTTTTAAAATAGTCCCCAAATTGCAGCAATATGTTGTTTACAATACCCACTCCTTTGGATTTTCTGAAGAAATTCTTTGATGGTGTAACCCCCTACAAATGGGGATTCCCGAAAAGTCTTCCTTGAGCTTGTCTAAATGCTCACTGCCAGGCTTGTGTCCTGCGTTTTTGCAGATTAAATGTATTGCCGGAGAGTGCCTGTATAGCCTCTGTGTACTGTCTCTTTAAGAGCTGCCTGGATTACAGTCTTAATTAATCTAAAAGGGAGCTCTGTTAGAAGATGTGCTTGTTTGCTGATCATTTGTTAGTGTAGTAATAATATTGCAGTTTGTTCTAACCTGCCTTCTTTGCAGCAAGGACTGTTCTGTTTATCTCCACTATCTTGGTCCTGGACTGCAGAATGGGCCAATCAGTACATTTGGGACTCTAAAATGGAGCCTGCCTATAGGGGCTTGGTGGGGTCAAAACTTGTAGGCATTGTAGTTTTTGCATTTTGACACCTAAAATAACCTGGAAGGGGAGCCCTTGTTGTAACTGACAGACATATCAGCCAACCAAACCTTTTGGATCTTGGGGAAATTCCCAAGCTGCTTGCAGCTAGTTTCAGTTCTAAGTTGGGAAGTGAACAGATAACAGCTCGAATGATTCAAGCAGCAGCCCGGCGTAGATTCGCGCGGGAGAACTTTGGAAAGGCCTGGGTTTTAGCCTGCATGCTTACCTGCTATCCCTGAGAAGGTACTTGTGCCTTTTTCAAACTGAATCTGAACTTGGAGAGCAAAGTAAGCCACTAAATTGTGACCAGACTCCAACCTGAAGAAGACCAAAGATTTGCTGAATGCGATTAGCCTGTCTGTACTTCCAGCCACCTCTGAACTCCCGGATTGTGCAGAGACTCTGTAATTGCGACCGGAGAGCCTTTTGCCTGGTACAGTGGAATTTCCTTACATGTGAATGTGTTTTGTGATTATAGTGGGTCGTGATTTGGTTCCCCACTGCGGTTTGAATTGTATTCTGCTTGCTGGAAGCTGCATTAGAATTTCCTTATGTGTAAATGTGCTGTGTGCTGCCAGTGGGTCATGATTTGGTTCCCCACTGTGGTTTGAACTGTATTCTACTTGCTGGAAGCTGCATCCAGCTCCACGGACCGAATACAAAATCATCTCCTTTGGGCCTGGGCCTTGCCACACTGGCCCAGCCCAACTACCCGCTGCACAGACAAAGCCATCAATGAGAGACCTGCCTGGGGATCAGCCCCCTGCTCAACACTTGAACAGGAATGACGCCTCAGTGATTCATGTGGACCTCGCTTCTCCGGGCACTCCAGCTCAACAACCTGCAGTCTCGACTTCATTCTGCCTATGTCCAGTATTGGGCATTGTGAGTAAACATCAGGGTAGCTCCCTGCAAAAACAGCTAAATCTTAAGTGATGTCATCTGATTGTCTTGTTGCTTTTTCTTTCATGTACTGATCCCTCCGGCTCTGGATTACAAGTAGTGTGTGTTGTGCATGTTGCTTTCTTCCATCACAAGGCCCCAACCAGCAGCAATGTTCCTGGCTAGCCCACCATTTTCCTACCTGGGTACCTAGAGTGTGTAACTGTGTGGGGACTTAAAACGCATGCATAACTGTTTGATTAATATAGCCTTTAAGCCAATCAACCTGATTATGTCCCTTCCCTGTTCAAGTCCCCTGAATAAATCAGATATGACTTTTTCTGCATTTAACCTGACTGTGGTTCCAGTTTGTGCCAAGAGTACTGTACTGTACTGTTGCTATTTACTGTGCATAACCTTGTTTTACAGGGGGTTCACAGGGTTGAGCCAGAGGAACTAGCCCTGGTGGTAGGTGCAAACAGTGTGAGTACTGGTATGGTGTACAAGGGGTACTGTGAAAAGTGATTATCGTATATTGCTCAGGCCACTAGAAGGGAAACAGGGGGATTACAGTGTCCCGGAGGGCTGTGCCCAGGTTATCCCTACACACCACAGTATATTCAGCTACTCACGTAGAGAAAAGACTGTTTCCATCACTAGGAATACATTGATAAATATACTTTTATTTATAAAATGTTTTTGGTAACACCCTACCAAATCACACCCCATCAACATTTCAAGCCACTTGCTCTTTATTTGATAAAGAGCAAGTGGGTTTGAAACAATGATGGGGTGTGATTTGGTGGGGTGCTACCAAAAACATTTTATAAATAAAAGTATATTTATCACTGTATTCCTAGTGATGGAAACAGTCTTTTCTCTATGCGAGTAGCCGAATATACTGTGGTGTGTTGGGATAAACAATAATATAGCACCGTGGGAAGCTCTGAGGCCACCAGTTTGATTTTAGTTTTGTGCCCAGGTTAGTTCGACCACTGCCAACCCTGACCTTTTGGTGGAGGCACCCGTTGCAGAACCTAGGCCCTTTAACCTGCTACTAGCCAAACAGGCAGGGGTAGTAGCCCCATGGGATAGTGCCACCTAGGGGTTACAATGGAAATGTTGAAGAATTCTCATGAGGGCCCTCAGGAGCAAGCAGTTTCCTTGTTGGAATCTGGAGAAGTGATGAATTCTTCAGGTTGCAGCTTTTTTCTGTGAGGAAACTTGGTACAACGTAATCATCAGGCACTTGATACAGCAGGCTCTCTGTTCTCTCCTTGCTCTCACTCACTACCTTATCTGACCCTACACTTGGATACAGGTGATCCCCTAATCCTGCACTGTAATTAAATAAGGTTGTCCGCTTCAGGCTCTATCACTGCAGTAGGCCTCTTCAGACAGGACACCCACTTGGCTTGAGTCCCTCCTTTTTGGTCATTCTCCCTGCTCAGACTCACTGCACACTGGCTATGCAGCTACTTTTATATCTACAACTAATTTGCGTATGCTAATAACTGGACACCGAGTGGACACTGAGCTGTCCAGGGGCTCAGCACCAATCACAATCATTTCTGCAGCAGCATAAGCCACAATGGCATTCACAGTTGAAATCCAACTGCCTCTCTCAACATTCTAAAGCTTTCCTTTTATCACTCTGAGTCCCATTTATGTATGTATTCCTTTGTCATAAAAAATAAGCACTTTCTTTATGTCTAAGCAATTTTTCACTATCCTGGCTGGAAAGCTAACATGTCTAGCTCTCTTCTGAATTTTTTCTGTTCAAAATGACCCACAAGAAAGCTAAGTCGCTAAGGCTTAAACTTATTTGTCATTAAACTTTTAAATTACACTCTTCTAAGCACTTTTCTCTTCACTTTCCTTTAAAAACAGCAGTTTCTCCTTTAAGTACACTGACCACAACAGTTTGTTTATTCAGGAAATGAATATTCATTTTTCCCATGCTTAGCTCCACCTCCTGTATAACTGCATGGATTATATTTCACCAGGACCCACTCTCCCTACAAAGGTTCGAAACCCCCACATTTTACATTTTAATCACTAAAAACTATTTTTCTGACATATAGCACTCTTTCCTCTAGCAGTCTTCCAAGTCTGGGGTAAATACATTGAAAACTGGCTTGGCAGCATGAATTAGAAAAACACATGTTTTAAGACAGTGTTTTCTGACTGTAAGAAACTTTCTGGTACATAGCTCTCCTTAAAACTGCTCCATTTTTACTTATGAGAAATCTCTAATAGTCTTTGGGTTTTTATTAACTGCCCAGGATTTCCTCAGCCTTTCCATGGCTTTACTTTCCAAAAATATGTGTTTTAAATATATTTAATCAGTTTATGAGCCATAGGTTCCTTGTAAGCAGATTGCACATTCATGATTCAAAATGGCTCCCTTGTGAGCTTCATACAAAATGCCTGCTATTTCTTTTTATGTGTGTGGGACTTCCACAGAGCCCCAACCAGACTGTGCCCATCTTTATTTACTATTTCATTTATTTGTGTGAGCCAGTCCCCAAATACATTTCTCTGGTGCTTGTCACCTGAACATGTAAGTAATAAGGGCAATATCTGGTTGATGCTGTAGAGAAAGAGGTTGCACTCGTGGCAAACAAACCAGGAGTTGAGGTGGCAGTAAAGCAGATTTATTCCAGCATGGAGTATAAAGCAAGAGACCTCAGATTTGGAGTTCTGGTTGATCCTGCCTGCGAGGGGAGCACCTTACTAGGTCTCACTCTTGCATTTTCGAAAGGCAATCCACAGTCCAACAGGATGAAGCCTGACGCAACCAGTGTTGTGGCAGAGTAGTGGCCGCCCTAGCTCAGACTTGGGGATTCCTTCACTGAGCGCGCTGCACTCTGCTGTGGGATTGACGCTCAGTCACTCACATGCCCTCCTCCTCTCCTTGGAGTGCACTGCGCCCTCGGCTGATACTCTGTTTCTTTACTTTTTGCAACACAGCAGCTTCTTTTTATTTCTTTACCACAGAAACAATCTGTTAAATATAACAATATTAAAAATATTATTAGGCAACCCAGGCAGACCAAATCAAACAACTAGACCACCAGGTCATGTTACCGTAGTCAGGGCAATTGGATTACTAGCCCACTGGCCACCAATGACTAAAACTACTGTTTTATTATAAATTACCATCAGTTTATGTTTTAAAAATTGCCAATCATTAAAAAATGAGCATAAAAACTGCATGTGGGTAGGGAAGCCAGGGTCAGGTAGTCCTTTCCATACTTTCCCCCGTGCTGCATCTTCCTACAATAATTAATGATATGCTCACACTGACAGCTAATCTATTTAAATGCTTATTATTTATTTATTCTATTTTAGTTTCTAATTAATCAGTATTACTTGGTTTTGTAAGGGTGGAAGTAGGCCTAGGCCCATCAAGACCACCTCCCCATGCTTGTGGGGTGGATTCAGATATCTGTCCCCAGGAGGAATTTATCTAGTTCAGTTTTATATTTCTGAAAGGTGTTAATTTCCACAATATGTTGGGGCAGGGCATTCCATAACGTAGTTGCCCTTATTGTAAAGCAGTGTTTATGCTTGTTTGTGACAGCCTTAGGAATATAAATCTGCCTATTATTGCACCTCAGATTTTTGGGCTTATTGGCAAATTTAATATTGCAATCATTTATTAGATTACTGTCATTTAAAATATTAACTAACAGTAATAAGTCACATCGGTTCCTCCTTAACTGTAAATCATATAACCCTAAAGCTGTTAGCCTCTCCTCATAAGTCTTTTACCCTCAGTATTAACTTTGTGGTCCTTCTTTGCATACTTTCTATAATTTTTTTGTCTTTGTTAAGATATGGGGCCCAGAAGCTGACTGCACAGTCTGTATGTGGTCTAATAAATGATCTATATAATTGAAGAATACAGTTTTCATTTCTTGTAATTATTTTTTTATGGATGCTAAAATGCGGTTCCCCTCCTGTGCTACTTTCCCATACTGATTGCTCAGTATGAATTGATTATTGACAATCACCCCCAGATTGTTTTCAGATTTAGCTGCTTTAATGATATTGCCATACAGTAAATAATTGGTGTTTGGATTTTTGGACCCCAAATGTGTAACTGTGCACTTGTCAATGTTAAAAGTCATTTTGTTATTAACTGCTCAGTCTTCAATTCTCTTAAGGTCCAGTTTGAACTTTTTGATTTTGTCCTCTGTATCTACATCAGATGAAATTTTGGTATCATCAGCAAATTTACTAATTTGATTGATGACACCCTTATGCAGATCATAGATATATATTCCAGAAAGCGTTGGTAATACTGCTTTTTATTTTACTGCAAGGGCCACCCTTTACCTATCTGGCAGCTCCTACCTACCCAAAGACTAGAACCCAGGTCCTTAGCAACCTATTATATTAAATATGCTAAAACTAAATATTTTTTTCCTGTTCTACTAGGTGGAATAGTCCTATAAGGCTGTTACAGTACTTGGTACACTGGAGTGGAACTAGTTAACTGACTCCCACTCCTTCAGTTAGCTGCTTTTCTGTTCTGTGTGTGTGCACAGCCTTGCACTCAAGACATTCTTTTAAGTTTGTGGCTGTGTGCCCAAGAAGAGATTTAAAAAATATTTTTTTTTCTGAGAAAAATGTTGTCAGCCTTGACTATTAATTGACAGTGAGACTTGTTAGCTCAGCATTGCTGCAGTGGCATGAGTGACTTGATTTCATAATAAATATAATTTAAATTTAATATCAGAATGCTTCCTGTGAGGATCCCAGGTTTGTGTCCCTCCACGGTTACCTAAGCACGTGCAAGTGCACCGTAACTGGTAGAGTGGGACTAGTCAGCTGACTCCCACTGCTTCAGTTGGCTACTTTTCTGTTCTGTGTGTACATAGCTGTGCACTCAAGATATTATTGTAAGTTTGTGGCTATGTGCCCAAGAAGAGATTTAAAAAAAAAATTTTCTGAGAAAAATTTTGTCAAGCTTGACTATTAGCTGACAGTGAGACTTGCCAGCTCAGCATTGCTGCAGTAGCTTAAGAGACTATATTTCATAATTATAAATAATGCAAATTTAATACATCTTCCTATGAGGAATACAGCCATGGCAGAAAGAGAATATAGTACCAGAAAACATAGTTGGTCCAGCAGCTCCAGCAAAGCTGCAGCAGGCATACAGCGGCAAGCAGCAGGAGATGGTAAGCATACTGTACAGTGATGCTCAGGGTGCATTCGCCATACAAAATTTGTTTTACCCATCAAAGTCTGCAGTCTCCAACAGCACCAGTATGGCATCAACTAACAGCAGGGGAAAAAAGTAAAAGTAGCAAAGTACTACTAGTGCTACTAGGAGGACGTTGACATTAACTGCCACTGATACTACCAATGTGAATGTCCTATTCATCCCCTGCTACTGCCGCCAGTACCACCAAGTTGAGGACATCCTCTTTAATAACCACTGATCCACCACCCATCCACTAAGACTACTACTAACCCAACTTCTGCTGCAAGTGGCCCTTCCAGCCACTGCTGCCACTTTGACTGAAACCACCCTTGCCACTGTGACTGAGACTACTCCTGCCACTGTGACCCAAATCACTCCTGGCATTGTGCCCACACCACTTCTACAACTGTAACCACGGCAATCACCAGTACTGCTACAGTAACACTAGCCTCTACTACCACTGTGGCCCCAACCAGTTTAGCAACTATTTCCAGTACTGTGTGCACCCCTACTGTGGCACTTGTTTCTTGGCCTGTCTCCTCTACTGTCGAACTTGTCAGTTCAGCTAAGGAGGAGACACACTTATCTGGGTCTGAGTACTTTCCAACAGGAGATCTGCCCACTGATACATCATCTGAGGAAGCTAACCTAAGCCACTTTGATGATGAGGCAGAGTATAAGAAGTACCTTGAGAGCCATAAAACAAGAGGTTCAGGTGACCAAAAAAAACTCAACCTGTCGAGGTCACAGTGACAGGAGAGAAAAGGATATGGCTCCTCCCCCTCCCAAAACTCAGCAAGCTACCCTTCAGCACTCCAGCCTGAACAGCACAGTAGAGCAGGTGCTGGGGCACCAGTGGTGTCAGTGGAAAACCCGCAGACACAGGTCCAAACAAGAAAGGCTGGTGGTGGCCAAAAGGGTGGTGGTGGTACTGGTGACACTAGCTACATAAGTGATGTCAGGAGCAGTAAGAGTATGGTACGGTTGCATTTCAGATTATTAAAAGAAGATAACAAAAGTCAGTGTGC
This sequence comes from Neoceratodus forsteri, assembly GCA_016271365.2. Taxonomy (NCBI): domain Eukaryota; kingdom Metazoa; phylum Chordata; order Ceratodontiformes; family Ceratodontidae; genus Neoceratodus; species Neoceratodus forsteri. The sequence continues at coordinate 1,359,861,332 of CM057455.1, read as the reverse complement.
ACACTTTGCAATATAACTATTAGCAGGGGCAAATCTCTGGCAAATTTAACACAACCTCCTTAATGAGCCACCTAAAGATAAAGCATCCTCATTTTTTTAAAGCATCAGGGTCTGTGCCTGTGGTTCCATCAGACCCATCTTGTGGTGATAATGCAGGCAGTGATGCTGGTGGCACTGGCAGTGCCACAGAATGTTCTGCTTCTGAAAAAATTCTGCTGTGCCTACTGATGCTACCACTCAATCTCCCTCAGCAACAAAGTGGCCTCCATGCACCCCAAGCACTCCTACTAGGCACCAGTCCCCTGCTGTCTGCACACTATCTGGCAAGCATAGAACATCCTCCCCATTCATGGTCAATGTCAATAGTGAAAGCATCCCAGGCCACAGCAAAGTACCAGTCATCCCATCCAACTGCTCAGCATATCACACAGCCCATAGGTGAAATTATGGTGTTGATCTGCAACCCTTTTCACTTGTAGAAGACACTGTCTTTCATACCTCTGCAGCACTTGCCACCATGGTACCAGTTCCCATTATGTTCCACATTTTCATGCACTGTGGTGTCAAAGATAAATGAGGTGTGAGAAGGAAAGGCAATTGCCACACTACTCTCAGAGGCTGTGGGTGAAGTCTTCTACTGCACCTCAGATATTTGGAGCAGCACAAACTCCATGCATGCATATCTCTCCTTGACTGCACACTGGTCCCTGTGTCTCCTGTTGTGCATTCCTCCTTCTCTCCCTGTCAGTGTCTCTACCTTCATTACTCCACAACCTGGCAGTCACTCCAGGTCTGTTCTTCTAAATGCTGGGTTAATGGAGAAAGACCACAGGTCACCTAACATCCTAGCATTCATGCAAAACATGTTGCAGTCATGGACAGTTGGTACCAATCTACATGTTTTGTTTTGTTTTGCTTTTTTATCACAGATAATGGGGCAAATATGGTAAAAGCAGTTGCTGATGGAAGTTTCATCAGCATTCATTGCTTTGCCCACACCTTGAATCTAGTGGTCACATCTGTGCTACATCACCATGCTGAAGCTAGCAAGACTGTCTCCACAGCATGCTCTATCTGTGCTTATTTTCATCACTCTGTGAAGGTGTCTAACCAAGAGAAGAAGTGAAACAATGCCTTGGTCTGTGGAGACAGACCAATAATGCCTTGTTCTGTCTCTGCATCGCTTGATACAGGATGTCAGTACCAGATGGACTTCTTCATATCTGATGCTGTCCAGACTGTTAGAACAGAAGCATGCACTTCATGACATGGCAATAGAGTATGACATTGAGGGAGTCCTAGGCCACCATGAGTGGTCACTGGTTGATTCCACGGCGAGAGTACCTGGGCCATTTCAGAGGAGCACCCAAGTTCTAAGTGCGTCCACTGTCACTCTGACTCAGATGACCCCAGCAGTGCAAATACTGAAAGAATCCATGAGAGATCTGTAGAGGAAAACAGGGAGATTCCAGATGGGGCAGCTGTATTTGATGAGCAGCTGCAAGCTGAACTGGATGCAAGGTTAGTGAAAGTGCTGGACAGTTGCAGCCACATTTTTGCAACCAAGATGGATCTCCGGTTCAAATGTGAGATCCTTTGCATGGCTATGGATAGTCACAGACTGATTCATTTTTTGACTAGAGCTGTGTGATGAGCTAACTGATTGCATGCAAGGACTGGTGACACTGGTGGTCGCACAGAAGGTCATGAAAGAGAAGGAATGCCATCTAGCAGGTGTGATTCCACTGGTGGAAATGGGGAAGAAATACCTGGTACTGACAGCAGCACTAATGGGAGTGTGGACACTGCTCAGCACATCCTTACTTCAAGAGCAAAAGAAGAGAACACAGTCACAGCCCTTTTCAGCAGAAAATATCTTGAATGACTATTTTGCAGTCTCTTGTGCCATTTCAGGTTGATCCATTAGGCTACTGGGTACGGAAGATACTTTCATCCCCCTCTCTTGGCATAACTAGCTATGAAATACATCAGTTGGCCCCTATGGGTATGCCATCTGAGAGGATGTTTAGCACAGCTGGTGATGTTGTTGAGCCTCATCGGTGAACTCTAGACCTGAACACATCCAACAGCTTGTTTTCATCAAGCTTTCATTACTTGAGTACAAATATGAGTTACCCCCATACAAATAGAAGTATAGTCTCTCAGGTCTGCTTTTTTTTACTGGTTTTCTTCATATAGTTAAGCTGTGTATTTCCCCCCATGCTTCCTGCTTGCAATGTTTTATGCATGCACTGTCATTGTAATTAAATACATTAATGTTTCCTGAACTAGATATAACTTCTCTTCTGGTTGTTTTAATACATGTTTTTATCATGTACCTTACAAATAGCAAGGATGCAGAACAAAAGCACATCTATAATAGCCCCAAAATAAACCAAAATCCAGTGAGTGCTAATAACTTGCTCCTTCATGACTTCATAACAATGTGGTTGTGAAACTGGGTGCATGTCACAGTGTACCACTCTCCACTCTGCTTTTGGATAAAGCCTACAGAAAACCACATTCCCAGAATCTTCTAACTTCTCAGTTCCCACATTGCCCCATTTCATGGATATGGCTTGTTTAAGGGACAGTGTTTGCTGTTTTTATCATTTTCCTATCCCTATCATGCTAGCAACTATTTATCACACAAATAAAAAAGGCTGCCTGCTTTCATTGTTTGTTTGCTTTTTTAAATCTTGTCATTTCATTTTCTTTTTTTGCACATCCACTTTGCTCAGCTGCCACCACCCAGCACCCAGCTTACGCTAGGGCACCACAACAGTCTCATAGGGGGACACTGTATGTGCCTCCACTTCTGCAGAGAAAAGCCATCCATGGGATGCTCAATCCACTCTCCACTGGCTGACCCCTGAGAGGCCAAGGTCAACTTAGAAACTCAGTTTGTTGGAGTAGTTAGCAGTACTGAAAACACTGTAGCTCTGTGGGGCTAGCTCTTTTCATTTTCAAAAAAAACAACTTTTTTTTTTAATTTTCCCCTCCTACTGTTCATCAGGAATATAACCTGTAATCAGATAGGGATGCACTCTTAAAATAGACGGGTATATACTGTGCCTTGTACTCAGACAACGAATGGGATATACCCTGTTCCGGCTCTATAAGCAGTCATTGAGAGAGCAGGGAGTTTTTTTAGTCAGGGGCCCATAAAGTACATGGTGCCAGCCCAGTTCTGCTCATTCTGAACCTGACCCACTGGGGCAACCACACAGCCAAAATATTTTGAATGTGTCATTTTGTCTCCTATTGGGTTGGGCACCCCTGCAAGGACAGCAACATAGCACAAATAAAATGTTCTGTGAGGCCTTGTCTTTGGGCTTTCCTTGAAAATGAAATGATTGTGATGCTTGGCCAGCTGTTTATGATTGCTGTATGATATTTGTAAATAATAATATAGTAGATGATTGTCTCACATAAGACAGTCTGTGCTCATGGGTGACCCCCAGGTTTCGGTGAAGCAGGAATCACTTAATTAACTGACTTACTTCAGAATGGCATTTTATTACCTTTTTATGATATGCCTAGGCTCTTTGAAGTGGAAATGAAATGTGACTTTATGAGTCTGCCAGGGGATGAGTCTAATAAACTTTTATGACATTTTAAGAGTAACAGGCCATTGATACCAACATGGTGTGAAAAGTTGTAAAACCCTTTGAATCTGCCTTGGGAACAGGAAACCACACATGATCAAAGAGAAAATGTTTAATTTAGGAGTCATATTTAGGAAATGCTTTTCTTTCTGATGTGACATTATTTAACATACCTTCTGCTACAAAATCATGTTTGGAATTTTTTTTTATGTTCTAAATGGAGGAGCTAGATGACTCACAGAAGGGGTGTGGAGAGACATAGTTTAAATTATACTGTGAAAGACACACAGCACTGATAAGCACTTAGATGTAATACATTAGATAGAAAAGATCTAAATTGTATGTTGGTAGGAGTTTGTCTGTAGTTTTCTTTGCCTTTTCTTTTAAGTGATTGTATGCTCTTTGATATATTGTTCTATGTTTATATTTTTCATATTTTTTATCCATTTTTAGTAAATATATTATTTGAAAGACTGCCTGGGTGTCTACCAGTTCTTTTTGCATGTGACATATAAATAGTTAAGTCTGTCAATTGTTCAAGGGCTTGATGGCATTACCAAACTGGGAAAAGGTAAGAATATGCCTAAGGTCTTTTATAGAGTTTTAAGGGTTAATTTTGGATACCTGGTTAAGTGCCCTCAAGCAAAAGATATAGTGCATCCCCCCAAAGAGAATATTATCTGTGCCTGTACATTTGGGTACGCTAGCATAAGGTTCACAGTTTGAATCCCCTCAGAACTTGAGACCAAAGGTGATTCAGGCCCACCAAGCAGACATGAGGGTTACCCAGTCTGTTACCTGTTCACACTTACTGCGCTTGGAGGTTGGCACTGTGGGAGCAGAGGGCCTGACCTGCTGAGTGTGATTGTGACAATGAGAGTATGCAAAAAAGGGCCATAAAAGCAGGCAGCCTTTTTTATTGTGTGCTAAATTATTACAAGTAAAAAAGGAATAGCAAACTGATGACACAGCAGTAAAAACACTCCCCTAAACAAGCCCATTGGTGAAACATTGGGGTTAATATTTGTGGTTTTAAGGGAAAACAATTTGACAATTTGATATTGGAAATGTTCTGTTATTTTGGAAGTGTGTGCAAATTGCAGCTGCTGACTGAGTGAGTGTCCTCTCCACGCTACTATGCCTAATGAGATTTTCTTTACCTTTATGCCAAAATAAGGAAGATTTGCGCCAGGGCTGTGACTGATTCTTGCTCGAAGAGCAGAGAAAGGCATGGCCTGGTAATACAAGTATTTTTTTTTCACTTTTACAGAAAAAGAATAGTTTCATAGAAGTTCTCCTGAGAAAGACTGACAATTTAAATTATCACACAGAAGTGTGAACAAATTTACCCTCCCCTGTAGTTTGGGATTTAGAAAATAAACAAAACTGTCAACATTTCTGTTTTTTAGCTAATTTTAACAAGTGAATGGAAGAAAATGCTCTTTCATAGTAAATAATTGCAAGTAAGAGAGGGATAACAAAATGATGACGACAGTAACACTCTCCCAAACAAGCTCCATCAGCCAGGATGTGACTGATTGCTTTTGCTTGCAGAGCAAAAACAGGCCTAGTATTTAGGGAAAAACACTCCTAGCAGTTCTCCTGAGAAACATTGAAAGTTAACACACAAAGGTATGACAAACATTTTCCTGTCTAGCTTGGGATTTAGAGGAGCGAAAAATTCAAGAGTTCTGATTTTTGTCTAGTTTTAACCAGTGGATGGAAGATTCTTTTTCGGCAGCAGCTAAAGTCATCTGTCTCTCCTGCCTGAAGCTTCTGCGAGTGCTTGGTCACATTACCTGTCTTCAGTGAGCTTCCAAAGTGGCCTCTAATTGAACAGGAAGTTTCACAGCCAGTTCCAGTGGCCGAATAACAAATCACGAAGCATGAGTAATGAATAATAAATAATTGGGACCTCTGAATACAAATCCTCTATGAATATTCAAAATAAGGTATCTGCACACCCATATCCAACCACTCACCCAAGAAGTTTGGAAACCTGAAGAACTGCTAGGCATACCCAGGGCCTCTTATTACCCCAGGTAAAAGTGTGAATGGCTTTGCTAATGCTTTTCCAATCCTGTTTGGGAATGTTCAGTGGTAAAGAATGAAACAAGAACAGAAATCTCAGGAGAAAATTCATCCTTATTGTTTTACCCTACCACTTAAACATAATGGAATGTCTGCCCACCTTTTCAGATCTGTCTGTACGTCCTTCAGTCAGTGTTCCATAGTTAAGGATGTACAGCTGAGATGAGTTAACTGGGATGTGTGTTCCCAGATAGTGAATCTTTGTGGAGACCCCATTTGTATGGTTTCATACTGTAACTCTGAGATTCCATAAAGCACCATTTTAGTTTTCATTTTTTGTTCAAAACATCTGGACACACCTCAGTCCAATCCACAAGCTACTGTGTTATGGCAACCCAAATATGATGCCATAATCAAATGGCTGGCTATGTTTAAGTTTGGAGACATGAATAATAGATTGAAGACATTTCCTGGACTTTGCAGAGCCCTTTCTAGTTGGGGCATTTACAATCTGATTCAATCCTAGAGATTGAAAACTTAATACTAGTATTTCCCCTAAGAGGTTACCCCAAGCCTAGTTAAAGTCCCCCATTAATATGACCTTTCTGCCCATTGTGTGCTTATGTATTCAGTAGTTTGGGCCAGTTTGTTAAACTGAGATTTATTTTAGGTGGTGAGTAAACAACACTGGTACCTAACTTTAAAGGCAAAATTGTTATTATTGTATTACACAATCAATACCCTCAATAGTTCCAGAAAAGTTTGGTTCTGAATGCCCCAATTCATTTTTGACATGTAATAGTACCCTCCTCTCACTTTTAGCCCTTAATCATACCTAAAAACTGTGTAATCTGTTAATTGGATTTCATTATTTGAAACCCCTTTAGAAATAGGGGAACCTTCTATAGCAATTGAGTTAGATAGGAATACATCTGTATAAGTAGATTTGTTGGATGTATATCATTGCCTAGGCTAGATAGGAATCATAAATCTAGACAGGATGTAGTGGCTGAAATATACCTAGATAAGCTGTCTAGACATACTAAATGTTCTAGTATATAAATTGGAACTTTGGACTTTCCTGTTGTAATTGACAAACATCAACTGCTTAGCAGAGGGAGAGTGTAACCCTTCAAGAGGTCAGCTATACCTTTAAGACTCCCTTGCACTCATGCATTAAAGGCAGAGGTACCAGCCACCCCTGACAGATCTGCTGCCTCGGTGCTCCCAACTGGACCTGGACCTGGACCTTCCCAATCACTGCTTTAACCGAACCGGACATGCAGACACATCAATGCAGGATTGGTTTGGGGCACAGTTTACTGTTTACAGTCAAGGATGTGGTGCAAATAGAAACTTTGTGAAAGATCGTATTTGGATTACAAATTGGCAGTCATTTTTGTCACCTCTGTCCAGAGCTGGCATGGCGACAGGGTCAGAGTGTGACTGTGCAAGTAGCCACGTCAGGTTATATGTAGAGAGCCCAAGGGCTCCTGTACGTGTGAAGGACGTAATTGAAGGGGCCTTTGTGGCAGCTAGTTACTTGCTGATGGACAGATCTCCTGGAACTGCTTGTACTGATTGACAGCTTGAAACTACCAATCAGTGCTGTGGATTCTCCAGTGAACAGCAGATGCTGTTCTAGACCCAATTCCATCTAAGTCTGAGTGCTGAACAGACTGGTATCTGTCTGCTGTTAAGAGAGATAGCTGGAGTTGTTACAGTACAGAGACAGACTGTGCATCTGCCAGAGGCAGGGGTCAGTGGAAAGCAGTACTCTTACTACAGAAAATAGATAATCACATGCAAACACAACTTGAGAACAAAGCTGAAGATTGCAGTGATTGAAAAACCTTTCCTGTACTGCAGCCAGATGTTACCAAGTCTGCTTGATTGGTACCACAGCCAGTACTAAAATTATGTCCCCTTGGGACTGGATGATAGACATACTGGGTGTAGTAGGGTGACTCAGAAATTCACAAAGGGAGCTGCTTTGTGAAGCAGACTTGCTACTGCCTGCTGGCATCAGCAGAAACATAGAATTTGACAGCAGAAAAGGATCACTTGGCCCACCCAGTCTGCCCAAGTGTTTCCTGCCTGTTCTACTTCAGCCGATCCTATCTGGTCTTGGGCACCCCCTTGCCACTTGTCTAATATACCCATACGTCTATCCCATGCATTGCTCCAAGGCAAATACCACCTCCATTCTGGCCTCCACCACTACTGTTGGTAGACCGTTCCAGGCATCCACCACCTTCAGTGAAGAAATATTTCTTCACATCTCTCTTGAACTTCCCCCCTTCCAGTTTCATTGCATATCCCCTGACCTGGTGCTCATCCTCCTTTAAAAGAGACTCCCCACCTGCACCCTGTTCACCCCTGTGAGGTACCTGTACATCTTAATCATTTCACTTCTCTCTATCTCTGTCTCTCTCTCTCTCTCTCTCTCCCCCCTCCTCTCTTCCAGGATGTACATGTTCAGGTTCCTCAGTCTCTTCTCATAGGGCATCCATGCAAACTCTGAACCATTTTAGTTACTGTCCTCTAGTGTGTCCTTCTGAAGTGTGGTCTCCATAACTGGACACAGTTCTTTAGGTGAGGGCACACTAGGGAGTGATACAAGGCAACACCACCTCCCTCCTCCTCCTGAAGATATCCCTTCCATCGCATCCCAACATCCCACTAGCCCTGTCCACTGCCTTGTCACACTGTCCTGCCACCTTGATGTAATAACCCCAAGGTCCCTTTCCTGTCTAGTGACTGTCAGTAACCCCCATCCAATAGTCAGCACTGGAGTTCTTATGTCCTAGGTGTATAATTTTGCACTTTTTGGCATTGAACCCCAACTGCCATGTCTTTGACCACTACACAAGTTTCCCAGGATCCCTGCTCATTTTTTCTTCCCTCTCCTGTGTCTCTACCCTATTACAGATTTTGATGTCATCTGCAAAAAAGACATACCTTCCCCTCCAGTTCTGCAATGTCCCCTATGAAAACATTGAAGAGGACTTGTCCCAATACTGAGCCCCATGGTAACCTGCTGGTCATGCTTCCATCCTTAGAGTACCATTAACCGCCACCCTCTGTCTCCTATCCTTTAATCAGTTTCTAATCCACCTTTCCACTTTGGTTCCCACTCCTAGGCAGGTCAACTTCCTAACCAGACTCATGTGGCGTAGTGTTGAAGGCCTTGTTAAAGTCCAGATAGACCAAAACCACTGCCCTCCCCTAAGTATTCCCCTGGTCACCCATCAAAGAAATCTATCAGATTCATTTTGCATGACCTTTCCCCATGAATCTGTGCTGCCTGTGGTCCTGCAGTCCACTGGAATCCAGATGATTAATCAGTCTGCATTTCAGTAGGGTTTCCATTAGTTTCCCCATCACTGAAGTAATACTGACTGGCCTACAGTTGCTAGCTTCCTCTCTGCTGCCACTCTTATGTAGAGAGACCATGTTGGCCCTTCTCCAGTCCTCCAGCACCATGCCTGTTTCCTGTGAGCTGCTGAACAAAGCTGTTAATTGGGCAGCTAATACTTCCCTGAGCTCTTTTAGTATCCTGGGGTGCATCCCATCTAGTCCCATAGCCTTAGCCACCTTCAGGGCTGCAAGTCCTTTCAGGACTCTTCGCTCTGAAAATGGACTTGTGCCCCCCCTTCATGCTTCTCCCTTATGGTCCATACCCACCTCCCTCTACTGTGAAGGCTGAGGCGGGAGACAGGCTCGATGAGCTATTGCCCTCTCCTGTCTTATAAACCCAGTATGAAACCCAGTATAAGTGTGAGGAGAAGTACTTGTTTAAGAAGTCAGATTTTTCTTGGTCCCCTTCTGCACAGTCTCCCCCTTGCATCTTTCTGATTCTCACTGTTTCTCCTCATGCTTTCCTCTTCTCTCTTATGCACCTGAAATATGTCTTATCCCCTTTAATGGCCAATCTGGCAATCTTTTCTTCTGTCTGCACCTTTACTCTCCTAACTGCATTGCCTGCTTCATTCTGCTTTGCTTGGTCTACCTCCCTGACCTCCTCCCTCTGCGTTTTGTTTGTACCTCTTGAATGCCGCCATTTTTTCATTCACCACCTTTGCCGTACAACAGTCTCTTTTTCTTTCTGCTTTTGCTTACTACCTTTACACAGAGGGTGATTATACTTATTATGCCCTCCCTTATTCTTGCCAACTCTGCTGCTACTCCTCACTAGCAATCTCTCTCTCTTCCAGGCAATTTCTGAGGCAGTCTCTGATTTCTTTAAAATCCACCCTCCTGAATTCCAGGACCCCCATCTTTGTGTGGCCCACCTCTGCTCCTGTCCTTGTGGTGATTACTGGTTCCTGGGAGACTGCCCACAGTGACATCTGCAATGCTACCACTGTTTTTATAAAATGGGCAAGTTGTTTCAGCCAATCAGAGAGTTTATTTAAAATGCATGTTCTGTTCCATGCACATGTAAAAAAAAAAGAACCGTCAGTGAAAAGGTCAGTATTCATGAGCTTTAGAATGTTGACATTTTCAGTGGCATCCATCTTTCCTTCACCCACTAACTGAATCACCATGGCATCAGATAGAAAAGTGTAAACTTCAATGTAAGCATGTCTGACGAGGAGTAAGAAAGGATTTTTAACTCACCCGAAGAAGACTACAACTCTGTCAATAGCCTTCCAACAACTGTCACAGTGAGTACATCAATCAATGAAAGTGAGGTAAATGCCCAAAATGCCATGACAATTATTTTGCGTCACCTTTCCCTCACCACAGAAGCCCTTAATGAAATCGAAGACTCCAAAAATGAGCCCAATACAAAGAAAACAACTTCATGGGCAATCAAAGTATTTAAAGACTGGCAAGTCGCTAAAGAGGTACACATAGATTTTAAAACAGCAAGTAACGCAGAGCTAAATGAAGCATTCAGACATTTCTATGCGGAGGTTAGAAACACAGTCAGCAATGAGTATGCTATCAGCAGCTATTGCAGCCTGCGATCCTCACTGAACAGGCACCTCAACTCAGTGGGCATAGTGAGACAACTAAACATTATTACAGACCCAGCATTTCACAGCAGCAACAACGTGTTTGTGTCGGTAACCAAACGTTACTGAAGGCAACAGAAAGGTGTAAGCAAACACCACCCTCCGATATCCAACCCTGACTTACTACTGCTCAAGAAATCACCTGCCCTATCTCCCGACACAGCGCCTGGCCTATTAAGAAAAGTGTGGCTCGACATACAACTGTGCATGGCCAGGCATGGGTGGGAGGGACTGAGAAATCTGACCCCCAACAGCTTTGTGTTCAAACCAGATGAAAACGGGCCCGAATATGCGACTCTTGGCTTCCATGAAGCCACAAAAAATCACAGTGACCCCTTTGAGAGTAACAAACTAGCCCACCGAGGGTTCATGTATTCAGAACCCGATTCACCACTTTGCCCAGTAAAGAGTTTAAAAAAATACCTCAGTAAACTGCCTGCTGATGCAACGGCACTCTACTGCCACCCGCACCGTCTTCTGCAACACTTCCTGGACTGCAGTCAAAGCTGGTACACCAAACAACCACTCGGTGTAAATTTCCGATCGACCCTAATGTCCAAAATAATCAAAGAAGCCTGCTTGTCTGAAATTTACACGGATCACTCCATAAGGTCCACCGTAGTTCGTTTGCTCTCTGAAGCCGATCTACAAAGCCGAGAGGTCATGACGGTAACAGGGCACTGCTGTGAAGCTAGCTTATGATCATATTGTGCTGCCTCTGCCAGGGACAGACAATGCTGGAGCTTGATACTGGGACAAAAAAACATGATCATAAATAAGCTGCAATCACAACATCCACAAAAGGAAAAACAAGCTGATCCTGTAAAGAATTAAATGAAGCAAAGTACTGCACTGCCACCAACAGGAGGAATGATTGCATTTAATAACGGTCCATTCACTTTCAATGGACCTGTGAATTTTAGTGGGACTGTAAATTTTTTTGCCAAGTGACTTCATGTTGATTAATCACAAAATCAGTATACTGTATTTTCTAAATGTCTAATAAGTTAACATGTTTTAAAGAAGTACAAATTTATTTCTCTACCTTTCCCATACATAGTAATTAGAACTATGTTATGCTGCATAATGATTTTATACACAAAATATTTTTATGCAGCTAAAATGTGTTATCTTTGTGTTTTCTGTCATTTTAACAATGCTATGCCATTTTATAAGTGCAATAAGTCACTCCAGGTGTGTGCATGGAACAGATTTTACCGCATGCCAGAGGCTAAAGGCACTCGGCCAAGGCCGTGTGCCTCATTATGCTCCTGGCTGTGTGGTAAAATCTATTCCATACACACCCTGTCATGTCTTATTGCTTACGTCAGCACCAGGTCCAACACTGCCTCATCCTTAGTGGGTTGTTAGACTAGCTTCCTGAGAAAAGCCCCTTGTAGGGAGTCAAGGATGGCTCTGTTCCTTGCCAAAGCCACAGTTGGAAGGCTCTATTCCACATTGGGAGTGTTTTAAGCCCGTGGTTCGATGGGCGGAGCAACAACATCACTCCCCCATTGAGTTAAAAAGGTCACAAACATCCTGGGCTTTGCCCCTCCTTTCTCCCTGTGCATTCCTCATGACACAGATGCCATTCTTTCTGTGGCATTCATCTGTTCTCTCCTCTCCCCTCTCCACCCAGTTGCTGCGGCCTCGCTTGCTCCCTTTTGCTCATGTGGGGACGCTTTGCTATGCTGAGGTAATATTTGTCACAGTTCAGTGTTTTGCTGCCTCGTACTGCCTGCATGTCATCTGCTAATGCTTTTCAATTCCAGGTCTGCTGACTCACTTGGTCCTGTTCTCCGGTGTTTGTTGCGTACTTCTCCCTGCTCCGTCTCATCATCCTTTAGCGATTTTGCTGTCCCTGACTCAGTCTTTTCCTTCAGATGCATGTCTTCTGCCTGCGGGCTGGATGCTACGTCTCCTGTTCTGCTCCTTGATTGTTTCTGGCTGCTTCTCTCATTTGGGCAGTCTGCCTGCCCTACCTTCATTTCGGCTCTTCCTCGCTATCCCGTGTCTCTTGATGACTGTTCTGCTGAATGGAGCACCCGCAGTCTTTATTCGACAGCTCTACAGTCGGTGAGTATTTGGTCCTGGGGCCGTATTTTCTTCTGGGACATTTTTTTTCCAGCTCCAGTCAAGCTGGTAGCTGCCTATGCTGTCCACTCCCTGCAGTGCAACAGACACTGGCATGGTGACATTTACTTTCCTGGTTAGACATGCCTGGCTCAGATCTAACTCCTGATATCATGCAGTGGCTTGTTACTGAAGCCTATAGTGTTTTCTATTTCGGAGTACATCTTCCTTGTCATTGATTAGTGCTGCCACAGGCTCCAGGGAGACATGTCAGCTAATCTTTATTAGGCAGCCATCTGTGGCGGATCTATGGGGGTTTAGAGGGTGCAGGTGTGACCCCTATTGTAACTTGCTTGCTGCAGCTGCATTTCCCTTTGCTGAAGAGGTCTAATATATTGATTGTACGAAACTCTTCAATCAAAACAATAGATTACTTTTATATTTTGTGTCAAAAACTTAATGGAAAAGACATTGCAAAGGATTGAAAAATGTCAAAGTGTTGCATATCAAGTATGCACACCGGTGAAACCCCATTGTACAATCCTGGATCCACTACTGGCAGACATAATATTATTTGATCTGCCATTCCACATCTTTCAGTAAATCATGAAGTTTCATGACCCACCCTTCTTGCCTTGGTCTTTCCTATGATTTTCAGTTTTTTGATTCTTTTACAAACCACTAAAATAAAAAAAATAAAAAAAACCTTCCCTAGCTGCCTCCATTGGCTGGTAATGGACATTGTTTTGGCCCGCCTTTCCGAATTTTCTGCTCCCTGTCCTTGCTACCTCTACTGGCCTTGCTGTCTGAGAGCTCTCTGCTAACTCCTCACCCTCCCCCTCTAATTCCCATGCCCTCTGGTTCCGGTCTTGCCTCCTTCGCTTCAGAGTATGCCTCTTTTTGAGGAGTCTCATTGCTTGCCTCACTATTGCATCCTGTGCTACTTCATCAACTTCGACATCAGGGTCTATTGCCCATCGTGGCCTACATTTGATAATTTTTTTTTTTTTTTTTAAGGCATGCCTATCCTGCCTCCTATGCTGCCTCATCTCTATGCTACCTCAGATGAATTCAACATCCAGTCAAGGGCATGCTGGTCCCCAATACCTTACCTCAATCCATTCGTATATTTCAACTGCTCAATCTGTCTGCCTCAGCTGTCTCCATCTGGCTTGCCATCGGTATTTCCTTGAGCCACCTCCCATTAGGCCCCATGCTACCTATTCTACCTACTGTGTTCTTGCAGCACTCCTCGTCATCCATATTCATCTTCCTCAGTCACCTCGATTCAGCTCTATCTCCACTCCTAGCAGCATTCCTTTCATAACTCCGATCGTTCACTCATCCTTCCTTCAAGGTTTCTCTATTTAACACTACCAACTGCATCCTTCCATGTCATCTCCAGCGCTAGTCTCCCTTGGGAATATGTCTGATTCTGCGCTGAAAGTCTAAACCTTACTTGTTTCCAGTCTCTCGCACAGTAAACTGCTCCACATTCTGATTGTTGCCTTCTGCGTATATTAGTGCATCTGATGTTTAGCCTTATCTCCCCCCACTTAAGGATCCGCCCTGTAGTTCTACTTGCATTCCCCAGCTTCAACAGGTACATATGCTTTCCCTGTCTATTTCTTGTAGTATCTGGACCTTTTTGATCATGTTTCTCCTCACCCTTCTCTTTCCTAAGCTTCATAATTTGCCTTTCTTCAATATTTTTGTATGGCTCTTATTCCCTAAGCAGCTAATCGTGTGCTCATCTACTTTGATTGCCTCTGAGCTTTGTTCTTTCCTACCTCAATTTCCCCATTGAACTGCTCCTGCTTCGGTGTGCCCTCATGCTGCCCCGTGTCCTTGGTACTCTCGACAAACTCAGCCGTCCAGGATTCGTTCCAGTCATAGCTTCTATCTCCTCATGCCACAATTTATGTTTGTTTGCTCTGCCATTCATATCCTTGAGCAATCCATGGCTGACTTCATCAAACCTTCCTTCCCACCGGGCCACGTACCACCTCATCTAGCTCACCCTCCTCCTGCCCCCTTGTGGAGTCTTCCTCTTTCACAGTGTCTACTTGCTCCATGTCGTCCATCATTGATCCCTTCATCGGAGATCCTTCGACTCATTCAGTCCCTTCAGCTCCATGATACCTGGCCTCGACCTGCTCATCTGTTTCAGTCCCTCTCTTAGTATGCCTTGGCATGGTCCGCTGCCATGTCTGCGCTATTCCCTTGCTCCGTCTGGCTATGCTTATCTTGGATCCCATACCACCTAATCTGTCTCACCACCATACTGTTCTTATGCCATTCCAGCTGGATCCTATACTACCTTGTTGACCTCCCTACCATCCTTCATCCTTTCACACCTCATCTTCCAGAACCTGCATTCCTGGTGTCAATCCCTCATCGTACCTCATTGGTTCCTGTTCCCTTCCTCAGCCTATCGCTTTTTCTAGTACTATCCATCGTGGATTCTCTCCGCTCATGGCTTCCCTCCTCATCATTCATCATCTGGTTTGTCTCCCCTTGATCACCGTCCTGTGCTCACCTTCTGATTCGCATACCTTCTGGTTCTTGTCACGCCTTCTTGGCCTTGGAGTATGCTTCCTTTCGAGGGGCATCATGGTTCGTGTCGCTCCATGGAGCATGGTACCTTCATTCAAGTTATTTTCATGTTCATTTCCATCTCCTTTTATTCCAATCCCGTACAGGCTCTTCAAGATTCACTACATTCGTGCCCTTCTGTCCATATTCCTTTTGGGCATCCCTACCATAACCCCTGTGCCGCCTATCAACCCCAGCCATTATACCGCATGTGTAGAGTTCCTAACTCCAGTCATATCGAGTTCATAAATCCAGTCTTAATCCATTCAGCATTACCTCAAAGCTTGTCTGTTTACATTGCTTACTCTACTATTCCTATCATTGAATTCTGTACTACCTCATTGACTACAACCTCAGGGTCTAATCATTCAAGGTTTAATCGTTTACATCGCAAAATCAAGCATGCCTCTTCATCCTCAGTTTCTGCTCACTCGCATTGCTAAATCAAGCACATGGCTCCTCCAAGCCAGTCTGCAGTATTCTTTGTCTCCTCATCAGCAACTCTGGAATATCCTCATAAGCGCATCTGGATACCCCTTGTTTCTCTGACTCCTACATGGATTTCCTCCCTCCCATCCATGCTTCTCTTATCTACTCTCTCTCATCAACTTCTCGAGCATGCCCTTCTTGGGTTCCTGCTACCTCTTGATCCTTTTTTACTCTGTCCTTCTTTAGAATTCTTTCCCTCTCCCATCATCCTACCTTCATATGGGTCTTCTCCTTTGCATCACATGCTCAAACTCTGTCCTTCCCTTCACCTCCTCAGCTACACCTGTGGTTTTCTTTTGGTGTTCCATTATCCTACCATACCTCGGTTGACTCGGCCTGGTCTGCGTACCAGCCTCCATGGCATTATGCTCTGGTGACTCCATCTGACCTCCTCCGACTTGCCTTATTGCAGTTTTCTTCCTACCAGCAGGGTCATTTGCTAACCCACTGCATCCTTACCATCCTTCGGCCTTTAGTACTTCGCTTTTCCGCTCCAGCCTCCATGGTTTCAATCCATCTTCATACATCATCCATTCCTATTTTACTTTCCTTAGCATAGCGAGTTCCAGGCATGCCTTTTCTAGTGCCAGTCATCAGGATTCACTCCACTCATGGCCTTTTTCCTCATCCATCACTGTTACCCCGATTTAACTCTACCGCCACTCAAGAGCCATACCTTCCTGTCCGTCACCCCTTGTTAAGGGCAGACTCGAGGCTCTCCACCATCATTGAAGTTCCTTTCTCATTCCTTTCCGAATCTACCTCCTTTTGAGAAGCCTCCTTATTCACAACTCTCTAAGTAGACTCCTTGAAAGAGGTAGATTTGGAATGAATAGTCACATTACTCTATCAAACATATCACCCATATAGTTCACATACTCTCTGGTTCCAGATGTGCCTTATTGGCCTTGGAGTATGTCTCCTTTCGAGGAGCCTCATTACTGCATCACTCTATTAAATCCTATGATATTCATCACCCACAACATTAGAGTCTAATCGTTCGTATCGCATGTTCATTCCTCATCAGCCTCCATGTCTACATCCTCACCTTGGTCAGTCAGGCATACCACTCAATCAGGCGCACCTCTCATTCAATCTCATGCTACCGCATCATCCTGCCACCCTCTTGTGGCAATCATCATCATCTGTATTCATCCTTGCCTCCATTCCTTCGAGACATGCGCAGCCTCATGTTCCATATTTTATCGTAGTTTCTTTCAGGGAATTTCCCTATTTTCATCATCTTCCCTACTCATGTGTATTTCATTACTTTTCGCTACTTAGATCCCTCATCTATGAACCACCCTCTTTATCGACTTATGTCCTCGAATCAAACGTCATCAGCCTGGAGGGAAGGCGACCGAGGCCTTGGATCCCCAGAGGTTTCCTCTTCAAAGGGGGGTTTTCCTCTCCTCCATGCTAATGGCCATAATATTAGTTAGATTTAGTGCTTTCTTCTCATTAGTTAGTTGGGTTCCGCTGTTGGATGGAGGCAGATGGTGGCCCTGGCTTTCCCCCTCTCTCCTTAGGAAGTTAGCCCTTCTCTTCACAGAATTCATTCATCATCTTCAAAGCTTGACATCTTGGGTATTCTTTTTGGGCTTCTTCCTAACCTACCTTTAGCTGCTGCATTAATTCCAGGCACCTGTAGGGGGGGAACCCTCCTCTAGGGTTCCTTGCGTCATACCCCTACAGAGTGGTATATCCCATGGATAGAGAGGCAGAAAGCCACAAAGCAAATCAAGTTATACAAGCATTATCTCATAGTATCTCATCCAGTTGTGTAAGTACATCAAACTGACAGACTGAAGTCTCCAACTAGCAGCATCTTCCCTTGTATGCCATTCAGATGATGGCTTTCTCAAGTGCCTTATCCATCTCCTTGCCTTGTGCTGGAAGTCTCTGCATTACCCCTGTATGGATAATGGTCCCAGAGCCTGTCTCCAGGATCATCCACAGTACTTCCAGCACTCCTTTTCTCTCTTGGTACCCCTGTACCTCCATGGCCTTAATTCCCTCCTTTACATATAATGAAACCCCTCTTCCCCTCCTCGCTGCCCTGTCCTGCCTGAACAGAGAGTAGCCCGAGATGGCCATGTCCCAGTCATGGTGTTCTGTGCCACTAAATCCAGGATAGCCTCCATTGTGATGGCTTTCAGGTTTGAAATTTTGTTTCCAAGACTCACTGCATTAGTACACATGGCTTTCCACATCTTCTTCACCCCTGCCTGATGCCTTGTGTTGTCCTCCCA
The DNA here is from genome assembly GCA_016271365.2 of Neoceratodus forsteri. Classification (NCBI taxonomy): domain Eukaryota; kingdom Metazoa; phylum Chordata; order Ceratodontiformes; family Ceratodontidae; genus Neoceratodus; species Neoceratodus forsteri. Next base: position 1,359,843,260 of record CM057455.1, on the reverse strand, counting down.
TTTTTGCCTATGTTGTTAACTGTATACCCCTAACTCACCTCTTCCTGTTTTACTTTAACCATTCCTAGTCTACTTCAATCCATGATCCTCCCCATTTGCATTATATTCCCCTTTTCTGTCATCATTTCCCAGTCCCTGCCTTTCTGTGCCTCTGCCCTACTGGAGTTTTCTCCCCTTAGGCCCTCCCTCCATGACATTTTACCATATTGGGGGACAACTGTTGGCTCCCTTGGTTTTAACATCTCCTCCTAGATAGTTTACATATTCACAAGTAGCATTTAAATCTCCTGCCAAGGACTTCAGTCCCTTGGCTAAAAGGATGCAGGCCATCTTCCTTATAGAGACCCATATCCTCCCACATTGATCCCTAGTCCCCACTGTATCCAAAGCCCTTCTCTATGCACCATACCTTCAACAAGTCATTAAAGTCCTTGGTGTGGAGAACCTTTTCCTGTCCTCTGCCTTTTACAGTTAGCTTCTTGGAAAAAGCCACTGTGTGCTATCTGCTGAAGGCCCTTTCCCAGCTCTCTGAAGTTTGCATGTACTACTCCTGCCCTCTCCCTTGGCAGGTCATTTGTCCAAAGATAGGCCATGATGTCTTATTCCCTCCCAGCTCCTGCTGCCCTAGCAATCCTCAGGATTTGCCTTCCGTCCCTCCAAACCAAAACACCAAGGAGGCAATTCACCTCCCTATCTTACCCTCCCCAGCTCCTAATTATATCCCACTTACTATAGAGTCCCCCACCAGCAGCTGCTTCATCTTGGGTTGGGAGCTTCTCCATTCATTATTGAGGCCTCTGTTGCTGAGGACTACCTTCCTCCCCTCCCACTGCAGCACAACAATGAAGGTGTTTCACTGTGGCAATGATGGAGGAGAGCACACTTATCCACCCACCTTCACCCTCCCAGAGCCCACCATGGTCCAACTGCTCTGTCTAGACACCCCTTGGCAGAGTGGTGGCAGACTAGGTGGCCCATGGATGGGACAGAAGGCACACTGTACCCTTGCCAGTTTGACCCAAAGTACAGTGACCTGTGCATATAGGGCAGCACCTCAATCTCCAGAAGGTCTCCCAAAATACTGGGGAACCACAAACATTACACTGCACCACTCCCATGACCACTACCCCTTCTTTGCCCTCGGTTAACATTTACACTAGTTTAAATTACCCCATACCCGCATCTTACTTATGTATTACTCCTCCCCCACTGCTCTGTGTCTGACCTTGTTTATCAGGCTTCCTTTCATAGAGTTTATCCTGCTTTCCCTTACCTGCTCTTACTTCCCCTTTACAGTTTAGTACTTTGTTTCTTCCTACCCTTGACCTTACTTATAGGCCTACCCTAGATACAGTGTATCCTGCTTTCCCTGTCCTAACCATCTGTCCTGTCCCTCCTTCTTTCCTGAGTGTCTACTATTCACTATGCTTTATTACTGTTGCTGCATAGTTGAGTTTCCTGCCTGCCTGCTATATATCACAGTGAACAAAAAGTCATTTACGAATCACATCTTAACTTGCCTGGTGTCTCATCTCCAAAGTCCCCAGCGAACCTGCAGATTTCCTGCAGAAGCACTGCAGAGACTCCCAAGTCAGATGTCCCATTCCTGCTCTGTTCCACTCACACAATGGGATGCAAACGTGATGGGATATATTGGGTGAGGGAGCCCTTTTATTCTGGTGCTGAAACTTGCAGCTTGCCCGGGATTGGCTGGTTGAGTCACACAATGCCCTGGTCATCAAGACACCAGAAATGGCACCCTTTCCTTTCTGAGGGCAAAAAAGGCAAAATTATTCAAATAGCAGCAAACATTGTGTTCTTTGTTGTGATTTTGCTACCCACTCGGTTCTGATGCTGGTGCTGTCCTCTGCAGCCAAATGCACACAGATTTCAAGAAACAGCTCCCATTATGATGATGCTGGAGCTTCCTGCTTGCCTGGGATTGGCCGGGCTGAGTCACGGAGTGCCCAGGTAACTAAGATGCTGAAAATGGCACAATCTTCTGTCCTGGGGGAAAATAATAATAATAATCTTTATTTGTCACAAACGCAATTCAGCAGGTATCAAAGCGCTTTTCCAGAGTTTAAAAACCTTAAAACTATCAAACTCAAAATATATAAAATGCCAGATTAAACAACAGATGTACCAATACTTAATTATCCTAGAAGGCAAGCAAAAAATAAATACGTTTTCAGAGCTACTTTAAAGCTCTCCACAGTCAGGCAGCTTCTTACTCGATGAGGCAGTGAATTCCACAGGGTAGGGGCCACAAATACAAAAGTTCGAGCCCCAGAGGTCTTCAAACGAACCCTGGGAATCTCCAGCAATCCCTCATCAGTGGAGCAGAGTGGTTGGAGGGGGCAATAGGGACACAGGAGCTCTTGCAGGTAACTCGGCCCCTGCCCATGTAGGGCTTTATAGGTCAATAAACCAACTTTGAAGGTGATCCACCACTGAACTGATAGCCAGTGCAGCTCACACAGCACAGGTGTGGCATGGCTAGATCGAGAAAGCCCAGTCAACAACCTAGCAACTGCATTCTGCACCAGCTACAAATGGCAGATATCAACCCCCAGTAGCCTTAGGTACAGGGCATTGCAGTAATCAAGGTGAGAGGTCACAAAGGAGTAGACCAAAGTTGGACAGTCACCAGGTGGAACCAGGTGCTTAATCCAGCGATATTCCTCAGATGGTGAATGAGGTCTTGATGATGGAGGACACCTGAGATTTCAGAGTCAACCCTTCATCAAAAATAACACCCAGACTTTGCACTTTTTCGGAGGTCATCAGCTGACAGCCACCCGGCAAAAGCCCGGAGGCCTGCCCCACTGAGGACCCCTCTACCCAATGACCTGGGTCCACTACCAAAACCTCCGGATTCAGCTTCAACCAGTTGACATCCATCTAGTTCTGGATCTCAGAGGGGCAGTTGTTAAATGCAGAGACTGCATCATCCCGGTCGGGTGCAAAGGACATGTACTGTATAACTGAGTATCACCTGCATAGCAGTGAAAACTTAGTCCATACCACCTTACAATGTCTCACAAAGGCAGCATATACACCATGAAGAACACAGGCAACAGCACAGAGCCCTGGTGAACCCCATATCGCGGGAGAAAGCATCAGAGGAACAAATTCCCCGACACTACTCTCTTAAATCTACCAGTGATGAATGAATGGAACCATCAGAGGACAATCCCTGACAGTCCACAGATCACCCGCAGGCACCCAAGCAATACATCATGATCCACGGTGTCAAATGCCACAGAGAGATCAAGGAGAACTAAGATGGAATGAGTCCTCCGATCTCTCGCTATCAGGAGATCATTGAGCACCTGAACCAGGGCAGTCTCAGTGCTGTGCCTCTTCCTAAATGCAGACTGGAGAGAGTATCATAGATGTTATGGATGGTAAGATGATCCTCCAGCTGCAGCATGACCACCTTCCCAATAACCTTACCCACAAAGGGCAGGTTAGAGATAGGTCTGTAGTTGATGAGACAATCTGGATTAAAAGAAGATTTATTAAGGAGGAGAGTCACCACCACCTCCTTCAGGGAGTCAAGAAACTCATCTGTCTCTAACGAACACTGCACTACCTCTGCCAGGACAGGGCCGATGACCTTAACGCACCCCACGAGGAGGCGGGTTGGGCCCAGATCCAGACTACAGCAGGTTAGCTGCATGCTCTGGATGATCTTCATGACATCCACGATCACCACCTGATCAAAAGCCGACCAACCAAACTGAGGCTTTGCGATCTTCCACCGATCACTGCCCATTTGAACAAGCTGAGCGGATCTCTGACCTAATGTTGGCAAACTTATCTGCAAAGAAATGAGCAAACTTGTCACACTTATCTTGTGACAAGACTCTTTGAACCTGCAGACAGGCTGGATTGCACAGTCTGTCCACAGTTCGTAAGAGCTGAGCTGGTCAGTTCTGTGCAGTGGAGATCTCCCCAGACAGGAACTCTGCCTTCTTACGTGAGATAGCCAATTGATCGTCCATATAATGGGCCATCAAGCTGAGTCTGTCAGCATCAAGGCCAGATTTCTGCCAGCGATGCTCCATCCTTCTTCCCTCTCTCCTCATCTCCATCAAGGTCCCATCAAACCAGGGGGACTGAGGGCGAAGGGTGAGGGGTTAACATGGTCAGGAATGATAGAATCCAGAGCCACCACAACAGCCTTGTTACAGGTTTGCAGTAGGTCGTCTGCACCCCTGCTTGCAGTCGGAAGTCCCAATAGATCTAGCACCACCATCAGGCCTTCTGGGGTCACACCCCTTAATGGGCAGTACTGGACCATCTCCAAAGGGGCAGGCCTATACGATGGAGCCTGGAAATTGAACCTGATAGTGTAAGGGTTGGACCAACCGACCGGTTCCACCACCACATCAGAGGTCTCCATTCCAGATCCAGAGAATGACCTAAGTTATAGGTCACAAAGCTAACCACCTGTGTGAAGCCCAACAATGTCATTAGTTGGAGGAAGTCCTGACCAAACTGCGAGAGTTCATCATTGATCCAGGCATTGAAGTCACCCATCACCATCACTCTGGGGGACTCCAACACCGAGTCGACAATAAAGTCCATGACATCCTGCAAAAATTGCTTCCCATCCCCGGGTGGATGGTAGACGAGAAGAATTTTTCACCCCACACCTACGGCCAAGATACATTCAAAGGATCTGGTCTCCCCCACTGGTACATCTACCAGACCCAATTCTGTTCTAAAACAGATGGCTACATCCCCACCCCTAAGATCTAACCTCAGGCAATGTATCACCAAAAATCTGTCTGGTACAACTTACTCAAGATATGGGTCAGCATTATCATCCAGCTAGGTCTCAGTGATGCATGCCAGATTAGATGACCCAACAAGATCGGCAATTATAACAGTCTTGTTTTTAATGGATCTGGCATTGCATAACACCGCTCAGGTAGGATGAGACTCCAAGGCCGACCAGGGTTACCTGCTCACTCAAAATAGAGCCCTTGGGTACAGGGACCTGACAGGGAGGACCCCTCTCCAGTTTCCATTTCGCTCCATGTCCCCACAACCCCAATCCATCTGCTCAGCTCCCCCCAAGGTCCAGGTCCCCTCCACGCCTCCTTCCCACAATCCCCAATGCCAGACAACGAACGTATACATTGGCAGGCAGTGGGAGACAATCAAAGGGACGAAGGCCCCAGAGTTCTGAGGGGAAGTAGCGCCTGACTGGGCAAGCCCCTTGCCAGCACATAATCTCCTGCCACCCAGAAAGCCACCCTATAGAATTATAATGCCCCAAATCTTACAATTAACAACTGTCACAAACGCACTCCGCAGATCAGGCCCTCTGCTCCCACAGTGCCAACCTCAGAGCATAATAGTGTGAACAGGTGACAGACAGGGTAACCCTCCTTTCTGCTTTGGGTCCGAATCACCTGTTAGCCTCAAGTTCTGGGGGGGATTCAAACTATGACCCTTATGCTAGCATGCCCAATGTACAGGCTCAGATATGTACCATTTCCAGGGACTGCAGTACAATCCTTTGCCAGGGGCACCTAGCCAGGTCTCCAAAATGAACCCTTAAAATTCTGTAAGAGACCTTAGGTATTTTCTTACCCTTTCCAAGCTTAGTAACACCATCAAGCCTTTTAAACAGTTGTCAGACTTAAAAAATACAGGGGATGGGATATTCAGAAATGCGCCAGTCAGGGGCGCAAGCCGGGCGTGATGCAACTGGGATGTGCCAGGGAGTGTGCTGGTTGATATTCAATGGTGCTGCATCATGGCTCAGCACCATTGAATATAACAATGTGGCCTCCGCATTGTGCATGTTGCCAGTGTCCACTGCGCCAGTGCAAGTGGCAAGAGAGGAACAGGGGATCTTGGCCAGAGTGTGGTCGCGCTAGGTGCAGGAACAGTGATATTTAGCAGTGGATATGCAAATGGGGCCATAATGCATGCAAGGCGCAACTGGGGCCATTAGCATGTCATTATGGCCCCATTTACATGCCAGTGCACCGATCCTCAGCGATTTGCACCTGACGCCCTGCCAGGCTGCAGCCGTCAGGGACCAACACCCCCTGAACAGCGTGGCAAAGTGCCCCAATGCCCGATCATGGGCATAAGTATAAAATGCATCAAGTCCCATATCCCTGGTGGTCAAGTGGACCAATTCCAGCCCGATCGCAGGCATAAGTATACTAAAAACAGTTTAAATTAACCCTGGTGGTCCAGCGGTACCCCCTCCCCCACCCGCCCACTGAACCCAACCCCCGCTTCCCCTGGTCATGTTGGTGCTTGGCACCTACACAAGCCACCCAGCCCCTGCTGACTGACTGCTTACAATGCGGCTGTCGTCCATTAGTCCACAGCATGGGCCAATGGGCATACGAACCATACCATACTACACAATCCAGATATGTGAATGGATCCATTCACATATCGGGACTAATATATGGTGATGCAATCTACCATCGATACCCACGCTTTCAGACCAATAATTTGCTCTAACCATACTGTATGGAGTCAGTCGGCAGGCGGCTTTAGGTAGGTGCTGCTGCCCGCCACTGACCAGGGGAGTGAGTGTAGCGCCAGTGGGAGGGTGGGAGGGGTACTGCTGGACCACCAGGGTTAATTTAAACTGTTTTTAGTATAGTTATGCCCACAATCAGGCTGGAAGTGGTCCACTGGACCACCAGGGATATTGGACTTGATTTATTTAATACTTATGCCCACGATCAGGCTGGAAGCAGGCAGTCCACTGGACCACCAGGGATATTGGACTTGTTTATGTAATACTTATGCCCGCGATCGGGCTGGAAGTGGTCCACTGGACCACCAGGGATTTTGTTCCTAGTACAATGCCCGCAATAGGGTGAAGGGGGGGTGCAATGCTGACAGACCCTGGCTCCGGAGCTCAGGTGCCCACCCATGGCTGGCGGCTGTCGTATTACACCCTGCATTACAGCAGCTTATCTGTGGGTGGCCATCCCTTGCTCCTATTTTTTTGTGGCTCAACTTTGAGCACCAGTGTGCAGTGCAAGTAGGGGTTGCACCCGCAGATGCGCCGCACATCCCAGGCTGAATATCGGGATGTGCGGAATATGCTTGGGCACATCCCCCGCACTTTCACTGCATACATTACTGGTGCACCCTGGCACATCGGGATCTGTGCCGCGCAACATCCCCTTTTGAAAATCACACCAGGGCGCATCAGTGGGTTGAGCATGGTGCAACACTGTTGCGCCATGCGTAACCCCTCTGAATATCTCACCCAGGCACTTCACATGCAAACAGTAATTGAGAAGACACCCAGGCAGTATTTCAAGAAAATTATTATTTACTAAAACTTGTAAAATAAGTAAACTAAACTACAGAATAAATAGCATGAGCTCACAGTCACAAAAGGAAAAGGGAAAATTACAGAACAAAACTCATACCGCAATACTTTTAGATCTTTTCTATCTAAGTATTACCTTTTTGTAAGTGCTGATTTAGTTAGAGAGAACTTTGTTTCTTCAGAGTCCAAGATGACATGTCACATTTCAGAAATGATTATACATTTTCAGCTTTATCTCCCCACTCACTTGATGAGTCATCTAACTCCTCCTTTTAGAATTAATTCTTACAAACATAATTTACTACCAGGAGGTATTTTAAAATTAATGGTACATCAGAAGAAAAATACATTTCCTAAATGTGGCATCCTTTAATTAAACATTTCTCTTCGATCTTAACATTCCCACATCTGTCATGTCCCTTTGTTGATTTCCTGCCAGTGAGATCTGAGATATTTTATGATTATTCAGCTATTTGCTAAAATGAGAGGAACCAGCCCAATTACCTTTCTCTTGAAACATCATAACATTTGTATTTAAGTTCCAATTTCAAAAGCAGCAGCAGGCAATAAACTGTCTCTGAAAGGATGTCTCTAACTGTTTTCCTCCTGGTCTGTTTAATTACCTCCTGGTTTCAGCTACTGACACTTTTGTGTGTGTATGAAATTTGGCTCACACAAGTTGATAGCTTTGGCCTGTAACTTCAGTTATTTATTTTACAGATATTATACTATAATCCTAAGCAAAGGGCAGAGCGTCACAACAACAACCCAATAGATACGCACCATCCTCAAAATAAAATAAAAAACCCAGCCCAGTTTGGTCTTTGCAAGTCCAGGTTATGGTCAGTGAGAAATCACTGTTAAAGCTGAAGAAGTACGCCAGTCTTCCAATAAAAGTCTCTGGATCCGTGAGGCTGTCACCCTCAGCCAGTCCATATGAACAGATACCAAAATTGCTCTCATTGCACTCCAGTAGAGACAGAATTAAAACTGTACAATGATCCCTGGAGGTACTCTCACTGCCTCCCCTTAAACCGACTACCCAGTCCTGCCAATAAATGAGTGCCACCAATCCATTATCCAGAAGATGTATACCAAGGATCTTCACATCCACTGCAGATCTTCTCCCAATTACCCAGCACTACAGCCTTCAGGCCAAATGTGCACCCCCTGGGGGCTATGGTCATAGAGCTCATAGCCAGGCAAATCTAGGCCCCCCCAGATGAAGGCCTATATGGCACCCACCTGAGGAATGCCCCAAGGACTCTCAGAGGTCACACCACCTACCAGCCAACATCCCCACCAATGTCCCTCCTGGCCAAGAACACCCCAGATAACAGCCCCTGGTACAGTGTCCTGGCCCAGATATTATGGAGTACTGCCAACTCCAAACACCAGAATAACAAACCAGCAAAGCACCTGAGCCCACGTGGGCTGCCCCGGTAGGAGGGCTCCAAAGGCCCAGCCATCTCTGATGGCAATTGTCCCCACCACCCCTCATGTCCACCAAGGGAACCAACCCTCCAGAAGGCCCCCCATCACCATCCCACACACAGCTCGCAAGGCTCAGCACTCACCGGTCACCGCCTTCAGGACTGAGGCAAACAGCAGCCACTCCAAGCTGCAGAGGGTGTAATAGTCTGCAAAAAAGTTCAGTTCACAAGTTGTGCTCCAACCACGCCAGCAAACAGACAATTATGGGACTCCACAGAAAATCTGCTCAGTCGACTCAGACTAGAACGTTCTTGGAGTTGCACTCCCTTCCTCTCTTCCGTAGCTCCAGGTCAGTCAAAGCTTCAGGCAATAGGCCCCCAGTGACACCCAGCAGGCCTCTGATCTCCCCAGCAATTGAAAGGCCTTCTGTAAGCAGACATGGCATTAAAGGCAACTGCGGTGATAAAATGTAAGAGCAACTGTATAAGATCACACTGTAGGTGAACCATATGGCTCAAAGCCATAAAAAGAAATCTGTTGGTGGTATTGAATAAGCCAACAGTTTGGCATGCCACAAATATTAACGAGTAAGGTAGACCAAACGGGCATACCACTTCTAAAACCCAGAAAAACACTTAACCTCATTAGTCTAACTCACTTCATGGTCCTAACTGAGCTGTTTACAATAAAATAACAAACACGACAATTAAATTAAAATAAAAAAAATAAAATAAAACAAACAACGAGTGGTATAAACTAGTGGCTCATGCAGTTCATACTCCACCGCCATCTTGAGACAATATTCAATAACCAGCAAAGATTGTATTCTTTATTTCTTTCTTGCTACCCACTCGGTTCTCAAGCTGGCATTCTCCTTCAGATGGGAAAGAACTACACAGAGAAATTAAAGCCAGCCACAGAGGGGCTCACTCTGAATTGTACCATTACCCCTGCAGTGTGAGGGAGATTCCTTGGTCTGGGAAACCATGAATAAATTCAACAGTTGCCTTGCAATCAAAATCTGTCTTACAATTTTAAGGAATTTAATGGACTAGGCTATCTGGCTGGGCATTACAAATACCTCAGTTGAGGTTTAAGTACATTTGGATTTAGGTATTTATTTCTGCAAAGCATTGCTAATCTTTTTGATGAAGTACACCACCAGTAGCCAACCACATGCAACATCATAGGGCCTACACCATTTCCACAGCTGGCTACCCTGGGAAATTGTGAGCGGTGCTGCCATGGCTAGTAGTATAGCCTAGAGGTTAGAGGAATGAGGTGTCAATGAGCTTGGTACATCCAGCAGACCAGACCAGAGTTTGATTCTCACATCCTCCACTTGCATACTGTGTGACTCTAAGCAAATCACTTAACCGCCCAGTGCTCCCAGATCACCCCTGAAAACTGGCACTTGTGCCTAGTGGGCCTTACCCAGTTACCAAAGACTAAAATAAATTGAAAAAAATGGATTGGTGCTGTGGGAACCATTGGCCGCCAGGGAGGATTAGAAGTAGTACTACAGGCTGGTGATAGGAGAGGGGACCACTAGCACCAGGGATTTATTTCTAACATTATGAGGGCTGGAGATTGAAGAGAGAGGAAACTACTAGCACTAAGGATAGCTGCAATCTTGGACCGGGGAAGAGGGGGCAGCACCATGCTACCTGCCACCACTATCCATGCAAATACATGATGGGCATGCAAACGGCCCCTTGGTACCTTGCATGCCCAATGCATGCCCAATGGCCTTATTTGCATGGGTCCCTTTGAATATTGCAGCTAGTGCTCTGGCACTATGCACTCTTGTGGCTTATTTTGGGAGCCATGTCTGGGCAGCACTACTTCACTTAGCACTACACCGACATGGCCCTATATTCAGTCGGATAGTGTGGTGCACTATCCAACTGCATATAGCATCCTCAAACCCTGGGCTATTGCAAAGCAGAATACAAACCTTTGCAAACCTTTGCATTCCACTTTGTGTTTTACTGAATATCAGACCCATTGTCTTTTCTACATTTGTAACTGGAAATAGTGAACCTTACAAAACACTCAAGAAAAGTACTTTGAAGGCACAGGCCCCTGGCCGTAGCCTCAATTAACTGTACAGAAAAGACACACACGTTAAAAAAATTGTACACCCTAGTAAGATCTTGCCACTTTCTGCAACATGAACAAACTGTTATTATCACCAAGGAATTTGTCTTACTCTGAAAAGATTATTTTATGAGCACTGCCCAGCAAAATATAGAGCTCTAACTGCTGCCTGAGCTTAACTGTCAGTAGTCAGGAAGTACAGTACTGCAAGAAAGTTAAGAAATCATAACTGCCAAAGGTGTCCCGACAGGGCAAAAAAGATCAACAACACAACGCATAAGTCACAGTCCGGTTGTGGTGTATATAGCTAAACCTTAATGATTGTAAGGTGCAGATGAAGTGTATACTGCTAAATGTTAGGTTTCTAAGGTGTTGTCCAGGTGCAAAGGAAAGTTTGTAAGGTATAGTGGAGGAGCATATTAGCAAAACTACACATTTTTGAGGTGCACAGTATTTGTGAGGTGTGCAGTTGAGGTGCACGTAGTGTGTACACATCAGAAAAGGTATACAACTCAGTACAGTTAGGATACTGTCATTTCTTAATAGCTCCTCATTGCTGGGTGAATGTAGTCAATAAGCCAGCACAAAGAAAACAAGAAAAGAACCTTTCATTGCCACACCCTTACCAGACAGATTCTGGAATAGGGTGGGTGCAGACCAGTGTGAATTAGAAGGGCCGAAGTATCTGGTTTTCATAGATTATTACTCAAAATACTTAAAGATTGCACATTTGTGATATCACATTTAAGGGTGTCATCCCAAAGCTCAAGAATACAGTTGGTAATCAGGGAATCCCAGCTGAATTAGCCACCGAGAATGGACCTGAATTTATAGGATAGGATTTCCAAACATTTACTCTGAGATACAGTTTTTTTCTTATGACTACCAGACCATATTCTAGAGTAATTTTCCTATAAGTAGTGTTCACTTAAGGTGTGCAGAGCCCTCTGGTTTTTCTGTCTCTCATGGTGTATTGATGGACAGGGGACTTTAATGAGTAACTCTTGCTGTCCCGTTAGTCACTTTGGCCGTTTTGAAAACCATCAAAGATCAAATGCACATATTTCTTCCTGTGAATTCACATCCCTGTGTCATGATTAGTGTTTCCTGAAAATATGCTGTTTGGTTTTGTGGTTTTCTTTAAATCAGCATCTGTTAATGTGCCCTGCAGTAACCGAAAACTGTGAAGAAACAGTGATGATGTTTCTGTCCCTGTCAGTGAGCAATGACATCATACTTGTCCAGCCTGCTGCTTCAGCAATTAAGCCCCTGGAATACGTCAAAGACACACGACTTCTATGAATTAATGGAATGTAGATTTATTTTATATTCATTATGGATATAAAATAAATCTACATTCCATTAATTCATAGAAGCAGTGTGTCTTTGACATAGCCTCAATAAATATGTTCATGTGATAACAATGTTGTTTTCATGTCAGACTGATATGCCTGTGTCTACCACACTCAGCTATTTCAGGAATATGTACTGTATGAACTCATACAGTTCAGTTATTTGAGGGTTTCTGTGTGAAAATACATCATGTATGTGTAAAACTAGAAATACTGTATGGCATCCATGCAGTACATGCTCCTAAAATAGCAGAGTGTGGCCGACATGTTTGTCAATCTGACATAAAAACAAAATTGTTCTCACAGGAACCTATTTATTGAGGCTACATCAAAGACACACTGCTTCTATAAATTAACGGAATGCAGAATTATTTTATATCCATTAAACAACCCTGTGTTATATAGCCAGAATAGAATGCAGAGTTTTAATGACAGAGAACTGACATCTGTGTTACAGACAAGGTAATTTCTCACAGACATTCATTCATACCGCTTCAGTTCAGCACTGGACCCCAGATGATCAACTGTTTATGAGAACAGAAAGATATATTTTAAGAATACAGTATTTCTCTAAACACAAGCCAGATGGGTTAGTAACAAACTGAGTGAAAACAATTAGCTCTGCAGACTGCTCTAACTAGGAACTGCAGCAGCTTATTCAGTCAATCAGGGATTTAATTGCTGAAGCAGCAGGCTGGACAAGGATGATGTCATTGCTCACTGACAGGGACAGAAACATCTTCTATGTTTCTTCACTGTTTTCAGCTACTGCAGAGCATATCAACAGATGCTGATTTAAAGAAAACCACAAAACCAAATAGCATGATATTTTCAGGAAACACTAATCATGACACGGGGACATGAATTCAAGTGAATTCAAGCTTTTCATGAAATATTTTTGCACTTGATCTTTAAGGCCCCTTTGTTCTTGCGTCTCGTCTGCAATGTATCTCATTTTAATTCACTCAACATTTTACAGTGATGGGTGTCATACAGGCATCTTAACAAAACCTCACCATTTAATTATAGGTACAGTTTAGCTTATCTAGAATCTGTTTGCTAGCATACTGGTAAATTATGCTGTCATATTCTGGTACTGGAAGCAGTAAATGGGTAGCTAGAGTTTTTCTTGCCTTTTTTGAGATAGCATAAGCATTTCAATGGAAAGCCCCTAATCTACTGTTTACTTTCTTTATGGTGATTTTGTATGCTTGTCAAAGCACAGAGTCTCATCAACCTCTACTCCTAAATACTCATAACTTGTAGTTGCTTTTTTGATAGTTCTATCTAAAAGCTGAATCCTTGGTTATTCACTCATTCCTGTGCTCTTTTTGTGGAAGTACATAATTTTTTTTTCCACTTAGCACTATTTTGGCATCTGCCAACCGTTTTTGCATTTGGAGTTTTTCTTTCATGTAGGCTAGAACAGGAGATTTTTCTATCTGAACTGTGTTGTCTGCATACAGTTTTATATTGGAGTGTTACATTTGCCTAGGGAAGTCAATCAGATATATTAGAAATAGCAGGTGCCCTCATATTGATTCTTGTAAGATTCCCCTGGTTAAATACACCACTCCGACAGTGCATTATTTATTGAAACTGATTGTCTTTGTTTCAACAAATACAAGTCAAACCATGAGCTGGTTTCCTTATCAACTCCCAATTTTTTAAAGTATATGCAGCATGATTTTGTGATCTGCCATGTCAAAAGCCTTCGAGAGGTCCATGTACTGCACACTGCTCCTAGAGACTCTCAACAGCAGCATAGGCCCCTGCTATCTTGCCGATAAAGTTCACAAGATTAGTAAATATGGATCTACCAGATCTGAGCCCTGATTGATGCTAATAAGCAGATTTTGTCCTTCCAGATGTTAGTATAGTTGTCCGCAGACAATTCTTTCAAATTCTTTTGACATAATTGACAGCAGAACTACTGGTCTGTAATGCAAGGGGTCATTTATACCATCACCCTTATATATTGGCCCAATTTGTGCATATTTCCGTACATCTGAAAAGACACCCTCAGTTTGGCTTCTGTTAAAGAGCTTTCTTAATGGTTGGCAGATGCACTCTGCTGCCAATTTTTTTATTTGTTGGTAACTGGGTAAGGTCCACTAGGCACAAGTGCCTGTTTTCAGAAACGACACAGGAGCATTGGGGTGGTTAAGTGACTTCTTCAGAGCCACACAGTATGCAAGTTTGCAAGTGGATGTTGTGGAATCAAACCTATGTTCGCTGGATGTACTGTACCAAACTAATTCACAGCTCATTACTGTAACCTTTTAGGCTATACTGCTGGCTCAATTTTTGGGAAATTTAGATTCAGCTTTATCTAGTCCTGGTGCTTTGTTTGTATTTAGCTAATCCAGTTCTTTTGTTCTCATATCTTTACATTTTATTAATCTAAAACAAAAACTAGGATTCCCACACATGGGCATATTTCCCCACCCTTTATCCATCCCCACCTGTGCCTTCCCCCCTGCCATGCTTGCTTTCATCTTTACATCTGGCAGGATACAAAGTATTGATTAAAGATGTTTGCTGTTGTCTCTGGGTCTTGTACTGTACCATCAGATGCAGGTGAATCGCTCCCCATTTCCTGCTGCTATGTGACTCTCAAAGCTTCCTTCAATAATCTGCTGGATTAATGGTTTTGTTAAATGTTGTTTTTGAAATACCTTGCTTTTGCTCTTTTTATTAATGTTTACAGTCATTTTTGAGTTTATTTAAACCTTTTCCAGTCTTCATTTGTTTTTGTTTTGTTTTTTTTTTTGTTTTTATTTTTGGTAACCGGGTAGGTGCTCTGGACATACAGTAGGAAAATGCCTATTTTCAGGCACGACCCGGAGTATAGTTCTGTTGGCCTTTTCCAGGCAGTTGGCAGGTTTTTTTTGTTCTTATTCTTTTATGCATGAGTGGATCATGCTTATTGCATATGTTAACAAATGTCTAGCTGAAATCCCTAATGGCCCTGTTTGTGTCTGGCATCAGTTCTAATCTAGCCCATCTCTCACCCTTTACATTAGTGATGACATTGCCAGTACAAATGTTTTTAAAGCATCTCACTGATCTAAACTAATGGGTTGATTTTTTAGCCACAGCCCTTTCTATACTGCAATCTGTTGAGCAGTGATCCCCTAGATTTGGGCTTTATAATCAATGCCCTGCTACTTCAATACCTGTCATTACAAATATCAAGCATAATAGGTGTTCCCCACTGACCTGTGAGCACTTCCCTGTAGAGAACTCAACCTGTTGGTTTAGGTCCAGTGGAATGAAATTCTTGGCTAGTTTGCCCCCCCCCACCTCATTGAAGTCCCCCACAAGGACCAGCTCCTTCCTTCCTGTAAACTCAGATATGATCAGTGCCAGCTGGTCAAATGCTGTTATTTCACTTTGGGCAGAGAACAAGCTACCCCAAAATACAGTTTCAGTGAATTATCATTCACAATTAAGCTCTCAGTACCCACTAATATTCCAGAATAGATCAACAACAACATGTTTAGCTCCTCTTTTATGAAGAGCAGTATTCTCACCGCCTTCTTGGTCTGTCCAGTCTGAAGTGTGTGTCTCTCTCTCTCTCTAATTCTTTTTCACACACTCTGGACCCCCAACCAACTCTTCCCCCACCACACACACACACACACACACACACACACACACACACACACACACACACACACACACACACACACAAAACACAAACACACACACACACACACGCTCTGTCTCCCCCCCAGGGCCTTTGTAATATCAGAGTAACAGAACTTTGCAGCAAAACAGTCATAGTGATTTCCTGGCAAGACTGTGTAATGCACTTTAAAGTATGAAAGGCCAGCTACATGAGTCATCCACTGAGTAAAATCTAATTTATTCTGTTTAGCGGAGGACAACACTTTCATGTTTTTGTTTTCTTTTTTTCTGTGTGCTGGGGGTGAGTATGTTAATGGGGATAGATTGGATTGTGTAATTGAGGAAGAAGGGAAAATTGTTTTCCCTTCCGTTTCAAGTTCCAGTGGGATTTTTATAAGGATTTTGTCTCCATATAATTACCTTTGTACTTATAGCACTATACAGAAACACAGTAAATGATGGCATGCAATAGCCTAGCAGCCTATCCAGTCTGCCCAAGCTTGTCTAACTGTGGAACTGTGCCACTGTCAGTCCGCACCACCTCCTCCCAGTGGGCCCCCTATGAACCATTACCATATGCCTGTCCCAACTCTGTTTGAACCCTCCCACTGTTTAAGCCCTGACTTCCTCCAGAAGCTTGTTCTAGTCTGCCACCACTCTTTCTGTGTACCTCCTGACATCTTCTTGAATCTCTCCCTACCAGTTTCAGAGAATTACTCCTGGTACTGATGTTACTGTAACCCCCCCCCCCAACACAGGTGGGGCTTGTCTAGTTTGCCTCCCAGTCACTTAGTCCCACCGGTCCCGGTCTTGGTCATCCCTCCTTTTTGCCCCTGCCAGCCCCCGGATGCCTGCATTGCTGTGGGTACCTGGAGGAGCCTTATTTAAAATCAAAACTGCCAGCTCAGCAACTCAATGTATATACATTCAAGCTGGCTCCTGCGCGAAACTGTGAGCTGGCGGATCAGTTCACAGCCTCCATGGAAGCGCTACAGTGCTCATAGTTAAAGCCGCTCTGGTGGCTCTTGGGCAGATTTCCTTTTGCGTGCTGCAGCCTAAGGGACATCAGAAGCAGCAAAGGGCTCAGAGGCACACTGGGGGCAAGGATATAAATTTTGTAAAGCACTTTTAAGCGCTATATCTTTAAGAAGCAGACAAGGCTGCTATTCTGAATAGCCCTGCTTGACGCCTGGGGAAGAGTGCTACAGTGCTCGTGACAGGCAGGGGGAGTTCCTGTCAAGCCCCACTCTGCCACTGGACACTAGGGCAGAGGGGCAACTAAACACCCAGAGGGCAGTTACTTTTAAAACAATTTAGAAGCCCTGCAAAATAAAGCAAAAGGTGGGAATCTGTGTAAACTGCATTTCAGCAACCTACTTTGTTACCGCTGACCTTCTAAGTAGCCACTGGGAGGTCGAGGAGCCCAGAGGACTACAGCAATGGCTCCTGGGAAAAAGGAGAGGACTGTGCCTTGGTGCCTTTTCATCCAGACAATCAGGTGCTGAGTGAACATTCTACATACTAATTTGGTGGATTGATAGCCTGTTTGACCAATGGGATGCTACCCTGACCTCCTCAGACCAAGAAGGTAGATCCAACTTGGGGTAGTCCGTCTAGAGCTTCCAGAGAGTGAGGAGGGCTCGGACTGTGTTCCTGCCAAAGTTTGGAGGTCTGCCTGGGACTTTCACAGCCACTAGCCCAGGAAGTGCCTGCATTATTTCCAATATCTGTAAAGAGCTGCTAACCAGAACTAAAGTGCTATTTTTGCTGAACAGAGGTAGAGCACCTTTAAGGTATTGAGAGACTGATTCCTGCCTACAGACATAGGAGGTGATCCAGGTCTGCTAAAGTAACTGCACCACAGCTGCTAGCCTGCAGTGTCAAGACAGATGGTGTTCTTGAGATCCAGGAGGACATTTGCTAGCCACTGGATGGTCTGGAGAATTGGCTGGTCAGTGCCACTGCTAGGTACTGGCTATCATCTCACCCTGAGGGCTGGGAGCCAGGATGGGTGGGTGAGGTGTGTGGCCCTGGTTCCTATGACTGATCCTTTCAGCTGTCTGCTAGAGAAGCAGAAGATGAGTTCAAGTCTGAAAGAAAGAAGAGACTGCTATCCATCTAGCCATTCAAGATCTGCATCCAGGTCCAGAGCATCCCAGAGCTGCAGCCTGAAAGATCTGCAACCTGAAAAGACTCAGACTGGTAACTCCAGAACCATGGGTAACTTCAGGGCTTGCCTTGCATCTGGGGAATTTTGTAAGTAGTTTCTCCAAGGCTAATGTTTTGGCCATCAGTCCAGGGATTACAATTTTCTAAATTTAAGTTGCCATTTTCATAATTGCATGGCCTGTTGGGGTTTGGGTTAACCTATTGTTTTTTTTAAAGTGCACAAATGCCAGCCACTCAGCTGCACCACCATCAGGCCTGCACTGGTTCAATGGCTGGGTACCCAGTGAAGACATTGGGAGCTCCCACTTAGTTACCTTGAGTAACTGGTACCAGGTGGGGATGTGGGCTGTACTGTTTGCATATGCTGATGGGGGTGGGCACTGCTGTTGTTGGTACTTTTAACAGTTAAATCAAATATTTTGAAACAGTTGAACAGTTATTCAGTTTTCATCCCATATCTCCATATCTACCCCCTTAATAAATAGTTTATTGTTCTGTTTAAACTGTCTCATGAGCATATTATTGGTGAACATGTTAGTAGAGATAGCTAATAATTGCTTGTGTATTGAAATATTGCTATTGGTTCTGGTATTCCATGTGTGGGGTGACTGCGCGTGGAGGTGGGGAGGTATGGCATCCCACAGGGTTGTACCACTCTGTCACCAGGCCCACTTAAATTTAACTCTGGGTGGAGGCAACGCATTATTTGCTATTCTGTTGAGAATGCCCCCCCCCCCGTTCAGAGAAAACAGAGCCCAGGCACCTCAAACTTGTTTGAGCCCGCAAGGCAGAGGTAGTAACAGTAACATCCATGGCTACCCAGTTACATTCCTGCTTATTGCAAATAGCTTGCTGCTGTCCACCATGTTTATTCTGCAGAGGTAGCTGAACATCTCGATCATGTTGCCCCTCCTTTTCATGTCCTCCAGTGTGTGTGTGTGTGTGTGTGTGTGTGTGTGTGTGTGTGTTTCGATCCTCCAAGTGCTTCTCATAGGACCCACCATGTTGCCCTGTACCACTTTGATGGCTTGTCTCTGTACCACCTCCAACCTGTCCTCCGGCCTGTCCCTCTCCTTCCTCAAGTGTGGGATCCAAAACTGCACAAAAGAAGAAATTAACTTCATACTTACCATAACTTCCTTTTCTGTTAGCTCCAATATTGTCAATGGATAATCGTAACAACTGGGTATAGTGCATCCCTACCAGGGGAATGGCACAGTACAAGCTTTAGAATGTTGGGCACATGAGGATTCCATGCAGTAGCAGCAACTCCCCAGTTACTACTTATCTTGCAGTCACATACTTGCAATAATAAAAATCTGTCTTACCTTTCTATCCGACATTTGGTGAAGGGATGCATGTCATGGACCCAAAATGGAGGCCTGAAGTATTCGGTTCTTCTTGCAGAGAGGAGCCATGCAGCCACAATATGTCTCTCAGGAATCACCAATCTGAAATGGAGGCCTGAGTATACCTCATAGGATCTGTGAATTAAAGCTAATACACAAAGAGACATGTCCTATCTTTGATGCAGAGAACTATACAGCAACAGGAAAACACACCTTCATTAACCAGTGAAACCATTTTAACCTGTGGTTGCAGAAAATTAATAGATCAGCATATAAAAATACATATCAGAGTACAGTGCAGCAGAATAAAGAGATGTCCATGTAGGTGATTTTTATTAGAAACAGACCTCTCTCCTAGCATGCAGGATAAGATTCTGCCTCAGGAGCCAAGCTCCTAGGCGGGTCCCATTGACAATGTTGGAGCTAACAGAAAAGGAAATTATGGTAAGTATGAAGTTAATTTCTTCTTTCTGTAGTGCTCCACATTGTCAATGAGTAATCATAACAACTGTGTTCTAAGAAGCAGTACGCAGACAAAAACTGGGAGGGGGGAGAATGTTATCCCATATGCTTCAGAATTACTTGTGAACTGCTGCCTGCAACACTCTGTGACCAAAAGCTGCATCAGCAGAACTCTGAACATCCAATTTATAATGTTCCATGAATATGTGGACTGAGGACCATGTGGTTTCCTTGCATAGCTCTGACAACTGTGTCTTTGCCCCTGTCCACCCAGGAAGCTGCCCTCACCCTGGTGGAATGAGCCTGGATAAGAGCCAGAGGCCTCTTCTTTTTTGCAACATGGGACTTAGCAACCCAGACCCCCAGCCATCTACTGTACCTAGGGTGGGTTTAGAGGCCTTTTGTTCTTGTTTGGTTGCCCAAAAAGCACAAATAGGCTGTCTGATTTATGAAATTCAGATGTACATTAAAGGTATAACTTAATGGCGCAAGATAAATTCAAACTTGTACAGTTCCTTTCCTTAAATAGAGGAGGTTGCGGACAGTCAGACATATATCTGTGTCTTGGACTCCTGGAAGGTAATATGCACCTGAGAGATGAACACCATTCTGACTACCATCCTGTCCTTATGCCTAATATGGTATGGCTCCTTAGCAGGAAGCCTGAAAAACAACACATCCAACGAAATGGATGGGAGTGGTTTGGAAAACTCCTTGTAAGAAGCATTCAGAACCCTGAGATCCCACAGCAAACCAGATCCAACAGTGGACGTGTCCTATAAACACACGTCTATAAGTTCCTAAGCCAAAACCCCCCAGGCTACGATAGCAGAACCCAGTCTCTCAGTGAACTCAAGCCAACCTCTCCGCCTTCTTATAGAAAACCAAAACATTGCAGAATAGGGGCCATTACAGAAGAACCCTTCACAATTGGCCTAAGAGAAAAATGCGAGGTGGCCCCTATCTGAGCATAGGCTGCAGACATAGATTTCTGGCAGCCATCAAGGAGTCAAGTGGTCTTTCTTGGAGAAAAATATATATATATATATATTTTTTTTTTTATGGCCTCCTCCTCTCAGGAGCCAAGGCACAAGCTTTATCATTCTTGGATTTTTTTGGGTGGAGAGAGAAAGAGACCCTGAGCAGGTTTCTGCACACCAGAAGGCATAAGAGTGTTTGCTGAACAAGATTCTCTAACTTCGAGAACTACAGTCTACTCAGCCACTCAGCAAGTAACAAGGAGCAGCTCCCTTCAGGGCATCGTCGTTTCAATTGATTATTATCGCTGTATCCTTGAGAAGAATAACAGAGGGAAAATACGCTCTGCTGAAGGCCCATTCTTGAGGCAGAGTGATCACTGCCCTCATTTGTAGTCACCTACGAGACTGAAGAATCTTCTTGGATCTGAGCCCTGCAACTGGATGTAACACCCCTGCAAATAGGGGTTCCCAAAAGACTTCCAGGAGCTTGCTTGAATGCTCCAAGCCTGAATGGTGTTTGGCGTTTAAGCCATTTATCAGTGAGTGTTTTTAGAGCCTCTGGTACTGTCTCTTTAAGAGCTGTCTGCTTGCAGACATAATTAGCTTGTATGGGGGGACTGTGTGCTTCTCTGTTTGAGTACCACTCGAGCTGCTGCCAATTCACTCCATTTTGCAGTCACTAGGAGTGCAAAGGAACCTATCTGAAAGATGTAACTGTTTGCCAGAAATCATTTACAGTAATAATGAAATTACAGTTTGTCTAACCTGCTTTCTTTGCAGTCAGAACTGTGTTTACCTAGTTCCCATTCTGGTTTGAACTGCTGAACTGGAACAATCAGTGTGGGGTAAGCTAGCTCTAAAATGGTGCCTTGGACGAATCAGAACTTGGACTCATAATCTGAGCCAGCCAAGAGGATTGTATGGGCAGTGACTCTGGGAGATGTAGTTTAGACTTCGCGCCTTTTGGACCAACAGCAGCAGTCTATTGTGAGTGACAGCCAATCCAGTCAAGAACTGGGAGGAACTCAAAGGAAGTGCCCGGTTTTGTCTGTTGGAGTTTCAGTTTAGCTCTGGAGTGAAGGGGAAAGAAACCCTGTGCTCCTTCAGTGCACAGTTTCAGTCAAAAAACTGCTTGTTAGGACTGAATCCGTCCTGTGAAAAGAATCAAAGGATCTCTGAAGAGTAGAAACCAGGCTCACCCTGTAGAAGACTGGAGAAATTGTTGAATTGCACTCGGTCTGTCAGGAACTGAATCTGCTGTGTGTTCTCCCGGGTATTGTGCAGTAATTGCGATCGGGATAGAGAAGCAGCCTGCCTGGTATAGAACTTTCTTTTTTTACCATATAAATGTGTGAAGAGTCTCGTGGAGCTCAAGATTAGCCCTGCTGACGTTGAAGGACCCTATCTTGTTTGGAGGTCGTGAGTACTAATTCAGGGTCGCTCCCTGTTGAATTGCCACATTAAATCCAAATGTAATCACTGTACTGCTGACTGTTTAAACTAATTTTTCTTTTCACTGTGTGAAAGGGCCACTACCAGCTGCCACGGTTTGGACTAGCCACTAGGGCTTGGGTACCCAGGGACAGTAACTGGTAGGGATAGGCCTGTGCACAGAGCCATAGGTAGATAGTAAAGTGATAAGCTAATTAACCTGATTTCCCCCTGTCCTTGTTATATCCCCTAAATAAATCAGAGCTGCTTGTTTCAGCAAAGTTATACTGCCTGAGGTATTTGTCTATGTTAAAGTACTGTACTGTGATTGTTGCACTGTATCTTATTTCTCGGAGGTCCCAGTGCGGAACTAGTCCTGGGGTAAGTGTATACTGTGAAGGTAATTCTGATATATTGTGTGGGCCACTAGTGGGAAGAAAGGGGGTTGCAGTGTCCCAGAGGGCTGTGACCAAGTAAGTTTAACTATTGCAAACCCTGACCTCTGGGTGGAGGCACCGCCATTGGATCCAGGCCTCAACCTGTTAGTGGCAAATCAGGCAGGGGTAGTAGCCCCTGGGATAGCGCCATCTAGGGGTTACATCTTGGAGGCTCACCGCTGGGATTGTGTGTCCTCTAGTGGCCATATTTCTGAACCACTGTTAAGAAAAAAAATGGGTACCCGACAGAAGTGGCTGTGCACCGCTGGTGGAGTGGTGTACTGGGAGGAGATTGACCTCCAAAATGCTATGCTTATCCTGGACATCCCCTGGGTATCAATACGGACACTGTACAGGAGTACTTTCCAAGGTGGAAGGTTTACAAACCCTGTGGTGGTGGGTCGGCATGCTAATCTGCTCACCCACACTTTCCTGGCCCTAGTAGAGTTTAAGGATCCCATAGATTGCCCAAAGTGCCACAGACCATTACCCCAGAGGGAGCCCTCACTGCCTGGAGAGTGATAACTAAGTACAGTAAAGACCCAGTGGGGAATGAGCCCCCACCACTGTCTGAAACTTTTGAGGAGAAATTTGCTAAATGGTTGATGGGGGAAGGGAAAACTGTGGAGGACTTGAAGAAACTATTCTTGCCACCTGGGGGTGTTCCTCCCCCAACACCCTCTCCCGCTCCAGTACCCGTAATGGTGGCTGAACCAATGCAGACTCCTATTTCTGCACCTGCCATTAGTCACGACTCTACTGAAGGTTGAGGATCTTCTCACACCTCCCCACCCCCCAAGGGAGGATGACTGGGAGACCTGGATAGACTATGTTGCCCCCAAGTGCTAGAATGGCAATGCTCGAAGCCGAGAGCCGAAAGAGGGTTAGTGAGAGCCTCCGAGGTCCTGCCCTGGCTACCATCCGTGCTAAACGGGCCAGTAACCCTGAAGTGACTGCACAGGCCTATCTTGAGGCCTTGGAGAATGTGTATGGGAGCCCAGATTCTGATGAGGATCTATGGTGGAGAGTAAGAAATGCACAACAGTACCAAGGGGAGTTGTTGTCTGTGTATGTATCTCGGCTGGAAAAATTGTTGCAAGAATGCCTCAGAAAGGGTAGTTTGCCAGCGACTGAACTGGACCGAACCAGGCTGGACAGGATCCTTAAGTCTGCCCCCTTCTCAGAACTGCTGTTGCTTCAGTTATGCCTGGAAATCGACTGGAATCCCCACCCTCCTATGATGAGTTAATGAGAGAAATTCGAGGAGTTGAGAAAAGGCGACTCGAGGGACCTGCACCAATAGCTGTGGCTACGATCCCGAGTGACTGAGGGTGGCCCATCAAGTGAAGTTCAGCAGAGGTTGGCAGTCAATGAGTGCTCTGACAAGGAAAAAGATATGCCACAATGGGGCGAACTGTTGAGAGAGATCCGGGAATTCAAAAACAGTCCCTTTATGAAGGCCACACCTGCAAGTACGGGCCCTGACCTATATCCGACTGCATCTGCTATGGGGGTGGGGGTACCCACCCATGTATCTCCTGCTGATAACAGCTCCAAACTCAATTCCTTGACCATGGAAGTGGAGAAACTGATGAGATGTCTCCAAATGCTTATCACGCCACAGACAGAGATGGCACCAAGGTTTCCAGTTAGTAATACCCCCGCTCTGGCTCCCTGTGTGCCGCCAGCTCAAACTCCAGAAAGTATGTTTTGCTATAATTGTGGGAAGGATGGGCACATGAAAAGGAATGCCGGTCCCAAAAGACACTGACAAAGTTGCATATAGGCTACAAGGAGAGCTTGGAGAACAAATCAGTGGTTAAGAGGTGCACGAAATGATCCCAGTGAGGGCACCAAAAATGCTAACCACGTCCTTTTGTGGCAAGGTCAGTTGCCCAGGCCCCCACTACTCATCCCTCTCCAGACTGGTCCAGAATAGTAGGTCCCTCCATGGAGACCACTGTAAAGGTGAATGGAGTGTCTACAAGAGCTGTATTAGACAAGTGGCTCCCAAGTGACAATTATGTTCCAGGATTGGTATCAGAAGCATTTGTCAGACGTGCCTTACAACCATTAGAAGGACTGCATGTATGGGGTTAAGTGAGAAGGCCTACCCCTATTCCGGTATATCCGAATTTGGCTGTCTTTCCCCACCTCCGTGGCTGGAGTGGCCGAACAAGTAGAGACTCAAGCCTTAGTGTGTCCCCCACTGGACTGTATGATGGTGTCCTTTGTTGATTGGAACAAATGCTCATATGTTCGAAGGCTGGCACAGTTGTGTTATGAAAAACAGGGTCAAAACTAGTAGAGCTTTAAGAGTTCCAGCTTTAATTAAGAAGGCCTATGAGGCACAGAGAGATGCTGAAAAATAGAACCAGAGGAACCGTCGGAATTGTATGGAAGAAGGATCCTGAGTCTCTGATCCTGGCGCCAAATGCCCAGTGTACTTACAGGAGAGGTCCGTATAGAAAGGATGTTAAGAATAAAATATTAATGTTGGATGCACCAGGCGATGGAAAATTGCCAGAGGGACTGCTGGTCAAGCCTAGTATTTTGCCCGCTAGAGCCCATGCTTATGCCAGAAGGGTAATGGTCCAAGTTCATAATGTGTCTGAAAGAGACATTCGAGTAATAGAGGTTGCATCCTGGCTAATGTGCATTGTGCAGACACTGCAGTGCTACCCAGCAGCAAGAGTTCGAGGAAGAATGACAGAGTAACGCCTGACTTGTTTGATTTCGCGACCTCGCTGCCAGCTGAATGGAAAGTGAGGATCAGTGAGAAGCTTGCCCAGAGAGACCTGTGTGTTTCTTTAAAGAAATGGGACGAGGATGCGTGCGAAAGAGCTGAGCACAATATCCGCTGCATGACGAAAAGACCATTTCTCAGAGAGGTCTCGACGCCTGGCACCTGCTGACACAGATGATGTGAGACGGCATCTGCAAGAGATGTTAGCTGCTGGTGTAATACAAGAATCCAGAAGCCCTTGTGCTTCCCCCATTGTGGTAGTGAGGAAAAAGAATGGGACAGTAAGGATGTGTGGATTATCGCACCTTAAACCAGCGGACTATCCCTAATCAGTACACAATGCCCCGCATTCAGGATGCTTTGGACTGCCTAAACGGGAGCAAGTGGTTCTCTGTGTTGGATCTCCGCAGTGGGTACTACCAGATCCCGATGGCCCCAGAGGACCGTGAGAAGACAGCCTTTATCTGTCTGCTTGGCTTTATGAATTCATGAGGATGCCTCAAGGATTTCAGGTGCCCCAGCCACTTTTCAACGATTGATGGAGCGTGCAGTGGGGACATGAACTTACTAGAGTGCCTGGTATACCTAGATGATGTTATTGTGTTTGGCAGCTCACTGGAGGAACATGAGAGCAGATTATTTAAGGTATTGGACCGACTGGAGGACTTTGGCCTTAAACTGTCCATTGATAAGTGTCAATTCTTTCAAACATCAGTAAAGTATGTGGACACATAGTATCCACCGAGGGAATAGAGACCGACCCAAGTAAAGTTGAGGCCTTGACCACCTGGCCACAGCCCAAAAATCTAAAAGAACTGCAAAGATTCCTGGATTCTGTGGTTATTATCGGCGCTCATCAAGGACTATTCAAGAGTGATCCAACCTTTACTTAACCTTACTCAGGGGTATCCCCAACCCACAAAATACCAAAAGTCAGCATCCCTCAAGACTGAAAGAGTGTATTTTCATCCGGAAAGAAGTATTTGGGGCCCGCTGACCCTGATTGTGAGACTGTTTTTCATGAGATCATATATCAACTCACCCATGCTCCAGTGCTGGCCTATGCCGATCCAAGAAAACCTTACGCCCTGCACACTGATGCTAGCTTGCAAGGGTTGGGGCTGTGTTGTACCAAGAGCACGAGAATGGCCTGAGACCAGTGGCCTTTGCCAGTAGAAGCCTGACCCCATCCGAAAGAACTATCCTGTACATAAGTTACAGTTCCTAGCTTTGAAGTGGGCTATTGTTGACCAATTCCATGAGTACTTGTATGGGGCTAAAATACTAGTAAAACTGACAATAATCCTTGACCTATGTGCAGACCTCAGCTAAGTTGGATGCCACTGGCCATAGGTGGCTTTCTGCATTATCTACATATGACTATGCTCTCGAATACCGAGCAGGTCTGAACCACATAGATGCTGATGCTCTCCCGGAGGCCTGTTCCCCAGAATGATTGGGTCCGATTGGCAGAACCTGACATTCGGGCACTGTCCGGAAGTTTGAGAGGAGGAACAATGTCCACGGACGCAGTGGACTGCATGGTGGATTGCTTGGGAGCCTCTGAGAATTGCATACCTGCTGCTTATTGCCACTTTTCTGCAATAGACATTGGTGCACTGCCTCAGCTGGACAATGACAGTATTCGGCGGGCTCAATCCCGCGATCCCATGATCAAAGCA
The DNA here is from genome assembly GCA_016271365.2 of Neoceratodus forsteri. NCBI lineage: Eukaryota > Metazoa > Chordata > Ceratodontiformes > Ceratodontidae > Neoceratodus > Neoceratodus forsteri. The sequence continues at coordinate 1,359,816,152 of CM057455.1, read as the reverse complement.
GCTTTAGAAGCCTCCATGCAGGAAAAGATGTCCAAATTACGCCCACTGATTTGAGAACTGCACTGTTATACAAAGAAGGTCCTAAGTTGAAACTGATCAATAAACTGTTATACAGAGAAACAGTAGACAGAGGGGACAAGTAGACAACAACAACTAGTGCTGCCCACTGCCTTTCGAGACTCAGTACTGAGGTCCTTGCACAACCACAATGGGCACCTTGCATAGACAGAACACTTGACTTGGTGAGATCCAGATTCTATTGGCCTAAGATGGGGGCTGATGTGGAGCAACACATTCAACTTGTAGTCGCTACTACAGAGGAAAGCTTTGCCCCAGAGGGCTGCCCCCTTGTTAACATCACCACCAGTGCACCCATGGAGCTGGTCTGTATTGATTTTCTGAGTTTGGAGTCAGATCAAAGAAATATCAGTAATGTGCTGGTGGTCACTGACCATTTCATGAGATATGCCCAAGCTTTCCCCACCAAAGACCAGAAAGCATCCACTGTGGCCAAAGTACTTGTAGAAAACTTTTTGTTCACTATGGGCTCCACAAAGAATCCATTCTGATCAAGGGAGAGACTTTGAGAGTCGCCTGATCAAAGAGATGCTTTCTCTGTGGGAGTGCGAAGTCCAGAACCACTCCTTACCACCCAGGGGACCCACAGCCTGAACGTTTCAACCGCACTTTGCTAGATATGCTAGGCACCCTGCACCCAAAGGACAAGCCTAGATGGAGCTAACAAATTAGCACCCTGGTACATGCTTATAACTGCACCAAAGTGATGCCACTGGTTCTCCCTCACCGCCTGATGTTTGGAAGAGAAGCTCGACTACCAGTAGATGTGTGTTTTGGGGTCTCTCCTGATGGGGTTCAAGCTGACAACTATTTACAGTATGTGCAAAAGTTAAAGGCCCAGCTAACTCATGCGTACTAACTGGCTCAAACCATGGCTGCCAAAAGAAATCTGGCCAACAAAGAAGGTATGATAAAAAGGTGAAAGCACAGGAACTCCAGGAGGGAGATCGGTATTGCTAAGAAATCTGGGACTGCATGGCAAGCACAAGATTGTTGACAGATGGCACCATCTCCTCTACATTGTAGTGGGCAAACTAGATGATCTGCCAGTGTACAAAGTAAGGCCTGAGAACAATTCAAAAGATGTAAAACAATGCATAGAAATCATTTACTGCCCATTGACAAATCCTGATTGAGTATGAGCCCCAGAAGATGCCCCTCTGGACCAGTGACTAGAGCTGCTGCTAAGAAAAGATCAAGGAAGTCTGCACCTACAGAAGCAGAGTTAAAGTGTTCCTGCACAAGTCCCAGTTGAGCATGACTGTCAGTCCATATCAGAAGAAAGTGAGAGTGACTTTGAATACTATCCTTCTTACTAACTGAGTCAATTGTTTCGGGCAATCCCCTAGTCAATACTGGAGACAAAGCTGGGCCTTCTGACTGTCTAAGCCCCAGCTTCATCCCTGGAGCCAATGCTCCCAGAAAGTGAAGTGCAAAGCATCAGATCAGATAAAATGGAATCATTGTGCATGGTTGAACTGTTTGAGCTTAGGAGGAAAATGATAGATTGGGGCAGACTGGTGATACAATTCAACAAGAAGAGTATTTTGAGTGCCCTGACAGTCCACTGCCAGTGTCCGAAAGCTCTCCATGCGAGCCAAATGTTGTGGACTCAGAAACTGTAACTCCTGAGCTGAAAGTGCCCCAAGTTCTAGCCTCTACCCCAGGAGACTCCCTGACAAGTGAGGACAATGCTGAAAATGAGGCTCAGAGTGCAGAGACTGTAACAGTTCCCCCTAGAAAGACTGGTCGAGCTGTAAAGCCTGTGGTGCACCTCAGTTATGATTCACTTGGGAGGCCTGTGGACTTGCCTCTCAATGTTGTCCATAAAGGAGTGTATGTGTCCCTGAGCTCATTGCCCAAACTGAGCATCAGTGCTAACTCCAAGTTACTTGTGTTGCTCTCTAGTATGGTGCCCTGCCCCGTCCAGCCCCAAGGTAACTGATAGAAGGCCCTCTCTTCAGGTTTCATGTACAAGAGGTAATAACTTGAGTTATGGTACAATGTGTGTGTAATACTGTGTAAAGAGGACGATTGCAATGTTCAGAAATGTGTTTTGGTAAAATGATATATTGACTGATGATTACATGTGTGAGCCTAATGCAAATGTATATGGTTGCAGTTGAAACTTATGGGTACTTGCTTGACGCTGGACGTCAAGCTTTCCCAGGCCAGGAAGGTGTAACCCCCTGCAAATGGGGTTCCCAAAGACTTCCAGGAGCTTGCTTGAATGCTCCAAGCCTGAATGGTGTTTGGCATGCTAGTCATTTATCAGTGAGTGTTTTAGAGCCTCTGGTACTGTCTCTTTAAGAGCTGTCTGCTTGCAGACATAATTAGTTTGTATGGGGGGACTGTGTGCTTCGTTTGAGTACCACTCGAGCTGCTGCCAATTCACTTATTTTTGCAGTCACTAGGAGTAAAGGAACCTCATCTGAAAGATGTAACTGTTTGCCAGAAATCATTTACAGTAATAATGAAATTACAGTTTGTCTAACCTGCTTTCTTTGCAGTCAGAACTGTGTCTGCCTAGTTCCCCATTCTGGTTTTGAACTGCTGAACTGGACCAATCAGTGTGGGGTAAGCTAGCTCTAAATGGTGCCTTGGACGAATCAGAACTTGGACTCATAATCTGAGCCAGCCACAAGAGGATTGTATGGGCAGTGACTCTGGGAGATGTAGTTTAGACTTAGCGCCTTTTTGGACCAACAGCAGCAGTCTATTGTAGTGACAGCCAATCCAGTCAAGAACTGGGAGGAACTCAAAGGAAGTGCCCGGTTTTGTCTGTTGGAGTTTCAGTTTAGCTCTGGAGTGAAGGGAAAGAAACCCTGTGCTCCTTCAGTGCACAGTTTCAGTCAAAAACGTGTAAGGCCCAGAGTTCCGGTCTGCAGCTTGTGTAACTGCTTGTTAGGACTGAATCTGTCCTGTGAAAAGAATCAAAGGATCTCTGAAGAGTAGAAACCAGGCTCACCCTGTAGAAGACTGGAGAAATTGTTGAATTGCACTCGGTCTGTCAGGAACTGAATCTGCTGTGTGTTCTCCTGGTATTGTGCAGTAATTGCGATCGGGATAGAGAAGCAGCCTGCCTGGTATAGTACTTTCTTTTACCATATAAATGTGTAAGAGTTTCGTGGAGCTCAAGATTAGCCCTGCTGACGTTGAAGGACCCTATCTTGTTTGGAGGTCGTGAGTACTAATTCAGGGTCGCTCCCTGTTGAATTGCCACATTAAATCCAAATGGAATCACTGTACTGCTGACTGTTTAAACTAATTTTTCTTTTCACTGTGTGAAAGGGCCCCTACCAGCTGCCATGGTTTGACTAGCCACTAGGGCTTGGGTACCCAGGAACAGTAACTGTAGGGATAGGCTCTGCACAGAGCCATAGGTAGATAGTAAAGTGATAAGCTAATTAACCTGATTTCCCTGTCCTTGTTATATCCCCTAAATAAATCAGAGCTGCTTGTTTCAGCAAAGTTATACTGCCTGAGGTATTTGTCTATGTTAAAGTACTGTACTGTGATTGTTGCACTGTATCTTATTTCACAGGAGGTCCCAGTGCCGAACTAGTCCTGGGGTAAGTGTATACTGTGAAGGTAATTCTGATATATTGTGTGGGCCACTAGTGGGAAGAAAAGGGGGTTGCAGTGTCCCAGAGGGCTGTGACCAAGTAAGTTTAACTATTGCAAACCCTGACCTCTGGGTGGAGGCACCCGCCATTGGATCCAGGCCCCTCAACCTGTTAGTGGCAAATCAGGCAGGGGTAGTAGCCCCTGGGATAGCGCCATCTAGGGGTTACATGGAGGCAAACAGATTGAGCTGAGGTTGACCAAACAGGTTGTACAGGGTTTGAAAACACCTTTGGTCCAACTTCCACTGCACTGGATAAACAGACTGTGACTTAAGCAGTCCATCCGAAGTTTCAGCACCCCTGCCAGGGAAATGTTGACAGTCTGGTGACTTCCTGAAACATCGCAGGTGCCTTAAAGGTTTATGTACAAGTGCCTGCCATGTATAGCATCACAGATGCACACTAAGGGGAGCTAGGCGGGCCATCTCCACCTCCTGAACACTGATGTAGAGACACTCTTGTAGGCTGGTCAGGTTCCCTGAGTGGAAAAATGGCTCCAGCCTGTCCCCCATCCAGCTAGGCTAACATTTTGTTATGAGATTTAACTGCAGAAGTTCTAGTGGAACTTGCTCAGATCTTGCACATCTATTCACTATTTATTTATTTGCTTTTGTTTACCAGGTAAGCACGCTAGACATCCAAGTGCCTATTTTCAGGTACTATCTCAGGGAATGAGGAAGCTAAGGGATAAAAAGAAAAGATTGACTGATAAACCATTGAGGGATCCCAGGCCTACAATAAACCCGTTAAATAGGCCACATCTAGAAGCAAGCCCATGGGATTAAAACTGCCTATGCCTAGCCTGAGGCCTGACATGAGTGAGCCAGCATGCCACTGACAAAGTCACCGCCAGGGAAAAAAGGCTGCAAAACCTTTCCTGACCTTGTGCTGAAAAAATTGTCACCAGGCATCCAAGGTCTGAGATGGCTCGGAAGAGTTCTGCTTCCTGTTCACCCTTAGTCATGTGACTCTGGCATCCAGAGTGCTGACTACTGGCCTCCTGCATGAATAAGCAGGTTGTTCAATCAGGATATAAGCCACCAGGACTACCAACACCCTCAAGGAACTAGGAGAAGCTGATGCTCAGACGAAGACATGCCCTATGTTGGAGATCAAAACCTGAAATACTCTGAGTAAGTCTGACATAGGGAAAGTGACTGCAGGCACCAGTCAGATGTTCTGGGGCTTAAGAAAGAAACCCTTTTCCCAAGCAGCCCGATGAATGATCTCCAGGGCTCCATTCCAAAAGATTGTGGAGCACACAAAAAAGATACAGGCTCTTGAATTAAGAAATCTGATGACTCCCGGACTTCTGGGGCCCATAAAATAAAACTAACAGGATCCTTGAGCTCATTGAATAGCGAGACTTGTACTCTGGCCCGAAGGGAGCCAGGAGCTCTGATGATATCTGGCCTTTCTGCCACCCTTGAAAACTGGGGCTGAGAAGTGACCCCTAATAAAGTGACTGACATTATTCTAGTCCATCTGAGAAAAACTTCCCTAATCTACCAGTGAGGCACCATGCTTGTGTTGCTGGGTCTCCTGCACAGAGTCTGGCCAGTGTTCCTCTGATACTGTAACCCGGTTACCCGAGTAGACTCTTCCATTTCTAGGAGCCAGTTTCCAAGGGAACAGAACTCCCCTTGGAAATGTCTGCCCTGGCCATTACCATGACCCCACTGGGTTATGGTATTCTGGGTTCTTTAAATAGCCTCCAGTGCAGAATCAGACCATAGGCCTCCCTCAAGGGATGATGAACAGGTTAGCTATGAAGCTTCACCAAATCCAATGACAAGCCACATGGCCCTCATGGTCATCTCAGGGAGTGAGGTCTGGCCCAAAAATCTCCAGTAAAGAACCACCTGGAAGGTGGAACCATGGCCATGAATTGCAAAACAGGCTTGCCCTTTAGGGAAAAAGGTGGAGCAAAACTGACCAGAGTAGTGACTCATATGTTAAAGGCTCTGGCCAATAAAATATGCACAAGACGCAATACTGTTGTATGCCAATAGAGGTGAAACCCCTTCCATACGTGGGGATCACCCACTTAATCATGCAAAAACGAATAGGGCCAGAGCCATCTATAGGTAGGGTGGTGTCTTTTCAGAAATACAAACTGTCTTGTCTTCCAGTGGAAGAGCTTTCCACCTGCGAGACATTTTCCTTGAAAGGAAAAACCATGGCATGGATGGGAAGACACTTTTTTTGATCCACACTTGCCTAGTGTTGCTCAAGAATTTTGATCACATAGTAGCTGGAGAAGATGCAGACAGAGACGGACTAACATCCACCATCTCCGCAGACTGACCTCCTGAGCTTAAAAGGACTACATGCCTCAGCTATTCAAAAAAGACAAGGACATATTATGAATCAGGGGAGGAAAATCATCTCTGACTGTTTTTTTTTTTTTGTTTACTTAATTTTATTTTAATTTAAGGTCAGGAATTTCCTCAAGATCCCCTTAAACATCATCCTGACCTTCGGAAAGGCAGGGTTTGCCTGCATATCAGTTACCGCAGCCTAAGCTCGCTGTGCCACACCTGGATGTGCCTGGATGGGGCACCCACTTACCTGAGGGGCTCTATTTGGGATCGGATGTATCTGCAGAGATGTCCTGCAGGACATCGGGGCTCAAGCTCACTCAGGAGCCACAAAGGTAATATCTTGCAATTCTGCTGCCACTGCCTTAAAGAACCAGGTGCTCCCCCTCCCCAGACCGGAGAACTGGATGGGGGTGTTAAGCAACACAATAAGGGCAAAAGAACTCATGGGGAGGGCCTCATCACCCTTGTTGCAGGACTTACATTATTTCCTAATTGATAAGTCATGGTGCCAAGAATATAATCATGCCAAACAATTGTGAGGTAAAATAATACTTAGCTCAATAACTTTTCTGGGCTAAAGAATTATTTTCCACAGCATTGTCTTAAAACACCTTGCTCAGTGCCACACATCACGCAAGTGGAGGACATGGGAATTAAACCCAGATCCATTGAATGTATAAACCATAATTATGAAATAATTATAATCCCTATTACTTGTTGGACTACGAGAGAGAAAGAGAGAGTTGTGGGAGCAAACCCAGGAGTGCTGTATTTATATAAGCCATAATAATATAATAATTAACAGCCCTATTGCTAGTTAAGTTAAAACCAGGATGGTAAGTGTAATCCTGTAACAATGTGCTAAAAAAATACCTCAGGTTTAAATTTATTAGTGTTCAGCCCAGTCGCACTGAGGGCTGAGGTGCTGGATGCCTTACCTCACGCCGCACCAGCAACTGGGGTTTGGGAATGACCTGGGGTCATCAGGGAGCCAGCAGGGGGGGGAGGGAGGAAACAAGACTGAGTGGCCAGATGGTGGCTCTCCCTTCCTGGAGTAGTTGTCCACCCCCCCCCCGTAGTTCTGCTCCCATCGGGTAGAGGAACAATGGGAAGCGTAGGCAGGAGGGGGCAGCAGCGATTGCCAGGGGTGGGGAGGAAAGGGCTGAGCTGGTACCCGGCATGCATGTGTGCCTTCACACGCATGCATGCGCATGTCTGCTGGGGTCCTGGGATCCGGGAAGCAAAAAAGGGGAAAAAACACAAAAACTACTAATGAAAAAAAATAAATGTATAAGTGTTTAAGACAGGAAAAGCCTCAGATTTTTACTTAATTAAGCCTGTTTGTTTTTTAATACTACCAAGCCAATTGCCAAACAGTATGTTCATGCTCAAAAATACTCTAACTGCATGCCCCCTGTGCTCATGGAGATGGTAGTGTGCATGTGCAAGCGTGCATGCACCTGTTCTATGCGTATGTGCACTTGCAAAATACAAGTCAATGGCATTTAGTGCTGCACAATGTCATTAGAGCTGCACACTCTCGCACACCATGGGCACAGACTCGGGACACTGACGGGAAGCTGAAGGGATGAAGAAGTGCACGACCAGCTGTAATGGCGGCCACGCAAATGGTAAAAAACAGAGGCGAGGTGAAAATTCACCAAAAAAACTCCCAAGTTGTCCCAAAATCACCAGTTTGCCCTGAAATAGTAAATGCACAGAAAAACCTCAAGCTGGGGGGGGGGCCAACACTAAAGATGAGTGATCCCCAGAGACCCTAAACTCCCAATAATTTAAATCTGTACCTACCTGTTGCACCTTTTTTTTCTTTTAAAGTTTTCTAAACTGGATACCATTAAAACACCATAGCAAGGCAAAGGTGACTCCTAATCCCCTCAGGGAATGAGAAAAAGGCAGGTTATTCAGTTGGAAAGCTGCAGTTTAACAGATACAATTTAAATTTAGGGGAGCTCTCTATAAACAGGCAGCTCCAACCTGCAGAGCAGAATTGTAGCCCCAGACTGAAGTCCTGAATCTTGAAACTTGAAAACTTCAGAGAAGAGAAAAGTAACTCTGTCCCCTTTGAATGGCACAGCTTAGCTGGGGAGTTGCTGCTACTGCGTGGAATCCTCATGTGCCCAACATTCTAAAGCTTGTACTGTGCCATTCCCCAGGTAGGGTTCCACTATACCCAGTTGTTATGATTACCCACTGACAATGTGGAGGGCTACAGAAATACTCCAAGTAAGAGCCAGCCAAGGATCTACATAGGCAGGGTTCGACCTTAACATACATTTACTAGCCCGGGGCATAGTGTAGAGTGCCTCGGGCTAGTGCAGATACCTCCTTACCTGTCCGTGTGGGCTAGTGTGGTCGGCAGAGTCGGCTTTACTTCCGGTCGTCATAGCGGTCCTAGGAACAAAATCCTACCGAGCCCATGGAACTCTGGAGCGGCTACAAATCAGAGACATAGCCAGTGGGTACTCTCGGAGACCCGAACAAGCGCTTCCAACTTCCGCGTTGTTTGCCCAGTCAAGCAGTTCCTCCTAGAGGGTGGGCATGCAGGCTGTCACTCACTGCTTTCCTTTGCATCTATTGGCCAGCCCAGTTTGCAAGTCGGCAGGGAGGGGGGAGCAGCATGAGTTGGGAACAGCGCTGACATCATAAGGAGTACTTATTGGCTAAAGCCTGTAGTCTGGGCAAGTAAGGTGCAGATTGGCAGCAGCTATTGGAAGCAAGCACTTTGGGGTGTGGCTTTGAGGTAATAACTGGATTTAAGGAGCTGTTTTTGTTTCCCAAAAGTGCGGAGGATTCAAATTTTGGAAGAGACTGTGTGTTGCTGCAAGGTTGGAGGAATGGCTGTTTGGTGAGTGAAGAGTAGGCGTTCGGCTGTTTCGGCACTCCCGAAGGTTCAGTGGTACCACGGTTGTGGTCTTGGATCCCAGAACTGGTCATCTGACTGTGTATGCACTGTAGCCTGCAACAAGGCATTCATACCGGAAGCTAGATGACCTGAAACTAAAGAAAACGCCTGCTCAGGTAAGGCAGTGTCACGTGGCATTAAAACGCTGTGCAGTATGGCATGTAGGTTCTTCTGAGCTAGCTATTTAATTTTTCTGTGAGGTTGTGTGTGGGGGGGGATTAGGGAACCGTCTAAGGCAATGGGCTGGCATTGAAAAACACAAAGACCAGTATTGTTCTGAACTTCTGACTGAGGTTGTAGGGGAAACAAAAACTGTTTGAAACCGAAAAGTTAGTGTGTCTGCAACTCTGCATACTCCAGCGCAATAGCAGCAATTGGTGCCTTAACTCAGCCGTGGACTGGTTTTCTGTGTAATGTTTTGATTACTAATTTACAGAGACATTATGTGATTAATTTGATTTCTGAAAGCAAATTTTTGGGGGCTTGTCATGTGTGTGTGCTTTCCAGTTCCCTCGCTCAGCTCTGCCTACGGGGGGGGGGGCATGTGGCTTGTTATGGGGTTGGGCTGGGCACATCTGTCTTTTATTGCTGAGCAGGCAAGGCAAGCACACTGGGACTTGGATCACCTACAATGTAATATGCCAAGCTCAGATGAGGCAGTGGAATTCATTTTAAATGCAGACAGTATTTATCTGGTCTACGACTGAGGTTCTGACTGAGCTTGTGTGGGGATTGGGAGGCAGTGTGAACATTTTTGCTGTCTAAGTTGCTCTGCTCATACTGTGTTCTGTTGCCTGGGGGGTGATGTCTGTGGTTTGTTGTGGGCTGGGCACCACGTTTCTTTTTAGATTGATGTTTGAATATACAAAAGTACTCTGATAAGTCAAGTGCCACTTGTTACTGTTCTTCTGAGATTATGTGGAGCATGGGGGTCCAAGTGTGCCGCTGTGATGTGCCCATAGTTTTATCTGTTTTGCTGTAGCACATTCTGGCTTATTTTGAGATTTCCCTAATTTTGCATTGTTGTGTTGCCTACAAGGTGGGGAGGGGGGGCTTCGATTAATGTCTGTGGTTTGTTGTGGGGCTGAGCAAACCACTGTGAGTTAGGGCAATTTTAATCTGTCTGGTTATTATTCATCGTCTGTCAAAAGCACATGGTGACATGAGTGCGGGCTAGTGCAAACCACTGCGGGCTAGTGCAATTTTAGACTAACTTGTCCTGCTGGTTAGTGCAAAAAAAAGTTAAGGTCAACCCCTGTACATAGGAGCTGTATTACCCATATCTTTTGCTAAAGATCCTTCTCCATATGCAACCCTGCATCCAATTTGCCTTTCCCACAGCCCTACTAAATTGTGCCGATACCTTCATGTTCTCCATTATTAACAACCCCAAGTCCCTTTCCTCTGATCTTCTCTCCATCACCCCATTCATTCTATAATCCATTCTTGGGTTCTTAGCTCATATGTGCATTACTTTGCACTTTTTTGTGCTAAATGTCACTTGCCAAACTCTTGACCACCTCTCCAGATTTGCCATGTCATTTTTTATGGCCTTTATCTCATCCTCTGCTTCCACTCTTACAGAGACCTTGGTGTTGTTTGCAAAGAGGCATGTCTTTCCATGAACCCCCTTCCCTGTATCACAAATAAATGTGTTACAAAGAACCAAGCCAAGAATTGATCACTGGGGCATCCCGCTCCTGACTTCAATTTCCCCTAAGGGTTCTCCATTTAGGACCACAGTCTGGGTACTCCCAATCAACCAATTTTTTTACCCACCCTGAAATCCTCTCCCCCACCCCAGGTCATACAATTTCTTTATCAGTCTCCAATGTGGGACTGAGTCAAAGGCTTTGCTGAAGTCCAGGTACAAAGCATCAGATGCCAGACCCCTATCCACAGCCTTAACCATTCAATCAAATAATTTAATCAGGTTAGTTTGGCATGACCTCCCAGTGGTAATTCTATGCTGTCTGGAATCCAGAATGCCATTGGCCTCCAGGAACTACACTATCCTTTCCTTAACTCTAGACTCCACAGGCCTGATTTTCAAATGGGTTAGAATGGTGCAAGGGACTCGCATCAAAAGCACCACAACTTGCATCAAATGCGATTTTCTAAAGCAGCCTGCATCTGATCCAGACACTGCTGCATCAAAGCCCCCTTGTACCAGGGTTGCATCAAACAACCAGGTGCACCAGGTCACAAAGGGGCTTGAGCAATGGTGGAGCTGCAACATCCCCTTGTTTGGTATTTTGCAAGCCCCATCATATACCCAGGAAGGGTCTCCACTTAGATCAGCTGTGAGGTGGTCTTAGTCGGTTGTGCCAGTGGGGTGCGGTGGTACAGGGGGCAGTAGTGGCATGGGAGGAGGCAATGAGAGTGTCAGGGCACAGCCGGGCATCAGTAGCTGTGATGTAGCACCTGGGGGTGTGCCATTGCAGTATGCTGAAATACAGGTATATTGTCACTGGTGCCCGCACTGTACTATCCTCCCTGGTAGTCTAGTGGCCCCCCAATCCCTGATGTTGCCATGATCCCTGGTGGTGTAGTGGACCCCCATGATTCCGATCATTCCCAGGTCAAATGGTACAACTGCCCTGGTCATATGGCAACCCCCCCATCCCCAATCTCACCCTGGTCCCCCTGTCCCTAGCATGCTCCTGCCACTGGCACAGCCCTCCGCACACCACCATGACTGAATGCAAGATGCGTGTACTGTATACAGTACATGCACATTGATAATGCATTCTGCGGCTGGCCATGGTGGTATGTGGAGAGCTACACTGGTCTGTGCCAGGGAAAGAGGGGAGCAGGGTAGTGGGGCAATGTCTGAAAGTGTGGGGTGGGAAGGGAGTCCACTAGATCACCAGGTTCATTTATTGTGTTATGTTTGAGTGAGATCGGGGATCAGGGGGTGCTATAGGATTGGGACAGTTATACCATTGGACTCGGAGGAGATCGAGGATCGTTGGGGGTCCACTACACCACCAGGGATCATGGCAACATTGGGGATTGGGGGGGCCACTAGACTACTAGGGAGGATAGTACAGTGCGGACACCATTTACAGTATAACATACCTGTATTTCAACACACTGCAATGGCACCCCTCTGGGTGCCACATCACAGCAGCTGGTGCCCGGCTGTGCCCTGACACCCCCACTGCCTACTCCCATGCCCCTATGCCCTAGAGCCCCTCCTGGTACATATTTCTTCACCCCCCCAACATCCTGGCCTCTCTAGCATTGCACCAGGTGGGGGGGGAGCCTGGACCATGCGGCAATGTCCACAGCTGCTCCATCTGTTTGGCACAGCTGGTGAGTTGCAACTAAACCAGGAAGTTTGGCACATGGACCCTGCATTTTACAAAATTGGGCACAGGGTCCATGGTGTACCCGGAGTTTGCCACAGCTCTTAGATCAGTGCAACTTGCATTAATCTAAGAGCTCTTTGAAAATCTGGCCCCAGTAGTTTTCCTACTATAGATAACAAACTGACTGGTAGGCATAGAAACCTACAGTATCACCACAGACCCTACTTGATCTTTGGCTCTTTTTCCCTCCCCCCATTTCTATTTCACTAAGATCCCCTTATGCATATCCCATGCATTATTAAACCCCATCACTGTTTTTGCCACCACCACTGGGCTGGTAGGCTATTCTATGAATCCACTACCCTTTCTGTGAAGAAGTACTTCCTTAAATCTCTCCCGAATCTAACCCCCCCTCCAGCTTCACAACATGTCCCCTTGTTTTTGTGTATCTTTTTTTTGGAAAATACATCCTTCCTGTACCTTATTTACCCCGTGATGTATTTAAAGGTTTCTATCATATCCCCCCTCTCCCTTCTCTATTCATGGGTATACGTAGTGAGTTCCTTCAGTCTCTCCTCATAGGGCTTGTCATTGCAGACCCTGCATCATTTTAGTTTCTCTCCTCTGGACCATCTCCACTTTGTCTATATCCTTCCAGAGATGTGGCCTCAAGAACTGTACACAGTATTCTAGGTGAGCTCTTACCAATGATCTATACAGAGGCAGCACTCCTGTCCTTCTTTCTGCTCGTGATACTGCTCCCTATGCATCCCAGAATCCCATTAGCCCTTCCAAGTGCTTTGTTGCATTGCCTGGCCACCGTTAAGTCATCAGAGATTATTACCTCTGGGTCTCTCTCCTCCTCGGTGGTCATCAATAATACTCCACCCATTTTGTATTCTGCCCCTAGGTTTATGTGTCGTAAGTGCATTATTTTGCACTTTTTTGCATTAAAACCTAGCTACCATACTCATGACCACTCCTCAATATTCTCAGGTCTCTGCTTATCCTTTCCACCTCTCCCTGGAGTATCCACCCAATTGCAGATTTTGGTGTCATCTGTAAATAGGCAGACCTTACCCTCCAGATCCTCTGTAATGTTGCTTATAAAGACTGAAGCACCCTACTAGTCATCACCCTACCCTCTTCAGAGTGAAGTCTATCTACGACCACCCTCTGCCACTTATCCCACTTCTTACTCAGTTTACCACCTTTTGACCCACTCCTAAGCTACCCAGCTTACTTAATAGTCTTCTATGTGGAACTGATTCAAATGCCTTGCTGAAGTCTAGGTAGGCCACATCCACCACTCCACCCTGATTTAATTCCCTGGTCACTCAATCAAAAAAATCAGATTTGTTAGACATGACCTTCCATCCATGAATCAGTGCTGTCTCTAGTCTTGTAACCCATTTGATTCAAGATATTCCACTATCCTCTCCTTCAGTAGTGATTTCTTTTTTCCCACCATCAATGTGAGGTTGACAGGTCTATAATTGCCAGCCTCCCCCCTGCTACCACTTTTACGAAGTGAGACTACATCTGCCTTCCTCCAGTCATCCAGAATCACATCTGTTTCAAGTGAGCTGTTAAACAGTACTATCAGAGGTAAAGCCAGTACCTCTCTGAGCTCCCTCAATATCCTTTGAAGTACCCCATCTGGTCCCTTAGCTCTGTCCACGTTCAGATTAGTGAGTCTCTCTAGGACTCTCTCCTCTGAAAAAGAACTAGTGTCCACCTCCCTTCCTTCAGAGATCCTGTTACTTTCTTGTGACCCATCCCCTTCTCCCTCTACTGTGAACACTGAATTAAAGTATTTGTTTAGGATGTCTGCCTTTTCATGGCCCCCCTCTGCACTATCTCCCTCATCCCTTTTTAACCTTACAATCCCCACCCCTGGTCTTCCTCTTTTCACTTACTTACTGTACCTAACAATATGACTTGTACCCTGTCATTACCGCTTCATGTTTTTTTTGTCTTCAGTTTGTGACTTCACTCTCCTTAATGCTTTCCCTGCTTCTCTCTGCTGCTCCTGATACACCTCCTTATCCTCCTCCCTCTGCATTTCCTGATCTTCTGAATGGCACCCTTTTAGCCTTAACCTTTTCGGCTACCTCTTTCTTGAACCATAGTGGTCAATTTTTCCTCTTACTCTTACTCACTTGTTTAACACATAGGTTTGCTGACTTCACTGTGCCTCCTTTTATATTCGACCATTGTTCATCCACCCCACCTAGATCATCCTCCCCCCCCCCGCCACTTAATCCATGAGGCGTTCACCCTTCTTCATAAAATCTATCCTCCTGAAACCCATGACCCTCACTCTTGTGAGGTTCGATTCTGCAGCTGGCCTTATATTGAACCACACCGTACGGTGACTGCTGGGCCCTAGGTGGTCTCCCACTTTGACATCTGCAACAATGTCCCTGTTAGTAAATACTAGGTCCAGCAAATCCCCCATCACTGACTAGCTGCCTAAAGAATGCCCCTAGCGATGAATTCAGAATGTCCCTGATTCTATTTGAAAACACAGCTGGGAGGCCTCAGTCTACATCTAGTAGAATGAAACCCCCACTAGCAGCACTTCCCCCTTTTCTGTCATCTTGCCAGTGCCTTCTACCACTACCTTATCTAACTCCTCCCCCTGTGCTGGAGGTCTGTAGAGCACACCAGTGTGAATAGTGGCTCAGTTCCCCTTTTCCCAGGGTGACCCACAGTACCTTAGCACCCCATGTTCCCTATGTCTCTGTTAATTTTATGCTTTCCTTTACAAAAGCACCACACTCCCTCTTTTCCTTTCCACCTTGTCCTTGCTGAGTGGAATCTTGCCTGGTATGACCATGTCCCAATCATGGTGTTCAGTGCACCATGACTCGGTAATGGCCACTATATCCAGGCCGGCTTCCACCGTTATGGCCTCTAGGTCTGGAATCTTATTTCCTAGATTTCTAGCATTCACGCACATGGCCTTCCAGATTTTGTTAGCACTCTGCTTGTTGCCCCCCTTTTCCATGTTTGCCTCCACTCCTTCTCCCCCTCTTTTTAATGTTACTGTTTCCTTCCCTTTCCATTATGATCACCCTGCTTCCTTTATTAATTTGCAACCTGGTGGGTTTCTCTCCCCTTTGAATCTTCTCACTTTCTACTTCAGCCAGTGGGGTGGTGACAGTTTCTGCCTCCCCTATTCCTTCCACCACCCCTATCGGCTAGTTTAAATGTCCATTGAAGTAACATTTAAACTGTTCACTGAGGACTGTGGTTCCCTTCTCAAATGGATGCAGACCATTACCCCGTATAGGCTTCCATCCTGCCAGGTGGGTCCCCTGTCCCAATGACTGAAGCCGCAAAGGATGGGGCCACTGGAACTACAGTCAAAATAACTGAACAATGGCAGGGTTCATAGTTAAAACATATTTAACATTTAAATGCAGCAATGTAAGCCTCACCCCGTCAGTGCCTGCCGCTAACATTTCATGCAACACTATGTGAGCTTTCTCAAAGTGTGGTTTCCCAGTACAATATACTACCTATTTATCATGATCACTTAACATACAAACATACAAAGAAGCCATCAGAAGAAGGCCATTTGGTCTATCCGGTCTGCTTGTATTGCAGGGTCCATAGCTTGAGCTAATGTCCCTGCCCTTCCTCCCCACTCCTCCCATCCTCCCTACCCATGACCCTTACCCTCCCCAATGCCTGTCCCAGCCTATCATAAAGTTGCCCACTGTCTTCAACGAGATTACCTCTTCTGGCAGCGCATTCCAAGTGTCCACCACCCTCTGTGTGAAGAAATGCTTCACTTAAAGTGATACATACAATATAAAAACTACTGTATATCTGCTGACATGAATATAAAGACGTAAATACGTAAGATATTAAAAAACACAATTGCACCAGGTAACCTTTCCAGCATAAGCAGGGCTTTAGATAATTTGTTTTTGGTGGAAGTCAAATACTTCCATGAGTTGAAATTTGGAAGTCATTTCAGTTTTATTGGGGTCAAAATACTTCCCACTGTCAGTTTTTGGAAGTCAAAATAATTCCAGTCCACAAATTTTGGAAGCTGAAATACTCCAAGTCCTATAAGTTTAGAAGTCATAGGTAGGTTACTTTGCCACTAGAGATGATAGAGGTAGGATGGAAATAATAGCCCTGACCTGCTGTGCTAAAGTGAAGGTATTGTACAGGAAGTACAAAGAAGCAGCAAGGCACATGGACAGTCAGTCTGAAAGAGACAGAAAGACAGACTGGTGTGATGTGATTGATGACAGACACAGACACATCAGACGAGAGGAGAGAAAGCTGGTCACCTGGAGTAAGCTGTCAACCTGGTCTGCACATCAGGGACACGTTGGGCAAGGGCAATGAATCTCCGAGTCCAACATCAGGGTGGCAGCCTGGGAGCATAAGGCTTAACTGCTCTCAGACGAGGAATGGCACTCTGTCTTACCCATACCATTCCAATCAGAATTTACCAGAAGGAGAAAGTGCTGAATGACCACATTTACATTGTAAGCTACGCCTGAGACTTTGAAACATAAAACCATAATGAAATGGGGCATGGGAACACTACCGAAAAAGTGATCACACACATCATTTCAGCACAGGCACTGAGTATTTGATTCTAATGGGATTTGAACCTGTGAACCCCAGATTCCCAAACCAGTGCATTAACCATTAGACTACAGTGTATTTGTACTGGCCAGGCCACACAAAACTGGAGACCAATCACCTAGCCCAAGACAATATATTCTTATTAAAGTTACTTACTGTATGAATGCATGGCCACAGGATCATGTCACAATAATGGGATTGTTTTATTCACTATAACAGCCTTGTTGCTGTGTCTGTGGAGAAGAATCGGACAGCCCACCTAATCTAGCTACATAACTTCACATTTACATTGTACCAAAAGATAATCCAATGTATGTAAACTGGCATTTTAGGAGTTGAAGAAACGGGTGAAGCACTTGCTTCAAACCTAGGATAAACCAAAGAGGAGTGTGTCCTGTGTGTGTGATGTCCAAATTCAAGATACATTCCATTTATATGTATCACAGCAGAGGCATTTAATAGGTGTTTTAAATCCAGCAATTTTTTTATTTTATTTATTTAATTTGGTAACCTGGTAAAGACCACTAGGCACAGATGCCTCTTTTCCAGTATGACCCAGGAGCACCAGGAAGGTTAAGTGATTTGCTTAGAGTCACGCAGAATACAAGTGGAGGTTGTGGGAATCAAACCCAGGTCTGTCTACTGGATGTACCAAACTCATTCACAGCTTGTTACTCTAACCTCTAGGCTATACTGCCATGACTAATAGTGATTCTAGTAGCACAACATTAAGAAAAATGGTAGTCCTTAAGAACATGAAAGTCCAGATTGAACTTAGTGTCCACTCTGCAGCATGAACACAGAACAGTCATACCACATCATAAGCAGCAACAGACGAACTGGCAATGCTGTTGGGGGGAGGGGCAAACAGTGAGTGTTGCCCTGCAGGCAGTGCCACACTGAAGACTGGATATACCCACCTGCCTGCAGCCAAACTTATAAAGTATACATTCATTAACTCGGATTGTTAAATGTTGCTAGAGGCAACTCTGGATCTAAATGTTCTTGCAGACCCTTTTGATTACATGAGCAGATTGCTCACAAGCTAGACAGACTAGACAGACTAACCCCGTTTAACAGAATTCATTGAACTACAGAGAGGTATAAAAGAACACATCCCAAGTTAGAATCTCACTCCCCCAAAAATAATAATATCATAAAATACAGGAAGGGCACATTCGTCTATAAGGGGGATCTTTAGAGAATCCTACAAGAATCATTGGCAATCCAAGCAGACATGAGCCAAAAGGACAGACAATATGGACTCACATCTTTCAGAAGTAGACGGCCCCCTTGCTACACGGGAAGAGAATGTAATCTAGGTAGAGACCACAGGTACAAATTGTGGAGTGACAAGGAGATGCCAAGAAGAGAGTCCGTAGAAATACTATAAGGATTTATGGGCTCCCAGGAGTTGGGAGGTGGCGGTGAGACAAAGTTCCATCGGCGCACTGCGAGCATGCTTGGAGGTTAGGCAGTCATCATGCTGTTGTCAGTCTCCCCCATTCATCTCCGGGAGCCCTAAATTCTGCCAATGAATTCTGTTATGTTTTTTCTCATTTGGGACAGCTCAGCACAAACCATAACACACAAGGACAAGAGTATGTGCCATAAAAGCAAAAGCATCCCTTCTCTCTCTCTCTGTCCATTTGAAACTGCATTGATTCCTCAATATTGTGACTATGAAAAAAAAAACATGTCTTTCTTCAGAGAAAGCTACAAACTTCATTATTGCTATTGTATATGTGCAGTATAATACTTGCCAGTTTCAAAACTTTCAATTTTGTATGAAACCAGGCAACAGAAAGCTAAACCTTCCTATCTATGCCCATTTGCATTTAAATTGGTGAAACATGCAAAAACCTGCAGATGGGGAAAGGCACATTTTACCATGTTACTTTTAGAAATATGTACATGTTTTTCTGCAGGCGCTTTTTCCTTTGTGTTATTGTTTTTGTTAACAAAGTATATGTGAATGTTAATCTCTCTCATTACTAGGGTTCTGCTCTGTTGTTGCAAAATTTCTGCTTCCTTACTTCTGTTAAAGATGTAACAACCACTTTTACAAACATGTCAGACTGATGCATAGAATGACAGATGGAATGGATTTGATTTATAACATTACTTGATGAAGAAAATGACAAAGATTTATGCAATCCCACTATGACTCCCATCCCTCAGGTGTGACGGCAGTAGCACCACTATGGCCCCCATCCCTCAGGCATGATGGCGGCAGCAGCAGCACTACAGACCCCATCCTGCAGGTGTGATGGCAGCAGCAGCACTACAGCCCCCATCCCACTGCAGGTGTGATGGCAGCAGCAGCATTACAGCCCCCATCCCACTGCAGGTGTGATGGCAGCAGCAGCACACTACAGACCCCATCTCTTAGATGTGGTGGCAACAGTAGCACCATGGCCCCCATCCTGCAGGTGTGACAGGGGCAGCATCAACACTATGGCCCCCATCCCTCAGGAGTGACTGCAGCAGCATTACTACAGCTCTCATGCCTCAGGGTTATCACAGCAGTTTGCCATCCATCAGCTGTGACTGCATCACTTTTGTTCCCATCCCTTAGCACCAGTTGCCCACATTAATTTGTCAGAGTTCAGTCATGAATTAAGCAGAATCACTAGATGCCAAGGAGGTTTCCCTTGGTACAGTGCTAGCTAACATTTGACTGCATGACTTAACTTCTTTGAGAAAAAGTTAATCTGCTCAAAACCCCACAAAGAAATAGTGGGAAGCCTGCTAATGGAGAACCACACATCACATAGAGTAAGCTGAAACCCATTGTCACTCACAAAGTTCTGATCAGAGGTGTGCGAAGTGGCCAAAATTTACTCTGAAAAAACAATCCACAAATTTCTACACCAATAACCACCTCTCCAACATGGCCAGCACCACACTAGTGTGGCTCCAATAAACACAGCCTGCTCCCTCATTCCTCATACCCAACGCACCTTACCAGTGAGGATCTGTGCACCATACACACAAACACAGAAATATATATACAGTATATATTTTATTTATTTAAAATTTGTTGACCGGGAAAGGTGCGCTGAGCCAAGGCTCGTTCCATATATATATATATATATATATATATATATATATATATATATATATATATATCATGAAAAAATCCATTTAATGCATTAGTTAGGGTTGTTCACAGTGACAAAAGCAAGGAAATTCAGTGTTAGGGTTGAAAGCACCCCTTGCACACCCAGCCCGCCCCAACCCGGCATCGGTGTGTGCGTTGGGGTCATCGTCTAACTCCTCACTCACATTCCATGTGTAAACAAACTGAGGTGGTGAAGTACAGGTGAATAGGCGACAGGACCGGCGACTCCCAATGCACACCCCAATGCTGGTTGGGGGCGGGCTGGGGTGCAAGGGGTGCTTCAACCCAACACTGAATTTCCTCACTTTTGTCGCTGTGGAAGAACCCTAACTGATGCATTAAACAGAGTTTTTTACCATGAATTTCCCTTCTTTTTGAGAATGATGACAATAAATAGTGAATGAAATGTGGTGATGGGAGTGCGGACCCTTCGGGACCTTCACTCCCACCATGTGATTTTTTGTAACATAGTAACAGTACTTGCAATGTAAACACAAGCGCTAATTGTTACACACATGGTGGCGCAAATGTAAATGGCAAAGCAAACATTAATAGAAACGCAAGCACAAAGTGATGCCAAAGCGAAGAGTGACGCAAACGGAGACGCAAGCGCATTCGGAAATGCAACTGGCAACGTGCACAGTCATGGTACCACTATTGTAAATGTAAATGGTAACTGTAACAGCAACAATAATGCCAAAGGAAACAGAAACAGAAACACAAATGCAAGTGCATACAGAAACACAAACTGTAACGAGCATGGTCATGGTACCGCAATTGTAAATGCAAATGGTAATGGTAACAGCAACAATAATGCCAAAGGAAACAGAAATGCAAACACAAGCACACATGGAAATGCAAACTGTGACACGCTCAGGCACGGTAACGCAATTGGAAACGCAAATGGTAATGGTAACAGAAACGATGACACAAAACGAAAGACAAATGCAAATGGAAGGGCGGCCATAAACGTAAATGGTAATGCGCACAGTGACGCAAACCAAAACACAAACACAAACAGTAGTGGAGACGCAAATGGTAACAGTAACGCAAATGAAAGCACAAACAAAAACACAAAGGGTAACGCACATGGTGGCATACACGGGAACGGTCACGCAGACGGGTACGGAAAGGCAAGTGGAATGCTACATGTAACAGTAACTGGAGCGAACACCCTGGTTTTCCCCAACAGCTGCATAGAGAAACACAGTGACTACAAAGAATGTATGCATAATAATGGGCCTCGGAGCAGAAAGTGAGCTCTTGGAATACTAAATTGCTTATATCTCAGGAACCGTACGACGTAGGAAAAAAAATTAATTTCATATGATTCATGACTTTCCTGGCTAGGTTTGCACGTAACACTTAGCCCCCTAGGGGGCTAAGCTTTTCTTCAATGAAAATTCTGTATCTTGCACTGTTTCCGAGATAGGGCCCCAAAAGGCACGGTGGACGCCACAATGTTAGCCTATGGGAAAAAGCATCAAATTTGGAGTACCATAACTTTGAATCCCTGCAATATTTTGTCACCAAAACACCAAAAGGCACATCTGTGGGATATTGGCTTTTTTCCTTCCAAATTTTAGCCCAAAATACCAAACCGTTGTTTTGCAGCAGGGTGGCAAACAATTCCTGTTATTTTGGCCATAGTGTTGCAAAGTAGTGTTGTGATTTGCGACACTTTCAGAAAAAAAAAATACGAAAGTGTCACAGGTGCGACACTACTTTTCCCAAAAATTTCAAATAAATATTTCTGGGGTGTTTAACCCAAAATAAAGACACGCCTAGCATCCTCAGGGCTTGATTATGTAAACACAAAAAGAATTGTTTCCCTAGAGGATCCCAATTTTAAATGCCAAGTATTTCTGTGATCAGTAACTGAAAAAAAATGGCTGACTCACAACACTACAGGGGTCATTTGCGACACTAAAAACTGCATTTGCGACACTGTCGAACTTTTTGTTAACTTTTCCCATTGACTATAATGGGAAACTTGTTTTTTGAATAACTTTTGAACCATTCAATATTTTTTCACAAAATCTTCAAAAGGCACATCGGGGACCCTGGCCACATGTTCTCTAATATTTTTGGACCAGTTGCACAAACCGTGCGACCTGTAGGTGCGAGCAAAAAATGCGCAAAAAAGCGTAAATGCACTATGGAATGTTGCTTAATAACTCCACAATTGTATATCTAACTGGGACACAACTTGGCAGATCCCAAGATCTATGGTAACACACTGTGCCTGCCAAATTTCAGGCAAAATCCATTGAGCAGTGGCAAAGTTGTTGAGGTGCAAAATTTCACCATTTAACCTTAAATGGGGTACTCAACCCTAACTATGGTGACACTATTGTGCCACCATAATATATATATATATATATATATATATATATATTAGAGACAAAAACTCCGTTTAATGCATTAGTTAGGGTTGTTTCACAGTGACAAAAGTGAGGAAATTCGCTGTTAGGGTTCAAAACCCTAACTCTGAATTTATCCCCCCCCAGCACCACACACACACACACACACACACACACACACACATATATGCAAGTATGAGGGAGGACCAAGTCAACACAACCAATGACAGACATCCAGCAGCAGGTGACAGAAATAACAAACAATTGTCTAAATGTTCTACGAGACATCCCCACCCACCTGACCAGGTACTGCATGCTCAGTGGAGATCAACAGCAAAACTGAGGCCATGTACACCAAACGTACACATCCCTGATTGCAGCTGCACACAACGTACCACACTTAGTAGTTGCATGGCCTTACCTACCAATGCCCCACATCACACCACAAGTGGTACTGTGCCGTTAGTCAATATAAATGCTGAAGATGCATGATGACAGTTGTAGAAAGGTTTTAACACTAGTGAGTATACATTAATTAAGAGAAGTACATAAATTAACTACAAGACACTAGCATGCTCAAGATAAAAGTAGTGTTACATTTAGTATGTGATTTACATAGTAGTACATTTACTGCAACTGTTTACTCAAGATAGAGAGGCCGATGTAAATGTATGGAAAAGCATTGCCTGTTCAACACTGTGAAATTCATACTGCCAGTATCAGATGCATTCTTACTGATGAAGGTGTACTGCTGATGTACATACATAGACCTTCAGTGTGTTTCAATACTAAAGATGCAGTAAGTATTCTGTGTAAGAAACAGTGTAATTGCATGGATCAGGCCAAGCAACTTCTAAATATCATAGCACTACTGAGCCAACAATGACGTACCTGTATCGGAGATGTCTATAGGACAGATTTTCCTGTAGGCACTTACTGAGTATGTTGTATCTGAGTAAGACAATCTCATTGCATCTGTGATGACTAACTTATTCAAATAGTGATACATTTACTATTGTTGCAATGAGTGATCTATGCCACTTATGGACACAGTGTAATTTTTTAACAGTTGTTTCATACTCAGGCTGTATGCCTAGTGTTTGGGTCTACCACACTTCTGTCACTGATGCTATCAAAGTGATAACTATGTTAATTGTGGTACAACAGTAATCAAGTAGGTATAGTGTAGATATAAACAGAATGTCTTTTAGTATTGATTTAACTCACAATGGGATAAGTGTACTAGGACAGCAGGGGTTATTCTCATCACTGACTCTGTCAGTTATAATCACACTAAGGTTTCATGACTGTAATGATCAGTTACACTGTTCATCTTCATGAGTTCATATTCACAGCCATTCTCCAGTAACTAGACAGTGTATGGTGTAACTGGGTGGGACACTGTGTTGCAAAGCTGCTGCAGTGCCTAGCTGAGGGAGAGTATCTACTCATAAAGACAATTAAGCAATAAGGCATGACCAACAGTTATGTTAAATGGTCTGTTAATCACCCTGTATGGGTTTAATGTTGAATGAGGCGTAGCCGAGTGCCACATGTCGCTAGACAGTGATAAACTGACCATTAACATAATTCCTGGGAGTGGCTTATTGCTATCATAATAAAACTGTTTTTTAAACAACATTAAACCATGTTCATCATATGGTTAGGCTCTACATGTATCTTAATAAAAACTAAACATAAGGCTGTTACAATGTTTACAGTCAATTAGAAAGCTGCATTTCTCAAACCCTTGTTATAATCAGAGATATTATACCTGTACAACTCCTTGGTTTTGCTGAACTCTATTGCTCAGGTGGCCCACCACATGTGGTGTGGTCTGGTTTGGGGCCTTGGTAGGTAAGGCCATGCAACTACTAAGTGTGGTATGTTGTGTGCAGCTGCAATCAGGATGTGTACGTTTGGTGTACATGGCCTCAGTTTTGCTGTTGATCTCCACTGAGCATGCAGTACCTGGTCAGGTGGGTGGGGATGTCTCATAGTACATTTAGACAATTGTTTGTTATTTCTGTCACCTGCTGCTGGATGTCTGTCATTGGTTGTGTTGACTTGGTCCTCCCCCATACTTGCATGTGTGTGTGTGTGTGTGTCTGTGTGTGTGGTGCTGGGGGGGGTGAATTCGGAGTTAGGGTTTTCAACCCTAACAGCGAATTTCCTCACTTTTGTCGCTGTGGAACAACCCTAACTAATGCATTAAATGGAGTGTTTTGCCTCTAATTTCCTTCTTTTTGAAAAAGATAATGAGAAATAGTGAATGTAATGCAGCGGGCGGGGCAGGGCCTCCGGGCCCCACACTCCCACTCACGTAATGCCAGTGGGCCCCGCTCCCGCCACATGATGTCTTGTGGCATAGTAACAGGAACAACAATGCAAACAGAAGCGCTAACAGTGGCGCATGGTAATCTGCGCGAATGAGAACAGAAAGAGTATGCCTAGCAGTGGCATAGATGGGAGCGGTCTGCCACGTGATGTGTTGTCACATAGTAACATGGTGCCTGCAAACAGAAATGTCAATGGGCATGGTGGCGAAAGTGAAACAGAAGAGAAACAGTACTGTAGACACAAATGGCAAAAATAACAGAAACACAAGCGCAAATGAAAATGCAAGGATAAGCATGGTGGGCGCAGGCGTCAGCAGTAGAGGTAAACGGTCTGGAACCGCAAAGCGGAAAGGGCAACATTAACAGTAATGTAAGCGCAGGTCGGTTTTTCCCCAAATCCAGCATAGAAAGACAGTGAGTACAAAGAATGTATGCATAATAATGGGTATCGGAGCAGAAAATGAGGACTTGGAATACTAAATAGGTTATATCTCAGGAACCGTACGGCATAGAAAAAAAATTTAAAAGTCATATGATTTACAATTGTCCTGGCTAATTTTGTACTTAGCAGGGGGCTAAGCATTTTTTCTGACGAAAAGTCCGTATCTCACACCGTTTCCGAGATATGGGCCCTGAAAGGCGCGGCGAACGCCGTAATGTTATCCTATGGGAAAAAAGAAGTTCAGAGTGCCATAACTTTGCCTCCCTGTAATATTTGTTCACCAAACCACTGAAAGGCAGATCTGTGGGCTGTTGGCTGTCTTCCCTCCAAATTTCAGGAAAAAAGACCAAACCATTATTTTGCAGCAGGATGCCAAAGGATTCCTGTAATGAGTCGAGCGCCGTAATGTTATCCTATGGGAAAAACCGTCAACTTTGGAGAGTCATAACTTTGCCGCCGTGTAATATTTTTTCACCCAAACACTGAAAGGCACATCTGTGAGATGCATTCCCTCCAAATTGCAGCCCAAAACTCCCAATCATTCTTTTGCAGCACAGTGCCAAAAAATTGCTGTCACTTTCCCACAGACTAGAAAACTACTGTCACAATTTGCGAAAGCTTTCGCAAAAAAGTTCGACACTTTCGTGAGCATGAAAGTAATTTGTGAAAGCACTTTTTCCAGAAATTTCAAAAACACTTTTCTGGGGTGTTTTACCCCAAAATAAAGACACGGCTAGCATCCTCAGGGTCCGACTAGGTGAATACAAAAAGAATTAGGTTGCTAGAGGGTCCCAAATTTAAATGCCAACTATTTTTCTGATCACAAACTGAAAACAAAATGGCGGATTTGCGAAAGTAACAGGGCAATTTGCGAAAGTAAAAATGCATTTGCGACACTGTCAAACTTTTTGTTAACTTTTCCCATTGACTTATAATGGGAAATTGTTTTTTGAATAACTTTTGAACCGTTTAATATTTTTTCACCAAATCTTTGAAAGGCACATCGGGGACCCTGGCCGCATGTTCCCTGAAGATTTTGGGCCGGTCACACAAACTGTGCAATCTGTACGCGTGACCATAGAATTCCAGAAAAAGCGTAAACACGTGCGCAGATCATGCTTAATAACTCTGTAGCCGTGTATCTGACTGCTACGAAACTTGGCAGATCCCAAGGCCTATGGTTCTTGATCATGTATTCCAAATTTCAGCCAAATCTGTCAAACAGTTGCAAAGTTATTAAGGTGCAAAATTTTGGGGTTTAACATAGAAATGGCTCCTCAGCCCTAACTATGATAGCACTACCGTGCTACCATAATATATAGTTATGCAATGGGGTGGACACATATTCAGTGTGATAAATGCATTTATCTGAGTCACTGTATGTATAAATAAATTTATACATACAGTGACCATTTATACACACAGTGACTATGTCACAAATCTCTTTAGAATTCATTTAGAATGTTCGGCCTCAGAAGTAGTACAAACCATATTCAAATGGGAATAATTTTAAAATGAAAAAAGATAGCATGGTACTGTGAACATGAAAATTGTTCAGCACAAAATTATCTACAAAATGAGTGGTGTTTCATGTATAGATACCTTATAGATTTTCTACAATTAGCAAAAAAGCAGAAGTAAATTTAATTTTTTGTTCACTTTTTTGACAAACAAATGTGAATAACTTTAAAACCAAAAATAACAGCATGGTACTGTGAGCACAGAAAATTGTCAGCACAAAAATATCTACAAAATGAGTGGAGTTTCATTTATAGATACCTTTTAGTTTTTTTTTTATAATTAGCAAAAAAACAGCATAAAATTCAAATTTCTTTTCCCTTTTTTGACAAACAAATGTAAATAACTTTAAAATGAAAAAGGTAGCATAGTACTGTGAGCATGACATTTGTTCAGCGAGAAGTTTTCTACAAAATGAGTGGTGTTTCATTTAATAGCAATCACTAAGCTAGGCAGACATACTCTAGGAAAGTTAACCAAAACTCCCAGAAATGATCATTTAAAATAAAGATAAACAGTCAAAACCAAATGTTCCTGCACTGATAGAAAGCATCCCTATTGCATAAATGAAATATACAATAGTGAGCTGTCAGATAAATGATTTATCTACACTTGTGCTGTTTGACCTTGGACACCTCCCTCATGGCTTACGCCACCCGTGAGGTTACCTGAGGTCAAACAGCACTTGTGTAGATAAATCATTTATCTGACAACTCCCATCGTATATCATATTATTATATATATATATATATATATATATATTCATAACAAAAAAACTCTGTTTAATGCATCAGTTGGGGTTGTTCCACAGCTATAAAAACAAGGAAATTCGATGTTAGGGTTCCCACCCCTTACTCACCCCACCCCAACTCTAACTCTCACCCCATCCCATGTGCAAACAAGCTGAGGTGGTGCAGTATGAAGAATGGCATGAGAGTTAGGACCGACAACCCAATGCACACCTCGATGCTGTTGGTGGGGGTGGGGTGCAAGGGGGGTGGGAACCCTGACATCAAATTTCCTCACTTTTGTCACTTTGGAACAACCCTAACTGATGCATTAAATGTATTTTTTTTGCCATAAATGTCCCTTCATTTTGAGAATGTGCACTATAAATAGTGAAGTAGCGGCAACGCAAATGCAAGTGCAAATGCTAACGCACATGGTGACACAAACATAAATGATAACGCAATAGGTAATACAAACACAAGTGCAAATGTTAATGAAAACAGAAATGCAAACGCAAGCGTGTATGGAAATGCAAACCATAACGCACACGGGCAGGGTAATGTAATTGGAAATGCAGACAGTTACAGTAACAGTAACGGTGACACCAAAGAAAACACAAACAGAAACGTAAACGCAAAAGGAAGCACGTATGCAAACACAAATAGAAATGCACATGGTGACGCAAAAGGAAACAAAAACAGTAATGGAAACGCAAATGTTAACAGTTATGCAAACGCAAGTGCAAATGAAAATGCAAAGGGTAATGCACACAGTGACATAGACAGGAATGGTAACGCAAATGGAAATGCAAACACAAGCACATACAGAAACGCGAATGGTAACACGCATGGTCACGATACCCAATAGGAATCGTAAATGCTAATGGTAACAGAGACGATGATGCCAAAGGAAATGCAAATGGCAGCGCGTACGCAAACGCAAATGGTAATGCACACGGTGATGCAAAACAAAACACAAACAAAACCAGTAATGGAAACACAAATGTTAACAGTAACACAAACACAAGCGCAAACGAAAACATAAAGGGTAATGCACACGGTGGCATAGACGGGAACAGTAATGCAAATGGAAATGCAAATGCAAGTGCATATGGAAATGCAACTGGTAACGTGCACGGTCACGATACTGCAATAGGAAATGCAAATGCTAATGGTAACAGCAACGATGACACCAATGGAAATGCAAACGGAAGCGCGTACACAAACGCAAATGGTAATGCACATGGTGACGCAAAACAAAACGCAAACAAAAACAGTAATGGGAATGCAAATGTTAACAGTAACGCAAACACAAGTGCAAATGAAAACGCAAAAGGTAACACACACGGTGACGTACACAGGAATGGTAATGCAAACGGAAATGCAAGCGCATATGGAAACACAAATGGTAACGCGTATGGTCACAGTACCGCAATAGGAAATGCAAATGCTAATGGTAACAGCAACGATGATGCCAAATGAAACGGAAGTGCGTATGCAAATGCAAATGGTAATGCACATGGTGATGCAAAAAAAACGCAAACAGAAACAGTAATGGATATGCAAATGGTTACAGTAATGCAAACGAAAGCACAAACAAAAAGGCAAAGGGTAACACACACTGTGGTGTAGACGGGAACGCTAACACAAACGGTTACGGAAATGCAAGTGGGAATGCTAACTGTGACAGTAACGAAAGCGCACACCCTTTTTTTCACCAACAGCTGCATAGAGAAACACAGTGAGTACAAGGAATGTATGCATAATAATGGGCCTCAGAGCAGAAAATGAGCTCTTGGAATACTAAATTGCTTATATCTCAGGAACCGTACGAGGTTGAAAAAAAATAAAAATTTCATGTAAATTATGACTTTCCTGGCTAGTTTTCCACTTAGCCCCCAGGGGGCTAAGCATTTTGCTGATGAAAAAAGTCCGTATCTCAAACCGTTTCCGAGATACAGGCCACGAAAGGCGTGGTGGACGCCGCAATGTTAGTCTATGGGAAAAACGTCCACTTCAGAGCACTGTAACTTTCCATTTGTGCAATATTTTGTCACCAAACCACCAAAAGGCACATCTGTGGGATGTTGGCTTTCTTCCCTTCAAATTTCAGCCCAAAAGACCAAACCGTTGTTTTGTAGCAGGGTGGCAAAGAATTCCTGTCATTTTGGGCATAGTGTCGCAAAATAGTGTCGCAAATCAGGACACTTTTGCAAATGAAATCCCGAAAGTGTCATGAGTGTGACACTACTTTGTGACACTACTTTTTACAAAAAATTTCAAAAACATATTTCTGGGGTGTTTAACCTCCCAAAAAAGACATAGCTAGCATCATCAGGGCCGACTAGGTGAACACAAAAGAATTGTGTCCCTAGAGGGTCCCAGATTAAATACCAAGCATTTCTGTGACCACTAACTAAAAAAAATGGCTGACTCACAACACTACAGGGGTCATTGCGACACTAAAAACTGCATTTGCAACACTGTTGAACTTTTTGTTAACTTTTTCCTTTGACTATAATGGGAAACTTATTTTTTGAATAACTTTGAACCATTTAATATTTTTCACAAAATCTTCAAAAGGCATATTGGGGACCCCGGCCGCATGTTTCCTGAAGTTTTCGGACTGGTTGCACAAACCGTGCGACCTGTAGACACGAGCAAAGAATCTGCAAATAAGCATAAATGTGCTATGGAATGTTGCTTTATAACTCCGCAACCATATATCCGACCATTACAAAACTTGGCAGATCCAGAGATCTATGATACGGCTCCATGCCTGCCAAATTTCAGGCAAATCTGTCATATGGTGGCAAAGTTATTAAGATGCAAAATTTCACACTTTAAACTTAAATGGGGTACTCAACTCTAACTATAGTGGCACTAATGTGCCACTATAATATGCAATAGGTGTGTAGATTAACAGAGTGTGATAAATCCATTTATCTGAGTCACTGTGTGTATAAAAATTGAATAATAGATAGGTTCCACTGAATTATAGCCGAGTGATTCAGTGAACCCTAACTTTTAATTTTTGTAATATAAGGATGCGAGAGGTTGATGAGGTCTTACCTCTGGATTCCTTGTAGGACAGTTCCGTGCTGCTTGTTCTCACTCGTCACTCGCATCTCCCCTTCCGCATGCAGTCCCACTTCTTTTTCTCAGGAATAAAAAGAAAAGAAGCAAAAAAAAACATGCTTTGGACACTAGGCGAGTGGATGATCCCAACGATAGTATTATGAGGATTGGAAGTATAGTATTACGGCAGTGACTAATGTATTACAGGGTTTTTTTATATGCTTTTTGGGGGTATTATTTTTAAAATCCATATATTACAAATAGAATAAAGCATCTAACACCGAGGGGTGGTGTAAACTTCGAGTTTACACACATCGCCCCATATTTTATTTTATATAATTTTTGGGTCGTGTTTTTTTTGTCTCAACAATTACATAAAATGTTTCCTGCTAACTGTGCCACTGAGTGTGATGGAATCAATGTTGTCTTACCTTTGAGAAGCAGTTTCATTTGTTGTCAAGACAGAGCTTGGCAGAGCAGAAATAGCTAGGGAAATAGAGTTTTAAACAAAGATTTAACTTTAAAAAAGAATAAATCCTTCCCATTTGCTTGTTCGGTGTTGCTACGGCGGTTGCCATGGAAGTTGTAGTCTCTATGGTCATTGTATCAGGTGACCTGCAGAAGGCAGCGGGGGTGGGAGAGATACGAAAAGAAGCAGATGAGCTGGTGTAAGGGATTGCCTGCTAAATTGGGTAGGTGACAGAAAAAAAATGCCCATGTTATGGAAGAAAACTGTGAGGAATTGTGAGCGACCAGCGTGCAAGAGAGAGATGGCTTCAGTGGGTATGAGACAGTGGCTCATGGTTTTTGCCATAGGAAGGTGGTGTGTGAATGCCGTTATAAATACTCCTTTATAACGGCAATTTACACACACTTTTTCCTATGGGAAAAAATGACCCATTAATTATATTTATTTTTCACACACAGTTACTCATTTATACACACAGTTACTATGTCACAAATCTCTTTGGAATTCATTTAGAATGTTCGGCCTCAGAAGCAGTACTCACCATATTCAAATGAGAATAATTTTAAAACCAAAAAAGATAGCATGGTACTGTGAGCACGAAAATTGTTCAACTCAAAATTATCTACAAAATGAGTGGTGTTTCATTTATAGATACCTTATAGATTGTTTATAATTAGCAAATTAACAGAAGAAAATTAAATTTTTTGTTCACTTTTTTGACAAATAAATGTGAATAACGTTAAAACAAAAAAATGATAGCATGGTACTGTGAGCACGAAAAATGTTCAGCACAAAAATATCTACAAAATGAGTGGTGTTTCATTTATAGATACCTTTTAGTTTTTTTTTATAATTAGCAAAAAACAGCATAAAATTCAATTTTCTTTTCCCTTTTTTGACAAACAAATGTGAATAACTTTAAAATGAAAAAGGTAGCATGGTACTGTGAGCATGACATTTGTTCAGCAAGAAGGTTTCCACAAAATGAGTGGTGTTTCATTTAATAGCAATCACTATGCTAGGCAGACATACTCCAGGAAAGTTAACCAAAACTCCCAGAAATTATCATTTTAAAAAAAGATAAACAGCCAAAACAAATGTTTCTGCACTGATAGAACGCATCCCTATTGCATAAATGAAATACACAATTGTGACCTGTCAGATAAATTATTTATCTACACTTGTGCTCTTTGACCTCGGACACCTCACTCGTGGCTTACGCCACTCGTGAGGTTACCCGAGGTCAAACAGCACTTGTGTAGATAAATAACTTATCTGACAGCTCACCATTGTACCCTCACCCCCAAACCCCAAAATGTCATGGCCAGCTCCTGCAACATGACTGTCCCCACCAACATGGTCAGCTACCTACACATATGCCCGGGCCCTTCTACTGCCAACATGGCCAGTTCTACACAAATACACCTGGCTTCTCTTACAGTAGCCACCATCCCCCACCAAGCCACATACAGCCTGCTCCCCAAACCCACACACAGTCCACTCCACCCTCATTCCTCATAGCCAACTCACCTAACAGTCAGGTCCTGTGCACCACACACACATATACACACACACACACACACACACACACACACACACACACACACATATATGTCCCCCCATTCCATGTGCAATACAGCACAGTATGTGGAGCCACATAAGATCACAAGGGCTCCCTGGACACACCAGCCATCTTGCAGCCTTTCAACCTGTTGCCAACACACACACACACACACACACACACACAGAAAAAAATACTGTACAGTATATATAAACATACTTCCCAAAGTGCAGCCAAGTATGGCATGCTTTGGTAAAATTTTTTAAGCCAAAAATAATCTTTCACCATGAGTTTAAGGCACCAACGTGCTCAGGTCCCCATGTCTTGCACCTTCACACCTCAATGCCATGGCCAGCTCCTGCGACATGCCTGCCCCCACCAACATGGTCAGCTCCCCACACATATGCCCGTTCCCTTCCAGTGCCAACATGGCCAGTTCACCACATATACAGCTGTTCCACTTACTTCCATAGTTTGCACACAGGAGAAGGGAGGGGTGTGCTGCAAAGGGAATGCTGCTCCCAAGCATGCAACTCAGTCCAACAAATTAACAGTGCAGCACCAACCTTATAAAAGGACAACTTGACCAAGGTTTCTTGCTAAAGTCAAAGTAATTTATTCACCAAATTGGACAAATAATTCAACAATTCAACTCTGTTGCCCTAGCGCTTCGGCTCACACCTTCCTTAAGGGGTGTGACAGTGAAGCACTGGGGCAACAGAGTACAAGGTGTTTGTTGAATTACTTGCTCAATTTGGTGAATGAAATACTTTGACTTTAGTAAGAAACCTTGGTCAAGTCATCCTTTTATAAGGTTGGTGTTGCGCTGTTAATTTGTTGGACTGAGTCACCATATATACACCCGGTTTTTCCTGTAATAGACACCGCCCCCCACCAGGACACACAGAGCCTGCTCCCCAAACCCACACACAGACCGCTCCACCCTCCCCACATGATATCTCTCTCTCTCTCTCTCTCTCTCCCCTCCCTCCCTCCCTTCCTCTCTCCTCTCTCTCTCTCTGTCTGAAGAATATGGGTAATGGTTCCCATTCCCAGTGAGTCCCCTTCATCCAAGTGTCCTGCTCTCCCAAATTACCACAGCCAGCCCGCATAGCCACTGCAGCAACCTAAACAGTCCCTGAACCACAACATGGTCAGTTCCCCCCAGCCACCCCACACCCAAGTGAACACAGCCCTGACAACACTAACAACCCCACCCCACACAAGTAACCACAGCCCATGCATGAACCAACACTACCAGCACCCCCACTAAATCCAAGTGAACACTGATAGAGCCAGAAACTACATGGCCAGTTACCCCACCCCCCAAGAAAATAGCCCACCCCGTACCAACACTGCCAGCCCCCTTGCTCTACCCAAGTGAATGTTGATACCCTTGACACAGCTTAGCCAGTCCCTCACCCAAGCGAACACAGCAAGCCTTGTCACCAACACTGTGAGCCCCTACCCCATCCAATCCAACCCAGCCTGCTCCCCTACTCACAGCTCTGACACAGACCACCCCTGAAATGGAAGAAAGCAAGTATTTTTTTTAATTATTTAGTAACCATGTAAGGCCTGCTAGACACAAGTGCCTGTTTTCAGGAGTGAGCTGGGAGCACTGGGAAGATTTAGTGACTTTTTCAGTTACACAGTATGCAAGCGGAGTTTGTGGGAATCAAATTCAGGTCTGCTGGATGTATCAAGTTCATTCACAGTTTGTTGCTCTAACCTCTGGCTATACAATGCCAGCCCACTATACAACTTTTCCTCCCCTGACTTAGCCATACCACATATAGGCAGCTCTTATCTTTCCTGGCTCTCTAATAATTAAAAAAAAAAACTTACTTTTGTTCCCTCCAAACAGTGATGAGTTTAAGTCTAGTAGTGGAGATCAGCCACGTAAATGTAGCCTTAGTAGTAGTAGTAGTAGTAGTAGTACAGAAACTCAGTGGTGTTGAACTTGTCAGCAGTTGAACAACAGACACACTCATACAACAGGTTTCTTATTTCTGTAATTTTTAGAAATAAACTGACACAGACACTGAGCAGCACAAGAGACATTTCAAGGTTGATTATAAATCTTTCGGCTATTTGAGTCAGGAGACCGTGACAGAACATAGATAAAACAGACTTCTTGCTGAAGCTAATTAGCAGGGTTGCAAAGAATGTTAGTTCAGTTTAATCCCTTCATATCACACCTGATATATATATAGAAGTCAATGCAAATCAGCTTCAAAAGTGTCTCTTTGTTAGGTGTGTAGGGTTAAAGTAAAATAAAAATCCACAACAGAAAAACCAGACATCAGCCCTTAAGAGGGTTCTTAAATTTAAACGTAAATTACCCCGGAGATTCTACATTGGGATGTTTTGCACACTTTTCTGGATGTCAAATCTGTCCAAAGTGGACTTATCTGAAGCGCTGAGTATAAGTTAAAATAAAAATAGTCAAATAAGAAAGAGGAGATTATGTCTAAAAGAGTAAAAGTGTGTGTGGAGGGGGGCAGACAAAAGTATAGGTAAAGGAAGTGACTAATACAAATAAACATAAGAAAGAAAAAAAATAATGATGAATCAATGATCAAGCATCAACAGAGACATCAGATCACAAATGAAGACATCAAAGCATCCAAATATAAATACCTAAAGATCAGAACTGCCTGTACAGACTTATACATATACAGTATAAGATGAAGCAATAATTAAGCAATAAGCCACGAGGGGGTGTGAGTTATTGGGGGATTTACCACGGCTGGAGTGGTTTGCCCACGAGGCGCAGCCGAGTGGGTAAATCCTCTCCAGCCCGTGTCATCTAATGTCCCATATCCTCAGAGTGGCTTATTGACGCATACTAAGATTCATTCTTTTACAATAATAAAATACAACTTTAAAACAAAAATAAAAATAAAAATGTTTAGTGAGGCAGTATATCTGTTTCTGAAAAAAATGAGCCATATGCTCATTAGCCGTTGATTATCAAAGGATTTACACTGGTGGTAAACTGCCAGCCTGACCATTTCATTGGCTGTTCACTTATGTCCATGGTATAATGAAGCAATAATGCATGACAGGGTGTGGTATATCATGGGATATCATCACGCTCAGGTGGTTGGGCGAATGAGTCCAACGACCCGAGAAGTGACGATATCCCATGATATACCACAACCTGGAGTGCATTATTGATATTATGAACTGGATCATAAAATCAGTGTAAATAAAAAACTGCTAAAAATATTAGACACTTAAAAAAATGTATTTCTAAGGTAGTGTAGGAGTACTGTTTCTGAAAATAGTTCCATTTCGGTTGTGGGCAGCTGGTGGCGCTGTTATAGGAGCTGGTATTAACTAGTGTTGGGACCTCTCCCTATGTGTTCTGCCCCTCAACACACACAGCATGAAAAAGAAAAGTATGTTTCTGTTATCTGTTGCTCTGTTTAAAATACTGTTTGTGCCACTTTTTTTTTTACTTGGAAACTGCATAGGAACATGTAGCATATTTGTTTTCCTGGGAAACCACCTACCAATCTGCACCGAGGCTCCTCAAAGTGACGAAAGTTTTTTTTCCTCTTAGGAAGTTTTTGTATGTTGGTGTGGGGAAGATGGCTCATGCCATACTACTGAGGGAAGACACACTGCCTTTAACATCCTGAGAGGTGAGGCATCGCAGTTTATGTTTACAGCCATGTTCTGGATGAGACGGACGATTTGGAGCTGGTTGCAGGCTTGCGGTAACTCCCGGTTTGTGTCAGGCAGCATGTTGTGATGGGGAAATGTAAATAAACATAAAATATTGCTTGTTGAAAGCAGCAAGAGCATTTTTCTTTACTATTTAGAGCTACTTTTCTTCATCAAGGGAACGTTGCTCTCAGGTGGATTTCTGGTGGGCAGTGAGAAGTCTGGTGGCCCGAGACTTTTTGAAGCCATGATGATGTAGCCCGATATCATCATGGCTTCAAAGACCTGTCGGCCAATCAACTTTCTACATTTATGATCCCGAGTTCATAATATAATATAATCTTTAATAGTGATTATAAATAATCCACCATATAATTAAAAAGGGGCCCTAAATATATCACCCAAAATCAGTCCATGAAGTAAATACATAATATAACAAGTCTTATAAACATGCAGTCAAATTAATTCCTCAGACTTGAGAAACAGAAGTTTATAAAACAAGGCACAATCCTAAACCAAAAATGGTCCCAATTAAAAGGATTCATTCAGTCCTGGATAGGACCTGGCTCTCAATTCATACTGCTAAAAAGTCTCTCTTTTTAAGAGTCTGTTGTTCACATCTTGCCCCGTATCTTTTGTTTGACTTTTCTAAACCCAAAATGTGAATGCATGTCCTGTATCGTACTGCTTTATGTGAACTGACAATGCATTTATGACATTATTTTTTCTATAGCTTTCAAATGCTCACTCACTCTGCGTTTAAACATTCTAAGTGTTTTTCCAACATAAAACGCAGAACATGCGCACACAGCCAAATACACTATTGACTATTGCCAGAAATCATTTAGGGTCTATGGCAGTACAGTAGGTAGGGACTTAAGGGCAGAATAGGTGGGACAAGAGGTCCTTTTCTGCTGACAGCTTTTATGTTTCTATGACTCTGTAGAGCAAGACATAAAGTCCCGTACCTCATAATTCTTATTAGTCACTGGATAGCTGAATCTTTGGCTAGATAAAATGTTGGAACAGAATTTACATGAGCTGCATTTAAATATCCTTTGGGTACTGCTATCAAAGAATAATTGTCATGTTGTTGATATAAGCTGTGTAACTATATGTCCTTTAGATTCTTGCCTCTTCAATAAAGCATACGGGGGGAAGGCTCTGAAGTAATTCTATCTCATTTCTTTTCAGTCTATCGGATGTGCCAATTCTTACATATTAAAAACTTGATTGGCCTGTGGGCTAAAAGAAGTCACAAAGTTGAGTTTTTTATCATCAGTACAATTTACATTGCATTTTCATTCTCATTTAGATTCTCATTAACATTTTTCCTCTTCTCCCCTTATTAAATCCATCCTGTCACAATTATCCACTCTTGTTGCAGCTTTCAGAATACATACATCATTATACCCCCTCTGTTTACAACGGTACTGTAGCTCTGTATCGCCCCTTAAATAGTCCTGTTGTTCAGAACAGTTTCTTGTAAGGCACATGTACTGTCGAATAGGAATATTTTCAATCAGATGTCTGGGATGACAACTGGTGAAGTGTAACAACAAATTCCTGTTGGTAGATTTTCTAAATAAGTTAGTGAAGACACCACCAATTCCATCTTTTTTAATGGTCAAGTATTTATTAGTGCTGTATTCTCAAATAAACCACAAATGACACAAGTCCATTTTCTGTGCACTTTCCATATCAGGGACAGGTCGTCAATAAACCTCTTGTAAATAACATTTTTTAAAAAAAAACTGATTTGTCTCTGATGAAAACACAAAATATTCTTCCCATTCGGTGAGGTATGTGTTGGCACAATTAGCTGCACGTTAAGCCCTCATAGCAGTGCCTTGTGTTTGTAAAAAATATCTGTTCAAAAACATTAATACATTGTAGCTCAGTATGTTTTCTGTACAAGCCACCAAAGTATTGCACCGTCTCATTATTCAAATTCATATTGGTATACAATTTGTTCTCTATCGCTTTTACAACCCCATCATGTGGGATGTGTCAAGCGTAACTAAAACCAACTTGTCTCCACATGTAAATTTGACAAAATTTCTAAGATTTGTGAAGTATCCCTAACATCAGACCTGCCCTTTGATACAATGGGGTTCAAATACTTATCAACATACTGAGCTAACGGTGCAGTTGATGAGTCAATACTAGCTACAATAGGTCTTAATGGGGGGGGGATATAAATCTTTATGAACCTTAGGAAGACCATAAATAGTTGCTCTTATGGGATGATATACTGTTAGAAACTCATATGTTTACCTACCAATGGTGTTATTATTTAAAGCTACAAACAACATTATATCAATATCCTGTTTAAAAATATTTCTTGGATCTTCTAAGCTAGAATAACATGTGACATCAGGTACATGTTTAAAAAGTTCATTTTCATACTTAACTTCTGACATGATCACCAGGAACCCCCTTTTATCAGCAGGTTTAATTTTAATTTCAGTATTTCTTGCTAAAATCTCTATTGCTTTTCATTCTTCCTTAGTGCAGTTGGTGTAATTCTGACTTTGTGTTCGTCATAGCAATTCCTGGATATCCTTTTCGCATACACGTTCAAATGCATGTAAGCCCCCCCCCTTTCCCATAAGCCTAGGTGCCAGCTGTTCCGGGGAAAGGGTGGCCCATCAACACAGAATCTCACCAGCCTTTCTCAAGCAAATTCGTAGAATAAATACAGCCTACCTCAAGATGTCTTCTGATCACTTAGAACCCAAAGTTTCTCTCAGAGAACCAGCATTCCCCAGAAGTCACTGATGGGAGATTCAGAGAATTCATCTTCTGGTGCCAGCCTCCTTTTGTTACTTTCCCACCGGTCCCAGGAGCATGAGGGAGCACGGGTCAAATGAACCGCTTCATACCCTGAGAAAGAAGCTTGCAGAAACCTCTAAAAACTAAGGAATGGAATTTCATTAACATCTTTACATTTAAATCAAACAGTGGGACTCCAGATTTTCTCCCCAAAACAAATCAAGTTTATTCTCCTGAGCGTCTAAATGATTAGCAGAGCTCAGGAGTCCCAATAGCTTAAGGAAATAAATCAATTACAGCTCCATGGGGCTAAACGTTTTACAAGCATTACTGAGGGAGACTTCATTAGGACAGAAACTTTAGGCAGAGCAAGAATTTCCACAAGCACAAAACGTTAGCAACAGTTCTTTCACCAGAAACAAGAACCTTTTTAGATGCTCCAGGAAAGTGAAGCTCAAAATGAACCCTCTGGCACGGGTAAATACCTGACAACTTTAGCGTCACTACTTTATCCCAGGGCCCTGTTGTCAAACCACTCCCAGTGCTCCTCATATTGTCCTTCCTCAAGCACTGTACCCACAGAGAAGTAATGAGCTCCTCTAAGCCACCCTCAAATATTCCATCCATTGCGGGGTGCTATGCCTGCCACCTGCTAATTCCTCAGCTGCATTTGGCAGACCTCCACCTCAGCCCCAAATCCTTGTGCCTGGAACCACCTGATCCCCAATTTACTCTGCCTCTCACTCCCGGCATCCGGTCCTTTTCCTGGAGCTAATGCTCCGAATACAACAGCTACATGGGTACCTTCCCCTTAATTCAGTTCTCTGCGTTGCCCGAGCTGTGCAACAAGATAGGAACTGGCCTAAAAGGCCTCTGTGACCAGGATTGGAACCTGCATCCCCAATACTCACATGGGGATTCTAACCCCAGGCCCCAGGACCTACCCCTCCAAGTAGGCTTCACTTTAGGTAAAGACTGAACCCACTTCCTCTCTGTAACTCCTGGGCTGCCCTGCCATGCGAGGTATGCACCAGGACCACTCTCACCAGCCCCCAGTCCCTGCAGCATTCCTGCCATAGCCTGCTGCAGACCCGATGACCCTGGAAACCTAATCCACAAACCAGGGCCTACTATGCCCCCAGGATCCTACTGTAACTCACCCTCCTGAATCCCTGGCTGCTCTCACCAACCACCCCCCAGGCCTGGACCCAGAATGACCACAACTGCCTCCACAGATATTCTATCACGGATGCCCACCCAAGGACCCGGCACATCACCGCTGAAGCTGTGGACCCTGCCTAAGAGGGGGAGCCCCAACCCTTCTAATTGCCCTACTGCTGTTGCCCGATGATCTCTCTCCCTCCAGAAGAACCCAGAATTCTCTCTGCTCCATCTATATAGCAATCAATCAATCAAACAATTGTCTTTCTTTAACCAGGTAGAACAGTGTTGAAGCGAGCTCATTTACAAAGTGGGCCTGGACAAAAGTACAATGATGATCATAACAAAACATAGTTATACAGTGTCAAGGAAAAAAAATAGAAATAAAAAGCAAAAAATATGCACTCATACAGTACATGGTGGAATAATACAAAAAAAGGGGAGGGGAGGATAAATACACAATATACAGAGTATACAATATATACGTAATTCTGTGTTGCCTGACAATGGATCATAGTGCATACAGAGAACAAACAAGTTGTTTGCAAAAATACCTTCAACTTAAAACCCTGACAATATTACAACAGGGCTATATAGGGATATTGTTCGGTTTGGGAATGGTACTGGTAAGGCTTGCATAGATGGAAGGAGGGAGGCTGGGGCAGTGTGGTGTGATGACAGGAAAGGACCCTCAAGGAGCTAGAGGTGAGAGGAATATATACTGTCCTGAGCTCTGCTGCCCTCAAGTTGTGGCTAGCAGAAATTTCTCCCCCAGGGCACTAAAACCAAACTCTAAATCCCAGGGGAGAGGCAGGGGGACCCTAAGATAAGCCATAAGCCCCTCTCAAAAT
This sequence comes from Neoceratodus forsteri, assembly GCA_016271365.2. NCBI lineage: Eukaryota > Metazoa > Chordata > Ceratodontiformes > Ceratodontidae > Neoceratodus > Neoceratodus forsteri. Next base: position 1,359,775,186 of record CM057455.1, on the reverse strand, counting down.
GAGGGGAGGCTTACACTCTCCCCCCACCCAAGGCATCATTCCCTCCTGGTAATGATGGCAGAGGGGCCCACACAGACACCCCCACCAGCAGACAAAGTATGTGTACTCCCTGGTCCACCAGCAAAAGAGCCTATGGAAATTGTTCCCAAGAGAAAACCCTCCCAAGCACCACAACTATTCTACACTGAACCCTACCTTACATGTACCAGGAGGTCCTAAAACTTGTAAGACACCAAAACATTAGCAAAACATTACAAGCATTTTTTTAAATATTTTCAACATTTTGATTAATACTTTCTATGAACCTCTGAGGTAGATTCTTGTTGCAGTTATCCATAGACCCCAAATTGTACCTCCCACCAGAATGCAAAACATGTTACCCAAAAACAAAACAATTTTAAAATTCCACTCTCCATTCACACCCACATGCACTCTTATAGTCACACCAGCAGCCAAACTTTTAAATATAAAAATCTCAAGTTTAGATTTTAGTCATTGGTGGTTTCTAAAATAGTCATTATTTTAAGAAAATGACTCTTTCAGTTCACCACAGTCTGTTACCCAAACCTGCACCAGTGAGCAGTCATCCTGGCACAGTCCATAAGTCTCTCAGAGGCTCAAATGGCAGGACCTCCACCAGGTGGAAAATAAAAGTCTGGGTTTGGCTTGGTGGTGATGTCTCCAAAGGAATCCCTTGCCACAACATAATACTTCACATGGCACCCTGCAATGTCCTTTACCAATGCAAAGTTCTTAAACAGCGTTAATCCAGACCAAGGCACAATGTGGCACATAGTCCATGCTTTCTGAAACAGTTCCTGGGACAGTCATCCTCCATGTACAGGTTGGTACTTTAACTTCTCAAGTTGCTCCTTTTACACCCAGTCCTCTCTCATCTCCTCGATTATGTCCCAGACCTTTTCTGACACATATGGATCATCCAAGGAAGGGTATTCAATATGCATCCTCCTTCTGACCTGTCCTTCAGCTTGACTCCACTCCAGCACGTCTCTTACACTAGTTCTGCGAGCCATTCCTGGCTCTAACCAGATTCCCTTTCAGTAGGTGAGATTCAGGGGGTCACTTCGATTTAGACCATCCATCCTGATCCGGAAAGCTTTAGCACGGATGGGCAGGTGTGGAGTATGATTAGCCAAAGTAACCACAGGGCAGTGAAATGGCTTGGGAATAGCTCTATAAATTTCATAATCTGAGAACTGAAATCTTTTACCAAGCAGCTTCTCCTCATCAAAGTCCTTATCATCCACTGTGATTTCCTCTCTCTCTATAGTCACTCCAGGGACTGGATCTGGGGCTCCCAGTTTAATAATAGCTCTGGTCTTCAAAGGTGCTGAAGTCTCATATTTCATGGACAGTGCCAGCGGACTGCAGCCGGACAAGGGCCTTGGTGTGGACCCTCTAGGCCCAGGGAGGGTCACCCTTAGGACTTCTCAGGCCCCTGCCCCTCCCTCTGCCAGGAGGATAGCAGGCAGCCAGCGGTGAGGAGCGGGGCATCCAGCTGTGCTCCTCACCAACCCCTGACTTTACTGCCTCAGCAACATTCTCTTCCACTTCTGCCTCCACCACCACATCTGGAGAAGGGTCCCTGAGCTTCTGTTTCTCCTGGGCTGGATCCTGGAAAGAGAGCTTCTCCAGCCCTCCAACCTCCACACTTTGCTGTGACCACATGATGGAGGCCCTGCTGACATGCTGGGAGGATATCCCCAATGGAAAACAAGGGAAGCACGATCAAAGATCCCTCCAGGGGCAGAACTGGAGCAGATCGCACAAACTGGCAGTCTCACAATCCCTTCTTCCCTAGAACCACACTGGACACAGCATTCATCAACTTGCCCTCTGCCTCATGCATTCCATAACCAACCCAGGAGCAAAGCAGGAACAGTGGCTAATGACTCCTCTGGGGGAGAGACATCCTCTGATTTGAATCCACTGCCTGCCATCCTGTAACGTGAGTTCATACATTCACTTCCCAAATTTTTTCCTCTCTCTTTATTGTTTTCCTGAACAGCAGGGCAACAAAAATGTTCTTACTTTCTTTTTACACAGTCCTCTGAACTTTTTCTATTGTTCCAGCTCTCTAAACAGCCACCACTCTCTCCAGTTCTCTGCTGCAAAAATGACAACGACCTGAGTCTGTATGTCTCTCCATGAGCCACCAGCCAATCTGAGAGCTGGACTGTATCACATGACCCACCAGTCATGTGCAGACACTGCATCAGGGAGAGCTGAGGCCTACCATCGTTCAGGCCTAACCCCACACCTCCACTCAAATTTTTACTGCGCCACACAGCCTAGATGGGGAAAGATCCCACCAGCACCTCCACCCCAGGAATTCGAACACTAGGAGCCAGCTGTTCTGGGGAAAGGGTGGCACACCAACACAGAATCTCACCAGCCTTTCTCAAGCAAATTCATAAAATAAATACGGCCTACCTCAAGATTTATTTATTTTATTTATTGAATTTTGTTTACCGGGTAAGCCCACTGAGACATGACAGTCCCTTTTTCAGGGGTGACCCAGAGAGTGCAATAACATTGATAGTGCTGACTTTATACATCAGTACAGGTTAACTTCATACCGAGAGTGAACGAGCAGAGGATTAGATACATAGTCAAGTTGGATTACGATTGTAACAGCAGACAATTAAACATCTACAAGCAGGGATATCAGTTTATGCAAGAAGGTAATGAATACATCACAGCTAGATTATTACTATATACATTCTTCAACAATTGTGTACATATGACCACCTAGGTGGCTTGTGGGAGCCAGAGGTGCAGGGTAAGGAGTATAGTAGAGACAGCAGAAGAGGAGATGGAGGCTTAAGAGTTTACCTAAAGCAAGTACAAGCAGGAGCAGCAAGGTGATTTAGCAGGGCACGCTGAAATTGAGAAATGGAAGAGCAGGCCAGGACTGGTGGAGGCAGAGAGTTCCAGTAGGACACAGCCCCGAAGGCAAACGATTTCCGGGGCAAGAGTTTATCACCCAATATTTGTTGATTCCACAGAGAGTTGGAATCCCACTAGGTTTCTATTATTCCTATTATACCCAAGTTTAACAATTTGCTTTTTGCCTCCAACTCCATCAATTTGGAAAGATTTAATGACTGGGCTTTCAGTGACAGAATTCCACATGTTCTATGCAACTGGTTGTCGGGGTGCATAACAGACATGGGTATATTCCCATTCTCCCCCTTCTTGTTCAGTTTAAGTGGTTATTGATGATATTTAATAAAGATTTCCCCAACATGGTACTGCTTCTTCTATTAAGATGCAGTACATCCCAACTGTACAAAGGGGGTTTGTCTACAAAGTTCTCCCAGTGCGTTATACCGGGAATGTGTTGTTTAATGCACCTTTTTTGTAGCCGTTCATTAGTTTGTTTGATCCTTGAAGTTACAAACTGGGTAGCTCTGGGAACAGGTAAAATCTCGGAAAAACAGACTGTACATCCTTTGTCCACGAGCAAGTTGTTAAGTGCAATATAATCCTGTTTCAATTTATTTTGGCTCATACTCTGTATATCATTTGTACCAGCATGTATAATGACTAAGGGATTTGTACCTGAATTATGTAAGATGTTGAGAATCATAGCAGTAATGCCCTATACTTTTGCCCCCCTAAAACTAGAATAGGTACGATTGACCTTTTCTTGGTTGCAAATGGCCCTGTCTAGGTGCTTAGTTATAGAATTGCCTAGTACAAATATCTTTTGGGTTTAACAATAGGAATTGAAGAGGTGGGAAGTATTGTAGAAGGTACTGGGGGAATTGTAATATTCTTGATTAGCTTGGAAGCAGACTTGGGTGATTTTAAGATGTTCTGGGTGGTACGTTGAATGAAAAGGTTAATGTCACTAGGCATTTCCTGTGGCTCAGTGTCTGGTGATGTAGAGGGCCCCAGAAAGTATATAGTACTCATAGCTTCTGTAGGTGCAGGTTTGGGAGATTTTGCAGTTTTCTGCATAACACAAGGCACAGAGCTGTCTGAGTTGCTAGGCATATCCTGAGGCTCCTGGTCAATTAGTGACAAAAATCTGTTTTGTAGAGGCAGCTGGAAAGGATGATGAGTCTGACCCCCTCTGCATTTGGTTTTACAGTTTGTAACCAAAGCCCAGTCCTCTGTGGGGGATTGGGGATGATTAGCTACTGTTTCCAGGGTAGGAGAGTCAACATTGAAAGTTGCAGGATTTGGGGGGGGAGGAGACTGCAGGAGGTATAGTGTTCTACAGCATCATTAATACATTTTTCAAGGTTTTCTATGTCTGCGTTGACTGTTTCCCTGTCAAGGAGACTGGCTATTTGCTCCTGAAGGATGTTTATTAATAAGCATTTGTCACAGATGAAATCACTAGCAGGGACTCCCTGGCAGAACATTAAACAAAGGCTGCACTGTTCGATGGGACCATCCATTGTGCTAGCTAAAAAATGTACTTACTTACTGCCAAACATACGTTATGTGCTCAGTTCCCCAGTCTCCCCAGCAGACACGTGCCAATGCGCGTGTCTCTGCACGTGTCTCCGCACATGACAGCGCGTGCCCTGCCGCGCTCACGCTGCTTGACTGACTCCTCCTTACTACCACTTTTATGTAGGGGACCACATTCACTGTCCTCCAATCCTCCAGCACTTTTCCTGTCTCTGAAGAACAATAAAAGAGATCCGCTAGTGAACCTGCAAGGACCTTTCCCATCTCCCTTAAACAGTGGGGGCCCAATTCTCAAAGCCCTAAGTGTGACGCAAGGTGCCTGCACCAAACATAAATGGTGCATGTAGCACCTTGCATCAAATACTGGCCCCTGAGCTACTCACAAAGGCAGCCTGCATCAACCACAGGCTGCTTGCCCCAAACGGGGCTTGCGCTACCCCTGTACCCAAAACTGGGCTGCGACTTGGCATTAGGGGGCATGTGGCAGATGCAAGCTGCCACATCCCTGAATGTGGTATTCTCAGAACTCTCCCAGAGGGAAACATTCTAAGTACCCTTGGACCAGCCAGGGCTGGTCCAAGGGTACTTAGAAAACACTCCTCTGGGGGAGTTGCTTGTGTGCAGCAATGTGCCAGGCTGTCCCTGACAATATGAAAGAATGTAAAATGTTCCCCTGTAGATGTAGCCATCCCTTCCTGATCCCCGGTGCTGCTGTAATCTTTGCATAATATGATGCCCCCTTCCTGAACCCCAATGCTGCCCTAAGCATTAATTAATATGTCCCCCCTTCCTGATCCTCAATGCAGCCGCAATCATTAATTAATAAAATGACCCCTCCCTGAACCCTGATGCTGCCATAATCATTAATTAATAATGTCCCTGATCCCTGATGCAGCCATCATCATCCAGTAATATAATGCCCCCTACCTGATCCCCGATGCTGCCATAGTCTGTACTTAATACAATGCCCCTCCTCGATCCCCGATGCTGCCTCTATTAATAGTTAAGAACATATCCCCTCTTGTGATGGTATAGTGGCCCCCATCCCCCACCCCAGCAGGTAGTGACCCCCCACCACACAGCTTCCACCCATCCTGTAACAGCACCAGCACAGGCACAACCCTCCTCTCACCGCTGCGGCTGATGACAACTGAAGTGTAATTTGAGTGCAGTACTGTATAGTGTACATGCACATATACTATACAGTATTGCACTTAAATGACAGTTCAGTCGGCACCATCTGCAGAGGTGAGAGGAGGGCTGTGCCGGTGCCTGCTCTGTTACAGGATGGGCTGAGTGGTGGGCACTATCTGCTGGGGTGGGGGGTCACTATACCATTACAAGAGTGGATATGTTCTTAACTATTAATAGGGGCAGCATCAGGGATTGGGGAGGGGGACATTATATTAAATACAGACTATGGCAGCATCGGGGATCAGGGAGGGGACATTATATTACTGGATGATTAGTGCTGCATCAGGGATCAGAGGTTGGGGACATTTTATTAATACATGATTATGGCAGCATCAGGGTTCGGGGATGGGGGACAATTTTATTAATTAATGATTACAGCTGCATCACGTATCATTGCAGTGAAACAAGTGAGTTTTTACCTTTGCTTTTCACACTGTTAGTGAAAAAGAATTCAATAGAATTCTAGTATTGTGATATCACAAACTGTCAGCAACTTCGGAGCCCAAAGTATTTAAATGAGAACTTAAGTATATTTTTCTTTTTCAAAAGAAGCAAACACTTCCTTCAGTATCAAACTTTGCCTTTATAGATTTTCACTATTGTGGCCCATCTGTATGACTTTACACGTTTTTAAAACAATAACTGGCTCCTCTTTTCTTCTTCCCATTAAAATCTTGTTATAAAGCAAACATCAACTGCTAAATTATAACAAAAGATCACAGGTTAAAAAATATTTTGGTGGTATAAAATTTTATTACTCCATAAAAATCTGAAAACAGATTTGCAGTTTCCCATTGAAATACACTGCCAGCTTTGCCAGTAAAGAGTTTCTTTCTTCATAACATAAGGATGCCATTAGATTGTTTACTAGCAGTTAGCAAAATAAAAATTAAATATGAAAAAGTAAGTAAAGAAAGAAATAAAAGCAAAATGAATGATTGCAGAGGCATCCAAAGACCCCAATCTTCATTCTTTAAGACTCTACATCCTTACTAAGCACTTGCTCTTCAACACCCTCGAGTGCAGCCCATCTGGGCCCATTAATTTATTATGTTTGCTTGCACGCATGTGCAAGAAACATAGCACTATCATCCAAGTTTTTGTAGGTGTGGTACCCAGTCTTCCAGTTCAGTCAGTGTGTTTGCAGGCGCGGCCACAGTTCACCAATGAATGCTGCACCTTGCATGTGCAAGAAACATAGTGCCATCATCCGAGTTTTTGTAGGTGTGGCATCCTGTCTTCCAATTCAATTAGTGTGTTTGCAGGTGCAGCCACAGTTCACCAATGAATGCTGCAGCTGTCTATGACAGCAGTTGAAAATGCAGTGCCGTACAGTTGAAAGGGAGAGCTCCGCTTCAGTGAGCAGCAATAAGATAGTGTTGATTAGCATATTGCTGGCAATCCTACTTGTATAGGTCTCTGCTTTGTCTTCCTGGAACATAAATTCAGCCATGCTGGGAGCCCACACCAGCGTGGCAACAATCCGTATGGCCGGGGGGGGTGCCCAATCCCCCGTCGGCTCCACGGCCCCCCCAACAGCCTTCCAGGTGCCACGCTGGGAGCCCACCCCAGCGTGGTAACAATCCTTATGGACGACGGGGGTGCCCGATCCCTATCTGCTCCATGGACCCCCCAAAAAGCCTTCCAGCTGCCACGCTGGTAGCCCCACCCCAGCATGGCAAACGTCCCACGTCGTCTTCCTGAAAAGAAAAAAAAAATGAAAACAAAACAACAATCCCTCACTGACTATCTTGAACCCCTCTCCCCATACATGCCAACCCTCTGCACACCCTGCCTCCCCACAACCCCACCTCACCCCATATTTACCTCCGGAGTCTGGCACAATGATCTTCGGTGGACTGGGAACACGTCTGCACTCTTCAAAGCCGACTGCGAACTGAGGAAATGCCAGTAAGCTGTAAAATGGAATAAATAGGGTTTTTTCAACTTTGATGCATATGTCAGGCATTTTTTGGAATTTTGGCACCAAATTTTCAACATGGGGTTTTTGGGACCTCTCCTCATAAATTCTTGCACTGTTATCGTGTTAATTGGGCCCAAAGGGTGATTTCGCGGTCACTGCACGAAATCACCTTTCAGGACCAATTAACAAAATGACAGTGCCAGTGTTCATAAGGTGGGCTCTCAAAAAGCCTATGTTGCAAATTTGGTGAAAAAATTCCTAAAAATGACTGTTTTACAAGCGTGCGTTGCACAGTTCCTATGCACGCTCGTAAGTTTGTGAATTTTTAATATTTGCACTCCAGATTTTCAACATTGCCATTTTACCACACCTCCTTGTGAGCAGTACAGCTGTCATTTTTCACATATTGCCCAAAATGTATTTCTGCAAATGTAGCGCACAATGGCGCAGTCGGTGTGCAAAATCAATGTTCGGGACAGAGTAAGAAAATCACAGTGACACTGTTCATGAGCAGAGGTCTTAAAATGGCTATGTTGAAAATTTGGTGACAAAAGTCCATAAAATGACTGTGTTACGAGCGAGCATTGCACAGTTTTCACACACCCTCGTAAGTTCATGAATTTGTAATATTTTCAGTCCAGATTTTCACCAGTGGCATTTTTACACACTTCTTTATGAACAGTACAGCTGTCATTTTTCATAACGTGGCCAAAATGTGCGTTCATACTTTCTGCGCAGAAATTCGTGGTCACTGTGGGAAATCATTGTTCGGGACATATAAAGAAAATCACAGTCACACTGTTCATGAGCGGAGGTCCCAAAATGCCTGTGTTGACAATCTGCTGTAAAAAAATCCCCAAACTAATTACATTACGGGTGTGCGTTGCGCAGTTTCTATGCAAGCTTGTGACGTCACCATTTTTTTTTACATTTTCACTGCAGATTTTGAACATTGCCATTTTTTACACCTCCCCATGAACAGTACAGCTGTCATTTTTCACATCCTGTTTGAAATGTGTTTTCGCATCTTTGGTGCCAAATGCCGTAGTCGCTGTGCAAAAGCAGCTTTCAGCTAACGAACTGATATTGCCACTGTTCATGAGGTGGGGGGTCACAAAAAAAAATTGTTGAAAATTTGGAGTGAAAATACCAATGAATGCCTGAGGCATTAGGGTTTCCGACCATAACGCCCCACCCTGTAGAGAATGACAGGCATCAGGGGTGTGACTTAGGATTGTCACCTGTAATGCCCCTACCATTCCACCCACACCCACACCCTGCAGCCAGTGAGAGGCATTGAGGTGTGTCTTGGACTCTTCGGCCCCAAAGTTCACCCCATTCTCCTATACAGCACCCATCTCACTGTATTTCTTGATGGAATGGGGTGAGCATAAGGGCCAAAGACCCCAAGGCACACTGTGACACTTGTCAGGATCTGCAGGGTAGGGTGTGGTGAAATGGTGTGGCTATTATGCCTGACAACCCAAAGGCACACTCCAATGCCTGTCAGTATCTGCAGGGTGGTGGTGTGGTTGGCTTCAGTTCAATACTTCACTGCCATTCCTATTATGCAGCTCTGTAACTCCTACACTACCAATGCCAATGCCAGCAAGCAAACATTCGGCATTGACAAATGCTTGTTTACGTTTAGTGCTTGAAGTCCCTTCAGCACTCTCTCCTCCATTTTGGCTCCTTGTTGATACCTGCTATTGATTCCATGCTGGCTGCCCTGCTGCAGTCTGGCAGATGGCCTCCTTCCTACACCATCAGTACAGAACAGAAATAATTGCTCAGGAGATTCGCCTACCTTTCTCATCCTCTACCCATTCCTCCCTCATTCTTAGACTGATCACTCCTGCCTTGATTTTGTGTTGCTTTTGTATAGGGAAAGAAATGCCATGTCACCCTCCCCAACCCCTTCTGCTAGCCTTAGTTCTGCCTCTGCCTTTGCCTTTCTCACTGCCCTGTTTTCCACTTTAATTTTTTTCCTGGCATGACCCCTCAGTTTGATTCCTTTCATACTTAAAAAAGGCCTTCCTTTTTTCCCCTAACTGCCTCTGCAGAACTCTTTGAAAACCATAGTGGTTTCTTTCCCCTCCTACCCTTTCCCACCCTTATACATAGAGATCTGTCACCTCCAGTACTCCCCTTTTAATTAGATCCCATTTTCTGGCTATTTTTACTGCTGTCTCTTTTTCCAGTAGTTTATCCCCCAATATCTCCCTCATCCTCCCAAAATCTGCACTTGTAAAGTCCAGGACCTTCGTTCTGGAGTAAACTCTCCCGACTTTAGGCCTGATCCCAAACACACACAGGCCTGTCATCACTTGAAGCCAGGGTTTTCTCTCACCATTACCTCCCCTACACAGTCCCAGCTTGTCAGGACTAGAGCTAATATGGCCCCTTCCCTAGTGGGATCCATGACCATCTGCCTCAGGAATGTGGCTGCCTCCTGTATCCTTTCCACCAGGGCCTGATTCATTGTGCTCATTGCTATCGAAGTGCTTCACTCTAAATCTTGCAGATTGCTATCCCCCAATATCAATACCTCCCCGAGTTCTGCCATCCTGTTTATCTCATCTCCTAACTCATCTGCCTCTTCACTCTGTTTTGGCAGCCTGTACACAACTCCAGTCCTAATTATCCTTCCTCCTGCAATCACATGTACCCATACTGTCTCAGTCCATTTAGCCCTGCCTGCTTCCTGGATTTCTAACCCATGTATACCTTCCTGTATGCCTTATGCCACTCTATCTCCACTTCATTTTTCCATATCTCTAGTGTGAACAATGTGCACTCTGGTACCTGCAGTTTCCAGTCATGGTGCTGAGTTGCTCACATCTCCACCACAAGCATGATATTCAACTTTACTTCTTCCATTACTGCCTGAATGTCAACGTTTTTTTTTCCCCCAGGCTCCTGGCATTAACACAAATCACTTTCCATACTTGTGTTGTCCTGTTTGATGTCTGTCTTTTCCCCGAGAAGTGACCTCAACTCGTTCTGTTTCCTCACACACTCATACCTGTTTATGATATTTTATCAGTTTTTAATTGTCTTATATTTTAGTTATTTTCAATTGCATTAATAAATTTTATATTTATGCACTGTATGCTTATTGTATTCTTCTGTGAGGTGCCCAGAGCCTCCGGGAATGGGCGCCATACAAATAAAACTTGCCTTGCCTTGCCATACCACTGCTGTGCTCCATTTTCCCCATCAGTCTCCTTCTCTTCTTCTGTTCCTTTTCCTTTTACTATTTTTAATTCCTGTTTGCTCCACAGTATTATCCCCTCCTTTCTCCTCTCCAAATTTGTTCTGTCTTCCTGCACTAGTTCCAGGGAAAGTCCCTTCAGACATCTTTCAATTTCATTTATTTGCATATCTTCAGTTGTGTCACCTCCCCTCTTTCCTAGTTTAAAGTTCTTTCTAGGTGTTGTGCAAACCTACTCCCCACTACCCTGGCACTCTCCCAGTTTGGGTGTAGGTAATCCCCCTTGAATAGCTTCCAACCCTAACAGGTGTGGCCCCAGGCTTCTAGAAACTGAAAATCCTCCTCCCTACACCAGCTCTTTAGCCTTGCAGTAAACTCCTTTGTTTTAAGCTGAACCCTGAGAATGAATCATGGCTGCAGTAGAACCTCTAAGAAAGTCACAGTGCCTGCCCTGTCCCTGGGAATCCTGCCTAGGGTGTAGAAGCTCTCTTTTGCCTCCTCTACACCTCTCTTGGCTAGATCATTTGTGTCTACATGCACTATTATATCTGGTCTCCCCCATCTGCCCCGGTGAGGTCTGGCACCTTCCTATGGGTGACCGCAATTGTCCCAGGGAAACAGTTGACCTCCCTCTCAACTTCTGGTGTGGAAAGTACCATCCCACCTTTGCCCCTGATAATTGAGTCCCCTACTATTATGGCCCTTTTCCTTCCCCTTTCCCTTTGCAGTTCCTACCCTGCCCTTGCTCATTCACAGTGGCCAGATTGCCCTTTTCAGGAGTGCTTGTCCCTGCCCTTTCCTGGTAGGAATCTGGGGGGCACCTCCAACAGTGGTTGAAATCTGTTATACAGTAGGTGGGTACATCCTGCACTGCTGGCACACCAGCCTGCCTCATCCTTCCTTCCCTCATGACTACAGTCCATTTGCCCTGATTTGGCCTTTAGGCCTTGTGTGGCAATGCAGCCTGCAATATATATTATTATGTTGTGTATCCATCAGCAAATGCAATAGCTGAATTACAGAATCTCTTCCTCCTCTGTTTCCAAGAATAGCTGCAGTTCCCATTGTGTTTACTTATCTAAAGACTAAGAACATGGCAAAATGGACAGAAGGCAGCCAAAACGCCCATCAAAACTGTCCCTTACCTATCAGTAGTTATAGGACTTCAATTGAACCTCCATCATATGCCTGTTAAGGATAGCCTTAAATTTGTCCAATGTCCTTGAGTCTGCCACAGCCTGGGGCTGGCCATTCAATACTCCTCTTACTCTCTGGAACTATAAAAATGTTTTCTCAGCTCCCTAAATATTTCTCCATTTATCTGCCTGTCAGTGCCTCCTGTTACTACATTATCATTTTTGCCTCACTAAACTGCACCTGGGCACCTGATTGTTCTGAATTACCTATATGTATTATCAGAAAAGAAAGATTATGAGTTACAGGAGCTGAGCTACTACATCCCACAGTGCACCACAACAAAGTCACACCCCCCCCCCTTTTCCCTGCATTGTCAGGATTAATTTAGCTAAGAAAGTGGGATTCTATTTGGAAATCCAATGTTAGCCTTTGCCTACCCCATTGAATCATCACATCCAGCTCATCAGGACTTCTGCAGCCGTGATAGAGAAATGCAGCTGGTGAGTCACAAAGAATCAAGCCCTTCCATTCAAGGCATAGCACTAGGGTTGCCACCTTTGGATGAGGCAAAAACCGGACCCTAAGCTCCACCCCTAGCCCCACCCCTTTTCATGACTGAGCAAGCATTGCTCCTCCTAGAAAGTCATTTGTTATATCAATAAAAGACAATGCTTAAAGCAGCAGTTCAACAAAAATGTTACGATATTGTACTGTACCTGTTAAAATTACTTTCCTAGATTCTTCCTAGTTAATTTACTTATGTATGTATTTATTTATTGACATTGGTTTACCAGATAAACATACAGAGTAAAAGAAATCTCGTTTACAGATATGATCTGGGGAGACAAAGGAAACACTGTAAATAGCATGGTATATAATAATACATAATACATTGTTTCTTGTAATGCATACTTTATATCTTTTCTGGCTCCATTTCCTGTTCATGTCCACAGTACTATTTCAAAGCTAAAAGCAGTGACCACACTTTTTTTCTTGAGGGAAAAAATCATTTAAAACATTTAAAATTACTTAATTCTGTTTGAGATGAACATGTTTACCAGCAAATGAAAGTAGAAGACAACTGGCTCTGTTACTGTTTCAAAAGGTGGGAGTAGCTTTTCTGCAATGCTACTTTAAGATGCAGTGGAAAAGATTAGGTTAAATAAGTGCTAATGGTGTTAATGGCCATACTTTACACCTCCCAGGCTGACTGCTTTCACAAACAAAGGGATATACTGACAACAGAAGTTGTCTGTAACCTGGGCATGTAGCTGATACAATGAATGATATGACAACATTTGTTTCAAAAGTATGTGACCACTCAAAATGGCTCAAAAACCTGACCAGCACAGAGCAAAACCGGATTACCTGATAGGGACCCTGAAAACCTGATCACCAGGTAAAAAACCTGACAGGTGGCAACCCTACACAGCACACAACAAGCCATTTAGAAACTAGAGCCCCATGTGGCTCTGTTTATCACTCTCTCCCTCCCCGCATTCCCTCTCTTTCTTTTGCTCTTTCACCCCTCCCTCCCTACCTCTCTCCTGGAGCCTGGTAATATCAGAGTAGCAGAACTGTGGAGCAAAACATTGCCATAGTGATTTCCTGGCAAGGCAGGGTAATGGGCTTCAAATGATGAAAAGTCAGCTACATGAGTCATTCACTGAGTAAAATCTAATTTACTATGTTTAGCAGTGGGCATCTTAATGTTTTTGTTTTCTTTTTTTCTGTGCTCAGAGTGTCTGTAGACTGGATTATGTAATGGGTTTTTCAAGTTCCAATGGGACTTATGTATGAATTTTGTCCTCAGAGAAATACTTTTATATTCACAACAATATATATTCTTCTGTGGCATATTCATCAACAAACACAATATTTGGATTACACAGTCTCCCTCCGCCCCCTCCCCTTTCCTAAGAATGTCTGTAGTTCCCATTTTCTTTTCATATCTAAAGAGTAAGAACATGGAAATATAGACAGAAGAAGGCCAAAAAAGCCCATCAGGACTGTCCCCTACCTTTCAGTACTAGTTGTAGAACTTCTACCGAACCTCCCTCATATGCCTGACAAGGTTAACCTTAAATCTGTCCAATGTCCCTGCCTCTACCACAGCCTTGGGCAGGTCTCTCCATACTCCTCTAACTCTCTGGACAATAAATGCTTTCTCAGTTCTCCAGATGTTCTCCATTTAGTTGCCTGTCAAGGCCTTTTGAGGTTTTGTTATCATTTTTGCCTCTCCAAACTGCACCTGGGAGTCACTGTTGGATTGTTTAGGAGGTTGTGAAAAAGAGGGCTCCTTCCTTCTTTTGAGTAGGTTTTAATAGTAGGGTACCCCCCACTAATAATTACCCACCAATTGAGACACCTTAGGCCTGCCTGGTACTGCTACTCATCTCTGCTGATTCTTTTCCCCTTCTGCGTCTGCTGTCACATACCCCTCTATAACATCCTTTTCATCCTGCCAGCAAGACACTGACCTGTGGGACTCTCCTATACCTACTCATCAGTAGGACTGTAACTGACCAACCTACGTCCTCCAGGACACTGCTGCTTCTTCCTCTTATTTTCAGGTACTCTGTAAGAAATGTCTTGGCAACCAACACTGCCGCTTACTATAGTTAGTTATAGTGTACTGTCTACTGTCTGTGGCTATCTTAGTAAAAAGGCACCTGCTTCTGTTACACTGTTGTAGGCTCAGCTAGTCTATTGTCATTACTGTAATATTGGGAGCATTTAGCCATGACCTGTTATGCTTGTAACTGGCCTGGCCATGTGCTCTTTCACTGGCCACCCTCTTAGTTCCCAGTTCGCACCACTGTGTCCTCAAATGCTCTGACACTGTGCAACTATCTATCCCCAGATCATGGTCAAGGTATGGTTCTTTGGCCTTCGCCTCTGCAGCTCCTGCACAATGGAACTCCTTCCTGGCTGCCCTTCACTCCTGCATCAATAAATACACATTCAAGAAACAGCTCCACTTCTTACTAATTGACCAATCCACCTGCACCTGTCCCTAATTCCTACCTTGTTTCGCTTCCTCCACCCATACCTCAGCTGCCCTCTCCCCCACCTCCACACACCCTTCTACCTCCCCTTCCCCCCAATCTTATTTCTTCTTCCCTGCCCAACTTTGCTACTTAACTGTCCTTGGCTGCACTGGCTCTTGATTGCTACCATTGTTTACCTCACTATGTAATATGTATTGATGTTTATTGTTCTTTTATATTCTGCCATCTACTACTAAGCTTTGGTTAAAATGGTACTACTGAACTGTGTAATTCTTTTCTTTTACTTGAAATGCTTCCTTGTCTTTTTTCTGTATACATGGCATCGCGTGGTATTGTATTGTATTGTATGAGATTGTATTGTAATGTATTGTTTTGTATTATACTTTATCTCTCCTGGGTCATACCTGAAAATAGACGAATGTCTGCCTAGTGTACCCCACCCAGTCGACAAAAGCTAAATAAAATAAAATAAATAAATGAGTAGTCAATAGACTGTCTTACTGCATATCATCCCTGGTGCACAAGGAGAAGTTAACCTACCCTAATAGTTGGCAGCTGGCCATTTAAAAGCTATAGTGTGTCATGTTTAGGTGGAATGGAAACCCTATGCGAAACAGCATTAGCCATGCAATACTCACGCAGTCCTTTTGCTCAGGCTTACTAAAACAATCATTGCTGTATTAAATAGCTGCAACCTAAAGCCATTTGCAATGGTGGTACTTCTAGTAAAGAAGATACGACTGACATGGCTAAACCCACAATTGTGCTCTAGTCATAACACAGGCAAACTGGTTAAACTGTTCTGTGCCTGGGTTTGTTCATTTTTGGAGCTATACATCCCAATCCTGGGACAGCTGTTGGATCACCTCTTAACTCCCCTCAATGATGCAGCACCAAATCATGCTCCCAGTGTTGGCACACTCCCAAACCGCAACACATTCAAATTAATAACCTGAAAATAACATTTATAACTATGTACATTTCAACACATATAGATTGTCATCAAAATTTGATGAAATAAAGTTTGGGTAAATTAGTACAAGTCCGACTTTGTAGTCATTATGGAATCCTGGCTAACCACTTTGTTTGAGTTTCAGGAGTCTGTGGTGCTCCTTTTTAGCATGCTTCCTTGGAACACCTGTGTAAAATCCTTGATGGGAGCACAGTGTATAAAAGGAGCCAATTAGATATATTAGCCATTGAGGCATTGGAAAGTTAGGCACTAAATCAAGGGTCCCACCTTGGTGTTGGTGATTTAGCTTACTCAGATTGGAATCTCAGTCTGAAACTAAGAGGACCCACTCCTCACATATAGCAAAAAGTAAATATAGCCAATTTTGGCAGTGGAAAGTTTAAATATGCCATGCTGTGTGTGTGTGTGTGTGTGTGTGTGTGCTGGTACTTTTGGATTGTTTCTTGTTTGCCACTATCCAGCAGCACCTCTTAGAAGAAATGTGACTTCTAGTGTGTGAAACAACTTAAAAGGTTTGACCATGCTATTTTGGATTTGCCTAACCACTAAAATACCTGATTCACCCATATCAACTGAAGCTTACAATCTGTAGAGATGGGACAGGCAGAAATACAAGAGGTAGGGGTCTTAATCTATGGGACAAACAGCTATAGAGTCAACTTGCTGCCTGATATAACCCTACTGGAGTGTATGGAAACTCTGTTTATAGAAATTCAAATCCCACATTTCCCCAATTTGTCTGATGGGTTGCTACCATCCCATAAATCATCAAACTACTGTGATATTTTTGCTACGGGATATCTTGCACAGATACATCACCAACCATAAAGTACTTTTAACTGGTTACTTTAACCTAAATGGGGGAAAATATAGAGGTGCACTCTCCCGACTGCATAGCAAATTAATTGTGGCTTACCCAACTGATAACAAAACTGACCAGACTAAGTAGTACAGATTCCACAAAAGCCACTATCCTGGACTTTATTTATTTATTTATTTATTTATGTATGTATGTATGTATGTATCTGTTTCAAAAGTTTCACCAGCAAAGGCAAACTAAGCTGTTAACAGCTCATTTCCAGATGCACCATTGGGGTGAGGGGAAGTGGAGATAAATCAAGAGGTGGAAAAAATAAACAGTAATAACAATATTGCATTACAAAAATAGAAGTAAAATACAGCAATGCAGTATATCGAAGACGCATAATCATAAATATTGAAAGCAAATCAGTACAACAGATACATGAAATAGATAAGACTGAGTTATGATAGGCAAGGAGAAAACTACTCGTACAGATAAAGCATCGGAATGAGGGGAACAAAATGGCCAAAAAAAATACTAGTGGAGAGGGAGGAAGTTAAGAGGTAAAGGGTCAAGGACAGTTGCAGGTGGGAGAAGAAAAGCCATGTAGAAGAAACTTAAGGGAGAAAGCAGAAAAGGCAGAGCAGATTGACAGGGGAAGGGAGAACCATACTTTAGGAAAGCGATAAGAGAAAGCAGATTGACCAACAGTAGATTTTCTAGTAGGAATTTATCTTTAATAATCGGTCAAATAAATATACGCAGCTGGGTGTGCTCCAAAACAGTTTCTCTGACCATCAAGTCACTTACTGTTTTAGCAAGAAAAACAAGATATTCACAACAAGCTCAGATTTATGAACTATAGATTGTTCAAAGGTTTTGATTACATTAATTTTACGTCAGACCTGGAACAAGTTAACTGGGACAGTTTGGCTTTGATCCCAACAATAGAGGAGGACTGGCATTATTTCAAAGGGGTGGTCACCAAAATTTACAACAGACATGCCCCATTGCGGAGAAGAAAGATTCAAGTACAAAATGCCCCAAGGTTCATTGTTTAAATGTTTATATCATAAAAGATAAGGGACAGAGCGTGGCAAAAAGTAAAACACACCAATTTTCTGGTACTGTGTTTATTCTTTTGTCATTTTTGTCTAGGAAGAGCACACTGAGCAATGGTAGCTTGTTTCTAGGTGCAATCGGGGGGGTTGCATGGACCTGTTTTCCTGATGGGGGAACATTGGCCACAGCACTGGGGAAACTCACTTACTCTTCCAGAGGGGTGAGCTGCTCCCCCTTGGTTCAATGCAGTGGACTGCAGGGACAGTGGTGGTGAAGCTGGTGTACATGCAAGTGAGCCGACCTCCCTCCCTGTATGTTCAGCCAAGCAGGTCATGAGTACGGCAACAGAATCAAAATTGAATATCAGTTCTGTGCACAGTGAGTCATCGAATTTTCAAACCTGGAAATAAGCCCAGAGGAACAGAAATGTCATGCTGCCGTGAACGAAAGGAAAAGTTACCTTCTGGCATTAACTGCTAAAGAGGAAACCCAGTTTTACATAAAGAAAGAAATGGTTTTGGCAGGAAAACAACAAAGTAGGATATATTTAAACGGGAGCTAAAGATCTTCCTATTCAGACAGGCTTTTTCGGGAAATTAGCAAAAGGTTTTACTGACAATTAATGTATTTATTTATCTCTGTGTTTTTTTTGTGTATTTATGCTGTGTTTAAATTGTTTTTAAATTTAGTGTTGTGAAGCACACTGAGTCACAATAAGAAATGTGCTATACTAAATAAAAATTTGATTGAAAGTGCGAGTGGTGGAATGTCTGGAGAAAGTCTGACTGACACTGACAAGCCACCATCAGCTGAAGTGGATGATGCAGGATCATCAAAGGATTCCATTGTCAGAACGCTGGAGCTTTTGGTGCAACAGTTGTCTATGCCAGCAATAAGACACTTTGAGGTGTGTTTTATGGCCTGAAAAGAGCACACCCCAGGTGTATTATGAGGCACAAGGCACTTGCACCAAGTGCCTTTAGCACCTGGGAAGTGCTCTTATCAGGCCATAACCCACACCTCGGAGTGTCTTATTGCGCTTCTAAAATGGGCCCCTGGTAAAGAAGTTAATTTAAAAAAATGGACATAAAAAGTATGCATGAAAAAATAAAAAATATGATTATATGAGTAGAAAAAAAAAAGTAGTCCATGTGTTGGAATGGAGCTCTTTAATAAAAATCACTTGAAAAGATTGGTGTATGTCTTTATGCCCACTATCCACCCATTGACTGTGTTTGCACTACTCAGGCACCCATACAGTTACTCAACACCAAATTTTTTTATTGCCCACATAGTTTTCTTTACATTATTAGTGATTGACCTGAAGTTGCAGCCAAGATTTCGTTAGTGCTATGAGGCTCCTGTGGGACACGCTCGCTCTCAAGAACAGTGGATGGTTGCTGTCAGGGAAATGGCCAGTCTGAGGATTTTCAGATGTCAAACAAATACTAAATGTCATCAGTGGAGCAGGTCTGGATTTTTACTTCTGAGATACTCTCTGTGTGTCGTCGTCTGTTTCTGGAGCGAGCGTGTCCCGAAGGAGCCACCATTCTTAGTGGCTCGTGTTTTGCTGGGCAGCATGAAATAGTTATTTTATTTTTTTTGTGCAAAATACCATAGTACCCAATTGTGGGTGCACTTCTGGCCGTAATCTGTAAGTATCTGATTACATTGTAAGGGAATTCACTGGGTTGCCATCTTTTAAATAATCATGTTGCCAGGAATTGTGAGACTGCGGTCGACTTCTTTCTCTGGAGGGCATTGTTTTTGTTTGCTGGAGTTTTGGCAATGATACTGTGGTGACCTGCACGGTGTAGAAAATTGGAGTAGAGGTTAAATTTTTTTAGTCAGTCTGGGAAGTTTAAACTGTCTCTCCCACGGCCACCGCTTTCCCGCTGCAGCTGTTGTGGGTCCATCGGATGTTACCTGAGGAACTGCAGCAGGAGAGTGGTGGCATGGATTGATTTACCTGTGTGCTTTGTCTTGGTTGGCACAAGTAGTGCCTGTTGTAAGAATATGTCCTGATAAGGACACGGCTGGAGAGAGCTTCCAACCAATCAGAATTAAAGATTTTTGTTGCCCATTTTATAAAAGTCCTGTAGTCTCCGATGGAACCCCTGGCATTACAGAAGAGATGCAGACAAGGAGCACGGTAAAGCAAAAATATAAAAGAGAAAAAATTGGCTTCTAAGAGTGCAACAGAGCGACTGACTGGAAAAAAAGATATATGCCAGAAATTCAGTGCAGTCTTAGGTCTGAAGCAAGGGAGGCAGCCCAGTTCACAGCCCTCAACAGTATTGAAAGACTCTACAGCTGAATCTTCCTGGTCAGTTGATACCCCTAGTAAATGCTGGCTGAAAAAAAATATGAAAGTGGTCAACCTGATGCAGCACTTACAGTATTCCCATACAGGGAGAAGGACAAAGAGGAAGAGGAAGAGACAATACAGCTAAAATGGGTTCAGCTGGGAGTTCTATGATATTAGCAGAGCAGGACTGATCTGCTGTACAGGTACCGTCACTCACTGCTTTAGCAAAAACATCAGGGATTATAGACAATGTGGCTATAGCTGAGGAACCCCTGTTTACTGGAGATCAGGCTGGTGAATTGAATCAAGGGGATTTGAACCAAGGAAATAAGCCTTTGGAAGGTAATGCACAAATGTTAAATGTATCGGAGAATTTTTTTTCTCCTGAGGATTTAAATTTGGATCCAAGTGAAGTTACCCCAGATCTACCAGTCCATACAGTTGTTCATGAGACTAAGATAAACATGATTATTCAGCTGGAGGAGGGAAATAAGATACCCCCCCTTGAAACCCAGAGGACATAATACAGTATTGTTGCCCCTAGATAAATGAAGGCCACAAGATGGTGTGATGCAGGAAACTGACTGATTTTCAGAGCTTGGATTATGGATCGTCTGGTGAAGGGCCGAGTACTCATGCTGACCACCAGAGTTGAGAAGACAGGGTGGAGAATGAAGGTACAAAGGCTCAACATGTGGAAAGTGGCTCCTCAAGAGTACAAACTGAAATAGCAAAACAAAAGTGGAGAAAGTTCCACATGACATATTAGTTTTCATCTAGCCAGGTCCCAGCCCAGAGGAAAAATGCCATTCAATGTTGTTATAGGGGAGGTCTGGAGTTGCCCCCAGATCATATTTATATGGGCCGTATTCTATTAAAAGAATCAATGCTTTTTTTTTTGCAACCAACATATATGCAGTTATCCACACCCTAGGGAATGTTCTATTTGATTTTAAAGACACCTGCTAAGCTGGAAGGATTTGGGGCTAAATATGATAAATTAAAATATACTGAACAATAAATGTCTTTTCAAGTAATATACCTCATAAAACTGGCAATCTGGACAGTTACCATCCTATGTAAAAATGAAGGGGAGAATGTTTTTATAATAAATATTGGCTATCCCAAAAATGTGAGATTCTGTGTCCCCCAGACCATATCACCATCATACATGATGAGCAACTGTGGACAGGAGCTTGAAAATTCAAGGTAAAATTAAAACAAATTGATGCAGGAATCCAGCATTGTGATTGGTTGGCATCCATAGCACTCCAGACATTACCTCATGGGTTTTAGCCCACCTGATAGGCTAGTGATGCACATGACCCCAGATCAAATTTCTAGTATATCCAGGTCCCAGAAACCCCTGCTCTCCAGTTTCGAATCATGCATCTGATCAGGCAACAAGCACACCAGGAATCCCTGTCTGCTCGACTAAGGTAAGCCCTTGAATTCAAGGGTATATTTGAATCAGGTTGAAATTTAATTGTAATTAAGGAAAAAACAATGTATCGACGTTTGAAAAGGCTTGAAATTCCGCTAAAATTGCCAAGGATTACAGGACACAGAGCTATTCTAAGCCAGTTTCCCTGGTGGAGAATTAGCCAGGCTTATGTGGCTATGCCTTTGTTTGAGGCATTTTTTTGTGGCGATTTATGTTGTTTATATAGCATTTGGTTATAATGTCCTCTAGAGTAAGAGAATTGTAAATGGATATGCTTTTGATGGCTCCTTGGCCTGGAGGTAGAACCGTGTGGCATGGTATGCTATCCTGCCTCCTCCAGCGCTACCCACCTTCAGAATCCCCCCTTGCCTTGGGAACTAGTCGCATGCCAGAGAAGGCAGCCCGTGGACTGCTTACCATGCGGTGGCCCGGCGAGCCCTCCCCGAGTCATGCGATCCCCGCGTGGCCACTTGTTTCTCTCCCCCACCCTCTCTCACTCGCAGCCATGTGGCGCTGCTCCCCGGAGGCTCAAGAGACCTCCCTCTCCTCCCCGCACCATGCGGCCCTAGGCCTAGAGGCCTACTCGCCCGCCGCGGCGCGTTTTCTCCTCGTGCCCTAGAGCGCTTTCCTTCTGCAGGCTTCTGCTTGGGCCTACTTCGGCCGGTGATAGCACTCACTCCTGGCAGCCCCCGAGACAGTCCCCCTTCACACAGGGGACAAGCATCCGCCTCCTCTCCCACTAGGCCGGCGCCCGTCTGAGGACGCCTCCCTTACTCAGGCCTAGTTCAGGGGGGATGCATGGGGCCTTTGACCACTGGCCCAGGAGTGAAGCGCATGCCACTGGGACCGCGCTCAGGGCGAATCCGCCTCTCGCCACGCAACTCAGCCTCCTACTGGGGTTTTTGGCTCCTCTGCTTCTCAGGCCCCAACCGGAGGAGCATGGGGACCTACAGCACCGGTCTCCTTGCCTTCTTCCCCCCTCCCTAGCCAGCACAGCTAGGGAGGCAGTAGTTAAGGCCTTCGGCGGCAACTTGGAGATCGGGGTTTGAATCCATGGCCCCAACAGGTGCAAGGCTACCAAAAAAAAACCAAAAACAAAGAAACGAAAGAGGAACCTCCCTCGGGGTCCCTCCCACAGTGACCCTCTGGCGGGGCCCCCACGATAATGTCACAAGGCCTCCAACCCCCTTCTCAGCCTTGATCTAACTGGGTCTCGGGTCCCTCCCACAGCGACCCGAGAAGCTAGGCCTGGTCTGCCCTGTTTTTGCCTCCCATCCACGCCATGGTTCCCTCACATAGTGAGCCATGTGCGTTGAGACCACCCACGACTCCCAGGCCGTACTCCACCCAGTCCTCGTTGCAGGGGTCCTCCCATAGCACCCCCACAACTCTTACAATGCGATTGTGGCATATATATTTTGCAGTCCTCGAGTGCCCCTATCTAGAAGATTGAGGGGTTAAGAGATCACCCCCTGCGCATCGTCCACAACTCCGATCTAAAGCCTACCTTCTTTTTCCCCCCCAGATGGTGAAAGCAAAGAAATGCTCCTCGTGCAGCACCACCCTCCTACCCCAAACTCCTGGACCCTTATGCGCAGCCTGTCTCCTCAACAACGATGACTCCTCCCTTGAACGAACACCGCCCATGGGACCCTGCAACCCAGGAACTAGCAACCCCACGTGGATGGACCCGGGCTCCCTCCTAATCCAAAATCAACAGGCCGCGGTAGCCATGATGGAAAGCCAGCAGAACTTTATGCTAAAAATAATGGAAAAGCTGGAATCCCTTACGCAACACAGAGCAAAACCATTGAGTCTGGAACCTGACAAGGCAGGGGGGTAACCAGAGGAACACCCGACCTGTGAGGACCTTCCAGACCCCCCACGCGAAGACGCACATGAAGACAAGGATAAAGAGGATGCAGAGGATGAGGATGAAGCGGAATCAGACGAAGAGGATATGGAGCTCCCAGCTACACCTTCCATGACTTCAAAATTATGTTCATTTGACACGGTCCCAGGGCTCATGAAGATCATCAAGGCAACCATGGGATTCGACACTGAGGAGAGCAAGCCCGAGTCAAAGCTTGACCCCATGATTCAGCTGAGGGCGTCAAGCATGGAGACTTTCCCTGTATGCCCGGCCATCGAGGACATCTTCAATAAAGAGTGGCAATCCTCTGAATAAGGCAGAATGCAGAACAGAAAGAACCTGGACAAGATGTACCTGATCCGGGGGAAAAATCAAAGCACCTACCATTGACCCTCAGGTGGCGGCTCTTAGCAAAAAGACCGTTCTACCATGCAGCACAATCGCTCTCAAAGACCCTACGGACAAAAAAAGTAGAAGACATGCTAAGAAGAGCGTTCGAGATTGAGGGCACCGCGGCAAAGGCAACCACCGCTGCCATCTACACAGCAAGGGCTCAAATTCGTTGGCTCGAAGAGCTCCAGGAGCAAGCCTCCCTGAAGTCCAGGGAGACAGAACTGTTAGAATGTACTTTAGATGCAGCTAAATACCTAGCCGACATGGCGGCAGACACCTTGCGCCTTCACGCCAGGGCTACAGCCATCACCAACCAGGCTCGGAGAGCACTGTGGCTGAAATTGTGGGATGCAGACAATGAATCAAAGACCCTGCTGCAAAACCTACCTCTAGGGGGAAAGTATGTATTTGGGGAGGGCTTGCAGGATTATCTGAAGCAAAAGGAGGAGGGCAGGGACCTTCTTAAAAATAAATCCAGGTATACCTATCTCCCCTCATCCAGACGGAGATTTCGGGGGGGAACAGACTGTATCAACCATGCAGGGACACCCCACAACAAGGCCACTCCTTTCGAGGCAGGGGCCACTCGCACAGCTCCCATGGACCATACTCTCAATCCTATCAGTCCTCCTCCTTCAGAGCCCAGGGTCAAAGATCCGGAGGACAAGGTAGAGGCTACAGGGGAAAGCAACAGTGACTACGATCCTACGACTAGGCAAGGCCAGGATCTCTACCCACCAGTAGGGCAAGGCTGTCCTTATTCGCAGAGCGCTGGTTTCACACAACCTCGGACAGATGGGTCCAGGAGGTGGTAACCAAGGGGTACTCCATCGAGCTATCCCAGTCCCATATTCTCCAAAGGTTCGTATCCTCCCCCATAGCCAAAAGAAAGGCAAACCCCCATCAGGTTCAGCAAATCTTGGCAGATCTGATTCGGAACAAGGCCATCCAACCGGTACCGGTGCCGGAGCAGAATGTAGGAGTCTACTCCATATTCTTCCTGGTCCCCAAGAAATCAGGGGAGCTCTGTCCCATCCTGGACCTAAAGCACCTCAACCGCCACGTGGTGTCCCACCGATTCAAAATGGAAACCATCCGATCAACCCTGCTCTGTGTCCGAGTAGGCGATTACCTGATATCCATAGACCTAAAGGACGCATACCTTCATATTCCCATCATTCAAAGACACAGACGATTTCTTCGGTTTCACGTTCTAGGCCATCACTTCCAGCACCAAGCCCTGCCATTCGGCCTCTCCTCCGCCCCGAGAGTGTTCACCAAGGTCTCCATAACCCTGGTGGCTAGACTCAGAGAGCAAGGGCTGGACATAATACCGTACTTGGACAACTGGCTCATCCAGGCCCGATCCAAGAATCAGGCTCAGTGACACACGGAAGCAGCCCTGCAGGTGCTCAAAGACCACGGTTGGGTGGTAAATCGGGGAAAAAAGCCACCTCACTCCCACACAGCAGATCGAGCACCTGGGAGCCCTGATCGACTCGGCACAGGGATGGGCAAAACCATCTACCCCGAGAGTACACAACTTGATAAGCCTGGCCCGTCAAATGAAAGCCCAACACCAAACAACCATGGGAAGGATAGCCCAGTTGTTGGGCTGCATGGCGTCTTGCATAGACCTCGTGCCCTGGGCCAGGTGGCACATGCGTCCACTACAAACATACATCCTAACCCAGGAGGCGCAGAATGAGCACAACCTACAGGTTGTATTACCACTTCCACCGGCGGTAAGACTCTCCTTGACATGGTGGACAGTGGAGTCAAACCTGACCAAGGGGGTCCCACTAGAGGCCTCATACACAACCGTAATAGAAATGGACGTGAGCCTATCTGGTTGGGGGCTTGATTGGGAGACGCGACGGCTCAGGGCCTATGGTCTCCAGCAGAGTCAAGACTTTCCATCAACATCCTGGAAATGAGAGCCATATTCCATGCCCTCAAGGCCTTCAAGCACCTGGTTCGCGGTCAATCAGTCTTAATTTGCTCCGACAACCGGGTCACTGTGGCGTACATAGCCAAACAGGGCAGAACCAGGAGCAGGGCCATGATGAGGAAGGTCACTGCAGTCCTCAGGTGGGCCCAACCCAATCTCAGACACCTGGGTGCAGTGCACCTAGCAGGACGACTAAATGTCCGCGCAGATTGGCTCAGCAGACAACAGGTGCACCCAGGGGAATGGCGGTTGCATCCGGATCTCTTCCAGATGATCCAAACGACATGGGGACCCATTACCACAGATCTTATGGCGACACAGGACAACGCCCAGGTGAGGGACTACTATTCACGGTTCAGGGACGGTCTCTCCCAGGGAACCGATGCCCTATCACAACCGTGGCACCGGAAACACGCTTATGTCTTCCCGCCTCTTCCCCTGATTCCACAGGTACTAGCCAAGGTATGGACATCACGCTGCACAGTCATCCTGGTGGCCCCCTACTGGCCATGCAGGACATGGTTCGCCGCAGTTCGCGAGATGTCCTTAGACAGCTTCAAGATACCATACCAAATAGACATGTTCTCACAGGGTCCAGTCATACACCCGACCCCGCAGACTCTGAAGCTCATGGCCTGGCTCCTGAAAGGAGGAGACTAAGAGAGGTGGGCTACCATGACACTGTCATCAGCACCTTACTTCGGTCCAGACGGACCTCCACCAGTTCCACATACGGTACACAATGGTCCATATTCTCTTGGTGGTGCCTAGAACGGGGCAAGTTAGCCGAGCAGACCGACATGGCTACCATTCTGCTGTTCCTCCAACAAGGAGTGGACAAGGGACTAGCCCACTCTTCCCTCAGGGTGCAACTGTCGGCCATAGGGGCCGCCACCGGACCCATTGGGGGGTACAGCCTGGGAGCCCACCCCGATGCCTTACATTTCCTAAAGGCGGTAGAGATCCTCCGTCCCAGAACACGACCGACCATCGCACCTTGAGATCTCCCACTAGTCCTCGATTCCCTCGGCTTGGCAGCCTATGAACCTCTCCTCAAGGTGGATCTATTCTGGGTCGGCCTCAAGACATGCTTCTTGGTGGCAGTCTGCTCAGCCAGAAGGATCGGAGAACTTGGGGCGCTATCCTGCGCAGAACCTTACAGTGTTCACCCCTCAGGGGGTCCGCCTGAGAACAGTCCCTGCCTTCCAGCCAAAGGTGTCCACTGTCTTCTACAGGGAGCAATCCATCAAGCTACCCACTTTTCCGGTGGGATCCAAACAGGACATCGGGGAGGTCCCACATCACCTAGATGTTGGTTCCGCCCTCTCCGGGTACCTATCCAGAACGTATCCCATATGCAAGACAGAAAGATTATTCATCATCGCTAGGGTGCAAAGGCAAGGCAGGGTTGTCTCCAAGACCACCATCACTGGGTGGCTAAGGAGAACCACACAGAATGCCTACACAAAAAAATGGATGTCACCCCCTCAGGGGATCAAGGCCCATTCCACCAGAGCACTCGCCACTTCCTGGGTGGAAAGGGCCAGTGTGTCCTCAGAGGATATATGTAGAGCAGCCACGTGGAGCTCCCTCCACATGTTTGCCAGACATTACAGGCTCGAACAGTTACAGGCCGTACGGCCCACCTTTGCCTCTCAGGTTTTGGCAGCAGCTTCCTCATCTCCTCACTCTTAGACCACTCTGCTCCCTTCCTCGGGTACTACACTGCTACTTATCTACCCATGAGATAATGTCTGGAGTGCCATGGATGCCAACCAATCACAATGGGTGTTTACTCACCTGGTAAAGGTGATTGCATTGGTTGGCATCCATGGCACTCCAAGGCCCCCCCTTGCAGAGTGCTGAGAGTGACCGAGACTGAACAGATGGTCTTCGACCTTAGAAGGTACACAAGGGAAAATACATAGATGTTGACTCAGTATAATAACGCAGCAGTCGGTCCATTCGGGACCGAGAGTAGATTGTAAATATTAGAGTAAATAAAGGTTCGGCCTATGGGCCTCTGACGTTACGTCGTAGCCAGCGTCGTCATTTTGTCTCATCTCACTTTCCATTACTTGGTTGTTTTCTACATTGTATATTTTCTCTCGTACTGACTAACCTTGATTTCAGCTATGGAAGATTCGAACTGGACAGCAGGGGTTTCTGGGACCTGGATATACTAGAAATTTGATCTGGGGTCATGTGCATCACTAGCCTATCAGGTGGGCTAAAACCCATGAGGTAATGTCTGGAGTGCCATGGATGCCAACCAACACAATCACCTTTACCAGGTGAGTAAACACCCATTTTCCTAGTTCTTTTTTTCCCTAGGGAGAGATGGGGTCAGTGCTTTTATCAAGGTCAGCCAAAAACCTGTTTTAAATATCGTTCATCTTCTCACTTAAGCAATACCTTTGATCGAGTTTGCTATAACTTGAACGTGGATTGTGGCTATGTAAGCACATATTGAGCAAATGGTCTGAGGTGAAATCTCTGCAAAGAGAGTGGTCACTCATATAGAACATGCCAGTGGCAACCCATAATAGAAGGGACTAACCTGATCAGGATGAACTGTTGATTACTGCTCAAAAATCTTGCATGAATAAGAGACAACAGATGGCTGCACACAAACTTGCAAAACATCCCTGTCTGGCATCACCTCAGGCTGTAGTGCTTTTGAAGAGGGCCTGTAAACGGAGAAGCCATTTTTTGCCATAAGCCCTCTCAAGAACCTTTTTCCCCCACTCATAAACTTCTCTGTTTATTCAGTGAAATTAGTTTAGTTGCAACTGCACATGGGAGATGTTCAGCAGGAGGCTGAAATAAGGGGGAAAAGACTGTTGTATGCTTTTTCAAGCATCCGGAGAGAACTTTAAAGACCAGAAAGTCAGTTGTTCTTCAGTTTGTGACACCAAAATTGGGTCAGAAAGCAAATCTAGGAAGTTCAGGCAACTGAAACTTCCCTTTAAAAACTGCTGCGACCCGGTTGGCACAAAATCAATAGCCATGGCTCCAAAGGTTGATGGTGAAAAAAAAGGAAGGAGGGGGAGAATCCAGCCTCAAATGTTAAGACTGTTCAGCCCCCTGGTGAAAAAGAAGGTTCTTCTTCTAAGGGGGAGCTCGAGATACCTTTGGGCCCCTCAGAAGTATCAGCACAAATTCAGATGTCAAGTCTGTTCCAGGAGATTTCTCCAATCTAGAGCCTTCTGTTTCCAACTCTAATCAAGGAACTAAAGGTACAGGATCTACTGCTATATCTGACAATCCCCTGGACTGGGTTTTACAGCTAATTAAAAACATGTCGGCTCTTCAGTCAGCAATGGAAAAATTACAAATTCTACCAGATTCAATTAAATCACTATCTGACAATATTCCAAAAACTGATAGCTAGATGAACAAGAGAATCGAGCAAGAAGGAGAAACATCCATTTATTTGGAATCTTGGTGGAATGGGAAAAAGATCTCCCATAAAAAACATTGTGACTGACATCTTTCAAAATCTGCTACCTTATGAGGCTGAAGTCCCATTGTTAGACAGGGTGCATTGGCTGGGGGTTGGGGAAGATGGAAGGAAATAGATATTTTATTTATGTAACACCCATCTCCGAAGACTCTGGGTGCTGCACAATATAAACACACATCTCGTACAAAAACATTTTAAAAATACAATAAAACAGATTTAAAGCAATAACAACAACATACAAAAATACAGCTGGGAGCAATAGCTTAACTAGCCATCATAAAAAGGCTATTATTTTAAAACATCTTCAATTAAAGGCTTGGTTGAATAAATATGTTTTGAGGCCCTTCTTAAAGGCTTCTACCAAGGGAGCCTCCCTAAGATGACCAGGCAGGGAGTGCCACAGGGTAGGTGCAGCTGCCACAAATGCTCTATCACCCGAATGCCGCAGCCTAACTCTGGGAACTACAATGAGGTTACCCCCGGCAGAACAGAGAGCCTGGGTGAGGCGGTATGGCACAAGGAGCTCTTGCAGATAAATCTAGGCCAGCTATTGTGAAATTGCTAACTTCTGAGGGAAAAGATATGATTATGCAAGCTTTCTATGGTAAAAAAACACTTTGTTTACAAAGAACAACCCATATATATATTAAACATTATTTTTCTAAAGCCTTATGTGAACAAAGGAAAACATTTGGGGGGCTACAACAGAAATTATGGGGGGAAGCATTAAGGCCTATGTGATTTTTCCAGCCAAGTTAAAAGTACTGTTGAATAATCAAAGTGTGTTTTGTAACTCGCCAGCTTTATCTGATTTGAAAATACGTCTTCCCACGATATGTGTAGGTTATGAAAATGGATAGAAACTTAGTAGTTGCTTTTGCAGTAAACTGTATTGTGATGTAATTAGCTGCAAATGTGTGGGGAAACAGTAGGATTCATAATTGCTGCATGATAAAGAACCGGGGGACTAATCCACGATCCAGCTCTTGTCTTCAAGTGATAGGGATGGGTATGCCAGACAACTGTCTTAGGCACACAAGTTGAGGAGGGAGGGAGAGTAGGGCAAAAAATTAAAACAAATAGGAATCTGGTACTAAAGGGTAAGGTCACAATGGTGGTTACAAGGGTTTTTTTATTCTTCTTTGAATGCTATGATGGGGTTGCTTAGAGGTAGTACGTGGAATGTGAATGATATAAATTCTCCAGTTAAGAGAACAAGAATACTGTCAAGAATTAAGAAATTAAATTCCAGTGTGACTATGCTCCAAGAAACCTTTCTCAATGAAAAAGAATGGAATAAGCTGGGAAAAAAGTGTTTGGGGAATCTTTACTTCTCCTCTGAAGTTTCAAGGAGGAGTGTGGGGGTAGCAATTATATTTGATAAAAAGTTTAGGGGTGACATTCTTGACTCAGTTTCTGATAAACAGGGGAGAATTATATAGGTGAGAACAAAGGTAAACCATAAAATGATTGTATTTGGTTCGCTTTATGGGCCCTTTAAAGGATACAATATTTTTTTGGCAGAGTTGAACAAACTTATGTACTTTTGGAATGAAGGTTATTATATATTAGGGGGAGACTTAAACTGTACCCTGAATACAGAGCTGGATAAAACCACAAAAGGATCCAGCTGGGATAAATACAAGTCAAAGTTACTGAACACTTTTTTGGAGCTAAATGATTTAGTGGCTATCTGGAGAGATTTAAATGGAGAGATAAAGGATTATACATATTTCTCTTCAAGACACAGAATGCATTCAAAACTTGATTACATTTTTATATCTAGGGACTTGCTGATAGAGAGCTCAGGCACTATGTCAAACAGTGAGTCCGAATTAATTTCTGACCATAGTCCAGTTTCCATTGACCTTTTCCTAGAATCCAAAAATGCCAAAGGAAATGGGACGTGGCAGCTAAACAATAACCTTTTACAAGATAAATCCTTTGTGGGGAAAATTCTGGAGAATATACAGTGGCGTGAAAAAGTATTTGCCCCCTTCCTGATTTTCTCTATTATTGCATATTTGTCACACTGGATGTTTTCAGGTCTTTAGACAAAATATAATATTAGATAAAGGGAACCTGAGTGGACAAATAACACTTTTTTTTTTTACTTATTTCATTTATTTAATGAAAAAAGTTAACCAACACCAACTGGCACTGTGTGAAAAAGTAATTGCCCCAGTTAAATCAGCCCAATTAAAGGGATAATTAGAGTCAGCTGATTGAACACAGCCAGGCTTGATTACAGCCAGCCCTGCTCAATATAAACCCCACTTATTTTGGCCCTACCATCAGAATCACATTGCCAGCACAAAGATTCAACAAGCACATTATGCCATGATCAAAGGAAGTTCCTGAAAAGATCAGAAAACATTTTGTTGCCCTCATCAGTCTGGAAAGGGTTACAAAGCTATTTCTAAGGCTCTGGGACTCCATCGAACCACAGTGAGAGCCATAATCTCCAAATGGAGAACACTTGGAACAGTAGTGACCCTTCCCAGGAGTGGGCGGCTCAAAATTACTCCAAGGGCGAGTGTAAAATCATCCAAGAAGTCTCAAAGGATCCTAAAACAACATCCAAAGAACTGCAGGCTTCTCTTGCCTCAGCTAAGGTCAGTGTTCATGACTCCACAATCAGAAAGAGACTGGGCAAAATGGGCTTCATGTGAGAGTAGCAAGGTGAAACCACTGCTAACTAAGAAGAACATAAATGCTCGCTCTCATTTGCCAAGAAGCACCTGGATGATCCACAAGCCTTTTGGGAAAATGTTCTATGGACAGATGAGTCCAAAGTGGAACTTTTTGGACATAGATCCCTATAATGTCTCGCAGAAAGCAAACACAGCATTCCACAGTAAGAACACCATACCAACAGTCAAACATGGTGGTGGTAGTGTGATGGTGTGGGGACGCTTTGCTGCCTAAGGACCTGGATGACTTGCCATAATTAAAGGAACCATGAATTCTGCTCTGTACCAGAAAATTCTTAAGGAGAATGTCCAGTCATCCTTCCGTCAGCTGAAGCTGAAGCGTAGTTGGGTCATGCAGCAAGACAATGATCCAAAACACAAAAGCAAGTCCACATCAGAATGGCTAAAAAGAAGTAAAATTAAAGTTTTATAGTGGCCTAGTCAAAGTCCAGACTTAAACCCAATAGAGATGCTGTGGCAGGACCTAAAACGAGCAGTTCATGCTCGAAAACCTACCAAATGTTACTGAATTAAAGCAGTTCTACGAGGAAGAGTGGGTTAAAATTCCTCCACAGTGATGTGAAAGACTGATATTGAATTATAGGAAGTGTTTGGTTGCAGTCATTGCAGCTAAATGTGGGCGTAACCAGTTATTAATGTAAGGGGCAATCTATTTTCACACAGTGCCAATTGGTGTTGGTTAACTTTTTTTCATTAAATAAGTGAAATAAAAAAAAAAAACAAGTGTTATTTGTTCACTCAGGTTCCCTTTATCTAATATTACATACTGTCTAAAGACCTGAAAACATTCAGTGTGACAAATATGCAATAATAGAGAAAATCATGAAGGGGGCCAATACTTTTTCACGCCACTGTATGTCATTTTATGAATGAAAATTTGGTTGTAGCTGATAATATAATAGATTGTTGGGACACTTTTAAGGCAACAGTGTGGGGGATGATAATATCAGAAGCCTCATGGAGGAATAAACAAAAGAGGGAAAAGCAGAAGCAAATAGAAGCCAAACTACAAATGTTAGAACATGCGGTAATGGGGGAGATAGCGCTAAACTAGAACAATTAAAAGATCTTAGAAGATTGATCGAACAAACAGATTTCTTTAATTTAAGAAGAAGCTGGGCTTGGTATAATAAAAATTGGAAGACAAATAGCAAAGTGGTGGGTAAGACTCTGGCAAATAGGTTGCAGGCTTTGGAGAAGGAAAAGAAGGAAATTACTTCAATTTTAACAGAAGAAGGTCAGACAATAACAGATCAATCAAAAATTATGGATGTTTTTACCCAATTCTACTCTAAGTTGTATGCTTCAGAGTGTTCTCTGTCACAGGACGAATTGATATATTTTGAAAAATTAGTGGGCCCTAAATTAAATCAAAGAGAGATAGAGAACCTCACCAAAGAAATCTCAGAGTTAGAAATTAAAGAAACAATTCATTCAGTGGCTAAATATATAAATCACTAGGGATGGATGGATTTTCCTTAGAATTTTTTTTATTGCAACTGAAGATATATTGGTACACTACCTTCAAATGTTATTCAATCAAATAATAATAAAAAAAAGATTCATCTGTCCTTCTCACAAGCCTACGTAATGCTATTACTAAAACAAGGGAAATCTAGCAATAAACCAGAAAATTATAGACCCATAGCAATCCTGAATGTGGATTATAAAATATTTGCAAAGTTAGTAAATAATAGAATATTACCCCTACTGGGTTAACTAATCCACATTAACCAGACAGGGTTTATCCCCACTAGGACAATTCCATCAGGATTGCTTAAAATACAATTCCTTATAGAATACTTAGAAAATTCAGATATACCTATGATTTTTATGGCTCTTGATGCAACCAAGGCTTTTGACATGTTGGAGTGGCCCAATCTCTTTAACACACTTAAGGCTTTTGTGTTTCCCCCTAGTTTTGTTGCCATTATTCAGACTCTGTATTTTAAACCACTAGCTCAAATTAAAATAAATGGCAACTTGTCAGAAGCCATAGAACTTCACAGGGGAGTCCGTCAGGGCTGCCCCTTATCCCTCTCACTTTTTATTCTAGGATTAGAGCTGCTATTAAATGATATTAGATTAAATAGTTTGATTAAAGGTATTAGGGTGGGCGCAGAAGAGATAAAACTTAATGCCTTTGCAGACAATGTTCTGTTACTATTACAAGATCTGGTAAAAAGCACTCAAGAACTGAGTATGGTTATTAAGAAATTTTCCAGGGTAGCAGGATACAAGATCAACAAGGCCAAAATGGAGATGATTACCTTTCATATACAAAGTCCAGGACCAATACAACAACATTTAAATGCAGTAGTGAAAGAACGGGGTATGAAGTACTTGGGAATTTATATTCAAAATAAAATAAATTCATTATTTAAACTCAGTTCCCAAGAGCTTCTAGTTTCTTTAAAAAATAGGCTACAGTGTTGAAAAAATTACTTATGTCCCTGTGAGGGAAAATTCAAACAATAAAAATGATGGTAATACTATATTTATCCTACAGATTACAAATGTTAATAATTCCAATCCCAGAAATTTGGTTCAAACAAATTAATAAACAATTGAAATGTTTTATCTGGAATAAGAAACAGTCCAGAATCTCTTGGGATAAGCTCTGCTTGCCTACACATCAGGGGGGTTTGGCCTGTCCAGATGTGGGAAAATGTCATTTGGCATATATGTTTAAGATGGTCCTGGTCTGGGCCCATGAGAAGGATGTGGACAAGACCACAATATTCTTGGTGAACAATATAGTTCTGAACTTCCTTTTTAGAGCAAACTGATATCGCCCAAATCATCTTTACTGCTAGGAATTTGAGAAAATCAAAAAGTGTTCTATTAAGACACTTAGCTGAATGTGTGCTTAAATATACAAACAAAACTAAATGGGCAATTCATTAATCCCCCAAAAACAATATATGGAAAAATCCTAATTATCAAATCAGGGAGAAAAAGATTTACAATAAGATATGGGAGGGGAAAGGAATAATGAAATGGAAGAATCTTTTTCCAAAAAGACAGAACCTATATTGGGAAGATGTTAGAACAAAATATCAGTTAGAACCCAATCAATGTATGTTCTTCAACCAACTCATTAGTGTTTATAGGAAAGATTATACAAGACGGGAAAGGGCACCAAACAATAGGGAAATGGATTCAAGTTTGTTAAAAATACTGGGTAACAAGAGTGTCAAACTATTTTCCTGGCTGGCGAACAATCTCCAGAAACCATGTGGCGTAGTCTATAAATCAATCTTTCATAGGTGGGAAGAAGATCTGCAATACGACTGCACAACGACCCAGTAGGGTTTGGCCAGTGGGGCAGCAATGCATTGTAAGTTAACTAGGGATCATATTATTCAGTACAAAATTCTAAATAGACCATATTATACTCCACACAGATTATATAAGATGAAACTGTTGGGTAATGATTCTTGTTGGCACTGCAATAAGAACAGTGCATATATGCTACATATGTTCTGGAGTTGCAAACGTAGCCAGGTTTGGTGGCATAAGGCTTTTGAAATATTGGAGCAAATAGGGTTCAGATTTCCACATTGGAATGATCCTAAATACTGTACATGATCTTAGAAATGTACAATAACAAAGCGCTCAAGGAGACAGAAAGGAATCTCCTCCAAGCAAGCATTATGGCAATTAAGAGACTTACACTAAAAACACTGGAAAAGCAATGATTGTAATCTTCCCTTTCCTAAATACGAGTGGAGACAGCTTTTTCTAACAGCACTTTATAACAATGGCTATTTCGGAAGCTTTCAGCCAATGTAGAATTTATTTAATAAGGAAGTGAAAGATTGGCTGCTAGAAGATTTTAAGCTTTGAACAAAGTCAATTTTGTTAACAAATTGTGTATTTTATAATATTGCAGTGTTGTTGGGTGTTGTGCTTTCTCACCTGTGTATATGGTACCTATTTAACTACCTCTTTTTAAGAACCTATACAAAAATGTAACACATGGTATTTATGTGACCTCCCTTTTTTTACCTGTATGTTTATGAACTGAAAAAATGATATAATTTAATACAACTTTAAATTATAAAAAAAAAATGGAGTGGAGAACTGTACTATGCTACTTATTATTAAAATAATAAAGAAATAAATTAACTTAAGTACAACAGAGCTACATCTCTGCTTACGGAACATCATAATCGTACTCAGGGTGAGACTGGATGTGGTACTGTCTTTGAAAGTTGTACTGCCAAAGTCACTAACTGTACAGTAGAACAACTACATGACTCAACAAGGGTGGTTAAACGGTCTCCCAGTAATGCTGAAAATATTGTACATAAATATTTGGAAGATATGTTTGGTACCCCAGATTCAGGCCCTACTGATGCAGTCACCTTTTTTTGAGATCTTTGCTATACCTAAATTGCTGGATAAAGAGGCTAAAAATGAATGCAGCCTTTGCACTGGAGGAGGTCAGGACTGCAATAAAAAAATTAAATAATAATAATACAACCCTGGGAGAGGATGGTCTTACCTCAGAGTTTTACAAAAAAATATATATAGATCAGATTTCTGAGATGTTACAAGTCACTTATAATTGGATTTTAGAAGGTGGGCAGCCAAAATTGCATTTTGGAAGAGCAATCCACTTTTTTAATTTAAAAAGGGGGATATATTAGATCTAAAAAAATGGAGACCCTTGTGTATAAAGAATACAGATATGAACATCTGACTGAAATTTTTTTCTGTGTGTCTAGCAAATGCTGCTCAGTGTCTCATAACACCTTACTAGTCATGTTCAGTTGTAGGTAGAAGCATCCATGATAACTTTATTTTAGTCAGGGGTCCAGTCCTTTTCAATATCTTTATAAGTGACATTGCAGAGGAACTGGAAGGAAAAGTATGCCTCTTTGCAGACAGCACAAAGATCTGCAACAGGGTTGATACATGGGGAAGGGTGGAAAAGATAAGAAGGGCCTTGGCAAGGTTGGAGGAAAGGTCAGAAGTATGGCAGCTTAGATTCAATGAAAAGAAGTGAAAATTAATGCACCTGGTTAACAAAAACCCAAGGGAAGAGTACACAGTGGGAGGAGAGGTAGTAACAACAACAAAAATGGAAAGGGACCTGGGGGTAGTCATATCAGATAACCTAAAGGTTAGCAAGCAATGTAAGAAGGCAGTAGGAATTGCTGGGGGGGATACTGGGATGTAGAGGGAGAGGCAACACCAGTAGAAAACAGGACGTTGTTATCCCTCTGTACAGACAGTTGGTGAGACCCCATCTGGAGTACTGCATGCAGTTCTGGAGACCCCATCTCCACAAGGACATAGGATGGAGGCAGTCCAGAAGAGAGCAACTAAAATGGTGCAGGGTCTGCAACAGAAGCCATACAAAGAGAGACTAAAGGAGCTTAATATGTATACCCTTGAGGAAAGGAGGGGGGGACATGATAGAAACTGTTAAGTACCTCAAGGGAATCAACAAAGTCTAAGAGGGTAGGATCTTTCAGAAAAAGAGATGTGCAAGAACAAGGGGGTACAATTTGAAGATAGAGGGGAGACGGCTCAGGGGCAATGCAAGGAAGATTTTTTCACAGAAAGGGTGGTGGATGCATGAAACAGCCTTCCTGAGGAGGTCGTAGGATTGAAAACAGTGGGGGAATTTAAGAATGTGTGGGACAGACATAAGGCAATTCTTGTGGGGGGGTAGGAAGAAATAGGCTGTTGGTTAACTAGGATCTGCAGCTTATCCAGTAGGTAGGGAAATGAGAAGACTGGGTGGGCCAAGTGGTCCTTATCTGCCATCAAAGTCTATGTTTCTATGAATTTACAGAGATGGGGTAAATTTATTACATGGTCACCTGTTCTCAATTGACCAAGAAAAAACATTTCATAGAGTGTCTCATACATACTCATTTAAGTTATTACAAAACTATGGCATCCTTCAACAGTTTTGTGATTGGCTGGAAGTACTGTATTCCATAGCCACCATAATATCACACTTCAATGTCTTCTTAGGACAGCAGATTAGTATTAAAAGAAGTGTATGACAAGGTTGCCCCTTAAGTCCACTAGTAGTACAATATATGTGTATACTAACTGTAAAAATATGATTGCCAGAAATGATGTAATGTTCCCACCACTTCCACTTCCACTTCCGTGTATGCTAGAAATGATGCACTGTTACCACCCTTTCTGCTTCCATGTGCACCGGAAATAATGTACCTCCCCTTTCCACTTCTATGTATGCCAGATATGATGCAGCTCCACAACCCCCACCCTCTTCCAGTTCTAGATCATGACATTGCTACTGGGGAGCAAAGACTGGTTTAGTTGGGATTGCCCAGGACATGTCAGAGGAGTTAAAAGTAGACAATGCTGATAAAACCATGCACCGCTGTGCTTCCTTACTCTGTCTGATTTATGTACTGCTCCTGTTTGTGTGGATTGCCTGAGGAAAGCAGCAAAACGGATAAACCTAGCCAATTTTGGTCTGCAGCGTCTGCTAGTGCTACACCGGAGGTGAGCAAATTGGTAGATTCTGGTATATTTTAATTTATCGAATCATTCATGAGACTTGGTTTGCATGGTAATCATGAGTGTGTTAATATGGATGAACAGTGGGAAGAACCAGATGTACCAGCCATTGAGAAATGCCCTGATGAAAAGTCTGATGTAGCCATGACAGCAATTCAAGTGCCACCTGAAAAGACTTCATGTCGGACCCAATAAAGGGTATTCTAATAAAGCTACTGCAAGACTTGATGGCTCAGGACATGAAGATAAACTGTGAGGAATGTACCATTGACCATTCCTCGCAGATAAGATATAGCTGTATATATGAACCGGAAGAGGGGTACTGGGAGCGTGTTTTTCCTGAAGTCTGTGAGAGGTTGCATCCACGACAGATCACGCTGCTAGTTGAATTGACAGCATGGGAACTCAGGTGCGCAGCATTCTATTTTGATATAATACAAGACATAAATGACACTTTGTCAGAATTTAAAGTACTGCCATGTATTGCTAAGGGTCCTGACGAACTGTATGAACAATTGAGCGTAACACTGCAGAATACTGTTGAAGAAGCAGTTTCATCAGGAAGTCATAAAAAATATTCTAAAAGCCCTCTGCAAAAAATAAGCCCTGTGCAATACTATATGTACTTGTATGATATTGGGAGTTCTGATGAGGAACAAAGTGCTGCATGGTGAAAGCTATTAAGATGGGTAATGTGGCAAATACCAAAGAATCTTTGAAAAGCAGAAAATAGAAAATATTTTACAGACTTTGATAACCATGCAAATTTCGAACCCTACTGCTCAAACTCTATGTAACCCAATAAACTCTGAAAAAACTTCAATTTATACAGATTTTGATGAATGACATTAAAAAAAGATGTACACTGGTGTGAAATAATGAACAAGACTATATGCCTAAACAATGATGTGTTAGAAACCGGTCAAAATGTGCTACCACTAATATTTGAAAAAATGAATGTGGTTTCTCGTGACTGGGTATTGGTAGCAGTGATCTACATGGTTGATATTTATTGTTACAGTTAAAAATGTCAAAGACAGGAAGATGTTAGTAATGTGACTTGAATTTGCATCCGATTTTCTTGTTACACAGTGAAACAAGGCCTGTCTTTCCTTCTTGTAATATTTATAATGTGGTGTAGTGTCAATTTATCACAATGGCTAACACATGCTTTGTGTTGTTATATAATTACCGTATACAGTGTGTGGTCTTTCATAATAAAAGTTTCACATCTGACAAAACACCCATGTCCCAGCTGTATTACTAAAGAGTGGTTAAGAAATCATTTAAAAAAATTATTATAACCCTCATACACCTGGAAGGTTAGGAGGTGTTCAGAGGCTACACGGTACTGCTGCAAAACATGGGGAAAGGATTACTCGCACTCAGGTATCACAATGGCGGTCTTTACAAAATGCCTACACTATGCACAAACCTGCGAGGAAACGATTTCTTAGAAACAGAGTGGTTGTTAACAATGCTGATGCACAATGGCAGGCTGACTGGGTAGATATGGCTAGTCTTTCCAAAGGCAATGATGGTTTCTAGTTTATTCTAACAGTTATTGATGTCCTGTCAAAATATGCATGGACCAGTGATAAAAAATAAATCTGGAGGAGATGTGAGAGGCCTTCAACATGATACTCGGAGAGGGTCACACGCATGAAAAATTACAAACAGATAAAGGGACTGAATTTCTTAAAGGGAAGCAGTCATTTGCAGGGGCTCCCTTCCCCTGCAAACCTTAGCCTCTGGTTTAGCTTTTCTGAGAAAAGCACCTTTTTTCTTGTGGCGCAAAATTATTTAAATTAATTTCAAAAAGTCCGCTACCCGGAAGTATGGCAGATGCTGGGGCGACTCCATTAAGTGTAAAGGTGTGGTGCTGCTGTGTGCACTTCTATGCAAATGCACAAATTGCACAGTGCATGCCCGCACCGTTACACTTAATGGAGCCACTCAACATCCATCCATCTCTGGATAGCAGACTTTTCCAAATTAAATTAAGAAAAGAAAAGTTAAACCAGAGGGTAAGGTTTGCAGGGGCAGGAGCCCCTGCAAACGACTGCTTCCCTTTAATGCTAATTTTCAATTTTTTCTTTTTGTTGCTAATGATTTTTATTGAGTTCAAACAAACAGCATACAACAGTTACACAGTTACACAAAGACAGTTCTAGAATGACTTTTCTTCAGAGCTGTATGAGTGCTAATCATCATGCACAGTCAGGGTACAGGCCATGCCTGCCCTACAAGGGAAATGTGCAGCACCTCCATTATTTAATTCTGTTCAGATCCTGTATATTTATAATATCTGATTGGATACTCGTAGTAAGAAAAGCATACCATACAGCATTTTACTTACAGACAGCAAGTTAGAAGTCTGACCAAGGCTGTGTTTCGTATAGCCAAGGCCCCGATTTTTCTATGATTCATGGCCACGGAGATTGCCATGAAATTTAATGTAAACCATGGAAAATCTGCAGAATATTATTCCACGGTTTACATGAACTGCAGAATATTATTCCGTGGTTTACATGAAATGCAGAATATTACTCTGCAGTTTGTACTGAAGAGTCTGTATTTAGCTGATCCACCGGCACAGCAGTAGCACTCGTGATACTGACAACTGGGGTTTAGGAATGAGCCTGGGAAATATAGAAACATAGAATGTGTTGGCAGATAAGGACCGCCAGGCCTATCCAGTCTGCCTGTAAGCCCTACACTTGTTTGAGGTTGTTGACCTTATCTAGTCAATGGCTTTTAACACTCCTTCCCACCTCTGAGGTTTCCTTATGCCTGTCCCAGACATGTTTAAATCCCTCCACTATGCTTGCTCCCACCACCTCCTGTGGCAGACTGTTCCATGTGTTTACCATCCTCTCCATGAAGAAAAACTTCCTCACATTTCCCCTTAACCAGCAACCTTCCAATTTCATATCATGCCCCCTTGTTCTTACACACCTCCTATATTGGAGATGTCTTCCCCTGGTACCTTGTTTATGCCTTTAGGGTACTTAAATGTTTCTATAATGTCCCCCCAATCCCTCCTTTCTTCCAGCGAGTACATACTGAAGGTCTTTAATCTCTCATATGTTTTCTGGTGCAAGCCCTGTACCATCTTAGTTGCTCTTCTCTGGACCACTTCCACCCTGTCAATTTCCTTGCAAAGGTGCAGCCTACAGAATTGCACACAGTACTCCAGGTGAGGCCCCACCAGTGTTTTGTACAATGGTATCACTATCTCCTGCCTTCTTTTAGTGACACCTCTGCCTATGCACCCCAGCATGCCACTGGCCCTCCCTGCAGCTTTTGTACTCTGCTTAGACACCTTGAGGTCATCTGAAATGGTAACCCCATGTCCCTTTCTTCCCTGTTGACTGTCAGCAACTCTCCCCCCCCCCGTCCTGTAGCCCGTGCATTATTTTGCACTTCTTTTTCATTGAACCTCAGTTGCCATAGCTCAGACCTTTCTTCAAGCTTCCCCAGGTCCCTCCTCATTTTCTCCACCCCTTCTGTAGTGCCCACCCTGTTGCAGATCTTTGTGTCATCAGCAAACAGGCAAACCTTTCCCTTCAGCCCTTCTGCAATGTCACTAATGAAGATATTGAACAAGGCTGGCCCAAGGACCGTTCCTTGAGGTACCCTGCTGGTCATCCCCTCTCCCCGGATTGGATCCCATTTACCACCACCTTCTGCTTCCTGTCTGTTAGCAAGTTCTTAACCCAGCTTGCCACCTTGGGCCCCATGCCCAGGCTACCCATCTTGTTAACCAGTCTTTTAAGTGGGATGGTGTAGAAGGCCTTACTGAAATCAAGGTAGGTGACATCCATGCCCCCCTCCCCAATTTACTTCCTTCATCACCCAGTCAAAATTTTCTATCAGATTCATCTGACACAACTTTCCTGCTGTGAATCCATGTTGCCTCGGATCCTGGGCCCCCAATGGATTCCAAGTGTGCCACAGTTCTTTCTTTCAGCAGTGCCTCCATGATCTTCCCCACTACTGAGGTAAGGCTGACTGGCCAATAGTTCCCTGCCTCCTCCCTACTGACACTTTTGTGTAGAGGGACTATATATGCCCTCCTCCAGTCCTTTGGAATCATACCTGTGTTGAGTGACTCAGTGAAAATGGCTGCCAGATGCGCTGCTAGCTCTCTATGCAGCTCCCTTAATTTTCTCAGGTGTATGCCATCTGGTCCCATTGCCTTGTCTGCCTTCAGTTTTGTGAGTCCCTCCAGGACTCTCTCCACTGTGAATGGACTTGTGTTAACCCCCCCTCATGTCTGGTTCCCAGCTGTGGTCCCTGCCCCTCCCCCTCTTTAGTGAATACTGAACAGAAGTATGTGTTCAGTATTTCTGCCTTCTCCAGGTCTCCCTCCCTACATCCCCCTGTATCCCCTCTGAGCCTTGCAATACCTCCCCTGGTTTTCCTACTTTCGCTGATGTACATATAGAATGTCTTGTCCCCTTTCTTCACTGTCTGTGCCAATCTTTCTTCGGTCTGTGCCTTTGCGCTCCTTACAGCCTTCCCCCCCTTCTTTTAGATTCTTTAGGTACACCTGCTTGTTTTCCTCCCTTTGAGTCTCCTTATATGTCCCAAAAGTCACCCTTTTAGCCCTTACATTGTCCGCCTAGTTGTCCAGAAGTTGTAGGGCCAGACAGGGAGGAGGAGGATCGAGCATCCTTTGGACTGCTGTCCTACTCCGGGGGGGGGATGAGGAAGTCACTAGTGTTCAGGTTACTCCTCGTGGTAGCCTGGGGTATGACAGCTGGGACTGACTACATTTCAGAGGTGCGTCAGATGTTCAGTGTGCTGCCCCAACATCATTGCATGAGATGCCTCCCTGGGAGAAAAAGGGAAAATGGAAGTTCCACCACTGCATGATGACATCCACCCCACATTGCAGACTCTGCACCACAGACTGGTCTCTCGCTCCTGTTCTGTCATTCAGTCTCCATCAGGGGGTGGGCAGGGGGTGTTCAGGAATGGGGTAAGTCCCGGGGTATGTGGCAGGACTGAGCATGTGTAGATCAGACCGATGGGGGCTGGCGGATGAGGCAATAAAGCATAATAAAAAAAATGGAAAGTCTGTATAAACTGAGTAAAACAAATCTGCAGTTTACATTGACTCTGACCAAGGAAAACTATTCCTGTGATCATATTAATTGTGGTTGTTCCATGGATCATATAAACCCCAGAAAACTATTCCACAGTTTATATTAAATTCTGTAGATTGCTTTTTGGAATTCTGTGGAATGTAAAAACAAAAATCTGAAACGTATTTTGGAACAACTCCTGACCACTAGTTTGTCTGCTAGGGCTTTACCTTAAAACTCAAAACAGGTAAATCTCCCCCCATCCAGCTCAGCCCTACCACCCTCCCTACCCCACCCTGAGAACATCTTTGAGTCCCTTTATTTGAAGTAGAAATATTTTTATTAAGTCCCATACTGTGCTACAATCCTCATCCTTCTCATTTCACCACCAGGCCTGAATTCCAGTTTCATGTCCCAGACGTGCTTTGAGCACAGCTGCACCAAGCACTACTGGAATGAGAAACTGGAATTCTGGCCAGTGGTAAAACTAGAAGGATGAGGATCACTGTGCAATGTGGTAGCTGCTAAAAATATTATTCATTCAAATTTGGTGGCCCTAGGGGACTCTCAGGCTGGGGTGGGGTGGGGGTGGTGCTAAGATGGATGAAATTCAGAAGTTAATTGACAACCTTCTCTGGTTTGTAGGTCCCAGCCCAACTAATATTTTTCCCCTATCTAGGTAGATGGG
Source organism: Neoceratodus forsteri (assembly GCA_016271365.2). Classification (NCBI taxonomy): domain Eukaryota; kingdom Metazoa; phylum Chordata; order Ceratodontiformes; family Ceratodontidae; genus Neoceratodus; species Neoceratodus forsteri. The sequence goes on along the minus strand of CM057455.1, from coordinate 1,359,730,977 downwards.
GGGAGTGTTGCTGACTGCTACCGAAGCCTCCAACTGCTGCCACAGAATTTCTGCAGAAATGGGAAACTAATGCTGCAGAACCTCTGCAGCAACAGAGGTACTTGCCACAGAATTTAGACCCAAGTTGCCACAGAAAGATAGGGGCTTTGTATATAACTGGGACTTATTTCTTCAGGGCTTCCTTATGGATCTCAGTGGCTGGGATTTAGGGTATGGCTACCTTGTTTAGTCCTGTGCTCTGTAAAACAATCGATGGAACCACAAAGTCTACAAAGTTCTTAACCTATTGAACACAGTGAGTAACCAAAACACTTTATAACATGAGTAGAAATTGTGCCTCCAAGCAGGCTAAACTAATGGTCTGTGGGTGGTTAGGATGGGTGCCTGTTAGGAGGGCTTGGAGACAGGGTGCTAGAGAAGCACCAGTAAGGGGGGAAGGTACTACTTGGAACCTATATGCAGGATGGGTGCATGCATACTGTCTCTACCTAACCAATTCCTGTCTTGGGGGAATATATAGGCCATATAGGGGCCCTAGCATGTGAAGAAGTACTCTATCCAATTTAACATGAAATGAGACAGCCTATCCAATTGTGCATGACCTGAGAGCGAAGAGAGAATCTCTCCTCGTCTTGGTACCTTGGTGCTGCGCCAGTTGCAGAGGAGAACTTTCTTGGCCTATATTGACAGCATGGTAAGCCACCTTAAGGCAGGTTGTGTGAGCTTCAGCCTTGACCGCCTGATGCCCAGCAGTAGGAGCAAGGGTGACATTGCAATATTAACCGGCAGCACTGCTTTGCCAAGATTGCAAATCTGTCTCCAGAAAGTTGCTAGTCTAGGGCAGGACCAAAGAATGTGGTAGAGGTCTCCTCCTGGTGCCTGGCCCCTCCAGCACTTGTCATGGTCCATTACCCTAGCTGCATGCAGCACTGCTGGTGTCTTGTACTAAGAATGCAGTACTTTATTCTGGATGATGTGACTATGTGTGTGTCCGTAAGCAGGGTATGGGCATTGTGCCAGGCCTAGGGCCACTAGGTGTCACCAAGGTCAGTGCCCAAATATTTTTACCACCTTCGGTTGGAGTCCTCTGACTGGCTCTGTAGTGTGTCCCTTAGATGGATATAAATCTTGCCCGCCAGACCTTTAGGTGTTTTTAGCCATCTGGTGAGACAATCAGTCTGATGGGGTGGTGTATAAGTCCCCAATAGGGGCTTCCCTGATCTGCAGAAAACACCAGTGGTCCCTAAATAGTTGCAGCAGCTCCAGTTCTCCAAGTCGTCCATTTTCTCATGCATGACTCACAGCATATGGACCTGTTCTTGGACAGCACCCTGGAGTTCACCAATTGCAGCATCATGAGAAGCTGCCTTCCTTTCTGTGTGAAAAATCCTGGTTTCTAGTTGATACAGTGAAAGGGTGGTATTATTAGAAGCCAAAGTGACTTCAGCTATTTGTTGTAAAAGTGTGGTGAACATCTGGTTTATTGATCTTAAGTCTGTGTATTCCATGTCTGGCCTTGCCATGCAGTCCTGTTGCTTTGGAGATGAAGGAGTGTAGCCTGACACCCTTCCGTAGCTGATTCACTGCCAAGACAGATCAAAATGTTGCTGTACAGTCACAGCCAAAGACATGATCAGATAGATCCTGAACTTTCTGTGCTATTTCTAGAGAAATCTCCTGCTTTCTGCATTTCCACAGTAGGGGCAGCAGAGAGAAACTCTTTAGCAATTTCACAAAATATCTGGAAATAGCTGACCAGGTCTTGGCTACTACTGTAGTTTAGATAAGTAAAATGTTCATTTTTATGTTCTTAATTTTAGCCCCAGTTAATATCTGCAGTTAAATGTTTGCCCTGGATCTACAGCGCTCCCAGTTCAAGCAGCCATCTTGCTTGAGGCTTAAGCCACACCCCCATTTTCAATTATTTTTAAAAGAACAAAATATGTATCATTTTATGATATCAAATGATGTTAAGGTTTGTATTGTAGAAAGATTTAACTGCACATTGAAAACAAAAATGTGGAGATATTTTACAGCATATAAAGAGCTACTGACACCTCAAAGAAAACTTTAAAAAACATAATTAGGTACAATGCTGCTTGCATTCCATTTATATTTTTTGTATTTTTCCTTCCCATAATTTATTACTAAAGAAATGTATATGAATATATGATCATTGTCTCAGAGTTAATTTTGAGTTCATCTGCCTCTATAACTTACTCCCTACATCAAGTCATAATCTTCTGTTGTGACATCACAATCTGTTGCCATGGGAGTAACTGTGAGGTCACAAGCAGTGCTCTATGACTTCAGGTTGGGAGAAAGCAGCAAGAATAGATGAACTCTTCAGGAGCAAAGACCCTGTTTTCATACAAATTACCTCACTGCTAAATAATGGGGAGGAGGAATACAGAACTAATGGGAAATACAAGCTGGACAGTGCCAAAATATTATGGTTTGTTAAAGTACTCCTGAACACGTCACCAGCTCTTTAACACATATAGGTACATAGATGTGTTTACAATCTTTAACAATGGCCTATAATCAGAGTTATCACCAGTCCATCAAAATGAGGCCCACCGATGTAACAGCTGCCAATTCTTTAGCTGTCTGGAAAATTCTATATGGTGATCTTACACTCAAAGTGAAAAGGCCTTTTAAATTTCATGTAGGTGATTATGTGTGGGTTTCTAGAGTTAAGAAAACATTTGAAAAAGGTTATGAGCAAAACTATACAAGTGAAATATTCATTATTTCTGAATGTATACCCAAGTCTGTACCAGTGTACAAATTAAAACACTGTGATGGTGAAGAAATAAGAGGTACTTTTTATGAGTAAGAATTGGTAAAAGTTGAAAACACTGCAGACCGTGTATACAGGGTTGAGAAAATAGTGTCACAGAAAAGACAAGGGAAGAAAAAAATTATTTTCATGAAATGGTTAGGCTGGCCTTCAAAATTTAACAGCTGGGTAGATTCCAAACAGCTGAGAAATTTAAAATGATAAGGGTGCTCCCATGTTTTGCATGACATCAGTTGAGTTAAGACATTATTGGTAAAACAATGGCTGAGAATGGGTTTTATGTTACGTTGCCCAGCAATGCCTCTTTTGATATGTTTCCCAAAAATACTGTTTCAGAATATACTGTGAAACAGGCGAAACCTATCAGTTTAATGGGGGAGTAGGAAGTCAGATTGTCAGAAATACTGTACAACATCCAAAAACATGGGACAATATTGCACAACAAGATGGGAGATTTCAAGCAGGTGAAACTTCTAAGCCATTATTACAAAAAGAAAAATGAGAGCCACACTGGGTTTGGGCTGGTGCTATACCAAATAGCAACAAACCAAGAAACAGAAGTAAGCACCCAGTCCAGAGCAGTTGTAAACTTTTTATTTGTACAAAAAACTGTGTGCAAAATGCTGGCTGATCACCATAGTGGCAAACGGGCCGGAAAAATCACATCTTAAGGTTTCGCCTGGCAAATGTCTGGCTTCATCATAGATAGTGGATCAGTGTAGCAACTCACTGTTTATAAGCAGAAATCTCATGCAAATTGGCGCTGAGGGTTGAGGAACTGGATGCCACACCTCACGCCACGCAGGTGACCTGAGTTCGGGAACGGACTCGGTCACTCGGGGGCCAGCGGAGGAGGCAAGGATTGAGTGTCACAGCTCTCCTTCCTCAGGGTGGGGGGTCAGTGCTGTGGATGGCACAGCTAAGAGGGCTCACCCATGCCCAGGGTGCTTGGTTGGCTGCGCGGAGATGGAGACAGCTGCTGCACTCATTGCACGGTGCGCAGGCACAAACGAGTGAAAAAGGAGAAAAATCTCCAGCGGCAGGGTGATGCCTGACTCCCCGCAGGCACCGCTCCCGAGCCAGGCATAAGGTAAAACCCAGTAATTCCGGTGGACGGAGCTGGGGGGGATCAGGCAGAAGGGGGCTCCCGGGTGGAGGTGTAGAAACAGCAGCTGTGTAAAAAAAAAGAAATCTTGTGCAAATGTGCAACAGTGACAATTAAAAAAGGTAATAAATTAATTACACTTGATAGGAACAATATATCAATTCAGCACTTTGATCAATAGTGTGGTCACTTGCTTGATTCAGCTTACTTGTATACATTGAACCTGTAAGTATATGGTCAGTCAAGACTGTGGACACCTGAATTTTATCATATACATTCCTATGTCTAATGAATCCAAATAACCAAGCACAGATCAGTCATTTAAAACACTCAGGCTGCACATGTAGACCTTAACGTCAGACACTGTATACCCCATAATCATTTGGAAGGTAGGTTCACAGTCCATATTATTGCTAATTTAGCCACTACAGGAACTTGCCATTTGAGCTGATCTAAATACCTGTTCTCAGCACTTGATTTAGGCATAAATAAAAGCAGTGCATGCAGTAATGCAGGCATGATTGCCAATAATTTCAGTAAACAATTTTCAGAAAAAAGCTGCCAGCTACAGTATGTTGTCATTTAAACCCAACCCTTCTCTGGGTCTCAGTACAAAGAGCCAGAAACTTTCTCTCTGACCAATTAACTGTTTTAAATTACCTCCCCTGGGTCCCCCAGAGACCATTTCCAGTCCTATGAACTTGATATTATGGATTGTGATCGGATTCCTGCAACTCTGTACATGTTGTACTATAGCATATGTCATGTTCCTGTTGTCTAATGCCCTCAAATGTTCATCAATCCTAACTTTAAATTCTCTTACAGTTCTACCAATATAGAAAAAGCCATATGAACACTGTAGCATATAAACTATTGCAGTTGTATTGCATAGTATTAAGTCCTTAATGTTAAATATCTGTTTGTTCACAGGATTCTCAAATTATTGGTTACCTGTATATAGGAAAAGAATTTACATTTCCCACATTTTTTTGTTCTACTAGGAGGAGGAGACCATAAGGTAATACAAAATCACACATGCCCACACAATGCAAAGCATCATGGGCTACATATGCAAATCACCACAAAATATTATGCTGGTTCAACTTTAAGCAGAATTGCATGGTGCCGAAAGGCCTCTCACACAGTTTGCAAAGAGTGCTAACAGATGACATAGACACATGTTTCGTCCTACCAGGACTCATCAGTAATCCTCATCTGTTTGACACCCCAGTGGAATGAACCAGCTACCCTAAGACAGTCTGTCTGGGTTATGTTGTAGTGAACCCCATTAAAATAAAAAAATATTTAAAAGACAAAGAACCTCTGTGCGCAAACACTGAGGCAATGGCTACCCCAAAGGGCATTTGGCTGGGAAGCCAAATTTCAATGAAATACAAAATCACACATGCCCACACAATGCAAAGCATCATGGGCTGCATATGCAAATCACCACAGAATATTATGCTCTTTTTGTTTTAATGGGGTTCACCACAACATAACACAGATTTGCATATGCAGCCCATGATGCTTTGCATTGTGTAAGCTTGTGTGATTTTGTATTTCCTTGAAATTTGGCTTCCCAGCCAAATGCTCTTTGGGGTAGCCATTGCCTCAGTGTTTGCGCACAGAGGTTCTTTGTCTTTTAAATAGTTTTTTGTTTTAATGGGGTTCACCACAACATAACCCAGACAGACCGTCTTAGGGTAGCTGGTTCATTCCGCTGGGATGTCAAACAGATGTGGAATACTGATGAGTCCTGGTAGGAAGAAACATGTGTCTATGTCATCTGTTAGCACTCTTTGCAAACTGTGTGAGAGGCCTTTCGGCACCATGCAATTCTGCTTAAAGTTGAACCAGCATAATATTTTGTGGTGATTTGCATTTGTAGCCCATGATGCTTTGCATTGTGTGGGCATGTGTGATTTTGTATTTCCTTGAAATTTGGTTTCCCAGCCAAATGCCCTTTGGGGTGACCACAAGGTACTGTGTTTCTTATTCAGAGGTAAATAAGACCTCACTACCTTGTCAACAATGGTGGGTGCTCATGTATAGACCGTCTTTGGTCACTCAACCACACATTTCTGATATCTGGTTCCACCTGTAGCATCCCCCAATTGTTAGGATCTGTCAAAGCTCTGGACTCCTAGTGCTATATTTAGTAACAAAACTAATTTCCTAATACTTTTTATTTTTAGCATCACCATTTTTAGATTTTGGGGTCAGAACCATGCTCCTAGGTATTCTTACTACTTCATCTACTGCCTTACTAATGAAGGAACTACTATATAACCTCTTTGCTGAAACTGTTGGACCTGCAAATCCTGTTGTGTCTTAAAATCCTCTGCTAGTGTGCAGTTCCTCAGAGTCCTTATTAATTGACCCTTCTGAATATTTTGTGACACATGTTTGGGATGGAAGCTGCTAGATAACAGCAAACTGTTTTTGTCAGTAGGCTTAGTGAATAAAGAAGTGTCAGTATTACCATGGCCCATTTTAAACACCTTTAGATCCCAAATATTTACTTCTCTATCACTCACATGTGCCTTGAAATGCAAATTCTCATCTCTGATGGAGGCAGTATAGCGTACTGGTGAAGGGCACTGAGCTGCAAACCTGGAGACCTGGGTTTGAATCCCATCAGCCCCCACTTGCATACTGTTTGATTCTGAGCAAGTCACTTAACTTCCTTGTGCTCCCAGGTGGCATCTGGAAATAAGCTTTGGCTTAGTGTGCCTTTCCTGGTTAAACAATTTCGCCTTTCCCCTTTACCCTAACCAAAAGACAAATTCCCCAAATCCATCTGCAGAACCCTTCCAGATTATTATAACATTGTCAATAAAATGACGCCACATATCCAAATGTTGAAAATATGGATTTGTGGTGTCGTTCCCAACCCAATCCATCTCCCATTTGCCAGCATATGAATTGGCATAACTGGGGGGCCATGGTAGCCCCATAGCTGTTCCCTTGATTCATTTGTAAAAACAGCCCTGGAAAAGAAAGATGTTTGAACTCAAAACTAATTCTGTAAGGATCAGCAAAAAAGCTGTGGGGACTGCATGCAGATGTTCAAGCTGGCTCAAAACATATTCAAGTGCTGCTAAGCCTCCTGAGGTAACCAACACCTTTGAGAATCCTGTGACCAAACAGATATTTAACATTAAGGACTTAATACTATGCAATACGACTGCAGTAGTTTACATGCTACAGTGTTCATGTAGCATTTTCTAAATTGGTAGAACTGTAAGAGAATTTAAAGTTAGGTTTGGTGAACATTTGAGGGCATTAGACAACAGGAACATGACATATGCTATAGTACATGTACAGAGTTGCAGGAATCCAATCACAATCCATAATATCAAGTTCATAGGTCTGGAAAGGGTCTCTGAGGGACCCAGGGGAGGTAATTTAAAACAGTTAATTGGTCAGAGAGAAAGTTTCTGGCTCTTTGTATTAAGATCCAGAGAAGGGTTGGGTTTAAATGACAACATACTGTAGATTTGGCAGCTTTTTTGTGAATATTTTTTACTGAAATTATTGGCAATCATGTCTGCATTACTACATGCACTGCTTTTATTTATGCCTAAATCAAGTGCTGAGAACAGGTACTTAGATAAACTTAAATGGCAAGTTCCTGTAGTGGCTAAATTAGCAATAATATGGACTGTGTACCTACCTTCCAAATGATTATGGGGTACATAGTGTCTGACGTTAAGGTCTACATGCGTAACCTGAGTGTTTTAAATGACTGATCTGTGCTTGGTTATTTGGATTCATTAGACATAGGAATGTATATGATAAAATTCAGGTGCTCACAGTCTTGGCTGACCATATACTTACAGGTCCAATCTATATAATTAAGCTGAATCAAGCAAGTGACCACACTATTGATCAAAGTGCTGTATTGATATATTGTTCCTATCAAGTGTAATTAATTAATTACCCTTTTTAATTATCACTGTTGCACATTTGCACAAGATTTCTGCTTATAAACAGTGAGTTGCTACACTGATACATTATCTCTGATGAAGCCAGGCATTTGCCAGGCGAAACGTTAAGATGTGATTTTTTCCGGCCCGTTTGCCACTATGGTGATCAGCCAACATTTTGCACACAGTATTTTGTACAAGTAAAAACTTTATTTTTATATTTATACCTGCTCTGGACTGGGTGCTTACTTCTGTTTCTTGGTAAGCCATTATTACCATTATCAGTTCCCAGAGGTTATTATCACAATGCTGGCAATGTCATGGCAGCCATCAATGAGGCACTGGAACAGGTACAGCAAGACAGGTTTTTAGAATATGGCAGTCGGGAACGGAAAATAAAATTCCACAACATTAGTGGTGGAGCACTCATTGCTCGCAATAATCTGGCTCATATTTTGGGAGTACAGTATGCGCCACTTCTACCGGACCCGGTTCTAGCGGACATTCAGTTGAACTGGACAAAACGGGCAAACCAAATGTCAAAACATATAACCGCAATGTTAAACTCAGTGGATAAAGTGGACCTTAAATTCTGCATTTAGCGGCCGCCAGGGACAGCATTTAGCACCTATTTGCTGCTCTCAAGTGACTAGTTTCTCACTTCCAGGCAAGCAATTAGCAGTCAATCACTCTAACGGCAGGTGTTAGTATTTACCCTGTAACCACCACTGTTCAGAATACCAGTGTAAACAAGTTGTGAAATGCCTTTAAATGCACACCTTACCTTGTCACACTTGGTTCAGTCTGTTATGTCGCTGTGCTGCTCTACTTGCTCGGCTCAGCTGTGCTCCTGTGCTGATTCTTTGCTGAGATGGATTCAGGTAACCATACATGTTTAATGCTTTCAAGAAAAATTGAGATAATTAACAAGCTTAACAAGATGGCAAAGATGAACATTAGAGACCTCAGCACTCACTTTGGCATCCCCAAGTCCACCATATCTGACCTCCCCAGAAAAGTGCATCCTTCCTCAGTGATTGGCACCATAACCACAACCCTGAATGAAAAAGAAAGTGGGAGGGCAAGGACAGTTCTGTTGAAGATGCCCTCATCCACTGGTTCACCAATGCTCATGGTAGGGAGGTACTAATCAGCAGTCCCCTGTATTACAAAACGCAGACCAGTTGGCTGCTGCTATGGGAAGAGCCGATTTTAAAGCAACTGATGGTTGGCTAAGTCAGTAGAAGCAGAGGCACAACATCTGCTTCCATAAAATACATGGCAAGAAGTTGAGTGCAGACAGTTCAGCTGCAGATGCATGGCTCACTGATGTCCTACCCCAGATCCTTGCTGGCTACACCCTGGATAACATTTTAACACGGATGAAATGGAGTTGTTTTTCAATGTGTGGGTTATGGAATGCTTATGTTCCATATAGAAACACCCCTTGGTCTAAAAAAGGCCAACGAAAGGATCACAGTCCTGTTGACATGTAACATGTCTGGAAATTAGAAAATTACCCCAATTGTTGCTGGCAAATCTGCCATGCCTAGATGTTTCCGCGGTGTCCATAACTTGCTTGTTCTTTATAGGCACAAAAAGACTGCATGGATGACTGGGGACATCTTTCAGGCTTGGCTCCGAGATTGGGACAGAAAACTCAGATCAAGAAAGCTTGCCCTTCTTTTAGACAACTGCAGTTCCCACCCCCATGTCACTGGTCTAAGAAACATAAAATTGGTGTTTCTCCCTCCAAACACCACCTGCTTAATGCAACCTCTGGACCAGGGCATCATATACAGTTTTAAAAGACACTATGTCACCTTAATGCATGGGAGGCTGCTGGACATCCTGGACCAAGATCAAAGGTATCATTGGTATATACTGAGCTAAAGGGACTTTCATCCATAGTGCTCACCATTTATGACTTAAAGCCAATCCAACTGATATAGTTCATCCAAACGATGTTTAAATACCTCCATAGATGGGCTTTCTATCACTGACCCAGGCAAACCATTCCAAATGGGAATCACTCTCTGATTGAACCACATCTTTCTTTTCCATGTTTTGCAGTGTTCCCCTTTTAAATGGAACAAGTGCACCACTGTATTATGAGCTTTATTTCTGAACTTTAATCCCAACTTCTCCCACAGCTCATGATCCGTTAGGGATTTAAAGAGTAAACACATACACCCCTTTAGTCTTCTATACTCCAGTGTGAACATGTTTAAATCTCTCAGCCTGGTGTAATAGTGTTTTGACTGCATCCCTTTTATAACTCTAGTTGTGTTTTTTTTGCACACTTTCCAGTTTGGCTATATCACCCTTATGGTGTGGGGCCCACACTTGAGCATCGTACTCCATCAGGAGTCTCACCAGAGAACAGTACAGTGGGAGGTAATAATCCCTCTTTACAAGACACTGGTTCGGTCCCATCTGGAGTACTGCGTGCAGTACTGGAGGCCGCACCTGCACAAGGACGTTAACAAAATGGAGGCAGTCCAGAGAAGGACAACCAAAATGGTGTGGGGACTGCATCAGAAAACATATGAGGACAGATTAACAGCGCTCAATATGTATACCCTAGAGCAAAGGAGGGAGAGAGATGATATGATCGAAACATTCAAACATCTTAAGGGCATTAACAAGGTGAAAGAATCTAACATGTTTCAATATAAGAAAAATAGCAGGACAAGCGGACAAAGCATGAGATTTGAGGGAGGCTGATTAATTGGTAATGAGAGGAAGTTCTTTTTCACAGAAAGGGTGGTGGATGCATGGAACGGCCTACCTCAGGAAGTGTTGGATATGAATACAGTGCAGGGTCTCAAACAGCTATGGGATAGGCATAAGGGAGCAATGCAGATGAGTATGAATAGATAGGCCATTGACAGAGTAAAGACCTATGGCACATTCATAAGGTAGAAAAAATGGGCAGACTGGATGGGCCTTGTAGTCCTTATCTGCCGTCAACTTTTATGTTTCTATGTTTCTGTGTTTCAGTGTAACTATGGCACTGCTCTCTCTACTAGCAATATGCCTAAGTATACAGTTTAGTACCCCGTTGGCCTTTCTGCTGATCTTAGTACAATGTGTACCAAATTGAAGGTTGCTGGAGATGGTAATTCCAAGGTCCCTTTCCTCTGTTGCAGTTTTGAGACTGATTTTTCCCAGATGATAGTTTGCTTTAGAGTTTTTGTGTCCAAGGTGCATTACAGTGCATTTATCAGGATTTAGATGTAGTTGATAGGTACGACACCAATCGTTTATATGCTCCAATGCTCTTTGTAATATCCAACAATCATCATTTTCTGATAATTCTATATCCAAGCAGCAATCGTCTGCGAATTTAGTCAGGGATTCCTATAGCCTGTAGTGAGAAATCAGCTGTTTGTTGGGGAGTTCATCGAACACCTTAGTAAAGCCCAGGAAGACCATGTCTACTGATCTTCCCTCATCAAGATGTTTACTTGCTCTATTATAAAAATTGAGCACGTTTGTTTGACATGATCTCCCTTTTTTGAACCCATGTTGTGTATTGTCTTCTAGGCCATTTTCATGTAGAAATGTGGAAATTAAGTCCTTTATTATTCCCTCTATAATCTTGCACACTGTTTTGTTAAGCTTACTAGCCTGTAGATTGATGGACATTTCCTATCTCCCTTTTTATGTTGGCTTGCACTTGGCGGCCAACATATTGCATTAGTAGCAGATTTGGAGGCGCGGTCACTGTTGGGCAAATGCAGGGCACGTATCAGTAGGTGCGTCCCTCATTCCCCAATAAGCCAGCATGCAGGTGCCACACCATGAATACATAATGTGGCAAGCACATCTAAGAAAAGATTTGCTACAATGACAGCCAAGCTCATCATGCAACAGCACCAAATCAAGCCCTCCCTACGTGGCTTTCCTGGTGAAGCCCTTCAATTAACATGGTGGTGCTGACTGCCGCCGCGTGGAGAGCTGACTTCAGAGGTGCCCAATCCCCCTGTCGGCATTCCCCAACCCACATCATTTGCCGACGGGGGAGACCACTCCCTGTCGGCATAATGCACCCCCCCATTTCAAGCATGTGCCGAGGGTGTGCACAATCCATCTCGGTATCATGTCCCCCCTTCCCAATTTAATTTGTCGATAGGGGAGCCCACTCCCTATCAGCATAATGTCTCCCCCCATTTGTTGTGTGCTGATTGGGGGTGCCCAATCCCCCGTCAGCTACAGAACCCCCCACAAAAAAACACTCAGGTGGCACACTGGAAGCCTGCCCCATCGTGCCAAATACCCCAGTAAAATAAAAACCGTCCCACAATGTTTTATTTTTTTTAAGCCTGCAAAGCAGAAAACGGTCCCTCGTCAACTCCGGTGGCTCTCCCCCCCAACCTGCACCCACCATCTGTGCACCCTGCCTTCACATAACCCCCTCATCCCATACTTACCTCCAGAGCACGGTGCGACAATCTTCGGTGGACCGGGAACACATCTGCACTCTTCAAAGCCGATCGCGAACTTAAGAAATGCTGGTAGGCTGTATAATGGCATAAATAGGGTTTTTTCAACTTTGGTGCATATCTCGTGCGTTTTGGGGAATTTTTCCACCAAATTTTCAACATGGGGTTATTGGGACCCCTTTTCATGAATTCAGTCACTGTCATGGTGTTATTTGATCCCGAAAGGTGATTTTGCAGTTACTGCACGGAATCATCTTTTGAGACCTATTAATGAAATGACAGTGCCACCATTCATGAGAGGGGGCTCTCAAAAAGCCTATGTTGCAAATTTGGTGAAAAAATCAAAAAAATGGCTGTTTTACAAGCATGCGTTGCGCAGTTTCCACGCACGCTCATAACTTCGTGAATTTGTAATATTTTCACTCCAGATTTTCAAAATTGGCATTTTTCCACACCTCCTTATGAACAGTATAGCTGTCATTTTACATACCCTGACCAAAATGTGTTTTCACACGTCCAGCGCAGAATAGCGTGGTTGCTGTGCAAAATCAGTTTTCGGGACAGTTTGAGAAAATGTTGGTAACACTGTTCATGAACAGAGGTCCTAAAATGCCTATGTTGAAAATTTGGTGATGAACGTCCTTAAAATGACTGTGTTACAAGTGTGTGTTGCGAAGTTTCCACACACCCTTGTAACTTGGCAAATTTGCAATATTTTCATGCCAGATTTTCAACAATGGCAGTTTTTCACAATTCCCTATGAACTGTACCGCTGTAATTTTTCACAGCCTGCCCAAAATGTGTTTCCGCACCTATGGTGCACAATGGTATGGTCACTGTGGGAAATCAACTTTTGGGACAGATTAACAAAATCACAGCGCCACTGTTCATGAGGGGAGGTCCCAAAATGCCTATGTTGAAAATGTGGCTAAAAAAATCCCAAAAATAATTGAGTTACAGACGTGTGTTGCGCAGTTTCTATGCATGCTCATGACTTCACCAATTTTTCATATTTTCACTCCAGATTTTCAACGCTGCCTTTTTTTATACCTCCTCATGAACAACACAGTTGTCATTTTTCACATCCTGCCCAAAATGTGTTTTTGCTCCTGTTTCACTAAATGGCATAGCCGCTGTGCAAAACCACCTTTCAACTAACAAACTGATTGTGCTGCTCTTCATGAGGTGGGGTCACAAAAAGCCCATGTTGAAAATTTGGAGTGAAAATACCAACAAATGCCTACGACATTAAGGTTTCCAACTGTAACACCCCACCCAGTAGAGACTGCCAGGCATCAGGGGTGTGACTCGGGATCATTGGCTGTAATGCTCATGCCATTCAACCCCCACCCCACCCTGCAGCCAGTGACAGGCATCGAGGTGTGCCTTGGAGTGTTCGGCCCTAATGTTCACCCCATTCTCCTATACTACACCCATCTCAGTATATTTCCTTATGGAATGGGGTAAGTATAAAGCCCAAAGACCCCAAAGCACACCACGACACTTGTCAGTGTCTACAGGGTAGGGTGAGGCCCATTCTCCTATACTGCACCTGTCTCAGCATATTTCCTTATGGAATGGGGTAAGTAAAAGGCCCAAAGACCCCAAAGCATACCACGACAGTTGTCGGTGTCTACAGGGTAGGGTGAGGTAAAATGACATGAGTGTTATAGCTGATGCCCCAAAGGCACATCCCAATGCCTGTCAGTCTCTGCAGGGTGGGGGTGGAGTTGGCATCTGTTCAATATTTCACTGCCATTCCTATTATGCATCTCTAACTCCTGCACTACCAATGCCAATGCCAGTGAGATAACATTCGGCATTGACAAATGCTTGTTAAATAATGGGATGACTATCGCTTCTCTCCATGCAGAGACCACTTCTCCTTTATCTATAGATTTCTGGAATAAATAGCTAATTGGTGCTGCCAACTCATTTGCCAGTTCTTTGAGTAACCTAGGATGTAGGCCATCAGGTCCCGCTGATTTATTTGAATTTATTGATAATCTGTTTTTGACATCACTGGTTTCTGTTTTTATGAGGTTTGTGAAGTTCCAGCACTGTGCATCTGTTTTGTCTAAGCAACCTTTTTTATTGAAAACTGAGGCATAGTAAGCATTTTGAATATCTGCCATTTCCTTATTTGTGGTAGCCACTTGCCCATCTGTATTTTTAGGGGTCCTATAGTTTGTCCACTGCATTTTTTTTTTCATTTATATATGCATAGAAGGATTTAAATTTTTCTTTTGTTTTGTTTGCTAGCCTGATTTCATAAGATGCTACAGCTTTTCTGACCTCTTGCTTAACTTTGTTTTGTAGCTGTCTGAGTTTCAAACAACTTTCACCTGATTTATTGTGCCTTATGGATTTAAATATTTTGTTTGTTTTTTTTTAATCAGTTTTTTTAAATGAGTGTTCATCCAGTTTAGCGATTTTGCACCTCCCTTATATTTCTTTCTAGGTGGGGATCAATTCCTGGATGCATTCATTTATTTTGTTTTCCATGGTGGCCCACATTTGTTCCAAACTTTTATCAGTAAATGCTTCCTTCCAATCCCATTGAAGCAATTTTCTGCTAATAGCCTTAAAGTCGTATTTACTCCAGACTAATACTTCAGTATCACCTTCTATGAGTTTGTTGTATTCTTGAATTGTGAAGCTGACCATGTTGTGGTCACTGTCACCTAGAGGTGCTCTGATGTTGCAGGCTTGTACATGGGCCCCCATATTGGTCAGTACCAACTCTCATATGTTTGGTCCCCTTGTGCTATGGTGCAGTAGCTGAGCCAGGCCCACTTTCTTGAATATTTCTAGGTATGTTCTTTCCACCTTAACTGTGCCTGTGAGGGAGTCCCATTTAATTCCAGGCAGGCTGAAATCTCTTACAATTAATAACCTATTGGCTGGATTTAAGTTGTGAATGTATTTTTGTAGTGAATAATCATCCTTTTCTGTGATAGAGGGGGCTGTATAGACCATGCCCAACACTATTTTTGGTTTCCTAACAGGGGTTTATATTGATCCATAGATGTTCTAGGTTATCAGTGAGGACTTCAACTTGTTCAACATGTATGTTATCCCTAATATATAGAGCCACTCCCCCACCTTTTCTATATTTCCTGGACTTCATGAAGAGTTGGTATCCCTTATTTGCTGGTCCCAAGTATGCTTAGTGTCCCACCAGGTTTCAGTTATGGAGCAAAGTGTAATCTGTTATGATTCCATAATATATTTAAGTTCATCTATTTTCTTGGTCATTCTTCTTGCATTTAATAGTAAGCAATTCCAACCTACTGTATGTCTATTGCATTTGTATTTAGTTTATGGTTGATAGGTGTGGGCGTTTCCCTTACCCCCTCAGCTGCTGGTTTAAAATGGGTAAGTAGTTGTTCATTTATAATCTTTGCTAGCCATCTTGACCCCATCTTGTTCAGATGCAACCCATCTCTTCTGAATAGCCTTTCTTCCCCACAATTTTCCCAGTTGTCTATATATCAGAACTTTCATATATCTCTAAGCCATTTATTTACTATCTGTATTTCTTTGTTTTTATAAGCATTTCTCCCTCTCACTGGTAAAATACCTGAGATTATGATGTCACCCCCTATGTTTTGAATTTCTTGGGCCACTGCATCGTAATCCGCATAAATGTCTCTTAAAGGCCTAGATCCATGTCGTTTACCCCTACATGTAATACTACTAAGGGTTTAGCCAGGTTAGATAGTAGTCCCTTGGTCATTTTCTTTATGTCTCTGATTTTGACCCCAGGCATAGTGCTGACAGTTGTGAACTTGTTTCTTCCTTTGTAGATTGCGGAGTCTATTCCTCTAGTAATAGAATCTCCTATTACTAGTATGCCTCTATTTGTTTCGGGTGTTGCCTCATCCAACAATGTTTGTTCATCTGATAGGATCTCCAATTTGTATTTTAGCACAACAGGATTGCTGCTCCCAAGATGAGGAGATAACTGCCTCGACTTGCATCTGAAGGATTTCTTTGCTCGATTCTGTGAGGCTTATCCAGAAGGCATAGCAGAAAGTCTCAGCTGAGACCACACAGGGTTGATTCTGGAAAGGGGGATTCACCACTGATCCTACAATAGGCCAAGTACCGGAAGAGGAGCCAGAGGAGGAGGAACAGGAAATGGAGAAGGCACTCAGACTGACATCATCAGTCCTGGATGAGCTCTGTAGCATGGGAAATGAAAAGGAGCCTGGAGACATGGACGACATTGAAGAAGTCATGGCGGCTGTGAGAGGAGAGTGAAGAGCCTGAAAAGCTTGACAAGGTTGAGGAGCTGGAGGTTGTGATTACCCCCGTGGATGTGTGCCAAGCCCTTCTAACACTAAGAAGGGTGGTGGAACAGAGGGAGGATATTGTCCCATGCTGGGAGCAGCTTGCAGTGACTGAGCTTGCTTGGAGGCGATATGCAAGTGACCTGAAGAAACAGAAATCGATGGATGACTACCTCACCCAAGCTAAGTAAAACCTTTCAAACTCAGCAGAGCACAGCACTTTAAAAAAAGCAGTAGAGGGCACAGTTTTTAACATATTTTAAGGTTTTTATTGCACTATTTAATAAAGTTTGACACAGAGGTTGCCTTGCATACATTCATAAAGGGGCTGTAATCACCAGCCACGTGTCTACGGACTGCAGCACTGTCTGTAATCTTGTTGTTTGTTCTCTGTTTGTTCTCTGTTGGCTGTATGCCGCTGTCTGCATGCATCAAATGTATTCTTTGTTGTAACAGATGCCACTTGTAACGGACTAATTTTAGGATGTCAAATTAGTCCATTACAAGTGGCGCATACTGTAACACATGGTATATCACAACTACAGTCAAGCACAGGACCATATTATGCTGACATCAATGGGGGGGTTTTACACAATGTGGGCCCAATTTTTAAAGGGCTTAGAGGGATGCAAGCGGTCTGCATCCCAAGAGTTTGATGCAAGTGGTGACTTTCGTCACCACTTACATCAAACATGATTTTCTAAAGCAGCCTGTGCCCAGTTCAGATGCAGCAGTGGCAAAATCCCCTGCGCCACTAGTTGCGCCACATAACCATATGCGCCAGGTCACAAGGGGGCTAATACCATGGCGGGGCTGCAACATCCCCTTTTCTGGGATTTTCTAAGGTCCACCATAGATGCAGCAAGGGACACTAGTTAGACCAGCCAGGAGGTGGTCTAACTGGGTTGAGTCAGTGGGCTGATGTACTACAGGGGGCAGGAGGTGCGCAATAGGGGCATCGGAGGTGGTAGGTGGAGTGTCACGGCAAAGCTGGCCATTACCAGCAGTGGCATGACACCCAGCCAGGTGCCACTGAGGTATGCGGAAATGTCATTATAAATTTTGATAGCAGCCACCAGTAAGGAGCTTGCATCCCTAGTAGTGTAGTTCCCCCCTCCCGCAATCCCCCCAGTGTCAAATAATACCTGGTGGTACAGTGCCCCCCCCATGCTCCCCGATCTCCCCGAGTATGAGTACAAAAATGCCCTGGTCCTATCGCGCCCACCCCCAGTCTCTGATCTCACCTGGTAAAACCGCATAATATTCCCTGGTGGTCTAGTGGATCCCCCCCTCCCTACCACATTGTGCATCACCCAGTCTCCCTGCTTCTCCTCCCTTTCACTGACAGCAGCACGATCCTGTGACTGGCACAGCCCTCTGCACTCCACCATGACCAGTACTTGAGAACGCATTCTGCGGCTAGCCATGGTGGTGTGTGGAGAGCTGTGCCAGTTGCAGGATCCTGCTGCTGTCAGTGAGGGGGGAAGGGGGAGCGGGGAGGTTGGGCAATGCCACACGGGGTTGGGACTCCACTAGACCACCAGGGAATATCATGCAATTTTACCAGGTGAGATCGGAAATCGGGGGTGGGCGAGATAGAACCAGGGCATTTTTGTACTCATACTTGGGAGAGATCAAGGCGCACATGATGGCACTTTACCACCAGGGATTATATGACACTTGGGGGATCGAGGGGGCAGGGCATCAGACTACCAGGGATGCAAGCTCCTTGTGGGTGGCTGCAGTCAAAAATGTTAATGGCATTTCTGCATACCTCAATGGCACCTAGCCAGGAGCAATGCCACTGCTGATGATGGCCAGCTTTGCCCTGACACCACACCTGAACCTCCCATGCCATTTATGCCCCTTGCCCCATCCTGGCATGGTGATTCCTCCCCATCCCAACACTATCCTGGCCTCAAAGGTGTTGTGCCAGGTAGGGGAGACAGTTCCCTGTGGCAAAGTCTACAGATATGCCACCTGTTTGGCACAGCTAGTCCCTTGCGGTGAACTCGGGGAGTTTGGTGCAGGGACCCTGCTCTTTGTAAAATTGGACGCAGGGTCCCTGGCACACCTGGGGTTTGCCGCAGCCCTTACAGCAACCCAAGTTGCGTTGCCCTAAGGGTGCTTTGAAAATCAGGCCCTGTACGTGTATACAGATATTGTTGAACACCAAAGAGTCTGAGGTAGTCACATGCCCCTACCCCGTTGTGTGAAAATATCTGGTAAGAACGATGTAATCATAACCATCTACTATGATAAGCCAGATTATATACCAACCAGCAAACAACAGTTTGGCACCATAACTACTGTGATAAAGAACGATCAAGACAAAAAACAGAGTGGTGGTAAACGGTATACAGTTAGAAGAGATGCAAGCCTCAAGTGCAAGCCTTGCAGATGACACCAAGATCTGCAACAGAGTAGATGATACGGATGGGGTGGGCAGAATGAGAAGAGATCTGGATAAACTGACAAAATGGTCAGAAGAGAGGTAACTGGGGTTTAACGCAAAAAAGTGCAAGATCATGCACATAGGGAAGAGAAACCCTGAAGCCACCTATAGGTTGGGAGGGGAGTTGCCGGCAGTCACAAGGGAAGAAAGAGACTTGGGCATCATCATCATCATCACAGATGACCTGATATCATCCAAGCAGACCACTAAAGCAATAGGTAAGGCTAGGGGGATGTTGGGGTGTATTAGTAGGGGTATCACAAGTCGTAAGAGGGAGGTAATAATCCCTCTTTACGAGATACTGGTTAGGCCCTATCTGGAGTACTGTGTGCAGTATTGGAGGCCACACCTTCACAAGGACATTAACCAAATTGAGGCAGTCCAGAGAAGGGCAACCAAAATGGTGCAGGGACTGCATCAGAAAACATTTGAGGACAGATTAGGAGAGCTCAATATATATATACCCTAGAGCAAAGGAGGGAGAGCAGTGATATGAACGAAACATTCAAACACCTTAAGGGCATTAACAAGGTGAAAGAGTCTAACATGTTTCAATATAAGAAAAATAGCAGGACAAGAGGACACAGCATGAGATTAGAGGGAGGCCGATTAAGGGGTAATGTGAGGAAGTTCTTTTTCACAGAAAGGGTGGTGGATGCATGGAACGGCCAACCTCAGGAATTGGTGGATATGAATACAGTGCAGGGCTTCAGACAGGCATGGGACAGGCATAAAGGAGCAATACAGATGAGTATGAATAGATAGGCCATTGACAGAGCAAAGGCCGATGGCACATTCATAAGGTAGAAAAAGAAATGGGCAGACTGGATGGACCTTGTGGTCCTTATCTGCCATCAACTTCTATGTTTCTATGTTTCTATGTTTCTATTCTTGTTTGGCAAGGTGATTGTGAAGCTTCATTTCTGGCCTGTTAAAGGAACCTTCTGAATGACAACCATGTCACAGACGTTGCACAGTGACCCAAATCTTTAATTCGCCTATTATGAAGCACAAGCCAGTCAACACTTATCTGGTTTTCATGGTGCTTCTGTTATGTATGGTGCCGGTATAGGCAGTTTATTTAGAGCTTTATTTAGAAAAGCTGTGCTGCGATTACAAAAAGGCTTCCAGGCAGTAAAACCACACCTCAGATCAGCTGCTGAAAATACTGTAAAAGATGCAGTGGGGACTGTTGTGAGTTCCTTCAAGACTCCTGAGCCAGGACAGCAGCAAGATGGGGATGAAATGGTTGTTTACGAGAGCCCCAATAAGAAGAGGAGAATGGTCCTACTGGGGCCAATGAAAGTGTTATTAAAAGGCTGCATGTTCAAAAGAAAAGAACAGGTATGAAACTTAAGTGCAAGGAGAGAAAACCTTGTAAATCTAACAGGCAAAGAGACTTTTTTTAAGCTATGGCTTTGGTACACTGCATGTCTCAAGAATGTGGAAAGTCAGAATTAGACCTTTTCATGTTACCACCAACCCAAACCAGTATAGAGAAACCCTTTATGTCGAAATCCCACCCTTGTCAGCTGTAAATGATAATGCACCCCTTGAAATTTATGTGGCAGGTAATGGTGAAGATTATATCAACCTAAACAACACCTTGTTATACCTTTTGTGCAAGATCACTAAGGCTGATGGTAGCGACATTGCTGATGTAGCTAGAATAAGTTTAATTAACTACCCCCTAGTAACCATCTTTAGCCAGGTGGATATAGCGATGGGTGACCGGCTGATTAGCCCGAATAATAACTGCTACCCCTACACAGCAATCATCAAGTCACTGCTTAATTACAGTGATAACACCCTGTCTACACAATTCTCATCTGGATTATTTTATAAAGACACACCAGGACAGCATGAGAACACCGTTCTTAATCGCCCCAATGAGGGTTTTAAAAAGCATGCAACATTCTTACGGTAAGGAGTCGCACTGTAGAACTACTTGGACCAATTTTGCAGACCTCTTCTTTCAGGAAAAACTGTTCTTGAATGGAATGAATGCTAAAATTAGATTTGTTTTTAACAAGAATTAATTTAGTTTAATTAGTGGCAATGTAGCTGAATATTATAAACTACAAATTAAATCTGCATCTATTTATGTAAAAAGGATAAAAATGGCAGGTGTGGAGTAACGCTTGCACTGGCAGTTATAGTTGTCAGCGAGTATCATCCCTATGGTGTCTAGCTGTAAAAATGTTAACCGAATTATGGCCATGCAAACTGAAGCTATAGTGATATGCTGGAGGGGGTCATCTTGAAACATCTGCTCAGTGCCATCTTGAAACATTTCACAGGCCTGCTTTAGCATCTCCACCTCTGGCTTGCAGTAGTGATGTAATTCCTTTTTAAAATCAAATACATCTTCTTTATGCAATTCATACCACTCCAAAAACTGTTTTTTCCATCAGCCATCATGTAGCCTACATTGTAATCTTTTTGATCTGGCATAGGCCCTACATAATTATTTTCCAGTTTGTTTAAAATGTGTGGAAAGTAGCCTTTTACACCCTCAAACCCCATGGCCCAAGGCATTACGGCAAGACTCATTGGAAGGAAGTTTAGCGAGTCTATAAATCAGATATTTAACCATTTTACAGTTATGGACATCAGTTTACTTCCCTGAGTCAATAACTCTACTTCCATTTTTCCTTTTACAAGCTGGTTTAAGATGAAGTGGCTGTCATACCCCTTTGCACTGTGAGCCATAAAGGTATATCCATGAAACACTTTTTGGCTAAACTTTTATATAAATTGTTCAACACAGTCAGTGCCTTCAAACTTCCACTTGTGACCTCTTTCAATGGTGTAGATATAATTTGGAAAATATCTAGAGTCACCAGGACTGACATTCAAAATCATAAAATATATGAATATGAATATATAAATTCCCTGGGAAGTAGGGGCGGATGGGAAATGGGCAGACTAGCTGGATCAGGATGGCCCTTTTCTGCTGACACATTACTGTGATACTAGGATATAACTGGCTGAACAAGGTGATGACTTTAAGGGCTGGATGTAGCATAAGTGAGTTTCAAAAGGGTGTGCCTCTGTAAGACAGTTATGGCACTTTGGCCAGAAACAAATATGGTGCTCACCCTAAGGTTTTCCGCATGATGTGCCCAATTTAGACTAATGACAATCGGGGTAAGCCAATTTATACTGTCTGTAGCAGGCTGCTGAGCTACAGTATTTACAACAGTCAGGGCACCGTACCACCTCACTTTGTACTTTACTACAGCCAAATGATCTGCATGCATTGCACATGTTAGGGCATGTGTGTGAACCTTTGTGTGCAAAAAGGGCACGACAATACTGACATACATTTCTGGCCCCAAAAAAAGCCTTTGACATTTTAATACCATGATAATGGTTTTCGTTTAACTGCATGGATACTGAATTTGCTTGTTTATTAGGAGACCTGACAAACCTCTGCCATGCACCAGCTTTGTCCATAAAATAAACAAGATGGTTGCATCGAGCTCTTCCTCAAATAGGTGTATATGGCTCAAATCTACCATCATTTGTTCTGACAACCCTACCCAGCCCTGTAAATCTCTAGCTTTTGCTAATATATGTTAATCAGCTAGTTGCTGGTTTAGCAAAGCAATTAATCTACTGGCGAAGCATAATGCCTTATTTTGAGTTACTACATTAACTAGATGTCTTGCCTCCTGTTTTGACAATACGGCTAGATAAAACACTTCTAACATCTCTGTAAACTCCGCCAAGCACATTTCTCACAACAGGGACTACCAACATTAAAGTCTCATTAGCACACACCTCAATCTTGCTATTTAATAAATTGGCTATATGTTCTAAAAATTCATCAGCATTTAACTCATAGGGCTTTCTATGCAATGAAAGCACATGGTCATTCAAACTATTACAATCCAGGTGTAGCTGTACAAAATCATTACTACCCAAAGTAGACCTTATTCTGTCCAACAACTGCTGCACAGCTGTATGGATTGCAGAATATTATTGATCTATGGATGTTATACTGTCTAGACTGGCAAAGCAAAACTACCGACGATACTCAACACCATTAAAGGATACCTAAAGTGGTGGTGGTTTTTAAATGTCACATTTTGCAGTTTTACTGATGTTCATCAGTTTGCCCTGGAGTCAATGAACGAGTAGAAATATGTCCCATTAGCCGAAAACACTGTTTCTTATCATTTTCATTAATTTTTTTCCTTCCCTGGTCTGTTTGCGTTTCGCGACAAGCCACGACTCTGAGTTAATGAGGACCCGGTAGTCTAGGAAGAGGATGACGTTATCGGAGTGACAATTCTGTTCTAAGCTCAGTAGTCCTCACATTCATCTAGTGGTCCACACAGCATAGCAATGGCAGAAGCAGGAGCTGATCGAAGTGAATTTGGTGATCCAGACCTCGACCTGGAATTCACATTAACAATCAGGCCATATATGTACGAGCCTGTACCCAGGTCGAGGTCTGACAGTGGAAATCAAGACACAAGCTTGTCTGATGAAGCTGACAGCTCCGGTGATGGCGAGAGTGAAATTGAAGCAACAGCAGGCACACGAGTCCATGGCACAGTTGAGGAATGGTATGTATAATCTTCATATTGCCATGTGTTACTCCTGCTTTTCAGTGTTTGACAGTTTAGATTTGCAAGTTGTAAAAATAAATGTTGGCGGGGGGGTACTGAGACAATCTGCAAAAGTGCTGAATGTTCCCTGTTGTTCTGCTATCATTTTATTTTATTGGGTAGAGGGGAACACAGTCTAACAAAGTGATGGATGGTCCCTGATTTTCTGACATTTTGTTTGTTGGTTTGGGTGTGTGGGATGAGGCACTCTGTAAAAGTGATGGACAATATGGTACCCATTTTTCTCTCGTCTTGTTTGTGTGTGTGGGGGGGTGCTGATACACCCTGGCAAAGTGATGGATGTTCCCAGTTTTTTTTAATATCTTGTTTGTAGCTTGGTGGAGGGGGGACTGTTTCACTCAGCAAAACTGATTGATGTTCCCCATTTTTCTGTCATGTTGTTGGTTGTCATTAATGTTCTGAGGCGACATTATCCACCGTCTGTGACCAATGTTATATTCATTGGTATGTACTGCCTTCCCCTCATTTATTCAATTGTGTGTCATGGTTAGTGATGCTACTTAGGTCCCCTACCCCTTAGTTACAGTACTGCCTCACTGTAACAGTATTCTGTGTTTTAGTTTGAAAACCCCCCACACTTTTGAATGCTGCAGCACCACACGCAAGAACATGGATGTCTTGGCCAGTACAGATGTATTCAACTTCTACCTTGAAGTATTAGATATTCCAACTCCTCAGGTGGACAATACCCGCCCCCCGCCCCAGCCTATGCATTCCAGCACATTCATCATCATCATCCTCAATGCCATTATTTTTATTTTTTTTTGTAAGGTTTTAGCACCTACATAGTAATGGAAATATCACACCTCTCAACCAGCAGCAAAACCTGTCATGTGTTTGTGTAATGTATTGTTATGGTCATGTACCCTGCCCTCAGCAGCCATCCAATGCTGATGTCCATGTTACTGATCCCAGTACGTGTTCAACTTTCATTTGATGTGGTGTTGTGAGTGCTGTGCTGTTGGTTTTTGTGATTTGTGTCACCGACTGAAGGTGTTTTTGGTTTTGCATTGTCTTTGTGGTGATTGTTGCAATTTGCTATGGTGCGGGGGTTGGGGTGGTGTTGTTGTTCTTCACTGGTATGTAGTGCTTCCACTGGGAACTGTGTATCAGTAATTGTATGTGTTGAAATATGCAGTATGCATCATTGATACCCACCCTGTGCATGACACAGCAAGATACCCTTGTGCACACATGTCGTATACTGTGAACCCTGTACTGCAATGGCAACATTGGTGTTCAGTGTAACCAGTCACACTGCTATGGTAATTACAGATGGCCAGCACCTCTGAAACATTCACAGTGCTGTTGGTGCTGTGGATAATGAGGGCCATCAGATCACACCACGGCATATAACCAAGTCTGCTTGATTTTCCACTGTTCCCTGCATTTTATTGCCTGCGTTGATGATTGTTCTCACATGGTTGTGGTTGGCCTGAGTCAATGTCACTGACTTTATGGTTTTGTGACTCAGATGGTGGTTGGTGGCAAGGCACTGGTTTTGGTTATTGTTGTCCACTGCCACATTATAGTGCTGCCTGGGCACTGGATTTGTGTGGTGTTTTGTGAGTAGTGTGTCTCATTTGTGTTTCTGTTGTGTGTCGTTGTTACCTACTGACACAGTGACATATGTGCAGTATCATAGGTATAGTTATGTTTTTTTTGGGGGGGGGGGTTGTTGCTTGTTTGTCAAGCTGCCACACATTGTTTCACCTCTTCCCTTATCCATGAATGTATTCTCACAGTTTTACATGGAAGTAGTGTCCTAAGGCATATATTAACTCTCCAGTATCAACCAATCTGCATTCCCATCTATATAGTCTGGTACATATATATATATACAGTATAGTGGGGGGGTTGCAGGAAGTAGGCTGTTGATTAACTAGAATCTGCAGCTTATCCAATAGGTAGGGAAATGGGCAGACTGGGTGGGCCAAGTGGTTCTTATCTGCCGTCAAAGTCTATGTTTCTATGTAAGTTCTACCCTGGCAAAGCACAATAATGGACTGTGATCATATGCATGTATCAAAAATGTACATACACCCCTTATCCGCAGCTGTACATTTATCCATGGTAGCACAAAGTTATCCACTTAACCTGGTACCACAAGAGTGACGTGTCATCATAGTGTAAGCACACACCCAGTCATGGTAACGATATCCTACTACCATCACCACCATAAAACCCTTATACGTGTTGTTCATGATGTCAGCAATGACGGCAATCAGATGACGTGTGTACATCTGGAATTCTGCTGTTCTGAGTCTCCCATCATTTGTCGGTGGCCTGCCATCTGATTTGGTCTGGTTATCACTGTTCTGCAAATTTTACTGAGCATTTTCATGGAATGTATGTTTAGGTGTATTGGTGGTTGTTTCTTGTGTGTAGTTGGGGTGTTTTTCCGGTTAGTGTTGTGAGTGAGGTTTCCCACTGGTCTGTGCTGCTGCTTATGTACCCAGTGTGTACTGAGTTCTATAGGTTAGCTTGTTTTTGGTTGGTTTGTGGGATTTTGGGGGTGGGGGGCCAAAACAGCCACCAAGCAACACAATTCAGGATTTTGTTATTGTTTAGAAATATAAGAAATTGTTATATATATTTCTATTGCTTTATTTGCATATTTTTATGTCTTATAGGTGTCGCTGCAACTGGTGCACTGCCATACCCACTGAGGAGGAGTACAAGTGCTGCTATGAAGTGTGTAGGGTGGCAATTGTGTTTCAGCAGCAGGATCTGAACTGTATCTGTGAACATGAGATCTTCAGAGATAATTGCCTAAATCCGAATGTTATCCTAGTGTCAGTGTATGAATATGTGTGGCTGGATGACCCTTTCGACGACGATACTCCAACCCATGAGTAAGGGGCAACCCAGATTAATATGACTTCCATTCAATTCAACATATAAACACATAGATATTGCCGTCATACGAGGACTGAAATTCATCCCAGTATTTTCAGTACTCCCAACTCACTTTTGACCTCTAACCTTATGTGTCCAGTGACCTGTCTCTCATTGTGTGTTCCTACAAGCTTCAGTGTTGTGTAATACCATGCATGTTAAAATCCATTCACTGTGCTGCTTCCCATCAACTCATGTGCCATTCTGTAACAGTTTTCAGGTTTCTGCCAACGAGTACATGTACTACGTGTACGTGTACTACGAGGTCCTCAAATTTCTCTTACATCTAACAAATTCATAAACAAATTCCTAAAATGCCACCTTCTTCTAGTATTTAGCATATATTGGTGCATGTCAAGGTGTTGCATCTTCTTAAATCATTTCTGGAGATTCACTGTTTCTAACATGCTTCCCATCCCCATGTTATCCAGCAGCGAGTACATATTGAGGTCCTTACATATGTTCTCATATTTTTACTTGTGCAAGTTATTTTACATCTGGGCTGCCTTTATCTAGATTGCTTCCCACCATGTTTTTTTTCCATATATACTGTTTGTATTTTTTGTAAGTTTTTTCTTCCATTCCCACTGCCCTGGCACATGACCATGCGTGCGTTTTGAGGCACACACAAACACTGTGAGCCATCTCAGCCACTTCTGCCAACCCATAATGACACCGCCCACCCTCACAACTATACTACCCACCAGACATCTACCCGGTGGGAGTGGAACTACGGGGGTGTGACAACCCACCCCCACCATCCTGGTAGAGGAAATCTGTCCACCTGCTTGCTTGTTCCTGCTCCTCCATCTCCCCCATGTGCCGACACCCCTATGGACTGAGGTAGTTCCTGAACCTGGGTCACCAGTGTACCGTGAGTTAAGGCATCCAGCGCATCAACCCTTAGGGCCACTAGGCCATCCTGCTTCCACCATGTTGAATGTCCTTGCAAATGTGTGTCATCAAGAGCTGCGATCAATACTGTATGTGTTCACTGCTCGACGCTTCTATGTATCATCCGTTCTCAACAAGTACACCTGTGGCTGATAACACCCACCCCCCTACCACCCTGTGATGTGGAAAACAGTGGTAATGCCTCACCTGGATTGTTGCATGCAGTTCTGGATGACACACCATCGCCATGACATAAAAAATGGAGAGTATAGAAAGAAAAGTAACCAACAATGGGGTACATGACTTTCCTCTCAAAACATATGATGAGCAAATAAGGGACCTCAATATGTACAGAGAAGAGGAGAGGAGAGGAGAGGAGAGGAGAGGAGAGAAGAGAGTGGGTGGTGGGACATGATTGAAACTGTCAAGTACCTCAAGGGCGTAAACAATGTGCATGTGGGGGACCCAAGTGCATAAACGAGGTGAAGTTGTGTTCACCTTTTCCATGCTGAAACAGTACTCAAACAATTGAGCACAATGCTAAATAGGAAGGGCTAGATTAATAGGGAATGTGAGGAAGTTTTTCCTACACTGAATAGTGATGTCTATGTACTATATAATTCACAGTATACTGTGAATGTTTATGGATTTGCAGAAAACAATTACATTGGTTAATTGTGTACAGTCTGAAAGGCTTATAAATATCTTCAGCAAACTTTGTATGTAATGTGGGGATGTGGGGCTACAACAAGCAATGCTGGTATACCAACAACAGTTCACAGTACCAGGTCAGTGATGCAGACAGTAACTTCAGTGGTTATAGCTGTCCATTGAAAAATGAAAGGCACAGTAGCACTATGTGGTGTATACTATACCATTATTCTGTATATAACTCTTTCATTTCTAAGTGTTGTTGTACCACATTTCAAATGTCATAGACTGTGATTGTACCCTTCTATGGTACAACAGCATTCTATGATATCTACAGACTACACATATCCGTTTCAATTTAAAAGATATAACAAACAGAATGAACACATGTCACTTAAGGCTATACTCTTTAACACAGGCAGAGTAACTTCCTGTATAACCAATGCGGTTAGTCATGTTGTGGTTCAGATTCCCAGTGATGTATTTCCTTTTGTTCTCAAGTTCTGAAGTAATCAGAACAACTCTGTGGCAGAAAAAAAATGCTTGGGTGCAGTTGCCCATCCAGATTTTTTTACATATCTATAATAAAAATGATATTTTTGTATCTGTGCATCTCCACTGTTACATAAGACCTGCACAACTGTGCGCCCTATGTAACTGTGTACCAGGGAATCATGCTGAGACAGTAACATCCTTATTATGAATGAGTACTCATACACTGCAGTCTGTGTTCTACACAGTTATTTATTCTCTGATCAGGAACACATTACTGGATGTGCAACTGTGAAGGGCTCAATAATATCTCCTTGTTCCTTTCTCTGCCCAAGTCAGTAAATATTACATTCCCTCAGCCTGTCATTGTAGGGTATTTCATACGAACATACGAAGAAGCCAGCAGAAGAAGGCCATTTGGTCTAGCTACTCTGCTCATATTGCAGGGTCCACAGCTCTAGCTGATGTCCCTGCCCTCCCTCCCCACTCCTCCCATCTTCCCTACCAATGATCCTTACCTCCCCCCATGCCTATCCCAGCCTCTCTTAAAGCTGCCCATTGTCTTCAACTAAATCACCTATTCTGTTAGTGCATTCCAAGTGTCCACCACCCTCTCTGTGAAGAAGTGCTTCCTAACCTCCCTCCTAAACTTCCCACCCTCCAGCTTATGACTGTGCCCCCTCGTGGTATGGATGCCATTCGGCTGAAAGAGACTCTCCTTATCCACCTTATTTAACCCTTTCAAGTACTTGAAGGTCCCAGTCATGGCCCCTCTCTCTCTCTCTCTCTCTCCTGTCTTCTAGGGGAGTACATGTTCAGTGCCCACAACCTCTCCTCACGTGCCTTACCCTGCTGACCAGTTATCATCTTTGTAGACCTCCTCTGGACCTTCTCCAGCAGATTAATGTCCTTTTTGAGGTGTGGACACCAGCACTAAACCTAATACTCTAGCTGAGATCTTACTAGGGACCTGTACAGGGGCAGTATCACCTCCTCTCTCCTACTACTGATCCCCCTAGATATGCATCCCAGCATCTTGTTAGCTTTTTCTGCTGTTTCTTGCACTGCATTGAGTGCTTCAGGTCACTGGTGATAATCCCTCCCATGTCCTTCTCCTCCTCCTCTGATTCAGATATTCGGACTCCACCCAGGTAGTACTCTATCCTGGGATTCTTGGCCACAGTATGCATAACTTTGCATTTCTTGTCATTGATGTCAAGCTGCCAGATCCTGGAAAACCTACCCAGCTTTTCCAGATCTTCCTGTAGTCCCTGTATCCCTTTAGCTATGTCCACTCTCCCACAGAGCTTGGTGTCATCCATGAATAGACACATTTTGCCCTTAATGTCATCCCCAATGTCATTGATGAATACACTGAACAACACCAGCCCCAGTGCTGAGCCCTGCGGGACCCCACCGGTTACCTCTCTAGTGCCAGATATCTCACCCCCCACAGCCACCCTCTGGCTTCTGTCCCTCAGCCAGTTTTCCCCCCATCCAGCCATCTTTTTCCAACACCGAGATCCACCAACTCCTGATCAACCTTTTATGGGACGCATAGTCAAATGCCTTGCTGAAATCAAGACAGAGGATATCTATTACTTGGCCCATGTCTACTGTCTTAATGACATAGTCAAAGAAATCAATCAGAGTCGTTTGATACAATCGCCCCCCCCATGAACCCGTGCTGTCTCGCATCCTGTAGATCATGCCCCTCTAAATATTCCACCAACCTTTCCTTTAATACAGTCTCTATGAGCTTGCCCACAATGGAGGTCAGACTGACTGGTCTGTAATTCTGTGTGTCATCACTGGGACCGCTTTTGTGGAGGGCCACTACATGTGCTGTTCTCAAGTCCTGTGGTGCCACACCTGACTGTAGTGAACTATTAAATAGGTCTGCCAGTGGCCCTGCCAGCTCCTCAGCCAGTTCCTTTAGTACCCTTGGCTGTACTCTGTCCAGGCCTGGTGATTTGTCCACCTTCAATGCCAGCAGCCCCTCCCTCACTCTATCCTCCTCCATCACTACATCTGTGTTCCCCTTCCCCAGTGCTCCTCTTTTCACTCCTGAATGCACTGCTCCATTCTTCTCCCTGGTGAAGACAGAAGTATTCATTTAGTATCTCCGCTTCTCCCCCATTATCCTTCACCCACCCCTCCCCTTTCTTAAGCTTAACAATCGCTTCCCTATCCACCTCTCTCTTGGTCTTCCTAAATTTTCTATAGGCCAGCCTCTTTACCCTTACTGCCTGTGTTTACCCTTCCCTCTTCATTTCCTTTTCTCTTCCTTCTACCCTATCGGATACTTAATTGTTTTAGCCTCCTCTTCTCTTTTTGCCCTGATTAGTTCCCTCGCCCCTCCCTGTACTACTACTCTCAGCCTTGGCTCAATCTGAACTCCTACCTCATCTCCTGATGCCCTCTCTCTCCTTCCTGACAGTGGTGAAAATCTAGTCAATAAAGGTACCCCTTCTGAATGTCCCACCTCTGATGCTATCATCACTTCCCCACCCCTTCCCCTTATCACTTCCCTTTCCTCCACTCTTGGATCACTGGCCCTCTGAGGGTGAGATACTAATGTGTTTCATGCAAACCCTGTGTCATGTTTTTCAACCTGCTATGCAGCACCCACAGTAATATGACATCTGACTTTTCTAATAAATAAATAAATAAAAATCCTTCTTCAGAGACAGGCACTAGAATTGCACACAGTGCTACCAGTGTGGTATTATCATTCACCTGTTCTAAGGCTTGTTAACCTGCGTCATTCTGGATCAGATTAATCTCACAATCTATTCCAGCATCCTGTTTGCTTTTGCTGCCACCTTACTGACCAGAGCTGAGTTGTTCCTACTGTCCTTCACAACCACCCCTACATCCTTTTCTTCCTTGGTGGTACGTAATTGAATCTCTCTCAACTGTTAACTCCTCCAAGTGTTTCTTGGTCCGAAGTGCAGTAACCTGCATTTGTTAGTACTGAACCAAAACTGGCAAGTTTCTGACAACTTCTCCATTTTAGTTCTGACGTCCTGTAGACATTGCCATCCTACTATGTCCTTCACCAATGGCCCAATGTTGGTATCATCAGCAAACAGAGTGTTCTTACTTCTGATGCCTCGTTCATTCAACAGCAGCTGTACACTTTTGACTCATAATTAGAACATATCATTCTGCTTATTCATCTGTGCTGCAGTATAGAACAGATGCAGGAAGTACCCATGTGCTCTGGTGATTAGACTGTATATCTCACTTTAACCTTGAGTAATGTATGGTGGTTGAAAAGCTAATGGCCAATGACACTGAAGAATGTTTGAGAAGGTGATTATAATTGGTTTGTATACTAATTAAAATCAGCTTACATACAATTTTGATTCTCCCCTAACAGGACATACAGATACGCTGCATATTGTAAGTTTGTTATGCAGATTTGGTAAACATTTGGACAATGGACTAGGATACTTCCATCCTATGTGGTGAATGCAATCTGCAATGCCTTCCCATCTGGCAAATACACAGGTTTCAAGTCACCTCCCATGGGAGCGTCACAAGATAACAGATAAGATGACACCAATGACCATTTTGATGTATTCTCAACACGGAATGTGCTGTTCCTAAAAAGAAGACATGAACTTTGTTGTTCATCTAGACTGGGACTGTTTCTGACTTGTTTCATGTCAGTTTGGAATTAGATACATGTTAGTTATATGAATCTTTTCATTAATGCTTGCTGTTCCCTAACAGATGATTTTATACATCTCTCAAATCATTTATATGTATATGTTCATATACAGGCGTTTTCGTTACAGGTAAATTTCTTGTCAGTTGTCACAGTCAGTTTAGAACCATACTCTGTAGTCAGCTGTGCTGTGTAAGTCAGGAAAAAGTAGCCCTGTCAGTCTCAGGGATATCATGTCTTTGTTTTATGTACTATGAGAAATCTAATTCTACTTCAAAACAGTTGAGTCAGAAACTAGTGATGGCAGCAATTTAGTTGAAAGGATGTGTTTTATTTCATACATACAAACATCTAATAATTCAACAAAGGAATATATTCCCTCATTATTAATTTGTCATTCCATTTCTGCTAACATATGTTGCATGCTATTCCGCAATGACCTTTGACCAACAGCACACATTCACTATAAGTATTCAGTCCAACCCATTGTCCTGTTATTGGTTACATAGTATTCCAATATGTGGCTAAATTGTTTACAGTTCCAAAAAATTATATATCCTTTCTAATTTTATACTACTACTACTGAAGAATATAGGAAGTTGCTGTCCCAGAACAGGAAGGCTGAGAGTTGTAAGGAGAGAAAGAGAGTAAGCATACAGAGCAACAGGAAAGGGGACACAGAATAAGACATAATGGGAGTGGTGCAGTGCAATGGCTGTGGGGCAGCAGAGTTCTGGGAGACATTCTGGAGGCTGCGATGCTGCCCTATTTGCAGGCGCCTCTCTGGTCTGAGGGAAGAGGTTGCCCATCTCCAGGCTGACCTGGCTAGGATTCGTGAAACCTCCTCTCCCATACAGGGACCACTAGGGCCACTGCCGCTACCTCAGAGGTTGCAAAGAAAGAGGAGCGGCTGGACCAAGGTGGGCTCAGGGAGGGAGAGGGTGGTGGAACAGAGGTGCATCCCTCCAGTTGTACCTCTCCACAATTCATACCCTGTTCTGGTGGATAGTGGTTCCTCTATGTAGGCACCTGCAGTGGAGACCAAGGAGGATGCTGGGAGGCTCCACAAAGGAGACCCACAGGAGGGTGGCAGGGGACCCCACAGGGGAAGAAAACAACTCCTGGTGGGGGACTCAATCATTAGGGGGGTAGAAGTGGGGGAGGAAGGGAAGAGGGAGGGAGGTAAAGTGCCTGCCTGGTGCCATGGCTTGGAGGGACAGGAAGTGAATCCTCAGGATCGTGGGAGCAGCTGCATGAGGGAGGGAGGGAGCTGGATGTCATTGCCCACCTAGAGACAAATGACCTGGCTAGGAATGAGATCAGA
The DNA here is from genome assembly GCA_016271365.2 of Neoceratodus forsteri. Classification (NCBI taxonomy): domain Eukaryota; kingdom Metazoa; phylum Chordata; order Ceratodontiformes; family Ceratodontidae; genus Neoceratodus; species Neoceratodus forsteri. The sequence continues at coordinate 1,359,697,367 of CM057455.1, read as the reverse complement.
GCAGTGCAAGAGGAGTTTGTAGAGTTGGGGAGTGGCCTTAGACATGTAGCACATACAGTAACCTTCTCGGAGGTGCTGCCTGTCTATGGCAAGGGTGATGCTAGGGTACTCCACACCATGGAATTTCAATGAATGGTTGAACAACTGGTGTAGAGCTCATGGTTGTGGCTTCATTAGGGACTGGGGTGCCACCTGGAGGGATGCAGGCCTATACTGGTGCTATGGCCTGCATCTGTCCGGTGGGGGGAGGTACCTGGATCATAAGTGATAGGTTTAAATGCTTAATTGACAAGCATTTAAACTAGCCAAGGGGATAGGCACTGAAAAGGAGCAGGGAAATCCCAGCCTCCCCCCCCCCCACAAAACACTGTAATTAGTGAGGTAAACACCAAGGTAGAGAAGTCATTAGGGAGCAGGACAGAGGCAAATGCAAAAAAATGCAAAGGCAGTAAGGACATGGATGGGGATAAAAGGGGTAAGGCCATGAAAAATTGGAGGGTGATGAGTACCAATGCCCAGAGTCTGTGTAACAAGCTCCCTGAACTAGTGGCCTTGATGGAAGAGGGATGCCTGGATATTGTGGCAGTCACAGAAACTTGGTACACAGAGAACCATGACTGGGATGTCAACATACCAGGATACACAATCTACAGGAGGGACAGGGAGGGTAAAAGAGGAGGAGGAGTAGCTCTCTATGTAAGGGCAGGGATCAAAGCAACAGAACTAAAGAGTAAACAGGGAGCAGATGAGGCATTCTGGGTCACCCTGGAGACTGGAAATGGCACCACAATCCGCATGGGGGTTGTATACAGACCCCCATCTCAGGGGGAGGGAATGGACAAGGAAATGATAGAAGGCATCCTTAGAATGGCAGAAAAAGGGGAGATATTGTTGATGGGGGACCTGAATATGCCAGATGTTAACTGAAGCACCTTTGCTGCAGGCATATCCAAGAGCAGAGTCATTCTTGATGCCCTACAAGGGGCATGCCTCAGACAGCTAGTATTGGTACCCACTCGGAAGGGAGCAATCTTAGACCTGGTACTCTCAAATGGGGATGGAGAAAGAATCTCGGATTTAGAACTAGGAAGCCATCTGGGAACAAGCGACCCCCAAACAGTGTGGTTCACGATAAATACATCCATAGAGTCAAGCCATACAAAAGCAAGAGTATTGGACTTTAGGAGGGCTGACTCTGGGAAAATGAGAGAGTGCCTCAGAAAAGCACTAGCAAACAGTCAAGAAGGAGGGGTGGAGGAACAATGAGGAGTAATCAAAACAGCCGTCACAGAGGCAAAAAGCCTTTGTGTGAAGCAAATCAACAAAACCCAACAAAGGAAAAAAACACTATGGTTCTCAAAAGAGGAGGTAAGGAAGGTTAAGGAGAAAAGGATAGCATTCAGGAAATATAAGGAAACACAGAAGGAGCAGGGCAGAGAACTTTATCAGGTAAAGCAGAAAGAGGCAGGGAAAGCAGTCAGAATAGCAAAGGCCCAAACCGAGGAAAAGATAGCCAACTCTGTTAAGAAGGGGCATAAGACCTTTTATAGGTACATTGGGGAGTGAAGAAAGACCAAGGGAGGGATACTGAGGCTAAATAAAGGAGAGGGAATGTGGGCAGAGGGCAACAGCGAAAAAGCAGAGATACTGAACTAATATTTCTGCTCAGTATTCACAAAGGAAGAGGAGGGGGAGGTACCTAAACCAAACAAGAGAAACACTCTGGAGATGGGGGTTGATACCAGTCCATTTATAGAAGAAAGGGTTCTGAAAGAACTACTGTAGTAAAATTGAAGGTGGACAAAGCAATGGGGCCTGATGGGATTCACCCAAGAATTATAAAAGAACTAAGGGTAGAACTAGTGACACCATTGACTACTCTCTTTACCAATTCATGGGAGGATGGGGTGGTACCTGAGGACTGGAGGAGGGCAGATGTGATTCCTCTTCACAAAAGTGGGAGCAGGGCAGAGGCAGGAAACTACAGACCAGTTAGTTTGACCTCAGTGGTAGGGAAAATAATGGAATCACTTCTGAAGAAAGAATTGTTGAGTACCTAGAGGTCAGTGGAGCACAGGACCCAGGGCAGCATGGATTCACAGTAGAAAGGTCGTGTTAGACGAATCTAATAGATTTCTTTGACTGGGTGACCAAAGTAGTAGATGAGGGAGGGGCTGTGGATATGGCCTACCTAGATTTTAGCAAGGCATTTGATACAGTCCCACACAAAAGATTAATAAACAAGTTAGCCAGCCTTGGAGTGGGTCCCATGGTGGTAGCTTGGATAAAAAACTGGCTGGACAACAGGACACAAAGGGTAGTAGTAAACGGAGTCCACAGTAAAGAAAGGAGATTTACTAGAGGGGTACCGCAGCGTTCAGTACTGGGGCCAGTCCTTTTTAATGTCTTTATAAGTGACATTGCAGAAGGACTGGAAGGAAAAGTATGTCTCTTTGCAGATGACATAAAGATCTGCAACAGGGTTGATACACAAGGTGGGGTGGAAAGGATGAAAAGGGACTTGGCTAGGTTGAAGGAATGGTCAAATGTATGGCAGCTTAGATTCAACGCAAAGAAGTGCAAAGTAATGCACCTGGGAAACAAAAACCCAGGGGAAGAGTACACAATGAGAGGGTGAGATACTGACAACAATAACAAGCATTTGTCAATGCTGAATGTTTGCTTGCTGGCATTGGCATTGGTAGTGTAGAAGTTACAGAGCTGCATAATAGGAATGGCAGTGAAGCATTGAACTGAAGCCAACCCCACCACCTTCCTGCCGAGAGTGACAGGCATTGGGGTGTGTCTTTGGGTCGTCAGGCATAACGGCCACGCCATTTCACCACACCCTACCCTGCAGACACTGACAAGTGTCACGGTGTGCCTTGGGGTCTTTGGCCCTTATGCACACCCCATTCCATCAGGAAATATGGTGAGATGGGTGCGGTATAGGAGAATGGGGTGAACTTTGGGGCTGAAGAGACCAAGGCATACCTCGATGCCTCTCACTGGCTGCAGGGTGTGGAATGGTATGAGCATTACAGGCAAGAATCCCAAGTCACACCCCTGATGCCTGTCATTCTCTACAGGGTGGGGAGTTATGGTTGGAAACCCTAACACCTCAGGCATTCGTTGGTATTTTCACTCCAAATTTTCAACATGTTTTTTTTGTGACCCTCACCTCATGAACAGTGGCAATATCAGTTTGTTAGCCGAAAGCTGCTTATGCACAGCGACTACGGTATTTAGCACCACAGGTGCAAAAACACATTCCAAACAGGATGTGAAAAATGACAGCTGTACTGTTCATTGGGAGGTGTAAAAAATGGCAATGTTGCAAATCTGCAGTAAAAATATAAAAAAAACTGTTGAAGTCACGAGCATGCATAGAAACTGTGCAACGCACACCCGTAATGTAATTAGTTTGGGGAGATTTTTTACAGCAGATTGTCAATACAGGCATTTTGGGACCTCCGATCATGAACAGTGTCACTGTGATTTTCTTAATCTGTCCCGAACAATGATTTCCCACAGCGACCACGTGATATCTGGCGCTGAAAGTGTGAAACACATTTCGCCATGTTGTGAAAATGACAGCTGTACTGTTCATAAGGAAGTGTGGAAAATGCCACCGGTGCAAATCTGACTGAAAATATTACAAAGTCATGAAATTACGAGGGTGCGTGGAAACTGCGCAATGCTCACTCGTAACACAGTCATTTTATGGACTTTTGTCACCAAATTTTCAACATAACCATTTTAAGACCTCTGCTCATGAACAGTATAACTATGATTTTCTTAATCTGTCCCAAACATTGCTTTCGCACACCGACTGCACCATTGTATGCTACATGTACGGAAACACGTTTTGGGCAACATGTGAAAAATGTCAGCTGTACTGTTCATAAGGAAGTGTAATAAAATGGCAATGTTGGAAATCTGGAGCGAAAATATTGAAAATTCACAAACTTACGAGTGTGCGTAGGAACTGCGCAACACATGCTCGTAAAACAGTCATTTGTAGGAATTTTTTCACCAAATTTTCAACATAGCCATTTTAAGACCTCTGCTCATGAACAGTGTCACTGTGATTTTCTTAATGTGTCCCATACATTGATTTTGCACACTGACTGCGCGATTGTGCGCTACATGGGCAGAAACACGCTTGGGCAAGATGTGAAAAATGACAGCTGTACTGCTCATAAGGAAGTGTAATAAATGGCAATGTTGAAAATCTGGAGTGAAAATATTGAAAATTTGCGAACTTATGAGCGTGCGTAGGAACTGCGCAACACATGCTCGTAAAACAGTCATTTGTAGGAATTTTTCCACCAAATTTTCAACATAGGCTTTTTGAGAGCCCACCTTATGAACAGTGGCAGTGTCATTTCATTACTCAGTCCCGAAAGGTGATTTCACAGTGACTGCGAAATCACCCTTCGGGCCCGATTAACGCCATGACAGTGAGAGCATTCATGAGAAGGGGTCCCAAAAACCCCATGTTGAAAATTTGGTGCAAAAATTCCAAAAAATGCCTGAGATATGCAACAAAGTTGAAAAAACCCTATCTATCCCATTATACAGCTTACCGGCATTTCCTCAGTTCACGGTCAGCTTTGAAGAGTGCAGACGTGTTTCCGGTCCACCAAAGATCGTGCACCAGAATCCAGAGGTAAGTATGGGGTGGGGTGGGAGGCAGGTTGGCGTAGGTGGGCTGGTGGGCTGGGTGAACGCCGAGGAACGCTTTCTTGTTTACAGGTTTTTTTAACAGGAAGACGACACGGGACGTTTGCCACACTGGGGTGGGCTCCCAGCGTGGCAGCTAGAAGGCTGTTTGGGGGGGCTGGAGCTGACAGGGGATTAGACACCTCCGTCAGCCATACAGACTTGTGCCATGCTGGGGTGTGCTCCCAGAGTGGCAGCTGTAAGGCTGTTTGGGGGGGGCTGGAGCCGATGGGGGATTGGGCACCCCCGTCGGCCATATGGACTTGTGCCACACTGGGGTGGGCTCCCAGTGTGGCAGCTGTAAGGCTGTTTGGGAGGGTCTGGAACTGACGGGGGATTGGGCACCCCGTCGCCCATATGGATGTGTTGCCATGCTGGGGTGGGCACCCAGTGTGGCATCTGGAACTCTGTTTGGGAGGGAAGCGCAGCACAGCCGATGGGGGATTGGACACCCCCATCGTCTATACAGTGTGTGCGTGGGGGGATGAGCACACAGTATGCATGTGGTGTGCGTAAGGGGGGAGCATGCATGAGCAGGCGATATCTTATCACTGCTCACTGAAGCGTAGCTCCCTCTTTCAACTGTATGCCACTGCATTTTCAACTGCTGTCATAGACAGCTCCAGCAGTGATTGGAGAACTGTGACCATGCCTGCAAACACACTGACTGAATTGGAAGACACTGACACACCTCCAAAAAACTCGGATGATGGCACTATGTTTCTTGCACATGAGTGCAAGCAAACATAAAAATGGAAAGTGACCTGAGGTAGTCATATCAGATGACCTAAAGGTGGGCCAGCAATGTGAGAAGGCAGTAAGGAGGGCTGGGGGGATACTGGGATGCATAGGGAGAGGAATCACTAGTAGAAAACAGGAAGTTGTTGTCCCTCTGTATAGACAGTTGGTAAGACCACATCTGGAGTACTGTGTACAGTTCTGGAGACCCCATCTCCGCGAAGACATAAAGTGGAGGCTGTCCAGAGGAGGGCAACCAAAATGGTGCAGGGTCTGCACCAGAAGACATATGAAGAGAGATTAAAGGAGCTTAATATGTATACCCTTGAGGAAAAAAGGGAGAGGGGGGACATGATAGAAACTTTCAAGTATCTCAAGGGAATCAACAAAGTTCAAGAGGGTAGTATCTTTCAGAAAAAGAGATGTGCAAGAACAAGGGGGCACAATTTGAAGATAGAGAGGGGAAGGCTCAGAGGTAATGTGAGGAAGTATTTTGTTCATGGAGAGGGTTGTGGATACATGGAACAGCCTTCCTGAGGAGGTCGTGGAGTCAAGAACAGTGGCAGAATTCAAGAATGCGTGGGACAGACATAAGGAAGTCCTAGTGGGGGGTAGGAAGAAGTAGGCTGTTGGTTAACTAGGATCTGCAGCTTATCCGTTAGGTAGGAAAATGGGCAGACTAGGTGGGCCAAGCGGTCCTTATCTGCCGTCAAATTCTATGTTTCTATAACATTATGATGTACTCACATATTATAATAATCTTATTTTGAATGTTTTTCTTTTCTTAATAATCTCATACACCCTTGTTGCTCACTGCCTGTCATTGATGACTCCCGTGGTGTTGTGTGGCCTAAGCACAGTAGCGCATCCATCTTAGCATCAGTCCTTACGCTTATGACACTCTGATTCTTGATGTTACATTGCTATTATGTAGATGGTATGGTAAAGCAGTGGTTGGAATACCACTCAGAATGGCAACTACATCTGTTCTGCAGCGAGCATTGGTATGGGTGTGTCCAGCTGTGGAAGGATAGTTGAACCCACTCATGGACGTGTGACTTCCTTGTGTTGTGATTGTGTACATTCTGTAATGCAGCAATGTCTCATTTCCAGTGGGTGTCTCATCAATCGAGTAATATATAACTGTGCCAAGTCCCGGATAAGGAATTCATAAGGGCTGTGTACGGATGGCTGAGTTTGGCTGTTCACGCACGGGGGGGGTGGTATGAAGTGTGTTCATGTGCAAACCGGCTTTGGACAACATCTAACTGGACCACCACACACATGCATCTCCACGGCTGTCCGTGCTGTATACAGAGTAAGTAGGATTCCTCTTTCAATGGAGTTAGTTCTGTGGAGTTATATAGCACACCTGTTGCACTCAATTATTCCCACATAAACATGTGCAACCTCCAGCTACATGTGCTGTTTCCCCCACCATGTTTGGCAGACATGCTGTAGGTACTCAAGCCACGTTGCTGTGCACCCAGTGGTTTTTACTTAGAAAAGTGGTGCCCCTATGCCAGGAGGTTGAAGTACCACATAGATATTGTTTACTAAGAATCTCAGCACACTCAGACCCAACAGTGGGACACCACACAAATAAAGTAAATAACTTATATTTATTAAATAAATGACCAAACAACAGACATATTCTTGCCTGACATGTTTTGGACTCAGGGTCCTTTTTTAAAGGCTTTTGAAAAAGGACCCTGGGTCCAAAACATGTCAGGTGAGACCATGTCCATTGTTTGGTCTTTTATTTAATAAATGTATTTACTTTTTTTGTGTGACATCCCATTGATGGGTTTAAGTGTGCTGAGACTCTTAGTAAACTTTACTCTGTGCAGTGTTTTACCACATAGGTATATAGAAACACTTTTTGGGAAAATAAAATTGCTCACACAAAATCATAACACTTACATATCTACGTACATTAGAAGAAGAAGAATCAGCATTTATATAGCGCTTTTCATATATCCAAAGTGCTTTACAAGCAATGCTAGACTGGTAGTGAAGTGACTGAATGTGTGGTGGCGGCCATATCACACATCACCACCCACACACAGCCTGGATAATTGCATGAACCAGTTTATGGGAAGGGGAATGTTGGCCAGGACACCAGGAATGTTCCCTACTCTTTGCGAAGAGTGTCCTGTGTTCTTTTACTTCCACCTGGACAGCACCAGGATGAGCAGAAGGGACCTCGGTTTAACGTCTCATCTGAAGGACAGCACACCCCAGCAGTACAGCACCCCCCAATACTGCACTCGGATGCCAGCGATTTTTAGGTGCAAGTCCAATCCCGGTGTGGGATGAGAAGCCACGACCTTCTGGTCCAGAGGCGGATGTGCTACCCACTGAGCCACGCTGACACATTAGGTCACTATAGATGAAGAAAATAATCTGCGCCTTATTCTAAAATGATTTCCCCAGTGTGATCTCGCAAGGCTGCTCCACCATCTTGCCAATGATGACATTATTAGATGCTAGATAAGGATAAGGCAGAAGTTTTGAAAGAAGGTATATTGCAAGCTTCTCCACATGATGCAAACCAAGATATCAACAGAAAATAAATAAAACCTTACAACATTGTTTTTTTTCTGTGTGTTTTGTTGCTACCATACAGTACATTTCATGTATGTACTTGATTTCAACTGAGCCATCAAATGTCAAACTTTCTGATGGCGTATTGATCAATGTGCACTGCCCCCCCCCCCCAAGTTTGTTTGTTACACACAGTTTGAGACACTGGAAACAGGTAATTAAATTGTAAAAACTTTTCAATCACATTTCTTGTTCTGTTGCTTCTATTGACTCATGTGGTATAAGTGTTTATAACAGTTTTTCATCATGACCTATGAAGTCATGATGCTAATCAGCTAATGCATTAGCATATGACATATATTTTAAATACAGTTCAGAACTCATCAATAACAGACAACATGTAATATGTTTTTAAAAGTTCAATAAACAGTACATCTGAAAAATAGCATACAAAATCACACATACCCCATAATGAAAAGCATCATGGGCTGTATATGCAAATCACCACAGAATATTATGCTGGTTTAACTTTAAGTAAAAATGCATGGTGCTGAAAGGCCTCTCACACAGTTTGCAAAAAGTGCCAACAGAAAGACACAGACACATGTTTCTTCCTACCAGGATTCATCAGTGTGCCTCGTCTGTATGACACCCCAGTGGAATGGACCAGCTACCCTAAGATGGTCTATCTGGGTTATGTTGTGGTGAACCCAATAAAAACCAAAAACAAGTTAAAAGACAAAGAACCTTAGTACAAAAGCACGGAGGCAATGGTTACCCCAAAGGACACTGTCCGGGAAGCCAAGTTTCAAAGAAATACAAAATCACACATTCCCCCATAATGAAAAGCATCATGGGCTGTATATGCAAATCACCACAGAATATTATGCTGGTTCAACTTTAAGCAGAAATGCATGGTGCCGAAAGGCCTCTCACACAGTTTGCAAAGGGTGACAATAGAAGACACAGACACATGTTTCTTCCTACCAGGACTCAGTGTGCCTCATCTGTATGATGCCCCAGTGGAATGAACCAGCTACCCTAAGATGGTCTGTCTGGGTTATGTTGGTATTGTGAAGTTTGTTGCTATAAAACTTTGCATTGGGAATAACTAATTATCTACTAAATGCTCACAAAGAGTTCATTAATGAGTAAATAATACTTGAACCGAATTCTAATCAATACTAGGTAGAGAGTTCAATCAAGTTCATTAAATCATCACTGCTGTGCAGTTCCACGGCTGCTGGTATTTTCACTTTTGTAACATGCACTGTGTTTATAGTCACTCATATTCTGTTGTATCATGCAACACATTATGTGAGTTATGACCAGGTGGTATCAGCATTGAAGTCAACATACTACATAGTACCGATGTGTCACATTACAGTCAGTTGCATACCAAGGTATCTGTTCAGTGATGCGCTGGCACACATTGTGTGTCCATTATTCACACACTGTTTACACCATGTGTAACTGTGTTGTACATAATGGAACACATATTACTCAAGACTTTGTCCAGCCTGCATTTTGAATCTTGAGAAATGTCTGCTTATGGCATCCTGATTGTCTGGATGTGCATATTTACTTTGAGTAGTGGTGGTGGACTTGGGTCTGAACTAATGGCTGGCAGTATAGCCTAGAGGTTAGAGTAACAAGCTGTGAATGAGCTTGGTACAGCCAGCATACCAGACCTGGGTCTGATTCTCACAACCTCCACTTGCATACTGTGTGACTCTGAGCAAGTCACTTAACTGCCCAGTGCTCCCAGGTCGCCCCTGAAAACAGGCACTTGTGCCTAGTGAGCCTTACTTGGGTGCCAAAAACTAAAGTAAAATAAAATAAATGAGTTCTGATGCCAGTTTATATGATGGGAATTGATCACGGAGCTGCAGAACCATCTTCTGAATGACAGTGACGTATCCTAAAAGAGACATGGAACAGGTAATACTGGTATTGTAAAACATTACTTTGTGAAACCAACTGGAATCAACCATTATATCAACACTCTTTCAAAAAAACTCCAATCAAATGGCTCAGAGACACACCCCTCTCTGACACTAACAAATAAAACACAGTTTCAAAACAATGAACTAAAGGCTACATGAAATTTGTGCTAATTGACAGCTGTTTCTAAAGTTGTTATTCTCAGAAATGATATGCATTCTCGTAAAGTATCCATATATTTTTTTTTCAAACTCTTTTTTATGCTCCGTGTACCAAGGCATCTCTCGGAGGTGCCTACTCAACACTACCTCTGCTACTTCCCACCATGACACCTCTCTGTGCCCCCCCCCCCACTGAGAGACTTCCCAGCCCCCGGATCACCTCAAAAGGGAGGGCCCACCACTCCTACCTTGGCGGTGACTTTCTGTGATTAGAGGGTCCATTTCTCCATGGGTGGTGCCTGGGGATCGCCATAGTGGCAGTCCAGTGCTGGTGATGTGAGGGTAGGTTCCCAAGGCCCTCATCGCCTCCTCAGTATGCTGGGGATTTCCTTTGTTATGACCTTGGTGCAGCATGCAATGGCGTCAGTGCAAGCTCCTCCCCACAGATGGCCTGCCATCATCAGTCCCCCTGCTGCTGTTCCTCGCTACTGGGCAAGTTGCTCCCAGCCTCTGCTAGGTGCTGCCACTGAGCTCAGAGTCCCCTTGAGCCCACCCCAGGAGAAGACAGCAGTCCTCAGGATGCTCAATCTTCTCTTCCCCCTGCCATCCCCTGGCAGCCCTGGCTCATTCCCGAACTTGGGTCAGCGGCGTGGTGCAAGGTGTGGCATCCAGTGTGTCAACCCTCAAAGCCACCAGGCCAGAAAAATATCCATATTTAACTGTACATGAATAAAAAGTGGTAGATAAATGTAGCGTGTTTTGTTGTGTTTTTATTGGCAGCATTCCGTTACAGTTCACTTCATGGAGTCACTTATGTGGAGTGTTTACTATGTCACAATTTGTGTTCAAAATGCTAATTATGAGCTGCTGACGTATCAGAAGCCTGTTTAGAGTTCTGTGCACAAACCATGACACAGGTAAAACTCCAAATTATTGGTTCCATGAAGAGAACTGTAACAGAATGCTGCCCAAAAAACAAGAGAATGCAAAAGTGCAGCTTTTTACATCACTTTTTATTCAGGTACAGTTAAAAATAGGATAATGGATAGTTCACTGGATATTACCAGAGAGTAATACCATCAAGAGGTTCTGGACACGTAGGAACCTTGAGAGTGAAGCTCTAGAGGTTACAGTGTCCAGAACCTCAAGATGGTATCTCAAAGGTAATGCCCAGTGAGCTATGGATTATTTTTTTAATATATGTGGATGCGAGTTGTTTTTTTCCCCACTTACTATTGTTATGGGTGGTCAGCTGTTCAGTGAAGGACTGTCTGAGTCTAGCTGACTGCTGTACTTTCTCTCGGTCTGTGCCTCTCTCTCCATCCTGCCCCGCCACCCACATGCACACACACAGGCAGTTTTTTTGTTTTTTTTTTACTGCTACCTTTTGCTTTCTTGGAGGAGCAAAGGATCTGCCAGATAAATCATTTTGTGGTATTTTATAAAAAAAATAAAACCGGGAAGTACCGTGAATGATTTACACTCTCGCTAAGTGAGAGACCACTGTCATGTTTTTGAAACCATTTTGGCAGACCACAGACAGAAAGCAGCCAATGATTAGCTGCGTTATGACTGTGAATGCTTGACTGACGTTTGGCAAGTTTACTAATTTTTGGAGTTGTGCTCTTGTGCTGTTGAGCTTTGCTGATAATACTATTGTTTAGGTCCCGAACAATACTATTACGGGGACCTGAATGATAGTATTATCACTCTTGAAGTGTGGTATTATCACTTTGGGACGATAATATTACCGACATTTTTTTGTGTGCTTTACCACAGCATTAAATTCAAGATCCATATATTAAATATGGATAATGCAGGTGAATGCATATCATATCTGATAATAACTTTTAGAACTCTTAGAAATTAATTCCTGTCCTCTTTAAGCTCAATTTTAGGATGCTGACTGTGACATATTATCAATGACCAAGCACACACATGTAATGACAGCTCAGTAGTCTACACGCAGTTGAATCCTTTGGTTGGCTTTCATGTGTGCCTGTTGACTGTGAAAAGGTGGGGGCCCACTGTTGTACATAGTGTGCATCGGGGCTGTGCATTACACCACTTTGCTGCCAGATATTACTGAAGGCATATTATGATTACGGAGTATGTATCACCGAGGGTGACTGGCACCTAGCTGAAGGCAGGGTTGAGGAGAACTGTGATTATGGTAGTTATGAATAAATACTGGCATTGAGCTGATTGGAATGGCATATATGTCAATAAGCCTTTAGCTTGTGTTCACCACTGATGGTCAGGGATATAGTACTCTCACAGTGTCCTGGTGATAGTGACTGGGAGGGAGGTGTACACTGTACCATTACTCGCACGTGTATGCAGCATCTCAATCGGAAATGCCATATTTGGGAATATCTGCCTGATGCATTGATGCCGCCACCAAACTGTTTTAGCAATGCAGTATATTATTCTTGTTTTCTCACAGAGCCAGGCTGTTAGATTGCCTGATGGTGTAAGATGTTCCAACGTTGCTGTGACTGGTCATCTCCTCCAGTGGGGCAGTGAGTGCTAGGCCACGGGCATGACTAGCCACTGACGGAAGCATGAGCCTTGATGTCATGTGCCCATCACATCTCAGGAGTTGTACACCAGAAAAACCTGTCCATGATGTGACACTGGTGAGAGATTTTTTTGGTACTGCAGCTGTCCACAGATGTGTGGACCATAATAAACAGACCACGACAAGACTGTAAGGTACAGTAAGGGCATAGGGGTTGATCCAATGGGCCACTCTCTCAATTTGTCCTTGATTGGGTGGTAAAACGAAGGTTCTGTGAGGTTCATACCAGTTATCTGTATGCCTGTGGAGTCTTCCGTTACACAGTGCTAGCCATGAAGTGTGAAAGAAAGAACTGGCATATGTCCCGGCACATTCATTAATGGAACTGCACAGATCCTCCCTCCAAACAGGCTGTGTCCCTCTGAATTGGAGACAGGTGCACATGGTGCCCAATCATAAGAGTGGACCCCAGGACAATCCATCAAACTACAGACCGGTCAGTATGACTTCCATCATGGTTAAAATTCTGGAGGCCTTCTTAAAGGAAATGATAGTGGAGTTCCTGGAGGTAAATGGTTTTCAGGATGAAAATCAGCATAGGTTTGTCAGGGGTTAATCATGTCAAAACACCCTGGTGGAATTCTCTGACTGGGTGACATGGTCACTAGATGTGGGTAAGCCGGCTCATATCATATACCTTGATTTCGGCAAGGCTTTTGCATCTGTTTCAAATGGGAGATTAATCTGGAAGCTGAGTGAACTGGGTTTGGGGGTGAAATTGGTGAAGTGAGTGGCAAATGGACTCAGGAATAGGAAACATAGGGTCTCGGTTGGGGGAGAGATAGTAACACCCAGAAAAGTCATCAGTGGAGACCCATAGGGCTCAGTCCTGGGCCCAGTCCTCTTTAACATGTTCATTGCGGACATCTGGGTAGGGGATGGCTAGCAAGGTGAGTTTGTTCTCTGATGACACCAAAGTGGGGGAAGTGGTTGAAAACTAGGAGGTTCAGAAGGGCACTCCAGGATGACTTAAATATACTGGACAGTTGGGAAAAAAAGTGGCAGCTGTGGTTAAATGCTGCACCTGGAAGGGAGGAACCTAAGGATCACATACCACTGGGGGGGTTGTTGAGCTGTCTGCCATACAGGTGGCAAAGGACCTGAGCGTGCTGGTGGATGATAATGGGAACAACTTAGAGCAGCATAGAAAAGCTGCTGCAAAAGCTAATAAGAAGCTGGCTTGCATAGCTAGGGGTATTACAATCAGAAGAGGGGAGGTTATTCTGCCAATTTACAATGCACTGGTGAGGCCACACCTAGAGTATTGTTTCTGGTTCAGGAGACCATGGCTTAAGAAGGAAGTGGCACTCCTGGAAAGAGTCCAGAGAAGGGCAACCAGAATGGTTAGAAACATAGAAACATAGAATTTGACGGCAGATAAGGACAACTTGGCCCACCTATTCAGCCCATTTCCCTACCTAATGGATAAGCTGCATATCCTAGTTAACCAACAGCCTACTTCCTCCTACCCCCCACTAGGACTGCCTTATGTCTGTCCCATGCATTCTTGAATCCTCCCACTGTTTTTGACTCCATAACCTCCTCAGGAAGGCTGTTCCATGTATCCACAAACCTCTCCGTGTAAAAATACTTCCTCACATTACCTCTGAGCCGTCCCACCTCTATCTTCAAATTGTGCCCCCTTGTTCTTGTACATCTCTTTTTCTGAAAGATGCTACCATCTTGGACTTTGTTGATTCCCTTGAGGTATTTGAAAGTTTCTATCATGTCCCCCCTCTCCCTCCTTTCCTCGAGGGTATACATATTAAGCTACCCAAAATGGTGGCCTTGATGGAAGAGGGTTGCCTGGATATCGTGGCAATCACAGAAACATGGTACACAGAGAGCCATGACTGGGATTTCAGCATACCAGGATACACAATCTACAGGAGGGACAGTGAGGGAAGAAGAGGGGGAGTGGAAGCTCTCTATGTAAGGGAAGGGATCAAAGAAACATAAACTAAAGGGTATACAGGGGGAGAGTTGGCACTGTAGGTGACCCTGGAGACTGGAAATGGCACCACAATCTGGACAGGGGTTGTATAAAGACCTCCATCTCAGGGGGAGGAAATGGACAAGGAAATGATAGAAGGCATCCTTAGGATGGCAGAGAAAGGGGAGATATTGCTGCTGGGGAACCTCAATATGCCAGATGTTAACTGGAGCACCTTTGCTGCAGCCACATCCAATAGCAGGGCCATTCTCGATGCCCTACAGGGGACATGCCTCAGACAGTTAGTTTTGAAACCCACTTGGGAGGGAGCATTCTAAGACCTTGTACTCTCAAATGGGGCTGGAGAGAGGATCTCCAGTCTTGAAGTGGGTAGCCATCTGGGAACAAGCGACCACCAAACAGTGTGGTTCACGATAAACTTAGCTGTACAGTCAAGCCATACAAAAGTGAAGGTACTGGACTTCAGGAGGGCTGATTTTGTCAAAATGGGAGAATGCCTCAGAAAAGCACTAGCAAACAAGCAAGAAGGTGGGGGTGGGGCAACAATGGGGGGACATCAAAACCGCCATCACAGAGGCAACAAGCCTTTGTGCGAAACAAACAAAACAAAAGAAAAGAAAAAAACACTATGGTTCTCAAAAGAAGTGGCAGGGAAGGTTAGGGAGAAAAAGATAGCTGTCAGATAGTATAAGGAAACACAGAAGGAGTAGGACAGAGAACTGTACCAGTTAAAGCAGAAGGAAGCGGGAAAGGCAGTCAGAATAGCAAAGGCCAAAACCGAGGAAACGATAGCCAACTCGGTTAAGAAGGGGGATAAAACCTTTTATAGTTATGTTAGGGAGCAAAGAAAGACTAAGGCAGGGATACTGAGGCTGAATAAAGAGGAAGGTGGTTGGGCAGAGAGCGACAGTGAGAAAGCATGGATACTGAATGAATACTTCTGCTCAGTATTCAAAATGGAAAAGCAGGGGGAGATACATAATCCAGTCAATAGAAGTACTCTGGATAGGGAGGTTGATATTAGTCCTTTCACAGAAGAAAGGGTTCTGAAAGAACTCTTAAAACTGAAGATGGATAAAGCAATGGGGCCTGATGGGATTCACCCCAGAATTCTAAAAGAACTGAGGAAAGAACTAGTAACACCACTAACTATCCTTTTTAATAAATCATGGGAGGATGGTGTGCGACCTGAGGACTGAAGGAGGGTAAATGTGATTCCCTTTCACAAAAGTGGGAGCAAGACAGAGGCAGGAAACTATAGACCTGTCAGTTTGACCTCAGTGGTAGGGCAAATGATGGAATCACTTCTGAAGGAAAGAACTGTTGAGTACCCAGAGGCCAGGGGGGCACAGGACCCAAGGCAGCATGGATTCACAGCAGGAAGGTCATGTCAGACAAATCTAATTGATTTCTTTGACTGGGTGACCAAAGTAGCAGACCAGGGAGGGGCTGTGGACATGGCCTACCTAGACTTTAGCAAGGCATTTGACACAGTCCCGCACAAAAGATCAATAAACAAATTAGCCAGACTGGGAGTGGGTCCCAAGGTGGTAGCCTGGGTAAAACACTGGCTGGACAACAGGACACTGAGGGTACTAGTAAATGGAGTCCATAGTGAAGAAAGGGGGGTTATTAGTGGGGTACCGCAGGGTTCAGTACTGGGCTTGGTCCCTTTGAATGTCTTTATAAGTGACATTACAGAGGGAGTGGAAGGAAAAGTATATCTCTTTGCAGATGACACAAAGATCTGCAACAGGGTTGATACGCAAAGGGGGGTGGAAAGGATGAAAAGGGACCTGGAGGGGTTAGAGGAATGGTCAAATGTATGGCAGCTTAGATTTGATGCAAAGAAGTGCAAAGTAATGCACCTGGTAAACAAAACACGGAGTTTACAATGGGTGAGATACTGACAACAACAAAATGGAAAGTGACCTGGGGTAATCATATAAGATGACCTAAAGGTGGGCCAGCAATGTGAGAAGGCAGTAAGGAGGGTTGGGGAACACTGGGATGCGGGGAGAAGCATCACCAGTAGAAAACAAGAAGTTGTTGGCCCTCTGTACAAACAGTTGGTAAGACCACATCTGAGTACTGTGTACAGTTCCGGAGACCCCATCTCCCAAAGATATAGATAGGGTGGAGGCTATCCAGAGGAGGGCAACTAAAATGATGCAGGGTCTGCACCAGAAGACATATGAAGAAAGACTAAAGGAGCCTAAGATGTATAGCCTCGAGGAAAGGGGGGGACATGATAGAAACTTTCAAATACCTCAAGGGAATCAACAAAGTCCTAGAGGGTAGCATCTTTCAAAAAAAGGAGATAAGCAAGAACTAGGGGGAACAATTTGAAGATAGAGGGGAACGGCTCAGAGGTAATGTGAGGAAGTATTTCTTCACAGAGAGGGTTGTAGACGCATGGAACAGCCTTCCTGAGGAGGTCATAGAGTCAAAAACAGTGAGGAAATTCAAGGCTGCATGGGACAGACATAAGCAGTTCTAGTGGGGGTAGGAGGAAGTAGGCTATTGGTTAACTAGGATCTGCAGTTTATGCGTTAGGTAGAGAAATGGGCAGAATAGGTGAGCAAAAAGGGTCCTTATTTGCCATCAAATTCTATGTTTCTATGTTTCTCTTTATATGTCTTCTGGTACAGACCCTGCACCATTTTAGTTGCCCTCCTCTGGACAGCCTCCATTCTGTCTGTGTCCTTGTGGAGATGGGGTCTAAAGAACTGCATGCAGTACTCCATATCGGGTCTCACCAACTGTCTGTACAGAGGTATAACAACTTCTTGTTTTCTACTGGTGATGCCTCTCCCTATACATCCCATATCCCCCCTGCCCTTCTTACTGCCTTCTAACATTGCTTCCCAACCTTAAGGTCATCTGATATGACTGCCCCCAGGTCCCTTTCCATTTTTGTTGTTGTTAGTATCTCACCTCCCATTGTGTATTCTTCCCCTGGGTTTTTGTTTCCCAGGTGCATTACTTTGCACTTCTTTGCGTTGAATCTAAGCTGCTATACATTTGACCATTCCTCCAACCTTGCCAAGTCCCTTTGCATCCTTTCCACCCCACCTTCTGTATCGACCCTGTTGCAGATCTTTGTGTCATCTGCAAAGAGACATACTTTTCCTTCTAGTCCCTCTGCAATGTCACTTATAAAGACATTACAGAGGACTAGTCCCAGTACTGAACCCTCCGGTACCCCGCTAGTAACCCCTCTTTCTTCAGAGTGAACTCTGTTTACTATTACCGTCTGCATCCTGTTGTCCAGACAATTTTTTATCCAGGCTACCACTTTGGGACCCACTCCAATGCTCACTAACTTGTATATTAATCTTTTATGTGGGACTGTCAAATGCCTTGCTAAAGTCTAGGTAGACCATGTCCACAGCCGCTCCCTGGTCTACTACTTTAGTCACCCAGTCAAAGTAATCTGTTAGATTCATCTGACACAACCGTCAAGCTGTGAATCCATGCTGCCTATGGTCCTGTGCCCCACTGTCCTCTAAGAACTCAACAGGTCTTTCTTTCAGAAGTGATTCCATCATTTTCCCTACCACTGAGGTCAAACTAACAGGTCTGTAGTTTCCTGCATCTGTCTTACTCCCACTTTTGTGAAGGGGAATCACATCCACCCTTCTCCAGTCCTCAGCTACCACACCATCCTCCCATGATTTGTTAAAAAGGATAGTCAGTGGTGTCACTAGTTCTACCCTTAATTAATTTAGAATTATTGGGTGAATCCTGTCAGGCCCCACTGCTTTGTCCACCTTCAAGTTTTAAGAGTTCTTTCAGAACCCTTTCTTCTGTGAATGGACTGGTATTCACCTCCCTATCCAGAGTGCTTCTATTCTTTAATTTGGGTACCTCCCCCACCTCTTCTTTTGTGAATACTGAGCAGAAGTGTTTGTTCAGTATCCCTGCTTTTTCACTGTCCCACCTTTTGCCCACCCTCCCTTCCCTTTATTTAGCCTCACTATCACTCCCTTGGTCTTTCTTCGCTCTCTAATGTACCTATAAAATGTTTTATCCCCCTTCTTAACTGAGTTGGCTATCTTTTTCTCAGTTTGGGCCTTTGCTATTCTGACTGCCTTCCCCGCTTCCTTCTGCTTTAACTGGTACAGTTCTCTGTCCTGATCCTTCTGTGTTTCCTTATGCTTCCTGAATGCTACCTTTCTCTCCTTAACCTTACCCACCACCTCTTTTGAAAACCATAGTGTTTTTTTCCTTCATTTTGCTTAGTTGATTTGCTTCACACAAAGGCTTGTTGCCTCTGTGATGGCTGTTTTGATTTTTCCCCATTGTGCCTTCACCCCTCCATTTTGCCTGTTTGCTACTGCTTTGCTAAGACCCATTTTCTCAAAGTCAGCCCTCCTAAAGTCCAATACTTTTGTTTTTTCATGGCTTGACTCTATGGCTGTGTTTATCATGAACCACACTGTTTGGTGGTCACTTGTTCCCAGATGGCTACCTACTTCTAAATCCGAGATCCTTTCTCCATCCCCATTTGACAGTACCAGGTCTAAGATTGCTCCCTTCAGAGTGGATACCACCACTAGCTGACTGAGGCATGCCCCTTGTAGGGCACCGAGAATAACCCTGCTCTTGGA
Source organism: Neoceratodus forsteri (assembly GCA_016271365.2). Taxonomy (NCBI): domain Eukaryota; kingdom Metazoa; phylum Chordata; order Ceratodontiformes; family Ceratodontidae; genus Neoceratodus; species Neoceratodus forsteri. The sequence continues at coordinate 1,359,678,104 of CM057455.1, read as the reverse complement.
TGTGGCTGCAGCAAAAGTGCCCCAGTTAACATCTGGCATATTCAGGTCCCCCATCAACAATTTCTTTCCGTCTTCTGCCATTCCAAGGATGCCTTCCGAGACAGTAAAAGGTTTGGTCATCTTCAGCAAAGTCCCCCTGCAGTGAGAGTTTTTCAGGGACCGCAGAAGTAACTGAGTTTTTAAACACCTATTCTCCCAGGAAGTGAGAGTCCCTGGGGGACTGTGTTGGTTTCCTCTGGTGATGAGATATCCACTGGGGGTTGAAAAAAACTGATTTCTCCTTGCTATTGGACTTACATTGACCTTAGGTCCCCAGATATTACTCGAAGGTTTTTCTTGTTATGGGCACAATCTCCTGATTACTTTAAGCTTGCTGGATGGGACTGAATGATTGTGATAGTTATTTATTTTTACTAATTTAATGTTGTTTTGGGGTTTGTTAACTTCCTTTATTGTATTTATGAGTATATTTTAGTGAATATAAGTGATAGGGGTTGTTTGATATTTTGTTTTACTTTTTCCCTGTGGAGTGGTGCAGTCTTATTGTGATTACTAAAATGTGTTAAAGGCCTGCCCACATGGTCATGTGCTATTCGTTCTCCGTCCTTCGCACCCTCCGCCCTTTTATCTCCCCCCCACTGCAATTTACAACCTATCAGCACTGTAGAGCACTGGGTATTGCTCGTCAGGGGGGAGGAGGACAGGAGTGTGTGAATGGTGGAGGATGAATGAGCGGGGCCACTGCATCAGGGTCCTAAAATCCTGAAGACACCCTGGAGTGAAATGGAACCCAGATCGTGGTTCACCATGCCTGGTTTCCATACCCAAGGGTACCACCAATTTGTGTGGGCAGGTCGTTTTGGTGGCCCTGGATGCTTAGCCAACTTGAGTGGTGTTATGCAATGCCAGGCCCATTAAAAACAAGACTGCAAATATTACAGATCTTGTTGGAACAGCTGATCTGGCTTACATCACCAAGACCTGGCTGGATGAGAACTCTGGCCCTATACTGGAAGCCGCAACTCCAGCTGGGTACTCGGATGTTCACCGCTCAAGATTGCATCGGGGGGAGTTGCGATCTGTTTCAGGACCAAACTCAGCCTCACAAGTGTACCAGTTGAGGAGACTGAGTCATTTGAGTATACCATAGTAGCAGGTGTAGGCTGTAGGATCGCTGTCATCTACTGTCCACCTGGTGATGAGAGGCGTTTCCTTCAGGAAGTGGTGGACTTCATGATCAACATGGCGTTTGAGTCACCCAAGCTGATGGTCCTGGGTGACTTCAGTGTCTGGGTTAATGACAAACTGTCGCAATTTGGACAGCACTTCCTCCTATTAATGATTTCTTTGGGCCTCACGCAGGTTGTTATCACTGCTACTCACAAACACGGTCACAATCTTGACCTAGTCTTCCTCCTGGGAATAGAAGCCTCTGATTTGGGGGTGGAACCTGTTGGGTTGTCTGATCACTACACCATGGGGTTCTTTTTTTGCACCCCCCATAGGTCTACCACTATGGAGATGGTCAGGTACCGCTCTTATCAAGATGTAAGCTTCGAAGGTCTGGCGGTGGTGCTTGACCTATCTGTCCTTCCATCGACAAACAATGACCCAGAGGCCTTAGTGATGGTCTATAGTAAGGCCATTTCTATGGTCCTGGATGCCATTGCTCCTGTCCGAATTCACCCTCTCTCCCTTCACCCTCAGTCCCCTTGGTTTGATGGGACTTTGAGGGAGATGCGGAGACTAGGTCGAAGGTTAGAGCATCGCTGGCGGAGATCCGCCCTGGATGCCCACCACCTTAGATTGATTGATTATTATCAAGCCTATCAATCTGCAATCACCCATAAGGAGGCAGAGTTCCTGTCCGCGGAGATTGCAGCTGCTCAAAATCGACCAGCTCAGCTCCTTCGAACCATAAATAGACTATGCAACCCAGCCTGTCTGCAGGTTTGAAGAGCTTTTTTGCAAGTAGAGTGCAATGAGATTGCTCGATTCTTTGCGACCACGATGGCTGACATCAGGGCGGACCTCCAACCAGCACATTCTATGGGCATTGCTCTGGATCGGTGCTCGGTCACTGCTCCTCAATTTTCCTGGAATACTTTCGACCAGCCGGAGTTCCTGGATGCCATGCGGATTGTCCAGGGTATGTGCCTTACATGCTGTAATTTGGACCCAGGACCAACTACCGTGCTTATAGGCTGTAGTGACATCATTGGTCCGGTCCTAGCATGGATAGTCTGGTGCTCCTTGGAAACAGGTGAGTTTCTTAGCTTCCTGAAAGAGGTGGTGGTGACACCCCTCTTGAAGAAAGCTTCTTTGGACCCAGACTGTCAAGTAAACTACAGACCTATCTCAAACCTTCCTTTCATAGGGAACGTAATTGAGAAAATAGTGGCCCTACAACTGGAGAACCATTTGACCATCCATGACATCTATGAACCCCTCCAATCCGGGTTTTGAAAGAGGCATAGCACTGAGATGGTGCTGGTTTGGGTGTTCAATGATCTCCTGATGGCAAGAGATCAGAAAAAATGTTTCATCCTGGTTCTTCTCAATCTCTCATCAGAATATGACACTGTGTACCATGGGGTTCTTCTCGATTGCCTGAGGTTCATCTGTGGCCTGTCAGGTACAGTTCTCAGGTGGTTCACATCTTTCCTCACTGGAAGAACTCAGAGGGTGGTGTCAGGGATTTATTCCTCTGACCCAGTTTCTCTGTTATGTGGAGTCCCCCAAGGATCGGTGTTGTTCCCTATGTTGTTCGCAGTGTACATGCTACCCCTCGGAGACATTGTAAAAAGGTATGAGCTGAGGTTTCACTGCTGTGCTGATGATACACAGCTCTGCCTTTCTTTTGCACTTGACCAGGATAGAGCCCTCTTGGTATTTAACAACTGCTGTGTGGAAATCCAGGACAGGATGAATTTGAGCTGGCTGAGGTTGAATTCGGAAAAGACTGAGGTGCTGGTTGTGGACCTGGGGCGCCAGATAGGGGATCGGGGGCTGGCTCGCCTTCAGAACTTTTTCTCCGGGGCTTGCCACACCTGACCTCTGAACAGGTGTGAAACCTGGGGGTTATTTTTGATGAAGGGCTGACATTGCATTTGCAGGTATCAGCTGTTGTCAAATCCTCTTTTTACCACCTGAGGAATGACTCCAGGGTTAAGCATCTTGTTCCGTCTGGTGATCTCCCCATGTTAGTCCATGTCTTTGTGTCTTCATGCTTGAATTACTGCAACTCCCTGTTCCTAGGGCTTCCTGGGGTGGATATCTGCAACTTGCAGCTGGCGCAGAACACAGCAGCCCGGTTGTTGATGGGGATCTCTCGGTCCTGTCATATATCTCCAGTGCTGCGTGAACTGCACTGGCTGCCTGTGCAGTTGCAGATCACCTTTAAAGTTGGATTTCTGACTTATAAAGCCCTACACGGACAGGGCCCGGACTACCTGAAAGAGCTCCTGGTTCCTTACTGCCCTAGGCGATTGCTCCGGCTGGCTGACTAGGGGTTGCTAAAGATTCAAAGGGTTTGTTTAAGATCTTCAGTGGCCCATGCATTCATGCATGCAGCCCCTACCCTTTGGAATGCTCTACCCTGTCAGCTACAGGAGTGCACGACCATGGAGGGATTTACACAGGCGCTCAAAACCTATTTGTGGAAGCAAGCATTTAGTGAATGATCCAAATTTATTTTTTTTGTTTAATTGTATTTTAATGTATTTATTACTGTATTAATCTATGATTTATCTGTTTTATTGGCTGTTAGGTGCCTTGATTTTGGAAATGCGCCATACAGATAAAGAATTATTATTATTATTTCCTTGTCCATTGCCTCCCCCTGAGATGGGGGTCTGTATACAACCCCCGTGCAGATTGTGGTGTCATATCCTGTCTCCAGGGTGACTCACGGTGCCTCCTCTACTCCTTGCTTATCCTTTAGTTCCATTGCTTTGATCTCTCCACATACATAGAGAGCTACTCCTCCTCCTCTTTTATCCTCTCTGTCCCTCCTGTAGCTTGTGTTCCCTGATATGTTGACATCCCAGTCATGGTTCTCAGTGTACCATGTTTCTGTGACTGCCACAATATCCAGGTGTCCCTCTTCCATTAAGGCCATTAGTTCAGGGAGCTCGTTACACAAGCTACGGGCATTAGTTCTCATCACCCTCCATTTTTTGATGGCCTTACCCCTTTTAACCCCATCCCTCTCTTTACTGCCTTTTTCTGCATTAACCCCTGTCATGCTCCCTACTGACTTCTCTACCTTAGTGTTTATCTCTCTAACTACTGTGTTTTGTGGGGGGAGGCTGGGTTTTCCCTGCTCCTTTTCAGTGCCCCCCTTGGCTAGTTTAAATGCTTGCCAATTAAGCATTTAAACCTATTACATAGGATCCTGGTTCCCTTCCTGGATAGATGCAGACCATCACATCAGTAGAGGCCTGTATCCCTCCAGATGGACCCTCAGTCCCCAATGAAGCCAAAGCCCTGAGCTCTGCACCAGTTTTTCAACCATTCATTGAATCTCATGGTGTGGAGTACCCTAGCATCACACTTGCCATAGGCAGGCAGCACCTCCGAGAAGGTTTCCATACATGCTACTTGTCTAAGGCCCCTCCCCAACTCTTCAGACTCCTCTTGTACTGCTCTGATCCCATTCCCAGCCAGGTCATTTGTTCCCAGGTGGACAATGACATCCAGCTCCCTCCCTTGTGCAGCTGCTCCCGTGATCCTGAGGATTCGCTCCCTGTATCGCCAAGCCGTGGCACCAGGCAGGCACTTTACCTCCCTCTCCCCTTCCTCCCCCAGTTCTACCCCCCAACGATTGAGTCCCCCACCAGGAGTTGTTTCCTTCCCCTGTAGGGTCCCATGCCACCCTCCTGTGGGACTTCTTTGTGGAGGTTCCCAGCATCCTCCTTGGTCTCCACTTCAGATGCCTCCATAGAGGAATCACTCTCCGACAGAACAGCGTATGAACTGTGGAGAGGTACAACTGGAGGAATGTACCTCTGTTCCACCACTCTCTCCCTCCCTGAGACCACCTTGATCCACCTGCTCCTCTTTCTTGGCAACCTCTGAGGTAGCGGCGGTGGTCCCTGGGTGGGGGCTGGAGGTTTCACGAATCCTAGCCAAGTCAGCCTGGAGATGAGCAACCTCCTCCCTCAGACCAGAGAGGTGTCTACAAATAGGGCAGCATTGCAGCCTCCAGAATGTCTCCCTGAGACTACCGCCCCACAGCCATTGCACTGTACCACTCCCATCATGTCTTATTTTGTGGCCCCTCTCCTGTTGCTTTGTATGCTTACTCTCTTCTCCCTGTTTTTTTTTCCATCCTACTGCCTATCTGCCCTTGCAGCTCTCGCCCTTCCTGTTCTGGGACAAGAACTTCCTGTATTGTTCTGTAGTCTCCTTCTTCCTTGCTCAGAGTCAGACCTCCAGCAGCTAGGGGGAGAGGGAGAGCTAAGCTTTTCCTTCAAGGATGAAGAAACCTATGTGTTTCAGTGATCCTTCCTTTCCTACTGCCAAACAGGAAGTTCCTGTTGTCAGTCAAATCCAGTGCCTATAAAAGTAGAACTGGCTAAGGGTGGTAGAGTTGAGGGGGGGAAGGAGGGCAATTAGTAAAAAAAAGTTCTAGTTTTGTAGTCAGCTACTCCTTGCTCTGAATGCAAGATTTCTGCCCACCAAAAGCTAGCACTAGGGAACTGTAACTGGAGACACCTGCTTTTGTACTCCTAAGCCACATCCCCAATTAACTTCTGCCCTCCTGACTTAACAAACTCCCTTTCGCTAACACAAAAAATACAGTGACTTTCTTTTTTTTACCCTAAATGAGACTCCCCACTTCTAATAAAGTATCTGTTTTCTTAATCCAACAGGCACTGACTCCTGCTGAGATAGAAGTGTTCTATTAGTAAAGAAAAGTTATAGTATTATAGTCGGCTGCCCCTTATTCTCATAGCAAGATTTCTTTCTGCCAAAGGCTAGCACTAGGGAACTGTAATTGGAGACACCTGCTTTTGTACTCCTAAGCCACACCCCCAATTAACTTTTCCCCTCCTGACTTAGCAAACTCCCTTTCCCTAACACAGAAAAACACACTGACTTTTTTTTTTACCCTAAATATGACTTTCTACTTCTAATAAAGTATCTGTGTTCTTAATCCCAACAGGCACTGACTCCTGCTGAGATAAAAGTGTTCTATTAGTAAAAAAAAAGTTCTAGTTTTGTAGTCAGATGCTCTCTGCTCCAAAAAAAAGATATTTGTCTGCCAAAAGCTAGCACTACAGAACTGTAATTGTAGACACCTGCTTTTGTACTCCTAAGCCACACCCCCAATTAACTTTGTAATGCTCTGCCCCTGCTTCTGGTTACCTGTATGATATTTATATTATAAATAAATGGCCTATTTATGAAATGTCAGTATGCAAAAGATTTGGCCTTTAACTTTCAAGGTCAGTAGCTAAAACCACAGGATGTCATTAAACTGACCTGAAGAACCATTTAATTAAGACATCCTTCCAGAAGAGCACTTTATTACCTTTTATCACCTGCCCATGCTTTTGAAGTTGAAACTAAATGTGAGTTGTATGATGCTGCAGGAAGAAAGGCAATTGGGCTGGTTCTTCTCATTTTAGCACATAGCCGGAAGTGTGTGAAGAGTCGCAAAACCCTCAGATCACACTAGCACCAGGAAATCAGCAAAGGGACTTCAAAGAGAAATGTTTGATTAAAGACTGTCATAGTTGGAAATGGCTAGTTACAGATTTTTCGAAGTAATGACCTACATCCTCAGGGATAACTATGTCAGAAATTGATTCTAAGGGAGGAGCCAGCTGCCTCACCAAAAAGGGTTAGGGAGAGGGATCTTGAAAATGAATCCTGTATCTGGGATATGTGACACATGAATCTTGGGCTTTGAGACAGAACTTAAACAGCACTTAATAGGTAATACTTAGATAGAAAAGAATTAAGTATCGGTGGTAGGAGTGTTTGTTCTGTAACTTCCTTTTTGCTTTACACGATTATAAAATTTATGATATATTGTTCTGTATTTAATTTTACCTGTTTTTATAATATTTTAGTAAACAACCTTTTCTTTGAAATACTGCCTGGGTGTCTTCTCAGTTTCATTTTGCATGTGAAGTGCCTGTATTTAAGTCTGACAGCCATTGAAAAGCTTGATTGTGTTACTGAGCTTGTATAATAAAGTAAGACATACCGAGGTCTCTTATAGAGTTAAAAAGGGTTAATTTTAGATACCTAGTTAGGTGCCCTTAGGCGAAAGATATATTGCATCCCCCCAAAGAGAGTATTATCTGAGCCTGTACATTTGGGTATGCTAGCATAAGGTTTGCAGTTTGAATCCCTCCAGAAATGAAGGCTAAAGTTGATTTGGACCCAAAGCAGACAGGATGGTTACCCTGTCTGTTACCTGTTCACACTATTGCACTCTGAGGTTGGCACTGTGCGAACAGAGGGCCTGACCTGCAGATTGCATTTCTGACAAACCTCTCCCCTCCTGACTTAGCAAACTCCCTTTCCCTAACACAGAAAAACACACTTACTTTCTTTTTTTTACCCTAAATGAGACTCCCCACTTCTAATAAATTATGTTTTCTTAATCCCAACAGGCAATGACTCCTGCTCAGATAGAAGTGTTCTATTAGTAAAAAAAAGTTCTAGTTTTGTAATCAGCTGCTCCTTGCTCTGAAAGCAAGATTTCTGTCTGTCAAAAGCTAGCACTAGGGAACTGTAATTGGAGACACCTGCTTTTGTACTCCTAAGCCACACCCTTAATTAATTTCTCGCCTCCTGTCTTAATAAACTCACTTTCCCTAACACAGAAAAACACACTGACTTTCTTTTTTTACCCTAAATGAGACCCCCCCACACTTCTAATAAGGTATCTGATTTCTTAATCCCAACAGGCACTGACTCCTGTTGTTCTGTTAGTGTTCTGTTAGTAAAAAAGTTCTAGTTTTGTAGTCAGCTGCTCCTTGCTCTGAAAGCAAGATTTCTGTCTGCCAAAAGCTAGCACTCTGGTTCAGGTTCAGGTACTGGATGGGATGACATGAGAGGACAGACTCAGAAACCTGAACACGTACACGTTTGATGACAGAAGAGATGGGGGGGCACGATAGAGATTTTCAAAAACCTGAAGGGGTATAATAAGAGGAACACTGATGAGCTTTTCCAACTAAAGGACTTTGGACAGGCATCCCATTGTAGATGCAATCATGCTATAAGTCATGACAGAATAGCAATATCTTTTTGGTTCACTGATCTGTCATGCAGGAATCCCTTCCGATTGGTGTGCATATGCCATGGATTAATCAACAGTCACTTGATGGCTCAGTAACAATCTGGTCACTGTCTTTCTGAAACCCATGTTATTAGTCATGCTTGTTGCATGGTAACAGTAGAATGACATTTTCAGAAAATACACTATGAACAGCATGCAGAGTCCATTATGCATTTCAATAAGCAATGTTCTGTAACAAGAAGGTCATCAGGGCACTAGAAGGGAAGTGACGCTCATAAACAATTACTCTATGTGGTGTCTGTTTTGACTGGCTTTGCAGCTGCCTCCTCACCCTTTTTGGACTTAGGGAAAGCAATTTTGAATTTCAGTTCACCTGTTCTTGTTATAGCTTGCACGCGTTCAGCATTTTCCTTAAAATGCAGTGCCACCAGGATGTGCCTATGGGCATTAAGAACAGTGTTTGAAGTTTGTTTACCCACTTGACAGTGAATAGTGCTCTTCCATCATATTATGAGATGGAGAAATCAAAATATGTATAGCGCACAATGGAATACATATTTACAGAGATACACACCTTGCATACATTGAAGAGAAGAAAGTGTGAGAATTTAAGCACAAAATGACACACCAGTCCATGGAAAACTTCCAGAACATATGTCTGGTATGTTGGCAAAATCTGCTTAAGATCTCATATCAGGTATGGACTGGTGAGAATGTCAGTCATAAGCATGTGTGCCCTGCTCCCTTTGAGAGTAAAAAGCAAAATAAATAATTATCACTTTATAGGAGTTGGAATGATGCCAATTACCTAATCAAAAAAAGTGCCACAGAGATAATAGAATAAGATCCTAAATGCTCAAATTAGTCAAAAATAAATGAGTGTTCCACTTTCATGTGCAACCCGACGAAAGTGACAAGTGGTCTGTTACTGTGAACATTGTATCCTATAGCAATGTCAACATACCGAAAAATGTAATTTTAATTTTTTAATTTTTTATCAGTCATTCTTATGTAAATCATTATGTGGATGGTGACTGACCTGCTGCATAGTAATGTAGTACCGGACAGTATACATCAAAGATGTGACTTAGGCAGAACCTGTCAGACCCAGACTTATTGATTACTATGACCGCCACACTACCTAATTACAGGTAGGACATCGAGTCCATGTGATATACCTAGACTTCATTAAGGCATTCAATCCAATACAGCAGGGGAGGTTGGAATATATGCTGGCATGCACATGAACAGTGTAAAGCACGCTGGGATGGTTATTGAACTGGCCACAAATTCATTATTTTTGAAGATAGCAGCACCAAATAACTTGCAGGAATTACAGTAAAAATCGGAGATCTAGTTGGTCACTTGGCAAATGTGACTGAAGGGCAAAGCTGTGCAAATAGCAATCTTTTGGCACAAGAAAGACAAGGTGGAAGTATTAAAACAGTGATGCGCTGAACCATCCAAAAACGAATGGTATAAGCATATTGTGCTAGTCAAAAGTGTCAGAATGCATAACTCAGCACCATGTAGTGCGGCATCTTACAAAGGCAATCAAGAAGCTGGGTTGGCCGACATGTAAACGTAACCTGCTCATACCTCGGATGTGGCAAAACATCTAGCAATCATGTGGACAACTCCACATGTATGAATTGTATTCATGTGTTGCGTGCCTGTATCACAAGCAGATAAAATGGATTTACACACCTACATACCTTTTTTAACCACAACATTGGGTTAGTTAATTCGCCATGAGCACATTCAAAAAATGTGTCACCATGGTCAGTGTGAACATTGCATACATGATTTGCCACACTGAGCCACTTTTGAACGGTGATTTTGCAGTCATCCGTGTTTCCAGTTGCTACCCAAAACATGTGGTTTGTTATTGATTTGCACCACAGATGGATGTCACCGCAGTCTCTGTTTTACAATTTTCTCGAGCTTTTTCCCAACACCTTTCACAAAACAGAAATATGTGTAGCGATAGGGAGTATGTTAGCATTGTTCACAGTTCACTTGAGCATACGATGCAGTAATGGGATAAAATAGTAGTGATTACATTTCAGAACCATATCCTTCGACATATGCCATATATCAAAGTAATGTTTTATTTGTGGGTGTTCCCTTTTCATGAAAGTCTTCACTTGAATGAGGCGATCAGTGACAAGCTGTGCCAAGTGACATCCCTTGCTCTGAATAAAATCCAAACCACGCCATAAACCCTCCAACTCCATAGCAGTTGAATTCTTGACTTCTGATGACTGAAAGAAAGTGAATCATAACAAAGTAGTAGTACTGAAATGGATGACAAATGGCAGTTATTAATGACAGCAACTAAACATTTTTCCAGTCACTCTACCCTTGTATCATTCATTCCAAATACTTTCTCTACCATGGTTATAATCTTTCTTCAGAACGTCATGCCACCTTTTGAAGCTTTCTCATGTCCTCATTGATATCATGTCCTCCAGCAGGCTATTCAAGTCTGGCACCAACCTTTCAGTGAAGTAACGCATATTCATTTCCCTCCTGATTCTGCATCCTTCAACATTCTCAGTATGCACCATGGTTTTCCTGCCACCCTTAAATCTGAAATTACTATCAGTGCTTACTCTGTTCATAACCTTCAGGTACTTGAAGAACTCAATCATATACCCTCTCTCCCTTCTATCCTACATGAAAAACATATTAAGCTGTCTTACTCTGTCCTCTTCAGGTTTATCTCCAAATCCCAGGACCATTCTCATTGCTGGTGCCTAAACCCCTCATATACATTGGTTTTCTTATTCATGTAGGAGTGCCAGTATTGAATGCAGTAGTGCCCGTTCAGCCAGACCAGTTATCTGTACAGAGGCAGGATGAGTTCACCTGTCCCTTTGCTGAACTATTACCCGCTATATCATCTACCCCACCCACCCCCATTGAAACACCTCACATTCGGTATTGTCCCATTCTTCTCCTTGGTGAATACCAAAAAGAGATACCCGTTGAGTACTTCAGCCTGATCAGACAACTTTTTTGCACAAGCACTGACATTCATGGTCATAACAATGTGATCAGTATTGTGTCTCTTCTGACTTATATACCTGAAGTAATAATTTTTACCTTCTGCAATCCCCTGTGCCAGATTCAGTTCTCTCAACACTCTGGCTGCCCTTACTGATGTGCCATTTTTTAATCAATCACAATAGTCAACATAATGTGCACCCTTATATTAAAACCTTCTACACCCACCGGTGCAGTGGAAAGAGTCACAGCTGCCACGTCGGAGACCTGGGTTCAGGAATGGACTCGGGCTTCCGTGGGTCAGCTGGGAGAGAGAAGGCTTGAGCATCTGCTGACTGCTCGCCTTTTCTTGGGGGAAGGTGGGACAGAGGACCAGTGCCTATTGACCCCTGTGGGAGGGCAAGGGTACAGCAGCACATCGGGTCCCACTGTCGAAGAAGCATGATGAGGAGAAAAGTGGAACATGTTGCACTGGTCGATTGGGTGACGGCCTCCTGTATTCTTGCCTACAGAGATCCCAGACCTTCATCAGTCACCTCAGCAGCACCCAGCACCATTGGAATGTCAGGTAAGGCTCATTCCTTACATAGGCAGGGGACCCGCCCAATGAAGGGATACATTGGGGTACCCTGTGTGGCTGCAATGTGGGGTGGTGAGATCGGGAGTAGCCATGGCAAGAAGGTCCCTGAGAGACCCAAAAGAAGGATTGGCTGTGTGAGGTGTGGGTGCATAAAAAATAAAACCTTCTGCAATTACATTACCTTAAGTTGAAGATGGATAATTTTCTTTTGCTGCAAATTCATGAACATGTAAAGTCCATATTCAGCGCAGTGCCCCAGTGAATCACAGCATGCATCACCTCCCAACAGGGCTGGATTAAGGCATAGGCACAATAGGCCCGGGCCTAGGGCCTCATCTGCTAGGGGGGGCCCTTCATTTATACCCCTTAGTTGATTCACTTTTGACTTTTTTTTTTTTCTCCACGGACTACTAGTCCGATGATAAGCAAAGGCAGTAAAATGCATTTTGTGTGGGGCGCGTGCAGCAGCAGCTAGATGTAATAAATTAAATTCATGGGCAACACACTGCGCACAAGACCGAGGCAAGCTAGCTAGCCCCCCAACCACGACCTCCCGAGTCCCGACTCCTCACAGTCTAGAAGACGGTCAGAAAAACAATCCAACCAATCAGTGGTGTGATCTGTTTGTGTTGTCGGCTTGCCACCACATTGAGTCACATGGTGCTCTGTGCAGATTCTGATTGTAGATCACAGTTTTGTGTGGCTAATAATAGCCATTGCCTTCCCACCACTCCAGACAGTCCCGTAGTTTGCCTCTCCATCCTCCTTCACAGTGGATGCATGCAAATATTTTTTTTTTATCTAATTCTTCCGTTGTTCCTTCCAGCTCCACCTCGCTCTCAGCGCTAGCACTCCCCAGTCCCGAGCCGACCCGACTTGCTTCCTCCGAGGCTCCTAACTGTCGAAATCGATCAGTGCCCGCTACCTCAGCCTGCCACGGCCCGCTGCCGGCCTGCCGCCCGCCGGCGAAAGTCTGTCTGACCCACGCCTGTGATGCCCTGGCCTCCCATGTGGCCTGCCACCTCACCTGCCCTGCTGCAACCCTTCTGAGTGCCTGCAGTACCACACCACCTCCGGGGGTTTCTAATAGCTGAGATACGGAGTGACCCAGTTAGTCTAAGTAGGTTGTTTGCACACTGCTCTGAAACTCCCAGCAGTTTGGAAGTGAACAAGTGACTCTCCCTTACCCTCCAGGTAACTTGACAATAATTTTAGGTCAAAATTCATCCTATGTATGGTGTTTCTGTTTTATCTTCCTCTGTCACAAACTTCAGTCTGGCGTCACTTGTCTTTTTTGATGTAACGCTCGCCACGGTAGTTGTTGTCAATGCTCCTGTCACTTGTCAGCTGAGATTTGAAAGTCATGACAGGAGCACCTGCTGACAACAGCTGAGGCAACATTCCAATCAGCAATACCATCATTTTGACATCAGGTTGATAGTATTATAGATTCCTGACGTCAGAACGATGGTATTACCACTTTCGATTTGGCTCATTCTGATACTAATAAAAAGGCACCCTTGTAAAAGATATATTAATAAAACATTTAACTGCAGAAAAAAGGCTCCCATATATTACAATAAATTAACTTGTTTTCATAAGTGTCTGTGCATTTATTTAAGTGTTTTTTAGAGAGCACAAGAGTGTGTGCAAACGGGTCAGGCAAGAGAGGAATCACACCATTTTTTTTTAAAATTGAGATCTTTTAGAGTGGAACATACTGAAAAATAAATAAACTCCAGAAGACCTCTAGTGTGGTTGCCAACTTAACTGAGCTGGTAAAGTAGAAGGGTACTGAGTTGTTGAGTGACAGAGTGAGCGAGCAGAAGGGCATCGCATCTGGCATAGCTAAGGTATGATGCAGTGCACTTCTATCTGTAGTAGTGTTCAGCTTACTATCATCAGCAATTAGATATGTTGTTTGTTTTATATCAAGCAGGTATAAATGCTCAAAATATTAATAAACTGAAGGGTTTGAAACATATAGTGGAGATATGTTTTAGATTTTTTAATTAAAAAAATTTTTTTTTTTGCATTTCTGTGTGGCTATGAGAAAAAAATGGCTGACAGTTATAAATACAATTTGTAAACCTGGCACACTGATTTTTTTGGCACTGCATCCTGTTTGACAGGATGTTTTTACTTGTGTTTAACAACCCCCTCCACTACGGTAGATGCAGGGTTGTTACTAGCCATGCCCTACAGAGGGACAGGGTGCATTTGCACCACCCTCTGTGAGATAGAGGGAATGGGAGTATCATAGTTCTATAAGAGGAGGTGGTCAGAAGGAAGATGGGAAGCCATCCGCTGTAGCTGATGAAAACAGAGGTAGCCAGCCCTGGAGTGGTATGGAGAGGGCATCCTAGCCTAGGTGCCTTTACTGGAAGGTGCTGTTAGGCACAGGCAAGGGATCAGTTCAGTGCCCCTGCTGGGTAGTGGCATAAGGTCCAGATGCTGTCCTCAGCAGAGGCATCGCATGGTATATCTGCAGGTTTAGTGTGACCAAGACGGACCTCAGGCACTCAGATGTTTCTTGGCCTAAGGCTCTGAGTTTGGGAATTGAACCCCTGACCCTAGACGGGAAAGTAAGATGCATCCCACAAAAGTTATGGGAATCCCTAGGTGTATGCCCTCAAAGAGTGCCATCTGATGGCCTGTGGGCCTGCACAATATTCCTGACAAGATGAGTTAAGGATAGTGTGGACAAGGGGGTGACACTGTAGGCACACAGCCAGACCATCTAAAAATGGTGAAGTATGTAAGTGAACCAGGACCTGAGCTGCATACTGGATTAGTGAAGAAGAAGGTCTCTGAGGTACAATTAGGAGAGTGTCTCTATGCAAGTGAGGAAGTTCCCCAATATGGTCAAGCTGGGCACTTGTGGCAGCACAAGTAAGCTCTTCTGGGGATGGCTACAAGGTGCTGCAGCAAAAAAAAGGAACTTCATCTGATCTGGGTCTGCAGGTTTGTGGGGGCATCAGACATTCCTGGGCACCATACACAGAAGTGCCAATCCGTTGGTCCTCAGGCATGCTGTTACTCTGAGCTTGCTGGACACTTTGTCAGCATGTGGGTATAATTTCATAATGTGACATAAGGCTTGCTATGGGTAGAAAGGAGAGCCCAAGTAGGGAGAAGAATTTAATGGCTTTTGCCTGTGGTTCACAGGGGCAGTGGGTGACCATGCCATGACCCATCTGTGCAATTAAAACTGCATGTCCCAAGCATCCTTGGACATTTAGAATTTTGTGTTGTCTGCCTGTAAAGCTGCTTCATTTCCTCCTGCATCCCTCTCTGCCCTCCTCTTACCTCTCAGCTGAGTATGGACATCCCTCCTTGCCTCCTGTTCTTGCTGACTGTTTTCTCCTGTTGGTTGTCTGTCCACTCTGGTCTGCTCCCCTTGTCATGCCTTTTGGCTTTGCCTTTCAGGATCCAGTCCCCCCTTCTGGTCCACCTGACTCCTTCAGTTCTTACTGCCCTAGTTATACTTGGTTCCAGCTAAGCCCTGTTTCCCCTAGTGCTGTCATTCATCATGGGAAAAGGAGAGAAGCCTAAAAGTCCTGCTGGCTGGGTAGGAGGTGAACCACTACAGGCTCCTAAAGGCTTCCCTGTTTTTCACCTTTAAACAGCAGTTGTCTAAATGCTTTCACTATGAAACATAGGCTTTGATGGCAGATAAGGACCACTTGGCCCACCTAGTCTGCCCGTTTCGCTACCTACTGGATAAGCTGCATATCCTAGTTAACCAACAGCCTATTTCTTCCTACCCCCCACAAGAATTGGCTTATGTCTGTCCCATGCATTCTTGAATTCTCCCATGGTTTTAGACCCTACAACCTCCTCAGAAAGGAGGTTCCATGCGTCCACCACCCTCTCTGTGAAAAAATACTTCCTCACATTCCACCTGAGCCATCCCCCCCCCCAGCTTCAAATTGTGTCCCCTTGTTCTTGCACACCTCTTTTTCTGAAAGATGCTACCCTCTTGGACTTTGTTGATCCCACTGAGGTACGTAAAAGTTTCTATCATGTCCCCCCTCTCCCTCCTTTCCTCAAGGATATACATGTTAAGCTCCTTTAGTCTCTCCTCGTATGGCTTATCTTGCAGACCCCGCACCATTTTAGTTGCCCTCTACTGGACTGCCTCCATCCTGTCTATGTCTTTGCGGAGATGGGTTCTCCAGAACTGGATGCAGTACTCCAGATGGGGTCTCACCAACTATCTGTACAGAGGGATAACAACTTCCTGTTTTCTGCTGGTGATGCCTCCCCCCTATACAGCTCAGTATCCCCCCAGCCCTCCCTACTGGCTTCTCACATTGCTTGTTAACCTTATGGTCATCTGATATGATTACCCCCAGGTCCCTTTCCATTTTTGTTCTTGTTACTACCTCCCCCCCCATTGTGTACTCTTTCCCTGGGTTTTTGTTTCCCAGGTGCATTATTTTGCACTTCTTTGCATTGAATCCAAGCTGCCATACTTCTGACCATACCTCCAACCTTGCCAAGTCCCTTCTCATCCTTTCCACCCCCCCTTCTGTAACAACCCCATTGCAGATCTTTGTGTCCTCCACAAAGAGGCATACTTTTCCTTCCAGTCCCTCTGCAATGTCACTTATAAAGACAGTAAAAAGGACTGGACCCAGTACTGAACCCTGCAGTACCCCCACTAGTAACCCTCCTTTCTTCAGAGTGGACTCCTTTTACTATTACCTTCTGTGTCCTGTTGTCCAGACAATGTTTTACCCAGGCTACCACCCTGGGACCCACTCCCAGGCTGGCTAATTTGTTTATTAATGTTTTGTGTGTCAAATGCCTTGCTAAAGTCTAGGCAGGCCATGTCCACAGCCCCTCCCTGGTCTACTACTTTGGTCACCCAGTCAAAGAAATCAATTAGATTCATCTGGCATAACTTTCCCACTGTGAATCCATGCTGCCTTGGGTCCTGTGCCCCACTGGCCTCTAGGTACTCAATTCTTTCCTTCAGAAGTGATTCCATCATTTTCCCTACCACTGAGGTCAAACTGACAGGTCTGTAGTTTCCTGCCTCTGTCCTGCTCCCACTTTTGTGAAGGGGAATCACATCCACCCTCCTCCAGTCCTCAGGTACCACACCATCCTCCCATGATTTGTTAAAAAGGGTAGTCAGTGGTGTCACTTGTTCTCCCCTTAATTCTTTTAGAATTCTATGTATCAATATTCAGGAGCTGTAAAGCAGTTCTACCATGCTGTTTACTCCAAACAAGAAAACACAAACACAATCTTTCATTTGCTAAACTGGCACTAAGAGAGTAGCTATTCTAGGTTGTCAGTTCAGCTGCTAAGCCCTCGCACTTAACCATGTATGCCTGTTTTGTCTTCTGCCCCAGCACGCTGCTCTCCTGTTTTCAGTGCACCAGTTATGCTCTCTGTTCTCAGCAGTTTTTATTTTCAGTTTCATCCTGCCTCAGCCTAACTAGTTTACCTCAGCAACCACCATCACTACCCTTTCCTCACGGAATTGGTTGGTGTACTTCCGCCATTTGTGTTACATTCATAGTGCTCAGTTTCAGGCATGATTCAATCTCAGGCACAAATCATCAGTTTCAGTCCACATTTCAGGTTGGCATTCTATTCCAGCAGTCAGTCTTTCAGTCGTACCTTCATTAATTTCTACCCATGTACCTTGCACTTCATAGCCATTAGACTTCGCCATCGGTCTTTTTACTTCGCATGCAAATTTCCCGTGAAGTCCCCAAATCCGACTTGTGGATCATTTTGCGAAGTTTTCCTCTTTTATTGCAAATTCGCCAATTATGATTTTGCTTTGCTTTTGTTTGTTTTTTAAGTGTAATTGCACTTAAAAACAAACAAAAAACAAGCAAAGGAAATGGCAAATTTGCTATAAAAGAGTATTCATTGGTGGCTAGTGGTCCCTCCCCCCTCCCAAACCCATGCCCTGCATTTTTGTTTTAATTCACTGGTGTCTAGTGGACCCTCCCCCCTCCCAAACCCATGCCTGTATTTTATTTTT
Source organism: Neoceratodus forsteri (assembly GCA_016271365.2). Taxonomy (NCBI): domain Eukaryota; kingdom Metazoa; phylum Chordata; order Ceratodontiformes; family Ceratodontidae; genus Neoceratodus; species Neoceratodus forsteri. The sequence goes on along the minus strand of CM057455.1, from coordinate 1,359,660,242 downwards.
AATTTCCAGGTGCCTAGTGGACCCTCCCCCCTACTATACAGGCACCTGTGCTTAGTGGGCCTTATCCAGTTACCAAATAATTTAATTTATGAACAAAAAAAATGGAAAGAAGGCAGGAGCAGGGCTTGGCATAATTGGTGGGGCTTGCTAAAAAAGGGGGCATGACCAACAGAAATGGGGCCCCAGAGACCCCGGTTTCCCTCAGGCCTAGGGCCCCATGGAACCTTAATCTGGTCCTGCCTCCCAATACAAGGTCTTGTCAGCAATCTTTGAAAAAATGTCATCCTGCTGTGTCTGCCACTCCTTCTGAACTGCTGGTATTATATGACTTTTTTGAATTTTATGGTATATGATCTGTGAGACCACAGGGACATTGATTGTTCAGAACAATCGTAGAGCTTTAACTGGAGTTACTCCGCTGCAGAACATTGCCGAGAAAAGCAATATATTACCCTGTGGCATACATTTTACAATTTTCTGGCTGTGCCAAGTCTGACTATGACCCTAAGGACACTTACTGACCACAACAATCATGGATCCAACAGTTCTGACAACATTAGTCTCTGTCAAACAATGGTTCTTAGTACACATAGAGATAAGTTCTGCCAGCTTTGATTCTGATATGAGATAGTATCTCTCCTCATGGGCAGGTACCACATCCAACCCAATTCATCAATGTGATGTCTCACTCATGCTGTCCTGCTTGTCAACATGACAGTTATCACTATCTGGGTGATGATCAGGATCGCTGGCATCTTCAATAGGAATGTCTAGACTTTCTGAATCTAAGTAATCAGAACCACACAATAACGTATCCACTACATTGTCATTGATGATCGTCATCTCCAAATCTTCAACAAGGGATGCAGACTGCTTGTATGCTTCACTGACATCTAGGAGCATGCAGAATGCCAACTGAACAGACATTGACTGGTTGCTGAAAATCTTTACTGGATACCTGGATACGACACGTTCTCTGCAGTGGCTTCAAGTTGGCCTGATATAGAACACTTTGCGATGCATTCTTGACAGATTGTTCTGAGAAACTTACTTGAGCTGATACAGTAGACTCACAGAATAATACATCTGTGGTACACTCGAGTACTGTTTCAGTCTGTTCCACTTGGGCATCGTATGTGTCCATGCAACCATGTGCATGTGTATCATCAAGTGTGTGTAACGTGATAGGTTGGTGATCGGCGGCAACATTTTCATCCGTCCTGACTTCGACAAATGCATGAACCATTGTCTCAGCTACTTTTGCTCACTGCACACCTTCCATCGCATCATTTGCAACCTAAGGAAAAAGGTTTCTGCAATTAATGAATATACACATATGATGATACCTTACCAAACACAAATGTGAATAACAACAATGTGACATTTGCAGAACTGTGCATCATAACCACACTCAATGGCATGCATTGACTGAGCAAGTACTTGTCAACTTGCAAAAACAATTGTGATGTTACAAAAGGGAGGTGGACAGGAAGGCGCAATCACAGCAAGGGAAACCATGCTATGACTGCCCTACATGCCACAACACATGCAGACAGGACACTGCCATGTAACAGCAGCACTACGAATGTTTACACCTCCACACACCACAACACCTAACCTGTACCATCCAAACATTACCAGCACATACGTGACAGGCCTCAACACACAGTAGCACATGGATGACTCAACACAAATACCGTGGCTGCTCCTTCCAAATAGAGCACAATTACACATCCCTGCCACTGTGTACACCCACAACGACACAACCTGCTGTCACATTCCAGCCATACATAGGCACAACCACCAGAACACCATACAACTACACACCATGAGGCTTAACCCACCCCCCCACAAAATACAGAAGTCACAACACAGACATAGACTATGCAGATCAGCAGCCATGCACCCCCCCAAACAGGAGACATGGCTCACATGATCATGCACTGTGCAGATCATCAAGCAATTAATTTAAATCAATACTGACGACCCATGTTCAGGAATGACCTCTGGTCATCGGTGAGACGGCATGGGGTGGAAGTTTAGGAGCCGGATTGAACCGCAGCTCTCCTCTCATGGGGTGGATGCTGTCCCTTCTGTAGCCCTGCCACCACTGGGTGGAGGTCTGGTACTGTCCCTCCCATAGCCCCACCACCACCACCATATGGAGGTCTGGTGGTGGTGCAGGCGGGGAAGGGGGAAGCTAGGAATTTTGGCACTCCAAAGTGCCTTGCGTGCCCATGCCACCACACTCATACATTGGAGCACCAGACCCACAAGGGAATGGATGGGTCAAAAATGGAAAAAAAGAATACAAAATAAATGTGACAAAATAAATACCAACATCACAACTCATCCCTTGTTGTGTGGGTTCCCCACACCACTACCCAATGTGGAACAGACCACCATACCTATTACCCACTGCAAGTGATGCTGCTTGACACTGACAGTCATATGGGTGTCAATGTGGTTCCTGGAAGTGGAGGACATAGCACATCATAAAACATTTGCACACAACTCGGTACTGCCACAAGGCATATGTGTTCAGTCATATGCAGTGAAGATGTTTTTGAAAGTCAGACACTTACAGTTTATTACTACACTTATGATAATCTTGGAACCATTGAGCTCCCACACTACAAAGTGTAAGGAGCACTCATTGGTGGTGGGCAGGATATGATGACTGTGGTGGGTGGATGATGACACAGGTTAGAGTAGGAGGTTCAAATCAAGATGTAATTACCGTACTTCAAGTTCTCTCAGCAGAAGACACAAATGAGGGTGAAGCATCAGCTGAAGCAGTCAGAACATTGAAACAGGTCCGTACAGAGGGGTACGCTCAATAATAACAAGCAAATCCGTGCTATCCATCTGTATGTTCAGCATGACATCAAGCATGGGTGTCACAAGGAACACTGTACAAAGTGTGCCCCACAGGATTCCATAACAGGAGCATGGATATTGCATTGCTGCTTGTACAGTGGATAATGGTGGTCAATGGGTGAGATGTCATTGCCAGTGTCAATTGCACACACAAAAACATAGTCACAGAAATACACACACACAGGCACACAAACAAGCACACACACGTACACACCTGCTCACACACATGCACATATCTACACTGACAGTCACACACACACACACACACACAGCAGGCCACCGTATTCCTGGCAACACACAACCACTTAATCATGCACAAGTTCGTATTCTATCTGTGTATGGGTGGGAGGGGCATATCTGGAGAGTACAATAAAGATTATATCAAAAAATGCAGCCATTGAGGTGACTGATTGGAACATGAACAGACCATATAGACACTACAATGTAGGTCCTGAAAAGGTAGTATGGAAACATGTAATAATATTGCAGATTGCATGCTTGAACAGTAGTACAGTGGGATGCGGCATCCTAGACTCTGCATCACTCTGTGCTGGTGTCCATAGTTCAGGAACAACATCTGGTCATCAAGTACCAGCAAGTGGGGGAGCAGTATACAGTGTAGATCACCTCTCCTGCGAGGGAGATTATCGCCTGTCAGGTGTCCCTCCACAACAAGGCCAAGGTGCCATGGCGTTACTGGGGTTAACTAAGCGACTGGTAGCATGGGGCATCACACAGGGCATATTGTGCTCCGGCCTACACATGAACATGATCAAACATAGAAACATAGGAGCATAGACTTTGACAAATGATAAGGACCACTTGGCCCACCTAGTCTGGCCATTTACCTAATGATTGGATAAGCTGAAGATCCTAGTTTACCAACAGCATAAGCTACCCCCCACTAGAATTGCATTATGTCAGCCACATGCATTCTTGAAGTCCCCACCTCTTCTCACACAACAACATACTAACAAAGGCCATTCCATAAGTCCACCACCCTCTCCATGAAGAAATGCTTCCTCACCTTGCCCCTAAGCCATCCCCCCTCTATCCTGAAATTGTGCCCCTTTCTTCTTGCACAAGTCTTTTTCTGAAATATGCTACACTCTTGAACTTTGTTGAATCCCTTGAGATACTTCAGCTTATATCATGTCCACCCTCTCCCTCATTTACTCAAGGGTATACATATTGAGCTCTTTTAGTGTCTATCTGTATGTCTTCTGGTGCCAGCAATGCACCATTTTAGTTTGACTGCCTACCCCTCATCCGGCTACTTTAAGTGATACAGTCCTCTGCCCAGCTCCTTCTGTGATTACTTGTACTTACTGAATGCTATCTTTTTCTCCTTAACCTTCCCTGCCACCTCTTTTGATAACCATAATGGTTCTTTACTTCATTTTTTTTTTGGTTCACACAAAGGCTTGTTGCCTATGTGATAGAATTTTTGATTTTTCAACATTGTTCTTCCGTCCCTCCTCCCTGGCCACTTGGTTGAACATTCCTTTGGCACGCACCCATTTTGCAAAAGTCAGCCATCCTAAAGTCATCCCACTCATGATTCTTAGAGTAGCATGTTTCTAAGTCTGCCACGATATATAGGTGTTCCTCTTCCATCAAGGTCACTAGTTCAGGAAGCTTGTTACACAGACTGCTGGAATTGGTAGTCATCGCCATCCATTTATTTTATATTTATTCTTTATGCCCCCTTACCTAATGCACTAGACCCCTATCCTTGGGGAGACCAAGTCTCTGCACACTCTCGAAGCTCTTCCCCAGGTAACTTAATATGGGCTCTGGTAAATCAAACCCCATTGTGCCGTGGTTTTCCCCTGGGTGGGGAGGAAAGAGACTCCCAGAAGTTCCCTCCAGTCCATGAGTGAGTGTTGAGTGATCTGCACAGGGACCATCATGAAGCCGGATTATGGATTGTCTCGGGCAGCTGGGTCCTGTCTCCAAGTGTACAGTGCATGGTATTATCATGCTTTTTGGAACCACCCTGTGGGATGCCAGCATGCTAGGGGAGCCTGGGGCAGAGTATGTTACAACATGCCATTGCTCCACCTCCCAGCCAGCATCCTCACACCCGCTTAATGCCATCCCACTGCACCTCCACCGGTGGTTACCCAAGTGGTGGTAGAGTAGCAGGACAGGCATCCCAGCCTTCCTGGAGAAGAAGAGCAGCCAGTGGGAGCTCAATCCACCTCCCCCCCAGCCGGCCCCCCCAGTAACCCGAGTCCATTTCTGAACATGGGTCACTGGCATCGGAAGTGGTATCTCTACTGCTGCGCCAGCAGGTTGACACCATCCATCTTTTGATGGCCTTACCCCCTCTAGACCCATCTCTTACTGCCTTTTGCATTATTGTCCATTACCACTGTCCTGCTTCCTCTCGACCTCTATACCAGGGTGTTTGCCTCGCTAAGTCCCCTGCTTTGTTGTGGGAGGCTGGGAATTCCTAGCTCCTTTTCAGTGCCTCCACCCTTGGCTAGTTAGAAAGCTTGACAATAAAGCATTTAAACTTATCACTTAGGAGCCTGGTTCACATCATGGACAGATGCAGACCATCATACCAATATGGGCCTGTATCCCTCTACTTCCTGTCCCTTCAAGCCATGGCACTGGGCAGGCACCTTACCTCCCTCTACCATCCATCCCCAAGTTCTAAACCCGTAACAGTTGAGATCACCACCAGGAGCTCCTTCCTTCACCTGTGATGTCCCATGCCACCTCCTGTGGGTCTCCCTTGTGGAGGTTCCCAGCATCCTCCTTGGTCTCCACAGAGGGTGCCTCCATATAGGACACATCTACAGGTGTATGAATTGTGGAGAGGTACAAGCATAGTGAGGCATGAGCCAACAGTCCAATATCCAGTAACCTAGTTGTACATTTCAATAGTGTGATGCACATTCCCAGAATGGCTTATTATGCTTACAAAAAGGGTATCTGCATTATAAATGTGGTTTCTATTTTTAGCAGTGTGTTACACACTTGTAACGCACAGGTAAATACTAATCAGATAGCTTGAAATGCTTTACCACATAGTGTAAATTATGATGGTAAAAAAATGAGAAGAGACACACCCTCATTCATTCCCTCTTGAAGTAGGCACCCCTTTTCTTTGATGAATGTTCAGCAACAAGTGCTGTAGTTGGAGAAAAGATGGAAGGAACAGCAGACACGTTCAACCTAGTGCATTCATCCAGTCTAATTCTGCCATTTTGTCAGGGTGTCTCTTGTTTGCAGACTTCTCAAAATGAACAGAGCACATTATGCTGTACTGCAAAGGAACAAAATTCTTTCATTTGCAGAAGTGGATCCAAGCTTTACAAACCATAGGATCATGGGGAAAATGAAAGAAATGGAACCCACAACCTTGGCGACTCGCATTCTTACACCCGTACACTACGCAGTATGGCATGACTGAATATCAAGTAGATTGCCAAACTCAACAAAGAAAGAGATTCAATTACTGTGCTAATGAATGTTTATTTATTTATTTACTGAATTTTGTTGACCTGGTAAGCCCATTGGGCCTAGAAGTCCCTTTTTCAGGGGCAGCTGGGGGGAGGGGGATACAGATGGTAAGCAACTGAAACTGAACCAGAGTAAGCTGTTGGTGGTATTTTTATTGAATGGGAGAAATTTGGCTTTTAAATGGGAATCGCTATAAAAATGTAATGCACAACGTGGCAGGACTTTCCCAAAGTGAATACTGGTGTAAATATTACAGGAATTACATCTAATTCATTTTATAATTTGGAAGATCAGTTTCAAGCATGTTCAGAGATAGTATAGAAATCAACAGTGATAATGATTTTACATTGTATAGCTGTTTATGACCAGGTGCATCATAAATTCACTGGGTCCATTGATGTACAGATTGGCTCCAATGATGTAATAGTAAAGCACACAGAAGGCTAGGGTGAGCAGGCAGCAGGGAAATATGAATACAACACTTCTCCTCTTTTTTAAAGTGGATTTCTCGGCAACCAGTGCATGAAATACGACAGTTCAAACATCAATCATCTCCAGAGGATGTTGGGGACCAACTGATAAGGTAAAAATTTTGCTAAGCATGCATTAACAAATGGTTTATGTATCCTTTAAAGTTACTTATTGGTACTTCATATTAATTTATTAATTCTAAATAGATGGGCTCCACTAGACCATTTTCCATCAACTGCTGATCCCCCTGACTAAAAATGTATTCTTCATGGCTTGGTGTGCCACTACCCCCTTATCTGCATGTCTTCAGGGGTGCTATTTTGTGCAGGACTCATACAATATTCTCTCTGTCAGATCCATGTGCACATCATGTCAATGAAAATATCAAAGCTACAGAAATTCAGAAAACACACAAGGAGCCAGAAGAACTGTGGGTCACCCTGGAAACAGGAAATGGGACAGCCATACAAACTGGGGTTGTCTACAGGCCTCCAGACCAGAGGGACGACATAGACACATTACTGCTAGATGATATACAAAACATGACAGCTAAAGGGGAGGTCCTGATAATGGGAGACTTCAACATGCCGGATACAGATTGGTCAATGCCAGCAGGAACATCTGCCAGAACTAGACACATAGTGGATTCTCTGCAAGGGGAGGGACTCAAACAACTGGTACAACAACCCACAAGAGACAGGGCTATCCTAGATCTAGTACTAACTAATAGGGAAAGGATCACAGATCTCCAGGTAGAAGGTCACCTGGGAGCCAGTGACCATCACATAGTATGGTTCAGTTTGGCCACTAGAACTAAATCATCCCATTCCAAGGCAAAAGTATGGGACATCAGAGGAGCTGACTTTGATAAAATGGCCAACAGAGTTAAGCTAACCCTGGCAAAAAGAAATACAGGTGAGGGGGTACAGGCAAAGTGGGCAAGCATTAAGGATGTAATACTTGAAGCAACATCCCATTGTGTTAGACAGAAAAAGAAGTGCAAAAGAAGAAGGAAACCACTTTGGTTCTCAAAAACAGTAGCAGAAAATGTCAGAGCCAAAAGGCTGGCCTTCAGGAAATATAAGGAGGGATATGGAGACATACCAAACTTCCCTAAGGGAAGCAGGAAAGGCAGTAAGGCAGGCAAAGGCCCAAACCCAGGAAACACTAGCACAAATAGTAAAAGAAGGTGACAAGACTTTCTATAGATACATTAGTAAAAGGAGAAAGTCCAGAGGGGGTATTGCTAAGATCAAAGGGGATAAGGGGGCGTCTGAGGAGGAGTACCATGTAAAAATATCTATCCTAAGCAGATACCTCTGCTCAGTATTTACTGAAGAGACGTTAGTGCAGGGCCCACAGCTGAGCACCATGGACACAGGGGGGAAGGAGGTGTGCACTAGTCCTTTCACAAAAGAAAGGGTCCTACAAGAGCTCGATAAGCTCAGGGTGGACAAGGCAATGGGACATGATGGCATATATCCCAAGGTTCTAAAGGAGCTAAGGATAGAACTAGCAAAGCCATTATCAGAATTGTTTAGTGAGTCTCTGAGCACAGGAGAGGTCCCAGAAGACTGGAGAAGGGCTCATGTGATCCCGCTCCACAAGAGTGGTAGCAGGGAGGAGGCAGGGAACCACAGACCAGTCAGTCTTCCCTCAGTAGTGGGCAAGATTATGGAGGCACCCCTTAAGAAAAGGATAGTGCAACACCTGGAATCCATAGGAGCACAGGATCCAAGACAGCATGGGTTTACTAAAGGAAGGTCCTGTCAAACTAATCTCATAGATTTCTTTGACTGGGTAACCAGAGTGGTGGACTTAGGGGGAGCAGTTGATGTTGCCTACCTTGACTTCAGCAAAGCTTTCGATACTGTTCCACATAGAAGATTGATTAATAAGCTGGGTAGGCTCAGGGTGGGTCAGAAGTTGGTCACTGGGTGGCAAACTGGTTGAAGGGCAGAAAGCAGAGAGTGGTGGTAAACAGTATGCAGTCAGAAGAGATGCAGGTCACAAGTGGGGTACCTCAGGGATCAGTCCTGGGGCCAGTCTTCTTCAATATGTTCATCAGTGACATTGCAGACGGACTGGTGGATAAGGTTTGTATGTTTGCAGATGACACCAAGATCTGTAACAGAGTAGATGACCCAGAAGGGGTGGGCAGAATGAGAAGAGATCTGGATAAACTGGCAAAATAGTCAGAAGAGGAAAGGAGGGGGGCATGATAGAAACTTTTAACTACCTCAGTGGAATCAACAAAGTCCAAGAGGGTAGCATCTTTCAGAAAAAAAGATGTGCAGGAACAAGGGGACACAACTTGAAGATAGAGGGGGGACAGCTCAGAGGCAATGTCAGGAAGTATTTTTTCACAGAGAGGGTGGTGGACACATGGAACAGCCTTCCTGAGGAGGTTGTGGGGTCTAAAACTGTGGGAGAATTCAAGAATGCATGGGACAGACATAAGGCAGTTCTTGTGGGGGGTAGGAAGAAATAGGCTGTTGGTTAACCAGGATCTGCAGCTTATCTTGTAGGTAGAGAAATGGGCAGACTAGGTGGGCCAAGCGGTCCTTATCTGCCGTCAAAGTCTATGTTTCTTTGTTTCTATGTAAGAGTGGCAACTGGGGTTTAACACGAAGAAGTGCAAGATCATGCACATGGGGAAGAGAAACCCTGAAACCACCTATAGACTGGGAGGGAAGTTGCTGGCAGTCACAAGGGAAGAAACAGACTTGGGCATCATCATCACAGATGACCTGAAACCATCCAAGCAGACCTCTAAAGCAGTAGGTAAGGCTAAAGGGATGTTGGGATGCATCTGTAGTGGTATCACAAGTCATAAGAGGGAGGTAATAATCCCTCTTTACAAGACACTGGTTAGGCCCCATCTGGAGTACTGCAGGCCACACTTTCACAAGGACATTAACCAAATTGAGGCAGTCCAGAGAAGGGCCACCAAAATGGTGCAGGGACTGCATCAAAAAACATATGAGGACAGATTAATGGAGCTTAATATGTATACCCTAGAGCAAAGGAGGGAGAGAGGTGATTTGCTCGAAACATTCAAACACCTTAAGGGCATTAACAAGGTGAAAGAGTCTAATATGTTTCAATATAAGAAAAATAGCAGGACAAGAGGACACAGCATGAGATTAAAGGGAGGTCAATTAAGGGGTAATGTGAGGAAGTTCTTTTTCACAGAAAGGGTGGTGGATGCATGGAATTGCCTACCTCAGGAAGTGGTGGATATGAATACAGTGCAGGGCTTCAAACAGGCTTGTGGTAGGCATAAGGGAGCAATACAGATGAGTATGAATAGATAGGCCATTGACAGAGCAAAGGCTGATGGCACATTCATAAGGTAGAGAAAGAAATGGGCCTTGCGGTCCTTATCTGCCGTCAACTTCTATGTTTCTATCAGAATGATCACGTTGTCCCCATACACATTTTTCATACATACAACACTCAATCTCACATTCACTACTTTGTTGACACTCAGGAGATTGCTGAAATGGTGAACTCACAGAACAGTCACACACACGGCATGGTGTGGCAGACCCAGATACTACTTGGTTATGTGGTGGTGCCATGTGTTTTCTTAGGAGTGCCTGATGTTGGAGCATTCTGATATAGGTAGCCAATATTTTTTTAGCCTAATTCTATGTATAATATACTGATTCACTATATTGTGCCTAGCATTTCTGATGACCCGCCCACATTGTATAATTCTAGCAATCATTTCATCATAGTCATTTTGAATAGTAGGCAGTTTTGCACCATTACAGGCTAATTTTATTAATTAGTTTTCTAGTGCCCATCATTTTTGGTATATAAACAACAGCCAAAATGGAAATTTACAGTTTTAAGTCTTGTATTATGATGGCTTTTTTTCTGTGAAGCCGACCATCTTAAATGTGTTATTACAAATTTCAAATGTTAGTTTGCAATCAGGGGGTAGTGTCACATGTTAAGAAACCACCACAGGTATGCAAAAAGGGTCTAAATTATGACTATATGTATATACAAGTGTACCACTGGTTGAGTTTTTTTCATGTGGTGACACTTTTTGGGCTGTCAAAGTTCCAGGCGTCATTACAGGATCAGCTTTACTCGCACACACAGCAGATGATTTAATGTTTTTTGTTTCGTTTGCAACAACTCTTACCCCAATACCTATACAGCAATGGTGTTCACATTTTTCACTTCTGTTTGTGGGGGGGTGGTTGGTCTGTCCTTAATTATTCACAGGGCAAGACTGAATAAATGTTCACACAGCCCTTATTCCTTGTGCTTGCTGTTGTGAGTGCAGTCACTGAATGTAGCGATGGTCTGGTCTTGTAAAGGAAAACTTTTTTTCTGTCTGGATAACCTTGAATGTGTGCGGTGACCTCTTGCAGGCTTTAGAGATACCACTTCTATAGGCTTAAAACCTACAGTATATCATATAGAAAACAATAAACAGAAAACAAACATATAACCCCTGTACTGCATACTAATTTATAATTGTGCTGTCGTTTTACATGTTAATTATATTGTTGGTTATATTACATGTCAGATACACATTTCTTTTATTGTGTTTGATCTGTTTTTGTTGACAGGTACTCTAGATAAAACATGCAAAATGTCAAAATATTAAATAATGTGTTGCATTAAAACATACTGGCCCAGATATTCAAACTGCACCAGTTTGTGGTGCAAGCCCCTGCGCTGCTCAAAATAGTTGCGCAGTGGTGTGGCCAGGGCGATATTCAACGGAGTTGCACTATGGCGCAACTGCTTTGAATATAGCCTTGCCACCTTACTGTGCATGGCGCAGTGGAACTGCCACCAGCGCAAGTGGTCAGAATGGAGCATTGAGATGCAGTGGCGCAAGTTCCATTGCGCCATGCATAGCACCTGCGATATTCAAAGGGTGACATGCAAATGGGGTCATAATTTATGCAAGACATATGGGGGGGGCAATTTGCATCTGATTATGGCCCCATTTGCATGTCATTAGCATTCAGTGGCGATCCCAGACAACTTGCGCCTGGCAGCCCTGCCAGCCAGCAGCCATCGGGCCGATGCCCCCTGCAGCCCGATCGCAGGATGTCCCTAAGGGACAATGCATATCTCCAATCCCTGGTGGTCAGTGGACCGCGAGTAGCCAGTCACCGGCATAACGGTAGTCCCCCATTAGCCGATGGCGGGCATAACATCCCCAGTGGCCGATCACGGGCATTATATAATACACCCCCAGTAGCCCGATCGTGGGCATAACTGTATTCCCCTTCCATTAGCCTGATCGCGGACATCAGTAACCCCAAGTCCAATATCCTGGTGGTCCAGTGGACGAACAAGCCCGATCGTGAGCGGCATTCCTCACCCCTAAGTCCGAAATCCCTGGTGATCTAGTGGGCCCCCACCCACAGCCCATGGAGCCCCACCAGCCGCTCCCCCATCAGCGGCAGGCGCAGCCACCGGCCTGCCGCCCGCGCCCGCCGACTGACAGCTGTGGTATGGCTGCGCCGGCTGGCTCATGCTCTGAACCAATGAGTGCAGCCACTCTGACAATCATCATCGGCCGGTGAAGCGTGGCGGAGTAATGCTGCGCTCACTTGACTGGCCGGGCGCGAGGTAGGTAGAGCTCCATGGCGAGGTAGGGTGGAAAATCACTAGATCACCAGGGTTCCGGACTTCAGAGGTGAAATGCCAACCTTGTCGGGCTCCGTTCGGTCCTGGACCACCAGGGATATTGGACTTTGGGGTTGCAGTTATGCGATCAGGCTAATGGGGGAGAAATACAGTTATGCCGATTGGGCTACCTGAAAGTGTGTTATAGTAATGCCATGATCTGGCTACTGGGGAGAACATTGTTATGCCCGCCGATCGGGCTACTCGAGGGACACTGTTATGCCCATGACGAGCAACTCGCGTCCACTGGACCACCAGGGATATTGGACTTGGGGATACTGATGCCCATGGATCGGGCATGGGGGTGCCGCTATAGCGGCGGAACAGGAGGGCCACCCACAGGTGGCAGCTGCTGTGTTGCGCCTGCACGCGGCAGCTCACCTGCGGTGGCCCTCGACTTGTTCCTTTTTGTGTAACTTTGTGCAGGCGCGAGGAGTGGTTGTGCCTGCATAACTCTAGCAGGCCCGGCTGAATATCGGGCTGTGCAGTTTATGCATGGTTCCTCCCCTTCTGTATGTGCATGCCTTCATTATCATTGCGCTGTTGCTCAGCATGATCTCGGGGGCGCAACTGCCTCCTGCTGAATATCGCAGAATGGCACAATTTCGACTTGCGCAGGCGCAACCCTATTGCGCATGGCTCAACTCTTTTGAATACCTGGGCCACTGAATTTAAAACTATAAAAACAGGAAGGGGAATCAGGGAGAGAATCATTGTCACACCAGAACTTCTTAATGTATATTGCAGAAACGTATGTCTATATAGTATAATTTTTCTTACACAGAAGCATACTAAATTCACGAAAGAGAAAATCACAGCAGCTGTTTTACAGTTTTCAACACATCCGCCCATTATTAATCTGCATTGTAAAAAAACTGCAAATATTTCTGTAAATGTAGTATAAAAATTTGACTACTTTAACTGCCATGTACCTGCTTTTTTGTCTTCATTAATTAACGTTACAGTTTTGGATGAAGGTCCTGGTTGCTCCATTTCTATTGCAAAAATATAAACAGTTTATAAGTCTTCACTAATTATATACTGCTGGCAATTAATTTGCTTCTACAGTTTTGCATATTAAAGAGCTGACTTTAGCAGTATTTTATGTCTTATCAGCCAACTTTAAAAACATCTTTCTACAAAGTGCAAGCACTTAGTGAGTTTGCTAGAGGTTTAAAACCTAGTTTACAGTATACTGAGATAGTTATAAATGCACAAAAGGTAAAGTGTAAAATCTTTATCTTTTTACTAGTCCTTTACAGATCTATAAGTTAGACTGTGGTCCTCTATATGATGCTCAGCAAAACATTATGTAACCCCTCACCCCTGCCTTTTTACTAAAACGACAGGTGGCATGCTGTTGGATTTGGCAGCAATACCTGGTGGGGACCTGGGTTCGGGGAGGATGAGGTTACCTGGCACAAGGGACCTAGGTTTGGCTACTCTGCACAGGGGCACCCAAGTAAATCCAACTACAGGAAGCAATAACTGTAATGTCCAGAACCAGGATTGGGATTTTTCAGTGTGGCTTTATTCATAAACTAGCTGAACATAACAAAGCATAGATGGTCCCCCAAGGGGCTACGTTCACTGTATATGCAGATCAGAGACTACAAGGCGGTCCACTTGAAGAATGAACCCATTTCTACTGTGGTCTGGCTCTGGACCCACCAGGCACTCAGCCCGGACTTGCATGCGCTTTGGATACACAGCCCGACTGGCCCAGCTCCCCTGCCGGCCACTTGACTGACGGTCCATTTGAGGAATGAACCCAACTTTACTTGGAGTGACTCCCATCAAACGAGTATATTTTCCAAACTGTGGCTCCCCACACCACTTAGAGTCTGTGACTCTTAGAGAGATTTGATTTCTTACTTCCTTCGGACTCCCATCAAACAAGGAGACTCCCATCAAACAAGGAGTATATTTTCCCATCCTGTAGCTCCCCACACCACTTAGAGTCTGCAACTACTAAAGAGATTTTCCAATTTGCGACCTACATCTGGGTACCTACCTCATCACTGGCCAAGCGCATGAGGCAAGTAGCAATCACAGAAGAAATCCGTAGAGGTGGACCTGGCTACTAAAGATGGGGGTGTTCCCACCTCCAGCTCCCACAGCCCATACCCGGCCATTTCTCTGGACAAACAGAAACTTAAACTTTGACATGTAGATTAAATGGTGGATGACGTGAAGCACCCCCTCTATAACAGTACTTGAAATTCATTCAGACTTTAAACTTTAAACTACTCCATTTGTTTGTCCTAGTACAATAGGCCTCCCAAATAGTAGTTCACATCCCAGCTTTTTCTTCATATTTTCCAAACTGAAGAAAAAATTTTGTTTGTCCTCTCAAATAGAGCACAACACTCACCCTTTCGTTGCAGGTGCCCCCACAGGCGAAGTACCACTTCTTTCACTGTTATACAAGAACAGAAACTGTAAACAGGCAGCTTTCTTCTGTAGTGGAAAAATTAGGGGATTGCCCTGGAATCTACAGAGGACTTTTCTTCCCCCAGGAAGGAGGGAGCATGGAGACCTGGACAGCGGTCTCCACTACTTTAAACTGGACTCCAACTTTCTCCCAAGGAGGAAAACAGAAAACACTTCCCTCCTGCTTGGAGGTAAACAGGAGACCTCCTTCCTGCTTGGAGGTAAACAGACAACTGCACTTTGAAAACTCCCAAAGTTCTAACTCACTCCCTGTGCTGCAGATTCCAATGTGGCTCATGCAGCTGCGATAGTTCTATTGGTGATGTCATCTCTCAAGTCTCAGCTGTGACTGAGAACAGAGTGAGACAGTGTGAAACCCATTTAACTGGAGTTTCACAAGCTGCCTTCCCTGCCTACCACTAGGTCTTACTGGGATTCTAGTAACCCCGGGTAACAAGGGGGTTACAATTATAAAAAAAAAAAAATAATTACTGCTTATCACCCCAAATGTGTACAGCACTGGCAAAAAACCCTGCTTATTAAATTGCCCCTATACACAGAATTATAACATTCAAATGCTAATAACATTTTGAGGCACTTAATTTGACATACTGCATGAAGCTATATGAGGCACTGTAGAATGGTTGCTTAATATAGACAAGGCTGGCAAACTTAAATTGTAAAAACTTGGGTTATAGTTTAATAAGCTTGATTTTATCCAATTAAAATATTGACACTAAAATAAAGTGCACTTACCATCATCTCCTTGTGATCCTTTTGATTCTAGAACAAGATCATGAAGGCCACACTGAGAAAAGTGTCTGGCAAAAAAATGTGCCATTTTAAAGTCTAGGCCACAACAGCGCTTAAGAAGTTGAAACTATGCAAACCTCTTACTGCTGCTGGTTCGATTGCTGTAAACAGACTGTTGTGAGCCAATCTGCCAGCTTTTATGAGGTACAAGGGGGGTCTGTAACATGCCTCAATCAGGGCAGAAACCAAGAACCAGTGTAACATAGACCAATGATGGCCAAGAAGACTCAATGAATAGTAATTATTATATTTAAATACATGGGTGCAGTTGTACTAACAGACAGTATCATGGGCTAATGAGGTGGGGGGGGGGAATTAGCAGTACAATCTGGAATGCAACTTTTTTGGCTGTTTTTCAAACAGTAGGGTTGTGTACCATGGGGGGAAGTACCTAGTTACAATGCTGGTGGAAGCTCAGAAATCAAGACCAAAATGTAACTTTTTTTATTAATCAATCCTAATAATTTTAATTCTGACATGTACCTACAATATAGATGCCCATTTCATAAGCACAATAAGACACTCTGGGGGTGTGCACTACACACTACTAGCACACAGGCAGAAGCTCACTACGCCCCTGGCCGTGTGCTAGAAGTGTCTAGAGCACATCCCATTGTGTCTTATTGCTTACATAATACATCAGCTCAGCAAACTGTTACTACATCTATTTTCATACAAGTCAAATCTGATTAGAGAGCAAGTTATAAGGTCATAGAAAGTGGATCAATACAGATAAAAACAAACTGTATCCACTCCAGTCAGGCTAAAGAGAAGAAGGTAGGAAATTCTCACCTCACTAGTTGGGAGTAGTAGTGAGTGAGCAGCTCCAGGTGCCCCCTTCAACCATCATCCCTAATTCTCACAATAGGTCAGCTGGTACTGGTAGAAGGTCTGGAATGGGGTATACCATGTTTAATGGGGAACCCTGGTAACAAAGGATGGAAATGAAAGCAATTAAACAGCATCACCACCATAAATAGGGTCAGGTCAGCATATCAGCAGGGATATATGCAACAGATTCTCTTCCCCTCTATAAAACAGTAAGTAAATCAAGGCTCAGAAGGAACACCCTGTTTCATCCCCAGGTCTTAATAGGAGTCTGCACCCCACCATTACCTGCTAAGGTACAATTCATATAATTTTCCCACATACCACAGGTGCAATGATCAGGCCCAAAGCCCATTCAAATGCAGTGATGCATGGGAGGTGCAAGTTGGGGTGGTTGACAGGAGAAAGTTTTGGTTGTTGACACTACATACCCCTCATCCCCCCAATGACCTCATCCTGCTCAGATGGTGGATATCATATCTCACAAACAATCAGAAGATGGGTCACTAGGCTGTGAAGTGGGGAACCATAGCACAGCATATAGAAACCCAAACCTGTAATATCAGGGGTAAGCATGAATATAACACAGCAGTGAACAGAAAAAACAAGCTACTAGCTAATAACAGATTGTTAAAAAAAAAGCAAGCATAGGCAGGCAGAAGTCGTGATAATGTTAGGTTCTGACACAGACAATAGATGGTATAGATTGCACCACAGTTGGGTATGGGGAATTGGGGGATGAACTTCTCCCTTCCAAAGGGGAAGACTTGTCAAATGTGGTCACCTAGAGGGATAAGTTGGGTATTTATTTTTGTTCTTTTCTGGTTCGTTGGGTATAGGATAGGGAAGTTCTAGTAGAACCATACAATGCCCTAGAGTCAGGTAACCAAGAACCTAATCTAGAGGGTTACCTGAGGACTAACAGACTTTGTTTTGTTGACATTCATGCTTCTGATTCCATTCTACAGCAGTCTCTGGAGGATAATCTATTAAGGGGTTCACTTCAGATCATGCTTTGACCTTCTCATTATCAGAGGAAGAATTATCAGAGGAAGAAACAGCAAAGATGACAAAAACACACTTGATGGTAACAGGAAAGGACATATTTCCTACACTAATCATGTGGGTAACCAGGATGCATGCATCACACCATGGCTAAAGTAAAATGGGTGTCTTAGAATGTGCAGGGGATTAATCATGCAATTAAAAGGAAAAAATTCTCACCCATCTTAGGGCAGCCAGGTGTGGCATGGCACTTCTGCAAGAGACATACAGCATTTAGTTAATGCTGAGGTGGAGAAATTTGCAAGTGATTGGGTGGGGCAATAATTTTCCAGATCTTTTTGATAAAAAAAAACTGAGTGCCGATTCTAGTGAAACAGGGTTTCAGTCTCACAGTAGACAAGTCTGAATCAGATAGCGAAGGCAGGTAGGTCCTGGTGAAAGGGCACGTACATGAAGGAGGTCTTGCTAATCAATATATGTGCCCTGAATATGGATACTGCCTCCTTTTTTCACAACTATTGCACAGAAGATTGCAGATAAATCAACCAAAGGATGTACAATCTTCATGGAAGGAGACTTTAGTTTTGTCCAGGACCCCTTCCTGGAGATCCCCACAATTTATAGGGGAACCTTCACACAGACCGACTAGAGGCAGATCATAGACTATGCCAGAAGTTCCACTTTGCAGATACATGGCGGGTGAATCACCCTAACTCCAGGGACTACACATTTAGGTCATCTCATCATTTGGCCTTTAGTAGACTGGACTATTTCCTGGTGCACAAACAGCACACATCTGAGATCCTGGATGGTGCCATCCAACCTATTTTATTATCAGATCATGTCTCAGTAACCATAACTACAGTCATGGACCAGACAAACCCTAAATTCTCTAGATAGAGATTTAATCACATGTTGTTCTAATTGCCACAAGGTAAGGACTGGCTAAGAAAGGAAATCGAGATGTATTTTTAAATTAATAGGACCCCTGGGCTGGCAGAAGCCACAGGATGGGATACTTTTAAGGTCTTTATTCAGGACCACATTATTAGCTATGCCTCATTTCAAAATAAGAAATGGAAAGAGGAAATTCTCTCTCCAAACAATTTAAAGACACTGAGAAACAACATTATAAGCACCCAGTTAAGTTGCCCAAGGAGTTAAGGAGCATCACTCTCCTTAAATACAAGTTAAAGACAATACTTCACCAACAAACTGAGGAAGTGTTTCACTTCACTAAAAAGCAATGCTGGAAAACAGTGGAAAGAGCCAGAAAAAAGAAATAAGGCTCTCATTCCACGCATAACTATGCCAGCAGGAGGGACCACCTCTGATCCTAGTAAGCTCAAGAAAATCTTCCAGCAGTTTTACAAGGCTCTCTATACCTCACAACAGTAGAACCATGAGGTAGATATACTGCACTCAGAATCCTTAATGTGCAACAAGCCTCCTCCACCCCACATTAGTGGAAGAGCTGGGAAATTTCTGAAGAAGTGTTGATGGCCATTAGGAGTTTGGCCAAAGGCAAGGCTCTGGATCCAGATGGCTTTAGTGCCAACGATTACCAAGGCTTTGACAGTAAACTACTGTAGTGGGTCATATGCTGAAGATGCTTCAGGAGGCCCTGCTTCACGAGCAGCTACCACAAACAGGGAGGGAGGCAACAATAATAGTGCCTTCTAAACCACAAAGGCCCCCCCACCACCACCACCCATTCCAGGTTACAGGCCAATTTCATTACAGAATGTTGGTGCCAACATTCTGGCAAAGATTTTGGCCTTAAGACTAGAGAAGGTACTTCAGCACCTTATACCTAAATCCTAAACAGGATTCATGAAGGGCAGACATGATTCAGACAACTTACAAATGGTGGTGCACCTATTAGACCAGGCTAGGCAGTCCACGTCCTCAGTAGCTTTTATAACTATTGACACTGAGAAAGCCTTTGACTCGATGGAGTGGAAATACTTATTTCAGGTTCTGCAAGCAGCCGGCGTAGACCCATCATTCCATTCATGGGTCAAAACACTGTATGCCTCCTGAGAAGCCACTGCCATCACGAATGGTATAATATCTCCTAAATGTCCACTCCACCGAAGGACAGGACAATGGTGCCTGTTGTCACCATAACTTTTTGTTCTGGCTATGGAGGCCTTGTGTGTGGCCATCAGGCAGGACAGGAACATGCAGGGCAATGGCTCAGGCAACGCCATTTGCAAGTCCCTGTCTTACACGGATGACCTTTTACTTACACTTTCCAATGTCCAAAGATCTCTACTCCATGCTCTAAACACTTATACAAAAGTCTGGTGCTTTATCGGGGTTAAAAATGAATGAGGAAAAAACAGATATCCTCCCTATTAAAGGTGTTATCCCACAAATCATGCAGGTAGGGGAATACAACTTGACTTGGTTGCCCAAAGGCATTAAATATCTGGTAATTAAAGTTACTCCAAACACTGCAGCACTGATGAACTCTAATATCCCTCCTCTCACAATGGACCTGGCAAAAAACATTGCCATATAGCTAAAATTAAGTCTCTCCCTCCCTGGAAAGATAGCAGCATTTAACACGATTTTATTATTTTTATTTATTTAAAATTTTGATGACCGGGAAAGGCAGACTGAGCTGAGGCTCGTTTCCAGGTGCGACCCAGGTACAGAGTGCACAGTAAAGAGAAAAGAGAGTGGTGCCCCCTTGCCTCACTTACTCCTTGAGCAATCTCCCACTAAACCCTTTGCCAAAGATATGGTCACAAATAAATAAGCTGATTTCACATGTTCTATGTGAAAAGCATCCGCCCAGTTTTAGCAAAAAAAAAATCCTAAAGGCTCCTTATTTGCAAGGCAGTTGGAATTTACCTTGGCCATGGGCCTATCATACTGTGTTTGGGGTGAAGCAAGCAGTACATAGCTGACTTTGACCCCCACACATCTAGACTACTGCAGGCAGAGGTAGAGCACACACTATGGGGTGATCCACCCTTCAGCTTGATTCTCACTGGCTCCTATCCCAAGGGAAACCCCTTTACGAGTGCTATGCAATTCTCAGAAACCTCCTGGAATAAACCTCTTGGCATCAGTAAGTAGAGAGATCTCTTTCTATGGAAATATGAACTCATATGGTATAACCACAGAATCCAAGTTGATAATAAGACTCTCCTGGAGGGGGTGACAGGAGAAAGGGATAACCTACCAGGGCCATTTGATGAATAATACATCTAAGGTCTTGAAATCCTTTCAGCAGTTAAGAGATGACTATGGCCTTTCCAACACAGACCCATGGAAATTCTTACAGGTCAGATGTGCTGTACAAACTTGGGTAGCTAGATAAGGAATGGCTAAAGACACAAACAGATACAGACCTTCTACCTCCCAGACTTGGATGCCCAGAGAAGCAACTGGGCACAAGACCTTTAATTGCCATTACAATGGGCTACTGGGAGAAGTGCTGAGCAGTTTCTGCTCAAAGGTATTTGTAATCCAAGAATTTAATAAATTAATAAAAATAAATAAAAATCCCAGAGATCAACTGAATCAAAAAAAAGGTGCTGGCACACTGGCATAGGACTTCTACAAAGCTTCTACAAAGCTGATACACATGGGGTTGCCAGTCTCAGATAAGTGCTGGAGATGCCACCAGGCTCAAGGAACTGTTGCCCATATTCTGTGGAGATGCCAGGTGATTTAACCTTTCTGGGCAGGGGTGAGGGTACACTGCACCCAGATAATAGGGGATACAATCACGGAGTCTTCCCTTTTCTGGATCCTAGAAGACCACAGTCACCTATCCTCAACAATGTTGCAACACCTATCTTTGCTACATGCCACAGCAATTGAACCTAAGCATCAAATTCTTATGCATTAGAGGTTGTCAGATGTCCCCAACATCCCCACTTGGGAGATGGCAGTCTCTGGTATGGTGGCCTATATGTAGACACTGGATAAAGTGAAGGGCAGGGGGATAATTTTTGAGAGAGCACGGGAGCCCTGGATCAGTGCAGTGGGGAGGAACAGGACCAGGGCTAACTGCCAACCATACTGTAGCAGGGAAGAACTCTGGCATAGGAATGTTGGGGGGATTATTCGGACAGTCTTTCAGACTGGATTCAGGTAATCCTGGTTGCCCACACGACAGCAGCACTGCACCTATTGCCTTTGCACTTCTACTGCATGCCCTGGGAGTAAAGATGGAACTGTTACTATTGTATTTGCATGCTGCATGATACCAATAGCACATAAAAAAGGAATAGTGCACATCAACGATTATTACTAAGGAACTGCATGTGTCAGGTTGCAAATGAAAGTATGAAAGCCCTTTATAGAGGATGTCGTAATGAGAACTAGAGGATGGAATAAACCACAGTCAAGTCTTTTTTTTCTAAACACAGTTTACTAATGTACCCAATCTCATTTCAACTTGTATTATTTTACTTAGACTAAGAACTCTATCTTAACTTTGTACTAAAAGCAGTAGTTACGCAACAATGGACAACCAACATTACAAAAATTTTAGTCAGAATTTATTGGGGTTTATGTACTCTTCTTACAATTGTTTCTGTTTTCACTGTTTTACCTTTAGTCAGCCAACTGCTATGTACTCGTTTGATAGCCTAATCAGTTGCATTCTTCGATTAGATATGCATTTCCAATGGGGATTTCCCCGATCAGGAATATAATTGCTGTATGTATATGGATGTTGTAATCTGTTAATATAAAAATCTTTATATAAAAAACAAAACTGCGCAAAACTGTGCCGGTAAAGCCCACATAGTTCCTTAGGTGATCAAATAGGGTATGTCATTGTTACAATGATGCTGTAACAGCAACTGTCAAATGCCAATGATAGTTCCAGGAGGACCTCAATACCTCACCTGGACGAGATCATGAGTCCACCCTGACAAGTGCAGTCTCAGTGCTGTGGTGGGACTGAAAACCAAATTGGAAAGGTTTATAGATGTTATAGTTCTCCAGATGATCCACAGGTTACTCTACCACCATCTTCTCAATAACCTTCACCAAGAAGGGACGATTTGAGATGGGTCTGTAATTTGCCAGAGCATCAGGGTCCAAAAATGGCTTTTTAGGAGGCATCTAACCACCAATTTTTTTCAAAGTAGATGGAAAAGTACCATCCCTGAAGGAACCACTGATGATCGCAGTGATTACCAGACCCAAAAGCAACCAGTATACAGCAGGTGGGGTGCAAACTTCAGATTACCCAGAGCACCTCATACTCAGAAACCAGCCAAAACTCACACCAAGTGGGCAGATCTACAAAACCAGAAGGCTGACCACTACTAGACCATGACAGGCTGCTTGAAAAGATACCCGGTCTAATGGAGGACACCTTGTCAGAGAAAAATTGACCAATTTCCTTGTACTTTTCTGCTGGAAAAAGCTCTAATGGATCACAGACAGGGAGGATTTAACAACCTGTCTACAGTGCGAAAGAGCTGAGCTGGCCAATTTTTCTCAGTAGCAATCAACCTTGATAGGAACTCTGTCTTTTTCAGGTTGATTACCCATTGATACTCACCACTATGGGTTTTCAGTGTCAGCCTATCCCCCTCAGATTGGGACCTTCTCCAAGAACACTCCAACTTCCATGTCTTATTCTTCAGTCAATGCTTCTCACCACAGTAGCACGGTGAGCTGAGACTGGACATCAAGGGACAAATATAATAAGGTGCCAGAGAATCTAAGGCAGCCGCAAAGACCATGTTATAGTGCTCCACAGTCTTCTCAGCCCCTTGTGCACAAGAAAGCAACATACCTGAGACATTCTGTATCTCTCGGAGCTTGTGGGGCCCCAAATTATGTTTCAGGTGGTACCGGATCATCTCCATAAAGGGGTTAGTAAAGAGGAACAGTCATCATAAAGGGTCCCACACTCAAGTGTGGAGCTGGTCCAAATGTCCACTTTGTGTGGAAAAATATTTAAGTTTACTTTCTGTTAGTATCGTAGAGTGTAGTCAACTAATTTTGCTGACATCCTTTGTTAGTTCCCCAGAATTCCCTGCAGCTGACATCAGAGCAGTAGGAAGCAGTGAGAGATTCAATAACCTGCAGTGCATTGTCTCTGGTTCCTCTGCTGCTGACCTTATTGTCCATCTCCAACAGGATTTTGACATCAGGACAAGACTCGGGTATCTTTTCATCAGTGAGTATAGGCTGTGAGTAACTGATCACAGTGGATTTTCACAACACTACTGATGAGCGACAGGATTAGGCAGTGATCTTGGTGTGGCATCCACTGGAGACTGTGAGGAAGCTGGTTGAAACTGACACCCTGATTTCTTCTTAAAATTTGGGTTACAATGCTACTTTTGTGGCAGTAGTACTGCCAATCTACAGTATGTGTTGTCTTTATTTGTTATACCAATTAGCCTCAATGCTAAAGACCAATGTTATATAATGTGTTGCTGCCTATGCAGAAATGGGGAAGGGAAGAGGAGATCAGGACAACACAGGAGGGCTGTTGGCATACAGTATATGTTGTGAAGCCTGTCTCACAACGTCCTGCCAACTCTATATTTTCAAGACAAAGTCCAATTCATCCTGTGATTACCATGCGTTTTGGCAGCTGGAGCCTGAATAGATGACTGCTGTCAAAATACATAATTCATTACAGTATGTCTAGCTGTGAAACTCAAAACATTTTTTTGACTGTCTATGCTTTACTTCACCTGTTTAAACCAATTTTTGGCATTGCCTGTGTAGCTAGGGGATGGTTTTGGCCTAAAGTCTGTATTGGGTGGAGATCTGTTCTTTCAAAGCCATGTTTAGTCTATTTACTACTCCATTCTTCCCCCTCTGTCTTCCATGACTCTGATGGTCTCTTTGGCCACGCTTATCCCCCAGCTGCAAATACTGCTCCCTGGCTGGCTCATAGAGGCCTTATAGAGTGAACAGGCAGT
Organism: Neoceratodus forsteri; assembly: GCA_016271365.2. Lineage (NCBI taxonomy): Eukaryota > Metazoa > Chordata > Ceratodontiformes > Ceratodontidae > Neoceratodus > Neoceratodus forsteri. The sequence continues at coordinate 1,359,635,748 of CM057455.1, read as the reverse complement.
GCAGCTATGCATTTAGCCCCTGCCACCACAGGTTTAAGGAAACCTTAGTTTAGTGCCAAACTTGCAGTAGGCCTCCCAAGTGGCAGAACAGAGTGCTGTCACTATGCAGCAACTCACCAAACTGCACTGTACTGCAGTATATTTATGTGTGTGTGTGTGTGTCTGTCCCTTGTACATAAATTAATAATAAATGACCACTAAAGCAGACAAAACTGGGCATCAGTTGAGACCACCATGAAAACAGTTTGTACACTGAACCAGACTTGTTTGTTTTACATGAAAAAATGTATAGCTTTGGGAACAGACAATAGTGTAGCTCAGATGTGTGCAACTTTAGACTGATGATTGCCCACGTGGTATGGACATAATGTTCTGAGTCCTATTTTAATATGAATGTCTGCCAGTCTACCAATATTCCTTAAAACGTGTTCCATTGCCCCAGAAATGTGTCTTATATGACTATTAATAGGATAGTGTAATGGATCATATGTCATTAGCTTTCAAACCAGTTTCAGTGGCATCTATCATGTACAGTGTAATGGATGCATAAAATTGTACTTCCTTCTAGAAAGTTATATACTTTTAGCTGACTGGAAAAGTTATACTTAGCAAAGAACCAAGTCGGTCCTTGGCCGGTGCCCATGGCGAGCAGGCACATGCCGGCGGTCACCGTCATCTCCACGGACATGGCGTGGCTCCGTCTGGTGGGTGCCTTCAGCTCTGTACTGCACAGCTCACAGGACTGCCTCAGCATGACCCTATTTAGGTGGTACTGGCCCATGATCTCAGTGTCACTCTGGTTCTCAATGGTGCTGCGGGCACGGTACTGCCTGTGTCGGGCATGCCGCCACCAGGCCTTTCGTTGGCCACATAGCTGTTCCTCCTGCTGCTTTACACCCCTCATTACCGCACCCATCAGGACGGGCATGCTCTCCATGTCTCCTGCTGTCCACTGTCCCCCTGGGTGGTTGGCTGCTGGCTGTGTGCCACCCTGGTACACAGGCTTTGTGTCTGTGTGCATGTGTGTCCTTCTCTCTCTCTCTCTCTCTGGCCCTCTCTCACTTTCCCATGCCACCTCTCTGTCCCTCTCCCTCTGTGTCTGGTTGTGTGTCTGACTGTCTCTTTGTATCTCTCCCTCTAACTCCCACTCTTGGTGCAACTGCTGTCTGTGTGTTTGAGCCCTGTTTTACTAGGAACAAGTCTGCTTGGTGCAACTTCGATTTGCTCCACACTTGCGCCATGGTTTCACGGTTGAATATGCCACTGCACTGGATATTCATGGGAACGCCCCCTGCACTTGTGCCTGCATACATTATAGTTGTGCATTGGAGCAATGGATTTTGTGCTGCACACTGGCTCCCACTGAATATGGCTCCTTGGTGCAATTCTGCAGTTGCACCATGTGCAACTGCTCTAAATATCTTGGCCTTAGTTGTTAACCGGGAAAGAGGGCTAGACAATTCTGCCTATTTTGAACTCATCCCGGGGGGGGGGAGTGGGGCAGGAGAGGAAGGAGAGGTGGAGATACAGATGTAAACTAACATATTGAGCCAGATTAAGCTATTGGTGGCATTTTTAGTGAATGAGGGGAATTTGGTCAGGACACCGGGGGCGCTGTCGATTTCCGGCTCAGCGGCGTTGCCAGTGGAGAAGGTGATTGAGACATGGCATCCAGGGTGGAGGAGAGTGTCTTCCTCCCCACCCAGGTATTGAATGAGGCATCTGAGGCTTCAGTTTCCAATCAGACAGAAAAATAAATTTTGGTCAAAGCAGCGGGCGCTCCAGACCGCGAGTTGCATTCGGAAGCAACCCATGTGCGCACACCGAAAGAGAAAGTCAAAGTCCAAGAGCTATGGATGGAAAAAGAGGTTTTTTTCATGGAGGGAGTACTTATACTTACTAGCTCAGGACAAGTAAAACCAGGAGGCATCACAAAGCGAGTTCATGAATGGTACAGAGATGAGTCGGAAGGATCGGCTCAGGCAAAACCAATGACTCCTACCACCGAGAAGGACAGGAATGCAGAAGTGCCATCTGCTAGTACAAAAGGTACCATACAGGCTAATATGTAAAATGTCATTCAAAAAGAAATAATTCCTAAAGATCCTACAAATCAAAACCAGGTTCCCCAGCTGAACCAAAAGGGGAATTCAGACATGCTGGGTATAATAAGACTCTCAGAGGGCAAGGGAAAAGCCTCAGAGAGCACAGAAAAGGTGTCTAATGATAATGAAAATGAGGGGATGAACATTGAAACAAGCACAAGCAGTGCTGAGCAGCAGCAGCAGGGGGCTCTGTCAGTACAAGAAATGGAGCAAGAAAATGAGGGGGAGAGCAGTACTAACAATGGCTCTCTGGCTGTGGGCTCTACCTCACCTCTCCCAGGTTATGATACGGATATTTCTGCTTCATGCCTTACAATTACTGAAGCATTGAAAGAAGCAGGTTGGAACAGACCAGAAGCTAACCAACCTTGGCAAACACCGCAGCACACAGCCTCTGGGTTAGAGGAGGCACAGCTAGACCCCTTAGAGATTCCTTCTAGCCTTAATGCAAAATCCGGTCTTGATTTTTCCAAACAATAAGCAGGGTTTGGGGTCACACATGACAAAACCCTCTATGTTCTCTGGTGATTTGGAACAAAGAGAAGATGTAACCCCCTTCACATACACAAGCATAATCTGCCCCTTCCTGCTCAAACACAGGAGCAGATGCAGGTACTGCCCCACAACAACACGCAAGGCCCCGAGGGCGTACCTATTCAGGGTTATTTCATACCCCTCAAGAGCAGGCTAAGAGGCATAACACAGTCAGAAATAGGTACAGGGGAGGCCTGGAGACCTTCCCAGACCGCATTTATGTGGGAAAGAAATTAATCAAAAAAGTCTGGAATTTTCCCCCACTGAAATGTATGCCCTCATACACACTTCTGGTGACTCAAATTTTGATTTAAGCTTTAAAATGGCTGGTGGCCTGGAGGCATTCTGGCAGAGATACCAGCAGGTGAAATATACGCTGTTACGGGCAGCATCTGTAGCTATCCCTCTTACAAAGCCTGTATTCTGAACTATCACTGTGCTGTTTAAAAATGAAGGTGTGGCAGTTTTGGATATCCTGAGATGGTTAAAAACCAAATGTGCAGTATTGGCCCCGCCTGACCCAATCATAGACACTGAACAGCTTTGGACAGGGGGCTGGTGAATCCGGGAAAGACTTCCCCAGATGAATGGGGTCATACAACACTTGCCCAGCTATTTTTACCATGGGAGAGACCGTGGTTTTGTGTTTCATGCAGGTCAGCCTAAGTCTGGCTTTAGGAGTGGGGTTTATACTCACCTCAGCAGCGCCTGTGACAGACTAAAATGTGTCTTGTGTGATGGAATAGGACAACTCAGTATTAACTGCCCAAACCCTATGTATTGTAATTAATGTGATGATACCACCCATTCTTATAAAAACTGCCCATGGGCATTCCACAACAACCCATCCCAAGAACAGGAGGACCAAGAAGAGGTGGTCACTAGGGCACAGCAACAGGTAGCTGCAAGGGCCCTCAACTGCAACCAGGCCACAAAGGAGCCTGCAAGAATTAAACATTGCTATTGCTGCTTCCTCACATCAAGAAAATCTTGTACAACAACAAGGACTGGTCCGCTCTGACAAGACACCTTCAATGCCCTGAACCGCAGGGGATGCTGCCCCAGTGAGGGAAGAAACAGCTCATGGGAGTGTAACCTCTGATGCAACCACAGCTCAGATCGTACCTCAGGAAAATACTGAAATTCTTGATCCTAATCCTGAACAAGAACAGGGTTCAGACTATGCCCCCTCCAGAAGAAGTCTCAAGGAAGCAAAGGAGCTCCAGAAGACTTACCAGAAGTGCAGCCAATAAAAGTAATCCTGGAAATAAACCTTGCTTAGAGGGCTTATTGCAAACAAAGAACAGACATGCCCCCCCGGCCAAAAGAAAGCAGTGGGCAGAGACTGAGTATGACTCAGATGCTTCATCGGTGGCATCCTCACAACCAGATCCAATGACAGATACAGAACTGGTATCCAGTGATTCCATGTCCTCTACCAAAAAGAAGCTTAATATGGAATCCCCAGGGCATGAAAAACACCTATGAAACCTTAGGGTTTACGCTTTTCCTAATCTCTGATTGACTATGGTGGTGGACTTATCCTGTGGTACCTTGAATGTAAACAGTATTAAGAATAAGAAAAGGAGGAATACTACTTTTTGAATTTTGAGAGGTCTTAACATAAAAATTTATTTCTTGCAGGAAACTCGCCTACATTCTATCAGAGAAACCCAACAAGCATCGAGAAAGTGGTTCTGTGGACCTTCATTTTGGTCCTTGGGGGAGGAAGCATGCACAGTGATTGGCTTTTTATTTAGAATCAGTGACATAACAGTTACCAGGTTAGTTGATTTAGTACAAGGAAGGGTCCTGTTGCTAGATATTATATATAATAAACAAGAATGGAAATTAATAAACATATACGACCCTCAAACTAAAACAAAACAAATAGAAATTCTAAAAGTAATTCAACCCAATTTACATACGTCAAAATCAGTATTTTTTGGGGGGAACCTTAATTGTATTCTGGCATTATCAGGCAAAACAGGAATAACACAAAACATTTATAGTAATTCTAATTTTTTACACACAATAATAAATACAGCACATTTAAAGGATAGCGCAACCTTTGGGGTTACACAACCATAACACACATTCCATAAAGGAAGGCTTTCTTCCTGTATGGATTACTTTTTTTGTCAGAATGGATACCATGCAGTGAGCATACTGTAATACCAATTGAATCTTCAGACCATTGTTTGGTTAAAATACAGCTGGGACACCCCAAAAATAAACCAGGCTCATATATGTATTGGAAAATGAATACCCTGATATTAAATGAAGAAACCAGTTGGATAGAACCAAGGGAGGTTTTAGAAGATAAAATCACTGTATTCAAATTATACTCTGATGTGGAGGCAAGAAACTAAAATAGAGATTAAAAACTTCTGTAAAAAACTTGCAAAATCAGCCAACCAGAACAAATATTTTAAGTATCTGGAACTCAGGAGACACCTACAGAAACTAACCTCATTAATGGCACAGTTTGGCCTGGATTATTCCAGCCAAATTGCTAAAATTAAAAAAGAAATGTACCAAGTACAGTATGATAGGACAAACTCTTTATTCATAGAACAAAAATATGGCACACAGGGCAAGGCTCAAAATATAAACCCATGTGATGCTTGTGATCAGAGAGTAGAAAAGAAATATATGGCCCAAATTAAAAGCAACCTAGGGGAGACAGTGACAGACAATAAAGAGATTATGCATGTTGTAATGGATCGCACAGAAGCCCTATTTGGTCATCCTTTAGACACGAATGTTTCTCTGGATACTTTTTTTGCAAGGGTTAAATATTCTGGCCTTAAATTCAGACACCAAAAAAGATTTAACAGAGCCTATCTCAAGTGCAGAAATCAAAGAAATAATAACCCATCTTAAAACTGGCACCTCACCAGGGCTGGACGGGATTCCAAGTGAATTCTACAAAAAAGCATTGGATATTTTATTAGACTACCTAATGATAATGTTTTATGAGATTCTTAAGGGGCAACACTGCTTGCCACTTGTATTAGCAGACAGTCTTCCATTCTAATATATCTGCATAAAATCAGTGAAAAAGAAGAAATAAATAACTGGTGTCCAATTAGTCTAATTAATAATGATTGGAAGATCTTATGCAAAGTTTTGTGTAATAGACTATTCCAAGTAGCATCAACATTAATATTTCCTACACAATCATGTGCTATTCCTAAAAGGACAATGATAGATAATTTGTGGTTACTTAGAGAAATATACAATTCACCTACTTCAGGAGGTTATATTCTTAGCTTAGACCAGTCGAAGGCATTCGACTTAGTATCATAAAATTATTTGTCTGAGGTGCTGCAATGGTATGGGATTCCACTCCAACATATTAACCGGATAAAAATCCTATATAAAAATGCATCTATGAGTCCAATCATTAATGGTATAGTGGGATCACATATTTCACTTAAGAGAGGGGTCAGGCAGGGGTGCCCCTTAAGTCCCTTATTGTATGTTTTTGCTATTGATCCCCCATTAAGAAAACTAAACGCAGATGCTTCTATTAATCAAATGCTATAGAAGTCCATCAGATGCTTAATTTCCAAGTGTACTAGCATACACAGATCATATCTGTCTCCTTGTAGCAGACCATGTGTTAAGATCCCAAGCAATGAATATAGTGCAAAGTTTTACACAAGTTTCTGGGGCTTCCAAAAAATAAACAAAAAAAGTAAAGGAGCAGCACTCGCTGTCCATCCAGAATGGCAGGTATCAGAAATCAAGGGGATGCAGATCCATGAAGGACCCTTAAAAATTCTGGGGGTTGCCTTCGGAGGTTTGGACCCTGCAACAACAAATTGGATAGTAGCTATAGAAAAAGCTGAAGAAAAAGTGCAGAGGTGGAAATCTTATCCCATGTCTAGGGCCAACAGGATACACATGCTAAAAACTTTTATAATCCCAATTTTTCTGACTATTTATGTGTTTCCCCTCCTCCTGAAACTGGAAGCCAGAGTTTATAATTTATTTTTCCAGTTGTTTTGGGGCAGAAGATTGACCCCAGTTAAGAGGGCTGTCACGTAGTGGCCTATAAAAAAGGGGGACTCAATGTGATAAACCCGGTTCTCTTTTTCTTTACCATTTATCCCTATTTAAACATACTACCAATACTGCTGGGACATCAGCAGGACTGGGTTCTGAGTTTCAGAGCAAGATGCTTATTTTTTCTGCAAAAAGAGGAAGACCCTAAATGGGGAGTTTTTAGGAACATTCCTCCGGATACTTCTAGCTACATTACTGATCATTTCAAAAAAATAAAAATATGGAAAATACAAACAACAGCTTGCATGCACCTAAAGAGAAAAGAAATGTATGGGCAGCTGCTCAATTCCTGCTTTTTAACAATTGCCTGCTTTTCATGCCCTCCAGACAGACAGGAAAAATGTTTGATCAGTCAACTTACTGACTCAAGAAGCCCCCCAAAAATGTGGGATTCTTTATGGCTATGTTGCCACGATAAATTAAATGTTAGGGGTAACCATTTCCACAAGTCAGTGGATGAAAGAATATGGCTCTACAATGCCAGTTCAACATCAATTTCATCAATCAGCATCACAGCAGTGGAATTTATGTCAACCGTAAGTTGCGGTTGACATAAATCCCAATAGTCTCCCAGTCTCATTCTATGGGGCTTTGCTTACGAACACCCCATTGAGGACTCCTGCCCCCACACACACCCCATTCCATGGCAATCAACTCCAGAGTCGGAGTTGATTCGGGAGGGGTGCAGGACCAGGAGACAGTGTGCCCTCTGTTCCAGGACATTAACACAGCAACCTGTCGACAAACTGTTGATTTTGTCGACAGCCATGCAGGTTGCTGTGTTGGTGTCACTGTCGGGGTTATACCAAAGAATATGCTTAAGGGACAATTGTGTAATGCAGGTGGAGACAATGTAACATTTCTTTTGATTGTTCCTACATTGAGTCAATATGGAATGTTATGACTGGATCATGGGGATGTCCACAACTATCTAAAATGACTTATAATTTACTAGTATATTTTCCGAGCATGGAGAGCATTTTATCCAGGCACACAAAGAGTTTTATGTGCAATAATGAAATGGTGCATTTGGCAGGCTAGATGCCAATATGTATTGCAGCAGAAATGTATTCCCCTGATTAGCATAGTAGGGAATACTACCAAAGAAGTATCTCAGATTTATCAAAAGGAAAAATTCACTTTGCCCCCCTTCCCCTTTAGCAGCTAACAGGTGGAGGGCTTTACCTAAGATTATTTTTGAAGGAGTTACCTAGTCGTAAACAAAAAATGTTAGTATTAAAAGAAAGTCACTGAAAAGGAATAACATTTTCGGTTTGACTCTAAGTTTAGTTAATAACAAAATGGAAATCTTTAAAGTTTCCCTAGAGAGGTAGAAAGGGAGAAAGTAATTCTGTAGCTATCCACTAGGGTGAGTCATAAAGTTGTACAGGTTGGACGAATATGAAATGATATTTATGGTAGGACTGACGTACGTAATAATCGTATGATTTTTTTTTCTTTATATACTACACCTGTATGTTCTGTTTACTTATTACTGCACAATAAAAAAATTCCCTTATTCTTCAGCAGAGTGTGCTGGTGAGGTACTGTCGGAGACAGTGGTGGAAGGAGGAGAGGAGAACATGGAGTCCAGGGTGGAGGAGAATGTTTCCCTCCACACCCAGAGCTATGAGGAAGTAATTTCTTCTGAGGAAATGCAGACATCTGGGGCTGACAATGTTATGGACATGAAGCTGAAATCGAACTTATGGAGACCCTGTGATACCACAGCTGCAGAAGCTGAGTACCTGTCTGAGAAAGGGATGTCAAAAGAAAAATTGCTGTTAGAAACTAAGTATGTGACTAAAAGGGAAGCGTTAAAAATGCTCACTGAAGAAGAAGAAAAAATCAAAGCTAAAAGATGACAATGTAAGCTTGGAACAGCTTCAGGGAGTGTGTCTGGTCCAGCTTGTTTAGATAAATGCAACTCGTACTTCACTAACACTAATGTAAATCACACTACTTCTCTTGCTGGATTAAATCTTTTGATGTATACTGTATCTACGAAGGCGAGAAAAGACAATTTTCTGCCTGAAACTGTAGTGATGGAAAAAGTAACCTTTGACACAGCAGCACAATTGCCGAATCCTCTGTGCATGGAGACCAAATCAGCTGAGAAACTGGCATGTTATGGTAGGATTGACGTATGTAATAATTGTATGAATTTTTTTTTTCTTTATATACTACACCTGTATGTTCTGTTTACTTATTACCGCACAATAAAAAAATTCCCTGGCTGCTGACGTGGTGGGAACTGTCAAGTTGGCAAAAATTAAAATGCCACATTCATACACCATCCCGAAGACTGCAGTAAAAGGTACGGTGGAGAATACCTCCAATAATGACAAAATAATTGACAGTAGTGCTAACAGAAGCGGAGTTCATGCAAATGGTATGGATAAGGGAAGCAACTGATCAGTGAAAAAGCACCTGGGGGGGGGGCTGGCTGGGTCAGGGATTCCCCTCATAGCTCTTGGCGTCCCCCGGGTTTGGTTAAAGCTGCGGATATGGGCAAAGATATGTCAGGAGATGTTGTTGCCACTTTCAATCCATTTAAAGAGGAAGGAGAAAATTTAAACCAAGTAGGTCTAAGCAATGCATTACAGCAGAACAACACAGACTGTGAACATTTCCTTGCCTTGAGCTTCCAGATAGTTATCCCATATTATTTAAAAACTGTTTCTTCTGTGTTGGTGATTCATCTAAAAGAGCAAGACGTTAATGTAATTCAGAAACAGGCAACAGTCCCCCCACCCACCCACCAAACACTGAAAGACAAATGGCTGAGCACAGTGAGAGTATTTTGAAAGAGCCTTCGGCTACCAGTATGGTAGATACAGAACATGTTCTGCTGCTTGATTTTCCTGATGAACTGGACTCAATACAATATGATAAAAGCACAGAACAGCAAAGGGCAGAACATACAACCTCAAAATCTTATGCAGACTGTTTTCAGCCATGATCTATCCCAGCCAACTGTAGAAACGCAGTTCAAATTAGGTATATAACTGGGCTATCTGATATACCTGACCAACGTTATGTGGCAAGAACACTGTAAAAAGACAGCCTCTGTTTCATGGCAACTGAAATTTTTCCTCTTATCCATACCCCCAGGGATGCCAATTTTGATATCAGTTTTAAAACCACTGCCAGTTTGAAGAGATTCTGGACCAAATATCATCAAGTCAAGAACTCTCTGGTCTGGTCTATGGTTACCACCCTCACTAAGTATGAGATTCACACAGTTACCGTTCTTGTTTAAAAACCAGGGTGTCAATATAGTTGATATACTTCGATGGCTAAAGCAAAAATGTTCAGTAATTGGGAACCTGGAGCCAATAATTGATTCCAAAAATATATGGACAGGAGGGTGGAGGATATGGGTTAAACTGCACTATTCAGACAAAGGTGTGCAACACCTTCCCAATTGATTTTACTTGAGTAGGGATAGATGGATATTGTTTTATGGTGGGCAACCGAAGGTCTACTATAAATGTGGCTCACAAACACACCTGGGCAGTGCCTGTGATACTGTTCGTTGTAGCTTATGTATGGACTGGGGCATACTGATCTGCACTGTAAACATAAAATGCGGTTCAACTTGTGTGAGGAACAGGGGCACTCTTACTGAACCTGCCCACGTGCTTTTCATAACAGAGGTAAAACTATGGATCAAGCCGAACAGGACTTTGATGCTGACACAGACCAAAAGTCATATAATCAAAGGAAACTGCAACAGCAAGCTAAAGGTACAGTGCAGGATAAAAGAAGAGGGGTAAACCCACGAAAGGCAGCTGAGTATAGCAACCGAGAACCGTCCCATCCCAGGACCATGGAGGCAGTCTCTGCTCAGGACTCACATCAGACAGCACTTAAGGAGGAACCACAAGGAATATTGGTGCCCCTGCGATTAGGCTGAAGGATGTGGCATCTTCATGTGGAAATGGTAAGGATAACAGTTCAAGCACAAATACACACTACAGATACAGGAGACACTCCCTAAGAGGTACTGGATAGCACGGAAATGCCTCTACCAAGCACCACAAAAAGAAAAAGTTTCAAAAGGGTAATTAGGTGGAGGGGAAAACATTCTCAGTTAAATGCACAAGGACAGAGACATACCAGTAAATCCACTTTGGAACTTCATAACAAATTTGATGCTTTAACAGTGGGAAAAGACTAGGGAGACTAGGAGGAGGACTCTGATGGTGTGACCCTTACCTCCTCCCAACAGGACCCATCATCCAGTACAGAAGAAGTGGGCCCTGAACAAGGGGTCTCTAAAAAATGGAAAAACACTAAGACTATGAAAAGTAGGAAGAAAGGGGATGTGTGTAAATGAACAGATGTATTTGTATGATATATCTTTGCTTCTTCTAATACAACATGCCTCATAATTTGCCAAATCTGGTTATTACTATACTTAATGTCTTGGTAAAATGGTAGTCAGAAATACTGTAAGAATGTATATATTTACTGTTTTAGGGTATTTTATGGAGTTGATATATTGTTTTATTTATGCTGTTAAGGCACCCTGAGCTCCGGAAGGGCACCTAATACAAATAACATTTTTACTTACTTACTAATGTGAACAGTATCCATAACTGGAAAAAGAGATTAACCACATTTTCCATTTTACAGAGCCTGGGTTCACATATCAGCTTCCTCCAGGACACATGGTTACACACACCAGAGGAAGTAAGGATGGCTACAAAATCCTGGATGAAGGGGCCATCTTTTTGGTCTTTGGGGGAGGACTGGTGCTCTGGAGTCAGTACTCTGTTTTCCACATTTTCTGTCCAGGTGTGCACATTTATAGACATTATTCTGGGGAGGGTATTATTGTTAGATGTGCTATGTAAGGAATTAGAATTATGTCTAATTAATGTCTACTGTCCTCAAACAAAAGCAGCCAGAACTGAAGTGTTTTACAGCTATTAGACCATATCTGTTTTTCCACTAAAGGGGTTGTATTCAGTGATGATTTAAACTGTGTTTTTTTTAAGAATGTTAAATGGAATCTGAATAAGATGTATTGTGTTCCTTATATTTAGGTAAAATTGTGACCTCAACTCCCTAGTGGATGCTGCAGCAGCATTGGGATACCCTATAGAGAATACATTTTTCAAAGGTACTTTATCAACAAGAATTGGATACATCTTTTTATTCCCATGGTTGGCAATAACAGCTATGTCTACAGTAGCCTTGGAAGCAGACCACAAGGCCATAAAATTTATCATCTACTCAAAACTGACCCCAAGATCGAAACCAGCTAAATGGAGATTAAATACTTCCATTCTGACTGATAATACCCTGAAAGATTATGTGGATGATGTCTTTAAAAATAAATTAACTGTGGTAGATATGTTTGACTCCCTTATAGATTGGTGGGAGGATGTTAAAAAAGAGTTTAAAGAGGTGTGTATTCAAATTTCCAAAAGGAAAAAAACAAGTGAATACTTGCTATGCCTGACATTGAGGCATCGACTTCAGAGAGTGCTGACATTGGCTGTATATTTTTTGTCAATTAAATTTTATTGTAAGAAGATAAACATATTCATAACTTATATATTTTACATACATTAGGAAATAATGATCAGTAGATAGTTAAGAAATAGTTTCTAAAAAAATAACGACTAGATGTTGTTCATAGTAATCAAAAATAACAAATTCATGCAAACAAATAGCAGGTTATTAAACTGATATTCAAATATAAATCACAGTGATGATTTCCCCTGTTGCTAACAATCAAATATTGACAAATAAGTTAACGCCTTTTATTTCCCCTTATGACTGAAATATCTAACTTAATAGTAATAGCTTCATAAGCAAAAGAGTAGTAGGAAACAAAGTAAGTGTCTAATAAAAAAAAAAGGAAGAGAAGAGATAAGGAAAGTGGAATAGGAAGAAACAACCCTCATGTAGTCACTATCCTCTGTTAAGAGAAATAATAGTGTAGCCCAGTAGGTGAACTCTGGGGTACTTGCTGATTGCCAGAAGGTGGTTTTCCATTTATAAATCTATACAGTGTGCCCCATCTACTATAACATGTATGTCCTTGCTCAATCTATATAGTGTGCTTAATCTACTATAAAGTTTATGTCCTTGCTCAATCTATATAGTGTGCCCCATCTACTATAACATTTATGTCCTTGCTCGCACATACCTAGGGCTAATTTTTCTGTGCATAGTATCTCTAATAGAGACTGTTTCTACTCTTGTACAAAAGGTATTCTGTCATTTAACCAGGCTAGCAGGATCACATTCTTGACTGACACTCCTATTAATAGTAGATTATACAATGGGGTATGAAAATCCTGTAACCTCATTGGTCAAAACACATCACATGACCACGGTATATCCTGTAATAACCCACGACTGAGACATGGCATTAGTAAAAAACATACTTGAACACATTTAAAATTTATTTTACACATGGGTCCATTGTATAATCATAATAAGGCACTCCAGGGTGTGGGTTATTGGGGGAATTACCCACTTCTTGTGTGGTTAAGTCACTCGGCTGCGCCTCGTGACACACCACACAAGGTGTGGGTAAATCCCCCAATAACCCACACCCTGTCATGCCTTATTGCTTAAGAGTATCTCTGTTCCAGAGTCCATACTTGAGATTCATTGAAATGCCCAATAATACAGGTCTCCTTACATATATGACTAGCAAAATTTGGTAAATCTGTAAGATATTCTTGAACTCTGTTCCATAAGCTCTGCACTATTGGACATTCCCAAAACATGTGAATTAAGGATGCTTTAAACAAGTTACATTTGGGACAAGTAGGAGATGCACAAAGGCCCATTTTATGCATTTGATGAGGAGTATAGTACAGGTTGTGCAATGTTTTAAATTGGATTAATTTTACATTAACTGCACTAAAGGCCTTAATGCAAAATATCCATATATTGTCCCAATTCCATTTTTGAATTGAAGTGTTTATTGCTTCAGACCACCATCTCAAGCATTTATCTGCTCTACCATTAACATTTTCTACCAGAAAGCTATGAAGAGTGGAAATCTTAGGGGATACATGAATACATCCAAGAAAGTTGTTAGTAATGTTGTGAAACAAATGACCTGGTATCTACAGGTTGGTAGCCACAGATATTATTGTTTTTTATATCCTCATAGAAACTGACATCTGTTTCAGGTATGTTCTTCTGCTGTACTAGAGTTTCAAAAGTTAAGAAATTCTCATGTTTTTGTACATCTTTGAGAACGTTAACATTGGTGTGTTTCCACTCTTGTTGCTGTAATGTTTTTTGTTTTTTTTTTGTCACAAGTAAAGTTAGGATTGCCCTATAAAGGCTGTAACCTGGACTTATTCAAATTTAGTTTGAACAATATAGACCATTATTTGATTTGCTTTAACATGTCATTTATTACCTTATTAGATTATAGTATCTTGAGTTTTGAAAACAGTAAAGCTTTGATGTTAAAGCCCTGTCTAAATAGTAAATCAGCCTCCATTTCTAACTATTGAGGGGCCTGCGCGTCAGCTGGATCCAGCAAGAACCATTTAGAAAATTGTGTTGCTTTGCAAGAGAGACAGTATAAATAACAATCTGGGGCTTTCAAACCTCCATTACTTCTGAACTGTGTCATTCTATCATAGGACATTCTGATTTTCTTAAAAGCCCAAATTAATTTTGTAACCAAACTATTAATGCACAGCAGCCATTTCTTGATGATACAGCCTGGTATCATTACAAATAGAAATATTACTCTAGGCAAAAGATTCATTGGCAAAAGATCCATCTTAATAGTCTCCAGCCATCCCCACAGGCTCAAAGTTAATTTGTTCCACTTAAGTAAGCCATCTTGTGCTTTTTTTTAATATCTTTAAATTCTGATGGATTGTTTTTGATAGTGTTATATATTTTAATATCCAAATACTCGATGCTCTCCCTAGCCCATGTTATGCCAGAGCCATATACTGTATGTCTTCTTTCTTACATTTATTATTAAAAGCTAGAAAATGTGTCTTGGAAATATTTACTTTATATCCAGATATAACCCTGAAGCTATCAAGGACCTGAAGAGTCTCCGGGAGCACTGTTCTAGGATTTGTAAGACAAAGCAGTATGTCATCAACGTAAAGGGAGATTAGAACCTCCCTACTACCAATCCTGATGCCTTTGATGGCTTGAGAAGAAAACAGTTTTCTGACCAGTGGATTAATTGTTAAGTTAAACATAAGCAGGGGTGTAGACAGCCATACTCACTGTACACATAGGTGTACTGTTTTGTTAAGTGCCTGTCACAAACCATAAGCCACTCTGTTAATATTATCATTCTAATCTGTAGTATTTGGGTTAGTGTAGGCCACTGAGGAGTGTCCAATACATGTATAACCTCTTTAGAGAGTAGAGGAGTCATCTGATAACAATCTGACTTGTTTGGAAGGGGGTGCCATTTGGAAAGGATGTGTAATTTTTTTTTAATTGGGGGTGTAACTGTTGGAGATTGTGTACAAAATGGAAATTTCTGGCTACACTCCTGAACATAAGGGGAGATAAGGTGCAGCCCTGTCTGGTGCCTCTTTTGGCAGTGAAGCTAGGTGAAATTATTCCATCAGTAATCACAGCTGAGGTGGTATTTTTATACAATATTCAAATCCAATTAATAAAATTCTGTGGGAATTCATATACTGTAGTTTCAGACTGCTAATGATATGTGGCCATTTAATACAGTCGAATGTCTTCTCTGTATCTAAGGAGAGAAGACCCATGGGTAATTTGGCTGTATTTGTATGGGTAATAATGTGGAATAATTTCCTAGTGTTGTCTGCTGCTAACCTACCCTTCATAAAACCAGGCTACTGTTGGCCAATAATGTGGTGTAAAACTTTTTCTAACCTAAAAGCTAAAATCTTAGCCAATATTTTAATATCTGAATTGATAAGTGATATTGGCCTGTAATTAGAACACAAAAGAAAGTCCTTCCCATTTTTGTGAATTAATGTGATCAGGCCTTGAGTAATGCTTTGGGACAAGTGACCTTTTGCAAATGCTTCATTAAACACCACCTTAATGGATGGTATAATTTTCTTAGAGAAGGTAAGGAAAACATTAAAAGAGAATCCGTCTGGCCCTGGTATTTTATTATTTTTTTTTAAGACTGTTGATTGCCACTACTATCTCCTCATCTATTAATGCTGCCTCAAGTTGATCCTTTAGGTTTTCTGGGATGTTTGGTAACTGCACTCCCTTACAGAAATCTTGTAAACTAGATATGATACAGTTTTTGTCCATGCAATATAGTTGTTTACAAATATCATAAAACTGTTTATCTTTTTAAGTCCTGAAATAATATTATTCTCTTTATAGCTTTTGATCATGATAATATTAGTTGCTGTACTCATTTGTTTTAGTCAGATTGCTAACATTTTAGAGGCTTTTGGACCTGAATCTATATAGTTAAGCTTAGCTTTACGCATGTGAAATTCCACTTCACCTCTGATTATTTCATTGTATTCTGATTTTAACTTAGACCATTTATTCCAACGCTCTTCAGATTCACCCCTGAGTAAAGTAGTCTCTAGTTCTTTAATCTACCCAAGTAATGTTGTTTGTTTTCTACTTTTCTCTTTTCTAATGGCTGAAGATGCACTAATAATATGCCCCCACAACCAGGACTTCATACACTCCCAGTTTGTGTTCAAGGATGTATCCTTGGGTTTATTAATGAGCAAGAATTCCTTTATTTTTTCTTTGCTCTTAGATGTAAATTCTGTGTTTTGTATTAGAGAATTATTAAATGTCCATCTTCACATTCTTCTCGGGTTATGTACTTCTTTGAGGTATAAATAGTACAGGGGTATGATTTGTTGCGCTGTCTCTACTCTGATAACCCTCACCACTGCCTCTTTTGGAATGTATATTTGGTCTATCCTGGAACCTGATTGATGACACTTAGACTAAGAAGTGAAGTCTTTAACATTAGGGTTTATAGTTCTCCAAGCATCAACCAAGCCCAGATTATCAATTAAATGTGACAGGTCCTTGTCCGCCTTGGTCAGTACAGGGCAAAAACTGGACCTAACAAGTACTGGGTCAAGGGTAGAGTTAGTATCCCCAGCCATTAATAAAGTGCTATCTAAATATAGCTCTAGATTTACAAAATTAGGTTAAAAATATCATGAGTGGCAGACATCTGTCTGTATACATTCATGAGGGTTATGTATTCATCTACTAGTTTTCCGTTTGCAATCAAAAAATGACCTGCATCAACTTCAACAGCATTACATACAGTACCTGAAAAGATATCCTTCTTCTCATTTGGATTAAGACTCCTGCCTTTTTAGAATTGTTACCTGCCCCACCCATTCTCTACATATTAGATCTTCATGTTCTTTTTTAAGGTGGGTTTCTTGAAGGAAAGCCATTGATGGATTCAGCTTATTGAGATATCTCAGCCCAGAATATCTTCTAATCCTATGATTTAGCCTCTAAAATTCCAGGTAACTAATACCAGCCCACTTAATGTAGACATAAATGTGTTTTTAAAATCTGCATCACATATAGAAAACTATCACCTGATATAGTCCCCACAGAGGTATCGTCACTAAAAGTGAGCATGAGGTTAGTTATAGATTCATAGATTCACAGACATTTGATTTCATAAAAGGGCCTTCCTGGCCCATCGAGTCTGCCCATTCCCTCCCTCTACCTGTCACCCCCCCAAGATTCACCTCATCCTCCCCTTGACAACTCTCTGTGTTTGTCCCAGGCCCTCTTGAATCCCTCCACTGTACTGGCACTCACCACCACCTCTGGCAGTCTGTTTCAGGGCTCAACCACTCTCTCTGCGAAGTAATACTTCCTAACATTTCCCCTAAACCTTCCCCCTTCACCTTCAGTCCATACTCTCTAGTTCTTGTATCCACCTTCCCTGTAAATAAGCTCTTCCCCACTTTATTGATCCCCTTCACATACTTGAATGTTTCAGTCATGTCCCCTCTTTCCCTTCTTATCTCCAGAGGATACAAATCTAGTTCCCTCAGCCTCTCCTCATGTGCCACCCCTCTTAGCCCATGCAGTATTTTAGTGGCCCTTCTCTGTTCCCTTTCCAGGCCACCTATGTCCTTTCTTAGGTGGGGCCTCTAGAACTGTACTCCATGCTTCAGGTGTGGCCTCACCATGAAGCTGTAAAGTGGCATCAGCACCTCCCTCCTTCTGCTAGTTATCCCTCTCCCTATGCACACAAGCATCCTGTTAGCCTCATCCACTGCTTTGCTGCACTGGGTCCCCACCTCAAGGCCATTTGCGATTATAATCCCTAGATCCTTCTCCTGCCTGGTTGCTGCCATTTTCTCCCTTCTAGTGTGTATGTGGTATTTTGAGTCCTCCTCTCCAAGTGAATCACTTTGCATTTCCTGGCACTGAATTTCAGCCACCATGTTTTCGACCACTCTTCCAGTAACCTTATATCATTCTTCATTGCCTCCACTCACCCCCCCCAGGTGTCCATCCTGTTACTGAGTTTTGTGTCATCTGCAAAAAGGCAGACCTTCACCTGAAGCCTCTCTGCTATGTCGCCAACATATATGTTAAACAGAATGGGCCCCAGCACCGACCCTGAGGGACCCCGCTCAACACCCCAATCTCCACAGAGAGCATCCCATTGACCACCACCCTCTGGCTTCTCCCCGTCAGCTAGCTCTCCACCCATCTTACTATTGTCTGCCCCATCCCCAGACTCCTCAACTTATTAATTAGCCTTCTGTGGGGCAATGTGTCAAAGGCCTTCCCAAAATCCAGGTAGGCCACATCCATTGCCCCACCCTGATCAACCACCCTCATCACCTCATCAAACAATTCAATCAAGTTTGTCTGACACGACCATCCCCAAGTGAAGCCATGCTGCTGAATGTCTTGTAGCCCCCCCTTCCAAATATCTAACCATCCTTTGTTTCAATATTGCCTCCATTACTTTGCCCACCACCGATGTGAGACTGACCAGATGATAATTGCCTGCTTCCTCCCAGCTGCCACTTTTATGAATTGACACCACGTCTGCCTTCTTCCAGTCCTCTGGTACCCACCTAGTATCCAGGGACAAGTTAAACAACCCCACCAGTGGTTCAGCCAGTACCTCTCTTAATAGTCTGATAACAGGTAAGCAAAAGAATAGAAAAAAAAAGAGAAAAGTGAGAGAAAAAGGGTAGTGCCATAGGTAGATCCTGAAACACTTCCACCATGAGTAAAATCACTGTAATGCAATAAGAATGTCCATATGTGGGGAGTCACGTGATGCCTCGGAGCTAGTGACTGCACTTTCTCACCGCTCCTGCCTCTCCCGCTCAATACTGGTAGTTTTTGTTAATCTATCTATAAATCTTTTGATTTGGAAGGCTGTGCTAACCCCCAAAGGTCATCCGGTCATTGATTAGTCCCATTTGCTCCATAGTTTTACCCAGGATGGACGCCAAGATGAAACAGGCCTTGCCGCCCCACACGCCTCCTGTGACACCGGAAAAGAGCATTAAAAAATCCAAAGCTCATGGGGCTTCCTCCAGTCATGCTACCACTACTACCACACCGCCACTGCCTCCTCCTAGTCGAGGTACAACCTCTTAGAGAATTTATGCAGTCTTTCTTTGAGGAGCTAAAATTGTTGTGAGCTGATCTAAATCTAATGAACTCCATAAAGGAGGCACTGGTTACACCGCTCCTTAAAAAAATCCTCTCCGGACCCAAATTGCCCTGCCAACTACAGGCCAGTCTCTATCCTTTCCTTTACTGCGAAGGTGATAGAGAAAGTAGCTGCCTTTCAGTTGGATAACCACCTGACCATCCATGACATCTATGATTCCCTCCAGTCCGGTTTTAGGAACAGGCAAAGTATGGAGACTGCTCTGTTTCAGGTGCTCAATGATCTCCTGATTGCTAGAGATCGGAAGTGCCATTCAATCTTGGTCTTTCTTGATCTCCAGCGTTTGACACCATGGACCATGGGGGGCTGCTTGAGTACTTGAGTGACATCTGTGGACTATCAAGTACGGTCCTCAGTTGGTTTAGATCTTTCCTCACTGGTAGAACTCAAAGAGTGGTGTCTGGGATTTATTCCTTGACCTCATTCTCTCTGCTATGTGGGGTTCCTCAGGGCTCTGTGCTGTCCCTGTGTTGTTTGCGGTGTATCTGCTGCCATTGGGAGACATTGTAAGATGGTATGGGCTGCGGTTTCACTGTTATGTAGATGATACCCAGCTCTATGTGTCTTTTGCCCCCGAACAGGATAGTGTGGTCTCTGTCTTTAATAGCTGCCTCATGGAGCTCCAGGACTGGATGCAGGCCAGCTGGCTAAGGTCGAACCCTGAAAAGACTGAGGTGTTGATGGTGGAGCCAGGTCATGGGATAGAGAAGAGGGGAGCGTGGTCTGCCTCCGGGCTTTGGCCAGGGGGTAGCTGGCTCATGTCCTCTGTTCAGGTGTGGAATCTGGGCATGATATTTGATGAAGGGCTGACACTTTGTTCGCAGGTGTCGGCTGTAATCAAATCCCATTTTACCGTTTGAAGAATATCGTCTGGATTAAGCACCTTGTTCCATCTTGTGCTCTTCCAATGTTGGTCCATGCCTTTGTGACCTCTCGCCTTGACTGCTGTGACTCCCTCTACCTAGGGCTTCCGGGGGTTGATATCTTCCACTTGTAGCCGGTGCAGAATGCTGCAGCCAGGTTACTGGTAGGGGTTTCCCAGACCAGTCATT
The DNA here is from genome assembly GCA_016271365.2 of Neoceratodus forsteri. Classification (NCBI taxonomy): domain Eukaryota; kingdom Metazoa; phylum Chordata; order Ceratodontiformes; family Ceratodontidae; genus Neoceratodus; species Neoceratodus forsteri. The sequence goes on along the minus strand of CM057455.1, from coordinate 1,359,615,310 downwards.
TCACACCTGTGCTACGCGATCTGCACTGGCTGCCTGTTCAGTGGTGGATCACCTTCAAGGTCAGTTTACTGACCTATAAGGCCCTACACAGTCTGGGTCCTGGCTACCTGCAAGAGCTCCTGGTTCCTTACTGCCTCTTCCAACCCCTCCGCTCAGCCGACGAGGGATTGCTAGAGGTTCCCAGGGTTCAGTTGAAGACCTGTAGTGCAAGAGCATTTAGTTATGCAGCCCTGACCCTGTGGAACTCTCTACCTCATCAGATTAGAGAGTACCTGACCTTGGAGAGCTTTAAGATGGCTTTGAAAACTTATTTATTTAGCCGTGCTTTCGGAGACTGTTGAATTTGAACTTGTAATTTTATCTTATTGAGTTACCTCAGATATTTTATTGTTCTATCTATGTTTTAACTTCTGTACAGCGCTTTGATATCTGTTTGAATTGCGCTTTATAAATAAATTATATTATTATTATTATATTATAAATACAACTGCGAGGAGAGTGGGGGATGCAGAAGCATGGATCTCCTCAGTAAAAGGCTGGAGGGAGAGAGTAGACCCTGAAATAACTTTGCTGCACCAAAAACTGAATAAAGTGGAAAGTAAACTAGAGGATCTGGAGGGAAGAAGTAGGACCAATAATTTACTCATTTTTTGGTTACCTGAAGATGTGGAGGCTTCCTCCCTGGTGCTTTTCACACAGAAAATCTTGGAGCGTATAGCAGGTTCCTCCCCTAACCATTCCTGCTACATTGTGGAAAGGGCACATCATTCTCTGCGTGCTAGGCCGAAGCCAGGAGCCTCCCCTCATCCATACATAATTCAGCTCCTTAATTATCTGGACAAACAGTATATTCTTCAAAAGTGCAGGAAGCTAAAGGAAATAACTTGGGAGGGCCAGTGTATTTGCATCTAGCAGGATCTACCCGCCACGGTGTGGTAGAAGAGGGCTACTTTCCACCCCATAGTTGTAAAATTGTTGGCTGCTACCATTAAGTTCAAGATGCTCTATCCAGCCAAACTCCAGGTGTATTGCAAGGACTCCTGGCATTCCTTTGAGAGTTTGGAGCAGGCCACTAGTGAACTGAAACGTCTACTTCCTGATCTATTTAGTGCTCCATGAGATGAGACCAGGGATTCTAAAGCTTTGGAAAAGGCTGGACGGCATGTACTGTTTTTTTGGGTGAAGAACCATGGGCTTCAGGGTTGTGCCTCTGTGTACCTTATAATCTTCGAGTGGGACTTATGACAGAACTCCTTATCATTTTTCTTTTAGGTGGACTCAAAGGGCATGGCGTCACACTGCTCCTCCCTTTTTTTTTCTCCTTTTCTTGTCATTTGAGAATACTATACAAAATTGTTCAGAGTCTCTATTTTGCCAGTTGGCTAAAATTTTTGCCTTTACGGAGTTGTTATAGGAAGTTACATCACTGGGATCTCACGGTCTTTACTTCCAGGGGGTTGATAGTCACCCCAGCTTGTGGTCTTTTTAAATAGTGCTGCATATTGTGTATACCCTCTGTTATTATCTTTGTTACCATGGGCCCTAGTAATAGCTTGGTATGGGGGGTTGGGTTTTAGGTTAGGCTTTCATCCTCATATTAACAATATATAGAGTCAGTTATGGGTCTGGGATACAGAGTCCCAAGCAGGGGAGGGGGCAGGGTACGGAGTGCAGAGTAGAATGGCAAATGGGGCTGACATAAGCTGATTGTTTAGGGATGTTTTCTCTCCTGTCTTCGTATTATTTTGTATGTTGGGTTGTTGTACTCTTTATATGGGGGAGATTTGTTTTAGGGTGGGGGGTTTGGGGAATGTGGAACATCTTAGTTTTGGGAGCTTTTTGGGGGTCAATGGAAGGGAGGGAAGGGGTGGGTCTGGAGTAAACCAGTGGAGATACCAGAGTATTACTGTAGTGGTTGGTATCCACTTCTAGGCAGGGTTATGTACTGGACAAGACACGAATATGACTAATCCATTGAAGGTTGCCTCCTGGAATGTTAAGGGGGCCAGGTCACCAATTAAGAGACACCAAATTATTAAGCACTTGCAGCATCTTCATTGCCAGGTCACCTTTCTCCAGGAAACCCATCTCCTTTCTGCAGAGGGTAGTCTGCTCCGTAGGCAGTCTATAGGCCAAGTTTATGCAGTGGGCTGCACCACTGCGAGTAAAGGGGTGGCCACTGTAATATCTAAACAGGTACCTTTTGAAAGTCAACAGATTTTTATTGACCCCCAAGGTAGATATATCTTTGTAAAGGGGATTTTAGACCATATGGAAGTTGTACTAGGAAGTGTATACAACCCTAATCAGGCAGATACTTCCTTTTTTATAGATCTGACAAATCAAATCTCCAAATTTCCTTCTACTTCCTTAATTATAGGCGGAGACTGGAATATTTCTCCAACATCAGATTTAGATAGGTCGGGGGGGGAGGTTGTCAGGACTATCTCCTGGGCAGCGCTCCTGGCAGGACATGATCCAGTCCCTGGGGCTTTGTGACCAATGGCGGATCTTGCATCCGCAGGATAAAATATACACTTACAACTCCTCTGCTCATGGCTCCTACTCCAGGCTGGATTATGTCCTTCTAAGTTGTTCTCTCTTTCCCGGAGTGATTGAGGGGGAGATTGGACCCTGGGTCCTTTCTGATCACTCTCTTGTCTGAGTTTCATTACTCCTCAATGCTACTTTGGAAAAGAACACTATCTGGAAACTTAACAATCAACTACTTAACGATAAGTTTATATTTGATCGGATCAAGGATCAGATTACCTTGTACACCCAGCAAAACCTAGGTTCTGTGGGCAAGCCTGATCTGAAATGGGTCACTTGTAAATGCTTTATTGGGGGGGGGACTTATTAGGCTGGCTTCCAGGCGCAAATGGGTTCACGCATCGGTAACTGCTGATCTCCTTAACCAGATTACTGCCATTGAGAATGGTCTCTCCCCACATACATCAGAAACTACCGTAAAAATTTGTCAATTTTACGGGATAAATATGCTGATTTGTTGAGGGAAAAATCAGAGTATGCAATCCTGAAGACTAAGGAAAAATACGTTGATCAGGGAGACAACGCAGTAGGCTGTTTGCCCTCTGGTTGCAGCAAGTAGAGTCTTCCAGGCTGATTACTACTATTAAGGCTAAGGATGGTTCCCTTCAGACCCAACCCAGGGAGATTACTTGGGAATTTCGTTAGTTTCATGTGGAGCTGTATGGCCCCAGAATTTCCCCAGCATCCCAATCTGAACTTTCTCTTTATCTCAAAAAGTGTACCCTCCTACACTTAACACCAGAACAACAGATCATTCTAGCCCAACCCATTTCTGATTTTGAAATCCAGCAAGCTATTTCTAGTTTGACGCCGGATAAATCACCAGGCCCGGATGGGTTCACTCCCAACTTTTATAAGACATTTGTAGAGCAGCTAATTCCCCTCTTGTCCCGTTTTTTGCCTATATCCATGAACATGGTATCTCCGATCCAACACTACTCAAAGCCCTCATTGTCGTGTTTCTCAAACCTGATGAGCCCCCGGAATTCATCTATAATTATAAATTTCATTGATTAATTGTGACATTAAGATTCTCGCTAGAATCCTAGCCAGCAGGGTAACCCTGGTATGGGAAGGCCTACTCAGTCATGAACAAGTGGGATTCATCCCTAATCGATCTTCCATAGATCACTTTAGGAAGCTATCCCATATCTTCTCCGCATCCAGAGGGTCAACCACTCCCATGGCTTTGATCTCTCTGGATACGGAGAAGGCATTTGACAGAGTGGACTGGGGTTTTTGTTCTCAACACTCGAGGCCTTCGGTTTCCCACAGCCCTTCATATGCTGGATACGGGTTCTATATTCCTCACCATCAGTGAGAATCTACTGTAATGGAGTGCTTTCAGCTCCAATTCCTCTGGCATCCAGTATTAGGCAGGGCTGCCCTCTCTCCCCTCTCCTTTTCAATCTTAATTTGGAACCCTTACTCCGTAGACTTAACACATCTCCGGATGTCACTGGTATCCCGATTGGCCCAGACATTTTCTTGATGTCAGTTTACGCAGATGATATTTTACTTCACATGACCCATCCAGCTACCTCTTTTCCATCTTCTCTTCAGTTTATTGAGAAATGCAGGGCTTTTTCCAACTATAAGCTTAATCTTAGTAAGACTGAAGTATTATCATTCACCCTAACAGTCAGCAAACAAGATTTGGTGTCTCTGGGTGTGACCTGGTCCCCCCAATCCATTAAATATTTGGAGTTATACTTGTCTAAGGATACTTCCCCTCATGGCATACAAGTGGTACTGATTTTCATCTATTGATTTTGTAGCTTATTATATGGGCAATATCTCCACTGATGGGAGGGGGAGGCATCCAGGCCTTGGGTGGGGGGGGTTATTCCGATACTGATCATGTTTTATGTACTTGTTCATTACTGTTGGAATTCTTACATTCAATGAAGTTTATTAAATTTCAAAAAAAAAGAATGTCCATAGGTAAATCAGTTTTATGCTGAACACAAAACACAGAACATTGCCATTGTCTCCTCCCTTACTCATTCTCAAATGGAATGCGTATAATAACAGAGCCAATCGCCCCCCCAAGTTAAATCAAAACTATGATATTACCTTAAACAATTATGAATAACATAAATATATAGTTTGCATTGGAAAAAGTAATTTTAAATCTAATATGTATATGAAACCTACACCAGCATCTAATTGAATCTAGGAATGACAGCTACCTGGAGGAGATGGTTCTTGACTGCGCCTCAGGCCACTCAACCACCATTCAGTTAATTAAAACAAAGCACTGAAAAAAAAAACAGTGCACCTAAACAATTTATTCACAGTCACCTGAATTAAAACTGTTATGACTCACTCTCAAGTTACTCAAATGACTCATTTAGGATTTTAATATAGTTCTGGCACGCTCTGCAAACATAAAGGAAATTTCTTACTTCCAAGTCAGTCCCTAGTAGATGATCCTGCAGAAAAGAGGCAATTTGATGTTAGTTCTAGCAATGCAATCCTGCAACATCTAGTAGAATAGCATATGGGTAGACAATCAAATCAAATCAAATCAATCTTTATTTATATAGCGCCTTTCGAAACCAAGGCGCTTCACAAACCATAAATACATTAAAACACAATATAAAAATATTAAAATAAACATCATATAATATAAACAATCAGAGAAGGCTAATGAAAACAAGTAAGTTTTCAACATTGTTTTAAAATTTGTAATGGTCAGGCATTATCTTAACCAACGAGGTAGAGAATTCTACAGGGTCGGTGCCACAAACGAAAAAGCACGTGCACCAGATGTTTTAAGATGAACCCTGGGAATCCCTAGCAATCCCTCGTTGGCGGATCAGAGGGAACAATTTGGGGAGTAGGGAATGAGGAGATCTTTTAGGTAGTTGGGTCCCTGTTCGTGTAGGGCTTTAAAGGTAAGCAAGCCTACCTTATAGGTGATCCGCCACTGAACTGGCAGCCAGTGCAATTTGCACAGAACTGGAGTAATATGACTGGACCTAGGGGTACCAGTCAATAGTCTAACCACAGGCATTTTTCACCAGCTGCAAGCGGCGCATATCAACCCCAAATAGCCCTAGGTAGAGGACATTGCAGTAGTCTAGACGGGTAGTAATGAAAGCATGGACCAGTGTTGGACGATCATCCAGAGGGATCAGATGTTTCACCCGGGCAATGTTCCTCAGATGGTAAAATAAGGATTTGACCACAGCTGACACCTGATACTTCAAGGTCAAGCCATCATCAAAAACAACACCTAGGTTACGCACCCAATCTGAGGTAATGAGCTGGACACCATCAAGCTAAAGGCCCGACATGTGCCCAGTACCACATCCTACCCCTGGACAACCTGGTTCCACAACCAATACCTCAGTCTTATCCAGATTTAATCTCAGCCAACTCAAACTTATCCAGTCTTTGATCTCAGAGAGGCAGCTGTTTAGCACGGAAACCGCATCAACCTGTTCGGGTATAAAAGACATATACAGCTGAGTATCATCTGCATAGCAGTGAAAACTCAAGCCGTATTGCCAAATGATATCTCCAAAAGGCAGCATATATACTGCGAACAACATGGGAGCAAATATGGAGCCCTGTGGTACCCCACAGGACAAGGGGAGGGCATCAGAGGAATAAATTGCAGTGACCACCCTCTGAGACCTGCCTGTTAGGAAAGATCGAAACCATTTGAGGACTGTACCTGACAGGCCGAAAAGGACCCACAGGGTCTCCAAAAGGACCCCATGGTCCACAGTGTCAAAAGCAGCAGAGAGATCAAGAAGGACCAAGATGGTATGAGCCTTCTGATCTGTCACCATCAGGAGATCATTTAATACCCGGATAAGGGCAGTCTCCGTGCTATGCCTCTTCCTAAATCCGGACTGGAGAGCTTCATTGACACTGTGAGTTTCCAGGTGATTGTCAAATTGCAATGCAACCACCTTCTCAATAACCTTCCCTGCAAAGGGAAGGTTAGAGACAGGTCAGTAGTTAGCTGGATCGACGGGGTCCAAGGAGGTTTTTTTCAAGAGTGGTCTAATGACCGCCTCTTTTAAGGGATCCGAAAAGGTTCCCTTCTCCAGGGATCTCCTTACAATTTCTCAAGGATTAGGCAGATAGCATCTACACATCCCACCAAAACGGGTGTAGGGCCCGGATCCAAACTACAACAGGTTGGACGCAAAGTCTGGACAGTCTTTACAATGTCTATAAATTCCGGTCGGCCAAAATCCGTCCAGACAGACCGGGTGTTCACCACTTTCCATCGACCTCCACAACCCTTCATGGAAGGAGCTGGGCCAATTCCGGACCTGATGCTGGCAACCTTATCAGCGAAAAACTGAGCAAGCTCATCACACTAAACTTGTAAAAAAACTCTTCCAGACTGCAGACAGATTGGATTGCACAATCTGTCCACAGTACAAAAGAGTTGAGCCGGTTGATTATGCACTGCAGAAATCTCCCTGGACAGGAACTCTGCCTTCTTACGGGTGATTTCCGATTGATAGCCATCATAATGCTCCATCAGTCTAAGCCTGTCAGCATTCAGGCCGGACTTCCGCCATGCTCTCTCCAGCCTTCGACCACTACGTCTCAACTTCTTCAAGGACCCATCAAACCAAGGGGACCTTGGGCCAAGAGTAAGTGGTTGAACACGAACAGGAGCATTCAGGTCCAGGGCATCTCCCACTGCCTTATTATAGGCAAGTACCAGATCCCCGAGACTTGTGCTATCCTCCAACAATTCTGATAGGTCCAGCACCACTGAGAGACCATCTAGGGTAACTCCCCTCACAGGGCGGTAGCGAACCATCTCCGCAGGGGAAGGTCCATTTGTGGGAGCCCCAAAACTGAACCTTATGGTGTGATGGTCAGACCAACTGACTGGTTCCACCCCCAAATCAGTGATCTCCATACCCTGGAGGAATAGAAGATCCAATGAGTGACCTCCTATATGTGTAGAAGAGGTAAAAACCAGTGTCAGGCCCAGCATTGGCATTAACTGGAGGAGCTTTTGACCAAATTGCGAGAGTTTATCGTTGGCCCAGGCACTGAAATCCCTCAGAATTATCCATCTGGGGGATTCCAGCACCATGTCGATGACGAAGTCCGCAATCTCCTGCAGGAACACCCCCACCCCATCACCTGGTGGACGGTAGATAAGGAGTATCCTGCAACCTACACCCTATGAACATACGAAATTTGCCAGCAGATAAAGACCCAGAGGTCTATCAAGTCTACTCAAATGTGCAGCCAGCACCCCTTATTCTGCAGCTGCCCCTCCCTTCCACCCTTCCCCTTCATTAACCGTCCCTCTTGTCCTGTCCCATCCCCTTTTGAAGCAGTCCACTGTTCTACTGGATACCACTTCTGCAGGTAATGCATTCCACCCAACCACCACCCTCTCTGTAAAAAAGTGTCTCCTCATCTCCCTCCTGAACCTTCCTCCCTCCCTCCAGTCTCGTATCATGGCCCCTGGTGGCCCTCCCCTTCCTTACTTTGAACAGTCCCTCTGTACCGTCTTATTTATTCCTTTCATGTATTTAAAGGTTTCAATCATGTCACCCCTGTCCTCCTCTTCTCCAGTGAGTACATGTTCAACTCCTTCAACCTCCTCTCGTATGATAAGTCCCCAGCCCCTTGATCATCTTTGTCGCCCTGCGCCCCTCCAGTAACTTAATGTCCCTCTTCAGATATGGGCACCAGTACTGCATGCAGTACTCCAGGTGCGGTCTAACTAATGACCTATACAATGGCAGAATCACCTCCTCCCTCCTCGAGGATATGCCCCTTGCACTGCAACCCAGCATTTTGTTGGCCTTTGCAGCTGCCTTCCTACATTGTGCCAAGTTGTTCATTGACCCTGTAATGAGCACACCCAGATCCTTCTCCTCCTCTGTCTGGACTAGCTGCACTCCCCCCCCAGCTGGTAACTCCTCCTTGGGTTCTTCATCCCAAAATGCAGCACCTTGCACTTTTTGGCATTAAACCCCAGTTGCCAGGTGTCTGACCAGGTTTCAAACTTTCCAAGATCATCCTGCAACCCCTGCCATCCCCCTAGGTCATCCACCACTGCGCCTACCTTGGTATCATCAGCAAACAGACTGCTCTTGATGTCCCATGATATGTCTGCAATGAATATCCCAAACAACACTGGTCCCAACACCGAGCCCTGTGGAACACCACTCATCACTGCCCTTGGGTGTTAGAGCTCCCCACCCACCACCACCCTCTGTTGCCTTCCCTGAAGTCAGTTTCCTACCCATCTCACCAGCTTTGTACCTGCCCCTGTGCCTAATAACTTTCTTCCCAGCCTTCCATGCGGCACCGAGTCGAATGCCTTACTGAAGTCCAGATACAGGACATCCACTGCATGGCCCCTGTCCAGTTGCCTAGTTACCCAGTCATAGAACTCCATCAGGTTGGTTTGGCAGGATCTTTCATGTATGAAGCCATGCTGTCTGCTGTCCTGTAGTCCTTTGGCCTCTAGGAGGGCCACCAGCCTCTCCTTCAGGATAGTCTCCATTAGCTTACCCATGATGGATGTGAGGCTCACAGGTCTGTAGTTTCCCGGTTCATCCCTGGGGCCACTCTTGTGGAGGGGCACCACATGAGCCATCCTCCAGTCCTGAGGTACACACCCCGAATGTAGTGAGGCATTAAATAGGTCTGCCAAAGGTCCTGCAACGACCTGTGCAAGCTCCTTCAGTACCCTGGGGTGGATGCCATCTGGGCCTGGTTCCTTGTCCACCCTCAGTGCCTTCAAATCCTCTTGAACTCTGCCCTCCATGATTTCCCCATCTGTCACCCCTTCCCCCCGTTTCTGCAATTTCTCCCCCCTTGGGTGTCACCCCCCTCTTCTTTTTAGTAAATACTGAGTAGAAGTACTCATTTAGTGCTTCTGCCTTATCGCACCCTGCTTCCACCCAACCCCCTCCTTCCTAATCCTTACTATGTGGTCTTTACAGCTCCTTTTCTCCCTGATGTACTTAAAGGAGTCCTTCTCCCCCTTCTTAATGCCTTGTGCCAGCCTGTCTTCCGTAGGTGCTTTGGCTGCCCTTACTGCCCTTGTCACCTCCTTCGATTTTGTCAAGTACTCCTCCCTGTCCTCCCCCTCCCTGTTTTCCTGTACTTCCTAAAGGCAGCTCTTTTCCTCCTTACCTTCTCCATGACCTCCTTGCTCAATCAGCTCAGTTTCTTAGCCCTAGCCTTCTTGCTCTGGGCTTTGCAGCAGGTTTTGGTTGCTTCCACTATCCCCAGCTTTATGAGCTCCCACCTCTGGTTAGTGTCCATACTAGATTGAATTCTGGCCAGATACCCTTTACCATTTCTCCATCCTCCCAAAGTTGGCCCTCCTGAAGTCCAGCACTCTTGTGCCAGATTCCCTCCTTCCTTGCCCATATCCAATGTGAACCATACTGAGTGGTGGTCTACCCGACAGCAGTTCCTCCACTGTAAGTTCTCTCACAAAGTCCCCATTTTCCAGCACAAGGTCAAGGGTGCTCCCTAACCTGGTTGGTTCACTGACCATTTGCAGCAGGAAGCTGTCCTGGAAGGCATCCAGCAGTACCTGCCCCTTCTGTTCCTGGTTGTTGGGGTACTCCAGTCCACTTCTGGCATGTTGGAAGTCCCCACAATCACCACACTACCCTTCTCACAGGTCATCCTGATCTGTCCTGCTAGTTCCATGTCTAACTCCTCCGTCTGAGATGGAGGCCTGTATACCACTCCCATTCTAAGAATCCTATTCTTGGAATCCTGGATTTGCATCCAAAGTGACTCCGTACTACCCTCCTCCCCTTCCTCCCTTACACACTTCAGTCATTCCTTCACATATAGTGCCACCCCCCCTCCTTTTCCAATCACCCTGTCCCTACGAAATAACCTGTACCCTGGTACAGTCAGGTCCCAGTCATTGTATTGGGTGGCCCATGTTTCTGTGATGGCTGCAATGTCCACCTCTCCCTCTGCCATGAGAACCTGTAACTCTGCAGTTTTCCTCCCAAGGCTCCTAGCATTAAGGGTAACCACCTTCCACCCTTTTCCCCTCCCATCCTGCCCTCCTTTCCTAGCATCACCAATAGTACTTGCCATTTGTCCTTTGTCACTGTTATGGGGGGTAAGCTCATATGGTTCCCCAACCTGTGGTCTCTGCATATCTCTTGCCCAATTGCCACCCCCCACTCCTAGTTTAAATTCCCAACTTCCTCTATGTACTCCTCCATCCTCTGTTTCAGCACTTTCTTTCCTCCTCACTCAAGTGTAGTTTGTCCTTGGCATAGAGACTACTGTCCTCCTAGGTCCCTCCCACCCCAACAGCCCACACCTTTGCTTCACAACAGGTTCTTAGCCATCCATTAAATTCCTCTATTCTCAACTTTCTTGTTGTGCTTGCCTTTGGCACCAGAAGTATCTCTGAAAAAGTTACTGATCTTCCTGCCCCCTCACATAATTGTGCTAGTTCCTCAAACCTACTCTGGACTATATCTACTGTCTTGTCAGCCAGGTTGTTTGTCCCACGATGTTTAATTAAATGAGGCTTGTCCCTACCCCTTCTAGCATATTTCAGAACAGATTGTCCCACCCTTTCCGCTGTCATTCCTGGCATGGCCTCCACCCAACTGCAACTATGCCTCTCCCCCTTGCTACCCCACCTGACTCCTCTTAGTATTGAGTCCCCTAGCACTAAGATTCCACCCCTCTTACTCCCTGCTTGCTTCCATTCTTCTCCCTCTCTCATTTCCAGCTCCTCTTCCTCCTGCACATTATTTCCCCCTTTTACCCCGTTGCAATTCTCCCAGCAGAACTTCCCCCCGCTCCAGTTTGGTCCAGGCATTTATCAATTACTCCTCTAAATTCATCATTTCCCTCCTCCACCTTCTTCCTCTCTAGCAGTGCAAAACTATTTTCTGAAGACCCTTCACAAATGCCCGCTCCCTCACTCTTCATAGTAACCTGTTCTCTCTTTTCCACTCCATGACTTTTGCCACTTCTTTGCCTCCCCTCACAAGTCCCTATCTCCTCCTTCCATTTGTCTTTTGTCTCCTGACCTGGTTTCCCTGGCAATCGTACCTCCTGGCCTGGGCCACTTTGTCTCTGCTTCCCTTCTTCTTCTGACCCTCTCCTCACCACTGTTGGCTTAAATCGCCCTCACTCATCTCCCCTTCTTCCTCCCTCCAGTATTGGGCTAAACCCACCCCCAATCTGCTTTTCCTGTCTTAGTTCCTCCTGCAGACCCTCAATCTCCTTTCTAAGTTTTTCTATGTGGTTGCACACTAAACATCCTCCCACACGCCAGGCAATTTTTGGAAAGATTGGTGAACCGCAGTTGTTGCAGCCTACCACCCTACCCATTGCTGTCGCTGCCCACCAGCAACCCCCACCTTCCAGATGCAGGATGCCAAACACTCCAAGTCTCCCCTCTCCCTCCTCTATCAGTGCAAAACATTATTTTCTTTATTTCCCTACCTCCTTTGTTGTACGCATTTAGATATATTGAGCAACTGCTTTTTATATTCCTATCCTTCCTAACCACACTCAAAAAGAGACTTTAAGTAGCCATTGCACAATCTTCTTCAAACTCCTACTCCTCCTTTCCCCAATGCAATATCAATGCAAAGAAGTAATAATGAAAGCTCCTAGATTTGCATTTACTTCCCTTCCACTGAGATAGCAGTCACCTCTTCACTTGCTGCTGTTCCTTTCCTGGATGTCTGCATCTGCTATGACAGGTGCATATCCTTTGCCCGTTTGAGGAAGTGATGTCAGAACCCCTGGTATAAAGATAATAATGGACATGGGGTGGGTGGGGTGAGGGGTTTGGGGGGGTGGGACCAGCCCAAGTCTTCCACAAACAATCAGGTAGCTGAGGCCTCTGGTCAGACCATTAGCACCCTTTCCCCACTCTGCACTAAAACTTTGCAGCTAGTGAAGCCAGCAACAATGAATCACAATTCTACTCAAAGCCCCTAAAATAGGTTTGTTACCCAAAGAAACAGAACTCCAATTCAAACAGCTTCACCAACAACACATCAAAATAGGTTTGAAATTAGAAGACATAGGTCTCCAATTCAAAGAAACAGACCAAGTTAAAGCATATCAATTATGTTTTAAATCAGAAGAAATAGGCCTCTACAAATGCAGCCTGCCACACAGTGAATCATCAAACAAATGAGCCCACTTATAGCTACCAAAACAGGTTTCAAAATTCCAACAGCCCTAAACAATACCCTGCTAGCCCCTTAGAAGTAGTAAGAAAGAAAAGAAAACACCTTCTACCAAGTAGAATCCACAAGAAACAGTGTACAAACAACACAAAGAAGCTACTGTACTATAGAGATCTGATCCTGTCCCCTTTCTAGTTCCTTCTGAGAAGCCAAAGCACTGACACCACACCTGATTCAGCTCTGCCTCCCTAGCTGAGTGAGACCTGGCCAGACCATTAGTACCCTTCCCCCACTCTGCACTAAAACTTTGCAGCTAGTGAAGCCAGCAACAATGAATCACAATTCTACTCAAAGCCCCCAAAATAGGTTTGCTACCCAAAGAAGCATGACTCCAATTCAAACAGCTTCACCAACAACACATCAAAATAGGTTTGAAATTAGAAGATATAGGTCTCTAATTCAAAGAAACAGACCCAGTTAAAGCACACCAATTATGTTTTAAATCAGAAGAAATAGGCCTCTACAAATGCAGCCTGCCACACAGTAAATCATCAAACAAATGAGCCCACTTATAGCTACCAAAACAGGTTTCAAAATTCCAACAGCCCCAAACAATACCCTGCTAGCCCCTTAGAAGTAGTAAGAAAGAAAAGAAAAAACCTTCTACCAAGTAGAATCCACAAGAAACAATGTACAAACAACACGAAGAAGCTACTGTACTGTACAGAGCTGATCCTGTCCCCCTTCTAGTGTCACCCATGACACTCTCAAAGGCTCTAACAGTCCCCACTGGAACATCCACAAGGTCCAGTTCGGTCTTAAAAAAGATGGCACCACCCCACTCCTATGATCCAACCTCGGGCAGTGAATCACCGAGAACCCAGCTGGAACTGCAGAAGTCAATACTGGGCCCACATTTTCATCCAGCCAGGTCTCAGTGATGCATGCCAAGTCTACTGTTTTAACAAGATCAGCTATAATAGCCGTCTTGTTTTTAATAGACCTAGCATTACATAACACCACCCGGGTTGGATGAGATGTTAGAGATGACCTCAACTCCTGTCCCTTGGGTATGGGAACAAGACAGGGATTACCCCTGTCTCAGCACCATTTCATCCCAGGGCATCGCCTGGTCCTCACCACCCCAATATGTCCCCCCCTTTCCTGTATTCCACCACCAGGCCCAGGCCTGCCCATTTTCCCACTTCTCCTGACAATCCCAACTGAGTGACAACAAATGTATGTTTCTGCTGGTAAAGGGGGGGCAACTAAATGGGCACAACTCCCTGAGCCTAGTGGAGGAACATTGCCTGACCATCCTTAAACCTTCCCAACACATTAAAGTGCAGCCTTATGTCAATTTTCTACACAATTATGACCCAGTAGCCAATCCAAACACAAAAATAAAATCTAAATAACCTCCCCACCCCAAAAATAAACAGTAAAATTAAACTTTGGATCCTAAAATCTAAATTAACATTAAAATAATGGCAATCAAGTCCATAATAAAAATCACTATAACAAAAAAGTCAGAGTATTTGGGGAAAATTAATTTTCCAGGCCCCCCTGAGTCTCTCACCACCAGCAGAGACCAGGATTAACTTCAGGAGCTCCCACCTCCTGAACAGACAGAGTGAAAGTATCTTAAAAATTTCACTCACAAAGTGAAAAAGTAAACTCCAAACTTCAGGTGCTCTCACCACCTGTAATTTGGAACCTGAACATATGCTGTAGCACTCTCACTGCCAACCAAATAAATGGAATAGAAAGTCAGAACATAATCCAAAAAGTTAAAATTAAATCCAGCAGAAGTTTCTTCAGGAAATAGATTGCTCTGGGCTGGGAATAAACCCCCCAAGTCCACGGACAACATGAAAGAAAAGAAAAAAAGCATATTGGGGTGTAAACACACTTCATTCTGTTTCTCCTTAAATAGAAAGAGCAGGAAACTGATAAACAGCAAGTATTGTAGTCCTGTTCCAAATGTGGGAAATGCTGAATGCTTACTGTCAAAGCAAAAGGAGACTAACATGTTGGGATGTTGCTGATTGGAGAATTACATTTCCTTACATGGTGTAAACACAGTGTGCATACAACGTGCAGATAAGTGTGGAAAGCATGCACAACTAGCCAGTCTAATGGCAGTGCACCACATGATTTACAATTCAAAAGTCAATCTGATACAAAGTTCCAACCTGTCTGCTTAGAGCACACAGATTTAAAATGGTGGAAAATGAAAATCCAGCTAGTTCACTCCCTAAACACGTTAAATGCAGTTAGACATTTACAGTAGTAGCCACAGAGAAGGCCAGTTATTTCCAGATATTTCATGAAATTTCTAAAGAGTTTCTCTCTGCTGCCCCTACTGTGTAAATGGAGAAAGCAGGAGATTTCTCTAGAAATATCACAGAAATTTCAGGAAATATCTGGCCATGTCTTTGGCTGTGACTGTAACCGCCACAGTTCAGCGGTGAGCCACTCCTCACCAGAAGTAGTAAGATAAAAACAACCGATGCTCAAAATTCATTCATAACCCCATTGTGAAGAAGTATAGAATGCCACACCGTACATGCCATAACCCATGGACATATGCCTTATTATCACTGCCCAAAGCATCCCAAACAGTGAGAGAGTGCAACCTAAGGTAAATTAAGTTCATTAATTTAGAAAGACACAACCAACCTGCTTGCATGGAGGGAAGCAAAGTTGATCCCAATGTACAATGGAAATGAAACCCCCTACATGAAGATGAGACAACTGACATCACCTCCCAGGTCACCTCACTCTGCCTCCAGGACAGTTGAAAGGGAAGTAATTCCATGTAGACTCTGGGTGCGTGGAGTGAAATACATTAACAAAATGTTTAACATTTATGTCAACTTAGTATTTTCTATACAGTAGGGCAAGTAACAATTGAAGAGATTTGGAGTATAAAGCGATTGGGTAAAATGAGGAGCAGACCCACCACCATCACCGTGAAGAGCAAAAGGGATCACAATATGATAAGGGAGAGAGAAAATTTAACACAGATATACACTGTAGTGAGGCTGTAAGACTAGCATTGTGAAGTAATTTAAACAGTAAATCAATGAAATTCAGTAAGTGTACTAGAACTAGTCACAAGACTGCATATTAAAGTTACTGATTAAAATTAAAGGATGAAAACAAATCAGATAGATCCTTCTTGAGGCCAACTTTTGCCACATCAAAGCCATTGTATTCTTTGGGTCCTGATGACATCCATACCTTCAGCAGAGTTGGGGAAAACTGATACCTCCCTGCCTTGACATAGCCAGCTCCTCATCTGGAATCTCTCGTCCTCTACAATTTGAGTTGGGGAAAAAAAACATGAAAAGCCTCTGCTTCCTAACATCCCTGTCTTGCATCATTCTCCTTAGTTGCTGCATCGGCCAGTTTATTGCAAAGGCAATACAATACTACCAGGAATAGCTCTCATCCACCCCCCTGCCTTCTCTGGCCTGAGTTTTCTCACTCTCTCCTCTTCGTCCCTTGTCTCCCTAAACAGGACACTGCTCTATTGGGATTCTGGCTTCATAAATGCCTCCATATATCCCATGGAACAACTGTCCATGGAATGCTCTCCTCCTTTGCATCATCTGGGCTTCACTTCTCCATCCTCCTCCTGCTTATCCGTACAGGGGACACTGAAACTAACCCAGGGCCCCCTTGTCTTACTCCTCCACTACACTACAATGTCTATACCATGGATAAAGGGACTGCGAATTGCTCACCTGAACATCCTAGCATTCACCCCAAGATGGCTGAACTGGATGCTTAGGTCCTGCAGATGGCTCCAGATGTTCTTTGCATATCCGAGTCTTGGCTCAAACTGGTCATTAAGCAGCACAAGGTGTCCCTACCCAGCTACAGCTGTCTCAGAAAAGATAGGATTGGCAAAAGGGGTGGCGGTGTACTTCTTTATTTCAGGTCTAATCTAGATGTCACTGAATTCCCTGTCTCTGATGGGGGCCCACCGACAAATGAATCTCTCTTTGCCTCCCTAACACTTGGAAATGTTAAAAAATTGATCATTGGGTGTGTATACATGCCCCCAGTCAAGCTTCCTCAGGTCTGTTCCCCTCCTAGCCTCCTTAGCCAACCTCCTAAGCCATGACCTCGTACTCTGTGGGGACTTTAACCAAGACTGGCAACACGCCGATGCAGTGAAACTACATGCCGCACTGGCTGACTCCTGCCTAAGTCAACTTATCCAGGATCCTACACATGTCAACACCAAGTCAAGAAAGCATATGCTGCTGGACTGGATGGTCACTAACTGCCCATCGAGGATCAAAACAGTGGGTGTACCTCCTGACTGCTTAAGTGATCATTCCCCACCTTTTCTGCCCTAACCCACCTCCTATGATATCCTTAGTCCGCGACATGTCCAGGTTTGATATAGGCAACTTTATCACCACCCTCAAAAATACAGACTGGCAACCCATTAACTCACTCCCTGATGTAAACCATGCCCTAGAATTCTTTATCTCTTCCTTCACTCAGATAATTAACCAACATGCCCCTCTGAAAAAAATGCAGGTCCAAAGGTATCAAAGCTCCCTGGCTCACCAAGGAAATCAGGACGCAGATATCCCACCGAGACAAAGCCTGGCGAGCCTACAAAAAGAGTGGCCTTTCCTCTGACTGGCAAGCCTATAGACATCTCAGGAATAAGTGCAAGCATTCCCCTGCATAAAGCTAAGCGTCACCACTTTAAATCCCTCCAAATGGAACAGCTCTGCAACCCTAAGAAATTCTGGCAGCAAGTCAACTCTCTAATAAAAGGGAAAATGGTTACTACCCAGAGGTCAGTCCTTGCCAACAGCATTACCCTTAACAACTCTGTTTCCATTGCCACCGTATTTAACAATTTCTTTACAGATCTTCATAAATATACCTCACTCTTCCATAATCCCTTCGCTCCAAACTCAGTCCCGCTCCATACAACTACCCAGGAGGAATGCCCTGAGTTCCATCTGAAACTTGCCACTCTCAAAGAGGTCCAGAAGCTCCTCTCAAACCTAAATTCTGAAAGCTCATCTGGACACGACTCCCTTGAATCAAAATTTCATAAGCTGGGTGCCACTACCCTTGCTCGCCCTGTCCAAGACCTGTTCAACCAGTCTTTCATGTCCAACTCAGTACCAGATAAGTGGAAGGTGGCAGTGGTAGTCCCTGTGCATAAGGGGGTCCCAACACTGTTGTTGACAACTATAGACCTATGTCCATGTTCTGACAATTGGCAAAGATACAGGAGCATATAGTCTACAACCATCTTCGGGACTACCTTGAATCACATGACCTGTTATCCCCCTATCAGCATGGATTCAGAAGGAATTACAGCACCCAAACTGCCTTAATAAAAGTAACAACGGACATATACAATGCCATGGACAAGGATATCGTCACTGATGCCATCTTTGTTGACCTCATGAAAGCATTTGACCTGGTAAACCATGGTCTCCTGCTCCACCAGCTACAAGTTCTTGGCCTAGATATCAATGCCTTGAACTGGGTAAAAAGTTACCTGTCAGGCTGCTCACAAAGAGTCAGGTGGGATGGTTCCCTTTCAGAACTTATGCCCATTATCCCTTGGGACCCTTATTATTTTTGCTCTTTATTAATGACCTCCCACATTTTTGTGGTGGAGCTATGGTACATTTTTATGCAAATGATGCCATCATCTACCGTTCATCACCGAACATTGACCAAATCCATCTGAAACTAGCCTCTGACTTCGCCTTTCTCGAGGACTGGTTCAACCATAAACATCTTCTTCTTCTTCTTAATACAATGAAAACTAAATGCATGCTATTCTCCCATCGTACCACTGTTAAGACTGCTCCCCCCTCCCTTAACATCTCATTGAATACGAGCAACACCTTGGAGATGGTCCTATCCTTCAAGTACCTGGGTTTCACCCTGGATCTAATGCTCTCCTTCAACATTCATGTCTCCAACATTGTCAAAACTATGAATCAAAAGCTAGGTCTCCTCTATCACATTCGCCCATTTCTCACCGCTGCCTCCTGCCTAAGAATTGCCCCTGCATCTCTTATTCCTCTTTTAACCTATGGTGCCCCTCTTCTGCTCTCTATCAACTCTTCCTTGCTCTCCCTCCTCTCCCAGGCCTACCATAGAATTGGAAGGTTTGCCCTGGGGGCTAATTCCCGCTCACACCACTTTAATGTCCTCTCCACTCTGGGCTGGTTACCCTGTGAAGCTAAACTAAAATACTCCTCCATGTGTCTTATGTATAAACTTGTACACTTCTACATGCCCTCCTGCCTTAGGGATGTGGTACGCTCCAGGCAAGCGCCTCGCACCCTTCGGTCTGCCTCCCTTCCCCTGCTAGTCCTCCCTAACTTACACTTAGCAACCACTAGGAGGTCTTTCTCATTCTCTGCTGTCTCTGACTGGAACTCCCTCCCCCACACATACTGAGTAGTCCCTCTCTTTCTCTATTTAAGTCTAACTTAGATGCTTCACTTGTGGTCCCTACCTCCTGCTCTTGCTTCCGCTGATGCCCCTATAACTTTTCATCTCCCTATTTCTTTTTTCCTGTCTCTTCTCCCCTCCCGACTTTAGACCTTTATAATCTGTAAGCCCTTTCTCATGTTCCACTGTCTCTACTACTGTTCTGTTGTAGCTAGTATGCCTGTAAATAGCTCTAAACTTGATGTATGTTATTTATGTAATAATTATATCTGACCTTATATTATTGTATTCACTGTACTACAAATGTCAGTCCTACTGTTGTTTGCACTGTTGCTGTATTAATACTCGACCCCAGGTCGATCCTGATAAAGGGACTGCAATTGTCTCAGTGGACTTACCCGGTCACCAAAACTCAAATAAATAAATAAAGGCTATAATAATTTAGCCCTGCCTCCTGAAATTTCCTTATTATAGGCAAAAAGGTGTCCCTTTTTTATAATCGCAGGAGGGAGCTCATTATAAATAGAAAGCTTACAACCTTCAAATATTAGCACCTTTTGGTTTCTTAGCACTCTCTGAAAAAATACTTTTTGTTGGAATTTAACAGCTTCAGCACAAAAAAATGGGTCCCTTCAGTAATCGAGAGTTTGGGATTCAGTGAGTGATGTGCCCTCTCGATCACATAAATTTTATTGTCTGACTGGGGTGCTGCTAACGTTGTCAGAAGTCTGTTGGCAAAGGAGATGGAATCATTCCCCTCTATTCCCTCATGGAGTCCAACAATCCTTTAATTGTTACGCCAGTTTCTGCTCTCTAAATCTTCTATTTTCAGTTCCAGTTTTGCTAACTTTCTGCTGTTGCTTACTCTCTGTATATTCCTTCTCTGCTTTGTCTTCAGTGCTGCTAATTCTTGACTCTGCATCGCTAATCCTGATTTTATGCTCCGCTGATTCCTGCCTTATTTATTTTAAGCCTCCTGCCATATCATTAAGTGTAATTTTCATGGAAGCAATTTCTGTCATTGTTATGTCAAAATGGGCAACTGTGAGTTATTTCTGAGAAGTGAGAATCTCTGCCTTGGTCCCTTTATGAACATCTGGGCAATCAGGCAGTGGCTGTTTTAGTGGGCTGCTCTCTGGTAACATGTCTATCAGATTTTCATCCATACTGTTACAGTAATGAAACAAAAGTTTTGACTAGTGTTGAGTACTTGCTTTTGACCAAGTGAAGTTTCCTCTCTTTGCTCCCTTCATTGGAGATCCTTGCACCAGATTCACAGATTACAGTTCTCACACAGCAGCTGCAGTAAGCGTTAATCAGCTGTGTTTTCAGTAAAAATAAACTGCTGACTGTCAACTAGATGTCCATGTAGACTGGTATCATGTTGTTCTGTATCATGATCATACTATTTTAGGCTTACAAAAATAAAATTAAGGTTAAAACTGCAATCTTGGGTCTATCAGGAGGAGGGCCGACACAGAGCTTCATGCTGACACGTCCTGTTGGTCTGCTGCAATTCGATTGAATCCCCTCATTGGCTGTAAATACCAAACAGGATTACACAGCAAAAAACAGACAAATAAAATTTAAAATAAAAAAAGTACAGTATGACAAAATGACTTCCCTATTGTTAGAACAAAAATTTGGAATGCTGGGGAAGAAAGCTCAGACTAACCCCTTTGTTTTTTTTATTTATTGAATTGTTTCACCAGGAAAGATACACTGAGCAACTTAATGCTAGTCTCACAGTACGTCCTGGGGGGATGGGGAGAGGGATGTACAGAGTGAGAGTTTAGATACATACATAACAGATGGCGAATACATACATACAGTTACAAAACAGGTTCATGACAACTGAGTACATAATAGGCTAATGCAACAGTTAGTGTACTGGCAGTTCATAGGAGCAGCATACATACAGAATCAGAACAGGGACCAAGCATAGGATGCAAGGTTGACAATGCATACATTACAGGCAGTTCACTAGTGATGCAGATACAGAAGGGTGAACACATAGGATCCAGTCACCCTTTTTAAGAGCTAGTCTATAAAAGGCACTATAAGTGCAGGTGGGGTAGAGGGGGGATGAGAAAGAGCAGAGCGAGAGGGAGAGAAAAAAGTGAGAGGGAGACAGGGAGACAGGTATGTAAGGAGGGGGTCAGAAGCAGGTGCAGGTAGGTGTAAGGGAACTGTGCAGAGTAGAGGTAAGGGAATATGGGGAGGAGTGGCGGATTTGTGGAGGGAGTGCATTCCACATTTTAGGCAAGTGGTAAGAGAAGGCTTTTTGGCCAGAGGACGTAGTTCTGCAGGGGACTGAGAGGGTACGAGTGTCAGCCTGGGATCTCAGGGAATAGAGGGAGTTGGTAGGGGTGCCAAGATAGGAGGAGATATATGAGGGGAGAGATCCAAGCCAGAATTTAGAGATGAACTTAGCAACATGTAGCGCACGCCGGCAGTGAAGAGGAAGGAGGTTGAGAGAGGGGTAGAGGTCACAATGATGGGTGCGGGGAAGGGCATCAAGAGCAAAACAACAGAAGGAATTGAAGAGAGAGTCCAGTCTGGATAGGTGGGACTGTGGGGCAGCATCATAGACTATGTCGCAGTAGTCGAAAATGGGCATGATCATCTTCTGTACCAGCTCACACCTGGCGGGCGAGCGGGATGCAGCTGCAGTTTCTGTAAAGGACCCCAAGCTTAGGCATTAGTTTTTTCAGAATGGCATCAATGTGTACAGAGAAGTCAAGGTGTCTGTCCAGCCAGATGCCGAGATACCTGAAAGAGAAGGAGTCCTCAAGAGCAGTCCCATCAAGGGTGTGAAAGGTGGGGAGGTGACTTAGCCTAGCTAGTCTCTGCCTTGTGCCAAAGGACATGGAGACTGTCTTCTTGGCATTTAGAAAGAGCTGATGAGAACTAAATCAGAGTTGGACTTTAGTGAAGTCAGACTGGAGCATGGTAGTGACATCAGCAACAGTATTGCCAGAGGTAAACAATACTGTATCATCCGCATACATGTGGATGCTGGATGCAGTGCAAATCAGGGGGAGGTCATTTAAAAAGATGGAGAACAGAATGGGGCCTAGCACTGAGCCTTGGGGGACTCCAGTGGTTATAGGCAGGGGGGTAGAGATAGCATCAGCTATTCTTACTGATTGCGACCTGACAGATAGGTAGGCACTGAACTATCCTGTAGCAGAAGGGTATAGTCCAGCAGCTGAATGGCTGTGAAGGAGGATGGGGTGAGAGACAATGTCAAAGGCTTTGGCCAGGTCTACAAATATAGCTGAGGTAATGTGCCCTTTGTCAAAGCCTGAGGAGATGGTGTCAGTTAACCTTAAGAGAGAGGTGGTGGTAGAGTGGGATTTCCTGAAGCCAGACTGGAAGGGGGTGAAAAAAGCAGAGTCAAAGAGAAACAAGGAGAGTTGGTTGAGGGCTATGCATTCTTGTAATTTAGCTAAGGTTGGCAGTAGAGAGATAGGACGATAGTTCCCAGGAGAGGAAGGGTCACCCCCCCTTCAGGAGGGGGAGGACAACAGCATGTTTCCAGATAGATGGGCACAGTGGCAGCCTCAAAGGAGAGGTTTAGTAAAAGGGAGGGTGGGAAGGCTATGGCAGGAGTAGAGAGGTAGAGGCTAGGGTCAAGGCCATCAGGCGAGGAGCCTTTGGTAGGGTTGAGTGCCAGGAGAGCTTGAAGGGTAGTGTCAGGAGAGACAGCAGAGAAGGAGAACAGGGAGGGAGGTGTAAGAGGTTCGAAGGAGGGGGATGGGGCAGAGGAGCAGAGGGGGGAAGGGACAGGATGTGGGGGCGACATAGGGTGGGAGGAAGAGCAGTGGGGGGGTGTCAGTGAATGAGGCGTAAAAGTGGGCCAACAAGGCAGGGGATGGGCTTGGGAGGGTGCTTAGCAGAGAAGAGGTGCAGATGGAGAAATGGGAGTTGAAGCATTCAGCAATGGTGACAGGTTCAGAGAGTGCAAAGTGATTGTGCCTGAGGATGGGAGGCGGAGGGGTAGAGGACGATGAGAAGAGGGAGTGAACAACCTTCCAGAACTTAGAAGGGTTGTTCGTATTAGTTTGGAAATTAGACTTGAAATGCTCTGCTTTGGCAAG
The DNA here is from genome assembly GCA_016271365.2 of Neoceratodus forsteri. Classification (NCBI taxonomy): domain Eukaryota; kingdom Metazoa; phylum Chordata; order Ceratodontiformes; family Ceratodontidae; genus Neoceratodus; species Neoceratodus forsteri. The sequence goes on along the minus strand of CM057455.1, from coordinate 1,359,592,044 downwards.
GCGGATTGCTTTAGTGAAGCCATTCCAAAGTTCACGGTAACGTTGGTGATCACCAGGGCAGTTGGAGACTTTGGCTTTGCACCATACAAGGTCGCGAGCATGTTGGCAAGCCAGAAGCTCAGGAGTGACCCTGGGGAGGTGTCCGCCATGGACCCTGGTTTTACAGGGTGGGGAATGGAAGTTCCAAATCTGAAGAAACTTAGAAGAGAAGTAGGCAAGGGCCTTGTCAGCCAAAGCTGCTTTGATAAGGGGGGACCAGTCAGCTTGAGCAAGGTCGTGGAGCAATAATTGCAGGTCAAGTGATGCAAAGGGTCTAGTGAGAATAATTTTAGCTGGGAGTTTAGGCCTATGTATTTTCCGCACTACAAAGGTCATATGGAGGTCACTGATAGAGTCTGGTAGTTGCCCTGAGGCCACTACTCGATAGGAATGGGAGGTGAGGACCAGGTCCAGCAGGGAGTGGTTTAGTGTTTTAAGGTTTAGACGAGTGGGTTCCAGAATCAGCTAATGGAGGTTTAAGGCTTCGATAGTGGAGCAGATATTAGCCAGTGATGGGGCCAGACAGTTTAGATTTAGGTCACCCAAGATGAATAGTTCACCACCGCTGGAAAGCGAGGCGAGCTTTAAGACCAAGTCAGTGACATTGGAATGTGGCTAACCAGGGCGACAGTAAACTCCAGTGATGAAGATGGGGACTGTGTGAGGATAGGAGATTTTTAAAAGGAGAGTCTCATGGGATGACTGAACAGAATTTGTGAAGGAGGGAGTGATCTGTAGGGTAGAGGAGGTATAGATAGCCACACCGCCACCTCGCCCGGTCCTGTCCTGTCTAAATATAGTAAAGCCAGGGATAGCGATAGCATGGTCAGGAATGGTTTTGAACAGCCAGGTTTCAGTGATCACAATGATGTCAGGGGCGTGGGCATATACCAAAGGTTGTAATAGGGAGATTTTGGGAACAAGACTTCTTATGTTTAGGTGGATGATTTTAAGGCAAATTGGTAGTGAAAGTCGATTTGTGGCCTGGTGGGCACCGGCTGGTGGATGTGCAAGTGCAGGGCCAGGGTTTGGGTGGATATTGCCGGATGCTAGAATGAGCAAGAGAATAAGGAGCTGGGGTAGCCTGCATCCCTTGGGTGAGCGATAGAGTAGTCGTTTACTAGTTTTAGGGGGGAGAGAGACAGAATGATAGGCGAGGATGCTATCTTAAGGAGGGTAATAAGCTGAGTGGGCACTGAAGTGATCGTGGCACAGGGTAGTGTAGGGGAGTGGGGGAGTAAAGTAGCAACCAGGTGGAGCATTGTTCCAGTGGGGCAGGCGGAGCTGTCAACTACCGTCGGGGGCGCTAGCAGACTAGGTTGGTCTACCGGCAGCTCAGTACAGAGTGAAAGAAGTATGAATGGTATGAACCAAATTTTTGATGTCGGCCAGGACTCCATAGCACATGCAGTGAGGGCAAGAGAACACTGGAGGGTGATGTAAGGAGATAGCGAGCTACAGCTCTTGTGGGGGGAGCCACAACCAGATGCCTCTAGTGGTAGAGAAATATAAGGAGCCAATGGGGAATTGGGTAGATAGAAAAAAAAAAGCTGATCAGGTGATCAGTGTTGATTATAAATATAAGTGTCAACCACGGGTGGTGGGTGGGAAGAAATGCTGGCGGCTAGTGCTGTACCTGGAAGGCTGAGGATCTGAGCAGGAGGACTCGGGCAGTGGCTTGAGAGTGCCGCCAGTCCAGAGGCCAAGCAGATCGACGGTTGGAGCCTGTGGTCCCTGCGAGGGGGGGTCCCAGCTGGAGAAAGAAGGGGGGGAGAGAGAGAGATTAAGTAAGCAGGCCAATGCAAGAGGCACAGTCTGCACAGCAGGGAGCCCAATTTGCACAATGACTATATGAATAGAACTGCTAAAAGAACTATCTTAGAACTTAAAGATACTACTGGAAATCTAAGAGCAACATAAGAGGACATCCAGGACTTGGTAGACAGGTATGCTCAGGAAATTCTTGGCATAGCCAAGGGCACGAGTATAGACAGTAGAGGTATTTTGCAGGACTTTCAGATTCCAGACATGACAGAAACTATAAAAAATGTGGTAATTACTGACATAACAACACAAGACGTGAGAGAAGCAATTCAGTCTCTGCATAATAACATTGCTCCTGGGCCAGACTGCCGGTGCAGCAGTAGGGCTATTGCTTGGGATGCAGATGACCTGGGTTCAGGAGCAAGTCAGAGGGTCAACCAGTGGGAGGAGGTTGGTAGAGTGTCCTATGGCCCACTCTCCACCTCTGGGGGGATCCACTGTGGTCTGGCTTAGTGTGCCATACAGCGGAGGCTGAGCACCAAACCAGGACCACACCAAGAAAAGAGCTCAGGCTGTCGGTGGATGTCTGCAGCACATGTGTGGGTGCACGCATGTGCTACACAGACATCATTGTATGTTCGTGGCCTACGAGGTGGGATTTGGAGAAAAATCGGGGAGGGTCAGTGGCACGATGCTAGCTCCTTCACCCTGTGTGCCTGGCCTCAGTGGGCCCCCTGCACACCACAAAGCTGGATCCTGTGTGTGGCAGTGCGGCTGCTGTCCCACCACCCCTGCTGGGGGGGAGCCCTGGGGGCACTGACAGCGATGAAGGGGTGTCCCACAGCTGTGGTCCAGTTGCCTGGGGTAAGTGGGGGGCAGTGATGCTGATGATTGCTGCCCCCCCCAAGAAAAATAGAATTAGCAAAAAAAAACACTACTCCTGGCAGTAATGGGATAACAGTAGAAGTTTAAAAAATATATAATTAGATTTTAGCTGGTCCTTTAAAAGAGGTCTTCAAAGAAATGTTAAAGGAATAACATTCTGGTGTAACTATGTTACAAGGTGTATTACTATTAATACATAAAAAAGGGGATGACTGAACTTTCTAATTGGAGATCTCTGAGTCTCTTAAATACAGATATGAAGATATTATTGAAAATATTACTGAAGAGAGCTGCAGCTGCAGCATCCACCCTCATAGTACCCATACAGACTTGTGCACTTACAGGAAGGAAAATTCAGGACAATTTGATATTGTTCCATGAATTGTCTGAATATGGTAAAATTGAAACTGCACAAGGCCTTCTGCTGGCACTTGACCAAGAAAAGGCCTTTGATACACTAAATCATCAATATCTATGGTATATTTTACAACGATATGATATTCCACAGGCATTTATAGATTGGCTACATTCCGTATATAAAGAAGGCACTGTGTTTCCGACAGTAAATGGAAGAAAGGGACACGAGATACATGTAAGGTCAGGGGTTAGGTAGGGCTGCCCCATGAGCCCTGTACTTTATCTATTGTGATAGACCTGGTATTGAGACAAATTTATCATGACAGTAACACTGCAGGACTACATCTCAAAGAGACTCAGCTTTGGTTTAAATCAGTCTCTTATGCTGATGATGTATGTCTATTGGTAAGGGATGAGCCCTCGGGTATTAAAGCCATAGAGCGCTTTGAACAGTATTCTGCAATGTCAGAGTCAAAGGTCAATCTGCAAAAAAGTACGAGGATAGTGATAGGAAAACAAACACAAAATTCAGCAGATATCATCAAAGGTGATAACTGCAAATTGCTACTAAGAAACTGAACATTTTAGGACTATGGTTTAGGAATATAGATATGCCTGAGTATAACTGGAAAGAGAAGTGTAACATAGCAGAGGGTAATGTAAGCAGATGGAATCAGTGGGCAGTGCCAAAACAAAAAAAAGAATGTACAGTGGAGTCAGCCACGATGAAGCGCAGTAACTTGCAGTAATGACATGTTGCAAAATCCTGCATGACAGAAGGTCTTAATTGCCATTGACTTACAATGGCCCCTGCAGTAAACTGCAGCATTCTGTGATATTTCACAGCATTTCTGTGTTGCACCCTGGCTGTCACATCAATATATGATCAAGACATTTTTAATATCCATATCTCCATATCTAAGTTATGTACTGTATTTCCACCTCCGAAGTAATTAGAAACTGTTTTGTATAGGGATTTCCGGTGCAGCGATCATGCGTGTGGCGGCACTCCTCTAACACTCCATGCATCCCTCACCTAGAAAGATGGAAAACGGCCTTACAAATCCAGATATTGGTAGCAATAGTTTAAATTTAAATAAATGGCCACACACAGAGCTAAAGGGAACTATAACAGATTCACCGGCTTACCAGTAGAACCGGAGGTATCGGATCAGGAAGCCTCCGACTCAAGCATCTTTATGCAGTCTCATCCCTTGCCCTTCTCCTCAGTGAACAAAAAAAAACCAACAACATAAGGCCAAAGCTACGGCAATGATAAATGGCAAATTAGACTTGATCATCAGTGAACTATGGGACATTAAATCTGATTTTCAAGGGTTTAAACAAGAGCAAGAACAAATCCAAGGAGATATAAATATATTACAGCAAAAGATGGGGGAGGTGGATGATACCCAGGGAGCCCAATCAGCAGCAATGACTGAATGCCAATCAACAGTTGCTCAACTCATGGATATATGCCAGGCTTTAGGGGAGAGACAGGAAGATGCTGAGAATAGGCATCAGATGAAGAATTTGAGAATATATGGGGTGACAGAAGGTGGAGAAAACAACAAGGAAGGCCTTATTGAACTTTTTCTTCGAGAGACCTTGAACTTAAGCCAAGACTTCCCGATTGAATTAGAGTGGGTACATAGGGCCTTGGGCCTTTGACCAACACAATCAGGAGCTCGCCCTCCCTCTATAATAGTACGCTTTCTGCGCTATACAACAAAGGACGAGATCCTTAGAAAAGCGTGGGCAATGGGGAAAACATATTTGGAGAGCAATAGAGTTTACTTTGATAATGATTATGCCCCCATGACGATGCAGTGCAGAAGAGAATATATTCCTTTTCCCCTATTTTGTGAGGCCTCAAACTGAAATTTAGAACATTCTGTCCAGCCAGGCTGGTAGTCCAGCACCCAAATGGCCTGCAGAGTTATAACTCAGCAGAAACAAGCCCTGGCTGATCTCATGAAGAGAAACTACAAGCTGCCAACCAAGGTCTCCATCCCCCAGCGATCCGGTACTCAGAGGGAGAACCTAAGACGATCCCAAATATCTGACCCACAAACGCAGCAGGAGGCTTTAAATTAAAAAAAAACAGCTCCTTAGACAGTTTTCCAGAAGCACTTCGTGAGGCTTGAAGAAAGCAACTTTTACCCAGGCAAGACAATTCGAGGGGTAAGTCTTGGTGGCTATGCAGGGGTCTGATGGTGGGGGGGCAGCTGGGGGGCAACTTGCTCTTAGACGGGCTTATTGAGCACTGCTGGGAGATGATAAATCACTGGGAGTCCCCGGGGATGCCTTGGGACTAGAATACAGGTTACTCCCGGGGATTTCACCCACTAATGTCACTATTTTTCCAGAGTAATCCAGGGAGGGGGTAGCCCCCTCTCGATGATCATCCAAGAACAGTATAAAATACTATAAAAGAGGTGCTGTTCTCTAATGCTTGTGCTCTGCCCCACAAGGGCAGGGGAATGTATTTTGGCTCTTGGGAGCCCTCTCATTGGGGGCGTCATCCTCCTTACAACTTCTCCCGGGCATAGAAGTGAAAGACTGGTTCTTGGGGTGGCCCCCTGCTTCCAGATTATGGCTCCTGAGAAACAGTTAGGAAATCATCTTGGGAAAATAGGCCTGATTGTGAGGACCCACCTCGGTGGCTGGGATGAGCTGGCTGTAGGCCCGAGGGGGGGGAATCTGTGTGGTAACCCTGCTCTGCCCCGTGGCCATCCTGGCTGCCTTGGCTCACAAGGATGGCCACTGGATGCTCCTTCGGAAAAGGATTTTGACATTTGGGGTTAGGAATGTACTGGAAACTGAGAAGGCAGCCATGCATGAGTGAACATTCTCTCCACTCTGCTCCATATTATTGCTAGGATTGACAAAAAGAAAAAAAGACATAAGGGATAGATGGATTTACAAAGGGACCTTTATTTTGGTTTTTGCTGACTCAGATCAAAGACTGTGGACCTGCACATGTTCCCTGACCAAGAGCAGGGGAGGAGATGGAGGCTCTCCACAGATGGACTCATTGACTGTACCATTTACATTTTTTATTTTTCTATTGATCATTCATTTTTAGCAGTACCGTAACCCCCCTTTTTTGCTTCCCCTCATCTTACTCTTTCTTATGGTTAAAACCATATGGGGGCACACATACACCGACAGGCACACCAGCACCAAAACTGCAGTCACATATCAGGCGACTGATGGTGTGCCTAGTTTCAGGATCATACCCTGGAGCTTGGAAGTCACCAGCATGTTTTTGTATATAGTTATGTACAATTCCAGTTGTTTATTGCAAGCCCTTGGGTTAAAGGGACTTATCTTTTTTTTATAAAAGTTGGAAGAAAACAGTTAGGGGGGCATCATATTGGAGAAAGGAACAGACATTTGATGCAGGAAAGGATAGCAGGCAAATTGATTGTGTATGGATAGACTGTTGCAGCACAGGGGGCCGAGTAACCAGAGCAGCTTTTACTGTCCAGAACGGCTAAAACTCATAATATCAGAATAACTTCTCAAAATGTAAATGGTTTGAGTGGCCCAATTAAGAGGGGTAAGACATTGTCCTATCTCGAAAAATCTCATTCTTAGATTATATTACTTCGGAGGACCCACTTGAACCCCACAGACCATCAAAAACTGAAGAAATTTGACATGAAGACTGTGATTGCGAGCTCCCACCATTCTGGAAGGTGGAGGGGAGCTGCAATCCTGATCCTGAATCACTCAGCGTTTCAATTAGAGAGCTCTTATCAGGACAGGGAGGACACTCTAGCTGTGGTAAGAGGGACCTGGTGGGGCACAACCTATACAGTAGCCAGCACCTATTTACCACCAGGCGCAGATCCACCTACGCATCAGAAACTTATAGATAGGATAGTGCAATTTAGCCAGAGGATTTTGTTGATAGAAAGGAAATTTAAATATGCTCATAGACCCAGGGAAGGACAGCTCCAACCCAAATCCATCCTGTATGTCGGTGGGTCAGAGACATAGCAGGAGGCTGATAAAAGAGATGGGCCTTGTAGATATTTGGCGAAACAGGTACTTGGGAACTAGGCAGTATACTCACTATTCAGCAGTGCATAACACATATTCTTGGATAGATAATTTTCTGATTGCTACAGAGTATAGAGATTTAGTGCAGAGAATAGACATTCTACCTATACTACTCTCAGACCACGCCCGTCTTTTAATAGAGCTGATTTCAGCAAAGGAAAGACCCCCGAGCCAGTGGCGCTTTAACAATTCTTTACTGAGAAACAAACACTACATTGAACTCATAAAGCAATGTATCTCAGAGATACTAATTCAAAATCAAACCCCAGGAATTACCTCAGGTATACTATGGGATACGCTGAAAGCGATTATTAGGAGGAGACCATCAAATTTGCCACTAGAGAGAAAAGGGAGAGAGAACAAAAGCAGAAAGGTTTGGAAGCTGAACTCCAAATCTGGCAAACTGCATATATGCAGGGAGATAAGTCGGCCCAGCAGAAAGTGATTACAATTAAGAGCAAGTTGCAAGATATCCTCAATTGCAAAATGGAACAGGCCCTCTTACATGTTAAACAAAAATATTATGAGTGAGGGGCAAAAACATTTAAAACTCTGGCAGCACAACTCCAGGTTCAGAGAAATAGAAGGATGATAACTCAGCTTAGACATTCTGAGACTAAACAACTGCTTACTAGTAACAGAGATATTGTGGAGGGATTCAGATATTTTTATCAGTCCCTGTTTACACAGGACCTGGAGCCTGCAGAGGAAAAATACCTCGCCTTTTTTCAGAAAATAAACCTGCCCTGATTAACAGAGACACAGAGGCAGCAACTGTTGCTCCCTATTACTTCTCAAGAGTTAGCTGGAGTAATTAAATCTGCTAAAGCCAGAAAAAGTCCAGGGCAGGACGGTCTGCCCTCTGAGTTCTATAAAATCTTTTGAGGGGAACTCCTTCCCACCCTTCATGCAGTGCTCAGGGATCTCCAACTCAAAAACTGACCCCCCCTCCCTCATGGCAATACGCCAATATTTCAACCATACTGAAACTGAATAAAGACCCACTCAGCTGTGAATCATACAGACCAATCTCAGTTCTTAATCAGGACTACAAATTTTAAGCAAGCATTTTATCCCACCGATTGGAACTAATACTGCCAACCATAATTAATAAAGATCAAATGGGCTTTGTCCATCAAAGGAAAACAACTGACAATATAAAGAGGACTCTCTATCTGCTTGAGAGAGTGGAAGGGACATCAACCCCCTTCTTACTGTTAAGTAAGGATGCCCGAAAAGCATTTGATCATGTATCATGAAAATTCTTACATCACACTTTAAATAACTTTGATTTCCCAAATGACTTTATTGATTGGGTACGGACCCTTTATGCCTCCCCTCAGGCAGTAGTAAAGGCAAATGTTTTTTTTTTTCGACCAGGAGAACCCGTCAGGGGTGCCCTCTCTCTCCCCTGCTTTTTGCTTTGTATGTAGAGCCCTTAGCAGAAGCAGTTCGAAAAAACAAAGTTATAAAGGGCATAGTGGTAGGAGAGATACAGCATAAGACAGCTTTCTATGTAGATGATCTGCTGACATACTTGTCTTCCCCGAGCTTGTCCCTACCCAGACTGTCTGCCTTGCTAAAGGATGTGGAGCACCTGGCAGGCTACAAGCTTAATACCTCCAAGACAGAGGTTCTTAGATGGCACTACGACCCGGGTGAGGATATTAAGGATCTCTTTCCACTAAAATGGAACACCCAGAATTTTAGGTATTTGGGCATTCGAATCACACAAGATCTTACAAAACTGAATGATGTGAATTATTCACCTCTGGTTAAGAAGTTTAAAGGTGATATACAGAGATGGCTACATCTTCCTATCCCCCTGACACAAAGAATAGACTATTAAAATGATGATCCTCCCAAGATTCCTTTATCTTTTTCAAAATCTCCCTATCCTAGTCCCTTAAACACATTTTAGGGCATGGGATAAGGTACTATCCTCCCTTATTTAGCAGGCTAAAAAGCAGAGGAAGGCTCTTGCTCTATTGCAATTAGCTAAATCTAGAGGAGGATTAGCTCTTCCGCACCTTAAAACATATTATTGTACTGCACAATTAGCCCATGTTCTACAATGGTGGGATTCAAAAACAGATACTCATTGGAAAGCAACAGAATTAGAGGATGAACTACCAGGCATTGAGCATATAACAGGGTCCCCTCCTCCGGTACGAGGACAGATACAGGGAATAATCTGGTCTAGATTTACTAGACTTATACTGCATATATTGTATGGTGTTTAAAAATAGAGGAACCCAGGATAAGGCCTTCTCCCATATCTTTAATCATCCCAGTCTTTGACCCATCTTTTCATCCTGCTAAAATGGATAGCACTTTTGATACATGGAGGGTAAGGGGCTTAAAGTACATATATCTGTGGCATGAACAAGGGGTATTTATTTCATTTGCACAAATTCAACGTGCCTTGCAGATAGGCCAAAGGGATCACTACCAATTTCTTCAGATAAGACACTATATACACCAAAGATGTGGGATTAGGTGGGATATTGACCAAGCTCATCCCTTAATCAGATTGATCATAGAAACCAGGATCAAACAGATGCCTGACCACATCATTTCAGTTTTGTATCAGGTACTTCAACCATCAGAGAATAAAGCACTTGACAAGTTACATAGGTCCTAGGAAGTTGACTTGGGGGCGGAGATCTCAGGGCAAGACTGGGAATGGATTTTCATGATTCAGTATAAAGTAACAAGCTCTCACATCTGGAGAGAGAATGGATGGAAATGCAATGTGAAATATTTTAAGACACCCCAAATCACTGGGAAATACAACAGCAGGGGATCAGGTTGTTGCAGGTTACGTGGGGAAACCCAGCCAACACATATACATATATTCTGGAGCTGTCCGGCTATACGTGCCTTTTGGTATGTTGAGGAGGGTATTTTGCAACTTTTCCCAGAAATCATACACCTGACCCCTGGATTGGCCCTTTTACATTAATTTCCCCAGGATATTGGGATATCCAGACCAGAAAGATGATATACATTCTGCTCCTAACAGCTAAGAAATCTGTCTCCAGGGGGTCGCTTCAGCAGACCCCTCCCAGTGCAAAAGAATTAGAAGACACAGTTTATCAGATATATGAAATGGAAAACTTAACAGCTACAATAAATCTCAGGGGGGACAGTGTCAGGAATTGTTGGAATAAATGTGGAACCTTTGTAAAAGAGCTCTGGCTCAAAGGTATTGTAATCCTAGACCTAATAAATAAATAAATAAATAAATAAAAATAATGTATCTTGTGGGTCATGCAGCATAGGCAGGACATAATTCCTTAAACAGTAAAGGAATGGAATCCTGTGGCTAGACACAGATTCAGTTGGGAGCCACAGTAATTAATTCACTCAAGAAGTATAATGATTACAGACAGTATTAAGCAATGTCATTCATTACAATATATGTTTAATGTAATCCCTTTGTTACAATCAAATCCTGACTGCATGTAAAAGATCAGTGATGTACCCTGATGTACCCTGAACCTTTAATAAAGATTCATAATAAAATAAAATAAACTGTTTTATATATTGTGTTGTTTAGACTTCTATTGGGCAGTAGACTAAACCCTATAAAAAGAAATATCACATAAGGCTCTATAAAGGAAAGTGGTGTAGGGATGGTGAACCCACTAGTTTGTTTCTATTGTGTATTATTTAGTTACAATATTAGGCCCCTATTTAATGCACAACTTCAACTAGGCTTGGAGCTATTCAGACAGGCATATTACATATATATAAATAAATACATATATATATATATATATATATATATATATATATATATATATAGGAACAAAAGAAACTGAGGCAAGTAAAGGGTAAGGATGTTAGTTATATACAAAGCTGTTTTCAGAAACCAACCTTGGCACCTTACTGTACTTCAGAAATAGTTAAAAGTAATAATGGAAAACCCTTGCACAGTATAGTACTGTAGGAACAGTTTTCTAATGAACCTACAGTATGTTTGATCTACAATATGGTATAAGTGGCAATGTTATAGTAAAGCAATTAAATGAACACAGGATCCCACACAAAATGTGGGACGTACTATGGTTACGTGCACATGGAAAATGAAATGTCATGGGTAATGTAAAACATAAAGGGACTAAAGAAAGGAACTGCCTTAGGTCATCATGTATACAGATAACTGAGATGATGGAACATCTTTTTTTCAAATGTGATTATCTTGTATCTTATGGACAGTGTTGGCAAATGCAAGGAAAGAACCGAGATGTTCCCATATCACCTATGAACAATTGATTTTAGGTGATTTAGGACACACCTGAACTCAATGGGATCCAAGTAAAATGCTACTTGTATATGCATGTTTGAAATGGGGCATTTGGCAGGCTAGATATAAATATGTTTTGCAGAAAACTGATATACCATTAATTATGATATTACAACAGATTACAACTGAACTAAAAGATATCAGGGATCAGGAATACCAATGGATGGAGAGGGAATAGTTTAGAACATTGTGGAAGGGGATTATGTGGCTTGATTATTAAAAGGAGCCAGAGATAGGTAATTTGTGCAAAAATATTTGTTGAAGGAGAAAAATAGGGTGGATCATTTTTTTCTTGTACTATATAGATGTTATTTAAAGCGAGATTGCATTGTTTTACTCTTTGATTGTATTGTATGCTGATGGATATTCGCCTCTATTAAAAATGCCCCTACTCTTTTTGAGAAGTGCCGAGGAATCTTTAATGCCCACCTAAACAACCACCAGGACAAGCAGATGGGACCTTGGTTTAATGTCTCATCCGAAAGGCATCACCTCAGGAGTGCAGCACCCCCTCGTGCTGCACTATAGTGTCCACATTGACACTAACAAAGGTGCAGGCTCAGACGGAATAGAACCAGCCTTCCTTAAAACTGGCTTCCACTACCGTACAGCTCCCGTACTGCACCTGTTTAATCTGCCCACTAGCACCAGTTTGGTTCCCGATGATTGGAAGGCAGCTCAGGTCATATCACTGTTCAAATCTGGTGATCCTATGGATCTGAAAAACCTACAGCCCCATATCCATTTTATTACTACTTTAAAAACTCCTCAAAAAACTGGTAAATTCCCAGTTAAGAGACTATCTCAAAACAAATACCCTAATAAACCCTGCTCAATCTGGATTTAGGCAATACCACAGCACCACCACAGCCCTAACCTCAGTCACTAATGACTGGCTTCTTGCCATGGATAAGAAACTAGTCACAGGTGCAGTTTTTCTGCACCTCAGTAAATCCTTTGATACTGTAGACCATGCTTTACTCCTCAACACCTTACACTATCATGGCATCTCCGGCACCTCACTATCTTGGTTCAAGAGCTACCTGACTGATAGATGACAACAGGTAAAAGCAGATGGCTCACTCTCCCCTCTCCTTCCCATTATGAGAGGTGTTTCGCAAGGTTTGATCCTTGGATCTCTTCTTTTCACACTATGCATCAACACTATTGATAATCACATCACCAAAGCAAAGCTTCACCTGTTCGCAGATGACACAGTGATCTGCCTATCCAGGCCCTCAGTTACCAACGTCCAAATGGAACTCCAATCCCAGTTCAATCTCTTCCAACTTAGACTGGCACAATCCAAGCTCCTCTGAAATGCCCAAAAAACTAAAGTCATGTGCTTCTATTCCAATCAGCCCACTTCCATCACAAATGCTCTTTCATCCCTGTCCCCTATCAGAATGCTCCTAGGCGATGACCTTGAGGTAGTCAACAACTTCAAATACCTGGGCTGTGACCTCGACTAACACCTAACTTTCTCTGCCCACGTTACTTCCCTTGCAAAAAACCGCATCAGCGTATTAGTTTATTCTATAGGAAAAAAGCCTTATTCATGGCTGAAGCCAGACTACGAATTGTCCAGTCAACTTTATTGCCACGTCTCGACTATGTCGACATTGTTTATGGCTGATGCTCGGACTCCCTGCTTTGACAATTGGATACACTTTACCACAGAGCAATTCATTTCATTTCTAATGCTCACCATTGCACACATCACTGTGAGCTAAATGCCCAGTTAGGCTGGACCTCCCTATTGTCTAGACATCTCATCCACTCCCTCACCTGGTTATATAAAGCCCTTTTACCTAAACTCCCCTTATATATTTCTACTCTCTTTCATCATACTACCTGCTTATACTCATTATGGAGAAATAACTACATGATACTGGCACTATAGCCTACAGGTTAGAGTAACAAGCTGTGAATTGGGCTTGGTACATCCAGCAGACCAGACCTTGGTTTGATTCTCACAACCTCCGCTTGCATATTGTGCAACTCTAAGCAAGTCACTTAACCGCCCAGTGCTCCCAGGTTGCTGCTGAAAACAGGCACTTGTGCCTAGTGGGCCTTACCTGGTTACCAAAGACTAAAAAAGAAAAATTAAAAGAAGTACCTTGCTCACGTACTCTGTTTGGTGATATGGCCATAAGCCATGCCCTTCCAGCTGCCTGGAATAAAGCACAATCCAGTCTTAAATTTCAAAATCTTGTACTCCTACACAACTTCATAGCACTAGTCTCCATCAAAATTGGTGACTCCTTCGTGTGCCACTGAGCACTCTCCAGTCCCACTCAATCCCACCCTTTCCTATTTCTTTCTTTCCTCGCTCCCCTTCTCACATCCACTTTCTACCCCACTACCCTCCCGTTCCCCCTTCACTAGTTCACCTTCTGCTCACTATCATCCACCTCCTAGCCCTCCAGTCTTCCTCCCTCTCCCCCTCTTCCCTGCTCTCCCCTCTGCCTACTGCCCCACCACCCACCCCCTCCTCCCGGCTTCGCCACAAACCTCCCTCTCGACTCACTCCCTCCTCCTCACTCCTGCTGTCTCTTCCTCTGAAATCTCTACTGGTCAAATGGCTTACAGTATCTCCCTGTCTACAGTTTGCTCCAAAAGTATAAACCTTATGTTCTTACCATGTCTTTTTTTTTTTTATTCAAAGTTTATTAGAGATTTTACAATCCAAATACAGATCCACTTCAAAACATTGTACAGGTCATGAACATAGCAGATAAGGGACCATCCCTCCCTTCTCCCCACAAATTATAACCCTCTTCCCATGACAACCTCATCCCCCAACCCCTTCCCCCACCCCTTCCACAGCATGGTCAGAACTCTATAAGTCACCTAAATAGCGATGATAAGTGCCAGTACCAAACAGATTAGAGAGAATACAGAGAATAAACGGGACCCCAACATTTTCCAAATCTTGCTAGTCAGTTGTGGAGACTAGCAATCATATTTTCTGTTCTGAGGTTGGCTAACAATTCCTGCAACCATTCAGTATAAGTAATTGTATATGTTCTTACCATATTTTAACCTCACTGTTCTGTACAACATAGCCTGTACTTGTGTATATATGTACATACTGTTTATATCCTTGTAAACCTTCACTCTGTACATGTATGTATTGCTGCTTACTCTATCCTATAGTTTGTATATTTGCTAATAATGTTTTGAGCCTTGATGGTTGCTCAGGACCTCCTTGTAAATGAGCTTGCTCAACGGAGTATTTCCTGTCAATAAACTTTGACTTAACTTGACTATTGGGATTTTAACCCAAGTTCCTGTTGGTGCTGACTAGGCAGGCTGGGGCTCATGGCTTACTCAGGATAGTAATCCATCCAGAATAGTTCTGCCAAAGGTGGCATGCTGTCAGGCATGGACAACCAGGGCATAGTGCTTAGTAAAGGTATGTACTGTGCCCCAAGTTGCAGCTCTGCAAATTTATCCAATAGGCACTGTGCACATCTCTGACATGGAAGTGACGACCGCTCTGTTGGAGTGGGCATGTACCTTGCTTTGCAGTTTAACCTGAGCCACAGCGTAGCAGTGGCAAAGTCAATTTACAACCCAGGCTGAAATTCACTTGGTTGTGACAATCTATCCCTTTTGATTAGGGTCGAAAGAGACAAAGACCTGTTTAGAAATATAAATATAAATATAGAATTTGTCAGCAGATAAGGATCATTTGACCCACATAGTCCACCCCACGTTTCCATGACTATTCTGTCTCTGCAGACCCTAACTGGTCTGTGGCTACCTCCTCCCCCCAGCTTTGATTCCACTTTTCCTTTATACCTATCTCACGCATGCTTTGGATATGTATCCCTCATCTTTTGTATTTTGTCTGAGATTTTATCATAACCAGGTCTATCTTGCAAATGAGCTCTGTTCAATGATGTTCGCCTGGATAAATAAGGATTTTGATTGTTTGATTGATGCTTGAAGCCCACGACTCCTTTCACCTCCACCAGCCCCACTGAAAGGTTGTTCCAAGCATCCACCAACCTCTCAGAGAATAAATACTTCCTCACATCCCTGTTAAACATCCCCTTCCAGCTTTATTGCATGTCCCATAGTTTTTGTGCACCTTTTTATCTGAAAAATGCTCTCTTCCTGTACATTATTCACCACCATGAGGTAGTTAAAGGTCTCTATCATATCCCCCTGTCCTTGGTGGAGAATTCCTGAAGGAGTTTGCGGGCTTTATCGTCAAAGTGGCGTTGGAGTCCCCTAGATGGTTAATTCTGGGGACTTCAACGCCTGGGTTGATGATGAACTCACATTTTGGACAAAATCTCCTCCAGCTTATGTTGACACTTGGCCTCACATGGGTTATTGCTTCCACTACCCATATAAGGGGTCACTCATTGGACTCAGTGTTCCTCCTGGGGATGGAGATCATGGACTTGGGGGTGGAACCAGTTGGTTGGTTGGACCAGCACAACATAAGGTTCAATTTCAGGGCTCCCCCTAAAGGGCCTGCCCCCACGGAGATGGTCTAGTACCGCCCTTTAAAGGGGGTTACCCCAGAAGGCCTAGCAGGAGTGCTGGATCTATTGGGTTTGTCGAGTGAATGCATGAGTCTGGGGGATTTGGTACTGGCCTATAATAGGGCAGTGGGGGATGCCCTGGACAAGACTGCACCTCTTCGTGTTCGACCCCTTACTCTTCGCCCAAGAAGTCCTTGGTTTGATGATTCCTTGAAGAAGCTGAGGAGAAGGGGTCGAAGGCTGGAGAGAGTTTGGTGGAAGTCTGGCCTGGATGTTGACATGCTTAGATTGATGGAACATTATAACAACTATCAATCAGAAATCAACTGTAAGAAAGCAGAATTCCTGTCGAGGGAGATTTCTGCTGTGCAGAATTGACTGGCCCAGCTCTTCCAGACTGTAGACAGATTGTGCAATCCAATCTGTCTCCAACCTGGAGGAGCTTTTTCACAGAGTAAGTGTGATAAGCTTGCTCGATTCTTTGCAGATAAGGTGGTCAGCATCCGGGCCAGCACCGGCCTGGCTCTCCCTATGAGGGATTGTGGTGATCGGCGGGAGGTGATGAACACTTTGTCTGCCTGGTCAGACTTCAGCAGGCTGGAACTCATGGATATTGTAAGAACCATCCAGACTCTGAGCCCAAACAGCTGTAATCTGGATCCGGGCCCTACAGCCCTATTAGTGGGTTGGGTAGATGTAATCTGCCCGATCCTAGCTGAAATTGTCTGGGGTTCTTTGGAAGGGGGTTCTTTCCAGATCCTCTAAAGGAGGTGGTCATATGACCACTCCTTAAAAAAAGCCTCCTTGGATCCAAACTATCCAGCTAACTATAGGCCTATCTCTAACCTGCCTTTTGTAGGCAAGGTTATTGAAAAGGTTTGTTGCGTCGTAGCTGGAGGATTATCTTGGGACCCATGGTATCTATGAGCCTCTCCAGTCTGAATTTAGGAAGAGACACAGTACTGAGACTGCACTCGTCCGGGTATTGAACGACCTCCTAATAGCGAGAGATCGAAAGGCATGTACCATCTTGGTCCTTCTTGATCTCTCTGCTGCATTTGACACTGTGAACCATGGTGTGCTTTTGGATCACCTGTGTTTCCTTTGTGGACTATCAGGTATGGTCCTCAAATCATTTCAATCGTTCCTCATGGGCAGATCTCAGAGAGTTGTCACTGGAATTTATTCCTCTGACACCCTCCCTCTGTCCTGTGGGATGCTGTACGGCTCCATATTGTTGCCCATGTTATTTGCGGTGTACATGCTGCCATTAGGAGATATCATCAGACGATACGGTTTGAGTTTTCACTGCTATACAGATGATACTCAGCTGTATATGTCTTTTCTTCCCAGACAGGAGGATGTAGTCTCTGTCTTTAACAACTGTCTAGCCAAGATAAAGTACTTAATGAGCGCCAGCTAGCTGAGGCTGAACCCAGATAAGACCGAGGTGTTGGTGGTGGACCCAGGTTGGCCGGGGGCCGGTATGGTGGCTGGGCAGTCATCGGGCTTATGGCTTGATAGTGTCCAGCTCACCACCTCAGACCAGGTGAAGAACCTGGGCATTATTTTTGATGATGGTTTGAATCTGAGATCTCAGGTGTCGGCTGTGGTCAAATCCTTTTTTTACCATTTGAGGAATATCGCCCAGGTGAAACACCTGGTTCCCCAGGATGACCTACCAACTCTGGTCTATGCCTTCATCAACACCTGCCTTGATTACTGCAATGCCCTCTACCTAGGGCTTCCGGGGGTTTATATCCGCCACCTGCAGCTGGTGCAGAATGCGGCAGCCAGGTGTTTGACTGGCACATCTAGGGCTAGTCATATTATGCCTGTGTTGCACGAACTGCACTGGCTGTCTGTTCAGTAGTGGATCACTTTTAAGGTTGGCTTGCTGACCTTTAAAGCCCTACATGATCAGGGACACGGCTCTCTGAAAGATCTTTTGACTCCCTATTTCCCCTGTTGTCCTCTCCGATCTGCCGATGAGGGATTGCTAAAGATTCCCAGAGTGCATCTGAGAACTTGCAGTGCAAGAGCTTTTTTCTTTACATCTCTCACCCTATCGAATTCTCTACCTCGTCGGTTAAGAGAATGCCTGACCATTGAAAGTTTTAAAGCCAATTTTAAAACCTATCTTTTTAACCAGGGTTTTTTTTATGTTTTAATCTGGATGATTTTATTAGTAATACATTTTTGAGTTATTTATATTACTGTTACTGTTTATTTATGTGGGATATTGTTATGTTTTGTCAAAGTGCCTTGGTTTTGAAAAGGCACTATAAAAATAAAGTTTTACTTACTTACTTACCCCTCTCTTCCAGGGTCTCTCCTCATAGGACAGTTGGTCCAGATCCTGCACCATTTTTGTTCCCCTTCTTTTTTTGGATGGCCTCTACTCTGCCAATATCCTTTCTGAGACGTGGTCTCCAGAATTGGACACAGAACTCCATGTGTGATCTCACCAGTGACTGATTCAGTGGCAATACCACCTCCTTTCTGCTGATGATAGCCCTCCTTATGCACTCCAGCATCCCACTGGCGTTCAATACTGCTTTGTCACATTGCCTTGCCACCATTAGGTCATCCCCTATGATTACAGCTAGATCCATTTCCTGTTTAATGCCAGTTACTAACTACCCCTTCCCCCATTTTACATTCTGCCTCCAGATTTCTGTGCCCAGGGTGCATGATTTTGCACTTTTTTGCATTGAAACCCAGCTGCTGTACCCTTCACCATTCCTCAAGCTTTTTTAGGTCTCTATTCACTCTCTCTATCCCCTCCGGAGTGTCTACTCCATTGCAGATCTTGAAATCCTGTGCAAAGAGGCACAACTCCCCTTCCGTTTTTTCTGCAATGGCACTTTTTAAGACATTAAAGAGGACTGGACCCAGTACTGAACCCTGAGAAACCCTGCTGGTCACTCTCCCTTTCCCTGAGTGAGTGCCGTTAATCACCACTCTCTGCTGAGTATCCATCAGCCAGTTATGTACCCAATGTACCACCTTGGTTCCCGCCCCCAAGCTTCCCAAGTTTTATTATGAGTTTCCTGTGTGGCACAGTGTCAAAGGCCTTGTTGAAGTCAAAATAGGCCACATCCACCTCTCCCCATGCTGTGTTTCTCTGGTCACCTAGTCAAGCAAATCTATCAGTTTTTTCTGACATGCCCTCCTTCACATTAATCCATGCTGCCCTGCATCCTGTAACCTGCTGGATGCAAGGTAATCTACCAGTCTTTCCTTTAGAAGTGACTCCATTAGTTTTCCCCTTACTGATGTCAGACTGACTAGCATGTAGTAGAAGAAGAATCAGCATTTATATAGCGCTTTTCATACACACTATCCCAAAGCACTTTACAAGCAATGCTAGACTGGTAGTGAAGTGACTGAATGTGTGGTGGCAGCCATATCGCATATCATCACCCACACAAAGCCTGGATAATTGCATGAACCGGTTTATGGGAAGGGGGATGTTGGCCAGGACACCGGGAATGTTCCCTGCTCTTTGAGAAGAGTGCCCTGGGTTCTTTTACTTCCACCTGGACACCCACCAGGACAACACCAGGATGGGCAGAAGGGACCTCAGTTTAACATCTCATCTGAAGGGTGGCACACCCCAGCAGTACAGCACCCCCCAATACTGCACTCGGATATCAGCGATTTTTAGGTGCAAGTCCAATCACTGTGTGGGACGAGAACCCATGACCTTCTGGTTCAGAGGTGGATATGCTACCTACTGAGCCAAGCTGTACTTGCCAGCCTCATCCCTGCCAACACTCTTATGGAGCGGGACTAAATCTGCCCTTCTCCGGTCCTCTGGCACCATCTCTGTATTTAGTGAGTTAAAGACTAGGGTTGTCAGAGGTGCAGGCAGTACCTCTCTGAGATCCTTCAGAACCCTTGGATGTTCCCCATCTGGCCCATAGCCTTGTCCACTTTCAGATTCACAAGTCCTTCAGGACACTTTCCTCTGTGAATGGGCATGTGTCTACTTCCCTCCCTCCAGTGGTCTGTAACCTGTATGTGGCCCATTTCCTTCCCCTTCCACTATGAAGATAGACTAGAAGTACTTGTTCAGAATATCTGCTTTTTCCTGATCATCTTCTGCATAGTCTTCCTCTGTACCTCTCAGCCTCACAATTTCTCCCCGTGTCTTTCTTTTTTCATTTATATACCTAAGAAAGGTCTTATTCTTTGTTACCCCATGGATATTCTTTCCTTAATTTGTACCATAGCTTCCCTCACCACCTTCCTGACTTCCCTCTGTCTTGGCTGGTACACCTCTCTCTCTCTCTCTCTCTCTTTCTCCTCTTCCCTCTGTGTCTCCTTTTACCTCCTGAATGTCGCCCTTTTTGCCCTTACACTTGCCACCACCTTCCTGGAGAACTATATTTGTCTCTTTTTCCTCCTGATTTTGCTCACCTCATTTGCACAGAGGTTTGTTACCTTCACTATTCCATCCCTTAATCTGTTCCTGTCCCTCTTCACCTCATCAGGGTAATTCCCCACCACCATCACAGCATCTCTAAACTATTCACCCATTATTTTTAGATCTGCCGTCCTGAAGTCCAGGTAAAGCCTAAGGGCCCTCTTAACATTCAGTGAGTGGAGTCTCCTATCTCCCTCATTCAGGAATTTGGCAAAATAGGTAGGCAGGATTATAGTCTGATTACAATGGAACTCCAACACCATCTTAAGTAGAAACTTGGGGTGTGTACAGTGAACTACCTTATCATTATGGAAAACCGTATACAAATGATTTGTGACCAAAGCATGGATTCCAAATACTTGGCATGCAGCAGTGACAGCTACCAGAAATAATGCTTGTCAAGTTAGAAACTTCAAGTCACAAGTCACAATAAGCTTGTCAGGCTTGCCAGTAGGCATATTCAGCACAAGGTTGATATCCCAGGGAGCCACTGGTTTCATGATGGGAGGTCTTGAGTGCAGAATGCCCCCTGTGGAACCTCTTAAATAGTGGCAGCTGTGCCAAAGACAGGGTGCCTACATGTTCATGGTGTGCTGATATAGCACATAGGTGGACATTAACTGTGGAATACTACATGCGAGCATCAGAAAGGTCCAGTAAGTACTCCAAAACCTTTTCAGGTGAACACCTGAAAGGGTCCACAGGGGTTTGGGAGCACCACATGGAAAGTCTTTTTCACTTAGCTGTGTATACAGTATCTTCCTGGTGGAAGGTTTATGTGCAGGCAAAAGTACAACCCATGCACTTCCATCTCTTCAGGACCCAAGCCTGAAGGCGAAGGGAGTGCAGGTTGGGAGGGACTAGCTGACCTTGGGCCAAAAAGTCCATCCAGAGTGGAAGAGCCCTCTGCTTGCTGACTGAAAGTCATTTTAACAGAGGACACCATGTCTGCTGAGGCCAAAAGGTGGGGTCATTAGGATCATCTTGCCCCTGTGTACCTCCAGTTTGAACAACATTCCTTCGATGCAAGGAACTGGAAGGAATGAATACAGAAACTGATTTTGCCATGGCAGTCTGAATTCATCTGACAGAAAATACCATGCCCTGGATTTCTGTGGCAGAACTGAGGCACAAGAAGGTCTACATCTGGGGTGACCAACTCATTGAGTAGTGACCTCACAACGTCTGGTGCTAGTGAGCACTCATGAGGATCTGCCTCTGTTTGGCTCCGTTCATCTGCCAGAGTGTTCTGGACCCCAGACATAGACTGCTTGGAGCAAGATCCCCAGCTCCAGGTACCAGTCCCACACTCTCACTGCCTCACTGCAGAGATGTTAGGAGTGTGCTTTTCCTTGTTTGTTGATGTGCTTAAATGCTTCATTGGCAAGCTTTTAAACTAGTCAAAGGGGGAGGCACTGATAAGCAGCAGGAAAATCCCAGCCTCTCCCTACAAAACAGGGTACTAAATGAGAAAAAGACCAAGGCAGAAAGGTCAGTGGGGGATGCTGCAACAGAAGGTAAAGCCATCAAAAAATGGAGAGCAATGAGTACCAATGCCCATAATCTGAGTAACAAGCTTCCTGAATTAGTGGCCTTGATGGAGGAGGAATAACTGGATATTGTGGCAGTCACAGAAACATGGTACACACAAAACCATGACTGGGACGTAAACATACCAGGATACATTATCTACAGGAGGAACAGGGAGGGTAAAAGAGGAGGAGGAGTAGCTCTTTACATAAGGGAAGGCATCAAAGCAACAGAACAAAAGTGTACACATGGAGGAGAAGAAGCACTGTGGGTCAATTTAGAGACAGGCAATGGCACCACAATCCGCACAGGGGTTGTAAACAGACCCCCCTCTCAGGGGGAGGAAATGGACAAGGAAATGGACAAGGAAATGATAGAATGTATACTTAGAATGGAAGAAAAAGGGGGAGCTATTGCTGATGGGTGATCTGAATATGCCAGATGTTAACTAGAGTGCAGTTGTAGCAGCCACTTCGAAGAGTGGGGTTATTCTAGATGCCCTACAGGGGGCATGCCTTAGACAACTAGTATTGGAACCCACTTGAGAGGGCGCAATCTTAGACCTGGTTCTCTCAAATGGAGATGGAGAGAGGATCACAGATGTAGAATTGGGTAGCCATCTGGGAACTAGCGACCATTGAACAGTATGGTTCACAATAAACACAACAATAGAGTCAAGCCATACAAAGGCAAAAGTGCTGGACTTTAGGAGGGCTGACTTTGCCAAAATGGGTGAGTGCCTAAGGAATGCACTAGCAAATGGACAGAAAGGAGGGGTGGAAGAATAATGGGGAATAATAAAAACTGCCATCACAGAGGTAACAAGCCTTTGAGTGAAGCAAATAAACAAAACAAAACGATGTGAGAAACCACTATGGTTCTCAAAGGAAGTGGCAGTGAAGGTTCAAGAGAAAAAGAAAGCATTCAGGAAGTACAAGGAATCACAGAAGGAGCAGGACAGAGAACTGTATCAGTTAAAGCAAAAGGAAGCTGGGAAGACAGTCAGAACAGCAAAGGCCCAAACTGAGGAAAAGATAGCCAACTCAGTTAAGAAGGGGATAAAACCTTTATAGGTACATCAGGAGCAAAGGAAGACCAAGAGAAGGATAGTGAGGCTTAATAAAGGGGAAGGGGGTGGGCAGTGGGTGACTATGAAAAGGCAGAGATACTAAACAAATATTTTTGCTCAGTATTTAGAAATGAAGAGGGGGAGGTACCTAAAACAAACAATAGAAACACTCTGAATACAGAAGTTGATACCAGCCCATTTACAGAAGAAAGGGTTCTGAAAGAACTCTTAAAATTGAAGGTGGACAAAGCAATGGGGCCTGATGGGATTCATCCCAGAATTCTAAAAGAACCAAGGGTAGAACTAGTGACACCACTGACTACCCTCTTTAACAAATCATGGGAGGATGGGGTGGTACCCGAGGACTGGAGGAGGGCAGATGTGATTCCCCTTCACAAAAGTGGGAGCAAGGCAGAAGCAGGAAACTACAGACCTGTTAGTTTAACCTCAGTGATAGGGAAAATGATGGAATCACTTCTGGAGGAAAGAATTGTCAAGTATCTAGAAGCCAGAGGGTCACAGGACCCAAGGCAGCATGGATTCACAGCAGGAAGGTCATGCCAGATGAATCTGATAGATTTCTTTGACTGGGTGACCAAAGTAGTAGATCAGGGAAGGGCTGTGGACATGGACTACCTAGACTTTAGCAAGGCATTTGACACAGTCCCACACAAAAGATTAATATATCCAAAAAACTTCTGATCTTAGGAGACTCTATGATTCGGGGAGTTGATACCCATCTCCAGCCAGGGGTAATGGTCAGATGTCTCCCAGGTACATCATCATGGAGAGACACTGACCACATTGCTAAAATTGTTCACAAAGAAGGAGAAAACATTGATGTCCTAGTACACATAGGGACTAATGATCTCGCCAGCCGGTCAGTTGTGGAGACCAAGGAACACCTGACCAGGCTGGGTGACAAACTATCATCTATTTCATCCGGCATCTCCTTCTCTGCCAGTCTGGGAGAGGGGAGCAGATGGACGGAAGGTCAGAGAAGGGGAGATAGGGGAGCTAAACACGTGGCTCAAGGGCTGGTGCCAGGAAAAAGGACACAGATGTGTAGGGAAATGGCAACAGTTCTGGGAGAGAAAGTTCTTTAAATTTGATGGACTGCATCTGACTAAGGAGGGAGTCAGTGCATTGGGGCAGAAGTTTGACGTCTTTGCAGAATATTTAAACTAGCAAATGGGGAGAGGGGTGCAGCACCCCATACGTCGAATGGGAAGAACACCCCCCCCCCTCAGCTAGTGGTCAAACAGGAATTCAGCATGTTTGCAGTTCATTTGCATCACGAGGTAAGAAAAAAGATTTGTCTCCCATACCGATCTACCCAGGGGTAATGCCAAACCTCGCCCAACAACTAACACACACCAAAATCTGGCCAATGGAAAATCATGTACACAATGCTCACAGCCTGGAAATAAGATCCCAGACCTGCAGGCAATAATGTCAGAGGCTAAACTGGACATAGTAGCAATTAGTGAGACGTGGTTTACAAGTAACCACACTTGGGAGACTTCAGTACCTGGCTATGTATTGTTCAGAAGAGACCGAGGTGCAAAAGGGGGAGGAGGGCCTGTATGTCAATGAAAATATCAAAGCTACAGAAATTCAGAATACACATAAGGAGCCAGAAGAACTGTGGGTCACCTGGAAACAGGAAATGGGACAGCCATAAGAACTGGGGTTATCTACAGGCCCCAGACCAGGGGAGGACATAGACACATTACTGTTAGAAGATATACAAACATGACAGCTAAAGGAGGTTCTGATAATGGGAGACTTCAACATGCGGATACAGATTGGTCAATACCAGCAGGAACATCTGCCAGAACTAGACACATAGTGGATTCCTGCAGGAAGGGCCTCAAACAACTGGTACAGCAACCCACAAGAGACAGGGCTATCCTAGATCTAGTACTGACTAACAAGGAAGGGATCACAGATCTCCAGGTAGAAGGTCACCTGGGGCCAGTGACCATCACATGGTATGGTTCAATTTGGCTACTACATCTAAATCATCCCATTCCAAGGCAAAATATGGGACTTCAGACGAGCTGACTTTGATAAGATGGCCAACAGAGTTAAGCTAGCCCTGGCAAAAAGAAACACAGGTGAGGGGGTACAGGCAAAGTAGGCAAGCATTAAGGATGCAATACTTGAAGCAACATCCCATTGTGTTAGACAGAAAAGGAAGTGCAAAAGAAGAAGGACACCACTTTGGTTCTCAAATACAGTAGCAGAAAAGGTCAGAGCCAAAAGAAAATATAAGGGAACACAGCAGGATGAAGATAGGGAGGCATACCAAACTGCCCTAAGGGAAGCAGGGAAGGCAGTAAGGCAGGCAAAGTTCCAAACTGAGGAAACACTAGCACGAACAGTAAAAGAAGGTGACAAGACTTTCTATAGATACATTAGTGAAAGGAGAAAGTCCAGAGGGGGTATTGCTAAGCTTAATGGAGAAAAAGGAGCATGTGAGGAGGAGGACCCTGTAAAGGCATCTATCCTAAATAGATACTTTTGCTCAGTATTTACTGAAGAGAAGGTAGGCAGGGCCCACAGCTTAACATCATGGACACGGGGGGGGGGGGAGGTGAGCACTACTCCCTTCACAAAAGAAAGGGTCCTACAAGAGCTTGCTAAGCTCAGGGTGGATAAGGCAATGGGACCTGATGGCATACATCCCAGGGTACTTAAGGAGCTAAAGGTGGAACTAGCAGAGCCATTAGCAGAACTGTTTAATGAGTCTCTGAGCACAGGAGAGGTCCCAGAAGACTGGAGAAGGGCTCATGTGATACCGCTGCACAAGAGTGGTAGCAGGAGGAGGTGGGAACTAAGACCAGTCAGTCTTACTCAGTAGTGGGCAAGATTATGGAGGCACTCCTTAAGGAAAGGATAGTGCAACACCTGGAATCCATAGGGCACAGGATCCAAGACAGCATGGGTTTACAAAGGAAGGTCCTGTCAAACTAATCTCATAGATTTCTTTGACTGGGTAACCAGAGTGGTGGACCAAGGGGGAGCAGCTGATGTCGCCTACCTTGACTTCAGCAAAGCTTTTGACACTGTTCCACGTAGAAGATTGATAAATAAGCTGGGTAGGCTCGGGGTGGGTCAGAAGTTGGTCAACTGGGTGGCAAACTGGTTGACGGGCAGAAAACAGAGAGTGGTGGTAAATGGTATACAGTCAGAAGAGATGCAAGTCACAAGTGGGGTACCTCAGGGATCAGTTCTGGGGCCAGTCCTCTTCAACATCTTCATTAGTGACCTTGCAGATGGACTAGAGGGTAAGGCTTGTATGTTTGCAGATGACACCAAGATCTGCAACAGAGTAGATGATCCAGATGGGGTGGGCAGAATGAGAAGAGATCTGGATAAACTAGCAAAATGGTCAGAAGAGTGGCAACTGGGATTTAATGCAAAGAAGTGCAAAATCATGCACATAGGGAAGAGAAACCCTGAAGCCACCTATAGGCTGGGAGGGGAGTTGCTAGCAGTCACAAAGGAAGAAAGAGACCTGGGCATCATCATCACTGATGACCTGAAATCATCCAAGCAGACCTCTAAAGCAGTAGTTAAGGCTAGGGGGTGTTAGGGTGTATTAGTAGGGGTATCACAAGTCGTAAGAGGGAGGTAATAATCCCTCTTTACAAGACACTGGTTAGGCCCCATCTGGAGTACCTGCGTGCAGTATTGGAGGCCACACCTTCACAAGGACATTAACCAAATTGAGGCAGTCCAGAGAAGGGCAACCAAAATGGTGCAGGGACTGCATCAGAAGACATATGAAGACAGATTAACAGAACTCAGTATGTATACCCTTGAGCAAAGGAGGGAGAGAGGTGATATGATCGCGGCATTCAAACACCTTAAGGGCGTTAACAAGGTGAAAGAGTCTAACATGTTTAAATATAAGAAAAATAGCAGGACAAGAGGACACAGCATGAGATTAGAGGGGGGCCGATTAAGGGGGAATGTGAGGAAATTCTTTTCACAGAAAGGGTGGTGGATGCATGGAATGGCTTACCACAAGAAGTGGTGGCTATGAATAGAGTGCAGGGCTTCAAACAGGCATGGGATAGGCATAAGGGAGCAATACAAATGACTATGAATAGATAGGCCACTGACAGAGCAAAGGCCAATGTCACATTTATAAGGTAGAAAAAGAAATGGGCAGACTGGATGGGCCTTGAGGTCCTTATCTGCCGTCAACATCTATGTTTCTATATACAAGTTATCCAGCCTGGGAGTGGTTCCCAAGATGACAGCCTGGGTAAAGAATTGGCTGGAGAATAGGACACAGAGAGTAATAGTAAATGGACTCCACTCTGAAGAAAGGGGGGTTACTAGTGGGGTACCGCAGGGTTCAGTATTAGGACTGGTCCTCTTCAATGTCATTATAAGCGACATTGCAGAGGGACTGGAAGGAAAAGTATGTCTCTTTGCAGATGACACAAAGATCTGCAACAGAGTTGATGCACAAGGTGGGGTGGAAAGGATGAGAAGGGACTTGGCAAGGTTAGAGGAATGGTCAAATGTATGGCAGCTTAGATTCAATGCTAAGAAGTGCAAGGTAATGCACCTGGGAAACAAAAACCCAGGGGAAGAGTACACAATGGGGGTAAGATACTAACAACAACAAAATGGAAAGGGACCTGGGAGAAGTCATATCAGATGACCTAAAGGTGGGCAAGCAATGGAGAGGGCAGCAAGGAGGGTTGAGGGATACTGGGATGCATAGGGAGAGGCATCACCAGTAGAAAACAGGAAGTTGTTATCCCTCTGTACAGTCAGCTGGTGAGACCCCATCTGGAGTACTGCATGCAGTTCTGGAGATCCAGTCTCCGCAAAGACATAGACAGGATGGAAGCTGTCCAGAGGAGGGCAACTAAAATGGTGCAGGGTCTGCATCGGAACACATATGAAAAGAGACTAAAGGAGCTTAATATGTATAGCCTCGAGGAAAGGAGGGAGAGGGGGGATATGATAGAAACTTTCAAGTACCTCAAGGGAATCAACAAATTCCAACAAGGTAGCATCTTTCAAAAAAAGAGGTGTGCAAGAACAAGGGGGCACAATTGAAGATGGGGGGCGGCTCAGAGGTAATTTAAGGAAGTATTTTTTCCCAGAGAGGGTTGTGGATGCATGGAACGGCCTTCCGGAGGAGGCTGTGGAGTCAAAAACAGTTGTGGAATTCAAGCATGCATGGAACAGTCATAAGGCAATTCTAAGGGGTGGGGGTAGGAAGAAGTAGGTTGCTGGTTAACTAGGATCTGCAGCTTATCTATTAGGTAGGGAAATGGGCAGACTGGGTTGGCCAAGCGGTCCTTATCTGCCATCAAATTCTATGTTTCTATGTTTCTACTGTATGTTTCTATAACTCACACTTGTGCATCAGCTCAAATGACTTGCCCATAAGCATAGGAAGAACCAGCAGTAAATCCCATAGTAAAGGTGGATCATGCACCAGAGGGGACAAGTGGTCAAGGCCTTTGAAAAAGCACCCGGCCACCTTCTCGTGGGCCACTGACAACATACCAGCCTATGCCCGGTAAGCAGAGATGGCTGCCAGGTGCATCTTAAGGGTCATTGCTCACAATCCCAGCTGAGAAAGGGACCAGAACTAATCCAGGATGCTAGCCACAGGGCAGGCAAGGGAATCTAGCTCCTTGTCCTGGCAGCAGATGGAAAATCTATTCCATTTGAAGGCATAGCAACTATAAGTCGACTCCTTTTTGGATGCCTCCACCATATGGAAGACATCCTCGGATAGACCCAAGGGGAATGCTAGACACTCAGGAACCAAGCCATGAGGTGCAGTGACTGAAGGTCTGGGTGCAGGATCGTCATCCAATATCTGGTCAGCAGGTCTGGGCAGAGAGACAACCACCACGGAGGCCTCCTGCTGAGGCTGAGAAGATCTGAGTACCAGAACTGCCTTGGCCAGTCTGGAGCTATCGGGATCATCCATTCCATGTCTTTCTGACATTGATCAGTACCCTGTGGATCAAGGAGAAGGAAAGAAGAAAGGAAAGGCATACACGAGGCCCAGGGTCCAGGGCCTTGCAAAGGCATCCCCATCAGTGTCCCAGACAGTAGGGGGCAGGCACAAAACAGCCTCAGTTTGGCATTCTCCCAGGAGGCAAACAGATCCACCGAGGGTGAGCCCCACAGGGAGAAGAGATGGTTCACCACCTGATTCAGAGATCACTCATGCAACTTCTCTCCTACCCAGCTGAGAGAGTCTGCCAGCTGATTGTTCTCTCCCACAGTGTGAATCACCAGGAGATTAGTGCCCAGGCTGTGCAAGAGATCCAGGTGTGGAGTGCCTCCCAACACAAGGGGAAGGAATTGTGCCACCCTGTATGTTCGGATAAAACATGGTCATGGTATTGTTCATCTGGATTTGAACGACCTGACCCTGAACGACGGAACAAAAACTCTATCAGGGTGAATCACACAGCATGGAGCTCCAGCAGGTTTATGTGGTGATGGGACTCCCTTGGGGAGCAGAACCTGTGGGTCATGTGGTCTTCTAGTTGTGCTCCCCACCTCACCAGAGATGCGTCCGTCATAAGCATGATGGTCGGCTTTGGGCAGACAAACAGGATTCCTTCCTCCCGATGTTCCAGGACCAGTCCCCACTAGATGGCATCCCACAATGACTGTGTCACTGTGACAACTGCTACAAGTGACCTAGGTGCTGGGACCACTGACTGCCCAGCCCCCACTGAAGGGGGAGGATCTGCCAGCAGGCCCAATGGACCACAATGATGCAGGATGTTATGTACCCCAGCAGCCGCAGGAAATCACAGGCAGGGCACAAGAACTCAAACTGAAATGATCAAGCCTAGGAAGTAAGATCCTGTGCCCATTCCACCAGGAGGCAGACCTTGGCCCGAAGGAGTCTAGTTCTGCCCCAATTAACTTGACCACCTGCTTTGGTACCAGCTCAGATTTGTTAGTGTTGACCAACAGGCCTAAGTTTCTGCAGGACTCAGGAGTCAGGGCTGTGGATCTTGCAACAGCATTTCTGAATGGACAACCTATCAGCCAGTCATCCAGGTAGGGGTACACTTCAACCCCTAGGGGCCACAGGTGGGCCACCACCACTGCCATGAATTTGGTGAAGACCCTCGGAGTTGAGGAGAGACCAAACAGCATGTCCTGGAACTGGTACAGGATCCACTCCGCACAGAACCGGAGATACCGGCAGTGGGACCTACGGACAGGAATTAGGAAGAATGCATCCTGGAGGTCCAGGGAGCAGAATCACATGTCCTACTTCAGGCACGGTATAATCTAGCTAAGAGTGATAATCTGGAACTTGTGCTTCCATACCAACTTGTTGAAATCATGAAGATCCAGTATGGGGTACCAGTTCCCCATCCATTTCAGGACCAGGACTTACCTGGACATGTAACCCTGACTGGCCAGGGTGTCCAGGACATAGGCTATGGCTCCTTTTGCAAAGGAGCTAAGCAACACCTTCCCTGAGGGTGGACAGCATGTCCTGAGACACCCCAGCCTCTCGAGGCACATGGAGGCACTAGGGTGGGAGAGCCTCGAAATCAAGAGGCAATCCTCTGCCCACTACACCCACTTGTCTATTGTGATAGTGGACCAATGTGGCAAGAAAAGACACAGTCTGCCTCCAATGGGAAGACCTGTCGGGGATGGGACAGGTGGAAGGATGACACCCCCCCAACCCATCACTAGGTATCTTTTGTGGGGGCACTGGTGGCTGCTGCCAGAGGGGCACCACTACCCTGCTCCCCCATGCCCAAGCCAACATTTTGCTTCCTATTAAAACCTGTTAGGCAATTGTCTGTAACTGTGGGTGTGGGTGTTGATGAGCGGAGTGACTGCAGCTACATTATTTATGGCACTTAACTGCCTCTCCCATTGTTTGTAAAGATCTCTTGCATACAGTGTGTATGAAAGGCCCAATAAAAATGTAAATTTTTTATACTATTTACTAAATGTATTGCCTGTTAAGATCACATGGTATCACCTTGTGACCTGATTGTATCATTATGGCTACATTGGGATGTCTGATCTTGGCTCATAAAAGAATTGAGTCTGTTTGATGAGTTTTATTTCTTTTATTCAGAAAAATATGACTTACAATTTATGATTTCACGTGATCTATCTTTAATAGATATAATGTTATCAGGGTCCACTGAGCAAAACAGAAACAGTTTAATACCAGATAAACTGATTTGCAATAGAACACATAACAGATTCCTAATAATAGAAAAAGAATACATCTGGTGGATCCGTGGAGTGAAACAAATAGGAAAACAGTCTCAGGTTACATATGTTGATACTAGTAGACTCCCATGAGGCTGACAAAATGGAAAGCAGCTATTTGTTACTTAACAGAAAGCATGAACTCTTGTAAGTCTGATATATGGAAAACTGTTTTAACTCTGGTCGCTGCACTGCAAGTAGTTAATGTCTGCCCCACACTCGGAGTTTGAGGATCACAACACCCATAAAGAATGACATCTGCAGCTGATTGCACTGGTACAGTATTACCCAAATTAGCCAGTCTGAGATGGAGCAAGAGAGGGACCCTCCTGCACTATAATGCAAGCACAAGACATCCTAGTGGTAACATGGATTAAAAGTGTTATGTGTCGCATACACAAACATGCATCACTAATAAAAAAAATAATAGAAAAAACTAGCGAACACAAGGAGGGTGTTCAATTCAATGTGAAATGCAACTGCTACCACTAGAGCTAGTCTTGTCACTTCTCAATCCCCCCCTCCCAGAAATCCACCATATATGACATATTTTTTGTCCTTCAGTTCTCCGTCCCAGACAGCCACCCCTTCTTATGGCACCCCAGATATGCCCCCCACCATCCTAGTATTACATTATGCTGTGCGTATGCCATGGCTCCTCAACTGGGATATGTATATACTGTATTTATTAGTATAACTTTCCTATAACCCACATTATCATGTGTATCTTGTTGTGCATCACTGTGTTTATAAGTGTTTTCTTTCCTGTATGTATAACTGTATATATAAGTGTATTGATGTATCTGTTGTGTATCAACTGCTGAACCTTGACCTTATCAGGTCCATCTTGTAAATGAGCCTTGCTCAATGATGCTCGCCTGAATAAATAAAGATTTGATTGATTGATTGATTGATTGAATAGACACTGCTTTGAGTTTGGTGGGCTCAGCTTGCCACGTTCATTCTCTTTCCTCCCAAGATAAAGTTTCTAGACTGATGTTCCATAGTTTTTTTTTTTTTTTACTTTTATTCCCTTTTTATCTGATGGTCCGTGCTCTCCTTCAGCTTTTCCTCAAGCTCTGAATCCCATGCCTACTGGAGTGCTTCCCAGTGGCCCCAGATGCCTACTGCCCACTCCCTTGTACAGTGACAGACTTACCTCTATGGGTGAGGCATGCTAATTGTCACTAGTTTTAATCACCCCAAGAACCTTACGCAGGCATATGCTGCCCTGTTCTCGTAGGAAAATATTTATTGTAGGTTGATATCTTAAAAGGACTCATGAGCCTGCACATGGCAGACCTCAAGACTAAAATCTGGAACAAATCTGAAGTATTATACTGTGACCCACAACACTCAGCACTCATAAATCACAGTGCCAGCACCATTAGCAGACCTGGAATTGGAATTTCAAGTACTCAATACCCCAAGCTCCAATCTCTCAGTTCCAGCGGAAAAGAAAAGGTCATGCTCCTTGGTGCAGAGGTAAACAGCTGTGACTCCCAGTCTGGGGAGTGGGAGAGTTCATCCTTTTGGAAAAGCAAGGCTAGCTACCTGCAGATCTTTGGAACTGGATGTCAGTTAACTCATGAGAGGTCACTCACAGACAGAAGACTGAAGCAGTGTATAGAAATCTGATGCCCCAGTCTCATTTAGTTGATGGAACTGGGGTGGGTCACTATGGCAATGGCCCTACCACTTTCATTAGTTTTAGGGCTTGGCTCTGTCAGTTTTTCCAATCATGGTAATTTTTAACTAGTGAGGACCTTGCCTTTACAATGCAACATGTGGAGGACATCCGGTTCCAGCCCAGGCATGGCAGCAGCTGCAAATCGATGGTGCTGCAGAGCATTGTGCTAATCCGTATCCATCCCCTGCAAAGCACAGCATTTTATTACCAAAAAATAGTACTACTGATGAAAAACAATGCTGGGCAATAAAACGTGGTGCGCACTGATGCTGCAACAGGTTTTCTTACGGTGACTCAATTGCCACTCTAGAAGCCACTCAAACTCATGGCCATCATGTTCCCCATCCCCTACCTCCAGCCGAGACTGATGCGCAGGATTCGGACCGAGTTAAAAACCTTAACTTACTCATTCAAGAAGTTAAATACAAGCTGGCCTGGTGGCACTGAGGGTTGAGGCACAGGACACCACACCTCGTACCACGCCAGCAACATGGGTTCAGGGAATGGACTCGGGCTGCCGGGGACCGGCAGGGGGAGGAGAGGATTGAGCATCTGGAGGAATGCTCTCCTCTCATGGAATGGGTGGCTAGAGCTCCTTGCCAATCTTGTGGCTCCCAGTGGGGACTGGGAGATTGCAGCTGATGTGGAGCATGCATTTGGTAGGGGAGCGACAGAGGATGTCCTGTGGGTTGGTGGGTGCAGGAGTGCGCCCACGTTGCGCTGGATGTAATTGCACATCTGTGCTCCTGGGGAAACCAAAGAGGGAAAACCCCTTGCACCCGGGAAGGTAATGGTGGGTCCAGTGGTTGGCACCCACGCTCACAGCCAGGTCTGCTTCAAGCCTGCCTCCGGATCTCCTTCTCACCTTGGACACCCCTAATAGATTCTAGATAGAGTGCCAGCAGGAGGTAAGGTGGTCCCACCTTGGGGGGCTCAGAGCCGGGGGGTTGGGGGCTTCGGTGGTGAGATTGGAGGTACTACCAGGATAAAGGCATGGTGCGGAGAGACTTCAGGCAGAGAGGGAAATGGCCAGTCCCCGTGACTACACCAGAGAGAGAGTCCTATGGGACCAGCGTAAGGAGGATAAAGTCTACAAAAGAAAAGTTAAATACAAATATTGAGGATTTAAGAAAGACCTGCAGGAAATCAACCACCACAGCACAGATCTGGAGTCAGGACCAGCAGAGGCTACAGAACAGATGGACCATCACAGCAGAGCCCTCTTCTCACTTTACTGCAGAGAGTGCCACCTACACCGCTGCCAGGAAGACAAGTAAAACAGGGACAGGCGGCTCAGTATCTGAGTTCATGGACTGCTTGAGGACTTAGAAAAGGGGCAGATGATCCCCAACCTACAAGACCTCTTGTTTGAAGTGTACCACTTGCCTGCTGAACAACATCTGGAGACAGAAAGAGCCCATAGGGCCCTAGCCCAAAAGCCCATAATGCCCAATGCCATGCCACAGTCCGTGATCATGTGGTTTCTATGATTCCCCACTAAACAGTGGGTTCTCTCTACAGCATGGGCAATGAGAGATGTTAAATACAAAGGACACTGCTTGTATTCTGAACCAGAATACTCCTCGGAGATGCAACTTAAAAGCTTGCAGATTTATGCAGTCTAGAACAACTGAAAGAGAAACAAATAAAAAGCCATCTTGCATTCCCTAAGCTTACTATCTACCGATAGGATAAACCACAAACGTTCTCTAGTCTCTTGGATGCCACCCCATCCCTGAAGTAACTGGAAATCCCTGTTCCACAAAACAAGTCTGAAATAGTTGACAGAGTCCTGCAGCAGACCCCATGGGCCACTACCAGGCAGGCAAGCATGACACCAGTTCCCAACAGGAAGATGATGCCCTGAAATCAGCCCTCAAGGATTGAAGAAACATACTGAGGAAGAATGCTCCCTCTAAAAGGAAGAAAACACATTCAGATTCGGACAACTTTTTATTTATTTTTCTCCATAATGGCATTTACCCCACCAATTCAGGTACTGAACTAACTTTCTATATAACCCATCCGTTTACATGCTGGATCTACACAGTAACTTCAGTAGCACACATTCCTTTTAAGGGGAAATGCCACTCTTATCATGACTGATTGCGAAGTAGGAATCTCTGAAAGAGTGAATTATTTGTATTGCTGTTACAATCTTCTAGTTTGATTAAGGGTAAC
This sequence comes from Neoceratodus forsteri, assembly GCA_016271365.2. NCBI lineage: Eukaryota > Metazoa > Chordata > Ceratodontiformes > Ceratodontidae > Neoceratodus > Neoceratodus forsteri. Next base: position 1,359,556,953 of record CM057455.1, on the reverse strand, counting down.
CTTAGCTACCGGCCTACTACACTATCATTTAGGGAGGACAAGCAGAAAAGTTTCATGTCTTCAGGCTTGCACACTGAAATTTTACATGAACAATTTATATTACAGAAAAGTAGGCTCATAAATCTTTTCTAATTCTGCTTACGCAGACTAAACATTTATTAATGCTGCACTGGGGCTCTATGAAAAGCTAAGCAAGAAAGCTATTCCAGAAGCACAGGTGTCTACAGAAAACAGTGCATGCCCACTTTTTCAATCTGGAAAACATCATCAGTTCCTGGTTATGAGCTGCATGGTGTAGAACAACAACAATATAGTGTATAGCAGGCCTTTGTTCTGCATGGATTCCCACCTCAGTTAAAATACTGTTGTATAGAATTCAAAGGTCATAGAATGTTGTTGCACCCTTTTGTTGTACTACAACATTCCAGCTGATTGGAAATCCTTGTGCCATCTGTTTTCTTAACTGAGAACTGCTGTACACATAAACTGAAAAGTGACATCACTGGAGGGGGGCAAAAACTTAGAACGACTTTTGCTTTTCTAACAAACAGATATCCAACAACAAGTGAGGAGATAACCTTTCATAGATAAGTGTAATTGTAATTTTAAAATGCTTTTCATAACTTGCTGTGTTAAAATTTGACCAAACCTGAGTAAGCAGTTTCAGCGCATCTCCACTTTTGGTTCAGCTGCTGCCACTTTCAGTCACACTCAAATATGGTTGAAATGAAATTTCTCTTCCTGCCTCTATAACAAAAAAAAACTGTACAATATAAAAAAAAAAAAAACTTAATAGGCAACCACTGGCACAACAAGCCAGTGATATCACTGCAGGGTTCTGATTACATCAGACCTCTCATGCTACTCTCTCGAGGTCAATGATGTAATCAGAACCCCTCTGTGGCAACACAGGCTTGGTGTGCATGGTTGCCCATTCATATTCTTGCATACAGTATACATCATAATTTCTTTTTCTGTTAGCTCCAACATCGTTAATAGGGCAGTATTTAATACATATAGGTAATGTGCTCCCCCATTGGGGATTGTGGTACAGCCCAAAAGCTGAGATCTCGGCACGGAACCCCAGGAAAATAAACATTCTGAGTGAAACAGTTACTTCAGTTTACCTGTGTCTGGGTTGGCCCCTCAAAACAAAAACATTGTTTATTGGTAATTAGTTAAAAGACTGAAAGGAAAAACACAGGTCTGTCTTAACCTGGATAACAGCTTCAACAACTGAACTGGCTGATAACTATTCGGATCTCACATCCCAGGACTGCCATCCAAACTCTGCTATTCCCCTAGACTGCAAACAGTTGCTCAAGGACTTTGTCAAAAAATGTAGCTTATAACACTTCATAAACAAGAACACTTGAATTTGACTGTAACAAGAAGTGAATCCTAACGTAACAGCTTTCTGAACCTCACAACTTAAAAACTCTCAACCAGTTAGCCTACTGGTTCATCATGCCATTTAAAAGTGTAATACTGCGATGCCCAAAGATAACTAATGAATCCCAAATAACTAAACAACATCCATGAATACCCTTCCTTTGCAAATGCACATAGCCATAAATATATTAGATAACATTCTCCAAAAGGAGCCATCTGCTCCAGGGAGAGGCCCCATTGACAAAACTGTAACTAACAGATATGGAAATTACCACAAGTATGAAGGAATTTCTTCTTTTTGTATCACACCATGTTGTAAATGGGGAGGTATTTAATCCACGTGGGTACTAAGAAGCAGCACCCATCCTAGCTAGGGTGAGAGATGATATGGTCCCATATATGACCAATAAGGGTAGTTACAGAAACATAGAAAACATAGAAACATAGATTTTGACAGCAGATAAGGACCGCTTGGCCCACCCAGTCTGCCCATTTCCCTACCTAATGGACAAGCTGCAGATCCTAGTTAACCAGCAGCCTACTTCTTCCTACCCCCCCCCCAAGAATTGCCTTATGACTGTCCCATGCATGCTTGAATTCCACCACTGTTTTTGACTCCACAGCCTCCTCCGGAAGGCCGTTCCATGCATCCACAACCCTCTCTGTGAAAAAATACTTCCTTAAATTACCTCTGAGCCGCCCCATTCTATCTTCAAATTGTGCCCCTTGTTCTTGCACACCTCTTTTTTGAAAGATGCTACCCTCTTGGACTTTGTTGATTCCCTGAGGTACTTGAAAGTTTCTATCATGCTCCCTCCTCCTTTCCTCGAGGCTATACATATTCAGCTCCTTAAGTCTCTCTTCATATGTCTTCTGGTGCAGACCCTGCACCATTTTAGTGCCCTCCTCTGGACAGCCTCATCCTGTCTATGTCTTTGGCGGAGTTTGGGTCTCCAGAACTGCACACAGTACTCCAGATGGGGTCTCACCTAACTGTCTGTACGGAGGATAATACCCTGTTTTCTACTGGTGATGCTCTCCTTGCATCCCAGTATCCCCAGCCCTCCTTGCTGCCCTCTCACATTGCTTGCCCACCTTTGGGTCATCTGATATGACTACCCCAGGTCCCTTTCCATTTTTGTTGTTGTTAGTATCTCACCCCCATTGTGTACTCTTCCCCTGGGTTTTTGTTTCCCAGGTGCATTACCTTGCACTTCTTAGCATTGAATCTAAGCTGCCATACATTTGACCATTCCTCTAACCTTGCCAAGTCCCTTCTCATCCTTTCCACCCCACCTTGTGCATCAACTCTGTTGCAGATCTTTGTGTCATCTGCAAAGAGACATACTTTTCCTTCCAGTCCCTCTGCAATGTCGCTTATAAAGACATTGAAGAGGACCGGTCCTAATACTGAACCCTGCGGTACCCCACTAGTAACCCCCCTTTCTTCAGAGTGGACTCCATTTACTATTACTCTGTGCCCTATTCTCCAGCCAATTCTTTACCCAGGCTGTCATCTTGAGACCCACTCCAGGCTGGCTAACTTGTATATTAATCTTTTGTGTGGGACTGTGTCAAATGCCTTGCTAAAGTCTAGGTAGGCCATGTCCACAGCCCCTCCCTGATCTACTACTTTGGTCACCCAGTCAAAGAAATCTATCAGATTTGTCTGGCATGACCTTCCCACTGTGAATCCATGCTGCCTTGGGTCCTGAGCCCCTCTGGCCTCTAGATACTCAACAATTCTTTCCTTCAGAAGTGATTCCATCATTTTCCCTACCACTGAGGTTAAACTAACAGGTCTGTAGTTTTCTGCTTCTGCCTTGCTCCCACTTTTGTGAAGGGGAATCACATCTGCCCTTCTCCAGTCCTCTGGTACCACCCCATCCTCCCATGATTTGTTAAAGAGGGTAGTCAGTGGTGTCACTAGTTCTACCCTTAGTTCTTTTAGAATTCTGGGACGAATTCCATCAGGCCCCATTGCTTTGTCCACCTTCAGTTTTAAGAGTTCTTTCAGAACTCTTTCTTCTGTAAATGGGCTGGTATCAACTTCTGTATCCAGAGTGTTTCTACTGTTTGTTTTAGGTACCTCCCCTACTTCCTTTGTAAATACTGAGCAAAAATATTTGTTTAGTATCTCTGCCTTTTCACAGTCACCCTCTGCCCACCCTCCCTCCTCTTTATTAAGCCTCACTAACCCTCCCTTGGTCTTCCTTCGCTCCCTGATGTACCTATAAAAGGTTTTATCCCCCTTCTTAACTGAGTTGGCTATCTTTTCCTCGGTTTGGGCCTTTGCTGTTCTGACTGCCTTCCCAGCTTCCTTTTGCTTTAACTGATACAGTTCTCTGTCCTGCTCCTTCTGTGATTCCTTGTACTTCCTGAATGCTTTCTTTTTCTCTTGAACCTTCACTGCCACTTTCTTTGAGAACCATAGTGGTTTCTTACATCGTTTCGTTTTGTTTATTTGCTTCACACAAAGGCTTTTTACCTCTGTGATGGCAGTTTTTATTATTCCCCATTGTTCTTCCACCCCTCCTTCCTGCCAATTTGCTAGCGCATTCCTTAGGCACTCAACCATTTTGGCAAAGTCAGCCCTCCTAAAGTCCAGTACTTTTGCCTTTGTATGGCTTGACTCTATTGCTGTGTTTATTGTGAACCATACTGTTCTATGGTCACTAGTTCCCAGATGGCTACCCACTTCTACATCTGTAATCCTCTCTTCATCTCCATTTGAGAGAACCAGGTCTAAGATTGCTCCCTCTTGAGTGGGCTCCAATACTCACAGGACCCACCTGTTAACCATTGCCTGTAAAACTTTGTATCTGAAGGCCAAATCAGCTGAACTAAGGCATCAAGTCTTTTAGAACATTCCGAAGCATAGATGGAGGACTATGTCTCCGCTTTGCAAAGGTCTGAAATGGATGTGTCCACCTTCTCTGTGCAGGATGCTGCGAACACCCTGGTGGAGAGTGCTGAAATCAGAGCTGGTACCTTCTTTACTGCCACATATGACTTACTGATGCAGGCCTCTACCCACATGGTTAAGGTAACCTTAGACACCTTTTGGCTCTTCTTTGAAGCTCCAAAAAGAATAAAGAAACTCTCCAACTTCCTGAATTCTTCTGTTTTCTTCAAGTACATCTTGAACTCCTTGCACAGATTTGTTTTATGAAGACCCTTCTCCTTTGGATTTGGCTCTTTTGGACAGAAGGACAGAGCCAAAATTCCTGGTTCACATGGAAGGTTGTGGGAACCTTGTGGACAGAGGATGGGACTATCCTAAGCACTACCTTGTCCTTATATATTACTACAGTATGTATTATAAATTAAGATATGCTATGCAAAAAAGACTGGAATTCATCAATCCTCTAGGCCAAGCAAGTCATAAACAAACTTTTACAAGACAAAAAGTCTAATGCGGCTGACAGAAGGTGTTTAAAAAGGAGTCCAGCACAGGGTGTGTATGTTTCAAGGGCTACAACAGAACCAAAAGCTAAATGGATGGACGGCTCCTGCTGACTACTCTGAGACAATGAATGACATCTGTGTGGATTCCCAAGAGGGTCCCCCTGTTGGCCCCAACACCCCACTGATGGCTGACACCTGCTTCCTAAGAGTGCTTAATGCTAGCCTCCACCCACTCTTATGTGAAAAACATCCAAGATCTAAGACATCGTAGCCTTGATGGGTCAAATATCCTAGGCTCTAGCCTGAACAGATAAGATGCTCCACACTTGTAAGCTGTTGAGGCAGAAACCATTTTAGAGGCCATCAGGGTGTTTACCACCTTTTTGGAGAACCCCTTGGTCTGCAGATCCACCTTTCAGGAGCCAGCATGCCAACTGCATCCCCATGGGATTTGGATACAGAGTTGGTCCCCAACCAAGCAGATTCAGGCAAAGCAGGAGCCCAAATGATGTCTGCCTTGGTAAAATTTACCAGAGCTGAAAATCACAGCCTTTGTGGCCTCTCCCAGACTATTAGAAAATACTTTCTCTTTCCCACTGAATCTTGCAGCACCTGTGGCAACAGTGGAAGCGGCAGGAACAGGTACCTTCTGTTGAAGACCCACTCCCAGGACAGAATATCCAGTGCTTCTGCCCACAGGTACCAAAATAGGCTGAAGACCCTGTGCACCTGAGGGTCCTCCTGTGATATGAAAAGATTAAGCCAAGGTCAACCAAAACTTCTTCACAGTAGGTCAAACACCTCTGGATTCTGACACTACTCCCCTGGATGTACAGTTCAATGACACAGCCAGATGGACTGAACATTCAATTCCCCTGGGAATTAAACCAGTCAGAAACAGCAGATAGTCCTCCATCCACCAAGAGATGCAGGCTGCTTCTGTAAGCAAGTTCATGCTTCTTCTGCATCCTTGACTGTTTATGTATGCTACGGTGATGGCATAATCCAATCTCACCTTCACTGCCTGGGATTGAACCCAGTCCTGAAAAAGTATCAGGACTAGATACACTGCCCTCATTTCCAAAAGACTGATCTAGAGACACTGTTCCTGAGAACACCAGACTTTGAGTACTGGAATCTGACCCTGAAGCCTCCACCACCTCAACAGACTGGCATCAGTGGACAAAATCAACTCCAGAGCAGCTTAGCAGAGAATCCCTCTGAAAGATTCTTGGGGTTCTCCCACCAAGCAAGCAACTGTAACATTGGCCTGGACAACAGGCTCAGAGCCTTGTAGTCCACTTGAGGCCCAGAACCATACTGATGGAATCCTAAGTTAAGAAGTCTTACGGAAATCTGGCTCCCAAGTGCCAATTCTATTGTTGCTGTCATTAGACACAGTACTTGGAGATGACTGTAGACAGAGACAACTGACTGTAATCTCAGCCACTGAACTTCCTGGACAAGGTTTTCCTTTCTGGCTGTAAATAGGAAAACGTTCCACTTGTCAGTTCAAAACTCTGCTCCTACTCCAGGTACTTCAACCTCTGCAGCAGGTTTGAAGAGGTCTCCTCCCTGTCAATTAAGTAGCCATGCAGCTACAGAGGTCCCAGAGTACTTGACACGACACCTCCATGTGCCGTAAGAGTCCCAATAAGAGAATAGTCCAGGCAGAGGTATACAAGAAGGCCCATCTGCCTAAGTTTTGCCACCCGCACAATTGAAACTCTTGGGAATATTCTCAGCATAGTTGCTAAACTGAAAGGAAAACTTGTGGACTGCAAAGAGGAGCTAAGATGACCTTCAAATCAATGTACAGTACACCAAATATTCCCTTGCTGGACTGCCCAGATGAAGGAATGCAGGGACTCAATAGTGACATTCTGTGTTTGACAAAACTGATGAAAGGGTTCAGGTCCCAGATCAGCTGGGAGCCTTCTCTGGAGGCAATATAGCGCAGTGGTGAAGGGCACTGAGCTGCAAACCTGGAGACCTGGGTTTGAATCCCATCAGCCCCTTATTGCATGCTATGTGACCCTGAGCAAGTCACTTAACCTCCTTGTGCTCCCAGGTCGCACCTGGAAACAAGCTTCAGCTTAGTGTGCCTTTCCTGGTTAAACAATTTCCCTTTCCCTTCTCCTGTAACACTATCTGAATCTGGTGATTTAGAGACTGGAGTACTGCCTGTTGTCTCACTGGGATCAGAGGGACTGAGGCAAAGGTTGTTGTGGACAGTGAAAAATCTCTGGTGTCTCTCAAAGGCAGAATGTCTAGCCCCCATGCATCTGACGTGGCCCGGGTCCAGTGCTGGTAAACATTCTGTGGACCCCCCCCACAAAGGAAGGGGAGAAATAGGCATGCCCGTGTACCTCCACTGCAAGACCTACCTCTACTGCCTGTGCCTTCATTGTGTCAATAAGCAAGACAGGCACCTTCTTGTACAGTAGACTTTAACTACAGAGTAAGCATATCTGCTTTTCTGAACATGGACGTTCACCTCTTGACTGTCTGTGGGGCCAAACCCATGCCTTCTTAAAGATGAGTTTGGCTTCTGCTGCTGCTAACAGACTGGCAACTGTCCTTCTGGAGGCAGTATAGTACAGCGGGTTGAGGCTCTGAGCTGCAGATCTGGAGACCTGGGTTTGAATCTCACAGCTGCCTAGGTGCATACTGTGTGATCCTGAGCAAATCATTTCACTTCCTTATGCTCCCAAGTCGCATCTGGAAACAAGCTTCGGCTTAGTGTGCTACTCCTGGTTAAACAATGTTCCCTTTCTCTTCCTCACCCTGGATGTCACTCACTCTCATCCAGTTCAGAGCTAAAGAGAAACCCCAGCAATAGGCATATTGCATAATTTCACTTAGACACCTGGGGCCAGATATTCAAAAGGGTTGCGCCATGCACAATAGGGTTGCGCCTGCGCAAGTCCGAACTAGCTCCATTCTGCGATATTTAGCAGGAGGCAGTTGCGCCACAGAAAACATGCTGAGCAACAGCACAATGCAAATGAATACATGCTGAACTGGATGGGGAGGAACCATGCATAAACTGCACAGTCCGATATTCAGCCGGGCTGTGCAGAGTTGTGCAGGCGCAACCCCCCAACCTGCGCCTGCACAACTTTGAGCCCAAAAAAAAAGGATCAAGCCGAGGGCCACCCACAGGTGAGCTGCTGCATTGCAGGGTGCAACACAGCAGCTGCCACCTGTGGCTGGCCCTCAACCCACTCCTTGTGCCCCCCCGTAGCCCGATCGTGGGCAAAAGAGTGTAAAATCCCCACCACCACTACCCACTGGCCCGATCGCGGGCATAGCTTAAATCCCTCACCCCCACCAGCCCGATCGCAGGCAGCAATGTGTCTCCCCCCTCCAAAACATCCCTGGTGGTCCAGTGGACCGATAATCCCAATCGTGGGATGGAGTTGTAGCCCCCACCTCCCGAATATATCCCTGGTGGTCCAGTGGACTGATAATCCCGATTCGGGATGGGTTACAAACCCCCGAACATATCCCTGGTGGTCCAGTGCACCGATATGCCTGATCGTGGGCTGGAGTAATGAAACACACACACCCCCAAACATATCCATGGTGGTCAGTGGACCCGACAAGCCCAATCACGGGCTGGAGTAATGAAACACATACACCCCTCCCCGAACATATCCCTGGTGGTCCAGTGAACGATAAGCCCGATCGCGGGCTGAAGTAATAAACACACCCCCGAACATATCCCTGGTGACCCTAGTGTTCCACCTACCACACCCACCCAGCCCCACCACCCCCTTCCCCCCGCAGCCAGCGGGCGGCAGCATCCACCCGCCTGCCGCCCCGCCGCCACCAACTGACTGTCCGGTAGGGCTGCACACCATTGGTGCAGTGCAAGAGCCAATGGGCATGCAGCCCATACTGTACAAGACAGTCCAGTTTTGTGAATGAATGTATTGGGGGACACTGGGTCACCAGGGATATGTTAAGTGGGGGGTTTGGTGCTAGCCTGATCGAGCTTATCGGTCTACTGGACCGCAGGGATATGTCCGGGAGAAGGTGTTTAATTACTCCAGCCTGCGATCGGGCTATAGGTCCACTGGACCACCAAGGATATATTCAGGAGGTGGGGAGTTTGCAACTCCATCCCGCAATTGGGATTATCGGTCCACTGGACCACCAGGGATGTGTTGGGGGAGACACATTGCTGCCCGTGATCGGGCTGGTGAGGGATTTAAGCTATGCCACAATCGGGCCAGTGGGGATGGTGGAGGATTTACACTCTTTTGCCCGCGATCGGGCTGCAGGCGTCGGTCCCCGGCGGCTGCTGGCAGAACGCCAGGCACAAGTCCTCGAGGATCAAGCGCACCTACATGCTAATGGCATGCAAATGGAATATAATCAGATGCAAATGGCCCCGTACCTTGCATGAATTATGGCCCCATTTGCATGTCACCTTTTGAATATCGGGATTTTGCGCACGGCGCAATGGTACTTGCGACACAGCAAGTTGAATGCTCCACTCTGACCACTTGCGGTGGCGCAAGTTCCACTGCGATATGCACAGTGGCTGTGGCCGGGGGGTGATATTCAAAGGAGTTGCTCAAGGGCGCAACTCCTTTGAATATCGCTCTGGACACACCCCTGTGCAACTATTTTGTGCAGTGCAAGGGCTTGCTCCACAAAATAGCACAGTTTGAATATCTGGCCCTTGATCTACAGCTCAGAAGTGCAGCTACACCATAGAGTAAGTTGTGTGAGCTGATATATGCCCAACTGCCTACATTCCCATCTGTCAGAAAGGAAAAAGCCATAGAATGAGACACAAAACGTTCATTCCTTCTGATTCTTGAGGGATGAACCAACCTAAAGCAAGGACCCAAGAACATTTCCCTGGAGACAACAAAGATGTACATCATTCACAGACTGACGTTATTCAAAATACAGGCTTGAATGCATGCCGCATCCACCCTGTTCATTGTGAATGTGAGACTAGAAAATGGTGATGTACTTCACAGCACTGCATGTGGCCTTGTCTGCTGGAGGAATGCCCCATTTCCTTAACTTGCCTCCTGAGAAAGGGCACACCTCGAACCCTGAGCCTGGTTCATATTGAGTCTTCATGTCCTGAACCTCCTTTAGCAGCAAAGTCCTGCTAGCCTTAGTCATCAAATAGGACACATTTTTTCAACCAAATGGGAGGAGTCAGAAACCTCCTTGGTTCTGTCCATGCTCGCACCTCCTCAGAGGGATACACTTTCTCATCTGACAAACCTGAATCTATCAGATTAGGATTCTCCCCCACACTACCTGCCTCCCCCAGTTCATCTTTCACGCTGTCAAGGTCGCTTGCAAGTTTGGGTGCACACTGTCACTCTGCACTGGTGCACCTGGATGTGCCTTTATGTCCTGCCTGACTTGGGGGGCCTATTCTCAAGGTGGGTGTCTTTGCAGGTAGTCCATGCAATTCACCAGAGTGCAGAATCCCATGCAAGCTGAAATAGATGTGTGAAACTCAGTTTTACCACTGCCAGATGGTACCACAGGTGCACCCCCTAGTCCAAGGCTCCAACTAGGAGGACTAAAATAGCCATGTTAAAGCAGCAATGTATCAAAATTGGGCAAGCATTTTTACATTACTTTACTTTTTTTTTACTATAACAGATTCTGGGTATCTTCCAATTTTATTTGGTTGTAAAATGTTCCAGTACAAAGGGTCTTCGGGCTCTTGAGTAGGTTAGGATTGATTGAGACTGAGTAGTAAGTGGCGCTTGTGCAGCTGTGAACTTTGGCTTACCACCCTGTTGGAGAGTCACAAGGGTATGGAGCCCTAAGGAAGGGTTCCAACCCCTTGAAGTTTGTCTAGGATGGGTCCCAGGACTACAGGCACCTTAGGAAAAAAGGCCCAACACCAAGAAGAGAGAGGTACCACAGGAGGACAAGGGGAGGAAGGTGGCAACAAAAGAAACATTCAGAGTGTTCAAACGGTGCATGAATATGTAGGGTTTTAACCACATGGAGGGGGGCATGACATGGTCGTCCACTGCCCCTCTGAACTAGAGGTACAGCCTTACAAATCAAAGGGTCATCGGCCTCTTGAGTAGGGCTGCTCGAGACTAAATAGTATGTAGTGCTTGTTTAACTGTGAACTTTGGTTTAAACTCTCTCTGACCTTACTATGGGAACTACAACCCTGTCGGGGTATCACAAGGATGTGTAATCCTAACAAAGGGTTCCAACCCCTCAAGGTGTCATGGGGTATGCCCCAGGACTAAAGGTACCTTAGAGGAGAAAGCCCAAAAGTTCAATAGAAAACAAACAAGGACAGTGTAAGTCACCCCCCATGTGGGGCTTTTCTTGTGGGCTATGGCCCTGTTGGCATCCCACTGCCCTGTGGTGTCCCATTCAGTGGCCCTGGTGGGGATTCAGGCCATTTGCCCCTGTTTGATCTTCGTGGCTGCAGTTACCGATATCCTCATTCCTCAGCCCCATGGAAGAAAGGGGGCTGAGGTCTAAAAGTTGTTTTGTGCCTCCAGACACTTGTGGGAGGCATTTCACAGGTCCAGGGAGCCATGAGTTAATGGACTGGCCGAATGTAAACAAAAAAGATGGACGCGATGCGCCATATACGCATGCATGAGCCATCTTGTCTTAATGGAGCCATGGCTTCATTTTTAAGCCGCAGAAAGGGCGTGAAAGGGGGAAGTGAGTTTCGGGAGTCCCAATCAGCTAAAAGGGGCTCCCACCAAATAATCAAAAAGTGTCCTGGCTCCCACTGGGAAGCGGAGCCAGGAAAAAATAAATCTTAGCCCATGAATGGGCTTTATGCAAAAATTATGGGGCCGAATTGTTTGGAGCAAAATTGTAAACAAATATGGTGGTCTTCATTGGTTTTGGGCAGCAAGGGGGTTGCTAGGATAATGTCAGAGGGCTTCCTGCGTGCCTGGGAATCGGCCAGACAGTTAGAAAAGAGCTGGGAAAAAGGGACTGCAAGCCTGCCAAATGGGAGATCTGCTGGAGAATCCCAGAGAATCAGAGAGAGACTGTTTTTGGGCATACGCCAACTGCATAGCGACACCCACACAGCGAAATCCCCCACAGCGACAATCTCGATGAAATTGTCGCTGTGAGGGACAGGGACCTGAGGGTGAAATTTAACCCTTTCGCCAACTTTCGCCCCCCCCCTTCAAGACAACTCCGACTCTGAGGTAGTAATCTACGGGGGGGCAGGGACACAGCCCCCCAATAGAAAACACACCGATGTCCGACAGTCGAAATTTCACCTGTCGACTTCGGGGATCTTGCTATGCAACAGTGTTGTCGATTCTGCATAGGTAAACCATTTTTGTGCTACTCAGTCCTAAGTCCTGTTCATCTACCCACTGGCCTATTTGGCCCCAGCATTCAGCAAAAGGCATAGCGCCTGTGAAAAGCAGCTAAAGGGGAGAACTGTTTGAACTGTGACAGATTTTCCCAAAGCAAGATTTGAACCTGTGGCTGTAAGTAAGTGTTTTGAAAATTTGCAGCCTGACAATTTGTGGCCTGAGAGGAGAGAGAGTGCAGTCTGGAGCTAAAGACCTTAATTTGCAGCCCAGAAATAAAGAGAATTGCAGCAGAGAAACAGAGAAACTGAGCCACTGTGTTTCCCCCCTTGGTGGGATGAGAAGTTAGAGACTGCTGCATTGCTTATAGCCAGAGTGACTGTTTGTGCTTGGGCTAGAGACTGAGCCAAAGCCCAGCTACATTTCTGCTTCAGGAAAAAAATGTGTATCAAGCGACAAGTCTAGGGGACACCCAGCCTTTACCATCCCCCAGACCATCGGAGAGGAAGATCAGAGAAGAAGACATTGAGAGACCTGCCTGGTGAACACTGTTCACAAAGGCCTGAGAGGCAAAGTTTGGAAAGGTCAGGCAGGTGAAGTCCAGCATCCTGCACTCCCCTCATCCAGCTGCTGCTTCCTGCAAACTGCTGTTGTGGTGCATCACCAACTACCTCTGATACCAGCACAGTGCAGTCTGAGACTGGTTTCAGCAACCCCTGTTGACACTGAAGCTACAAACTGTAAGTACCCCTGGGCTGTTGCTTAGGGGGATCCTTTCTTTAGCTAGCTAGCTAGTCAGGTCAAGAGAAGGAAAGTCATGGGATGAACATTCTCAGTGCCAGGTAAAACCCAGGCAGCCAAGTAAAAATCTAAACCTGTTGAGTTCTATTTTGGGCCCCAATGAAAGTTTCTTGTACAAGCAAAGGCTGCTACTGACACCTCATCCCAACCTTCTGAACCTGCACATTGGTGTAGTACCCACCGTAAGAGACTGCCATTACTATTTAGCTGCAGGGGAGAGGTTGGTGCACCTGCAGGTGGGAGGTGGCAAATATTGTGTGAGTTATAGTCTGGTACTTGAAATTTTTTACTGTGTTTTCTCTCTCTTTTTTTCCCTTTTGCATAATAAAACTGGTAATTGGTTCATGTTATATCCTGTCATTGTGGATTATTGTAAAGGAGGTACTGTCATTGTGTGGGGGAGTGTCTGTGGGGGTAGTTACACTGTTTTCTTGGGGGGGTGGAAACTTGCAATTTGTCCAGCAGGCATCCCATGCCACTACCCCAGGTGGAGGCACCACACCATTTAACTCCTGTTTACTCTGTCCTGAAGTGAACCCAGGCCGGCCCACTCAGGAGGTGTGTCCAGGTGAGACCCGAGGGCCCCAGAACAGCCAAGGTGAGTCAAGGGGCTATTACAACAGTTTTTCCCAAGGAACAGAAGTGAAACAAAATGTAAGGAAGGCTGAATGACTGACTGGAGGCATGGAATGCCCACTGCTAACTGATACAGTACATGGACTGAGACTGTTGATACATGCCTGAGCCTGAAGGATGGGATAAAATAAAATGGTGGACGCATGCCATTCAGTTCCAAGAGAATGAGCTAGGCAGGTAGGCTGACAAGGAATAATGCTGGGAGACAATGAAAACAAATGAAAACAGAGCACTAAGCAGTAAAGGTACAGAAGCTTACCTATTCACCAGGGTACTGGTTATGATTGCACCGAGGCACCGTCTCAGTAATGCAAGGGGCCTACCTAGATTTTAGCAAGGCATTTGACACAGTCCCACACAAAAGGTTAATAAACAGTTAGCCAGCCTTGGAATGGGTCCCAAGGTGGTAGACTGGGTAAAAAAATGGCCGGACAACAGGACACAGAGGATAATAGTAAACGGAGTCCACTCTGAAGAAAGGGGTTACTAGCAGGGTACCGCAGGGTTCAGTACTGGGTCCAGCCCTTTTTAATGTCCTTACAAGTGCCATTGTGGAGGTACTGGAAGGAAAAGCATGTCTTTTTACAGATGACACAAAGACCTGCAACAGGGTTGATACACAAGGTGGGATGGAAAGGATGAGAACGGACTTGGCAAGGTTGGAGGAATGGTCAAATGTATGGCAGCTTAGATTCAATGTAAAGAAGTGCAGAGCAATGCACCTGGGAAACAAAAACACAGGGGAAGAGTACACAATAGGGAGTGAGATGCTAACAACAACAAAAATGGAAAGGGACCTGGGAGTAGTCATATCAGACAACTTAAAGGTGGGCAAGCTATGTGAGAAGGCAGTAAGAGGGCTGGGGGAATACTGGGATGCATGGGGAGAGGCATCACCAGTAGAAAACAGAAAGTTTTTCCCTCTGTACAGACAGTTGATGAGACCCCATGTGGAGTACAGCGTGCAGTTCTGGAGACAGCATCTCCACAAGGACATAGACAGGATGGAGGCTGTACAGAGGAGGGAACCAAAATGGTGCAGGGTCTGCACCAGAAGCCATATGAAGAGAGACTAAAGGAGCTTAATATGTATGTCCTCAAGGAAAGGAGGGAGAGGGGAGACATGATAGAAACTTTCAAGAACTTCCAGGAAATCAACAAAGTCCAAGAGGGTAGCATCTTTCAGAAAGAGATGTGCAAAAACAAGGGGGCACAATTGTAAGATGGGGGGAGCGGCTCGAAGGTAATGTGAGGAAATATTTTTTCATGGAGAGGGTTGTGGGTGCATGGAACAGCCTTTCTGAGGAGGTCATGGAGTCAAAAACAGTGGGTGAATTCAAGAATCCATGGGACAGACATAAGGCAATTCTAGTGAGGAGTAGGAGGAAGTAGGTTGTTGGTTAACTAGGATCTGCAGCTTATCCATTAGGTAGGGAAATAGGCAGACTAGGTGAGCCAAGCAGTCCTTTTCTGCTGTCAAATTCTATGTTTCTAAGTATGGCCAAGCTGTTGGAGTGTAACAGGGCCTGAAAACAATGCTACATGAACCTGAGCTGCTAGTACAGATTGGGCACTAGGATCCCAGAGCAGCATTGCCAAGTCATGCAGTCGGCAATGGAGCAGCATGTAAAGGGGCTACCATGCCTCCTGCTGCCCCTCCAAGTACCAGGCCGAAGAAGAAATCACTCCGGTCTGGCAGCAAGTTTGAGGAGTTGAAGGAGCCCACACCCTGCACTTGAATAAGAAACACAAAAATGCAAGCAAACAGATTGACAGGACAGGAAAAGGGGTTCAAAAGGTAAGGCAGTGCCAGCAATAGGTGAGAGCATCCACGAGGCCACAACAGCAAAGATACATGGATGAAGCTGGGTGATGGCAAGATACAAGGGAGAGGGGAGCCAGGAAAAACCACCAAGCAGGAACAAAAAAGAAGCATTCTGGCCATCCAAAGGACATCTGGACATACACAGTTTTAGCCGCATGCAGGGGTCACCCCTGCCCTTCCGAACTACAAGCAAAACATTACAGGTCCAAAGTTAAGTATTTTATAACATTTCAATTTAGTTTTTTCTCAAGAAAAAAAGATGGCCACCACATTTGGCATAGGGCAAGTGTTAAAATAAAGAGAAAAAAGAAATGGTGCACAGTATAGGAGGCACCTAGAAAAGTAGATTTGAGGGACAGGCAAATGCTTTTATTAATTGCAGCTGAAACTAGTTTTTTGGAAAAAACATGTTTCATTTAATTGCTGCATTAAAATATATTACTAGTGAGGACAGCAGGACCCATGGGCAAGATCCCATAGTCCTAAGACAGGCCTCAGTGTTTAAAACATTATCAGTCTGCAAAAGAGCCGTGGTGCCACTAGATAACCTGA
The DNA here is from genome assembly GCA_016271365.2 of Neoceratodus forsteri. Lineage (NCBI taxonomy): Eukaryota > Metazoa > Chordata > Ceratodontiformes > Ceratodontidae > Neoceratodus > Neoceratodus forsteri. The sequence goes on along the minus strand of CM057455.1, from coordinate 1,359,541,035 downwards.
GAACAGCAAATATGGTGCTAAAAGAAACTCTGTGAAAACAAAAGAAGCAAAGAAGAATGGCCACTGCCCCTTTAAGGGAAAACCCAGAAATTCTCCCTGCTTGCCATAATGAATAACGCTGACCCCTAGCCTAGGTCTGCTTCCCAAATGAAAACAGAATTTTCTTCCTTGATGGGGGTTACCAGGAAATGTAGACTGGAAGGCCACCATAAGCTCCATTAACATCCGCTATCTGGCCCGGACCTGCAGCTGGAAAAAAGCCCATCTTAATACTGAAGGTAGTAGACACTAACCTGGAATCTCCCATTCTTGGTGTGTGCTCCCCCTCAGACCAAAGGCCTTCCTGTACTAAGGACGCAGCTTTCAAAGGAGCACTAAACCAAGCTAATGGCACTTGCACTAACAGACAGCCAGACCGCAAGGGATATGATCAGAAAGATGCAAAAACCACAAATGAGGCCGGATGGCTCCACAGAGCCAATAACACTAAAACATCAACACCCTCCACCCCCATTAAACTGAGGAGAAACATTTAACAACTACAGGAGCTGGCTCCCAAGCAGAAGAGACAGCCAGGACTAGGAATTCTGTGCAGGCATGCAGGTCACACCAAGCACTGGCAGACACACAAAACACATGCAACTTAATGAGAAAGGATTTAACCTGCCAGTAGTCTTCAAGTGCAAGCACAACCTTTTAACACTAATATTCAGCTGGGAGACCAAAGGAACTATGCACACAACATGGGCATGGGGAGCCCTACTGCAACAGCAACCTCACAGGAACAAAGGAGAATAAATACTCACCTGGGCATCAGGCTGAACAAAAATCTTGCAGACCGCCTTAGACATAACACTGTAAGGAAAGTGGCCCCCATTCAAGCATTGTAGGCATTGATAATGGGAGTTTAGCTAGCAGGTTAGGCAATCTGAAAGCCTCAGCTTGTCAGGTACTGTTTCTAAGTTTAGGAGTGATCCCTGTCAGTAGGTAGTCCCAACCTGCCTAAGAGTTATACAGTCCTGAACACAAAAATATTAAATACAGGCCGAAAGGTCAAATCTTCCAGAGAGCTCTCTCCATGCTGCTATTCCCTCAGTGGCACAGCTAAAACCGGGGTAACCATTACACTCAGAATGCTCATGTCCCTGGGGTTCTCCGCTGAGGTCATAGCTTTTGGGCTGTACCACTATCCTCAGTGGGAGCACATTCCCCATATGAATTGATACCTACCCATTGACAAGAGAGAGCAATACAAAAGTAGTACACGGCTACCTTTTGTTGCGCATGGATTTCCATCCTAACTATAAAGCTGTTACACAGATACATGGAAACATAGAATTTGTTGGCAGATAAGGGCCACTAGGCCCATCTAGTCTGCCCCTTTTTCCCTACATACAAAAAATGCCACAGATCCTACTTGATCTATGGTATCAACTACTGTTTTGAACTGTCAGGGTTCCCACATGTCTATCCCATGCAGTCTTGAATTCTCTCACTGACTTTGTCCCCACCCCCTCTGCTGGAAGGCTGTTCCATGCCTCCAACACCCTTTTCGTGAAGAAGTATTTTCTCACGTTGCCTCATAGTCTACCCCTTTCAGTCTCATGTCATGTCCCCTTGTTCTAGAGCATCTTTTCATCTGAAATATGCTTACCCTCCTGTACCTTATTTATTCCCTTCAGGTACTTGAAGTTCTCAATCATGTCTCCCCTCTCGTTCCTCTCTTCCATGGTATATGTATTGAGTTCTTCCAATCTCTCCTCATATGACCTCTGGTATAGGCCTTGCACCATTTTTGCTGCCCTTCTTTGAACAGCTTCTACCTTATCTATGTACTTTTGGAGATGTGGCCTCCAGAACTAGACACAGTATTCCAAATGAGGCCTCACCAATGACCTGTACAGTGGCATTACCACCTCCTTTCTTTTGCTGGTGATACCTCTCCCTGTGCACCCAAGCATCCGACTGGCTCTTCCCACTGCCTTGGCACATTGTTTGGCCACCTTTAGGTCATTCGATATGAATGATCACCCCAGATCCCTTTTCTGTTGTATGGTTTCTAGCAACTTTCCCCCATCATGTAAATCTCCCCTGGGTTCCTGTGCCCCAAGTGCATGACTTTGCACTTCTTTGCATTGAATCCCCTGCTGCCACACTCTAGACCATTCTTCCAGCTTAGCTATGTCTCTTCTCGTTTTTACCACCCCTCCCAGACTGTTTACCCTATTGCAAATCTTAGAGTCCTCTGCAAAGAGGCAAACCTTCCCCTCCAGCCCCTCTGCAATGTCACTGATGAAGACATTCAATAGTACTGGCCTCAGAACTGATCCCTGTGGCACCCCGCTGGTCACTCTCCCTACCTCGGATTTAGCTCCATTTACCACCACCCTCTATGTTCTGTCCCTCAACCAATTCTCCGCCCAGTTTACCACCTTGTGACCCACTCCCAGACTACTCAGCTTGTTCACCAGCTTCCTATGTGGAACGGTGTTGAAAGCCTTGCTGAAATCAAAGTAGACCACATCCAGAGCATCCCTCGATCCACATCCCTGCTCACCCAGTCAAAGAAATCTATCAGATTTGTCTGACATGACTTTCCTGATGCGAATCCATGCTGCCTCGGATCTTGTGCTCCACTGACTTTAAGGTGTTCCACTATCCTTCCTTTTAGCAGTGATTCCATTATTTTCCCCAACACTGAGGTCAGACAGACAGGTCTATAGTTTCTAGCATCTTCTGTGCTCCCACTCTTGTGGAGAGGGACTACATCGGCCCTCCTTCAGTCCTCTGGAACCTCCCCCCGTATCCAGTGACTTGTTGAACAGTGATGTCAGTGGTGCAGCCAGTATCTCCATTAACTATTTTAATACTCCAGAGTGTATCCCGTCTGGTCCCATTGCCTTGTCCACCTTTAGTTTAGTGAGTTCCTTAGGACTGTCTCCTCTGTAAATGGACTGTTATAGATGACCGTACCAGTTCTGAGTCTTAGCTGTGGTCCTTCCCCCTTACCTTCCTCTGTGAAAACTGAACATAAATATTTGTTCAGGATGGATGCTTTATCTTGGTTGCCTTCCACTCCCACTCCTTCCTCTCCCTTTAACCTAACAATACCATCCCCCCACCCTGGTCTTCCTTCATTCGCTAATGTACCAATAAAGTCTTATCCCATTTTTATGTTGCTTGCACGCATGTGTAAGAAACATAGTGCCATCATCCAAGTTTTCGGAGGTGTGGCAGCCATCTTCCAATTCAGTCAGTGTGTTTGCAGGCGCGGCCCCAGTTCTCCAATCACTGCTGCAGCTGTCTATGACAGCAGTTGAAAATGCAGTGGTCGTACAGTTGAAAGGGAGAGGTCCGCTTCAGTGAGCAGAGCTCCCCCCCCCCACACACACACACAAACATACGCACGCACGCACGCATACTGCGTGTTCATGCGCCTTCCCCCCACGCACACACTGTTATGGCCGGCAGGGAGTGCCCAATCCCCATCGGCTCCACACCCCAAAGCTTCCAGATGCCATGTGAGAGCCCTAAATAATGGCAAAATGTGTTATGGAGCAACGGGGTGCCCAATGGCTCCAGCACTTCCAAGACAGCAAGCCCAGCTGCTATGCTGGGAGCCACCTCAGCGTGGCAAATGTCCCTAGTCATCTTATTAAAAAAATAAGCCTGCAAATACAAAAACTGTCCCTCGGCACTTCTCCTGCCCCCTCCCACAACCTGCACCCACCCACTTCGCAGCCTGCCTCCCCACCCCCACCCCATGACTTACCTCTGGACCACGGTGCAACGATCTTGATAGACCAGGAACCGTCTGCACTCTTCAAAGCCAACTGCAAACTGAGGAAATGCTGGTAAGCTGTATAATGGGATAGATAGGGTTTTTCAACTTTGCTGCATATCTCATGCATTTTTGGAATTTTGGCACCACATTTTCAACATGGGGTTTTGGGACCCCTCCTCATGAATTCTGTCACTGTCGTGGCGTGAATCGAGCCCGAAGGGTGATTTGCGAGTCACTGCTGCGAAATCACCAGCACTGGATAGATTAACAAACGACAGTACCAATGTTCATAAGGTGGGCACTCAAAAAGCCTATGTTTACTTTTGTTCATAAAGGTTCTAAAAATGATTGTTTTATTAGTACATTACGCAGTTCCTATGCGCTCATGATTCATAATTATTAATATTTGCACTCCGGTTTTCAACATTGCCATTTTACCACACTTTCTTATGGAGCAGTATAGCTGTCATTTTCACATCTCGCCCAAAATGTGTTTCCGTGCATGTAGCGCACAATGGCGCGGTCGATTGTGTGAAATCAATGTATGGGACACATTAAAAAATCACAGTGACACTGTTCATGAGCAGAGGTTTAAAATGGCTATGTTGAAAATTTGCTGAAAAAATTCCTAAAAATGACTGTTTCACGGCGTGTGTTGCGCGGTTCCTACGCACGTTCGTAAGTTCACAAATTTTTAATATTTTCACTCCAGATTTTCAACATTGCCAATTTACCACACCTCCTTATGAGCAGTACAGCTGTCATTTTTCACGTCACCCAAAATATGCTTCCATGCATGTAGCACAAAATAGCGCAGTTGGTGTGCACAATCAATGTTTGGGACAGATTAAGAAAATCATAGTGACACTGTTCATAAGCAGAGGTCTTAAAATGGCTATATTGAAAATTTGGTGAAAAAATTCCCCAAAATGACTGTTTTATGAGCATTTGTTGCGCTGATCCTATGCACGCTCGTAAGTTCGCGAATTTTCAATATTTTCACTCCAGATTTTCAACATTACCATTTACCACACCTCCTTATAAGCAGTACAGCTGTCATTTTTCACATCTCGCCCAAAATGTGTTTCTTTCCATGTAGCGCACAATGGCGCATTCAGTGTACGCAATCAATGTCTGGGACAGATTAAGAAAATCACAGTGACACTGTTCATGAGCAGAGGTCTTAAAATGGCTATGTTGAAAATCTGGTGAAAAAATTCCCTTCAGATGTTCTGCAATGTTACTAATGAAGACATTGAACAGGACTGGCCCCAGTACCAACCCCTGCAGCACCCCACTGGTCACCCCCTCTCCCTAGACTGCCCACCATTTACCACCACTCTCTGTCTCCTGTCTGTTAGCCAGTTTCTAACCCAGTTTACTACCCTTTCCCCCATGCCCAGCCTACCCAGCTAGTTTATGAGCCTCCTATATGAGATGGTGTCAAAGGCTTTGCTGAAGTCAAGGCAAGCATTGTCCACTGCCCCACCCTGATTCACTTCCTTTGTCACTCAGTCAAAGAAATCAACCAGATTTGTCTGACATGATGTCCCCACTGTGAATCCATGTTGTCTATGGTCCTGGGCTCCGATGGCTTCTAGATGCCCCACTATCCTTTCTTTAAGCAATGTCTCCATGATCTTCCCCACTACTGAGGTGAGGCTGAACGGCCTATTGTTCCCTGCCTCCTCCCTGCTGCCAGACTTGTGCAGAGGGACCACATGTGCCCTCTTCCAATTCATTTGTGTTGAATGACTCAGTGAACATAGCTGCCAGAGGTACTGCTATCTATCTCCCTTCGCAGTTCTCTTAATATCCTTGGGCGTATGCCATCTGGTTCCATCATTTTGTCCACCCTTCAATTTAGTGAACTCCTGCAGGACTCTTTTGCCTTTGAATGGACTAATGTCCACCTCTTCACCCCCTTGGCAACTGCTGTATTGCTGTGGCCCTTGCCCCTCCCACTCTTCTATGAATACTGAACGGAAAGACACAGTGGATGTCTTGGGAGGAAGGCATGGAACTATCACTTCCAAATACCTAAACAGCACATACAAGCAGCAACATTCGGCATTGGCAAATGCTTGTTTAACCTCTTTTGCTATCCTCTCCTCTGTCCTTACCTTGCTGCTCCTGACCATTTTCCCTGCCTCCCTTTACTTTTCTAGATATATTGCCCTGTCCTCCTCTTTCTGTAACTCATACATTTCCTGAACACCACTGTTTTTGCCTTTACCTTCCCGGCCACTTCCCATGAGTACCATAGTGGTTTCCACTTCCTCTTGCCTGCCTATTTCTCTAATGCAAAGGTTTGTTGCTTCCCCTATGGCTCCTTTTAGATGGGGTCCATATTTTCTCAACCCCTTCCCTTTTCTCCCAACCTTCTAGGCCTTCCCTGAGACCCCCCCCCCATCTTTGTGAAGTCTGCCCTCTTGAAGTCCTGAACCCTCACCTTTGTGTGGCATGACCCTGTTTCAGTACTCATGTTGAACCACACTGTGTTATGGTCACCAGACCCCAGGTGACCACCAACCCTAACCTCCTTAATTCTGTCCCCACTGGTTAGAACCAAGTTCAAAATCACTCTCTCCTGGGTTGGCTACAGCACTAGTTGCTTGAGGTCTGCCCCCTGCAGGGAGTACTGGATGTCTCTGCCCCTGGCTGTTGTAGCCGCTGGGATGCTCCATTCAGTTTCTGGCAAATTGCAGTCGCCTACCAGCAACACCGCCCCTTTTGCTGTCATCTTATGGATGGCCACCAGAAGCTCTCTATCCATTTCCACCCTTTGTGCAGGGGATCTGTAGATTATGCCTGTTCAAATGTACCACACATCAGAGGTCATTGAATATTGTTGCACCCTTCTGTGGTACGACAGCTTGTTTAATTAGAATGGAAACTCTTGTTACCTACCATTTTACTTTCACCCCCAAAACACACACATACACTCCCACACACACACAAATACACATGCACACACTTTCACCCCTAACACACACACATACACTCACACAATAGGACACTCCTGTATCACAAAACCTTCTATTATTTCATCATTTTGAAAATCAGAAACCCATCAGTCACTCAGTTAGGTTTCCAGTACCTGGGAAAGGCTGATTTTTTTTAAAATAATAATAAAAAAAAAAATTAAACTGAAGATTTCTTGGGAAGATAAAAAAGCAAACTAATAAAAAAGGCCGCTCAGAGGACTGTAACTGTGCCACCAGTGTAATCAATAGACCAGACTAGGAATGCTCTGAACTCCAATACTGAAGCAATGATAGAGTTTATGATTTTAGAAAATTCAAAATCCCAATCTGATTCCATCTCAAATCCTAAAAGCACCTGAAAATCAGATTTAAGATTTGGATTTGAAATCCTAAATCCTAAATCAGTGTCAATGACCTCTGGTACAAGCCAAAAGCTGTCCAGGTTCTCCCCTTCCCATCTTCTCCATGTTGGATGGCACCCCCTTGAAATATTCCCAGCTTTTAAGTACCTCAGTGTGTGATTAGATAGCAGGCTTGACTTCTCTGCCCACATTGACACCATCCATGCCAAAACCTGCCAAAAAAGTGGTGCCCTATTCCAAAATAAGGACTGCCTTTCTCCCCCAGTCTGTCGTGAGCTGGTCACCAAAATGGTTCTCCTGGTTTGATTGTGCAGATGTGATCCATGGCACTGCCCTCTCCACTTTCCTTGCCACACTGGACACCCTCTGCAATGCCTTCTGCTGCTTTGCTACCAATTCACTATCTCATATCCAGCACTGTTCCCCCGTACTCCTCCTTATCCATCCTCCCTCTCCCCTCATGTCATCAGTCCCACTGTGCTTCCATCAGCACTAAATACTAGTTTGGTTCTCTGTATCTGTCTTCATTTCTCTCCCCCATCCCCGCCTCCATCTACTCCCTCCACTCTAGGGACCCTCGCACCTTCTCCTTCCCCCACCCTCACTCCTCAGCTGGGAAATCTACATTCTGCTATCGCCTCCTCTCCTTCTGGAATCAGTTACCTTCCTCCACCCATCTCGCCACCTCCCTTCCCTCTGTCAAACTCCCACTAAAAATTCTACCCTGTATCCCTGCTACTGCCAGGCCTCTACTGCCAACCCTAAAATGAACTATGCGTTCATATTATTTTTACATGGGATAAGGATGTAGAGAGTGCATTGTAGTAGGGATGGTATTATGTTATTATAAGATTGTGTAAAGATTATGTTTTTGTATTTATTTATTTTTTATTGCATAACGTGTAAAAGTTGCATATGTGTAGAATGTAACCAGCTTCAACATCCCTTTTGGGATTGCTACAAGAGTAGTCAAAATCAAAAATCAAAATCACAACCCTCTACCTGAACCCTTCCTAAACCTTCCCCTGCAATTCTACCCTCCTCTTTATCTTTCCATGCCCCCAACAACATGTTTTTCGCGATTTCATGTGTAAGAAGACAATTCTCTCATACCTGTAGCCACCCCTTCCCCAAACTGTCTAGGGGCACGAAGGATTCGCTGATGGACTGGGGGAAGGGCCTAGAGCATAGCAAAACATCTCCAGCATTGCACAGCAGAATAAAGTAGGAAAACTTAGCCTACCTCTCGATGGCTTCATCTCTTCAGTGCCCCCTTGATCTCTCTTCAATTGACTGACTTTCACCCCCAAACCTCCACCACTGGAACCAGGCACCTCTGTTGATCTACAGCCTCCAGCGCCCCCATGGCTCCCGAGCGCCTCGATCCCAGTGCAAACTACTGGAAAACATTTTGGAAATACAGACTCATTGCACAAATAAATCTGAGCTCTTCACATTTCATTTACCCCCTTCTAACTGAATAGACAATCACCACAAAACTCTTTTCCCAGAACAGCTCTTTATTTTTACTTGTGCCCCAAATGATTTCAGAGAACACAGGGGCACCATCTTATACCAAGAAATAAAGCAGCTCCATGGGACTATAAAAACTTTTTACAAACTCACCCTGCTGGAACTCTTCAAGCAGTCATAAGGTGACAAAACAGGCAGTACATGCAAGGCTGTCATTTACTTTAGAAGCTCAGCTGATCCTTCATCTAGGAAGACTCATCAGGCTCCTTTCCCACTGGCCGCTGGTAAGCCATTGTTTTACCGGGTTACTTTTTTCCCGGTCTCTTTTCCTCTGCACAGGTCGGTATGCCCTGTCTCTGCTCGGAGAAATGAACTGCTTCTCCCACCTGGCCCCTGTATTCAGCCTGAACCCTACAAGGGTCTCAGGATTTCTCTTCCTGAACTAGGCCCTGTAACCCTCCATTTAACCTGCACTCAAAACTGCTCCGGAGCGAACCCCACCAGCTCTGCAGCTCCTCCAGTTCTCTTGCTCCCGCTCCCACTGGTGCTGCAACTCTTTGTGGGCCTGAAAGACCAGCTCATAAATGGTGGCCCCAGGGCCATCCTACACTTTGATACCTGACTGGCCCATAGCGTATCCAGGCTGCAGCCCTGATGCCCACTGCCACCTTCGAGCTGCCCTGCCAGGAGAGGAACCCAGGCCCTGCCACCACCCAGGCCCTGTAAGCAGCTCAAATCTTTTCTAGCATCGCTGGCATCCACTCCTCTCTTGCAGTGCCCCTGCTGACCATCTGGGGATGGCTCCGCCTCCTCTTTACATCCATGCCAAACACATCGTGGGCTTGAATTAAACTCAGCCCAGGATCTGCTCTCCAAGGCCTGTCCGAAGACCTGTGGGCCACCTGGCCCTTAAAATTCCAGCACCCCAGGACCTGCCCCTCCAAGCAAGCCCCTTAAATGGGCGAAGGACACTCCCAGGCCCCCTCTATGCCTGAACCACCCTGCCACACCAGGAAGCGGGAGAGGACCTCTGCCACTGGCCTTCACCTGTGAGAACTCTGCCATGGTCCCCACAGCCCTGGCAGCCCAAGCCACACCTGCACAGGATCTAAATGGGGTTCCTCTATGCCCTACCAACTCCCTACTTCCCAGGCCTCCCCCATCCCGATGACACAGCATTGGCTAGCTGACATCCTCCTTTGGAGCTCCCATCCCTGCTCTTCGACGCCATGCTGCTGCATACTAGCCATTCCTGACTATTCGATTTTGTGGGAGGAGCCCCCACAGACCCAACCCAGACTGTCACATTCCCTCCTTGCCTGCCTTCCCGGCTTTTCAAGCCACACACCCACCCCCCTTCCCAGCCTCAGGCCAACTGCCTGAGGCTGGAAAAAAAAAGCAGAACTTCCTGTTCCAACTCTATTTATACCCTTTTTGCCTGCTCTCTGCTACCACCTTCAGGCATCTAGCAGGGATTAACCCCCAGAGCACTAATAAATCCCTAAGCTCCGGGGGTGGAAGGTGGAAAGGGGTCCCTAAAGGGAGCGTAGGCCCCTCTCAAACTCTCAAAAGGAGAGGGGCTTACACACCTCTCACAGGACAATTGCAACAATGCTAGAACTGCCAAATTGAAAGTACAGGATGCAACTTCCAGTTTTATGAGCCCAGGCGCAAGACTAGAATTTCAGATTTTGGATGCCAAAATCCTACTGTGAATCCATCGAAATTGCACTTTTTAGGATTTAGGATTAGTGGCCACTAATACTGAAAATCCTAAATCCTTTAATTGGATAAGGATCCAATTAATCCAGTTTTAACATCTGAAGTCTGAGCATCCCTAATCCAGACAGGCAAAGCAAGCTGGGCATTAGTAAAACCCCCATACATAAAGAAGGTATACTAATACTGATGTTAATGGAAAATTTGTTACCTTTACTGAAATAAGATTCTTCCATGGTAAAATCATCAGCACAGCTCACTACCTTGAAACCACAACCAACATTTCACTCAACAGCAGGAGCTTTTTCATGGAGTGGTGCCATCTAGTGGATGAAACATTTATACTGTTCTCTTGAAGGCACAGTAATCACTGTGACTCCCTATATTACAAGCAGACCTTAGAAAAGTGCAAATGAGTGCTAGCATATTACATGCAAGATGTGTACAGTGCAAAACATACACAAAAATCTTATAACTGTCCTGAAGAAAACAAGCATTTGTCAATGCAGAGAATTCGTTGTTGGTATTGCTGTTGTACATGCCTCCCATATTCTTTTGTGTATATTCCTCTGCCTTGCATTTTAAGGTGTCACTCTCAATACACATTTCTTATGTTCTTCCAGCACTGGTTTACTTCATTAGAAAAACAAGCATTTGTCAATGGCGAGTGTTTACTTGCTGGTATTGGCATTGGTAGTGCAGGAGTCAGAGAGATGCATAATAGGAATGGCAGTAAAGTACTGAAGTAATGCCAACCTCACCCCCACCCTGCAGAGACAGACAGGCATTGGGGGTGTGCCTCTGGGTTGTCGGCCATAACACTCATGCCATTCCACCTCACCTCACCCTGCAGACACCAACAGGTGTCACAGTGTGCCTTGAGGTCTTCAGCCCTTACACGCACCCCATTTCCTAAGGAAATAAGCTGAGATGGGTGCAGTATAAGAGAATGAGGTGAACATTAGGGTCAAAGACCCCAAGGCACACTTCGATGCCTGTCAGTGACTGCAGGGTGGGGGCGGAATGGGGTAAGCATTACGGTCGACGACCCCAAGTCACACCCCTGACACCTGTCAGTCTGTACAGGGTGGGTGTTAGGGTTGGAAACCCTAATGCCCTGGGCATTTGTTGTTTTTTTTGCTCCAAGTTTTCAACATGAGCTTTTTGGGACACCACTTCATGAACAGTGGCAGTATCATTTTGTTACTCAATCCCACAAGGTGGTTTCGCATAACGAGTATAACATTCGGCGCCACAGGTGTGAAAACACATTTCAGGCAGGATGTGAAAAATGACAGCTGTATTGTTCATGAGAAGGTGTGAAGAAATGGCAATGCTGAAAATCTGGAGTGAAAATATGAAAAAGTGGCAGTCACAAGTGTGCGTAGAAACTGTACAATGCACACTTGTAACAGTCACTTTTTGGAATGTTTCCACCAAATTTTCAACATGGTCTTTTTGGAACCTCCCCTCACAAACAGTAGCACTGGGATTTCGATAATCTGTCCTGAAAATTGATTTTGCACAGCAACCGTGCAATTCTGAGCCACAGGTACAAAAACACATTTCAGTAAGGGTGCCAAAAATGATAGCTTTACTGTTCATAAGGAGGTGTGAAAAAATGGCATTGTTGGAAATTTGGAGTGAAAATATTATAAATTGATGAAGTTATGAATGTGCGTAGAAACTGCGCAACAGATGCTCGTAACGCAGTCATTTATTGGAGTTTTTTCACCAAATTTGCAATAAGGGTTTTTTGAGATCTCACCTCATGAACAGTGGCACTGTGGTTTCATTAATTGGTCCCAAAAGGTGATTTCATGCAGTGACAGCGAAATCACCTTTCAGGAATGAGAAATGAAATGACAGTGACAGTGTTCACGAGGAGAGGTCCCAAGAACCCAACGTTGATAATTTAGGACCAAAACTCCAAAAATTGGCTGCGATATCAACTAAAGTTGACCCCCCCCCCCATTTACTGGCATTATAGGGCTTACCGTCATTTCTTCAGTTCCCGGTTGGTCTTTGAAGAGTGCAGACATGTTCATGGTTCACAGAAGATTACTGTATCTGACCCCCAAAAGGTAAGTATGGGTCAGGGGTGCGAGGAGGTGGGGTGTGCAGAGGGAGGGTGCAGGTTGGGGGAAGGGGGTCGGTGGGAACGACGAGGGACCAAATCTTTTTTTTCAGGTTTAAAAAAAAAGACCTCTTGGGTCTATTTTCTTTTTTACTGGTGCAATAGTAATAAAATGGATTTTGACACACTGGGGTGGGCTCCCAGTGTGCCAGAGTACTGGAGAGGGGATCAATGCCAACCCAGGGATTGGGCACCCGGAGGTCAGCTGAGAACATAGGGTTATGGGGGGGCAGCGCATCCAACACTAGAAGTGGGCATTCCAGTGTCAAAAACATCAAAGAGGTACATTTTTGGCACATTGGGATGGCTCCCAGTGTGCCACATTAATGTGGGAGGGGGGATACATGCTGACACGGGGACTGAGCACCCCAATGTCAGCAGGGGGGATCCACTAGCATGATTGCACGTAAGTGGAAGTGCCTTCAGGCACTGTAAACTCCCAACCCATATGGAGCTTAGGCTGTAGCCTACTCTGCATGGGTGGGAGAAAAGCAAAAGGAGTCAGTGGGAAGTGGAGGAGGCAGGGGAGGAAAGCACTTCCTCCCACTCTCCAGAATTGCTGCTCCTGTGGCACTATTGTAAATTTATTTATGGCCTACAAGGCTTAAGGTGTCAGCCAGGGGTGCAAGGGGCTGGAGAGGGAAGGGACCAGAGGGGTGGCGTGGGGGACCAGAGATATCAGCCAGGCTGATCGTAACACAAATAACTGTTTGCAGGGTAATGACCTGCAAATGAAAGGAAAAAGCCACCACATGACTGGTGCCGCTTTTTCTTTTCAAGTGCAGACCACTTCAGGTAAAACAGCGTCACGATCAGCCTGGCTGATGATTGGTGTGATACTGTCGAGACCCTTGCAGAGCACTCTGCATTGGACAGACAGCATCACACCCCTCAAATGTCACTCATCCCAAGACGTTTGACGTGCATGCGTGAACTTAAAAAGGAACCCAACAACTCTCAATTTGGGGTACACCTAAGTATTAAGTGATTCTCAGTAACTAGGTAAGTTATCTCTAATAGATCATATTGTAGTGTAATAAATGCTGCAAAATTGTGGAATTGTATTGTATCTGCTGAAACAGATTAGAATCCCTGGCCAAATACCTTTATAGGGTAGAAGTACAGTGGCTATGCTAGGGACAGAGTGTAGAGAGACAGTAAGCTTGTGGTGGGTAGATTCCTTGCTCAAACCAGCTACATGAGATAGGGGTAAAAGGTAGTAATCTAGAAAGGACAACAAGGTAGCAAAACAAAAAAGGAAGAAACAAGACTTATTCTGTTCCAAAGGCACTAGGCAGTTAAAGGAATACAGGTTGTTATCAGTGGACTAGGGTCATCACAGGTTCGCCAGGGTTATGCTCTGGAGGAGGGAGCACTGTCCCACCTGCAGAACCTCTGCAGAGCTCCATGCTCAGCTGGTAGCAGAAAGAAAAGAGATATCTCAGCTGCAGAGCTGGAACCACACTCTCCCCACCGAGACCCACTGGTGCAGGGGGGTGGAGGTGGTTGGGAGGGGGGAATGAAGGTAGGGGTAGCCACAAGGAGGTTGAACAGTCCCACACCATTCAGATGGCGGATCACTTTTCAGTGCTGGAGGAAACTCAGGTACCTAACTTTGCTGGGGGGGTCTGAATCAGTCAGGAGTAATGGGTAGGACTACTTGTAGTACCTGGGGGGGGGGGCAAGCAGGAGGAAGTCAGCCAGGAGAGTCTTTGAGGTTGGAGAATAAATGATTAGGGAAGGAGAGTGAGTGGTGGGAGGGGGTTTGGATGGGAGAGGGATGGTCAGATGCCTTCCTTTGCATTGGCCTTCCAGGCTATAGACAGGACACAGGAAACTATGGTGGCAAGCTGGTGGTGCTGGTACACTTGGGTACCAATAATCTGGAAAACCAATTCATGGAAACGGTGAAGCAGAATTTTCTCAGACTAGGTGACAGACTGAAGGCACAATCAGCTTCCCTGGCCTTTTCTGAGGTCCTCCCTGTATAAAGTAGGATGGGGAGAAGCTAGAACAAGGAGGGATGAGATCAAAGAGTTTAATGTCTAAACTCTTCTGCTGGGATGACTTGCATCTCAGTAGAAGGGGCTTTGGACTTCTCGGTAAACATACTGGCAGATTCATTCACAAACATTTAAACTGATTAATAAGGGGAAGAGGCTTGGTATAACATCCTCTGTAGACGTAGGATTAACTGAAAGTGCAGATAACAGCATAAACAACCTACTAACAACTCAGGACTGCTTAGACAACACAAAGAATTCTACAAATAACCTTAAAATACTACTACTAAATGCCAGAAGTTTACAATCTAAAATAGATGAACTCGCCTATCCACTCAAAAGCAATAATAACATAGCTATCTGTGGGATCACTGAGACCTGGTTCAAGGATGAGGACTGGAATACTGAAATACCGGGGTATCATTTGATACATAAAAACCAGCAAGAAAGGAGGGGCAGTGGTACTGCCTATATATATATATATATATATATATATATAGAGGAAAAGTTCAAAACTTGTGAAATTAAGGACACCGCAACTATTGACAACGAAATCATTTCGGTGCAAATTATACTCCCACTAAAAACACTAACCATTGGTTTATTTTATCACTCACAAAGCCTACAAGCAAAAGGGAAAACAAACTATTACTAGAAATAGAAAACAAAAATATGGTGGGGGACTACATACTCATGGGTGATTTCAACTTCCCCACCATTGGTTGGAATACACTAGAAAGAACAAACTCCTTAGATAATAGATTTATTGATATTACAATACTACACAACCTGGATCAACTTGTAATACAAGCAACCAGAGGAAACAATGTACTCGATCTAATATTCACTAACAGTGAGGAAGAAATTCAGAATATAAATGTACTGGCCCCACCTGGGGACAGTGACCACAGAATGATACAATTTGAATACAGATTTATTCAAAACAATACCAAGGCAAGGACAGCGATAAAGGACTATAACAAAGCAGATTATCACGGTATGAAGGAATACCCAATGAAATGGAATTGGGAACAAAACCTTACAAACCAAGACTTGGAGACTGTGTCGAGTAAGTTACAAATCAGATTACCTATTATATAGATAACTAAGTGCCCATAAGAAATAAATACAAAAACAATCGCAGAGTCACACCTTGGTGGAACAACAATATCAGAAAACAAACAAATAAGAAAAAAACTTTATCAGAAATATAAGAAGAATCGATCATCTAGCAACTGGCTGAAATTCAAGCAAAGTGCAAAAACAACAAAAAACATGATAAAAAAAGACAAGGAGAAATTAAAAATAAACCTAGTATCCTTAGTGCAAGGCAACAAAAAACAATTTTATAATTATGTGGGATCCATGAGAGGAAGCCAAAAAGTAATTGGTCCTCTAGAAACTACTGAAGGTATTATAACTAATGAAAAGGAAATAGGCACTGAATTAAACGAATATTTTCTAAGTGTTTATGAACCAAAAGAAAAGTTTCTCTCTCATACGAAAGGGAACTCAGACAATACTCCAGTTTTTACCTTTACCAAGGTTAGACAGACTATAAGTTTGCTTAAAATAAATAGTTCTGCAGGTCCAGATGGTATCACGTCCAGTTTTCTGAAAGAGTTTATAAATGAACTGATGGGACCCCTTACATGTGTGTTTAACACCTCTATTAGGGAAGGAAAAACCATAAAGGAATGGAGAAAAGCGTTAGTGACATTGATATACAAAAGTGGTAACAAGGCAGACACAATCAATTACAGACCGATAAGCCTTACCTCAGTGATAAGGAAAATAATGGAAAGATTACTACAACAGCATACCATGGACCATATAAACAACGAGGGATTAGTAGACATTACCCAGCATGGTTTCATTTTGGGAAGATCATGCCTCACAAATTTAATACAGTTTTTTTAACTGGTCAGTGCTGCACTAGATAAAAACATCCCAGTGGATATCACTTTCCTAGATTTTTCCAAAGCCTTTGATAAGGTATCACATCAAATATTATTAGAACAACTTACTCAAATAAAACTACATCCTAATATCATCGGCTGCATAAACTCATGGTTAGAACAATGCCAACAAAGGGTGACTATTAAGGGCCACCTCTCTAATTGGGGATATGTGACCAGTGGAGCACCGCAGGGGTCGGTGCTGGACCCGACCTTGTTTAATATCATGGTATCAATCCTTCAAGTAAATGGTAATGCATGGATCTGCAAATATGCAGATGACTACAAGCTTGGGGGAATTGCCCAGACAGTATCTGATGGTAATCGATTACAGGATGATTTAGACCATCTATCACAGTGGACTGTAATTAACAAAATGAAATGTAATGAAAAGAAATGCAAAGTAATGCATCTAGGTAAGAAAAATCTACTACTGCAACATAAATTAAATAACACCATACTACAGAGGAAAAAGATCTAGGAGTTTGGATCTCTAAGGACCTATCCTTTGACAGGAATACCAAAGTAATAATCTAGAAATATCAGAGAATTATTGACTGTATATTGAGTAATATCAAAAGTAGAAAGTGTGAGGTAATTATGCTCCTGTATACCAGCCTACTGCACCCCCACCTGGAGTGTTGTTCGCAGTTCTGTGCACCTCATACCATAAAATGCAAGAAACTGATCGAGAGAGTCCAGAGAAAGGTCACAAAAAAAATAAATATGGTACAGCATTTAAGTTACAACCAAAGACTCAAAAACATAAAGTTATATTCAGCAGAATATAGGAGAACTAGAGGTGATCTCTGCCTAACTTTTAAAGCTATTAAAAATCAATACATGATGGAGACATTAGGACTTATAGGCCATAAAGTCAACAAATCTACCAGATCCCACGTATATAAAATAAAAGGTGAAAAGAACGTAACTGTAAAAAGGAGTAAATTATATACACAGAGTAATAACAATGTGGAGTACTCTTCCCCAATATATAGTCAAAGTCAAAGTCAAGTTTATTTAAAAAGACGCCCAATCCCGAAGGCTCTGGGCGCCGCACAAAACCTATACAGTGTATCATACCGTATACATTAGAATTAAAATATCATACATATAACTTAGACCCCAAAAGCCTGCACAAATAAAAAGGTCTTAAGAGTCAAGAGTCAAGAGTAATAATATGACTGCTTTCAAACAAAGGTTAGATTCATATATGGGAGATAAAAAATATGATTTCCACCCATGTTCAAAAAAGGCTTAACCATCTACTGAACTTGTACTCTGCTATGAACCTATGAAACTATAATGTGTTGTTAAAGGGATGATGTCAAAAGATAGGGTACCACTTTGTAGGGGACTGGGGGGACTTCTGGGACAGGAGGCTCTTCAAGGGTGATGGTCTTCACCTGACAAGAAAGGGGGCCAGGGCGTTGGGGCAGAAGTTTGATGTCTTCATTGGACAATTAAACTGACTGCGGGGGAGACTGTGGCTATGGGAACCTTGGTAACAGGAGAGAGGAAAGGGAACCTAGCAAGTACTCCTCCTAATCTGGGGGCTTGTAGCAGCACAATGGTCAAAAATATGATTGAGATTCAAACTGGGCTAGGAGAGGGACCAAGGAGGAAGGGCTCATAAAGCCTGTAATCAACATGAAAACAATAAGTTAAGGAAACTAGGGAAGAATAAGGGAGAAAGACAAGTAAAAAGCAAAAGGGGATGAGGAGTTAGATGGAAGGGAGTCTGTCTTAAAGGGACACTGTCAACCTTTTTTGCATCATATTATTTCTAGTTAAAACCCCACACTTTATGAGTGCTTACCTGCTGTAAAATCCATTGATGTTGCTGTTTTTTTCTATCTGCCTTTTTACTTAGTAGGAGTGAAATGCATGCTAATGTATAGTTACATCCAACCTTGTTTTGTTTTAAATCCTGGATCTGTTTTTATTCCATACTCCCTGAACAATAGAAACCACCCCAAATAATGCAGCCACTCATAATATAATAGTCTCCTCTACTTCCACTGCATAATGAGTGGCTAGACCATGTTGGGGGTGTTCCTAGGTCCAGCAACAATGCAGTGGGAGTTGATCAAGAAATGTAAACAAATATGTTTTGATGTGATAACACCAGTATGGTGGGCAGTCTGTTTTTCATTGTTTAAAAGAAAAAAAGGATCAGAATTAAACAACCAGCTACATCAGCAGTCTCTACAGAATGTGAACAGTCATAAGATGTGTTTTTTTAAACTAGAGACATTCCAAGACCTAATGGGGTTGACAGTGTCCCTTTATTGCCAGGAGTTTGGATAATAAAATCAGCGAGCTCCACGCAATGATGCCAGACACTGAGGTGGACTCTGTAACCATCACAGAAACTTGGGCCTCAGAACATAATGACTGGGAACCGACAGTCCCTGGTTACACATTGTTTAGGAGGGATACAGGAAAAGGTGAGGGGCATAGCTCTATATGTCAGGGAAGCCATAGATGCTGTGGAAAATGGATATATATCAAGGGACAAAATTGGGAGACAGAGTCACTAGGAGTGAAGCTCATGGTGGCCTCAAGCAAGAAACTACAGTTGGAAGTGATCTTTAGATCACCAGGACAAAGGGAAAGAGAAGGATAGTGAGCTTGGTGAAGGGCTAGGAAGGGGAATGTCAAAGGAGGAAGTAGTGGTGGTGGGTGATCTGAACCTGCCGAATATCAATTGGGATGTTCCGGCTGCCAGGAGCACCAGAAGACCGGCCCTGCTGGATACATTCCTGGAATGTCTGCTGGTGCAACAGGTTAAGGAACAAAACAGATAGGATGCCATTCTCCATGTGGTGTTCACCAATTACAGAAGTGGTAGGTGGTGTGTGAGCAGGGGAGCCACAAGGGTCCGACAACCAGAACTCTATTTGGTTTGAGCTTGCCCTTGGGAAAGGAAGGCCACAGTTGAGTACTGAATTCCTTGATATCAAGAGAGATGACTTCAACACGATGAGGGAATTGGTCCAGAACAAATTAGTCAGAATACACAGGTGTGAAGGAGAGGCAGGGACAATTAAGGCAGCCATTCTCAAGGCATCTACATTATGCATGAGAACAGTAACAAAAGAAGCAGGTACAAAAGAAGAATATTGTTATAAGAAAGGGACAGAGAAGCAGTGAGGGCCAAAAAAGGCCTTCAACAGGTACAAGGAAATGCATGGGGAAGAAGAATGGAGATAATACCAGTTGAGAACCAAGGAAGCAAATGGGACACTTAGGGAGGTAAGAGCAGATACTGAGTTATATACTGCAGAGGGGTTCAAGGGTGGGGAAAAGCGGTTCTTCAGGTATATAACAGAAAAAAGAAAGGAAGGGGAATTGTTAGGCTATCTGAGGGAGGTAGGGTAACAGAGGAGGACGTGCAAAAGGCAGCCGTCCTTAATGATTACTTTTTCTCTGTCTTCACAAGGGAAGACAGCAGGTCCCTGCCACAGAGTGGCATCAAGGCAGCCATAAAGTGGGTCCCAGAAATGAGGTAGCCAGTATTTATCAGCAAAATGGTCCAGAAAGGGTTAGCAGCCCTTGAGATGGATAAGGCCCAGGGCCTGAAGGGATGCATTCAAGGGTACTCAAGGAACTGGCAGCAGAACTGGTGGAGCCCCTGGTATGGCTATTCAGTAGCTCAGTACAGGTGGAAGTAGTTCCAAAAGATTGGAGGGTAGCAGACATAGTTATGTTTCATAAGTGGGAGGGACAAGAAAAAACAGAAACTACAGACCTGTCAGTCTTGCCTCTGTCTTGGGTAAACTGATGAATCAGTGGTTAAACAAGTGAGTAAAAGCAAGAGGCATAAGAGACTGCTATGGTTCTCGAAAGAGGTGCTGAAAAGATAAAAGTTAAAAGGGTAGTATTCAGAAGGTATAAGGAGATGCAGAGGGAGGAGGATAGGGAGGTATAACAGGGGGAAACAGAAGGAAGCAAGGAAAGCAGTAAGGAGTGCAAAGGCGCAAACTGAAGAGAGAATAGCCCAGAAGGTAAAGAAAGGGGACAAGACACTTTTTAGGTATGTAAGTGAAAAGAGGAAGACCAGGAGTGCGATTATAAGGCTAAAAAGGGAAGGGTGGGGGAACTGTGCAGAGGGGGACCAGGAGAAAGCAGACATCCTGAACAAATACTTTGGTCATTGTTCACAAAGGAAGGAGATGGGAAGGGGCTATGAAAGAGTAACAGAAACTTTGGAGGGAGGGAGGTGGACACTAGTCCTTTTTTGGAGGCGAGAGTCCTGAAGGGACTTGATAATCTGAAGGTGGGCAAAGCAATGGAGCCAAATGGGATGCATCCAAGGGTCTTGAGGGAGCTCAGGGAAATACTGGCTGAACCTCTAACAGTTCTATTTAACAGTTCACTGGAAACAGGAGTGGTTCCGGAGAACTGGAAGAGGGTAGATGTAGTCCCACTTCACAAACGTGGTAGCAGGGAAGAGGCTGGCAATTATAGGCCAGTCAGCCTGACATCAGTAGTAGGAAAGTTAATGGAATCACTGCTTAAGGAAAGGATTGCAGAATATCTTGAATCCAGTGGGTTACAAGATCCAAGGCAGCATGGTTTCACAAGGGGGAAGTCATGTCAAACGAATCTAATAAATTTCTTTGACTGGATGTCCAAGGAACTAGATTAGGGTAGAGCAGTGGACGTGGCCTTCCTAGATTTCAGTAAGGTGTTCAACACTGTTCCACATAGGAGACTAGTAAGCAAGCTGGGTAGCTTAGGAGTGAGTCCAAAAGTTGTAAACTGGAATAGAAATTGGTTAGTGGATAGGTGAAAGAGGGTGGTGGTAAATGGAGTTCACTCCAAGGAATGAAGGGTGACCAGTTGGGTACCTCAGGGATCAGTGCTAGGACCAATCCTCTTTAACGTCTTTATAAGAGACATTGCAGAGGAGCTGGAAGGGAATGTCTGTCTTTTTGCAGATGACACCAAAATCTGCAATAGGGTGGACACTCCACGGGAGGTGAAAAGGATGAGCAGAGACCTGAGAAAACTAGAAGAGTGGTCTAGGGTATGGCAGCTGGGCTTCAATACAAACAAGTGCAAAATCATGCACTTAGGGCACAGAAACCTTGGGTTGGAGTACAAAATGGTGGAGTGGTATTGATGACCACCAAGCAAGAAAGAGAACTGGGGTAATCATATCGGATGACCTAATGTGGTCAGGCAACAAGGTAGTTGGGAGGGCAAGTGGGCTGCTGGGATACATAGGGAGGGATGTCACCAGTAGAAAGAGGGAGGTGGTGTTGCCTCTGTATAGATTGCTGATAAGACCCCACCTAGACTATTGTGTCCAGTTCTGGAGACCATATCTCTGGAAGGAATTAGAGTGAAGGCGGTCCAGAGGAGGGCAATGAAAATGGTGCCAGGTCTGCATCAAAAGCCCTAAGAAGAGAGACTAAAGGACCTCTATATGTACACCCTGGAACAGAGGAGGGAAGGGGGAGATATGATAGAGACCTTTACATACCTCACAGGACTAAATAAGGTACAGAAGGGGAGTATTTTTCAGAAGAAAAGGCTCTCAAAAACAAGGGGCCATGGTATGGGGCAGATCCCAGGGTGGTAGCCTGGGTAACAAATTGGCTGGACAACAGGATGCAGAGGGTAATAGTAAATGGAGCACACTCTGGAGAAAGGGAAGTTACTAGTAGGGTACCGCAGTGTTCAGTACTGGGACAGGTACTCTTTATTGTCTTTATAGGTGACATTGCGGAGGGACTGGATGGAAAAGTATGTCTCTGTGCAGACAACACAAAAATCTACAACAGGGTTGATACACAAGGAGGGGTGGAAAGGATGAGAAGGGGCTTGGCAGGGTTGGAGCAATCGTCAAGAGTATGGCAGCTTAGTTTCAATGCAAAGAAGTGCAAAGTAATGCACCTGGGAAACAAAAACCCAGGGGAAGAGTACACAATGGGGGGGGGGGTACTAACAACAACAAAAATGGAAAGGGACCTGGTGGTACTCATATCAGATGACGTTAAGGTATGCAGCAATGTGAGAAGGTAGTAAGAAGGGCTGGGGGGATTCTGGGATGCATAGGGAGAGGCATCACCAGTAGAAAGCAAGAAGTTGTTATCCCTCTGTACAGACAGTTGGTGAGACCCCATCTGGAGTACTGCATGCAGTTCTGGAGACCCCCATCTCTGCAAGGACATAGACAGGATGCAGGCATTCCAGGGGAGGGCAACCAAAGTGGTGCAGGGTCTGTACCAGAAGCCATACGAAGAGAGACTAAACTAGTTTAATATATATACCCTTGAGGAAAGGAGGGAGAAGGGGACATGATAGAAACTTTCAAGTACCTCAAGGGAATCAACAAAGTCCAAGAGGGTAGCATCTTTCAGAAAAAGAGATGTGTAAGAACAAGGGGGCACAATTTGAAGATAGAGGGAGGACGGCTCAGGGGCAACGTGAGGAAGTATTTTTTCACAGAGATGGTGGTGGATGCATGGAACAGCCTTCCTGAGGAGGTTGTGAGGTCAAAAACAGTGGGGAAATTCAAGAATGCATTGGACAGACATAAGACAATTATAGTAGGGGGTAGGAGGAAGTAGGCTGCTGGTTAACTAGGATCTGCAGCTTATCCAATAGGTAGGGAAATGGGCAGACTAGGTGGGTGAAGTGGTCCTTATCTGGCATCAGTCTATGTTTCTATGAAGCTGGAGGGAAGGGGTAGATTCAGAAGAGATGTGAGGAAATGCTTTGTCACATAAAGAGTGGTGGATTCCTGGAACAGCCTTCCAGTGGTGGTGGTGGGGGCAAAATCAGTGGTGGGATTCAAGAATGCATGGGATAAGCACAAAGGAGTCATAGTGGAAAGTAAAGGGGAGGGAAAAAGAGCTGCAGATTGGGCACGGTCTGATGTAATAGTGTAGCTAGGAAGAATTGGGCAGACTGGATGGGCCAAACGGTCCTTATCTGCCATCAAATTCTATGTCAGTGAGGACCTTGTGGACTACCTTGAGAGCAATGGTCTCTAGGATAGTTAACAGCATGGGATCATGCAGGGAGGTCTTGTCAGACCAACCTGATAGTTTTCTTTGACTAGATGACAATGGTATTGGATAGGGTCCACACTGTGGATTTACTTCACTTCAACTTCAGTAAAGTGTTCGACCTGGTGCCTCACAGAAGATTGCTGAAGAAGATGGAGGATCTGGGTCTGGCAAGGAACATAGTGAGATGGGTAGGAAATTGGTTGAAGGAGAGGAAGCAGATGGCTGTGATTAATGGTGTCAAATCAGAAGGGAGAGAAGTTGCAAACTGGGCGCCACAAGGATTTGTCCTGGGTCCATTCCTCTTCAATATGTTCATTAGCAGCACTGGAGAAGGAATCCAGTGCAAGTTGTGTCACTTCACAGGTGACAATAAGCTCTGTGGAAGGGTAGATAGGGACAAGGGAATTAGGGAGATGCAGTGTGACCTGCAAAAACTAGAGAGGTGGTCTAAGGTTTGGCAGTTGAAATTCAATGCCAAAAAGTGCAAGGTGATGCACCTAGGGAACAAAAACCCCAGGACAGAGTACTAGATGGGAGGGGTAAAGCTAAGCACTACACCTGAAGAAAGGGACCTCGGAGTCATCATTAGTGACTGCCTTAAACAATCAAGTCAGTGCAGCAAGGCCGACAGTAAGAGAATTAGGATGCTGTGATGTATCAGAAGGGATGTTGACAGGAGAAGAAAAAAAGTATTACTACCTCTTTATAGATTGCTGGTAAGGCCGCACCTGGAGCACTGTACCCAGTTCTGGAGTCCTCACTTTGGGAAAGATAAGGACAGACTAGAGATAGTGCAATGAAGGGTGACTAGGATGATTCAGGTTCAGCAAGACAGATTTTAAAAGGATCTGTTCAAGGTACGGAACATGTACTCACTGGAGACCAGATGAGAGAGGGGTGACATGACAGAGATTTTCATGTTCCTGAAAGGAATAAACAAGGTGAACTGGCTGGAACTATAGAAACATAGAAACATAGAAGTTGACGGCAGATAAGGACCGCAAGGCCCATCCAGTCTGCCCATTTCTTTTTCTACCTTATAAATGTGCCATCGGCCTTTGCTCTGTCAGTGACCTATCTATTCATAGTCATTTGTATTGCTCCCTTATGCCTATCCCATGCCTGTTTGAAGCCCTGCACTGTATTCATAGCCACCACTTCTTGTGGTAAGCTATTCCATGCATCTACCACCCTTTCTGTGAAAAGAATTTCCTCACATTCCCCTTAATCGGCCTCCCTCTAATCTCATGCTGTGTCCTCTTGTCCAGCAATTTTCTTATATTTAAACATGTTAGACTCTTTCACCTTGTTTATGCCCTTAAGGTGTTTAAATGTCTCGATCATATCACCTCTCTCCTCCTTTGCTCAAGGGTATACATATTGAGCTCCGTTAATCTGTCCTCATATGTCTTCTGATGCAGTCCCTGCACCATTTTGTTGCCCTTCTCTGGACTGCCTCAATTTGGTTAATGTCCTTGTGAAGGTGCCTCCAATACTGCAGTACTCAGATGGGGCCTAACCAATGTCTTGTACAGAGGATTATTACCTCCCTTTACGATTTGTGATACCCCTACTAATACTACACCCTAACACCCCCTAGCTCTACCTACTGCTTTAGAGGTCTGCTTGGATGATTTTAGGTCATCAGTGATGATGATGCCCAAGTCTCTTTCTTCCTTTGTGACTGCTAGCAACCCCTCCCAGCCTATAAGTGGCTTCAGGTTTCTCTTCCCTATGTGCATGATTTTGCACTTCTTTGCATTAAATCCAGTTGCCACTCTTCTGACCATTTTGCTAGTTTATCCAGATCTCTTCTCATTCTGCCCACCCCATCTGGATCATCTACTCTGTTGCAGATCTTGGTGTCATCTGCAAACAGACAAGCCTTACCCTCTAGTCCATCTCGAGGTCACTAATGAAGATGTTGAATAGGACTGGCCCCAGGACTGATCCCTGAGGTACCCCACTTGTGACTTGCATCTCTTCTGACTGTATACCATTTACCACCACTCTCTGTTTTCTGCCAGTCAACCAGTTTGCCACCCAGTTGACCAACTTCTGACCCACCGAGCCTACCTAGCTTATTTATCAATCTTCTATGTGGAACAGTGTCAAAAGCTTTGCTGAAGTCAAGGTAGGCGACATCAACTGCTCCCCTTGGTCCACCACTCTGGTTACCCAGTCAAAGAAATCTATGAGATTAGTTTGACAGGACCTTCCTTTGTAAACCCATGCTGTCTTGGATCCTGTGCCCTATGGATTCCAGGTGTTGCACTATCCTTTCCTTAAGGAGTGCCTCCATAATCTTGCCCACTACTGAGGTAAGACTGACCGGTCTGTAGTTCCCGCCTCCTCCCTGCTACCACTCTTGTGGAGCGGGATCACATGAGCCCTTCTCCAGTCTTCTGGGACCTCTCCTGTGCTCAGAGACTCACTAAACAATTCTGCTAATGGCTCTGCTAATTCCTCCTTTAGCTCATAAGTACCCTGGGATGTATGCCATCAGGTCCATTGCCTTATCCACCCTGAGCTTAGCAAGCTCTTGTAGGACCCTTTCTTTTGTGAAGGGAGTAGTGCTCACCTCCCTCCCCCTGTGTCCATGATGCTGAGCTGTGGGCCCTGCCCTACCTTCTCTTCAGTAAATACTGAGCAAAAGTATCTATTTAGGATAGATGCCTTTACAGGGTCCTCCTCCTCACATGCTCCTTTTCTCCATTAAGCTTAGCAATACCCCTCTGGACTTTCTCCTTTCACTAATGTATCTATAGAAAGTCTTGTCACCTTCTTTACTGTTCGTGCTAGTGTTTCCTCAGTTTGGGACTTTGCCTGCCTTACTGCCTTACCTGCTCTCCTTAGGGCAGTTTGGTATGCCTCCCTATCTTCATCCCGCTGTGTTCCCTTTATATTTTCTGAAGGCCAGCCTTTGGCTCTGACCTTTCTTACTGTATTTGAGAACCAAAGTGGTTTCCTTCTTCTTTGCACTTCCTTTTCTGTCTAACACAATGGGATGTTGCTTCAAGTATTGTATCCTTAATGCTTGCCCACTTTGCCTGTACCTCCTCACCTGTGTTTCTTTTGCCAGGGCTAGCTTAACTCTGTTGGCCATCTTATCAAAGTCAGCTCCTCTGAAGTCCCATATTTTTGCCTTGGAATGGGATGATTTAGATGTAGTAGCCAAATTGAACCATACCATGTGATGGTCACTGGACCCCAGGTGACCTTCTACCTGGAGATCTGTGATCCCTTCTTTGTTAGTCAGTACTAGATCTAGGATAGCCCTGTCTCTTGTGGGTTGCTGTACCAGTTGTTTGAGGCCCTCCCCTGCAGGAATCCACTATGAGTCTAGTTCTGGCAGATGTTCCTGCTGGTATTGACCAATCTATATCTGGCATGTTGAAGTCTCCCATTATCAGAACCTCCCTTTAGCTGTCATGTTTTGTATATCTTCTAACAGTAATGTGTCTATGTCCTCCTCTGGTCTGGGGGCCTGTAGACAACCCCAGTTCTTATGGCTGTCCCATTTCCTGTTTCCAGGGTGACCCACAGTTCTTCTGGCTCCTTATGTGTATTCTGAATTTCTGTAGCTTTGATATTTTCATTAACATACAGGGCCACTCCTCCCCCCCTTTTTGCACCTCGGTCTCTTCTGAACAATACATAGCCAGGTACTGAAGTCTCCCAAGTGTGGTTACTGGTAAACCACGTCTCACTAATTGCTACTATGTCCAGTTTAGCCTCTGACATTATTGCCTGCAGGTCTGGGATCTTATTTCCAGGCTGTGAGCATTGTGTACATGATTTTCCATTGGCCAGATTTTGGTGTGTTAGTTGTTGGGTGAAGTTTGGCATTACCCCTGTGCATTGTATGGGGAGACAAACCTTTTTTCTTACCTGGTGATGCAAATGAATGGCAAACACGCTGAATTCCTGTTTGACCACTAGCTGAGGGGGGAAGGGTGTTCTTCCCATTCGACGTATGGGGTGCTGCACCCCTCTCCCCATTTGCTAGTTTAAATATTCTGCAAAGACGTCAAACTTCTGCCCCAATGCACTGACTCCCTCTTTAGTCAGATGCAGTCCATCAAATTTAAAGAACTTTCGCTCCAGAACTGTTGCCAGTTCCCTACAAATCTGTGTCCTTTTCCTGGCACCAGTCCTTGAGCCCGTGTTTAGCTCCCCTATCTCTCCTTCTCTGACCTTCCGTCCATCTGTTCCTTCTCCCAGACTGGCAGGATCTCAGAAGGAGATGCCGGACGAAATAGATGATAGTTTGTCACCCAGCTTAGTCAGGTGTTCCTTGGTCTCCACAACTGACCGGCTGGCGAGATCATTAGTCCCTATGTGTACTAGGACATCAATGTTTTCTCCTGCTTTGTGAACAATTTAGTCAATGCGGTCAGTGTCTCTCCATGCTGATGTACCTGGAGACATCTGACCATCACCCTGGCTGGAGATGGGTATCAACTCCCGAATCATGGAGTCTCCTATGATCAGAAGTTTTTGGATTTCCTTTGTGCTTGTTTAGTTTTGGTTCCTGATTTGGGTGAGTATTGTTGTGCTTAGCTCCTGTGCAGCAGTGTCCTGCTCTGCAGTGTCTTCTGCCTCTTTATTTGATTTCAGAGATAGAGGCAGATACCTGTTTTATAGCGTTTATATGGTTTTGGAGGTAATGTGTTGGAGAGCAGAGAGTGATGGGGCACCTGATTTGCTCCTCCTAACCACCTGCCAACCTCCTGGACCAACTACCCTCCGTGTCGAGGTTTTCTGTTGGATGCTGGGGAAATGGCGGTGGTTCTTATAATGTATTTCCTCTTCCATATGAAATTTGAGGCATGCAATCTCTGCCCATGCTGCCCGGAGCTGAGACCGAAGATCTCCAAAGGCCCAGCATGTAGGACAGTGTCCTAAATCCTGTAAGACTGTCCTTCTGAAAATTGTTCCACAGTACCTGCAGTTAATGAAATCCATTCCAAATAAGTTGCTGGGTTTGTAACCTAGTCAGAGTAATTAGAAGGAAAAAAAAAGGAAAAAAAAATGCAAGTAATGGTTTAATTGTGCTTTGTTTAACTTGTTATAACAAGTTAAATTACTAGTGCCCTGTAAATGAGATCACCTTGTGGAGGCCCCACTGATCCGCCCCTTCCTGCTCTACCACAGGAAATGTCACAACTGTGGTACCCTATAAAAGGAGTGTAGCGTGGGGTGGTTGGGGATGGGGTGGGTGGCTGGGCCCTTCCCTGCCTAAAAGAAGAACCACGGACGAAAGAACAAGGAGGTAAGAGCAGAAACAATCAGTCAACAACAAATGGAGTAACCCTGAAAGCTTATCCTAATGTTAGATAAAACTGTAAAACCTGTAAAGCACCACCTGTAATAATTTCAGAGAAGATATACCCTGTAAGAAACACTTTGCTCCAGAGAAAAATAAAGCAGTAACAGAAGATATACCTTGCAAAAGACAATTTGAATCAGAAGATTACAGCAGTAATCTGTTAGCACCACCTGTAGGCACACCTTGTAATAATGCAGAAGAAGGTATACCAGCAACAACAATTTGAATCAGAGAAAAAATAAAGCAATGAAATGTTAGCCACAAACAGTAGCAATCCTGTGGTAAAAATCAAAACACCACCACACAGTAAATCTGCTTAGCCAAATTAAATCTAAATCCTTCTCCCTTGCTCTGGTAAGTTTCTCTACTCTGCCTTTCAAGCAGTCTTAGAAGGAAAGAGCTCAGGTGAAGCTAGGTGCCTTGGCCAGCAAACCAAGTCTTCTACCTACAAGATATCAACTAACCTGACTTTTTAACCCTTCTTTCTGTTGGAAATTACTGACAGTTTGCCAGCTCCACCCCCACATACACACCTAATCCTTTGGAAGAGCTGTGGAGGAAAGCAATTAGCTCCTTCAATGTGAGAAGGAGACTGAAACACCTCTGAGACAACAAACCTTTTCAACAAACAAGAATAAAATAAAACACAGTGTCAAACAGTAATTTTGCTTAGCCCAATGATAAAAAGTCACAAAATGTAAGCTCCACCTGTAATACAGTAATTTCAGAGAAGATATACCTCTGAAACACTTTGCTCCAGAGAAAATAAAGCAGTAACAGAAGATATACCTTGCAAAAGACAATTTGAATCAGAAGATTACAGCAGTAATCTGTTAGCACTACCTGTAGGCACACCTTGTAATAATGCAGAAGAAGGTATACCAGCAACAACAATTTGAATCAGAGAAAAATAAAGCAATGAAATGTTAGCCACAAACAGTAGCAATCCCTGTGAGTAAAAATCAAAACACCACCACACAGTAAATCTGCTTAGCCAAACTAAGTCTTAATCCTTCTCCCTTGCTCTGGTAAGTTTCTCTACTCTGCCTTTCAAGCAGTCTTAGAAGGAAAGAGCTCAGGTGAAGCTAGGTGCCTTGGCCAGCAAACCAAGTCTTCTACCTACAAGATATCAACTAACCTGACTTTTTAACCCTTCTTTCTGTTGGAAATTACTGACAGTTTGCCAGCTCCACCCCACATACACACCTAATCCTTTGGAAGAGCTGGGAGGAAAGCAATTAGCTCCTTCAATGTGAGAAGGA
This sequence comes from Neoceratodus forsteri, assembly GCA_016271365.2. Taxonomy (NCBI): domain Eukaryota; kingdom Metazoa; phylum Chordata; order Ceratodontiformes; family Ceratodontidae; genus Neoceratodus; species Neoceratodus forsteri. Next base: position 1,359,510,990 of record CM057455.1, on the reverse strand, counting down.
GACTGAAACACCTCTGAGACAACAAACCTTTTCAACAAACAAGAATAAAATAAAACACAGTGTCAAACAGTAATTTTGCTTAGCCCAATGATAAAAAGTCACAAAATGTAAGCTCCACCTGTAATACAGTAATTTCAGAGAAGATATACCTGTAAGAAACACTTTGCTCCAGAGAAAAATAAAGCAGTAACAGAAGATATACCTTGCAAAGACAATTTGAATCAGAAGATTACAGCAGTAATCTGTTAGCACACACCTGTAGGCACACCTTGTAATAATGCAGAAGAAGGTATACCAGCAACAACAATTTGAATCAGAGAAAAATAAAGCAATGAAATGTTAGCCACAAACAGTAGCAATCCCTGTGAGTAAAAAATCAAAACACCACCACACAGTAAATCTGCTTAGCCAAACTAAGTCTTAATCTTCTCCCTTGCTCTGGTAAGTTTCTACTCTGCCTTTCAAGCAGTCTTAGAAGGAAAGAGCTCAGGTGAAGCTAGGTGCCTTGGCCAGCAAACCAAGTCTTCTACCTACAAGATATCAACTAACCTGACTTTTAACCCTTCTTTCTGTTGGAAATTACTGACAGTTTGCCAGCTCCACCCCACATACACACCTAATCCTTTGGAAGAGCTGTGGGAGGAAAAGCAATTAGCTCCTTCAATGTGAGAAGGAGACTGAAACACCTCTGAGACAACAAACCTTTTCAACAAACAAGAATAAAATAAAACACAGTGTCAAACAGTAATTTTGCTTAGCCCAATGATAAAAAGTCACAAAAATGTAAGCTCCACCTGTAATACAGTAATTTCAGAGAAGATATACCTGTAAGAAACACTTTGCTCCAGAGAAAATAAAGCAGTAACAGAAGATATACCTTTAAAAGACAATTTGAATCAGAAGATTACAGCAGTAATCTGTTAGCACACACCTGTAGGCACACCTTGTAATAATGCAGAAGAAGGTATACCAGCAACAACAATTTGAATCAGAGAAAAATAAAGCAATGAAATGTTAGCCACAAACAGTAGCAATCCCTGTGAGTAAAAATCAAAACACCACCACACAGTAAATCTGCTTAGCCAAACTAAGTCTTAATCCTTCTCCCTTGCTCTGGTAATTTCTCTACTCTGCCTTTCAAGCAGTTAGAAGGAAAGAGCTCAGGTGAAGCTAGGTGCCTTGGCCAGCAAACCAAGTCTTCTACCTACAAGATATCAACTAACCTGACTTTTAACCCTTCTTTCTGTTGGAAATTACTGACAGTTTGCCAGCTCCACCCCCACATACACACCTAATCCTTTGGAAGAGCTGTGGGAGGAAAAGCAATTAGCTCCTTCAATGTGAGAAGGAGACTGAAACACCTCTGAGACAACAAACCTTTTCAACAAACAAGAATAAAATAAAACACAGTGTCAAACAGTAATTTTGCTTAGCCCAATGATAAAAAGTCACAAAATGTAAGCTCCACCTGTAATACAGTAATTTCAGAGAAGATATACCCTGTAAGAAAACTTTGCTCCAGAGAAAATAAAGCAGTAACAGAAGATATACCTTGCAAAAGACAATTTGAATCAGAAGATTACAGCAGTAATCTGTTAGCACACACCTGTAGGCACACCTTGTAATAATGCAGAAGAAGGTATACCAGCAACAACAATTTGAATCAGAGAAAAATAAAGCAATGAAATGTTAGCCACAAACAGTAGCAATCCCTGTGAGTAAAAATCAAACACCACCACACAGTAAATCTGCTTAGCCAAACTAAGTCTTAATCCTTCTCCCTTGCTCTGGTAAGTTTCTACTCTGCCTTTCAAGCAGTCTTAGAAGGAAAGAGCTCAGGTGAAGCTAGGTGCCTTGGCCAGCAAACCAAGTCTTCTACCTACAAGATATCAACTAACCTGACTTTTTAACCCTTCTTTCTGTTGGAAATTACTGACAGTTTGCCAGCTCCACCCCACATACACACCTAATCCTTTGGAAGAGCTGTGGGAGGAAAGCAATTAGCTCCTTCAATGTGAGAAGGAGACTGAAACACCTCTGAGACAACAAACCTTTTCAACAAACAAGAATAAAATAAAACACAGTGTCAAACAGTAATTTTGCTTAGCCCAATGATAAAAAGTCACAAAATGTAAGCTCCACCTGTAATACAGTAATTTCAGAGAAGATATACCCTGTAAGAAACACTTTGCTCCAGAGAAAAATAAAGCAGTAACAGAAGATATACCTTGCAAAAGACAATTTGAATCAGAAGATTACAGCAGTAATCTGTTAGCAATACCTGTAGGCACACCTTGTAATAATGCAGAAGAAGGTATACCAGCAACAACAATTTGAATCAGAGAAAAAATAAAGCAATGAAATGTTAGCCACAAACAGTAGCAATCCCTGTGAGTAAAAATCAAAACACCACCACACAGTAAATCTGCTTAGCCAAACTAAGTCTTAATCCTTCTCCCTTGCTCTGGTAAGTTTCTACTCTGCCTTTCAAGCAGTCTTAGAAGGAAAGAGCTCAGGTGAAGCTAGGTGCCTTGGCCAGCAAACCAAGTCTTCTACCTACAAGATATCAACTAACCTGACATTTTAACCCTTCTTTCTGTTGGAAATTACTGACAGTTTGCCAGCTCCACCCCCACATACACACCTAATCCTTTGGAAGAGCTGTGGGAGGAAAAGCAATTAGCTCCTTCAATGTGAGAAGGAGACTGAAACACCTCTGAGACAACAAACCTTTTCAACAAACAAGAATAAAATAAAACACAGTGTCAAACAGTAATTTTGCTTAGCCCAATGATAAAAAAGTCACAAAAGTGTAAGCTCCACCTGTAATACAGTAATTTCAGAGAAGATATACCCTGTAAGAAACACTTTGCTCCAGAGAAAAATAAAGCAGTAACAGAAGATATACCTTGCAAAAGACAATTTGAATCAGAAGATTACAGCAGTAATCTGTTAGCACACACCTGTAGGCACACCTTGTAATAATGCAGAAGAAGGTATACCAGCAACAACAATTTGAATCAGAGAAAAATAAAGCAATGAAATGTTAGCCACAAACAGTAGCAATCCCTGTGAGTAAAAAATCAAAACACCACCACACAGTAAATCTGCTTAGCCAAACTAAGTCTTAATCCTTCTCCCTTGCTCTGGTAAGTTTCTCTACTCTGCCTTTCAAGCAGTCTTAGAAGGAAAGAGCTCAGGTGAAGCTAGGTGCCTTGGCCAGCAAACCAAGTCTTCTACCTCTATTTAGCATGATTAACAATTCAAGGACACAAGAGCACTAGTGGAAACTGACAGGAGGGAGGTTCAAGGGGAATAGGAGGAAGTTTAATTTTACAGAAAGGGTGGTGGAACCATGGAACAGTATGCCAGCCAAGGTAGTGAGCAACAAAACAATAAATGGTTTCAAGCATGGCTGGGACAGAGTGAAGGGTATAGTGGTTGCTCAGGGTGATAGTAGTAGTAATGGGAACATGGGGGTGGATAGGAAGGGCTAGAACCCTGTATGGACAATAGGTCCCGAGGTTTCATAGGAAACTATAGGCAGACTAGATGGGCTATTGGTCTTGATTCTTTACACAGATATAGTGGAGGTCAAAAGATGCAGGATAGGGAGGGTCCACCAACGATGCCCTCCCCTCACCCCGTGATACTGTACCTCCTCTACCTCTTCCAAGAGGGAATTTTCCTTGTGGCAACTGTATGTTTTGTACTACCATTAAAAGGAGAGACAACGTATGCCAACTCATGACAACAAAACATCAGCTTAGGGATTTTATTAGCTGTACCACAATATCAGTTTATCTGGCAGTTTGCCACTGCAAAGCATATTACATAGAAACATAGAAACATAGATTTTGACGGCAGATAAGGACCGCTTGGCCCACCCAGTCTGCCCATTTCCCTACCTATTGGATAAGCTGCAGATCCTAGTTAACCAGCAGCCTACTTCTTCCTACCCCCACCCCCTAGAATTGCCTTATGACTGTCCCATGCATGCTTGAATTCCACCACTGTTTTTGACTCCACAACCTCCTCCGGAAGGCCAGTCCATGCATCCACGACCCTCTCTGTAAAAAATACTTCCTTAAATTACCTCTGAGCCGCCCTTCTATCTTCAAATTGTGACCCCTTGTTCTTGCACACCTCTTTTTTTGAAAGATGCTACCCTCTTGGACTTTGTTGATTCCCTTGAGATACTTGAAAGTTTCTATCATGTCCCCCTCCCTCCTTTCCTCGAGGCTATACATATTCAGCTCCTTAAGTCTCTCTTCATATGTCTTCCGGTGCAGACCCTGCACCATTTTAGTTGCCCTCCTCTGGACAGCCTCCATCCTGTCTATGTTCTTGCAGAGATTGGGTCTCCAGAACTGCACGCAGTACTCCAGATGGGGTCTCACCAACTGTCTGTACAGAGGGATAATAACTTCCTGTTTTCTACTGGTGATGCCTCTCCCCATGCATCCCAGTATCCCCCCAGCCCTCCTTGCTGCCCTCTCACATTGCTTACCCACCTTTAGGTCATCTGATATGACTACCCCCAGGTCCCTTTCCATTTTTGTTATTCTTAGTATCTCACCCCCCATTGTGTACTCTTCCCCTGGGTTTTTGTTTCCCAGGTGCATTACCTTGCACTTCTTAGCATTGAATCTAAGCTGCCATACATTTGACCATTCCTCTAACCTTGCCAAGTCCCTTCTCATCCTTTCCACCCCACCTTGTGCATCAACTCTGTTGCAGATCTTTGTGTCATCTGCAAAGAGACATACTTTTCCTTCCAGTCCCTCTGCAATGTCGCTTATAAAGACACTGAAGAGGACCAGTCCTAATACTGAACCTTGCGGTACCCCACTAGTAACCCCCCTTTTTTCAGAGTGGACTCCATTTACTATTACTCTCTGTGTCCTATTCTCCAGCCAATTCTTTACCCAGGCTGTCATCTTGGGACCCACTCCCAGGCTGGCTAACTTGTATATTAGTCTTTTGTGTGGGACTGTGTCAAATGCCTTGCTAAAGTCTAGGTAGGCCATGTCCACAGCCCCTCCCTGGTCTACTACTTTGGTCACTCAGTCAAAGAAATCTATCAGATTTGTCTGGCATGACCTTCCCGCTGTGAATCCATGCTGCCTTGGGTCCTGAGCCTCTCTGGCCTCTAGATACTCAACAATTCTTTTCTTCAGAAGTGATTCCATCGTTTTCCCTACCACTGAAGTTAAACTAACAGGTCTGTAGTTTTCTGCTTCTGCCTTGCTCCCACTTTTGTGAAGGGGAATCACATCTGCCCTCCTCCAGTCTTCGGGTACCACCCCATCCTCCCATGATTTGTTAAAGAGGGTAGTCAGTGGTGTCACTAGTTCTAAACAGACTAGAAATTTAAAGTGAGAATAAGTGAGCGCCTGAAAGCAATAGAAAATAAGAGGAGGAAAATACTTTAGCAGTCCACATGGCCAAATATATGCCTTAGCCATCCACGTGGCAAAATTTGGGAGAGGTACTGTAATTGTTTTAAATTTTAAGGAATCATGAGAGCTGGCATAAGAGTGAGGGGGTAGTAATCGTGAACAAAAACTCTTACAGAGGGAGTCTTTTTGTTAGGTTGAATTGCAAGCCTGCCTGGTTTAAATGCTAAATTCCAGCTAACCCAGTTTATTTAGTCATTCCCTTTTTTGGTGCTTATTATTGTACATACCTGCTGCATGACTTTTTACTGCAATTATATGACTTTTCACTCTGAGCGTATGAACTTATGTACATGGTATTGCATTCTGTACCATACCGGTGCCTGGGTCATACCTGAAAAAGGTGTCCGAATGCCACTAGTGTGCTTACCTGGTTAATAAAAAATAAATAAATAAATACACAGGGTCCTAAAATTTAAACGGGTCAGAAACATGGGAAGGCTGAATATTTTTTGGTATTGTGGTTTCCGACAGTGTAAGCTGCCTTTAATTCCCAGGTCAAGAAGAGAAGAAAAAACTCACAATGATGTATTTATGTTTTGCAATTTGGTATGAGTACTGTACATGTTAATAGTTGTTAATAGTTTAAAATTGCTTGATTGTCTGATTTCTTAAAACTGCATACTTTTCCAATCCTTGGACATATCTATAAATGGATGGAATGTTTGCTTAAATGCCTGTGAAAGTGTTCAGTGTTGTGAGTATAGTCCTACAACATCTATCGTGCACACCTTGCACGTTATCTCTTATTGGTCATTTTTTAATCTTTTTTTTCCTACTTTTTGCTCCTCTACTTTTGCTACCACCATTCTTTTTTTATTTTCTGTCTTCCTACTTAAATCCCTTTTTGACAGGCATCTGACATGTAATGCTGTTGCTATGCACTTGACTTTTGAGCTCCTATACAGTTCTAAGACAAATCACACTTTTGATGATTTTCTTAATATCTTTTAACAATTGTAAGATGTGTGGTATGTTTTGCACTATACACATCTTGCACATAATATGATTGCACTCATCTGCACCTTTCTATGGGCTGTGTGTAATGTACAGTAGGGTGCCACAGTGATTACTACAGTATGCCTTAAAGAGGACAGTACAAACATGTCATCCACTAGGTGGCACCAAACCTTGAAAAAGCTCCTGTTGCTGGCAAAACATTGGTGGTGGAGTGGGGGTACTGAGCTGTGCAGCTGATTTTACCCTGGAAGAATTTTTTTTTTAACAAAGGTAGTAATTTTTGCAATAATGTCAGCTGCAGCGTACCATTTTGGTATAGTTTACTGGTGCCAGGCTTGCTTTGCCTGTAAGGAAAAAACTGCTTTTTTTTATATTTCAGACATTATACAAAATCACACATAGACACCCCTGTATAGCAAACAACACTATGTTTCCATCTCAGGGTTCTGATGACATCAGGGACCTTACGAGTTCTGCTATCAGGGTCTCTATGATGTCATCAAAACCCCTTGATAGAAATACAGGTTTGTTGTGCATGGTTTCCCATACATTATTCTATATATTAGTGTAAGCCCCCCAAAATGGGCTTACCTGCTGGGACAAAGAGAAAAGGCAGCTCTATCCCTCCCCCCCTCTGAAAAGCAAGAGAGGAGGAAGACTGCCTGCTGGGAGGGCGGCTCTGGCTACCACTCCCTTGCAGGAGGAAGAAGAGAGGAGTGGAGAGAGGCAGAGCTGGTGGGAGAGAGAGAGGAAGAGTTTTTCCCAGAGGGGACTGGGGGCTAAGGGACTGGACTGGAAGGGACTGTTAAAGTGAGCCTCTGGCTTTGGGGACTGCTCCACGCAGGGGCCCTTGAATTCCAGCCAGGGGAGAGCCCTGCAAGCTGAGTGGCCAGTAGCCCAGGTCTGGCTGAGGGGAAGCTGATCTGCACTGTGTCTTCAGTGTGAATCCACTGCTGCAGTAGAAACCAGAGAGCTAGAAGGACGAACAGGCCTGCCTGGTGAATACTCTATACAAAGGCCCTCGGGCTAAGCTGGAAAGGTCAGGCAGGTGAAGAACAGTGCCTCCTCCACCCTCCGTGCATATCCTTGAATCAGAGAGACCATCCTCCTCCTGGGGAAGCTGTGAGTACCCTGAGCTGCAGCTTTGGGGATTCTCTGTTTGCATCAGCTAGGAGGGTTGGGGAAGAGCCCTACCCCCAATGGCAGATTGATTTTCCCCGAACTTGTGTGCTCTGCAAGGGCTCCAGTGATAGACTGCAGGTCTGCAACTGAGAACGGTGAGGTACCCACCATCTGGGATTGTTCTGGGTGCACCCAGGGGAAGGGGGAGAGCTCATACTGGGTCGTGTGCCTGATTATGTGGAGGCTCGAGGGAGTAGCCCTCACCTCTTCTGTCTGAGATCATTTTAAATAAAGAGGGATTATTGTTTGCCATCTTACATAAGTGTTTGTGCTTTGTGATCGTTGTTGAGAGGTGGGAGTTCTGATCTAAATTTGTCAGAGGGGTCAGTCTCTAAGGGGATATATCATTGTTTCTGGGGGGTGGTAACCTGTCTTGCCCACAGGAGGCTGTACCATTGCCCCAGGTGGAGGCACCAAGACGCAATTGGCTATCCGGCCAGGACTCAGGCCCGGCCCCCTTAGGGAAGTACGTTGAGGACCCCGAGGGCTCCAGGCAGCCCAGGTGAGTGAGACAAGAGGGACTGTCACTTTATGTTCTAGGGAATTTGACACTATGTTTTACATGAAACATGATATAACAGTCTCCATTCTCATTCTCTCTCTCTCTCTCTCTCTCTCTCTCTGTCTCGCTCTCTCTCCCCTCATACCCCCCAACCACCACTACAACCAAGATTCATGAAAAGGAATTTTCTGTACTGGAGCTCAAATCAGAACATTCTGCTTTTTTGTACAACTTAAGCAGTTTGCTGATAGTAAACTGTAGCTTCAAGCAACTGGCCATCTCCTCCGATAGTAAGGTTGATCACTGAGACAGATATAATCTCGAGTGCAGAAATGGCTGCACTGTTTGCATGATTTGTTCTTTTCTTTAAAGAACTGCATTGTCTGCTACAGGGGGAGGACAGGATTCTCCACACCAGGAACTTCAACACACGATTGAAGGAATGGTGCAGAGAGGAAGGATTCAGATTCTTTAGGGACTGGGGCCCCACCTGGAGGGATAAAGGCCTGTACAGGAGTGACGGCCTGCATGCATCCAGGAGGGGCACCATGGTCCTCACTGAACAGTTTAAATGCTACATTGACAAGCATTTAAACAAGCCGGAGGGAGGGATGGAATGAGGCAGGGAGACATAGACTGCCGCCCTCCACACACACACAGGCTTACAAGGTCAGTAGTGGGAATCCGGAAGGAGAAAAACAACAAAAGGAACCAATTAATATAAGAATCCAAGGGGTTGAAGGAAAGGGAGATAGAAAGAAGAAGAGTAGAGGAAATAAGGGAGGGCAAATGGGAAAAAGGGTTACCAGTCAAAATGCTGTACGAAGTATAGCTAAGGAATAATAGTGTGTCAAAAATATCATTTGCATTTATAGTGCACTGATTTTATTGTTGTGTGTCAACTACAGCGCAGACTGGAGTTTTTATACAGTGTATGTATTACGGGGGGGGGGGGATGTGCAGGGGATGGAGCTCCCTGCATAACATTGTAAAGAAATTGCTTCGTCCCTGACTGCAGTTGTTTTCTTTGGTATGGCTCCTTGGCCTGCTTTGCGAGGTTTTGACTGCTTGGTCTTTTATCAATTGCTGGAAAAAGGGGGGAGGGTGGCAATATAAACTGGAGATGCATGTGCAAATGCTTGAAGTCTGGGTAATAAGATTACAGATTTAGAGGCCACCATGGCAGAAACAGACCTGGACATAGTTGTAATTACCAAGTCCTGGTGCAATGAAAACCAGGACTGGGATGTAGCCATACCAGGTTATACTCTATTCAAAAGGGACAGGGTAGGTAAAACGAGGGAAGGAGTGGCTCTTTATGTGAGGGAAAACATAACAGCTGCGGAAATACAGGGGGGAGCAGGGAGGAGCAGAGGTACTGTGGGTCACCCTGGAGACATGGAAGGGGGCCGCTATTCCCACAAGAGTGATCTATAGACCTCCAGCACTGGGGAGATAAGTGGATAAGTATATGTTGGAAGCAATCCAAAGGATGGCAAGCAAGGGGGAGGTATTGCTGGCAGGGGACTTCAATCTACTGGATGTAGACTGGAGCCTCCCAGCTGCGGTAACAGTTAGAAGTAGGGACATCCTGGAATCCCTGCAGGGGGCGTTCCGCAGGCAACTAGTTAAGGAACCTACTCATGAGGGGGGGGACAATACTGGACCTGGTACTGACAAACGGGGAAGGTGTTGTTGATGTCACAGTGGGTAGCCACCTGGGGACCAGTGATCATCGTACGGTGTGGTTCAACATAAGAACTCGGCCAGTATCGAACCACACTAAAATTAGGGTCCTGGACTTCAGGAGGGCCGATTTTAAGAAAATGGGAAAATGCCTCAGGGACACCCTAGCAGGGTTAGGGAAACTAGGTGTAGTCGAGGAACAGTGGAAAACAATAAAGGAGGGAATTGAGAAGGCAGCAAACCTCTGTGCCAGGCAGGTTAACAAAGGCAAGAGTAAAAAGAGACCACTATGCTGCTGTAAAGAAGTAGCAGAGAAAGTAAAGGAAAATAACTAACATTTAGAAGGTACAAGATGACACAGAAGGAGGAGGATAGGGAGAAATATCAGGAGAAACCAAGGGAAGCAGGGAAAGCAGTTAGGAGCGAAAAGGCACAACCAGAGGAGAATACCGCCAAGTCAGTAAAGAAGGGGGATATAGCATTCTTTAGGTATATAAGCAAAAAGTGGAAAACCAAAGGTGGGATAATAAGGCTAAAAGAGGAAGAAGGATTTATGTGAAAGAGGGCAAAACAAGGCAGACATATTTAACAAATATTTTTTTCAGTATTTACGGAGAAAGGGATAGGTGACGGGCCACAAATAATTGTAACCCCCCACCCTACGTGGTGTGTACATGGTCTGTGCACTTAAGGTCCTTTTTGTTCCAGTAATAAAATGGTTAATTCCCTTCTGTCACACTGGTGGGAGCTTCTGCAGGTCAGAGGTCACCGCTGATGTGCGGTGGTATAAATTGTTTGTGTTTTTTTGGCACCAGAGAGAAAGGGGGGGAGAAGGAGGGAGAGAGCCACACAGTAAGGAGGGGTCTGGGAAGAGAGCAAGGCCATTTGCCTGCTCCCAGGGGATCCAGAGTTTTTTTCCATGGGTTGAGTGACCGATGAGTTTGCCGAGTGACGTGGTGGTGGCCATCAGCCTGGTCCGTGGGGTGTCTTCAGTGTGTACCTCACAAAGGTTTGTTTGTTTGCAGATGACACCAAGATCTGCAACACAGTAGATGATCCAGGTGGGATTGGCAGAATGAGAAGAAATCTGGATAAACTGGCAAAATGGTCGGAAGAGTGGCAAATGGAGTTTAATGCAGAGAAGTGCAAGATCATGCACATAGGGAAGAGAAACCCTGAAACCACCTATAGGTTGGGAGGGGAGTTGCTGGCAATCACAATGGAAGAAAAAGACTTGGGCATCATCATCACAGATGACCTGAAATCAACCAAGCAGATCACTAAAGCAGTAGTTAAAGCTAGAGGGATGTTGGGATGTATTACTAGGGATAATGCAAGTCGTAACAGGGAGGTAATAATCCCTTTTTACAAGACACTGGTTAGGCCCCATCTGGAGTACTACATGCAGTACTGGAGGCCGCACCTGCACAAGGACATTAACAAAATGGAGGTAGTCCAGAGAAGGGCAACCAAAATGGTGCAGAGACTACATCAGAAAACATATGAGGACAGATTAACGGAGCTCAATATGTATACCTGTAACCCCTAGGTGGCGCTATCCCAAGAGCTACTACCCCTGCCTGCTGGGCCAATAGCAGGTTAAGGGACCTGAGTTCTGAAACGGGTGCCTTCACCCGGAGATCAGGGTTGGTAGTGGTCAAGCTACACTGGGCACAGCCCTCCAGGACACTGTAACCCCCCCTCTTTCCTTACTAGTGGCCGAAACAATACACAATAATCACTTTCACAATACCCCTGATACACCACACGAGTACCCACACTGTTTGCACTTACCACCAGGGCTTTCCTCTGGCTCGTCCCTGGGGATCCCCTGTAAAACAAGGTTATACACAACAAATAACAGCAGTACAGTACTCTTGCACAAACTGGAACCACAGTCAGGGTAAATGCAGAAAAGAGTTAGATCTGATTTATTTAAGGGACTTGAGCAAAGGAGGGGCGTAATTGGGTTAATTTGCTTAAAGACTCTATCATTCAAACAGTTATGCACGCAGTTCAGGGTCCATAAACAGTCACACACTTTGGGTACCCAGATGGAGAATGGTGGGCTAGCCAGGAACGTTGCAGCTGGTTGGGGCTCTGTGATAGAAGAAAACAACATGCACAACACACACTATTTGTAATCTGGAGCTGGAGGACTCAGTTCGTGAAAAGAAAACAACAAGACAATCAGATGACACACTTTTAGATTAGGCTGTTGTTGCAGGGAGCTACCCTGATGATTGCTCATGATACCCAAGACTGGACACAGGCTGGACGAAAATCAAGACAGCAGGTGGTTAATCTGGAGTAACAGGAGAAACAGGGCCCACACGAATCGTCGTGGCCTTGTTCCTGTTCGAGCATGGAGCAGGGGGCTGATCCCCAGGCAGGTCTCTCGTCGATGGCTTTCTCTGTGCAGCGGGTAGTCTAGCTGGGCCAGTGTGGCAAGGCCCCGGCCAAATGGAGACAAATTCAGATACAGTCCATTTGGGGCTGGATACAGCTTCCAGCAAGCAGAACACAGTTCACACAGTGGGGAACCAAATCACGACCCACTTTCAATACACAGCACATTTACTTGTAAGGAAATTCTACTGTACCAGGCAAACCACTCTCCGGTCATGATCGCAAAGTCTCTGCACAAACCGGGGATTCAAAAGCAGCTGGAAATCCTGACAGGCCAATCGCATTCAGCAAAATGTTTGATCTTCTTCAGGTATGGTAAAAGTCAGTGACTTACTTCGTTCTCACAAACTCGGATTTAGTCCGAAATAATTCTCTTCTCTCCCTCTCAGGAGCAGTAGGCCGACAAGCAGCCAAAAACTCAGCCTTTTCACAGTTCTTCCATGGGAATCCACTCAGGATTGCTTCTCAGAATCACTGGGATGTCTCCAGCTCTTGCTACTTTAGCTCCCAACTTAGATCTGACTCAACTGCCAGCAAGCTTGAGGATTTCCTTCAGAATCCAAAAGGCTCGGTTGGCTGATCTGTCTGTCAGTCAAAGCAAGAGCTCCCCCTTTAGTTGCAAAAAAGGTGCCAAAAGCCTAAAACTACAATTCCTACAGATTTTGACTCCAGACAGCTCCTGTAGCTCCTGCTCCATTTTAGGTCCCACCAGACTGATTGGTCCAATTCGGCGGTTCCGGGCCAAAATGGTGGGGATAAACAAAACATTCCTTGCTGCAAAGAAGGCAGGTTAGACAAACTAGATTATTATTACTACTATAATGTGTGATCAGCAAACAGTTACATCTAATAACATGGCTCCCTCTGTGCAAATAGCGATGGCAGAAATGGAGCGATTACCTGGCAGCCCAGGCAGGACTCGAGCATGACAACACTCAGCCCCCTCCCAGATTAATTATTACTGCAATCTAGGCAGCTCTTAAAGCAACAGTACATAGAGGCTACACAGGCGCTCTTTGGAAATAACAATTAACTGCTAAACACAGGACTCCAGCCTGGTAGTGAGCATTTAGGCAAGCTCATGGAAGACTTTTAGGGAACCCCCATTTATAGGGGGGTTACATACCCTAGAGAAAAGGAGGGAAAGAGATGATATGATCAAAACATTATAACATCTTAAGGGCATTAACAAGGTGAAAGAGTCTAACATGTTTCAATATAAGAAAAATAGCAGGACAAGAGGACACAGCATGAGATTATTTATTTAGTTTTTGCTTACCGGGTATGTACCATAGCCAAAGCATGACTATTTTCAGGCATGACCCGGGAGGATACATACAATAGGCAAGGAAATGACATTAGAATTATACAGGGCCTATTAAAGGGTAATGTGAGGAATTTCTTTTTCACAGAAAGGGTGGTGGATGCATGGAATGGCCTACCTCAGAAAGCGGTGGATATGAATACAGTGCAGGGCTTCAAACAAGCATGGGACAGGCATAAGAGAGCAATACAGATGAGTATGAATAGATAGGCCATTGACAGGGTAGAGGCCTATGGCACATTCATAAGATAGAAAAAATGGGCAGACTGGATGGGCCTTGAGGTCCTTATCTGCTGTCAACTTCTATGTTTCTATGTTTCTATGTTACCCAGTGGTGCAGTAATAGATCCATGGCCAGAGAGGAGGTTAAGAGACCCAAGATTTGGGAGCCTTGAAAGAATGGTGCAGCCTTCATGTCACACTGCTGTAAGAGAGAGATCAGAGGGAGCCCCTATGCAGACTGGAGGGCTACAGTCATACCCATATGTCCACGGGGATTAATATTTTGAGCCAGAAAGAAGGAGGGAGGGCAACAGCCCCAGAGCCTAAGATGCCAACCTGGTTGCGGCAGCTCCAGTGGGACAATTGCCTGTGAGTTTTGAGAGTAAAGCAGCTCACCAGGGCCCTAGTTATGTGAAAGGAAGTATGTAGAGAGAGGGCACCAAAGTTCAAGATGCTAACCCAGTTGTGGCAGCCGCAGTGGGGATGTTCACTCTATTGCCAAGATTGGAGTCACCTGCCATGGCCTAGCTTTGAAACTGAAGTTTGAGAGAGGAGTGGTAGCCCTGTTTCTAAAAGGCTTGCTGCTGGGAGCAAAATAGATCAGCATAGAAATGAAGCCATGGGAATGAGAGAGAACTAGCTTCTGCCTGCTGCCTAAGGTTCTAAGGACATCTCAGCCCCATGTAAGCTGCCTGTGTGTAAAGTGGCTACCCAGCCCAAGTAAAAGCCACCCAGAGTTATGGGGCCACAGCGGCCACAATGGGCACCAGCAACTTTCATGACCCTTGCAGTCAGGACTGAAAATCAGCTGTTTAAGTGTGTTACCTCCATGGAATGCTTTGTTGTAAATTAAATAGAACCCCTGTTATTTTACTTCTGTGTGGGTATCAGTCATTTGGTTTGAACTGTTGTGACTACTAACCAAAAGTTTTATTGCAGCCCAGCACCAGAAGAAGCCTGCATCCCCTGTACCAATGAACTCCAATCAACGCCATCCATTCTAACAAGGTGATCTTGGTTTCTGCTGGGAGTGCCCCCCCCCCCAACTTTACCACGTACCGTACTCCTAGACACCAGGGGTGGGACTTACATAAGGGACAAGGGCATTAAAGGAAAGGAGGTGAACACTAGTCCTTTTACAGAGGAGAAAGTCCTCAAGGAACTAGCGCAACTGAAGGTGGACAAGGCAATGGGGCCTGACGAGGTACACCCTAGGATACTGACGGAGCTCAAGAAGGTGCTGGATGCACCTCTGACAGCCCTGTTCAACCTCTCACTAGATGCAGGGGAACTTCTGGGGGACCAGAGGAGAGCAAATGTGGTCCCACTTCACAAAAGTGGTAATAGGGAGGAGGCAGGAAATTACAGACTTGTGGGCCTGACTTTGGTGGTGGGTAAAGTAATGGAATCACTACTGAAGGAAAGGATTGGAGAATACCTTGTGACCAGTAGATTACAGGATCTGAGGCAGCATGGTTTCATGGGGTGAGATCGTGCCAGATAAACCTGATCAAGTTCTTTGACTGGGTTATCAGGGAAGTGCATCAGGGCAGAGCAGTGGATGTAGCCTACTTGGATTTCAGTAAGGCCTTTGACACCATTCCACACAGAAGACTGGTGAGCAAGCTGGGTAGCCTAGGAGTAGGTCCAAAAGTAGTAAAATGGGTAAGATGTTGGCTAAGCAAGAGGAGTCAGAGGGTGGTGGTAACTGATGTTCACATTGAAGAAGGCAAGATGACCAGCGGAGTGCCACAGGGGTCAGTACTAGTCCCAGTCCTCTTCAAAGACTTTATTAGTGACATTGACGGAGGGCTGGAAGGGAAAGTATGCCTGTTCGAGGGTGACACAAAAATCTGCAACAGTCTGGAGACACGGGGAAGGGAGGGGTGAAATGAGGGACGATCTGAAAAAGCTGGAAGACTGGTCAAGGGTTTGACAACTGGGTTCCAATGCAAAAAAGTCCGAAATCATGCACTTGGGGCACAGAAACCCAGATGCAATGCACCAATTGAGTGGAGAGGTACTGGCAACGACAAAACAGGAAAGGGACATGGGGTAAGCATTTCTGATAACCTGAAGGTAGCCAAGCAGTGTGATAAGGCAGTGGAGAAAGCTGTCAGGATGCTCGGGTGCATAGGGAGGGGTGTCACCAGCAGAAACAGCGAGGTAGTGTTACCCCTGTATTGATCAATGGTGAGGCCTCACCTCAAGTACTGTCTCCAGTTCTGAAGGCTCCACCTCTGGAAGAACATAGATAGGGTGGAGGCAATAGAGGAGATGTGCAGGGCCTGCATCAAAAGCCCTATGAGGGAAAACTCAAGGAATTAAATATGCACTCTCTAGAGGAAAGAAGGGAATGTGGTGACATGATAGAAATGTTCAAATACCTCACAGGTATTAATAAGGTGCACAGGGTAGCATTTTACAAGGAAAAAGATGCTTGAGGACAAGGGATCACGCTATGAAGCTGGAGAGGGGGAGATTCAGAGGAGATGTGAGGAAATACTTCTTCATGGAAAGGGTGGTGGATGCCTGGAATAGCCTCTCAGCAGAGGTGGTGAGTGATAAAATGGTAACAGGATACATGCATGCATGGGATAGACACAAGGGGATCTTAGAAATAAGGCAAAGGGGGAAAAGACCAGAGATCGAGTAGGGTCTGCAATGGCACAGTAGGTAGGAAAAACAGGGAAGACTAGGTGGGCCAAGAGGTCCTTCTCTGTGGACAATGTTTACATTTCTGTTTCTATGTGTGTTTTATCTGTATGCCACCAGGGACAAATGCAAAGCATAGTATGAGTCATGCCTCACAGATCAAGGATTGCTTGTCTTTGAAATGAGGTGTGACTATGCAACACTTTCAGAGACTTGGGAGGAAGTATTGCTATATGGTGACTGGGGTATAGATAGCTAAAACCTTTGGTGAAATTAATTTCTTTGACACCTTTATTAAGACACAAAGGGCCAGATAAAATAACAGGCTTCCTACAAAGGAGAAAGATCTTTTTCTCTAAGTCAGAGATCAGAATTTTTGGAGAAGAAAAGGCAAGCTTTGTACCCTGCGTATTAAAAAAATTAATCTGGAAATACAGAGATTGGAATACAGCCAGCTTGTTATACTGGACACAATTTATCTGTAAATCTTCAACAATAAAATATATACTTTATTTTAATTTTGGTTGTTTCGCCAGGAAACGGACTTGGCCAAGGTCCCATTTTCAGCAACACCTGGAACATGTTTACAATAATAAAATACACAGGACAAAATAGCATTCCTCAGTGCAGTATAAAACACTTCTGCAAGACATCTACATAAGACAAGTACATCCGGATAAGTTCCTCAAGTAAATAAACAAGTTATTTTTTAACTTGAGGTTAAGTCCCTCTAAAACTGATATTCTCAGGGAGCTTACTATATAAGCAGGGGTCATCATAGTATGATATCAAGCAAAATTGTTCTTGGTATTTAGTTGATATAGATGCCCTTGGAGAATGGGTGTGAGTTGAGAACAAGATGGCAGTGATGAAGGATCTTATCACTGATTCCTTTGCTGATCTTGTATGCATCATGGAAACCAGGTTGGGTGATAAATAACTCCATCCCTGTGTACTCAGTGGTGCATTGCCGGAAGTGGGATTGTGGGGGGGGGGGGGGGTGCTGGGTGGTCATCTGTTTTAGATTTGCACTGGGATTCAGGGCGTACCCCATGGTAGCTTCCAGGCTGTTACAATGATAGGATGGGTCAAGTGTAGGCTGCAGGATCATCCTCATACACCAGCCTCTGGGTTGTTGGAGGAATTTCTTGCAGTAGCTGGCAGACTTCACAGTTGATCAGGTGATTGACACCCTCAAACATTTGGTGCTGGTGGATTTCAGTCCCTGGGTTGAAGATGAGACCTTGGTCAGCAGCTCTTCCAGCTGATGTCATCATTGGGCCCAAGGCATGCAGTTGCTTCTCTCACCCACCTGCACGGTTGTATCTTGGACCTGGTCTTCTCATCAGGTCTTGACATTGGTGTGGTGGATGCTGATCCAGTCATCTGGTTGGATCACCACATCATGTCTTTTCTTTGTAGTGCCCCAAGTATAAATACCCCTCTGGTGGAGATGATCTGGTACCACCCAAAACAATCTGGAGCCTCTCAAACTCTAAGCCATATTGGATATCTCGAGCATGATGATGGCTTTTGCTCAAGGTACAAAAAAAAGCCATGAAGCACAATAATATGGTTCACACAGCCACCTCAGACTCCCTAGCCTCCTAGCATATCTATCCCTTGACATGCCGCTGCAGTTTACCATGCTACTGTGATGAGCCGAGGTGCTTTAAGACTAAGGAGTGGAAGTTGGAGCATTCTTGATGGAAACCCTACTTCACAGAGGACAAGCTGGCCCTGAGGGCTCACTATACCAGGTAGGCTGCTAACATCTTGCCTGCCAGCCTCTTTCTCCGGGTCCAGAGAACTGTTCCTGTTTTCACCTCACAAAGACTTTGCAAACTAAAACAGCAAACTCAGCAAGTCCAGTTGTGAGTCAGTGAGCCCTGGTGTCCCAGTTTGTTACCAGCTGAATTGGACCGGTGAGGAGGTGCCAAGAGGAGTGTCATTGAAGGAGGAGGAGCGGCTGCTTACAAGAAGCCCGTGACACACACCTGCAGCCAGAACACTTGTCCAGGTAGGCTGCTAACATCTTGCTTGCCAGCCCATTATTCCAGGTCCAGAGGACTGTTCCTGTTTTCACCTCATAGAGACTTTGCCATTTGTAACTAAAACAGCAAACTCATCAGTCCAGCTGTGAGTCAGTGAGCCTCGGTGTCCCAGTTTGTTACCAGTTGAATGGGACTGGTGGGGAGGAGCCAAGAGGAGCTTCATCGAAGGAGGAGGAGCGACTGCTTACAAAAAGCCCATGCCACACAGGGCGCGAGCGTGGTGGAGCGAGCGCGAGTGGACTCTTATGGACAAAGGTACAGTAAAAATTTTCAACTCAGTGATTAACTTAAACAAGCATTTGTCATTGCCGAATGTTGTTGCACTGGCATTGGCAGTGGCGGAGCTAGAGACGCATAAGAGGAATGGCAGTGAAGTACTGAAGTGACGCCAACCCCACCCCCACCCTGTAGAGAGCGACAGGCATTGGGTGTGCCTTTGGGTCATCAGCTATAATGCTCATGCCATTGTACCTCACCCTACCCTGTAGACAATGACAAGTGTCGTGGTGTGCTTTGGGGTCTTTGGGCATTATACTTACCCCATACCATAAGGAAATATGCTGACGTGGGTGCAGTATAGGAGTGTGGGGTGACGTTTGTGGCTGAACAGTGCAAGACACACCACGATGCCTGTCAGTGGTTGCAGGGTGGGCATGGGGGGTGGAATGGCGTCAGCATTACATCCGATGATCCCAAGTCACAGCCTTGACGCCTGTCAGTCCGTACCGGGTGGGGTGCTACAGTTGGAAACCCTAACACCGTAGGTGTGTAGTGTAGTTTCACTCCACATTTTCAGCATGGGCTGTTTGTCAGGCCACCTCATAAAAAGCGGCACATTCACTTTGTTAGCTATAACGTGGTTTTGCACAGTGGCTGTGCCATTTAGCGACAGAGGGACGAAAACACAGTTTTGGGCAGGATGTGGAGAATGACAACTGTATTGTTCATGAGGAGGCATAAAAAATGGCAACGTTGAAAATCTGGAGTGGCAATATGAAATATTAGTGAGGCAATGAACATACATGCATACAAACTGCACAACAGATGTCCGCAACCCAATTATTTGTGGGAGTTTTTTAGGCACATTTTCAACATAGGTATTTTGGGACCTCCCCTCAGGAACAGTGATGCTGCAATTTTGTTAATGTGTCCCAAAAGGTGATTTCCCACAGCGAGCATGCCATTGTGTGCCACACTTATGGAAACGCGTTTTGGGCAGGCTGTGAAAAATGGCAGCTCTACTGTTGATGAGGTGTGCACAAATGCCAGTGGTGAAAATCTGGCATGAAAATATTGCAGATTTACGAAGTTGCAAGGCTGCATGGAAGCTGCGCAACACACTCTTGCAGCACAGTCATTTTATGGACTTTCGGCACCACATTTTCAACATAGGCATTTTAAGACCTCTGCTCATGAACAGTGTCATCGTCATTTCCTCAAACTGTCCCGAAAACTGATTTCGAACAGCGACCTTGCAATTCTGCACCGGACGTGCGAAAACACATTTCAGCCAGGATATGTAAAATGACAGCTGTACTGTTCATAAGGAGGTGTGGAAAAATGCCAATTTTGAACATCTGGAGTGAAAATATTACAAATGCACATAGTCATAAGTGTGCATGCAAACTGCAAAACGCACGCTCGTAAAACACTAATTTTATGGACTTTTGGCCCCAAATTTTCAACATAGGCATTTTAGGACCTCTGCTAATGAACAGTGTCACTGTCATTTTCATAATGTGTCTCAAACACGGACTTTCTATAGCGACCGCGCTATTCTGCGCCGGAACTGCGAAAACACATTTTGGTCAGTGATGTGAAAAATGACAGTTGTACTGTTCATAAGGAGGTACAGAACAATGGTAATGTTGAAAATCTGGAGTGAAAATATTATAAATTTGTGATCTTACGCGCGTGCATGCAAACTGCTCAACGCATGCTCGTAACACAGTCATGTTATGGAGTATCGTCACCAAATATTCAGCGTAGGCATTTTAGGACTTCTGCTCATAAACAGTGTAACTGTCATTTTCATAATTTGTCCCCAACACTGATTTCCCACATCAACAGTTCTATTCTGCGCCGGAAGTGCAAAAACACATTTTGGGCAGGATGTGAAAAATGACATCTGTACAGTTCACAAGAAGGTGTGTAAAAATGCCAGTGCTGAACATGTGGCATGAAAATATTGCAAATTCGCTAAGCTACGAGCATGCATAGCAACTGCGCAACGCACGCTCATAAAAGTCATTTTTTGGATTTTTCCCACCAAATTTGCAACATAGGCTTTTTGAGAGCCCCTTCATGAACAATGGCACTGCCATTTCATTCCTCACTCCCGAAAGGTGATTCCATGCAGTGACTGCAAAATCACCTTTCTGGACCAAATAACGCCATGACAGTGCATGAATTCATGAGGAGGGGGTCCCAAAAACCCCATGTTGAAAATTTGGTGCCAAAATTCTAAGAAATGCCTGAGCTATGCATCAAAGTTGAAAAACCCCTATTTATTCCATTATACTACTTACCGGCATTTCCTCAGTTCTTGGTCGGCTTTGAAAACTGCAGACGTGTTCCCGGTCCACCAAAGATCGTCGCGCCAGACTCTGCAGGTAAGTATGGTGTGAGGGGGGTGTGGGGAGGCAGGGTGCACAGAGGGTGGGTGCGGGTTGTGGGAGGGAGACTACAAGGGACCGTTTTTGTGTTACAGGGTTAAAAAAACAAACATTGCAGGACTTTTTTTTTCTCAGGGGATTTGGCACACTGGGGTGGGCTCCCAGCATGCCACTAACTGTTGGGGGGGTGCTGCAGCCAATGGGGAGTGGGCACCCTCATTGGCACACAACAAAAAGGGGTTAACTTATGCCGACGAGTTGGGCACCCTGTCGGCACACAAGGAAAGCAGGGGGCAAGAGCAAGGATTGGGCACCCTCGGCATATAACAAATGGGGAGTGCTTTATGCTGACGAGGAGTGGGCTCCCCCGTTGGCACATATATTGGGGCCACAGTAAGCTGGCAGGGGGATTGGGCACACCCGAAGTTGGCAGTTGGGAGGCCGCCATGTTTACAGTGTGGCCTAGTACATCGGGAGGTCTGTTGCATCTGACGAGCTTTGCTCAGATTGCAGCAGACCTTTTCTTAGATGTGCTTGCCACATTATGTATGCATGGTGTGGCACCGGCATGCAGGCTGATTGGGGAATGAGGGATGCACCAACTGATGCGTGCCCTCCATTCACCCAACAGTGACCACACCTCCAAATCTGCACTACTGCAAAATGTTGGCTGCGCAAGCACGCCAACATAAAAAGGGGAGCTTGCAATAAGTTATATTTTAAGGTTATTTCTGGAAATACTGCTATTTTAGTGAAGAAAGAAAATGGTAGTAAATTCATGTTAGATCACATTCCACTAAATTAATAGAAACAAAAGATTAAATTTTACTTAATTTGGATTAATTGTAATAGTCTTAACCAGAGCTAGAAACAGAAATTAAATATCATTTGATAGT
The DNA here is from genome assembly GCA_016271365.2 of Neoceratodus forsteri. Taxonomy (NCBI): domain Eukaryota; kingdom Metazoa; phylum Chordata; order Ceratodontiformes; family Ceratodontidae; genus Neoceratodus; species Neoceratodus forsteri. The sequence goes on along the minus strand of CM057455.1, from coordinate 1,359,489,026 downwards.
ACTCTTTTTAAATGGATGTTAGATTTTAACATAACAACACTTCAGTCAATGCACACTTTTGGAGTTTTACGCTTGCATATAACAATATTGATTTTATCTAATTTCATAAGTCTATATATTTAGACTCCAGCCTGTATACTGTCATTGAACATAGTGACTGCACATACTTGAAACTGTCTGCAACTAAACCGTTGTAACTGAGGGGTTGTTAAAACTGTACAGGCTAACTGGGAGTCTTGATTCCGATGTACTTTGATTTGCAACTAACTAACTACAACCTGGAAAATTTGAGAACTTTGATTTCAAATGTTTTAAATGAGTTGTAATCATTTTTGTATGGTTTAAATAATTTTGTCATCAATTTGGTTTCTTTATTGAACCCAGGTAACTAGTAATTATCGAGAGCTGTAATTGGCACACCAGGTTTCAAAACTTATAGTAGGTTATACTCCATCTTAGTTGGTAGCTTTTTTTGTTTTTTGCTTTTGGACTGTATTATAACGTTATTTCAGAAAGTATAGCTTTAATACAGGTTCAAAATGCAAAAAAAGGCCATAGTATTTGTTATGTAAATTTTATTATTCTACTTAATTGTTATACTCTTCCAGAGAACAGCCTGGGTGGAGAGGAATGAAAATTATTACAACAGATTAAAGGTGAAGTTAGTCTCTGAAAAAAAAAAACATTAAAAACTGATCATTTGGGGGGAAGGGTTCTAAAGAGTGATGCAAAGAAACTAGGGGAATATTTAGAATCAAGGGTCATAATTAATAGTTTATTTGATGTAGGGTTTAAGAGATTGCTTCAGTCGAGAGACACTGAAGAGAACCCCATCCCTGAAGATTATTGTATAACAACAAATTGGTTTAAGAACCAAGGGCTAAAACTGGCTCATCTGAATATATGTAGCCTGTTACCAAACAAACATGAATTGGAGGCCTGGGTGTCCATATATGACCCCGACTTAATGATGGTTACAGAGTCCTGGTTAAGGACAAAGATTGATAATAATTTACTAAAGGTTGAAGATTATGATTTTATAAGAAAAAACAGAGAGAAAAAAAAAAGAGGGGCAGGTATAATAATTTATTTTAAGAAACATCTAGTAGTGAGAGAACTAATAATTCAAGAGCACAACTCCGGATGCAAGAGACCGTTCCTTGAATTGATATTAGGAAACAAAGACATTGTTAGTTTACTGTATATACAACCCCTCGAAATCAAAACTACAAGGTTTGGAAGAATTGATAAATCTGTTAGATACAGTAGTTTCAGGAATAAAGAACTGACATTGATGGGTGATTTCAGTTTATACTGGGCAGAAAATGAAGGTAATAAATACAAGAAATTATTACAAAAGGTTAACTTGGAACAATTAATAAATGAGGGAACAAGACTAAACAGCAAAACTATGGAACTTACATTATTGGACTGGGTAATGGTAAACAATGTAAATAATAATAAAAGCCTCAGGGGTGTTAACAGGTGCAGTAAGGTACCACTTACCCATATATCGTATTTTGAACAACAAGAGACCAAAAGGAAAGGGTAAAGTTGTGGAAAATAGGGCTCTAAAAGAAGAACATGAATAAATATAAAACAGGATTTATCAGAGAAAGACTGGAAGCAGCTACAGGACATCCAAGAGGTAAATATTGCAGTTGATACGTTTCTGCAGACTTTACACTCAGTCATAAATCATAGAGCACCCATGAAGAAGAAACGGTTAAGAGGGGCATGTAATAGTTGGATTAACAACACATTGATAAAACTAATGAAAGAGAGGGACGCAGCTAGTTCACAATATAAGAAAACAAAACTGGAATGGGACTGAATTAACTTCAGGCAGTTAAGAAACAGGTGTAAAAAAGAAATAAAAAAGGCAAAGGTGGGCTTTTTAAAGAGTGAACAGATAGCCACTTTTCAAGATTAAAAAAAGTTCTGGCAAAGTATAAATAATTTGCTAGCCCCAAGGAAGAAATAAATTATTGGTAATTTACTTAAGGGTGATAAGGAAATAACTGATAATAAGGACATGGCTGATTATTTAAAAGAAAAATGTACGAATTTGTCTGAGCATTTGTTAAACTTTGAAGGAAATGTACAACAAGTAAAAGTTAAGTCTAACAATACAAATCCAAAGTTCTTGTTTAAAAGTATAACATGGCAGTAGGTATATACATGCCTAAAAACACTCAGTGAATCAAAGGGGCCAGGACCTGATCAAGTGGAAGCAAAAATATTAAAAATTGCAGCCACTGAACTCGCTTAACCCTTGCAAATAATCTATAATAAACCTCTGAGTACACAAACTGTTCCAGACAAGTGGAAAAAAGCCTTTGTGTCCCCAATTTTCAAAGGAGGACAAGCTAGCACACCTGGTAACTACAGACCTATTTCACTGCTATCACTAGCTGGAAAATACAGGAAAGGACTACTACATACCCAAATAATGGACTATCTAGACAAATATGGTCTGTTAACAGCGGCACAGCATGGGTTCTGGGGGGGGGGGTTGTAGTACTGCAACGGCCTTGGTCAGGTTCACAAACGACCTGCAGGAGAACATGGATGCTGGATTGTATACTGGTACAGTGTTTGTGAACCTGACCAAGGCCTTCGATCTCGTGGACCACCCCCTGCTAAAGTTGAAGTTGTCTGGTATTGGCTTTGGGGACTCTGTGATGAAATAGTTTTATAGCTATTTAACAGGCAGAGAACAGCAGGTTTGTGTAAATGTCATACTGTCAGATCCAATGACTGTTAACCACGGGAAAACCCAGGGCTCAATACTGAGGCCAATGCTGTTTTCGATGTATATTAATGAAATGCCATCAATATGTTCTAGATCTCACATGGTACTATGTGCAAATGATGCAGCATTGTATACGGCTAATAAAGATACAAGATTGGTACAACAAAACTTAGATTATGACTATAATAAATGATAGGCTGGCTTGAGGGGTGCAGACGTGTTGAACAAAAGGAAAACAAAGGGGATGCTGTTTTGCACTGACAACAAGAAGAGAAGCATGTCTGAACCTTTTGAAACAACTTCTAGTGATGGAGTAAGAGTAGAAATTGCATCTGATTTGAAATACTTAGGAGGAATACTAGACAGTCAGCTAAGTTTTCAAGCATATGTTGATAAAACAGAAATACACATGAAGACAGGAGCACTGTATACAGTCAGAGATTACCTAACAGATGAAACTAGAAGAACATTTGCACAGACCTGCCTTATGCCGATATTGGACTATGGAAATTTGTGTTTTTTTTTTTTTTGGGGGGGGGTACATCAGAAAAAATCAACATGGGAACATGGGAACTGCTCATACAATGTCATATGCAGATTTGTTTTGCGAGCTAGATTGAGGGAGCATCACCGTGATCTGTACAACAACCTGGGATGGTTACCTGTAGAACAGATGGACATTTTACAGTTATCTTGCTTTGCATTTAACGCAATTCACTGTTCACCACACAATCCAAAGTTGAATTTCTTTGTGCAGAAATAATCAAGTTTAAGGGTATTAAGGTTATATAACACGATCACTTTAGATATTCCATTATGTAAATCAACAAAAAAAACTGAAATCTTTTCAACAGATTGTAATTAAAACCTAGAATGGACTTTCATGTGAGCTACGTAATTTGAAAAACATTGTTAACTTTAAATCATCCTTAAAAAAGTTCCTGTACATGAGTACACATTGTACCTGTACTTGAGCAGAGGCTCTTTGCATGGTGAATATTGCTACTGATTGTTGTCTGTTTACTCTTTTTGTATATTCATTGTGCCAGATATTTATACTGGGATACTGTATGTATGTACTAGTGAATTTTATAGTGTATGGGAGAGCTTTGTTGTTCACTGAATGCCATCAAAATATAGAGTTGTTGTACCATCAATGTGAACGTAACATTGCTGTTGTACCATCCTTAGTACATCACATCGATAATACAACAACATGGAACGTCCCTGCGCATGTGCATTAGGCAACGCTCAACTCCTGTGTAAACAACCGCGTGGAGGACAGATCTATTGCGATCATGGGGAAATGAAGACAGCAGCGCTGATGAAATGGCACAGTCCTGATGTTCAGCATCGGTGGGTAGCATCATATTTTATTTAAAAACTTTATTCAGTTGGAGAACATGGACTGAGTGGGGCTTCTTGTCATGTGGGGGGGGGTGAATGAGCAACAGCACAATGGTTACAGCCACGATCAAGAAATATTTTGCTGATGCCCATACACTATGCAAGACAATGTATGGGTATCAGTTACCAACATCGCTGAATTCACTTCTCGAGGTTACCAGGCAACAGTAAACCTCTCGCGTTTCACTCTCGAGGTTTACGCAGTTGCCATGGTAACCTCTCGAAGTGAATACAGCATTGTTGTTAACTGATGCCCATACATTATCCTCTGTATAATACCTTTTTACACATTGTACTATGTATTTATGTATAATATGTGTTTTTTGTAAGTAATTTTTGTGTCACTGAACTGTCATCCCGGGTCAAGCCATGTGGCCCAGTGCTTTGTTCACCCGGTTAACAATATTTTTAAATAAAATAAAAAAAAAAAGCATTCTGTGTATCAATGGGCAATCTCTGTAAAAAAAAAAAAAAACAGTTCCAGTCAAAGATGACTGCTGCAAGAAAGAATCAGCTAGCTCAACTCCTTAGCACCATGGACAGGTTGATTACCTCCCCTCCCCCATCTGCAATCCGATCAAGCTTTTTCTGTGGAAAAATGCAAGGAGTTTGACAGATTCTTTCATGACAGGGTGTTCTCTATTCAGACTGGGATCTCCTTATGTGGTCTGTCATGGGCTGGTAGTATCCAGCCAATGGGGGGCATTAATCATCTGCCAGTCTAGTTGGAGTTTCACCCAGTTGTAGAAGAAGAGGTGCTCTGAGTGATCTTGAGATTGCACCCTACCTGCTATGCTTTGGATCCCTTGTTGATTCTTGGCTACCAGCAATTGCTGGGGCTAATTTACACTTAGATTGTTAGGTGATCCTCGATGGAGGGTGTTTTTCTGGCAGCTCTGAAAAAGACAGTGGTTAAACCACTACTGGAAAAAAAATCTTTGTACCCTGATAGCCAGGCAAGTTATAGACCTGTACAAGTACATAAATATTAGATCACACATAAGAGTGCTGAATGAAAAGTATTTAATTGTTAGATTCCACATACAGGGCCAGATATTCAAAATTCATCCCCAGGGCAAAATTTGCACTGCCCAACATGTAAAATTAGCCCAGAATCATTAGCATGCTATATTCAAAGGAATAGCCCAGGGGCTAAACCTGCTGAATATATTGTGCAAAGAAAGCTGTGCAAACGGGGCTGAGAGTGCAGTGCAAAAATAGCCCAGCAAACAAGAAAAGCACTGAATATAGTAAATAGGACAGCTCTGAATATAGCAACCAGGCAGTGCAAACAGCAACAGCAAAACAGTGCAGAGGAAAACCAACAGTCCACCGGGAGTGCATGTGAAGATGTACAGCCCAGAATGTGAACACAAAAGCATACAGCAATGTACAACACAAACAATGGCAAAGCAACCACCAAAGGTAATGACATGAAACAACACATGAACCAAGCATATAAAAGCAAACAAAAGAAAGAACCTGAAAGAGAAAACAGTCATCCAATAATGAAACAGAACACAGGATTGCAAAACAATGAAGCTGTGTTAATGAAACAGCAAACGTGAAAAGGTACAACTATATACATTAGAAGAAAGAAACCGGGAAGGGAAACTGCAAACAATACAGGAATATACCATAAAAAACAGACTATAATATCAAACAGGAAGTAAATAACAGAATGCCAAACACAGAAAACTATATACAGCAGCATTGCAACAAACGGGGGTGGGGGGGGTGGAGGCAGGGATGGGAGCATAACACTGGAAGGGGCATCAAGGCTGTGAAGGCTGGGGCTGGGTGGGTGCAGGGAGACACTCCTCCAGGATGGATATCACCCTCTGAGTCTCTGATATGAGGACCACCTGCACTCAATAAGTATCCTCTGCCGCCACACTATCCGTCAGAGTAGCTCATCCCAGCCCTCCGTCTTCTCTGGCACATGGCCCATAGGGAGCTCCTATGGTAACCTATGGGTGGAATGATGACCATGTAAAGATGGCGTACCAACAATGTGAAGCAATGCAAACCCCAGGATGTAGTCTATGGGGAGGACAGCATGTCCTAACCACTATGCCCATGTACCCATATAATAGAACACTGCACATGCCACCTGGCCTGAGTCTGTATGACACCGCACGGACCAACAAGTAAGACATGTCCACCCCATGCACACGGGAAGGCCTGGAAAGCCATTGCCAACACCACTCCAGTCTGGATGAAACCCCAAGGCTGTGAATGTAGACCATGACACAGTGCAGCCACACAGCCCCAGATTACCAATAGACTGGCCCAGAGCCACAGCAAAACACTGTTGCAATGGAATGGTTGGAACATGTTGCCCAGTGGAACAGTAGGTAGAGCCAGTCAGTTTTGCAACATTACAACATGAATCCAGACAATCAAGTTACATGCCAACAGACTGTGACCTGTAGTAGCAATCCAGGGGCCATGCAACAGACAGTGTGCAATTACCCCCCCCCTCCCCAAGCATGACAGCAGTGCACCATGTACATATGCACTGGACACAGTACCCCAGGCAACTGCCACAAAACAGACCCATACAACAGCCCTACCCGGCGGGTGACCAGGACCACTCCTGCAGTGTGCAGCAGAGGCACAACACTGTGCCACATGTGACCAGGACAGTGTAATGCAGCTGGCAAGCATGTGCGTTGCAGGTGGTGCACAGAGAAACACACCACATTGGCAACACAATGTCCACAGAGACAATGTCTGGGGTAGGGGCATGGCATACACTGTCTGCATCCCGTGAGCAGCCACGCATGCCCAGGAGCCCGCCAGCTGCCGTGCAATATACACAGTGCAGATGTGGCCACAGAACAGTGATGGCTGTTTTGCAACCCAGTGCAAAGGTACATCCGTCCACATGCAACAGTACTATGCAACACTGTAATGACAATGGTATCAGCATGCAATGCACACATAGTGACCAGGGGCATGTGAGAGCTAACCAGTAAGTATACACACCAAAACTGCAGCATTCGTAACAGGATAATGTAATCAGCAACACAGACTGCTACCCCCATCACATGTAAGCAACTGTATGGCACATGACACACTGACACACTAACCAGTTACCACACAGCAATACCCTAGCCATGCTTATGTAACCCAAATACACACATGCATATGTGTATGTGGACAGCAAGGGGACGTGTGCTGGACATGCACCCAATAAAGCATACACAGATGCATACAGTGATCGTGTCCACCAACACACATGGTGGCCAACACAGTCTGAGGGCAGCACACCCTACACAGCGCAATGGTGGTGACTGATGTACCCACTGTGTGCAGCAGACAGCATGTGCAGTCTGCAATGTAGGGCACAAGGTGGCAGACAGCTCCAAGACACTATTCCACAGATGCAGATGTGACACAGGTACACTGACTGGAATGCACGCCACACACATTGTGTGGTCATGGCACAGTGTGACCACTGCACCATGGGGATGTGGCTGTCTGTTAAGGCCACGACAATGTGCAATGTAGGTCACCACACACCAGCTGCATGGCAGACATGACAATTTTCAGCACCGCCGGGCCATGTCTGCACATGTGCACATGTGATGCTACAAGACCGGACCACAGTCAGTGTGGGCAGTCCAGCCATCAGACACCAACAACACACAGGAAGCGTGACAAGTGCCAGATGCAAACACCAGCTGCCAAGCAGCAGTCCAACACCATGACCACATGCATGCATGATAGCTGACAGTTCACAGCCTTGCATGTCCCCCCAACCACTGGAATACCCCAATAATCCATCTTGCAGCATCCGCAATGCTTGCAGACAACACAGTAGCATACTCATGTGCATTGTCCTGGTGCCCATCACTGCTATCCATCCCTCTGCATGCACTGTCTCCCCTCCTCCTGCCGCTGCCCTGGCTGTCCCTGTCAGTGCGGTCTGCAGAGGTATGGAGGAACAACAGTGTCAGCAACAGCATGGACATCAGTATGCCCACAACCCACCCATGTCAATGACGCTCAGATGCTGTACAAAATATCACAACCCCCCAAAGAGTCACATGTCACATGGGGCACATGATGCCTGTAAGTGCACTGTACACGTGCTACACAGATGGTAATGGCACACACTGCAGCGTGCCGTGTGAGGACAACACAGCACAATGTGTGTACGGCCATGGGCATGGATACAGTGTATCCACACAGGCACACCAGTAGACAAACTGTGGAGTACAAACAGCACTGCCTGATGACCCCCCAACATGTTCGCATGTACGTGCAGTACAGAGATGTACACACACATATTTTGGGTGCACATGGATGTGTGCCCACACAATGACATGAGACTGTATGAGCCATGACACTGATGGACACTTACCTGGTGCAGGCACCGTCTCATCACGAACCATCTACTTGAACCCTTCAAGTCACTACCTCTCCTGCTGCTGCATGTCAACATAATGGTGCCTGCACTGTTCCCCACTGCGTGTTATTCCTAACCTCTTGGACAGGTGGTGAGCAAAAGAGACCCAGACCTGCCTCCTGGGCCAGTCCCCCTCTATGATCTCCCCAAACAGCTGGCACTCTCTCTGCAGTGCCAGCTGCACCAGGTTGGCCAATTCAACCTCCCTCCACCTGTGATCTCTCTGTACACAGCCCTGACACATATTCTAGGTAGCTTTGGCAACACCAATACACCCCTTGCTATAACTGCAAGTATAGGCCTGGGAATAGTTCCCTCGTGTGATGGCGCCATGCTACATGGCTCCAGCACCACACAAAACACTCTAACACCACGCTAGGCCCCAGGGCACCAGGGAGCATGCACGACCTCAATGTAACCCACACATGATGACATCATCAGTCATGCTCAGCGTGTCCAGCACAAACTGGCATTGCACCACTCTACCTGTGTAGCACAGCGCCATGGCACTAGGATTGCCCAGCACTTACGCATTTGCTCGGGGCTAACATTTGCAATATTCAAAGCTGGTATACAAATGAGCCTACTTAAGCATTCATGGGGCAAACCAACACATTAGCATTCTCATTACAGCCTACTTTGCATGCATTACCATGTGAATTGCCCGGCCAGGCTTCCAGAGCTCTACCTGCAGAGCTGACAAGTATTGCAGGAGGTAGAAGGAACACTGTCTGCAGAGGAAAAGGCCCCAGGATGTCCCAGGACAATGATCAAACTGCTACAGGTATGTCATCCTCAGTCAGCACAATCCTGTACTGCATTGCAACACACTGTACACACATCCACACTGCAGTGCACCTAAACAATGCTGTGGGATGATATTTTGGATGTAATGTGACTGCGTTCCCAGTCCACTGCATGTTCAGATGCTGCAGGGCCACACAGTCACAGCACTACAGTGTACCTACATTGTAGGACATGTACACCGTGTGCGTGTGTCCCTGAATGCACATACTGTGGCACGCTACTGGATGCAAATTAGCATCAACAGGGTTACAGTATGTTGTGGGGGGAAGATATACATACCATCCTCACTGCAAGGGGTGCAATGCACACAATGAGCATGATTCCGGAGGTATACGGCCAAGTATTGTGGGGGGTCTGAGACCCCACACACAGCAATACAGGTGCAGCACGCAATACAATGCATTGACGTTCCCATCAACTGTCTGCTGACACCCTTGCATGTGACAATAACATGTTGGCCTGCTAGGTATTCTGCTGTGGCACACCCTACACTGTGTGAGCGTCACTAGTGCTGAGGGAGGCCCAGGGACAGGGCTGTTCAGAGGGCTGTCATGTTGGATGCACATGTTAAGTGTGGCGCGGGGGAGCACAATATGAACATACAAATGTACCAGCAGAAACAGACCACCCGGTCTATCTAAGTCTGCTTGAGTGTGCAGCTAGCACCCCTAGTTTGCAGCTGCCCCACCCCCTTCCCCTTTGTCATCCCACTGCCACCCCCACCTCCCCACCCTCACTCTCCCCTGTTCCCTGTCCCATGCCCTTTTAAAACTGTTCACAGATTTACATGATACACCCATTCTGGTAGTGCATTCCATTTTCTAGCCCTCTCCATGAAATAGTGTCTCCTCATTTCCCTCCTAAATCTCCCCATTCTTAGCCCATGCCCCCAGTGTCCCTCCCTCTCCTTAACTTAAAAACCCCATCTGCCCCATCCTTACTGAGTCCTCTCAGATACTTGAATGTCTCTATCATGTCCCCCCTGTCCCTTCTGTCCTCCAGGGTGTACATACTCAGGTCTCCCAGCCTGCTGTCATAGTCTGTCCCTTCCATTCCACATATCATCTTTGTTGCCCTCCTCTGCACCCAGTAGCCTGATATCATGCTTCAGGTATGGCTTCCAAAACTGCAAACAGTACTCCAAGTGCGGCCTTACCAGTGACCTGTAGTGGGGCACGACCACCTCTCTTTGCCTGTATGAAACCCACCTCACTCTGCACCCCAGCATTTTGTTCACTTTTGCAGCCACTCTCCTGCATTGGGCAGTGTTGTTCATGGTCCCTGTTACCATTACCCCAGGTCCTTCTCCTCCTCCTCAGTGATCCCCAGCTTAACCCACCCAGCCAGTATTTTTTTCTTTGGTTATTCACCCCAAAGTGCATAACCTTACACTTTTTTACATTGAAACCCAGCTGCCACCTCTCTGACTACTCCTGTAGCTTGCTTAGGTCCCCCTGCAGCTGCTTCCATCCCTCCCCTCCATCCACCGTTGCTCCCATTTTGGTGTCATCTGCAAACAGACTTACCTTTCTCACCACCCCGTGGCAATGTCTGATATGAAGAGCCCAAATAATACTGGTCCCAGCACAGAGCCCTGTGGAACCCTGCTCATCATCGGCTTTGGAGTTGAGAGCTCCCCTTCCCTCCCATCACCACCCATTGCAGCCTCCCACTCAGCCAGCTTGTAATCCAGTTAATCATTTTTGCCCCTACCCCACACCAGTTAGCTTTCCCCCAAGCTGCCCATGAGGCACCAAATCGAAGGCCTTGCTGAAATCCAAGTAAAGAATATCCACCACATGACCTTTATCCAGCTCTCCTGTCACCCAGTCATAATACTGTGTCAGGCTGGTTGTACAAGACTTCCCCGAAATGAACCCATGCTGCCTCACATCCTGGAGGCCATTGTCCTGTAGGTACAACACCAGTCTTTCCTTTAGTATCGTTTCCATGAGTTTGCACAGGCGACATCAGTTGTGCCCCCCAGCATGTGCATGTGTGCGCCATGCTATGCACACCTCCTGAAGGGGACACTGTGCCATATGAATGCAACACACACACACATATATATATATATATCTGTGCATCCCAGTCACAATCCTAGTGGTCCACATTCACAACAGAGGTACTGATGTTGCTCACAGGGTACATCCATGCATGTGTTGCAGTGTTGCGCACATACACGGGCCATTGTGTCAGTATTACAGATGATCATGTTGGGGCTATGGGCAGGCCTGTGTGACATGTACCGGTGGGTACTATGACATCCCTGTGTCACAGTTCCAAAGCTAATGTCATGCACAGTCCAATATGTGTAGTGCAATGTCTGTCGGACACACACACACACACACACACACACACAACGGAGGGGACACACACCATGGGCCACACACACCACACACACACACACACACACACACACACATATAGTCCCAGTGTTGATGGCATGTTCTCACTACTGTAAATCCTCCATCCCACACAGGTGACAATGACGGCCAGGTCATGGCTGCGTGCATATAAGTTCTCAGAGGAAGAGCTGAAAGCCCTAGTGGATGGGTATAAGAAAATGGAGGCCCTCATGAAATGGTACCATAATACAGACACCACTGTCTGTCTAATGTGGTCAGAGATTATGGCAGAGGTGAATGCCGTGGGTGGCCGTGGGAGAACAGTGGAGGTTGTCTGTAAGGGGTGGCACAATATGCAGTGGAGGGTCAAGGAGAATGAGGTACGCCAGCTGAGTGCAATGCAGAACACAGGGCCAGGTCCCATGCACATGGAACTGATGACGTCAGACCCCAAAATGGCTGTGGTAGCATCCACCATCAGGCCAGTGTCCCTGGAAGATGTGGAGGGCGGAGGTTGTGAGACCCCACTCAATCTGCACAGGGCATATGAGTAACTGCCAATGCTGCTACGGGGTCTGCATGTAGCCTAATGGGGATACGGGTCAATCTGCTTATGTTGCGGCATACAGGTGGCCTGTCCTGTGCACATCTGTGAGCATGTGGTAGTCCTACGTGCAGTATGGTTGTCTATGTCCAACTGTACTATGCAGGCACGGACATGCTGCATGTGTCTGCTTTAGCGGGCCATGGTGTCACATACATACGGACACTCACCCTGTGCCTCAGCACATGTTGTATGGACAGCCGGTGTGTGTCACCACTTACCAAGGTGTGTAACTTGCCACCACATGTGTCACTGTATGCTGTGCATGTCTCCCACCTTTCTGGTAGCGGGTGCCGCGTGGGTGTGTTTCCAACACAGTGGTTACTGAGGGACATCTGCACTATGGGAGGCATAGTCTGGGTGTGGGTGTGGGTGTGTGTACACCTTGGCTGTGGTGTTGTGTGTGCAGTTAACATAGTATTTTGGTGTACACTATGTTGCATTTCAGCACTGTTGTGTATTGCATGTGGTGGCAGTGGTGTTGGACTACTTACTGTGTTTTGTACAGGCCACTCACACTGTTCTTCTTGCTCCACAACACAGGGTGCTGGATGGTCGGCATTGGCCCAGGTGGAGTGTGAGGATGATGATGACTAGGGCGGACCACTGACATCTGGGTTGCAGGGTACCATGGCTCAGACAACTTCTATTCAGCAGCACAAGTCCAGAGGGACCACTGCATGTATGGATGAGGATGAGGATGCTGCTGCTGATGATGATGATGAGGACATGACCTTCGTTCCCAGGCTGGACTACTTTCTGGAACAGGACATGGGGGGGGTCACCAATAGGGACTTCCTTTGTGGCAGAGGACATGTCAGGGGCTGGCAGCAGTGGCTAGGGTTCTGCCCCAGCAGGGTCACCTGCAAGACAGGCAGTGCCATTGGTGCTGCCAGGGTCGCCCATTGTGTATGGTCCTAGGACATGTGCGGTGACACCTACATGCACCACCACCATCACTAGCACAGTCACAGCAGCACTACAGCGGTCTGACTCTACATGCACAGGCCCCCTAACACATCAGCAGCCTGTGGACAGCCAGACTGTTGTGCAGTTGGTACCACTGGGCATACTTGGCAGGGTGAAGGGTGGCATGTGTCAGCAGTCATTCACCCAGGGTGCATCATGCCCACACCCCACAGACAGACTCCAGCCACCCCCACACACTGTCTAGGGTGAACAGCCACCCCAGGAACAGGATGCCCCAGGGTCTTGTCCACTACTCCGCAGTGCTGTGGAGTCACAGAATGCCACCCAGCAGGATCTCCATACCTTCCATAGGGAAGTGTGGCAGAAACTGTCCCTCCTCAGAGAGCCAGCGAATGCTGACTGGTTGTGGGCAGAGCAGCGTGGGGAGGACTGTGGTGCACGGCACCTCAATGCCCTTCATCAGTGTTTCAGTGACCTCACTGAGGCTGTGAGGGAGCTCACAGTCACAGTGAGGGATGCAGCAATGGCTGGGCAGCAGCGCACCAATAGCACATGCCGGCAATGTGCCAGTAATGGTCCCTGGCGTGCATCAATGGCACATGGTGGTAGGCCGGAGCCAACCAGCACTGCTGCATTGGTCTCATCCATGGGCACATCATGGCACCATGGGCGGCAGAGGTCATTAGCAACAGCTAGCCCACACTGTGGATGTAAGTGTCCCAGGGCTGACACATCCCTGCTGTCTTCGCCTGTAGGCTGCTCAACCCACAGTACACCCCCACTTCAGGTATGCTGTAGGGAGTCTATCAGAATCTGTGGTAGGAGACGGCAATGATGGCATGTCCTATCCTCACCCTCATGCACACTTCACATTCACGCACCACTCAAAGGCACATCTTCCATTATGAACACATTCCACCACAGTCACCTTTGCATGTGTGTTATTGCTGTTTTATCCCACTGGTGCACTGTTTTCACTATTCTGTGTGTAGCACTGTATTGTACATATTGCAAATACACTTTTGCGCACGTTTGTTGTTAATGTTGTTTTCACTCTCCTGGCCATCCGTGCTAGGATTCCGATGATGTGGTTCCTGTACTCCTGGGACCTCCTGGCCATGTGAGGGTCTTGCCTTTCGAGTTACTCTACTATCCTCTGGACCTCTGGCTCTGGGTCACTCTCTAGCTGTTCCTCAGGTTCAGGCACATGTATTTCATGGTTCAGCACCATGTTGTGTAACATACAACAGGCTAGGAATATGCGACATACCTTGTATAGGCTGTATTATAGGGCACTGCCAGACTGGTCCAGGCAGTGGAATTGCATTTTCAACATGCCAAAGACCCTCTCAATAACATTCCTGGCTGCAGTGTGTGCCTTATTATATCACTCCCCAGCCACAGATGCGGGCTGGAGGACCGGTGTTAGGAGCCAGGGTCTCAGGGGATAGGCACTGTCCCCTGTGAACACATTATCACATGTTAGCTGCTATCTACTGTATCAACTCACCATGCCTGTTTACTGACCCTACTGTTGGGGTCATCCTGTCTTCCTGTCCACACTCACCCCACTCCTCCCTATCTCCCCTGTCTGCTGTTGCATGGCACTATCCCACCATTGGGGTGGGTTTTGTTATGTTGTGCCTGCTGCCAATACTCACCGACAAGGTGCCCACAGGGTATCTGGCCATTCTCAAATGACTGGCACAGCCTGGACTGATGTCAGATGAAGGCATCATGGGCACTGCCAGGGTACTGTGCAAAGACATTGATGATGTGTCCTGTTGCATCGCACACCACCTGACAATTGATGGAATGGAATCCCTTCCTGTTGATGTACATGTCTCCATCACCAGGTGGTGCATGGATGGCAACATGGGTTCAGTCAATGGCACCAAGTACAGCTGGTAGGTGCCCAACCTGATAGAATTGCTGCATGGTCTCTCTGTGCTCCCCTGCCATGCTGGGGAATATTATAAAAATCACCAGCATGTGGCAGGAGGGCATCCAAGAACTAGATGAGTAGGCACGAGGTGACCGACTGCGACACGCCAATGGTATCTCCAACTGGTGCCTGGAAGGTCCTGCTGGATAAAAAGCATATCGCATCCATCACCTTTTCCTCAACTGTCATGGCATGACTGCATCACGTATTGGGCTGCAGCTGCTCATGCAGGAGCCCACACAGCTGCCTCAGCATGACCTTGTTCATCCTGTACCGACCCACAAGGTGATCATCTGTCAGTGTCTCGAATGAGACATTCTGTGTGCAGCATATCTTCTCCTTGGCCTGTGGTGTGGGCTAGGGTGGGCTTGGTCCTTCTCTTCCTCATTCAGCATGGCTGCCATCAGATATACAAGCACAGCATTGTTCCTGACTACCATCTTGTCTCCTGCAGTGCCAATGCCTCCCACTGTGGTTTGCCCTGTGTTTAGACATGCTTTTTATAGGTGATAAGTAGCACCGCACAATGGGTTGCGAAAAGTTGCCTTGCACGACACTACTTCTTTGAATATACTGTTGCGCCTGTATGCATGTCCCTGCCCCTCACTTAGCCCCTTGCATAAATTAACTTTTTGTGCTGGCGATAAGTAGTAGTAGTAAAAAGTTTTATTTCTGATATCAGAAACAGATAACCCAATTTAGCCAAAGCTAATTTACAATGGGGTCCTACTTTACAAAAATATCAGTTACACACTAAAAAGTACTATATACATATAAGTAAATTCATACAAAACCAAATAGCAAATATACAATAAATATATATATATCACTTAGGTGCAACAACATTTTGGAGAAAGTACAACATTTTCAAGCCATAGTCTTAATGCATTCTATGGTATTTTGCTAATACACAACCTCAAGTGGCCTGCAAGGAATTCCACAACTTTAGACCCTCATATACATAGCAATGTTGACCCCTCACTGTTCTCATGGATGGCACCCTGAAATATATCTCCCCTGCAGAACACAGCCCTTCCTTAACATTCCACTCCTCCAATAATTCTATCAAATAACCAGGTACTTTTTTAAGATAACAATGATAGGTCAAGTGTTGCACATGTATATTCTGCCGTTCCATCAAGGATGTCTTATTTAAAGCTATATAAAGGGAGCATATTTCAGGGTGCATCTGGAGCAAAACGTGCATATCTATTAAAAATTACATCTAATCTTCCAAAAACTTCTCCAGCAGCTCCATTATACACCACATCACCATAATCAATTAGTGGTATTATCATAGAGTTCACAATTTTTAGTTTAATATCTAATGAAAGACAACCTTTATGTTTACAGCACCCCCAATTTCTTATTTAATTTTTTAATCATATTGTCAACGTGAATATCCCATTTGAAATTTAAAGTCATAGCACCCATGTAAATAGTTAAAACAACTGCCTCTAACATTCCCTTTCTGGTGAAGGTAATCAAGAAGGTAGTTGAAGCTCAACATGAAGCTCACCTGGAACATATTTGACATCTACAAGATTCTCCGTTCGGGATTCAGGTCCCATACCAGCACTGAGACTACTCTCCTCAGGGTGTTCCATGATTTCCTTACTGCAGGGGATCTAGGGCTTTGCTTCACTCTGACCTTTTAGATCTCTTATCCACATTTAACACAGTGAACATTGGCATGCTACTAGATCACCTGAAGAGCTATGTGGGACTCACAGGCACTGTTTTGAGCTGGTCTGAATCCTAAATTATCAGGAGAATGGAGCAGGTTGCTCTAGGTAATTTCAGTTCTGGAGCCACTGTGCTCAACTATGGAGTTCCTCAAAGTTCGATCCTTGCACCTACTGTATGTTGCTAGTCAGGTACAGTACATTCTGATGTTAAGCAAGACCATAAGATGGTATGCTGTTGAGTTTCACAGTTATGCAGATGGTACCTATCTTGTAGACCTGAAGGGAGTAATGGGGCCTCGGTGTTAGGGCAGTAACCTTTGAGAGATCAGTGACTGGAAGGCCTCCAACTGGCTGAGCCTCAGTTCTGGTAAGACAGAAACAATGACTGTCGAACCAGCTCAGCGTGGGTCAGCAATGACAAGTGTAGATGGCTGACACCTTGTTACCATCTTTATATGACAATACACATCGAGCTGTGGGTGGGGTAAAGGATCCGGGGGTCACTGTGGACTGTAAGCTGACACTAGAACAACAGGTGTTGACTGTCATATGCAAGGGCTTTTACAATCTACATAACATTGCCAGGATCAAGTTGCATCTAGCGCCTGCTGATTTGGTGATGATAGTCTATGCCTTTGCTACATCTAGACTGGATTACTGTAATGCTTTATACTTAGGTTATCTGGAGGATTGATGTCCTGCCTGCAGCTGGTCCAGACTACTGTGGCTCAGTTGGTGGAGGGGCATTCTCGAAGTAAACACATCCCACCAGTCTTACTCACTCAGCAGTGGCTGCCAGTTTGGTGGCATATCACCTTCAAGATCAGCTTGTTGACTTTAAGGGCCCTAAATGGTTTGGGTCCTGACTACTATAATGATTTCCTATTGCCTTATATTCCTACTTTCCCCTTCACTTCATTGAAGTGGACTTACTGCTAGTCCTCCAATCCTATCTTAAGCAGTCTGGGAACAAGGCATTTGGGGTTGCTGCCCCGCTGTTATGGAAATCACTTTCTCCCAGCATCCGTTCTGCCCAGGGGAAGAGTACTCAATGGGGGTGAGATACTGATGACAACAAAAATGGAAAGGGACCAGGGGATAATTATATCAGATGGCCTAAAGGTGGGCAAGCAATATGACTAGGCAGTAAGGAGGGTGGGGGGGAGTACTGGGATGCATAGGGAGAGGCATCAACAGTAGAAAACAGGAATTTGTTATCCCTCTGTACAGACAGTTGGTGAGACCCCATCTAGAGTACTGTGTGCAGTTCTGGAGTCCCCATCTCCACAAAGACATAGACAGAGTGGAGGCTGTCCAGAGAAGGGCAACCAAAATCAAATCAAATCAAATCAAATTTATTTAAAAAGACGCCCAATCCCGAAGGCTCTGGGCGCCACACAAAAACTGTACAGTGTGTCATACTGTATGCATTTCAATTACAATATCATACAAATATAAAATATATAAAAACTCAGTCACCGAATGCCTGCATGAATAAAAAAGTCTTCAGACGACTCTTAAAGGCCTCTATAGTGGGAGCCTCTCTCACTACAACTGGCAATAAGTTCCAGAAAGCTGGAGCAGCAACTCCAAACGAACGATCCCCTGCAGATTTTAACCTTGCTCTCGGAACTTTGAGGAGGCCCCCACTAGAGGAGCGGAGATCTCGGATAGAGGTGTATGGTACCAGGAGATCAGAAAGGTAACCAGGGCCCTGTCCATGTAGGGTCTTATAGGTGAGAAAACCCACCTTGAACAAAACTCTCCACCTGACAGGCAGCCAGTGCAATTCGCGCAATACTGGAGTAATATGACAAAACTTACTCTGCCCGGTCAAAAGCCGGGCAGCAGCGTTTTGCACTAGCTGCAGTCTGCGAAGAGAAGTTCCAGAGGCCCGAGATAGAGTGCATTACAGTAGTCAAGCCTAGAGGTAACTAAGGCATGTACCAAGGTAGGGAGGTCCAGAGCCGGAACAAGGGGCTTAATCCTGGCGATATTTCTAAGATGGAAAAAACAGGAATGAACCACGGAGGATATTTGGACCTCCATGGACAGGTTCCTGTCAAAGATCACACCAAGATTTCGCACCCATGGGGAGGCCATCAATGACACAGCTCCTAGCACAATGCCAGTTGCAGAATCAGAGGCCATCCCATCACGAGCTCTGTTCGACTCCACTACCAATACCTCAGTCTTATTGGGTTCAGTCGCAGCCAGCTGGAAGACATCCAGTCATTTATCTCAGCCAGACAGGTATTCAGCACATCCACTGCATTTGATGTTCCTGGGGCGAAGGATAGGTATAGCTGAGTATCATCGGCATAGCAATGAAAACTCAGACCATACCTCCTAATGATCCCCTCCAGGGGCAGCATGTATACTGCGAACAACATTGGGGCCAATACCGAACCCTGAGGGACTCCACACGAAAGAAGGCAGGGTGCTGATGAGAAATTACCCATCACAACCCGCTGCCTCCTGTTAGTAAGAAATGACTCGAACCATTTGATAACAATACCAGTGAGTCCGCATAACTCCCTCAGGCGGAGAAGCAACACACAATGGTCCACAGTATCAAATGCTGAAGAGAGATCAAGGAGAACAAGAATTGTCTTGTCACCCCGATCTCTAGCCCTGAGAAGGTCATTTTGCACCCGAACTAATGCAGTTTCAGTGCTATGTCTGGCCCGAAAAGCTGACTGGAAAGGATCATATAACTCGTGAGTCATGAGATGTTCTCCCAACTGAAGTGATACCACCTTCTCTACAACCTTTCCCAAGAATGGAAGATTGGAGATAGGACGATAATTTGCCCTAATCTCCGGGTCCAGAGAAGCTTTCTTTAAAAGAGGTCTCACCAGAGCCTCCCTCAAGGCATCTGGAAAGACACCCTGACTCAAGGAACACCGGACAATCAGGGCAAACACCGGGTCAACAGTGTCAATGCACCTCATCAAGAAGCGCGTTGGCACGGGATCCAGTTCACAGAAGGTATACTTCAGATTGGCCACTATCTCAATGACCTCACGATCCTCCACTGGCCTAAACTCTCCCCAACCAGAGAGAGTGCTCTCAGAAAACAACTGACGACCACTGACAGCAATTATATTACTGGCTGAGGAAACCTCCCGCCGGATCGCAGACACCCTGTCCGAGAAAAACCGAGCAAATTCCTCACAATCCTCATTTGAGGAAACTCTTCCAGGCTGGAGACAAGATGGATGAAGAAGTCTATCAACAGTCCGGAAGAGTGAGGCTGGTCGGCTTCTCCCGGCAGCAATCTTCTGAGACAAAAATATTGCCTTCTTTTGGTTGATTGCCTCCTGATATGCACAATAATGTGCACACAGGACCAGTTTGTCAGCCCCCAGATGGGATTTCCTCCAGCGACGCTCTAATCTTCGACCCAGCTTCTTCATCTCCCTGAGATCGCCATCGTACCAGGGCAACCTCAGGTATGAGGTTCTGGGTCGTACACGGACAGGTGCGAGGGAGTCAATGGTGCCAGATAACACCTTATTATAGGCGTCTACCCCGGCATCAACAGCTCCGACGCATGCATCACCCACCCTTGATAAATCAGCTGCCGCCAGAAAACCATCAGGGGTAAGATCTTTTAACGGGCGACAGCGAAATATCTCAGAAGGGGAAGAGTTTATGACGGGAGCACTGAACGTGAACTTCACCGTGCAATGATCAGACCAGGCTACTCGGTCAATAGCAAGATCAACGATCTTAAGTCCCAGTGAGAACACCAGGTCCAATGTGTGGCCGTCCTGATGAGTAGGCATGCCGAGAGACTGCTCCAGTCCCAAAAGGGACATACTCTGCAGTAACTCATCGGCGCACCTTTGACTTCTATCTTCGGCCCAAACATTAAAGTCCCCAAGAAAAATACATCTTGGGGAATCCAATGTTTCGCCGGCAACAAACTCGGTGAATTCCTGCAGGAACCCCCCCATCGAACCAGAAGGACGATAGATGAGGAGGATCTGCAGCCCACCCAAGTCCTCACAGACAGCCACACACTCAAATGAACCTGGGGTTCCCACCGAGTGCACGGTGAAGTCAAGATTAGATTTAAAACAGATAGCTACACCGCCTCCCCTACGATTTCCTCTGGGGCAGTGCACCACAGTATATCCTGGGGGGATTGCAGCCTCAAAAACAGGGCCAGCATCATCACCCACCCAGGTCTCTGTGATGCATGCCAGGTCGACCGATGAAACAAGAGCGGCAATAATAGCCGTCTTGTTTCTGATCGACCTGGCATTGCATAGCACTGCCGTCAGAGGTATAGAAAGTGATGCAGCCCTAATGGTCACCTGGCCACTTGGACTGGTGGCCCCTGAAATAGGCACCAACCACGCCTGACTTCTCCTAGATGCTCTATTTATACCAGGCGTCTCCTGGACTTAACCACCTCAATCCTTTGGTCAACCCGCTCCTGGTCATCCCACAGTGGATCATGAGAGCAATCCCCCCCAATCCCCACTTCCCTACAGCGTCTGATAGTGATATCAGACACAGGGAGGGGGATAAAAGGACGCAATGCATGCAACTGCGAGCTTCCATAAACAATCCTAGGCCCCAGGACTTGTCTAATAAAATTCCTACACATAGCTAATTAAAAAGCCAAAATGGCACATACAGACTCATGCGGCAATACACATAAAAACTCTACTTTATAATAAAACTGATTAACATACATAAACAACAATACCATATCTAATTCCCACCTCTCATCCAGAAACAAACAATGATTTCAGCTCCGAGTGCCACTCACAACGCTCGCGCCACGCTCGCGTTTGCGAGCGGCGCCTCTGCTTTATGGACTGCCTCCCCACACCCACGCACCAATCACTGGCAGCCCCCTCCGTAAAACTCCAGCTCCAGCTGGCGACGATCTTTATCAGTCACAGTGCAGGGTCTGCACCAGAAGACATACGAAGAGAGACTAAAGGAGCTTAATATGTATACCCTGGAGGAAAGGGGGGGGTACATGATAGAAACTTTCAAGTACCTCAAGGGAATCAACAAAGTCCAAGAGAGTAGTAACTTTCAGCAAGAGAGGTGTGCAAGAACAAGGGGGCACAATTTGAAGATAGAGTGGGGGGATGGCTCAGAGGTAATGTCAGGAAGTATTTTTTCATGGACAGGGTTGTGGATGCATGGAACAGCCTTCCTGAGGAGGTTGTGGAGTCAAGAACAATGGGGGAACTCAAGAATGCATGGGACAGACATAAGGCAGTTCTAGTGGGGGGGCAGGAGGAAGTAGGCCGTTGGTTAACTAGGATCTGAAACTCATCCATCAGGTAGGAAAACGGGCAGAGTAGGTGGGCCAAGTGGTCCTTATCTGCCATCAGATTCTATGTTTGTATGTTTCTATGTAAGTGGAAGCCTTCAAGGCTTCACTAAAAACTTTCCTTTTCAATAAGGCTTACTCTGTTTAGTTATTTTATTCTAATTTTAGTTACGTAATTTATTGGGACTGTTATTTATTTATATACCTGCTTTGTTTTTTTTTTGTATGGCTCTCTGAGCGTTTTTGGATAGGGTGCCAAAGAAAAAAAATTTGTGTTGCCTGGTTACACAGTGGTTTTTAACCAAATCAATCTTTTTTTTTTTTTGTGAATGAGCTACACCATTCAACAAGTTGTAATTATTTATTTATACATAGAATTATGTATGATAGTGATAGTAAATTAAGGCTCCCATATGCAGAAGCTTCATATGCAGAAGCTTCTGTTTACAGCATGCAAATAATAAGGCCACACGCTAAACTGCACACAGCCATTAGAGAGGAATATTTGTACAAGCAGTATGCCCTGTTCCCGAGCCATGGTCACCACTTGTATGAATATCTGGCTGTGGTAGCACCATGCAACGTGCATAGACGAGGCATACCACAGCCTCCTACTGGCAACCAACACCCAGGAGCAAAGAAGGACAGTGCATTCCACAGGGATAGCATCTTTATTCATGGGTGCCGGTTTCTAAGACCTGTATGCTGATGACCACACAAAGCATACAAGACACTATAAGGCCATTTGTGTGCCATTATGTGGCCTTAGCAGCTCTGCACAATGCCTCTATGCTTTTGTATTTGTCAAGACATTGTGCAGAGTTTCAGCTACTGCCCCCCTTTGTCACCTAATCCCTGTTCCCATTAAGTATATATCCCTGGAAGTCTAGTGACAACCCATCCCACTCTGATCCCTATTGTAAGTATATCAGTTTCCCCAGTAGTTCAGTGGTACCCCCTTCCTTCCCAATCTCTGTACTAAATATATAAATTTCTCTGGTAATCCAGTGGTATCCCCCCCACACCCTGCTCTTCATGGCAAATATGTCAGTTTCCGTGGTAGTCCAGCGGTACCCCCCCCGCTCTGATCCCCATTATATACTGTAACTATGTACCCCCCTCCAGCCCACTCACTCAGCATACACCACCCTCCCTCCCCTGTTTGGTGCCTGACTCACCCTAAGAAGGCCAAAGTCTTCTGTGGGTGAGATGAGAACACTGACTGGTACAGATTCTCCTCTCACCACCTTGAACAAACAACCACTGTCTTAATGAATGGTGCTGAGCAGTTGTTTGTATGTGTGTGTGCACTCAGTCTCCCCTCATTCAGATGGTGGCTGGCCAAGGTGGTGAGAGGAGGGCCTGTGCCAGTCACCATCCTTCTGTCATTCACCGATGTCAGGCTTCTTAGGGTGAGCAGGTGCTGGGGGGTGGGGTGGAGGATGGTGGTGCTTAGAGGGTGGGGCTGATAGGGGGTTATGTAGTTATATAACAAGAATCGGGATGGTATGGGGGTACCACTGGACTACAATTAATATATTTACTATGAGCATCAGGATGGACTGAAAGGGATATAGGCATAATTAGTTTAAGTTTTTTTACTTTTTATTTATGCTCACCCCCTACTCACAGCACTCCACTCCCTTTGGGAGACACCTATGGCCTTGTAGTCTCCACCCTCTTACCTGGAGCCTGGAGCGGTCCATCCCACACGTAGCTGTGGCTTGCCTCCCAGGTGGGGACGAGGTGGGGGCCCTTACACCCCAAATTCCTTGGTTTCATCGGGATGCTGTAACACCGGGACAAGTAGGGGCATTGGGGATTGGGGCCTGGCGCTCCATCTACTGGGAGTGCCACGAGTTGTTTTTCCAGTGTTCTGGGAGTGATGTGTGCCCTGACGCCAAGGCGCTGAGTGCCGACATCCATCATGCTTCCTCCTTGCTAGTGACTGGGCTTGCTGTTCCTTGTGTTTCACCTGAGGTCAAACAAACACCGAGCCCTTGTTTCCCCCTCCCCCCGGAGAAGGTGAGTGGTCCCTGGGACACTCAAGCCTCCTCCCCCCGGCCAGCCCTCCAGCTCCCCAGGCTCGTTCCGAAGCCATGAGTCGCTGGCGTCGCAAGCAGAAATCCAACCACTGTGCCGACAGGCTGGTCAATATAGACATACTTATAATGGAGTTCTGAGCAGAAGGCATGTATCGCTTGGGGTTAAACTGGGGAGCAGCACACAGGAACTGAGTTCCACAACCTCTTTAAAATTTGTATGACACTTCTACCTCTGCCATCTTTCTCAATTAACTACTATAGAAGCATTCCACCATCTAGAAATGAGAGTTCCACCACCATGAAGTACAGAAGAGTTCCCCAACCTAAACATTTCCAGTTTAACCATTGTGTATGCTTAGAGTACAATGGAAAATGACATACTTACAATGGGGAGCGGTACGAGGAAGGTTACCACTAGACTGACAAGGCTCTATACTTGAGGACAACATGGATCAAGAGAGGAGGGAGGGCATTTTATGTCACTGCAGGCACCAGTGCTGCTGGGGAGGGGTGTCGCACACCACTGTGCATGTTATTAAGAGTAGGGTTTTGAAAGCAGTAAATACCACTGCCTCATCAGCTGTTCACCACTTTTGAAATACGTTCAGTATATCACTGCTCCCTATATGTAAGAGAGTTCCCTCACTTGCCTAGGTACAATGGTGCATTGTGTGCATTCCTGCTATTCACTTCATGCCACACTACTGTCACATCTGAATATTGCTCTGGCCCCATTCAGATGCCCTATGTCTGGTAAGTGCAGTGCTATTCCACTTAACACTATGCTAACCATGTTAATATGGGGACCAAAGTTTATTATAATGTTAGTGTCTATGTATTCTTTGATGGCAGTCAAGACAAAACAGCAGATGTTATTAAAAACATAGTCATGTCCCCTACTGGCAAACCTACTGTTGCCAATTGTGTTGTGAGGACTGAGATAGGATTGATGCTTCTGATGACCCAGCTTGTTGGCCCTGAGTCAAGAGTAACTATTAAAGTAGATCAACACTGGACCAGGCTGCGCTTGTCAGCAGTCTGAAGTTATCCTGGTCTTTCAAGGATACTATGGTTAACATTTGTCACAATTTGCCTTTGGAGGAGGTTGGAACTGTGGGGCATAAGTAACAAGGCTTATCCCTACCAGGAATAAATTACAGTACTCATCAACTCTGCAATGAGCAGTGGGGATTGGAGGGCCTATGAAGACACTGGTCTAAGTGTGCCCTGCAGCTGGGATTTATAATAATATTGCCTGATTACTGGTATCAATGCCCAAATGTTTGGGTGACTAAAGAAGCTCTGAAAAAAAGAGATGATTTGATACCTTTTAGAAAGAAGCTATGTGAGGACTGAGAAACTCAACAGGAAGGACAGGCACTGCCAGTCCATGGACTGGTGAGAGAGGCCTACAGTACCACAGACACAAACACAAGGCTCTGGAAGAAAACAGCAGAATCAATATTGTGTGGGGAGTAGGATGAAGAGGACATCACCCTGCCCCAGAATGCGGAATGTGCCACTGAAGATGATATCTGGTGCAGGAACAAGGACCTAAATAAAAAAAAACTGATGGTAAATGCAACAGACAAATATGGCTTACTTGCTGGGTTATTGGTCAAACCCCTGATATTACCTGCTCACGCACATATCCCTGTACTCTGCATCACACCAAAGTGAGGAATCTCACAGCATGAACCTTGAGGTGAAGGTGAAGCAAGACTCTGGTGCGAGTGTATTGCACAGACACAGCAGTGCAGCCCAAGGAAGGCAGGAGGCATCTACTTTGATGTTGAACCCAGACAACTTATTTGTTTGTTTGTTTTATTTAAACTGGAAAGTCCATGGGTCAAAGACCTGTTTTCATGGGCAACCAGTACACAGTACATCCAAAAGATACATACATATGTATAACATACAGCACAGTATAAAATACTGGCTTACATAGACAAACTTTCAATACTCAATTAGACACAACATTTGCACTCAACTTTTGGCTAATAAGTACCCTTTTAACTTCACTCTAAAAATCTGGAGAGAAAGAATGGAAGAATATAAGGCAGAGAATTTTGGCCTACAGTTGTTTTCATCCTTGGTATAGCAAAATAGTGTTGTACAGATAGTCGAGAAGTAACTTACCTAATGTTTCTTAAATACTGAATTTAATGAAACAGGCACCTTGTTTATGGTTACTTTTTTTAGCCAAGAGTCCCAACTGAAATTTATAGCAATAATCAAGGGGAAGCCATCCTGTCTGCCTTGGTAGGCTACAGTGATGAGACCTTGCAGGCATCTATGTGGAGAACCTCGCTACTTGGTTCAATAATACTCTGACCTTAGATAGTAACCCTTCCCTATAAGTAGTAAAAAAGCAGGCCATAGTCTATGACTGGTAGAAGGAAACTTTGAGCAAGAAGCTTCCTGGTTGATGAAACTAATAATGGATTCAATTTATAGAGAGCCCCCAGTCTTTGGTGGACTACTTTAATCATGTTGATAATCTGGAGTTCACAGTTCATACCATTGTCAATAAAAAGGCCAAGATATTTAAATTACTTGACCTGTTCTAGTTCCGTACCCAATATTGTACTCTTTTTCTATGATTAGAAAAGACCATAGATTTCATTTTCTTTTCATTCAGCACTAACCTATTTTGTATGAACCAGTTCTGAGCCTCCAGTAAATCACAATTCAGGTCTCTGTGGATTATTTTGAGATCTGGTCCGATAACTTTAACTCTGGAAAATCCCTGTTGCCTGAAGCATAGCTGGATGAGCAGGGAAGTAGTTTGCAGGACCAAGGTCTTTTCCATCTATTATAGGGACATGGGGTGCATAACTAGAGAGGAGTACCACATCTGATTGTGTGGCTATCAGACATTCAGAGAGTGATCCTGATGACTAGCTCCAGCTGATGTTGATAATGTAAGTTACCACCAAGAAGAGCATTTGGCAGCCAGGATAAGCTAGGGATCCAGGAGCCTCACCTGTCGTCATTGTCAGAAGCAAGAACGGGATCTCCCAAATGTGTGTGGATTTCTGAACTTTAAATATACTATAAATATATGAGTATAATTGAAGACCATGAATTTATTCATACAGTAAGTTTGTAATCACTGATTTATTCATGTAGTTGCTGCTTCATGACCCAGCTGGCTGACTCTCTCCACACACCCACTGGCACTACTTCCTCATCTGCACTACAGTCACTCACTTTCACTTTTCTACAGTACCCAAATGCACACAGTGAACCAAAACACCAGACCAGTATTTATATCTGTAACCCCCTTGTTACCCAGGGTTACTAGAATCCCAGTAAGACCTAGTGGTAGGCAGGGAAGGCAGCTTGTGAAACTCCAGTTAAATGGGTTTCACACTGTCTCACTCTGTTCTCAGTCACAGCTGAGACTTGAGAGATGACATCACCATAGAACTGTCGCAGCTGCATAAGCCACATTGGAATCTGCAGCAGAGGGAGTGAGTTAGAACTTTGGGAGTTTTCAAAGTCAGTCTTCTGTTTGTCTTAAAGCAAGAAGGAAGTCTACTGTTTTGTTTACAAGTAGAAGGAAGTGTTTTTCCAGTTTAAAGTGGTGGAGACCGCTGTCCAGGTCTCAGTGCCCCCTCCCTCGGGGGCAAAGTCCCTCTGTGGATTCCAGGGGCAATCCCCTAATTTTCCACTATAGAAGAAAGCTGCCTGTTTACAGTTTCTGTTCTTGTATAACAGTGAAAGAAGTGGTACTTCGCCTGTGGCACCTGCAGCGACAGGGTGAGTGTTTTGCTCTATTTGAAGGGCGAACAAATTGTTTCATCAGTTTGGAAATATAAAGAAGCTGGGATGTGGACTGCTATTTGGGAGGACTATTTTACTAGGACAAACAAATGGAGCAGTCAAAAAAATCTAAAGTTTTAATGGATTTCAAGTAATGTTGTAGAGGGGGTGCTTCTGGTCATCCACCGTTTAATCTACATTTTCAAAGTTTAAGTTTCTGTTTGTCCAGAGAAATGGCTGGGTATGGGCTGTGGGAGCTGGAGGTGGGAACACCCCCCATCTTTAGTAACCAGGTCCACCTCTACGGATTTCTTCTGTGATTTGCTACTTGCCTCATGCGCCTGGCCAGTGATGAGGTAGGTACCCAGACGTGGGTTGCACTTGGAAAATCTCTCTAGGAGTCGCAGACTCTAAGTGGTGTGGGGAGCCACAGGATGGGAAAATATACTCCTTGTTTGATGGGAGTCCTATGGAAGTGAGAAAACAAATCTCTCTAGGAGTCGTAGATTCTAAGTGGTGTGGGGAGCCACAGTTTGGGAAATATACTCCGTGTTTGATGGGAGTCACTCTAAGTAAAGTTGGGTTCATTCTTCAAATGGACCGTCAGTCAAGTGGCCGGCAGGGGAGCCAGGCCAGTCGGGCTGTGTATCCAAAGTGCATGCAAGTCTGGGCTGAGTGCCTGGTGGGTCCAGAGCCAGACAATAGTAAAAATGGGTTCATTCTTCAAGTGGACCGCCTTGTAGTCTCTATCTGCATATACAGTGAACGTAGCCCCTTAGGGACCATCAATGCTTTGTCATGTTTCAGCTAGTTTTGAATAAAGCCACACTGAAAAATCCCAATCCTGGTTCTGGACATTACAGTTATTGCTTCCTGTAGTTGGATTTACTTGGGTGCCCCTGTGCAGAGTAGCCAAACCTATGTCCCTTGTGCCAGGTAACCTCATCCTCCCCGAACCCAGGTCCCCACCAGGTATTGCTGCCAACGCCAACAGCATGCCACCTGTCATTTTAGTAAAAAGGCAGGGGTGAGGGGTTACATATCAAAATAATAAAAATACATTTTAAAGCATTCAAATGTTTTTTCGCTGCCTTATTCTCTACCTCCAGATCACACATTTTTGCCAATTCAGTAGTTTCTTCGGCTTTCTCATCATCAAACATTGACATTCCTCTTGCCTACTCCACCCCCCAGCACACCATACTGAGGCCACAGCCCACTGAAATATAATTAATACCTTTATTTGAAGCTGTTGTCCACTGCTTTCTCCCTTTGGAAACATCAAAATCCACTCTTGCTTGCTTCTTC
Organism: Neoceratodus forsteri; assembly: GCA_016271365.2. Classification (NCBI taxonomy): domain Eukaryota; kingdom Metazoa; phylum Chordata; order Ceratodontiformes; family Ceratodontidae; genus Neoceratodus; species Neoceratodus forsteri. Next base: position 1,359,459,699 of record CM057455.1, on the reverse strand, counting down.
CCTGAAGCCACGCTGCAGCCGGTCACTCCCCTTAGTTCCCAAAACCATGCTGTTCATTTGCTCAATAAATCAAAACCATGGCTATAAATTAACATTCCAGCTTTGATTCAAGCCACATTGCAAAATTAAAAAAAACTTCTACAATCACCCGGGCTATTATGGGCATGGAGGGAAAGACTTATGTTGAAAGGCTAAAACTTCTGAGCATGTATACTTTACAATATAGGAGACTGAGGGAAGATTTGTGTCTCATTTACAGTGCACGAAGGGATTCTGTCCTTGGAACAGTATTAGGTTTAACTGAGTCTGAATACAGAGTCAGTAATCGGAAACATAATAAACAACTATTGATAAGTAAGTGGCATACTCTTAGGAGGAAAAATTGGTTCAGTATAAGATCCATTCCAATTTGGAATAATCTCCCAGCTCCAGTGGTGGATAGTCCAAGCATGGACCACTTTAAATTTAATCTAGATTCAGTGATGACTGATTCAACAAAATTCTGCCAAAATCTCTAGTAATTTTAAATGGCAAGCGTTATGGACTTTAGTCTACTCGCTTGTATAAACCTATGAAACCTATGAATCAAGTTGCAGTTACAAGGAGCTCACAGGGAGACTCCATCTCTACTACATTCCCTTGCTAAGACCAGCTGCCATTTTTTTTCTTCAGAATTTCACTAGTACACTTGCTCTGCCAATAGCAACAGATATCAGAGCATCAAGATGTCAGAGGGACCATACAACCCCCTAGAAACCAGTCTGTCCGACATATGTAATGTCTCAGCACCAAACAGTCCACTGCATTTTCACTTTTATTAATCTACTGCCACTACTCTAACCTATCCCTGTTGCAGAAATGAAATATGCAATGGAGGACTGATAGATACATGATGTATCTATATTCATGCGTTTGCCATCAGACACCTCACTTGTAGCTTACATCACTCATGAGGTTACCCCAGGTCAAACAGCACTCATATAAATAAATTGAATATCTGACAGTCCCCCATTGCATATTGTGTGTGTGTGTCTCTATAGATATATAGATGTAGATATATATTTATAAAATGGGTATGAATAATCTGTGAAAATCCAGTCTCCTAACTGGATAAAACACACCACATGAATGTACATTATTCCACAATGACTGCATGCCTGCACTTCTTTTCATCCCTCAGAACCTTCAGGACATTTTATAAGACAGATAATACACTACAGGGTGTGCAGTCATGTTCTGATATACGCACACCTTGGGTGGTTGAATGCACTAGGTCTGCAGCCTCGTACCTCACAATGCACACCAAGGCATGCGTATATCAAAGCATGACTGGATGCCCTGTAGTGGATTATCTATTACATAACAGATGATCTCCCACAGAGCATTTGATAGTGCTCTGATATACACACACTTTTGGTATGTTGAGGCACAAGGCTGCAGGCTGAGTGTGTTGAGCCACCCAAGGCTTGCATATATCAGAGCATTATCGCACACCCTGCAGGGGAATAGCTGTCTTATAAAATGGACAATTGTTGGGGGGGGGGGCTGAAAAAATAGTGCCTGTTTTATAACTGAAATAAAAGTAGAACTTTAGTCAGAAAATGTTGTAAATTGTTTGGTGGCTTATAGATTTCAGTAGTTATCTAGTTGATCTTGTCATTTGTTTTTGTTCCCTCACTTCTGGGCTTGATTTCACTCTTACTTTTGTAGCACGGCCGAGTGGGCATCTATTTTGACAACAGTTTTGAATAAAATGTTCAATAAAGTTATTTTGCTGAGAATAATGTGAATTCCAACTTCTCATGTGTCCCACATACTTTGGATACTAGTAAGTGCCCAAATACTTCTGATACTAGTAAAGTGCCACCGACTCTGTAATAAAACTGAGTGAGCATGTCGACGGCTTCAGTTGTGCAGACAGTGAAGTTCAAGGTTGCTGTTGTAACCCGCTGTCTCATGCTTCACTGTCTGCATTACTGAAGCCACTGACTCATTCATTTGCTTTTACTACAGAGTCAGTGGCATTTATACGCAGTATATCTGTGTGAACAAAATAATGATTATTACATAAATCCTAGTGAGTGGTCATAGCTTTCCCATGTTGTTTGCTGTTCTACTGGTATTCATACAGACAGACTACTCCCTGATCTCATGTTACTTCATTTCAGTAGCCTGGGTGATCTGGATTTCTTAGCAGCTTACACCATCTGTACCAGCTCAGCGCTACCATGGACCTTATCAATACCAAAGAGACACCATCGTCATCACCAATGTCATGTCAAGGAATGGACATTGAAACAGACATAAAGGGTCTTTCTACTAGGCAGGTCTCAAGAAAGACATCCGAGTCCTCCTCCTTAATATATGGGGGGGGGAAATGAAAAAGGCTCCATCTTAGAATCTATGTATTGCGTCCAACTATTTTCTGACTGCAAGACCAATGTTGAATGTTATTATAGGTCAGAAACACTCACAACATGAGTTTTAGGGCTTTAGAGGAAGTCATTGCCAAGGAAAACCAACAACATCAAGAGGGTACTCAAAATAGCAAAGATTTCCTACGATGTTTAAAAGAAATGTGACATAAAGATTGTAGTATAACAGTACAGACTGGCCATCCAGCAGCGAATATTATCGGCTCACCTCAGACAGAGTAAAATTTAGTAAAGCATCATGTCAACGACTAAGTATTGATAAATACAACAATAAATGATGAAAAATTGCAATGATCTAGATAACAATTAGATGGGTTCTTTTGTGCCATATTAGATATGGTTAAGCGATTTAAATTCAGACTGTAGTGAAAAAGAAATAATGTTACCTACTGGAAATTGAGCCCAGGCCCCCATAATACCACATGGCTGGACCTGGAGATCCAGGACACACTTGCTTTCTCTGGTATTGCCTATCCTGCAACTAGGAATAATCAAGGTGACAATTAGATGTCTTTTGGTGCAGCATTAGCCAGTGCTAATGAAACCTATGAACTACAGTAGATTGGAAAGCTATTTGGATCAAAGAGAAGTTCTGATCCCCAATGAAGTAGTATGCTCAGTCACAGTGTGAAAAAAAGAATGGGGGGGAGTCAGGCTGGCAACATTATTCATGGTACTCGTGGGTGGCACCCCACAAAGAGGCTATATATCTGCACTGCTGCCCCCAAATGTTTCTGGTCATGATGTGGTCCTAGTGCCTCCAGTCTAAGACAATTAGTGAGACACTATGGAAGATATTGACTTTAAGAAGATCTCACAAATAAACACTGCACTCTTTAACAGAAAGCAACAATTGAGGAAGGATATAATGTTGAGATTAGATATTTCAGAAAATATAAACAACAGATATATTTTTGCTTTTCATAAACTTACACACGCTTTAGCTGTGGATATAATACACAACACCTCATGAACAGCAATCAGATTAACACCTAGACTGCTAAACAAGCAATACCACAAGACAGTGATGCTGTAAGCAAGTAGCATTCAGGTTTATTTTTGTCCAATAAATCCTCCCCGCCAGTGCAATAACATGTTCAGTTTCCTTGAAAAATAGAAGCCAAGAAGCAGTGACATGTTTAATATGGCAATCTAGATGTCACTGTGTTCCATACATTCACACTTACATCCAAAATAGTCTGTTTACCAAAATTAAGGGACATATAGTTGCTATCTGTCACAGACTAATCAGTGATTGAAATCAAACTAAAATTATTTTTTTTTACAATAACATACACTAGGTTATCATGTCACACTACCACAGAGCATTAAGAGTCTGAGCCATAAGGAGAGATAAGAACAAGTAATTTCCTTTATAATTTCCAGTCATGGAGAGCACTGTTGGTGGTTTTCATTAGACTGCATTGATTAAATAAAAGTTTTTTGCAGGGTCCAAGAGGAGGCATGACAGCAATGTCTGAAGGATCAACCAATATTAAATGACTAGACAAGAGTTTGCAAAAACATTACCTGATAAGCATTTCATTTACACTACCAGTGGAGATAACAATTGATACTTTGGTGGATAGTGTAACCCTCCCCCCAGTGGAGTATACTTGTTTGACTCTATGGAACCTCTCTGCCTGGACGTTGACTTGTCATACAGATCCCAGGGACTCTTGTTTTGGGGGTTTCAGCATCCAGAACAGTAGCAGTTTTCTTATTTCCAGTGCCTGCTGGCACCACAGAGGATTGAGGCAGAAGGGTAGCCAATGCGGGACTGAGGATCGGTTGTCACAACCTGCATTGGGGGGGACAAGAGAGGTGGTACTGCATTTTGAGCAGATTAAGTATTGTGGCCAGAACCACCTCTGTGGGACCATGAACATGTAACTGGACATGGTTTGGCTATGTTTATGTGTCTACTAACTCCAGTGTAGCTGGGAAAATAGCTCAGGATTTACCCTGTTCAAGGTCCATAAGTGGGCAAAAAAAAAAAGGACACAGGATGCCGTGTGAATGAGTGCTGAAACCTTATATTGCATGTTGGATGCAAGGGCATTAGGAAAACACCTGGAAACACTCAGTTGGTCAGACACTGTGTTTAGCCCAACAGGCCGATCACCATCTGGGAGCTACAGTAGAGAGGTGTATAAGGCCTTCTGTGCAAGCAAGGAAAGAGGGAAAGTTTGTTGTGAGCAGACATGCTGCAGTAGTGCTTGAGTAGTGGTAGTAGATTTTATTTCACAATGTGCCCTTCCCCAGAGCCACAGGGTGCCATACAGTAACTCAGACAATACATAATGACATTTGGCAACATCAGCCACATCATAAAATACAATATTAAAATGCTGACTGTGAATTATGATAATACATATTGGCCAGGATATGCAAAGATTCTGTTTTGTGCTAGCAAAAAGTTTGCTCCAAGAGCAGATTAGTGTCTGGATCAAATTACCAGTATATTTGAACATGCTTAAAGCACACAGAGGGTGCTAACAGCATGTTCCAAATGACCAGCCAACTGAGCAAGGCACTATCACAAGTGCTTCTGCAAACCACAACCCATTACAGGCCACATGAGGTATGTGGCCAATAGGGAGCAATGTGGCTTGCAGAAGCAAGTGGCTTTTCAGGGCTCATTAATAGTGACTGCTCCTGTGGAGCAATCTGCCATATTTGTACATCCCTATGGAAATGACCCAATAGCACCAGCAAGGTGCTATGGGGTAATTTGCATCCCATTAGGGCCTTGTTACCGGCCCTGAGGAAGTGGTGTTAGCGCCCCCCCCCCCCACCTCCTCATCACCAGTCAGGACTGGCTGTACACTTACTCTGGCACATAAGTGGTCCCAATTACCTTCCCTTGATCACCTGCTCAATAATAAATGTAAATGTCTTTAGTGGTCTAGTGTTCCCTGATCCCCGATCACCTGCTCATTAATAAATCTTATATACCACAGCCATTGCCGAGGGGGTTCGTCTGGTTCGAAAGAACCCCCTTTTGAAACTCCCCCTTTATTTTTCATTATTTGTAAAAAAAAAAAAAAAAAAGATTCATCATTTCTGTTTATTTTTTTACTGTTACAGAGTGCTAATGCACACATGATGAACCCCAGCACTTTCTCTCTGCATGCGCCCCCTCCCTCCTTCTGCTGCCAATCAGCTCCCTCAGTACCACTAAGATGACTGGAGCTGCTTTTTAAGTCTTTCTCTGCACCCTTCCCTTATGACTGGCTGGCCAATTGGAGCTCCCTCCAGCATCTTGAATGTGACCTCAATACAGCACGGCCACTGCCTACAATTCATACTGTCAGCTAGCACTGGAGGAAGATGGAGCATGGTGGCAGGCTGAAAGATGACGTCACCAGGAAAGCAAAAAAGAAGTAGAGGACTCTTAAAATCCTGACTCTAATAATCCCGACACACTCGTAGTTACAGTTGATAGTCAGCAGGATTTTAAACTTGTCATGCTTCAACTGTTGGACAGTCAGCAGGGCGGGGGCTCTTGCACCTGGTGGCTTGGCTTGCTGAGTTGCGGATGTGTAAGTGAGGTAGCAGGACAGCTGTTGTATTTAAAGGCAGCCATGGATTTTAAAACTGGCACTTTTTTTGAGTAGACTGGTGATTGGCTGGGACTTCGCAAGGAGTAAACCTCCAGTGGCTTGGTATGCTGAGTTGTGGCAGCCATAAGCAGGAGTGGTCCTAAATGTTCAATTCATTGCAGGGGGGTGGCTGCAAAAACAATCTCCACAGCCATCCAACCCCAGTACTGCTCTGACTCCGGCAAATGTGTAAGTGAGGTAGTGGGACAGCCATTGTACTTAAAGGCGGCCAAGGATTTTAAAACTGGCACCTACTTTGAGCAGACTGGTGACTGGCTGTGACTTTGGGAGGAGTAAACCTCTGGTGGCTTGGCTTGCTGAGTTGCAGCAGCTGAACGTGCCAAGATTAGACATAAAAAAGGCATACAAAAAGTGCAGTGCAATATAATCATCCTAGAATAACACCGTCAATCATTATTGTTTGGCCCCTGTCATTGCAAGACATGATAAGACATAAAAGTCAAACAGACACACATTTATAAATAATGCATCATCACAACCGATTACACAATTTATCTATTTATTGAAACTTTTGTGCATCAGGTAACCACATGAGCCAAGACCCTTTGTCATGCACAACCCGGGACTGTAACAAAGACAGTCTAGATGTTACACACAACAATAAATACAATTATACAATGGCAAGGAAATTTCCTGTATTCTGATTGGTCAGTGGGTGCCTGAGACAGTGACGTTATTGTACAATAACATCACTGTATGAATTTATTTGAGCACATGAAGCATTTTGTTCTCTTCAAAAGCACAAAAAAATCTACTAAAAACGTTTGTAATGTTTTGTTTATTTTGTATAACGTCGAGCCATTGTATAATTGCAATAAGGAACTCCAAGGTGTGTGTTATTTAAGCAATAATGCACGACAGTGTGTGGGTTGTGCTGGAATAACGTCATGCCTTGCATGGTTGGGCACGAGGCCGAAGGCCAAGTGCGACCAACGGCAAGGTGTGATGTTATCCCAGCACAACCCACACCCTGGAGTGCATTACTGCTATTATAAAATGGCTCAGCTGTAAAAAACTAGATGTGTAAGTTTTATTTTTTTATTTTTTAATGTTTTATTTCTAGAAAGTGGTATGTAACCTTGCGCTTTAAGAAGTAGTCCATGCATTTTTGTCCTGAATATTTTTTCCCAGCCAGCAGGTGGTGCTGTTGTAACTGTGTAGATTACATACCAAACCTTGCTTCCATCCTGTACAAAACACTTGTTGTTTTGTGGTCTCCAAGCCCCATCTTTATGTTCTCCTGTGTATGTTTATTTTACCCCCCATTGCTGCTTTGTCTCTGTGAAGCTGAAATCCACCCCCCCGGTGCTCATTTTTAGACATCACTTGGTGCAGTTGTCATGTTGATAGCGGGAGAAGTGAAACAAGGGACAGCAACAGAAAACTCCCTACCGAGGGTAAGTGAGAACCGTGATGTGCTTTTTAAGAGGCGTAGCGAGTCTGTTCTAGGAAGGCGGAGATAGCAGAAGCCAACCAGTCTGTCTGTTCGGGATGGCCAGGGAGAGTAGATTCCCATATCAACGGGTAGCGTAGCACTGAAGGTGATGGGACTGAAGTCTTTATAAATTACTTTCTTTTTTTTTCTTAATTGAAGCAGTATGCCACGAAACACATGTTTAGCTTCTGTTTGGAAGACTGCTTAGTCTGTTTGGGATGGGCGGGGAGAGCAGAAGCCGCTGAACCACACGACTGGCAGTTGCAGTGACTCAAACGGTTCACGGAAGAAACAGGCATAGGAAGTCTTTTTTTCACTTTTTGTGCTGGGAAGGTAAAGAGTGACATAGTGGGAGGGCAGTGAACACTACACTGCAGATAGCTTCAGAGCAAGAATGATTGAAGCAGACTAGCCAGTGGCGATAATGACTGAAGCAGGCTGTAGTGAAGTGATTCCAGTAAAGGTTTATGAGGTCATCTGTGTGCTGGGACTAGACCCATGATGTTATACTGGGATAACATCACGGGTCCAGTCCCAGGCTGACCAGTCAGAGCCCATGGATTTTTCTTGCCATTTTATAATGTGTAATAACGTCACTCCTGGGGTGGTGGAAGCACTCGGCTTTGTCTCATGCTTCAACCCACCCCAAGAGTGACATTATTAAAAGAATAATGCCTGACAGGGTGGGTGTTATGCTGGGATAACATCCCACCTCTGGTGGTTGGGGGTCCAACACCCGAGAAGGGATGTTATCCCAGCATAACACCCACCCACCCTGGAGGTCATTATTCTTATTGTACAATGGCTCATTGTGTTATAGTTAAAAAAATAATTTTAAAGAATGTTTTTGTTAGTGTGTAAAAATAGTTTTGTTTCTTAAGAGAAAAACAATGCTCAGCAGCAGCATGCTCCATATCCTACAAACAACCAGCAGGGATGTTATGCCAGGATAACATCCCTGCTGTGACAGCCAACTGACCAATCAGAAGCCAGGATTTTTTCTTGCCATTGTATAATACACGATAACACACACCTTGTCATGCCTTATTGCTTAATTAACAGACACAAATAATATACAATGAATATGAATAACATCAAGATAAAAAAACAATTAAGAATAGCACTGACATATCAACTTTTTAAGAAAGTTTTTCTTCAATTCTGTTTTGAAAATGTCTTGACTTGTACAGTTATGTAACTCTTCAGGAAGGTCATTCCAAATTTGTGGGGCCTTGACTGAAAAGGCTCGATCACCCATTAATGTCTTTGTCTTGGGAACCAGAAAGCCAGATATAGTGTTTGATCTCAAATCTTTTGTAGGCACTTTTAAATTAAAAAATGAGAACAAAGGCGAAAGACCTTTTTGTCTAATGACATTGTCAACCGAGCAGCCAAGGCTGTATAAGCTGTGCTGATCTGGCGGGAGCTACTTTGTTGCCTGATATAAAAGACAGTGGTGGGTCTGATATGGTAATTTATATGTTAAACGACAAATACTATGAAATGTAGTGTTAAAAATACTCAAAACTTGTTTCGGTAAATGTGTAAATAAAAAAGAATTATAGTATAAATGGGATAGCAGTATGGATATAGTAATCCCAGCCTGAAGTATTAGGGAATGTTAGAGTTTAAAAAGAACCCCAAGTTTCTGGTCGACGTATTTAGTGATTATTCCTATGTGATTTGAATATGTTAGTTGTGGGTCCAAATAAATTCCCAGACATTTAAATGACTTAACTTGCTCCAAAACCAAACCTGAATGATTAAATGTTTGTAATTCGTCAGTTTTAGCTAACCTTGGCTTAGAACCGATCATACATTTTGTTTTAGAGGAATTCAATGCTAATTTAAGTTTAATTAACCAGGTTTCCAAGGTAAAAAAATCTTTGTTTAAAGAGCAGTTAATTGGGTCTATTGAATTGGAACTTTTGTATGGAATAATATCATCAGCATATAACATTTTGTTTGTATTTATCAAGTTAGAGGGAATTACATCACTAAATAATGAGAAGAGGAGAGGAAAGGCCCCAATATTGAGCCCTGGGGGACTCCTCTTTTGAGTTCTATGTTTACAGATAAAGTGCCTCCATAAGAGGCCTTTAAGGGTCTTCCTTGCAGATAACTGCTGAAACAGTCTAAGGGCTGACTTGTAAGCCCAAAGGTACTCAGTCTCCCAAGCAGCAGGGAATGATCAACCAAGTCAAAAGACTTGGACAGGTCCTCGAACACAGCACCTGTGAGCATGCCATCAAGCCATAGCTCTACAGATGTGCTCTGTGAACCCGGCCAAGGCTGTTCCCATAAAAACATGCTGCTTGGGAGCCCTGAGACCACCAAGTTGCAAGTGTGAAGTTAATTGATCATTAAGCAGTTTTTCAAAAATTTTCCCCAAGGAGGGAAGCAGGGATATGGGTCGATAATTGTCCATATTCCCAGAATCACCACCTTTGAAAATAGTCATGATTACTGTATTCTTCCACTGTTGGGGAAAACAAGCAGTTAATAAAGACAGATTCATTATCTTCGTCAAGGGAAAACTAATATGGGAAGCAATTAACTTTAAGAACCTGGGCTGAAGTTCATCCACACGTGAGCCTTTAATAGGTAGTTTCTTTAACAATTTAAACATGTGGGATGTTTGAATCATCCTCAAATAAAAAGCATTCCCATTATTTGAATTAGAATTGAGGCATAAACTAGAACTTGAGTTCAGTATCCTGCTGTATAAATTTAGTTAGATCTAGGAAGTGTTTTAGAAATTCATTACTAATTACAAATTAAGAAAGAGATCACCAAACATCTAGAGGAAAACTGATCAATAAACTAATGTAATACTGATGGATGGACCAGTATTGAATAGAAACATAGAAACATAGACTTTGACGACAGATAAGGACCGCTTGGCCCACCTAGTCTGCCAATTTCCCTACCTAGAGAATACACTGCAGATCCTATTTAACCAACAGGCTATTTCTTTCTGCCCCTCACAAAAATTGCTTTACGTCTGTCCCATGCATTCTTCAATTCTCCCACAGTTTTAGACCCCACAACCTCCTCAGGAAGGCTGTTCCATGCGTCCACCACCCTCTCTGTGAAAAAGTATTTCCTCACATTGCCCCTGAGCAGTTCCCCCTCTATCTTCAAATTGTGTCCCCTTGTTCTTGCACATCTCTTTTTCTTAAAGATGCTACCCTCTTGGACTTTGTTGATTTCACTGAGGTACTTAAACGCTTCTATCATACCCCGCCCCTTTCCTCAAGGGTATACATATTAAGCTCCTTTAGTCACTCCTCATATGGCTTCTCTTGCAGACCCTGCACCATTTTAGTTGCCCTCCTCTGAACTGCCTCCATCCTGTCTATGTCCTTGCGGAGATGGGGTCTCCAGAACTGGATGCAGTACTCCAGATGGGGTCTCATGAACTGTCTGTACAGGGGGATAACAACTTCTTGTTTTCTACTGGTGATGCCTCTCCCTATACAACCCGGTATCCCCCCAGCTCTCCCTACCGCCTTCTCACATTGCTTGCCAACCTTAAGGTCATCTGATATGATTACCCCAGGTCCCTTTCCATTTTGTCATTGTTACTACCCCCATTGTGTAATCTTTCCCTGGGTTTTTGTTTCCCAGGTGCATTATTTTGCACTTCTTTGCATTGAATCCAAGCTGCCATACTTCTGACCATTCCTCCAACCTTGCCAAGTCCCTTCTCATCCTTTCCACACCTCCTTGTGTATTAGCCCTGTTGCAGATCTTTGTGTCATCTGCAAAGAGGCATACTTTTCCTTCCAGTCCTTCTGCAATGTCACTTATAAAGACATTAAAAAGGACTGGACCCAGTACTGAACCCTGTGGTACCCCACTAGTAACCCTCTTTCTTCAGAGAGGACTCCATTTACAATTACCTTCTGTGTCCTGTTGTCCAGCCAATGTTTTACGCAGGCTACCACCCTGGGACCCACTCCCAGGCTGGTTAATCTATTAATCTTTTGTGTGGGACAGTGTCAAATGCCTTGCTAAAGTCTAGGTAGGCCATGTCCACAGCCCCTCCCTGGTCTACCACTTTGGTCACCCAGTCAAAGAAATCAATTAGATTCGTCTGACATGACCTTCCCGCTGTGAACCCATGCTGCCTTGGGTCCTGTGCCCCACTCTCCTCTAGATACTTAACAATTCTTTCTATCAGTAGTGATTCCATCACTTTCCCTACCACAGAGGTCAAACTGACAGGTCTGTAGTTTCCTGCCTCTGTCTTGGTCCCACTTTTGTGAAGGGGAATCACATCTGCCTTCCTCCAGTCCTCAGGTACCACACCATCCTCCCGTGATTTGTTAAAAAGTGTAGTCAGTGGTGTCACTAGTTCTCTGCTTAATTCTTTTAGAATTCTGGGGTGAATTCCAACTGGCCCCATTGCTTGTCCACCTTTAGTTTTAGGAGTTCTTTCAAAACCCTTTCTTCTGTGAAAGGACTGGGATCGACCCTCCTATCCAGAGTGCTTCTGTTAATTGGATTAGGCACCTCCCCCACCTCCTCTTTTGTGAATACTGAACAGAAGTATTCATTCAGCATCCCTGCTTTTTCACTGTCCCTCTCTGCCCACCCACCGTCCATTCTATTCAGCCTCACAATCCCTCCCTTTGTCTTTCTACGCTCCCTGATGTAACTGTAAAAGGTTTTATCCCCCTTCTTAACCGAGTTGGCTATCTTTTCCTCAGTTTGGGCCTTTGCTATTCTGACTACCCTCCCTGCTTCCTTCTGCCTTAACTTTTACAGTTCTCTATCCTGCTCCTTCTGTGTTTCCTTATACTTCCTAAATGCTATCTTTTTCTCCCTAACCTTCACCGCCACTTCTTTTGAGAACCATAGTGGCTTTTTCCTTTCTTTTGATTTGTTTATTTGCTTCACACAAAGGCTTGTTGCCTCTGTGATGGCAGTTTTGATATTTCCCCATTGTTGCTCCACCCCTCTTTCTAGCCTGTTTGCTAGTGCTTTTCTAAGGCACTCTCCCATCTTGCCAAATTCAGCCCTCCTGAAGTCCTGAACCCTCACTTTTGTATGGCCTGACTCTGTAGCTGAGTTTATCATGAACCACACTGTTTGGCGGTCACTCGTTCCCAAATGGCTACCCGCTTCTAGATCTGAGGTCATCTCATTGTCCCCATTTGAGAGTATGAGGTCTAAGATTGCTCCCTCACGAGTAGGTTCCAAAAGTAGCTGTCTGAGGCATGCCACCTGAAGGGCATCAAGAATGGCCCTACTTTTGTATGTGGCTACAGCAAAGGTACTCCAGTTAACATCTGGCATATTAAGGTCTCCCATCAACAGTATCTCCTCTTTCTCTGCCATCCTAATTATGCCTTCTGTCATATCCTTGTCCATTCCCTCCCCCTGACATGGGAGTCTATATACAACTCCTGTGCAGATTGTGGTGCCATTTCCAGTCTCTAATGTGACCCACAGTGCCTCCTCTTCTCCCCTCCCTGTCTCTCCTGTAGGTTGTGTACCCTGGTATGTTAACATCCCAGTTATGGTTCTCTGTGTGCCATGTTTCTGTGACTGCTATGATATCCAGGCATCCCTCTTCCATCAAGGCCACCAGTTCAGGGAGCTTGTTGCCTAGACTATAGGCGTTGGTACTCATTACCCTCAATTTCTTGATGGCCTTACCCCTTTTTTGCCCCATCCCTGTCCTTAGTGCGTTTGTCACTTTCTCCATTTACCCCAGCGCTTCTCCCTATCAACATCTCTATGTTGGTGTCTGCCTTACTTAGTACCCTGATTTTTTGGGGGGCTAGGATTTCCCTGCTTCTCTCCAGTGCCTCCCCCCTTGGCTAGTTTAAATGCTTGCCAATAAAGCATTTAAAGCTATCACCTAGGATCCTGGTTCCCCTCCTGGACAGATGCAGACCATCACATCAGTATAGACCTGCATCCCTCCAGGTGGACCCCCAGTCCACAAAGAAGCCAAATCCCTGAGCTCTGCACCAGTTTTTCAACCACTGATTGAATCCCATGGTGTGGAGCACCCCAGCTTCACCTGTGCCATAGAAAGGCAGCAAGTCAGAGAAGATTACCGTGCGTACCATTTGTCTAAGTCCCCTCGCCATCTCCACAAACACTTCTTGCATTGCTCTGATCCCTTTCTTAGCCAGATCATTTGTCCCTAGGTGGACAATGACATCCAGCTCCCTCCTCTGTGCAGCTGCCCCTGTGATCCAGAGGATTTACTCCCTGTCCCTCCAAGCCATGGCACCAGGCAGGCACCTCACCTCCCTCTCCCATTCCTCCCCCAGTTCTACCTTCCTAACATTGGAGTCCCCACCAGGAGTTGTTTCCTTCCCCTGTGGGGTCCCATGCCACCCTCCTGTGGGTCTCCTTTGTGGAGTTTCCCAGCATCCTCATTGGTCTCTACTGTGGGTGCCTCCATAGAGGAAACACACTTTTCCAGAATGGCATAGAAATTGTGGAGAGGTAAAACTGGAGGGATGCACCTCTGTTCCACCACATTCACCCTCACTGAGCCCACTGTGGTCCAACCGCTCCTTTTTCTTGGCAACCTCTAAGGCAACGGCAGTGACCCTGGTGGTCCCTGGGTGGGAGAGGAGGTCCCACAAATCCTGGCCAACTCAGCCTGGAGATGAGCAACTTCCTCCCTCAGCCCAGAGAGGTGCTTACAGATGGGACAACACTGCATCCTCCAGAATACATTAAACTTAGTCAGAAACTGTGTTGATATTGCATGTCATAGCCAGTCTCAAATTTTAAAAACTCACCACAGGTGCTTCGGCCCAGAATAGGTGCAAGAGGACACCCCCCCACACGCCGACTGTCTGACATCAGAAGCCTGAGAAGTTTAAAATCCCACTGACTGTCTACTGTAACTACTAGTGCATTGGGATTTTAAAAGTTGGTGTTATTAAAGTCAGAATTTTAAACTTGTCAGGCTTCTGTTGTTAGGCATTCATGCATTGGGATTTTCAGAGTCAGGATTTCATACCAGACCCATTCATACCTGGTCCTGTGGCTAGTGCCCCCCCCAACAATACCAAAGACCCTCAGCCAGTCCCACCCACTCAGCAACCCCTACAACTCCCAGGTCCCTTCCCCACTCACCAATGTAGCAGGGGTCCCTACCCCTAAAATGGTAACTGGCACAGCACCTCTGCTAACCACCTCCACCTGCACCCCTCCGAATGACAGTGAGTGAGCGCATGTCTACTATAGAAACAGCTGGGGATGGCACCTTGTCCGAGAAGAATCGTCAAACTCCTTGCATTTCACAGATGACAAAAGCCCTTCCAGACTCGAGATAGGCTGTATGTAAAAGCCTGTCTACCATCAGGAAGAACTCCCAGCAGCAATCTCCCTTGACAAAACAGCCATCGTCTTCTGGGTGATTCTCTTTGATATTCTTCATAATGAGTTATCAGAGTCAGCTTATCATCCAAAGCTTTGGACTTCCTCCAGTGACACTTCATTCTCTGGCCCCTGGCCTTCAACTGCCTTAACTTAGGGAACATACATTGTACATTGTTATGCTGTATAACAGCATGTCAATGACCTTATTATAGGCCTCCACCACCTTGTCTGCTCCATCTCACAGGCTGCCATCACACCTGAGATGTTCAGCACCACTTGGCGCATTCTTCAGGTTCCAGCTTTCCTAAAGAGTGGTATGAACCGTCTCCACAGTGGGGTAGGCCCAAGGGGGGTGCCAGAAGCAGAACTTCACTGTGCAGTGACTCAGCCAAAGGACCAAATCATTCCTGAAGTTCCTAATTTTGAGCCCACCAGGGAAAAGACCAAATCCCAGGTGTGACCATGTTGGTGGGTCCCAGAAGTAACCACTTGTGCAAAGTCCAGTGAATCCATCATCCAGAGAAAATCCTGATCAAATCATGATGATTCAAGTCCAGGCTTTGAAATAACCTAGAATTAACCATCTGGGTTATAACAGCACCCTGTCAATGGTGAAGTCTACCATTTCCTGCAGGAAATCACCCCGTGCCCAGAAGGCCAGTACAGGAGCAGGACCCTGCAGTCTGTACATGGTTCCCTATGCATGACCATGCTTTCAAGCAATGAGGTCTCTCCCTCGATAATGAGGCTCAACAAGGCTCTAATATAGATGCCCCGCCCTATGATCCCTCCTTGGGTAGTGCATCAACTACTGTAACCAGTTAGGATAGCAAACTCCAGTACTGTTCCAGAGTCATCGCTCAAAGAGGTGTCCATGACATACAATGTGTCAGCCAAGGAGCCAGAAATAAAATCTTCTATTAAAGCAGTCATTATTCCTCACCAACCTGGCACTGCAAAGAATTGCTCAAAGAAAATGAGTTGAGGCTGCCGGCCCTACAGCTACCTGTCCACTTGGTCTAGTGGAAGCCCTGAGTATGGGAACTAAACATATCTGGCCTCTTTGTTTGTTCCATTTCCCCTAAGGCATTTCCTAGTCCTCATTCTCCAAACTGTGCTCTCCCCATAAGCTTTGCCACAACCCTAGTACCACTCCTACATCTCTTCCTAATATGCGTCTCTTTACATTGCCAATAGGCTGTCTCTGAGAGTGGCAAGTCCTGAAAAGGACACTGTTGACAGAGCTGAGACAGGGATTTAACAGAGCTTTGGGGCCCCGTCCCAACACACATAATGCTGCCTCATAACCCCCCAGCTTATCAATATTCCCACTCCAAATATCCCACAGCCCAGCACCCCCCAGAGATTAACACAACTTCCCAATCACACATCAGTCACCCCACAATCACACTTAAAATCTACATAATCAGACCCTCATACTCTCCAATTAAAAGTATCAAATACAAACATCTAGTGAGGTGCAAAGGATAGTCAATGGTGCAAATCCAGTTTTCAGAAATAGAATGACTTTTTCACAGGTTTTTTTTTTTCAATTTTATTTATCACCTGGGTGACAGGCAGGAATGTACCCCATTCTCTCAGTGCCTGGACTACCCACTCAGCATCCCCCCAAGTCGCCCAGACTGGGGGGCCCACAGCCTGCCCTTTGCAGTGGGGCTTCCCAAGAGGAAAGATCAAGATCCACCTTGAGGTCCCCGCTGAGGCTGCACCTAGGGCATCATTCAGGTGGGGGTTCAGGGGCATCAACGTGTGGCTGGCCCAAGGGTTTTCTGACTTTTGTTTCCCTGGAGGTGTGGATGTGCAATGATGTAAGTGCAGAATGTGTGCGCACCTGCACACACTCCCCATACATCTGCCATCACCTACTCTTCTTAGACGTGGTCCCGGACTGGTGTACACCTATTCTTCAGTGGGTGTCACTCGTACACCAGGAGTCCACAGGCCCTCTCAGAAGGGGGGAGCACTCCCTGGGATGCTTGATCCTCCTCCACCCCCCCCCAGTTGAATCTCCAGTGCTCTAGGCTTGTTCCCATACCTGGATCGTCAGTGCTGTAAGCAGTAGCGCTACTGCTTGCGCCAGCAGGCTGGCATCTACAACAGTTTTTTAAAAGAGTGCTTCAAACTCTCAGGCTACCACTAGTCTCTCACCAGGGCAGAAAGTCTGATCTTAAAAAAGTCACAAATCAGCAACAAAATTTAAATTTATTAAATGTTCTCCTTTCACCAGAGCCAAACCAGTCAGTGTATACAGATAATATCCAGAATATCCATGCCGCTCATGATCAGGGACAACTAGCAGGAGCAGTATTTGTAGATCTCTCCAAGGCCTTCAACACAGTCAACCACCTCCTCCTGCTGGACACCCTCTTCAAAATAAGTTTCTCACAAGGTTCCCTAGACTGGCTCTCCATCTACCTGATGTCACAGACGCAGAGTGTCAAGATTAATATCACACTATCCCTATCCCACCCAATTCGCTCAGGAGTTCCACAGGGCTCCATCCTGGGGCTGCTACTCTTTAGTTTCTTTCTCAATGCCCTCCCCTCCCTCTGCCCTGGAAAAATCCTAGTTTACGCCGATGATGCCGTCCTCTGCGCCACCCATGCAAACCCAACCAGCCTGCAGGCCTCACTCCAGCACTCCTTTAGCCAGGCTGAACAGTGGTTCAGTGAAAACAGGTTGGTTATAAACTTGAAGAAAACTAAGGCCCTGCTATTTGCGCACCATCAGAGTAAGTTAAAGAACTCACCCCTCCACATCGTCTCCAGCTCATTCCACCCCCTAGATCAGGTCTACTCCTACAAATACCTAGGGGTTACCTTTGATCCTGCCCTCACCTTCCATGCCCACATTTATGCACTCACATCTGCAGTGAACACCCGCATCGGCCTCCTCTATCGACACAAGGACTGCCTACCCCCAGAAGCACTAAAGCTAGCCATCACCTCATCGGTCATGTCACTAATAGACTACGGGCTGCTAATCTACAGAACGGCAGATGCAACAGCTCTCACAAAATTAAAGTAGCCCTAAACAAAGCTTGCAGACTCCTGGCAGGTTCAGCATGGACTACGCACACTTTCACCCTCTACTCCCTAATGCAGATCCTTAACTTTGATGAGAGGGTCCAGTATCAAGTCTGTCTCACAGTCAAGAAAGCTCTTCTTGGGCTAATACCACCAGGAGTATCGGCATCCCTTTCCCAAAGAACACCCAGTAAACACTCGCAGCTCTAGCACTGCCTCCATGCTAATCCCCAGGGTCAAGACAACCCTGGCACAGAGATCTTTTATGGTCAGGGCCCCCACCTTCTACAATGCCCTCCCCCCCCATCTGTCATCAGCCTCACCAAACTGGGTCCCTTCAAGACAGCCCTCAGAAACCACCTTCTCACTTCCCGCTCCTGCAACTGCCTTTAGCCGTACTATTTCTGCTACCCGATAGTCTGAGCCTGTAATCATATGTACTACCTGTAAATATTGATTTTGATAAAGTCTGATCTCTCCTGACTGCACTGTTTTCCCTGTTAAATGACTAGTCCCTTGTAACAGGGACCATACTTAGCTAACTGTTTGTATAGGCTGCATCTTTCTGAGTTGCTAATATAGTTGTATCTATGTAGCTATGCTCCCCTACCCTGTTTAGCTAACTCCTTGTATAGGCCACATCCCCCTAAGGCTAAATGTACACTCTGTAACTGCCTTAATATCTTGTACACTGTAACTGACGTGGAGCCTTTGGAAATGAGTCTATGACTCAAAGGTGTGTAATTCCGATACCTGAATGAATAAATAAATAAATAAAAGAATGCTCAGCCCTGCCACTTCCAAAGCATCTAAATAGAAGCTGGATCACTTCAACTGCTTAACCTGAAATCTTTAAAACAAAAATGAGCTAGCCAGCTTTCGCACCCCAGCCAGGTCCGCTGATCTGCATTCTGCTCTAGTTGATGGGATATTTTATCATATAGTATTGCTGTAAATTATAATGTATGATTTTATGAATATAGATTTTAATGTTTATTTTGATTTATGTGTATGTACAGTGCCTTGATCTTTGCAAATGTGCTTTTAAAATAAATTTGATTTGATTTGATTCCCACTCCACACCCAATGTATTGGCCCACAGTCCTGTGCCATCACTCCAGGTTTGCGCTCACAGCCTTTGCAGATCCTCTTACAGCACTTTCCCAGTGACCACAAAACTCTCGGGGACATCTTCCCACCAGTCACTGACAGAGTGCTCTTTGTTGACTCTCTTCCCCAGCCACTCAGCCCTCTCAGCCAAGCTGCAGCAGCTTGCATCATTCTCTTGGGCCACAGCACCGAAAGGCAAAAAGCAAGCAGGAACACTCAGGAAAAATGGTCAGCAGGCAGGAGCTGGTGGGAATTATACACTCACCTCCAGATAACCCCAGAAGTAGCAACAGCAACTCCCATACTACCGGCCACCTTCTTGGAAGTAGTGCCATTGAGGAAAAAGACAAAAACAATTGCAAAAATAAGTGGCGTTAACTGACAAAAGTTCATGATAAGAACAATAATGCACTGAAAGCGTCTCACTAGACCTAAGTATGCTTTAAAATACAACTCTAATTCCTACCACTTCCTCACTAAGAAACTTACTACTCTAAAACCCCAAGCCTACCACTACACAAATCTAAGAAATTCTGCTGAAAACCAAAACTGCTACAAACACTGAGCTGCAGAGCTAAAAAAAATGAGTGGTTTTGTTACGATAACTTGAGCATGCTTGCTCACAGAGAAGGCTAGCCTGACCAGCCTGGAGGCCATCTTCATTCATTTCACAGGTACTGCATCCCAGGGGGAGCACGCAATTTGTTGTACTTGTGAAGGAAAAGTAGCCTCCTACCAGAGCTTCAAGCTTAAACAATTGAGAGGCATAGTGAGTGTTTGAGCTTGAGCTGTCACCCACAAAGACTTTACCAGGGGTTGTGCTACCACACAGACATTAGGCCCTTTTGCACAATCTGCTCTGTGCAACTGTGAACAGTGCAGCGCAACTGGAACTTTACCTTTTTTGTTGTGTAAAGGCGAGTCATACTGCATCTGAGGGGAGCATTCGCTCTCCTGGCGTACCCTTCTTTCCTGGGTTCGCGGTTACGTTTTTCCATTTTGTGCCACATCGTGCTGCTGTCTAATCAAAGCACAGCTCTCACATCGATGCAGCCAAACAAGCAAGTATCGGACTCTCAACTGGCCGAAAAGATAGTAAAAACACTGGAAGAGCCATAAGACCACTGCAGGGCTGCTGTGTGTATAAGCAAAAAGCAGTGGCACAGATGGAGCAGAGTGAGTGGTTGGAAACCACAGTGCTGTGAGCACCACTACATGTAAAAGGGCTTAAAGACTAATATGTTCGTACGGGACAGCCTGAAACAAATGAATTCCATCTGGAGCTCAGATGGAGTGGAAGCAAACCTAGAGGATCTTCAGACTGCCTTAGATAAGTAGCCACCCTCCTTACTCATCTGTCTATGGGCCAATGTTCCTGAGGAAGGTGACCACAACATAGATTCTCTCCAGACATGCTCCCAATCAAACTTCATTAAGGAAATTAAAATGGATCTTACCAGGCAGATGCAGGCCCTTCTTTCCCCGACCTCCAACTGTCCAGAAGGAGAAATCACAGTTCATTAAGGATGTCGTTCACCCCCTCCTTCTGTCCCAGAGTCGCAAGAACTCCAGATGGAAAATGCTTAAAACCACCTCGGGGGGAAAAAGGCTCTTGGTTACCTCTAAAACTAAAGAGTAATTTCATTAGCTAAACAAAATCAATCACGGAGACTTAACTCTAAAACAATCAAATTTAAACTCTTGGGCCCCCAAAGATATTAGGGGGGTCAAGAGGTCCCTTTTGCTTAACTGTACAGTGACTACAGATACATGGGGCTTAACTTTTGTACAAATACAAGGGGGAGGAGAATCCACAAGAGGGCAGAAATTCAGACAAGCAGAATGTTACCTCAGCGCAATCGCAATGGACAGATCACTTTCACCAAGGCCAGACGATTGAAGAACCAGAAGCGTGAAGCTACTATACTCACTGGCACCAGTAAGTACCCTGAAGAGCTGCAACTTCACCCATTTTTCCCAAGGGAATAGCACCCTTTTCTCTTCCTAGAATGCCCGTTCCTCAAGCGAACCACGCCTACACCATGAGAAGCAAAAGGCTTCTCAAACTCCATTCCCTGGCTATTTCCTTAGCCCCAAGGGCCACGGAGGGTGCAGCCTGCTAAACCCAGCTGCAACTCCTATTCTCCTCCATTACCACAGGGCCACCCTTGGCCTGGCTTGCATACCTGGTCCCAAAGCCCTGATGACTCTGCAGCTTCTCCCTTGCTGCTGCAATACTGCTTTCCTCCTGCAAGATTTCTTTCTACGTGGTAAACTCTGCTGGCCACAGCTTCAGTCCCCCAATTCACCTCCTGTGCTCGATTAGAGTTAACTGGCATGGGGAACCTCTAAGGCCTCTTACAGCCCGCCCAGGCAAATTCATACGGCTGCCCTGAGACCTGTCCCTCCAAATAGGCCTCATTTGGGTAAAGGCTCCCCCAGCCCCATCGCTACCCAGCCTGAGCTGCGCTGCCACCTGGAAAGAGAACGACTGCCACCACCAGTCTCCTCCAGGAGGGGCCCTGCCACAGCTCCTACAGCCCTGACAGCCCAGGCCTCTATACTCCTTTCATGAGCCCCCTAAACATCTCCCCGACCTAGCCTACCCAACACCACCTACACTACTGGGTCCTCTCACTACCCAGAACCCAGGAAACCAAGAGCCCAGTGACCGCATGCTGAGGCTATCTACCACCACCCATGGAAAGCTCAACCCAGGACCCAGCACTTCACTGCTGCAATGCTGTCCTGCCTAAAGAAAAGGGAGGGCAACCCTCTTTTCACTACTGCCCTAGCAGTAACCGATGACCTCCTCACTGCCTCATCTTCCCCTCTCCTCCTAACTTCCTTCTTCCCTATTATTTATATGCTAGACCCTGCTGCTCCCTAGTGGCAACTAGCAGGAAATCTCCCTCCAGGCACTCACAACTACCTAACCTGGCTGGAAATTTGGTAGACCAAAATAGTGGGGGGGGGGGCAAGACTAAGGCCTTAAAGTGAGAAATAAGCCTCCTCAAATTTATGGGGGGCTTACAGATAATTCAGCTATTAACATAGATACATAGAAACATAGAATTTGACAGCAGATAAGGACCGCTTGGCCCACCTAGTCTGCCCATTTCCCTACCTAACGGATAAGCTGCTGATCCTACAGTTAACCAACAGCCTACTTCCTCCTACCCCCCACTAGAATTGCCTTATGTCTGTCCCAGGCATTCTTGAATTCCCCCACTGTTTTTGACTCTACAACCTCCTCAGGAAGGCTGTTCCATGTATCCACAACCTTCTCTGTAAAGAAATACTTCCTCACATTACTTCTGAGCCATCTCCTCTATCTTCAAATTGTGCCCCCTTGTTTTTGCCCATCTCTTTTTCTGAAAGATGCTACCCTCTTGGACTTTGTTGATTTCCTTGAGGTATTTGAAAGTTTCTATCATGTCCCTCTCTCCCTCCTTTCCTCAAGGCTATACATCTTTAGTTCCTTTAGTCTTTCTTCATATGTCTTCTGATGCAGACCCTGCATCATTTTGGTTGCCCTCCTCTGGACAGCCTCCACCCTGTCTATGTCTTTGCAGAGATGGGATCTCCAGAACTGTACACAGTACTCCAGATGTGGTCTTACCAACTGTTTGTACAGAGGGCCAACAACTTCCTGTTTTCTACTGGTGATGCCTCTCCCTATGCATCCCAGTATCCCCCCAACCCTCCTTACTGCCTTCTCACATTTGCTGGCCCACCTTTAGGTTATCTGATATGACTACCCCCAGGTCCCTTTCCATTTTTGTTGTTGTCAGTATCTCACCCCCCACTGTGTACTCTTCCCCTGGGTTTTTGTTTCCCAGGTGCATTACATTGCACTTCTTTGCATTGAATCTAAGTTGCCATACATTTGACCATTCCTCGAACCTTGCCAAGTCCATTTTCATCCTTTCCACCCCACCTTGTGTATCAACCCAGTTGCAGATCTTTGTGTCATCTGCAAAGATACATACTTTCCCTTCCAGTCCCTCTGCAATGTCACTTATGAAGACATTAAAAAGGACAGACCCCAGTACTGAACCCTGCGGTACCCCACTAGTAACCCTCCTTTCTTCACTGTGGACTCCATTTACTATTACCAGCTGTGTCCTGTTGTCCAACCAGTGTTTTACCCAGGCTACCACCCTGAGACCCACTCCCAGGCTGGATAATTTGTTTATTAATCTTTTGTGCGGGACTATGTCAAATGCCTTGCTAAAGTCTAGGTAGGCCATGTCCACAGCCCCTCCCTGGTCTACTGCTTTGGTCACCCAGTCAAAGAAACCAATTAGTTTGTCTGACATGACCTTCCCACTGTGAATCCATGCTGCCTTGGGTCCTGTGCCCCACTGGCCTCTAGGTACTCAACAATTCTTTCTTTCAGAAGTGATTCCATCATTTTCCCTACCGCTGAGGTCAAACTGACAGGTCTGTAGTTTCCTGCCTCTGTCTTGCTCCCACTTTTGTGAAGGGGAATCACATCCGCCCTCCTCCAGTCCTCAGGTACCGCACCATCCTCCCATGATTTATTAAAAAGGGTAGTCAGTGGTGTTACTAGTTCTTCCCTTAGTTCTTTTAGAATTCTGGGGTGAATCCCATCAGGCCACATTGCTTTATCCACCTTCAGTTTTAAGAGTTCTTTCAGGACCCTTTCTTCTGTGAAAGGACTAATATCAACCTGGGCTGAAACAATCACGGGATTTAAGAATGCATGGGATTGACATAAAGGAATTCTGGAGGTCAGTGTTAAGGGGCAACAGACTTCTAGGAAAACATAAAGTAAACTTACAAGCTCAAATGGGCAGACTGGGTAGGCCGTAGGCCCTTATCTGCCGACACTGTCTATGTATCTATGTAATCCCCCTATCCAGAGTGCTTCTATTGACCGGATTAGGTATTTCCCCCTGCTTTTCCATTGTGAATACTGAGCAGAAGTATTCGTTCAGTATCCCTGCTTTTTCACTGTCGCTCTCTGCCCAACCACCTTCCTCTTTGTTCAGCCTCAGTATCCCTGCCTTAGTCTTTCTTTGCTCCCTAATGTACCTATAAAAGGTTTTATCCCCCTTCTTAACAGAGTTGGCTATCTTTTCCTCGGTTTGGGCCTTTGCTATTCTGACTGCCTTACCTGCTTCCTTCTGTTTTAACTGGTAAGGTCACACACAGGGCAGAAGAGGAGGATGTAAGTCCCTCTCTAAAGGGTGAAGAGAAAAGTCACCATGTGGGAAAGACTAGCAAGGTTGAGAGATCTGATCCACAGCTCACTCCTGCCTGCCACCAGGTGTACAGCAGTGACTGCTGTTATATGTGAAGTCTGCTCCAACAGATCGTTGCTGCCTTATAAAACTGAAACCACACTGTTAGGCACTTTCAAGGCCTATTACCGAGTAGTAAAATCACAAGTAAGGATCAGAGCCTTGGCCCGGCAACTTGTTGTTAGCTAAATAGAGAAACTTGCAAAAAAACGCACTGAAAGATGGCTGGTGTTATTGACATGAAAGTTCAAGCATAAAAAAAGGGCCAGCACCCAGTCTTGGTCATTTCTGAAAAAGATTCATTGCAAAGTGCTCAAGTGCTATATTACTGGCTACATACACCATAATGGTAGCATGCAGACAAAAAATTCTTACGTTTCACCTGGTTACCCACCAAGCTTCATCAGAGATTTATTTATTTAGTGTTTGTTAACCAGGTTAGGTGCGCTAGCCAAAGATGAGCGACTAGTGCTTCATAATGTTTAAATAGTACATCATCCACAAGCATATGTGTAACACAATGTGCAAATCAATGAAAACATTATCTTCTGCAATTTACTTCGAAGCAGAGGTCCACATACTTCAATAAAATCATTACTGGTTAGTAAAACAGGTTCCCATGGAAACAAAACACATCTGAAATGGTCAGTTAGTAAACTAGTAAAGATGATAGTCTAACCTATTTTTTCACATTATTAAATTACCATTAAAAAACCAATACTACCATTCTTACACAGACCACTTATTGGTGATGTATTTTTGGGATTTCTTGAATTACTTAATGTATGTTATATTTAGAGCCAGTATTTATTAAAATGTTGTACATGTATCTTATTTCCTCGTTTTTCATCAGGTAAAAATGCATTTGCTTCACAGAAACACTACCAAATCTATATTATCATTCAGACCCATGCCCTCTCTGGATCTTAAGACAAAGATCCAACAAGCTAGATAGTAGGGCAGGGTATTCATGTCTCCACCCAACATTATGTCACCTGTCCCTGTTTCCGTGCGTGTCTTTGTCAGGGATGTGAAAACAGTGCATCTGTTTGATTTGGTCCATACACATAGCACAGAGTGGTGTTTCTGCCCCAGATTCTACCCCGTGATGATTACATATCGTCCTTCCTGGACCCTGTGAGTGCCTGTGGCCAGGAAATTCACCTCTTTGTGTATTAAGATGGCCACTCCCTGGCTGTTGGAGTTATAGGAACTAGAATGTACTTCTCCCGTGCATCCATTCCCTAGTTGGTCAGCTTCTAGTTTCAATCCATGGGTTTCTTGCAGGAAGGCAACTCCGGTGCCTAATCTGAACAGATGATCTAGTATTTTTCTCCTTTTGATGGGTGAGTTTATGCCCTTCATGTTCCAAAATACACATCTTATGGGCATGCTAGCCATCACAGAAAGCTACGTTCCATGTAGGCGGATGTAAATCTGTTGCTCATGGAGGGACAAGTATGAGCAGTACAGATCTGGCATGTTGGGCTGGGAGTGTGTTATAGGGTATATGGGATGAGTGCTTAACTAGGTGTAGGAGCCCATCATAGACTCCCATCCCATGGGATCTGTATCCCTTTGGAGTTCTGTGGGTAGCCCTGGTATTTCTTCCAATGTCTAGGATAGAGAGTAGAACAGATAATACCCTACCCTGTCCTCTGTATTGGAGGGTTATGTCCATTTTTGGAGGTAGCATAACAAAAAACAGTAACATGGATGGCCATAACCATAGCAACAGACATGTGCATGAAATAAAGCAAGGAAGAACTCTAAGATGAGTACATTTGAGTAAAAACATTATTTCATGTACATACCTAAAGCAGAGCGTGGCAGTGATGCCATACGGTCGAGGGCCCAGGTGAGAAGTGTCAGGCTGGGTGTGCAAAACCCAAACCCTATCTTCCTGGGTCTTAGCTTGCACAGAGTCCATGAGGTCAGGGGAGGACCCACCTGTTTGGATGGGTGCTACTGGACCCTGCTGGAATGGGGGGGAAGGGGGTATAGGCAGTTAGTCTGATCTTCCCCTTATATGGGTGGTCGGCTGTAGCAGATAGGCAAGGGGACTAAAAACAGTGCTGAATTGTCCAAGCCTGCCTGCATTAATAATAGCATGGGGGGGTCATCTTTTCCGTTCCTGGCTCTCTGATGCTATGAGCATGACTGCTCCCCTGTGGCTCTTTCAGAGGTTTCGGCTACTTTTTAGTGGTTTGGCCCAGTTCCTGGAACAGTTGCGTTCAGGGGCCTTTCTCAATGTGAACCATGTCAGTCAATTCACAGGAGTACGTCTCAACAGCAGGGGTACGTTAGAAACTCTTCATATGACCCGCACGCCAGACCAAACGGGAGCACCTGTGGCTAATCCAGAACTTGGGGTGACGCCCTATCATGTCAATGGCCCTGGTGGGAGTAGAATGTGAAACCTGCAGCTAGGTCTTAAGGCATCAGGGACCCAGGCCTCATGCTGGCAGTGGTCTATGGAGTGGTTGAGTTGCCAGAGGGTTTAGTGGGCCTCATTTACTTCCAAGAAGTGGGGAAGATGTTGTTGCATGCAGCGACGGATTGATGCCTACACAAATGTTCTGAGCATTTGCGTGCCACACCATCATAGAGGAATTGCAAGAGGGGATGAGGGAAGTGGCGTGGGTGAGATAACATCATCCATTCAATGGTGCTCAGTGGTTGACAACTGCTGAGAGGTTTTGGTGCCAGTACTTGAAAGGCCTGCTTCCCAAATTGTCTTTCAGTCAGAGGAATGGACCACTGCCTAGCCAGTTAGCAGGGTCGGGCATGGTCAATACACCATTCAAGTTGCAGGGCTGGGGCCTGTTGTGCTCTCCCCTCACTGGCCACTCTGAGCCCTCTTTCCCTCATCATGGCCACTGAGGGCCACAGGGAAAGGTGGTTTGCCACTGCAGTGCAATCGTATAATATAATACACATGCATAGTCCATACCAGTTACTGAAACCACCTCCCTTCCCTGCTGTGTCTTGGTGGGTTGCATTGAAGCTCACTACATTGAAGGAATGAGTACCAGATGGGCATCGGTTCAGTGGGTGAAAGTCCCCCCACTTGAAGACTGGGAGCTGGGAAGCCCTCCATGCCATTGATGAAGAAAGCTGCAGCTAGTTGAGCAGAAAGACAGGCAGGGAGGAGGGCAGGTACCCAAGCTTTACTAAGTGGATTACATCTGCTTTACATATCGGAATTTGCGTTGGGTTACTGTGAAACCCCTCATCCCGATTAGCCTCCTCCTCTGTCTCCTGGCCCACCCACTGAAACTGAGAAGTCACAGGTGTGCTCGCACACAGATGCTACCCAGCTCCACAGTAAACCCTGTTTCCAGAGCCTCATTGCTACTCCAATTTAAGACGAGCAGTAACTGATCAACTCAAAGTAATTTAAATATAACTTTTGAGAGGGGAGACTGGATGAGAGGGAAGAGACAGAGTGTAGGACTGGGGAGGAGACAGAGAGAGAGGGAAGATAAAAAAAAAGGAAAAAGGGGGTGGTTCTGAGTAATACATAGAATAGGATATCCCCCACTTGCAAGTGCAAGTTCTGTCCAGGCTGGTATGCAAAGCTGCTGAAACTCTAAGCTGATGGAAACAAACACTCCAAAGTCAGGTGCCAAACGTTCAAGTGTCTACAGCCATTGGCAAAGCCCCATTTGCCCAGTCCAGTGGTTGAAAGCTCATGTCATGCTGCTGGTTAGTGGGTTGAAGGGGAAAGTCCAAGGCAATGTCAACTCAGGATGTTTTAACATCTCCTTCTGTCAACTGGGCATTTAGTGGGGTAAACTTGTTGGGTGAGTGGGGTATGCCTGAGCCGATGGTGCTGATGACCCTTGCTGGCTGCATCTTGTGGGTGCTGGTTCTTCTGCCACATCAGAGCCCTGGGAGGAGGAGGTGCCCAAGTTTCAGCTGTGAATTCTTGTCTCCCAGTTCTGAAGAAACAGGTTCCTTCCACGATCTCTCCCTCTCGACCATTTTGAACAAGTAGTCTGCCGGTCCATGTTAGGTGTTTAGGGGGCTGCCCGATTCCGCTGATTTCTTTGAGGGAAGCTGGCTGACATATTGCTACTGTGAGGGGATGTTGCTTGCTCCTGGGTCACCCAATTATTTTTCAGTCTTTCCCTTGCTTGGGCCAGTGTTCAAGTAGGTATTTGGAGGCTTTTTTGGGGGGTTCAAAAGTGTTACACCGTTTCTCACTATCCCGAGTTTTGCTGGGTATTGGAGCAAGTACTGCATGCCCAACTCCTGGAATGCTTTCCTCTGTGGGGTGTACTCCTTACTTCTCACTGGTAATTCTGAATAGTCACTAAATATCAGGATCCTATTCCCTTCCCAGTTTATTGGACCATTTTCCCTGGCTAGGGCAAGTATTTATTCCTTTACTGGGAATCTGAGGAGCATGGTGAGGATGGGGTGAGGGCATCCCCCAGCTGTGGGGGGGGGGTGCCTAGGTCCTGTGCACCCTGTCAGTCTCCAGATGGGTCTTCCAGAAGTGCTTGAAGATCTTGAGCAGTTCTTTCTGTTGAAAAGCAGTCACATTTCCCCTTTCAGCCCCTTCAGGAAAGCCTGCAATCTTGATATTTTTTCTACTCCTATTCTCTGCATCTTCAGCTCGATGCCACAGAAGCCCCACCAGCCTCTACAGTTCTTGGATTTTGGCCTAGTAGTGAGAATCCTTTTCGTTGATGTAGGAGAGGTAAGTGTCGGTACCTCTCTGCTGGTGTTGCAGTGCTTGTATCTTCTCCGAGAGGTCTGCCACCGTAGATTTAAAGGACATAATTTCTGTTAATACATGCTGAAGCACATTTTTTAGGACAGTTCCATCTGCTGCTGTCATCGCGGTTGTCAGAGCCACTCACCATCACTATACTGAAGCCGTGAGTTGAGCAGTCTGAGGGCAGATTTGATTCAGCGCAAGTTCAGTGGAGAGAGCAACTAGCAGAAAATTGTCTTCAATTTTTGATAGCCAAGGCTTAGTTCTAATGAATGTGTGTTCTGTCTCACTTCCAGCAAGGTCCAGTGACAGGATTTCATAGGATCTTTCACGGTTGAGTAAGAGCTTTAGGTTAAGTAACCTTTCCCATCAGCGGCCCACGCATGCCCAATATTTTGCCCTTGATCATGGCTTCTAGGACCTTTCCCAGTGGGCTGACTGGCCTGTAGTTATCCTGGCCTGATCGTACCCCCTTTATGAAGATGGAGACCATTTTGGCCACTTTCTGATCCTCCAGCACTATACTTATCCCTACAGACTCCTGAAAGATTACAGATCATAACCCTGCCAAATGTTCCCTTAGCTCCAGAATGGTCTGAATGACTCTGGGGTGTTTTCCGTCTACACCTTGGGACTTACTTACCTAAGTTTATCTTTGCCAGGTAGTCAACTACCAGGGTAGATGTTCAGTCTGCCAGCTGCATTCTGGATACCTCTGATGCAATAGACCCTATTAGTGAGCACCTTCCTCCCAACGGGGCCCCTTAGAGAAAATTGAAATTAAGTATTTTACTCAACATCTCAGCCATCGCCCTGTCTGGCTTGTAGGTTGTCCTTCCCCTTCCCATGTTTTCAGGGTCCAAGTCCCTTCCTTCACCTTCCTCCTTCCATTTATGTACTGAAAAAATGGCTTTGTTGCTGTCTGCCACTCCTGATGCTATCCTAGTTTCCAGTTTTTTCTTCACTTTCTTAATTCTTAATTCTAATCTTGCAGTCCCTCGGGGCTGTACTATTCCTCTCTGGTCTGAAGGCAAAATGACTCTTTCCAGTGGTCATAGATCTTCTTTTTGTTTAGGACCAGTTGCTTTTGGCTCCTACTGAGCCAGAGGGCCACTTTTTTGCTGTGCTCCCCTTATTGCTTACAGGGATGGAGACCTTTGCAGCCACTTCAAACACCTTCTTCAATAAACCCATATTTGTTCTGAGTTACTGATGCAGCTGTTCCAGACCCTTGGAAACCATGCAATTAATCTTGGCAAAGTCCATCTTTCTGAAGTGCTGGATCCTGGTGGCTGAGACCTGGCTCATTTTTTACAGCTCTGCTTACCTACTTGTACTGTCTGCTTACCTGTATGTTATTTTTACAGCTCTGCTTACCTGCTTTTACTGTTCTGTTTACCTGTATGTTATTTTTAGCCCCGGGTCGCCCCTGAAAAAGGGACCTCCGGGGCCCAGTGGGCCTACCCGGTCAACAAAGTTCAATAAATAAATAAATAAATTTTCCCTGTCAACAGGGAGAAGGTTAGTTGGTTGTGGTCACTCTCTTCCTCTGGTGACTGGACATTAACATTGGAGATGACACCTTCCCCGCGCTACTTATAACAAGGTTAAGGGTGGCCTCAAATCTAGTCCCTTGTTGGACGTGCTACTCTGGGAAGCAGTCCATGAAGGAAGACAGGAAGTCAGTCTTAGCCCAGCCTTTAGTCTTCTTAAATAACCAGTATATGCCTGGGAGATTGAAATCCCCCAAGATCATCACTACATCCAATTTGCCTGCTCTGTAAATTTCCCTAACCAACAGGGTATCATGCCTTGCCGAGCAGGGGCCTGTATCACACTCTCAGGATGTCTCTTCTGTCCCCTTTTTCTCTAGGCTAAACAAACTGTGGCACTGTTTGCCAGCCCTCCTGATGTTCTCCTTGTCTTCCACACTGGCTCTGTCCCTTACAAAGAGAGCCATGTGCCCTTTCCTGTCAGACCTATCCTTTTGGAAAGTCTGTATCCCTCTATCTTTGTGTTCCAGTAATTTTATTCTCCCACCTCATCCGTGAGTGCTGGCCTTCAAAGTGCATCAGATTCTCAAGCTTGCCCACATTGCTGAGCATGCTTCTCACATTGGCCTGCATGCAAATAAGAATAGTTACTCCCCTATGCTTCTTTGCCCCCACTTGGGGTCACCTCTCCATATTCTCCCATGCTCTGCTGTCCTACCCTTGGTACTCCCCTGCATCAGCTTCTTTTTTTTGTGCCAGACCTCCCATAGGCTCACTCCCCTACCCCCAGACCCCTCACTTGGTCCTCTGGGACTTATCTTGGGTGATGATCCTCCCGGACTTGCCCCCCAGGGCAGGGCTGCCCAGGAGGTGTGCATCCGATAGAATTCTGAACCCAGTTTTTCCCCGTTAGCGGGATATGTCCCTGGCTTGCCCCCCAGGGCAGGGCCGCGGTGTCAGGCTGCCTCAACGGAACACTAGACTCAGTCACCAGATGAGTGCCACGGGCACCCAGAGTTGGCTCGGAGGAGTGGGGCATCACTCATGGGGCCAGCATTTTCGAGATGCTATTAGCTCCTATGGGAGGCATGGCATGCAATGATGTAACGGTGCCGAAGCACTAATGTCTGGCATACCTTCCCGCAGTTTGGGCTTTGGTAGCTGCTGCCCTGGGCCTCCACCAGAGGTCAGTCATGCGCTAGATGCACACCCACCCTCCACTCCAAGGACCAGAGCAATCCATTGGATGCTCAGTCCTACTCCCCCTCTGCTGGGTCTCTGACTTCTCGGGTCCATTCCCAAATCCGGGATGTCAGCATCACAAGCAGAAACCCTACCACTGCACTGGTGGGCTGGCCTCTGCATCAGTTTCATGTCCTTAGTGCTTCTATGCACCAGCCCCCCCCCCCATCTTTTAGTTTAACTCCCACTGTCTGCCCTGTTCATTCTCTTGGCCAGCACACCCACTCGCTCCTGATGGAGGTGCAGATCATTCTAGGTATACAGGCACGCCTTACCCCAGAAATCCCTCCAACTGGCCAAAACAAGAAGTCTCTCCATCTTGCACCAGCTCGCAATCCAAGAATTGTCCTGCATGATGGCCCACTGTTGCTCCTCACTAGCCCACAGGACTGGGAACATCTCACAACAGATTACACTGGATACTATTCCCTTCAGGAAAATCCCCAGTTACGTGATTGACCTCCTCATGTCCTTTGGGACTTGTGCTTCTGATGTTGCTCAGGCTCCCTGAGAAAGAAGCTATGATTGGGTTGTTTGTTGGGTCTGTGTGTATGGTTTAATTTGCATACCTTGCTGTTTACTTTTGGCTATATTGTGGATTATCATGGATTAAACAGGATTTTAAACAGCAACCTTGTGTCTTGAGTGTGGTTCTTTCTCTGCGGACTGGATTGCTAGCTGTGGCTGACTGCCTCAATAATCTCCCCCCCCAAAGGATTGACTGGAAGCATGCACAGGACACTGCGGTGAGTACCTTTGTTGTTTTTGTCAACATGGATGACAGCAATTTACTCTCCCATCCCCCCAGCTGCATTGCTTGGCCCTGGATAGGATACATTCAACCCGTGCTTCAGGCTGGCAAAAAATCTCACTTGAGCTGCCATCATGGTCCAGCAGTTACCCCTCCTTCTCAGTCATTGCCCTAACCATGGAGTTACCCATTACTACTACTACCTATCTTTCTTTCCTCCGAACCTTTTCCTTTCTCCATCTTGTTAGATCATGTGTCCTGGTAGCTGGACTGCCCACACTAGCCATAGTCACCAGTTGACCTCCATCAACCTGGCTAGCCAGAGGCTGATACCTGTTGATGGTGTCTACTTGCAATGCTGCTTGCTTGTGTCCATGCCCTCTGTTTCCCATTTCCACCACGATCCACCCCATGGATACCACTAGAGATCAGAGTCCCTGCCACCCTCTTCACTACCCTTCCTGTACTTGTCAATTGCCCTTCCATGATCTAGTGTTCTTGCCTTTAGACACATCTGCCACCATCCTCCTCAGCTGCTTGCTCCCATCACTGAATCTCCATGGTGCCTTCAACTGCCACACAGTCTTGGCAGTATACCTCCTGAGATCATCAATGACCCCACAGCAGCTGCAAAGATATTTCCCTGCACTCCACCTTCTCTCCCTGGACATTAGCCCCCTGACCCTCTGAGTCTCCTTCAGTTGTAGGTCCACATCCTTGCCCCCATGGTACAGTCAGTTGTCATTCCAAACTGGCAGCATGCCTCTCCAGAACAGCAAACAGCTTTGAGCAACTGCAGATGTATCCCACACTGCCTTCTGCAGACAAGATGGCATACAGCTTACAATCCTGGCAGTGCACCAGATGTGCTTCTGTCCTCCTTGGTACCCTATCCAAACTATGTTGACCTAACTTACCTACGTATGGGTTCCTCCAGAGTGGTGAGGGTGGCCCCCCAGGTTACTTTGCCTTTTTGACCTGCACACTGGATGGACGTGGGTCCCCTCACCTAACCTCCCTGCTGACATGGCTAACTAGCTAAAGAGGCTAACTGGCCACTCTTTCCAGTTTGCCACTAATGCAAGCTGCCTCTTGTGGGAGCAAGGTTGAATTGCAGAAGCTAACTAAAATCCTGGCCCAGCCAGTCCTCTGATTACCACCTAGCCCCAGAACACAGGTGAAGACAGTTTCCACCTGCCCTTTCCCAATGTCAAGAGAATACAGTAACACATCACTCTGTAGTACCGCTGTCCTGGCTGGTCCCAATTTAGCTTGCAGACACTATATTTACAGATTAATTCCCACTACTCAGCTTCTTGGTTAAATGATTAATCTGTATCTTTATCACATAGCTTTAACACTCTGCATGCAGCTGTTATTTACTTACAATCCAAGGCCAGATGACCCCTGAACTGATGTTTTGCCAGCTGTTCCAAAGTACACTATCCTTGCCCAGGGTTTCTGACACCCTACCCATACCCATGCCCATAAAATTCGCATTTTGAAACATGAAGGGCATAAACCCACCCATCAAAAGGAGAAAAATATTAGATCATCTGTTCAGATTAGGCACCGGAATTGCCTTCCTGCAAGAAACCCATGTATTGAAACCAGAAGCTGACCAACTAGGGAATGGATGCATGGGAGAAGTACATTCTATTATTTATTTATATTTTGATGACTGGGTGAGCCCAACTGAGACAACATGTTCCTTTTTCAGGGGTGACCCGGGGAAGTACAATGCCAGTAAATATAGTACAAACATGTGAGTTACAGAGGAACCATAGAGAACTGGTAATCAATAAACAATTATATAGTAAGTGCCGAGCCAGAGGTAGTAGAAACAAAGAAGGGGAAGGTGGAGCACTCAAACAAAGGTCGGTGCCAACACGTTAGACTGATGGTATTGGATACTCCCAGTGGGAGGGGGTATATAGTTGGGTAAAGAAAAGGGAGAGAGGGGGGTAGGGGAGGAGTGGAGCAGGAGAAGGAGGAGAGAAACAGAGAGAGCTGGGGGATAAATAGCAGGCACACCGTAGAGGGGAGAAGAGAGAGTGTCTTTGAGTAGTTTTTTAAATTGTGTAATGGTCGTACAGGAAAGTAAGTCATGGGGCAGGCCGTTCCATTTTTGTACAACATGAATGGAGAAGGATTTTTTGCCTATAGCTAGTCGTGCTTTAGGGAGACTTAGTAAGGGGAGAGAGGAGGATCATAATGGTCTGGAGACAGGTCTTAGCGTTATTATACCATGCAGTATGGGTGGAGAGGGTAGGTGGATGAGTTTAAATGTAGTGCAAAGAAGGGGGAAGTCTAGCTTGGCTTCAAAGGACGGCCACACTAGCAAGTTGAGTACGTCACAATGATGGCTTCTGGCTGGGGCTGATGCAGCAAAACATGCGATTGGGTGATAGGCTTGTTTTAGTTTACGCAGGGTGAAGGTTCTGGTTGAGTGAAGCACCGCAGCATACAGGAGACTGGGGAGGAGGAGAGTAGAGGAGACAATCTTTCTTCTTGCATCAGGGGTCAGATAAGGGGCAGTCCTGTAGAGTAGGTTTAGTTTTTGGTGGGTGGTCTTAATAACTTTATTTACATGATTGTCAAAGGATAGGTTAGAATCTAAGGTAACTCCTAAGAATTTAAAGGAGGCCACATGCTTGAGGGCCGCTCCTGAGGATGTATGAATAGTGAGAGGTTGCTGCATGGATCAGTCATAGGTTGAGTGGTAGAACAGCATTGCTTTAGTTTTTTTGGTGTTAAGCACCAAACGGTTCTCCCCGAACCATTGCTCAAGCAGGTGAACATCGCTTTCAAGGTCGGATGCGATGGAGGAGGTATTTCTGTGGGATCTATAGAGGATAGCATCATCTGCTTGTAGTTGTACAGATGTGCCACCACAGTTACAAGGGAGCTCATTTACAAATCTGGAGAATAACAGAGGACCCAGGATGGAGCCTTGGGGGACCCTATCAGTGATAGGGGCTAGACGAGAAGAGGTGCCAGCCCATTTAACACACTGAAGCCGGTTGGTCAGGAAGTCGGTGAACCACGAGTGGGCAAGGGAATCGATACTGGCGAGTTTGGTGAGAAGGAGTTGATGATTCACAAGGTCAAAGGCCTTTGTCAGGTCTACAAAGACCGCCCCAGTGGCTCTCCCATTGCCCATTGCATGAAAGATATCTGCAGTGACCCTTAGTAATGCTGATTCGGTGCCATGATATTCACGGAAGCCGTGTTGCGCGTTGGTAAGGGCATTTGATTGTTCTAGGAAAGAGTACAACTGGTTATCAAGTATCCCTTCCTGTATTTTAGCTAGTGGATACAGTTCAGATATTAGCCTGTAATTTTCTATAAAGTTAGTTGGGCCACTTTTGTGGATTGGGACCACAATAGCAGTTTTCCATTTATCTGGGATGGAGTGAGAGAGGAAGGATCTATTGATTAGGAGTGCTACTGGCTGAGTGAGGGAAGATGTACCTAATTTTAGGAATTTTGGGGGAAGGGAATCAAAATCTGGTGAGCTGTTAGGGTTAAGCCTGTGTAGTAGCTTTGGTACCTCAGTGCGGAAGGTGAGCTTCAGGTGGAAAGGCGTGCACGGGGCATTGGTGGCGTTAATGTCCAGGACAGGGAGGGCTATCCGGAAGACCAGTTTTATAATTGTCCAAGGCAGTGAAGAAGCTGTTTATCCTAGTAGCTATGTCCAGAGGGGTGGAAAGGGTAGTGCCATTGCTGATGATAGATTGAGGGGTGATACGTTTGTTTCCCTTGAGCAGAACATTAATATGGTCCCAGAACTTTTTGAGATTGCTGAGGTTATTTTCCTGGAGGGATTTGAAATAGTTACGCTTTGCAGTGTTGACTTTTAACTTACAGTTATCTCGTAGTTGGCGGTAGTTTTTGCCAATCACAGTTGAGGCAGGATTTTTTAAATTTATTCCAGGCCCTGTCCCGAGAGCACATAAGGAGGGATTAACCCACAACAGGGTATGGTTTTACTGAGCATTAATCCATGCCTGGGGGGGTTGGAATCACGAGGCGAAGCCGAGTGAATTCAACCATCCAGGAGTGGATTAATGCTCAGTAAACCCATACCCTGGAGTGGGTTAATCCTCTTATAATATGGGCAATGTTTTGTTAGAGGTTTACCTAAAGAAACAGTGAAATAAAGCCATGTGAACATGCAACTGTGGGTATATCAGAGATTAATCCACGGCCAGGTGACCTGTTTGGATGAATCAGAAGACAGTGTTTTAGGAACCCATGTTATAAAGTGTCAGTTCCTAGGAGAGCCAGGGTGAGTGGATGCCCTTGGCTCTTCTAAGTTTGAGCAGGGCATGAGAGTCAAGGATGGAGACGAAGGTATTAACAAAGTAGTCGAGGGCTTGGTTTACATCAGAGAGGGAGTTGATGGGGGCCCAGTTGACAGAGTTCAGACTGCTGAGGAATGCTGTAACATTAAAGTTGGTTAGATCGCATGCATATAACAGCTTGGGAGGGGGGTTGGGGTGGTTGTTGCTCCAGACACAGTAGGTGGGAGAGTGGTCACTGAGGGCATCAGGAAAGATTCCCACTGCCTTGATATTCTGTTTGTTGTTAGTTAACACCCAGTCAAGCAGGGTATGGTTACCAGACTTTGTGTTAGGCCTTGTGGGTTGGTCTATAAGTTGGACTAGGTTGGCATCTGATAGCGCAGCTGCGTAGCGGGCCATTTCCCAAACCGTTCCAGTTTAGGTTAAAGTCACCACAGATGATGACATCCCTATGGGGGAGAGAGTCCAGTTTAGAGAAAAATTTAGAGTAAGCAGTGGATGTGATGAAGGGGGGTAGGTATACACAACCTAACATAAGCTTTTTAACTTGCCTGAGAGTGATGGTGAGAAATATGTGTTCTATGTCAGCGTTGAATGTTAAGTCTGGATTTCACAGGCTTCAAGGTCTGCTGTGATACAGATCAATATCCCCCATTGTTACTAGAGAGCCGATCCCACCTGAACAATGTGAACCCTGAGAGGGCGAATTCCGTGGGACAGAATTGAGGACTTTAGCCAGCTTTTCATGATGCAGAGAATGTCAGGTTTATAATGCCAGACCCAGGCTTCAAGTTCAACCATTTTATTTCTGACACTCTGCATGTTCATGTGAGCAACTATGAGACCCTTTATGCAGGACTAGGTTGGGCTGGAGACTTCCGGTGCAGTTTCCGGGTAAATGGCAGCCTAACTTTAGAGCTCTCATCCCGCGCTCCTAATTTTACTTAAAAAACTAGCTGCTCACCCTTTAATTTCACCGATTCATTACCAGAAAATTTATGGCGGCTAGCAGTCTACGAGGGGGAGATAACAGATACTCAAAATTCCGCCCAGATATGGAAAACTCCGACGGAGAAGCTACGGACTCGGGGACCTCCACGCTTTCGTTCGGCCCAGGCTTCACAATCTAGGTCACGCAGACAGAACAAATCCAAAACCAAACAAACCAACAACATGGACATTAAACTAGATAAAATCTTACAGGAGATCCAGGAATTTAAAACAGACTTTCAGTCCTTCAGGCAAACTCAAGAAAGATTCCAAAATGATCTCACGGAACTGTACACCATAGTGTCCTCTTTAGACCAACAGATACATGAGCAGGCCTCAACTACCTTTTGGCTGCAAGATACCCTGGACTAAGTGGCCCATCTTTGTCAGCTCACGGTGGAATGCCAGGAGGACTCAGAGAACCGCAGTCACCGACAGAATATAAGACTATATGGGGTGCCAGAGAGTAGTGAAGGATCAGATCTGCTGGGTTTTATGGAGTCCCTCCTCCACAATGCCCTTGACTTGGGCCCAGATTACAATTTCGATACAGAGAGGCTACACAGAGCCTTAGGCCCAAAGCCTACCCATCCGACGGCACGCCCCAGATCCATAATCATCAGGTTCCTTCGTTTCCAAACAAAGGAGTTTATTCTGAAACAAGCCTGGGCCAAAGCGCGCATCGGTTATGGGGACAAATGCATATTTGTGGACAACGATTACGCCCCCACTACAATGCAGAGAAGGAGGGCATACATCCCACTATTTCCCTACCTCAGACAGCAGAAACTTAAATTCAGGACACCATATCCGAGCAGAATGGTGATACAATTTCCATCGAGGCAGCAATGTTATGAATCTATGGAGGAAGCCTGCACAGACCTAAGAGAATGGGGGTTCACACTACCAGCCACGATTCAAACACCACGGAGAACATCGGACAACAAAATTGCACCTGGGGCAGCCCCTCCGAAACAATTGGCAGCTCAACAAGTGACTATTGACTCAATCAAAGCTCTGCTGGCACAGTTCTCCCAACAGAACAGCTGAATCCCTTCTGGAAAAGATCTTTGGACTCATGATAAGTAGTATGGTGAGGTGGGGGTGGGGGTGGCATACGGTGGGCTGCTGGCTCACCTCGAGAGGGGCTTGATGGTGGGGTACATACAGTTAATAATTAGAACTGTACAGATCAGGGAAAATAACCAAGACACGTTGGCTGTATTTGGGGGTTGCCCGGGGCGGACCTGATCCTCGGCTTTAAGTTGTACTCTCTACCCGGGGGGGAGGGGCCTCCTCAGTGCTCATCTCTTTCGGGGGGGGAGGCGGACTCGTTCCAGCCTTGGTCTCGACGATACTCTACCATGGACCTCCTAATTTGATAAACAGCTGCTGGGTTGTGCTGGGTAGGAGAACATAGACCCGACTTTCTCAGATTTGTCCAGAAGGGGCCTATATATCTACTCTGTCCTCTCTAAATAAATGTTAAAAAGAGGATTCCGGATACCACCGGGGACTAGAGGGCTCAGAGTAGTCGCTAAGCCTGCTCAGACCCGGATGCCTTTCGGGAGGCCAGGGGATATACCTAAGTAAACCCAACTGGCGGTCATATGAAAGCCCATTAAATAGGGCACAGTTCCCGGGTCTTCTCGGCATGGTGCGGCCTGGCAGCCTCATAGATGGTGTTTCCCCCTGCTTTCTTATCAATCCATTTAAATACATCGGTACCCTCAGCTCTATTCAAATTCAACATGTCCCACGGATGACTTTGAAGGGGAACTATTAATAAAACAGATCTTTGAGATTGTAGGCTGGTCGGGCTTGCTCCCTTAACTCCACAGTTTTTGTTACGGGAGGAAAAAACACAAAGGAATGATGGGCCTCAGGTGGTGTCCCACATCCCACTTCCTGATTCACCCCCTTTACAGGAGGATTCTCGCAGCCTGGAATTTGAGCCGAGTGGTCGGTTTGGCATTCTGGGGGTGTGCTCTCTCTTCTCAGTTGTCCACCCATCTTGTTCCCTGAGATGCGTGTGAGCTGTGTGTCCCTTGAGCCTCCCCACCTCCCTGCCTGCTCTCCACGCAACAAGCTTCCCAATCCCCTCTGCTAGTTCACAACCACAGAGACTCCCCTTCGAGGGACCTAAGAATTAGCCACGAGACTGATGATACCCACATAGCTATGGGAAATAACATGATCAAAATGGCCATAAGACCAGTAGGCTGTGGTTCAGTCATCTTATTTTTCCTAGTCCCTCTGGGTCATTCTGAGACCATGCAACAAGGGATCATCGAGGACCTGCTCATCTTGGACCATATTCATTAACACTGTGGGACATATATGGTTACCATATGGGGAAATGATGGAAGTGGCGGCACGGAAGGGGTTCCCCCGGGGGTTATGATATCATCCAATCCTTGTAACCATGATGGTCCTCCTTCATTTCCAGTCAGTGCTGGGTAGAGGGCTAGCATATTCCTGAACAAGCAACCTCGAACGCTTGATATTAACCACAT
The DNA here is from genome assembly GCA_016271365.2 of Neoceratodus forsteri. Classification (NCBI taxonomy): domain Eukaryota; kingdom Metazoa; phylum Chordata; order Ceratodontiformes; family Ceratodontidae; genus Neoceratodus; species Neoceratodus forsteri. The sequence continues at coordinate 1,359,419,392 of CM057455.1, read as the reverse complement.
ATCACAGGGCTAAACTGTTAAATCTAACTTGCTCCCCTTCCTATTCCTATTTGAGAAAGGAGGAGAGGGACCTAGACTCTGCTGCTAATTAAGATACATGCCATAAGGGAACTGTATCTTTTTCCCTCCCCAAATTCTTGCCCTTCACCACTACCCTTAGTTTTTTTATTACCCCTGATATTAGTTATCTCTATCTTTTCCCTTCAATCTTCCACAGTTGGGGCAGGAGTTTCCCCAGGATCCCAATTCACCTGCTGGATAGGGAGTCCACACAAGGACGATCTATGGATCTGTCCCAAGTGCTTGCCTCATTTGAGCAGGCACGTTTGGAAGTCACAGAATCTCCCCTTGTTGGGGGTTTGTATATAGGTATTACCTTTTCCCAGTATGTAGACATGTACACCTGGTTGATATACCCACCTTTACTTAATTCTTACCCAGTTATCGTTTTCTTTTTTATTTCTGTACCATTGTTTATCAGAAAACAGCTAACAACTTAGATTCTATATGTTATTAAGAACAGGATTAATATTCAACAGATTGCAGGAGGAGTTACTGTGGTGGGGGGGAGGCCCGGGGAATAAATGCAGACTTGGGATTATGGATAGTTATGAATAACCCATTCAAACTTATATCTCATAATGTAAACGGACTGGTCAGCCCCATCAAGAGGGATCGTACAATTCGGGCACTTAAAAAATTAAACCCAGATATTCTGTTACTACAGGAGACTCATTTATCCACCATGGAGCACCAAACATTGCTCAAATTCAGATTTGCACATATAATAGAATCCTCCTACCAGAGGGGCAGAAAAAGGGGTTCAGTAATTCTGATTCCAAAATGATCAAAACTAAAGTTAATTGACCAATACACAGACAGGGAGGGCAGGCTGGCACTAGCAGTGGTCAAACTGAACCAACAAATCCTAACAGTGTGCAGTCTTTACATCCCGCCGGGCTCAGATGCCTCGTCTATCCAAAAATTGGTCGATACCATCCTTACTAGGCAACAGGGTATCTTAATTATAGGGGGAGATCTTAACTGTCAGCTTAACCTCTCATTAGACTCCTCAGCAGCTCACCCCTCCCCACAGTCATCTGGTCAAAAGCATCTACGGCGCCTTATCCGAGATGTGGGAATGATAGACACATGGAGGCAGTTACATCTTACACATCGGAAATTCTCCTATTACTCTCACTCTTTCAAACAATATTCTAGGCTTTATTACTTCTGTATAGGTAAGTAGCATGTGGATCTGATCTGATCTGCTGAGATCCTAAATATTGTTCTATCGGACCATGCACCTATACCTTGGTAGTTAATATTCAAAAAGAAAGAATAAATACCCAGTGGCGCTTCAATCCATCCCTTTTTAAGGATAAAGAATTCCAAGATTTGCTGGAGAGTTGAATCCCTGAAATTATCAGAGATAACACTTCCCCCTAGATCTCCCCCCAAATTCTCTGGGACACATTAAAGGTAGTCCTTAGAGGTGACATAATTGCTTATGCCTCCTATAAGAAAAAACAGTCCGAGAGTAAATTAAGAGCCCTACAGGAGGAACTTGACTTTCTTCAACAGGCCCATATGCAGGGCATTATAGACCTTTACCCCAAGATAGTCCAAACACAGAACAAAATCCAACAGATCCTGACAGCTAAAACTGAACAGTCCCTGGCCTGGTTGAGGCAGCGATATTATGAGGGTGGGGCGAGAGCTTCTAGACTCTTGGCATACTGCCTCCGAAATCAAATACAAAATTACACCATTACTAAAATCAGAGATCCTGTTTCCAACCAGCTCAGATATTCGACTTCGCATATTTTGGACACTTTCAAGAAATATTACCAGAACTTATATTCCTCCCAGAGGATCCCTGATCCTCAGAAAATTTCAACTTTTCTCTCCCAACTCCATCTCCCTACTTTGTTGGAATCACAACAAACTGAAATTATAGCCCCGATCACAGAAACAGAGCTTCAAAACACAATTATTAGCCTCAAAAACGGGAAATCCCCAGGCCCAGACGGCTATGGAGCGGAATTTTACAAAGGTACATAGAACTTAATGTGAATTCCCCTTCTTCAGGCACTACAAAATGCTCACACCACTTCTTCTTTCCCAGTCTCTTGGAGACAAGCAACCATCTCAGTGATCTTGAAGCCCCAAAACCCCCACATCTTTGTGATTCATACCATCCTATCTCAGTACTCAATCAGGACTATAACATTTATACAAGTATCCTGGCACATCAGCTAGACCATATCCTCCCTTCTTTGATACATCTGGATCAGTCTGGATTCATCAAAGGCTGACAGACAACGGACAACATCAAAAGAACCCTGTACCTTATAGATCATGCTCTGTCTACAAAGTCTCCCCTCTTGATTTTAAGCCTAGATGCCCAAAAGGCTTTTGACATGGTCTCATGGGATTTTCTACAGGTGGCCCTACAAAAATTTAAATTTCCTATCTTATTTATGGACGCAATTAAAGGCATATACACAGATCCAGAGGCAGTAGTGAAACTAAACGGCTCACATTCTGACCACTTTCCATTACATAGAGGCACCCGACAAGGTTGCCCCCTTTTCCCATATCTATTCGCTCTTTTTGTTGAACCCATAGCCCAGATGCTGAGACAGAATCCCAGCCTCCATGGATACAGGGTCTCTGACTCAATGCATCATAAAATAGCATATTATGCTGATGACCTTCTTCTATATATAACCCACCCCGAAGAATCATTACACACCTTAACTACTTTACTAACAGAAATAGAGAATATCACAGGATATACTATAAACCCAACTAAATCAGAAGCCCTCCTGGTACAGCCCCCCTTCCCTCATGGTCTCATAAATAAATATTCATATAAATGGGACAAAACATATCTAACCTATTTTGGGATTAAAATCCCATCTAAGCTACCTGATTTATATAACTCTAACTACTCCCATACTCTTTCTAAAATACACTCAGATTTACAGAGATGGACTCCTCTTCCGTTATCATTAATGGCTAGAGTTCAATCTATCCAGATGAATTCTCTCCCAAAACTTCTTTATTTGATGCAAAATATCCCCCTACCCCTACTAAGGAAGGATGTCCGATTATGGGACAACTCAACAAGTCGGTTTTTATGGGCAAATCAGCGTCCTCAACCAGCATTGGTTAAACTCCAACAACCCAAAGATAATGGAGGATTATCTCTACCCAATATATTACATTACAACATAGCATAACTGCTCACACACATAACTACATGGCTTCTCCCTCCATCTCAGGCGCCACCCTGGCGTCTAACTGAGCAGACTTTGACAGTTGGCCCCTCACTTCACTCACTAGTCTTCCAGCCTAACAACATCATCAGGTTGCAAAAGGCTTCCAGATTTACGAAAGAGATACTTCGCTCTTGGATGAAGTTGTTAACTCATCCTGCTTATAGGTTTATGGCATCCTGTGTTAGAATTCCGGCAGAAGACCCTGACTGGGCCCCGAAGTGTTTGGATACCACCTTTCAATCCTGGGTTCATAGAGGTATAAGACACACATACCAACTATATGAAAATGCAGTATTCAAAACATTTGACCAACTCAAACAAGAATTCTCGTTGACGAGAAGTGATTTCTATAGGTACTTACAATTGCATCATTTCTTAAATTCAAAGATAGGCCTAAATACTGCAGCCCAGATCATCCCCCCCCCCCGTCCTCTTCTGATCCAATTGGAAAGGGGCGGAGATCGGAGCCATTTGGTCTCCCACCTTTATAAAGCCCTACAGGGGATACTATCCCAAGCCATGGACCTAGTACACTTCCACTGGGAAGCAGAACTACAGATAGCACTGTCCCAGGGGGACTGGCGCAGGATCTGGCAGAGGCAACATAAAACCTCCAGCTCTTACACTTGGAGAGAATATTCTTGCAAGGTGGTGTTCAGATACTTCCGCACTCCCCAGATCACAGCTAAGTTCCTCAAGGGTAGTGATTCCTCCTGTTGGAGGAAATGCTGTTGCCAAGTAGCAACACATTCTCATATTTTTTGGACCTGTCTGGTCCTGTCACAATACTGGACTCCTATCGGAGACAGAGTTACATATCTCTTTCCTCTCTTAGGACATTTACACCAGCGATTGGTCTATTGCTTCACTATCCCCGTTGTCTCAGAGATCCTCATCAAATATGCCTCCTTAATATCTTGCTTGGGGCAGCTAAAAAATGCATAACTGACTATGGCTCAACACTGACCCTCCCTCCATCACAGCCTGGGAAGATACAGTATATGATATATATAAGTTAGAACATATGACAGCCAGAATTCAAAATAAGGTCCCTGGATTAATGAATCGATGGAACAGATGGTTCATACACATAGCACAACTTAGACTGGACCAGATACCATAGCTCCCGGGGGGGAGGCGAGCCATGACAAAGATCCCGGTGGGTGTGGCCGTACCAGTCCTTATCCTGAGTTACCTATGTAGTTGGTTAGCCTAATCTCCTTCTCGGAGACCTTCTAGATCCTGATTGATGGGAGATTCCATCTGAATGGCACCTGGGGGAGGGTTCGTGGGCCTCTCTCTCCCCCTAATAAATCCTTTTGAGTACATCAATTGAAAGTGCAATCTGTTTATTCATAACCGGAGTAAAGTAGTAGATACTAAAGGAAGAACCAGGTATGTTGTTTTTAACATGCCTTTATCAAAATTTACTTGTATATCTGATTATTAATTTTTCCTACTTCATTGAGGATTGCCCTCATGCTTACTGATCACTTTACTTTACACCTGTAACTGAATTGCTGTAAATAACAACTCTAATGTCAATGAAGTTAACATCTGAAATAAAAAAACAGTTTTAAAAAAAAGGACTAGGTTGGGCTGGGGGTGGGAGAGTGGGACATTGATGCTTCAATTAGTCCAGGATTGAGTGCAATGTCCCCAGATAGACACAGAAGGCACATGAGTGAGTGAGAGGTAGGAGGAGGAAGGAAGGGCAGCTTAGATATTTTCTTATGGCTAGCTAGATAGAGAATGGTTTTGTTAAGCTGGGTCAGAGTTTGATTACTTGTTGGTGAGTGCTTTGTGCACTGAGACAGAGCTAGAGGGGGCAGGCTTGGGGTGGGTACAATGAGGGTACGACAATGCTGGAGGTGGGAGCTGTGCACCACAAGATCAACTCATGAACCTGCTGCAGAGCAGGTGGTGCTTTTAGGGAGGCTCAGTGGGGGGGGAGTAGTGTTGGAGTAGTAAACCAGAGATGGAAGACATGTGCCAGGGCCACAGTACATGGAGGTTAGCCATAAAAGGCAAGGGACGTCCTGCCGAGAGTAACATAGGAATGCGTAGAATACAAGTAACATTTTTAAGGGTTTGAGAGTTAACATTGTGGGAATATTATATGCTGAGGGGGAGGTGGGACGGATAGGAATTTGGCAGAGGGTATAGCAGGCTTGAGGCATTAAGGCTCTGTAGTTTTAACTTGACAGGTTGGCAACACATGGGTGAGGTCCAAAGTTGGGGAGATAAGGGAGAAAGGCTAAGCAAGGGTTGCTATTTTTGCCAAGGGTAGCTGAGAACCGCCCCAGCTAGTTCCTATAACTCCAACAGCCAGGGAGTGGCCATCTTAATACACAAAGAGGTGAACTTCCAGAACACAGGCACTCACAGGGTCCAGGAAGGATGATTTGTAATAATCATTGGGGAGAATCTGGGGCAGAAACACCACTCTGTACTGTGTGTATGGACCATAGCAAACAGATGCACTGTTTTCACATCCCTGACAAAGATACTCATGGAAACAGGGACAGGTGACATACTGTTGGGTGGAGACATGAATACATTGATGGCTGAATTCCTAGATAGGAGTAAACCACCTTTGCCCCCTCCCACATCGGAAGCATTGCAAGCTAAGGAGACTGGCACCTCAGACATCTGGCACCTAATTAATCTCAAAGGGACAGACTTCTCATTTTACTTCATTTCCCATAACACCTATTCCAGAATAGACCTCTGGTTCACATCAGTGTCATGGACTGAGGATGCAACTGGGGCTACCATGATACAGCAGTAACTTCAGATCACAGCTCCATCTCCTCCTCATGGTCACCCCAAGACCAAATGACCTCCAAACCCAACTGTTGGAGGTTCAATACCTCCCTCCTGAGAGACAAAGAATTTAGTGAACTCACTTTGGACATCCAAGACCTTCTGGTGCATAACAAACCCACAGATACTGCAGCGGTGACGCTCTGGGATGCACTGAAGGCCTTTATCAGAGGCAAGTAGATTGTACACACCTCCAAAATGAAAAGGGCTAAGGAAAGGGATCAAAAGGAGCTTGAAAGCAGCCTTAAGATTCTCAAAACCAAATAGCGTGAATCTGACAGCACAGATCAAAATATGCTAGTACAGATCACGGGCACTAGATTCAAACTGAACACATAGCTGCAAAAAAAGGCAGAATTCACCCTGTTCTGCCTCTGACAAGCCTTCTGGGAGGTTGGAGGGAAACCAGGCTGCCTTTTAGCTTTCCAGATCAAAAAGCACTGACTGCATCGGGTTCAATATGGGGGACCTAGTGAAGGACCAAAAAGGAATGTAAACCTCCCAAAGTTCAACCTGGCAAATTCTGACCATCAAACCATGCAATGTTTGCCAAAGTTCCCTTAAGGGCAGACTAGTTTGTGCTGGTTTGACCATTAAAAAGCATGAGACAGAATGAATAAGCTAAATATTATAAGTGGCTGGGCTGATAAAACACTCAAAACAGCAGGATGATGTAGAGGGCCACATTGAGGGGTACTGGTTCCAAAAATTGTGTCCATTCAGTCACTGCCAAATACAGACAAAACAAGCATATGTGGCTAAGTAACAATGCTCAAATATAAATAAAATGTTTGTAATTGTAATGCCTATATGTATGCCCACAAATATCAGTACAGAATCCCCCAGTGTAAGCTACTGGTTCCAAAAATTGTGCACCCATTAGGGCAGTACCACACATGGACAGTGTGTCCGCTTCTGCCATGGATTGATGTTGTACACACTGGTTTCATGGGCAACATTGCCCCCAAAAAAAAAATTATGTATGTGGCCTGTATAGGCCTTTGAAAATTTCAACTAACATTAGAGACAGACTGAAGACAACTGTGCAGCATCCCAAAGTGTGAGCTACTGGTTCCGATAATTGTGCACCCATTGGGACAGTGGCACACATGGACAAGGTGCTCAGTTCTGAAATGGTTTCATGGGCAACACTGGCCCAAAAATAATCTATCTGGCCTGTGTAGACCTGTCAAAAATTCACCAAACATTAGACAGAATGAAGACAACTGTGCAGCATCCCACAGTGTGAGCTACTTGTTCCAAAAACTGTGCATCCACTGGGACAGTGGCACTCATGGACAAGGTTTCCAGTTTTGCCACAGTTTCACATGGGCAATATTGGCCTAAATATTATTCAGCCTGTGTAGGCCTGTCAAAAATTCACCAAAATTAAAGACTGACTGAAGACAGTGCAGCACCCCACAGTGTGAGCTACTGGTTCCAAAAATTGTGCATCCATTGGGACAGTACCACACATGGACAGTACGTCCGGTTCTGCCATGGATCAGTGTTGTACACACTTCATGGGCAATGTTGCACCACAAAGTATGTATGTGGCCTGTGTAGGCCTGTCAAAAATTCAAACATTAACTCATTCATCCCCAAATGGAAATTTTTTTAAATAAGGTCAAGCACAGAATCTTTCAACTCATATATATGCTCAGGGGCTGAAGAAGCATATATATGAGTTGAAACTAAAGGTTCAAGTGAAGAAGACAGTGCAGCACCCCACATAGTGTGTGTGTGTGTGTGTGTGTTTAGGTTACTGGTTCCAAAAAGGAAGAAAACTTTTTGACACAGAAGTCCTCCCATCCACCTCATCATCCTCCTCTGTTGGCCCAACTGGAAGTGTAGGAGATTCATCCTCCATAGACCATGGATAAAAGGTATTTGGAAAAAGGGACAGGCTAATTGTTGCACCTGTCTTCTCTGTTTATTTCCATTTTAGGTCCGTTATGATTCTGCACGTTGGCTTGCAATAGTTGCTGCTTTTAACAAATTTATGTGGATCCCCAGGGAGTTCCCAATAAAAAACGACTAATAATAGGGTGGTTGCTTGACTTTGGAAAATGCAGCGCACTAAAAATCAAAAGGAGAGAATATTCTAAGAATAAAAAAAACATTTTTGGGGAGCATAACACCTGATTTATGTAATGACTTTTATAATTACATTTTATATACAGTATACACTGTCACTGTTTATACTACACTGTTTAAAGTATAACATGGTTTGATTTTTTCAGAAAACATTGAAATGCCTATTTCTTTGGTGCTTGGGTCTCAGCTAATGATGTAATGGGTGACAATGTATTTAATGAATGATGATTTTGTAAGTCTCCACCTCCCGACAAAGCCCGTAAAGATGAAGCACTGAGGTGTAGCTGCTTCATGGTGACCTTTCTGTGTGGACTTGAGATGAACTATTAAAGTTCGTGCTTTGCACTTCTTTTTTTTTTTTTTATTGGGTCCTCTCGCCAAGTATCCACCCTGGTCATGGCCCCCCGAGGTCTCTCCATGTCGGCCAAATCCTCCGGTCACCCCTGGCTTACCCCCCAGAGGATGGGGCCGCAGAGCTGGCACCCCATATTCCAGCCCGAGGTCCTAGTAACTGGTTGGAGGATTGGCGACATGGAAGAGACCGAGGAGGCTTCATAAGCGAGTCCCATTATTTTTTGTATATATGTAGTATGCCCCGGAGGCGGACGTTGTGGCGTCCGCGCGCTCCTGCGATGCAGGCGTCTGCCAGCTTCTCCCCTGTCAGATGCGCTCGCTGTTAGACATCCAGCCTCCGCTGGGTGTCACTGCAGTGCGCATACATCCTCACACCCCGAAGGAGGGAGGCTGTCGCGGGGCGCTCGATCCTTCCTTCCCCTAGCCAGCCCCGGTGGCCGAGTCCATTCCCGAACCCGGGTCGCCGGCATGGCGCGAGGTGTGGTGTCCCGCGCCTCAACCCTCAGTGCCACCGGGCCAGCGCTTTGCACTTCTACTGATTCAGTCCATTTCTTCCCATAAAGTGAGTGCTACTATTCTTGTACCTGTGTTTCAACTGGGGTAGCCACCCCCTGTTGCAGCACCCCTGACCATTTCCTGTGACACAGCTGTCTTTTTTGGACTGAGCTCCACAATTATGGCTGATATGATGGCCCCCAGGAAGGCCATCTTCCACGACAGGTGTGACATTTAACACCTGTGCATCAGCTTGAAAGGCTTGCCCAAGAGATGGCAAGCAACGGGGGGGTGTTGCTGGTAGGGAACTTCAATCTACCAGATGTGGATTGGAGCCTACCAGCTGTAGCAACAGTCAGAAGTAAGGACATCCTGGACTCCCTGCAAGGGACATTCCTCAGGCAACTAGTCAGGAAGCCCACTCATGGGGGAAGGGGCGGTACTGGACCTGGTACTGACAAACGGGGACAGTGTGGCTGATGCCACGGTAGGTGACAGCCTGGGGTCCAGCAATCACCTTACAGCGTGGTTCAATATAAGTACTGGGACAGAACCAAGCTACACTAAGACGAGGATCCTCGACTTCAGAAGGGCTGATTTCGGGAAAATGGGAGAATGCCTTAGGGATGCCTGGCAGGGTGAGAGGATCTGGGGGACTCAAGGAACTATGGGCAAAAACAAAGAGGAGCATTGAAAAAGCAATAAATCTCTGTGTCAAGCAAGTTAACAATGGAAAGAGAAAAAAGAAACTGCTATGGTTCTCTAAAGACATAGCAGAGAAAGTAAGAGCAAAACAAACTAGCATTTACAAACATACGAACATATGAATGTGCAGGCAGAAACAGACCACCAGGTCTATCTAAGTCTGCTCGAGTGTGCAGCCAACACCCCTAGTTTGTAGCTGCCCCACCTCCCCTCCCCTCTGCCATCCCACTGCCACCCCCCACCTCCCCCATCCTCACTCGCCCCTGTTCCCAAACTTAGAAAGTACAAAAAGGCACAGAAGGAGGAGGAGGATAGGGAAAACCACCAGCAGAAACAAAGTGAGGCAGGGGAGGCAGTTAGACACGCAATGGCACAAACAGAGTAGAATACTGCCCAATCGATAAAAGAAGGAGATAAAACTTTCTTTAGATATATAAGCGAGAAGAGGAAGGCCAAAGGGGGAATAGTAAGGATAAAAGTGGAAGAAGGGGTTTGTGAGGAAGAGGACCAAAAATAGGCAGACATATTGAACAAATATTTTTGTTTGGTATTTACAGAAGAAAGGGTAGTTGACAGGCCAGAGACAAGGGACAAGGGCATAAATGGTAGGGAGGTGGACACCAGCCCTTTTACAAAGGAGAAAGTCCTCAAGGTACTAGCACAATTAAAGGTAGACAACGCAATGGGACCTGATGGGGTGCACCCTAAGTTACTGAGGGAGCTCAAAGAGTTTCTGGCTGCACCCTTGACAACTCTGTTCAATTTATTATTAGAAACAGGGGAGGTTCTGAGGGACTGGAGGAGGGCAGATGTGGTCCCACTTCACAAAAGTGGAAACAGGGAGGAGGCAGGAAATTAGAGACCTGTCAGCCTGACTTCGGTAGTGGGCAAAGTAATGGAAACACTACTGAAGGAAAGGATAGTGGAATACCTTGTAACCAGTGGATTACAGGATCCAAGGCAACATGGTTTCACAGGGGGTAGGTCTTGCCAGACAAACCTGATCTAATTCTTCAACTGGGTAACTAGGGTAGTGGATCAGGGAGGAGTGGTAGATGTGGCCTACCTGGATTTCAGTAAGGCCTTCAACACCGTTCCACAGAGAAGACTGGTGAACAAGCTGGCCTGTCTGAGAGTGCGTCAAAAACTTATAAACTGGGTAAGATTTAGTTAAGCAACAGGAGTCAGAGGGTGCTGGTAAATGGTGTCCACTCTAGAGAAGGCAAGGTGACCAGTGTGGTGCCTCACAGCTAAGTACTAGGCCTGGTCCTCTTCAATGTCTTTATCGGTGACATTACGGAAGGGCTAGAAGGGATAGTATGCACGAAACAAAAATTTGCAACAGAGTAGACACATGGGGGGGTTGGAAAAAATGAGGGATGATTTGAAAAACTTGGAAGATTGGTCAAAGGTTTGGCAGCTGGGTTTCAATGCAAAAAAGTGCAAAATCGTGCCCTTGGGACACAGAAACACGGAGGCTATATACTAATTAGAAGGGGAAGTTCTGGCAACCACCAAACAGGAAAGGGACATGGGGGTAATCATTTCTGATGACCTGAAGATAGCCAAGCAGTGTGATGAGGCAGTGGGGAAGGCTAGCAGGATGCTCGGGTGCATAGGAGGTGTATTACCAGCATGAAGAAGGAGGTAATATTACCCCTGTACAGATCACTGGTAAGAACCCACCTCCAGTACTGTGTCCAGTACTGGAGGCCCCACCTCTGGAAGGACATTGATAAGGTGGAGACAGTACAAAAGAGGGCTACCAAAATGGTGCAGGGCCTGCATCAAAAACCCTACGAGAAGAGACTCAAGGAACTGAATATGTACTCATTGGAGGAGAGATGGGAAATGGGGGATATGATAGAAACATTCAAATATCTAACAGGTATTAATAAGGTACAGGAAGGTAGCATTTCCATAGAAAAAGAAGCTCAAGGACAAGGGGCCATGCTATGAAGTTGGGGGGGAGGCTCAGAGGAAATGTGAGGAAATACTTCTTCACAGAGAGGGTGGGGGATGCCTGGAACAGCCTTCCAGCAGAGGTGAGGGTGCCAAAATGGTGATGGGATTCAAGCATGCATGGGACAGATACAAGGGGATCTTGGTAGTAAGGCAAGGGGAGGAGATGACCGGAGATCAAGGAGGGTCTGTGGTGGCACAGTAGGCAGGGAAAACTGGGCAGGCCAAGTGGACAACAACTTCTTTGTCTCTATGGGCATAGCCAATGCCAGCAGTAGGTCCCATGGTGGAGGTGTTTCATGCACCAGAGGGGACAAGTTGTCCAGGCCCTTGAAGAAGCAACCATCCACCTTCTCCTAGGCCCCCATCAGCTTACCAGCCCATACCCGGTAAGCAGAGATGTCTGGCAGGTGCACCTTGAGGGTCATTACCCATAGTAATGGCTCAGAGGAAATGTGAGGAAATACTTCTTCACAGAGAGGGTGGGGGATGCCTGGAACAGCCTTCCAGCAGAGGTGAGGGTGCCAAAATGGTGATGGGATTCAAGCATGCATGGGACAGATACAAGGGGATCTTGGAAGTAAGGCAAGGGGAAGAGATGACCGGAGATCAAGGAGGGTCTGCGGTGGCACAGTAGGCAGGGAAAACTGGGCAGGCCAAGTGGACAACAACTTCTTTGTCTCTATGGGCATAGCCAATGCCATCAGTAGGTCCCATGGTGGAGGTGTTTCATGCACGAGAGGGGACAAGTTGTCCAGGCCCTTGAAGAAGCAACCATCCACCTTCTCCTAGGCCACCATCAGCTTACCAGCCCATACCCAGTAAGCAGAGATGTCTGGCAGGTGCACCTTGAGGGTCATTACCCATAGTCCCAACTGGGAAAGGGACCAGAGGTAGTCCAGGATGTTAGCCACAGGGCAGGAAAGGGGGTCAAGCTCCCTGCCCTGACACCAAATGGAAAATCTCTTCCCCTTAAAGACAAAGCATCTGCGAGTTGACTCCTTTCAAGAAGCCTCCACAACATGAAGCCCTGCATCACAGAGACCCAAGGCCTGGAGCTCTAGCCACTCAGGAACCAGGTCTTAAGGTGCAATGACTGCAGGTCTGGGAGTAGGACCATCCCCTGTTGTCTGATCAGCAAATCCTGTCAGAGAGGTAGTCTCCAGGGAGGTCTGCTGCTGAGGCTGAGGAGATCAGGGTACCGGAACTGCCTTGGTCATTCTAGAACTCTCAGGATTATCTGTGCCTTGTCCTTCTGGGTCTTGACCATCACCTTGTGGATCAAGGGGAAGGGAGGGAAGGCTTACATGAGGCCTGGGGTCCAGGGCTGTGCAAAGGTATTCCCCAGCAGTGTTCCAGGCTGTGTGAGGTGGGCATAAAACAGCCTCAGTTTGGCATTCTTCCAGGAGGCTAACAGATCCAGTAGAGGAGTGTCCCATCAGAGGAACAGGTGATTCCCCACCTCCTGATGCAGGAAACACTCATGCAACATCACTCCAAGCCATCTGACAGCATCCACCAACTGACTGTTCTCTCCTGCAACATGAATCACCAAGATCTGCACCTAGGCCAGGTTCAGGTGCAGAGGGCCTCCTGACACAAAGGAAGGGAATGAGTTTCACCCTGCCTATTCAGGTAGAACATAGTCGTGGTGTTGTTTGTTTTGACCTGCATGACCTGACCCCTGACTATAAAAGTGAATTCTGTCAGTGCCAGCCACACTGCATGGAGCTCTAGCAGGTTTATGTGGTGATGGGACTCCCTGGGAGACTAGAACCCATAGGTTCTGCGGTCCTCCAGGTGAACTTCTCACCCTACCAGAAATGTGTCTGCCGTGAGTGTGACGGTTTGTCTGGGCAGAAAAATGGGATTCCTTTCTCCAGGTGTTCTGGGATCAGCCACCACTGGATGGCATCCCACATTAGCAGGGCCACTGCAATCAACTGGTTGAAGTGTCCTAGGTGCTGGGACCTCTGATGGCCCAACTCCCACTGGAGGTGGCGCATCTGCCAGCGGGCCCAATGGACCATGCCGACGCAGCACACTATATACCCCAGCAGCCTCAGGAAATCCTGGGCAGGGTGCAAGAGCCCAACCTGAAATGAAAAGGCAAAGGAGGTAAGATCCAGTGCCTGGTCTGCAGGGAGGCGGGCCTTGGACTGCAGGGAGTTGAATTCTGCTCAGATGAACGTGATCACCTGCTTCAGTACCAGTTAGGACTTGTCCAGGTTGACCAACAGGCCCAAGTCTTGACAAGTCTGGAGAACCAGATCTGTGGACCTCTCCACAGTCTCCTGTGATGGACTGGCTAACAGCCAGTCATCCAGGTAGGAGTGCACACTGAGCCCTAGGTGCCACATGTGGGCTGCCACCACTGCTATGCACTTCGTGAAAACCCTGGGCACTAAGGATAGGCTGAAGGGCATGACCTGGAACTGGTACAGAACCCCTTCTGATCAGAACTGGAGGTACTGGCACTGGGATTGATGGACGAGGATGTGGCAAATGCATCCTGGAGGTCTAGAACCACATGTTCTGCTCCAGTGACAGAATGCTCTGATTCAGAGTGACCATCCAGAACTTGCATTTACGCATGAGTTGGTTCAGATCATTCAGATCCAGTATGAGGTGTTAGCTCCAACTGTTTCAGGACCAGGAGGTACCTGGACATGTAACCCTGACTGGCCAGGGCATTGTGATATAGCAGACAGACTGAAGGGTTGTGTGGTCCTCTTCATGGATAACTCAAAAATTTGCAACAGGGTTGACTCTGTAGGGGGTGTTGAAGACATGAGGCAGGACCTGAGGATGCTGGAGGGTTGGGCAGAGACCCGGCAATTAAACTTCAGTGTCAAGAAGTGTGCAGTTATGCACCTGGGGCACAGAAACCAGAGGGCAGGGTACATACTCGGGGGAGTGGAAGTCAGGGTTACGGAACAGGAGAGGGATCTAGGGATAATAATCTCCAGTGACCTCAAGGTGGGGAAGCAGTGTACAAGGGCAGTGGGGAAGGCATATGGGATGCTGGCAAGTATAGGCAGGGGAATCACTAGCAGACAGAGGGAAGTCCTGGTGCCCCGTACCAAGCCATGGTGAGACCGAACCTCAAGTACAGAGTCTAGTTTTGAAGGCCTTTCTTGTGCAAAGATATAGATTTGATTGAAGGGTTCAGAGAAGGGTGACCAAGATGGTGCAAGGGATGAAGGGCAAACCATATGAACAGAGATGTCAGGAGTTGGGGCTCTACACACTGGATACCAGAAGGGAGAGAGGGGACATGATAGAGACCTTTAAATATGTCAAAGGGACAAACAAAGTGGACCCGGGGTGATTATTCCACAGGAAGGAGAGCACCATAACTAGGGGGCATCACCTGAGATTACAGCAGGGACATTACAGAGGCCACATGAGAGGACGATTCTTCACTGAGAGAGTGGTGGAGGCCTTGAACTGGCTTCCAGAGGAGGTGATGGGGACCGAGACTGTGTCGGGTTTCAAGAAAGCATGGGACAGGCATATGGAGTTACAGGGGAGTGGGGTAGGTGCTTTGGGAGGGGAGCAGGAAGATTAGCAGGGGGGAAGGGGCAGACTAGATGGGCCATGAGGTACTTTTCTGTCATCAAGTTCTATTCTATAATTCTATGATTCTATGATCTAGGAAATTGGCTATTGCACCATTGCAAGGACCTAAGCAGTGTCCTCCCGAAGGGCAGACAGCGTGTTCTCTGACACCCCGGACTCCCAAGGCATGTGGAGGCAGTAAGGGGGGAGAGCCTTGAAGTCCAGTGGCAACCCTATGCCAACTATGTCCAACACCCACTTGTGTGTTGTGATAGTGGACCAACATGGCAAGATGTGATATAGATGACACCCAACAAGGAGTACAGACTGTGACAGGATGGGTGGAAGGAAGGCGCCCCTGTGGTGAGCTGCCCGGCTGCTAGCCCTTATTTTTAGATATTATTCAGGTGTATATATGTATTTTTTGTAATTCTATGTACATGCCAGTGTCAGCACAGGGCACCTAGAGAAAAGACTGGATTTTTAAAAGGGTATTGGCTTTTGTCTCACCTGAGAGACCAGCTGCTTGCCAGGAATCTGACAAGTTATTGTCAAAGGCTTTGGGGATAACTGATCAAAGAGTATTTCTCTAATGTTAACTAGCCAAGGGAAACAGAAGTAATAAAATCAGCTGGTATAATCATACAACTTACAGGGTCTTCCTTATAACCTATTTAAATTAAGCCAGTTCAAAAGCCCAGGATGTTTTAGCCAGGAAAGATCCTTTTAATAGGACTGTGTGAAATTCCAATTACAGGAGTTATGATTGTAAAACCTAGGTTAACTATGGGAATCTGATCCCTCAAAGATTATCAGGAAAATAAGACTTTTGGGGAAAGTGCAAGAGAGACACCCAGTGGCCTAAAGTGGAAGGGCTGACCTCTATTCACTGACCTGGAAGGGCTAGTCTTTATTCACAGACTGGGGGGTAGTCTTCTATATAAACTCCCCAGCACAGACACTCAGGGCCATTTTGCCTTGCTGTTTGGACTCTCTCCTGACCACAGAGAACACCTATCAGCACAGAAACTGCCTAAGAACCAAAGGTTGCTACAGAAACACTGAAATATTTTTGCAAACCAGCGATTCTCTGGACTTTGAAATCTTCGTAGCTCAGGTAGACTTAGCTAACCTGTCTTAGTGCGTTTTTCTGTATACTTTTCCATGTTGTTTCTTATACTGTAACCTAATTTAGTATATGTTCTCTTTTAGTTGTAACTGCATTTATTTTAGTAAAAACTTTAGCTTTTCTAAAGAAATTCTGCTTGTGTGAGAGTTCTTATATTGTATGTGTGACTGTAGAAGGTTTATTAATAATCTGTGACAACTGTTAATTGCTTAGAGGATCCACCGCAAGTCACCAAATTGAGAAAAGGGTCTGTAAGGGACATCTGGAAAGATAGGGAGAATACCAGAGTCTCATATGAGTCTGCAGGGATTGTGAACTAGGCTGTTGCATGTCCTGTAGGATAAAGGCCAAATCAGGCTTACACTGCTACCATGAAGAGAGTGTGACACCTGGGTCATCCTCCTTTGTGTAAAAGCCAAGGAAAGGGTTCATATTTGGCCACAAGACTCGAGACTGGTATTGTGCCATTATCCAGAGCTAGAGGGATGTCCTGGATCCTTATGGCAGAGATGCAGTCGTGACCTCAGCGAGCATTCAAAAAGCATGAGGAGGGTATCCCTGCCCCTTCCCATCATGGATTGCACTTAAGGGTGGACACTGTGAGCTCAGTGGGCCTGACTGCCAGGAGTGGCTTTGTGACATCCCCGACCGATCACTCGGCAGCTTTTGTGGGGGCACCAGCAGCTTGTCCATATCCTCCTGGTGTCTGGATTTATTGAACACTGAATACATGATTAACCCCTTTGTGAATGGTTGTTCTAAGAACCCAGAGAGGGATCCTGTAGGGACTGCATACTTGCAGACCACTGGACGGGGTTATATTAGGACCCAAGGGCAGTAACTGGTAACAAAAGATAAACCAGAAAGAAGTTATTGGATTTATGTACTGAAAGTAAGAGAGAACAGATGTCTCAATTATTGTTGCATTGGTTTGGCATCTTTTTTTATGAAATCTAAGGGGTGATGGAATGGAATGCAATAGTGAACCAACATGGCAAGAAGTGACGTAGTTGACCTCCAACAAAGAGTGCAGTCAGGGACAGGACAGGTAAAAGGAAGACTCCCCCGGCCCATCACTCAGCAGCTTTCATGGAAGCACTAATGGCTGTGGCCAGGGGGCACCACTACCCCTTCCCCCTCTTTTCCTAGGAGTCTGGACCCTGCACTTCTGTAACATGATCTTCTACCATTTTTCATGTGGCATTTGGTGTATTTTAATGTTGTATATGTAACCCTTAGGTGGCACTGTCCCAGGGGCTACTACCCCTGCCTGCTTGGCTAGTAGCAGATTAAGGGGCCTGAGTTCTGAAACAGGTGCCTCCACCCGGAGGTCAAGGTTGGTAGTGGTCAAACTAACCTGGGTACAGCCCTCCGGGACACTGTAACCCCACCTCTTTCCTTACTAGTGGCCGGAACAATACACAATAATCACTTTCACATACTCCTGATACACCACACAAGTACCCACACTGTTTGCACTTACCACCAGGGCTTTCCTCTGGCCCAGCCTTGGGGACTTCCTGTAAAATAAGGTTATACACAGCAAATAACAGCAGTACAGTACTCTTGCACAAACTGGAAACACAGTCAGGATAAATGCAAAAAAGAGTTAGATCTGATTTATTTAAGGGGCTTGAACAAGGAAGGGGCGTAATCAGGTAAATTTGCTTAAAGGCTCTATCAATCAAATAGTTATGCATGCACTTCAGGGTCCATAAACAGTCACACACTCTGGGTACCCAGATGGAGAATGGTGGGCTAGCCAGGAACATTGCAGCTGGTTGGGGCCCTGTGATGGAAGAAAACAACACACACTATTTGTAATCCGGAGCCAGAGGGCTCAGTTCGTGAAACGAAAACAACAAGACAATCAGATGACACACTTTTAGATTTAGGCTGTTGTTGCAGGGTGTTACCCTGATGATTACTTACAATACCCAAGACTGGACACAGACTGGACGAAAATCAAGACAGCAAGTGGTTAATCTGGAGTGCCAGGAGAAGCAGGGCCACACGATTCGCCGAGGCATCATTCCTGTTCAAGCATAGAGCAGGGGGCTGATCCCCAGGCAGGTCTCTCCTCGGTGGCTTTCTCTGTGCAGTGGGGTAGTCTGGCAGGGCCAGCATGGCATGGCCCAGGCCGAATGGAGATGAACGCGGATTCAGTCCGATTAGGCTGGATAATCCAGCAAGCAGAACAACGTTCACACAGTGGGGAACCAAATCACGACCCACTTTCAATACACAGCACATTTACATGTAGGGAAATTCTACTGTACCAGGCAAACCGCTCTCTGGTCACGATCGCAAAGTCTCTGCACAAACCGGGGATTCAAAAGCAGCTGGAAATCCTGACAGGTCGATCGCATTCAGCAAATCTTCAGTCTTCTTCAGGCTAAAGCCTGGTCACAGTCCAGTGGCTTATATTGTCCTCACAACTCGGATTCAGTCCAAATAAACTCTATTTTCCCTCTTAGGGACAGCAGGCAGACAGGCAGGCCAAAACCCAGCCCTTTCACAGTTCTCCCATGCAAAACTACACAGAACTGCTGCTCAAAATTACTTGAGCTGTTACTTCTTCACTTCTCAACTCAGAACTGAAACTAGCTGCAGCAGCCTGGAAAATTCCCCAAGATCCAAAAGGTTTGGTTGGCTGATCCTCCTGTCAGTCACAACAAAGGCTCCCCCTTCAGGTACAAAAAGGCACAAAAAGCCCAAAAACCTACAATTCCTACAGATTTTGACTCCAGACAGCTCCTGTAATCCGGCTCCAATTTAGGTCCCACCAGTACTGATTGGTCCAATTCGCAGTCCAGGACCAAGATAGTGGAGATAAACAAAACAGTCCTTGCTGCAAAGAAGGCAGGTTAGACAAACTACATTATCATTATCACTCCAAATGATTTTCAGCAAATAGTTACATCTTTCAACAGAGCTCCCTCTCAGATTACTTATGACTGCAATCCAGGTAGCTCTTAAAGAGACAGCAGACAGAGGCTATACAGGCACTCTCTGGCAATCACATTTAAACTGCTAAAACGCAGGACACCAGCCTGGCAGTGAGCATTTAGGCAAGCTCGAGGAAGACTTTTCAGGAACCCCCATTTGAGGGGGGGTTGCACCCTTCCCTGCCTGGAGAAAACTTGGAGTTCGCGTCAAGTCTGTACCATCAAGCATCAGTTAACACAAACTTATTACTTTACTATACATATTCACTACACATCATGATACTATATCCATTCTGACAACACATTGTGCATATTTCACACAGGTAAATTGAACATTACTATACTGAATCAGGTAATAACTTCTTGTACCTTAAACAATGCAAGAGGGGACCCTTCCCTATCAGCTAACTTAGGGCTAGAGGGGGCAGGGGGCACCATGGTGAGAGGGAAAGACAAGTAACCTAGAACTGGCTGTCAAGCTCAATTTGGGCAGTGAGCTTGGTGAGACATAAACACCTTTGTGCACCACATTGAGAGGCAAATCCACTGGCCTCCTGGGAGAATCATAACTGAGGCATACTACTGGCTTGACAGCTCAGCCAGTCTTTCTGAGGGGGACGACTACAGTCTCTGTACTCTCAGCACTGGTCTGGGCACTCTCATCACTTGTGAGGGGTGCCTCTGCCTGGGTGGGAACATCCAAACTTGGAGCACTATTGGCTCCTTGCTCTGCAGGCTCTGTTTCTACAACACTTGACTCATTTTGCGATGGCTCAGGCACAATCAAGCTTTGAGGCACTGAAGGGGGGTGGTCAGCACTCTCATAGTGTTCTTCAAGTTCTGGTATGCCACCAGAAAGACTCAAACCCTCAGCCCCTGCTTCAGGCAAATCATACAGTTCCACAATACACAGAGACTCAACATCTTCAGATGTGATGCTCTGCACTTCACTTTCTGGGAGAATTGGCTCCAAGGATGAAGCTGGGGGTAAGGCAGTCCAGAAGGCCCAGCTTCATCCCCACAATTTATCAGGGGGTTACCTCAAAACAGCTGACTCAGTTCATAAGAGGGGGTAATAGTAATGGTCATATTCACTTTCTTCAGAAGTGGACTGACAGTCACTATCATTTTGGGCCTGCTGCGGAGTAAACCTTAAATCTGTGATCACTGGGGTAGACTGGCTCTGTCTCTATCTTGCAGCAGTACGAGTCACCAGCCCAGGGGGCTCAATTTCTGGGTGTTCAGCCTCAATTATGACTTGGCCGATAGGTACCAAGTGGTTACGGTGCATGGTCTTGACAGCTTTGGAGTTGTTCTCTGAGCGCACCTTGTACACGGGTAAATCATCCAACTTTCCAACTACTACATGGGGAAGATGGTGCCACTGATCAGCAATTTTATGTTTACCATGCAGTCCCAAATTGCGTAACAACACACGATCTCCAGGTCGAAGCTCTTTAGCCTTTACTTTTTATCATGCCTCTCTTTGTTGGCTAGATTTCTCTTGGCTGCCATTGTCTGGGCCAGTTGATAGGCATGGTTCAATTGAGCTTTCATTTTTTGTACATATTGCAAGTAGCTTTCGGCTCAGATCCAATCTGGAGAGACCCCAAAACAGACATCAACTGGCAGCCGGTCCTCTATTCTGAACATGAGGCAGTGGGGGAGAACCCAGTAGCATCATTTTTCGTGCAATTGTATGCGTGTACCAAGGTGCTGATCTGCTGGCTCCATTTATGCTTGTCTTTTGGGTGGAGGGTGCCCAGCATGTCTAGAAAGGCTTAGTTAAAACTTCTGGTTGAGGGTCTCCCTGCGGGTGATAGGGGGTGGTTCTTGACTTTCACACCCCCCATAGAGAGAGCATTTCTTTGATTAGCCGACTCTCAAAGTCTCTGCCTTGATCAGAATGAATCCACTGGGGGGCACCACAGTGGACAAAGACATTTTCCACTAGCACCTTGGCCACGGTAGATGCCCTTTGATCTTTGGTGGGAAAAGCTTGTGCATACCATGTGAAATGATCCATAACCACTAACACATTGCCAATGTTCCGCTGATCAGGTTCTAAACACAAGAAGTCTATGCAGACTAGTTTCATGGGGGTGCTGGTAGTAATATTAACAAGGGGGGCAGCCCTCTGAGGCAGGGCTTTTCTTTGCAGGCAGCGACTACAAGTCTTACCATGGTGCTCAACATCAGCTCCCATTTTGGGCCAGTAGAAGCGAGATTGTACCAGGTCAAGGGTTCTGTCACTACTGAGGTGCCCCATGTGATTGTGGAAGGACTTCAGTACCAAATCTTTAAAGGCCGTGGGCAGGACCAATTGTTGCTTGTCTACTTTGCCACTATGATCTACTCTCTCTCTATACAACAACTGATTGAGCAACTTCAATCTGGGGCCTTCTTTAAACAATAAAGCAGTTCGCAAGTCAGTGGAACATAACTTAGACACATCTTTCCCCGCACGCAGGGCATCAAGTGCTGGCTGAATCATAGGATCTTGGGATTGAGTCCACTGAATGCTGTCATTGTTAAATTGAGGCAGTGCACTAATATCTAGAGCAGAGAAGTGGCAATAAGCAGCTGGTATGCAGGTGTCAGAAGGGTCCAAGCAATCTACTAAACAGTCCACTGTGTCCACAGACATCTGTTCATCTCTATCAAACTTTTGGCACAATGCTTGAATGTCAGGTTCAGAAAGCCTGACCCAATCACTCTTGGTAATGGGCCTTCATGATAGGGTGTCAGCATCAATATGGCTCAGGTGCAGTCTGTATTCGACAGCATAATCATACATTGATAATGCAGAAAGTCACTGGTGCCCAGTGGCGTCTAACTTAGCTGAAGTCTGTACATAGGTCAACGGGTTATTGTCAGTCTTCACCAATATCTTTGCCCCACAGAGGTATTCATGAAACTGGTCAACAATGACCCATTTTAGCGCAAGGAACTCCAACTTATGCACAGGGTAGTTTCGTTCAGATGGGGTCAAGCTCCTACTGGTGAAAGCTACTGGTCTCAGGCCATCCTCATGGTCTTGAGACCCTGCAGACTAGTGTCCGTTTGCAGAACATAGGGTTTGGTGGGGCCAGCATAGGTGAGGATGGGGGCATGGGTGAGCTGGTATATGATCTTATGGAAGGCTGCTTCACAGTCGGGCATCCAGAATGGCCCAAAGAGTTAACCTGAGCGGAAGTATACTTTTTCTGGTTCTTTAACTGACCCTTTTTTGTATTTATGATTGGTAGGAGGGTAACCCTGGGTAAGGTTCAAAAGTGGGCAAATCACCTTGGAATAGTCTTTTATGAACCTGCGGTAGTAGCCACAGAACCCCAGGAAATGTTGTAGTTCTTTCAGATTATGGGGCTGGGGCCAAGTAGTCAGTGCATCAACCTTACTGGGATCAGTCTCTATCCCTTCTGTAGATACTACTGTATGTGCCCCACATACTTCAAGGAGGTTTGGAAAAACTGGTACTTGTCAATGGACAGCTTGAGGCCGAAGTCTTCCAGTCGGTCTAGGACTTTAAACAGTCAGTTCTCATGCTCCTCTAAGGTGCTCCCAAACAGAATGACATTGTCCAAGTACACCAGGCATTCCAACAAATTCATATCTCCCACCGCACGTTCCATCAGTCACTGAAAGGTGGCCGGGGTGCCCGATATCCCCTGTGGCATCCTCAGAAATTCGTAGAACCCCAATGGACAGATAAAGGCTGTTTTCTCACGGTCTTCCGGGGCCATCAGGATCTAGTAGTATCCGTTGTGAAGATCCAACACTGAGAACCATTTGCTCCCATTCAAGCAGTCCAGGACATCTTGTATACGAGGCATAGTGTATTGGTCTGGGATGGTCCACCAGTTCAGGGTTCGATAATCAACACACATCCTCACAGACCCATTCTTCTTACGCACAACCACAATGGGAGAGGCATATGGGCTCCTGGATTCTTGTATCATGCCAGCAGTGAGCATTTCCTTCAGGTGTCTTCTCACATCATCTATGTCTGCTGGGACTAGGCATCGGGACCTCTCTCGAAATGGCCATTCATCGTGCAGGCGTATGTGATGCTCCACACCCTGGACACATCCCACATCCCATTCCTTCAATGAAAACTCTTGGTCTCTCTGGGCAAGTTTCTTGCTAATTCTAGCCTTCCATTCAGCTGGCAATGGGGAGTCACCAAAGTCAAACAAGTCTGGGGTCACTCTCTCCCTCTCACCAGGGTGCTTGTTGCTGGGCAATACTGCAGTACACCATAGCTAGGGTGCACCCTCTGTTCACCCGGATCTCCCGATCTGACACATTGTGAATCTGGACCATCTCTCATCGTGCATAGGCATGGGCACGAGCAGGCAAGATGCTGGGCTTGACCAATAATCCTTCTGGAAATTTTCCATCGTCTAGTGCATCCAACATCAGTATTTTGTTCTTGACATCTTTCTGAAGGTGGACCTCTCCTTGAATGGTACACTGGGTGTTAGGGGCCAGTACCACTGAATCGGGATCATTCTTCCACACAATCCCCACCAGTTCATCCTGGTCTACTTCCTCAAGTTTCTGTTGCAACTCATAGGCCCTCTTGATCAGAGCCTGAATTCTCAGGACCCTTCCAGTCCGTCGCCCTTGTTTCTCATGACAGAGTTGCGCCAGTCTCCCAAACATATGGGCATTTGTCCCAATTAACAGGGGGACCCCATCATACAGTCCGGTGGGGGGACACACTAGGGCCAATGTCTCTACTCGCTCCTCTACACCCGTTACAGTTGCAGAAAAAGACAACCAGAGGCAGACATACCCTAGGTAGGGATAAGACATGTCGCTCAGGCCCCACACATGAAGGCCTTCCAGGGATTGTAAAGGCACATCAGATAAGTGCTTCTCATACCAGTCCTGGAATACAATGGTCACTTATGACCCACTGTCAAGCACAGCCCAAGTATGAATACCATTCACAGTCACCGTAGCCTCCATTGAAGGGCCCACTATTTTGGACCAGTCTGGAGAGGCAGTAGCAGAGGCCTGGACAGACGATTTAGCCACAAAGAAATTTGAGTTAGGGTTTCTCGAACCCTCACTGCAGTCATTTCAGGCACCCCTTGGCCATTGATTTGCTTTTGGAGCTCCCCTTGGAGTCTGTTTACTACTCTTTCTAAGTCCTTCTGAGACCAGCATTCTCTTTTCATATGGCCATCCTTTCCACAGTTGTGACAAATGATAGACTCCTGGGTCATTCTGAGATAGAACATCATATGAGGAACTGAAGTAGTAGTAAGAGATTGGGGTCTACTATCTGCAGCAGTGAGAGTGGGTGACAGTGGTGCAACGTATCTTAACAGTTCCTTTAGAGTGGCAGTCAATCTGGTGATCTCAGCCTTGGAGCCATCCTCGGTAGCGGATGCCTGAGGGTGCAACCCCACCCCCATGGCAGTCACATCCTGAAAGGAACCAGAATCTTGTTCCATGGGGGAAATCCTTGCAGAGGCACCAGTCTTCATCTCTTGGACTTCCTTTAGTAGCTCATCTTTCCAATGCTGGGCCCAGGGTGGGAAGTTCTTTGCATTCTCAGAGTGCTCATTAAGTGCTGATATTTACCCCCGATCCTCACTTGGCTGATCACTCTTGGTCACTTGCCTAGCAGCAGCAGCAGATATGGGTGCAATTCCCCCATGGGGTTACCTTTGCTCAACCCCCCAAATTTCTTTCATTAGCTCGTCATAGGAGGGGGGGCAATTCCAGTCGGGTGGCAAGGCGTAACTGAAGCAGTAACAATTCTGAAAACAGAGCAGACTTAAGGATCTGGTCCAGCTTGGTCTGATCTAATTCATTTGATGGCAAACTACCCTTTCTGAGGCACTCTTGTAGCAGCTTTTCAAGCCGAGGTACATACACAGACAATGGCTCCCCTGAATACTGCTGAGCGTTTCTTACTCACCACCACAGATCCTCATCTGAATCCAGGCTCCCATACACATTTTCCAATGCATCAAGATAGTTCTGTGCAGTTGCTTCGGGGTTATTGGCCCGCTTGGCATGGATGGTAGCCAGCGCAGGACCTCGGAGGCTCTCACTCAGCCTCTTTTTTTTCTCTGCTTCTGAGCATTGCTATTCAAGTACTAGAGGGGTACCATAGTCTATCCAGCTCTTCCAGTCATTCTCCCCCTGGGGGGTGGTGAGGGTGCCCGAGAAGATTCTCAGTCTTTGGCAGGAGTCGTGACTATTGGCAGTTACAGGTATAGGGGCCAGCATTGGCACGGGCACAGAAGGTGGGGAAGTAACAAGTGCTGGAGTGGGAGGGGGTGTTGGGAAGGAACACCCCCAGGTGGCAGGAATGATTTCTTAAAGTCCTCTACGGTTTTCCCTTCCTCCAGCAACAACTTAGCAAATTTCTCCTCAAAAGTCTCAGATAATGGCGAGAGCTCATCCTCCCCGGGGTCTTAACTGTCTTTTGTTATCACTCTCCAGGCAGCTGGAACCCCTTCTGGGGCAATAGTCTGTGGCACTTTAGAGCTGTCCACGAGGTCACTACACTCTACCAAGGCTATGAAAGTTTGGCCAATCAAATCAGCCTGTCGACCCAACACCACAGGGTTTTTCAAACATTCAACTTTGGAGAGTACTACCTCTACAGTGTATTTACTGGTACCCAGGGGAATATCCAGTATAAGTAGAGCATTTGGGGGTTGATCTTCCTGCCCAGTATGCCACTCCACCAACTGGTGTACAGCCATTTCTACTGGGGTAGCCATTAATCTTTAACAATAATTTGTAATTTTTGGCCACTAGAAGGCACAAAATCCCAGCAGTGAGCCTCCAAAATGTAACCCCTAGGTGGCGCTATCCAAAGGGCTACTACCCCTGCCTGCTTGGCTAGTAGCAGGTTAAGGGGCCTGAGTTCTGAAACGGGTGCCTCCACCCGGAGGTCAGGGTCGGTAGTGGTCAAGCTAACCTGGGTACAGACCTCTGGGACCCTGTAACCCCCTCTTTCCTTACTAGTGGCCGGAACAATACACAATAATCACTTTCACAATACCCTTGATACACCACACAAGTACCCACACTGTTTGCACTTACCACTAGGGCTTTCCTCTGGCCTGGCCCTGGGGACCCCCTGTAAAACAAGGTTATATACAGCAAATAACAGCAGTACAGTACTCTTACACAAACTGGAACCACAGTCAGGGTAAATGCAAAAAAGAGTTAGACCTGATTTATTTAAGGGGCTTGAACAAGGAAGGGGCATAATCAGGTAAATTTGCTTAAAGGCTTTATCAATCAAATAGTTATGCATGCACTTCAGGGTCCACAAACAGTCACACACTCTGGGTACCCAGATGGAGAATGGTGGGCTAGCCAGGAATGTTGCAGCTGGTTGGGGCCCTGTGATGGAAGAAAACAACATGCACAACACACACTATTTGTAATCCGGAGCAGGAGGGCTCAGTTCGTGAAAAGAAACAACAAGACAATCAGATGACACACTTTTAGATTAGGATGTTGTTGCAGGGGAGCTACCCTGATGATTACTCATGATACCCAAGACTGGACACAGGCTGAATAAAAATCGAGACAGCAGGTGGTTAATCTGGAGTGCAAGCAGGGCCCACACGATTCACCGAGGTGTCGATCCTGTTCAAGCGTGGAGCAGGGGGCTGATCTCCAGGCAGGTCACTCATCAGTGGCTTTCTCTGTGCAGTGGGGTAGTCTGGCAGGGCCAGCATAGCATGGCCCAGGCTGAATAGAGATGAACGCGGGATTCAGTCCGATTAGGCTGGATAAAGCTTCCAGCAAGCAGAACACAGTTCACACAGTGGGGAACCAAATCATGACCCACTTTCAATACACAGCACATTTACATGTAAAGGATTCTACGGTACCAGCAAGCAGAACACAGTTCACACAGTGGGGAACCAAATCACTACCCACTTTCAATACACAGCACATTTACATGTAAGGAAATTCTACTGTACCAGGCAAACCACTCTCGTCACGATCACAAAGTCTCTGCACAAACCAGGGATTCAAAAGCAGCTGGAAATTCTGACAGGCCAATTGCATTCAACAAATCTTTGGTCTTCTTCAGGCTAAAGCCTGGTCACAGTCCAGTGGCTTATATTGTCCTCACAACTCGGATTCAGTCCAACTAAACTCTAATTTCCCTTTCAGGGACAGCAGGCACACAGGCAGGCCAAAACCCAGGCCGTTCACAGTTCTCCCATGCAAAACTACACAGAACTGCTGCTCAAAATCACTTGAGCTGTTACTTCTTCACTTCTCAGCTCAAAACTGAAACTAGCTGCAGCAGCCTGGGAAATTCCCCAAGATCCAAAAGGTTCAGTTAGCTGATCCTCCTGTCAGTCACAACAAAGGCTCCCCCTTCAGGTGCAAAAAGCCAAAACTACAATTCCTACAGATTTTGACTCCAGACAGCTCCTGTAGTCTGGCTCCATTTTAGGTCCCACCAGTACTGATTGGTCCAATTTGCAGTCCAGGACCAAGATAGTGGAGATAAACAAAACAGTCCTTGCTGCAAAGAAGGCAGGTTAGACAAACTACATTATCATTATCACTCTAAATGATTTTTAGCTAATAGTTATATATTTCTACAGAGCTCCCTCTCAGATTACTTACGACTGCAATCCAGGCAGCTCTTAAAGAGACAGTACACAGAGGCTATACGGCACTCTCTGGCAATCACATTTAAACTGCTAAAACGCAGGACACCAGCCTGGCAGTGAGCATTTAGGCAAGCTTGAGGAAGACTTTTTGGGAACTCCCATTTGTAGGGGGTTTACATGTAGTATATGTAAACGTGGCACATATAAATAAATTGTTCATGCTTTTGTAACATGGACATGATATTGTTATGCCCCATACCTGGATTTGGATAAATTAAGTCAGATTTTGAATAGTGCATTATGATTTGAGTATGACAACTATTTTATCTGTTGCCTCATTAATTACACTGTGTGCTCAAAAAAATATTTGTAATGGTCATTTTGTTTGTTGCTACACTACTAAACTGCGTTACATACCTGGCGTTTATAGCTAGATTTTTTTTATATTTTTTATTTGGTGGTGTTTTGCATTATCATCTCATGCTCTAATGGGCACTTTGTTTTGATTGGTGATTGGTAGATATTTAAACAGCATTTGGTCACTTAGAATGTTGTCTCTGATGCAGCACGTCAGCTGCATGTGCGAAACATAAGACACGGTCTGTTTGTTTACCTTTCACTTCCACTATGAGAGTAAATGGTCATGACTTATATGTTTTGCACTGATGGCACATTAATACGTATAGGATATGGCCTATGTCATTTATACTGTGACAGTGCCTCTCTGGCCAGCTTAGGTCCTTCAGTGAAGATTTTACTTTGTGTTCGATTTCATGGCTTTGTTTTTAACTGCAGAAGATGCCATTGTGATGTCATCAGGCAATGTGCAAGCTGTTCTTCTATTGGTTGAGAGCTCCTTTGTGACCAGCCTAAAGTGGAAATAAATACTGATGACCCAGATACGTTTGAAATAAATGACATATTTCCACTTCAGGCCTGTCACACATACAAACATACGAACATACGAAATTTGCCAGCAGATAAAGGCCTAGAGGTCTATCAAGTCTGCTCGAATGTGCAACTAGCACCCCTTATTCTGCAGCTGCCCCTCCCTTCCACCCTTCCCCTTCATTAACTCTCCCCCTTGTCCTGTCCCATCCTCATTTGAAGCAGTCCACTGTTCTACTGCATACCACTTCAGCAGGTAACGCATTCCACCCAGCCACCACCCTCTCTGTAAAAAGTGTCTCCTCATCTCCCTCCTGAACCTTCCTCACTCCAGTCTCATATCATGGCCCCTGGTGCCCTCCCTCCCTTATCTTTGAACAGCCCCTCTGTACCTGTCTTGTTTATTCCTTTCATGTATTTAAGGTTTCAATCATGTCACCCCTGTCTCTCCTCTCCTCCAGTGAGTACATGTTCAACTCCTTCAACCTCCTCTCGTATGATAAGTCCCCCAGCCCCTTGATCATCTTTGTTGCTCTGCGCTGCACCCCCTCCAGTAACTTAATGTCCCTCTTCAGATACGGACGCCAGTACTGCACGCAGTACTCCAGGTGTGGTCTAACTAATGACCTATACAGTGGCATAATCACCTCCTCCCTCCTCGAGGATATACCCCTTGCAATACAACCCAACATTTTGTTGGCCTTTGCAGCTGCCTTCCTACATTGTGCGAGTTGTTCATTGACCCTGTAATGAGCACACCCAGATCCTTCTCCTCCTCTGTCTGGGCTAGCTGCACTCCCCTAGCTGGTAACTCCTCCTTGGGTTCTTCATCCCAAAATGCAGCACCTTGCACTTTTTGGCATTAAAGCCCAGTTGCCAGGTGTCTGACCAGGTTCAAGCTTGCCAGATCATCCTGCAATCCCTTCCATCCACCTAGGTCATCCACCACTGCGCCTACCTTGGTATCATCAGCAAACAGACTGATCTTGCTCTTGATGTCCCATGATATGTCTGCAATGAATATCCCAAACAACACTGGTCCCAACACCGAGCCCTGTGGAACACCACTCGTCACTGCCCTTGGGTGTGAGAGCTCCCCACCCACCATCACCCTTTGTTGCCTTCCCTGCAGCCAGTTCCCTACCCATCTCACCAGTTTTGCACCGGCCCCTGTGCCTACTAACTTCCTTCCCAGCCTTCCATGTGGCACTGAGTCGAATGCCTTACTGAAGTCCAGATACAGGACATCCACTGCATGGCCCCTGTCCAGTTGCCTAGTTACCCAGTCATAGAACTCGACCAGGTTGGTTTGGCAGGATCTGCCACGTGATGAAGCCATGCTGTCTGCTGTCCTGTAGTCCTTGGCCTCTAGGAGGCCACCAGCCTCTCCTTCAGGATAGTCTCCATTAGCTTACCCACGATGGATGTGAGGCTCACTGGTCTGTAGTTTCCCGGTTCATCCTTGGGGCCACTCTTGTGGAGGGGCACCACATGAGCCATCCTCCAGTCCTGAGGTACACACCCCGAATGTAGTGAGGCATTAAATAGGTCTGCCAAAGGTCCTGCAAGGACCTCTGCCAGCTCCTTCAGTACCCTGGGGTGGATGCCATCTGGGCCTGGCGCCTTGTCCACCCTCAGTGCCTTCAAACCCTCTAAATGCTTTTATTTGCAAAATGTTATTCTAGCAGGCATTGTATAAACTTCTTAGCTGTGACTCCTATTGCTTGGGTGCTCATTTTTTGTTGCTGCACATCTCCTCTATATTCATGGTAGCACCGAGCAGATATCCTGGTGTGAATGTTGTTATCCTCCAACATATATCCTAAAATGATTTAAGAAGTACGCAAAATGGAAACGAATTTGCTCTCGGTTACCATGTAATAATAGGAAGCAGATTTATGGAATGATCATGTCTAATCATTTTTCTATGGATCCAATGTTTGAAGGTGCTCATGGAATCATGAGGCAATTTATTACCCAGCAGCTGGTGGAGCAACATATACCTGGAAAGATGTGGGACTTGGTCTGGCTGGCAGCACATGACCAACTGAATGTTGGGGGGATTAGAGGCACAAGCAATTGGAAGAAAGAATGTGTTCTAGACAAACTTGTACAAATCAAACAGAGACTGCAGAAGTAAGCAATAATACCTGACAGGGTGGGTGGTACTGGGAAATACTGTACCGGCCAGGGGTGTAATGAGGCCTGACGCCGCAGGTGAAGGGACTTATAGCCCCTGGAAGGTCCGGTATTTCACAATACCGCCCACCCTGGAGGGTACCATTGCACTTAGAAAATGAGCACTGTAAAAAAAATTAGTTTAATAAAAAAAGTTAATTAAAAAATTAGTTTAAAATAAGTTTCACAATAAAACAGTTCCTCCGCCTGTATCATAACTATGTATGTGTGTGTTTTTTCTGCTAGGGATTTTTGTGTTTGTGAAGCCTCCATAATTCTGACTGAAGCTGGTTGTCATGGTTACTCCCCCCAACACACACACACACACACACACACACAGAGGCAGAGATTGTGAGTGACACTTGCTTCGTTTGAGAAAGTTAAGTGTCTTTGCCCTCTCACCCCCCAAGACATGCAGGTTGTGATGTTTTGGGGGATTTTTATTGGCATTGGTCCATTCCTCCCCCTCCCCATGTTTTTCTTTGGAATAGTAAAAAAAAAAAAATTGTTCAGAAAAGCAAAGATTCTGTTGTTTCTGGAAAATCGAGTGGCCGAATGGGGAATAGCAGTAGCTGTGTAAGCGTAATGCTACAAGGAACCGCTGGTTTAAGCTTGCCATTTTTTTTCCTTAAATGGACTGTAATAACAAGTCAGGCTGCATTTTGGCAATGGGGTTGTGTCTTTTTGGAGAAACAAAGGATAACTAGTGTTTCTGTATTGTGTGGCACTTTGGATCCAGTTGTTGTGGCTAGGGAGTTCAGTCTTGCTAAGTGAGACAGAAAAAATTGGCAGTTGGCAAGTTAGAAAATTCGGGGTGGCCCAAGAATATGCTAAGTAATGGAGCACCTCGAAGTGGGACTTGTTTTTTTCCGGGCTCTATTCAGAAATACCCACCTGGTAACCTTAGTGTCCTAGCCAATCAGAATGCTAGGATTTACTTGCCCATTTTCTGATTTAAAATAATACACACAGATAGTGATTAGAAACAAACAACAGGGGAATTTATTTAGGGTCATGTCTCAGGCCCTGAAAAGGAAAGGGGTTAGCAGAATGAGGTAGTGCAGAATAGTCCTGGATGGTTCTTCCATGCCCTTCCAGGCCAAGCCTAAATAAACAGGGTTGCTTTTCAGTTGCCCACCAAGGTGCAGCTGAAAAGCATAACCTGGGGCTGTGTTTCAGGTGCTCTTCCAGGCTCAGCCCAATAAAGGTGCCAGCCCCCCACACCATACAATGCACAGTATGGCATCTTTTTGTTGCAGTTGCCCACCTTTACTGGGAGTGCTACCCTCACCCTACTGGTACCTGTGTAAACGCCTGTGTGACAACCCTATCCTGCCAGCAGGGGGAGAGGTGTTGCTTACTAAAACACCAAACCACAGAGACTACTGATTGGTAGAGCATCTGACAGCCAGTGAGTGGAGTCTGGGATGCCAGTTAGGTGACGGCATAAGAAGTGTTGGGATGGCAGAGTGACGGGAAGGTACAGGTATGCTTCAGGGCACCCCTGCCTCAGGTCACTTGCCAGGCCACCTATGTGGCTAAGATCCCTCACTTGCAGCAGCTGTCTGTGGATCCAGTGTTTGAGAACAACAGAACATGTTGTTTAGTCATCTGGTAACTATCAGGGATGGACACCAGAACAGCAGTGATGACTCTGGAGAACTGGAGTCTGAAGGCCAATTATGTAAATCACCATTAATTCTGGTGGGAGTTTAAAGGAGACATCAGGAGAGTGTGAGTATCCTAAAGGGCTGCCCCTCCAGGAACTTCCTTGTGGCGCACACAGAATCTCACCAAAGCAGGTGTTCAGTTTTTGGGGGCAATTTCAGGCCTGTGTTCCAAGAGATGCTGTGAGCTGAGCAAAAGATGGTGAGAGATTTGGTACAGTGATTGATCCGCTGAAACAAGCAGGAGTTGACAGCAGACATCATGACAGTGTCACCCCAAGAGATAGCCCAGGGTGGGTGGAGGCCTACTACCACATGCAAGAGCATAGCATCAGTGGAGGCTGAATCAGAGGCAGAACTTGAGGAGGAGAGAGGAGATGGACAAGAGACTGACAGGAGCTTGCAGGGTATGTGATGGGAGGATACACCAGGTCTCAGCCATATGGATGCGAACTCCGCACCGTGCGAGTTAATGAAAAGACTCTCCCAAAACTGTTGTGACCATTGCCTGCAGTACCAGAACTGAAAGTGGTACTCCTATCAGAGGAAAGTGACTTAAAATGTTGGCTACCTCTGGAACAAGGACCCCTGAATTTTTTTTTTTTTTAAAGAAAAAATTGTATTTCTTTTCCAACACCAACAAGACATACAGACATAAAGAACCCGGAGAACCGGGAGCACAACCCCAAACTGGCTGTGCAAACTATGTACAACCCCTATGTACACACACACTGGAAAACCACCCCGCCCAAGAACTACCCATCACAAGAAAGCTATCGAGAGCCACTGTTGATGGAAACAACTCCTTCTCTCATGCTCTCGATTCCCCAATATGCCACTCACAGCATTTGACATCCCAGGATCTCGATTAAGCCTGGCCAACCAGGGCGGATATCCAGTGTGACCCCTGAAAGAGATAGAGTCCCGCTCCGGTGAAACCCCATCAACCTCAAGTATTCACCCCTTGTCAAACCTATATCCCGTTCGAATCAATTTAAAACTCCAACACTAACTAACATAAGAAACTATCCATGCTATGGGGGATCTTCCTAAAAAAAAAGCGAAATCCTAATACCCACAGTACCAATCCTTTGGTACAACAACCCTTTCAGCGCGTATCACTCCACTAGCCCCTGTCCGACAGACAGATCTCTGTAATATCGCTTATATTCTACTACGAATAAGCTGCGTCTAAAATTGCCCACCTTTTAATGTAAACCTCTTGTCTTCCCTCAGACATTAGGTGTTTTTGATCTTGGCCAAGGACCCCAGTAAGTCCTTCACCCATTGCTCGTAAGGATAGACCTGACCATCTTTCCAGTGCTTCACAATAAACTCCTTGACTACTGATCCCGTTAAAGCAAGATGAAATCTTGGTGTAACACCCTTGACCAGGGAGTAGTCACCTAACACACAAACTTCTGGCGTTAAATAACGCAAGTAGCCTAAACTGGGGTCCAAGCCTTGCCTGATCTCATTCCATAAAGGAGAAATTTTATCACAACTCCACAAAATATGAAACAAACCTCCTGTTACTTTCCCACACTGAAAACAGAGATCTGTCTGTCTCAAGCCCCTCGAACATAGCTTAGCAGGCGTATAGTAAATATTATGAACCACAAAAATCTGCATATTCCTATGTTTAGGGATAACAATATATCTAATAGCTTTCCAGATGCTGTCCCACTTTAACCTAGAAGTCAGTACCTTATCCCAGTAAGAGACAGAGGTGAGGACACTGAAACATCGGAATTCAGGAGGAGTTATATACCGAGAAATGGACTAGTTCTATGCACGGCCTCCTTCAAGCTCCCCAAGAGAAAGCTATCTGTAAAGTCCCCTTTCTCCCGAACTCCCACAATCAGTTGCTTGAGCTGTATCTTGAAAAGGACAGGCCATCACATTGTGGTGGCAAAATATTCTCCCCTCCTGTTGCATATCCTCAAACTAAGACCCTCCAGGTATACGGCCCACCTCTGCCCAAGCACCAAACCTCCTATAGTCAAGTTAGGGTTACCCAAAATGAGCTGATCCTTGAATTCACCTGACAACCTTTTGAACTGGGTGAGAAAGCGACCACCAGGCTTCAGGGTCTTCCTGATTTGCCCCACCTCTACCTTGCCCAATACTTTTGGGCCCAGCATACAATAACGAGTCAGGGAGTAAATCATACCTTCAACCATTTCCTTTCAATTTGTAACCAGGCAGGACAGTAATCTCCCTCACCCAAATCTACCGCCCATTGGGCCATCAAGCCCAACTGACCCATACATAGTAAGCTTGGAGGTCAGGAAGTCTAATACCACCCTTCTCATAGGGCCTACACAGCACCTTATATTTAATCCTGGTAGGTTTGTTACTCCAGAGGAAACCAATCAGCATCTTCCTAATAAGCATAAACCACTTAACAGGGATAGTATATGGAGCCAGATAGATCGGATAAAGCAGCCTCGGCAGGATGTTCATCTTAATGATGCCTAAGCGCGCCGTGAAGTTCAAAGGTAGCTTATTCCACCTTAATATATCCCCCGAGATCTCCAAGATAATTCCCCCCATATTGACGTCTGCACCAGATGTTTGGTTTGCAGTAATCCAAATACCCAAGTACTTCAACTTATCCTTATTCCATTGCACCCCGAGGGGAGCAAAATCTGCCTTAAAGACATATGGAGTCAGAGGTAGAATTTGGGTTTTAGTGAGATTCAGCTTATAGTTCGAAACCCTAGAGTACCGATCTATTAATTCTCTAACGGTCTCAAAACCAGTTGCTGGATCTCGAAGGTGGAGCAAAATATCGTCTGCAAAGACTGAAATTTTTAAATCCATATCCCCAATCCCAATTCCTTGAACCCCGACCTCCCCCTGTTAATAGATCTTAACAAAGGCTCTAAATAGATGTTAAACAATATCGGTGAAAGAGGGCACCCTTGCCGAGTACCATTCTTGAGCTGGAATTCCCTCGACAGATAACCATTGCATAAAATTCTAGCCGTAGGCGCCGCATACAGATTCTTAATGCCCCTAATCAAACCCTCCGGGAATCCCATCTTCTCCATTGTAGTAAACAAAAATAGGTGGGAAACTCTGTCAAATGCCTTTTCAGCGTCTAGGGAGATCAGAGCTAAGGGAGCCTGGGAATCAGGGGCAGAGTTTATAATATGATGTATTTTCCTGAGCGCATCTTTTGCTCCTCTCCCCGGCATAAAACCTACCTGTTCCTGACTAATTAAGCTCGGGGCTACAGTTAACATCCTGTTAGCCAGGATCTTTGTAAGTATCTTAATATCTTGGTTTATTAAGGCTATAGGCCTATAGCTTCCCCATAACATCCCTAGGTTTATCTGGTTTGGGTATTAATGTGACGTATGCTTGGTATATGGGTAGATGGTCAATGCCATCCCGCATTATAGTATGAAAGAAGTCCTTTAATACAGGGAGAATAGTCTGAATGTGGGTTTGGTAAAATTTCGGCGTTAGACCATCAGGCCCCGGTGATTTGCCTACTGGAAGGGACCGAACCACCTCAATAATCTCGGGAGGATTTTATGGAGCCTCAGTTCCTAGCAAGAATAGGGTCCACTGTCGAGACTGAATACCCTTCAAGTATTTCCTGACCTCCTTGTCCCCCGGGCACTCTCCTGATATATCTTCTCAAAAATGATGAGCCAGCCATATCTTGAGGGTCTGTCACTGGCCTCCCTCATTGAGATCGAGGTAATAGTCCTAGTGGCTTCCATTCCTTAATTCTCACTGCCAGGAGATGCCCGAACATCACCCTGGAGGAGGTATTTGGCCTTGATCTTATTTAACCAAAATTCAGTCTTCCCATACAAAATCCTGACAAATCCCTCCTGAGGCTTTTAAGTTCCATGTCTATTTCTTCTGATGACCCCTCTTGCTGCGACAAAAAACTTATTGCGCCCTCCAAGAATTCCTTTTTCGCCCTCCTAATCAACCTCTCTTTGGCAGCTAAAGTTTTAGCAGCCATGGAGTATAGAAATTTACAAGTAGGCGAGGCTAGTCTTTTATCAGTCAATGTGGGCAATTGTGCTCTAATAATTTCTTGAAGGGCCCCCTTCAGCTCATCCCTTCTCTCCTTCACCGAAAAAAGCCAATCATGAAGCCTCCACCTATAAGGCCTGGGAGGTAAGGGCTTGGGCTCCCATTGAATCTGGATCAGGGAATGGTCAGAAAGAGTTCTACCGTCAGTCAAAAACGCTCTAACCTCCCCCAATGCCTCTCTATTAACCAGAAAGAAGTCTATCCTAGTGTGGCTTTTATGAGCCACTTGAATAAAATGTCATTTTGGGACCCCATCAAAAAACTTAGATGGTCTGTCAGACCTGTAGCCTCAAAAACTTGGCCAAGGCCACTTGGGCCCTAGATCTGGGGCCTTTAGCCGTGGCACCCTGTCCTCCTTATTATCCAAGCATAAATTCCAGTCCCCTCCAATATCAATGAAAGTGATGGGAATGGCAATGTTCTCCTCTAATGAGGCAAAAATTCAGGTTCCGGAGGAGTTGGCCCATATATAGAGGCCACCACTACTGCCTTACCATGTAGGGTGCCCATCACATAGATCCCCCTACCGTCCTGCCGGGTCAATACCTGGCTCACCTCAAAGGGGCAGGACTTATTAATTAAAATCGCAACCCCCCCAGACGCTCTCTCCCGACCCACTCCATATACCTGACCCACCCAACGTTTCTTTAGACTATCTAGCTCATCCGATAATAAGTGTGTTTCCTGTAAAGCTACAATATGGGCCTCCCGTTGCTCCACATACCGCAGGATTGTCAGCCTTTTATGTCGTCCCCTCAAACCCTTGACATTCCAAGAAATAACGTTGTATAATGCCATCTATCTAATAACGAACTAGATAAAGAACCAAAGCAGAAGCCTTCTTGAGGCCTGCTCCCAGGTTTCCCGGACGAGGACTCTCTCTTTCCTCCCCAAACCTCCCCCATCCCCGGTCCCAAGACCAACCGACAACTTCCTGTTGAGTCATGGATGAACCCGTTTCCTAACCCCCCCAAGAACCAATCTTTGGCTTCCGTACCCAAAAACTAACCCTAAAATCCCCCTCAAACCCAGCTGGGCCAGTCCCACTTGATTAAAGAAACGGTGCCCCCGCATATTCCATATATACATAAAAAGCCTAAACAAGGAAAATAAACCCAACTAAACAATAAATGAGTCACTTTCCCATCCAGCCTAAATAACCAAGACTCAACTGAATCCATAGTGCTCCCTCAAAGTACCCTCCCTTAATTGCTGGCACATCCACACCGCCCCCTGAACCAGTCCATATCCCCCAGAAAGTCTGATCCACCTATTCGGTGGTATGGAAGTCCAATCCACAAAAGGTCTTAAGCAGCCCAGTCTTTTCCTTATTCTGCTTTCATTTACCCTTTCCATTTTCTCCCGTTTTCCCCTCCCTCCCTTTTCAAAAAAAAAAAAAACCTTATTAAGACCCCTTCGGGTCAAACCCAGGACTTGCTGTAAATGCCTCAAATCTTGCCAGAGGCTAGCTTGACCTCATCATTCACAGTGAGCACCCCTTTGATCCCCACAAGTCCTCTTCCTTAGATAAGCTAGTCCTCATAAACGGGACACAATCAAGTTGGAGATTTGAAGAGATCTGGAAGATCGATGCGGAGCCCTTCCCATGCATCTTTAGCTGTTAAGAACTTCTTCTCTCCTGATGACAGCCGCACCATAAGTGTAGCAGGATAAAGAAGCTGAAACTTTATCCCTGCTAAATAAAGTTTCTTCTTAATATCACTGTACTCCTTTTGTTTTTCTCGAACACCCGGAGTAAGAGCCTGAAAAAACCATATTGAGGCCCCGTTCCACTGCAGGGGTTTCTTTTGCCTGGACACCTGAAGGACATGGGATTTTTCTTTAAAGTTGAGGAACCTCATGATTATGACTCTAGGTCAGGCCTCTCAAGTGGGGTCTCCTGTGAGTGCACGATGAGCCCTTTCCAGGTTATACCCTTCCCAAAGGGGCAAGGGCCAAACATTTTTAGCAATAGGTCCTGGATAAAAGAGATACAGTCTGGGCCTTCAGCCCTCTCCGGAGCCCAGCTAAAATGAGGTTGTTCCTATGATTCCTCACTTCTTGGTCTTCTAGCCTCTCTTCTAGCTTTTAACCTTTTCCGGATCGCCACCACCTCCTGATCCAATGCAGAAACTTTCTTTCTTGTGGAGGAGATCCTGGCCTCTGCATCATTCATTCTTTGGGCCAGTGAGTGTAAAGCCGGTTTCACCTCCAAGAAATCACCACCAATCCTGAAGCAGGGATTTAATCTCTTAATGTCCTCTGCTAGCATCGCGCCCCCTTCTTTGGAGGATCCTCACCTGATCAACATTAATGGTAGTGGGGCTTAGGTCTTTTTGATTCTGAGCACGCCCTGCCAGCGGTTCTACTAAGTCGGCCTCCATCCCTCAATTGAGCTGGTCCGCCTGCACGGGAGCTCCTCTGTAGCACTCGGTTTCAACCTCCTTCAAATCGCCACAGTCCCGGTTCTGCTAGGCAAGAGGGCAAACTCGATGCCCCAAACAAAGCTCGGCTCCGAAAAAAAAAATAAAAATATCGCCGATGTCGGGTGTTTTAAGCTATAATCTGTCACTTGGGCCTCGAAGGAGCGCGGAGCACGTCTTACCTGAGCAGGCTCATCACATGACCGACCAAGGACCCCTGAATTTAATGAAAAGTTGTTAGGCCGATCCCCAATTGGGCCCTTGGTATGTCACCATTTGCGCTGTCTTTCCCTACATTCCCAAGTGGATCTGGAAAACAATGAAGTTGCATCACAATGAATGGTTTTAAAGGTAGGAAGAGGAGCAACTCAGAAGTGTCAGCTCAGACTGGAGTCTCTGATTGTAGCCTGGCGGATCAGTAGAAGCATCCATATACTTGCCATCATTTACACCAGCGCCATGCTTGAGTTAAGTGAATTCACTGTTAAAGTGAATATGTAAGCAATAATGCACTCTAGGGTCTGTGATTATGAATCAATAATTGCACACCTCTCGAGGATGTTGTTCAGCATGAGGCACTTGTGCCAAGTGCCTTTACGACACCCAAGAGAGGTGTGTGATTACTGACCATAATTACACACCTTAAACTGCTTTATCTTACTTATGTGCAGAAACATTCAAAGTAAAGAAAAAGTCTAGATATTTCTTTAGCCGCACTGAAATGTATTTTTCTGTGAGAACTGTGTTGGGACATAAAGTAGTCCCTTTAACTCTGAATCAGCAGCATAACAGTAGCTGACATTTTAATAAAACTCACCTCAACTGTGAAACCCCCCTGCAAATGGGGGTTTCCAAAAGTCTTCCAGGTGCTTGCCTGAATGCCGCAAGTCTGGGCAATGTTCGGCATCTGAGCTGTTTAAATGTGGTTCCAAGTGAGTGCTATTTGAGCCTCCGCGTACTGTCTCTTTAAGAACTGTCTGCTTGCAGACTTAATTAGTCTTTATGAGGGATAATGCTCGAATCCCACCCGAGCTGCGGAGAAATCACTCCATTTCTGCAGTTGCTAAGAGCGCAGAGGAAGCCTAAATGAAAGATATAACTGCCTGAAACCAGTTAGAGTGTTAAGTAAAATGCAATTTGTCTAACCTGCCTTTCTTGCAGCTGGGACTCTGTGTGTGTTACCCCTCCATTTTGGACCTAAACTGCTGTGCTGGGCCAATTGGGTTAAGGGTTCCCTAAAATGAAGCCTGTGGAAGAATCAGAATTTGGACTCTTAATTTTGAGCCAGCCACAAGGGGACTGTATGGGCAGTGACTCTGGGAAATGTAGTTTTGACCTTGGCGCCTTGTTCTACCAACAGAGAGAGTCTTATTGTGAGTGGTAGCTGAATCAGCCAACAGAATAGTGTGGAGCTAAAGGAAATGCCCTGCTCTGTGACTGGAAAGATCAGATCAGTTGTGGCAGTGAAGAGAGAAGGAGCTGTGAGCTTCTGAGGTGTATAGTTTTGCATGGGAAGTGCATGTGAGGCCCTGAGTTTCAGTCTGCAGCCACTGTGAGTGCCAGTCTGGACTGAATCCGAGTTGTGAGGAGAAAGAAGCACTAGAAGTGTGGAAACCAGGCTCACCCTGTAGAAGACTGGAGAAATTGCTGAATCGCGCTCGGTCTGTCAGGAACTGAAGCTGCTGTGTGTGCTCCCGGGTATTTTGCAGTAATTGCAATCGCAATCGAGGAGCAGCCTGCCTGGTATAGTACTTTCCTTTTACATATAAATGTGCATAGTGCTTGTGGGGAATCGTTATTTCAAATCCCCTTTACAGTGAATTGTGTGCTGAAGCTGGAAGTAAACCCCAGCTTAATTCGGACTACATCCGTTTGCGATCAACTGCACTGGGGTCCAGTCACAAGGACCTTGTCCCCATGCCCTGCTCTTCTGGCAATCCAGAGGGACATTCTCCATCCGATCCTCAGTTTGGGTGTTGTGAGTATAAATCAGGATATTCCCCTGCAGCTTGTTTTCAATCACAAGTGTGTTACCTAATTCTTGTTGTTTCACTGTTTCATGGACTGAGCCCTCCGGCTCTGGATTACAATAGGGTGTTGTGCATATATTTTCTTCTACAGGGCCCTATCCATCTGCACCTGCCAGCCAACCTCGGGCAACGGACCTGGCTAGCCCTCCCCCCCAACCTGGGTACACAGAGTGTGACTTTTCAGACCCTGTATGTGTGCACAGTACTGTGATTTGAATATTTCCAAACCAAATCAACCTGATTGCCCCTCTCCTTGTTACTGTCCACTAAATAAATCAGATTTGTTGTTGTTATACTATATACTGTCTGTGGTGTTGGTACTTATGGAAACAGTATTGTGTTTTGCTGTTTATGTTGTTTAACCTTACTTTACAGGGGGTCCTCAGAGACGTGCTGCAGAATCAGTCTCGATGGTAAGTGGTATCTATACGACTGAATAGTGTGTATATGTGGGATATTGGGGCTGTAACTCTGGTGGACTGTGTGAGCCACTAGAGGGAATAAAAGGGGGTCTCAGTGTCCCAGAGGGCTGTGACCAAACTAGTCTAACCACTACAAACCCTGACCTCTGATTGGAGGCACCCGCCATAAAACCTAGGCCCCTCAACCTGTCAGTAGTCAAGCAGGCAGGGGTAGTAGCCCTTGGGATATCGCCACCTGGGGGTTACATCTTGGAGGCTCACCGCTGGGATTTTGCGTCCTCTAGTGGCCACATTTACAAATTACTGTTAAAAATAAATTGATACCCCAACAGAAGTGGTTGTACGCCAGTTGGTGGGATGGTGTACTGGGCAGGAGATCGACCCCCAAAATGCTATACTTATCTTGGATATCCCGCTGGATACCAGTATGGACACTGTAGAGGGAGTACTTTCCAAGGTTGAAGGTTTACAAAGCCCTGTGGTGGTAGACAGGCTAATCTGCTCACCCACAGTTTTATGGCCTTATTAGAGTGTAAGGACCCTGTAGACAGTTCTAAAGTGCCACAGACTATTACCCCAGGGGAAACCCTCACTGTCTGGAAAGTGATAACCAAAGACAGTAAAGACCCCAGGGAGAATGAGCCTTCCCCACTATCTGAAACTTTTAAGAAGAAATTTGTTAAGTTGTTGCTGGAGGAAGGGAAAACTGTGGAGGATTTAAAGAAACTATTATTGCCACCTGAGAATGTTCCTCCCCCAACACCCTCTTCCCCCTCCAGCACCTGTTGTTGCCCCATCTCCTGTGCCAGTGCTAGTCCCTATGTCTGTACCTGCCAATAGTCATGACTC
This sequence comes from Neoceratodus forsteri, assembly GCA_016271365.2. Taxonomy (NCBI): domain Eukaryota; kingdom Metazoa; phylum Chordata; order Ceratodontiformes; family Ceratodontidae; genus Neoceratodus; species Neoceratodus forsteri. Next base: position 1,359,376,891 of record CM057455.1, on the reverse strand, counting down.
TTACCGCAGGTTGAAAATTTTCTCTGGCACCCTTCCCACCCCACAAGGGGAGGATGACTGGGAGATCCGGATAGACTATGTTGCCTCTCAAGTGCTAGAATGGCAATGCTCGGAAGCAGAAAAGCGAAAGAGGATAAGTGAGAGCTTCCGAGGTCCCGCCCTGGCTACCATCCATGCCAAATGGGCCAGTAACCCTGAAGTAACTGCACAAGACTATCTTGAGGCCTTGGAGAATGTGTATGGGAGCCCAGATTCCGATGAGAACCTGTGGTGGAGAGTAAGAAATGCACAACAGTACCAAGAGGAGTTGCTGTCTGTGTATGTATCTCAGCTGGAAAAATTGTTGCAAGAATGCCTCAGAAATGGTAGTTTGTCAGCGATTGAATTAGACCAAACCAGGCTGGACAGGATCCCTAAGTCTGCCCCCTTCTCAGAAAGTACAGTTACGTAAGAACTTACCGTAACAGTAGATCTTCAAGAAAGGCTCTTGCAGTAGGTAATTACATATAGGACTGATGCCGGCAGGCGGCAAGACCCCACGGAAAAATTTCTAGCTAACAGTCCCTGGCGAGGGACCGCACCCACATCAGGTGACCAGCTTCAAGATACGTCGGTATAAAAGGGCGGTCCCTCATGCCTGCCTTCCAGTTCTTTCTCGCCAAAGGAGGCCGGACGAGAGAGAAGCAAATATTCCCCTCACTGGAAAAGGAGTTGAAAAAGCTTAGGGGGATGGAGGACGGGAAAGTATTACCTACTGCAAGAGTCTCTCTCGAAGATCTACTGTTACGGTGAGTTCTTACGTAACTGTACTATCGTACTTCGAGAGGGCTCTTGCAGTAGGTAATTACATATAGGACTGAGTCCCAAGCAGTCTGGAACAAGAAGAAGACACACACGGGAAGAGGAAAGGTACTCAGAGTAGATCCCTTAGCTGTGAAGGCCTTAAGAAAGGAGGCCTTGCAGGACAGCCAACCCGAAGCCTGTTCTACGGTGAGAGGTAATATCCAAACTGTAATATTTTGTAAAGGTATGGATGGAAGTCCAAGCGGTGGCAGCACAGATGTCTGCCACTGACACATTCTTGAAACAAGCCGCTGAGGCAGCGATTCCTCTGGTGGAGTGGCCTCTTACTTGACCCGGAAGGGTCTTGTTGTACTTGTCATAACAGAAAGTGATGCAATGAGCCAACCATTTGGACTGGCATTGCTTAGAAACAGCATTGCCTTCTTTTTTGGGTGCAAAAGAGACCAACAGTTGATCAGTCTTTCTGAGATCCTTTGCCCTGTTAGTGTAGTATCTCAGAATCCGGTGAACATCCATAGTATGGAGTAAATACTTCCCTTGATTGGAGTACTGTGTAAAGAAAGGTGGTAACTCTATGGACTGGTTCAATGTAGATTCCATTACCACCTTGGGGAGAAACTTAGGATTGGTGCACAGAGCCACACGTCCCTTGTGGAAAATCAAGTATGGAATTTTACACATCAGGGCCTGGAGCTTGGAAATCCTCCGAGCCGAGGTAATGGCCAAGAGAAAAAGTGTCTTCCAAGAAAGGAACTTCAAGTCTGCAGAGGCTGCTGGTTCAAAAGGAGGCAGAGTTAGTTTCTCAAGAACAAAATTCAAATCCCAAGGAGGGGCCGGAACTCGAATAGGAGGTCTCAGGTGGAGAACCCCTCTGAGGAAAGTCTTCGAGACTTCCAGCTGAGCAAACGTTCTGTCTGCAAAGGGAATGTGATAGGCTGAAATGGCTGCCGTGTGGACTTTCAGAGAGGAGTGACTAAGACCTAGGTCGAAGAGATGGCGCAGGTACTCCAGCAGACGTCCCACATGGCAGGAGAAAGGCTCAACGTCTTTCGAAGCAGCCCAGATTGTGAATCTTTTCCACTTCATGGCATAGGTAGACCTAGTGGAGGGTTTCCTAGCCTCCACCAGAATTTCCGCCACCTGGGGAGAAATTCCAAAGCGGGCTTGGGCTATGTCTGCAGGAGCCATGCATGTAGCCGAAGGGACTTGAGACCTGGATGGACCAGGGTCCCCCAATCCTGGGTCAGTAAACATCGTGACAGAGGAAGAAGGAGCGGAGGTTCCTCTGAGAATTGTTGCAGAAGAGAGAACCAAACTTGCCTGGGCCAAAATGGAGCGATCAGAATCATTCGTGCTCCTTCTGAACCTAGTTTTGCAAGACCGGTGGGATCAGAGGAATTGGGGGAAAGGCATAGACAAATCTGTCCTTCCAATCTAGAGTCAGAGTGTCTCTCCAGAAAATGCCTCGCTTTTGAACGAGCAAGCAGAAATCTGGAAGCTTTGCATTTTGAGGGAAAGCAAACAGGTCGACCTGTGGTGTTCCCCAACGTAGGAAGATATCGTCTAGGAGCCCTTGATCCAGTTCCCACTAGTGGGCCAGGGCGGACGAGTGACTCAGCTTGTCTGCCAAGGTGTTCTCGACTCCCGGAACATGAGTTGTCATAAGGTGATGGTCATATTGTGTTGCCCAATCCCACACTCTCATTGCTTCCCTGCAAAGAGGGTAGGACTGAGTCCCTCCCTGTTTGTTGATGTACCATACCACACACATGTTGTCCGTCTGGACGGCTAGGTGGCCTGGAAGGATACAGATGGAGGGCTTGGAGTGCATAAAGCACTGCCCAGAGCTCAAGCACATTGATGTGAAGTGTTTGTTCGAGCTTGGACCAAGAGCCCTGGGTCCGATGAGGACCGAAATGGGCTCTCCAACCTTCACCCGAGGAATCTCTGGTCAGAGTCTGGAAGGGGGGAGGAAGGAAGAATGGAACCCCCTGAAACAGGTTCTCTCTGACCATCCACCACTGCAAGTCTCAAACCATGGGAGAGGAGACCAGGATCAGCTGATCCAAGTCATCCTCCAATTGATCCCATTGGGAGTGAAGCGTCCACTGAGAAACCCTCATGTGGAACCGAGCGTGAGGAACTGTCGGGCTAGCAGCTGCCATGAGCCCGAGAAGGCGAAGAACCAACCTGTGACCAGTGACTCACCTGCGGCCGGACAACAGGCTTACCTGAGTCTGAATAGTGGCCGCCCTGTCCAGTGGAAGGAAGGCCCTGCCCAGGGTTGTGTCCAGAATCGCCCAGATAAACTGGAGTCTCTGGGATGGGATCAAGTGAGACTTGGAATGGCTGATGGTAATACCCAGGCAGGCAAAGCCCTGCTGGGTAAGGGAGAGGCAGCGCAGGAGTTCCTCCCTGGACAAGACCGCCAGGAGCCAATCGTCCAGGTATGGGAAAACCTGCACTCCCCGGGTATGCAGGTAGGCCGCCACTACCACAAGGCATTTGGTAAATACTCGGGGAGCTGAGGAGAGGCCAAATGGAAGTGCCTTGAACTGGTAGTGGTCCCTCTGGAAAGCAAAATGGAGATATTTGCGGTGGGACGGGCAAATGGATATATGCAGGTAGGCATCCTGCATATCCAGAGCACACAGCCACTGGCCCGAGTGGAGGAGGGGCAGAAGGCTCTGCAGTAAGAGCATTCTGAACCTCTTATATTCCATGAATAGGTTCAGGGAACTGAGATCTAGGATAGGTCTTACATCTCCTGTCTTCTTCGGGACCAGGAAGAAGTGGGAATAGTAACCAGTTCCCTGTAGGGGAAGGGGGACAGATTCTATCACCTGTTTCAGCAACAGTGCTGAAATCTCTTCTTGGACCTGAAGAAGATGTTCCTGAGAGTATGACAACCTTTGGGAAGGGTGACGAGGTGGTTTCTGTAGAAACTCTATTGAGTGTCCTTCTGCGATTAGCTAGAGCACCCATGAATCTGTTGTTATCCTCTCCCAGCCTGGAAGGTGGAGGGAGAACCTCCCTCCTACTGGTTCCTCCGAGAAGCCCAGAGGCTGTGGGAGAGGGAAGGAGTCAGGTGGTGTGGGGCAGCACTGCAGCTGAAGCACCCACTGCTTTTTTGGGCAGAGGGAGCTTGGCAGCTGTAGGGGCCTGGCGTTTAGTGGCCTGCTTTCCCGGACGTTTTGCCTTTGGCCGGTTCCATCTGCAAAAGGGATGGTACTGCGGTTTGATGGGGATGGTACATAGAGACAACGGATTTCAGTGCCATCCCCTTCTCCTGCAGATCGGTGATGATGTCCTTGACATCACCCCCGAAGAGCACCGACCCCCGGAAGGGTGCTTCCTGTATAGCGGAATGCACTTCCGGGACCAACCCTGACACACAGAGCCAAGCATGACGTTGTAAGCCTACGGCCAAAGCTGAGCTCTGTCCAGCAGTGTCCACTGCATCGTAAGTCACACGAAGCATGTGTCAACTGGCCGAACATGCAGAGCGGACGAGGTCAGACAGTTCCTGCTTGATTTGAGAGTCCAGCAGGGAGTCCAATTTGGTTTCCACCTGAGACAAAATTGCCTTCTGGTAATCCCCCATGTGACCGACATAGTTCAGGGCCCTGATCCCCAGCGTGGAAGAAGCAAAAATCTTCTTGCCATACTAGTCCAGAAGGTGGGATTCTTTATCAGGTGGTGACGAGCTAAGGTGTTTTGGATTAGTTGACCGGCCATGAGCGACGTTAATCACGACCGAGTCAGCTCGAGGGTGGGAATCTAAATAGTCAACACCCTCTGGAGCCTGGTATAGTCTGTTCAACTTCCATGGAAGAGGGCTAATGCCGACGGTTGTTTCCAAATCATGGTAACAAGGTGGGCATGAGGCTTGATCCAGAGTGGCACCAAGGTGGGAGCTGTCACGGGCAGATCCAGATACTCAGCGAGTTTCAACAGCTGTGGGTCTGGCTCCAAGGATTGCCATTTAGGCACTGCCTGGATTTTATGCAGCAGCTCCGTGAAGGAAGCATCCTCCAGAGGAGACTTCAGAGGAGTCCTTGGCCTGGGCTTTGACGGAGAGCAAGGCTTGTCATCCTTCTTGGAGCAGCCGTCGGAGGCATCCGAGGCGTCCGAGGAGGAAGAGGAAGAAACTGAAGAAGAAGATGACTCCCTTTCCCATCTAGGGGGAGGAATGGACCCCTTGTGAAGCCCTCGGGGAAGTGTGTCCTGTCCCTCTCTGGACCCAGAGGGTTTAGCCCTGGTGCCTGGAGGAGGGGAGGGAGTTTGTTGTCGTGGACGTACGGGAACCGGTACCGGCACCGTCGTCGGAAGATAACTCTCCACCTCTCTGGTGAGCTGAGCCTTGGCCTCAGCCCACCAGGAGGTTAGAGTCTTCTGTAAATCCACCAGTGGCTGGGAGGGCGGTGGGGGATAAGGGTATGGGTTATACCCATAGAGCGAGTATCCATAACCCGACGGCGGGAAGCCCGGCGTCGGGTATTGTGGCATTTGGTACTGCGGCATCAGGTAGGCCAGCATCGGGTACTGCGGCATCAGATACTGCGGTCCCGGGTATGACAGCATCGGATACAATGAGGTCAGGTACCCGGGAGCCAGGGGAGCTGCCGGAGCAGACGGCCCCACCTGAGGCCCCGCGGGCAGGACTGGGGCAGAAGGCCCAAAGGATGGAGGGCCTGGCATCAGGACGGCATCCGGAAGTGGGATGTCACCTGGAGTCGGCACTACCGGCGTCGGAGCCGGCAGCCGAGGTGCCGGCGTCGAAGCCAGCATCCGGGGAGCCGACGTCAGATCAGCAGGAGGTTGGTCCAATGGAGGAGGAACATGGACCTCAGCGTCGCCCGGGGATGGAGGGGGAAAAATCCCTGGGGTTGGGCTGAGGAGACTCGGGGTCCCTGGAGGGCAGCGAAGGCTGCAGGGAGCCGGGAACGACGGACATGGGAGGTTCCAGCGTCGGCTCATCTGCTGTCTGGACATCGGGCTGACCAACGTGCGTCTTGCCAGCGTGATCCGGGCAGGCACCGGAGGGGCCGGCTTCTGACTTAATGGAACCTTCACAGGAGGCAGGCTGCGATGGAGGGGCAGCCTGGTCTGGTGGAAGAGGGGTTGCGTGCCACCCTGAAGGGTGGGGCGACTTACCGACCTTCTCCGTGCAGACGTCAGAGGAGCTGACATCCGGCTTATCGGAGCAACCCACGCTGGTAGGCCACAAAGCCATGGCTTTACCGAGGGCAGAAGCCTCCAAGAGCCCGGAGGTGCCCGACGGGCCCGAGCGTGAGCCAGACAGGTGGGCTGACACCTCCTTAGAAGCCTCTAAGGCGGCCGTCGAGGAGTGGTCCCCTGGTGGGGGACGTTACCTTCAACACGGCGACTCCCAAAGGAGTCGCGCGGTGGAGAGGAGCCCTTGTCCCGGTGCTTTTCTTTGTCCTTTCTCTTGCGATGGCCTTCAGGGGAAGTTAACCCCTGCTGAAATTTTTTTGAGTTCTTTTTCCATAGAGCTCATCTTCTTTTTAAGAATGTGGGCTTCCAGGGACTGCTGCCGCCTTCTCTGGGTGGCCGCGTTGAAACTCAGGCAGTGCTGGCACTTCTCTGCTTGATGGTCGGGGCCCTAGGCAAAAAGGCACAGGAATGGCCATCCTTGTGTGGAGTTGGGCGCCACAGTGCACTATTTGTGTTCAGAGGGTGTGGGGATGACATACACCCGACAGACAAATGACGATTACTAGAAAAAGTAAAAAAACTTGGTAAAATAACCGATGAAGGAGCCTGACGAGCAAGGAACTTTCCCGCGAGGTGCTGGCATAGGCTAATAGCGGGAAAGAACTGGAAGGTGAGCGTGAGGGACCGCCCCTTTATACCGATGTCTCCTGATGCCAGTCACCTGACATGTGGGCAGTCCCTCGCCAGGGACTGCTAGCTAGAAATTTTTCCGTGGGGTCCTGCCGCCTGCCAGCACCAGTCCTATATGTAATTGCCTACTGCAAGAGCCCTCTCGAAGGAAGATCTGCTGTTGCTTCAGTTACACCTGGTCAATTGACTGGAATCCTCACCCTCCTATGATGACCAATGAGAGAAATTCGAGGAGTTGAGAAAAGGCGACCCCATGGAGGGACTTGCACCAATAGCTGCTGCTACAAACTGAATGACTGAGGGTGACTCATCAAGTGAAGTTCAGGGGCAGAGGTTGGCAGTTAATGAGTGCTCCAAGAAGGAAAAGGGTGTGCCACCATGGGATGAACTGCTGAGGGAGATTAGGAAAGTAACAGACAGTCTCATCATGAAGGCCGTTCCTACCAGTAGGGCACTGACACTTGCCCGACTGCTTCTGCTATGGGGATGGGTGTGCCTACCCAGGCACCTCATGTAGACAACAATTTGAAACTTGATGCCTTGACTATGGAAGTGAGGGAACTGAAGTGATGTCTCCAAATGTCCAACCCACCGCCGGCTGAGATGGCACCAAGGTTTTCTATTAATAGTACCAATGCCGCAGCCCCCAATGTGATTCCTCGGTCAACCCAAACTTCAGCAGACATATTTTGTCATAACTGTGGGAAGGATGGGCACATGAAGGAGGGAATGCCGGTCTCGGAAAGACTTAGAGAGAGTGGTGAGCCGGCTACAAGGAGAGCTTTGGAGCACAAAACAGTGGTTAAGAGGTACACGAAATGACTGCAGTGAAGGTCCCAAAAATGCTAACTCATGTCCTTATGTGGCTAGATCATCTACCCAGGCCCTTGCTACCGCCTCTCCAGACTGGTCCAGTATAGTGGGCCCTTCAATGGAAGCGACAGTAAAAGTGAATGGTGTGCTCACCAGAGCTGTGTTGGACAGTGGCTCCCAAGTGACAATTATGTTCCAGGATTGGTATCAGAAGCATTTGTCAGATGTACCCTTACAACCATTGGAAGGACTGCATGTATGGGGGTTAAATGAGAAGGCCTACCCCTACTCCGGGTATATCCGAGTTTGGCTATCTTTCCCTACCTCCATGGCTGGAGTAGCAGAGCAAGTAGAGACTCTGGCCTTAGTGTGTCCCCCTACTGGACTGTATGATGGGATTCCTCTACTGGGACAAATGCGTATATGTTTGGACGGTTGGCGCAGTTGTGTTATGAGAAACAAGGGTCAAGGACTGGTAGAGCTTTGAGAATCCCAGCCTTGATCAAGAAGGCCTATGAGGCACAGAGATGCTGAAAAAATGGGCCCAGAGGAACCGGTTGGAATTGTCTGGAAGAAGGATCCTGAGTCTCTGATTTTGGCGCCAAATGACAAGTGTACCTTACAGGGGGAAGTCCGTATCAGAAAGGATGTCACAAATAAAATCCTCATGCTGGATGCACCAGGCGATGGGAAATTGCTGGAAGGACTGCTGGTCAAGCCAAGTATTTTGCCTGCCAGAGCCCATGCTTATGCCAGAAGGGTAATGGTTCAAGATCATAATGTGTCTGATAGAGAGATTCGAGTAAATAGAGATTGCACCCTGGCTAATGTACATTGTGCAGACACTGCAGTGCTATCCAGTAACAAGTGTTTGGGGGAGAATGACAGAGTGATGCCTGACTTGTTTGATTTTGGGGACTCCCCATTGCCAGCTGAATGGAATATGAGAATCAGTAGAAAGCTTGCCCAGAGATACCAGGTGTTTTTTTTTAAAGGAATGGGACATAGGATGTGTGCAAGGAGCTGAGCACCACATACGACTGCATGATGAAAGGCCATTTCATGAGAGGTCTCGACGCCTGGCACCTGCTGCCATAGATGATGTGAGACGGCATCTGCAAGAGATGCTAGCTGCTGGTGTAATACAAGAATCCAGAAGCCCCTATGCTTGCCCCATCGTGGTAGTGAGAAAAAAGAATGGGACAGTAAGGATGTGCGTGGATTATCGCACTTTAAACTGGCGGACTATCCCTGATCAGTATACAATGCCCCGCATTCAGGATGCTTTGGACTGCCTGAACTGTAGCAAGTGGTTCTCTGTGCTGGATTTTCACAGTGGGTACTACCAGATCCCAATGGCCCCAGAAGAACATAAGAAGACAGCCTGTATCTGCCCACTTGGCTTCTATGAATTCATGAGGATGCCTCAAGGGATTTCAGGTGATTGATGGAGTGTGCAGTGGGGAACATGAACTTATTAGAGTGCCTGGTATACCTAGATGATGTTATTGTGTTTGGCAGCTCACTGGAAGAACTTGAGAGCAGATTATTCAAGGTGTTAGACCGACTGGAAGACTTTGGCCTTAAACTATCCATCGATAAATGTCAGTTCTTCCAAACCTCTGTAAAGTATGTGGGACACATAGTATCCACTGAGGGAATAGAGACCGACCCAAGTAAAGCTGAGGCCTTGACCACCTGGCCACAGCCCCACAATCTAAAGGAACTGCAAAGATTCCTGGGATTCTGTGGCTACTATCGCCATTTCATCAAGGACTATTCAAGAGTGATCCATCCTTTACTTAATCTTACTCAAGGTTACCATCCTACCCCAAAAAAATACAAGAGGTCGGTTTCTTCTGAGCCTGAGAGAGTGTATTTCCGTCCCAATTAAGTATTTGGAGCCAGATGGACACCTGAGTGTGAAACTGCTTTTCATGAGATTATATATCAATTTACCCACACTCCTGTCCTTGCCTATGCAGATCCAGCGAAGCCCTATGTCTTGCACACTGATGCTAGCCTGCAAGGCTTGGTGGCTGTATTGTACCAAGAGCACGAGAATGGCCTGAGACCAGTGGCCTTTGCCAGTAGAAGCCTGACCCTATCCGAAAAGAACTATCCTGTGCATAAGTTAGAGTTCCTAGCTTTGAAGTGGGCTATTGTTGACCAGTTCCACGAGTACTTGTATGGGGCTAAGATATTAGTAAAAACTGACAATAATCCTTTGACCTATGTGCAGACTTCAGCTAAGTTAGATGCCACTGGCCATAGGCGGCTTTCTGCATTATCTACATACAACTATGCTGTTGAATACAGAGCAGGCCTGCACCACATAGATGCTGATGCTCTCTCCCAGAGGCCTGTTCCCTTGAATAACTGGGTCAGACTGTCAGAACCTGATATTTGAGCACTCTGCCAGAAGTTTGACAGGGAGGAACAAATTTCCACGGATGCAGTGGACTGTATAGTGGATTGTTTGGGACCCTCTGAGAATTGCATACCTGATGCTTATTGCCACTTTTCTGCAATAGACATTGGTGCACTGCTTCAGCTGGACAATGACAGTATTCAGCGGGCTCAATCCCGAGATCCCATGATCAAATCAGCTTTAGAAGCCCTCTATGCAGGGAAAGATGTGTCCAAATTACGCTCCACTGATTTGAGAACTGCATTGTTATACAAGGAATGCCCTAAGTTGAAACTGATCAATAGACTGTTATACAGAGAAACAGTAGACAGAGGGGGACAAATAGACAAACAACAACTAGTGCTGCCCACTGCCTTTCGAGACTCAGTACTGAGGTCTTTACACAACCACATGGGGCATCTTGGTATAGACAGAACACTTGACTTAGTGAGATCCAGATTCTATTGGCCTAAGATGGGGGCTGATATTGAGCAACACATTCATACTTGTAGTCACTGCTTATAGAGGAAATCTTTGCCCCAGAGGGTTTCCCCCCCTTGTTAACATCACCACCAATGCACCCATGGAGCTGGTCTGTATTGATTTTCTGAGTTTGGAGTCAGAGCAAAGAAATATTAGTAATGTGTTGGTGGTCACTGACCATTTTACGATATATACCCAAGCTTTCCCCACCAAGGACCAGAAGGCATCCACTGTGGCAAAAGTGCTTGTAGAAAACTTTTTTGTTCACTATGGGGCTCCACAAAGAATCCATTCTGATCAAGGGAGAGACTTTGAGAGTCATCTGATCAAAGAGATGCTTTCTCTGTGTGGAGTGCGAAAGTCTAGAACCACCTCTTACCACCCCCAAGGGGACCCACAGCCTGAACATTTCAACTGCACTTTGCCAGATATGCTAGGCACCCTCCACCCAAAGGACAAGCCTAGATGGAGCCAACAAATTAGCACCCTGGTACATGCTTACAACTGCACCAAAAGTGATGCCACTGGGTTCTCCCCCTACTGCCTGATGTTTGGAAGAGAAGCTTGACTGCCGGTAGATGTGTGTTTTGGAGTCTCTCCTGATGGGGTTCAAGCTGACAGCTATTTACAGTATGTGCAAAAGTTAAAGGCCCAGCTAAATCATGCATACCAATTGGCTCAAACCATGGTTGCCAAAAGAAATCTGGCCAACAAAGTATGATAAAAAGGTGAAAGCTCAGAAACTCCAGGAGGGAGATCAGGTATTGCTAAGAAATCTGGGACTGCATGGCAAACATAAGATTGCTGACAAATGGCACCATCTCCCTCGCATTGTAGTGGGCAAACTAGATGATCTGCCTGTGTACAAAGTAAGGCCTGAGAATAATTCAAAAGATGTTAAAACAATGCATATAAATCATTTACAGCCCACTGGACAAATCTTGATTGAGTCTGAGCCCCCAGAAAATGCCCCCCCCGGACCAGGGACTAGAGCTGCTGCTAGGAAAAAATCAAGAAAGTCTGCACCTACAGAAGCTGAGTTAAAGTGTTCCCCTCCACAAGTCCCAGTTGAACATGAATGTCAGTCCATGTCAGAGGAAAGTGAGTGTGGCTTTGAATACTACCCTTCTTATGAACTGAGTCAATTGTTTCGGGGCAATCCTCTAGTCAATCCTGGAGATGAAGCTGGGTCTTCTGGACTGTCTAAGCCCCCAGCTTTGTCCCCAGAGCTAATGCTCCCAGAAAGTGAAGTGCAAAGCATCAAGTCAGATAACATGGAATCGTTGTGTATGGTTGAACTGTTTGAGCTTTCAGAGGAGGAAAATGATGAACTGGAACAGACTGGTGATATGCCAGAACAAGAAGAGTATTTTGAGTGCCCTGACAGTCCACTGCCAGTGTCCGAAAGCTCTCCATGTGAGCCAAGTGTTGTGGACTCAGAGATTGTAACTCCTGGAGCTGAAAGTGCCCCAAGTTCTAGCCTCACTACCCCAATGGAGACTCCCCTGACAAGTGAGGACAATGCTGAAAATGAGGCTCAGAGTGCAGAGACTGTAACAGTTCCCCCTAGAAAGACCGGTCGAGCTGTAAAGCCTGTGGTGCACCTCAGTTATGATTCCCTTGGGAGGCCTGTAGACTTGCCTCTCAATGTTGTCCATAAAGGAGTATATGTGTCCCCAAGCTCATTGCCCAAACTGAACATCAGTGCTAACTCCAAGTTACTTGTGTTGCCCTCTAGGTATGGTGCCCCTGACCCATCCAGCCCCAAGTTAGCTGATAGGGAAGGGCCCCCTTTCTTCAGGTTTCATGTACAGGAGGTAATAACCTGAGTTATGGTACAATGTGCGTATAATACTGTGTACAAAGTGATGTACTGAAAAGTTTCAGAAATGTGTTTCTGGTAAGGTGATATGTTGACTGATGATTACATGTATAAGCCTAATGTGATACTGATGTAGATGTATATGGTTGTATTGAAACTTATGGAGGTACCTACTGACGCAGACGCCAAGTTTTCCAGGCCAGGAAGGGTGTAACCCCCCCTGAAATGGGGGTTCCCAAAAGTCTTCCTGGAGCTTGCCTGAATGCTCCAAGTCTGGGCGATGTTCGGCGTCTGAGCTGTTTAAATGTGGTTCCAAGTGAGTGCTATTTGAGCCTCCGCATACTGTCTCTTTAAGAGTTGTTTGCTTGCAAACTTAATTAGTTTGTATGGGGGGACTGTGTATTTAATGCTTAAATCCCGCCCGAGCTGCGGAGAAATCGCTCCGTTTCTGCAGTCGCTAAGACCACAGAGGGAGTCTAAATGAAAGATGTAACTGTTTGCCTGAAACCTGTTAGAGTGTTAAGTAAAATGCAGTTTGTCTAAACTGCCTTTCTTGCAGCTGGGACTCTGTGTGTGTTACCCCTCCATTTTGGACCTAAACTACTGTGCTGGGCCAATTGGGTTAAGGGTTCCCTAAAATGGAGCCAGTGGATGACTCAGAACTTGGACTCTTAATTTTGAGCCAGCCACAAGGGGATTGTATGGGCAGTAACTCTGGGAAATGTAGTTTTGACCTTGGTGCCTTTTTCTACCAACAGAGGGAGTCTTATTGTGAGTGACAGCTGAATCAGCCAACAGAATAGTGTGGAGCTAAAGGAAATGCCCTGCTCTGTGACTGGAAAGATCAGATCAGTTGTGGCAGTGAAGAGAGAAGGAGCTGTGAGCTTCTGCGGTGTATAGTTTTGCGCGGGAAGCACGTGTGAGGCCCTGAGTTTCAGTCTGCAGCCATTGTGAGTACCAATCTGGGCTGAATCTGAGTTGTGAGGAGAAAGAAGCACTAGAAGTGTGGAAACCAGGCTCACCCTGTAGAAGACTGGAGAAATTGCTGAATTGCGCTCGGTCTGGCAGGAACTGAAGCTGCTGCGTGTGCTCCCGGGTATTTTGCAGTAATTGCGATCGGGATCGAGGAGCAGCCTGCCTAGTATAGTACTTTCCTTTTACATATAAATGTGCGTAGTGCTTGTGAGGAATCGTTATTTCAAATCCCCTTTACAGTGAATTGTGTGCTGAAGCTGGAAGTAAACCCCCAGCTTAATTCGGACTACATCCGTTTGCTATCAACTGCACTGGGGTCCAGTCACAAGGACATTGTCCCCATGCCCTGCTCTTCTGGCAATCCAGAGGGACATTCTCCATCTGATCCTCAGCTTGGGTGTTGTGAGTACAAATCAGGGTATTCCCCTGCAGCTTGTTTTCAATCACATGTGTGCCACCTAATTCTTGTTGTTTCACTGTTTCTTGGACTGAGCCCTCTGGCTCTGGATTACAATTGGGTGTTGTGCATATATTTTCTTCTACAGGGCCCTATCCATCTGCACCAGCCAGCCAACCCCGGGCAACAGACCTGGCTAGCCCTCCCCCCCCAACCTGGGTACCCAGAGTGTGACTTTTCAGACTCTGTATGTATGCACAGTACTGTGATTTGAATATTTCCAAACCAAATCAACCTGATTGCCCCCCTCCTTGTTACTGTCCCTAACTAAATCAGATTTGTTGTTGTTATACTATATACTGTCTGTGGTGTTGGTACTTATGGAAACAGTATTGTGTTTTGCTGTGTATGTTGTTTAACCTTACTTTACAGGGGGTCCTCAGAGACGTGCTGCAGAATCAGTCTCGATGGTAAGTGGTATCTATATAAGTGAATAATGTGTATACGTGGGGTATTGGGGCAGTAACTCAGTGTACTGTGTGAGCCACTAGAGGGACTAGAAGGGGGTCTCAGTGTCCAAGAGGGCTGTGACCAAACTAGTCTAACCACTACAAGCCCTGACCTCTGGTTGGAGGCACCCGCCATAGAAGCTAGGCCCTCAACCTGTCAGTAGTCAAGCAGGCAGGGGTAGTAGCCCTTGGGATAGCGCCACCTGGGGGTTACAACTGTGAACTCTGGAATTCAGTAATCACTGGGTTTTTTTGTGCTTATTGAACCTGAACTTAACTGTGCTTAATACAGCACTCAGTACCAATCTGGCAGTAAAACAATCACAATGATAGTTTTAAACTTTAATTAAAGTTAAATACAATATGTAAGCAATAATAACAGACAGGGTGAGTGGTATTGGGAAATACCGGATCGTCCAGGGGCGTAATGAGGCCCGACGCCACAGTCGAAGGGCCTTATAGCCCCTGGAAGGTCCAGTATTTCAGAATACCACCCACTCTGGAGAGTATTATTGCGCTTAGAAAATGGACATGGTAAAATAAATTAGTTTAATAAAAATTAGTTTAAAATACATTTCATAATAAAATATTTCCTCCACCTGTATCATAATGATGTGTGTGTGTGTGTGTGTGTGTGTGTGTGTGTGTGTGTTTGTGTTTTGTGCTGGGTATTTTTGTCTTTGAGGAGCCTCCATAATTTTGACTGAAGCTGGTTGTCATGGTTACCCCCCCCACACACACACACAGGCAGAGATTGTGAGTGATACTTGATTCATTTGAGAAAGTTAAAGTGTCTTTGCCCCCACCCCTCCCCCTCCCCCTCCCCCCCAAGACATGCAGGTTGTGATGGGTTTTGTTTTTATTGGCATCGGTCCTCTCTCCCCCATGTTTTTCTTTGGAATGCAGACAACACATCAAGAAGATTAAAGGCAACCATTGAGAAGAGGTACCTTTCAACTTTTTAGGAAAAAAAAGGTGAAGTCACTGTGATTTTTCCACCTTTCTTTCTGTTTGTCAGCAGGGAAAGCAGCGAGAGAAAGGGGGGGGCATGAGACAACCGCTGTGAGCAACGGAGTAGACTGTGCTGGTGATTTTCTTTAGTCAATTCTATAAAAAAATTGTTCAGAAGAACAAAGATTCCGTTGTTTCTGGAAAACCGAGTGGCTGAACGGGGAATAGCGGTACTTGCGCGAGCATAACACTGAGGAACCGCCGGTTTAAGCTTGCCATTTTTTTTCCTTAAATAGACTGTAATAACAAGTCAGGCTACATTTTGGCAATGGGGTTGTGTCTTTTTGGAGAACCAAAGGCTAACTAATGTTTCTGTTTTGTGTGGCACTTTGGGTCCAGTTGTTTTGGCAAGGGGTCTCGCTAAGTGAGACAGACAAAAATGACGGTTGGCAAGTTAGAAAATTCCGGGTGGCCCAAGAACACACTAAGTAATAGGGCACCCCAAAGTGGGACTTGTTTTTTTCCGGGCTCTATTCAGAAATACCCACCCGGTAACCTTAGTGTCCTAGCCAATCAGAATGCTAGGATTTACTTGCCCATTTTCTAACACCTGTTCTTTTGAGGCTTCTGGACACATTTCATCCAGCAGTGAAGAGTGTGTGTGTGTGTGTCTGTGAGGGGAGGTATCATAGTTTCGAGTTCTGTCATACCAGGCATTGCTGCTGGGTCAGGCAGATTCATCTTGGACTTAAATGTATGTTGCTGATATTGTCTACCTGTTTGAAATGGTGCATTTTTCAACAGATGTGTCATTCTGTCATATAGGAAAAGGATGATTCTGTTTCTTCAGTACTATTGGTGACTAATAAAATATAGATAATCTGTGACAGGGAATTTCACTAAAATACCACCAACAGCTTAATCTGGTTCTGTACGACAGTTTACATCTGTATCTTCCCCCTCTCCCACGGGATGTGGCTGAAAATAGGCAGAATTGCTTAGTCCTCCTTTCCCGGTCAACAGAAACTAAATGAAGAAAAATTTATAATACTGTTCAGAGGCATTTTTGATAACTACTGGAATCAATTCACCTGGTTGCAGTAGTCTTTACTACAGGCCTGGGAGGCTTTTGTTTTATTTTTTTGCACTATACTTTCTGTTTTGTTCTTCCCCCAACTTTTCTTTCGTTCTTTTCCTCTTGCATTTCTGAGGATATACAGATATGTGATGTAACAGCTTTACTGTTTCCTTTTTTCTTGAAGGATTGCTACATTTTTGTAAGATTTTTCCCAAGATGGTTTTGATATTATGGTAAATAAAAATCCCCCTACTGTTCAGCAAGGGGTGCTGCTGGTCTCCTGTTGGGGAGATGGAGATGACCTGTAAGGAAGATGAGGATCGTGCTACATGGACAGGGGAGCTTTCCTCCCTTCCTGTCTGTTGTTCAAGCTTGGTGAATTTGGAAGAAATCAATTTTTGTAAAAATTCACAGACCACCCAGTCTCAATCTTCTGACAAAGTGAAACAGATGGACTTAGACTTGGCCCCTCAAAGAACAGCAGCTTGAGGCTGAATTAGCAGCAAAAGAGATTCAACAAATATCCCTGCTAGGTGCAGAGAATTTTTTTCATTTCATTTTTGCTGCCTCATCTGCCCCAACTGCCCCTTCTGACTGGTCCTTCCAGACCCATCACTCAGCTTCTCAGGGGCTTACAATTGCCCCCTTACTGACCGATCCCTACAGACCCATTACCTGGCTTCTCAGGGGCTTACCTTCCAGCCGTCATCCACTGGCACAGGACTGTGAGGGTGCATGGTCACTTGTGTGGCTCGGGGCCTTCATCATGTGGTCGGGGATTTTTATGCCATTTTTGCTTGCCACCTTGCATGCAGTGGGTACAATGTGCAAAGTCCCAGCACCATGCATGTAGGGTTCCTCCCCTGTGTGGTCTAGCTGTGCTGCCACCCAGACATTGCCAGGTGGCAGACAAACAGCAGTCCCCCTACCCCCCCAGAGGAGAGCTGCCTGGGAACACTCAATCTACCCTCCATCAGTCAGCCCCGTGCAACACACGTCCATTCCCAAACTCGAGTCAATGATGTGGCAGAAGATGAGGTTCCCAGCAACAGTCAGCCCGTGCAACACGCGTCCATTCCCAAACCCGGGTCAACGATGTGGCAGGAGATGAGGTGCCCAGCAACAGTCAGCCCCATGCAACATGCATCCATTTCTAAACCCGGGTCAAAGATGTGGCAAGAGATGAGGTGCTCAGCAACAGTCAGCCCGTGCAACATGCATCCATTCCTAAACCCGGGTCAAAGATGTGGCAGGAGATGAGGTGCTCAGCAACAGTCAGCCCCATGCAACGAGTCCATTCCCAAACCAGGGTCAATGACATGGCAGGAGATGAGGTGCCCAGCAATAGTCAGCCCCATGCAGCATGAGTCCATTCCCAAACCTGAGTCAATGGTGCGGCAGGAGATGAGGTGCCTAGCAACAGTCAGCTGTGTGCAACATGGGTCCATTCCCAAACCAGGGTCAATGACATGGCAGGAGATGAGGTGCCCAACAACAGTCAGCCCCATGCAACAAGTCCATTCCCAAACCTGAGTCAATGACGTGGCAGGAGATGAGGTGCCCAGCAACAGTCAGCCCTGTGCAACGAGTCCATACCCAAACCCAAGTCAACGCCATGGCAGGAGGTGAGGTGCCCAGCATCTCAGCCCTCAATGCCACTGGACCAGCAAGAGAAAGAATTTTTAAGGAAAAAGAGTTTGCTCACTAAGCAGTTTTCCACATCTGTTACCAAAAATCCCTCGAAATCTGAGGCTTTTGCAACCAGAGTCATGCCTGACAGAATGGCGTCCGACACATAAGGACAAGGTGATTCTGAGAACAGTTTCGGTTTTCATTCTGAAGATTCCTACATCCTTTCATGTTAATCAGGAAATCTGTCTTCCGTCCTTTTATCCACAGCTGACTCATCCAAGAGAGAAAGAGTTGCATAAGTGAGATATGCACAGGGAAGTTAGGACATATCTTGGATGAACAGTGGAGTTCAGAAAATCAGATAGGTTGTTCATACTTTAAGAAGCAACCAAAAAAGGACAAAAAGCCTCCCAAGGCCACCCTAGCAAGATGGGTGAGGACGTGCATTGCCAAAGCTTATGCTGTAGTAAAAAAAGAGGACTCTGGATCTCATCAAGGATTATTCCGCCAGAGCTATGGCCACCTCCTGAGCGGAGAAAGGTGAGGCATCTGTCTTAGAATTGTGCAAGGCAGCAACGTTATCCTCCATCCACACATTCACTAAGCATTACAGATATGGATATTCAAAGCTCCGCTGATGCAGCCTTTTTGTCACAAAGTTTTGCAGGTGGCAGTTAGCAGTTAAATTACTTTTTCCTTTTTGCAGTTTGTGTATGGGACAATATTCTCCCCCACCCAGCTGGATAATGGGTCCTGTTTTGTACTAACTACCCACTGACAATGTGGAGCACTACAGAAAGAAGAAATTTTTTTATACTTACCGTAATTTCCTTTTCAGTTAGCTGCAACATTGTCAATGGGACCTCTCCCAGGAGCCTGACTCCTGATGGAGAATATTGTCCAGTTTGCCAGAACTGGGATGTCCACTGGGTTTTGAGTAGCCTTTGATTGTAAGTTGTTTGTACATACTTTTATGATTAGCCTGCTGACAATTATATATGGAAAAAAAAAGAGAATGGGAGAGTTCACATCCAAATATTTGAATCTTACCCAAATCAGTCTTCACCATTCATCACAATATGGGTCTCTGCCGGAGGCACAGGTCAGTCACGGGAGCTTTTTGAAGTGAGGGAGCTGATGTCAGAGAAAGCATTGCCCATGAGGCAGACGTACTATGTGGTGCTCGTGGACTGGCCAGTAACCGACGCCAGCCACCCCTCCTCCTCAGTTCTGTTTTTCCCGCCGTTGGGGCAACATCTCATTGTGGGAGCAGCACAGGATTTTTGACTGCGTAGTTCTGTTCATCTTTTATTTGCTCAACACCATACTGCATTCGATGTCTTAAGTTCCCGCACTGGTTTTGCGGCACCAATATTTTTTGTTGTTATTTTTAGTGCGCGTGGCATCGAGTCTTTCATTTTCTTGTTTTCCATCAATGGTGATGTCCGGTTCAGGGCCTAAATAAAACAGCAAGAAGGCAGAAATTGCCCCCATATGATGGTGCCCCTGTGGCAATTCTATGACAGTTACAGACTGGCATGAGCATTGTTTTACTTGTTTGGGTCCCTGCCATGATATGGATGCGTGCGTAGCTTGCTTTTCTTTGGACTACCACACTCTCCAGATCCATGTGGCAAAGTTAGGGAGGGACACCCCAACTTTTAGAGGGCGGCATCGCACCTGGGATGCCAAAGTCAGGGCCCTGGATACTTCCCCTGAGCCCCTTCCTGGTTCTATATGGACCAAGGGAGACCAGACCCCCTCTGTACCTTGTCTCGCTGAGACAAGGGGTCTGCACGAGGGGTCTGCATGACAAGTTAGCCTTCTTCTGGGGGTCAACAGAGCACCCCTTGCAGTCTGGTGTTCCCTCAGGGGGCCTGGATAACCCTGTGGGTGGTGTCATAGCTATACGCTCAGCTCACACTTGTGGTTCCCTCTGTGCCATGGCCCAGTGCTGTTTCAGCTCTTGGCTCTGCCTCCAGTGCTGGAGAGCTGAGCAGTGCCATCCGCGTGTCCAGGTCCCCATCTGATGCTCCTTGCAGTGCTGGGTGGCCTAGAGTTCAGTGTTGGCTAGCCTGGAGATCTTCCTGATCTCATCCTCCAGCTCAGAGGCTGAGGATCGGGATGATCTGACTGGTTCCCTGGCTCTGAGAAGCACCTGGACTCTTTCCTGGCCAGCCCGAGGCCTTCTGATCTGTCGGAACCTGGGGGCCCCTTCTCTTTGCCTGCAATGGAGCCACCTCCCCTGAGTCCCTTGATGCTGCTGCTGGCACTGGGAATTCTTGTGGTGTGGGCCTTGACACCAGTGGGGGATGGCGGCACTGGGCTCATTGCCGAGTTGGAAGCCAACACCGACTCTGGCTCTGGGACTGCTTCCATTGCCACTGCTGGAATGCTGGTGGATTCCAGTGCCAGCGGCAATGTTGAGGGGGAGCCTATTGTCATCCATGATGCTGGACAGACCTCCCCATCCCCTGCTAGTTCCGATATGACTTCCAGGACTCTTCCAAGGGGGCAGATCCCTTTCTGGTGATGTGGGAGTTGGCAGATTGGGGTTGGTGCCACAGCACATCGCTACAGCTGGTTGGTTGGGGACAAGTTGCAGTGCAGACTATGGCCTCCTGTTTCCCCCTCCCCATTGAGAGGGACCTGAAGTTGGTGGGAACAGAAGCTGGCCAATGGGCTCTACTCAGCTCAGTTCTCCTCACGTAGGGACTTCCCCTCCCCCAAGGGTACCACTTCGATTGTCCTTCTGAGGTTGGGTGTTCTTTGGTGGGTGGGTTTGGCAGCCCCACTTCCCTGGGAGGGATCCCTTGCAGATTCCCACAGCTCTTGCAGAGGACCTTCGATGGTTCGCCAGGACCCTTCTCCTTCCTCTCATCTGCCTTCTCCTCCTTCTCCTCCTCCTCCCCCCCCAGGTCTCTCCGGCCCTGTAGTGCCCTTGACCTGGGAACAATTCAGAGCCTCAGCACCAGCATTCCCCAGATACCTGAGGGCACTGGATGAAGTCATTTTCAGACCTCAAATCCCTGCACCGCCTCTCTCTCTGAATCCAGCTCCTCTGGTTCTGCTACTTCCTCCACTGAGGAAGAGGACTCCTCCATTCACTTTTCATCAGATGCTGATTTTACATCTTATCAGTGCTTCCTATTGGAGATGTTGGAGGAGCTGTACATCTCCCACTTTGTCAAATGCAACCCTGCATGTGCGATGCTATAATTTCTGGGAAAATGCAGCACCAACGTCTCAGTCATGCCTCCCTGGTCTCAGGCATTTGCGGAGGCTTCACGCAGCATCTGGCCGCATCCTGTGTCCCCGGCTCCAGCCCCTAGGGACTGCTTGCACAGGTACTGCACTCCCGTGGGGTCTCCAGGTGCCATGCCCCACCCCAAATTGGGAGTAGAGGTCCTGGACACCCCTTCAGGGCATCATCGCCCACAGCATGACCACCCCTCAGAGTCCGACTTGTTCAATAATAATATAATAATAATAATCTTTATTTTTAATGTGCCTTTCAAGTGTCAAGGCACAGTACAAATTAAAAAAGTTTAAAACAATGCTGCAACCACAGTAATAAATATAATATACACAGTATATATACAGTTTAAGATCTGTAATCCTAATCACCATAGGCCCTGCTCCATAAATATGTCTTTAGTGCCGTTTAAATCCCCCCATGGTCATGCACTCCCTAATCCGACGGGGTAGAGAGTTCCAGAGGGTTGAGGCCATGAACATAAATGCCCGTGCCCCTGAAGATTTTAAAGAAACCCTTGGAATCTCTAGCAACCCCTCGTTGGCCGAGCGGAGCAGTCGCTCAGGGTGGTAAGGGACAAGAAGCTCTTTCAGGTAGTCAGGGCCCAGTCCACGTAGGGCTTTGTATGTTAGCAATCTGACTTTGAAGGTGATCCGCCACCGAACTGGCAGCCAGTGCAGTTCACGCAGCACTGGTGTGATGTGAGAGGACCAAGGAGTCCCCATCAACAAACAGGCTGCGGAATTCTGCACCAGCTGCAGGTGGTGGATATCAACCCTCGGCAGCCCAAAGTAAAGGGAGTTGCAATAATTCAGATGCGAGGTCACAAAGGCGTGGATCAGTGTAGGAAGGTCACCAGACGGAACAAGGTGCTTGATCCTAGTGATGTTCCTCAGATGATAAAAGGATAACTTAACAACAGCCGACACCTGAGATCGAAGTGTCAACCCTTCGACAAGTATCACCCCTAGGTCTCTCACCCATTCAGAGGCAGGGAGCTCAGAATTCCCCAGGAATAATCCCGTGCGTTGACCTGCCCTCAGCCCCCCTATCTGGCAACCTGGGTCCACAACCATCACCGCCGTCTTCCCGGGATTCAACTTCAGCCAGCTAGACTTGATCCAATCCTGGATTTCAGTGAGGCAGTCATTAAATACCGAGAGTGCTCCATCCTGGTTGGGTGCAAAAGACAGGAGGAGCTGGGTATCATCAGCATAGCGATGAAACCTCAGCCTATACCGTTTACAATGTCTCCGAGGGGCAGCATATACACCGCAAACAACATGGGGGACAGCACCAAGCCCTGAGGGACCCCACATGACAGAGAGATAGGCACATAGGAAAAGACCCCCGACACCACCCTCTGCATTCTGCCAGGGAGGAATGATGTAAACCATCTGTGGACCAACCCAGAAAGACCACAGATGAATCTCAGGCATGTGAGCAGTACCCCATGGTCCACGGTGTCAAAGGCTGATAACAGATCAAGAAGTACCAAAATGGACCATTTTTTCTGATCTCTCGCCATCAGGAGAACATTGAGCACCCAAACCAGCACAGTCTCGGTACTGTGCCTTTTTCAAAAACCAGACTGGAGAGATTCGTAGATGCTATGGATGGTCAAATGGTTCTCCAGCTGTACAGCCACTACTTTCTCAATCACCTTCCCCAAAGGAAAGGTTAGAGATAGGTCTGTAGTTTGCAAGTGAGTCTGGGTCCAGTGAAGCTTTCTTCAACAAAGGTGTCACCACTGTCTCCTTCAGGAAACAAGGGTACTCACCAGAGTCAAGGGAGCACCAGACTATCTGCGCCAGAACTGGGCTGATAACATCCCAACAGCCCATAATCAGGGCTGTAGGGCCCAAATCTAAACTACAGCATGGGCGCATACCCTGGACAATCCACATAACATCCACGATTTCTGGCCAGTTGAAGGAACTCCAGGAGAAAGGGGGGATAGTGGTCAAGCATCGATCATCAGCAGCTCCTACAGTGTGTGCTGAATGGATCTCTGACCTGATGTCAGCCACCTTACCAGCAAAGAACCGAGCAAGCTCTTCACACTGTAATTGTGAAAACGCTCTTCAAACTTGCAGACAGGCTGGATTACACAACCTGTCCACAGTTTGAAAAAGCTGAGCTGGTCGGTTCTGAGCAGCAGCAATCTCCCCGAACAGGAACTCTGCCTCATTATGGGAGATTGCTGACTGACAGAGTCAATAATGCTCTAGCAGTCTAAGATGGTCAGCTTCTAAGTTAGATTTCCGTCAGCACCGCTCTAACCTTCATCCTAGTCGCCGCAACTCCCTCAAGGTCTCATCGAATCACGGAGACCGAGCACCGAGGGTGAAGGGAGAGAGGATGAACGTGGACTGGAGCAATGGAATCCAGTGCTGAGGCAATGGCCTTATTATTGGCCAAAACCCAAACCTCTGGATCCATGCTTGCCATAGGAAATTCTGATAGATCAAGCACCACAGCTAGACCATCAGGAGTCACATCCCGTAAAGGGCAGTACTTGACCATCTCCATAGGGGTTGGCCTATGAGAAGGGGTGCAAAAACTGAATCGCACAGTGTAGTGGACGGACCATCCAATGGGTTCCACCCCCATATCGGAGGCCTCGATCCCCAGGAGGAAGACCAGGTCAAGAGAATGGCCTTGTTTATGGATAGCAGAGGTAACAACCTGTGTGAGGTCCAGTAAGATTGTCAACTGGAGGAAGTGTTGTCCAAACTGTGAGAGTTCATCGTCGATTCAGGCATTAAAGTCACTCAGGACCATCAGCCTAGGTGACTCAAATGCCAGGTCGACCATGAAGTTTGCTACTTCCTTAAGGAATAGATTCTCATCCCCGGGTGGACGGTAGATGAGAGCCATCCTGTAACCTACACCTGCTACTATGGCACATTCAAATGATCTAGCCTCCTCAACTGGTACACTTGTGAGATCCAATTCAGTCTTGAAACAGACCGCAACCCCCTCCCCCACAGTCCAATCTCGGTGTATCACCGAATACCTGACTGGAATTTCAGCATCAAGTATGGGGCCCACATTTCCATCCAGCCAGGTTTTGGTGATGCACGCCAGATCTGTTGTCCCAACAAGATCTGCAATAATTGCAGTCTTGTTCTTGATAGATCTGGCGTTACATAACACTGCCCGAGTTGGACAGGACTCCCAGGCCGCCCTGTCCTCCTGCCCACCACCAATGGTGGTGCCCTTGGGTATGGGGACCAGACAGGATAACCCATGTTCTAGATTCCATTTCGCCCCAGGGCGTCTTCTGGGCTTAACAGCCCTGATGTGAGTGCCCTGCTCTTCCAACCTCCGCTGTTCACAACCCCACCCTGCCCCCCTTTCCTGCGAGCAATACCCAAAGCCCGACAACGCTGATAGGTGGAAAAGAGTAACGGTGGGGGGAAGAAAGGGTGGAGGGAGTGAAGTGCGGAGGCTGAATAGCGCATGATCTGGGGGGTGGAACGATGACATATATCCCAGGCCCAAGACATGGAGCAGGGAAAACCAATGCAATTCAGATATAGATAGTGTACACAAATCCACACCAAATGTAAATAGTATACACAACCCCATAAATCTTACCCCTTTCCTAAAATTCTCCACTCACTTCCCCCCCCAAAAAAAGGAAAGATCCAAGAAAAATAACAAAAATTAATCATAAATTCCCACCCAAAACTTAAAATCACAACAACAAAATTAACTAACTAATTTAACTAACTAAATACATAAACATTTATTAAAACATTTATGTCGCCCACAGGTCCTCTGACTACCTGGAGCCCTATAAGACCTAAACTAACTAATTTAACTAACTAAAAACGTAAAACATTTATTCAGCACACAGGTCCTCTCGCTACCTGGTGCCCTACTTAATCTAAGCATTCTCACTGCTTAACACAAACAATAAATACACATTAATAAAAAAGAAACTAAACCACTAAAACTAAGAGGGGGAATTAAGGAAATGTGGAGAAACCGCCCTCCAGACAATATCTCTCACATAAATCTGAAGTTTACAGAATCTCAAGGTTCAAGGTTGACTGTTGAGATAGAAGGGTGTTCTCGGTGGCACATCTTCTACTATGCAGCAGGCACACCAAGTAGCCTATGCCAGGCACCTGATAGTGAGCAAACCAGTCAAGCCATTAGCCTTTCTGCACATGGCCTGGAGCTGGCGAGACACCTTTCCAGGGTGTCATATGATGCCAGTGAGGTAACCTCCAGGCTTTTAGGATCTTCGGTCTGCATCAGGTAGACAGCATGGCTTTGCCTCTCCCGGTTGTTACACTTGGCCCAGTGTAGGGTAATAGCCTGACCATACCAGGGGGCCCATTTCTTCTCCGGCAGGGCCAGGTGTAAGTTAGAGGTGTGCCTTCCTTCTCCCAGGTATCATGAGCCTCCGCCTGCCCCTGACCATTCTTGAGCCTAGCAAGACCTGTTGGGGGCCTTTGCCTTTTGTGCCTCCGCCACAAGAGGCTGAGGGAACTTCATCCTTCAGAGCTTGCCATCACCACCACAGGTGGTGACTTGGCACTGTGATCCATATTGTGATGAATGGTAAAGACTGAATTGGGTAAGATATGAAAATTACATACGCACCGTAATTCTTGACCTTCCCAAATATCTTCAACATTCATCACAACTTCCTACCTTCCCCCTCATGGCCTGGCCCTGGACAGTGCCTCCTCCCTTTTAGTTATTCCCCACTTTCTTTGGTTTCAAAAAAAAAAAAGGGGGAACCATTGAGAGCAACGGAGTTCCTAATTGGAAAACCATGTTTTCAGCTTCCGCCCTTCTGAGTATGTATGGAGTGGGTGCAGGATGAACTTTTGGCTTACTTCCTGGTTTTGGCCCCCCACTTGCTGGGAAGGGTGATCCTAAAAATAAAATCAACCATGTGAGTGACTCTGAAGTCCTCCCTGCTCTTATCCTCCAATGATGAGCTAGAGCTCTGTGGGGTCCTTGCTCTCTTCAGAGAGAGAATATATTTTCTAGAAGGTTTTGTCCATCCTCCAGGTTAGGCATGATGGATCCTTTCCTTGCTCCTTACCTAGCCCTTTTTCAGGTGTAACCCCCAGGTGGCGCTATCCCAAGGACTACTTCCCCTGCCTGTTTGACTACGGACAGGTTGAGGGGCCTAGGTCCTATGGCGGGTGCCTCCACCCAGAGGTCAGGATTTGTAGCGGTTAGACCAGCTTGGTCACAGCCCTCTGGGACACTGAGACCCCCTTTTATTCCCCCTAGTGGCTCACACAGTACACCGGAGTTACAGACCCAATACCCCACGTATACACACTGTTCACTCATATAGATACCACTTACCCTCGAGACTGATTCTGCAGCACGTCTCTGAGGACCCCCTGTAAAATAAGGTTAAACAACATACACAGCAAAACACAATACTGTTTTCATAAGTACCAACACCACAGACAGTATATAGTATAACAACAACAAATCTGGTTTATTTAGGGGGCAGTAACACGGGAGGGGGAAATCAGGTTAATTGGTGGCATTAAATCACAATACTGTGCACACATACAGGGTCTGAAAAGTCACACTCTGTGTACCCAGGTTGGGGGAAGGGGCTAGCCAGGTCCGTTGGCGGGTTGGCTGGCAGGTGCAGATGGATGGAGCCCTGTAGAAGAAAATATATGCACAACACCCAATTGTAATCTGGAGCCGGATGGCTCAGTCCATGAAGCAGGGAAACAACAAGAATTAGATGACACAATTGTGATTGAAAACAGACTGCAGAGGAATACCCTGATTTGTACTCACAATACCCAAGCTGAGGGTAATACCCAGATGTTCTTCTGGATTGCCAGAACAACAGGGCATGGAGACAAGGTCCTTGTGACTGGACCCCACTGCAGTTGATAGCAAACTTATTTAGTCCAAGCTAAGCAGGGGTTTGCTCACTGCACGCAGCACAGGGGATTGGAAATAGCAATTCCCCACAAGCACTATGCACATTCATATGTAAAAGAAAGTACTATACCAGGCAGGCTGCTCCTCGATCCCGATCGCAATTACTGCAAAATACCCGGGAGCACACAGCAGCTTCAGTTCCTGACAGAACAAGCGCGATTCAGCAATTTCTCCAGTCCTCTACAGGGTGAGCCTGGTTTCCACTCTTCAGACTTCCTCTTTCTCCTCACAATCAGATTCAGTCTGAACTGGCACTTGCTACGGCAGCAGGCCGAACCTCAGGGCCTCACACGTGCTTCCTACGCAAAACTATACACCGCAGAAGCACAGAGCTCCTTCTCTCTTCACTGTCACAACTGATCTGAGCTTTCCAGTCACAGAGCAGGGCATTTCCTTTAGCTCCACACCATTCGTTTGGTTGGTTCGGCTGTCACTCACAATAAGACTCCCTCTGTTGGTGGAAAAAGGGGCCAAGGTCAAAACTACATTTCCCAGAGTTACTGCCCATACAATCCCCTTATGACTGGCTCAAAATTAAGAGTCCAAGTTCTGATTCATCCACAGGCTCTGTTTTAGGGCTCCCTTAACCGAATTGGCCCAGCACAGCAGTTCAGGACCAAAATGAAAGAGCTACACTGAAACAGTTCATGCTAAAATAAAGACAGGTTAGACAAACTACATTTTCTCAGTCACTCTAAATGATTTCTGGCAAACAGTTATATCTTTCAACAAGACTCCCTCTGCACATGTAGCGACAGCAGAAACGGAGCGAATTGGCAGCAGCTCGGGCGGGATGCGAGCATTAAATACACAGTCCCCCCATGCAAACTAATTAAGTCCTCTTTAACATCTTTATAGGTGACATTGCAGAGGGTCTGGAGGGAAAGGTATGCTTCTTTGCAGATGACACAAAGATCTGTAACAGAGTTGATACACAAGGGGGGATAGAAAGGCTGAGAAGGGACTTGGCAAGGTTAGAGGAATGGTCAGACATATGGCAACTTAGATTCAATGCAAAGAAGTGCAAAGTAATGCACCTGGGAAACAAAACCCAGGAGAAGAGTACACAATAGCAGGAGGTACTAACAACAACAAAAATGGAATGGGACTTGGGGTAGTCATATCAGATGATCTAAAGGTGGGTAAGCAATGTGAGAAGTCAGTAATGAGAGCCAGGGGATACTGGGATGCATAGGAAGGGCATCAAGTAGAAAAAGAAGTGGTCATCCCTCTGTACAGACAGTTGGTGAGACCCCATCTGAGTACTGTGTGCAGTTTTGGAGACCTCATCTATGCAAGGACATAGACAGGATGGAAGCAGTCAGAGGAGGCAACTAAAATGGCGAGGGTCTGCATCAGAAATCATATGAAGAGAGACTGAGAGAGCTTAATATGTATACCCTTGATGAAAGGAGGAAAGGGGGGACATGATAGAAACATTCAAGTACCTCAAGGGAATCAACAAAGTCCAGGAGGGTAGCATCTTTCAGAAAAAGAGATGTGTAAGAACAAGGGGACACAATTTAAAGATAGAGGGGGGACGGC
This sequence comes from Neoceratodus forsteri, assembly GCA_016271365.2. Classification (NCBI taxonomy): domain Eukaryota; kingdom Metazoa; phylum Chordata; order Ceratodontiformes; family Ceratodontidae; genus Neoceratodus; species Neoceratodus forsteri. The sequence goes on along the minus strand of CM057455.1, from coordinate 1,359,348,399 downwards.
TCAGGGGTAATGTGAGGAAATCTTTTTTCACGGAGAGAGTGGTGGATGCGTGGAACTGCTTTCCTGGGGAGGTTGTTGGGGCTAAAACAGTGGGAGAATTCAAACATGCATGGGACAGACACAAGGCAATTGTAGCGGGGGTGTCAGGAAGTAGGCTGTTGGTTAACTGGAATCTGTAGCTTATCCAGTAGGTAGGGAAAAGAGCAGACTGGGTGGGCCAAGTGGTCCTTATGTGCTGTCAAAGTCTATGTTTCTATGTAAGTCTGCAAGCAGACAGCTCTTAAAGAGACAGTACGTGAAGGCTCAAATACCACTCACTTGGAACCACATTTAAACAGCTCAGACACCAAACGTCGCCCAGAGTTGGAGCATTCAGGCAAGCTCCTGGAAGACTTTTGGGAACTCCCATTGCAGGGGGGTTACACTGGGAAGGAATCTGTCCTTTATAGCTCCTGCCATTGAAGGTAAAAAAGACAAAAAAGAAAAGCAAATGATTCTGGCAATGGGTTATCTGCTCGGCAACCCCAACTCCCCCGTCCTGACCTCAGGGCGAGTGATTTCTCCGCTGTGTGTTTCACCCTCATGGCCTAAATAATTCTTTACAGATCTCTGCCTCCAGATGACTTATATTCTTCACCTATAGAGGAAAGGTTTTCCAGCAGCCACCTTTCTCTACTATAATGAGAAGAAGAGTTCCAAACTTCAAGTGGGTGGTGTAACTGTCTCTGTTCCCTCTGTGGGCAAAGTGATTCCTCGGGACCTCTGGTGAGATCTGGCTTGTCCCAGGTCACTTCTTGGTGACTCGTAATACGGGGTTGGCCCTCTCAGGTTCTCTCTCTCTCTCTCTCTCTCTCTCTCTCTCTCTCTCTCTCTCTCCTCTCTCTCTCTCTCTCCCTCCTTCTCTCTCTCTCGGACCTGCCCAGTGCTTCTGGCCAACCCCAAGTCCCTCATGCTATCCTTCAAATCCCTATCTCTTTATTTCAAATCCCTATCTCTTTATTGCAACTTTCTTTCACTCCTTCACTGCAGAGTGGGCGACAAGTCGTCTGGCTGCCAGCGCCCGCACCCCCAAACCTGGTCTGGCCAGTGACGTGCTCTCCTCCATACAGGCCAGCATGCAGAGTTCCCCCCCATGGGGACCTGGATCCTAATACCTGGGGGGGGATCACCTCTCAGGTCCAGGGGTGCAGCGCACTGCCATCAACCACCACAACCACCCCAAAACTTTCCACCAGTATTTTCTTCCCCTTTGGAACTGGACGTGCAATAGCATCAGAGCACTACATGCCGACGCCTGCTGTACTCCAACCCTCAGCTGTGCGCTACCACCTGCAGTGCTCCTGACCTCCGCCAGTTGCCACTGGGGAGCAACGCAGACCCCTACCTTCCCCAGAGGGAGGACAGCTGTCATAGGACACTCAGTCTTCCCTCTCCCCTGCCAATCCCTGACGACCCAAGTCCACTCTTGAACCCGGGTCATCAGCATGCCACGAGGTGTGGTGTCCAGCGCCTCAACCCTCAGCACCACTGGGCCAGTCAGCTGTATGTCTTTTTCAGTTTATTTCCTTCCTTTTCTATCCCTTGGGCTCCCTTGCCCCACCCTTTCTATCCCTAACCCATCTTCTTCCTCTCCTGGCAGACTAAACTGAGGAGTGAGGGGAGCGGTGTGGGTTACTGGCCAGTTCACAAGTGTCATGTAGTACATCTGCCTCATGGGCAGTGACGTGTCTGATGTCAGCTCCCCCACTCCAAAACTCTTAAAGCTAAAGCTCCTGTGATGGGTCTGTGCCTCCGGAAGAGATCCATATTGTGATGAATGGTGAAGATATGTGGGAAGATCAAGAATTATGGTGAGTATGTAATTTTCAATTACTCACACACAGGTTAACAGGCTTCAAGTTTCTGAACAATAAGGGTGACTCGCTGGTGCAGGTTAGTGCTTACACTGTTTGCAGATCTTTTCCAGTGTTACCCTTTTTCTTTTTTTTCTTTTTTGTGTTATTTCTTTTTACCCCTTACGTGCTCCATGGCAGACACTCCTTCAGGCTTACCAAGGCTAACCTCCGACCCATCCATCCTCCGAGCCTCCGCTCATATCGCAGCTAGCCCCCAGGGTTACCCAGCGTATCCCTATGCCGAATGGGTCCTCCTCCTCCGAGGGGGAAAGCACCAGCCTGGGGGGAGCAGACCAGCACAACACTTGACCCCAAGGGTGCTGCTGAAGTGGAGAGCTCAGTAGGACCTAGATGGCCTCAGAGAGCTGGGCAGCCATCATCCAGTTGTTGTGAAGCGGTATTCCACTTTTCGAGTTGATCTCTCCTGCATGCATCTGGCAGTGTTTCTGGTCTCCACCAGAGGCTGCTGCAGCATGACGACAACCCGCTACCTACCCCAGGAAAGGAGAGCAGTCCTACGGTCGCTCGATCCTCTCCTGCCCCTGCCAGCCCCTTACATTCCAAGTCCGTTCCCGAACCCGGGTCACTGGCGTGGTCCCAGATAAGGTACCAGCACCTCCACCCTCTGTGCCACCGGGCTGGCTAGTGTTACCCTTTTAATTTATTCATTTGACATTTTCATTCTAGTCAGTTCAGAAGTTTAAAGAAGCTGCACCACAAAAGAGAAGCAGAAGACAATCTTCTTTATAGTTCACCCACTTACCAGAGGGGGTAGGGAATCGTTTACTCTATCTTCTTTTTAAGAAAAATGTATGAGTATGCAAACAATTTCTATATATTGGTTTATTACAAGATGATCAGTATAATCTACACGGGTTTACTCTTATGTAATTAGGGGCACTGCGAGGACAAGTGTGACTGGAGAGTTGCTGCAGTCTACAATGTTCATGTGCCCATGATTCTGTGCTGGTTTGCAGCCTTGGACTGTGCCATTTCCCCTAGTAGGGGTTCACATTACCCATATGTACTAACTACCCATTGACAGTGCTGGAGCTAGCAGAAAAGGGAATTACGGTAAGAACGAAGAAATTTATTCTATTTATGTGCTTGCTAGATATCTCAGACCTAAAATGGGTTGCCACTTCCTATTTTTCTTGAGGATAAGGAAATAGCTGGAGAAAAGGCAATTACCTCCTTGTATGACAGGTACTGTACTTTCTCCACTGCTTTTGCCTATGACAACTTCTTTACCTTCAGCTCCAACAGAAGTTTCTCTGGTGGTGGTGTGTGAGGTTTGGAAAACATTTGAGTTGTGCAGTTTGTGGAATTTTTCAAACTGCAGGTTCAGTCCTTGGCCCATTACTTCCAAGACCCACTTGTCCGTGGTGATTTTTGACCATTCCTGGAATTAGTGATCCAGCCTCCACACACAGACACACACACACACCACTGGCAATGGATGGGCAATCTGGGCAGAGTTGTGAGGGGTTTTTGCTTCTGCTGGGACTTAGGAGCTGGTGTAGCTGCACACCTAGAACCCCTTTTATCCCTGCCCCTGTAATAACCTCTTTGGGGTGGATACTCATAGGGGGCCTAGGGCCATGGGTAGAAACCCCTACCCTATCTTCCCTTCCATAAGGCCTGAAGGAAGTGGAAACCTTTTCTTTCTAGGCAATGCTCTTGTAGGTGGATTTGTACTTGTCCACCTTTTTCATATGCACCTATGTTTTGTCAACAAATAGGGAGTTTCCCTCAAAAGAGAAATCCACTGCTTTGTGTATCCTGAGATAGGGTGGTAGTCCTAAGCCAGGCAAACTTCCTTAAGGATATTGCCTGGGCCAGAACTCTTGAAGCAGTGTCATTAGAGTCCACTGCCATTTGGAACTGGTACTTTTTGACATCCATGGCTGATCTAGTCATGGCAGCCATGGCATGTGCTAAGTCATCAGTGTCACTTGCTTTCTCGCTTAGTGCCTGTTCAGAGTTCCAGACTGACTTCTGGTACTGAGCCATGTATGCCAAGTATGCTGCTTGTCTGAAGAGCAAGGAAGCTGATGTGTACATTTTGGCCATGCTGTCCAGTTTTCTGGAGGCTAGGAAGAGACAGGCACTTTGGTCTTGTCACATGTGGCAGCCTGAACCACTCCCTAATGATCAGGGTGGGAATACAGGTACTCAACCACCTGTCTGTCCACCTGATACTTTTTAAAATGCTCTTGTCAATGCTAGCAGCTGATGTAGATTCCGATATGACCTTGTCAGTGACTTTCTTACAGGATTTGTAAATGGGAAGCAGTAGTCACCTTGTGGGAGCTAATCCCATCATAACCATAAACTCCACCTCTTCTTCGTCCTCCTCACTCTCATGGGAAGGTATGTAGAGGGTGTTCTCCACCTGCCTTACAAAGAAATAATAAGATGTGTAGTCCCCTGAAGGATGGAGAGGAGAGAGAGAGAGTTTTGCTCAGGACAATCATCCAGTTCCAGAGGTTCCCCTTCCTCCTCAACTTCATCATACATTTCTTTCTCCTCCACAGTCATTTGGTATGGAACTAGAGCCTGTGGGGGTTGGGGGACATATTCATAAGACTTCCCATAGCCTGGAAGGCCTGGAAAAATTGCCATGTCCTTGTCATGTGCAGAGTCGAAGGTATTTGTTTTGGGTGACCTGTCTGCTTCCATCCTTTACCAGGAGGAGTAACATTTTTCTCTGTTTCTTCTTAGCAGACACCATTTCTTTTCAGCCCCCTTTGACAGGGGCTGCTGCATACTTTGAGGGGCAGGCCCTTCATCTGAGTCTTTAAGTGACATGGGGCAAACTGAGACACCATAAGGTCTTCCCTTTTCTTACCCCTTTTCTTTTGGGTTTCAGGCAAAACTTTTTACAGAGGTCACAATTCATAAAATCGTGGTTAGGAACCAGGCTGCTTAGACAAAACGTGTGGTAGTCTGCCTTTGTGAGGACCTGAAAACAAACTGTACAGTTTTTAAAGCCTGTATGTCCTATTTTGTTTTTAGGTCAGTCAGTAATGCCAAACACTGAAGACCCAAGAAAAAAGTATTGGTTCCCACTTTAGAAAAAACAAATCTGTTGATAATTTAAGTAAGTCTAAATAAAATAAAAAAAAGTGTTTTTTTAAGCACAAATTGCAGTTTGGTTCCTTAAAAAAGTGAAGCACTAATGTTTTTCATATCAGAGTGTAGTATTTACGAGAGGTAAACAAATCTGAAGGAAAAACTGCTCAGTTCCCCTGTAACTGAAACGAGCATTAAATGAGTCAAAGCCGCTAAAAAGTGGTTATAAACAGAATTTTATATTATAAAAAACACAAGTAACAGCAGCCTTCTCCGGTTCCTGGGAACTGATCGGGAAATGGAGAAACTGCTAAATTTAACAATACTATACTAATACACACCCTAAATAATGCAGAGTGTCAAAAAATAACTTAAAAGAATAAATGGATAAAATAAAATAACCATAGACAGGCCTGAAGAGTTGAACTGTACTTTGGGGCAACTGCTTTCTTTAGTAGAGAAATAAATCTGACATCAGGAGGCAGGGTGGAGCATTAACACAAGGCAGAATTTGAATTTAATTCTAGTTCAAAGTTCCATAATTAGCATAAGCTTCAGCTCCAGGGCAATTCTTTCCTGTGGACTGGCTGCACTTTATGACTACTTAGAAAATGGGCTTCTTACTTGCTGCAATCTGATTGGTCAGTACCGTCAAGATAGGGGTACATTAAGTTTCAATAGATGACCAGCAAGTAAGAAGTACCAGCCTATACTGCCCCTTAACCACTCTAGTATCCTAGTACCCACCTTGGCTCCTAATTGGCCAAAATACTTCATTTCCATTTCAAATTAACGCCATGTTTTTCACTCGCTTAGCGAGACATCCTGCCCCTACCCTCCCCAATTCAATGCCACCTGCCACATGAACCCAGACCTGGCCACATCCAGAAAGTATCACAATTAAAAAAAATAAATTTTTTTAAATAAAACTCAAGCTGCCCGTCTTCACATCACCGCAGTCACCAACGAGTAATTCAAAACTGCAGCGCGCGCCACTACATAAAGCTGCCTCTTCCGCATGCCAACAGAAAAACGCTTCCATTTTAAAATAAAAAAAAACTAACATTACGGAACTCATCGCACTGCTGACTCTCCGCCTCACCGTCTTCTTAGCTTCCTCCTGGTCCCGGTATCGCAACCACACCAGCAGAGCCCCGACACAAACTGCACACCAACCCCCCCCCGACTCTCCAAGCTTCCTCTTTACTCCCGATATCGCAACAACGTAGACTCCCGTCACAAACTGCACACCAATCCCGCCCTACGGAATCTGCAATAGGACAAAAATCCATACTGGAGGAGGAACTACTTTACTAAAAAATGACTACAAAACTTTAGTTAAACAATTTTTTTTTTTTTAATGAAACTTTTTTTCTTTTGCAGTGCCCATTTTCTAAACGCAATAATGCCCTCCAGGGTGGGCGGTATGGGCAATACCGGACCGGCCAAGGGCTATAAGGCCCTCCGCCTGCGGTGTCGGGCCTCATTACGCCCCTGGCCGGTCCGGTATTGCCCAATACCGCCCACCCTGTCGGGCATTATTGCTTACATACTGATGGATTCCTGAGGTTAGAAAATAAGCTTTATATGAAAAAAAGGGAATTCATTACCTTCCTCAGCCTATTACTTAGAATTTTTATCAGTCTCTTATAACCAACATTTGGAAGACTTATTTGTCTCCAGTTCCTTAAATCATTCTGAGCACCCCTTTTTAAAAAAGAAACACCATAAGGGCCTCAGTCATGCTAAAGGGTAACTCAGCAGAGAACAAAATTTCATAAAAAACTGTCACATGAAATCCCCTAGGAATTTATAGAATGCCCCAGACAAGCCATCTTTCCCAGGGGAAGTACCATCCTGCAAAAGAAAAAAACTATTCCTTTAACCTCCCCCTTAGTAACTTCCCTTGTCAAACTGTCTTTTAAATCCATAGCCGAGCAAGGGCAGGGGGTCTTTTTCCAAAAGGCTCGAATCTCCCCTACATCTTCTGCTTTAGCTGCTAAAGAACATGACACAAAGGCATTGACATGTTTCTTAAATCCCAGCCTTATCTTTAACCATATGGCCTTCTGTATCACAAACTACTTCCAAAGCCTTCTTCTGGCTACACTTTAAAAGTTATTTCTGGATGGTAGTCTACCCTGTGACCTCAGTCTTTGCTCAGCTAGGAGTGAAGTAGCCTGCTATACCATACATTTGTCATATCCCCCTTTATATTTGAAATTCATTGCAAAAAACATTGTTAATGCACCAGTTAGTGTAACTTAATGCTGCAAAAGTAGGGAAATGTGGTGTTAGGGTTTCCAACCTAATTCCTCATCCCCCACCCACCCCAAACAGCAAAAAGAAAAAAAATATTAGGGTTTTGGGTCTCTGGAGACTTGGTGAATCAACGGTGGGGTCTTGCTCCGGGTTGTGTACTGTAATGCTCACCCCTCCTCCACAGACTGAAGCCTCCAGTCCGAAGCACAAGGTACAGGTCCAAGTCATACACTCTTCTAAGGTAGAGAAGTACTGTATGTCTCACCACATGTTGCCAATACAGTTAATTCTCATTCACACAGGTCCTTTTGGGACCTGATGACCTGTGCCAAAAGAAGACTCCGCCTGCCTACGGAATTGAAGAATTCATGGGGCTGTCGGGTGGACTGCGGAAGCACAGGGCCCTGTGGTCCCTGCATGTCCATGTGGCTGCAGATATAGATGCACAGGGCAAACAGTGCATCTGGCAGCCAATTCACAGGGCCCTCTGACACCCAGGGGTGCAGAGGTCCAGGGCCCTATGCCAAGAAGACAACTGCCTTCATGATATGGTACCCAGGCCTGTGTGGACAACCCTGAACCTTTCATTCCCTGGCTGAGGCGGGGGGTTGTATAACAGCACCACCCCCCCATCCTCATCCCATCCAGCTGGGTCACTGAGCTCACCCTCAAACTTAGCTCAGCAGCATGGGATCACAAAGCATACCAATTGGAGTCAAGAGTGGCACTACACACAAAGTTTGTTAACAATTAAATGTTGTTGTTTTTATTTTTCAATTCTGACTGCAAATTTTCAAGATACTGTACTCGTTTTATGATTCGCCTTATAAACACGACATGTACCATTTATAGTATACTGGCTGAAATGTAATTTTGTATCAGAAATGCAAAAACACATCTCATCCAAGATTTTAAAAATGACACATCACGTTTATGATGTGGTATGGAAAAATGGCTATGTTTAAAGTTTGGAATCGAAATAGAGAAAATTAGTGAAGTTATACATGAACGTTAAAATACTGCAATGTTCGCTCATAACTTGGGCATTTTACCATATTTGTACACAGAATTGTCAGCATAGCCTTCTTATTCTTTCTATTTTTGTGCCCTACTGCGGCACACCAGTGGGGGCATCCATCCTCCCCCTGACCACAGAGGACCGCAAACTCACCCGATACGAGGGGGTCTGGTACGGCCGTTCCAACCCGCCGGAGGGTCTCCCCTTACCTCTCCATCACAGGCTGGACCGGACCCCCACGATGCGATTCCATGAATGGGACTCCTAGGCCAGTGGGGACATGACCATCAAGCTGCACGTTCGCACCCAGCCATGTTTCCTCCAATTAGTGCCCCTGGAGCTGGCAGTGCAATGACGCCCACCACGTGCGCGGGCGTCTTGCCGTGCTCACCCTGCTGGCATCGTGACTTGTACTGCCCTCGGTTGTCACCAGGGGCCGCTCAAGTGCACCGCAACCCCACAGACCTACCCCAGAGAGAGGAGAGCAGTCCTAGGGTGCTCGATCCACCCTCTCCCCTGCCAACCTCCAGCGGCCGGAGTCCATTCCTGAACCCAGTTCACCGGTGTAGCGTGAGGTGTGGTGTCCAGTGCCTCAACCCTCAGTGCCACCGGGCCAGCCATCAGCATAGCCTTCTTATTACCCCACCTCATGTACCCAGTAGTGAAAATTTTCAAATCCCCACCAAAACGTCATTCTACGGCATTGAAACATCATTCCATGCCACAGGTGCAAAAACACATTTTGGGCAGAATTTGAAAAATGACAGCTGTCATGTTCATGAGGTGGTATAAAAAATGGCTATGTTGAAAATTTGGGGTAAAAATATTTTAAATTACCAAAGTTATGAGTGAGGATAGTAAAATTTCAACATATGCGAATAACTTTGCCATTTTAACATATTTTGACCCCAAATTTTCAATATGGCCTGCATATGACCACATCTCATGAACAACTGGGGTTAAAAATTTCCAATCCCACCTGAAAGGTGATTTCGACAAGTGACAGTGAAATCACCTTTTGGGCTTGATTCCACCAACATTGGTCATGAGGTGGGGTCCCAAAAAGTCCATGTTGAACATTTTGGGTCAAAATATGCAAAAATGAGAAAGTAATGCTTCACAGTTCAAAACCCCATTGAAATACATTGACCCGCATGTAGCTTAGTATCTCATATTGCAGTCGGCGGTTCCAGCAGCAAGGCGTGTCTTCAATCGGAGAGTGGATCTTTGCCATCTGACCTGTTTAGGTGAGTAAGGGTGTGTGGGGATGGGGTGTTGGGTGCTAAGTGGAAGGTTGGGGTAGGGGGTCAGACTGGCGAGGGATTGTTTTCTTTTTTGCAGGGGAAAAAAAAACAACAATGAGGGATATTTTTCTTATTTTCAGGGGAAAAGTGACATTCTGATGCTGGGGATTGGGTGTCCCAATATTGGGCAACTTTTTTGTGGCCTGGGGGTAGAAACCCCGGTGCCACGACCTTCAAAATGGGAACAGGGTGGGTGACCTGTAGGGGATGCAGGGATCAAGAAAAGTGGTACTGGGGGTGGAATCCTCAGTCTACTACATAAATAAATAGGTAGGTAAATAGACAGACAGGCAGACAGAACAGTGAATCGCTGGCTCACTGGTTTCAATGCAACCTGCAGCATGAATTCCAGCTGTGGCTGCAGAACTCATGAAAATCCTGCTGTTCTCATACAAAGAACACAAATGAGTGTCTCCTCTCACTAAATTGGGCACCTGGGATGTTGGGGTGCTCAGAAAAAACATTTTGAAAACATTTTATAAAACACAAACAGCAGAATCTAGATAAATGGTTTCAGGTGTTTTTTTTTTTTTTAAAGATATTATTTTGATACATTTTCAGTGCTTGTGAGTTGAAAATGAGAAATAAATGGTGGCCAACACGATTGGTATTTTTGTCAGCATGAGAGGTAAATCATGGAAATAAACACTTGTGGTCTTTTTTTTTTTAGCCATTTGAGAGTTAAATCATGATATAAGTAATCGTGACGTTAACTCTAAAATTGTCATAACTCTGAAACCATATAATCTTTTTATGTTTGCTTGCAGGTACGTGCAAGAAACATAGTGCCATCATCCGAGTTTCTGGAGGTGTGGCACCCCCTCTTCCAATTCCCTCCGTGTGTTTGCAGGCACAGCCACAGTTGCCCAATGCATGCTGCAGCTGTCTATGACAGCACTCGAGAATGCAGTGGCTTACAGTTGAAAGGGAGAGAGCCACTTCAGTGAGCACGATCAGATAAGGGAAGTGCTCACTGAAGTGCTCTCCCCTCCCCAAACAGTCTTCCAGGTGCCACGCTGGGAGCCCACCCCAGCGTGGCAACAATGTGTTTGGCAGAGCTGGGGTGCCCAATCCCCAGTCGGCTCCACAGTCCCCAAGAGATTACCGAGTGCCACGCTGGGAGCCCACCCCAGCGTGGCAACAGTCGGAATGGCCGACGGGGTGCCCAATCCCCGCCGGCTCCACTGCCCCCCAAAGCTTTCCAGCTGCCACGCTGGGAGCCCACCCCAGTGTGGCAAACATCCCAGTGTTAGACCATGCTGGGAGCCCACCCCAGCATGGCAAACATCCCGCCTCATAATTAAAAAAAAACACCTGAAAAACACAAAAGCGATTTCCGCGGTCTCCCTGCCCCCTCCCCACCACGCCCAGCCTCTGCGCACCCACCCTCACACCCCCACCCCACCTCATACTTACCTCTGGAACTCAGAGCGACGATCTTCGGTGGACCAGGAACACGTCTGCACTCTTCAAAGCCGACCGCGAACTGAGGAAATGCCGGTAAGCTGTATAATGTAATGAATAGGGGGTTTTCAACTTTGCTGCATATCTCAGGCATTTTGTGGGATTTTGGCACCAAATTTTCAACATGGGGTATTTGGGACCCCTCATCATGAATTCTGTCACTGTCATGGTGTTAATCGGGCCCGAAGGGTGATTTCGCGGTCACTGCACAAAATCACCTTTCGCGACTGATTAACAAAATGACAGTGCAGTGTTCATAAGGTAGGCTCTCAAAAAGCCTATGTTGAAAATTTGGTGAAAAAATTCCTAAAACTGACTGTTTTACGAGCATGCGTTGAGCTCTTCCTAGGCACGCTCGTAGGTTCGCGAATTTTCAATATTTTCACTCTGGATTTTCAACATTGCCATTTGACCACACTTCCTTATGAGTAGTACAGCTGTCATTTTTCACATCTCACCCAAAATGTGTTTCCGCGCATGTAGCGCACAATGGCGCAGTCAGTGTGTGAAATCAATGTTCAGGACATATTAAGAAAATCACAGTGACACTGTTCATGAGCAGAGGTGTTAAAATGGCTATGTTAAACATTTGGTGAAAAAAATTCCCCAAAATGACTATTTTATGAGCATGCGTTGCGCTGTTCCTAAGCACGTTCGTAAGTTCACGAATGTTCAATATTTTCACTCCAGATTTTCAACATTACCATTTTACCACACCTCCTTATGAGCAGTACAGCTGTCATTTCTCACTTCTCACCCAAAATGTGTTTCTGCGCATGTAGCGTACAATGGCACAGTCGGTGTGCGAACTCAATGTATGGGACACATTAAGAAAATCACAGTGACACTGTTCATGAGCAGAGGTGTTAAAATGGCTATGTTAAACATTTGGTGAAAAAATTCCCCAAAATGACTATTTTATGAGCATGCGTTGCGCTGTTCCTAAGCACGCTCGTAAGTTCGCGAATTTTCAATATTTTCACTCCAGATTTTCAACATTACCATTTTACCACACCTCCTTATGAGCAGTACAGCTGTCATTTCTCACTTCTCACCCAAAATGTGTTTCTGCGCATGTAGCGTACAATGGCACAGTCGGTGTGCGAACTCAATGTATGGGACACATTAAGAAAATCACAGTCACACTGTTCATGAGCAGAAATGTTAAAATGGCTATGTTAAACATTTGATGAAAAAATTCCCCAAAATGACTGTTTCTGAGCATTTGTTGTACTTCCAATCCTCGCTTAGCTCATAAATTCGCAAATTTTCAATATTTTCACTCCAGATTTTCAACATTGCCATTTTACCACACCTCCTTATGAGCAGTACAGCTGTCATTTTTCACATCTTGCCCAAAATATAATTCTGCCCGTGTAGCGTACAATGGCGCATTTGGTGTGCGAAATCAATGTATGCGACACATTAAGAAAATCACAGTGACACTTTTCATGAGCAGAGGTCTTAAAATGGCTATTTTGAAAATTTGGTTAAAAAATTCCTAAAAATGACTGTATTAAGAGTGACCATTGCGCAATTTCCACGCACCCTCGTAAGTTCATGAATTTGTAATATTTTCAGTCCAGACTTTCACCAGTGGCATTTTTCCACACTTCCTTATGAACAGTACAGCTGTCATTTTTCACAACATGGTCGAAATGTGTTTTCACACTTTCAGCACAGAAATGCGTGGTCGCTGTGGAAAATCATTGTTCGGGACAGATAAAGAAAATCACAGTGACACTGTTCATGACCGGAGGTCCCAAAATGCCTGTGTTGACAATCTGCTGTAAACAATTCCCAAACTAATTACGTTCACGGTTCATCGTTGCACAGTTTCTCACGCCTTTCGTGACTTCACCAGTTTTTTTAATATTTTTACTGCAGATTTTCAACATTGCCATTTTTTACACCTCCCCATGAACAGTACAGCTGTCATTTTTCACATCCTGTTCAGAATGTGTTTTTGCACCTTTGGTGACAAATGCCGTAGTCGCTGTGCAAAAGCAGCTTTCGGTTAACAAATGGATATTGCCACTGTTCATGAGGTGGGGGTCACAAAAAACCCATGTTGAAAATTTGGAGTGAAAATACCAATGAATGCCTGAGGCGTTAGGGTTTCTGACCATAACATCCCACCCTGTAGAGAATGACAGGCATCAGGGCTGTGACTTGGGATTGTCACCTGCAATGCTCATACCATTCCACCCCCACCCACACCCTGCAGCCATGAGGAGGCATCGAGGTGTGCCTTGACTTTCGCCCCAATGTTCACCCCATCTCCTATACCACACCCATCTCACAATATTTCCTGATGGAATGGGGAGCGCATAAGGACCAAAGACACCAAGGCACACCATGCGCTTGTCGGTGTCTGCATGGTAGGGTGTGGTGAAATGGCGTGGCCGTTATGCCTGATGACCCAAAGGCACACCCCAATGCCTGTCACTATCTGCAGGGTAGTGATGGGGTTGGCTTCAGTTCAAGACTTCACTGCCATTCCTATTATGCAGCTCTGTAACTCCTACACTACCAATGCCAATGCTAGCAAGCAAAGATTCGGCATTGACAAGTGCTTGTTTTTCATGAAACCCTCCAAAGGCACACCCTTGGCATGAGCCCCTTCATCCCTGAAAATTTCATGAAAAATTCCACACCTTCTAAAGTAGACTGTAGGTGAGAGCAAAAAATACCCAATGTTAAGTATAGGAAACCAAACGTTTGTTTTTTTTTCAGTTGTTTGGTGCTCCATATCTCGAAAACTGCACAAGATACCATCACAAAGTTTTTCACATCTTGAAATTCTGGCAGCCTCTCCATACATGCCAGATTTGGGGCTGTTTTGTCAAACAATGCCAAAGTTATAAAGATACAAAACTGGGGTTCGGCATTAAACACAGTCCAAAAGGCAATACAGCTCAGCTGCTCAGAGTGTGCTGGATAAAAGACAGTCAGGCAGGGAAAAAGTAATATCTGCACTACTCAGGCTACATAATGAAAAAAATATTTTATTAAATACATGTAAAACATACCGCCACACTGCGTCCACATATAGGCCGTTGCTGAGCAAAGAACCTTGACTGGTTTTGCACCTAGTGCATCATCAGGGGGATGACCCCTGATGACGCACTAGGTGAAAAACCAGACAGGATTCTTTGACATTAAACAGCCTACTCAACCCTAACTACAGGGCACTTCAGCACCCCTATAATTTGTTCTGAATAATTTGTCAGTGTCAATGGCTCAGCGGATAGCACACTCACCTCTGAGACCAGGAGATCAGAAGGATGTGGGTTCTATCCCCACACCAGGCACTTGGGTTAAATCCCAATACTGACACTGTAGTGCAGCATGAGAGGCATGCTGCACTCTTCAGTTCAAGTTCAAGTTTATTGCAGGAAAACTCCGTTGAGCAAGCTCATTCACAAGGAGGTCCTGAGACAGACGTACAGTCAAATAAGTTAAGAGACTACATAATATTACACAATATACATAAAGATAAAGAGCTCCCCGGGTACACAAAGTTCATGATGGGAGGTGACACTGTTTGTAAGACAATACATTACATACATTGGGATTTCCTCAGAGAAAAATTTGGATGAGACGTTAAACCGAGGTCCCATCTGCCTGTTCTGGTGGTAGTTCAGGTGGATGTTAAAGATTCCACACTTCTCTAAAAGAGTAGGGGAATTATTTAGTACAACTTCAAAATAATTCATAACAGCAGTATTAAGTCATACAGAATAAAGAAAATACAAGTCAAAAATGAAAATTAAGTATTTTAGACATACTTTCAGTAGTTCCCTTCTCAAAGAAAGAAAGCAATGCCTTAAACCAAAAATACGTATTAATGCATACTTGTCCCCTCCAAAATTTTTAAAACATGTTTTTTTTAGTTATAACATATCCTCCCCCCACTCTAAAGAGTTGGTGAATTTTTTATTATAACTTCAAAAACCAAATGTTTACCAGCAGTGATAATTCATGCAAATAATAATGTATGAAACAAAAGAAATGAACAGAAGAAAACCAGTAAATATTTTTATCATACTCTTAAGTAAAATATGTAATGTAATGTAAAATGTATTTATATAAGGTGCCCTTCCTGAGCTCAGGGTGCCCTTACAATAATCATAACAATAAATTTAAACTACATAGTATTATTATCAATAAAACACAAAATAAATCAAACTAAACAGCTAAAATAATTGTGCCAAACATGTTAGTAGTCACATGGAGATGAATAAACGGAACTGAAGCAAGGAAACAGAAAAAACAAATTTAATAAATATTACATCATACTGTCAGTTGAAACTGTAAATCGTGGAATAAGCAAATCTATCACCCCTAGAAAAACCTAAAAATTAACACTATTGTATATTACCCTGCTCTAAATTAATACTGTATATTATATTCGGTCAATGAGATTCAACATTTATGGGTGAAACCACTAAGCATCTAATGAGGCACTATATATAAAACCCACCCATTCCTTTTCTTATAAAATGGAGAAATCTCTCCCCTCTTTTTGGCAAAGGAAAACAATGAAGCCAAGAAAATAACAACAAGCTAACAAATGATCACACTTATAACACTTAAGTATACAGGCATGCCTGTCTGTCTGGAAAGACAACCAATGGAACAAGTTCCATCTATTTACGTCCAGAAATAACTAATCTAAATCAAAAGTATTGGCTCTATACTGAAATTAACATCATTCATAAATGAATCCCTCTCCCCACCCACCCCACCCCTGGAGACATAGGTGATGTATCTTGCAATTGTCAAAATCAGATTTATAATACTTTACCTAGAAGGAGATAAAAGAAATAAAGAGATATATCTAAATTAAAAAAAATAGGAAATAAACAGTTTCAGTCCTTACTCTGCCCCACCTCATCATGGCAAAGGAAGGGGGTTACCTGTGAATCCAGCAAGGCAACAAAAGGTATTCACGAACACCCAAGAAATGGACTCCCACCATGTCCGGAAAACCTGTAAAGGCACCTTACATTGATCTTGAGGTCTGAACTTATGCATGTTGGATTCAATCAATTCAAATAACTGTACTTCTGAAATAAATTGTTGTTGCAAAGAGTGTTGACATCATACATTACAAATATAATATTTAAAACAAATCAAAAACAACCATAAAGTGGTCTTATCAAGATTAGTCGATTGGTGCAGAAGTATTCCTAACAATAGAATATTAGGAGTTAAGTTGAAAAAGGCAAGCTCGGCCATTTCGTTTTCAAAAACTTCCAAAATGCCTGAATTTAAGGGCACTCAAAAATTAAACGAGAAATAGTTTCAACTTGTGAGAAGCATGTATGTCTGAGACAAAATCTCTCATTACTGGGTCTGTGTTTTAAATTTCCCTTCACATTGAGTTTATAATGAAGAGCTAAACCAAGTTACATCCCACATACTGTATGTACCGGGTATGAGGGGAAGTAATCATTTTAGAGATATATGTCAATCCCCGAGGTGCCCAATCAGAAAAATGTGGTTCTATAAAAAAATGTGTTTATAATACAAGAATAAAGATGCTTTCTAGGTAAAGTAGTAACCTGAAATTTTGTAAGTGCCCATAGCTTAATTTTACTAAAACGCAGTCTATAAGAAGCAGGTAGACCTGCTATCGATTTTTGTTTAGGGATACTATCATCTAGCTGCCATCCCATCAGAAAATTTTCCAATCAGTCCAGAATCCAAGGGGCCCAAATTTTACTCCCTTGTTGCAATAGGGGCCACAAATTATAGGCCACAAACATCAAAAAGAAAAAGAGGATGGGGTTTACCATATTAAGGCCACCTTTGGAAATAGGTCTATACCCCATTTAATGGGGTTAAGCCTGCTGCCCCAGACACACGTAAAAAACAACTATATACAGTACACTAGTTTCCAAGGATTGAGGAAGTGCAAAAACTGCACTAAGGTGTAAAAATAAAAACAAAAAAAAGGTTTTAATCATAAATGTTCGTTTACATTTAGCCATTTTCCATCTATTCCAAGATGCAACTTTCAAGTATGCCTTTGTCAAAAAGTGTTTCCAGTTAAACATGGCTAGGTTCCCCACACCAAAGAACAAGCCAAGTATTTTACTTGGTTCTGTCATTACTGGGATACCAATTATTTCATTCAGATCTGAATAAGAATCTCCAATCAGTATACATTTACTTTTCTGAAAATTAATACCAGACTCCACTACTGTTGCATAAGCCTGCAATTCCAGATTTGCCTGTGAACAAGAAGGTACATCTGCCATAATCAAAATCAAATCATCGGCATAGGCTAGAGTCCGCAGTGCAGGACCAGTGCTGGAAAAGGACAAACCTGTTAAAAGAGGGGATCCATTTAATCTATGTAGAAGTGGATCTATAGAGAGTATACATAGGACAGGATTAAGAGGGCACCCCTGCCGGACACCTCTACACACAAAACTTTCTTTACCCATCCATCCATTAACTAACGGAATTGTTATAGCCTTGTTGTAACATGCTTGTAATACTCTTATAAATGTTTCAGGAAAACCATAAACTGTCAAACAAGCCCGAATATATTTACGGGGGACCCTGTCAAATGCCTTTGCTTGATCTAGAGGTAGCAAGAAACCTGTAAGCTCTCCCTCATGGCCCCTTTCTAGCACACCTCTAAGTAAAATCAGATTGTCCAGCATAGATCTTCCTGGCACTGCACATGTGTGTGATGGGTGTACAATATCCAATGTAGCTGCAGCTAATCTGATACTAAGTAATTTAGTAAAAAATCTTAAAATCAGCATTCAGCAATGTAATCGTCTGTCTCCAATTTGACAGAATCTCTCTGTCTCCTGATTTGTACATTAATACCAAAAGGCCTTTCTTCATATTAGTGGGGATAACTTGAAACAATAGTACAGTGTTATAAACCTCTAATAATTCATCTTATAGCATATTAGCTATTAGTTTATGCAATTCATAAGGAATTCCATCAAGTCCTGGTGCAGAACCTGATATTAGCTAGGCGAAAACAGAAAGAAAATCTTGTTTAATAATAGGGAAAGTAAGTGTTTAATCTAACACTTTAGAAAGATGAGGTAAGTTACTCTGGGTCAGCCAGTATTGTACCTCTTCTTCTGGTGCTGGGAGGGAGGAGTGTGTAAAAAAGTGTCAACATAGTTATTAATTTCAGTAATAATTTCTGATTTGTTCATTACATATGACACATCCTGTAATAGAATAAAATTAATATATTTAATATGCATGTATTGTTTTTGGCAAAATTCAAATGGGTTGACAAAAGCAGGTTTTCCTTGTGTGCCAAAACGCTGTTCCGTCTCTAAGGATTTTAATCTATTGTATTGTAGCTGAGCTAATTTAGCTTTTAATGATTGGATTTCTGCTGAGTAATCCCTTAACATTTCTTCTTGCTGGGATAATAATTCTTGAAACAATATTGTTCAATTTTAAGTTTATCATTAATATGACCCTTTTTTTTAAAGAAATCCTGGATGTCAGTTTTCGTAGGCTCCCACCACTCCAGAGGGGAATCATATAGACAGTATATTGACTTCCTAGCCTCTAGGACTGATTGAAACCCCTGTTGTATTCATGTATTATTTAAAAGATTAAGGTTCATTCTCCAGTAACTGGGACCTCTCCCTATTCGAGCAAAATTAGAAATCTGAACGCTCAATTGAGCATGGTCTGACGATATTACTGGTGTAACTAAAGCTTGCTGAACCCCTAAATTAGGTGACAAAAATACATAATCGATTTTTGTAGATAATGTTCCCCTAAAATAAGTCTTCAGAGGTACTTTCCCACCTATGGTAAAAGCATCTACTAGGGAGGCTTGTTTAAGTAGACTATTTAAACAAGAGGCATCACAAAACGTTTTGGTAGTTTTTAAACCCCTATCAGAGAGAGATACCTGCTACAATTAAAATCCCCAGCTAGGATAACTTTTCTGTTGGTAAATAAAAAAGGTTGTATTTTATTGAATAATGCAATTCTGGATGCCTTAGTTTGGGGGGCATATACATTAATTAGCCTTCATTTTACCCTGCCATGTCTATATCAAACAATAAAGCCCTGCCAGGTACTATAGTCACTAAATGAATCAATTTAGCAGCAGGGTTAGACACTGAAATCCCCACCTCTGAACAACTATCTATACCTGGTGACTAATATATCTGACCACACAACCAGGTAGTGCTAGCAGTTTCTATGTCTTGTGCAGTATGCAACCTGGTGTCTTGGAAAAATATAAAGTCGAACATATGGTCAGCAAAATGAGCAAAAGTCAGAGTTCTCTTCCATTCTGACTTAATGCAGTTGATATTAAGTGATGCCAATGAGAAGTCATACTGGGGAGATTTCATGAATATGATTAGTCAGGTGGAGGTTGGCCCGGATGTTTTTTGAGCCATGCCCTGGTACCCATCTGGTATTTTCTTTACCTTAATTGTAGGGGCATCTTGTGCAGATACACCCTCAGATCCCCTTCTGGTTGAGAGAAGTGTATTGATGCTGAATCTGATTCAGACCCAGTCTCAGCCTCACCTTATTGTAATGCTAAGCACTTATTTTGCACAGAGGTAGCTACAGATGGGATTGAAGTTTGTTGTGCTGATGTTTTATTCCTTAGCCCCGCTCTTTTTTTCAGAATTTGGAAGGCATCTACTGGGGGAGGTGGCATTGCTGAAGACCCTGATGGTGGGACTTCCTGCTCCTGTCTTTGTGGCAAAGGAACTAAACTGCCAGTGTCTGAAGCAGACATAGCAGCACTAGGTGGAGATGCATTGTCAGGGAATGAGTTAGCCATCACTACAGTTGTGAGAGAAGCTGCTGGCCCCTGAGAAGTAGTCCTGCTAGAGTCTCTTGAACCTGCTGATCTGCTTGCTGTGTTAACATAAAAATCCTGAATAGCAAAGTCTGAGTCTGTGGTATTATACGCAGCCCAAGGACAGTCCATGAAGGAATGACCTTCATCACATAAAGAGCAATTAGGCAGACTGTAACAGTAAAATGCTGAATGTCTGATTCTAGGGACGTGGCTGTTGTTCAATCCACACTTACTGGCAGGTTCCTTGCCACTTTAAATCTTGCCGGAAGGCCTTCAAGCTGGCTCCTCCCACCCACCCGGGTGGTAAAACTCTCGACTCCGCCCCATGACGCCAGATCTTCCTTACTGCTTGGAAGCTCAGGTTCCCTCCTTAGTGCTCTGCGTCTTAGGCCTGGATCCACACTCTTCGGTCAATCCAAAACTTATTGTTAAATTCAAAAGACTTCGGTCTTCTCTTTCCCTCACGGCTGCAATGAACAAATCGACTCCCGGATTTCATCGGTGCCCCTGTGGGCAGAAGATGTCCCACACCGATCCACATTCCATGTGCGTTTATTGCCTTGGACTCGGCCATGACTCACAGGCTTGTGAGTTGTGCAAATCTTTTTCGGCTTTGGTCTTGGAGGACCGCGCTACCCGACTGCTGTTGGGGCCACCCGAGAAACGTTATCCTCCGGTCAAGTCAAAGGAGGCCCATTGGGCATTGTCCGTGGCTGCTGGCTCGGCTGAACAGCTCGAACAGATGATCACCCTCAAGGAGGAGGCCGCCCAAGCCACATCATCATCATCCTCGGTCGCGACATTTATCCCACTCTCTTGGGCTCCTCCTACACAGCTTCTTTCAAGGAACTTTGCCAATCCCTCTCCACCAAGGGAGAAGGCCCTTCAGGACATTCCTCTCAGTCCAAAAAGAAGGACTCCAAATGTAAGTCCCACCATCGATGTTCGTGGGAGCGGGAGAGGTTCCCTTCCCCGGGGAGTCAACACTTGACTTCGGTCGAGGTTGCGGCTAAAGCCGCTGGCTTCATGGTGTCCCCGTCAGGTCAGCCGGCCGAGACACCCGTCGACGCGGTCGAGATTTTTCTTGACCTGCCGGATGGTCTGTCAACTGGAAAAGCTGACAACCCTTCTTCACCAGTTCCTCCAGTGGAAACCAAGGACTTGTCTGTGCCTCCTGTGTCGGAGTCACCAGTTAAGGTCCCTGAACCAAGGGAGGAGCGGGTTTCCCCCTCCCCCTCCCAGACCCACCCTCAGAATCCCGAAGATCTGGACCTCTTCCAGGTCCAGCCGGTCCCTTGACGTTGGCGGTCTCGGTCTCAGCACCATGGAAAGCGGTGCACTGTTCATCCTCGTCGTCCTCTTCAGAGGATAGGCTCTGGTGCAAAGTGTGTCAGTGCTACGAGGATCTAATGTGGCAGCAGCTGTCATTGTCCGGGAACAAGCTGACTCCATCACCTTCTCCGGTCATTAAGTGGCTGTCACTGGAGCGGCCGAAACAACCCCTCATAGTAGTCAAGGAGATGAAGCCAGCACCAGTTGTTCGGCTGAAACTGGCTGCGCCACCCATTGTGGTGGAACCCCTGCCTCCACAACCTAAAACTGGGGCCCCGACCAAGGATTCTCGGTCGGGTCAGGGCTTGCCCCACCAGTTGTCAGTCATCCTCACTCCCGATCGACCTCGGCAGTTGGAGGGTGGCTCAGATGCTTGGCAGCTGTTCGCAGACTCCTCAGAGTCTGACGACGACTCCTCCTTGTTCTCC
Organism: Neoceratodus forsteri; assembly: GCA_016271365.2. Classification (NCBI taxonomy): domain Eukaryota; kingdom Metazoa; phylum Chordata; order Ceratodontiformes; family Ceratodontidae; genus Neoceratodus; species Neoceratodus forsteri. The sequence continues at coordinate 1,359,326,791 of CM057455.1, read as the reverse complement.
AGGCCACTTGACCTGGAGTCCACTGGGGGTCAGTCGGTGGACAAAAGCCTATCCTTGTTCCTTGGAATGCTTTGACTCATCTCAGAGTCCACTGGGATGAAGCTCGAACCTGTTTCAAAATGGGCCAAGTATCTCCTAACGGAGATACTGGACCAAGGGGATTCCCCTACAGAGGCCTTCCAGTGGCCAAAGCCATTGTTGGCCCAGCCCTGGAGCTATGGCAGTGGCCAACTTCTTGTCCAGCACCTTCGGCCAGGATGGCTTGGAAGTATGCTGTTCCCACCGGTTCACTCTCCGGTTTCTTGGAGCACCCCTCTGCAGAGGGGCTAGTGACCAACAGCATTTTCTGGCATTTCAGGAATGCTCAGGATGTGGACAAGCCACCCGATAAGGAGTCCAAGAAATTGGACTACTCCATGTGGAAAGTCTATGCTGTTTCCTCCCTAGGCCTTCATCAGGCCAGCTCGGCCGTCCTGATGGCACACTTTTCACATGCCCTTTTGGGCTCCCTGGATGATGTGATTCCTCATCTTCTGGCTGACCTTCAAATGACAGTCAAGCAGGTGCGGGATCAGGGAAGGGCGGTGGCCAAACAGCAGCTCCAAACTTCCTTGGACATTGCTGACTCATGTGCCTGGTCAGTAGTGGCCACAGTGGCCATGCGCTGCAGAGCTTGGCTGCGGATCTCCACCTTTATGGTGGATACCCAGCACAAGCTGGCATATGTTCCCTTCTTGGGTACCGACTTGTTCGGTCCCGGGGTGGAGGGTCATCTGCAATGGATCAAGAAGTCCAATGCCACCTTGGACCTGGTCACATATGCCCAGAAGGACAAAGTCCGCCAGCAGCAGCGTAAGCCCTTTCAGCCTTCAGCCCCTGTGGCACGTCCAGCCGAGCAACACCAGCATCAGGGCCAGCAGGCTCACACTTGGCACCCCAAAGCCAAGCCTGTTGCTTTCTCCAGCAGAAAGCCAGGAGGGCATGGTCTAGGTGGCTCCTTGGCCAGCCCTTCCTCCAAGTCTGCCCAGTGATGGGTTGAGGGGTGTCACCCCCATGTCACCACAGCCAAGCTCTGCAGCGCATGGCCACTGCGACCGCTACTGACCAGGCACATGAGTCAGTGATGTCCAAGGAAGTTTGGAGCTGCTGTTTGGCCACCGCCCTTCCCTGATCCCGCACCTGCTTCTTGACCGTTGTTTGAAGGTCAGCCAGAAGATGAGGAATCACATCATCCAGGGAGCCCAAAAGGGCATGTGAAAAGTGTGCCGTCAGGACGGCCGAGCAGTGGCAGTGAGAGGATCTCAGATCTAGAAGTGGGTTGCCATCTGGAAACAAGTGACCATCAAACAGTGTGATTCATGTTAAACTCTGCTACAGAGTCAAACCATACAAAAGTGAGGGTACTGGACTTCAGGAGGGCTGACTTTGGCAAAATGGGAGAGTGCCTCAGAAATGCACTAGCAAACAGGCTAGAAGGAGGGGTGGAGCAACAATGGGGAATCATCAAAACTGCCATCACAGAGGCAACAAGCCTTTGTGTGAAGCAAATAAACAAATCCTAATGAAAGAAAAAGCCACTATGGTTCTCAAAAGAGGTGGCTGGGAAAGTCAGGGAGAAAAAGATAGCATTCAGGAAGAATAAGGAAACACAGAAGGAGCAGGACAGAGAGCTCTACCAGTTAAGGCAGAAGGAAGCAGGGAGGGAAGGCAGAATAGCAAAGGCCCAAACTGAGGAAAAGATAGCCAACTCGGTTAAGAAGGGGGATAAAACCTTTTATAGGTACATCAGAGAGCATAGAAAGACAAAGGGAGGGATAGTGAGGCTGAATAGAATGAATGGTTGGTGGGCAGAGGGGGACAGTGGAAAAGCAGGGATACTGAATGAATATTTCTGCTTAGTATTCACAAAAGAGGAGGGGGAAGTGCCTAATCCAATTAACAGAAGCACTCTTGATAGGGGTTGATCCCAGCCCTTTCACAGAAGAAAGGGTTCTGCAAGAACTCCTAAAACTGAAGGTGGACAAGCAATGGGGCTGATGGAATTCACCCCAGAATTCTAAAAGAATTAAGGGGAACTAGTGAAACCACTGACTACTCTTTTAATAAATCATGGGAGGATGGTGTGGTACCCGAGGACTGGAGGAAGATGGATGTGATTCCCTTCACAAAAGTGGGACCAAGACAGAGGCAAGAAACTACAGACCTGTCAGTTTGACTCTGTGGTAGGGAAAGTGATGGAGTCACTTCTGAAGGAAAGAATTGTTGAGTACCTAGAGGCCAGTGGGGCCAGGACCCAAGGCAGCATAGGGTTCACAGTGGAAAGGTCATGTCAGACGAATCTAATAGGTTTCTTTGACTGGGTGACCAAAGTAGTAGACCAAAAGGGGCTGTGGACATTGGCCTTACCTAGACTTTAGCAAGGCATTTGACACAGTCCCACACAAAAGATTAATAGTCAAATTAAACAGCCTGGGAGTGGGTCCCAGGGTGGTAGCCTGGGTAAAACACTGGCTGGACAACAGGACACAGAAGGTAATTGTAAATGGAGTCCACTCTGAAGAAGAGGGTTACTAGTGGGTACCAGGGTTCAGTACTGGGTCCAGTCCTTTTAATGTCTTTATAAGTGACATTGCAGAGGGACTGGAAGGAAAAGTATGCCTCTTTGCAGATGACACAAGATCTGCAACAAGGGTTGATACACAGAGGCGTGGAAAGGATGAGAAGGGACTTGGCAAGGTTGGAGGAATGGTCAAGTATGGCAGCTAAGATTCAATGCAAAAAGTGCAAAATAAGCACCTGGGAAACAAGAACCCAGGGGAAGATTACACAATGGGGGGGGAGGTAGTAACAACAACAAAAAAGGAAAGGGACCTGGGGGTAATCATATCAGATGACCTTAAGGTTAGCAAGCAATGTGAGAAGGCAGTAGGGTGGGCTAGTGGTATACGGGATGCATAGGGAGAGGCATCACCAACAGAAAACAAGAAGTTGTTATCCCTCTGTACAGACAGTTGGTGAGATCCCATCTGGAGTACTGCATCCAGTTCTGGAGACCCCATCTAAGCAAGGACATAGACAGGATAGAGGCAGTCTAGAGGAGTGCAACTAAAATGGTGCAGGGTCTGCAAGAGAAGCCGTATGAGGAGAGACTAAAGGAGCTTAATATGTATACCCTTGAGGAAAGGAGGGAGACGGGGACATGAATGATAGAAACTTTTAAGTACCTCAGTGGAATCAACGAAGTCCAAGAGGGTAGCATTTTTCAGAATAAGAGACATGCAAGAACAAGGGGACACAATTTAAAGATAGAGGGGGGCGGTTCCGGGGCAATGTGAGGAAGTATTTTTTCACAGAGAGGGTAGTGGATGCATGGAACAGCCTTCCTGAGGAGGTTGTGGGGTCTAAAACTGTGGGAGAATTCAAGAATGCATGGGACACACATAAGGCAATTCTTGTGGGGGGGTAGGAAGAAATAGGCTGTTGGTTAACTAGGATCTGTGGCCTATCCTGTAGGTAGGGAAATGGGCAGACTAGGTGGGCCAAGCGGTCCTTATCTGCCGTCAAAGTCTATGTTTCTATGTTTCTAACCTCGTCACTCCTCCACAGGTTCCCCCATGGGGGGACGGCTCCACCACTTCCTTTCTGCCTGGTCCGATATCACCATGGACCACTGGGTGTTGGAAGTGGTAGGAAAGGGTCTGCCTCTGGAATTCGAGCAGTCCCCACCCTATCGAGCCATCGCCCCATGGGGGGCTACAGGTTCCGCAGCCTCTCTGTCGGCACATCGAGCTGACATTGCCCTGCTCCTCCAGAAGGAGCTGATCAGGGAGGTGGCGGATCCTCCACCAAACCCAGGGTTTGTGTCCAGGTACTTCCTGGTCCCAAAACGGATGGAGAGCAGGTGCCCCATTCTAGACCTACATGACCTGAACAAGTTACTAAGGTCTCGTACCTTCAGGATGGTCACTCTGGCTCAGATCATTCCATCCTTGGAACGAGGCATGTGGTTCTGTTCTCTGGACCTCCAGAACGCGTTCTTTCACGTCCCAATCCATCTGTCTCACCAGTGATTCCTCCACTTCAGGGCAGAGGGATCCCTTTACAAGTTCTGGACCATGCCCTTCGGCCCCTCTCCAGCTCCCAGGATCTTCACCAAATGCATGGCAGTGGTGACAGCATTCCTGCAGCGCCAAAGGGTCCGGGTGTACCCTTATCTGGATGACTTGCTGATTGCATCCCCCTTCAAGTTGGAGGTGGAGCAGTCCAGGGATCTGGCCCTCCAGGTCTGCTCTCAGATTGGCCTCCTCATCAACGAGGCCAAATCGGAACTCATGCCAACGCAGGTGATTCTGTTCATTGGGGCAGAGTGCGACTCTCTTTGAGCCGGAGCACGACTCCCAGCAGACAGGGCCGAGGTCCTTTCCTCCTTTGCTCAATCTTTTCTGGTTGGGCAATTGCACCCTGCCCGGGACTTTCTGCACCTCCTGGGCCTCATGGTGGCCTGCACAACCGTGGTCCATTGGGCCCACTGGCACATGTGTCCCCTACAATGGGGACTGGCCCGCCAATGGTCATAGCACTCCAGTCTTTTGGACCAGCCAGTGACAGTGACCCAGGAGATGTGGAACAGTCTCCAGTGGTAGCTCGTTCCAGATCATCTGCAGTAGGGTATCCCATTTGTCCGCCCAGAGCCGACGGTCACTCTGATGACCGATGCCTCTCTGATGGGTTGGGGTGCCCATCTGGGGGAGCTCAAAGCACAAGGCCTCTGGTCCCCTCAGGAGTCTCCATGCCACATCAACCTGCTGGAGCTTAAAGCGGTCCGACTAGCCCTCACCACCTTCGCTCTGTTTGTACGGAGTCAAGTGGTCCAGGTCCAGATGGACAACACCACGACCATGTACTACCTAAACTGTCAGGGTGGGATGCACTCCTTGCCTCTGTGCAAGGAGGCTCTCCACACTTGGTCTCTCATGAGCAGACTGGAGGCGGATCTCCTAGCCATCCATGTGGCAGGAGCCTCCAACACTCTGGCCGATGCCCTCAGCTGGATAGGTGCTGCATCTCACGAGTGGTCTCTCCTGCCGGAGGTAGTACAAGATCTGTTATCTCACTGGGGCACTCCTCAGGTGGACCTGTTTGCCTCCAGGGAGAATGCAAAGCTGAGACTGTTTCATGCCTGGCCCCCTCAGCAGGGCTCGCTGCAGGGGAATGCCTTCTCGAGGTCGTGGACACCGGGCCTCTTCTATGCCTTCCCTCCATTTCCCTTGATCCACAAGGTGCTTCTCAAGGCGAAGACAGGCAAGGTGCAGGTGATTCTGGTAGCCTCAGACTGGCCCCGCCAGTTCTGGTATCCAGATCTCCTCAGCCTCAGCTCCAGGCTCCCGAGGCGGCTTCCAGCCCACCTGGACCTGATCTCTGTCAACAAGGGGAAGGTACTCCAACCGGACCTTCAATCCCTGCTCTTGACGGCCTAGTTCCTGAATGGCTAGAGTTCCAGGCCTTGGGTCTTTCCGACGAGGTCCTCAGTGTTGTTGAGGCATCCCGTAAGGAGTCAACCAGAAAATGCTATGCCTTCAAATGGAAGAGATTCTACATTTGGTGTCAAAATAAGGGGTTGGACCCTTCCTCCTGGTCTTTGGCTAGCATTCTGGACTACCTGTGGTCCCTTTCTCAGCTAGGGCTTCGGTCGATGACCCTTAAGGTGCACCTGGCAGCCATCTCTGCTTACCGGGTGTGGGCCGGGAAGCAGTCGGTGGTGCAGGAGAAGGTGGTCGGGTGCTTTTTCAAAGGCCTTGATCACATATCCCCTCCGGTGCGAGAACCTCCACCTCCGTGGGATTTACTGCTGGTATTGGCTAAGCTCATGGGCAAGCCATTCGAACCGATGCACAGGTATGACATCTCTCACCTGTCGTGGAAGACCACCTTCTTGGTGGCTATCACGTCAGCCAGAAGGATGGGAGAGCTCCAGGCACTTTCCATCAAGTCTCCTTATCTGGTCTTCCACAGGGACAAGGTTGTCCTGCGCCCCCCGAAATTCCTTCCGAAGGTGGTGTCAGAGTTTCACCTTAACTAGGTGTTGACTCTGCCGGTGTTCTACCCCAATCACACCTTGGAGGCCGAATATAGGCTCCATACTCTGGACCCTAGAAGAGCGCTCTCTTATTATAAGGAGCAGATGGCTGAAGTTTGGGGAGAGGTTTGCCAGCCATTTGTCACCTACGCTGAAGCCACACTAAGCAGACCTGCAGCCAAGTGGACGATAGGCAGGTGGGTCACCTCCTGCATAGATCTCTGCTATAGGTTGGTGGGCATGGAGCCTCCCAAAGGGATAAGAGCTCATTCTACCCGCCATACCACTGCTTTGTTGGCTGCTTCCAGGGACGTCCCTATCCAGGAAATCTGCAGGGCTGCTATCTGGAAGTCAGCACACACCTTCATTACCCACTACCACATCGACCTTGAGTCACACCAGGATGCTGGTTTTGGGACCTCGGTTCTCCAGTCCTTATTTCCCAAGTAGGGGGTGCGTGCCTTGCCTCCCTCCTCATGGAGAACTGCTAGGAGTCTGCCAATAAGTGTGGATTGAACAACATATCCACATCCCTAGAAATACAGGTTACTCACCTGTAACAGGAGTTCTAGGAGTGGTATATGTTGTTCATCCACACAACCCACCCAACCTTCCCAGATTCGACGCACAACCTGGCTTCCAGCAGGCTAGATCTGGTGTCATGGGGCAGAGCCAAGAGTTTTGCCACCCGGGTGGGTGGGAGGAGCCAGCTTGAAGACCTTCCGGCAAGATTTAAAGTGGCAAGGAACCTGCCAGTAAGTGTGGATGAACAACATATACCACTCCTAGAACTCCTGTTACAGGTGAGTAACCTGTATTTTCTCCACATTGTGCACATTTAGAAACATCACATGTGTGACTCAGATGACGGGTCGAGCCACATTTATAGCACTGCCATGGCTGACCCGGGTAAAAGATAAAACCCTTATCTCTTCCCAGGTAGAAGCAGTTAGGTAGGCTGTATGCCTTTGTCAGTCTGCTGTAGATTGATTTTAAATCTCCACCCCCCCATTCCAGAATCTCTCATCATCAATAATGGGTTCAGGGTTCCCTTGAAGTTTGCACCTTTCCTCAAGCCAGCAAATAATATTGGTCAGATTCACATCCTTGTTACTAAGCAAGACTGTGATAGCCTTAAAAGTTTGTTTCGTTAGGGGAATTGCTTGAAAGTCTTGCCATAATGGATTTGTCTTTAATTGACCATATTTGATCCAAAATCTATCTAGGAAATCTTGTGACTTAAAGCTGATATCGAAAGAATTCTCCCCTGGTGTGTGGATCGAAGCATATACTTGCGCAGGAAAAAAAAAACATGGATTGGTTTAACAAGACTTTCCCCACATAAAATGGCTGGCAGTATAGCCTAGAGGGTAGAGGAACCAGGTGTGAACGAGCTTGATACATCCAGCAGGGCAGACCTGAGTTTGATTCTCACAACCTCCACTTGCATACTGTGTGACTCTGAGCAAGTCACTTAACTGCCCTGTGCTCCCAGGTCGCCCCTGAAAACAGGCAGTTGTGCCTAGTGGGCCTTACCCGGTTACCAAAGACTATAAAATAAAAAAAAAAATAAAATAAAAAAAATCTGTCCTGTAATTCATCAGTCTTCCCCAAATAACGAAACCTCACAGCATTTCTACGCTTCACCAGCTCAATCAGCTTCTGAAGTAAGCTAGCGTAAATTGGGACAGAGTTTTGTGCAGCGGTGATGTGAGTCAGAGGCCTCCTGATCCCCTTCCTCCGACTGTTCAGTTAGTCTTATTTCCACATCCGTCTGCATCTCTGTTTGTACATCATTCAAACCATCATTAGGCATATAATAGAAGAATAACCCACCAATCCTGACTGAGGGACTACAATGCAGTCTTCCTGTGCAATGGGCTGCATACCAGAGAGATGGGTTTCTAGATGTTCAGTATCAGCAGTCCCCCCCTACTACAGGGCCTTCACCCAGGACATCGCCTGGAATCAGAATCTCTGGGTCGGGGACCCAACTCCCATTTTGCAGCTGCTGCCAGCCTGCTTGCTCTAGTGCTCGCTCCAGGGACCAATTAACCCCGTGAACTAGATCATCTGCTGGCTTTTGGGATACCAGACTGCAGGGAGGATTCAGGAGTACTTTCAGAGGAGTTCCTGACCCTGAAGACACAAACACTTTGTGGGGATAGAGGTAACAATGTCTGGAGAGTTATTTACCCCCATTTCTGTTTTTTTTTTTCTTCTGCTGTGAAGCTCAAGTTACGTTATTCCAATGCAACCAATTTTGCTTGCAGTTGATGGTGTCTCTCCACGATGTGCTCCGCTGTTTCTGGTAAGCGCTGATTTGTACAAACTCCTTGTGGTCGCACCCTATCTTGAGAGTGAGATGCCTGCTAGGTAATATCCTGGGGATCATTGACAAAATCAGATTTTCTGCGAATACAGAGGCATTATGCTGGCCATCATTCCGGTGCATCCCAACAGCCTCAGATGCAGCCGCTGCTGCCACAGCTTTCAAGGTTCCTCCTTCAGTCTCCATGTGCACACTGGAATCCTCCATTATTGGGACAGGAAGCAAAGCCCCCTGCTGCCCGAGTAGGGGAATTTTATATTGAAAGCATAACAAATTATATACAATTCAGTATTACATCATACAAAATCATAAAAAAAAGGAAAAATCAAGTACATAAATAAGTATTATTTCATACAGTAACCCCAAACATAAGAAAAACATTATAACCAACCCCCATCCCCCACCCTACTAAAAGAGTAGGGGAATTTTTTATTGACAAAGTATAAAAGCATGATGCATCCAAACAGTAATACAACACACAAAAGCATAACAAATAGGAAAGAAATGAAAATATGTATTACATCATACATATAAACAAAAAGTAAAAAAACAGAGTATCTCTACCAGGAATCAGAAAAAAGAGCAACATAAATGAATAACGAACATCGTGCACCCAAGAAAAACAGTTGGTAAAGAGCTGCAAAACTAAAAATAATATAGCACCCCCCCATCCCCTCATATGAAAAGATTAGGAGAAATGTTAGGTGAAATCATAGCAAAACAAACATAAAGCAGCATGACATCATGCAAATCCAGAGAAAAAGGAAAAGAAAAAGAAAAAAAGCTAGAACATAAAAAACATTAGGTCATACAGTAGCCCCAACCCAAAAGAAAACAATATAACCCAACCCCCTCCTCCTTCCCACTGACCGAGTAGGGGGAATCATAACGGAATAACAGCAAAAACAAAAAACTACAAACAGTGGTAAGCCACCAAAATTAGGGGCCCAAAACAAAACTGACTACCACCCCCAAACCAAAACGAAACACAGACAAGATCAAGCAGCAGAAAACCACTCGCATGAAGCCCAGTAGAGCCGGAATGTGTCACAAGACAGAGAAGCACGCTCTCTATCTTGACTAGAGCGGAGATCTGAAAAAATCTGATCCATAATATGAGTGCTCATATAAGATTTCTGTTGCAACAACTGAGCACAACGGGCCTGCCATAGAAAAAATCTACAGAGGGCAAAGACAAGACGGAGGGTACTAGGATAATTATGAGAAAGGGAGGCAGGAAACAGCTCATACACAAGAATGTCATACAAAATCAATGTAAGACGCTTTCCCTTCTATTTATGGAGCCAACGAGTCCAAAAATCCTTACTAAAAGGACAATCCAAAAATAAAAAAGGCATGGTTTCAATTATACCTGGACAAGTATCCCTAAAACACATATGCTCCTCCAAAGACTTATGCAGGTGATTACCACGCACCCCCAACCTCCCATGGCACGACAACCAAGTAACATCCCATAACTTTGCAGGAAGTCTAGGGTCAGTAAGCTGGTGAAAAATCACAGTAGTATCCAATTCAGTACCATGAGCATTCAACAACCTAGGGGTATCTGAAAAAGAGGAAAGCAAAACAGTATGATATAATTGCTTTCTAGACTGAGATCGCAGAACCTGAGGGATCAAGTGCCATTGCCGGATTTTAAGAAAAGTGGGAAACAAGAAGGAGCGGATACCAAAAGTCCTAAAGTTCCGAGGGACTTCTGAAGGAGGACTAAGCCATTTTGAACACAAAGGAGTCACCCAGGCAACCAAAATAGAAATCCAAGGGGAGGCTGCAACAGAAAAGGAAACAACAACTTCAGAAACAGGCAATGAAAAAAAAACACAGGATTCAACATCCGAACACCTCCCTGACAATAATCATGATATAAAAAAAACCACCGGACAGGATTCAAACGAGAACCCCAAAAACCTTGAAAAAAACCACTATTAACTTTGGCTTCCAAAACAAAAGGAAGAGGGAAAACAGTAGCCACGTGTAAAAATAAAGGAAGAACCAAAATCTTCAAAAGCAGAACATGTTTCTTCTTGGCAATAGGCCGACCCTTCCAAAAAGTAACAATCCAAAGACCTTTATCAATTGCCAAATTCCAATTATACAGAGAATCATCAGGACTGCCAAAATACAGACCCAAAATCTTAATTGGACCAGAAATAACAGGAATCCCAGCCACAGAAGTAGTAGTAGAGGAGGGCATAGAGCAGGGAAAGGTCCTAGCCATACTTTTATGAAAATTCAATTGAGAACTGGAAAGAGAACTAAAGTCAGAAAAGAGATGTGTGAAACCCGAAACAGAAAGAGAGGACGTGGTACAAACACATAAATCATCAGCATATGCAAAAACAGTCGGTACAGAGTGACTATCTGGGAGGAACAAGGGAGGGATAGTAGGACTGAAGCCCAATTTACATACCAAAGTGTCAATCTGTAACAAATACAAAAGGGGACTCAAAGGACAACCCTGTCGCACTCCCCATTTACTCAAAAACACAGCACCAGGAGAATGGTTGATATGAGGGGTGATCCAAGCAGTGTTATATAAAAGCTTAAGCCAAGAAATAAAACAGAAGGAATATGGCAGTGTGCCAAAACAGAAAACAAAAAGGAATGCTCCACCCAATCAAAAGCCTTTTCTTGATCCAAAGAAAACACAACATCCCTACTTACATCAGTACAAGAATGCACCACATCCTGAAGATGAGACAAAGTATGTAGCATGGAACGACCCAGGGTAGCACAAGTCTGAGCTTTGGAAATGACAACATCCGCTATAGGCAGGAGTCATCCCAAAAGAATGACATCCAGAATCTTATAATCCACATTAACTCACTCAGCTCTAGAATGGAATCTTGAGTGAGTGCTGCATTCCTGTGTAAAAATGGTTGTTTTCCTGAGCAGTTAGAATGTTCGGAACTAAAATGGTAACACTCCAAGTTGGAGTATAAATAACTAAAAAAGTATAACTCCTATCACAAAACTTACAGCACAAAGTTTGCTCACAATAAAAAAATCTTTAAAAGGAGGGGTCTCACATTAGTAGCATTAACTTTTTTTTTTTTTTACAGAGCTTGTAACAATGAAAATTAAATGTTTTTTCTTTAAAAAAAAACACCTTAGCAGTAGCAAATGTCTGTTGTATGATGGTTTTCCATCACACCAAGATTTGTGCATTACACTGCCATAGTTTAGAGTATTTCTGAGCTGTTTACATAATAAAACAGACCATAAACTAAGGCATGTGCCAACACATAATGCCAGTAAACCAACTGAATTTGGAAAAATGCTCTGCACAACTGCCCACATGATGCACAAACCACGATAACGGAAAAAGTATGCCTCCTAGCCCCTAGACACCTGCACAGAAAATGTTCACAATAACAAGAACTTTAAAACGATGGGTCACTCATGTTAGTGGCATTTGCAGATATTTTTTTACAGTTCCTGAAATGATAAAAAAAGAGCATTTTTTTACATTTTGTTCCAAAATAAAAACCGACACCATAAAAAGTACACCTCCTAGACCACAGACACCAGCATGATAATTGTCCACATTAAAGAGACCTTTCAAATGATGGGTCCCACACGTTTCTAGCATTTACAGTTTTTTTTTTTTTTACAGTACTTGAAATGGAGGAAAATCACATTTGTACACTTTTTTTAATCCAAAAAAAACTGAAAAAAGTACATCTCCTAGTTCCCAGATACCAGCATACTAATTTTTCACAATGAAAAGAGCTTTCAAATCAGGGATCACACATTTCTAGCATTTACAATTCTTTTAACAGTACCTGCAATGGAGAAAAATAGCATTTTCTTCACTTTTTAACCCAAATTAAAACCTAAAGAAAATCTGAAAGGTAGCAAATGTGTCCAATATAAAGTCGGTATTCTGGTAGTTAGGAATGTTTCCTACCGACCTGCACTTACCAATAACCTTATTCCTGATTGGTCAATCCAGAACATGCATAAGAAGTGCAGGACGCACATATGCGCTCTGGGGATGAGAGGAAGTGAATACCTGATGCACATATGCGCTATGGGGACTAGAGGAATTTTTCTGATGACACACATATGCGCTATGGGGCTGAGTGAGTTAAGGAGGCTCAAAGGTCTCCAGTTCTGTAAATCAGATTGGTTGCCTTTTTTATAAATCAAAAATAAAATAGCAGCCGAAAAATGTTGAGGGACTGAAAAGGATGCCAAGACAGCATTAAAAACAATAGTCAGGGCAGGGGCCAAAAAATCTGTGAAAGAGTGGAAAAGCTCAGCTGTCAAACCATCCAACTCTGGAGAAGTATGATGTTTCTGTTTCTTAATAGCAGTCATCATTTCCAAAACAGAAATGGGATGCACAAGGGCAAGAAGCAGGTCCTCAGAAACCTCAGGAATGACCAAATCAGAGAGATACTCAGCCGGATCCAAAACAGACGAGACAGTACCAAACATCCCTTCCACATGTGATTGTACAATGCGCTTTAAAAACAGAAGAGAAGTATGGTGCACTCCTGTAAGTGGATCAACCAGACCGTCTATAATCGTACAAGAGATCCAATTAGAACAACTCCTATAAGGATTAAATGCAGCCTTAGAAGCCTGCGTGCCACACTGAGCTTCAACCTTCAAAGAGAGGGCACGATCATACTGATATCGTTCCATAACAGACTTCAAAGCCTGAATTTCGCTGGAGAGATCAAGATGGAATTCAAAAGCCCTAGAATAAGTATCCAAAAGCTGCTGACAGAGCTGGGAATACCGAAAATAAGTAAAGCGGGACCAAGAGCCAGCAGATTTGATAAAAACCGACGAAGGTCAGTTTTAGTATCCTCCCACCACAGGATAGGAGAAGAATAAGCATCCAACACAGAAACCCTAGTTCGTAACAAATCCAGACAACCCTGAGAGATAAGAGAATCAGTCAACAAAGAACTATTTAACTTCCATCGTATACACGAAGCAAATGGATAAGGTCCAGCACCAGGAGAGCAGAGCAAAGCAACTGCCAAATGATCAGACCTCTCACAGGGAATCACAGAAGCCTGGAGACTGAAACATTCCAAGAAATGAAGAAAAAATCAATACTTGTTGCAAGAGCTCCCTTATAAAAAGGTTTTGCACCCTGCTAGTGAGCAGAGGTATATGCATTCACCAAATGGGCCGGAAGAAGGATTTTAGACAAGGTAGCAGCATCGCTAAAAAGCTTGTGGGCATTACTAGGTCTATCAGAAACAGAGAGACCACAATTAAAATCACCCCCAAAGTAAACTTGTCGAGTGGTAAATAAATAAAGTTGGATAGTAAGAAACAAAGCAGACCGCACCGCAATACTCTGTGGCGCATGTGTATTAATCAAACGAAAAGGAACAAAATCAAAAGAACCATCAATAAGGAGAACCCTCCCTGGAAACACATCAAGAACCCTGGAAATCTTAAACTGATGGCCAAAAAACAAAATGCCCACCCCATCACAGAGATCCTCCCCATGCGACCAAAAGGAGGGCCCCACAGTCCATCGATGTCATACCTGTGCAACCTCAAACCTAGATTTAAGCCTGGTATCCTGAACAAAATAAACATCCTGTTTAAAGGAAAGCAAGAAAACAAGAGTAGAAAGTTGTTTATGGAAAAATTTCATACTGCACACATTCAAAGTGCAGCACCGCAGAATAGGCTGCTGTGGCATGGGCAAAAAAGGTCAAAAGAGATGCAGAGAACTGCAGTGGGCATCAGGGGCAGGAAAAAAGAAACAAAAAGGAAAGGAAAAATCTGACCATAATAGGAAGCCCAGAAAAAAGGAACCCTCAAAATCACCTATGAGGGAACTGCGTTCTCTGCATCTTTTCCAACCGAGAAGTTTCTCTACCACATTCAGAAGAAAGGTCCATATGAGAGGAAGAGGCACGAGAAGAATCAGAATCCTCTTCCTCACCTTCAGTATCCCCCCACTGTGTTCTTTTAGCTAGCAACTGGAACTTATTTTGAGTAATAACAGTAGTAGCAGGGGCATGAGACTCAGACTTACGCTTACCCTTCCCACATTTAGTAGAAGGGACAGTAACAAAGGGCAGATCAGTTTGGGGGGAGGCATAACATCCATCAAAATTGGGACCAGAGAATGGTTAGCAGCAACCACAGGAGAAGTCTGGGCAGACTCCAGAACCGGAGTAACAGTCTGAGAAAGAGGGGGCTCCTGAGGGGGAGAAACCGAGGGACACACAAGGTCCAGACCAGTAATAGGCACTGGGTCGGTAGGCACCAGAGAGAGCTCCTGCTGCTGCTTCTGGGCCTGTAACTGGGAATCAGAGACAATGGCAGAATGGTCCCGGGGGAAACCTATCAACCCTATTATGTTCAGCCCAAGGACATTGAGGGTAGTTATGACTGCGATCCTCACACAGGTTACAAAACTGAGCATTAGGACAAGCCAAGCTAGCATGGCCATAAGCAAGACACAAGGTGCATCTAGGCTGATCACGAGTGTGACTCAGGTAAGTCTGAGAGCCACACTTATGACAGGTGTGAGGCTGGCCAGGGTAGAAACAGATACCCCTATCCCAACCAATGTAAAAGCTACCAGAAATATGCAGAACCCCCTACCCAGTTTGCTTAAGCTGAACTTTAATCTTCCAGCCACCCGTCCACACTAAATATTCAACAAAAATAGGGTGGGGAGAATCTAACAGATCACATCTCTGATGAAGCCAAAACTGCACATCATGGATATTTACCCCTTCACTACGAAATAATAAAGTAAGTACTTTCAAGAAAGGTTTAGTAAAGGGGTACAATTAAGAAAGAGGTCCAAATCGGAGTGTTCTTAACCAGTTCATACTGAGTCCAACATTTTTCCAGAGTCTGAACAGTCTTGAAACTAACATTGTACACAGTTTCCCCTTTGATATGAATGAAGGCAAACAATGCTGTTGGGCTAATTCCCATACAGTCTCTAAGCATACCTTGGAGAACAGTACGGTGTGTGTGGGCCGCAGAACAATCACCCAGGAACTTCAGTTAAACCGCATTTTTCCACTGAGCGGGTTCCCCCAACAGATTTAAACAAATCAGACATTTTGAAAGAAGGAGTTGAGTCCTCAGGGACAGAAGCAGAAGGAGAAGATTGGTGAGCAGGAAAAGCACAGTGTTCTGTCAGTACCTGTGTTTGGACAACAATGTCCAAAGAGTCAGCGGTGTTCTCAGTAGCAAGTGGTGGAACAGAAAGATCTGTCTCAGATTCCACAGGGGGGGAGAAGATCGAGTAGAAACCAAAGCTGGAGCAGTAGGAAAAACATCCGTAGGCATTCCAATAATAGCAGCAGCAGAAACAGGACCAGGCGAAGTCCATGGCTTACCATCTGAAGATCTCTGCCAGCCAGCAGCACGCAGAGCAGTGTCTGGAGACCAAGTAGCACTCGATTCAACAGCGGTTCTCAAGGTAGGTTTAATGTGCAAATGGGGGGCAGGGGAAAAGGCAAATCAGCAGGGAGGGTTTTAGAGGCCTGTTGAAGTGGTGTCTGAGGAGCAGAAGACACAGAATAATCGGCGTCAGGCAAAGTGTCTTGTGTAGAAGTATCATCACGAATCAACTGTAGAATGAACTGTTTATGCTGAGAGAACATCTGTTGCAACATAGCATCAGGAATCACAACAGCTTCATGGATGTCCCATTTAGCAGAAGTCTCCATGTCAGATAAACCAGAAGGAACAGTAGAATCCTTATCAACAGCAGAAGCAGAAGGAAACACACCGTCAATGTGAACTTGAGAAGCCTCAGAAGCAGGAACACAAACAGGCTCAGACATCAAGATAGGATCCAAAGGTAGAGCAGAGTCTCCACCACCACCTCCACCTCCCACAGCAGGAATGTCAGCCATCTTGGAGTCACCGACAAAAGGGTCCCCCTGCTCACAGAAAGCAGAGTAAGGGAATTTTTATTAACATAATCAGCAAACCAAAGTGAATACAAACAGTGTTAAGTCACACAAAATAATAGATAAATCATATAGAAGAGAATAACAAAAAAAAGTATTACAATCATACATTATTAGAGCGATGTAAAAGGAATAATGTGAAAACAGGCACACACACACCCCCCCCCCCCACAAAAAGAGATGGGGAATTTTCTATTCATAACGTAAAAGAGCAAAAAAGCAAATCAGTATTTCTTCATAGAAATTCATGAAAAAGGGGAAAACATAAACACAAAAGAGTATTACTGCATACTTTAAACTCAAAACATAAATAAAATAACGTAAGCATACCCCCTTCCCTTCTCTACTAAAAGAGTTGGGGAATTATTATGAAAACTTGAAAGCAAAACATATACCCAATAGTGTTACTGCACACAAAATCAGAATACAAGACAGATAATAAACATACATAAGTATTCCATCACAATAGCATCTTAAAACTAAGTAATAAATGCTGAGCACCCCCCACTACAGGAGATGGGAAAGTTACATTACAGTGGGAAAATAAAATACAGTCAGATAATTATACAAAAGCAAATTACTCAAACAATTATAGATTTATCATCCAAAAATATCATCATAGGAAACTCGAAAAACAAACTAAAAAGAACCCCTCCTCCCCCAAATTCAAAATTAAATTACCACAGACAATGAGAAACATATCTATGGTAACCAATCTATCGTAGTCCATCTGGATTGATAGATAGATGAGGAAACCTTATCACAATCTTGTGCCTTTAGACCAAGAATAGAATTTTCAATCAGAAAAAATAGTTCATGCGGTGAAAAATACCATTGCTGAATGGTGAGGCGACACCGTACGTGCCAAATATAAAATTTGAATCATAGCAAAAACAACCAAAGGGTCACCCTATCATATTTAGTCCAGAGAGGTGGCAAAATACCAACACATAATATTTCCAAGGACATCGGAAAAAATGCCGAAGAAGGCCACTTATTTTAAAAGGGTCCAAAAATCAAGTATAAAGGGACATGTCAAGAATAAATGATCCATTGTTTTGATCGTGGAGGAGCAAGTGTCTCTAGGACAATAACGATCAGAGACTGGTTTATGTTTCAAATTGCCACGAACTTTCAATCTACCATATAAGGACAACCATAAAACATCCCACATAAATGCAGGAATATGGGTAGAGGTCAACATATTACCAATTAAAAGTTTATGATGTGGAGGGTAGGAATCAAAAGGGGCCGTGTCCTGAAAATATTTGTGCAAGATATAGACATACAATTCCTTCTGACTAGACAGTAAAAACATGCCTCACGAGATACCCCACATTTTCAGTTTCCCAAAACACACTCTTAGTGTTTGGGGGAGAGAAGCAGAGGACTTATGTTTCAGAATTACTTCGTGTTCCAGCCATAAGGAGAGAAAATCTCCCATAGAATCCAGTAGCCACGGTTGCCAACTAGTATTTCTACCTGAAAACAAAGGTCTAAAGTTTGTATGGAGAAACATGGTAAAAAAAAAGACTATGGGTTGTACCATTTTCAGCCCACCACATCTTCTGTTGCGTAACAACAGACTACATTTAATAGGGTTTAGTCTGCTACCCCAGATACAAGAAAAAAACAACTATACATTTGGGTTTCTAGGGCCAAGGGAAGACTAAAAACAGAACTTAAATACAAAAAAAGGGGTAACAAAAATGTTTTGACCATTTGAACTCGCTTCAATTTAGATAACCTCCATGTGTTCCATAAAGTGACTTTAGCCTGTGCGTTTTGTAGTTTATATTTCCAATTCAGATATGCTAAATCGCCGGCCCCAAATAAAAAGCCCAAAACTTTACATGGTTCAGTGGTAACTGGAATTCCTATGATGTGAGTGACCTGAACATCCTCACTTCTAAGTGGTATGCAAGTACATTTTTCATAATTAATCCTTGCTCCAGTATAGAACATAAAATCCTGTAGGGTTTTTTCTAAACATAATGCAGATGCCAAGTCCCCCACTAAACAACAAACATCGTCAGCATATGCAATGCACTTGATTTCCTGATCACTACTTGAAAAGGACAATCCCTGTATGGTTGGTTGATCATGCACTCTCCGTATAAGAGGATCCAGAGTAAACAAATACAAAAATGGGCTCAGGGGACGCGTTCCTAACTCAGCAGGTGAGGGAACCAACCAGGGAGGCACGGGTACTGGATGTGGTCCTGGCAGACAGTGACCAGATTGGGGGCCTGGAGGTTAGGGACCCATTGGCGAGGAGTGACCATGCCACGGTCTGGTTCTGCCTGGAACTAGGAGGGGTAGAAGGCTGCACAAAGACGGAAGTAACTGACTTCAGGGGGGCGGATTTTAAGGAAATGGGAAGGATCCTTAAGGAGCATTTGGATGGGATTGGGTCAGACATGGACGCGGATAGTAGGTGGGAAATCATCAGGAGAGGGGTGCAGGATGCTACCAGCACCTGTGCAAGAGTAAGACGAAAATGCGGTAGGGCCCAAAAACCCTGTTGGTGGACCAGGGAGGTCCAGGAGGTGGTGCGGGAAAGAAAGCAGCCTATAAGAAATTCAAGTGCTCAAGGAGTGAAAGGGATCGAGGAAGTCACGGCTGATGGCTAGAAGGGCCACTAGAGTGGTGAGGGTGGCTAAGGCAAGGAAGGAGCAGAACCTGGCCAGGGAAATTAGGAGAGAGGAAAGGGTTCTTTAGATACATTGGGGAAAGACGAAGGGTGAAGGGCAGATTAGCAGGATTAAATCAGGGAGAGATGGGCACAAGACCCAGGGGAGCAGGCTGAGGTACTAAATGAGTACTTCACCTCAGTTTTACCAGGAAAATGGGATGCTGCATCATACATGGGAGGAGACAGAGATAATGAGGAGGGGGGGACCCTCACCGATCGGCAGGTCTGGGGAGAGGGGGAGGCATCACTGGCAGGTGGGAGGAGGGCTAAGCAGGGAGAAGAGGTACCAGAAGTGGAAATCACAGCAGAGAGAGTGAGGGAAGCCCTCAGCTCCCTTAAGACGGAGAAAGCACGGGGCGGATAAATTACATCCTAGAGTGCTGAAGGAACTTGCAGATGTCCTGGCGAAACCCTGGCAGAGCTTTCACCATCTCTCGAGGACAGGGTGGGTGCCCCAAGACTGGAAGGTGGTGCACGTGGTGCCTATCACAAGGGGGATCAAGGGAGCTGGCAGGGAACTACAGGCCTGTCAGCCTGACATCGGTGGTGGGCAAGGTGATGGAGGGCATTGTCAGAGAGAGGCTAGGGGGGACCTGGATAAGTCAGGGTGCCTGGACGATAGACAGCATGGATTCATCCCAGGAAATCGTGTCAGACAAACCTGGTGGAGTTCTATGACTGGGTGACAAGTGCCTTGGACCTGGGTAGACCAGTGGATGTCCTCTTTCTAGACTTCAGCAAGGCATTTGACTCTGTTCCTTCACGTGGGCCTGTTGGATAAGCTAGGAGAAATGGGGTGGGAAACCAGATGATCAGATGGATGAGCAATTGGCTCCAGGACTGGACCCAGAGGGTCGTAGTTGGTGGATAGTCTCATCCCCAAGGAGGGTCATTAGTGGGGTCCCACAGAGATCAGTCCTTGGGCCCCTTCTGTTCAGCGCTCACGTATCTGACATAGGACAGGAATCAGGAGTGAGATGAGTCTCTTTGCAGATGACTCGAAACTGGGGGCAGTGGTGGATGGGGAGGAGGGGAAGGTGGCCCTGCAGGGGGACCTGGAGGCTCTGGAAAGATGGTCTAGAAAGTGGAAGCTGAGGTTCAATGCAGGGAAATGCAAGGTACTCCACCTGGGGGCCAGAAACCCAGGCCAAGTGTACACCCTGGGGAAATACTACAAGTCTCAATGGCTGAGAGGGACCTGGGGGTGGTGGTGGATGTCAAGATGAACAACTCTGAGACTTGTAGGAGGGCAGCAGCCAAGGCCAACAGGATGCTGGGATGCATCACTAGGGGGATCACCTCCAGAAGGAGGGAAGTGATACTCCCTCTGTATAACTGCTTGGTGAGGCCGCACCTGGAGTACTGCGTGCAGTTTTGGAGGCCACACTTAAAGAGGGACATTAACCTCCTGGAGAGGGTCCAGAGGAGGGCAACCAAAATGATTTGGGGCTTGGGGACAGGACCTATGAGGAGAGGCTCAAGAGCTAAATATGTACACATTGGAAGAGAGAGGACCGGGGGACATGATAGGGTCTTCAGGTACATGAAGAGGGTAAATAGGGAGGAACAGTCAGGGTGCTTCAAAGGAAGGAGGAAGGGGCCACTAGGGCATGGGTGGAAGCTGGAGGGAAGATTCAGGGAGAAGGAGGTGCTACTTCACTGAGAGGGTGGTGGAGCCATGGAATGCACCAGGGGGCTGGTGGAGGCAGAGACAGTGGAGGGGTTCAAGAGGGGTGGGACAGGTACAGGGAAGGGTTCAGGAAGCAAAATCCAATGCAGCAAGAATATCCGGAACTGGGAAGGGAGAAGCCAGAGAAGGCGAGGGGGACAGCAAGGTCAGCACCCAGGGTGGGGGCTGACCAAACGAGCAGACACGAAAGACCGTCAGGCCTATTCTGCTGGCATTTTAGTATGTTAGTATGTTAGGGGACATTCCTGACGTACACCCCTAAGTATGGGACATTTAATACCAAGCCAGCCATTAGAGTAGGCACGAGCTGTAGCTTTTATTATAACACATCCGTAACCAAAAAATAAAAGTAAGAGGGACCCCATAACGTACTAAACAGTCCCACAAATACTCATGTTGCACATTATCAAGGGCCTTGGCCTGATCGAGGCTAAAAACCAGTCCAGTGAGTTCTCCTGTAGCCCCTCTTTGGAATACTTCACAAAGTAATATTAAACTATCTCTAATTTTCCTATCAGGTAAAGGATAGGTTTGTATGGGATGTAAAAGTGAATTTGCATGAACCAACAGTCTATTATTCAATATTTTAGCAAACACCTTAAAATCCGTATTCAATAATGTTATGGGTCTCCAATTTAGCAAATTTCCTCTATCCCCTTTCTTATACATAAATATAACTAAACCATCATTCATACTGTCTGGCAATACCCCTGAAGTCAGTATTTCATTTAAAAGTACCGTAAATTCCTGCAACAGAAAATGAAAATCTAATTTATATAATTCATAAGGGATACCATCTGAACCAGGGGCCGTTCCAGCTTTAGATTGTGAAAATGCAGCAGAAACTTCCAATGGCGTGATAGGTGCCACCAAAATGGATTTCCCAAGAGCAGACAATTGGGGTAAGTGACATTGCACTAACCAAGACCTATGGGCATGACATGGGATGTCAGAGGAACCAAACAAATTCTGAACATGGGAATCTACTGCCTGCAAAATAGTTTCCAAGGTTGTACACCAATTTCCAGACTCATCTTTATTCTCTGTCATATATTTCTGGTGTCTTTGAAATGCACAAAACTGAAAGGAATTCAGAAAGGCCTTATCGCCCTGTGTCCCAAAATGCCACTCAGTCTCTAAAGACTTTAAACAGTCATATTGTGTTTTATTCATTTGTTCCCTGACTTTATGTAACAGAGGGAGAATAGAAACATCCCCTTGGGCTGCCTGAAAGTGTAAATCCAAAAATTGCATTCGATAAGTATTATACCTATCGATTTTATATTACCATTAATCTGACCAATACATTTAAAGTAATGTTTAATGTAAAGTTTTGTGTCCATCCACCAATCCTGAAATGACTCGTAAAGACACACCACAGATTGCCTTGCCTTCAGCAGGGCCAAAAACTCATCTTCCACTGTTGGAAGCAGTAACAACTCCAATTTAATCTCCAGTACCCTGGTCGTCTATGCATAATGGCATGACTGGCAACTGCAGCTTCCAGAATAACATGATCTGAAAAAGCAACTGGCAGGGCTCTAGTCCCCACAACCTTTAAAGAATCAGACATGAACCAAAAATCAATATGGGTAGCCTTAGTACCTTGAAAGAAAGGTTTGTCAGGGTCCCCATTAAGAGCCATTACGTCCGTAAGACCCTTTTGTATTAATAAGTCATTGAGACAGTTAGCATCACAAAACATCTTAGCAATACGTAAACCCCTATCTGTATTATACCTACTACAATTGAAGTCTCCACCTAGAAACACATACTTAGAAGTAAATAAATAAGGTTGTAGTAATCGAAAAATCTCTACCCTGGCAGATTTGATCTGGGGTGCATACACATTTATAAATCGACAGTGTAAACCACTAAGCACTGTATCTAACAAAAGAACCCGTGCCAGAGATAAATCAATGAGTTGCACTAAATGAGCCGTAGGATTATTAACAGCAATACCCACTCCACTACACGCATCTACACCCATGGACCAATACGTAACACCCCAATGCCATCCTGCTGTTGCCCGTTCCATGTCCAGTCGGGTATGCAGTCTAGCATCCTGGAAGAACACAACGTCATGAACTTTGTTCTAAAAAAGTGAAAAAATCAACAATTTTTTCCTCTCAGACTGGATACTAATCACAATTAAGAAAGCTACAGAATTTTTTTAAAGCTACAGCATACCAAAAAAATAGAAAAGTACCCAGAAAGTGAAATGCAACATGACATGTCAGAAAGCACAGAATCCCAGAAACTATCATTTCTTTTTGCTCTATTTCCTCACTCCTAATTTGTTCTTTTTCTTTTTAAATGTATCAGACTTTTCCAGAGGCTGAACAACCTCAGAGGTGCCTTCCTGCTGTGATGAGTGTACCGAGGTGGAATCCGACTCAGTACCTTCATCATCCTGCAGGACTTGATAGATGTTATGAAGAAGGAGTTTAACAGAATCAAGGGCAGCTTTCCCCGAATTCCTGGATTGTAGACTACTTCTCCTGGTAGACACCTGAGTAAAGGTGTCTTCCGGGGGCAAGGGGGGAGACGTGGATATTATAATGGGACTAGAAGAATCTAACGGAACCTCCAGCTCCAGGGATGCTGTAACAGGTGCAGAAACAGCAACAGTCTGCATTGTCACAGAAGGAGCTTGTTCAGAGAGGGCTGCCTGCCTGACAATGATTGTTGGCTGGGCCTTCCGGGGCGGGGGGGGGGAGGCCTCTGTCCTAGAGCCGCCTTAACAGCAGTATTAATATAAAAATACTGAATACAGAAATCCCCTGTTTTATTTTGAGCAGCCCAGGGGCAATCAAGAAAGGAATGGGCCTCCTCGCAAAGAGAACATTTAACCGGATGATGACAGTCGGAAAAGACATGCTCTAGTTCTCCACACTGAACACATTTAACCACCTCACATATTCTGCTAAGGTGCCAGGGAGAACCACACTTATAGCAGTGCCTGGGCTGACCTGGATAAAAAATAAACCCCTTATCACATCCCAAATAAAAGCAGTTAGGTAAATGTTATAAACCTTCACACCCGACTCCATTTGAATCCATCCTACACCCCGAAGTGCATTCTGAGGAGACCAAGGCCCATGAACATCATTCACATTAGAAATAGGGGTCTGGGGTGGGGAGTGTTCATCTCCTAAAACAACCAGAGAAGGCCCCTTTAAAACTTTACTGCTTGTAACTGGGAGGCCAGAAGGAGAGTCACCCTCAGGCTGTTTTCGTTTCCTGTCTTCCTCAGCACAAAGTTGAGCCAGACAATAGGCTTCCATCGCTTGTTCCATCTGCTGTTTTTTGGTAGTTAAAACAGTCAGCACATCATCCGTCCCCCGAACTGGGGATTCCACAGTGTTCTGCTCACCAACGCCACTGCACCACATCAGGACCATGTCTGCAGGCACTGCCCAAAGTAAAGGGCTGGCACTCATCGAAATACTTCCAATGACTTCCGCATTGACCGATGAGGTAGCCTGCTGTGGGGGTTCCAGCACACATTGCTGGGCACCACAAGGGTCCATCCCAGCCATACCGTGGCCCCCACAGGAAGAATCAAGGAGCGGACAAGCAAGCATCCGTCCTCCACTGCTCTCAGCAGCCATCTAAACAACAATGCACAACACTCCACAGCCCCCTGCCACAGACTAGGGGAATTTCCCCAGTGTCCTAGCCACATTTCTCCCCATTCACTAAAAATATCACCAACAGCTTAATCTGGTTGAAGGTCAGTTGGTATTCGTCTGTATCCCCCTTCCTTAGGTTGTGCTTGAAAATAGGCAGAATTTGTCTACTGCACTTATCCGATCAACAAAAACTAAATAAATAAATATTTAGTCTTTCCCTTGGAAGCAACAGAGATCAATTTATGTAAGTGGCTACGAAGTGTTACATATTTACAGTAATCATTCCCATGTAACTTTCTTACTCTTTCCTTATAAAAGTAATTTAATGCCTTTCATTGTGTCTTCCTACCACTCTCATAGTGAGTCATATGTACCTATGATGGATCGCCTAGCAATGTAGGATTCATGAAGATAGTACAGTTATGTATTTACCTTAACAATAGATCTTTGAGAGGATCTCTTACAGCAGGTCACACTCTTGGGAGTATACCGTCAGAGGGTGCTCCATGCATGGCAGCTTTCACAAGCAGTGTGTCATGGGGCCACCCACGGCGACTTCAGCATAGCTACATGTATAAATATGTGGACAGCCCTGAGGACGCCTCAGTTCCCTGCCAGAGAGCAGGTTGTGACCCTGCACTTTGAGGGGGACCAAGGATAGCTTGTAGTGGACCCACCCCGCAAGAGTGGAACAGAAAGTTGACTCTAATTGAGAAGGAGGGGGATGGCGGGAGGGATGTTAGGACCTGCTGCAGGAGATCCTCTGAAAGATCTACTGTTAGGGTAAGTACGTAACTGTACTATCTTCATCGAGGGTATCTCTTGTAGCAGGTCACACTCTTGGGATGGATTCCCAAGCAGTTTTGGCTGATGTGGGTGGAACAGGTATATGGTTATGAGAGAAGACCTTGCAGGATAATTCTACCAAAGTTATCTCTGCTTTTTGAGGCTATGTCCAGGCTGTAATGTTTAGTGAAAGTATATACTTTCGACCATGTAGTGGCGTCGCAGATCTCTGAAATGGAGATGCATCTAAAGCAAGCAGTGGAAGTTGCCATGGCTCTACTGGAATGTGCTTTCACATTCCCTGGTAGAGGTTTTTGAATTTGTTGTAGCTGTAAGTGATACAGTTGGCCAGACATTTTGCCAAGGTCTGTTTAGAGACCAGTAGGCCTGCTTTTCCTGAGCAAAAGAAACAAAAAGCTGCTTCATTTCGAGTCAGTCTTTGGTTCAAGCAGTGTTATATCTTAATAGGCTATGTACATCTAAAGTGTAGAGCAGTGCTTCCCCTGGATTGGCATGCTCTGCATACAACATGGGAAAGTTAATGGATTGGTTCAGGGTAAATTCTGATACTACCTTTGGTAAAAATTTAGGATTTATTCTTAATGAGACCCTATCCTTATGGAAAATTAAATAAGGCTAGTTACACATAACAGCCGGTAGCTTCAAAATTCTTCGAGCTGAAGTAGCTGAAACTAAAAATAATGCCTTCCACAACAGAAAGCATATCTCGCAAGTCATGGCTGGTTCAAAAGGGGATAGGGTCAATTTTTCTAACATGAAGTTGAGATCCCAAAGAGGAATTGGGTTATGTACTGGAGGCTTCAAGTACAATAAGCCACAAAGAAACATTTTTGAGATATCAAGCTGGGCAACTTGACAGTCACTGTTTTGTTTTTGGAAGGCCGATATGGCCACCAAATGAACTTTGATGGAGGAATATTCTAGACCATTTTCTAATAGGGTGCAAAGGTACTCTAGGACCTCTTCCACCTCACAGAAGTAGGGGCTTATGCCCTTTTCCGCTGCCCAGTAAGCAAACCTTTTCCATTTTGAGGTACAGGTTTTCCTTGTAGATGGTTTTCTGGAGGCAACTAAAACTCTTGTGACGGATGCCGAAACATTATGTCTGGCAAAGACTACATCTTCAGGAGCCAAGCGTGAAGGTGAAGGGACCTGAGGTTTGGGTGCAGGAGGGCCCTGTTCCACTGTGTCAGGAGGTCCAGGCGAATGGGTAAGGGAATCAGCTCTATGACCGGTAGCTGTTAGCGGAGGGGGAACCAAATTTGGTGGGGCCAATAAGGGGCAATCAGAATCTTAGTCACTCCCTCCATATGCAACTTTATTGGAACACTCTGTGTGAGGGAAAGGGAGTAAAGGCATCGACAAAGCATCATTTCCAGGAGGGGGACAAGGTGTCTTGGCAGTAGCCTTCCTGGTCCAGATGGATTGAGCAAAAGCTGGGGTGCTTGGCATTGTCAGGTGTAGTGAAAAGTTTGATCTCTGGCATGCCCTAGAGGCTGAATGTGTGGTGATGTCAGAGGCTAGCTCCCATTTGTTGGATTGTGAATGGTGGCTGAGATGATCCACTACTGTGTTGTGTACTCCTGGAATATGGATTGCCACCAGGTATAGGTGGAATGATAATGTTCTCTGCCAAACCCTCAGGTTATCCTGGCAGATGGCATGTGATTAGGTGCCTCCTGCTCGCTTATATAGTAAACCACTGAGGTGCAGTCTGACTAAATGAGTATGGGCCCCGGTGTGGGGAAAGGCTGGAATAACTCCAGAGCATTGTATATCACTCGCATCTCCAATATGTTGATGTTAAGCATGGTTTCGAGAGGTGTCCAGCAACCGTGTGTCTGGTGATCACCAAGATGGGCTCCCCAGCCTGATTTGGAGGTGTCGATGGTCAGAATCTGCTTTGGTGGTAACAAATGGAAAGGAAAACCCGCAAGTAGGTTGAGTGGGAAGAGCCACCAAGTCAGAGCTTTCTGAAAGGAAGGGATTATGCGAATGGCGGCCTCTAGATCATCCGTCTTTTGATTCCACTGAGCTCTTAATATCCACTGAACTGCTGTCATGTGTAGCCAGGTGTATGGTACTATGGTGATGATCACCACCCTATGACCTACTAACTGTAGGCACTGTCTGGCAGTGACATGGATGCTGTGTAGACACTGATGAACCTGAACCATCAGCTTTTGTGCCCTGTCCTTGGGTAGAAATGCTTTGCTCATGGAGGTGTCCAGGACAGCCCCTATGTACTGCAGGTTCTGAAAGGGCATCATATCTGACTTGGCTACATTGACTGTCATCCAAAGCTGAGAGAAGAGGCATAAGGTACGATAGTAAGGACTGCACTAGATGATCTCAGGATGAGGCCTTGAGGAGCCAATCGTCCAGGTAGGGGAAGACATTGTAACCCTGGCATTGGAGAGCCGCTGCTGCAATGGCCAGGCATTTGGAGAATATTTGTAGCATGGACAAAATGCTGAATAGCAGAGCCCGAAACTGGTGGTGTTCGCCCAGCAGCTGGAAGCGCAGGTACTTGTGGTGAGCTTTGTGGAGCTTTATATGAAGGTAGGTGTCCTTCATGTCCAGGAGCAGAGTCAATCCCCTTGATGTAGTAGAGCGAGAAGGCTTCACAGTTACCATGCAGAACTTTTTGTATTGTATACAGAGATTGAGACCTCTGAGGTCCAGAATCGGGTGAAGTCTCCAGTATGCTTCAGTATGAGGAAGAAATGAGAGGAGAAACTTGTGCCTTCAGAGTCCGGGCGAACTGGCTGTACCTCCTTTTTTTGAATGAGTGAGGAGAGTTCATTCTGAATGATGGGTAGGTGTTCAGGCAGATAGTGGGTTAGCTTTGGAGGATTCTGAGGAGAGTAAGCTATCAGTTCAAGAGCATGTCCCGTACTTATCAGCTGGAGCACCCAGTCAACCATTGTGATAGTCTTCCATGCCTCCAGATGTAGAGAAAAGCATCCTCCCACTACCTCCGTGGTAGGAGGGGGCAGCGGGAGACACTCCAAGGAGTCAGATGGTAGGGTGAGCTGAGGTAGTGCTAGGGGCAGCATTTCTACTGGACTTGGTGGTGGTGGCAGAGGAAACTGGCAGAGGCGGGGTGGGCTTTCTCTTGATAGGTTGTCTGGGACCCACCTTTGGTCCATGCGACACTCCTCGAAAAGGACGATGTTGAGGACCATGAAACTGCGAGTGGTACATGGTGTGTACCGAACATAGCATCCTGCCAGAGGCTTGCAAGTCATTCAGTATATCATGAGCGTCTCCGCAGAACAGCTTTTGCCCTTGGAAATGGGCATTCAACAGAAACTGTTGTACATCTGCCACAAAACCTGACACTCTGAGGCATGCATGTCTCCTAAGGGAGACTCCAGTGGCAGAGGAGTGGGCTGAGGCATCTACGGCATCATATCCCACTCAAAAAGGTGTCTACTCATACTGGCCCCAGTTTGGAGGGTAGTCATGAGCTGGTCCTTATCTGGGCACTGTGGCATTTTGCCCACTGTGTCCATGGCAGTGGCCAAGAGGGTTTTCTGGTATTTTAACATATGACCTATATAGTTCAGAATACGTAAGACTAATGTGGAAGATGCATAGACCCTTTTTCCCATAAAGTTGATCTTACTTGATTCTTTATCTGGAGGAAGAGAAGAAAAAATTACTTACCATAGTAATCTTGTTTCTTCCAAGCGAATCTTACTGTATTCTGATAAATGCAGTGTGGTCTCACCATAGGATTGCCCCAGAGCCAAAATGGTTAATAGAACCTAAGCAAATAGTGGAATGCTAGGCTCAAGCTTAGTTTTCAAACCACTGTCCCTGGTTGCACTTCCTGCAACCGTCAGATTCTTATGAAGCATGCATAAGCTAAAACGAACTAACTAAATTATTCTAATATAACAAATCAACCCCCTCTTCAGGCCAACCCCCCTTTCAAACAGCAAGGCATCTCTAAGACTCAAGTCACAGATGCCCAAGAAAATAACAGTAACACCAACTGGTTTGCCATAGCATATGGACAGCTGACAAGCAGTGCACCCTAGGTTCTAGTAGGGGAGGAAGGGTGGGAGCTCAGAATACAGTAAGATTCCCTTGGAAGAAACAAGATTACTATGGTAAGCAATTTTTTCTTCAAGCCCTAAGAAATCTTACTGTATTCTGACAAATGCAGACTACCCAAATGGTACCTCTGGAGGTGGGCAGAGAACCTACAGTATTTAGGGAACATGCTCTGCAGTACTGCTGTGCCAAAACCTGGCATCACTTCTAGCCTGCATATCCAAGCAGTAGTGCTTTGTGAATGTATGAACAGTTTTCCAGGTAGCTGCTTTGCAGGTTTCTAGCAGAGGTATGTCTCTTGAAGCTGCTATGGAAGCAGCTGTTCCTCTAGTAAAGTGGGCCCTGAAACCCATTGGAGGCTGTTTGCCCACTTTGTCATAGCAAAACTGGATACAGGCCACAATCCACCTTGCATAGACATTTTTGTGGCTGGTTTACCTTTTCCCACTTCTCCGTAGGTCAAGAAGAGCTGGGTACTGCCCCCCATGACCATTTGTGTGGTCCAGGTAGTAGCTGATAGCACTTTTAACATCTAGGCTATGCAGTCTATGTTCCTCTGAAGTGGAATGGTCAGTGAAAAAGACTGGAAGTGTAATGGACTGATTAAAGTGGAAATCAGATACCACCTTAGGGAGAAACTTCTTGTTAGTCCTGAGGACGACCTTATCCCTGTGGAATACAATGTAGTCAGTCTCCATGGATAAAGCCTGGAGCTCACTAATCCTCCTGGCAGAGGTAACTGCCATCAGGAACACAGTTTTCCAGGTTACATACTTGAGATCTGCCAATGACATAGGCTCAAAAGGTGGCTGCATGAGCTGTGCAATACATATGTTGAGATCCCACACTGAGGTGGGATTCCTGAGTGGGAGGTACAATTGCAGCAGCCCCTTGAAGAACTTTCTGATTACTGGGTTTGAAGTCATTGATGCATTGCCTGCTGACAAATAAGCAGAAACAGCTGCCAAGTGCACTTTCAGAATGGATGGTCTTAGACCAAGGGAATGAAGGTGGGTCAGGTAATCCAGGACCACTGGCAAGCCTGCCTGAGTGTGATTCACATTTTTACTCTGGCATCAAATGGAGAACCTTTTCCGCTTGGATGTGTAGGCTTTTTGGAAACCCTGAGGACCTCCATGACCTCTTCAGAGAGATGTAAGTTAGCATACTCTAGGTCCTCAAGAGCCAGGCCTTGAGCCTGAGGGACTGGAGGTTGGGGTATAGGATCCTGCCCTGTGAGGAGGTCAGTAAGAACAGGTTATTCGCCTGTAACAGTAGTTCTAGGAGTGGTATATGTTGTTCATCCACACTGCTAGGCAGGCATGTCACTTTCCCCTTTAAATCTTGCCGGAAGTTTTCAAGCTGGCTCCTCTCACCTACCTGGGTAGTATATACCTCGGCTCCACCCCGTGACACCAGATCTTAGCCTACTGGAAGCAAAGTTGTGCACCTGAAGCCGGGGAGGTCGGGTGGGTGTGTGTGGATGAACAACATATACTACTCCTAGAACTGCTGTTACAGGTGAGTAATATGTTCTTCTAGGAGCATGGATATGTTGTTCTATCCACACTTCTTGGCAGACTGCAAGCAGTTCTCTGGGAGGAGGAGGCAAGGCGCACACCCCCTACTTAGGAAACAGGCGGAAGAACCGAGGCCCCAAAACCAGCATCCCGGTGTAACTCAAGGTCGATGTGGTAGTGGGTGATAAAGATGTTTGCTGACTTCCAGGTAGCAGCCCGGCAGATTTCCTGGATAGGGATGTCCCTGGAAGCAGCCACTGATGCAGCAGTATGGTGGGTAGAACGAGCTCTTATCCCTCCGGGAAGGTCCTTGCCCACAAACTCATAGCACAAACCAATGCATGATGTAATCCATCTTGCAATAGTCTGTTTGGCTGCAGGTCTGCCAGAAGCGGCATCAGTGTAGGTGACAATCAGCTGGCAAACCTCTCCATGAATTTCTGCCATCCTCTCCTTGTAGTAGGAGAGAGAGCACATCTCAGGTCCAGAGTATGGAGCCTGTACTCGGCGTCCAAGGTATAATTAGGGTAGTATACCGGCAGAGTCAACACCTGGTTAAGGTGGAACTCTGACACCACCTTCGGAAGGAATTTCAGGTGGGGGCACAGGACAACTTTGTCCCTGTGAAAGACCAGATAAGGGAAGTCCACCGAAAGTGCCTGGAGCTCCCCTGTCCTGGCTGATGTGATAGCCACCAGGAAGGCCATCTTCCATGACAAGTTTGACAGCTCACACTTGTGCACTGGTTCGAATGGCTTGCCCAAGAGTTTTGCCAATACCAGCAGTAAATCCCATGGAGGTGGAGGTTCACACACCGGAGGGGATATGTGATCCAGGCCTTTGAAGAAGCGCCTGACCACTGTCTCCTGCACCAATGTCGGCTGACCAGCCCATGCCCGGTAAGCAGAGATGGCTGCCAGGTGCACCTTAAGAGTCGATGACTGTAGACCCCCTTTGGAGAGAAACCAAAGGTAGTCGAGAATGTTAGCCACAGGACAGGAAAAGGGGTCCAGACTCTTACCCTGACACCAAATGGAAAACCTTTTCCATTTGAAGGCATAACATTTCCTGGTCGATTCCTTTCTGGATGCCTCCACTTCGGTGTAGACATCTTTGGAAAGACCCAAACCCTGGAACTCTAGCCGCTCAGGTACCAGGCTGTGAGGTGCAGAGATTGAAGATCCAGATGGAATACCTTTCCCTGGTTCAGAGATATCAGATTCGAGCATGTATAAAGCCGCTCCGGGGGCCTGCAGCTAAGGCTGAAGAGATCTGGGTACCAGAACTGATGCGGCCAATCTTGGGCTACCAGAATCACCTTTGTCTTGTCCCTCCTCACCTTGAGTAACACCTTGTGGATCAAGGGAAATGGAGGAAAGGCATAGAGGAGGCCTGAGGTCCACAGCTTCGAGAAGGCATCCCCCTGCAGCGAGCCCTGCTGAGGTGGGGGGCATGATACAGCCTCAGCTTGCTGTTTTCCCTGGAGGCAAACAGGTCCACCATCGGTTTGCCCCAATGGGAGAACAGGCTGTAAGCTACCTCTGGATGGAGAGACCACTCATGAGATGTCTGGCCTATGCGGCTGAGAGCATCCGCCAGCTGGTTTGAGGCTCCTGCTACATGGATGGCTAGGAGATCCGCCTCCAACTGGCATAAGAGGGTCCAAATGCAGAGCGCCTCCTTGCACAGCAGATGGGAGTGCATGCCGCCCTGCTTGTTGAGGCAGTACATGGTTGTGGTATTGTCCATCTGGACTTGAACCACTTGACCCCAGAGCTGAGGAGTGAAAGCTGACCGTGCCAGTCTGACTGCTCTGAGCTCCAACAGGTTGATGTGGCATTGGGATTCCTCGGGGGTCCAGAACCTATGGGCCCTGTTGTCCCCCATGTGGGATACCCAGCCCATGAGAGAGGCATCAGTCGTAAGGACGACCGTCGGCTCAGGGCGGACAAATGGGATCCCTTCCTGCAACCAGTCTGGGGTGGTCCACCATTGGAGAGCATCCCACATCTCCTGGGTTACAATGATCAGCTGGTTGAAATGACCATATTGCTGAGTCCTCTGGTGGCCAGCTCCCATTGGAGGGGGCACATGTGCCATCGGGCCCAACAGACCACAGAGGTGCAAGCCACCATGTAACCCAGAAGGTGCAGAAAGTCCTGGGCAGGGCGCAAATGCCCAAACAGAAATGATTGGGCAAAGGAGGAGAGAACCTCCGCCCTGTCAGCTGGGAGCCAAGCTCTGGCTTGACAAGATTCGAGCTGTGCCCCAATGAAGTCCATCACCTGAGAAGGCACGAGTTCTGACTTGGCCTTGTTGATCAGGAGGCCAAGTTGGGAGCAGGTTTGGAGAGCCAGATCCCTGGACTTCTCCATCTTCTGACAGGTGGAACCTTCCAAGAGCCAACTGTCGATATAAGGGTAGATTCTGACTCCTCAATGCCGAAGATGGGCCGCCACCACTGCAATGCATTTGGTGAAGACCCATGGGGCTGATGACAGGCCAAACAGCATGGCTTGGAACTCGTACAGGGTCCCCTCGACCCTAAAGTGGAGGAACCACTGATAGAATGGACGGATTGGGACATGAAAGAATGCATCCTGTAGATCCAGTGAACAGAACCACATGTTTCGCTCCAGGGATGGTATGATCTGGCTCAGAGTAACCATCCAAAAGGTGCAGGACCTGAGATCTTGATTCAGGTCATGGAGATCTGGATGGGGCACCAACTCCCCATCCGCTTGGGTACCAGGAAGTACCTGGAAACAAAGCCTGGGTCTGTCAGAGGATCCAGCACTGGATCTACTGCCTCCTTGCGGAGGAGCTGAGCCACGTCATCTCAAAGAGCTGACTGGGTGCATGCGGAAATCCCTTTCTCCCGAGGGGCATGGGCTCAGCTGAGAGGATACTGTTTGAATTATAGAGGCAGTCCCTGACCAACCACTTTGAGAACCCACCTGTCTGAAGTGATAGCAGACCAGGCAGAAAGGAAGTGGCGGAGCCGACCCCCCATGGGAGGATCCAGAGCTGATGTGACGGGTATAGGGGAGGCCACCCCCAACCCATCACTGAGCAGGCTTAGCAGAGGAGGAGGAGTCTCCAGGACCTGCACCTCGGCCTCCTTTACAGGGCTGCTGAGGACCCTGCTTGGGCCAAGGGCGCCAAGCTTGAGCCCGCTGTTGCTGTTGATGCTGCTGACCTCCTTGATAGGAGGGCTGCCGGACCACAGGGGAAGAATGCTGAAATGGCTTCTTCTTTCTCTTCTGCTGGTTCTTGTCCGAAGAACCCTTGGCAGAAGTAGCATCCAGGGTGGCACTGGATTGCTCTATACGCTGAAGGTGACCGGCCACTCCAGGACTGAACAAGTCGGTACCCAGGAAGGGCATGTCAGAAAGCTTATGCTGAGTATCCGCTGGGAAGGAGGAAAGCCTCAACCAAGCCCTGCGGCAAGAGGCCACTGCGGCTGCCAGCAAGTGGGCACAAGAATCCCCAATATCCAAGGCTGTCTCGAGCTGCTGTTTAGCAACAGAATGGCCCTGGTCATGGACCTGCTTGACTGTGGTCTGCATGTCCAGTGGGAGATGAGGGAGGACCTCATCTAATGACCCCAAGAGGGCATGACAGAAGTGTGCTATAATGACAGCTGAGCTGGCCTGACGAAGGCCCAGAGAAGAGGCCACATAGACCTTGCAGGCAGTGTGGTCCATATTCTTGGACTCCATGTCTGGGGGTCGGTTAGTGTCAGCCGAACTACCAGTATCCCTGAACACAGAGGCGGTCACTAGGCTTTCAGCTGAAGGGTGCTCTGTGAACCCCACAAGGGACCCCATGGGCACTGCGTACTTGCGGGCCATGCGGGCAGATGGTGCTGGGCAAGAGGCCGTACACTGCCAAAGCTCAAGGGTCAGGCCAACAATGGCCTTGGCCACTGGAAAGGCCTCTGTCGGGGTATCCCTTCTCTTGAGAATGTCAGTGAGAGAGTATTCCGCCTTTTTCTGGATAGGCTCCAAGGGCATTCTGGAGAAGTGGAGATGAGGCGGAGAATGCCCATGGAAAGAGGAAGGGCCTTCCTCCATACCTGCGCCAACTGATGACTCATTATCCTCGGGATGTGAGTTCAAGCCGGTGATGTCCGAGTCCTAAGAGTTGTGATACAGCAGTCTACCGCATAAGTCACCCTCGAACTGCTGAGGGCAGTCTGGGGTGACTGTTATCAACAGACATCGGGGAAGCCCTGTGTTCTGTTGGTCCTCTTTCAAGGGTGCCCCTCCATCGAGCTGTTTAGGCGGTGGTTCCACCTGAATTGGTGGAGAGACCAGAGTAGGCCTAACCAGGAGACGGCTCGGTCCCACGAGTGGAGGAACCGAGGGCTTTGGTTCTGATGGGGTCGGCTTCGGCCTAGGAGGCAAGAGCCAAATGTAGGCCAGGGTAGGCAGCAGAGCTGGCTTCTGCCTGGTCTAGATCAGCTGCTGCCACATGAGCTCTTCATAGCATTGGCGGAGTTTCTGCCAGAGCCTCTCCTCATCCAAAGGGGATGAGGACCTGTGGCATCACCTCTTTTTTGAGTGCTTATGGCTCTTCCTCGGTCATTCAGCTGAGGAGGTCCTGACAGAGACCAGGGAGGCTGACTCGGTCGATAGGGAGACACCAGGATCAGTGAGATCCAAGGGTCTGGGACCGGGTCCTTGATGGGGACACCAGCAGGCTGGGTCTCCTCATCCGGAAAGACCAGGACTGGAGTCCGTTCCAACGAGTTGTCGGGCACAGCTGGCGACAAGTGGTTGATTGGGTCAAGGATAATTTTGACCTCGTCGGCCACTTCCTCAGTCCCTTGGCCAGACGGGAGGTCCAAAAAGCCATCGACCAAGGATGTGATCTCGACCAAGGTCGAGATTGCATGCTCTTGGGACTCGGACCTCTCCAAGTCGCAAGAGCATCTCCGTCGAGATGGAGACAACAGGTCCTTCCCCCTCTTTTGACAGCAGGAGGAGTGCGAGCCCGAGGGCACCTCACCCCAAGTGGGGAGAGACTGGCACAACTCCTTGAAGGAGCCCGTAAAAGTGGAGCCTAGGTTCAGCGGGACAAAGAAGCTTCGACTGGCCGGAGCGCGAGATGCTTCCTCCTCGAATGCCTTCATCTTTTCCAGTTAATCGGTGGAGCCCGCAGCCATGAAAACCACCCACATAGCCCCTCCTTCGATTTCACTGGCAGGTTTCTTTTTTCCGGTCTCCCCAGCTTCAAGCGTGCCTTGCAGTCGTCCAGGACATTGGGATGGAAGGCCAAGCAATAACCGCACGATGAGGTGTCAAGTCCGACACCTAGGCAGTAAACACATGTGAGGTGGGGCTCGGTGCATGGCATCTTCTGGCCGCAGGGGCACCGGCAAAATCCTGGGGAAGATTTTTCCTCCATAGTCAATGCGACAAAAGCACGATCGCTAACTCAAACGAGTTTGATTTTCGGTAAAACCGACAATTTGAAAGCCAGGGCCTACGAAATGCTGAGAGCACGAGGGCACCTGTATCTTCCAGCGGAAAGGAAGATCTGGCATCATGGGGCAGAGCTGAGGTATATACCACCCGGGTGGGTTGGAGGAGCCAGCTTGAAGACTTCTGGCAAGATTTAAAGGGGAAAGGGACATGCCAAGAAGTGTGGATAGAACAACATATCCACACTCCTAGAAGTTGTGTTTCCTGGGGAGGCTGATTGGTTTGGCCACTGACAGAGCCAGAATCAGGGAGTACCAGGGCTGCCTGGCCCAGTCTGGAGCAATGAGGATCATTGTCACTGACTGGGATCTGAGCTTGTTCAGGACTTTTAGCAACAGTGGAAATGGAGGAAAGGCATACCGGAACTTCCCTGTTCAATTCAGCAGTAGTACATCCAGAGGGACTGTGTCCCTCATAGGAAGTCTGCAGCAAAACTGGAGCAGCTGATTGTTGTCTGGGGCTGCAAAGAGGTCTAGCTCTGGAGTGCCCCACCTTTTGAAAACAATCTGCAACACCTGCTTGTTCAGAGACCACTCATAGTGGTTCTGGTTGATTCTGCTGAGAGCACCTGCCAGTACATTGTCCTTCCCTGGCAAGTGAACTGTTGAAAGGAAAATCCCCAGGGAGTATGCCAGACTCAAAGTGTTCATGGCCTCTGTGCATAGGGGGGGTTGACCTTGTGCCTCACTGCTTGTTTATGTAGTACATAGTGGTTGTGTTGTCTGTCCTGACCTGCACCACTTTTCCCTGTAGCATACTGGTGAAGGACTGGATTCCCAGGAAGACTGCTCTGAGCTCTAGCAGGTTTATGTGCAACAGTGACTCCTGCTTGAGCCATGTGCAGTGTGCTTCTCCAGATGTGCCCCACATCCCAGGAGGGAAGCATCTGTGGTTAGCACCAAGGAGGAGTTTACCTGTAGGAAAGGTACACCATCTGAAATTGTGATTTTCCAGCCACCACTGAAGTGCCTGAAGGAGTGTTCCTGTGACTGGCACCAACTTTGATAGTAAGTTTCTTTTTTGATTCCAGTGCAACTTGAGATGAAACTGACTGGAACCTTGCTCCTGACACTGTTGCTATGGAAGCTGCCATGTGACCCAGCAACTGTAAGAAGTGCTTTGTGGGCCTTAGGTCATGCAGTTTGAAAGTACTTGCCAACTCTGTCAGACTGTCCACTCTTGTATGTGAAACAAATGCCCTTCCTCTCACAGTGTCCAGTTCAGCTCCTGTGAATTCACAGGAGCTGTACTGGCTCCAATACAGTTTTTTCAAGTTGACTAGGAACCCTAGTGATTGCAGAATGTCCTGTGTGAGTGTTAGGGACTCCCTGACCTGTTGAGGTGCTTGACCTATGAATAGCCTGTTGTCCAGATAAGGGAACACTGCAACACCCTGTCTCCTTAGGTGTGCCACCACCACAGCTAAGCATTTTGTGAACACCCTTGGAGCAGAAATCAGTCCAAAAGGCATGCCTTGAACTGATAATGGCCTGGTGGCAGTCTGAATCTGAGATATTTTCTGTGGGACTGCCTGATGTTGATGTGAAAGTAAGCATCCTTTAGGTCCAGAGATGCACGTCAATCCCCTTGTCTTACTGTAGAGTTGGGAGGATTGTTGCCAGAGTCACCATTTTGAACTTTGGTTTTAACAAATGTCTGTTTAGGTGCCTGAGATCCAGTATGGGTCGCCACTCCCCAGTTTTCTTTGTTGTGAGGAAGTATCTTGAATAAAGGCCCTTTCCCCTTTCTGCTTGAGGAACTGGCTCTACTGCCTTTTGAGACAGAAGGTTCGATACTTCCCCTTCCAATAGTGTTGTTTCTGTTGGTGAAGAGGGTCTGAAGACCGTTGCCCTCAGCTTTGGCGTGAACTTGAAGCAGAGAGCTAGGCCCTGGCTCACTACCTACAAGACCCACTTGTATGTGGTGATGGACTTCCATTCTTGGAGGTAGTGGACCAGCCTGCCCCCTACTGGAGTTGGGGAGGTGACCCAAGCAGACACCCTTGGGCTGCTGTCTAGGTGCTGGGGCTAGTACGGTTACATAGAAACATAGAAGTTGACGGCAGATAAGGACTGCAAGGCCCATCCAGTCTGCCCATTTCTTTTTCTACCTTATAAATGTGCCATCGGCCTTTGCTCTGTCAGTGACCTATCTATTCATAGTCATTTGTATTGCTCCCTTATGCCTATCCCATGCCTGTTTGAAGCCCTGCACCGTATTCATAGCCACCACTTCTTGTGGTAAGCCATTCCATGCATCCACCACCCTTTCTGTGAAAAAGAATTTCCTCACATTCCCCCTTAATCGGCCTCCCTCTAATCCCATGCTGTGTCCTCTTGTCCTGCTATTTTTCTTTTATTTAAACATGTTAGACTCTTTCACCTTGTTTATGCCCTTAAGGTGTTTGAATGCCTCGATCATATCACCTCTCTCCCTCCTTTGCTCAAGGGTATACATATTTGTTGCTGCCTCTCCTGCCCCTACCCCTGAAATAGCTCCTCTGCTGTTGGTACTAGGGAAAAACTTGAGGCTGAAAGAATGGCCTATAATGGCCCCTACCTCTACCCCCCCCAACTTGGTACTTCTAGGGTGTAGATGCCTTTTCCTTGGCAGCAGCACTTTTGTAGGTTGTTTTGTAATCATCCATTTTCTCCATATAAGCCTCTGTTTGCTCCCTGAACAGGGATGTAGGCTCACATGGAAAATCCATAGCCTTTGACTGTGTGTCTTTGGTCAAATTGGTAGTTCTGAGCTAGGCAAATCTTCTAAGCGACACAGAAGCAGACATCTGTCTGGCAGCAGTCATTATTGTCTATAGCCATCCTGAATTGGGCTCTAGATGCCTCTATACCCCTTTTCGCAGCCTCTTCCAGATCATCTGCCATGGGGGCTGGGACAGATTTTATCATCTCCATAACAGTATTCCATAGTGTCCTCTGATATCTTGCAACATAGGCCATATGGGAGGCTTGCCTGATAATCAGAGAGGACCCCAGATAAACTTTCTTGGCTATGGAATCCATTTTTTTCTGGAATCCTTGTCCAATGGGTGTGATGCCAAAGATATGCCAGCTTTATCACAAGCTGCAGCCTGCACCACCCCTTCAT
Organism: Neoceratodus forsteri; assembly: GCA_016271365.2. Taxonomy (NCBI): domain Eukaryota; kingdom Metazoa; phylum Chordata; order Ceratodontiformes; family Ceratodontidae; genus Neoceratodus; species Neoceratodus forsteri. The sequence goes on along the minus strand of CM057455.1, from coordinate 1,359,287,431 downwards.
GGCAAGAGTGCCCAAAGAAAAATTCCGCTCCACCTTTAGCCACCCAGTATTTCTTGTCCAGCCTTCTATCCACAGGTGCCAGAGAAGTGGGTGTTTATTCACCTGTTTCTTCAAGGACTTATGGATGGGCAGTAGTAGTCTTCCAGAGACTGGAACGTCCATCATTTCCGTATAGTCCTGTTCTTCCTCATCAGTGGACTCCTGAGTAGAGAGGTCCAGGGTTTGGGCCACTTGCTTCATGAAAGCAAAGTGGGATGTATAGTCCTCAGATCCCTTATCAGAGGAATCAGGACAGTGGGCATCAGGAGAGATATCTGGTTCAATTGGAACTCCATAGTCCTCATCTTCATCCTCATCCTCTCCAAAAGGTTCTACCCCTTGATCCAATGAACCAGGAACTGAGGAAGAACCAGAGGTTTGTGACTACAACTGTTTCTCAACCAGAACCGTGGTACTCAGTTGAAGTGATTGAATAATTCTTAAAGCATTTTCTATCTCTTCAGCGGTTGGAACCGGTGTCTTTTTTGGTTGCGGTTCATGCACTGTATGTTTTTTCTTTTCCCTGCAGCTGCTGGTTCAGCAGCAGTATCCATGGGCTGTTTTTTCCCTGAGGAACCATCACCCTTATCAGAGGACTTTTTCTCCAGTTCTTTATGGCTGGTAGCCAGTTTGTCTGTAGCCAGGTCAGCGACTTTCTCAGACATCTTCTCCTGCAGTCGTTTAAGTCGCCTCTCAAGCGTCGACTGCAGGAAGTTCTTACAAATATCACAGTCCTCTTTGAGGTGGTCAAACCCCAAGCAAAAAACATAAATCAGATGAGGATCTGCTTTAGCGAATGGTTCCCCACATTCAGTACAATGTTGAAAACCTGTAGGGCTCGTTTTTTTCTTGGCCTGTGACATTTAGCCCCAAAACACCTTTTTTAATCTTTTTTTTTCAGTCGGTTAAAACCAAACAACCAAGATTTACCCCAGTAAAATTTAACTAAATATGGTCTGACTTAAGTTCATGGTGTATGAACTGGTTAGGGATTGTGGAGGGAAACCGGATTTCCTGGGGCATTTGGGAACTAACGATCTAGAGGGAAATAGCGTTTTGGAAATCCAAGCAAGGTTCCAAGAACTTGCCAGAGTCTGTCGGGATAATGGATGCAACATTTCTTTTTGGAGATATTGCCAGTACCAAAGGCCTCAGTGGAGAAAAAAATGAAGATCACAGAGGTTAATGACTGGCTCAGGAAGTGTGGTGAAGAGAGTGGGTTGGGGGTGTTAGGGTACTGGAAAGGAGTTTGGGAGGATAAGGGACTGTATGCCAAGGACAGGCTTCATCTTGCCCCATTAGGGAAGGAAGTCCTTAAACAGGGGATGGCTGACTACATTCAAGAAAGGTGGGGTTTAAACTTGTGAGGGGGAAGGGATAAGGGAAGGGCTGACCAGAAGCCCTCACCTCCAGATGAGGGGAGTAGCCTTCAAACCCAAGGGGGGGGGGGAGGGGGGAAACAGACTGGGGTGGAGGTTTCAGTAGGAGCAGAGGAGGATGGAAGAATAAGGAACCTGGGTGGGAGTTCGACCAAGGGATCAGGGATAAGGGTGGGGGTTGGTGTTAGTAAATGCCAGAAGTTTGGGAAATAAGTTGCCAGAGTTCCAGGCCATGCTGTTCGAAGGGGGGGTGGATGTGGTGGCGGTCACAGAGACGTGGGCCAACAAAAACCATGACTGGGACCTAAATGTGCGAGGGTACGCTATGCTTAGGAAGGATAGAAAGGAGGGCAGAGGGGTGGAGTGGCTATGTTCATTAGAGATGACATAGAAATTGCTAGGGTAGAAGAGGTGGAGAAGCGTGGAGGCCTTATGGGTCACCTTACGATCCCCAGCAGGAGATAAGGTCAAGCTGGGTGTAGGATATAGGCCCCCAGGATGAGTGATGTTCTAGAGGATGGTTTGCTGGACAACATCATTGCCCAGTGTGGACCAAAAGGGGAAGGAGTGGTGTTGATGGGGGACCTTAATATGCCAGGTACAAACTGGGGAACCATGTCCTCTAAGGTGGCCAAGGAGCAGAGGCTGCTGGACGGCTTCCAGGATGTGTTCTTAACACAGCATGTGATGGAGCCCACAAGGGAGGGGCATGTCCTGGACGTGGTTCTGGCAGATGGGGATCTGGTAAGGGACCTGGTTGTAGAGGACCCCCTGACTGGGAGCGACCACAATACTGTCTGGTTTCAAATAAGCATGGGGGGTGAGATCTAGGACACTGGCAGTGGACTTCAGGGGGCAGACTTTGTGGGCATGGGAAATATTCTCAAGGATCACTTGAAGGGGATTACATCAATGACAAGTGTGGAAAGGAGATGGGAGGTCATAAAACGGGGACTTCATGAGGCAGTCAGGATCTGCGCTAAGTTGAAACGTAAGGGAGCAAGGTCACATAAACCATGCTGGTGGTCCAGTGAGGTACAGGTAGTGGTCAGAGAAGAGAAGGCGGCCTACAAAAAATATAAAACAACAAGAGGGGATAGGGATAAGGAAATGTACCATCTTGCATCTAGAAAAGTCACCCGGATGGTGAGGGGAGCAAAGTCCAGTAAAGAGCAGCGGCTAGCACAGGGGATACATGGAGGGGAAAAGGGGTTCTTCCGGTACATTGGGGAGCAGAGAAAAACTAAGGGCCATCTCAGCAGATTGAGATCAGAAGGAGGGTGGGTGGAAGAGGTGAGGGACCAGGCAGAGGTATTTAACAAGTACTTTGCCTCTGTGTTCACTAGGGAGGGGGGATGGGATATCTACAAAGCAAGGCATTATGGGGATAGAAGCGGCAGTGAGTGGGATCAGGGGAGCAACAGAAATGGAGCAAGAGGGAGGGAGAGGTACCCCAGGGGTGTCACATCTGTATAAGGATAAAAAGGACAGTAAGGTGGAGGGGACGGATGATGCTATCTCCGCCAAAAGGGTGTGGTTAGCCCTCAAGACCCTAAAGAAAGACAAATCTCCTGGGCCGGATGGCATTCATCTGAGAGTACTATGGGAATTGGCGGACATACTGGCTGCACCCCTGGCTGAGTTCTTCAACAGGTCACTTGAGACAGGGAGGATACCTAGGGATTGACGAGAGGCACATGTGGTGCCAATCCATAAAGGAGGGGGGTCGAGGGAAGTACCAGGTAACTATAGACCCATCAGTTTGACCTCGGTGGTGGGAAAATTATTGGAGAGTATACTAAAGGAATGATTGGGGGTGTACTTGGAGGAGGTGGGAGGTCTGGATAGTCGGCAACATGGGTTTGTGCCAGGTAGATCATGTCAAACCAATCTTGTGGAGTTCTATGAATGGGTAACATCAGAACTGGACAGGGGAAAGCCTGTGGATGTATTATTCTTGGACTTCAGCAAGGTGTTTGACTCTGTCCCCCACAATGGTCTGGTGGAGAAACTGATGGGGTTAGAGTAGACCCTTTGATGGTCAGATGGATTGAAAACTGGCTAGCTGGATGCACCCAGAAAGTAGTGGTCTGTGGGAGCTCCAACCCTAGAGAGGTTGGTAGTGGGGTACCGCAGGGCTCGGTCCTGGGTCCGATCCTGTTTAATGCATACATATCAGACATCAGGGAGGGTATAGGGTGTGAAATGAGTCTCTTCGCTGATAACTCCAAGATGGGAGCAGTAGTTGAGGGAGATGAGGGGAGGTTGGCCCTGCAAGGGGACCTGGACACCCTGGAAAGCTGGGCTCGCACATGGAAATTAAATTTCAATATCACCAAGTGCAAGGTGTTGCATCTTGGGTGGGGAAACCCTAAACACAGGTACACCCTGGGAGGGAAGGCGCTTGAGGCCTCAATAGGGGAAAAAGACTTAGAAGTCATGGTGGATGCATGTATGAATAACTCTGAGCAGTGCAGGAGAGCGGCTAGCAAGGCAAACAGGATGTTGGGATGCATCGTAAGGGGGATCACCTCTAGGAGCAAGGAAGTGATTCTGCCACTGTACAATGGACTGGTTAGACCACACCTTGAGTACTGTGTACAGTACTGGAGACCACACTTGAAGAGGGACATACAGCTCCTGGAGACGGTACAAAGGAGGGCAACTAAGATGATACGAGGGCTAGGGGACTTGACATATGAGGACAGACTTGAGGAGCTCTGCCTGTTTGCATTGGAGGAGAGGAGAGACGGGGGGACATGATTGAGGTCTTCAAGTACCTCAAGGGAATAAGCAGGGTAAACATGGAGGGGATCTTTAGACTTAAGCACGGAGGTGTCACCAGAGGGCATGGTTTGAAGTTGGAAGGTGGAAGGGTGAGGGGGGAAAAGAGGAGGAGGTTTTTCACTGAGCGGGTGGTGGACCCTTGGAATGCACTGCCTGGTGAGCTGGTTCAGAGATCCACAGTGGAGGGCTTCAAGAGAGGGTGGGACAGACACAGAAAGTGGATGTATCAGATGATGGCCTGTCCCAGGAGGGTGGGGATGGATGATAAAGGTTTCTGGAACACAAGGGAGGGGAGGGCCTCGGCACCCAACTAGGAATCTGAGGTTTGAGCAGACTCGATAGACCGTAAGGCCTAATCTGCTGGCAAATAGTATGTTAGTATGTTATCTTATGAGTCGAAATAGGCAAAAATACTGAGATTTCCCTCGTGAAATAAAGAAAAATATCGGTTCCTTCTCATTTGGGAAGAACTGGAGAACTTACCCAATAAACACTAATCTAGACCACGTCTACCTATGAACCACGGACAGTGCTCTAAAAATCGAAAGAAATAAATGGACTTTGACAAAAGCGAGAAAAATAAACGTCTTTAAGTAAGTGAAGGAGAGCTCTTTGGAGTCGTCTTACTGAAGCAAGTGGAGTAAAGAATCTGACATTTGCAGGAAGTGCAACCAGGGACAGTGGTTTGAAAACCGAGCTCGAGCCTAGCATTCCACTATTTGCATTGGTTCTATTAACCATTTTGGCTCCAGGGCAGTCCTATGGTGAGACCATATTGCATTTGTCAGAGTACAGTAAGATTTCCTGGAGCTTGAGCTGAGATTCTTTGGTCATCTAGTTCTGTCATGGGTTGCATTGAGTACTACAGAATCTGCTTGAGGGGCAAAGGCAAAGTAGGGTTGGTCCGGAGGAGGCTGATACAGTCTGTCATCTTTCTTAGAGACTGGAGCAATGGTGTGAGACCTGTGCCAAGTGGCTATAATGGCATCATTATTGGCCTATATAATAGGATGTACCATGGTGGCTGGTGCCTCTGGGAGATCTAGGTAGTCAGCCAAGTTTCTCCTCTGTTGATCTTGTTCTGTAGTAGTGAATCCCATGACTTGCTGGAGCTGTGCCATAACTTCCATGAAAGTGGGATCGTCTGGAGGAGATCAGGGAGTATAAACTGCGGGATCCTCACCCGCCAATGAGACAGTGGAGGTAGTGAGGTAGTGGAAGAGTACGAACTCCATCATCATCCTCTTGTTCCTCATCCTCATCTTCCAGATAGTTCATGTCCTCATCCTCATTCTCAAGAGGGAGAGCATGAGTAGGAAAAGGGGAAGTGCAATGTGGACACTTAGCGGGCACCGTCGTTGAAGCAGGCCAAGGAGAAAGTGCTGACTGCTGAAGTGATTGCACTATCTCTAAAACTGTTTTCACAGTGAAGGGTAAGTCCATCGATGGTGGTGTCAACGGAAGTGAACAAGGCGTAGGAGGAGGAATTGTGGTTGTCGCCAAAAAGGAAGGTGGCAACAGTGATGAGACTGGCTTCAGCTGAGGGTGCAATATGAAAGAGTTTGCGGAGCCCAAAGATGTTCAAGTCATTGATGGAAAGAGTGTCAACACAGCCTGCATCGATGGGTGTGATAGGTTGGCAGCCTCATCGGAGGCAGAATCGACAGAAGTTCCATCAATGGAAAACACATTCCCATGCTGGAGGTCACAAGTGTAGCAAATGCCATGTCTGTTTTTAATATTTGGACAGGTGGCAGCACCAGAGGCATTGACAGAGGAGGTCTGGACATTGAAGGGAGGTACAAAGGCATGTCAAGGGCTGATAAAGCCATTGACAGAGCTGAGGTGGAAAGGACAGGTAGAGTGCTCGTTGACGGCTGTCCTTGAAGCTGTTTTTTTGCTTGCTGCCATCCTGCTGCCACAGCAGTCAGAACCATGTGAGTTTTCTCCAACTGAGTGGTAGAGGCCATTTTCATTGATAGAGGTCTGGCAGCCGAAGCCGTCGTCAGACGTGGGTACCTGCTTCTGTCCCTAGCAGCCTTCTCCCTGTCTCTATGCCTATGTTTATTCTTCGCCTTTGGCAGCTAGGAGCTCATTGACGGTGGGGGAGAAGAGGAGGCTGCCTTGATTTTGAGCTCTGTTTCTAAGAGAGACACTTTCTGGTCCATAATGTGTTTTTCTAGCTCCTTCAGTCATCTTCGTTGAGTGGCCTTATTGAGTTCCTGACAGTGTCCACAAGATGCGACGTTGTGAGCGATTCTCAGGCACTGAATGCAAAGGGAGTGTTGGTTGTAGTGGTAAACCTGCTGATAAGTATGGGACACACTCTAGAACTGATAGCTTACCCTTCTCTGAATCCTCCAAAGCCAACCCACAATCTGCTGGAACACCGACCCATCCTTCGGAACAAACTCTCCTCACTTGTTCAAAAACAGTACAACCTTTTCCCCTGGACTCCGAAGGCACAGGTTTCTGCTCTCGCTTCTTCCTCATACTGAAGCACACTAGAGACCTTCACCCGATTCTGGACCTCAGAGGTCTTAATCTCTATATACAATACAAAAAGTTCTGCATGGTAATACTGCAAAGCCTTCTCTCTCTACTACATCAAGGGGGTTGGCTCTGCTCCCTGGACATGAAGGATACCTACATTCATATAAAGCTCCACAAAGCTCACTGCAAGTACCTGCGCTTCCAGCTGCTGGGCGAACACTACCAGTTTTGGACTCTGCCATTCAGCCTCTTATCCGTGCCACGAGTATTCTGCACTGCATTGATTACTACAGAATCTGTTTGCAGGGCAGAGGCAAAGCAGGGCTGGTCCAGAAGAGACTGATACAGTCTATCAACTTTCTTTGAGACTGTAAAAATGGTGTGAGGCCTGTGCCAAGCAGATATAATGAGATCATTATAGGTCTACATAATAGGAGGTACCACAGTGGCTGATGCCTCCGAGAGGTCTAGGTAGTCAGCTGAGTTTCTCCTCTGTTGCTCCTGTTCCATAGTAGTGAAGCCCATGACTTGGAGCTGTGCCATGACTTCCAAGAATGCGAGATCATCTGGAGGGGATTGAGGAGTAAAGATTGCGGGATCCTTGCTTGCCGATGAGACAGTTGAGGTATAGGATGGAGTACATACTTCATCATTATCCTCTTGTTCCTCATTCTAATCCTCTAGATAGTCCATGTCCTCATTCTTGTCCTCAAGAGGGACAGCGTGAGTAGGAGAAGAGGAAGCACAACATGGACGCTTAGTGGGTGCTGTCGACGAAGCAGGCCAAGGAGAAAGTGTTGGCTGCTGAAGCAACTGCACCACCTCTAAAACTGTTTTTACAATGGAGGGTATGTCGACTGATGGTGTAATCAACAGAGGTGGACAAGAGGGAGGAGGAGTTGTGGTTGTTGCCAAAAAGGAAGGCTGCAAGATTAATGAGACTGGCTTCGGCTGAGGGTACAATGTGGAAGGGTTTGAGAGCCCAAAGATGTCCAGGTTGTCGATGGAAAGAGTGTCAACAGAGCCTGCAATGATGGGACATGACAGGTTGGTGGCCTCATCGGAGGCTGAATCGACAGATGTTCCATAGATGGAAAATCCTTTCCCATGCTGGAGGTTACGGATGTAAGAAATACCATGTCCGTTTTTAACATTTGGACAGGTAGCAGCACGAGAGGCATTGATAGAGGAGGTCTGGATGTCAACGGGCTCCTACTGCATGAAACTTGTTGCAACAGTGTTTCAAACAACTGGTCTTTGACAGCACTTTCCAGACTCACTGGTGTTTCTGCCCCTTTTCCTCAAAGTTTACCCTTTATGTTGACGTCCGAATTCCTTTTCTGTAAGTGTCACTGTGGACAATAAATTTACCACTACGAACAACACTCCCTTTGCGTTCAGTGCCTAGGGGCCGCTCATGACATTGTATGGTGTGGCCACTGTCAAGAATTCAATAAGGGCACTTGACAAAGAAGACTGAAGGAGCTAGAACACTGCATTATGGAGCAGAAAGTGGCTCTCTTAGAAAAGGAGCTCAAAACCAGAACCTCCTCTTCTCCCTCACCATTAATGAGCATCCAGTTGCCGAAAGTGTAGGATAAACATCATTCAGGTAAACACAGACACAGAGACAGGGAGAAGGCTGCTAGGGGCAGAAGCAGGTCCCCACATCTGACGATGGCTTCGGATGCCAGCCCTCCCAAGAGTGTGACCTGCTACAAGAGATACTCTCAATGAAGATCTCTTATGCCAAGATGTTGTAGCAATTCAGCATTCAATTGTCAAGTGCCAGTCCCTTCGATCCTGATCCCGGGGTTCTGTAAACAGCAGCCTTGCAAAATGTAATCTGAGGTTTCAGAGACCAGAGTGGCTACAGAAACAGTTCTTCCTTATGCCAAAACCTGTGTGTGTCAACCAGATTAGCATTATTTACCATAAATTGCAACATAGTGCATTTTTTGACTGTTACCTTTTGTGGACATGAATCTAAGCTATAATTAAAGTCCTCTCCCAAAATTACTGTTGGGGAAGTACGTAGGCATGGCTAAATTCCTTAAATAATGTTTCATTTTTACTTGGGAGGATATGTTTAGGAGTCTTCTTTTCATTAAATATTCTTTATCAAAACATGTAGATTTTCTATTTTTGACAAAGACAGCACAACATAACAAAACCCATCCTAAACAAACATGCCACTAACAACTAATCCCAACACCCCCCACTCCTACTGAAGTATGACGCCTTAAGAGTTAGCTGCAAAGGGAGTAGTTGTCCTAGCCTGATTCATCTAAAATATAGTACGGAGCTAATATACTGTACTTAAAAATCTATCACATACCCTTGCTAGTCAATGACAGAATCAACAGACAATAAGACATATAAAGAGTCCCACCTCCTTTGAAAGGTATTAAATCTATTATGTAAGGTGGCAATCTGCTTTTCCAGATTTAAGGCTTGCAAAATCTCTTGATATCACTCTCTTTGAGCTGGGGTGTAATTATCTAGCCAGTGCCTCAATATCACAGTTTTGGCAGTGATAGCTATCAAAGCCATATACCCCTTTTTGAGGGCCAAAAACTTGGTTTTGACATTGCCCCACCAGACAGATTTCTGGGGTGAAGGCATCTTCAAGCCCTAGAAGAGGATCCAAATCACTCTTAATAGATTCACAAAAAGGGATTACTTTGACTCAATCCCATAAAATATGTTTAATTGTGCCCTCAGCCTGATCACACCTAGAACACATAGGGGAAGATACTGTAGAACTGAAAATGTTAGCTGTTAAAAAAATCTCGCTATGTTTGCGCTTCTTACTGGTCCACTAAATTAACTGAACAGCACAAATGTATTTCAGTTAATATTTATTATAACGCTAACTAAAGTAAACATTCAAATTCACAGAAACAAAAAAGATGCAGTTATTATTTAGAAGTTCAGCAACCGTGGAGCATCAACGTAGACAAAGGAATCATTCCAATAATTCATCTTGCTCCTCATACACCCAAACAAAAAGATACCCTTATTTAGTATGATACCCTTATGATAATGTTTTAGCATACAGTACTGTATTAGAACACTGCTCTTTCTTACCTGGTTCAGGCAGTTAGCATGTGCAGCAGCAATCCCCGAAAGCTCAAAGCCGCGGATGCAGTCCTCTCGGCACTCCCATAAAGAGTTAAATACAGACAACAGCCACTCAGCATGCTTAGATTTAATAGCATTAATTCTTAGATCAACTTTTATGTCAGTGGGCTGGGAACCGGAGTTGATTTGATTTGTTATGATACCAGCGTACCACTCAGTGAATGAGATTTTTAGATAATCTTTCAGGAGTTTGTTTACTGAGACATTGAGTGGCTGCAATAAATCCATGCAGGACGTTGGTGCGAACACTGGGACAATAGCTCTGTCTCCATCTTCTGTATCACATTTGGAGAAGTATGGGCTCTGTACAGGTCTAGGATTAAAATACTGCGCTGTTCTTTGGGCAGATCTTTTTTTTTTTATCACATCTGAGATGTAAGGCTTTAGAGTATTGTCAATGTATCCCAGCATCGTGTTTGAGTTAGTCCAATGGTTCTCACTAAAGGAGATGTTCCAATTAGGTGGGAAGGTAAAACTTGGAAGGCTGGCTGCAGTTTTCCCATGATAGATCACTTGGCGGGGGTAAGAAATGTCCAGACAGCATACATCCCGTAACAAGGCTGACCTGCCGCTTGTCTCCAAGGCCAGTGACTTCTACTTGTCTAGCCCCGGATTCAGCCATAGTCCACTGACTACACAGGACCTGTTGTACCCCAGTCTTATCTACATTAATCACCAAATCAGGGGGTACAAGTTCTTGTCTGACAGCTCTGCTAACCTGAGCTAGAAATTTAGCTTTTAGAACCGGGATATGAGTCGGGGGGAAGGGGTTCTACCTGCTTTGGTGCCTTTCCGCTTCATGAACATCGTACAGTTCAAGAAAAGCCAAGCCCACTGTCTGGTTACTTGCAAATTGCCCCCATTTTCTGTGAGTAGCTTTGGGTTGTTGGCTTTAATCACACCCAAAGCTACTGCTGCCACCACCCTTGCATTCACCACTGCACCTTCCGTGCAAAGACTTTTTATTATTTTATGCATTTCAGCCTTGATGTCCTCTAGAACCAGTGTTGGACAACCCCTGGGTTTGTGAGCCAGGTAGAGAGCAACTAGTGCAGGATCACTGCTGACACAAACCTTGTCCAAGCAGTCTTTTTTAAATGTTTGCAGCCTGCTTTCATTTATGACTTTATCGTACTTGCTTTTGTAATATCTGACCACATTCATTACACCATTTGTTGCGGCATAGTGTCCCAGTTTGTACCGAAGCTCGGGACTGTAGTATGTGTAGTCAGTTCGCCTTCTCTTGGGGGAGGGAGAGGCAAGCTTGAGCTCCTGTACCACAAAATCAGCAGTTTTCACTGGGACGCCGTCTATATCGCTCAAAGCCTCTGCTGTAATGTCTTCGGTCATCACTATATCATGCTCCCGCTTCGCTCCTTGTTTCTCTGGAGTCACTGCACCAAAGACATTGCAAACACAGAAAATGACTAAGCGGCAAAGCTTAGATGGCAACAGAAGTATACGAACGGGCAGTGAACCAAACTGAATGGTAGCTGAATGGCAGCAGAGATAAGCAAAGATAAGTACTGTAATTAGTACAGTGATTACAGTTAGCCACTTACAACAGGCAGAAAAGCTTATCTTAATTGGCCATTTAACACTTACACTAACACCGGGAGAGTGCTTGAGAGTTAGAAACACTTCTGGGCTTTACAAAGATCCTTTGTGGTAAGTGACACCTTTGTTTTGGCAGTCAGTTCATCAGTGAATGAAAGTGGCACACTGAAGTAGAGGTCCGTGAAATTAATTAAACGCTAACCTGTGGCAGACCAGCTGAGCACTAAATTAAATTAACGCAACATTTATCAATTCTACGGTAGTTTTACCATAGTATGAAGCCTCTCGGGTATAAAATACATATTATGCAAAACCTTGAACTGCAATAATCTGTATATATTCTGTTTTATGTATTTATATAGTGTATTCCATATGGGCTGCCAATCTTTAGGGGTCCAATTCACTCAAAGGGTCTCTTGCCAGTAATAACAAATTCCTTGAAGTCTTCTAGGGTCCATGAGCTGGAAGGACTTATATAAAACAGAGATGGAGTGAGGTTGGCTCAAAGTGAGGACTAAAGTCTTCTGCTCTTCCCCACTCCTCCCTTCCCAAGGGCGTGGACCCATATGGACAATAATTGAGACAACTGCAAAAAGTTAAAGCCAGATGTCCTGGGTATGTTCTCTCAATCCTGAAGCATTTGGAAAGTGGTATGCCTACCCTCCACTAAAAGGGACTCTACTGTTGGGAGCTGATTCTGGGGCCAAAAATTTGTAGGAATGGGATGCTGATCGATCCGAAAATTAGGGTTCCCAAGTACCAGTTGAACCGTGTCACATGACAGGCTCAGAGCCAGATAAAAAGTAATCGAGAGTGAGCCTTGAGGGACCAAAAAATCGGGATATATTTAAGAGAAGCAAGTAGTTGGGAGTGTTCAACAAAGAGAAGAGTACTTATCTGTAGGCCTACTGCCCAACAAAGACCTCTCTCTATAAGTAGCCAAATGGAGGCTATAGACAATGTCTGACTCTCTGTCTTGTGAGCTACACCATTGTAAGTAGTTACTTCTGTGAAGGGCTCCATCATATAAGAAGAAATTACGTAACCGTAAAGTTTCGTAAACCCACCATCTGTTTGAGGACAGTAAGTTTAAAGTAGGACCGTCTCACCACTTTACCCAGCCAGATAAAGTTATTAATCAAAACATTGCAACCGTTTAAACCAGCATTTAGGTAAAACTGCATTCAACATACCTAGAGGGTAAAGCAACCTGGGGAAAAGGTTAATTTTAACAATACTAATACCGCCCCATAGTGTCATAGGGAGAGACAACCACCTATGGCGGTCCAGTCTGATATTGTGCAAGAGGGGATCCAGGCTGCTTTTAGCAAGTTCTGATGGGTGTCATGTAATTTTAATACCTAGGTATGTTAGCATGTGGGGTTCCCAAAGTAAGCCCAGTTCAGAACAGATGGTTCAAAATCAAGACACTTGTTTTTCCTATGTTCTGTTTGTAGGCCCAAACTTCCATGAATTTAGGCTGCAAATTCCATGAATTTTCTTATTTCCTCTAGTGCCACTGGGATAGAGGTTATGGGGTCTTCTACATCTAGGAGTACATTATCAGTGTACGCTGAAAATCTATACTCAGCCCCCCTCCCGGAGATCCCTTTGATATGGGGATTATTTTGTAAGCAACATGCCAGTGGTTCAAGGTACAGGTTGAAAAGCAGGGGTGGCAAAGGACACCCCTGCCTCGTTCTCCTTTCTAGAGGGATGTTGGCTGAAAGAACCCCATTGCACCAAATACAAGCAGTAGGGCAAGGATAGAGGATTTTAACCCAGGTCTTGAACTCTTCCAGGATTCCGAACTTTTTAAGAACCACAAATAGGTAAGGCCAGGACACACAGCTGAATGCCTTTTCTGAATCCAGGGAGACCAAGGCCATGGGGACCCTGCTGCCCCCCAGATGTGGAAATCAAGTGATGAAGTTTAAGTAAATGGTCGGCCACCCCAGTGGCGCTGAGGGTTGAGACGCTGGTCACCACACCTTGTGCCACGCAGGCGACCCAAGTTTGTGAACGATTCTGGGTCATCAGGGGTCAGCAGGGGCAGAAAAGTATTGAGCTACTGGAGGACTGCTCTCCTTTTCTGGGGGAGGAGAAGTTTGCTTGCTGCAGTGCAAGTGGCTCCTGGTGGTGGCATGGGGGCACCGCAACTTGTGGCATGCTTGCAGGGATGGAGCAGCAGCGGATGCCTTACACATGGAAGTGGAAGCACGCCCATCATGTGCAGGGCGCCATTGCACATTCATGCTCCTGGGGCAACTACACCATGAAAAAGCCCCCACCTTGCCGGTAGGTGACGACGGGATCAGTGATCAGCCCCATATCCAGTGCCGGGCTCTTCTGGCCCCTGCATCTGGTCTCTCTCCTCCTCTCGGTTGCTCCACTAGATTATAGATAGAGCATCAGGAGGAGTTGGTGGCCCCACCCTGGAGGGTTCAGAGCTGGGGGGGGGTCGTGCGGCCAGGTCGGTTGGACTGGAGAAGGGCCAACCAGAGAGCAGAGGGTCGGAGGCTTCAGGCAGATAGGAGAGCCACACCAAGAATCCATGCGGGGGGGAGTCTGGTATGGCTGGGTGACAAAGAAAGTTGAAAAAAAAAGTTTATGTAAATGGTCACCCGAGAAACCCCCCCCAATAAAACCCACCTGCTCTGCTCCTAATAACACATACTATACTTTTATTAGTCGGTTAGCCAAAATCTTGGCCAATATTTTAAAGTTCATGTTAATGAGGGAAATAGGTCTATAAGTCCCTGTCTAGAACTCATTCCTTGGCCGGCCCGGTGACACTGAGAGTTGAGGAGCTGGACGCCACACCTCGCTCCACACCAGTGACCCGGGTTCAGGAACGAGCCCAGGTCATCAGTAGGGGAGGACTAGGATTGCGCATACATCGACAGCTCTCCTAGTCCTGGGGAAAAGGGTGGTTACCTTGGCACTCTGTCGGTCCCTGCAGCACATGGGTGCTAAGTGGGGGGCACGGCAGATGTCTGCACATTGTGCATGGACGTCTTGACGTCCATGCTCCCATCAGGGGAAAAAGGAGGAAAATGACAGCATAGTCCATGGCAGCTTGATGGCCGCAGCTTCATTGGCCGACGATGCCTGAATAAGGCGAGTGCCGATATTGGATCCTTGCTGGGCACGGGGGCTTGGGGGGCCCCTCTCGATGGTTGTAGCTGCATATGCCAGCTGGGCACATCAGCTTTGGGGTTGGTGGTGAAGGAGGAGCAGTGGCTGGATTAACATGGCAGGACTGTGGCTGCAGGTGAGAGAAAAAAAAAGGAAAAAAAAGAACTCATTCCTGCCAGGCTTAAGGAGAAGAGTTATCCTCAGAGAGTTATCAGACAAGCCTTTAGACAAAATATAATTGAACACTTTGGCCAAAAATGGTGCAAGCTCTTTTTTTACATGCTGTATAAAACTTAGTGGGGAAGAAATCCACCCCTGGGGCTTTATCTAGGAGAAGCTGATCAATGGCTACCAAAACTTCCCTAGGGGAAATTGCTCCCTTAGTAACTCCCCCTGCTGATCTGTCAGTGGCGGGAGTTCAACTTGCAGAAGATAGTCAGCAACCTTGTCCATAATATGAGAGTTTTGTTGTTTGTCTTTCTATAGGGCCTTGTAAAAGCTCTTAAAGACCTTGGCTATTTCTCTAAGTTTAGTAATCAGCCCCTTCACCACCCTGGATGCCTCCTGCTGCCAAAGTCAGACAGCCAACATTTTACCTACACATTTCCCATGTTTCCACATAGCGGACCTTAGCTCTAAAAATGGCAAGCTCCACTTTTTCATTTACCGGACCCGCATATTGAGCGCTAAGGATATTTAAAGTAAGCCAAATATGCTCATGGTGTCAGGCTTGAGATACTTTTCCAACTCTAAAGTCTTGCCCAACAAGTTTTCTAGTTTCTCCAAATGTTGTCTGTGGCATCTAACAGCCAAACAAATACATTCTCCCCATATACAGCATTTCATTGCACCCCATACAACATCCATGGGGTCCACCGTGTCCTCATTGTACTCAAAAAACTGCTGGATGTGCTCTTTCAACTTTTTTAATATTTTAATATATTAGTGTCTTTTAACATTAATTTGTTAAACTATCTTTGTGATGTATTTGTTCTAATTAGATACATATTTGATTATTGTATTTAAACAC
Organism: Neoceratodus forsteri; assembly: GCA_016271365.2. Lineage (NCBI taxonomy): Eukaryota > Metazoa > Chordata > Ceratodontiformes > Ceratodontidae > Neoceratodus > Neoceratodus forsteri. The sequence continues at coordinate 1,359,271,864 of CM057455.1, read as the reverse complement.
TAAATTGTTTAATTGATTCATTAGCATGCTTCTGGTGTATAAATAAAGACAGAGAAGGATGTTCAGATTACTCTGATGAAGCCCAGCAGTCAGTTGGGTGAAACGTAAGGCTTTTATTCCACTTTGCCCCAGCCTTGTGGTCTCTACTCCTGGTTTGTGTGCCATGTTTGTGCAAATAAAACTTTGACACTGCATTTGTGTCTTTTCTACAGTCTGTGTGATGGGTGCTTTTGTTTCACTTTGCATTTTTTGGTCTTTTATATGGCACCACCTTATTGCCCGGTGCTCCTTGCTCACTTCTAGCTATACTCTTTTAACATCTGAGTGCTAAGCCACCATACCTTATCTCTTTCATCTCCACCCCTCACACTCTGTGTCATTCAAACCGGGGCATGATCAGAAATTACTAACGGGCTAATTTCACAAGATAGTAGGCCAGGCACACTTTCTTGATTAATCACAAAATAGTCTATTCTAGAAAATGAAGCATGAGGACTGGAGAGAAAAGTATACGTCCGATCTGTGGGGTGAAGCAAGCGCCACGGATCCGTCAGTTCAACCCCATCCAGTAGCTCCCTAAGACCTCTCTGACCCGGAGTGAGACCCCTTCTATTTGATCCTGATTTGTCTAAATCGGGTTGGTATGTCAGATTCCAATCACCACCAATTAAAATGGGAAGATGGGCAAAGGAAACCAGCAGCGGCGCGAGGCCTGAAAAAAAGAAAAAACAGGGTATCAGCATTGGACTCATAAATGGTACCTAACAGTACCTCATGAAGACCCAATCAGCCATGCAGAAACAGGTACTGGCCCTCCTGATCCCAGATCTCTGTAATCAACTGAAAGAACACCTTACGGGCGATTAAGATCACAACTCCACTCCTTTTACTACTATTCCCCATACCAAAGGTCTGACCCACCCACTCTTTGCAGAGGTAGTGGACCAAGTCTCTTTTCAAATGGGTCTCCCGTAAATAGGCAACCCCAGCATCTAGATTCTTCAGATGCCTACGAATAGCATACCTCCCACGTTTTTTCTGGGCCTCCTTAACATTCCATGTAACAAAATCATAGGCACTCCCCATTGATCAATAATCCCAGAAAAAAAAATTTCCTGTCTCCCATTTGCAGTTTGCCATCCAGTAAAAAAAAACATATCATACTTCAGGATACCCACCCCACCAAACCTAAACAAAGTAGACAGTGAACAATAAAACATTAAGAAAATAGGAAACAAAGTTAACATTGAAGCTCACCTCCCTTCCTCCACCCTGGTCCCAGGGACTGCAATACTGGATTCTTTCAGTCTACAGTTGTCCTTGTACAGCTGACAATGGCCGCTCCCACCCCCCCTAGGTGGTGCCCTAATCAGTATGCTAAGGGTTAAGCTACTCAGAGAGGAACAGGGAGTAGGGTCAGGCCATGGCCCTATAGAAGGCATGCAACAAAAGCCACCAGTCTGGCTGGGGTCCAGCATAGGGTGATGTGGCTGATGGATAAAAGCATGCCTTCAGCTAGCAAAGACCTGGGACACCCCAGGCCCCATATTTATCTGCAAGAGACCTCCTCCCCATAATGTTTAAAAAAGAAATCCAAAGTTAATGTGTCAACCAATATGATAAAAAGATAACACCAACAGTACATCACAATAACCGCTAAAGTAGCAGACTAAAAAAAAACTACAGTCCATGTGGTAATATCAGAGTTCTGGTATTATGCCCCAAGAAGACAGTCAATATGGGGTGCATGATTTAATAGCAGTCCCCCACAGAAATGAGGTGCCACTCAGAGCACCCCGAGCCAGCATCACTATTGGGCCGCACCTCCCCTGACCAAAAATAGAGGGGTGCAGTACTTTGAGATGGCATACTGGATCTGAATGGCATAAATGGGACAGCCAGAATAGCAAAATGTCGAGCTGCCATACTATCCTCCTCCCATAATGCCTGATACGATTTGCTCAACAGTTGTGTCAAGGAGCATAAGTTGCCAAGGAGATCAGCCCCCCGGCAACATCAGAAGATTTAAGGGGATGTGGAATGCTCCACACAGCACACAGAGAGTCAAACCGTTGAGAGTTCCCGTTAGTCTCTGCTGAGGGTGCCAAGTTGAAAATGATGCACTCCAAGTTGTAGTAACTGTAAGAGTCAACACAGTATGCACATGGTATGCACAAAGTACATAAACCCCGATGGGCAGTTCCATAGACCGTGTAATCATAGCAACTAGTAGCAACAGGTGGTGTAAAAAGAAATGCTAGTTAAACTTTCATAACAGTCATCCCAAATAAAACTCCACAACATGCAGCAACCAACCAGGCAAATTCAAAGCACACAAGGATATATCCTCACAGTACGTCCAGACATTCAAGAGGTTTTAAAGAGGTCTGGGTACATTTGTTAGCCCCTACAGATGAGCAGAAGGAGGCTCCAAGTGCTAAGACCTGACCTCTCAAGGTGCTCAAGGCCAAACCTTTGTCCTCTCCTGCCTGAAAAAAGGTCCAAAATCTGTGGAACCATTGTTTTAGAGGGCCATATATTTTTTCCCCTGGCCCAAGCCGAAAAAGTGGTCCATACATGAGCATAAGCTGCAGACATAGAATTCTTTCTGCTGGCCATCAGGGTATCCACTGCCTTTTTGGAAATACCACTTCAGGAGTCTGATCCTCTCAGGAGCCAGGCCACGAGCTGCACTGCCTCTGGGTTTGGATGCAGAATGGGACCTTGGGAGAGAAGGTCCCTCCAAACTGGGAGACAAAACGGCGTGTGTTGAGCTAGATTCATGAAGTCGGAGAATCACAGCCTTCTAGGCCATTCTTGAGCTATCAGAAGAAAACTTCTTTTTGAGTGTCTTATTTTGTGTATGACCTTAGGGAGAAGTGGCAGAAGAGGGAAGCTATACACTGCAGAAATTCCACATCTGTAACAGAGCATTCATTGCCTCCGCCTGTGGACACTGGTATCAGCTAGAGAACTGCTGCGCTTGAGCATTCAAGCAGGATGTGAACAGGTCGATCTGTGGATGACCGAACCTTCTGCAAAGAAGGTCAAAGACTCCTGGGCTCAGCATCCACTGTCCCAGGTGGACATCATTGCAGCTTAGCCAATTGGCCTGAATGTTCGACTCCCTTGCCAAGTGAACTGCTGAAAGAGACAGAAGGTTCTCCCCTGCCCACAGTAGCAGATCGGTCACTTCTCTTAGCATTTCTCTGCACTTTGTGCCTCCTTGATTGTTTATGCATGCCACCGTGACAGCAGTGTCTGACCTTGTTTTCACGGACTTTGACTGTACCAGATTGTGAAAATTAAGGAAAGTGGGGTATACAGCCCTCATCTCCAGGACATTGATGTGCAGGTGCTGCTCCTGCGCAGACCAAGACCCCCTGTATGGGAAGATGGTCCAGAACTGCATCCCAGCCTGACAAGTTGGCATCACTTGCCAGATCAGCTCTGGGGGGACTTCCAAGAGGGGCCCTTTGCTTAGGTTCTGTAAACTCACCCACCAATTCAGCAACTGTCAAAGGGGTGGGGAAATTGGGATCATGGCCTAATAGTCTTCTGAGGTTGGGTCCCAGGCTGCCAGCCACTCGGTCTGAAGGGCTTGCGTGTGTAAGCGAGCCCACGAAGTTAGTTCTATTGTTGCCATCATGAGACCCAGAATTCGAAGTAGACTATTAGCTGAAGGTGACAACTGGTTCCTCAACAGCCAAAGAGTACCTCTCATATCAAGATCTCCTTCCTGGCTATTGAGAGGAAGATCTTCCCCTTGTCCATCCTGAGCACCACTCACAGGTGCTCCAGGGTCTAAGATGGGTTGAGAGAGCTTTTCTCCCAATTGAATACCCAACCATGGAACTCCAAAACCTCCAGGGTCCTGGTCACTGATTCCCTTGTCAGAAAGGCAGAAGGCGCTCGAATGAGCAGGTTGTCCAGGTAAGGATAGACATGACGTCCATCCTGCCGAAGTTGTGCTACCAGGACTATGAGCACTTCTGAGAACACTCTGGGGGCTGTTGCCAGACCAACAGGAAGCACCCTGTACTGGAAGTGTTGCTCCAGAACCATGAACCTGAGGAATCTCTGATGAGTTTGGTGAGCAGGAATGTGGAGATACGCATCCCTCAGATCTGTGGATGCTAAATAATCCCCTGACAGGACAGTCCAGATGATGAGGACTCCATCTTGAAGGACATGTGGGGAATAAACTTGTTTAGGTGTTTCAGGTCCAGAATAGGTCTAACCACCCCCCACCAACATTTTTGGGAACCACAAAATAAATCAAGTACAATCTCTGGCCTTGTTCTTTGGGAGGCACTGGAACAATTGCCGTGATCTGTTTGAGGTGATCTAATGTTTGAGACACTGCTTGTCTCTTCACTGGGTCCTTTGGTACAGGGAATGGTAGAAAAAAAAACAGGTTACTCACCTGTAACAGTAGGTCTCGGAGTGATATATGATGTTCATCCACACATCCTGGCAGTTGCCTTTCCCTTTAAATCTGGCCAGAACATCATTGAGCTGGCTCTTCCAACCCACCCAGGTGTTAACTCCCTTGGCTCCACCCCATGATGCCAGATCTTGCCCATTGGAAGCAGTTCTGTGCACCAAAGCCAGGGGAGGTCTGGTGGGTCCATGTGAATGAACATCATGTACCACTCCTAGAACTACTGTTCCAGGTGAGTAACCTGTTTTTCTAGGGCGTGGATATGATGTGCTGTCCACACTTCTTGGCAGACTCCTAGCAGTTCTCCAGGAGGAGGAAAGTAAGACATGCACACCCTGCTTAGGGATCAGAGGTTGGAGAACTGAGGCCCCAAACCAGCATCCCAGCATGACTCAAGCTCGATCTGGCAATGGGAAATGAAGATGTGTGCTGACCTCCAGGTAGTAGTCCTGCAGATTTCCTGGATAGGGACGTCCCTGGAAGCAGCCACTGAGGCAGCGGTATGATGGGTGGAATGAGCCCTAAGCCCTACGGGAGGTTCCCTACCTGCCAACCTATAGCAGAGGTTGATGCAGGACACAATCCACCTGACAATCTGCTTAGCTGCTGGTCTGCCAGGTGTGGCTTCAGTGTAATAAGTAAGCACTCGCCTCAGGTCCAGAGTATGAAGCCTGTGCTCAGCCTCCGAGGTGTGACTGGTGAAGTACACTGGGGATTAATCACCTGGTTAAGGTGAAACTCTGACACAACCTTCAGGAGGAACTTCTGGTTGGGGCACAGAACAACCTTGTCCCTGTAGAAGACCACATAAGGAGACTCCACCGAAAGAACCTTAAGCTCACCGATCCTTCTGGCTGATGTGATACCCACCAAGAAGGCGGTCTTCCACAACAGGTGAGACATGTCACACCTGTGCATCGGTTCGAATTGGCTTGCCCATGAGCTTTGTCAAAACCAGCAAAAGATCCCAAGGTGGTGGTGGTTCACACACCGGAGGAGAAATGTGGTCAAGGCCTTTAAAAAAGTGCCAGACCACCTTCTCCTGTGCCACTGACTGCTGACCGACCTGTGCCTGGTAAGTAGAGATGGCTGCCAAGTGCACCTTGATGGTCATCGACCGAAGGCCCGACTGAGAGAGGGACCACAGATAGTCAAGGATGCCAACCACTGGACAGGAAAGAGGATTCAATCCCTTGTCCTGACACCAAATGGAGAACCTCTTCTATTTAAAGGTGTTGCATTTCCTGGTGGACTCCTTCCGAGATGCTGCCACCACAGTGAGGACATCTTCAGAGAGAGAGACCCAAAGCCTGGAACTCTAACTGCTCAGAAACCAGACTGTCAGGTGCAGGGATTGAAGGTCTGGATGGAGTACCTTCCCCTGATTGATGGAAAGCAGGTCCAGGGGGAGAGAAAGACACCTCGATAGCCTACTGTTGAGGCTGAGGAAATCAGGGTACCAGAACTGGCGGGGCCAGTCTGGAGCCACCAGAATCACCTGTGCCTTGTCCCTCCTGGACTTGAGCAACACCTTGTGAATCAAGGAAAGTGGAGGAAAGGCACAGAAGAAAAAATTACTCACCTTAGTAATGTTGTTTCTTCTAATGGAGTCTTGCTATATTATGACAATTGCAGTGAGTCCCCATCTTCGAACTGCTCCGGAGGTGAAATAGTTAACTTTGCCATGAAGCATGGAACTCTGAGCGCGAGCTCAGTTAGAAAGCTCTGTCTGTTGTGCTTCAAACATAAACTGTCAGATCTTTACGAGCTAAAACTCACTAAGGTTCTGTGTGGAAGCTGTAAACCTACACTAGCCAACTGGCTACTAACCTAAACACACATTTCCTGGTCTCAAACAAACACTCAAGTCAGGAGACCTAGAAAAAGAAAAACACAACACCAATTCACCCCAAAAAGAGGGTGTAAAAACAACAAGGTGGGCATAAATGAGTGCCAACCCTGTAAGGCCCAGCCACACCCCAAAACGGAGGTTCTGAGAGGGGCAGGCAGGGAGGGAGGTCATAATATAGCAAGACTCCATTAGAAGAAACAACATTACTAAAGTGAGTAATTTTTTCTTCAAACAACATGAAGTCTTGCTATATTATGACAATGCAGAACTACAGCAGTACCCCCATGGAGGAGGGACAGAACCTACATGGGAATAGGCTCTGAAGAACAGCTGTGCCAAACCGAGGCTTCACTCCTAGCCTGGATGTCCAGGTAGTAATGCTTAGTAAAGTGTGAACTGTTTTCCAGGTAGCTGCTTGACATATTTCTAGAATAGGAATGTCTCTGGCAGCAGCCAGAGAAAGCAACTGTACCTCCGGTAGAAGTGAGCCCTCAGGCCTGAGGGAGACTTTGCAACTTTTCATAGCAGAAGTGGATGCAAGAGACAATCCACCTGGCAATGGATCTTTTAGTGGCTGGCTTCCCTTTACCAACCTTGCCATAAGTGAGGAACAGTTGGAGGGAGTCAAACCTGTGACCCTTGGTACGCTCTATGTAGTAACTAAGGGCTCTCTTCACATCTAAGCTGTGCAGCCTCCTCTCACCAGAGGAGGACTGGTCAGTGAAGTACACTGGAAGAGAGGTAAATTGATTAAGGTGAAAATCTGAAACCACCTTAGGAAGGAACTTCCTGTTAGTCCAGAGGACCACCTTATCTCTGTGAAAGGAGATAAAATCTGGCTCCACTGACAACGCTTGTAATTCACTTATGCGTCTGGCAGAGGTGATGGCTACCAGAAACACAGTCTTCCAAGTCAAGTACTTAAGCTCAGCTGAAGACAAGGGCTTGAAGGGGGGTTGCATCAGCTGAGCAATGCAAACATTAAGATCCCAGGCAGGGGCAGGGTCCCTGAATGGAGGGTTGGTGTGAAGCAACCCCTTAAAAAACTTAGAAAATACAGGTTGAGCTGAAAGAGAAGAGGACTTACCTGCTGAAATAAAAGCAGACACAGCTGCCAAATGCACCTTCAGGGTAGCTGGTCTGAGCCCCAGAGAATTCAGATGGACCATATAATCCAGGACTGTGGGTAGATCAGCAGAGTCTGGGGAAATATGCTTTTTCGAGCACCATATGGAAAACCTTTTCCATTTGGAATTGTAAGTAGCCCTGGCGGAAGGCTTCCTTGAGGCCTTCAATATAGATCCATTACACTTTGGTAAAGGTGTAAATCAGCAAACTCTAACTCTTCAAGAACCAAGCCTTGAGATTGAGAGATTTGAGATTCGGATACCAAACCAGACCCTGGGCACAGGTTAACAGATTGTGATTCCTGGGAAGGCACAGGGGAGGATGGACTGCTAAGGACAGTAGGAGTGGATACCAGGGTTGTCTGGCCCAATCCGGAGCTATCAGAATGACTTTGCAGGACTGGGATCTGATTTTGACTAACACTTTGAACAGGAGAGGGAAGGGAAGGAAGGCATAGAGGAACTTCCCTTCCCAACTGAGGGCTAAGGCATCCAGGGGGAGTGAGCCCAACACTGGGGGCCTGCAGCAAAAAAAGGGAAGTTGGTGATTGTCTGGGGCAGCAAAAAGATCTATCTGCGGGGTGCCCCATCTGGCAAGACCAGGGGATCCAGTGACCATTCGTGATGGCCCTGAGAAATCCTGCTGAGAGCATCTGCCAGGACATTGTCCTTGCCTGGAAGGTGAACTGCCGTAAGGGAGGTATTCAGGGAGTAAGCCAGAGACCACAACTTCATCGCTTCCGTGCACAAGACCGTAGACAGAGTGCCCCCTTGCTTGTTGATGTACCACATTGTAGTGGTGTTGTCTGTTCCGACCTGTACAATCTTGTTCTGAACAGACTTGGAAAAAACATGAAGTGCTATAAAAACTGCTCTGAGCTCCAACAGGTTGATTTGAAGCAGAGATTCCTGGGGAGACCACAGACCCTGGGTGGTGAGGTCGCCCATGTGAGCTCCCCAACCCAAGAGGGATGCATCTGTAGTAAGGATTAGGGAGTGAGACTGAGTGACGAAAGGAACCCCTTGTCTCAGGTTGCTCTGATCCTGCCACCACTGTAGGGCCTGGATCAGGGTTCAAGTTACTGGGATCAGCTTGGTCAGAGGATCCTTTCTTTGGGACCAAAAAGCTCTCAAATGGAACTGGATGTCCCTCATCTGAAATCTTGCTCCCTGCACAACTGCTGTGGAAGCAGCCATGTGTCCTAGGAGCTGCAGAAAATGCCTTGCTGGTCGAGAGACCTGCAGGGTGAATGAAGAGGCCAGAGAGACTAGGGTCTTTGCCCTGTCCAGAGGAAGGAAGGCCCTGGCCTCCCTTTGTGTTCAGTTCTGCGCCTATGAAGGTAAGAAGCTGGACAGGCTCTAGAACTGACTTCGAGAGATTCAGAAGGAAACCTAGAGAGGTAAGCAGTTGCTGCGTTATCTGAAGATGTAAAGTGACGTGTTCTGGGGACTGGCCTACTATGAGCCAATCGTCCAGGTAAGGAAAGATGCCAATATTTTGCCTTCTTAGGTAGGCAACTGCTACTGCCAGGCATTTGGTGAATATCCTTGGAGCAGAAGTGAGGCCGAAGGGCATTGCTCTGAACTGGTAACGGCCTGAGGGCAGCTCGAACCTGAGGTACTTTCGATGGGTGCTTCTGATGGGAATATGGAAGTAGGCATCCTTGAGGTCCAGGGAAGCTAGCCAGTGCCCTGGCCTTAGAGAAGGTAAGATAATTCCCAGAGTCACCATTTTGAACTTTGGTTTTAAAAGGTGCTTGTTTAAGTATCTGAGATCCAGAATGGGCCGCCATTCTCCTGTCTTTTTGGGGTAAGAAGTACCTGGAGTACAAACCTTTGCCCTGGTGTAGGAGGAACCCTTTCCACGGCTCTGAGAGCCAGGAGGTGAGACCTCTGCCTCTAGGGCGAGTGCCTCTGATGGAGATGCAGGTGGAAAGATCTGGTTCTCAGCTTTGGAAATTTTTGAAGCTGAGAATCAGTCCCTAACTTACTACTTCCAGGACCCACTTGTCTGATGTTATAGACTTTCAGTCCTGGACAAAGTAAGCCAGCTTGCCCCCTATAGGTAGAGAAGAATCGGCCCTGGCAACCCCATCAGGGTGCCTGCTTGGCAGGGGCTTTGGGCTGAGGGGTGGGAGCAGGCCTGCTTGTACCCCGTCTGCCTCTCCCTCTAAAGAATCCCCTCTGGGCATAGGTGGAAAAGGAAGCTTGGGTTTGGGAAGCTGCTTTTGAGGAGTGGCCTGCCTTTCCTTGGCCTGTGAACTCCTATAGGTGGTCCTATATTCATCCATTTTCTTCATGTAATTCTCTGTTTGCTCCCCAAACAGAGAATTGCCCACAACAGAAAAATCCATGGCCTTAGACTGGGTATCCTGAGACAGGGTAGTACATCTGAGCCAAGCCATCCTGCGAAGTGCCACAGATGTAGCCATGACTCTTGATGAAACATCATTAGAGTCCACTGCAGCATGAAATTGCATTAGCTATTTCCTCAGCAGTTGGGGAGAAACTTTGGCTCTACACTAGTTGACTTTCTAGTCCTTTTTGCTGGAACCGGCTCCTCAGAACTGGCTCTTACGTTTGCCCAGAAAGTATCGCCTGGTCAGAGGGCACTCCCTCCGGTTCGGTTGGTACCAAACCGGGCTGGCCATCCAGGTCAGTGGACTTTTTGGCCTCCCTTTCCCTGAGCCTACCAACTCTCTTATCTATGGTGGCAGCAGGGAAATTTCTACAAATCTGGCAATCTGAATTGAAGTGGTCAAACCCCAGACAATAGACACATGTGGTGTGTGGGTCAGCCTTAGCAAAAACCTCCCCACAAACACTACAGTGCTGAAACCTAGTGGGTCCGGTTTTTCTTTTGGGTTTCTCAGACATAATGCCAGCCTAACCAAACTTGCCCGTTTATGGCAATCCACCAAGCAAGACACCCTTATCGGTTCCCAACCGTGTCACAGGTCGTGGAAAAAAACGTAATGAAATCCGTCTTTTTTTAGAACTGCTAAGAACCGGGAACTGCACTCTAAAAAAGGACTAGCAATTTTTCAAACAACCTGATCGGTTCAAACCGAACCAATAAATGTGTACAAGTTCCACACAGAAATTTCAATGTAAAACCTAACTATTACTTACGTTACCACAGACAGAGCTTGAACCGACCGGTTGCTGTTTAATTTCGGCTAATTTTCACTAAAAAATGATAAAATAACACTTTTTAAACCGACAAATGAACCGAGCAGAAGGAGAAATCTCCGGAGCGACTGTTCAGTGAGGCGGAGTAAAGAATCTGACAGTTTATGTTTGAAGCACAACAGACAGAGCTTTCTAACCGAGCTCGCGCTCAGAGTTCCATGCTTCATGGAAAAGTTAACTATTTCACCTCCAGGGCAGTTCGAAGATGGGGACTCACTGCAATTGTCATAATATAGCAAGACTTCATGTTGTTTGAAGAGGCCTGGGTCCAGGGCCTGGAGAAGGCATCCCTCTGCAGCGTTCCCTGCTTGGGAGGGGCGGGCATAAAACAACTTCAGCTTTGTGTTCTCCCTTGAGACGAACAGGTCCACCAGAGGGGTGCCCCACTGGGAGAACAGACTGTGTACTACAGTACCTCTGGGTGGAGAGACCACTCCTGAGATGTCTCATCCACGCAGCTGAGGGCGTCCACCAGCTGGTTGGAGGCCTGCCACATGGATGGCTAGGAGATCAACCTCCAGGCAGCGCATGAGGGTCCACACATGGAGAGATTCCTTGCACAGTGGCAATGAGTGTGTCCCACCCTGTTTGTTGAGATAATACATGGTCGTGGTGTTGTCCATCTGGACCTGGACCACCTGACCCCAAATGAGAGGAGCAAGGCAGTCAGCGCCAGCTGAACTGCTTGGAGCTCCAGCAGGTTGATGTAGCACTGGGAGTCCTTGGGGGTTCAGAGCACATAGACTCTGTGTTCCCCCAGGTGGGCACCCCAGCCCATGACAGAGGCATTGGTCATCAGGATGATGGCAGAAAAACAGGATCCTTTCCTGCAGATGTTCTGGGACTAACCACCACTGGAAGGCGTCCCACATCCGCTGGATCACAGTGACTAGCTGGTCGAAGTGACCCTTGCACTGAGACCACTGGCTCGCCAGTTCCCACTGCAGAAAGCACATTCTCCAGTGGGCCCAACAGACCACACTTGTGCAGGCCACAGTGTAACCCAACAGCGGCAGGAAATCCTGGGCAGGACACAATTGATCAACATGAAATGATCAGGCAAAGGAGGAGAGAGCCTCCGTCCTGTCCGCTGGGAGCTGGACAGTTACCTTACTGGTCGACTACAGCAGGTAAAGGCGGAAGGAGAACTCTTGCCACTAAAACCCCTATTGAGAGGTGTACCACAGGGTTCCATCCTGGGCCCTTTGTTGTTTGCAATTTATATTAATATTATCGATGTGAACATAAAAGAGGCTAAATACATCTGTTTGCAGATGACACAGTGATCTACATTAGCAGACCTACCCCAAATACGGCTTGTGGTGACCTCCAATCTGAATTCAATCAGTTGCAGCGACAGCTTATAAATCAAAAGTTACTCCTAAATGCTAAGAAAATCAAAGCTATGGTCTTGTTGCCTTTCACTCATGCATCTAATCTGGTCATCCTTGGAATAATCCCACCAATTACTACAATCCTAGGTGAACAGTTAGAATATGTTACGAAGTTCAAATACCTGGGAGTTTGGATTGACTACAAACACTCCTTCTTTGACCATACAGAACTGACAAAAAAACTCAGACAGAGACTTGGTCTCTTCTTTAGGATTAACCATCTTCTCTCAAGAGATGCCAAATTGAGACTGGTCCAAACTACATTCCTGTTTCTATTAGACTATGTGGACTTCCTATACAGCCAGAGCCCTGCTGCGGCACTTACAAAACTTGACATGCTTTACCATAGAGCCTTAAAGTTCATCTCTGGTCTCCCCTTCTCTCTGTACCATTGTTCCTTGTATGCTGCTGTGGGATGTTCATCCCTTAATTATAGGTGTCAAAGAAATGCCGTAATCTGGACTTTCAGAGCCATTTCTAAGAAACTGCCCCATTATATCTCTGATTGTCTACTGTTAAGTTCGTTAAGCAAGTATGCATTGAAAAGTACTTCCTATATTTCTCTGATGGTTCCTAAGGTCAAATAACGTTTTGGTAGGGCTTCCTTAAGCTATATGCTGCCTGTGTTGTGGGTTGCAAAAAACCCTGAAACTGACTCACGCTATTAATTTAGCAGCATTCAAAACACTCTATGCCCGTTCTTACAAGGAATCTTGTAACTGCTTCTCTCTATCCGGATATGCCCTAGCTATTCCAGTGACGTTTCTTGGCCCTGCATGATTTCACCTCATCTCCACTTGGTTACTCCTTCTTCTCCCTTGACCCTGCCTGGTCTCATCTCATCTATACTTGGTTACTCTTACTCCTTGCCCCCCGTCCCCCCCCACCGCACCTCAGCATCCCTGCATACTTCCAGCCAATGAACTCTATGCCAGGAACTGTAACCTAATCAACTATGTACCATCTCCCTATGACTACTCACTTCCTCCCTTGAGTTGCACACCTTCCGCTGTCTGAGCCATACATACCCAGTATATGTGTGCCTCTTCTTTCCTTCTCGTATGGTCACCTTTCACCCCTCCCAATGTTTCTAGTACAGTCACCCTCCACCCCTCCATACAATTCCAGTCATCCCCCCCCCCCACTCTACTGGTTCTGACTGGTACTCCTTACCTATACTTGTGATCCTCTATTCTGGCTGGATGCTGTTCTGGAATGTGTATATATTGTCCCTATTCCCTGATATACCTTAAATCTGCATGTATATCTGACTATGCCACTGCTGTTGCTAAACACTTTGTTCATTGTATTCACTTTGGATACATTTTTGTATATGTATTATAAATTGTTTTTGTATTATGTATTGTATACTGACCTTGTATTCTACCCAGGTCCACCTCGAAAATAAGCCCTGCTCAACAGTGTCCGCCTGGTTAAATAAAGATTTTTTGATTGACTGACTGATTGATTGAAGAGTCGAACTCTGCCTCAATGAAGTGGATCACCTGTGAAGGCATGAGTTCCGACATGACTCCGTTGACTAGGAGGCCAAGGGAGATGCGGGTCTGGAGGGCCAGGTTCTTGGACCACTACACCTCCTGCCTGGAGGGACCCACGATCAGCCAGTCGTCCAGGTAGGGGTAAACCCCCTCGGTAACTCAGGTAAGCTGCCACCACTGCAATGCACTTGGTGAAGACCCTGGGGGCCGAGGACAGGCCAAATGGCATGGCCTGAAACACGTAGAGGGTTCCCTCCACTCCGAAGTGGAGGAACCGCTGGTGTGATGGACGGATCGGGATATGAAAGAATGTGTCTTGTAGACCCAGTGAGCAGAACCACATGTTTTGCTTGAGAGATGGTATGATCTGTGCCAGAGTTACCATCCTGATGGTGCATGGCTTGAGGAACTTGTTCAGGTCATGCAGATCTAGAATAGAGTGCCAGCCCCCCGTCCATTTTGTACCAGGAAGTAACTGAAGACAAACCCTGTGTGTTCTGGGGGATCCGCGACAGGGTCCATGACCTCCTTGTGGAGGAGCTGGGCAATGTCATCCCGAAGAACTGACAAAATGTCTGCAGATACCAAGTCCTCCCATGGGGTGCAGGCTTGGCAGGGAGGGTACTGCTCAAATTCCAGAGGCAGAACCTGACCCCCCACCTGAAGGACCCACCTGTGCGTGGTGACAGCGGACCAGGCAGAAAAGAAGTGGCAGAGCCGACCCTCCATGGGAGGACCCAGGGGAGGTGTGATGGGCAAGAGGGAAGCACCCCTCATCCTATCACCTGGGCAGGCTTGGAGGAGGGTCCTGCTGAGGAGCCACTGGAGCCTCTCCCGCCAGGCTTATGGACGACAGAGGCAACTGACTTTGGCCAAGGTCACCAGATCTGGGCCTGCTGATCAGCCTGGGGCTGGGCTGGTTTGGCTGCAGGAGTAGAGGTGGATCAAAAGGGCTTCCATTTCTGCTGCTGCTTAGGGCCCTTGGGGTCCTTTCGGGCAGATGTCATGGAGTCCAATGTGGCATTGGACTTCTCAATGTGGGTGAGGCGGCCCTCGACCCTGGGCCCGAACGAGTCAGTACCCAGGAAAGGAACTTCTGTCAGCTTGTGCTGATTGTCTGCCATGAAGGTAGAGATCCTCAGCCAAGGCCTGCGGCACATAGCCACTAAGGCCCCCACAGAGCAGGCACAGGAGTACACAATATCCATGGCTGTCTGGAGCTATTGTTTTACTACAGCCCAGCCCTGGTCCCAGATCTGTTTGACCGTGGTCTGGAGGTCCACCGGCAAATGAGGAAGCACCTATCCAGGGTGCCCAGGAGGGCATGGGAGCAGCGGGCCATAAGGAGGGCTGAACTCGCCTGGTGAAGACCAAGCGAGGAGGCAGCACAAACCTTCTTTGCCACATGGTCAAACTTCTTGGCCTCTTCGTCGGGTGACTTGTCAACATTCCTAGTGTTGCCAGAGTGCCTGAACACAAAATCAGTCACAAGCCTGTCGACTGAGGGGTGTTCTGTGAATCCCGCCAGGGAACCGGTAGGTACCGCATACCTGCGGGTCATCCAGGCAGAAGGTGCAGCACAGGAAAATGGGCGCTGCCAAAGCTCCAAAGCAGGGCCAAGAATGGCCTCTGCCACTGGGAAGGCCTCCCCAGAAGTATCTCTCCAGTCCAGTATCTCAGTCGAGGGGCATCAAGCCCTTTTGGACAGGCTCCATTTTCATACTCGTGGACTCCGAGATCAGGCAGAGAAGGCCCAGGAAGGAAGTAGGGCCTTCATTTGTCGAGAGACCCCCAACCTACTCCACATCAACTGGACAGAAGTTCAAGGAGGAACCCTCTGACTCCAAGGAGTCGTTAAAGAGGGGTCGACCGCCAGAGGCCCCACTGACCCTCTGCAGATGGTCAGGCGTGAAGGTGACCAACAGCCGATGGGAAAGTCCCTTGACCGGCCGAGACTACTTGATCGGAGCACCAGTTTTTGGCTGAATAGGTGGCAGTTCCACAGAAATCAGAGGAGATGCTGGGTTTGGCCAAGCCGGGACCATCTTGGTTGACTCCTGAGGCGGAGAAGGCACCGGCCTGTCGGGCGAGAGCCAGGTGATGGCTGGCATGGAAGCCGGAACTGGCTTCATACCGAAAAACACCAGCTGCTGCCACATGAGATCCTCATAGCATTGACGCAATTTGTGACGAAGCCTCTCCTCACCTGAGGAGGACGAGTATGAAGAGTAGCAGCAGCACCGCTTCCCGGAGCACTGAGTGTGGGAGCATGGACATCAGCTGGAACTGCTTGACCTCCGGAAATAGGACTGAGACCTCAACCACTGGGGGACTGGCAAAGGGGCTCAGAGGGAATCGGCGAGCGCCGAGGCTCCTCTGGGTCTTGGTCAATGATGGCGACAGGTCAGTGGACTGATCTGTCACCACACAGAAGTGTTGTCAACTGAAGAGGCCAACTGGTTGACCAGCTCAAGAAAGATCTCATCCGGAAGATTAACCAATGTCTTGGCCAACTTGCCCGATGTGATTATCATGGAGCTGGTGGCCTGGTCCAAAGATTTGACCAAACCTAAATCCAGAGAAGCGCGGGAATCTGAAGCCTTTGACCGGGAGCATTCCCAATCCCATGATCGATGGCGAGACCATTTTTTGGCCTCTTTCTTCGACTCAGATTTGTGCCTGGAGGGGCCCTGACCGAGTGTCAGCAGAGCCTGGCGCAATTCCTTGAAAGCCCCCGTAAACGAGGTGCCCTGCTGAAGCGGCATGACGGCTGAAGCTGAGGAGGTGTGAGCTGTGTCCTGGGCCACTGCCTCCTCAAATGCTGCAAGCTGTTTGATGGACCCCACAGCCATGGAGACCACCTGGTGGGCATCTTTGGATTTGACCGGAGGTTTCATTCATTCAGTCGGCCTAACTTGAGATGGGCTAGACAGTCCTCCAGAATGGCAGGATGGAAAGTTCAACAAATGTCACAGGCCTGGGGATCATGCTCGTGCCTCAGGCAGTAAACACACGTGGCATACAAATCTGTTCAGGACATTTTCTGCTCACAAAGGCACCAGCGGAACCCAGGAGCGGACTTGTCATTGTCCATCATGGTCGGGATCGATGATCAAGCTGAAGACAAACTTGTGCAACTTTTTAAGGAGCAAATCCAAAGATTTAAGACACAAGGGCCTACTAAGTGTGAGGGAGGTAAGGAGGGAACATGCTTCTTCCAGCGGAAAGGAAGATCTGTCGTCATGGAGTGGAGTAGAGGGAGTTGCCACCCAGGTGGGTGGGAGGAGCCAGCTTGAAGACGACGTTCCAGCTAGATTTAAAGGGAAAGGCAACTGCCAAGAAGTGTGGATAGAACATCATATACACGTCTCTAGAACATCCCTTTGAGGGAATGGTCGTAAACTCTATTGTGTAGCCTAATGCGAGGATCTCCAGGACCCAAGCATCCGATGTTATCTAGGCCCATCTTGTTTAAAAATTCTGCAGTCTTCTACCAAGGGAAGGGGGGAAGAGATGGGCCTGCATACTCTCATTGTGATATGCCACCTCTTCTCCCTGGATCTCCATTACATTTTTGGGCAAAGGCTCCTCTGCCACTACCATCCTTGAACCCAGACTAGGATCATTTGCTCCTTTGGTTTCTGAAGTTCCAAAAGGGGTGAAAACCCTCTCGATACTGTCTCTGTCAGCCACCTGCTCAACCTTATGAAGTTGAGTAAGCCTTCTGCTGTTGTTTTGACACTGAGAGATGTCCCTTTTTATCCGGGATACCTTTCAAAATGTCATCCAGGCCTAATCCAAATAACAAGCCTCCCTCAAAGGATAATTTAAACAGCTTGGCCTTCGACGCCTGGTCCACGACCCAATGCCACAGCCACACACCCTGCATGGTGGACACTGTCATAGAGGCACAGGTAAGGAAGCATAGGAAAACCAGAAGCAGTTTCATAATTCGCTAATAATGTTTTATTTTTCTCAATAATAGCAAAATAAAACATAAAAATTATTCAGTATAACTATTTACAAAGGCAGTACAGAGAAAACTTAAGTCCTTCTGAGGGAATCTCTTAATTCCAAGTTTCAGTCTCTCACTCTCCTTCTCTCTAGCAAAAGCATTGCTGCTCTTTTTATAAGTCTTTGTCTGGGAACTCGTTAAGAGAGCCTGCTTCTCACAGAATGTTCTTATAAGTTTACAGAATGTTCTTGTAAGTTTTGATGCAGGTGCAGCAAAAAGAACATAGTGACCCAGAATTGACCTCTTGTTTACATCTCTGCAAGAGGCTTAAAAACTGCATTTCAAGTTAACCCCTCGAGTTCCAAATAGCTTTTCGCAATCATTTCAACAGTAAAACTATATACAGTTTTAAACAAAGGAATACAGTTTCAAACAAAGGGATCCCAGTATCAGTGACATTTACACATAAAGATTCACAAATATTTTTATACCTGCAGATATGCAAGAGGGGGAGAAAAGACAGAACAGCAAGTGAAGGCAGAGAGATAGCGAGAGGCAGAGAATTGCAAAACCGTCAGGGTGATCAGTTCCTAGGTCTCACAAGAAAATCTGATTGCACAGCCAGACAGAGAAGAGACAGAAAAGGAGAGGATAGATTAGACCCTTGCATTTAAACTCTTTCTGTATAACAAATGGGGCAGGGCTTAATTCAACCCTGTCATATACCCCCCTCTTTAAGAGGAAACTTGTTTTAAAAAACAGGTTTCCAAAACATTCATTAAATTATCCTTTAACATTACAGTAGCTTATAATCTTTACAGTTTAGTGCATATGCAGTATAGCAAACAGTGAAATTTAAACTCATACATTTTTGTTTTTTTCAGTCTTCGGAATTCTCAATTGCTGATGCATATCTTGACAGAAAATCAGCATTGACATTCTCTTTCCCAGATTTGTGCATCGCTTTAAATTTAAATGGCTGTAGTACCAGGTACCACAGTGTGATTCTAGAATTGTTATCCTTCATTTGGTTATGCCAACAGAGAGGATTATGATCTGTTACAAGTATAAAGTCAGCTCCTAGTAAGTAAAACTTAAGGGACTCCATGGCCCACTTTGCCGCAAGGCATTCCTTTTTAATGGTGGAGTACCTTTTTTCTCTGTCGTGCAATTTCCTACTTATGTACAAATTAGGATGTTCTTTTCCCATCTATATGCTGACTCAAGGCTGCACCTAGGCTGACCTTTGATGCATCAGTCTGTAACAGAAATTATTTTTCGAAGTTTGGGCTTCTTAAAACAGGGGCTGAACATAATGAAGCCCTAATGGCCCGAAAAGCCTTGTCACACTCTGGGATCCATTTCACATTATTCAGGAACCATTTCTTTGTGAGTTCAGTTAGGGGAGTAGCTAACTCAACAAAGCTGGGAACAAATCTCTGATAACCAACCAGTCCTAAAAATGACCTGACATGTTTCGTAGTTTTGGGGACAGGGCTGTTAGCTACTGCTTCTATCTTGGAAACCTTTGGCTTGACTTCTCCATTTCCCAAAATATAGACCAGATATCTGGTTTCCTGCATGCCCAATGCACACTTGGTAGGATTAATTGTCAAACCTGCCTTTTTGATCGATTGAATAACTGCTAGTAGGTGTTCCAGGTGGCATTTCCAGTCTGGACTGTACACCACAACATTATCCAGGTACGCAGCACAATAACCAGTGTGAGGAGATACAATTACATCCATGTACTGCTGGAATGTAATGGGTGCACCATGTAAACTAAACTACATGGTGGTGAACTGATAGAATCCTACAGGAGTGGCAAATGCAGTTTTGTCTCTGGATTCTTTAGCTAGGGGGATTTGCCAGTAACCCTTGGTGAGATTAAGGGTACTGATATACTTGGCACTTCCCAGTCTGTCCACCAAATCATCTATTCTGGGCATAGGATAACTGTCAAATTCTGACACTTGATTAAATTTCCTAAAATCAATGCAGATTCTTACATTCCCTTCTTTTTTGTTTACAATAACCATTGGTGATGACCAAGCACTTCTCAATTCTTCTATGATACCCAGTTCTTTCATTTTCTGTATTTCCTTAACCTTGTCAGCTATTATCCGCTCTGGTAATCTACTGTATATGTCTTTTGTCTAATAGGGTGAGCATTCCTTGTCACTATTATGTGCTTGACCCCGTTTGCTCTGCCTGGTACTGTGGTAAAAGTACTGTTAAATGTCTTTAGCAAGTTACAAATTTCTGCGATTTGTTCAGAGGTTAAGGAAATGTTCAACTTTACAGCATCAGCAGTTACAGTTTGTTCCAGTCTGTCATAAGCAATATCAATATCTTCTTTATCAGTTTCTAGTAAAACCAGTAAAACAGCTTTTGGTGTTTTTTCAACCCATTTCTTGAGGAGGTTAGCATGGTATATCTTAATAGGATTTGTCCTATCAGGGGTCTCAATTACATAGTTAACTGTGCCAGTACTGTATGTCTAAGAACCTTATAAGGCCCTTGCCACTTCATTAATAGTTTATTTTCTGTAGTGGGTAACCATAGCAAGACCTTTTCACTTGTCTCAAAAACTTTTTCTCTTACCCCATGGTCATAATACACCTTCTGCTGGTTTTGGGCCTCTTCCTGATTACTATGGTCGATTTCAACATATTTTGCCAGCTCCTCTCTCAGAACACACATACAAGATGTACTAGATTGTTTCCGATGGGGGTTATCTTCCCATGTTTCTTTTATTATATCTAGTGGCCCTCTATGTTGTCTACCATATAGCATTTCAAATGGTGAAAAACCTGTTGATGCCTGTGACACTTCTTTGTAAGAAAAAAGCAGGTAAGGTAAGTATTGGTCCCAGTCTTTCCCTTCCCCTTTTACAAACATTTTTAACATGTGTTTTAGGGTTTGATTAAAACACTCAACAAGACATCTGTCTAAGGGTGATAAGGGGAGGTTCTTAGGGCAGTAATACCTAGTAGTCGGTACGGTTCCTTCAGTAATGCAGCACCAGAATTACTACCCTGATCAGTAATAAATGCTGGATTGATGGGGAGCTCCTCTCCCACCTGACAGAAAGGGACATACTCTGGGAGAAGGCCAGAAACACAGGTAGCAAGCATGACTATCACTGTTACAGAACAGCCAGGAACTGCTACACCAAGCTAATCTGGCTCGCCAAAGTCAACTAACATAAGGCCCAGCTTTGCAATTCTTGGGGTGATGTGAAAAGATTCTGGGATAACATCAAAAGCATCCTTGGAAAAGAGGACAAGAAGCACCCTCAGCTGCTCAGTATCAGTAACACCCCCACTACAGACCCTCTAGCTATTGCAGAAGCCTTCACAAGATCTTCACCGATCTTACCCCAGTGCTACCACCTGCCTATTTTAAACCTAGTTTGAACCATTCCAACAAAATATCTACCGAGTGTTCTCACCCGACCTTCTACTTTAAAAGGGTTATAGTGAAGGAGGCCCTAACTACGGTCAAGAAAGTACTAGGTAAGACCAGACTGGGCAGAGACGGGATAGACATGAAACTTCTACCCCTCACCCTGGATGTTCTTACAGTGCCCATTAACATGCTGTACAATAAGTTCCTGGATCTTGCCCAATTCCCGGCAGTTTGGAAGCAGGCCCTAGTTATGCCAGTGCATAAAGGAGGAGACAAGTCTCTGGTAGCCAACTACAGACCCATCTTGATCCTCTTCCCCCTGTCCAAGGCACTGGAAAAGATTGTGGTGATTCAACTCATCGACTACCTCAGTAAGTATAATCTACTATGCCCCAACCAGCATGGCTTCAGACAAAGTCACGGTACCACCACTGCCCTGCTGGACTACACAAACTATGCACATAAGGCCCTGGATGAAGGCAGACTGGTAAGGTCTGTCTTTTTTGACCTCACCAAAGCCTTCAATACAGTCAACTACCCCCTGTTACTGACCCAACTGCAAAACATGGGTGTGGTGCCCAGTGCCCTTTGCTGGTTTCAAGACTACCTGATACAGAGAAATCAATGTGTCAAAATTGGGCAAACAGTATCCCGCGCAAGAGAGATATCATTAGGGGTACCCCAGGGATCAATACTGGGGCCCCTACTCTTCAGCCTCTTTTTAAATGACCTTCCCACAGCCTGCAACACCAAACTCATACTATATGCAGACAATGCTGTGCTCCTGAGCAGAAGCACATCTCAGACTGCCCTACAATCTGAGCTGCAGAACTCCTTCGCCAAACTTGAGGACCGGTTCTGTAGTCATAAGTTGCTACTGAACTACAAGAAGACCAAGACCATGCTTATGTCCAGCCCCCACAACAAAAATAAGCACCAACCCCTCATCATCTCCAACTCATGCAGTGAGCCGCTGGAACAAGTCCACTTGTTCAAGTATCTGGGGGTCATAATAGATGATACCCTCACGTTTGCGCACCATATTAACTCTCTGGTCAAGACAGTCAATATCAAGGTTGGTGTCCTGTACAGGCACAAGCAATACCTCTCCAGAGGTCCTCTGCCTCTCAGTCCACATTTCCATTATATCTACTATTGATTATGGACTAGTGGTTTACGGGGTGGCAATGGATACAGCACTCAAGAGGGTTCAGACTGCACTCAACAAAGCCTGTAGACTCACCCTGGATGCTGAGCGTGGCACTCACACCTGTACTCTGTACAAACGTGCAAACTGGCTGTCATTAAAAAACAGGGTCAAATTCCAGACTTGCATCCTAGGGAAGAAGGCTCTATTGGGTAAAACACCACCTTGTGTAGGCACTTTGATCAAGGCGGCCAACTCACTACAGGTCACCAGAGGGAGGACTAGAGGGGCCTTGGCTATCCTCTTCCGTTGCACCTCACTTGGGCAACGTGCATTTGCCTACTGGGCACCTCTGTGGATGAATGAACTCCCCGGGCACCTCTTGGCCACCAATTGTCTGGCCCAATTCAAAACTGACCTCAAACAGCACCTAATAACACTCTCTAAATGCACCTGCCCCTAAGTCCAGCCACACCTGCTCTCTCTGTCCCCCAGCAAGCACTAGGCAGGCTTCAGGTACCCCCTCCCTCTGTCCCTTCTCATGATTTGCCTCAGCAATCGGTTTGTGTCATGCTCCTTCGGCACCCGCCACCACACCTTCCTCCCTCTCCCAACTCCCAGTCCTGTGAGTTTCCCTAACAGTCACTACTAATGCAGGCTGCCTGACCATGCCCCCTCACACCCCACCATTTTCTCTAGCATGTCTTCTCTGCTCAGCCTCCCCTCATCCCCCCATTTCTCCCTATACCTTATCACCCTTCTTCCCCACCCTTCACCTCCACTCCAGTACCTTCTTCTCTCTCGTACCTCCTTTCTTCACCCCACTGCCAGCTATCCCAATTCCTCTGAACTACTGACAAGGCACTTTGTGGCTGTTTATTCCCCCCATAAAGTGTTTTTCTTGTTATTTTAACTTGTACCTATGTTTTGAGTTATTCTATAAGTTCTGAATCCAAGCTATATCGTTCATTGTGATGTACCTTTGCTTTCTCCTATTGTACTTTGTTTTGCAATCTATGACGTGGAACCTTTGTAAAAGAGCTTGCATTCAAAGGTCTCTTCCGAATCACTAAATAAATAAATAAATAAATAAAATAAATAAAAATAATCTCTTTAGGTATGCCCACCCTGCTGAAAATTTTGGCAAGCTCTGCTGCAACTTTTGGGGCTGTGACAGTATGTATTGGAACTGCCTCTGGGTATCGAGAAGCATAGTCACATACTACTAGAATGAATCAATTACCCTTTTTACTTTTGTTTAAGGGGTTAACAACATCCATTGCAATTCTCTCAAAATGCACATCTATCAAGGGTAGGGGCACCAGGGGCACCTTGTCTTTTTTAGTCACTGGTGCTAATTTAGTCACTGGGGCTAATTTCTGACAACACAAGAACTGCAATAGGTAGCAACATCTTCATGAATTCCAGGCTAGTAAAATCTGTACAGCAATCTGGCAAGGGTGCAATCCCTCCCCGAGTGACCAGCCATAGGACTATCATGTGCTATCTGTAACAATTCAGGTCTATACTTTTGTATAACCAGTTGTTCTATCCAGTCCTGTGTCTGAAGTTTAACCCAAACTCTGTGCAGTAGCCCATTACATTTTTTAAACATAGGTTCACCCTGTTTTGGTTTCACCCCCAGCTGCTTAAAATAACTCTGGAGAGAAACATTGTTAGCTTATTCTGAAAGAAAATTAACAATCAGTGATCAGTTTAGTTTCAGCATTTTCATATGTTAACCCCTTATGTCCATTAGTCTTTTGTTGCCACTGTTTCCTCAGGCTTCGTCATTCTTTCCTGGACTTCCAGATCTTGGAGCTGTGCTCAAACGAGTTCAAATCAAAATCAGTGAAAGGAAAAAGAGTCCCCACCATCTTAGATTTTCTTTGCTCTTTGCCTGAGCTCTTGTCACCACAGCTGCTGAAACATCAGGAATTACTCCCTCTTTGATTAACCCGAGCAGAGGCATTACTTCACAGAGAGAGTGGTTGCAAAGTGGAATGCATCGCCAGTGGGGGTGATATCGAGCAGAAAAGTGGTTGGCTTTAAGAACACATGGGATAGATTACAGGGGTGGGTGAGGGTGGGCAGGAGGTCAATGAAGGGAGGGTGGGAGGGCAGCTGCCTGGTAGGGGCTAGCTGCTGTCGAGCAGACTTTGATAGACCAGTAGGTCTGTTCTGCTGGTGCCTTTGTATGTTCATATATAACTCAGTAAATCCTGGAATGTCATGTTCAATAATCACAGGTACAGGTAACTTAGGTGCTACCCCCACTTTCATTTGGTGTGACACACCCTTAATATTCAGATTCATTTGGGTGGTGGGATAGTATTGATTGTCCCTGTGGATGCAGATGACACCAGTACCTGGTCCATTTGGACATTGTTTTCCCAGCACTTCAACATGCACTAGGGTCTGTCTGCTTCCCAAATCTATAAGTACCTTCACAGTCTTATCTCACAACTTCACATCTGTTAAGTACTTGCTCCAATTTGCTAAGGACAAATCTGCTCCAGTGTCACTCTTCTTACTATGACAATTTCTTGCAATATTACCTGGTTTATTACAGTTATAGCAAAGAAAGTCTTTGGGTGCAGATTTGTTACCACCGCTAGAGTTCTTATCAGACTTGGCATTTAAATGGGAAAAAGAGTGTCTTACTAGTGCTTGGTTGTTACCTCGCTGCTGTGGCATCTGTCTGGCCATTTAGTAGTCTTCAGCCAAAGAAACAGCCTTTTCCCCACTTTCTGGTCAGTGTTCTTTTACCCAGAGCTGTACGTCTGTGGATAGGATGTTGATGACTGCTCCATTACAAATGTTTCGATAATCTGTGGGACTGTTTTTCCCTCTGGTTGGAGCCATTTAATCAAGAGTTCTCTGAGACGGGTGAAGGCTTCTTGAGGATTGTCGACTGAGTTGTACTTCAGAGACTGAAATAGCTGCCTGTAGGTCTCTCCTGAGATGTCATATCTTTTAAGAATCTCTCTTTTTACCAGGTCATGGTTTTCTGACTGTGCTGTGTCCATATTGCTGTAGGTTATCACAACCCCACTCAGCAGGTCAGGCCCTCTGCTCCCACAGTGCCAACCTCCGAGCACAGTATTGTGGACAGATAACAGAACAGGGTAACCCTCCTGTCTGTTGTGGGTCCGAATCACCTTTGGTCTTAATTTCCGGAGGGATCCAAACTGTGAACCTTATGCTAGTGTACCCAAATGTACAGGCTCAGATAATTCTGCTGTTCGGGGAATGCCTGATATCTTTCGCCTAAGGGCATCTAACCAGGTATCCAAAATGAACCCTAAAAACTCTATGAAAGACCTTAGGATAGTTTTTACCTTTTCCTAGTTTGGTATTACCATTAAGCTTATGAGCAGTGTCAACTTTAACCATCTGTACTTCACATGCAAAAGAAAGAATTTTGAAGGCACATGAGGCAGTCTATTTAAATATAGATTTACTTAAAAATGGATAAAAACTATGTAAAATGTAAGCACAGAACCATATATCACAAAGCATACAATCACTTAAAAGAAAACAAGGAAAAGTGCAAATTTCTACCTACATACAGTTTGACTTTTTCTATCTAATGTATACCTCTACCAGTGCCTTAGTTAGATCTGAGATCTTGTTTCTACCGAGTCCAAAAGTTAGTGTGTCTAAGATCAGGCACAAGTCTTAGATTAAAACTGTGTCTCTCTCCACCCATTCCATGAGGTCATCTAGATCCTCCTTTTAGAATATAAAAAAAATCATACAACATGGATGTCTTATCACTCAGGAGGTAAATTAAATAAGGTGACATCAGCAAAATCTCATTTCCCAATTTGATTCTTTGATCTTGAGTGATTTCCTGCTCCTCAATGATCTCTGAGCAGTTCCTATTTCCCCACTTCAAAGGCAGGAGGTCATAAACTGCAACTCCTCTGAAACGTCATAAAAGTTTACGATCTCTATATCCTTGCAGCTGGTCAGCTACAATTAAGTGAGATAAACAGGAGACCCTTAATTATGTCTCTCTAGTCTTTAATTATCTCCTGGCTTTCAGGTTAACATCCTGTAGCTGAAACCATGGGGGTGGAGCATCATCCCAGGAGCATAGGATGTCTCATGACAGACAATCACACTACATTTTTATATTACAAAATCATAGAGCAATCAGAACCAGCTGGCCAAGCGTCACAATCCTCCCTACCTAGACTGAATTTGGGGGCTCTATCCCTTGCATGGGATGAGCTTCTAAAATTAGTTCACTCCTCATATACGCGCGATAAGCCATCACTGTTCTGATTTGTCACTCCAGCCCTATGTAGGATTGTCATGTCGTACCCTTGCAAAGCAAAACTCCATCTTAACAATCTACCATTAGTTTTTCCCATTTGTGTCAGCCAAACCAGGGAGTTGTGGTTGTACCACAAAATGCTGCCCACATAAGTATGGCTCTAACTTCTTTAGGGCCCACACTATGGCAAGACACTCTTTTTCCACAGTAGAGTATGCTTGCTCCCTGGGAAGTAACTTTTTACTCAGGTACACTACCAGATGATCTTTCCCTTGGTTGGATGTCTGTCTCAGTACTGTCACAATACCCATGTTTGAGGCATCAGTCTGAATGATAAAGAGTTTGCTATAGTCAGGACTTGTCAATACAGGAGCACTGCACAGTGCCTCCTTCAGTCTGGTAAAGGCTTTCTCACAGGCTGGTTCCCAGGTAATTTTCTTTGGCATCCTTTTCTTTACTAGGTCAGATAGGGGAGCAGCCAGGGTACTGTAATTTGGTACAAATTTCCTATAGTACTCTGCTGTCCCTAAAAAACTCCTGATCTGCTTCTGCGTTTCTGGTCTAGGCCACACCTGGATCACCTCTATTTTTGCTTGGTTAGGACGGAGCTGTCCCCAGCCTACCACATGCCCGAAGTATGCCACTTCTCCCATGGCCACCTGGCACTTCTCAGCTTTGACAGTGAGCCCAGCACTCTGTATCCTGCCCAGCACTTCCCCAAGGTGGGACAGGTGTTCCTCCCAGCTGGCACTAAAGATGGCAATGTCATCCAGGTATGCCACAGCATACGCCTCAGCACCATTTAACACCTGGTTCACCAACCTTTGGAAAGTGGCCGGGGGGTTCTTCATTCCGAAAGGCATTACTTTAAATTCAAATAAGCCTATCATAGTGATGAAGGCTGACCTCTCCCTAGCTCTGTCCATTAACTCTACCTGCCAATACCCCTTGGTCAGGTCAATAGTCGTAAGGTATGTCGCCCCTCCCAACTTGTTCAGGAGTTCATCCGTCTGGGGCATCGGGTGGGCGTCTGACTTCGTGACTGCATTCAGTCCACAATAGTTCACACAGAAACAAGTAGAGCGATCAGGCTTGGGCACAAGGACTACGGGTGAGGCCCAGGGGCTGTGGCATCTCTGGCTTACCCCTAAACCCAGCATCTCCTCCACTTCCCTCCTAATGTCCTTTTGGACAGCCTCTGACACCCGATATGCTGTCCGCTGTAAGGGAGTCTGTGTCCCTGTCTCCACATCATGTGTTGCTAAAGGGGTTAGTCCAGGCTTGGTGCTAAACAGTGGGGCAAAGTCTGCTAAAACCTCCTTTAGTTCCTGGAACTTGTCTGGGGCCAGTGTGGGAGATAATTTTAATGCCTCCACAGAGGACTCCCACTTGCTTTCTTCCAGCAAGTCCAGAAGGTGGTCTCCTTCATCCGTCCCCTCCCCAGGACTACACACTGCAAACACCATGTCAGCCCTATTAGCGTATGGCTTCATCATGTTGACATGGTACATCCTTTCTGTCTGTCTTCTGTCAGGTAACTCTTTAATATAGTTCACGTCATTTACCTTCCTAACTACTTTGTATGGTCCTGTCCACTCAGCCTGCAGCTTGTCTTTCTGAACCGGAATAAGGACCATGACTTCCTGACCCACCATGTACGAGCGGGCTCTGGCTGCGCAGTCGTACCACACTTTTTGTTTCTGTTGGGCAGCTGCCAGGTTGCTCTGGGCTGTCCCCATAAGCTCCTTCAGCCTTTCCCTAAACCTAAGGACATAATCCACTATGAGAATTCCCTGGGTGGCGTACTTGCCTTCCTAGTCCTCCTGGATCAAGTCTAGGGGCCCACATACCAGGCGTCCATACAAGAGTTCAAAGGGGGAAATCCTGTTGACTCTTGGGGCACCTCCCTGTATGCAAACAACAGCTGGGGAAGGTATTTCTCCCAGTTCCTCCCATGCTGTTCAGCAAATACCCTGAGCATTGACTTCAGGGTACCATTAATCTTTCCACAAGCCCATTGGCTCATGGGTGATATGGCATTGTGCATCTCTGCACCACCCCACACTTCTCCCACAAACATTTCATCAGGTCCAACATGAAGGAACCCCCTCAATTGGTGATACCCTCCTGCGGAAACCCAACACAGGAGAAAATCCCAAGTAAGGCATCTGCCACTTTGTCTGTCCTCAGCGAGGATAGGACAACAGCCTTTGGGTACCGGGTGGCATAGTCCACCACAATCAGGATGAATTTCTTCCCTGAGGAGCTGGGGATATTTAAAGGCCCCACAATATCCATTCTCACCCACTGGAATGGCTCCTCCACTATGGGTAATGGAATTAAGGTGGCTTGGGTTTTCTTGCCCACCTTCCTTATTTCTTGGCACTGGTGACAAGACCTGCAATACTCCTCACCTGCTGGGTAAAGTTGGGCCAATAGAAATTCTGGGCCAACTGCTGCATAGTGCACATGATTCCCAGATGACCAGATAAGGGAATATCATTTACAACCTTGAGCAACTGCTCACAATACTCCTGGGGAACAACAAGCTGCCTGCTTATCACCCCTTCCTCTGTCTGCACAGCTTGAGTATACATCAGTCTATTTTTACAATAAATGTTAAGTCTACCGTCACCTCCCTGTGTACCGTCAGAGTCTGCCCAAGCCCTCAGCTTCTCTAGACAAGGGTCACTTCTCTGAACAGTTGTAAACTCCTCACACAGTCCCAAGGTATGGGGTAGGTCTCCTTCAGTCTCTAAACTAGGGTCCCTAGCATTAGCATCAAGGCAGTCAGGATCACTGTCATCCCTAATCCTCTGACAATGGGTCACCCCTCCCTCCTTGGAGAAACCCTCCGTTGCGATGTGGTTAACTGCTACTGGGGAAATTTCTACCCCCTTTTCATTAGTCTTCAAATCAGGAGACAAAGGCTAGGGAACCAGCCTCCCAGTGGTTTCCACAATGGCTTCTGTGGGTTCAGGGAACTACAATTTTACCTTGCCGCTTGGCTACAGGTAACTGCACATACCATCCCCTGTTTGAGATTGTTGCCAAGGATGATGTCCACTGCTAACATTTTGGCTACAGCCACCTGTTGCACAATTCACCCTGTTCCACCCTAGTCTAGGAAAACACTAGCAAGGGATAATGTTTTCTCCTCACCAGTAAAGCCTTGTACAGTGACATATTCATTGGGTATAAGCTGACCAGGCTCTATCAGATCCCCTTTTACCACTGTCAGGGATTCCCGTGTCCCTTAACACTTGTGTCTGCACACCATTCACCGTGACTGGGTGCATTTGTTCCCTCATGTTCACAGGCATGCTTCCAGGGACACACAAACAACCCACTTCTTTCCTAGCACCAGGTTGCATATCGCTTGCCCTTTTGGGACACTGTCTGGTGATATGCCCAATTTCTTTACAAAACCAACATTCATTTCTTTTTTCAGAGAAATTTTTTCTTTGAAACCAGGGGCTAACTGGTTTCGGTGGAGGCAGTGAGGGTTTTAGTTGCTCTGAAGGCACGCTTTTCCCTTTCTGCACTGCCACACCCAACCCATTCACTCTCAGAGCAGGTCTGCTCTTGGCATAGCAGTCCGAGAGTTTAGCAGCCTCTTGCACTGTTTTGGGATCTCGGTCCTCCAGCCAGGTTTTCAGCTCTGCTGGGCATGCCCAAAAAAACTGTTCTAATAAAATAGCATTTTCAATTTTATCTACAGAGTTTGCTTCAATTCCTTCCCACCAATGATTTAAAAACTAATATTGTTTCGTGGCTAGCACCTCATAGCTCATATCAGGGCTTCTTCTGAGCTTACAGAATTTAGCTCTGTAGGTTTCAGCAGTTAAATCAAACTTTTTTAAAAGTGCAGCTTTAAGTTTGCTGTAATCATTATTGTCCTCATTGTCCATTTGACCCAATGCATCCCGAGCTTTCCTGGTAAGTAGCGGGGATAGCTGGAAGCTCCAGAACCCTCTAGGAATTTTAGTCTAAATAGAAACTTTTTCAAAAGAATTTAAAAAGGCATCCATATCCTCCCCCCCTTTAAATTCAGCTATCAATTTGGGATTAAATTTGTAACCTAGTCCTGTAGTCCCAGTTAAACCCAAGTCACTTACCTGCTCTGGTGGTTGGAGCTGTAGCTTCTCCAGTTCATGTCACCTCTGGTGCTCATGCTCCTCATGGTCCGCCTCTCACTGCTCATGGTCCGCCTCTCGACGTTCTTGCTCCCTCTTCTCTGCAGCTCACTATTCTCCTTCCCTCTTCTCCTCTGCAGCTCGCTGTTGCTCATGCTCTTCGAGGTCAGCCTCATGCTGTTCTCGCTCTGCCCCTCGCTGTTCTCGCTCCCTCTTCTCCCAGAACTCCAGCTCCATTCTGCGCAACTCAATCTGCAGCCTGAGTACTTCTGGCTCCTGAATGCTGGTGACATTCCCCTGTTGCTGTGGCCCTTCACTGGCACTGGCCCTGCTTTCATCCTCATCAGATCTAGACACTGCACTGGCCGCTAGCCCCTCCACATTCAAGGTTCAGTCTCTTAGAGTCACAGTCTGTGACTCGATGCTCTGGGCCTCTCCTTCCATCAGGACATCCACAAGGTTCTGCTTGGGGGCTCTCACCTCATACAGGGCTCCTCTGTCCTTGCACAACTGCCTCAAGTAGTCTACAGCGGTGCCCGCTGTAGTTGGAAGTTATCTTCTTCGCTAACTATGGCTACTCTAACTTAAACTTTAGAAAAAAAAATAAAACAGGTAGGAACGTGACTGTAAGCCAAGTGATATAGTTCTGTTTCCTTTTTAAAAATAAATCATTGCCTTTTTTTGCAAGTGAGCTGTACAGTATCTAGCTGGCACACTGAACAGTTCAAGCTTGTATTACCAAATTTATCAGCACCACTGCCAATCAATCTGTCACAACCCCACTCAGCAGATCAGGCCCTCTGCTCCCACAGTGCCAACCTCCGAGCACAGTATTGTGGACAGGTAACAGAACAGGGTAATCCTCCTGTCTGTTTGTGGGTCCGAATCACCTTTGATCTCAAGTTCTGGGGGGATTCAAACTGTGAACCTTATGCTAGTGTACCCAAATGTACAGGCTCAGATAATTCTGCTCTTCGGGGAATGCCAGATATCTTTCACCTAAGGGCCCCTAACCAGGTATCCAAAATGAACCCTAAAAACTCTATGAAAGACCTTAGCATAGTTTTTACCTTTTCCCAGTTTGGTATTACCATTAAGCTTATGAGCAGTGTCAACTTTAACCATCTGTACTTCACATGCAAAAGAAAGAATTTCGAAGGCACACCAGGCAGTCTATTTAAATATAGATTTACTTAAAAATGGATAAAAACTATGTATAATGTAAACACAAAACCATATAACTCAAAGCATACAATCACTTGAAAGAAAACAAGGAAAAGTGCAAATTTCTACCTACATACAGTTTGACTTTTTCTATCTAATGTATACCTCTACCAGTGCCTTAGTTAGATCTGAGATCTTGTTTCTACGGAGTCCAAAAGTTAGTGTGTCTAAGATCAGGCACAAGTCTTAGATTAAAACTGTGTCTCTCTCCACCCATTCCATGAGGTCATCTAGCTCCTCCTTTTAGAATATTAAAAATTATACAACATGGATGTCTTATCACTCAGGAGGTAAATTAAAGAAGGTGACATCAGCAAAAACTCATTTTCCAATATGACTCTTTGATCTTGAGTGGTTTCCTGCTCCTGTTTGATCTTTGAGCAGTTCCTATTTCCCCTTCAAAGGCAGTAGGTCATAAACTGCAACTCCTCTGAAATGTCATAAAAGGTTACGATCTCTATATCCTTGCAGCTGGTCAGCTACAATTAAGTGAGATAAACAGGAGACCCTTAATTATGTCTCTCCAGTCTTTAACTATCTCCTGGCTTTCAGTTTAACATCCTGTAGCTGAAACCATTGGGGGGGTCATCCCAGGAGCACAGGATATCTCATGACAGACCATCACACTACATCTTTATATTACAAAATCATGGAGCAATTAGAACCAGCTGGCCAAGCATTCACATGGGCAAGCTGGGCTTTCCCTGTCAGGTACAGTACCAGTTTGATTGCCCATAGCTGCTTTGGCCACTGGAAGGCTGTGGCAACCCTTTCAAAAGTTGTCAGGCATGCTTTGATATCATCTGAGGGACACAAATTTGTAAGTTTAAGGTCTTTTACGTTATTGATACTTGTGTTGCTCTGCTGGACCTGTGCCAGATCCTCCAGTTTTGATAGCTTGCAAGGCATCCAGCCATCACTGCTCCAGTCACTGCATCTCTTCTTTTCTCTGTTTCTCTGTTTCTCCATCTCTTGTTGTTGTATTGCCCACCATTTGAAAAAGGCAGTCAGGCTTTCATGTTCTGTCACTGTGTGCTCTTTTTTTTCCACGACTGGTGCTGGCTGTACAGTCTCAGTATGGACTTTTGTTTCTGCTTCTAGTTTGGCTGCCATTCATCTGGTAATCACTCCTGGACTTGCTGCTGCAGAATCCATACCTTTCTGCTATGCTTCCCTGGTACTAGGTCTAGTACCCATGCACAAAAACCCTGGCTTAGAGTATGCATGGCGTAAATCCCACTTCTATCACCATCTGTCATCGAGGCACAGGTCAGGAAGCATGGGAAAACCAGGAGCAGTTTCAAAATTCGCAAACAACTTTTTATTTTTCTCAATAACAGCAAAATAAAAAATAAAAATTATTCAGTATAACTATTTACAAAGGCAGTACAAACAGAGAAAACTTAAGTCATTATGAGGGTATCTCTTAATTCCAAGTTTCAGTCTCTCAGTCTCCTTCTCTCTAGCAAAAGCAATGCTGCTCTTTTTAAAAGTCTTTGTCTGTGAACTCGTTAAGAAAGCCAACTTCTCACAGAATGTTCTTGCAAGTTTACAGAATGTTCTTGTAAGTTTCAATGCAGGTGCAGCAAAAATAACATAGTGACCCAGAACTGACCTCTTGTTTACAACTCTGCAAGAAGCTTCTTAAAAACTGCATTTCTGGTTAACCCCTTAAGTTCCAAATAGCTTTTTGCAATCATTTCAACAGTAAAACTATATACAGTTTTAAACAAATGGATATAGTTTCAAATAAAGGGACCCCAGTATCAGTGACATTTCCACATAAAGATTCACATATATTTTTATACCTGCAGATACACAAGAGGGGGAGAAAAGACAGAACAGCAAGTGAAGGCAGAGAGCTAGCGAGAGGTGGAGAATTGTGAAACCATCGGGATGATTACTTCCTAGGTCTCACAAGAAAATTTGGCTGAGCAACCAGTCAAAGAAAAGACAGAAAAGGACAGGATAGAACAGACCCTTGCGTTTAAACTCTTTCTGCATAACAAATAGGTCAGGACTTAATTCAACCCTGTCACAGACACAATGTGAAGAGTGGAGTGAGCTGACATTAAGTTCTCTACCACGGCATCCCCTAGAAATGTGCAGACCATGGATACCACCTGTAAGATACTCGCCCCCTCAGAATCCGGGGTAATGAAACTACTCATTGCCATAACCCACAAGTTTAGTGTTCTGGTGATAATAAAGGTTGCATAGGAGGTGCAGAGAATTGCTCCATTGGAAGTGAAGGCTCTTCTGCACAAAGCATCCACTCGCTTATCATACGTATCCGCTAAGGCCAGAGATCCCTTAACTGGAATAGTCTTGTGCCTCACAGTTATATACAGCCTTGTCTGCCAAGAGTGAGGTTTCCCACTTGTGTGTATTTTCTACCAAAAAAGGAAAACTCTGTACCCTCAGTTTTGGCAGATATTTTCTCTGATACATGCCTCCCATTCTTGTTCAGTAATTTGATCACAGTGTATAAAGTCTGGAAAACACTTATGAGCAGAGGAGGATGTGCATAGGATTGGATTCACATCCAGTGCCTCCGTGGTTTGCACCTCCTTCAACTTCAATGTCCTACAAGCCTCAGTTATAAGACAGGACAAAGCCCTAGCATCTAATGGGGGGATTGGAATCCTCCTTTTAGGCTCCTTCCTCTTCCCTTCCTCCTCATCATCAGAGGGGTCATCCTCATTATCAAGAAACACTTTTGGGTCAGGATTTTCCCCAAGATCCATGGAATCCTCCTCCTGACCCCTCCTCCTCCTCCTGACCCTCTGCATGGTTAAGGTCAGGATCTGCCTGCACATCTAGGTTAGCAGACTTGTCCTGCTCTGGCACACCTGGACATGCCTGTGTGGCCCCCCCAGACCTGAAGGGCCCGTTTTGGGTTTGGGTGTGTCCAAAAGGATGTCCTGCAGAACATCAGGATGGAAAAGCTCATCTAAGAGCAACAACAAAGATTTTCACAATTCTGCTTTGCCACTGCCAGCTAGCACACCAGGTGCCCCCTCCCACTCCGGGTTCTGGTTGTGGGGAACCAGGCAATAGGAACCTAGCAGAGATGGCTGCATTACCCTTCTGCAGGTCTTGCATCTTTTAAAAAATACAGGTCTCCAGTAAGCCTTGGTGCCAGTTTCACTATATCAGAAAGAATAGCCCAGATTATGCCAAAAGAAACTGTCTGGGTTTTAATTTTTGTTTGTTTGTTTATATTAGAAGGAATGCTGCTCTGATCCCTTCCCCTCCTGCTGCAGGGGAACAAAAGTGATTTTCACAATTCTGCTTTGCAACTGCACATAAAAGAACCAGGTGCTTCCTCCCCAGCTCAGAGGACTGGCTGGGGGGAACTGTTAGAGAAATATTATGCTGAGCAACACAATGAGAGCAAAAGGAACCCATGGGGGAGGGACTCATCATCCTTTTGCAGGTCTTACATCATTTCATAATTATTGGTCTCCGATAAGCCATGTAGCCAGGAATAGAAAGTTACCACAGAAAAACCCAGATAAAAATATATTAAATAATAAATAATTAGCTCTACAGCTTGCTAGGCTAAAAAAACTCTCCACTGAGCTGTATACAGTAATTAGCATACCAAACATCACTAAATAGGCATGCCTGCTAGCACAGGCATGCGTGCACCAGTAAGTTTGCAAGTGCAATAGCGCAATGTAATTAACACATGATTGTGCCGTGCTAACGTGCCTTACACCACAGGCATGCGCTTAAAACAAAAGCGAGAAAACGGCCTGAAGGAGGAGCACGTGCCCAGCCCTAATGGCAGTCGCACAAATGCAAACACAGAGATCTATGGAAAAATAACACCAAAACAAATCTGAGGTACACCAAAAGCACACAATAGCTGTAGAAATACACTAAACACAGAACCTGAGGCGGTGGGGGGAGGAACCAACACCAAAGTCGAAAGAACTCCACAAAGACCATATACTCCCAGAAACAAATACAAATTGTACCTACCTGTGGCACCTTTTTTCCTTTTTTCTTTTTAAATGGAGACCATTATAAACACCGTAACAGGGCAGAAGTGGCTTTCAGTCCACACAAAGAATGGGAAAAAGGCAGGTTAGCTAATCTGAAAGCCACAGCTTAACAGGCACAAATTTAATGTAGGAGTGCTTCCTGTAAACAGGCAGTCCCAACCTGCTATGCAGAACTGCAGCCCCAAAAGAAGTCTTGAAATCTTGAAACTTGAAAATCTTTTTTTTTTTTTTTTGTATTGGGCCCCATACCTTAAGCGCCACCCCTCTGGCATCTACCTCGCTTCTCCTAATGGCCATACCTCCACGATACCCCCAGGCTTACCGCCACCAGGGCAGGGCCACGGCATCTTCTGGGTCCGTCTGAGATGGGAGAAGGTGTTGCCAATAGCTGACATTGCCTCTCTGGCTCCCCCCACCCCAGAGCAGGGTTCGGGGCCTGGGGATGCCATTGTGGGATGGGATAGGTCGTCAGAGAGACAGGGGAGTTACTGAGGCCAGATGTCGAAGGGCAGCTGTCATCCATGGCGGCAAATGATTTTCTGTGTTAACCCCAGGGGTGGGGATGTGCAATGATGACCTGTGTCTGCCCTGCCCCTCACACTTATGGCGCTGAACGCTTCATGGTTCCCCTGACCTCCACCAGGAGTCCCTTGAGCGGCAGACACTCTACCCTTCCCTCCTCCTGGAGAAGGACAGCAGTCCTAGGGATGCTCAATCCTTCTTCCCTGGCTGGCCCTCCAGCTTCCGGGTCCATTCCCGAACCTGGTTCGCTGGTGTCACAAGTGGAAATCCAACCACTGTGCCGGCGGGCTGGCTGAATCTTGAAAATCTTGAGAGAAGATAAAAGTAGCTCTGTCCCTTTCAAATGGCACAGCTAAACTGGGGAGTTGCTGCTGCTTGGAATTCTTATATGCCAACATTCTAAAGCTTGGGCTGTACCATTCCCCTGGTAGGAACCACACCCAGTTTTTATGATTACCCATTGACAATGTGGAGCGCTACAGAAAACTTACAGCTCTGGGGCAGCTCATTCCTGTGGACTGACTGCACCATGTAAATACTACTGATGGATCCCCTTAAAAAGAAACAACATTACTGTGGTGAGTAATTTTTTTCTTCCTGACCACACACTTCTTGTAACGAGATACACCCTGTTCAGGCCTGTGTCCCCTGAACAAGAAGTGCTTGGCTGGTCTCCCCAGTAGAGGGTCCAGGGAGACCAGTCACATTATACCCTGTTCAGGCCTGCTAACTTAACCCTATGGCTTTACTCCCCATGGTAGAGGCTCTGGATGGAGGACCGTCCTCATCCCTGAGTCAGTCAACTTGTGTGGACTAGGATCCAGTGCCAACTGGCACTAAGACCCAGGGAAACACATACAGGGCCCAGGCCTACATATAGATAGCTGTGGGTTTTTCTTCCCCCCTCACCTCCGCTGATGTGAGTGTAGCCTATGCTACCCTCAGACGTATGTAGCTCATCGTCTGTAGCAGAAACAAGCTCCGTGGCCCAGCCACAGTGGTTGCTCTAGCACCGCAGCTTAACATCGACCCTCCCTGACTCAGGCATGTTGCCGCATGGTAGTATCTCAGTTTGGCCTGCTTCCTGAAGTTGCGACCCGGGATTGCTCCCAAGCCCAGGTCACCCACAGAGCAGTACATTGGGGCAGCCTGCATGCCCTTATTGAGTCAAGTGAAACATGCACAATTTACAGAAGGAGGAAGATCCAAGAACATTTTTTCCTGTTGTGTGAAATCTGAAGAGAGAACTAAAAGGGGAGAGAATGAAGGATACAGTATGTGTTGTCAATGGACGATGAAAAAATGTTCAATAAATCATCTTGCACATCCACAGGGTGATGGAAAATGTTAGATTTCCTCAGAAATGTGTAGATTGGATTAGAATATGCTATAAGGAGGCAGTGGTAATCCCTAGTATTAAGGGTTGGATGGTAAATGCAATACAAGTACGAAGGTGGGTACGACAGGGCTGACCACTTAACCCACTCCTGTACATCCTAAGGATAGACCCTTTGATTTGGAGCATGACTAGAAATAGGAGGATAAGTGGTTTATCGAATACAGGACCTTTGATGGTAAGCACATTCTTTGCATATGCAGATGATTCCTGCCTTATAGTAAAAGATGATCTAGCCAGGGCAGAGGCCTTGCAGGAACTGTAGCATTTCAGTAACATTCCAGAAGCATATATAAAAAATAAAAAAAAAAACTGTGGGTATAATCCTGTGGTCAGAGGTTGGGGTACCTATGATAGCAGAAATTTCCACTGTACAAGGTCCCTTACAGATTATGGTTGACTGGTTTGGGAGTTCAGACAATGCAATGTCCAATAGGGAACGGAAAACTGGGGAAGTGCAAGCAAAGGTGGCTCTACGGAAATCTTGGCAGATGTGGAAGAAAACTGTTTATGTTTTAAGTTATAAAGTATTTTTTGCAGCTTTTTTGGAACAGTCATCTCAACCCAATTAAACATAATATTACTTTTTTGGCATGTACAGAGGGTGGGCTTGGAACAGAGTTTTTGTTTAGCTTATTTTGTTCCCAGTAATACTTTATATTACCAATACTGCAAAAAAATGAATGCTCAGTGGGGACTGGTTTAGAGGTTGGATGGCTCCTTTCTTCAGGCTGGAAAGCGGGTCATTTTAGAGGACTCATAAAAGAGTATCAGTTCTTATAGGTCCCGAGTTATGTGAAGGAATCTATATTCAAAATCTAAATAATGGAGCATCAAACTTGATCTGGTTGGACATGTTACTAGGCAAACAATTCTATTATTTTTTAAAGAGTAGTTTTCCACCTCAGCCAATCTTCGAGTGCTGCCCCATTTCAGCAAAGTCCGACATACTACACCTGTTGACCGACAAAATGATTCCCCCAAGGATTTGGGATGTACTCTAGTTGTCATGTTTTATGCACTTAAATGTTAGAAATAACAACAAGCACAAGAAGTTGAAGAGAGGTATTGCCTGCAGATGGGCTGCGAAGCCAAATTTGAGACATGGGAACATCTTCTATACTGTCACTTTATCTATTGGTTTTGGAATATGGTAGCATATAAATGGCAGGAACCACTATTTTTCTCTTTCTTATGAGGTATTAATTTGGGAGTGGGGTTTCATCCTCAGTGGATGAAATATGATGAGTGCCTTTAATGTCTGGATAACTATAATCACATTTTTTTGTGTGGCAAACTAGATATCACTCGGTGCTCCAGCAAAGGTGGATCTCGGAAGATGCATTAAAATTCTGAATCGGAGATCCCTTGTAGAAATATACAAATGGGAATGCTGATTCACTCAGCTCGTGGGAGACTATTGCTTGGATATTCCCCAAGCTGAATCTTCACAGGGTTTCTGTGATAGACTTTGTGAATATGGAGAGTCCCACTGTTTTGTATGAGTTTCGAGAGGAGACCACTTTTTTTGTGTTTTGAAGTACCTTATTGTTCTTTTTTGGAGAGTTTGTTTGATTTTCTGTATTTTTAACTTTGAATTGTTTTGAAGTTTAATACTTTTTTTATCCTATTTAGGCCACTTTGTTCATGTTTTCTGTATTAATGTTTTTGTTTTAATAAAGTTTTCCCCACTCCTCTTTGATAAGTGCGAAGGGATCTTTAACATCTTTCTGGACAGTGACCAAAGATGGGCAGAAGGTACTGTGGTTTAACGTCTCATCCAAAGGACATCTCAAAAATGCAACAAGCCCTTCACACTGCACTAGTGTCTGTTATCGGTATCACCCCAAGTACCTGGTGTGGGGCTAGAACCCATGACCTTCCACTTTTCTGACCTTACAGGTAAGCGCGGTACCTATTTTTTTTTTTTTTTAACTCTGTTGGTCTCCTAGACTATGGGTGGGGGATATATCCCCTATGCAGCACTCGGACTGCCATCTTGGCATGCCCCTACAGGCCTCCCAGCTCAGTGGCCTGTAGCTTGCCCTCTACGGTGGGGCTCCCGGGGGAGAAAGAGACTAAAATCCTCCAGAGGCCCCAGCTGAGGCTTACACATGGGGTATCATTCAGGAGGTGGTCAGTGGCATCCGGGAGCTCCGTGACCATGGGTTTTCTTGCTTGGTTCCCCAGGAGATGCAGACGAGCAATGACATTGACACAGGACGGGCACGCTCTCGCACCCATCCCACAGATGTCTGCCGATGCCTCCGCAGTACCAGGCAGACCCAGCTGGTGGACACCAGGTCTTCACTGGGTGTCACTAGTATGCCGGGAAACCACAACCCCCCCCGAATGTGGAGTGCTGTCCATGGGATGCTCATCCAACCTCCCCCCAACTGACCCTCTGACACCCTGTGCTTGCTTCCGAACACAGGTCATCAGCGCCACAGGTGGCAGCACTGGTGGCCTGGCTAGCATGGCACCTACTGAGCCAATGACACTGCTTCTTGGACTCCTTGTCTGACAGCTTGTGCAATTCACCCTGCACCTTCGCCTTACGAGCCCCTTTGGTGAAGAATGTTCTAAAAATCAAGGCAATCTATCTAGCAGGACCACATACTTGCTGTCCATGCAATGTGGTGGGGCCTGGCAGGAGGCTGGGTGTTGTCAGATCTAAGCACTGGGCTTAGGACATTAGGGGCAGTAGTGAAGGCTACTTCCAATGAGGAATCTCACTTAACAATGTCCATCAGCAAGTAGGTCTCCTTCTGCTGGACCTTCTCGAACAGAATGTCCAAAGTCATGAACATCTGTTCCTTGAAAACAGTCACAAAGAACTGGCCACCTGTGGGAGGCATGTCTGTAGGTAGATTATCCACCCGACCATGCGGCATCACTGGAATGAATAATGCCTTTGATTCCAAGTTGGGATACAGGAGCGCCAACAGCCGACATGGGGTGTAGATAACTCCTTTAAATGGGGTATCTGCTATCAAGAGGAGACGAGAAAGACTAGACTCAGGTCTAGAGTCCTCAGTCAGAGCACCCTCAACTGACTGTGGAGGTGGGGGGGGCTCCACCCAAATCAGTTCCTGTGGCACAGGTGGTAATGCTGGAAGGGGAGCTGTGGGGTGCATGAATGGAGTAGGCACCAGCAGAGACAGTCAATGCTGGTGCAGGTCTATCAACATCGCCAGTTTACCTCAACCCTGAGTAAATGCTCTGTAGGACAACTGCTACCAGGCTGCTCTCTCCAGCTTGTAACAGGTTTGACATTGGTGGCAGCAGCCAGATGAGAAAAAAAAAATGTGACACTGATCACCAACAGAAATGTCAGCATCAATGCCCAGGGCAAGATCACAATATCAACCCCAACAGCTGAAGCAGAGTTTGATGTGAAGTCAGGGCCTCCAGGTCCGGGTACCACAATAGAGTAACTCTTGGTATCAGATGAACAGGAGATAGCTCTAAGGTTGAAACAACTGGTGACTGCTGAATCAGCAGGGGTCCAACTGTGAGCTCTGTCAGACCCAACCAACCCAGTCAAGGTTAGGTCACTGTCACCAGTGGGACACTGGGATGCATAGGGAGAGGTCCTACTAGATGGATTGCCAGGGTGTGAAAGAGGAATCCTTCCCCTCAATAGACATATCCTTAGATCCAAGGGTGGCACAAACTCCCTCCAGTGCAACCAACCATGTAAATCCTCCAGCCAGAGAGAGTGCAAAGGGTTCTTATAGAGGACCAAGAAAAAGCAGGCATCTTGAACAGGTACTTGTGTTCAGTCTTCACAATGGAGGAAGGTGGAGGGACCCCAGGGAGCAGCAGAAACAAAAATAAAGGGAGGTTAACACAAGTCCATTTTCAGAGGAAAGAGTCCTGAAGTGACTTGCAGCTCTGAAAGTGGACAAAGCTATGAGTCCAGACGGGATACACCCAAAGGTGCTAAAGGAACTCAGAGAGGTGGTAGTTGCCTGACTGATGGCCTTATTCAACAGCTCTCTGAAAACAGGCATGGTTCTGGAGGACTGAGGGACAGCATATGTGGTCCCTCTACATCAGAGCAGCACTAAGGAGGAGGCTAGCAAACTATAGGCCAGTCAGTTGTGCCTCAGTGGTGGGGAAACTAATGGAAATCCTTGAATCAAATGGGCAGCAAGACCACAGGCAGCATGGATTCACGGGGGGTTGTCACGCCAGATGAATCTGATTGATTTCTTTGACGAGGTGACCAGGAAATAGATCGGGATGGGCAATAGATTTGACCAATCTGGACTTTTACAAGGCTTTCGACACTGTTGCACAGGAGACTGATAAAGAAATTAGGGCCGGCCCGGTTGCGCTGAAGTTGAGGCATTGGGCGCCACAACTTGCTCCAGGTTCGGGAGCAGACTTGGGTCACTGGTGGGTCGGCTGGGGAGACGGGTTGATCGTCTCCACCTACAGCTCACCATCTCCAGGGAGGGTCGGTGGGAGGGTCGATGCCCACCCTCATGTGCGACTCCGGGCGGAGGCTCGGGGGAATGCAAGCTCCCAATAGAAGGGAGATGGGCGGCCCAGACATGCAGCAGACATTGGCGTCTAGCGCCTTGACATCAGGGCCTAATGCTGCATGGGGGAGGAGAAAAAGTGGAAAAACTCCTGTCGGCTCGGGGAAGACGGGCTTCCTGGGGCATGCCTCTGATGTACCACTGCTCACTGACTACCTCCAGACCCGACAAAAGTTAGATTTACAGGGGTCCGCCCCACCTCATCCCCGCTCGGGGGCAAGCCAAAGCTACATGGAGAACTGGGAGGTAAGTATCGGTGAGCAAGTGGTAGGAGGATGACCCCTTGGATGCCCTGAAGGGTCGGGGCTGACAGGTAGTAGGAGGGGAAAAAGTACGATTTCATAAAAAAAGAAATTAAGCAGGAGAGGGGTGGGATCCAAAGTAGAGAACTGGGTTTGGGAGACAGAAGGTGGTTGTTAAGTCATTCACTCTAATGATGGTAGAGTGACCAGTGGGGTGCCACAGGGCTCAGTATTGGGATGGGGTCTCTTCAAAATCTGTACCAGGTTAGGAAACTCAAGGACTCATCAAGAGCATGGCAGTTGAGGTTTAATGCCAAAAAGTGCCAAATCATGCACCTAGGGTATAGAAACCCCTGGAGATTAGTATAGGATGGGGGAGTTACTTACAGTCACTAAATGGGAAAGGGACCTTGGGGTTATCATATCTGATGACCTGAAAGTAGCAGAGCAGCGTGACAAAGCAGTGGCTAGGGCCAGTGGGATGCTGGGATGCATAAAGAGAAGCTTCTCCAACAGGAGGAGGGTGGTGGTGTTGCCACTGTATCGCTTGCTGGTGAGATCTCACCTGGAGTACTGTGTCCAATTCTGGAGACTGCACCTCAGAAAGGACATCAACAGGATGGAGGCAGTCCAGAGGAGGGCAATTAAATGGTGCAAGGTTGCACCAAAAGACCTATGAGGAAAGACTGAGGGATCTCAACATGCACACCTAGAAAAGAAGAGAGCAAGAGGGGACAAAATAGAGACAGTACAGTTACTTAAGAACAACTTACCGTAACAGTAGATCTTCGAGAGA
Source organism: Neoceratodus forsteri (assembly GCA_016271365.2). Taxonomy (NCBI): domain Eukaryota; kingdom Metazoa; phylum Chordata; order Ceratodontiformes; family Ceratodontidae; genus Neoceratodus; species Neoceratodus forsteri. The sequence continues at coordinate 1,359,228,679 of CM057455.1, read as the reverse complement.
ATCTCTTTCATCAGGCCACACCTATGGAACTATAGCCACCAGGCGCCAGGACTACACAGACACTTTTCTGCATGCAATCCACCAGGGGCTGCCCACGACAATGTCTTATGTCAATGTCCTCTCTACATAAACGTGGATGGCCCCCTCCCTCTTCAGTTCCCCGCTAGAGAGCATACTCAGAGGACCTCCCTCTAGGGAACCAGGAGATACCTGATGTTCCAGCTACCGGGCAAGACTGGAAACAACAGGTAGTATGTCCTGGAGAGAGAGAGAGAGAGAGAGAGGAGCAAAGAAGCTCTGAGTCTAAAGGAGACGGAATGCAAGACGGCATGGCCTGATGAAACAGATTCTCTTAAAGATCTACTGTTATGGTAAGTTCTTACATAACTGCATTTCTTCGAGGACATCTCTTTCATCAGGTCACACCGATGAAACGAGTCCCAAGCAGTACTGCCATGGAGACAGTCTGGATGGCTGGAGGCTACAGGCCTAAGAAAGGAGGCTTTGAAGCACAGCCAGGCTGAAGTCTGCCCTTCCTCTAGAGACAATGTCCAGACTGTAGTGTCTAGGAAAAGTGTGGACAGTACTCCAAGTTGCAGCAGTACAGATTTCTGCAGCTGATACCTTCCTGAAACAGGCAACAGAAGTGGCCATGCCTCTGGATGAATGGCGACGAACAACTTCAAGAGGTTTCTTGCAGTACTTCCTATAACAGAAAGTGATACAGTTGGTCAACCATCTGGACAGATGAGCTGATGTGAGCCACTGAATCTGAACCTGTCAAATAACTGGAGAGCATGGTTAGTGTCTTTAACGTAGGAGGGCAGGGATTCAATGAGTGGTCTTATGAGGCTGTCCAAAAATGCAGAGATGTGGGATGTGAGACAGAAGCAGGCAGTCACAATAGGACGTCCAGGGTTACCTGTTTTGTGGATTTTGGGGAGGAGATAAAACTTGGATGCCCGAGGATGCTGAACTATGAGTCTCTTAGCTGAAGCAGGGGGCTTCCATCAGCTCATCTTCACCATGGACATCAAACCTCTATACACAGTGATCCCCCACAATGATGGCCAGACAGCTTTGCAGCATTTTCTGAATAAATGTGATATCCAACAGCCACCCACACATACATTTACCTGTCTGGCAGAACTTGTTCTTAAACTCAGTGCTTTTTCTTTCAATAACAGTTTTTTTCAGCAGGTCAGTGGAGTTGCCTTGGGTACCAAGATGGGTCCCAGCTTTGCCAATCTGTTTGTGGGTTGTGTGGAGGAACAGTTTTTCTCTCATTCACAGGGACTGTGCCTGAACTTTAAAAACGCTACACAGACGACTGTGTGGGGCTACCTCCTGCTCCAAAGAGACCCTCCAAATCTTCTAGGACAAGTTTACCACAGTCCATCCTTCCTTTCAGTACACTGTTGAAGTATCCTCCTCTACACTGCCTTTTCTGGATATCAAACTGTCAGTGCAGAACACTGGTCTGAAGACATCAGTTTATTACAAACCCACTGACTCACACAGTTTCCTCCTCCACAGCTCCTTCCATCCTAAACATGTCAAGAATGTCCTGCCACATTTACAGTTTCTTAGACTTTGCAGGTTATACAGTGAAGATGATGATTTTGCTGAGTAGGCCCAAATGCATAGTTTTTTTATTAACAGGGGATACTCTAAAAACACAGTGGACAGAACACTCTCCCAGGTCAGAAACATGCCCCGTAACCTTGACCCCCATAGGAAGAATACTGTCACGCAAGAATGACAAATTCCACTAGTGCTTCCCTTCCATCAGAGTACCCCTTCTCTTCACAGGATCATCACCAGTAACTTTCCTATTTTGCAAACTGACCCCAACATTGGTGCTTCCTTTACAGAACCACCTATTGCCTTTCTGCCACTGGCAACCTAATCTGCAGAATCTCCTATTAAGAAGCAACCTACCTACTCCTAACAGCTCCTCCCTACCAGGTACTAAACCTTGCAACAGAACTCGTTGCTACACCTGCAAATTTATTTCTAGGGTGATGGAAATTCGGGGGCCCACAGGTGCTTTTCACGTCACCAAGGAGTTCTCGTGCACCTCCATTAATGTGGTATATTGTATTCTTTGCAGGAAGTGTGCAGCTATTTACATCAGATAAACTAGCACATGCCTTGCTGAATGTTTCAGGGAACACTACAGGGCAGTCAGGAATGGAGACACTGATAAACCCATTGTATCCCACTTTATCTCCAGGGATCACAGTGTCAATGATCTTTCTGCTTGCGTCCTTCAGCAGGGCTTCTGGGATTTGGACCATAGAAATAACATGTGTAACTCCCCTACAAATGGAGGTTCCCAAAAAGTCTTCCTCGAGCTTGCCTAAATGCTCACTGCCAGGCTGGTGTCCTGCGTTTTAGCAGTTTAAATGTGATTGCCAGAGAGTGCCTGTATAGCCTCTGTGTACTGTCTCTTTAAGAGCTGCCTGGATTGCAGTCATACGTAATCTGAGAGGGAGTTCTGTTGAAAGATGTAGCTATTTGCTGAAAATCATTTGGAGTGATAATGTAGTTTGCCTAACCTGACTTCTTTGCAGCAAGGACTATTTTGTTTATCTCTGCTGTCTTGGTACTGGACTGCGAATTGGACCAATCAGTACAGGTGGGACCTAAAATGGAGCTGGACTACAGGAGCTGTCTGGAGTCAAAATCAGTAGGAATTGTAGTTTTGGGCTTTTTGTGCCTTTTTGCACCTGAAGGGAGAGCCTTTGTTGTGACTGACAGGAGGATCAGCCAACCTAACCTTTTGGATCTTGGGGAATTTCCCAGGCTGCTGCAGCTAGTTTCAGTTTTGAGCTGAGAAGTGAAGAAGCAACAGCTCAAGTGATTTTAAGCAGCAGTTCTGTGTAGTTTTGCATGGGAGAACTGTGAAGGGGCTGAGTTTTGGCCTGCCTGTTTGCCTGCTGTCCTTAAGAGGGAAAACGGAGTTTATTCGGACTGAATCCGAGTTGTGAGGACTGTTTAAGCCACTGGACTGTGACCAGGCTTTAACCTGAAGAAGACTGAAGATTTTCTGAATGTGATTGGCCTGTCAGGATTTCCAGCTGCTTCTGAATCCCCAGTTTGTGCAGAGACTTTGTGATTGTGACCGGAGAGTGGTTTGCCTGGTACAGTAGGATTTCCTTACATGTAAATGTGCTGTGTATTGAAAGTGGGTCATGATTTGGTTCCCCACTATGTGAACGTTGTTCTGCTTGCTGGAAGCTTTATCCAGCCTAATCAGACTGAATCTGCGTTCATCTCCATTCGGCCTGGGCCATGCCACGCTGGCCCTGCCAGACTACCCCACTGCACAGAGAAAGCCACCGATGAGAGACCTGCCTGGGGATCAGCCCCCTGCTTCATGCTTGAACAGGAACGACGCCTCGGCGAATCGTGTGGGCCCTGCTTCTCTTGGCATTCCAGATTAACCATCTGCTGTCTCAATTTTCGTCCAGCCTGTGTCCAGTCTTGGGTATTGTGAGTAATCATCAGGGTAGCACCCTGCAACAACAGCCTAATCTAAAAGTGTGTCATCTGATTGTCTTGTTTTCTTTTCACGAACTGAGCCATCCGGCTCTGGATTACAAATAGTGTGCGTAGTGCATGTTGTTTTTCTTCCATCACAGGGCCCCAACCAGCTGCAACGTTCCTGGCTAGCCCACCATTCTCCATCTGGGTACCCAGAGTGTGTGACTGTTTATGGACCTTGAAGTGCATGCATAACTGTTTGATTGATACAGCCTTTAAGCAAATTAACCTGATTACGCCCCTCCCTTGTTGAAGCCCCTTAAATAAATCAGATCTCTTTTTTGCATTTACCCTGACTGTGGTTCCAGTTTGTGCAAGAGTACTGTACTGCTGTTATTTGCCATATATAACCTTGTTTTACAGGGGTCCCCAGGGCCAGGCCAGAGGAAAGCCCCGGTGGCAAGTGCAAATAGTGTGGGTACTTGTATGGTGCATCAGGGGTATTGTGAACATGATTATTGTGTATTGTTCCGGCCACTAGTAAGGAAAGAGGGGGGTTACAATGTCCCGGAGGGCTGTGCCCAGGTTAGCGTGACCACTACCAACCCTGACCTCCGGGTGGAGGTGCCCGTTTCAGAACTCAGGCCCCTTAACCTGCTACTAGCCAAGCAGGCAGGGATAGTAGGCCTTGGGATAGCGCCACCAAGGGGTTACACATGGAAACCAAGCTGATCATCCACCTTGGCTCCCAGCAGCCCTCCAGTTTAAATGATAGACTTAGTTTCTACTAATATATTTCAGCCATCTCTTCTTTTCCCTAAAGTCTGTTTGTACGCATTTATTTTCTTTTTCCACAGATGTCTTCATCTATGTCTCCTTCCCCCACATTTGTCACCTTTCAGCCTTCTTATTAGGCCCTGCTAATTAGTCCACACCTGGGGACTTTTCTAGCTCATTCACTGCTATTATGCCTTGTCACTCCCATCATCACCTTTTTGTTTTCCAGATTCTGTCTTTATCTTGCCATTTATCACTTCTTCTCCCAGAGCCTCATCCTTTTGCTTCCATATATATATATATATATATATATATATATATATATATATATATTCATTATTTTACCTCTCCACTACACTAATTTTGCTTTTTCTCTTTTAGATATTTCCTGAAGAACAACTGTGGTCGAATCGCCGATTTTTAACTCTATTTCTATTTTCAGCGTGCATTTAACATAACCATTTTGTTTCATTTTCTGACCACATGTTGACGCAACACCTTGTTGCTGCTTGTTTATGTTGTATTGCTAAGCTTAATGGAGAAAAGGGAGCATGTGAGGAGGAGGACCCTGTAAAGGCATCTATCCTAAACAGATACTTTTGCTCAGTATTTACTGAAGAGAAGGTAGGGCAGGGCCCACAGCTCAGCATCATGGACACAGGGGGGAAGGAGGTGAGCACTACTCCCTTCACAAAAGGAAGGGTCCTACAAGAGCTTGCTAAGCTCAGGGTGGATAAGCAATGGGACCTGATGGCATACATCCCAGGGTACTTAAGGAGCTAAAGGAGGAACTAGCAGAGCCATTAGCAGAATTGTTTAGTGAGTCTCTGAGCACAGGAGAGGTCCCAGAAGACTGGAGAAGGGCTCATGTGATCCCACTCCACAAGAGTGGTAGCAGGGAGGAGGCGGGAACTACAGACCGGTCAGTCTTACCTCAGTAGTGGGCAAGATTATGGAGGCACTCCTTAAGGAAAGGATAGTGCAACACCTGGAATCCATAGGGGCACAGGATCCAAGACAGCATGGGTTTACAAAGGAAGGTCCTGTCAAACTAATCTCATAGATTTCTTTGACTGGGTAACCAGAGTGGTGGACCAAGGGGAGCAGTTGATGTCGCTACCTTGACTTCAGCAAAGCTTTTGACACTGTTCCACATAGAAGATTGATAAATAAGCTGGGTAGGCTCGGGTGGGTCAGAAGTTGGTCAACTGGGTGGCAAACTGGTTGACGGGCAGAAAACAGAGAGTGGTGGTAAATGGTATACAGTCAGAAGAGATGCAAGTCACAAGTGGGGTACCTCAGGATCAGTCCTGGGCCAGTCCTCTTCAACATCTTCATTAGTGACCTTGCAGATAGACTAGAGGGTAAGGCTTGTCTGTTTGCAGATGACACCAAGATCTGCAACAGAGTAGATGATCCAGATGGGGTGGGCAGAATGAGAAGAGATCTGGATAAACTAGCAGAATGGTCAGAAGAGTGGCAACTGGGATTTAATGCAAAGAAGTGCAAAATCATGCACATAGGGAAGAGAAACCCTGAAGCCACCTATAGGCTGGGTGGGGAGTTGCTAGCAGTCACAAAGGAAGAAAGAGACTTGGGCATCATCATCACTGATGACCTAAAATCATCCAAGCAGACCTCTAAGGCAGTAGGTAAGGCTAGGGGGGTGTTAGGGTGTATTAGTAGGGGTATCACAAGTCGTATGAGGGAGGTAATAATCTCTCTGTACAAGACACTGGTTAGGCCCTATCTGGAGTACTGCATGCACTATTGGAGGCCACACCTTCCCAAGGACATTAACCAAATTGAGGCAGTCCAGAGAAGGGCAACCAAAATGGTGCAGGGACTGCATCAGAAGACATATGAGGACAGATTAACGGAGCTCAATATGTATACCCTTGAGCAAAGGAGGGAGAGACGTGATATGATCGAGGCATTCAAACACCTTAAGGGCATAAACAAGGTGAAAGAGTCTAACATATTTAATTATAAGAAAAATAGCAGGACAAGAGGACACAGCATGAGATTAGAGGAGGCCGATTAAGGGGAATGTAGAAATTCTTTTTCACAGAAAGGGTGGTGGATGCATGGAATGGCTTACCACAAGAAATGGTGGCTATGAATACAGTGCAGGGCTTCAAACAGGCATGGGATAGGCATAAGGGAGCAATACAAATGACTATGAATAGATAGGCCACTGACAGAGCAAAGGCTGATGGCACATTTATAAGGTAGAAAAAGAAATGGGCAGACTGGATGGGCCTTGCGGTCCTTATCTGCCGTCAACTTCTATGTTTCTATGTTTCTATGTTATGTAGTGTAGTAAACTTATGTTCTATGCATGGTACATAGCTCAGTGCTGTGATATGTAGAACTTAAAAAGATATGGCTGGTGCTTAGATACATAGAGCTAGAACGGTACTTAGGGCAGCGCTTGCAGGATGTATGAGCTGGATGAATGGTTGGTGCTTAGACATGTTAGCATGGGGTATGAACATAGGTAAGGTTGTAGTACATTGGAAGTGGATTAGATATGATTGGTGCTTAGATACGTTAGCATGGGGTATGAACATAGGTAAGGTTGTAGTACATTGGAAGTGGATTAGATATGATTGGTGCTTAGATACGTTAGCATGGGGTATGAACATAGGTAAGGTTGTAGTACATTGGAAGTGGATTAGATATGATTGGTGCTTAGATACTTGAACTGAATGGGAAATAGCAGCTGTTAGAACTTGATGTTTTGGCCTTTCTCTGTATCCCACCTTTGGCAGGATGCTTAGTTGAGGGTAGAATGGAAGGCCCAAAAAGCAAAATAAATGGTAGAATGATTACCTCCTCCTGCTCCGGAGAGTGTGGCCAGTAGCATGCAAGAGAGGAAAAAAAAACCTTGGGGAAACCTCCGAGGACCAATGGCTATTGACCTGCCCGTCCTCTGGGCATACTAAAGGAGAGTAATCCTAAATAAACCAAAAGGAATAAGTCATTAAATAAACCAAATCTCGAGTCTTGATTGAAGAGTAGATCTTGAGTGATTGCGAGTAGTATCTTGTAGTTGAAATACTGATGATAAGTGTCCATGAAGAAAGCCGGTAGTACGTCCGGTTAGCGAATCCCAGTCCAACATCAATAGGTGAATAGGCTGAGTGTATTTCATAAGGCACATTGGGTCAATTGTTGGAAATGAAATCACGTCCTTGGAATGGCTGGAGTAAACTAAAAGGGGACAATCCGGGAGTCTGAAGGAGGAAAGTCGTCTCAAGGGACTGGTATGATAAGCAAACAGCTAGGTCTCTTTAGCAAGGCAAAAGATGATGAATGTCCTTTGAATCTTGAAATAGGAAGCAGAGGTAGGATCCTCAGCTGAAGAGGATCTGAGGCAGTCAGCAGCTAACTGTAACTGTATGCTCGGGTGGTCAAGTAAACAACAAGTCCATTAGAGGTCAGCAGCTATAAGAACAATGCTAGGCCATCACGTGGGCTAGCAGGAGCAGCTGGACCTCCATGTAAGTCAGCCAGAGGTATGAGTGGTGAATGAGAATCGAGCTAGGCCTCCACATAGGCTAGCAGGACCGGTTGAACCTCCACGTAGGTCAGCCTAGGGGAAGTAGGGAGCATGAGTCAAGCTAGACCTCCACATAGGCTAACAGGACTAGAGATAGTGAATATAGAGCTGGGCCTGAGAAGGGGCTAACAGAGAGGCAGGACCTCCACGTAAGTCCGTTCAGGAAATGTAGGAAAACTGGCCAGTTATCATATCTACTGGTCAACTGTCAAAAAAGGATGGCTTGAGGAAGGAAAATCTGCAGAATGGATCCGAGGAAGCAATAGGCCTTAATACATATGGAGAACGTCCAATCCTAGAGCTGCAGGGTGAATGTCTGAAACATGAATAGATATCCTGGCTGTCGAAAAGGGCAGCTGTTAGCAAACAGGAGTATAGTAGAGTATCCCAGGAAATAAGCTGGCACTGTAGAGATCCGCTGAGCTGACAGGAACATTGCAGAGCAGGGGAATCGTGACTCTATGGAATCAATAGCCCGAGGGAAACGGCTGAGGAGTACAGTACTGATAGGTAGTACGGGAATAAAGTCACGGAACATGACTGATGGAAATACTGCAGGTCAGGTAGCGGCTGAGGGCCCACAGGGTAGTTGGGTTCAGCAGGCGAGGGAGGAACTGGGGTTTGGTAAACTGTGTTATCCGTGAAATTACAAGGTGAGGATAATGGTCTGATACACCGGCAAAAGGCAAATACCAAGACAGAAGTAGAAGTCTTGCTGTTCTCTGGTGGGCTTAATGGGTGCAAATCACAAGAGGGGAAACGAGGTAGTACTGTATCACTGGCAGGTCGGACAGGCAGAAGCATTCCCAGTATAGACAACAGGCTGATGAGGGTTAATTACATGAAAGCAAATCCAGGGGGCTATCAACTGAAGAGCGAAGGCCTGGGGCATTGCAGGCCCAAAGAGTAACCAAGGAGAGCAGGCATGTAAACTGGTGAAAATGGACAGGCAGCAGTATTCTGGAGGACCAAATGGATCCCAAGGAATGGTGGAAGGCAAGCTGCAGGAGAAGGGAAGCAGGGAGCGATATGACATCAAGGAGCTGGAACACGCAATGGAGTTTTAAGTACTGACAGAGGACTTCCATATCCTAGAACTGCATGGTTAAATGCCAGACACATGAGGAGACATCCTAACCACTGAAGGGGGTACGTTGCAAGTGATAGGCGTAATGTAGATCACCCCTGAAAATCAGTTGATAACTGTAGAGATCCTCTGTTGCGGACAGAGCATTGGGGCTGCTGAGGAATCGAGCAGTGAGACTATGCAAACAGCCTGTGGAGAGGTCAGCACAAGGAGAGAGTAGAAGAGGTAAAGTGGCATCCTCAGAGCTCAGCATGAAAGGTCCTTAGATCTGACAATAAAATACTGCTGCTTGGAATCAAGGTGAACGGGCCAAGGAAAGAACGGCTCAATGGCTGTCATAGTGGAGTCTGGAAATAAGGTAAATTCATGGGATGCTAGGCTCTTCCTGTGGACTTCACTGAGAGAGACTATGCAATCGGAGGAGTGGTGGTGTCATCTGGTAGTTAAATGAGTCGTGCACAAGGACATAAACGAAACTGTAACTGGGGAGAAGTTAGCTGCGTAGAGAAGGATGGCACACCAGAGCACTGGCCCAAAATGGAGGAGCATCCAGGAATGAAGATGGTGGGAGCAGCAAAGGCAATTCAAAATACAGCTGTGGTGGACTTGCAGTGCAAGTAGTTCAGGAGGCGCTGAGAAAACAAGGGAAACTGGCATATCGTAGGAGGTAAGGTGAGGCCTCGTGGAACTGGCACACTGAAACTGTTGTATGGAGCGGCGGCTGCTCGAATGAAGAAGACAGGACAGAAGTAGCAGGGAGGAAAGGCACAGCTAAGCAAAGAACAGGCAGGGGAAGTATGCGAGAGCAGCAGAGGGTGAGCAAGCAGCTGCGGAGTACAGGGCACAGCGGTACAGGGGGCGAGCAGCTGCAGAAAACCCCAAAAGAAGAGAGAACAAGGAACGGGAGAACACAAGAGGGACAGAGAGAGCAGTGGGGGGGGGCACTAAATGAACAAAACAAACAAAGACAGGATGAATGAAGCAGAGGGAGGGCCAAGGCAAGAAGATACAGGCAAGACAGAGGACAAAAAAAAAAAAGCAGCTGCGGACCAGCAGCAGCACGCTAGTGAGTGCGACTAAGCAGAGTGTTTGTTGCTTGAAGGCTTAAGTAGGGGATGGGGGAGGAGCTCCCCCCCCCATAGAACTACAGGCTGCAGCCTTTCCATTGTCTGTCTGCACCAGCAGATGCCCCGGAGATAGATGGTCCCGGAAGGCTTGAACAGCATACAGAATGACAATCATCTCCAGGATGTTTATGAGGAGGGAATTCTCCACTCTGGTCAATGCTCCTTGTGTCTGCTGTCCCAGATTGCCCCCCTGCCCAGCCCCAAAGCGTCTGTGGTAGGAATCTGCTGAGCGGAGAGAATGAGGAAGGGAACTCCTGTCTGCAAATTGATGGGTTCTATCCACCACTGGAGCACTTTTCAGACAGCAGAAGTTACTAGAACCTGTTCTAAATTGTCAGTACACTGATCCCACTGGACTCCTAATGTCCATTGAGGGATCCTCATGTGCAGCCTGGCCAGGGGTACCAGGACAATGGCTGCTGCCATCAGGCCCAATGGTCTCAGGAATGTACTGGCTGTGAAATACTTGCTGTTGTAAAGCAGCTGGGCCTGTGCCACGAGGCCCTCTGCCCTGTCCTGGGGCAGGAAGGCTAGGCCCTGAGTAGTGCCCTGTACTGCCCCTATGTACTACAGATGCTGACAAGGGGCCAAGACTGACTTGGGTAGATTGACCATGATCCCTAGGCCATTGAACAGCTGTCTGGTCCACACTAGGAACAGTTACTCCTATGACTGAGCTTTGAGCAACCAGTCGTCTAGACAGGGGAAGACATACAGCCCCTCTCTCCGGAGAGCTGCTGCCACAACTGCCAAGCATTTGGTAAATGCTCGTGGCATAGATGACAATCCAAAGAGCAATACCCCAAATGGGTAGTGTTACCCTTGAAACAGGAACCTGAGGTAGTGTGTGTGTGTGTGTGTGTGTGTGTGTGTGTGTGGGGGGGACAAACCTCGATATGCAGGTAAGCATTCTGCATGTCCAGGGAGCATATCCAGTCCCCTTTTTGCAGGAGGGGGCAGCAGGCCTTGCAGAGTTATCATCCTGAACTTCTTGTACTAAATGTAGAAGTTCAGATCCCTCAGATCCAGAATGGGCCTTAAGTCCCCTGTGGATTTGGGGACTAGGACGAAATGAGAATGGAACCCATGTTCCTTTGATCCTAGAGAACTGGTTCTGTGGCCCTCTTGCCCATAAGTGTACACACTTCCTCTAGTAGCATTGGTATATGGTCTGGAGAATAATTTGAGGGAACTGGTGAAAGGTCTGGAGGCAACTGCAGAAGTTCAAGAGCGTAGCCCTGTTCTATTAACTGCAGGACCCAAGCATCTGTTATAACCTTGCTCCACTGTTCCAGGTAGAGGGAGAGGCGACCCCTACCACCACCTCTGGATTTTAAACTGGAGGGTGGAAGTCTAATAAGGAGTCATGCTGAAGCAGATCCGGTGGCCACAGCTGCACCTTCTCTAGGGGCTTTGGAGTGGGTACCTGTGGAGGAGGCTGGGGCCAGCAAAGCTGCTCTGTGTTTTCTGTTGCCTAGCCCCCTAGCTAGGTCACCCTCTACCTACTTGGTTGTGTGTGGCAGAGGGAATGGACTGACCTTGGAGTCCTTCCCAAGGTTTTCAGGTCAGAGAGGATGTCCTGAACATCTTCCCCAAAGAACTTGTATCCTCTGAAAGGGGCATTCAGACTGGATTGTTGGACATCAGTAGCAAATCTGGACACCTTCAACCAAGAATGCCTCCTTAGGAGATGCCAGCCACAGCTGCTCTGGCTGAGGCATCCAAAATGTCGTAGGTAGACCTTAAGAGGTGTTAACCTATGTCAACACCAGTCTAGAGGGCCTTGAGCATCTCCTGCTTCTGGGGACCCTCTGGGAGGGACAGGGCTTCTGCTTTAGCCTATTTCCAGATGGTATTCTGGTATTTGACCATATGGGCCTGATAATTTGCTATTCTGAGGCCCAGTGTGGCAGAGGCAAAGGTTCTCTTTCCCATGAGGTCCAGTTTTCTCAACTATTTATCAGTGGGGGGGAACTGAGATGTTTAGGCACCTTAGACCTATCACGGACTGCATTTATCACAACCAAATGAGCCTCAGGTTGACCTGCGAAAAAGGGCTTTCCCGAGGGGAGCCTGGTACAGCTTGCCTGCCTTTCTGGGCATGGCAGGGATCAAAACTGGTCTGTGCAGGCGGCCAGGGTGACATCCTTCAGTGCAGCCAATAGAGCAGGAATACGTACAAACATACAAAATTACCAGTAGATACAGGCCATTCGGTCTATCTAGTCTGCTCGAGTGTGCAGCACTTGAGTCCATTAGACTGCATCTGCCCCCCTCATATGCTCTTCCCCCATCTCCCGCCCCTCCAGTTTGTACCCTTCCCTTGAATCTGTCCCACTCCTCTTGAAGCCCCCAACACTCTGCAGTGATACGACTTCCTCTGGCAGAGCGTTCCACCCTGCCACCACTCTTTCTGCAAAACAGTGCCTTCTCAGTTCCCTCTTGAACCTGCCCCCTTCCAACTTCATAGTGTGTCCCTGGTTTCCCTTCCGCTCTTCAGACTGAACATACACCTTCTGTCTACTCTGTTTAAACCCTTCAGGTACTTGAAGGTCTCAAACATATCCCCTCTCGCCCTTCTTTCCTCCAGGGTATACATATTGAGCTCTCTCAGTCTCTCCTCATATGGTCTGTCCCCCAACTCCAGGATCATTTCTGTTGCCCTGTGCTGTTCCCCCTCCAGTAGTATGATGTTCTTTTTCAAGTAGGAGTGCCAGAATTGCACACAGTACTCTAGGTGCGGTCTCACCAGGGATCTGTACTGGGGCAAAATGACCTCCCCACTCCTAGAAGTAATCCCCCTTGCTACATTATGCTCCCTAGCATCCTGTTTGCCTTTGCTGCTGCTTTCCTGCACTGAGCAGAGTGGTTCATCTCCCCAGTTACCAGCACTCCAGATCCTTCTCCTCCTTGGATTTTGTTAATGGGACACCCTCCAACTAGTAATTGTGTCCTGGATTCTTGCCTCCTAAATGCATCACTGCACTTTTTGGCATTGAAACCAAGCTGCAAAGTGTGAGACCATTACTCCAGTTTTGCCAAATCCTCCTGAAGTACTTTTGTTCCCACCCCCTCACCCCCATCTACCTTGACACAAATCTTTGTATCATCTGCGAAGAGACTGATCTTGCTCTTAATCTCTACTGCAATGTCGGCTATGAAAATGTTAAACAGAACCAGTCCCAGCACCGAGCCCTGTGGTACACCACTTGTTACTGCCCTGGGTTCAGATGCCCCCACTACTACCTTCTGCTGTCTACCCTGCAGCCAGTTCTCAACCCATCTGACCAGTTTCCTCCCTGTTCCCAGGCTCTTCAGCTTGCAGGTCAGCCTACAGTGTGGCACCGAGTCAAATGCCTTGCTGAAATCCACGTAGAGGACATCCATCGCATGTCCCCTGTCCAGTGCCCTCGTAAACCAGTCGTAAAAATCAACCATGTTTGTCTGGCAGGCTTTGACCGAGACAAACCCATGCTGCCTGCTGTCCTGGAGATTGTTATCCTCAAGAAATTGCACCATGCTTTCCCTGAGGATTGTCTCCATCAGTTTTCCCACACTGCAGTAAGGCTCACTGGTCTGTAGTTCCCTGGTTTGTCCTTGGGCCCACTCTTATGGAGAGGTACCGCATGTGTTTCCCACCAGTCTCCTGGGCACACACCCCAAGTTCAGAGAGGTACTGAACAGGTTCACCAATGGCTCTGCCAGGACTTCTCCCAACTCTCTCAGCACCCTGGGGTGGACTCCACCTTCAGGGACTTAAGGCCCTCCCTCACCCTTTCCACCGTGATTTCCCCATCCATGGTAGCTTCTCCCTCACTCTCTCCCACCTCGCCCTTCCTCTCAGGTACAGGGCCATCTCTCTCCTTGGTGAAGACTGAACAGAAGTATTCATTAAGTACTTCTGCCTACTCAGACCCCTTTTCTACCCACCCACTTCCCCTCCTGATCCTAACAATCTGATCCTTGCTCTTCCTCTTCTCTCTGATATATCCAAAGAAATCCTTTTCTCCTTCTTTGATCCCTGCGCTAACCTCCGTTCCCTAGCCGCCTTTGCTGCCCTTACCACTCTGCTCATTTCTCTGGATTTCTTCACATATTCTTCTCTGTCTTCTGTCCTGTTGGATCTCTTGTAGGTCCAAAATGCATTCATCTTTTCCCTCACCTTCTCCACTACCTCTCTACTCATCCAACTTGGCTTCTTGGTCCTGGCTATCTTGCTCTGGCTCTTGACACAAGTTTTAGTGGCTTCAGCCAGTCCTGCCTTGATGACTGTCCATTTTTGTTCCATGTCCATTTTTGGGTGGATGCTTGCCATATGGACTTTCCAGTATGTGTCCCATTCTCCCAAAGTCTGCCCTTTTGAAGTCCGGGACCCTAGTTTTTGTAGTGGCTACTTCCCTACCCACATTGCTTGAGAACCACACTGTGCGGTGGTCACTGCTTGCCAGAGATTCCTCCACCCTTACAACCCTGACCTGTTCCCCATCTTCCAGTACCAGGTCTAGTATATTCCCCTTCCTCGTTGGCTCCATTACCCTCTGGGTAAGGAAGCCATCCTGGAATGCTTCCAGGAGGATCTGCTCCCTGGCGCAAGTGGTTGCTGGGATGTTCCAATCCACCCATGGTAAATTAAAGTCCCCCAACACCACTGTGCTGCCTTTGCCACTATGCCTCCTTATCTGCTCCCCCAGTTCCCTATCAATGTCCTCCTTCTAGGCCGGGAGTCTATAAATAACCCCCAGACAGATCTTGGTCCCTTTCTGGCTGTGTAGTTGCAGCCAGATTACTTCTGACCTGCCCTCCTCCCCTTCCTCCCTATTACATCTGATCCCTTCCCTTACGTAAATGGCAACCCCCCCACCTTCCCTTTATCTGTATCCCTTCGAAATAGTTTGTACCCTGGGATGGTTAGGCCCCAGTCATGGTGCCTTGTTGCTCACATCTCAGCAATGGCAGCTATGTCCACCTCCCACACTGCCATCAATGCTTGTGTAACCCCTAGATGGCGCTATCCCAGGGGCTACTACCCCTGCCTGATTTGCCACTAACAGGTTGAGGGGCCTGGATCCAATGACGGGTGCCTCCACCCAGAGGTCAGGGTTTGCAATAGTTAAACTAACTTAGTCACAGCCCTCTGGGACACTGCAACCCCCCTTTCTTCCCACTAGTGGCCCACACAATATATCAGAATTACCTCCACAGTATCACTTACCCCCAGGACTGGTTCGGCACTGGGACCTCCTGAGAAATAAGATACAGTGCAACAATCACAGTACAGTACTTTAACATAGACAGATACCTCCAGGCAGTATAACTTTGCTGAAACAAGCAGCTCTGATTTATTTAGGGATATAACAAGGACAGGGGGAAATCAGGTTAATTAGCTTATCACTCTACTCATCTACCCATGGCTCTGTGCACAGGCCTATCCCTATCAGTTACTGTCCCTGGGTACCCAAGCCCTAGTGGCTAGTCCAAACCGTGGCAGCTGGTAGGGGCCCTTTCACAGAGAAAAGAAAAATTAGTTTAAACAGTCAGCAGTACAGTGATTCCATTTGGATTTAATGTGGCAATTCAACAGGGAGCGACCACTGAATTAGTACCACGACCTCCAAACAAGATAGGGTCCTTCAACGTCAGCAGGGCTACTCTTGAGCTCCACGAGACTCTCACACATTTATATGGTAAACAGTCACAGGCAAAAGTCCTTTAATGGCAGCAGGATTCACTTGAGCTGCACAAGCCTCCTCACACATTTATATGGTAAAAAGAAAGTACTATACCAGGCAGGCTGCTTCTCTATCCCGATCGCAATTACTGCACAATACCCGGAGAACACACAGCAGATTCAGTTCCTGACAGACAGAGTGCAATCAGCAATTCTCCAGTCTTCTACAGGGTGAGCCTGGTTTCTACTCTTCAAATATCCTTTGATTCTCTTCACAGGACGGATTCAGTCCTAACAAGCAGTTACACAAGCTGCAGACCGGAACTCTGGACCTTACACATGTTTTTTGACTAAAACTGTGCACTGAAGGAGCACAGGGTTCCTTTCCCCTTCACTGCCAGAGCTAAAACTGAAACTCCAACAGAAAAAACCGGGCACTTCCTTTGAGTTCCTCCCAGTTCTTGACTGGATTGGCTGTCACTCACAATAGACTGCTCCTGTTGGTCCAAAAAGGTGCCGAAGTCTAAACTACATCTCCCAGAGTCACTGCCCATACAATCCTCTTGTGGCTGGCTCAGATTATGAGTCCAAGTTCTGATTCGCCCAGGCACCATTTTAGAGTTAGCTACTCCCACACTGATTGGTCCAGTTCAGCAGTTCAAAATCAGAATGGGGAACTAGGCAGACACAGTTCTGACTGCAAAGAAAGCAGGTTAGACAAACTGTAATTTCATTATTACTCTAAATGATTTCTGGCAACCAGTTACATCTTTCAGATAGGTTCCCTTTGCACTCCTAGTGACTGCAAAATGGAGTGAATTGGCAGCAGCTCTGAGTGGTACTCAAACAGAGAAGCACACAGTCCCCATACAACTAATTATGTCTGCAAGCAGACAGCTCTTAAAGAGACAGTACCAGAGGCTCTAAAACACTCACTGATAAATGGCTTAAACGCCAAACACCATTCAGGCTTGGAGCATTCAAGCAAGCTCCTGGAAGTCTTTTGGGAACCCCCATTTGCAGGGGGTTACACACCTTCTAGCCTGGGAAAGCTTGACGTCCGCTCAAGCAAGTAACCCCATAAGTTTTAACTGCAACCATATACATTTGCATTAGGCTCACACATGTAATCATCAGTCAATATATCATTTTACCAAGAACACATTTCTGAAACATTGCAGATCGCCTCTTTACATAGTATTACACACATTGTACCATAACTCAAGTTATTACCTCTTGTACATGAAACCTGAAGAGAGGGCCCTTCCTATCAGTTACCTTGGGGCTGGACGGGGCAAGGGCACCATCTTAGAGGGCAACACAAGTAACTTGGAGTTAGCACTGACGCCAGTTTGGGCAATGAGCTCGGGACACATACACTCCTTTATGGACAACATTGAGAGGCAGTCCACAGGCCTCCCAAGTGAATCATAACTGAGGTGCACCACAGGCTTTACAGCTCGACCAGTCTTTCTAGGGGGAACTGTTACAGTCTCTGCACTCTAAGCCTCATTTTCAGCATTGTCCTCACTTGTCAGGGGTCTCCATGGGGGTAGAGAGGCAAGTACTTGGGGCACTTTCAGCTCCAGGAGTTACAGTTTCTGAGTCCACAACATATTTGGCTCACATGGAGAGCTTTCGGACACTGGCAGTGGACTGTCAGGGCACTCAAAATACTCTTCTGGTTCTGGTGTATCACCAGTCTGCCCCAATCCATCATTTTCCTCCTGAAAGCTCAAACAGTTCAACCATGCACAATGATCCATTTCATCTGATCTGATGCTTTGCACTTCACTTTCTGGGAGCATTGGCTCCAGGGACAGCTGGGGGCTTAGACAGTCCAGAAGGCCCAGCTTCGTCTCCAGTATTGACTAAGGGATTGCCCGAAACAACTGACTCAGTTCGTAAGAAGGATAGTATTCAAAGTCACTCTCACTTTCTTCTGATATGGACTGACAGTCAGGCTCAACTGGGACTTGTGAGGGGAACACTTTAACTTTGCTTCTGTAGGTGCAGACTTTCTTGATCTTTTCTTAGCAGCAGCTCTAGTCACTGGTCCAGAGGGGCATCTTCTGGGCTCAGACTCAATCAAGATTTGTCCAATGGGCAGTAAATGATTTCTATGCATTGTTTTACATCTTTTGAATTATTCTCAGGCCTTACTTTGTACACTGGCAGATCATCTAGTTTGCCCACTACAATGTGAGGGAGATGGTGCCATCTGTCAGCAATCTTGTGTTTGCCATGCAGTCCCAGATTTTTAGCAATACCCGATCTCCCTCCTGGAGTTCCTGTGCTTTCACCTTTTATCATACCTTCTTTGTTGGCCAGATTTTTTGGCAGCCATGGTTTGAGCCAGTTGGTACGCATGAGTTAGCTGGGCCTTTAACTTCTGCACATACTGTAAATAGTTGTCAGCTTGAACCCCATCAGGAGAGACCCCAAAACACACATCTACCGGTAGTGAGCTTCTCTTCCAAACATCAGGCGGTAGGGGAGAACCAGTGGCATCACTTTTGGTGCAGTTATAAGCATGTACCAGGGTGCTAATTTGTTGGCTCCATCTAGTCTTGTCCTTTGGGTGCAGGGTGCCTAGCATATCTAGCAAAGTGCTGGTTGAAACGTTCAGGCTGTGGGTCCCCTGGGGTGGTAAGGAGTGGTTCTGGACTTTCTCACTCCCCACAGAGAAAGCATCTCTTTGATCAGACGACTCTCAAAGTCTCTCCCTTGATCAGAATGGATTCTTTGTGGAGCCCATAGTGAACAAAAAGTTTTCTACAAGTACTTTGGCCACAGTGGATCTTTCTGGTCTTTGGTGGGAAAGCTTGGCATATCTCGTGAAATGGTCAGTGACCACCAGCACATTACTGATATTTCTTTGATCTGAATCCAAACTCAGAAAATCAATACAGACCAGCTCCATGGGTGCACTGGTGGTGATGTTAACAGGGAGCAGCCCTCTGGAAAAAGCTTTCCTCTGTAATAGCGACTACAAGTTCGAATGTGTTGCTCCACATCAGCCCCCATCTTAGGCCAATAGAATCTGGATCTCACCAAGTCAAGTGTTCTGTCTATACCAAGGTGCCCCATGTGGTTGTGCAAGGACCTCAGTACTGAGTCTCAGAAGGCAGTGGCAGCACTAGTTGTTGTTTGTCTACTTGTCCCCTCTGTCTACTGTTTCTCTGTATAACAGTTTATTGATCAGTTTCAACTTAGGACCTTCTTTGTATAACAGTGCAGTTCTCAAATCAGTGGAGCGTAATTTGGACACATCTTTTCCTGCATAGAGGGCTTCTAAAGCTGATTTGATCATAGGATCGCGGGATTGAGCCCGCCGAATACTGTCATTGTCCAGCTGAGGCAGTGCACCAATGTCTATTGCAGAAAAGTGGCAATAAGCAGCAAGTATGCAATTCTCAGAGTGTCCCAAGCAATCCACCATGCAGTCCACTGCGTCCGTGGACATTTGTTCCTCCTGTCAAACTTCCGGCAGAGTGCCGAATGTCAGGTTCTGCCAATCGGACCCAATCATTCTGGGAACAGGTCTCCGGAGAGAGCATCAGCATCTATGTGGTTCAGACCTGCTCGGTATTCGAGCATAGTCATATGTAGATAATGCAGAAAGCCACCTGCGGCCAGTGGCATCCAACTTAGCTGAGGTCTGCACATAGGTCAAAGGATTATTGTCAGTTTTACTAGTATTTTAGCCCCATACAAGTACTCATGGAATTGGTCAACAAAGTCACTTCAAAGCTAGGAACTCTAACTTATGTACAGGATAGTTCTTTTGGATGGGGTCAGGCTTCTACTGGCAAAGGCCACTGGTCTCAGGCCATTCTCGTGCTCTTGGTACAACACAGCCCCAACCTTGCAAGCTAGCATCAGTGTGCAGGACGTAAGGTTTTCTTGGATCGGCATAGGCCAGCACTGGAGCATGGGTAAGTTGATATATGATCTCATGAAAAGCAGTCTCACAATCAGGAGTCCAGCGGGCCCCAAATACTTCACTCGGATGAAAATACACTCTTTCAGTCTTGAGGGGCTGACTTTTGGTATTTTTGTGGGTTGGGGATACCCTTGAGTAAGGTTAAGTAAAGGGCGGATCACTCTTGAATAGTCCTTGATGAAGCCGATAATAACCACAGAATCCCAGGAATCTTTGCAGTTCTTTAGATTTTTGGTCAGGGCCAGGTGGTCAAGGCCTCAACTTTACTTCAGTCGGTCTCTATTCCTCGTGTGATACTGTGTCCCACATACTTTACTGATGTTTGAAAGAATTGACACTTATCAATGGACAGTTTAAGGCCAAAGTCCTCCAGTCGGTCCAATACCTTAAATAATCTGCTCTCATGTTCCTCCAGTGAGCTGCCAAACACAATAACATCATCTAGGTATACCAGGCACTCTAGTAAGTTCATGTCCCCACTGCACGCTCCATCAATTGTTGAAAAGTGGCTGGGGCACCTGAAATCCCTTGAGGCATCCTCATGAATTCATGACCAAGCGGACAGATAAAGGCTGTCTTCTCACAGTCCTCTGGGCCATCGGGATCTGGTAGTACCCTCACGGAGATCCAGCACAGAGAACCACTTGCTCCCGTTTAGGCAGTCCAAAGCATCCTGAATGCGGGCATTGTGTACTGATCAGGATAGTCCGCCCGGTTTAAGGTGCGATAATCACACACATCCTTACTGTTCCATTCTTTTTCCTCACTACCACAATGGGGAAGCATAAGAGCTTCTGGATTCTTGTATTACACCAGCAGCTAACATCTTTGCAGATGCCGCCACATCATCTATGTCAGCAGGTGCCAGGCGTCGAGACCTCTCACGAAATGGTCTTTCGTCATGCAGCCGGATATTGTGCTCAGCTCCTTGCACGCATCCTACGTCCCATTCCTTTAAAGAAAACACCTGGTCTCTCTGGGCAAGCTTCTCACTTATCCTCACTTTCCATTCAGCTGGCAACGCGGAGTCGCCGAAATCAAACAAGTCAGGCGTTACTCTGTCATTCTTCCTGAACTCTTGCTGCTGGGTAGCACTGCAGTGTCTGCACAATGCACATTAGCCAGGATGCAACCTCTATTTACTCGAATGTCTCTTTCAGACATTATGAACTTGGACCATTACCCTTCTGGCATAAGCATGGGCTCTGAGCGGGCAAAATACTAAGCTTGACCAGCAGTCCCTCTGGCAATTTTCCATGCCCTGGTGCATCCAACATTAATATTTTATTCTTAACATCCTTTCTGATACGGACCTCTCCCGTAAGGTACACTGGGCATTTGGCGCCAGGATCAGAGACTCAGGATCCTTCTTCCATACAATTCCGACCGGTTCCTCTGGTTATATTTTTCAGCATCTCTCTGTGCCTCATAGGCCTTCTTAATTAAAGCCGAACTCTTAAAGCTCTACTAGTCTTTGACCCCTGTTTTCATAACACAACTGTGCCAGCCTTCCGAACATATGAGCGTTTGTTCCAATCAACAAAGGGACACCATCATACAGTCCAGTGGGGGACACACTAAGGCTAGGGTCTCTACTTGTTCGGCCACACCAGCCACGGAGGTGGGAAAGACAGCCAAATTGGATGTACCGGAATAGGTAGGCCTTCACTTAACCCCATACATACAGTCCTTCTAATGGTTGTAAGGGCAGCCTGACAAATGCTTCTGATACCAATCGTGGAACATAATTGTCACTTGGGAGCCACTGTCTAGTACAGCTCTTGTAGACACTCCATTCACCTTACAGTGGTCTCATGGAGGGACCCACTATTCTGGACCAGTCTGGAGGCGGTAGTGGGGGCCTGGGCAACTGACCTTGCCACAAAGGACGTGAGTTAGCATTTTGGTGCCCTCACTGGGATCATTTTGTGCACCTCTTAACCACTGATTTGTTCTCCGAAGCTCTCCTTGTAACCTATATGCAACTTTGTCAGTGTCTTTTGGGGACCGGCATTCCCTCTTCATGTGCCCATCCTTCCCGCAATTATAGCAAAACACACTTTCTGGAGTTTGAGCTGGCGAGGCGCACACTGGGAGCCAGGGCGGGGGTACTACTAACTGGAAACCTTGGTGCCATCTCTGTCTGCGGCGTGATAAGCATTTGGAGACATCTGTCAGTTTCTCCACTTCCGTGGTCAAGGAATTGAGTTTGGAGCTGTTATCAGCAGGAGATACATGGGTGGGTACCCCACCCCATAACAGATGCAGTTGGATATAGGTCAGGGCCCGTACTTGCAGGCGTGGCCTTCATAAAGGGACTGTTTTTGAATTCCCGGATCTCTCTCAACAGTTACCCCATTGTGACATATCTTTTTCCTTGTCAGAGCACTCATTGACTGTCAACCTCTGCCCTGAACTTCACTGATGGGTCACCCTCAGTCACTCGGGTACGTAGCCACAGCTGTTGGTGCAGGTCCCTCCAGTGCGCCTTTTCTCAACTCCTCGAATTTCTCTCATTAACTCATCATAGGAGGGTGGGGATTCAGTCGATTTGCCAGGCGTAACTGAAGCAACAGCAGTTCTGAGAAGGGGCAGACTTAAGGATTCTGTCCAGTCTGGTTCGGTCCAGTTCAATCGCTGGCAAACTACCCTTTCTGAGGCATTCTTGCAACAATTTTTCCAGCTGAGATACATACACAGACAACAACTCCCTTGGTACTGTTGTGCATTTCTTACTCTCACCATAGGTCCTCATCAGAATCTGGGCTCCCATACACATTCTCCAAGGCCTCAAGATGGCCTGTGCAGTCAGCTTCAGGGTTACTGGCCCGTTTGCTTACGGATGGTAGCCAGAGCAGGACCTCGGGGCTCTCACTAACCCTCTTCGCTTCGGCTTCCGAGCATTGCCATTCTAGCACTTGGGGCAACATAGTCTCATCCAGGTCTCCCAGTCATCCTCCCCTTGGGGGTGGGGAGGTGCCAGAGAAGATCCTCAACCTTGGTAAGTCGTGACTAATGGCAGGTGCAGAAATAGGCGTCTGCATTGGTTCAGCCACCATTATGGTACTGGAGCGGGAGAGGGTGTTGGTGGAGGAACACCCCAGGTGGCAAGAATAGTTTCTTCAAGTCCTCCACAGTTTTCCTTCTCCCGACCATTGTAAATTTCTCCTCAAAAGTTTCAGACAGTGGTGGGCTCATTCCCCCCGGTCTTTACTGTACTTAGTTATCACTCTCCAGGCAGTGAGGGCTCCCTCTGGGGTAATGGTCTGTGGCACTTTGGAGCTATCTATGGGATCCTTAAACTCTACTAGGGCCAGGAAAGTGTGGGTGAGCAGATTAGCATGCCGACCCACCACCACAGGGTTTTGTAAACCTTCCACCTTGGAAAGTACTCCTGTACAGTGTCCGTGATTGATACCCAGGGAATGTCCAGGATAAGCATAGCATTTTGGGGGTCAATCTCCTCCCCAGTACACCACTCCACCAGCCGGTGCACAGCCACTTCTGTCGGGGTACCCATTTTTTTTTCTTAACAGTGGTTCATGAATATGGCCACTAGAGGACACACAATCCCAGCGTGAGCCTCAAGATGTAACCCCAGATGGCGCTATCCCAGGGGCTACTACCCTTGCCTGATTTGCCACTAACAGGTTGAGGGGCCTGGATCAATGGGGTGCCTCACCCAGAGGTCAGGGTTTGCAATAGTTAAACTAACTTGGTCACAGCTCTCTGGGACACTCAAACCCCTTTCTTCCCACTAGTGGCCCACACAATATATCAGAATTACTCCACAGTATACACTTACCCCCAGGACTGGTTCCGGCACTGGGACCTCCTGTGAAATAAGATACAGTGCAACAATCACAGTACAGTACTTTAACATAGACAGATACCTCAGGCAGTATAACTTTGCCAGAAACAAGCAGCTCTGATTTATTTGGGGGATATAACAAGGACAGGAAATCAGGTTAATTAACTATCACTCTACTCATCTACCTATGGCTCTGTGCACAGGCCTATCCCTATCAGTTACTGTCCCTGGGTACCCAAGCCCTAGTGGCTAGTCCAAACCGTGGCAGCTGGTAGGGGCCCTTTCACACAGAGAAAAGAAAAATTAGTTTAAACAGTCAGCAGTACAGTGATTCCATTTGGATTTAATGTGGCAATTCAACAGGAGCGACCCTGAATTAGTACTCACGACCTCCAAACAAGATAGGGTCCTTCAACATCAGCAGGGCTACTCTTGAGCTCCACGAGACTCCTCACACTTTATATGGTAAACAGTCACAGGCAAAAGTCCTTTAATGGCAGCAGGATTCACTTGAGCTGCACAAGCCTCCTCACACATTTATATGGTAAAAAAAAGTACTATACCAGGCAGGCTGCTTCTCTATCCCGATCGTAATTACTGCACAATACCGGAGAACACACAGCAGATTCAGTTCCTGACAGACAGAGTGCAATTCAGCAATTTCTCCAGTCTTCTACAGGGTGAGCCTGGTTTCTACTCTTCAAATATCCTTTGATTCTCTCTCACAGGACAGATTCAGTCCTAACAAGCAGTTACACAAGCTGCAGACCGGAACTCTGGACCTTACACATGTTTTTGACTAAAACTGTGCACTGAAAGAGCACAGGGTTCCTTTCCCTTCACTGCCAGAGCTAAAACTGAAACTCCAACAGAAAAACGGCACTTCCTTTGAGTTCCTCCCAGTTCTTGACTGGATTGGCTGTCACTCACAATAGACTGCTCCTGTTGGTCCAAAAAGGCGCAAGTCTAAACTACATCTCCCAAGTCACTGCCCATACAATCCTCTTGTGGCTGGCTCAGATTATGAGTCCAAGTTCTGATTCGTCCAAGGCACCATTTTAGAGCTAGCTTACCCCACACTGATTGGTCCAGTTCAGCAGTTCAAAACCAGAATGGGAACTAGGCAGACACAGTTCTGACTGCAAAGAAGCAGGTTAGACAAACTGTAATTTCATTATTACTCTAAATGATTTCTGGCAACCAGTTACATCTTTCAGATAGGTTCCCTTTGCACTCCTAGTGACTGCAAAAATGGAGTGGATTGGCAGCAGCTCGAGTGGTACTCAAACAGAGAAGCACACAGTCCCCCCATACAAACTAATTATGTCTGCAAGCAGACAGCTCTTAAAGAGACAGTACCAGAGGCTCTAAAAACACTCACTGATAAATGGCTTAAACGCCAAACACTATTCAGGCTTGGAGCATTCAAGCAAGCTCCTGGAAGTCTTTTGGGAACCCCCTTTTGCAGGGGGGTTACACTTGCAACTCTGCTAACTTGTTTCCCAGGCTCCTAGCATTTAGTGAAACCATTCTCAATGCTGCTCCTATCCTTCCTGCTTCCTTACCCTTCACTCCAACCTCTATTTCACCTAAGGTCGTATCTATCCCTGGGGTGGTGGGGAAGTACATGGGACCACCTCTCCTGGTGATTCCCAACTCCAATGTCTCCACCTACCTAGTTTAAATGGTACCTCTCATTGATAAAATCCCCCAGCTTCTGCTTCAACACCTGTGACCCTGACCTGCTGAGGTGTAACCTATCCCCTGCATAAAGATCTGTGTTATCCCATGTGTTACCCCAGTCCCCCACCAAACCATAATCCTTGGTCACACACCATTCCCTCAGCCACTTGTTGAAGTCACTGATTCTTCTCTTCCTGTCTGTATTAGCCCTTGGCACTGGCAGAACTTCTGAGGAGGCCACCGTTGTTCCCTCTTTGCTGAATAGTTTTCCCACTTCCTTAAAGCTGTCTTGTATCTCCTCTATCCTTCTCCCTTCCAGGTCATTCATTCCCAGGTGCACCACAATGTGTGCGCCCCCCACCTTCCCCACATATCAGCCCATATGCTGCCCACTCTACTCGCTGTCATGCCTGGCATGCATTCTACCCAGATGTTACTTTTTCTGGCACCCCTTCCCCCATCTTATACCCTTAAGTACAGAATCCCCTAGAATTATCACTCTCTGACGCTTATCCTGCTCACCCTCTTGTTGCCTTCCACTCCCCTGCCCCCCAACTTGTGAGGTCCTCTCATCCCTCGTCTCACCTCCCCTTTGCCCTGTCCTCTCCCCCTTTGCAAATATGACCAGGCTACTGACCTCCCCCTCTGAACTACTTTCCGTCTGTGGAACCTCCCATTTGCACTCACTTGTTGCTCCGTCTACCATGCTACCACCTCATCTGCTATTACTTCCCTGTGGCTTCCCTGAAATGTGGCCCTCCCCCACTTGGACTCCCCTC
Source organism: Neoceratodus forsteri (assembly GCA_016271365.2). Lineage (NCBI taxonomy): Eukaryota > Metazoa > Chordata > Ceratodontiformes > Ceratodontidae > Neoceratodus > Neoceratodus forsteri. The sequence continues at coordinate 1,359,202,747 of CM057455.1, read as the reverse complement.
CTCTCCCTATCCTTAACCTTCCCTGGGCTTCCTGCTGCTTCCCCCATCCTCCTGTCTCCTTGCTCTTTCCTTTCCTCTGGAGAGACTGCATCACCATCACCTCACTGCCCCCCCGCCACTGTGTCTTCTTGGTGTACTGCCTACTGCCTCCCAGCTGTGTACCTTTTTACCCTGTAACATTCATTTCCTGCTCCTTCACTGTAGCTTCCCTCCTCCCTGCTGCCTGGTCTTTCAGACTAGCCAACACTGAGAATCTGTTTGCAGTGCTAATCTCCTTTCCTTGAATGAGTCCAGTCCCCCTCCCACAGGTGGATATCTTTGCTCCGACCCACTCTTAGTCATGCCCCTGTGACTGACCCTCCTCCAGTCATCACTGCCTTCACTTGGCTGCACCCGCTTGTGTGGCTCTCCTGCTGTCCCACCTAGTTCCCCCTTATTTTTGCTGTTTTGAGTTCTTTTGGATGCCTCTTTAGTTTTCCCTCCTGGCTGCGTTCCCTCCTATTCTGTCTTCTCCATGCCTCCAGTTCCCTCCTCAACCACCCTATTTCCTGCCTGAGCTGGCCCACCTGCCAACACACCCTTCAACCCCTCGCCTTCCAAGCCACTTCCAGTAATATTTTCTACCTCCCTCAATAAGCCTGTCAACTCGTCACCGGATCCCACCGTCTCACCCATACTTGCGACCTCTACTTTCAACCTGGATGGTTGCAACTCAACAGCCAAATAAAATATCAAACCTGCATCACAGCTAAGAAAATAATGATGGGCAGTGCCCCTCTTGGAGTCTGCTCTCTCCTTAAACCCAGAAACAACAACATCAACACCAGGAGGTCTAAACCTCAACTCCTGCAAATCCCCCACTGTCGCATAACCCAAGGCCAAAGGTCCTTTGCATATAGGGCACCCAGCTGGCTAGTCTCAGTAGTGACATCTCTGCCTCACCCATGCTGGGTGCCTTCAGTCCAAGCTCCGTCTCGCTTTTCTTGCCTCTAGCTCCTGTGACTGCCATGACTAAGCAATACTCCCACCTAGCTGATCTTTGTTTTCTGCTGCCTGTTGTTGCCCCTCCACCTAGCACTTTGCCTACACCACTGCCCATCTGATGCACTTACCCTGACCATCCTTGACAAAGCCCCCTAGGCTGCCATACCCCCACCCCGGTCTCACCCACCCCCCTGCCCTCTCCTTTCCCCACCTCTCATTTCTCTTTTTCCCTTGTTTGTGTACACTTCCTTGTGTTTCATGTAGTAACCTTGTAATAACATGTTATGACCATCAGTGTTACTGATGTTGCTATACTGTAATTGAAACTATATGCCTGTACTCACTGATGTGGAAGCTTTGTAAAAGAGCCCCGGCTCAAAGGTACTTGCAATCCTAGACTCAAATAAACAAAATAAAAATTGCTGCTCCACATCCATGGCAACATACAACACTTCCCATCTACAGTCCTATCTGACTGCCCCTGCACATCCTCTCCTCCCTTAACCTGGTCCTATCCCACTCCATGGAACCCTTCCCCCACCTTGAACTCCCCATGTCTGTACAGGAAATTTGCGGCCCTCCCAGTTAGGCTCTTCCTTGTCTACCAGCTTGGCCCACTGCCTGCTGACCTCCCTGCTGGTGCCCTGCAGACGCTACTCAAGATGCTACACTCCTGCTTCGTGGCACTCAAGCTTCAGGGTCGCTCAAGCTTCGGGGTCACTTGGTCCCCTTTGAAGTATAATTGGATCCCAGCTCTGCTATTGTCTGGTCCAAGTCACGTGACCACCCCTCCAGTGTATTTCCCAACCTCTCCCTCCCTCAGTTAAATGCCCCCCTCCTCCCAGCCAAAACAAAATCATTTGTTTTGAAGTTACATTGTTTAAATCACACAGCACACGTTGCCATTAAATGCTACCTCAATCCTAAAAGAAAACAAACAGCACAGAGAAAGTACTTATCTTCTAGCTCCAGCTGCCTGCCTCCCTCTGCTGAGTTCCAACTCCAACTGAAAGCAAACAAGTTAAATTGCTCTGATTAGAGGTGGAGAACCTGGTAGCTCTAGAAACTCTACCAAGTTTCTTCTAGTGATACCCTGCTCCTTAGCATCAAACCTCATTGCAGTTCAGAGCTCCTTCATCACAGAGATGGGGGTCTTCAGGAGGAGACCTCAGAGCATACAATGTAGAGTCCTCACTCTTGGTGGAAGTGATGCAGCCAGAACTGTAAGGTGGGCTCCCATCCATATCTTCCTCCTCCTCCTCTTACAAACACTAACTGTACAATTCTATCAATAAAAAGAAATATTAAAAGTTGATCTAAGGAAGTTCTAATGCCCCAACACTTATCCTATGCAAGACTCCAGATGGATTACGGTACTTGTTTATGGAACCCTCACAACAAAAACGAAATAATTAGAATAGAAAAAGTTCACTGAATATACACAAAACTAATTAAAGGTAATGCAGGCAAGTCATACGATGAATGACTAAAAAGCATGGGTTTACACAGTTTAGAGTTAAGAAGGAGAAGGGGTGACATGTTGTTCTTTTATGACATTATAAATGACCCTGTGCTCATGACCGAACTAGAAACTGAATATAAAGACTCACAATTCAAAACAAAGGGCCACCCATTACAAGTTAAAGTGAATAGATACAAATTAAATAAAGAAAGATTATTTTATACTGCAAGATCTGCAAACCTCTGGAACAGATTACCAGACAAAATTATATTTAGTAAAAATAAAAATACATTTAAAAATAATCTTGATAATTGTGTAACAACGGGAAAGATTGAACTATTAGTCCATGTCCTAAGGAGCTATATATGGGCCAGGCCTCTTTTTGCTCCTCAATTTCCAAGTGATTCCTCTTCCTCTTGTAAAAGGATGTCAGGGTTGTATTCCTGATCCTCATCGACGGTATAACAGGGTTGAATAAGACCCTGTCCCATTTGTTACACAGAGAGAGAGAGTTAAATGCAAGGATCTGTTCTAGCCACTCATTTTCTGTCTCGTCTGTCTGGTTGCACAACCAACTGTTCTTGTGAGACCTAGGAAGTGATCGCTCTGACAGTCTTGCGATTCTCCACCTTTCGTTAACTCTCCACCTTCACTTGCTGTTTCTGTCTTTTCTTCCCCCTTGCGTATCTGCGATTATAAAAATAATTGTGAATCTTTATGTGAAACTGTGATCCCTTTGTCTGAAACTGTATATAGTTATACTCTTGAAATGATTGCAAACAGCTATTTGGAATTTAGGGGGTTAACCTGAGATGCAGTTTGAGCTCCTCTCAGGCTTGTTTGCAAACTCATTGCAGAGCTGTCAACAAGAGGTCAGTTCTGGGCCACAATGTTCTATTTGCTGCACCTACAAAGAAACTGACAAGAACATTTTCTGAGAAACAGGATGTTTTCTTAACGCGTTCCCAGGCTAAGACTTATAAAAAGATCAGCAATACTTTTGCTAGAGTGAGAGACAGAGGCTGAAACTTGGAATCAGAGATACTCTCAGATTAAGGACTTTGGGCCCTATGCACTAAAAAAAAAGTTGCCCACACGCCGCATATGCAACCCTAAGCTGGAATACTGTGCAACTGGGGTCCCGTGAACCCCTGACAGCATTCATGAATGGCTCGTAAGTCAGTTACATTCTGGATCCCCCAGCCATGTGGCTAGCAATGTGCTGGGGCGGGCGAGGGGTGTGCTGGGGGCGTGTCTGCACTATGCGCCATTCACAAAGGTGTGTAGTGCTGCTTGCAGGGGGGCATAGTAGTGAACAGGTTATGGCAGGGGGACCCTGCCATAACAGCTGTACACACCAGAGTACTCATCAACCCCCACTCGGTCCAGGCTGCCCAGTGCCAACCCTGTGCTCTAACAGCATCCCCACCCCCTTATGCCAGGGGCCCCCCACACACAAAGCAGTGCCCTGACCCCATCCAGCTGCAGATGCATATCCCCCCTGCCACACATTGGCACCCTGACCCTGTAGGCATGAATGCAACCCCCTCAACATGACTGCCCCTTCCTCCTTGTAGCAAAGCATACCCCCAACATGTGTGCCCTGTCCCTGATTCAGCAAAGCATCCCCACCATGTGTGCCCTGTCCCCGGCGTTAGACCATGACACCCCCCACGCACACTGAACTGCTCCAGTCCACACACACACCCGACCCCGGTGCCCCATCAGCATAACTGGTGGTCAATGGACCTCCACCCAACCGCAGCACTGACAACCCCCCTCCTCTCAAGCCCATACCTGACAATCGGTGCCACAGCTCAAGACAACCAGCAGCACAGCCCTCTGCATACCTCGTCTGCCGGCCATCCAACTGATGCAGGGAGCGGGTTGCCTATATATATAGCGGCACGCTCCCAGCATCAGTTTGAAAACTGGCGGCCACAGAGGTGAGCAAAAGGATGTGCCACTGGCTGTCTATGCCCACAGCACCGTCTCTCAGGTATGGGCTTGGGGAGAGAGGGATCATCGGTGCTGCAGGTGGGTGGGGGGTCCACTGACCACCAATTATGCTGCTGGGGCAATGGGTTCGGAGGGGTGGACCGGGACAGCTCAGTGTGTGCAGGGCCACAGAGCTATGTGGGTGGGGTATGTGCCTTTCAGCCCCATTAGTACACAGGTACCTTTGTTTTCTCTGTTTGTACTGCCTTTGTAAATAGTTATACTGAACAATTTTATTTTTTGTGAACTCTGTTTATCTCCAAACTCATGACGGGATGGCGCCTATCCCCTATTCTGCCCTGTATGCAGGCTCTCAACATATCGTTCAGCCAGCCTCCGCCTCAGCTACATAGTGGGGAGGACAGTGGCTTACCCTCACAGAGGGTCCCCCCGGTGGGGAATGGGGGAGAGACCATCACCCTGGAGCCCCTGCCCTGGCTTATACCAGGCTTTGCTCAGCCGGTGGTGCGGTAGCTTGTCTGGGGCATCATGCCACTCATGCATGCAGGGCTTTTCTTGCTTGGTGCCCCAGAAGAAGGCTGTGCAATGAAGCCTGCACATCAGGTCGCATGCTCCCATGTGAGCTACGTAAGCCTCTGCCTCCTCCAATCCATTCCGAAGTGTTCCCGGCTGCATAGGCATCCAGCCACCATGGTGACACTGAGTGCCAGGACTCAAAGAAACCCACCCCCGTAGGAGAGCCTGCCAATGACAGCTCAATCCTTCACCCTCCCACCAGTGACCTGGGCTGGCTCCCAAACTCAGGTCATTGGTGTGACGTGAGGTGTGGCATCCAGCACCTCAATCCTCCGCACCACCGGGCCAGCTAACAATTTTTATTTTATGGTTACTGATAATAAAACACTGCTTGTGAATTTTATAACTGCTCCTGGCTTTCCTATGCTTCCTGGCCCGTGCCTCGATGACAGATTGTGTCAGACATGGGATTTACGTCACGCATACTCTAAGCCAGGAGTTTTGTGCATCAGTACTAGACCTGGAACCAGGGAAGCACGGAAGAAAGGCACAGATCCTGCAATAGCAAGCCCAGGAGTGCTTACCAGAAGAACAGCAGCCATAATAGAAGCAGAAGCAAAAGTCCAAGCTGAGACTGTACAACCAGTACAAGTGATGGAAAAAGAAGAACAGGCACAACCTGAAAGCCCGACTGCCTTTTTCAAATGGTGGGATGTTCAACACAAACAGATGGAGAAGCAGAGAAAGGAAGAGATGCAGCAACAGGAGCAGCAATGGCTGGATACCTTGCAAGCTATCAAAGCTGGAGGATCTGGTACAGGTCCAGCACAGCGACAAGACACAAACAACTTAAAAGACATTTAATAGTACTTTTACCACAGTGCCAGGCTGAGCTAAAGGTGTTGAGCACATAATAGTGACAGGGCATGCTCGCTCTATCAGACAAAAGACATACAAATTACCAGAGCAGTTAAGAGCAGATGTGGTTAAGAAAAAAAAAAATGAAAGAATTGGGTACCATAGGAGAGTCAAGAAGTGCTTGATCATAACCAATGGTGATTGCAAATAAAAAAGGGGATGTAAGAATCTGCCTTGATTTTAGGAAACTTAATCAAGTGTCAGAATTTGACAGAAATCCTATGCCTAGGATAGATGATTTGGTGGACAGACTGGGAAGTGCCAAATATATCAGTACCCTTGATCTCACCAAGGGTTACTGGCAAATCTCTCTAGCTAAAGAATCCAGAGACAAAGCTGCATTTGCCACTTTGTTCACTACCATGCCATTTGTTTACATGGCACACCGACTACATTCCAGCGGTACATGGATGTAATTGTATCCCCTCACACTGCTTATTGTGCTGCGTACCTGGATGATGTGGTATACAGTCCAGACTGGAAAAGCCACCTGGAACACCTACAAACAGTTATCCAATCTATAAAAAGGGCAGGTCTGACAATTCTACCAAATGAGCATTGGGCATGCAGGAAGCCAGATATTTGAGCTATGTTTTGGGAAATGGAGAAGTCAAGCCAGCGATTTCTAAGATTGAAGCTGTAGCTAACAGCCCTGTCCCTAAAAAGTACATTTATGTAAGAACTTAACGTAACACTGCATTTTCAAGAGAGGCTCTTGCAGTAGGTATAATCACCTTGAGGAATGAGCGTCCCCTGGTGTCAGGACCACACAGAAACCTTAGCCAGCAGTATCTGATGGGAACCGCCCATCAGACGTCACATGGCTGACTTCAGCATGACCCTACATAGTGGTCGGTCCCCACTCCTGCCTTCCAGTTCTTCCACCGGAGACCTCCAAGGAGGTACGACAGGAGAAGAGGCTCCTGGAGCTCATAATGCGCTCATAAAGAAAGAGCAGAATACAGTAGGGGGATGGAGGGAGGGAAAAAGGTTACCTACTGCAGGAGCCTCTCTTGGAGATCGACTGTTATGGCAAGGTCTTACGTAACTGTACTTTTTTACTTCGAGAGGGCTCTTGCAATAGGTAATCACCTTGAGGACTGAGTCCCAAACAGTGTGAATCAGAAGAAAAACTGAAACACGGGAGGCAGGAATGAAAAAACCTGCTAAAGGCACAGGAAATTATGACAGGAGGCCCTGAAGCAAAGCTAGGCCAAAACCTGCCCTGTGCCTAGAGGCCATGTTCAGACTGCAGTGCTTTGTGAAAGTGTGGACTGAACTCCAGGTAGAAGCAGCACAGATGTCAGCAGCAGACGCATTTCTGAAATAAGCAGCACAGGCAGCCGTACCCCTGGTGGAATATCCCTTAACCTCCCTCAGGAGGGTTTTACCACACTTCTGGTAACAAAAAGTAATGCAGTTTGTCAATCATTTGGATAAACATTGTTTGGTAACTGCTGCACCTTCTCTCTTGGATGCAAAAGAAATGAAAAGCTGATCCTTTTTTTGGACAGACTTTGTCCTGTTAGTGTAATAACGCAAGATTCTATGAACATCTAAAGTGTGAAGAAGTGCTTATCCCCGATTGGAATCCTTGGGGTAGTACACTGGTAGATGAATCGACTGGTTCAACATAAACTCAGAAACCACTTAAGGTAAAAACTTAGGGCTGGTACGGAGACCAACCCGATCTCTGTGAAAAATTAAATAAGGTTCCTTACAAATTAGGGCCTGAAGCTCTGAAATCCTTCGAGTGGAAGTGATTGCAACTAAGAAAAGTGCTTTCCAAGATAAATATCACATCACAAGAACCAGTCGGTTCAAAAAGAGGCAGGGTCAGCTTTCCAAAATACAATCAAGATCCCAGGGTGGCACGGGGCTGCACACTGGGGGTTTGAGGTGCAAGATCAGGAAAGTCTTTGAGACTTTCAACTGTGCTAGTGTCCTGCCATCCACCAAGGTATGGTAGGCAGAGACAACTGACAAATGGACCTTCAGCGATGAATAGCCTAGGCCCAACTCGTAGAGGTGCAAGAGATATTCCATGGCCGATGGAACATGGCACGAGAAAAGGTCCCAACGCTTTGTAGTGGCCCAAATGGAAAACTGCTTCCATTTCATGGCATAAGTGGTCCTCGTAGATGGCTTTCTGGCCTCAACGAGAACCTGAGCCACTTTGGAAGAGACTCCAAAGTGCGAAACGACTATGTCCTGAGGTGCTACGTGTGAAGGTGAAGGGACTTCAGTCCCGGATGGATCAGCACACCCTCCTCCTGGGTCAGGAGATCGTTGCAGAGAGGCAGGGGAACTAGAGTCTCCACTGGTAGCTGCTGAAGAAGCGGAAACCAAACTTCACGAGGCCAAAAGGGAGCAATCAGAACCATGTGGGCTCCCTCCACCCGTAGTTTGATCAGCACCCTCTGCAGAACTGGAAAGGTAGGGAAGGCATACAAGAACCTCCCTGTCCAACAAAGAGATACCACATCTTGCCAGAAAACACCATGCCCTGGAGCGAGCAAAACTTGGGTAGTTTTACACTGTATGGGGAGACGAACAGATCCAGTTCCGGCCAACCCCACAGGTCGAAGATGGAGTCGACCACCTCTTGCTTGAGCTCCCACTCGTGGGCTCTGACTGTGGTGTGGCTGAGACTGTCCGCTAGGATGTTTTGCACACCCGGAACGTGGACGGCTGTGAGGTGAATCCAATGCAGAACAGCCAAATTCCACACCTTCATCACTTCTCTGCATAGGGGGTACGAACGGATGCCTCCTTGCTTGTTGAGATACCAGACCACGCACATGTTGTCTGATTGGACTAGCAGAGTACTCTGGAGAAGCAGGTGTTGAGAAGCTTGAAGAGTGTACAACACTGCCCTCATCTACAATACATTGATGTGCAGAGAAGAATCCACTAGGAATTCATGCCTTGAGTCCTGATGTCTCCCAGATGAGTGCCCCATCCCATCTCTGACACATCTGCTGTCAGGGTCTGGGTGGGAGGATGGGACTGTAAAAGGTCCCCCTTGGTAAGATCTGAAAGATCCTGCTACCTACCACAAGAGATCCCTCTGCATGGAATCAGAGACCATGACCATCTGGTCCAGGTCGTCTGACCTCTGATTCCATGGTGCCCGAGCGTCCACTGTTGTATATGTAATGTGAAGCTTGGCTAAAGGCACTGTGGGGATGGCTGCTGCCATTAGGCCCAATAGCCAAAGAATCGACCTGGCTGAGACCTTCCTGCTGGAGGCCACCATACAGGCCTGACTCTGCAAGGTTATTGCCCTGTCCGGAGGGAGGAAAGCCATGCCCTGGACCATATCCAATACTGCCCCAATGAATTGTAGGTGTTGGGAAAGAACAAGCTGGGACTTTCTAAGGTTTACAGTACTCCCAACCTGATGAAACAGGTCCAGGGTTGCAGACAGGGAGAGTTCCAACTGTTTCCTCGATGGGGCTGACAGAAGCCAGTCATCAAGGTAAGGGAACACACAGTGGCCCTGACACCTCAGATCTGCCACCACCACCGCCAGATGTCACAAGCGCACTCAGCAGGTCAGGCCCTCTGCTCCCACAGTGCCAATCTCCAAGCACAGTAATGTGAACAGGTAAGAGACAGGGTAACCCTTCTGTCTGCTTGTGGGTCCGAATCACCTTTGGTCTCAAGTTATGGGGGGATTCAAACTGTGAACCTTATGCTAGCATACCCAAACATACAGGCTCAGATAATATTATCTTCAGGGGGATGCAATATATCTTTCACCTAAGGGCACCTAACCAGGTATCCAAAATGAACCCTTTAAAACTCTATAAAAGACCTTAGGTATATTCCTACCTTTTTCCAGTTTAGTAACACCATCAAGCTTTTGAACAGTTTTTGTCAGTCTTAACCCTCTATACGTCACATGAAAAAAAGGAACTGGCAGACCCAGGCAGTCTTTCAAAATAATCTATTTACTAAAATGGATAAAAATCTGAAAAATGTAAACACAGAACAATATATCAAAGAGCATACAATCACTTAAAAGAAAACAAGGAAAGGTACAAAACAAAAACTCCTACCACAATACATTTAGACTTTTTCTATCTAATGTATTACCTCTTTAAGTGCCTAAGTTAGATAATAATAAATAATAATAATTTTATTTTTAAAGCGCCTTTCAATATATCAAGGTGCTGAACATATCAAAACCACAACATACAATACCAATTAATAAAACATAGATCACAGAGCTGTGTCTTTCTACAGTCCCAAGATGGAATATATCAAACAGCTTAGACACAGTATTAGCTTAAACTGTGTCTCTCCACACCCCTTCTATGAGTCATTTAGCTCCTCCTTTTAGAATATAAAAAAAATACAAACATGATGTCCTATCAGGAGGTATTTTAAATAAGGTGACATCAGCAAAAACTCATTTCCCAAATTAGAAGTCTTTGATTTCCCAGCTCCTGCTCCCAAGGCATTTCAAAGGGTTTTATAGCGTTTTAACACCAATTGATAATACATGTTCTTCCTCTTAAGACAACATAAAAGTTTATGATTTTCATCCTCTAGGAGACTCATAAAGTCCCATTTCATTTCCACTTCAAAGAAGCAACAGGTCATAAAAAGGCAATAAAATGCAATGTCTCAAGGAAGTTAATGACATTACAGAGATATCCTGGTTTAATATATATCCTGTCATTTCACTGAAACCAGGTTGGGGGGGGAGGGTCACCCAGGAGCACAGGCTGTCTTATGTGAGACAAATCACATACTATTTTTATATTACAAATACCACAGAACAATCATAACCAGCTGGCCAAGTGTCACACCAGATACTTTATGAAAACCCAGGGTGCCGAGGAAAGGCCAAAGGGCAGACCCCTGAACTGGTAATGTCCCCCCTGGAAGGAGAAATGGAGGTAGCAATGGTAGGCCCTGAAGATAGGGATGTGCAGGTAAGCATCCTGTATATCCAGAGTGCAGAGCCACTGATCATTGCATAGGAGGGGCAGCAGACCCAGGAGGGTCAGCATCCAGAACCTTTTGTACTCTATGTACAGGTTTAGAGTGCTATGGTCCAGAATGGGACTCAGATCTCCCGTTTACTTGGGAACCAGGAAGAAGTGGGAGTAGTACCCCTTTCCTACCTGGTGCACAAGAACAGGTTCTATTGCTCTCTTCTGTAATAGAGCTTGAATTTCCTCTCTGAGAAGAGGGATGTGCACCTTCGGGTAATAAGAATGGGACAGAGGCCTGTATGGAGGTTTTGTGAGAAACAGAGTGCAGCCTTGCTCTATGAGCTGAAGAACCCATGAGTCAGTTGTCACCACCCAGGCAGATAACAAGCAAACCTTCTGCCCACCTGCAATATCTTGAGGGGAGAGGGCGGATGGTGAGTCATGTGAGGGGGGGTTGGGGAGAGCTGCACTTGAAGCCATCTGGGACTTGGCTGGGGAGCGGCTGAGGCCGACTGTGCCCTACGTTTGTTTTGACGTTGGGCCATCTGTTGTTTTGGCTGCCTTTTTCCTTGGCACCGAAAAGATTTCTTTCCCTGAAATTTTGGTTAGTACTTGGCTTGTACCAACTGAAGGGCTTTGCTTTTATCCTAGAGGGGAGGCACTGATAAGCAGCAGGAAAATCCCAGCCTCCCCCCTACAAAACAGGGTACTAAATGAGAAAAAGACAAAGTAGAAAGGTCAGTGGGGGATGCTGCTACAGAAGGTAAAGCCATCAAAAAATGGAGAGCAATGAGTACCAATGCCCGTAGTCTGGGTAACAAGCTTCCTGAATTAGTGGCCTTGATGGAGGAGGAACATCTGGATATCGTGGCAGTCACAGAAACATGGTACACACAGAACCATGACTGGGACGTAAACATACCAGGATACACTATCTACAGGAGGGACAGGGAGGTAAAGAGGAGGAGGAGTAGCTCTCTACATAAGGGAAGGAATCAAAGCAACAGAACAAAAGGGTAAACAGGGAGGAGAAGAAACACTGTGGGTCAATTTGAAGGCAGGCAATGGCACCACAATCCGCACAGGGGTTGTATAAAGACCCCCCTCTCAGGGGGAGGAAATGGACAAGGAAATGATAGAAAGTATACTTAGAATATCAGATAAAGGGGAGATATTGCTGATGGGGTGATCTGAATATGCCACATGTTAACTGGAGTGCAGTTGCAGCAGCCACTTCTAAGAGTGGGGTTATTCTAGATGCCCTACAGGGGGCATGCCTTAGACAACTAGTATTGGAACCCACTCGAGAGGGAGCAATCTTAGACCTGGTTCTCTCAAATGGAGATGGAGAGAGGATCACAGATGTAGAAGTGGGTAGCCATCTGGGAACTAGCGACCATCGAACAGTATGATTCAAACCACAGCAATAGAGTCAAGCCACACAAAGGCAAAAGTACTGGACTTCAGGAGGGCTGACTTTGCCAAAATGGGTGAGTGTCTAAGGAATGCACTAGCAAATGGGCAGGAAGGAGGGGTGGAAGAACAATGGGGAATAATAAAAACTGCCATCACAGAGGTAACAAGCCTTTGTGTGAAGCAAATAAACAAAACAAAACAATGTAAGAAACCACTATGGTTCTCAAAGGAGGTGGCAGTGAAGGTTCAAGAGAAAAAGAAAGCATTCAGGAAGTACAAGGAATCACAGAAGGAGCAGGACAGAGAATTGTATCAGTTAAAGCAAAAGGAAGCTGGGAAGGCAGTCAGAACAGCAAAGGCCCGAACCGAGAAAAAGATAACCAACCCAGTTAAGAAGGGGGGGGGATATAAAACCTTTTTTAGGTACATCACGGAGTGAAGGAAGACAAAGGGAGGGATAGTGAGGCTTAATAAAGGGGAGGGGTGGGCAGAGGGTGACTGTGAAAAGGCAGAGATACTAAACAAATATTTTTGCTCAGTATTTACAAATGAAGTGGGGGAGGTACCAAAAATCAACAATAGAAACACTCTGGATACAGAAGTTGATACCAGCCCATTTACAGAAGAAAGGGTTCTGAAAGAACTCTTAAAACTGAAGGTGGACAAAGCAATGGGGCCTGATGGGATTCATCCCAGAATTCTAAAAGAACTAAGGTAAGAACTAGTGACACCACTGACTACCCTCTTTAATAAATTATGGGAGGATGGGGTGGTACCTGAGGACTGGAGGAGGGCAGATGTGATTCCCCTTCACAAAAGTGGGAGCAGAGCAGAAGCAGGAAACTACAGACCTGTTAGTTTAACCTCAGTGATAGGCAAAATGATGGAATCACTTCTGAAGGAAAGAACTGTCAAGTACCTAGAGGCCAGAGGGGCACAGGACCCAAGGCAGCATGGATTCACAGCGAGAAGGTCATGCCAGACGAATCTAATAGATTTCTTTGACTGGGTGACCAAAGTAGTAGATCAGGGAGGGGCTGTGGACATAGTCTACCTAGACTTTAGCAAGGCATTTGACACAGTCCCACACAAAAGATTAATATACAAGTTAGCCAGCCTGGGAGTGGGTCCCAAGATGATAGCCTGGGTAAAGAATTGGCTGGAGAATAGGACACAGAGGGTAATAGTAAATGGAGTCCACTCTGAAGAAGGGGGGTTACTAGTGGGGTACCACAGGGTTCAGTATTAGGACCGGTCCTCTTCAATGTCTTTATAAGCGACATTGCAGAGGGACTGGAAGGAAAAGTATGTCTCTTTGCAGATGACACAAAGATCTGCAACAGAGTTGATGCATAGAGTGGGGTGGAAAGGATGAGAAGGGACTTGGCAAGGTCAGAGGAATGGTCAAATGTATGGCAGCTTAGAGTCAATGCTAAGAAGTACAAGGTAATGCACCTGGGAAACAAAAACCCAGGGGAAGAGTACACAATGGGGGTGAGATACTAACAACAACAAAAATGGAAAGGGACCTGGGGGTAGTCATATCAGATGACTTAAAGGTGGGCAAGCAATGTGAGAGGGCAGTAAGGAGGGCTAGGGAGATACTGGGATGCATAGGGAGAGGCATCGCCAGTAGAAAACAGGAAGTTGTTATCCCTCTGTACAGACAGTTGGTGAGACCCCATCTGGAGTACTGCGTGCAGTTCTGGAGACCCAATCTCACAAGGACACAGACAGGATGGAAGCTGTCAAGAGGAGGGCAACTAAAATGGTGCAGGGTCTGCACTGGAAGACATATCAAGAGAGACTAAAGGAGCTTAATATGTACAGCCTTGAGGAAAGGAGGGGGGGACATGATAGAAACTTTCAAGTACCTCAAGGGAATCAACAAAGTGCCAAGAGGGTAGCATCTTTCAAAAAAAGAGGTGTGCAAGAACAAGGGGGCACAATTTGAAGATGGGGGGTGGCTCAGAGGTAATGTAAGGAAGTATTTTTTCACAGAGAGGGTTGTGGATGCATGGAACGGCCTTCCGAAGGAGGTTGTGGAGTCAAAAACAGTGGTTGAATTCAAGCATGCATGGGACAGTCATAAGGCAATTCTGGGAGGGGGTAGAAAGAAGTAGGCTGCTGGTTAACTAGGATCTGCAGCTTATCCATTAGGTAGGGAAATGAGCAGACTGGGTGGGCCAAGCAGTCCTTATCTGCCATCAAATTCTATGTTTCTGCAGGGTGGTAATGATATCCTGTGCACCACCCCGAACAGGACGGATCCCCGGAATGCGGCATCCTAGATGGCAGTCTGTATGTCTTGGGCTAAACCCGACACCCTCAGCCAAGAGAAACGTCGGAGGCTGACTGCTGTGGTGGCTCCCCTCACAGATGAGTCTACTGCATCATAAGTCACTCGAAGTGAATGCCTACAGGCCACTTTGGTTGAACGGATCAAATCTGCCAAAAGGGATTTTGATTCAGAGTCCGGGAGTGATTCAATAGCTGGCTCTAGCTGGGCGAACAAAGATTTTTGGTATACCAGCATATGGCCAACATAGTTGAGGGCCATAATGGTCAGAGTGGAGGAAGAATAAAATTTCCTGCCAAACTGGTCCAGTTGCCAAGACTCCTTATCCGGTGGTGAGGTATTCATTTGCCGGGGTTTCAAAGACCGGTCATCAACGGCCGCTATAATGACCGAATCGGCCTGTGGTTGCACGCTGAGGTGGTCCTTCCACTCTGGCATATGGTAATTGCGGGCCACCTTCTTGACCAACACTGGAATGGAGGAGGGCATCATCCAGATTGTTGATGCCAGGTCCTCAAGTGGCTTAAGCCAGGGTGGGGTAAGGTCCGGGGCCACCTCTTGCATGTCTAGGTGTTCTGCAAGGCGCTGCCTTTTCGGATCCTGCGCATCCGACTTCCAGTCATAAACCTCCGCTATTTTTCTGAGAAGGTCCGTGAAGGAAGGGTCCTCTGGAGGTGACTTGGGGGATTCCCTGGGTTGGGGCTCCTCTATAGTTGGGGTTTGGAAACCCGACCCTAGTGACTCTGAAGAATCCGAGTCAGAATCCTGTTCTGAGTTGGAAGAATCCCGGGGTTCCAGTGTTGGTTTGTCTAACGGCTGGGCCAGCATCAGGGCCTTCGAAGGGGCCAGCATCGGCTGAGGCGGAGGGTCTCTAACTTGCCTTGGTTGCTGCACATCAGGGCTCCTAGGAGATTCTCTGGGGGGCTGACAGCTGTCCAACTCTGTTACCAGTTGAGCCTTGGTCTCTGACCACTAAAACTGTAAAATGGACCAAAAGGCCACTGGAGATTGAGGAGGAGGAAACTGATAAGCCGGTGGATAGCCTGTAGCAAAGCTCGGCAACGGGAAACTCGTGTGAAAATGTGTTGACAGGTAACCCAGCGGAGGGGAAGCCGGAGTGTACCCCGGCGTCTGAAACCTTGACAGGGGGTAACCCGATGGGTTGTATGCCGATGTTTGAGGCATCGGGTATCCTGAAGGAGGGTCCAACGGAAGGTACCCTGAAGGAGGGCCCGACAGAGGGTAACCCGATGGAAGGCTCGACGGTAGAAGCCCTGACGGAGGGCTCAATTGGGGGAACCCATTGGAGGGCCTGATGGTGGGGCCAAAAGCCCTGATGAAGGCCCTTGTGGGACGCTAAGCCCTGAAGGTCCTAGGAGGGTTTGGTCCGGCAGAGGGCATGCCAGTGGTGCCCCTGACGGCGGGGGTGGTGGCTGAGAACTGTCCAGTACAGTTCCAGCTCCCGACGCCAGATCTGGAGGTAAGCCTGGAAGAAGGCCACCTGACAGAAGCCCCTCAATTCCCGTCCCTCGATTAGACAGACGGGTGAGGGGGGGGACCACGTCCAGTGGAGAGGGTGAGGCCCGGTGGGGAGAACCCTCTGGGGAAAGCTGTGGTATGTCTGGCTGCTGGGAATCGTCAAGGTCATCGCTGGACCCCAATGGCAGGTCAGTCGGGGGAGTCAGTGTCTGACTTATCAGCCGAAAAGACTGAGCGAACGTTGGACTGGCCAACACTCAACTTAACAGTCAAAGCTGGGTGGGCTTCAGAACCCCTGGAGCCCGATACAATAGCCTGAGCCAGGCGCTCATCGGAGGGCCAGACGAGCGACTTAGCAGCTCCACTAAGCGCGGAAGATCCCCCCATGGAGATAGGGCTAGGCGCGGCTGAGGCTCCCGTAGCCACTAGGACCAGTGGTGGTGGCCCCCCCCACCGAGGACTGTTCGAGGCGGGGCAGGCTGAGACTTGGTGGCGAATTCCAGGAGTGGCGGGCCACCGCTCATCGAAGGAGCCCGCAGGCAGCTTTGGGCCGATGTCGGGGACCGGTTCTGGTCCCAATGCTTCTCCTTCTTCCTCTTCTCATGCCTGGACTAGGTGGGCGAGGTGGAAGTGCTGTGTAATTTTTGGAGCTCTTTCTCCACAACTGGCATTCGTTGCTGAAGTAAATAAGCCTTAAGGGCATGCTGGCGGCGCTTCTGTGTGGCCAGGTTAAAGCTGACACAGGTCTCACAGTCCTTGACCTTGTGCTCCGGGCCAAAGCAGAAGAGGCAGAAGGAGTGCAAATCCTTGTGTGGTAGTTGCGCGCCGCACAAAGGGGCACCTTGCGACAACAATGGGGGTAACTGGAGCCCTGACATCAATGGACCATCGCCAGCTGTAGGTCCAGCTGAACTCACTGCCAGCTGACTTTAAGGGTTCTGAGGTCTGAGTGGCAGGAGCTGCAGTGTCACCAGGGGTGTCAGCAGACCCAACACTGATGGGCCTTCACCAGCCATGGAAGGTCCAGCGGATCTCACTGCCAGAGCCAACCTTGTGGGTTTGAAGGTCTGAGCGGCAGCAGGCATCACTGCTGAAGTGGTCAATGATGCTGCACTGGTCAGCGCCAGGTGTAGCAATGACTTGGAGCATATCAGGTGGGATTTATCCTTACTCTGCTCCCTCTCCCAGTGTTTGTGCTTTCCTGAAGACTTCTCTCAGGCCTTGGAGGATTGGGAGCCTGAGGAATGGGCCGGCAATGAGGTGGAGCTCTTCACCTGGAGCTGTCTCTATTATGCCTACCTGCTACTTGAGGAGGAAGTTATGCAGTGCTTTTTGACAGTGTAGCCGGGTAGCATGATTAAACTTTAGGCAGATCTCAGACCTTAACATCTTGGGCCTCTCCGAGACAGCACACAAAGACATCATGATGGTTGCCTGAGTAGATTTTTCCACCACACTCGCAGTAACGGAAGAGTTTAGCAGCATCTTTCATCAGCATACATGACAATGGCAATCACTTTAATATAAAGTGATGACCACTAGTGTGAGAAAAACAATAGAAGTTAGAAAACTCAGAGATCTTGCAGTCAACTGTAGCTGTGGAGTCTCCATGGAGTCTGGAGAGTATGGTCGACAGCGAACTAAGCAGGGTGAGAGGCCACTCACATTTATATAGAGAGGATGCTGACACAAGATACTGTCGTTAGCAGCCCCTAGTGGACTGCTTGTAAAAGTTTCCTGTGGTCCTAGTGCCCGGCGGTTATAGTTCCATTGGTGTGGCCTGATGAAAGAGACATAGATCTGACTAAGGCGTTTGATACTGTTAATCATTCCCTCCTCACTAGGTCCTTCCTCTCTTTGGGAAGATCTCTAGATGCCTCTTTTTGGTTTTCCGACTACTTATGGAGCAGGTCCCAGCAAATCCATATCAACACTCTCTCCTCCAGCCTCCCTGTGACATCAGGGGTTCCCCCAAGGTTCTATCCTTGGACACCTACTTTTCAGCTTGTTCTTGAACTCTCTTCCCAAGCCCTGCTCCGGAAAACTTCTACTCTATGCTGATGATGCTGTTCTCTTCAGCAGCCATCCTGACCATACCACTCTCCAGAATGCCCTCCAAAATTTATTCTCAGAAGTGGAAACCTGGTTCTCTGACCATAAACTTTTTCTTAACTACAAGAAAACTAAGATCATGGTCTTCTCCCACCACCGGAATAAATATCATGGTACCCCACTGCAAATCCACAACCTTCACAACTCCTGCCTGGAACAAGTAAATTCATTTAAAGATCTCTTGAGTCATCCTCAACTCAGCCCTTACTTTCCATGAACACATCCATCTATTTAGCTCTGCTATAAACACCAGAATAGACGCTGTCTGCCCTCTGATGCACTTTGTCTTGCTGTCGCTTCCTCCATCCTCTCCCTAGTGGATTATGGGATTACCATCTATGGTGCCACTGACCGTACTGCCCTACATAGATTAAAGTGTCACTGAACAAAGTCTGTTGGCTTGTCAAAGGCTGCGCTAGGTGCACCCATACATGCGACCTCTATAGTCTCTCGAACTGGTTGAATTTTGATGGTAGGCTAAAATATCATACCTGTCTTCTTGCCAAAAAAAATCTCATTAGGCCTTACCCATCGGGCCCAAAAATCTCCTTCAATCTACCCCTACATATAGAGCCACTAGAAGCTCGTCCATGGCCACTTTTCAGGTTCCCCACTGTAGAACCTCCTTTGGACAGCGTGCGTTCCAGTATAGGGCCCCCTTTTGGCTAATCTCCCTCCCAGCTGCTACCTCAGCCATAACCAAACTTGGCCCTTTCAAATCTCTTCTTTGGGAACATATCATTGCTTCCAACCTCTCCCCCTCCCTACCCTATTTCCTTTTCGCTAGCCGTGTACCTTCTTTCACTGGCTCTCTCCTCCCTTCACTCTCTTCCCCCTCACTCTTCCTACTGTCCTTAGTAACCTCTCCAAACCTACTAGTCCCTCCTTGTCCTCTGCCTAGTATTTTATTACCTGACCTTATTTTGTTCTTTGCTTGTACTGATTACTTACATAATCTATAGTGAATGTACCTGACCTGGATAGTTTTATCCGGCATATACCATTTTATTTGTACCACTCCCGATTGTCATTTCTTGTATACCTTATTGTGCCTGCCTGAAGAGCCTTTGCAAAAGAGTCTCTGACTCAAAGGTTTGTAATTCTGAATCAATTAATAAATAAATATTTCTATACCAATAGCAATCCCACAACCTGTATCAACTCTTCATCATCACTGACGAGATGGGGACACACCTGAGAATCAAGAAAGATTTCAACATGTCCACGAGGAGTCAGCATGTCAAGCACAAACTCCACCAACACTGACAGAAGGTGCATGACCAAAATACCCTTCCCATCCTTCTCTTTGGCTTGTAACTGCATCAACGATCCTATAGCTGTGGATGGCATATGAACTTTCAAAGGATCGTCCTGGATGACCCACTGCAAATGCTCTTTAAGGGCTGATGCGTGCATCATTTAGCACCAGAAGCAAAGTGCCACATCGTGGCTAGGACCAAACAGTAAATGCATGTATCATATCCATCATTTATGGATATCTGGTATCTGTACAAAATACACCTTCTGAATTCCAGCTTCTTCTGTTTCAAGTCAAATGGCGATAATGGTTCAGGAAGCCAATGGTGAGGGTACAGAAAGAGTCAAAAAATTGAAACAAAACTTTGAAAGAAAATTGCTAAAAATGGTTGAAAACTGGCAGAATCCTAATTCACAAAGTGCTGTGAAGGAGGAGACCCGAGTACAAGTGGGGGGATCTGAAGGATCACGTGGATGGATGGATGGATGGATGGTAGGAAGAGTTAAGCTTGAAGACTGTTCCAGTGACTGAGCATGCACAGTGAAAGGCTGTCTAACAGTTAAAAGCAGCAATTTAGTTGTACAATGCAGTATCGTGTGGTGGTTTGGGGCTTTTTAAAACCTAACCTCTCGTATGAGTTGGTACAACTTTTGCAGGCCCTGGAATAAATATCCTGAAGGTCCATCATGGTCCTGGCCGGTTGGACCTTAGTGGGCTTTGGGAGGGTGGGTGTGGCAAATCAGGTGCACATTCCTCAGCATGTGCCACTACAGAATCCCTCTGCCATTCTGGCGGGACAAGACTGCCAAGAGGAAGCACCTAAAGGGGTGGCGACGGAGGATGTTGGGGCCATCAGAAGGAGAGGCCCCAAGGTGGGAGGTAGAGAACCCAGCAGAGGAGAAAGCAGGTTCTGGTAGGGGACTCAATTAGAAGGCTAGATTTTGGAACAGGAAGGGGCAGAGATTAGGTGCTTGCCTGGTCCCTCAGCTCGGAGGAATGGACAGCAGATCCTAAGGATTGCTAGGGCGGCAGCGCATGGGGTGGGGGCTGGATGTCACTGTCCACCTGGGACTAATGACTTGGTGAAGGACAGGGCTGGGGTAGTACAGGGAGAGTTCAGAGAACTAGGGAGGGGCCTAAGGCAGGTAGCATGAATGGTGGCATTCGTCAAGGTGCCACCTGTTTACGGCCATGGTGACAATAGGATACTCTGTACCAGGAGCTTCAACAGTTGGTTGAACTAAGCAATGGTGCAGGGGCAGGGCTTCAGCTTCATTGGGGACTGGGGCACAACCTGGAAGACTATGGGTCTAGGCTGAGGTGATGGCCTACATTCTTCTGGAAGAGGGACTGCAGTCCTCAGTGGGAGGTTTAAATGTTACTCTGATGAAGATTTAAACTATCAAAGGAAGGAGGGAGGACCCAAGGGGAGGAAACTCCCCAGGACGCAAGCTGAAGGAGGCATAGGCACAGTAGGGAACAATGGGGACTAGAACAGAAGATGTGGCAAGAGAGGTGTTGAGGTGGCAAGGCACAGTGAGGGTAGCAAGGGCAGGAGGTGGGAGGGAAGTTTCGAGAGGTAGCAAAGGCAGGAAGGGAGGGCTGCAGGCAGGGTGACAGCAAGGTTTGGAGAACCATATGTGCCAATTCAGGGAGTATAGACAATAAAATTCTGGGCCTGGATGCCATCATAGCGGAAGCAGACCTGGATCTGGCCATAACGGAGTCGTGGTGCACTGAGAAATATGACTGGGACATGGCCACACCAGGCTACTTTCCATTTATAAGGGATAGGGAAGGAAGGAAGGGTGGAGTGATTGTGCTGTATGTGAAGGAGGGTATCAGAGCAATGGAAGTGCAAGGGAACCTAGGGGTAAAGGATGAGTTGGAGGCGTAGGGGTAAAGAATGGGTTGGAGGTTGTGTGGATCACCCTGGAAACAGGAGCCGGAGCCACTATTCGCACTGAGGTGATATACAGACCTCCAACACAGGGAGAAGAATTTAATAAGGCACTAGTGGAAGCCATCAACATGATGTCAAAAAAGGGAGAAGTGCTGCTGGTTAGAAACTTCAAATCGACAGATGTAGAATGGGTCTTGGTTACAAGCGGGGTCATCCTAGACTCCCTGCAGGGGGTGTTTCTTGAGACAAGGCAATATCAGACCTTGTGCTCATAAACAGGGACAGAGTTGCAGACATTGTCGGTGTCACTTAGGAACCAGTGATCACTGTACAGTGTTTGTTTAACACAAAGATGGTGGCAGAGACAAACCATACAAGGACAAGGGTCCTGGTCTTTAGCATGGCAGATTTAAAAAAAAAAAATGGGTGAATTCCTCAGAGACAACCTAGCAGGGAATGGAGGGGATTACCAGGGTAGGGTAAAAAAAAAGTACAGTAAATTAAGGGAAGGCACAGTGAAAGTAACAAACCCCTGCAATGGAAGTGAGCAAAAAAAAGGAGGAAAAAGAGACCACTATGGTTCTCGAGGGAGGTGACTGCGAAGGTAAAGGCTAAAGGGGTTGCCTTCAGGAGGCAGAGAGAGAGAGAGAGAGAGACAAAGGGAAGAGGATAGGAAGGTGTATTAGGTAAAGCAGAAGGAAGCAGGGAAGGTGGGGAGGGTGCAAACAGAGGAAAGGATAAGCAAAGAGGTAGGTAATGGGGACAAGACTTTCTTCAGATACATAAGTGAAAAGACACAGAAATTGTTGTTGCCGTTATACTGCTAACACCGTATCAATGTAGGAAACAGCTTGCTAATGCTTAATTTACACTAGGTCAGTGTGTCTTTAAACCCACTATTTGCCCAACACAAAGAGATTCTCTTATTTAGTGAACTTTTAACATTATACACTATGCATTTTTTAAGCTTATTTTAACTTGCAGTTTAAAATCACAGTCATGTACTAATGCATACACAAACACACACAGGCATAGTTTTAAAAATGCAGCTTCAGTATGATTTATTTTTTATCATATTACACTTTTTCTTGCCATCTGCGGCACACCCGGCAGGGGCATCCAGCCGCCAGCCACACCACACCGGAGGGCAGCAGGCTCACTTGCATTATGGGGTCCGGTGCGGCTGCCCCAGCCTGCTGGAGGCCTCCTGGTCAGCGGAGCACAGTCACTGTTGCCTTGCTGGGCGCCCAGCCGCTTAACTCCAGTTTTTTCCCCAGGAGCCGACAGTGCAATGACGTCAGCGTGTAAGCCGATGTCTTGCTGTGCTTCTCCCCTTCTATGCACTGCACTGTGCTGCACCCAGTCATCACCAGGCGTCACTACACCATGACATGCATTCCCCTGCCCACCCCAGAGGGAGGAGAGCAGTCCTGGGATGCTCAATCCACCGTCTTCCCTGCCGACCCCCAGTGGCCCGAGTTTGTTCCCAAACCCGGGTCACTGGCGTGGTGCAAAGTGTGGCATCCAGCGCCTCAACCCTCAGTGCCACTGTGCCGGCCCAGTATGATTTATGACTTTTCTCAGGGAAAGAGTCATCTATTCTGTGACATTTGACCTTGACATGCCTTTCCTTTGATGGTACTCTGATGTCTCTATCTGTTTCTATGTTCATTTTTAAATGCAAGTTTAGGCCAATGGGATTCTAAACAACTTTTTAACTGTTTTTTATGTGTGATTTGGGTTTAAGAAAGCATATTTTTCCAAAACAACTGTCATTGTTTTTTTATGAAGAACTCTGTGTACTTCCAAACCTCAAAGCACCTTTTTCCTTTTTTAACATCTCTGTTGGTCCAATAAAAGGTATCAAATCATCTATTTTTGTGGATAATTGGAAAGAGAAAGACAAGGGGAGGGATTGTGAGGATAAAAAGGGCACAGGGAGACTGCACAGAAGATGATCAGGAAAAAGCAGAAATCCTAAACAGGTAGTTTTGCTTAGTCTTCAGAGTGGAGGGGTAGGGGACAGACCACACAGAAGCAGCAGGTACACTGTGGGGAGGGAGGTGGCCACAAGCCCATTCACAGAAGAAAACGTCCTGAGAGAACTTGCAAATCTGGAAGTGGACAAAGCAATGGGTCTGGATGGGACACATTCAAGGGTGCTGAGAGAGCTCAGGAGGTACTGTCTGCACCTCTCACAGTCCTATTCAACATCCCTCTGGAAACTGGAGTGGTTCCAGGGGACTGGAGGAGGGCAGATGTATTCCTGTTCCATAAGAGAGGCAGCAGGGAGAAGGCTGGCAGTGACAACTATAGGCTAGTCTGTCTAAAGTCAGTGGTGGGGAAGTTGATGGAAACACTATTACAAGAAAGGCTAGTGAAGTATCTTGAGTCAGCAGGTTACAAGCCCTGTGCAGGACAGATTCATGGAGGGGAGATTATATCAGACAAACCTAATCAAGTTCTTCAACTGGGTGAAAAGGGAAATTTATCAGGGTGAGGCGGTGGATGAGGCCGACACAGACTTCAGTAAGGCCTTCGACATTGTACCACAAAGGAGACTTACAAGAAAAATAGGCAGTTCAGAGGTGGGACCCAAGGCGGCAAGCTGGGTAAGGAACTGGTTGATGGATAGGTGACAGAGGATGGTGGTAAATGGCACTCACTCTGATGAGAGAAGGGTGACCAGTGGGGTACTTCAAGACTCAGCGCTGGAACCAGTCCTCTTCAGTGTCTTCATAAGCAACATTACAGAAAAGCTGGAAGGGAAGCCTCTTTGCAGATGACACCAAAATCTGCAATACAGCAGATGCTCTGGAGGGAGTGGAGACAATGAGCAGAGGCCTGTGAAAACTCAAGAAGTGTTCAAGGGTTTGACAGCTGGATTTCAATGCAAAAAAAATGCAAAATCATGATCCTAGAGTACAGAAATCAAGAGGCAGTGCATACACTGAAAGGGAGATACTGACAGTCACAAAGTAGGAAAGAGACCTCAAGAGTAATCATATCTGATGACCACAAGGTGGCAGTGCATCAAGACAGTAAACAGGGCCAGCAGAACGCTGGGGTGCATAGGGAGGGGAATCGCCAGCAAAAGGAGAGAGGTGGTGTCGCCACTGTATCGACCACTGGTGAGACCCCACCCGAAGTACTGTCTCCACTTCTGGAGACCACATCTCAGGAAGGACATAGCATAGAGGCTGTTCAGAGAATAACTAAAATGGTGCAGGGGTTGCATCAAAAGTCCTATGAGAGACTGAGGGATCTCAATATGTACATCCTGAAGGAGAGGAGGGAGGCGGGGGACATGACAGTACCTCATGGGGGTGAACAAGGTACAGGAGAAGAGTATTTTTCAGAGCAGAAGGTGCACCAGGACAACAGGGCATGCAATGAAGCTAGAAGGGGGGAAGTTTAGGAGGGAAATAAGGAAGTACTTCTTCACTAAAAGAGTGGTGGCTGCTGGGAACAGTCTACCAACATACAAGCAGAGGTGATGCAGCAAAAACAGTGGTTCGGTTAAGCATGCATGAGACAGGAACAAAGAAATCTTAGTATAAACGTGGGGGGGGGGGAAATCAGCTCAGGTCTGCAGTGACAGTATAAGCAGGGACAAACTAGGTGGGCCAGGCAATCCTTATGTACCATCAAATTCCATCTTCCTATGTAATAAACACTGTTCCAGAATCGGAAGTAATTCAGAACTTCTTTACATTTTTAGAGATGTATGACATTTTTTGTGACTCTACTGTTCCCCTTGCTCATTTTTGGAGACAAAATACTAACTTTATACCAGTCTCTGATTTTAACAACATGCACTCACCAAAAAACAGGTTTTCAGAATACCAAAGATGTTCTTGTATAACTGGGTAACTAAGGTACATTATGAAACCCCTAGAGCTGTGCAAATGTACAAAACTGTGCCCCCTACTGAATTCCAGTTTCCTTGACTAAGACAGCTATGATGGGTAATGAGAAGCACAACCAGCACATGGCCTCCCTTAATGCTACTGTCCATGAACATTAAAGATGATGCTGCCACTCATAACGCAGGCAACACAATTACATCCCCCTTACAATCAACCTCAAATTGCAGTTAAATTAGAAAACCCTTTATTGTAATTTTTTTTTTCAAAATAATGTCATTACAATACACACAAAACTGTGGAAGGCATACAAAAGCTCTTTTGTCAAAAACTGTCATTTGACAGATTCTAGTCAGGATGCTGACACTGGTTCTTTATGGAACACAACTGAATGTCTTACAAATACTCTCTTAAACCCTTAATTGATTTGCAATCCCAACTATAGATGGTTTTCAATGACAAACTCTCTAAACTAAAACTCTGCTACTATGCAAAGCTCACTTTTTACACTCACTGTTCGAGTCTTATGTGACTGATCCTAACAGCTGACAGAATTTTGCTTAACGGCGCAGCAGCACAGCTTTCTTACACAGCAAAATACACATGGCAATACTGCCCTCTTCTGATATACAATGTGGCACTGTAGAATTATGATGACCGAAATGGGATGTATATGCTGCAAAGAAATATACACCTGACTTCCTAGCCTGAACAAATCAGAGGAAAACAAACCTTAGAAATGAAAGGCAATTCAAACTAGTATGAGCAACATCTACTACTGGCTGGCTGTAGTAATTAAAAAGCCGGAGCAGTTGTTGGTATACATAAAATACAACAGGGCATGCAAATGGTCAGTTTTAGCTGAAAATTAAACCTAATTAAAATAATGAAGCAGAAATTATCAAGGAGAATACAAAAAAGTGAAAACGGAGATGCCTCTTTCTGAAACATAATGCAGATGCAACTTCAAAACCAAAGGTCATTTATAAAGCATAATTAAAGTCAGTTTGAGCAACTTCTTACTCTATGTTTTAACTTACAGTAAAGGCAAGAAGCTTGAAAAAAATATATATAACCCATTAAATTACAATAATGCTAACAAAAATGTAAGTCACTCGGACACAGAGCAACCACAAACAAAAATAAATGACACCTGGTATTTTATTGCAAAACTGCCCCCCGTTACCATTGTATGCCAACAACACTTGTTGTTATTCACTTAAGTTTTAAAATTTGTATGCATTGCTATCATATGCCTTTATAATAAATCATCTGACTCAAACAATGTAAAGGGAACATTTTTCAACACAAAGGAAACACTATTTTACATATTACAATGTTTCAAAAAAGTTACACACTGAATTTTATACCTATGAAAATACATCTATTGCCCATATTTACCAATAATATAATAAAATGAAAGAGTGCAGAATTTTATTCCCAAAAACATCCTGTACAAAAGTTTTTTTCTTTAAGATGAATAGTATATTTTAACTTTATTAATATGTTTTATTGATAATATTAAGTTTTCATGTGCTTTGTACACAATTACTAAGGGCTAAAGATGAACAAAGTGGGTGAGTTGAGAAACTTTCTGGCTACACAATCTCCATTTATACTGGACAACGTAGGGTTACAGTACTTGAGGTACACTCTAACTGCAGTGAGATCTTAGAACACCATGCCCAATAGGCCAGAATCTTAGCAGGGTGGCCAATTCACGTTAATAAACTCTATCTTCCCTGTGCTTTTGACAGTTACGAGACTTCCCAACCCAAAATGCTGACTATCAAGGACTCATGTACAAAGAATATGCATCGGACTGCAACTTTCATGGTGGCAGGGAAAGCCCATCCGGCTTTGTCCATTTGCTATCACTTATCATTAAAAAACTCACTTTAAGATTGCTTTTCCTAAGGAATGTTTAAAGCACTGTGGCCAACAAATAAGGTGTGTTAGTTTAGAGTCCTAGTGCACATCTTGTCAGCAAGTTCTTCATAAATTTGAGTTCTCTAGTCACTTTCCTACTATACCACATTACTCTGCTCAGAAGGAAAGCCAAAGATAATTACAGGTAGTTGTAAATTAGCAGTTAATTACTGTAGCAGACTGCTCAAATACCTTCCCCACCTTCCTTCATGAAAGAAATAAAATCTAAACAATAGCCTGTAGGTCCCGTCATTTAAAGGTACACTACACTACCTTAAACCAGTTCAAAAAATAATTCACTTGTTTTGCTGTGGGTGTTCGTGCACTGAAAGAACTGTGTTTAGAAACTAATGCATACAAGCACAGCTCTGTCGCATCAAAAATATTTTGGTGAAAAAAAAAATGCTTTCATTAAAGTGCTTCTGCTCATTCTGTTCTAAAAAAGCTCCAAAGTAATAGCTAAAAAAGCAGCATAAGCTATTAACTTGAATCATTTTCTGCTTGAAATAAAAATATTTATAGCTTAGTAACCTTTGTAAATTGTGTGCTCTACTTATTTGTGGACCACTGTGCAGATACTGTAGCTTGCCCTAAAGGAATAAACTACCACAGAACTTCCTGCAACCTGGGAAGAGAAAATATTTAAATTATTTCAATGTGGAACTTTTGAGGGTGGTTTTGTACCCTTCATGAACAGTTTTAGTTTGTGACTCCAGTTTTCATTTTGTACTACGTTTCTTAGAGAGATCTCATGTTTACCATACTCAAGTCCATTTTACAGTTTTGCTGGATTAAGTGGTACTGTATCGACAAAATGTGTTTACTCTCTGCATGCCTATGATAATCATGGTCTTGATCACAAAAGTACAGACCTTTTTAGTGAGTGCTTTATTAGACTAAAATGTTCTCTGCATGCTTCAACATTCTTAATAGCATCAGTATCTGTAGGTGATTGGTAATCTGTAAGAATGCATCCCCTTCCAAGAACTGCATATAAAAATCAGATATTTTTATCCCCTCAATAATAGTACAAATCACCCAGAGATCCAAAAAGTATTCATCATGCAAAGCCTTGATTTGTGTTGCACACGACTTCTAAACTTAAATTCTGCCAGAGCAGGAACACTGCTAGTAATGGATTCTCAAATGGTGCAAAAATAGATTTCAACTCAATTTGTTTCAATTTATGTATGTCCCAGTATACTACATCTAAGCCCCGTGTTGCCATGTTAAGACAGAGTAAGTCCATCAGTAATAATGCTGCGCTAAACTGTCTTTTGAGCAACGATTATACCTGCACATATTGTGTATCTAAGAAATGCTACATTTTCAAGAAATATGGGGATTTCAGTAGGCATTACAGTTTTCAACCCTGTAAGTCCAAATGTTATTTCTCTCTGTAGTACGTCAAGTATGCTTTTAATGAATCAGGGAGTGGTAAACTCCAGATTTTTTGTCGAAGTAGATTTGGTAGAGGTTCTTCCTGTTTCACAGCATCAGTATGGTCCTTTTCTTCCTCCTCTTTGTTGTCTTCTTCCATTCTTTCATCCTCCTCACTGTCCAGAGGCTGTGGAATCAACTGGTTACCCACAAACACATAAGTGTTAATTCTGCGTCTGCGGCACCTCCGGCGTTTTCGTTTTGGAGGTGCCTTCTGAGGGATACCTTTGGCCTGCAGTTCCTCATTGATCAAGTTCCTAAGAGTGCGACGGATACAGATTCGAGCCAAGTCCTGTAGTTGTGCTACAGTAAATGCAGCTAAGGAAAAAAAAAACACTAAGTAAAACATTATTCTGGCATATTATGCAAATTAATAGAAAACTGACAGAATTATTTAAGATGTAAACTGTTATAAGATTATCTCAGTTTGACACTGTGCTGACAACTTCTGTCAAATTTACGCTTGGGACTGGAGTTTAACAATAACAATTTAACATCATTACAGACCAGTAATTATTTAGATAACTATGATTTTAGACGTTTCACAACGAGAAGCTGGGCATCACAGTTTCTGGAAAAACTAAATCAAAACCTTGGTGATGGCTAGAAAAACTTTCAGTTAGATCAGTTAGATAGCACCTCTTATTTGTATGACCATCAAAATTTCATGCTATCTGTGTGCCCAGTTTCGAAGTCTGGAAGCCAACTTTGCCCACCATCCTTTTATAGTGCTCCATTTAAAATGGCAGTGCATTAAAAGAATCGTGTGCTAAAACAAGCTTATAAGTCCACAGACTAAGAGTCAGCTGATTGACAGAAAGGTATCCCCCAACAACAAATACACAGTACATATAATGAATTTAAAATATATATACTTATTATATATTTAAAAAACACCAATTTCAGCCATTTATGACCCTTAAGAACCAGCAGACAAAGAGGGAGGATACTGCATTTGTTTTATCCCCATGGTCTATCCTGCATATGTGTTCACCAATACAAGCCTTAAAGTGTCTTTCTGTCTTACCAATATAGAATGTGCAGCAACTGCCGGTCGCACTTTGATGTGTCTAGGATGTTGATTAAGAGATGTTTTGTAATTATTGACTATGTGTTAATTTATAGGAATTGATGTCAATGACTGCAAGTGTATCTGACTACACCCTCCCCCTTACTGTTCTCCCCCCCCCGCCGTCTTTTGCCTCCCATTACATCACCATTCCTTTCCCCTCATTTATATCCTGCTCCCTACCTGCTGGCCCTTAGGAGTCATAAACTTCTGAAATCTGTGTTTTTTTAAATATTTAGTACTTATCCTAGGGTTTTTCTTTTAAATTCACTATATGTATATAGAATAACTGGTGACCCCCTATAATAACTGGATGGCGACTCCTGATAAAACACTGTAATAACCTGCTGAATTCAGGAATAACTCGATAGTGGGTTATTACAGCATTTTCTTACTCATGTTCTCATGTCACTGAAGCGTGAAAGAAACCACACTGTATCTGTGTGACTATGACGGCTGCTCCCAGACACACTCGCTCACACGATTACAGCTTACAATTTTTGTCTCTGTCAAACCTTGAACCAGTTATTATAAAGGAAATGATGCATGTGCAAGGTCTGTGTCATGAGGATTTTTCACACTCCCTTGGTGTGTGACACTCTATAACACCCCCAACCCCCGAGCTTCACTCTCTGAGTTTATGGTTTATCATACACCTCAGAAGTGTGAACATTCCTCATGACACACACCTGCACAGGCATTATTCTCTACTTATTGTTGGAGAGATACATTTCTGACAGTCATCTGACTCTTAGTATGTAGGCTTATAAGCTTACTTTGACACAGGATATATTTTTATGCACCTCCACTTTAAATAGAGCACTATAAAAGGATGATGGGTATTGCAGGCTGCCACTCCTTGAAAAAGCACATTCAGATAGTGCAAAATGTTGGTGGTCTTAGGGGACGAGTGCTGCTAGCTAATCTATCTAACTTAAGTTTTTCTTTTTATCATGAAAGTATTTGTTTTAAGAAAACAGAGCATAGCTAGGCCAGAGGCATACAGGACTGAGGTGCTAGATGCCTTGCATGCACCCACACTGGTGACTTGTGTTCGGGAATAGACCAGGGTTGCTTGGGGGCTGGCCCACTAAGACAGGATCAAGCATCCCAAGGAGAGCTCTCACCCTCAGGCAGGGGTGACACTGAGTCCTGCCACTTGCCTGCTACCCAGCAGAGGCTGGGCAGCAGCACAGCAAGACCAGCAGCTGTGGGCGGGAGGCGTGATGATGCAACCCAAGTGTGCATCTATACCCTCCGTTGCATTTTACATAGTTTCCAGTGGGTGCAAAATGGAGGTGCTCTGGCTTGCTTGGCATCCCCGGCAGGCCCCAAACGACCCTACGTAGCAGGCCACCTGTCAATATGGCTCTGAGTAAGTGGTGGTTAACTTGTAAGTCCACATGATGAGTCACTGGTGGGGTTGGGGGGATGCCACTGGGATGAGGAATGCAAAGGAGCTAATATAATAGGTTACTAACCTGTATCTGTAGTTCTAGGAGTGGTATATGGTTCACATCCACACAATGTCAGTTCCACTGGAATGCGATGACTGGTCAGACAATTTTAAGCTAATCTCTTCCCACCATCTAGGTGGATATGTCCTCCATTTCCGCCCTGTGATGTCAGATCTGGCACACTGGAGGCAGGATCAGGTGCCACTGCGAGGGGAGGCTGGGTGAGTTGTGTGCACTGGACCCATAAATCACTCCTAGAAAGTGTGGTCATGTTAGAACTTACCGTAACAGTAGATCTAGGACTGTCTCTTGCTGTAGGTCATTACTTCTGGAAGGTTCCAGAAGAGGGGACTGTCACATGGCAGCTTCTTCAGCAATCTTTTAACAGGGACCGCCCACCCATGACATCATCTCCTTGTTTCCTATATAAGTGTGGGCAGTCCCTGGTATCCTCTGTTCCCTGCCAGATTCAGCTCGCAAAAGCGAGGACTGAGGGAAACCGAGGTACCAGTGAGTCGCAACCCTAAGTCCTTAGATCAGGATTTCCCCGTTAGAGAGGGCAGGGGGACGGAGGGCAGGATCGGACCTACTGCAAAAGACATTCCTAGAAGATCTACTGTTACGGTAAGTTCTTACGTAACTACACCATCTTCCACGGAATGGTCTCTTGCAGTAGATCATTACTTCTGGGAGAGCAGTTAGGACGGCTCGGCTGAAGGCCATTCTGAGTCACGAGGCAACATCCAGATTGTAATGCCTGGTAAAGGTATGGATGGTAGACCAGGTGGCTGCATTGCAAATATCAGTAATGGAGGTGCCCTTGAAACAAGCCACTGTGGCCACTATGGCCCTAGTGGAATGGGCTTGGACATGTCCTGGTAAGGGTTTGCTGAATATTTTGTAACAAAATGTAATGCAATGTGCTAGCCAGCAAGAGAGGGTGCATTTTGCAATTGGAAGACCCTCACAACCTGGGGCAAAGGTGACAAACAGTTGTGAGGTTTTGCGAAGGGACTTCATCCGCTCAGTACAGTAATGCAGGATGCGATGAGCATCCATCGTATGCAAAAGATGTTCACCCGGATTTGCGTACACAGGGTAAAAGACTGGTAACTCCAAGGACTGGTTTAATATTTGGTCAGAAACTACCTTAGGCAAAAAAGTAAGGGTTAGTGTGAAGCACAACTCGATCCCTATGAAAGATAAGGTTCTCTGCACATAAGGGCATGAAGCTTGGAAATTCATCGTTCAGAAGTGATGGCCACCAGGAATAGTGTTTTCCAGGAGAGGAAACGCATGTCACAAGTGGCAGCCGGTTCAAAGGGGTCCACTGTTACTTTTTCAGTCATGAAATTCAAATCCCATGGAGGAACAGGACACTGAATAGGAGGCTTCAGATGTAATGTGCCTTTCAAAAACATCTTGGCTAAATGGCGTTGATATAAAAGCCGGCCATCCAATGGTTCATGGAAGGCAGAGATGGCAGCCAAGTGGACTTTTACAGAAGAATAGCTAAGGCCCTCCGAATATAAGGAGGCCAAGTAGTCCACTACCTTCATAAGTGGGCAAGAATAAGGGTCCAGCGATTGAGAAGCGGACCAAATGGAGAAACATTTCCACTTAGAATTATAAGTATCTCGGGTAGCCTGCTTCAGGGCAGCTAGCAGAACATCCGCCACCTGACAAGAGACTTGTAGTCTGTTTATGAAGACGTCTTCAGGGGCCAAGCAAGAAAGCAGAGGGTCTTCAGATTGGGATGCAGGAGTGAACCTTGGCACTGCGTCAAGAGGTCTGGCCTAAATGGCAATGGAACAAGTTTCACAATCGATAGTTGTTGCTTCTTTTCGTTTGATCCAGTTCTCATTGATGATTGCTACACAGATGATAGAGGTAGCTGCTGTGCGAGCTGAAGACAGCGGGAAAATGAATAGTGGATACCAGGGACCACCCACACTTATATAGGAAGCAAGGAGATGATACATGAGTGGGCGATCCCTGGTAAAAGACTGCTGAAGAAGCTGCCGTGTAACAGCGCACTCTACTGCCTCCCAGAAGTAATGACCTACTGCAAGAGACCATTCCGTGGAAGATCTACAGTTACAGGTACGTAACCTATTCTTCTAGGGGGTGTGGATATGTTTCACTTATCCACACTCTGGCAGACTCCTAGCATTTCTCTTGGAGGAGGGGACAAGGAGCACACTGCTACTTGGCGAACAAAGACTGGAGAGTAGAGGCCCCAAAACACGCATCGTGGTGTGACTCAAGGTCGATGCAGTAGAGGGAAATGATGGTGTGTGCTGACTTCCAGGTAGCAGCCCCATCACTGGAAGCAGCCAACGAGGCAGCAGTATGTCTGGTGGAATGAGCCCTAATCCCTATGGGAGGCTTCTCTGACCAGCCAACCTATAGCAGAGGTCAATGCAAGATATGAGCCACCTTGCAATCATCCACTCTTCTGCCAGGTGCACCTTCAGCATAGATGACAAGGAGCTGGTGAGCTTGTCCCTGAATCACAGTTGTACACTCCACAAAACAGGAAAGCATTCTTCACAGGTCCAGAGTAATGGAGCCTCTGGCCGCCCTCTGAAGAGGGGTTGGTAAAGTATAGCAGTAAGTTAATCGCTTGATTCAGGTGAACATCTGATACCACCTTTGGGAGGAACTTCAGGTTGGGGCGAAGGATGACTTTGTCCCTGTGAAAGACTAGTTAGGGAGATTCACTGAGAGTGCTTGGAGCTCCCCAATCCATCTGGCAGATCTGATGGCCACCAGGAAAGCTGCCTTTTATAACAGGTGTGATAATTCACACCTGTGCACTGGTTCAAACAGCTTGCCCATCAGCATAATCAGGACCAGCAGTACTTCCCATGGTGGAGGTGGATCATGCACTGGAGGGGACAAGTGGTGAATGCCTTTGAAAAAGTGCCTGACCACTTCCTTCTGGGTCACCGCTGACATGCCAGTCCATGCAGAGCAAGAAGAGATGGCTGCCAGGTGCACTTTAAGGGTCGTCGCTCATAGTCCCAGCTGGGAAAAGGACAAGAGGTAATCCAGGATGCTAGCCACAGGGCAGGCAAGGGGATCAAATTCCTTACCCTGGCACGAAATGGAAAATCTCTTCCATTTAAAGGCATAGCACCTACAAGTCGACTCCTTTCTGGATGCCTCCATGACGTAGAGGACAACCTCAGAAAGACCCAAGGTCTGGAACTCTAGCCACTGAGGAACCAGGCTGTGAGATGCTGGGACTGAAGCTCCAGGTGTAGGACCGTTCTCCAAAGTCTGATCAGCAGGTCTGGGTGAAGAGGCAGTTGCAGCTGCTGAGGCTGAGGAGATCTTGATACATAGAAACATAGAATTTGACAGCAGATAAGGACCGCTTGGCCCACCTAGTCTGCCCATTTCCCTACCTAATGGATAAGCTGCAGATCCTAGTTAACCAACAGCCTACTTCCTCCTACCCCCCCACTAGAATTGCCTTATGTCTGTTCCATGCATTCTTGAATTCCCCCACTGTTTTTGACTCTATGACCTACTCAGGAAGGCTGTTCCATGTATCCACAACCCTCTCTGTGAAGAAATACTTCCTCACATTACCTCTGAGCCATCCCCCCTCAATCTTCAAATTGTGCCCCCTTGTTTTTGCCCATCTCTATTTCTGAAAGATGCTACCCTCTTGGACTTTGTTGATTCCCTTGAGGTATTTGAAAGTTTCTATCATGTCCCCCCTCTCCCTCCTTTCCTCGAGGCTATACATCTTTAGTTCCTTTAGTCTTTCTTCATATGCCTTCTGATGGTGACCCTGCATCATTTTGGTTGCCCTCCTCTGGACAGCCTCCACCCTGTCTATGTCTTTGCGGAGATGGGGTCTCCAGAACTGTACACAGTACTCCAGATGTGGTCTTACCAACTGTCTGTACAAAGGGCCAACAACTTCCTGTTTTCTACTGGTGATGCCTCTCCCTATGCATCCCAGTATCCCCCCAGCCCTCCTTACTGCTCTCTCACATTGCTGTTCCACCTTTAGGTCATCTGATATGACTACCCCCAGGTCCCTTTCCATTTTTGTTGTTGTCAGTATCTCACCCCCCATTGTGTATTCTTCCCCTGGGTTTTTGTTTCCCAGGTGCATTACTTTGCACTTCTTTGCACTGAATCTAAGCTGCAATACATTTGACCATTCCTCCAACCTTGCCAAGACCCTTTTCATCCTTTTCACCCCACCTTGTGTATCAACCCTGTAGCAGATCTTTGTGTCATCTGCAAAGAGACATACTTTCCCTTCCAGTCCCTCTGCAATGTCACTTATAAAGACATTGAAGAGGACTGGTCCTTATACTGAACCCTGCGGTACCCCACTAGTAACCCTCCTTTCTTCACTATGGACTCCATTTACTATTACCCGCTGTGTCCTGTTGTCCAACCAGTGTTTTACCCAGGCTACCACCCTAGTACCCACTCCCAGGCTGGCTAATTTGTTTATTAATCTTTTGTGCAGGACTGTGTCAAATGCCTTGCTAAAGTCTAGGTAGGCCATGTCCACAGTCTCTCCCTGGTCTACTGCTTTGGTCACCCAGTCAAAGAAATCAATTAGATTTGTCTGACATAACCTTCCCGCTGTGAATCCATGCTGCCTTGGGTCCTGTGCCCCACTGGCCTCTAGGTACTCAACAATTCTTTCCTTCAGAAGTGATTCCATCATTTTCCCTACCACTGAGGTCAAACTGACAGGTCTGTAGTTTTCTGCCTCTGTCTTGCTCCCACTTTTGCTCACATCTGCCCTCCTCCAGTCCTCAGGTACCACCCCCTCCTCCCATTATTTATTAAAAAGGGTAGTCAGTGGTGTTACTAGTTCTTCCCTTAGTTCTTTTAAAATTCTGGGGTGAATCCCACCAGGCCACATTGCTTTATCCACCTTCAGTTTTAAGAGTTCTTTCAGAACCCTTTCTTCTGTGAAAGGACTAATATCAACCCCTTATCCAGACTGCTTCTATTGACCGGATTAGGTATTTCCCCCTGCTTTTCCACTGTGAATACTGAGCAGAAGTATTTGTTTAGTATCCCTGCTTTTTCACTGTCGCTCTCTGCCCAACCACCTTCCTCTTTGTTCAGCCTCAGTATCCCTGCCTTAGTCTTTCTTTGCTCCCTAATGCACTTATAAAAGGTTTTATCCCCCTTCTTAACTGAGTTGGCTATCTTTTCCTCAGTTTGGGCCTTTGCTATTCTGACTGCCTTACCCGCTTCCTTCTGCTTTAACTGGTACAGTTCTCTGTCCTGCTCCTTCTGTGTTTCCTTATACTTCCTGAATGCCATCTTTTTTTCCCCTACCCCACCACTTCTTTTGAGAACCATAGTGTTTTTTTCTTTCGTTTTGATTTGTTTATTTGCTTCACGCAAAGACTTGTTGCCTCTGTGATGGCGGTTTTGATGTTTCCCCATTGTTGCTCCACCACAGCTTCTTGCATGTTTGCTAGTACTTTTCTGAGGCACTCTCCCATTTTGACAAAATCAGCTCTCCTGAAGTCCAGTACCTTCACTTTTGTGTAGCTTGACTCTACAGCTAAGTTTATCGTGAACCACACTGTTTGGTGGCCGCTTGTTCCCAGATGGCTACCCACTTCAAGATTAGAGATCCTCTCTCCATCCAGATACCAGAACTGCCATGGCCAGTCTGAAGCTATCAGAATCATCCATGCCTTGTCCTTCCTGACTTTGACCAGTAAGTACCCTGTGGATCAATGGGAAGGAAGGAAGAAAAGGCATACACGAGACCCAGGGCTTCATGAAAGCAGCCACCACCCATGTCCCAGACTGTGGTGAGGTGGGCACAAAACAGTCTCAGTCTGGCATTCACCCAGGAGGCAAACAGGTCCACTGTGGGTGAGCCCTACAGGGAGAACACACGGTTCACCACCTCCTGATTCAGAGACCACTCATGCAACATCTCTCCTACTCAGCTGAGAACATCTGCCAGCTGACTGTTCTCCCCTGCGACATGAAATTGCCAGGAAATCAGCACCCAGGCTGTGCACAAGGGTCCAGGTGTGCAGTACCTCCTGACACAAGGGAAGGGAGCGTATGTTGCGCTGTCTGTTTAGGTAAAACATGGTCATGGTATTGTCCATCTGGGCTTGAACAACCTGACCCCTGACTAGCAGAGCAAATTCTGTCAGAATCAAGTGCACTGCATGGAGCTCCAGCAAGTTTATGTGGTGATGGGACTCCCTGGCTGACAGAACCCATGGGTCACGTGGTCTCCCAGGTGTGCTCCCCACCCCACCAGAAATGCGTCCATTATCAGCATGATGGTCTGTTCTGGGTGGACAAATAGGATTCCTTCCTCCAAATGTTCCAGGACCAGCCACCACTAGATGGCATCCCACATCAGCTGGGTCACTGTGAACGGCTGATCCAAGTGACCTAGGCGCTGAGACCACTGACGGCTAAGCTCTCACTGAAGGGGGTGCATCTGCCAGTGGGCCCAGCAGACCACACTGATGCAGGATGCCATGTAACCCAGAAGCCACAATAAATCTCAGGCAGAGCACAAGGGCACAACCTGAAATCATCAGACAAAGGAGGTAAGATTCTATGTCTGGTCCACCAGGAGGCAGGCCTTGGCCCGCAGGAAGTCTAGTTCTGCCCTAATGAACTTGATCACCTGCTTCAGTACCTGTCTGTACTTTTCTGGGTTGACCAACAAGTCTCTGCAGGTCTGGAGAGCTAGGTCTGTGGATCTCACCACGGTCTCTCTGGATGGACCTGCTATCAACCAGTCATCCATTTAGGGGTACATTCTAACCCGTAGGCACTGTAAGTGGGCACCACCACAGCCATGCACTTGGTAAAGGCCCCTGGAGCTGAGGAGAGGCCAAATGACATAACCTGGAACTGGCACAGGGCCCCCCTCCACTCGGACCTGGAGGTACCAGTAATGGGACCTGCAGATGAGAATGTGTAAGAATGCATCCTGGAGGTCCAGGGAGCAGAACCACAAGTTCTGCTCCAAGGATGGTATAATCTGGCTCATCTGGAACTTGCGCTTCTGCACATACTGGTTGAAACTGTGAAGATCCATTATAGGGTGCCAACCCTCCCCACACACTTACCCATGTCAGGACCAGGAAGTACCTGGACACAAAACCCAGACTGGCCAGACATCCTGCACATGGGCTATACAGCACTTTTCACAAGAAACTGAGAAATGTCCTCACTGAGGGTGGCCAACATGTCCTAAGACATCCTGACTCTCAAGGTGTGTGGAGGCAGTAGGATGGGACAGCATCAAAACTGAGAGACAGCCTTCTGCCCACTATGTCCAACACCCACTTCTCCACTGTGCTCGTGGCAAGAAGAGACGTAACCTGCCTCAGAAACGGAGAGCAGTCAGGAACAGGACAGAGGGATGACACCCATCAATCCATCACTTTGCAGCTTTTGCAGGGGCACCAGCAGCTGCTGCCAGAGGGGCACCATTACACCTGCCCCCCTTTTGGACATTAACCCCTGGACTTCCTGGGGCACCAGGTCTGAAACTTCCCAGCTGGGGCAGCTGCTGAGGATGCTGTGACTGGAAGGACCAGTACTGGAAGGCCAGCTTCTTAGGCTTTTTCTTCAGGTCATTCTGGGACAAAGTCACAGAATCAAGGGTGGCACTGGACTTCTCGATCCTCGTGAGATGTTCTTCCACCCCAAGGGCAAAGGGGTCAGTGCTCAGAAGGAGACATCCACCAATCTCTGTTGGGTGTGTGCCGTGAAGGTGGACAAGTGCAGCCAAGCCCTGCGATGCATGGAGACAGCCACTGCCCATCACTCAACCACAGCAGTCACCCATGTCCAAGGCTATCTGGAGCTGGTGTTTAGCCAGCGACTGACCATGGTCTCTGATGAGTTCCACCATTCCCCGCTGATCTGGGTGGAAGTGGGGGAGGATAATATCAAACATTCCCAGCAAGGAATACCAATAATTTGCCATTACAATGACACAGCTAGCCTGCTGGAGATCCAGGGTAGCCACAGCGTACACCTTTTTAGCAGCCTGGTCAATCTTACAAGATGCCTTGTCTGGAAGCTTGTTCACATTCTACTGGTGTCCTGACTTATGGAACACCGAATCTGTAACCAGACCTTTGGCCGAAGGATGGTCAGAAAACAGCTAAAAGGGAGCGGGTAGGGACCATGTACTTATAGACCATGCAGGCTAAGGGTGCAGGGTAGGATGATGGATGTTGCCAAAGCTCCAGAGCTGGTCCCAAGATGGCCTCAGCCATGGGGAAGGCAACCCCGGAGAATTCATCCTGGTCCAAAATGTCTGTAAAAGGGTACATAGCCCTATTCTGGACTGGCTCCAATGAGATGTATGGGGATTCTGAAATCAGGCAGAGCAGTGCACCAAAAGATACCAACCCTTGGTTAGTAGAGGGTTCTTCGACCAAGCCATGGTCGAAGAGTGAAGCCCCAGAGAAGCTCATGGATTTCTGATCTGAGTCGTCTGATGACTCCTTGAAAACGTCCCTTGGCCGTATTTCATTTATTTGTTTATTT
This sequence comes from Neoceratodus forsteri, assembly GCA_016271365.2. Taxonomy (NCBI): domain Eukaryota; kingdom Metazoa; phylum Chordata; order Ceratodontiformes; family Ceratodontidae; genus Neoceratodus; species Neoceratodus forsteri. Next base: position 1,359,163,184 of record CM057455.1, on the reverse strand, counting down.
ATTGAATTTTGGTGACCTGGTGGGCCCACTGAGACTAGAAGTCCCTTTTTCAGGGGCGACTGGGGGGAAGGAGGTTACAGATGGTAACCAACTGAAACTGAACCAGATTAAACTGTTGGTGGTATTTTTAGTGAATGGGGGAAATTTGGCCAGGACACCAGGGGAAATTCCCCTACTCTTTTCCAGAAGTGCCATGGGATCTTTAACATCCACCTGAACTACCACCAGAACAGGCAGATGGGACCTCGATTTAACACCTCATCCGAAAGACGGCACCTCAGGAGTGAAGCATCCCCCTTGTGCTGCACTGCAGTGTCAGTACTGGGATATTAACCTAAGTGCCTGGTGTGGGGATAGAACCCACAGCCTTCTGATCTCCCGGCCTCAGAGGTGAGTGTGCTACCTGCTGAGCCACTGACACATCACGGACCTCCCGGGACTCGTCACCCGATGTAATCCTCAATGACAACCGGCCTGACAAGCCAGGAGCCAAATGGCCTGCTTCCTTGGTTGGAGTGCCAACTGGTGGCTCTCAGGGTGGCAGCTCCACTGTGATCGGTGGAAAAGCAGGCTTGGGAAGCACCTATGGAACCTGAGCTTATGGAACCTGAGCCAGTGGGGAAACCACTGGGAGCTCCCAGGGGACTAATGGTCATCGGGGTAGAGCCCTACCCTGCCTCACGATGGCCCACGGCTGCCAGAGGAACTCCTCACAGCACTGACGCATTTTACGACAGTGCTACTGCTGACCCGAGGATGAGGAGCATCAATGGCGGTGCTTCCTGGTCCAGCAGTACTGACAGCGTGAATGCCTCGACCATGACTGTCGACCGTCAAGTAGATGGTGAGTGGGGTATCCCTGGTGCTGGCTGTAAATAACATGCTAGTCCACATTCAGTAACAAGGGCATCCAAAGTAGCTGGCCCCATGGTATGGAGGGTTGAGGTGCTGGCACCTTACCTCCCACCACATCGGTGACCCAGGTTTGGGGAAATAGATCAGGGTTACTTGAGGGATGGCTAGGCAAGGGAGGACAGAGCATCCAGAGGACAACTCTGCTCCCGGGGGGGGGTTAATGTAACCTGCTGCAATACTGCCATCTGAAGGAGTCCAGGTGGCAACGCAGGCCTGGGGACATCAGGAGAGATGGGCCATGTCCAGGCATTTTCAGTATGTCTCCGTGGAGGTGGAGCTGGTCCATCATGCCACTGCACGATTGGGCCCAGGGGGAACTAAACCATGGAGGGAAAACCTTTCTGACTGTATATGGAAAAACAAGGGCAACCAGGCGAATGAGGGCATGCCAGGGGCAATCGGGGGTGAGAGAATGTATAGAAAAAACAAGGGCCTCAAAGACCTGGTCTCAGTTGGAGGCTTATCCCGAACAGGGTCAACCGGGGTCAATGGCCGAACCATGTCCTCCTGGGTGAGGACTGGGAGTACCAAGGTCTGCAAGGCCGAATCCTCAGCCTTGTCCGACAACATATCGACCAGGTTGAGAAAGATCTCGGTAGACAGATCGACTGAAGTTTAGGTCAAATGGCTCACCAGCAGGGCTGATGAGCCTTTGATCTGCCCAACCTGCCCCTCGGCAGAGGGGTGCTCGACAGTCGCCGAGCAGTCAGGTGAATTGAGGGACTGGGAGGACAGAAATCTCTCCCTGTCTCACAACCAGCAACAGTGGTGAGAAGATGTCTTAGATTTGGTTTAAGACAAAATGCTGGTGAGCAGGGCTCTCACCCATGGTCTTGAGGGGCTGGCACAAATCACTGAACTTGTGAAGGCCCCTCTGATGCTGGCCCCAGGTGGTAACAGTGCCAAGGTCGAGGAGGTGCCTATCACGGCTGCTGCTGCTTCGGCCTCAAGGCCCGCAAGCTGTGCCACAGACCTGGCAGCTGCTGAGGCCATTTTTCCACCCTAAGGGCGATCCTTCAGTTCCCGGTCCCAAGGCCAACCCAGCGGGAACTGGAGCTTCCCATCCTTGAGGGACTCAGGAGCACAGAAGGAAAAATTACTCACCTTAGTAATTGCTTTTCTTCTCATGGAGTCTTGCTATATTATAACAATAGCAGTCAGCCACTGCAGCTGAACTGCCCCGGAGAGGAAGGAGTTAACTCCAGAAGATCTGGAGTTCTACAGCGCGAGGGCGCTGTGCCCAAAGCTCTATCTGGCAGTTTCAAATGAAACTGTCAGATCTTTACTAAGCTAACATCAAAGGACGGAAAGTCTGTGTGGAAAAACTACACTAGCCCATGGCTACCTACTAGTAGTAATAACAACAATATAAAGAACAAAGAAACACTCAGAGCCATAATAACAAAAATTGATGGTATTATGGTTCGTTTCACCCTTGACAAGCACATATGAACCCCCTTCCCCAAAGAGTCAAGTCAGGAAGGGGCAATATAAATAACCTAAATGAAACAATCTAGATCCCTAACCCAAAGGAAAAGAGGTAAGGGAAAAACTACAATGGCATGACATAGTGCTTCGCAATTCGCCACCCCTACCCAAGTAGAAGTTCTGAGAGGGGTAGGAGGAGGGTGGTTATAATATAGCAAGACTCCATGAGAAGAAAGCAATTACTAAGGTGAGTATTTTTTCTTCAAACACCATGAAGTCTTGCTATATTATAACAATAGCAGATTACACAGCAGTACCTCCATGGAGGAGGTCAGAACCTACTTAGGAAATAGGCTCTGAAGCACAGCTGTGCCAAACCTAACATCTCTCCTGGACTGGACATCCAGGGAATAATGCTTGGTAAAGGTGTGAACTGTCTTCAGGTAGCAGCTTGACAAATTTCCAGAATGGGGATGTCTCTAGCAGCCGCTAGAGACACAGCTGTACCCCTGGTGGAGTGGGCCCTCAATCCTGAGGGGGGTACTCTACCCAGTTTCTGATAACAGAATTGGATACAAGAAACAATCCACCTTGCAACTGTTCTCTTAGTGGCAGGTTTCCCTTTGCCAACCTCGCCATAGGTAAGAAAGAGTTGGAGGGATTCGAACCTATGACCTCTGGTGAGCTCTAAATAGTAGCTTAAGGCTCTTTTGACATCCAAGCTGTGCAGTCTCCTCTCACCTGAGGAAGAATGCTCAGTGAAAAATACTGGGAGAGATAGATTGATTCAGGTGGAAATCAGAAACCACCTTAGGCAAAACTTTCTATTAGTCCTAAGGACTACCTTATCTCTGTGGAAAGAGATAAAATCTTCTTCCACTGACAGGGCCTGTAGCTCACTTATGCGTCTGGCAGAGGTGATAGCTACTAGGAAAACGGTTTTCCAAGTTAAATACTTGAGCTCTGCAGAAGACAGAGGCTCAAGGGGGTTACATTAACTGAGCAATGCAAATATTCAGGTCCCAGGCGGAGCTGGTTCCCGAGAAGGAGGTTAGTATGGAAGTAACCCTTTAAAAAACTTGGAGAACACCGGGTGAGAAGAAAGGGAGGCAGGCTTCCCTGCTGACACAAAAGCAGAGACTGCTGCCAGATGAACCTTCAGGGTAGCTGGTCTAAGGCCTAGGGAATTCGATGGACCAAATAGTCCAGTAGAATGGGAAGATCAGCAGATTCTGGGATAATCTGCCTCTCAGAGCACCAGATGGAAAACCTCTTCCACTTAGAATTATAAGTGGCTCCTAGTGGAAGGCTTCCTTGAAGCCTTTAAATATCCATGACACCTTGAGAAAGGTGTAAGTCAGCAATTTAGCCCTCAAGAGCCAAGCCTTGAGGTGGAGGGATTTGAGGTCCGGATACCACACTCTCCCCTGGCACAGGCCAGTAAGTCGTGGACTCTGGGCAGGCTCAGGGCAGGGTGGACTGCCAAGGACAGGAGCAGAGGGTACCAGGGCTGTCTGGCCTAATCTGGGGCAATCAGAATCACTCTGCAAGGTTGAGATCTGATTTTTACTAGTACCCTGAAAAGGAGAGGAAAGGGAAGGCATACAGGAACTTCCCTTTCCAGTCCAACAGAAAGGCGTCCAGAGGGACTGAGCCCAGAACTGGAGGCCTGCAACAGAAAAGAGGAAGTTGGTGGTTGTCTGGGGCTGCGAAAAGATCTATCTGAGGAGTGCCCCATCTGGCAAAGACAGACCCCAGCACTTGTGGATTCAGAGCCCATTCATGATGGCCCTGAGAAATTCTGCTGAGGGCGTCCGCCAGGACATTGTCCTTCCCTGGGAGATGAACCGCTATCAGGGAGGTGTTCAGGGAGTAAGCCAGAGACCACAACTTCATTGCTTCGGTGCACAAGGCTGAAGACCGAGTGCCCCCTTGCTTGTTGATGTACCACATTGTGGTGGTATTGTCTGTCCTGACTTGAACCACTTTGTTCTGGACAGAATCTGAAAACACCCGAAGAGCTAAAAAGACAGCTCTGAGTTCCAAAAGATTGATGTGGAGCAGAGACTCCTGAGGAGACCATACCCCTGAGTGGCAAGGTCGCCTAGGTGAGCCCCCACCCTAACAGGGAGGCATCCGTGGTGAGGGTGAGGGAGTGAGAAATGGGAATGAAGGAACCCCTGTCTTAAATTGCTCTGGACCTGCCACCAGTGGAGGGCTAGGATCAGAGTTTGAGTAACTGGGACCAACTTGGTAAGGGGTCCTTCCTTTGAGACCAATAGGCCCTCAAATGGAATTGAATGTCCCTCATCTGGAATCTTGCTCCCTGCACGACAGCTGTGGAAGCAGCCATGTGCCCGAGGAGTGCAGAAAATGCCTTGCTGGTCGAGAGACCCAAGAGGTAAAGGAGGATGCCAGGCGATGAGTCTGTCCACCCTTTCCGAGGGAAGAAAAGCCTTGGCTAACCTTGTGTTCAATTCTCGCCTATGAAAGTTAGGACCTGAACTGGTTCCAGAACTGACTTTGGTAAGTTTAGCAGGAATCCCAGGAAGTGAGAAGCTGCTGGGTGACTTGCAAGTGGGATTTCACCTGACCTGGAGACTGACCCACAATGAGCCAGTCGTCCAGGTAGGGAAACACAGCAACCCCTTGCCTTCTTAAGTGAGCCACTACTACAGCGAGACATTTTGTGAATACCCTTGGCGCAGAGGTAAGGTCAAGGGCATTGCCCTGAACTGGTAGTGGCCTGAGGGCAGTTCAACCTGAGGTACTTTCGGTGAGAAGGCCTGATCAGAACATGAAAATAGGCATCCTTGAGGTCCAGGGAAGCTAGCCAGTCCCTGGCCTTAGGGAAGGCAATATCATTGCCAGAGTCAACATTTTGAACTTTGGTTTCAACAGATGCTTGTTCAAGTATCTTAAATCTAGAATGGGCCGCCATCTCCTGTCTTTTGGGGTAAGAAAGTATCTTGAATAAAGCCCCTGCCCTGATGGCAAGGAGGAACCCTTTCCACTGCTTTGCAGTCCAGCAGAGCAGAAACTCTGCTTCCAAAGCAAGGGCTTCTGAAGGATTTGCAGGTGGAAAATGCCTGGCTCTCATCTTTGGAAAGTGTTTGAAGCTGAGAACCAGACCCTGGCCTATTACCTCCAGAACCCATCTGCCCAGAGTTAGGACAGCCAGTTCTGGCTGAAATAGGCCAACCTGCCCCCACCGCACAGAAGAATCGCCCTGACACTCCCATCAGGGTGCCTGCTTAGCAGCAGCCTTAGGCTGAGGGAGGGGGACGGTCTACTTGTGCCACGCCTACCCCTGCCTCTGAAGAAACCCTCTAAGTAGACAGCAGAGGAGGCTTGATTGGTAAAAGGCCTGAAAAGGGCCTGCCCCTACTTCCTTCTGGGAGCATGCCTTGTGGCATGGCATGCTTCTCCTTAGCTCTGCACTTTGTAGGTAGTTCTGTATTCATCCATCTTTTCATATAGTTTTCTGTTTGCTCCCCAAAAGAGAATTTCCCACTACAGGAAAATCCATAGCCTTTGACTGGGTATCTTGGGACAGATTAGTGCATCTGAACCATGCCAACCTCACGGAAGCTACAGAAGTGGCCATGACCCTAGAAGAAACATCATTAACATCAACAGCAGTATGAAATTGAACTTTAGAGGCTTCAATGCCATCAGCAGCCACCTGTTCCAACTCACTAGCCAGCTGGCCATGGGCCTGCTTGGCTAACTACAATACTGTGTCCCACCTAGATTTCTGATATCTAGCTACATAAGCCATATAACTTGCCTGCCTGAGTCCCAAAGAAGCTGCCATATACTGTTTCTTCGCCATGGCATCAATCTTCCTGGAATCCTTATCAGGAGGATGTGAGGCCAGAGGAATATTAGCCTTGTCACAGGCTGCAGCTTGTATCACACCTACATGACTACACTGCTCAGTAAGGAAGTCTGTATCCGAGCCTGACAAAGTATACCTTCTGTCCATTTTTTTATCTACAGGAGGGACAGAATGAGGATTTTTTAAAATCTTTGTTGTTTGCTTCCTAAATGACTTATGCAAAGGAATAGACAACCTCCTAGACTCTGGAATATCCATCATTTCCACATAATCAGGCTCCTCTTGCTCATCCACAGCCTCCTCTAAAGGAAGCTGGAGGGTTTCTGCAACCTTTTTGTAAAAAATAAAGAAAGAAGGGGACTCAGACAGAATAGGAGGAGATTCTAAAGGTCTGTCTGGAGAGATGTCCGGTTCAATGGGCACGTCCAGACCCCCCCAGCCACACATATATTGATTAAATTCCTCCTCCCCTCCTATGGTTCATAAAATCCTCAACTTCAAAATCCTGAACCACTGGGACTGAACGAACCAACCTTTTACCAGCTGTTGGTGGTTCTACAGATCCCTGAGACAGTGACTGGACAATCTGAATGGCTTTAGCTATCTCTACAGCAGTTGGAGACACAATTTTGGACTCCAGACCTACTGATTTCCTTGTCTTTTTACTTGGGACTGGTTCCTCTGAACCAGCCTTCCTTTTGCCCGAGGAAGTCTCGCCCTGGTCAGAGGGCACTCCCTCTGGTCCAGTGGGTACTGGACCGGCTGGCCATCCGGTCAGCAGACTTTTTGCCTCTCGCTCCCTGAGCCGCCCAATCTCTTCTCCAGGGTGGCTGCAGGAAATTTTTACACACCTGGCAGTCTGACAGGAGGTGGTCAGCCCCTGTGACAATAAACACAAGTGGGTGTGTGGCCAGCTGGCAAAGGCGCCCCACAGACACATCATACAGTGTTGAAACCCAGTGGGCCCGGTTTTTCTTTGGGTTTCTAGACATAATGCCAGCCTAACCAAAACTTGCCCTTTGATGGCAGTGCCAGGCAAGACACCCTTATTGGTTCCCAACCGTGTCACGGGTATTTGAAAAACCGCTATAATTCGGTTTTTAGAACCGATAAGAACCGGAACCGCACTCTAAAACCCACTGTACACTTTTAAAATGCAGAAAAATCCAACCGATCGGTTCAAAACCGAACCGATAATTAATTTTCCACACAGACTTAAATTTTAGTACTTACGGTTACCAGATAGAGCTTTAAAACCGAAATGCGGTAAAAATAATAACTTTTGCGGTTCAAATGAACGAAAATACTCGCTTGAACCGAGAATGAACCGAGCTGAAGGAGCTGATCTCCGGCGACTGTTCAGTGAAGCGGAGTAAAGAATCTGACAGTTTCATTTGAAACTGCCAGATAGAGCTTTGGGCACAGCGCCCTCGCGCTGTAGAACTCCAGATCTTCTGGAGTTAACTCCTTCCTCTCCGGGGCAGTTCAGCTGCAGTGGCTGACTGCTATTGTTATAATATAGCAAGACTTCATGGTGTTTGAAAGGCAAACGCTGCACCCAGCCACGTCGTGTTGCCCTCCCAGACAGTACATGCACATGTTGACGTGTTGTGCAGACTGGTGACTGACATCTTCTGGTGGCACCAAACACATAATTTGAATCCAGGCTTCTTGCAATCCATCATAGATCCAGAGAAGGAGTCGAAAGAACCGCAAAAAAAGGAGAAAACTAGCTTCGGAATTAACGGTTCGCATATGACATAGAGAAAGTCCTAAGCGAACAGCAAAAGAGATGACCTTTTCTTCCAGCAGAAAGAAATACCTGACATCACGGGGCGGATTCAGGAGATATACAGTATCCACCCAGGTGGTGGAAGGAGCTTAGCTTCATGACATCTGGTCAAGCATCGCATTCCAGTGGAACTGCCAAAGTGTGGATAAGTGAACCATATCCACGCCTTTAGAACAGGAATAATTAACACACACGCATCGTACAGCAATCTGTACACAATGCAGATCAATCAAAACAGTATAAAAGTTAGGGACACTGTTCATGGTATATCAACAACAGTGCATCATGTAACTTTTTATTTTTTTTATTTATTGTAAAATCGGAATTACAACCATTGAGCTAAAAGCTCATTTACAAAGGATCCTTGTTGAACAGAGGGTGGGGGAACATCAAGTACATGGACAGAGGAGAAAAATAGAAGCAGCTAGAAGGCACTGTCAGTTACACATCATTAAAAAGGCTAAACAGCATTACAAATAGAAGGATGGGGAGAGACAGAATACATTGCAAAAGCCATCACTTAGTTACATAATACAGAGGAAAATAGTCCCATAACATGATTAGGTGAATAAAGTGCAGATTCCAACTATGTACAAAGTATGAGAATTCCCAGAATGCAGCTATAGATAGGTTCCCGGAAGGCACAATTAATGTGACCACCGACAAGTACAGCCATTAAGGGAGAGTAGGCTACAGGCTAGACGGGTGAGGGGGAAGAGCACAATGGTGGGTGATAGCTAGCTTAAAGGCTTTATATCATGTACGGCAAGTAAGTTTGGTACTTGTCACTGAGGCTTGGGTCAGGAAGCATAAGTAGACCAGGATAAATCGTAACATCCACAAGTAGTGTTTTATTATTAGTAGCAACAAGAGAAAAGAAATGTATAGACTGGTTTTCAGCGTAGACAGTCCAAAAACAAAGTTCAATTTCTGAGTTCAGAACTGAAGTCTACAATCAACCAGCTCTCTGTTGCATCTGGTCTCCAAATCCCCTTGAAAACACTTACTCTCCTCTTTTCATGTAAAACGTCAGAACCTTGCCAGTTTCTAGCTTCCACCAGAGCACTTTGACAAGAACTTCAGAAATGTGTCAGATTCTAGCTTCCAGAACACTGTGACCCAGCTACTAGCTTGCCTCTTTTGTTGACAGATTCCACCAGCCTGATGTCAAAAGATCACACTCTGATACACATTACTAATAAAAAGGGCTGTTTCTGTAATCATTTCAACAGTAATAACTACATCTAGTTTACAAATCAGGGAACCTGGTTTCATAATATTTTTTATAACTATATATAAGCAAGGTAGAGACAGCAAAAAGGGAAAAGGAAGTGTAACCCCCCCTACAAATGGGGGTTCCCGAAAAGTCTTCCTTGCGCTTGCCTAAATGCTCATTGCCAGGCTGGTGTTCTGCGTTTTAGCAGTTTAAATGTATTGCCAGAGAGTGCCTGTATAGCCTCTGTGTACTGTGTCTTTAAGAGCTGCCTAGATTGCAGTCATAATTAATCTGAGAGGGAGCTCGGTTAGAAGATGTACTTGTTTGCGGATCATTTGTTACAGTAGTAATAATATTGTAGTTTGTTCTAACCTGCCTCCTTTGCAGGATGGACAGTTCTGTTTGTTTCCATCATCTTGGTCCTGAACTGCAGAATGGGCCAATCAATACATTTGGGACTCTAAAATGGAGCCTGCCTACAGGGGCTTGGTGGGGCCAAAACTTGTAGGAATTGTAGTTTTGGGCTTTTGGCGCCTAAAATAACCTGGAGGGGGAGCCCTTGTTGTGACTGACAGACAGATCAGCCAATCGAACCTTTTGGATCTTGGGGACAGTCCCACACTTCTTGCAGTTTCAGTTAGATCTGAGTTGGGAAGTGAAGAAGTAACAGCTACCGTCCAATAAGTTTAACTCCAATTATTGGTAAACTACTAGAACGTATAATTAAGGATGAACTGGCACCTTTATTACAAGATACAGATCCATCTCAACGTGGGTTTGTTAAGGGTCGTTCATGTACAACAAATCTAGTAAGTTTCTATGATTTTGTAAGTAATCAATTGAATAAAGGCAAACCATGTGATATCATTCTTTTAGATTTTAAAAAAGCGTTTGACTCGGCTCCTCATTGGGCTTTAATTCACTAGCTTCAGCTTTGTAAAATTAATTACTTATATATTAGGTGAATTACAAATTGGCTGTCTGATAGAAAGCAGAGAGTAATTATAAATGGACATACATCAATTTGGTAAAAACGTAGATAGCGTTGTTCCACAAGGTCCTGTACTGGCTCCAATAATCTTTCAGATTTTTATATCTGATTTAACCGACAATATTCAAAGTACCATCACAAAATGTGTGGATGACTGTAAAATTGTAAATATCTGTACAAGCATAGAGGAGTGTTTGGTCATTTAAGAGGACTTAAAGAGATTAGAAGCATGGTCTATAAAATGGAACCTACACTTTAATATATCAAAGTGTAGTGTTTTACATTTTGGTAAACATAATCCTAATGTGTATCATCTCCATAATTCTCCACTGTTAAGTAAAGTCAGTGATAGAGACCTGGGTATTTTGGTAGATTCTCAACTAGATTTTGCCACTCACATCATCCATATAATTAGTAAAGCAAACAAAACCTGGTGGGCTATTTGCCATAATATAACATCTAATAGTTCGGACATTCTATTACCCTTATAAAGGGCATACATAAGACCTTATTTTGATTATGCCTCTCAGTTATGGAATCCCTTTAAAAGAATGGACATTGCCAGAATTGAAAGAGTACAAAGAAGGGTAACCAAATCTATTATTTTCAATAAAACCATTTCTTATGACGACAGACTCGCTAAATTTAACTTAATGACACTCGAATACAGGAGATTGAGAGGTGATCTCCTATTTGTCTGGGACATCATACATGATCTTTATCTACCAACAGTATGCGGGCTTGATTTTAAGCAAATACAAGTAAATACTAGAGGACATCCATTGCAACTAACAAGGAATAAGTGCTTCTCTAAGAGAAGGGCTTACTTTTTTTCCCAGAGAGTTTTTCGTCCCTGGAATCTACTTCCTCTAGATATTATCATTAGCAGTGATAAGACTACTTTTAAAAACAGACTAGATAAATTTATGATATCAGGAAAGCCCTTAACTTTCTATACATAGCCCTGAAGCTCCATGGGCTTATTGCCTTTCGCTTCCTTCACTTCTTAGTATGGTTCTTAGTAAAGTCTGAGCAGCAATCCATAGTGGATTCGCACGGGGGAACTGTGAAAAGGCCTGAATTTGGCCTGCATGCCTGCCTGCTGTTCCTGAGACGGAACTTGTGTTTTTTTCAGACTGAATCCAAATTTGGAGAGCGAATTAAGCCACTGAATTGTGACCAGGCTTTAACCTGAAGAAGATCGAAGATTTGCTGAATGCGATAGGCCTGTCAGAACTTCCAGCTACCTCTGAACTCCCGGATTGTGCAGAGACTCTGTAACTGTGACCAGAGAGCCATTTGCTTGGTACAGTGGAATTTCCTTACACGTGAATGTGCTTTGTGCTTATAGTGGGCTGTGATTTGTTCCCCACTGTGTCTCGAACTGTGTTTTGCTTACTGAGGTTGCATCCCGCTCCATGGACTGAATCCATATCTATTTCGCTTGCCTGGGCCCTGCTACACTGGCCCAGCCAGAATACCTGCTATGCAGAGAAAGTCATCGATGAGAGACTGGCCTGGGATCAGCCCCTGCTCAACGCCTTGAACAGGAACAACGCCTCGTGATTTGTGAGGGCCCTGCTTCTCCGGCGCCTCCAGCTCAACAGCCTGCAGTCTCGATTTCATCCTGCCTGTGTCCAGTATTGGGTATCGTGAGTAAACATCAGGGTAGCTCCCTGCAACAACAGCTAAATCTAAAAGTGTTGTCATCTGATTGTCGTGTTGCCTTTTCTTCCACAACTGAGCCCTCCAGCTCCGCATTACAAATAGTGTGTGTTGTACATGTTGCTTTCTCCATCACAGGGCTCCAACCAGCTGCAACATTCCTGACTAGCCCACCGCCTTCCTACCTGGGTACCCAGAGTGGGTGACTTGTAGGGACTCTGAACTGCATGTATAACTGTCTGATTAATACAGCATTTAAGCAAATCAACCTGATTACGCCTCCCTTGTTCAAGTCTCCTGAATAAATCAGATTTAACTTTGTTTGCATTTAACCTAAAGGAACCGAAGGAAAAAGTAGTTTTCTCCCCCAAGCTGGTGGTGGTCTGACTCTGAGCAAGGAAGAAGGAGGCTACTGAAGAATACAGGAAGTTGCTGTCCCAGAACAGGAAGGGTGATAGTTGTGAGGAGAGAGTAAGCATACAGAAAAACCAGAGAGGGGGCACAAAATAAGACATGATGGGAGTGGTGCAGTGCAATGGCTGTGGGGCAGCAGTGTTCCAGGAGATATTCTGGAGGCTGCAATGCTGCCCTATTTGCAGACACCTCTCTGGTCTGAGGGAGGAGGTGACCTGTCTCCAGGCTGACCTGGCTAGGATTTGTGAAACCTCCTCCCCCACTCAGGGACCACCAGGGCCACTGCCGCTACCTCAGAGGTTGCCAAGAAAGGGGAGCGGCTGGACCAAGGTAGGCTCAGGGAGGGAGAGGGTGGTAGAACAGAGGTGCATCCCTCCAGCTGTACCTCTCCACAGTTCATACGCTGTTATGGTGGATAGTGGGTCCTCTATGGAGGCACCTGTAGTGGAGACCAAGGAGGATGCTGGGAGCCTCCACAAAGGAGACCCACAGGAGGGTGGCACGGGACCCCATGGGGAAGGAACCAACTCCTGGGGAGGGCCTCGGCACCCAACTAGGGATCTGAGGTTCGAGCAGACTCGACAGACCATAAGGCCTAATCTGCTGGCAAATAGTATGTTAGTATGTTAAGTGGGGGAGGAAGGTAAGGTGCCTTTCTGGCGCCACGGCTTGGAGGGACAGGAAGCAAATCCTCAGGATCGTGGGAGCAGCTGCACAAGGGAGGGATCTGGATGTCATTGTTCACCTAGGGACAAATGATCTGGCTAGGAAAGGGATCAGAGCAGTGCAAGAGAAGTTTGTAGAGTTGGGGAGGGACCTTAGACAAGCAGCACATATGGTAACCTTCTTGGAGGTGCTGCCTGTCTATGGCAAGGGGGATGCCAAGGTACTCCTCACCATGGAATTCAATGAATGGTTGAAAAACTGGTGTGGAGCTCAGGGTTTTGGCTTCATTGGGGACTGGGGAGCCACCTGGAAGGATGCAGGCCTATACTGGCGTGATGGACTGCATCTGTCGGGGGATCCAGGATCCTAGGTGATAGATTTAAATAATTCATTGGCAAGCATTTAAACTAGCCAAGGGGGACACTGAAAAGGAGCAGGGGAAATCCAACCTCCCCCCACAAAACACGGTAATTAGTGAGGTAAACACCAAGGTAAAAAAGTCATTAGGGAGCAGGACAGAGGTAAATGCAAAAAAGGCAAAGGCAGTAAGGACAGGGATGGGGCAGAAAGGGGTAAGGACATCAAAAATTGGAGGGTGATGAGTACCAATGCCCATAGTCTGTGTAACAAGCTCCCTGAACTAGTGGCCTTGATGGAAGAGGGATGCCTGCATATTGTGGCAGTCGCAGAAACATGGTACACAGAGAAACATGACTGGGATGTCAACATACCAGGATACACTATCTACAGGAGGGACAGGGAGGGTAAAAGAGGAGGGGAAGCAGCTCTCTATGTAAGGGAAGGGATCAAAGCAACAGAACTAAAGGGTAAACAGGGAGCAGATGAGGCACTCTGGGTCACCCTGGAGACAGGAAATGGCACCACAATCCGATGGGGGTTGTATAAACCCTATTTCAGGGAGGAATGGACAAGGAAATGATAGAAGGCATCCTTAGAGTGGCAGAAAAAGGGAGATATTGTTGATGGGGACCTGAATATGCCAGATGTTAACTGAGCACCTTTGCTGCAGGCACATCCAAGAGCAGGGTCATTCTTGATGCCCTACAAGGAGCATGCCTCAGACAGCTAGTATTGGAACCCACTCGTAGAGAGCAATCTTAGACCCAGTACTCAAATGTGGATGGAGAAAGAATCTCAGATTTAGAAGTGGGTATCCATCTGAAACAAGCAACCACCAAACAGTGTGGTTCACGATAAACACAGCCATAGAGTCAAGCCATACAAAAGCAAGAGTATTGGACTTTAGGAGGCTGACTTTGGGAAATGAGAGAGTGCCTCAAAAAGCACTAGCAAACAGGCAAGAAGGAGGGGTGGAGGAACAATGGGGAGTAATCACAACAGCCATCACAGAGGCAACAAGCCTTTGTGTGAAGCAAATCAACAAAACACAACGAAGGAAAAAAACACTATGGTTCTCAAGAAAGGTGGCAGGGAAGGTTAAGGAGAAAAGGATAGCATTCAGGAAATGTAAGGAAACACAGAAGGAGCAGGACAGAGAACTTTTATCAGTTAAAGCAGAAAGAGGCAGGGAAGGCAGTCAGAATAGCAAGGCCCAAACCGAGGAAAGACAGCCAACTCTGTTAAGAAGGGGGATAAGACCTTTAATAGGTACATTAGGGAGCGAAGAAAGACCAAGGGAGGGATACTGAAGCTTAATAAAGGGCAGGGAATGTGGGCAGAGGGTGACAGTGAATAAGCAGGGATACTGAACGAATGTTTCTGCTCAGTATTCACAAAGGAAGAGGAGGGGGAGGTACCTAAACCAAACAAGATTAACACTCTGGAGACCAGTCCATTTACAGAAGAAAGGGTTCTGAAAGAACTAGTAAAATTGGTGGTGGACAAAGCAATGGGGCCTGATGGAATTCACCCAAGAATTCTAAAAGAACTAAGGGTAGAACTAGTGACACCGCTGACTACTCTTTAACAAATCATGGAGGATGGAGTGGTACCTGAGGACTGGAGGAGGTGCATGTGATTCCTCTTCACAAAAGTGGGAGCAGGGCAGAGGCAGGAAACTACAGACCAGTTAGTTTGACCTCAGTGGTAGAGAAATTATGGAATCACTTCTGAAGGAAAGAATTGTTGAGTACCTAGAGGCCAGTGGGTACAGGACCCAAGGAGGCATGGATTCACAGAGGGAAGGTCATGTTAGACAAATCTAATAGATTTCTTTGACTGGGTGAGCAAAGTAGTAGACCAGGGAGGGGCTGTGGACATGGCCTACATAGATTTTATCAAGGCATTTTATACAGTCCCACACAAAATATTAATAAACAAGTTAGCCAGCCTTGGAAGGGGTCCCAAGGTGGTAGCCTGGATAAAAACTGGCTGGACAACAGGACGTAAAAGGTAGTAGTAAACGGAATCCACAGTGAAGAAAGGAGGGTTACTAGTGGGGTACCACAGGGTACAGTACTGGGACCGGTCCTCTTCAATGTCTTTATAAGTGACATTGTGGAGGAACTGGAAGGAAAAGTATGTCTCTTCGCTGATGACACAAAGATCTGCAACAGGGTTGATACACAAGATAGAGTGGAAAGGATGAGAAGAGACTTGGCAAGGATGGAAGAATGGTCAAATGTATGGCAGTTTAGATTTAATACAAAGAAGTGCAAGGTAATGCACCTGGGAAACAAAAATCCAGGGGAAGAGTACACAATGGGGGTGAGATACTGACAACAATAAAAATGGAAAGGGACCAGGGGGTAATTATAACAGATGACCTAAAGGTGGGCCAGCAATGTGAGAAGGCAATAAGGAAGGCTGGGGGAGGATACTGGGATGCATAGGGAGAGGCATCAAGAGTAGAAAACAGTAAGTTGTTATCCCTCTGTACAGACAGTTGGTGAGACCCCATCTGAAGTACGGTGTGCAGTTCTGGAGACCCCATCTACGCAAAGACATAGAGTGGAGGCTGACCAGAGGAGGGCAACCAAAATGGTGCAGAGTCTGCAGCAGAAGACATACAAAGAGAGACTAAAGGAGCTTAATATGTATACCCTTGAGGAAAGAAGGGAGAGAGGGACATGATAGAAACTTACAAGTACCTCAAGGGAATCAACAAAGTCCAAGAGGGTAATATCTTTCAGAAAAAGAGATGTGCAAGAATAAGGGGCACAATTTGAAGATAGAGGGGCTACTTGCTCAGAGGTAATGTGAGGAAATATTTTTTCATGGAGAGGGTTGTGGATGCATGGAACAGTCTTCCTGAGGAGGTCATGAAGTCAAGAACAGTGGGGGAATTCAAGAATGCATGGGACACATAAGGCAGTCCTAGTTGGGGGTAGGAGGAAGTAGGCTGTTGGCTAACTAGGATCTGCAGCTTATCTGTTAGGTAGGAAAATGGGCAGACTAGGTGGGCCAAGCGGTCCTTATCTGCCATCAAATTCTATGTTTCTATGTAACTGGCTGTGGTTCCAGTTTCTGCCAAAAGTATTGTACTGTTGCTATTTGCTGTGCTTAACCTTGTTTTACAGGGGGTCCCCAGGGTCAAGCTAGAGGAACCAGCCCTGGTGGTAAGTGCAAACAGTGTGGGTAATTGCCTGGCGAATAAGGGTCATTGTTAAAGTAATTATTGTATATTGTTCAGGCCACTAGAAGGGAAAGAGGGGGGTTACAGTGTCTCGGAGGGCTGTGCCCAGGTTAGCTTGACCACTAACAACCCTGACCTCCAGGTGGAGGCATCTGTTTCATTACCCAGGCCCCTTAACCTGCTACTAGCCAAGCAGGCAGGGGTAGTAGCCCTTGGAATAGCGCCACCTAGGGGGTTACAGAAGGAACAGCAAGTAAAGGCAAGAGTTAACTGTGCAGTCCAACAGAAAAGACAGAGACAACAGGCAGAATCCTTGCATGCTTCAAACTCTCTCTACACAACGCAAATGGGACAGGGCCCAACCAACCCTGTCACTACTTAACAGTGCCTAAAGTAAATAACAGGCAAGAAAAGTGTTAGTTTTAGTACAGTTGATACCCAAACTAAGTTTATCACACAAGCAACCTATGTAACCAGATGCTCTTTGATGGGTTTACAGTGATAATGTAACAGTTTAATATTTTGGCAGCATAGATCTGTACAACAATACGTACCAGAATCTACCATCAGAACCACTTGCCATAACCTGGATTAGCTACTAGGCTAATTATTAGTTGCCAGATTACTCGGCTATGGTAAGGCACAGAACAAAGATGAGATACCAGAAAACGGTCCCACCTTTTGGAAGATCCCCATCTTGCCCACATCATAGAAAGAGAGCTGTTCAAACAGAGCCAGCTTTGAGAGAGCGGTATGCCAGACGAGCAACAATGCAGCCACAGTGCGCCATTTCATCACAGTGAGTATATTCACTCAGAGGAAATATGGAAATGATGTACTCACCATACTTCTTGATCTTCCAGAATATCTTCACCATTCACCACTGTATGAGCCTTTGCCGGAGGTGCTAGGACCCAGAGGGAATTTTAAAAGCTTTATAAGCTTAGAGCTAGGGGGCTGATGTTGGTGACAACGTCACCTACAAGGCTGACGCATGATGTGGCACTCGTGGACTGGCCAGTAACCAATACTGGCCCCAAGCTTCTCAGTTCTGCTCACCAGGAGAGGAGAAAAAAGTGGAAGAGAAATAAACAGAAAAGGGGGAAAGGTAGCCCAAGGGATAAAACAAAGGATATAGGATATAAAAGGAACAAAATAATAAAACCCATCTACCAGAGAAAGAGAAGAGGCTGGGAGGGAGGGCCTAGGTAGTGGGTTAAAAGGATGACCAGAACAATCCAGGCAGGAGGAAAGACATTTCTATAAGGAAAAGGAGTAACGGGGATCAACATTTTCTCAGTAGCAGATGTGTGCCAACAAAAGATGCCTCAGGAAACAGAGACACACCTAAAGCTGAAGAGTAACAAATAGGCACCCTGCAAGTAGAGGAAATCAGTGGAAAGAAGATTAGGTGTTAAACTGGGCAGAAGCCCACAGGAACTCGGGTTCCACACCTCTTCTAACAGACTGTATGACAGTTCCACCACCTCTGTCATCTCTTCCAAGACTAGTATAGAAGTTCAACATCTGAAATGACAGGTGCCCCACCAATAAATCCAGATAAAGTCAAAACATGTCTGAACTAACCACTGAGGAAATCCCCGCTAAGAGAGAGGAAGGTACCACTCAGAGAGTTTTTTTTTTTTTAATTATATTCCTCTGGGTCTTTCCCTTTCCTCCTTTCCTTTTTCTTTAAATTCCCAACATGTAGATCACAGTATGCCAATCTATTCATGGCAGATCTAGAAGAAAAATTCCTCAGCACACAGCAACATAAACCATTACAATACTATTGATACATCGATGATATCTTTATCAAATGGACAGCAGAAGAGGAAAACTTAAAACCATTTTTTGACAGCTTCAAAAACATCCATACTTCCATTAAATGCCAAATAAATTACTCTTAAGTGTGTGCATTTCCTGGATACCAGAGTCACACAAAAAAATGTAACACTGCAAACATCTGTGTACAGAAACCCTACAGACAGATGCAGTTACCTGCACAGCTCAAGCTACCATCCCTCTCATACCAAAACATCCATTATATGCAGCCAGGCCATCCGGTACCACCGCATTTCCTCTAATCAAGACGAGAGGGGCAGACACTTTGCTACACTAAAAGAAGCTTTCAGACAGAAGGGATATGAAACCAACTCCATTAACAGGAATAGCCATTCTGCACTCCACAGGCCTAGGGAAGAACTACCACACTACAAGCCACAGAGAACATCTGATCGCACACCCTGGTAGTAACCTACAACCCAGAACTGGAAAAACCACGGAAAATAATTAAAGAGCTACAGCCACTACTGTCTGAAGATGAAACTCTAAAAAATTATTTCCCACTCCACCAGTGCTTGCCTTTTGCTAGCCACCAAACGTAGCAGAAACTGGTGCTAAGCAAACTTCCTCTGAGCTCCAACATGGTGACAAAGGTACAAAACCATGCAAAGCACCTCACTGCAAACTATGTACACATATCTCTCCTGAGACTTGTGTCATCATAATGGAAAAACATTTACAATCCAAAACTCGTATACCTGTTCTTCTAGCAACGAAGTATACATGATACAATGCAGCAAATGTGAGGAAGGCTAGCAATTGTGAAACGGGACAGGAACTCAAAACAAGAATGAATCATCACAGATTCACAGTTACTCATAAAAATGAAAATACGCCAGAAGGGGAACATTTTTTAAGACCAGATCACTCCACCAGTAATTTTACTGTCAGCGTGTTAAAAGGGAACTTCAAAAACAGCCAGGATCGGCAAACATTTGAAATAAAAATGATATAATATTTTGACACTAAAGAAAAAGAACTTAATAAAGATGTTGGTTTTTTAATACACTACCAGTGATTATGCTTAAAGCAGTGCTTCAGAGTTTCTTTTAAACCCTCACATCAGCACCTCTGGCTCTTAACAGGTACCTTCTTAAGACAACTGTATGTATTTTCTTTCTGTCTTGACTTTTTACAAATGTTAATTAATGGTCCAGAGTCAGAGTAAAATTAGGCAGCCCTTTGATCTTACAAGCTGATCTCTCCAACAGACACACTACAGTGAAAATTAGTCTTCCTGTTTGTAAGAGGTGCAAATTGACTACAATGCTTTGATCTGCAAACTGCTAGTCTAGGTTTTGAATCTACATCCACCCTTTATATCTGTCATACTGCTCAGCTGTTTTCACTTTGACCTTAGGAAGAGAGTTTTATCTCTCGAACACTAGTTTTAAAAATAATTTTGTTAGTCCAATTAAAGGTATTATCTGCAACATATTTGTTGTTTTTTTCTCTACATTGTTGACTGGACTAACATGGCTACCACATTTTTTTTTACCAACACGGACAGAGAGGGAATAAGGGAGAATTGGGGAGCTAAGTGCAGTATCTGGCTATTAACTTTTGCACAATAGATTTAAACCTTTTTACTTGCAAATCTTTGCTTGTGCAATTATTTTGGTGTGTTGGTGAGTGCAGCCTTTTGACTGTTTAGAATTGGGGGAGCAGGCTGTCTGGGCTGGCAAAAGAGAGAAAACCTGTCATGAGGAAAGGGCAAAAAGACTACAATGCTAAGGAGGAACAATGGATGACCCTTAGCTGCCCCCCCCTTCCCTTTTGTTTGGCTAGGAGGTGAAACAAAAAGCCTCCTATGAAAGATTATCTATTCCCTTGTTAGTTTTTATTGTTATGGATTTTTTTTTTTTTAAAGCAAAACAAGGGCCACTTAACAAAAGTCATGCCCCCCGTTTTTTTTTTTTTTTTTTTTTTTTAACTCCCAAGGACACAAGGAAGAGAAAAAAAGAGAAGAAGAAAGAGACAGGTGAGCTGCCTAGATGTCTGGCCATAGCAGAGGATGGTGGGTGGGTTGCAGTAATGAATGGTAAAGACACTCTGGAAGATCAAGAATTATGGTGAGTATGTAATTTTCATATCTTCCAACAATCAGTCTTCACCATTCATTACTGTATGGGTCACAGTGCCAAGCTTACCACCAGAGCGCAGTGTTTGCTCACCCTGAAGGAAAAAAGTTGTTCCCTCAGCCTCCTGTGGGGGAGAACCACAAAAGGCAGGGCCGCTTACAGGCCTGGTGAGGCCCAAGACTGGTCAGGGGCAGGCGGAGGCTCCCTGTGGCCTGGGAGCAGGAAGGCACTCTGCAAGGTCACGCCTGGCCCAGCAGGAGAAGATATGGCCCACTGAATCATGAGGCAATCATCCTACCCCAGGCCAAGGCTGACATCTGGGAAAGATGAAGCCATGCTGTCCACCTAATACAGGCTGTGGTTCCCACCAGCCTGGAGGCTACTCATTTGGTGTCATAAGATGCCCTCGTTTGGTACTCGCCAGCTCCAGGCCCAAGGAGGAAAGATGCATGGCCTGTCTAGTTGCCTTACAATCTGGCAAAGAGGCGAGGAGTTGTCCCACTGTTGACCACAGTTGCCTGCCGCGGGTCCCGTGGTGTGCCGAGATGCACAATATGGTGCGTGCCGCCAAGAAAACTCTTCAACACCAGGCATCAAATCCCCCAGAGTTGAACTCTGGGTGATGGTCACACACTAGGCACATATGCCCAGGGTGGTGTCAAGGAGCTGGACCCCAGAAGAGGGATGTGGCATGGCTCCTGGAGACCCCATGGGGGTGTATGATACCTGTACTTGGCATCCCTCGGGGATGGAAGAGGGCACAGGATGGAGCCAGATGTCTCTAGATGCCTCAAAGGGCCTGAGCCATGGAGATATGACAGCAGAGCCGTGACTCAACTCCCAAAGGAAGGCCAGCATCAGCCGGGCAGGATTGTGGCCTGAGAAATGGTTGATTCGCAGCTCCCTCATCATCTCTGAAAGAAGTGGTAGTGAGGGTATTCAAATCTGAGCAGAGGGCACTCCGCATATGAAGGGAAGCACCCTCTTTCTCAGAGGAGGATAACGAGGAGCTGGACTCAGGGGGTGGTGGTGCTGGGGTCTCAGGCTTGAAAACAGCCTAGTCTAGTGCCCTAAAAAGCACTTGCTGACACACTAAACTGGTCCCAGGTCAGGGGCCCCAAAGGACTCAAAATGCCAGGGAGATCATGAGGAGATGGCAGAGAAGGATGAGGTGGAGGAGAGTCATGGTGGATTAGGTCAGCTCCTCTGTTAGGGCTACAAGAGCGTACAGTGGACCTCACCAGAGAGGGGCCTGACAAACATGTCCACCAAAGAACAATCAACCATGGAGGAAGCGATCTAGGCATTGCCCTTGGGGAACTCCCAGATGGGGAGATTGGAACTGTAGAGGTCCCACAAGGCAGCCCCTATCCCCACCTCGTACAGGCCCAG
The DNA here is from genome assembly GCA_016271365.2 of Neoceratodus forsteri. Classification (NCBI taxonomy): domain Eukaryota; kingdom Metazoa; phylum Chordata; order Ceratodontiformes; family Ceratodontidae; genus Neoceratodus; species Neoceratodus forsteri. The sequence goes on along the minus strand of CM057455.1, from coordinate 1,359,141,382 downwards.
ATGATTCCAGTGAGGTCAGAGGATTCAAGTCAGTACTACGACTCCTGTCAGAGCTGCCACATACTCTAGACTCGAGAGGAGCCACAGAATGAGATCTATCAGCTCCAACCTCACCTGAAGGGTCTGCCATTTGGGCCAGGCCAAATGGACGGTCTCCATACCAACCAAGGGAGCTGAAGGAGAGATGGTGCCAGAACTCACCCTGTCACCATACGCAGCAGTGGTACCCTGCCCAGCACTGAGAAAGGCACCAGATCCCTGCTTGGCACCACGTCCAGCACCAGCCTCCTTCCTGGCGCTGGAATCGGCACCAGGGCTGTTGCTGGCACTACATGCAGTGCCGGAGGACAAAGGAGGGGATGGCACTATGACCAGCACCTGAAAGAGGAGCAGCTCCTGACAACAATGCTCAGCCTGACCAAGGCCTAGAACTAGGCCCAGAAAAAAAACTTTTCCTTGACAATGCCTAGCAACCAGTCAGGATCATCTCAGCTCTCATCTCCCGGGTCATCCAACCTCTCAGGGGATGAGGTGCAAAAAATTTCCACAGGGCATCTGACTGTAGGAGTTTTCCCTTTCCTGACACTGCAAGCAGTGACAGGAGGGAACCCGGTCAAGCATTTGGCACGGTCTTGCTCACCGACACCGGCCTTAGTGCTAAGAGCCAAAACGGCAGCAGACTGCGACCTCAAGGATTCCTCCAGTGTAGGCCCAATGTATAGCTCCGAACATGGCACTGTGGGCATCTGTTGTCCCAAAGGGGCTACAAACTGGGAGGGGTGTGCAACTGACCCTCCAGAGGGGGTCGACTGTCCCACAGACCCCTCCCTCAGGCTCTCCATCTCAGCGAGACAAGGACTGGAAGAGTCCTGATCTCCCTCAGTACAGGTAGTACTGGGGAGGGGCTCAGGGGAAGAGCCCAAAGACCTTACCTTGGAGTCCCTAGTGTGACGCATGCCTCTGAGAGTGGGGGACGAATGACCCCACCTCCTTGTGCGAAGTTTGAGTGTGTAGTAGTCACTGAAAAGCAGGCGTTGCAGTAGTCCATGTTATGGTCAGCTCCAATGCAGGTTCAGCAGGAGTCATGACGGTCCTGGACGAAGAAAGGCTTCCCACAGGGGGACCCAAGCATAGGGAGAGTATCCGTCTTCTTCTTGGACTTGTCCTTCTTCTTAGGAACCTGGGAACCTGATGTGACTATGAAAATAGAAAATAACAAAAATAAGATCAAGTAGAGCCCCGGCACCATAAAAAAGGACAGAAAAAGGAAGAAGCAGTGCCAGAAGGTGCAAAAGAGGGTTACGACATTGAGCTGGCAGTGGCGAACTGGAAGAGGCAGTTAGATATGGTGAAAGCTCCCATGGAGTGCAGCCTTGGTTGTGGGATGAACAGAACTGAGAGAAACAAGGGTCTGGCATCAGTTATTGGCCAGTCCAAGAGTGACATGTCATGCATCAGCTGTCACCAATGTCGAACCCCTAGCTAGTTTTTAAAGTTCCCGTGGGATCCTAGCACTTCTGGCACAGACCCATGCAGTAATGAATGATGAAGATTGATTCTTGGAAGATTACACAGTTACTAAATAAGGAAGATTTAAATGAACATATGAAAATGCCAGCAGAAGCAGTCCTTATGGTCTATCAAGTTGCTCGATTGTGCAGCTAGCCCTTAACTTGCAGCTGCCCACCCTCTTCATCACAACCCCCTCACCCTGTCACAACCCCTTTTAAAGCTGCCCACCATTCTACAGGATACCACCTCTCAGGCAGAGCATTCCACCTGTCCCTGACTTCCCTCTTGAATCCCCCCTTCCAATCTCAGCTGATGCCCTCTCGTATCCCTCCTTCTTCTAAGCTAGAAAATCCCTTCTGTATTAGCCTTATTTATCCCCTTAAGGTATTTAAAGGTTTCCATCATAACCCCCCTATTCCTCCTCTCCTCCAGAGAGTACAGGTTCAGCTCACCCAATCTATCTCTGTAGGACTTTCCCTCCAATCCCTGGATCATCTTGGTCGCCCTACATTGCATCCCCTCCAACAATTTGATGTCCTTCTTCAGGAATGGGTGCCAGTACTGCACGCAGTACTCCAGGTGCGGCCTGTTCAGAGATCAGTACAAGGGAAGGATCACCTCCCTATTTCTGGAGGAGATTCCCCTCGCTAAACACCCCAGCATCCTGTTGGCTTTTGCTGCTGCCTTCCTGCACTGAGCTGAGTTGTTCATGCTGCCCGTTATAAACACCCCAGATCCATATCCTCCTCGGTGCTTTCCAGCTGTACCCCTCCCAGCTGATAGCTCCTTCCCTGGTTCCTAGCTCCGAAATGCTGTACCTTGCACTTCTCAGCAATGAACCCGAGCTGCCATGTTTCTGACTACTCCTATAGTTTGGTCAGGTCCTCCTGTAGCCCCTTCCACCTTTCAATGTCATCTACCACAGCTCCCATCTTCATATCGTCAGTGAACAGACTGGTCCTACTCCATATCCTGTTTGAGATATCAGCAATTTATATCCCAAACAGCACTGGTCCCAGTGCCGATCCCTGTGGCATCCCGCTCATCACTTCCGTCGGTCATGAGAATCCCACCACCACCACCACCACCCTCTCCTGTCTTCCATTCAGCCAGTTGATGATCCATCTGACCATCTTCGCTCCCACCGCCATGTATTCCAGCTTCCCCCCCAGCCTCCCATGTGGCACAGAATAAAAGGCCTTGCTGAAGTCCAAATACAGGACATCCACCGAATGGCCCCTGTCCAGCTCCCTGGTCACCCAGTCATAATACTCAATTAGATCTGTCTGGCAGGATCTGCCAGAGACAAACCCATGTTGTTGGCTGTCCTAGAGATCTCTGTCCTCCAAAAAGGTCACTAGCTTCTCTTTTAGGATTGTCTCCATTAGTTTCCCCACAATTGATGTGAGGCTCACTGGTCTGTAGTTGCCTGGTTTATCCCTAAGGCCATTTTTATGAGTGGGCTCCACATGGGCCATCCTCCAGTCTTGTGGTATGCATCCTGTGTCCAGGGAGGTATCAAACAGGTCAGACAGTGGTCCTGCCAGGATCTCCACCAGCTTCAGAGTACCAGTCCCGTGCCTTGTCCACCATCAGTGCCCTTAATCCTTCCAGAACCCTGTCCTCTGTTATCCCAATGTCAGTCACCCTCCTCCCTTCCCCAATACCCACTCCACCCTCCTTGGGGGTCTGCCACCCTTTCTCCTTCATGGACATAGAGCAGAAGTATTCATTTAATGCCTCTGCCTGATCCACCCCTTCTCCACTCACCTTCCATCCTTCCTAATCCTCACAATCTGATCCTTGTTCTTCCTTCTTTCCTAATGTATATGAAGAAGTCCTTTTCTCCTTCCTTGATACCCTGTGCCAGTCTGAGCTCTCTCTCGATGCCTCGACCACTCTGACTAGCCTGGTAACCTCCGTGGACTTCTTCGCATACTCATCCTTGTCAACCCCTGCTCGATGTGTTGAGTTTCCAAAATGCTTTCCTCTTGGCTCTCACCCCTCCATAACATCTTCAGTCAACCAACTGGGCTTCTTTGCCTTCCTTCTTACTCCATGTCTTTGTACAAGTCCAGTGGCCTCTGTCAGACCTTTTAATAATATCTCATTTCTGACTAGCATCCATGTTTGGTTGAATTCTGCCAGATACCTATCCCAAATTTCCCCATCCTTTGAAGTACGCCCCTTTAAACTGAACCACCCTGGTTCCCATACCCCGTTTCCCTACCCACATTGAGCGTGAATCAAACCAAGTGGTGATCACTCCCAGACAGAGGGTCCTCCACCCCAAGTTCTCTTATAGCCTCTCCATTTCAAAGTACCAGGTCCAGCGTCGTCTCCAGTCTAGTCGGCTCATGTACCAACTGCACCAGGAAGCTGTCCTGAAATGCATCTAGTATGACCTGTTCCCTTGCATTCGTGGTGGTTGGAGTGCTCCAATCCACCCCAGGTAGATGGAAGTCCCCCACCACCACTGTGTTCCCCTTCCTACAGACCCTTCTGATTTCCTCAGCTAGCTCTCTGTCCAGGTCATCTCCTAGCGCTGGTGGTCTGTATATTACCCGCATCCTCAGTGTCCTACCTTTTGAGTCCTGAAACTGCATCCATAGGGACTCTTGTTCTGCCTTCATCCCCATCCTCCCTTATACACCTTATCCCTTCCCATACACAGAATGCCACCCCCCCTTCCCCTTAGTCCTAGCCTTCCTGAATATTCTATACCCTGGTATCATCATATCCCAGTCCTGGTACTGGGTGGCCCACGTCTCCATGATGGCTGCAATGTCCACCTTCCCCACAATTAAACATAATCACTTAATACTAATCACCCAGATGGTGAGTGGAGGGAAGGTACCATAGTTTGCAGAGCTTTAGGGGTCCTGTACCACCCATGGAGGATCTTAGACTGGGTCAGCCTGCTTCTGGTGTCTCTACAGGCATCATGTGCCATAGTGATACATGACTCCTAGTGGTTGTGTGGAATAGACCAACCCATCTCCTGTTCCTATTTTGCCTTGCTACCTGCCAAGATCATCTTTTGGGCATCCCTAACAGTGGTGCATATTTTTCACATCAGCCTTTTAGACGCAGGAGAAATTGCAAGCTTCTGCAACCACATTCAAAGAGGGAGTTCTTAGGGATTCTATCCAATCTCTGCAGGGCTGTCCAGATCTGAAGGTATTTCTAGAAGTCAGCCTGCTGGATACTATATTTGGCCATAAGCTGCTGGAAAGCGAGAAGGGATTCAGAGTTAGGAAGGGATAAGTCAGAGATGAGCTTAATGCTTCTCAGCTCCCAGTTGTGCAACTAAATGGGTTGTCCCACCCAAACAAATGCATGGATTGTGCCATAGATGGGTCAGAGATTTGGGGAAGGGGTCCCCCCGAGTTCCTCTCACTGACTTCTGGCCCAGGAGGAGACCAAGACAAGGGACTTGTCCCACAACTGTCTCAAATACTACCCACAGGGGTGATTAGTTGCTCAGTAGTGGAAACCATTCAGTAGCCTCAGTCATGCAATACGCATTAGCATAGCCCTTGAACCAAGGCAGGCCCAACCACCTCTGCTCCAGTGTGCATTCAGTCTCGCCTTACTCAGCCTAGGTGGTTTACTCTCCCACAGAAAGTGACTGGTGAGATGTTCGACTTTGACAAAATAGTATATTCAAGGTATCAAAGTGTAAGTAAAGTGTGCAATGGTTCCCAAACTCTGGTATATCTAGATGAATTCTTCACCAAGTTGGCGAACATGCACTCAGCATGAAGGGCAAACAAAATCTCCCAGTACCATTTAAGTACCGGTGGTGTCTGTTGATCAAGCCAATGGTGAAGAAATACTTTTTTTTTAGCACAGGCCAAAATCAATGCCATGGGAGGTCTTTGGTTGCCGAGAAGGTTGTCCCCGTAGTCACCCAAAATGCATATTTGGGGATAAAAAGGGTCAGACAGCCCAAGTAGGGAATCTAGCCGTACCCGGAGAGAGAGTCCCAAAAAAGGGTTACTGTTTCACACGACCACAAGATGTGGAGGAGAGTATCACATTCCTTACCACATCTCGAACAGGAATCCTTGGCTTGTCTGCCCATTTTACATAACTGAACTGGCGTACAGTATGTATAGTAGAGGCCATGGATTTTAAATTGCATATAGCGATATCTGTCCCATTTAATGAAAGAGTAGAGGTGTTTATAAATAACTGTCCAATTTCTAGAACTAGAGGGGCTCGAGAGACTGATCCCAGCAATAAAACATCGCCTTCCTGGACCACCAGAGATTCCTGTAATGCACGATAATAATAAAATGCGTTGTGACAGGGGCTTGCCTGAGAAGGGAAGAAAAGAAATTACCAAACTCATTATCTCAGGGGTCAAGGTCAAAAAAGTGTGAGAGCATATGTACTACTTGAAAGTAGCAGAAACAAGTTGAAGTAGGCCAATGGTATTTGGTCTGGGCCTCCTGAAAAGACAGCCATCTAGAACTAACAATGAGCTCCCCAAGTGTATAAACTCCCATATCTGGCCAAAACTTCTTTGAAAGTGATCGACCAGCTATACAAAGGTTGGGGATCCCTAACAAGGGTTGACATATCTTTATGGGGACGGAGTTTAAACAAAGTTGTGAGTGCATCAGAAGTGAGGCCACAAGGGGAGTGTTCCATTGGGGCAGGGGTAAATTGTTCCTGAGAAGATAAGGAAGTGCCTGGATATCCAAGCCAGTTGTCAAACAGAGGTCATGTTCCAAGTCCACCCACAGTGGAACATAAGACTCTGAGGGCATGTCCAACTTCCCTTACTCAGTAAGAGAATTAGTAACATGCAAAAGCCAGATAATATAAAAGGAAATTGGGAGCCTGCAGACCCCATCCAGTTTGGCACGATCAACCTGGCCTGGGCCCGACGGACTGCCTTGCCCTGCCACAAAAAAGAGGAAACAATACGATGAACCTGGTTGAACCAGGACATGGGAAGAGCAAAACTGTACATCTGAAGGGGGTATAACAGTCTAGGTAACACATTCATTTTGATAATATTCATGTGGCCCCACACAGAAAGCGGTAGGAAAGACCGTTGGTACAGGTCCACTTTAAGGCAGGTCACTGTCACATCAAGATTGTATTGGCGCATTTTAAGGGGTGAGGTACTGAGATATATCCCCATGTACTTCAGTTTGTCCCGTGTCCAGACCAGGCAAAGATGTTCAACGTCCGCATTAAATGTGGAATTGTTGAGAGGCATGACCTCGGTTTTTAGTGAGATTTAGTTTGTAGTTGGAGATGGCACTAAACTGAGATGTGATGTGTAGGGCTGCAGGCAGAGAAGTAGGGGGAGGAAATAAGTAATAAAATATCATCTGCATATGCCGATAACTTATACTCCATGGAACCGATGGAAATACCCAAGTCCTGGGGTGTGAGATTAATTTTACGGATGAGGGGTTCCAAGAAAAGGTTAATCAAATAAGGTGAAAGGGCGCATCCCTACCTAGTGCCCTGATGAAGTGAGAAAGTTGATGAGAGAATTCCATTACACAGTACTCTGGCCGAGACAGACGAGTAAAGGACTTCGATCTAGCGTAAATATTCCAGGGGAATGCAGTATTTAGGAAGTATCGCAAATAAATAATCCCATAAAATCTGGTCAAATGCTTTCTCAGCATCCAGGGACACCAGCGCCGCTGGAATGGAGGAATCCCTGGACACCAACAGAAGATATGACAACTTCCTAAGGTGCTCCGCCGAATGCCTACCTCCAATGAAGCCAACTTGTTCCCTGCTAATAAAAGAGTCCCATACCAGCCCCAACTGACAAGCCAATACTTTAGTGAGAATTTTAATATCTACATTAATAAACAAGATTGGTCTATAGTTGGAGACCAGCTAGGGGTCCCGACTGGTTTGAGGAGAACCACAATGGTTGCCTCCAAGAGAGAGACATCGGACAAGCTCTTCATGAAAGACATAGTTGTAAGTGTCCAGAAGATAGGTGCCACCTGGCTCTTACAAGCTTTACAGAAATGTTGGTGAACCCATCTGGGCCAGGGGATTTATCAGAGGCCAGGAAGTCTATAGCCTGGAAAATCTTGACCAGAGACAATGGGTCCTGTAGAATATCTACCTGTGGGTTGGTCAGCTACGGTAAAGGTATATCCCACAGGAACTCCTTAAAACATTCAGAGTTCAATGGGGAAGAAGGTGGGGCATATAATTTTTGATAAAAAGTTTTAAACGCATCGGCAATATCCCATGGGGATGTTAAGAAGAGAGCCCGAGTCTGTGTGGATGGAGGTAACCATCTTGTCCATTTCTTGGGATTTCAACTGGAGAGCAGCTTCCCTGCTTTCTCCCCTTGGTCGAAATACTTCATTTTAGAGCAGAGTAAAATATGCTCCGCCCGTTCTCCAAGGAGAGTGTTGTACTGGAAACGGAAATTGTCCAAGTGCTCCCAACTCCAATTGTGGAGAATGTTGCGAGACACACCCCTCCATATGTCTTATACTGGTGAGTAACGAGGTTAGAGTGGCCAGAGCTTGATTTTTCCGCTTAAAGCTAATCATATCAATTCCCCTCGAAATGCACACTTCAGGGTGCCCCATAAAACATCTAGAGTAAACATAGAATTTGCCAGCAGATAAAGGCCTAGAGGTCTATCAAGTTCGCTCGAATGTGCAGCTAGCACCCTTATCTGCAGCTGCCCTCCCTTCCACCCTTCCCCTTCATTGACCCTCCCTTGTCCAGTCCCATCCCTTTTGAAGCAGTCCACTGTTCTACTGGATACTTCTGCAGGTAACGATTCCACCCACCCACCACCCTATCTGTAAAAAGTGTCTCCTCATCTCCCTCCTGAACCTTCCTCCCTCCAGTCTCATATCATGGCCCCTGGTGTCCCTCCTCTCCCTTACTTTGAATAGCCCCTCTGTACCTGTCTTGTTTATTCCTTTCATGTACTTAAAGGTTTCAATCATGTCCCCCTGTCCCTCCTCTCCTCCAGCGAGAACATGTTCAATTCCCTCAGCCTCCTCTCGTATAATAAGTCCCCCAGCCCCTTGATCATCTTTGTTGCCCTGCGCTGCACCCCCTCCAGTAACTTAATGTCCCTCTTCAGATACGGGCGCCAGTACTGCACGCAGTACTCCAGGAGCGGTCTAATGACCTATACAGTGGCAGAATCACCTCCTCCCTCCTCGAAGATATACCCCTTGCAATGCAACCCAAGGCACAGGCACAGAGAGGGAGTTAAAGTCCATGAAGGAGTGATAAAGAACTAAATGTGTTTTAGGATGGTCTCAGATGTAAGTAATTGGTTGTTTAAGAGCCACGTCTTGCCCCTGGTTAATGAGGGGTTAGATTTATTTGGAGAAGGGCAGAGTGATGATCGAAAATGACTTTAGCTAAGTAGTGACATAGAAGAACCTGAGGAGACATTTCCCCTACCAAAAAATAATCTATATGGGAGAAAGAGTTGTGTGGCAGGGAATAGAAGGAGTATTGCCGGCTGTCCAGGTTTAATGTCGTCCTGTGGTTCCAATAGGCCCACAGTGTCCATCAGATCTTGGAGGGCCAGCTGCCACATCTTTGACCACTCCTCAAGCTTGCTTAGGTCCCTTCTCATTTTCTGTACTCCTCCTGGTGTGTCAACCCTGTTGCAGATCTTCGTGTCATCTGCAAGGGACACACCTTCCTTCCATACCTCTGCAATGTCGCTATGAAGACATTAAAGAGGACTGGTCCAAGCACTGATCCCGCTGGTCACCCCTTCCCTTTGGATTGAACTCCATTCACCATCTCCCTCTGTGTCTTATTGCTCAGCCAATTTTGGCTCAGTTTACCACCCTGGATCCACCCCAGGCTGCCCAGCTTTACTAGCCTCCTAAGTAGGACGGTGTTAAGGCCTTTCTGAACCGTAGGCCACATCCACCACCCTCCCTGATCCACCTCCCTAGTCACCCAGTCAAAGAAGTCTATCAGATTTGTTTAACAAGATCTTTCCACTGTGAATCCATGCTGCCTCAGATCCTGTGTTCCGTTGGATTCAAGATATACCACAAATCTTTCTTTTAGTAGTGATTCCATTAGTTTCCACCACCGAGGTCAGGCTCACTGGCCTGTAATTGCCAACCTTTTCCCTGCTCCCACTTTTGTGGAGAGGGACTACAGTCATCCTCCTCCAGTCCTTTGGTACCACACCTGTTTCCAGCGAACTGTTGAATAGGGGTGTCAGTGGTGCTGCCAGCACCTCCCTGAGTTTGTATCCTGTCCAGCCTCATTGCCTTGTCCACTTTCAGATTAGCAAGTTCCTTTAAGACTCTCTCCTCCTTAAATGGACTGGTGTCCACCTCCCCAGTGGTATTTCGTGTTCCTCACTTTGGTTCCTCCCCTTCCCCTTCTTCTGTGAATACTGAACAAAAATATTTGCTCAGGATTTCTGCTTTTTCTTGGTCCCCCTCTGCACACTTCCCTTTTTAGTCTCACAATCCCACTCTTAATCTTTTTTCTTTCACTAACATGCCTGAAAAAGTTCTTGTCCCAGTTTTGTTATTGTCTGGGCTTTATTTTCTTCTGTTTGTGTATTTGTGCTCCTGGCTGCTTTCCCTGCCTCCCTCTGCTTTTCCAGATACAGTTCCCTGTCTTCTTTCCTCTGTGTTTCCTTGTACCTCCTGAATGCCACCTTCCTGCGTTACCTTCTCAGCCACTTCCTTTGGGAACCATACTGTTTTTCTTTCTCTTAGTTTGCTTACTGGCCTAATGCAGTGGCATGTTGCCTCACTATGGCTCCCTTAATTCTCCCATTGTTCCTCCACTCCCCCCTCCCCTTTTCTTTTTCTCTGCCAGTGATTTCCTAAGACATTCCCCCATCTTTGCAAAGACGGCTTGCCTGAAATCCAGGACCCTTGCTTTTGTGTGGTTTGACTCTTCTGCTGTTCTCACATTGAACCACACTGTACTGTGATCACTTGATCCCAGATGGCTCCCCTCTTTTAAGTCTGTAATTCTGTCCCTGTTGGTGAGTACCAGGTCCAAAGTCGCCCCCTCTTGAGTGGGCTCTGCTATTAGCTGTCTTAGGCATGCCCCCGCGAGGACTTTCAGGATGTCTCTGTTCCTGGCTGAGGCTGCAGCCTGGTTGCTCCAATCCATATCCGGCACACTGAAGTCTCCTACCACCAGAACCTCCCCTTTAGCTGTCATTCTGTGGGCGACTTCTACAGGGTACCCTGCCCAGCTCTTCCCCTTATGGGGGAGGTCTGTAGATCACACCAGTGCGAATGGTGAGCTTAGATAGTACTGTTCATAACTCAAGCTTAGTAAGTGGTTTGCCCAGCTCGTTCCTGACATAATCATGCAGCCTGGGAAGTAAAGTGTCCCCAGGAACTCCAGAATGGGAGTTTGAGGAATGCTGGTTTTATGAGACACATAAAGACTTTCAGGGAATGGCCTCATTACCTCATTTATCTCACCAGGTCCAGTGGCCATGGCCCCAACTGTCGACAGTCAGGCTGCGTGATTCCACTTGTTGCTTGCGAGTCTAAAGGCACAAAATCCCCCGACTCCCAGAAATTATATTTAGATCTCACCAGCTGCCATTCCGGTTTGTGGTGCAATGGTGTCTTTTGTTTCTACTTAAATCCTGTAATCTGGGCAAGGAGAGGCTTTGAGGACCATCAGTGCCTCAATTGGGCTTTCTGTTGCTCTAAGGAGTCCTAGAGTGACTTCACCTCTGTTTTCTTTCTCTCCTCTGTGCTGAGGAGAAGGAAACAGATACACCCATGTACTTGGGCTTTGATCGCTCTCGAACTGTGCCCACCACCACTTCCTTCAGATTAGTCAATTCAAAGTAAAATGCAGCCTCCTGGAGGATCCACTCCTTAAACTTGGTATCTTACAGGAGGAACAGGGTGCAGGAAACACCTATTTTAAGCGTAAAAAGATGTTCCAGGACTAGAGGGCATGGGTTGAAGTTGGAGGGAGGACGATTCAGAGGAAACATAAGAAAGAATTCTTCACAGAACGGGTGGTGGACAATGGAACACCCTGCCAGAGGAAGTGTGGGGGCTGAAACAATCACGGGATTTAAGAATGCATGGGATAGACATAAAGGAATTCTGGAGGTCAGGGGTAAGGGGCAACAGACTTCTAGGAAAACAAACTGAACTTACAAGCTCAAATGGGCAGACTGGGTGGGCCATAGGCCCTTATCTGCCAACACTGTCTATGTGTCTATGTATCTATGTATGTATCTATGAGTGTATCAGTAATAGACTGCTACATCTCCAGCATGGGGAATGGAAACAGAGGACGACTGGGAAATGATCAGATATATTTATGAAGGGTTGATAACCTCTGGGCATGTTATGGCATGCGCTAGTCAGGTCGACGGGACTATGAGAATCATGTACTGGGGAGTAAAATGAGCAATTTCATCCTGTGGAGTTGTCCCTCCTCCGGACATCTAACAGGCTCCATTCCTGGATCAGTTGCCAAGTTAATGTCTCTCCCCACTAGGACAGGGATGTGCCCCCCGAGGTCCACCTCATCTACATTACAGGGGGACGTGAAATCTCAGCGTCACCTGAGATTTCACTAGGGTGCACAGCAGAGCTTTGCTTATTAAAATCATCACCCTCTGGACTTAGTGGATGTCGAGCTATTTACTGTCTGCTCTACAACTTTTGGAGCCAGTTGACAGTATGTCCTGTGAGTTGGGTCTCTTGGATGAGGGCTACATCAGTTATAAGGGATCTGAGGTATTAATGGACCTTATTCCTCTTGACAAGACCTTTGACATTCCAGGAGACCAACCTCTCAGGAGAGTTGACCCCTGGCTTGGCATGTTCCACAACCAGTACCAGATAAGAGAATTCAAATAGTATCAATTGGCAAAGAAAAAACCTTTTCTACATATAAAGGCAGCACAAACTAGCAATGACCAGAGAACAGTAACAATCACTAAGACAATCTATTGAAAACAGATGAGTAACTATCCCAAGTGAGGGGTTAAGGGCAGGCAGTGTGACAAGGCAGTAGGCAAGGCTAGCAGGATGCTGAGGTGCATAGGGAGGGAAGTCAAGCAGAAAGAAGCGGTATTGGTACTATATTGCTCAGTAGTGAGATCCTATCTGGAGACTGTGCCCAGTTCTGGAGGCCACACCTCCACAAGGATACTGACAGGGTGGCAGCAGTCCACTTGAGGGTTACGAAAATGGTGCAGAGTTTGCACAACAAACCACAGGAGGAGAGGCCTCAAGAGCTCAGTATGTACTTCCTGAAGGAGAAAAGAGTGAGAGGGGACATGCCCGAGACTTATAAGTACCTCAAAATTGAACAAAGTGCAAGACAGGAGTCTCTTTCAGAGCAGGAGGAGCACCACAATACAGCGGCATGAAATGACGCTTCGGGGAAGGGGAGTTTAAAAGGAATGTGAGGAAATACATCTTCACAGAAAAAAAGTAGTGGCCGCCTAGATCAGGCCTGCCAAAAGACGTGTAAGGCCAGGGCAGAGGCGGGGAGCCTCAAGCATGCATGGAATTGGCACATGGGTATAATAAGTGGAGGAGAGGGAAGGACACCGCATCCAAATAGGGTACAGGGCATAGTAATAGGGAAAATAGGGCAGATTAGATGGGCCTACCTATCCTTTCTGCTGACAAATTCTATGGTTATATTTCTATGTTAAACCAGAGTAAGGTACTCTGCACAGCAGATGGCTCACAAAATCATTTCAACAATCCTCTGACGCCAAAGAGGGAGTACAACCGGGTGGTGTTAGAGCTGTAATTGAGCCAGACAAAACACTCTGTAACCTCTTATTAACCAGATGGACAAGAAAATAAAGACCTGATTAGCCAGGAAAAGGTATGCCTGCTATGAAATCTGTACACTGGTAACAAAATGAAAACTGGAACTGCATCTTAAGGGAATCAGAAAGAACAGGTTACTCACCTGTAACAGTAGTTCTAGGAGTGGTATATGTTGTTCATCCACACTCTCTGGCATGTCCTTTTCCCCTTTAAATCTGGCCGGAAGTCTTCAAGCTAGCTCCTCCCATCCACCAGAGTGGTAAATACTTTGGCTCCGCCTCATGATGCCAGATCTTAGCCCGCAGGAAGCAAGGTTGTGCACCTAAAGCTGGGGAGGTCGGGTGGGTGCACGTGGATGAACAACATATACCACTCCTAGAACTACTGTTACAGGTGAGTAACCTGTTCTTCTAGGAGCGTGGATATGTTGTTCATCCACACTCTCTGACAGACTCCAAGCAGTTCTCTGGGAGGAGGGAGGCAAGGCACACCCCTACTTGGGAAATAGAGACTGGAAAACCGAGGCCCCAAAACCAGCATTCCGTCGTGACTCAAGGTCGATGTGGTAGTGGGTAATAAAGGTGTTTGCTGACTTCCAGGTAGCAGCCCGACAGATTTCCTGGATAGGGATGTCCCTGGAAGTAGCCACCGATGCAGCAGTATGGCGGATAGAATGAGCTCTATATCCCTCTGAGAGGCTCCCTCCCACTAACGCCGCAGCACAGACCCACGATGATGTAATCCACCTTGCAATGGTCTGTTTGGCTGCAGGTCTACCAGAAGCGGCTTCAGCATAGGAGACAAACAGCTGGCAAACCTCTCCCCAAATTTCTGCCATTCTATCCTTATAATAGGAGACAGCACGACTCAGATCCAGAGTATGGAGCCTGTACTCGGCATCCGAGGTGTAATTAGGGTAGTATACTGGCAGAGTCAACACCTGGTTAAGGTGAAACTCTGACACCTTCTTCAGAAGGAATTTCGGATGGGGGCGCAGGACAACTTTGTCACTGTGAAAGATCAGATAAGGGGAGTCCACCGAGAGCACCTGGAGCTCCCCTGTCCTGGCAGACATGATAGCCACCTTGAAGGCCGTCTTCCACGACAAGTGTGAGAGCTCACACTTGTGCATGGGCTCGAATGGCTTGCCCATAAGCTTTTCCAAAACCAGCAACAGATCCCACGGAGGTGGAGGTTCATGCACCGGAGGGGATATGTGATCCAGGCCTTTAAAGAAGCGCCAGACCACTGTCTCCTGTGCCAATGTTGGCTGACCGGCCCGCGCCCGGTAAGCAGAAATAGCTGCCAGGTGCACCTTAAGGGTCGATGACCGTAAACCCCCTTTGAAGAGAGACCAAAGGTAGTCGAGAATGTTAGCCACAGAGCAGGATAAGGGGTCCAGATGTTTACCTCTGACACCAAATGGAAAATCTCTCCATTTGAAGGCGTAACATTTCCTGGTCGATTCTTATGAGATGCCTCCACCATGGTGTAGACATCCTCGAAAGACCCAGAGCCTGGAACTTTAGCTGCTCAGGTACCAGACTGTGAGGTGCAGGGATTGAAGGTCCGATGGAATACCCTCCCCTGGTTCAGAGATATCAGGTACGGGCATGTACAAAGCCGATCCGGGGGCCTGCAGCTGAGGCTGAGGAGATCCGGGTACCAGAACTGGCGCGGCCAATCTGGGGCTACTAGGATCACCTTCGCATTGTCCCTCCTCACCTTGAGTAACACCTTGTGGATCAAGGGAAATGGAGGGACGCTGTAGAGGAGCCCTGGGGTCCACGGCCTCGAGAAAGTATCCCCCTGCAGCGAGCCCTGCTGAGGGGGGCAGGTATGGTACAGCCCCAGCTTGGTGTTTTCCCTGGAGGCAAACAGGTCCACCAGTGGTTTGCCCCAATGGGAGAACAGGCTGTAAGCTGCCTCTGGATGGAGAGACCACTCGTGGGATGTCTGGCCTATGCGCCTGAGAGCATCCACCAGCTGGTTTGAGACTCCTGCCACATGGAAGGCTAGGAGATCCGCCTCCAACCGGCTTACAAGGGTCCAGATGTGGAGCGCCTCCTTGCACAGCAGACGGGAGTGTGTGCCGACCTGTTTGTTGAGGTAGTACATGGTCATGGTATTGTCCATCTGGACTTGAACCACTTGACCCCAGAGCTGAGGAACGAAAGCTGACAGTGCCAGTCTGACTGCTCTGAGCTCCAACAGCTTGATGTGGCAACAGGACCCCTCGGGGGTCCAGAACCCATGGGCTCTGTTGTCCCCCATGTGGGCTCCCCAGCACGAGAGGCGCATCGGTCGTAAGAATGACCGTCGGCTCAGGGCGGACAAACGGAATCCCCTCCTGCAACCGGTCTGGGGCGGTCCACCATTGGAGGGCGTCCCACATCTTCTGGGTCACAGTGATCAGCTGGTCGAAGTGACCATGGCGCTGAGTCCACTGAGCGACCAGCTCCCATTGGAGGGGGCGCATGTGCCATCGGGCCCAACGGACAACTAAGGTGCATGCCGCCATGTAACCCAGAAGGCGCAGGAAGTCCCGGGCAGGGAGCAAATGCTCAACCAGAAATGATTGAGCAAAGGAAGAAAGAACCTCCGCCTGTCCGCCGGGAGTCTGCCTCTGGCTTGACGTGAGTTGAGCTCTGAGCTGATGAAGCTCATCTCCTGAGAGGGCATGAGTTCCACTTGGCCTCGTTGATCAGGAGGCCTAGTTGGGAACATGTTTGAAGAGTCAGATCCCTGGATCTCTCCACCTCCTGAAGGGAGGAACCTGCCAAGAGCCAGTCATTGAGATAAGGGTAAATTCGAACTCCTTGACGCCGGAGATGGGCTGCCACCAATGCGATGTACTTGGTGAAGACCCTCGAGGCCGATGACAGACCGAATGGCATGGCTCGCAACTCATACAGGGTCCCCTCGACCCTGAAGTGAAGGAACCGCTGATGGGATGGACGGATTGGGACGTGGAAGAATGCATCCTGCAGATCCAGTGAACAGAAACACGTTTCGCTCCATGGATGGTATGATCTGGTTCCGAGTTACCATCCGGAAGGTGCGAGACCTGAGATATTGATTCAGGTCATGGAGATCTAGGATGGGGCACCAACCCCCTGTCTGCTTGGGCACCAGGAAGTACCTGGACACGAAGCCTGGGTCTGTAGGAGGATCCAGCACTGGAGCTACCGCCTCTTTGCAGAGGAGCTGAGCAATGTCGTCTCGAAGAGCTGACTGAGTGTGAACTGAGACCTTTCCTCCAGAGGGGCGCGGGCTCAGCTGGGAGAGTACTGCTCGAATTCCAGAGGCAGTCCCTGGCCAACCACTTCTAGGACCCACCTGTCTGAGGTGATATCGGACCAGGCAGAAAGAAAGTGGCGGAGCCGGCCCCCCATGGGAGGACCCAGAGCTGGCGTGATGGGTGTAGAGGTGGCAACCCACAACCCGTCACTGGGCAGGCTTAGAGGAGGCTCCGGCCTCCTTTACAGGGCTGCTGAGGACCCTGCTTGGGCCTGGGGCACCAAGCTTGAGCCTGCTGTTGCTGCTGGCCTCCTTGATAGGAGGGCTGCCTGACCACAGGGGAAGGGTGCCAAAAAGGCTTCTTCTTGCGCTTCTGCTGGTTCTTGCCCGAAGAACCCTTCACAGAGGTGGCATCCAAGGTGGCAATGGACTGCTCTATGCGCTGGAGGTGACCAGCCACTCCTGGACCGAAGAGGTCGGTGCCTAGGAAGGGCACGTCAGCTAACTTGTGCTGGGTATCTGCTGGGAAGGAGGATAGCCGCAGCCAAGCGCTGCAGCGAGTGGCCACTGCAGCTGCCAAAAAGCCGGCACAGGAATCTCCGATATCCAGGACCATCTGGAGCTGCTGTTTTGTGACAGCACGGCCTTGATCATGGACCTGCTTCACTGTGGTCAGCATGTCTGCCGGGAGATGAGGGAGGACTTCATCCAATGACCCAATGAGGGCATGAGAGAAGTGCGCCATGATGACAGCCAAGCTGGCCTGACAAAGACCTAAGGAGGAGGCTGCATAGACCTTACGGGCAGAGTGGTCCATGTTTTTGAACTCTTTGTCCAGGGGTCGGTCAGTGTCGGCTGAGCTACCAGTACACCTGAACACAGAAGCAGTCACTAGGCTTTTGGCCGAAGGATGCTCTGTGAACCCCACCAGGGACCCCATGGGTGCCATATGCCTGCAGGCCATGCAGGCAGATGGAGCTGGCAGGAAGCAGGACACTGCCAAAGCTCAAGGGCCGGGCCAACGATGGCTTCCGGCCACTGGAAAGGCTCTGTTGGGGTATCCTCCCTTTTGAGGATATCCGTAAGTGGGTATCTCGGCCTTTTCTGGATGGGCTCCAGGGGCATTCCGGTGGACTCGGAGATCAGGCGGAGAATGCTCTGAAAGGAGGAAGGGCCTTCCTCCAGTCCGGCCACGGACGACTCATCATCCCTGGGATGAGAGTGTAACCCCGTGTTATTGGAGTCCGAAGAGTCGGGGTATAGTGGCTCATCGCCTACTTCCCTTCGATCCGCTGAGGGCGGTCGGGTGACCATAATGGACAGACGCCAGGGCCCGGTGTGTCTGCACGGTCCTCTTTCGAGGGAGCCCCTTCCTGAGGCTGCTTCGGCGTGGTGGCTCCACCAAAATTGGTGGAGAAAGCGGAATAGGCTGAGCCAGTATATGCGCCAGACCCACATGAGGCAGAACTGAGGCTTTCGGTTCTGGAGGGGTAGGCGTCGGCTTAGGAGGCGGGAACCAAGTTATGGCCAGGCGGCTGGTGGAGCCGGCTTCTGCCCGGTCAAAATCAGCTGTTGCCACATCAAATCCTCATAGCGTTGACAGAGTTTTCATCAAAGCCTCTCCTCGTCTTGAATGTTTATGACCTTTTTTCAGCCGATCAACTGAAGGGGTCCTGGTCCTCGATCGAGTCCGACTGGGTTGGCTAGTTCGATCAGAGGACACAGGAGTTGGTGAAAACCGAGGTTCCAGCACCTTATCCTCGATGGAGACACCCGAGGGCAGTGTTTCCTCATCGGGAAAGGAAAGAACAGGCGTCCTTTCTAAGGAATTGTCGACCAGAGTTGGTGATAAAGGCTCGATTGGGTCGAGAGAAATCTCAGCCGCTTCAGCCGCTTCCTCGGTCTTGGTGCCTTGGCCTGACAGAAGGTTGGTAAAGCCGGGCCGAGGAGTGATCTCAACCGGGTCGGTGACCAAGATGTTCCTGGGACTTGGACTTCTCGTCACAGAAGCTGCCTCTCCTCTGGAAGAAGACGACTTGGGGTCCTTGTTCCTCTTCCGAGGGCGGGAGGAGTGCGAGTCGAGGGCACCTCACCCCTGGTGGGGAGAAGACACTGGCACAACTCCCTAAAGGAGCCCAAAAAGGTGGTGCCAAGGTTGAGAGGAACGAAAAAAGTGTGACTGGACGAAGCCTGAGCCGCCTCCTCCTCAAAAGCAGCCATTTGCTCAAGCTGCTCGGCGGATCCCACGGCCACGGAAACTGCCCACCTTGCCTCCTTAGATTTCACCAGCAGGTTTCTAAGCTCCTGTCTCCCCAATTTTAGGCGCCTTGTGGTCGTCCAGAACATTGGGCCAAACAAAACAGTACAAGACGTGGTGTCATGTCCAACACCTAGGCAACAGACACACGAGAGGTAGGGATTGGTGTGCGACATTTTCTGGCCACAGGGACACCAACGAAATCCGGGGAACGATTTGTCCTCCATGTCCGATGTGCTGTAATCGGAATCTTGAACTCTGACGAGTTTCAAAGAAATTTGTGGTAAAAACTGACTTTGCGAATCCAGGGCCTACGAATTTGCTGAGAAGCACAAGGGAACCTGAATCTTCCAGTGGAAAGGAAGATCTGGCTTCATGAGGCGGAGCTGAGGTATTTACCACACGGGTGGGTGGGAGAAGCTAGCTTGAAGACTTCCGGCCAGATTTAAAGGGGAAAGGGACATGCCAGAGAGTGTGGATGAACAACATATCCATGCTCCTAGAAGTTTATTTACTCTAACTGTATGACAACTAACAAGCCCCTAGTACTTTGACCTATGCAAGGGGAATGACAAAAACACTATGTAGGGTGCACTGTATGCCTCTTGAAGACTGAAATCCAAGACCATGTGAGGGCCATTATAAATGGCAGTGATGGTAGTGCCCCTGGCACATGTCATCGCCCAGAATTCAAACCTAGGGTCTCAGCTCACAGCACTGGAGCAAGCGCCCTGTCTGAAAAGAGGAGGTGACAGGATGACAAAATTACTGGGAAAAACATGATGGATAGTCACTCTTTACACCATATCCCTAAAGCCTGGGGTCTCAGGCAACATCTGCTGACTAATGTAATAAAATATCTCTGGTTGCCACCTGACATGGTGCTCATGTACCTATATAATGACTACTGTGATCTACCTATTACCAAGCTTGTACCACCAGTGAATGCCTGTAACACTGGTTGCTTTTTTAATCTAAGTGTTATGTACTGTTTTGTTTGCTGTGACGTATTGCTCTCTTGACGAGGTGCCTTTGTAAATGAGTCTTTGACTCAAAGGACTGTAAACCAATGATCTAATAAATAAATAAAGTTCTTAACAAAGAGATCCATTTTAAGCCATCTTTAAAAGATTGAGAGACCCTCCACCACACTGTACTAGCAAGACAGTAGTTGCTTAATTCGAGCTCAGTATATACAGGTTACTCACCTGCAACAGGAGTTCTAGGAGTGGTATATGTTGTTCATCCACACTTATTGGCAGGTTCCTTGCCGCTTTAAATGTTGCCGAAAGGTCTTCAAGCTAGCTCCTCCCACCCACCCGGGTGGTAAAACTCTCGGCTCCGCCCCATGATGCCAGATCTAGCCCGCTGGAAGCCAGGTTGCGCGTCAAAGCCGGGGAGGTGTGGGGTCGGATGAACAACATATACCACTCCTAGAACTCCTGTTACAGGTGAGTAACCTGTATTTCTAGGGACGTGGATATGTTGTTCAATCCACACTTATTGGCAGACTCCTAGCAGTTCTCTGGGAGGAGAGAAGCAAGGCGCACACCCCCTACTTAGGAATAAGGACTGGAGAACCGAGGTTCCAAAACCAGCATCCCGGCGTGACTCAAGGTCGATGTGATAGTGGGTAATGAAGGTGTGTGCTGACGTCCAGGTAGCAGCCCTGCAGATTTCCTGGATAGGGATGTCCCTAGAAGCAGCCACTGAAGCAGCGGTATGGCGGGTAGAATGAGCTCTTATCCCTTTGGGAGGCTCCATGCCTGCCAACCTATAGCAGAGATCTATGCAGGAGGTGACCCACCTGCCTATCGTCCACTTGGCTGCAGGTCTGCCAGGTGCAGCTTCAGCGTAGGTGACAAACAGCTGGCGAACCTCTCCCCGAACTTCAGCCGTCCGCTCCTTGTAATAAGAGAGCGCTCTTCTAGGGTCCAAAGTATGAAGCCTGTATTCGGCCTCCGAGGTGTGACTGGGGTAGAACACCGGCACAGTCAACATCTGGTTAAGGTGAAACTCTGACACCACCTTCGGAAGGAATTTTGGGTTGGGGCGCAGGACAACCTTGTCCCTGTGGAAGACCAGATAAGGAGACTCGATGGAAAGCACCTGGAGTTCTTCTATCCTTCTGGCTGATGTTATAGTCACCAAGAAGGCGGTCTGCCACGACAGGTGAGAGATGTCACACCTGTGCATCGGTTCGAATGGCTTGCCCACGAGTTTAGCCAATACCAGCAGTAGATCCCACGGAAGTGGAGGTTCTCGCACTGGAAGGGATATATGATCAAGGCCTTTGAAAAAGCGCCCGACCACCTTCTTCTGCACCACCGACTGCTTCCCGGCCCGCGCTCGGTAAGCAGAGATGGCTGCCAGGTGCACCTTAAGGGTCATCAACCGAAGCCCTAGCTGAGAAAGGGACCATAGGAAGTCCAGAATGCTGACCAAGGAACAGGAGGAAGGGTCCAACCCCTTATCCTGACACCAAATGGAGAATCTCCTCCATTTGAAGGCATAGCCTTTTCTGGTCGACTCCTTACGGGATGCCTCAACAACATTGAGGACCTCGTCGGAAAGACCCAAGGCCTGGAACTCTAGCTGTTCAGGAACCAGGCCATCAGGTGCAGGGATTGAAGGTCCGGGTGGAATACCTTACCCTGTTTGACTGAGATCAGGTCCAGGAGGGCTGGAAGCCGTCTCAGGAGCCTGGAGCTGAGGCTGAGGCTGAGGAGATCTGATACCAGAACTGATGAGGCCAGTCTGGGGCTACCAGAATCACCTGCCTTGTCCCCCTGCCTTGAGAAGCACCTTGTGGATCAAGGAAATAGGGAAAGGCAGAAGAGGCCCAGGTCCACGGCCTCGAGAAGGCATCCCCCTGCAGCGAGCCCTGCTGAGGGGGGTGGGCATGAAACAGCCTCAGCTTCGCATTCTCCCTGGAGGCAAACAGGTCCAACTGAGGTGTGCCCCAGTGGGAGAACAGATCGTCTACTACCTCCGGCAGGAGAGGCCACTCGTGAGATGCAGCACCTATCCGGCTTAGGGCATCGGCCAGAGTGTTGAAGGCTCCCGCCACATGAATGGCTAGGAGATCCGCCTCCAGTCTGCCCACGAGAGACCAAGTGCGGAGAGCTTCCTTGCACAGAGGCAAGAAGCGCGTCCCGCCCTGGTGGTTTAGGTAGTACATGGTCGTGGTGTTGTCCGTCTGGACCTGGACCACTTGACCCCGTACAAACGGAACGAAGGCGGTGAGGGCTAGTTGGACCGCTCGAAGCTCCAGCAGGTTGATGTGGCATCGAGACTCCTGGGGGGACCAGAGGCCGTGCGCTCTGAGCTCCCCCAGATGGGCATGCCAACCCATCAGAGAGATGTCGGTCATTAGAGTGACTGTCGGCTCTGGGCGGACAAACGGGACACCCTCCTGCAGATGAGTGGGAACGATCCACCACTGGAGAGCGTTCCCCATTTCCTGGGTCACTATCACTGGCTGGTCCAGAGGACTGGAGCGCTGTGACCATTGGTGGGCCAGTCCCCATTGCAGGGGACGCATGTGCCAGCGGGCCCAATGGACCACACTGGTGCAGGCCGCCATGAAGCCCAGGAAATCCCGAGCAGGGCGCAACTGCCCAACCAGAAATGACTGGGCAAAGGAGGAAAGAACCTCGGCCCTGTCCGCCGGGAGCCGTGCTCTGGTTAGAAGAGAGTCGAGCTCTGCCCCCAATGAATTGAATCACCTGTGTTGGCACAAGTTCTGATTTGGCCCGTTGATGAGGAGGCCAATCTGAGAGCAGACCTGGAAGGCCAGATCCCTGGACCGTTCCACCTCTGACTTGGAGGAGGCTGCAATCAGCCAGTCTTCCAGGTAAGGGTACACCCGGACCCTTCAGTGCCGCAGGAATACTGTCACCACTGCCATGCATTTGGTGAAGACCCTGGGAGCTGGACAGAGGCCGAAGGGCATGGTCCGGAACTCATAAAGGGATCCCTCTGCTCTGAAGTGGAGGAATCGCTGGTGGGACAGACAGATTGGGACGTGAAAGAACGCATCCTGAAGGTCCAGTGAACAGAACCACATGCCTCATTCCAAGGATGG
Source organism: Neoceratodus forsteri (assembly GCA_016271365.2). NCBI lineage: Eukaryota > Metazoa > Chordata > Ceratodontiformes > Ceratodontidae > Neoceratodus > Neoceratodus forsteri. Next base: position 1,359,118,494 of record CM057455.1, on the reverse strand, counting down.
GATGATCTGAGCCAGAGTGACCATCCTGAAGGTTCGAGACCTTAGGAACTTGTTCAGGTCGTGGAGGTCTAGAATGGGGCGCCAGCCTCCCTGTCCGTTTTGGGACCAGGAAGTACCTGGACACAAACCCTGGGTCTGAAGGAGGATCCGCCACCTCCCTGATCACCTCCTTCTGGAGGAGCAGGGCAATGTCGGCTCGAAGGGCCGACAGAGAGAACGTCTTGGGAGTCCCCGTGGCGACGGCTTGATAGGGTGGGGACTGCTCGACTCCAGCAGCAGACCCTTTCCTACCACTTCCAACATCCAGCAGTCTGTGGTGATATTGTACCAGGTGGAAATGAAGTGGCGGAGCCGTCCCCCCATGGGGGGATCCCAGGGAGGAGTGACGAGGTTGGGGGAGACACTCCTAAACCCGTCACTGGGCAGGCTTGGAGGAAGAACCGGCCGAGGAGCCTCCCGGACCTTTCTCTCCCGGCCTCCTGTTGGAGGGCGGCAGGCTTGGCTTGGGGTGCCAAGTGCAGCCTGTTGGCCCTGATGCTGGTGTTGCTGGGCCAGATGGTGCCGCAGGGGCTGAAGGACGAAGGGCTTACACTGCTGCTGCCAGCCTTTGTTCTTCTGGGCAGCGTGACCGAGTCCAAGGTGGCACTGGACTCGATCCATTGAAGATGCCCCTCCACCCGGGACCGCATGTCAGTAGCCAGGAAGGGAACGTCCTGCCAGCTTGTGCTGTATCTGCCGTGAAAGTGGAGATCCGCAGACAAGCTCTTCGGCGCATGGCCACTGCGGCCGCTACTGACTGGACACACAAATCAGCGATGTCCAGGGAAATCTGGAGCTGCTGTTTGGCCACCGCCCTTCCCTGATCCCGCAACTGCTTGACTGTAGTTTGGAGGTCAGCCGGGAGATGAGGAATCACCTCATCCAGGGAGCCCAAAAGGGCGTGAGAAAAGTGTGCCATCAGGATGGCCGAGCTGGCCTGACGAAGGCCTAGGGAGGAAGCGGCATAAACTTTCTGCCCAGAGTAGTCCAGCTTCTTGAACTCCTTGTCGGGAGGCTTGTCCACGTCCCCAGCGTTCCCGGAACACCAGAAAACGCTATCGGTCACGAGCCCCTCTGTAGCAGGGTGCTCCAAGAAACCGGAGAGTGAACCGGTTGGAACAGCATACTTTCGAGCCATCCTGGCCAAAGGTGCTGGACAAGAAGCTGCCTGCTGCCATAGCTCCAGGGCCGGGCCAACAATGGCTTTGGCCACCAGAAAGGCCTCCGTGAGGGAATCCCCTCAGTCCAGTATCTCCGTGAGGGGATACCTGGCCCGTTTTGAAATGGGTTCGAGCTTCATCCCAGTGGACTCTGAGATAAGCCGAAGCATTCCCAAAAACGAGGATGGGCTCTCGTCCACTGACTGACCCCCAGTGGACTCCAAGTCAAGTGGCCTGGAGAACAAGGAGTCATCATCATCAGACTCAGAGGAGTCTGCGAACAGCTGCCGAGTGCCTGAGCCATCCTTCACCTGCCGAGGTTAATCGAGTAAGCGAGACCGACAACTGATGGGGCAGCCCTGACCCAACCAAGAATCCTTGGTTGGGGCCCCAAATGTTGGTTGTGGAGACAGGATTTCCACCACAATGGGTGTCGCAGCTGGTTTCCGCCGAACAACCGTGCCGCATCGCTCCTTGACCACTCGCGGGTTGTTTCGGCCGCCCGTGACAGCCACTTAATGGCTAGGAAGACGCACGAGTCGGCCTATTCCCGGTCAAAAGGAGCTGCTGCCACATTAGCTCCTCATATTGCCGACGCAATTTGCGCCGGAGCCTTTCCCTTGAAGAAGACGAGGATGAGCGGCACCGCCGCTTTCCACGGTGCCAAGACCGAGACCGCCGATGTCGGCGGGATTGGCTGGATCGAGAAGAGGTCCGAGACCGACACAGAGACCTTCGGTGTTTGCAAGGGTGGGTCTGAGAGGAGGCAGGGGAAACCCACTCCTCCCTCAGTTCAGTGACCTTAACCAGGGACTCTGGCACATGCAAGTCCTCAGTTTCCACCAGGGGAGCCGGTGAAGAATGGTTGTCGGCTTCTCCAGTCGACAGCCCGTCCGGACGGATCGAGAAAATCTCGACTGTGTCAACAGGTGTCTCGGCCGCTGACCTGACGGGACACCGTGAAGCCAGCGGCCTTAGCCGCAACCTCGACCGAAGTACAGTGTTGCCTCTCCGGGGAAGGGGACCTCTCCCGCTCCCACGAACGTCGACAGTGGGACTTACCCTTGGGGTCATTCTTTTTGGACCGAGAGGAATGTCCCGAAGGGCTTTCTCCCTTGGTGGAGAGGGATTGGCAAAGCTCCTTGAAAGAAGCTGTGTAGAAGGATTCCAAAGAGAGCGGGATAAATGCCGCGACCAAGGATGATGATGATGCGGCCTGAGCCGCCTCCTCCTCCTCGAGGGCGATCATCTGCTCCAGCTGTTCTGCCGAGCACGCAGCCATGGACACCGCCCAACAGGCCTCCTTAGACTTAACAGGAGGATAACGTTTTTCGGGTCGCCCCAGCAGTAACCGGGCACCGCGGTCCTCCCAAGACCGAAGCTGAAAAGGATTTGCACAACTCACAAGCCTGTGAGTCATGGCCAAGTCCAAGGCAATAAACGCACGTGGCGTGCGGATTGGTCCGGGACATCTTCTGCCCAAAGGGGCACCGACGGAATCCAGGAGTCGATTTGTCCATTGCAGCCGTGAGGGAAGATACAGACCAAGTCTTGTAAATCTTAAAATAAGTTTCGGATTAACCGAAGAGTGTGAATCCAGCCTAAAACACGGAGCGCTAAGGAGGGAACCTGAGCTTCCAAGCGGTAAGGAAGATCTGGCGTCATGGGGCGGAGCCGAGAGTTTTACCACCCGGGTGGGTGGGAGAAGCCAGCTTGAAGACCTTCCGGCAACATTTAAAGCAGCAAGGAACCTGCCAATAAGTGTGGATTGAACAACATATCTACGTCCCTAGAACTAGCAGTTTAGATACCTGCATTAATGTCTTCTTCTTTGTGTTATTTATATGTTATCTCTGTAAGCAACAATGAACTGATAGTGATTTCTGCCAAGGTTTTTATAATTAGGGAGCCACTTATACAGTGTTATCACAAAATGACTGAAAATTGATCAAATTGGCCCCAATTCCGTGTTTGCAATTTGGCACTTTTTAACTATTCAATATTTTACATTATATTAATTACTTTATATGCATATGTGAGAAAGTTTCGAAAATTGTATCTGGATGAGATGAATTTACTGCCTTTGTAAATAAAATAGACCAGCTGCTCCTTTAAGTGCCAGGGATAAACTCCTGGTTTCAGCAGGTATGGTCACTTCTCTGTAGAAGATATGCATAGGTCGAGGCACTTTAGCGCTTTGTGAGTCATCATACAGTTTGAGTAAATAACTCTGATTTTGATTCCTTAAGTTACATTCCAGTTTTCATTTTATCATCAGTGTGCAGATTACTCTGGTCTCTTGTACTTGCTAGGGTCAGTGGCCTTATCTACAACCCTACGATATTCTAGAAATGCATTGCTTTTCCTTCATTGATACCAGGGGTTGCTAGAGCTGTAACTGAGCTAGACAAAGGAGTCCGTTAACTGTTATTAATCACGTTGTACAAGAAAATGAAGACCTGACAAGCCAGGAAAGAAGAATCAGTGCCCTCCAAGCACTGCCACAGAAGCACTAAAGAGGTTAGTGACTGACAACCACAATGGTATCTGCCCCAACCCACTACGAGGAGAGGATGTTGGGGTAACGGAGCAGGAGAGGGATCTGGGGATGATTATTTCGGATAACCTTAAGGGGACAAACCAGTGTAACAAAACAGTTGGAAAGGCAAGTGGTATGCTGGCATGCATAGGAAGGAGTATCACAAGCAGGAAAAGGGAAGTGATAATGTCCCTATACAAGTCAATGGTCCATTCCCACCTAGAGTATGGGGTACAGTTTTGGAGACCTCACCTAAAGAGGGATATTGTAAAGGTGAAGAAAGTCCAGGGAAGGGTGACCAAAATGGTGCACGGTATGCATCTGTGGTCATATGAAGAGAGGATGGAGGAGCTTGACCTATATCTACTGGAAACCTGGAGAGAGGGGGGATATGATCGAAACTTAAATATCCGAAGGGAATTAACAAGGTGGGGAAAGCATATATTCAAGAAAAAGGACAATCCAAAAACTAGGGGGCACAGTTTGAAGCTGGTAGGTGGTCAATTCAGAAGTAATAAGAGAGGGCATTATTTCACTGAGAGGGCGATGGGTCCCTGGAATGAGCTACCAGGATGGGTGGAGGCATCAACAGTTGGGGGATTCAAGAGTGCATGAGATAACTACATAGGTTTAAATAAGAGAGGGAGGGAGGGATAGATGCCCGGATGGAAAAAGAGACCTGGAATCTATGGAGGGGAGTGGGGAAGTCATGGATGTGGGGTGTATGGTGGTAAGAGTCAGGGCTAACTATGGGGCGGGTAAGTAGGCAGACTAGATGGACCAATGGGGTCCTTTTCTGCTGACAAAGTTGTATGATTCTATAACCCCTTGAATTAATGTAAAACCTATTGGCAATAATACCCAAGCACAAAGTACAGTTACGTAAGAACTTACTGTAACAGTAGATCTTCAACAGGATCTCTTGCAGCATGCCCTACTTTTGAGTTGTGTATGCGTGAGCGATCGGTTAAATAGTGTGCATTCAGGTGCCCACAATCCGGACTGGGGAGGGGGTATCATCAATCATCCTGCATGTATCCTAGACTCATCCTTATAGACAGCAGGCAACAGGTCACAGGGAACAGGGTAAGGACACAAGGTCTGAGGGTCCTGCAGCTACAGCACACCCATGCGAACAGACGAGCCGTGTCTGTGCACCCACAAGCCAGTGCAAGGGGTCTGGGAAGCATAGGTAGGAAACAGGAATGTGGGTATGCTCAGTTATTTCTCAAGCTAGGGTAGAACAGCAAATGCATATGTAACCTCTAGGTGGTGCTATCCCAAAGGCTACCACCCCTGCCTGCTTGGCTAGTAGCAGGTTAAGGGGCCTGAGTTCTGAAACGGATGCCTCCACCCGGAGGTCAGGGTTGGTAGTGGTCAAGCTAACCAGGCTCAGCCCTCCGGGACACTGTAACCACCCTCTTTCCCCTCTAGTGGCCTGAACACTGTACAATAATCACTTTCACAATACCCCGGTACACCACACAAGTACCCACACTGTTTGCACTTACCACCAGGGCTGGTTCCTCTGGCTCCACCCTGGGGACCCCTGTAAAACAAGGTTAAGCACAACAAATAGCAACAGTACAGTACTTTGAGCACAAACTGGTTCACAGTCAGATTGCATGCAGAAAAGTTAGATCTGATTTATTCAGGGGACTTGAACAAGGGAGGGGCAAAATCAGGTTAATTAGCTTAAACGTTATATCAATCAAGCAATTATGCATGTGCTTTGAGTCCCCCCACACAGTCACACCTCTGGGTACCCAGGTGGAGAAGAGATGGGCTAGCCAGGACAGTTGCCCGGGGTTGCAGCTGGTTGTGGACCTTTGATGGAAAACAACATGCACAGTACACCATATTTGTAATCCGGAGCCAGAGGGCTCAGTTTGTAAAGGAAACAAAACAACAAGACAATCAGATGACACACTCAGATTAAGCTGTTGTTGTAGGGAGCTACCCTGGTATTTACTCACGATACCCAAGACTGGACACAGGCTGGATGAAAATAGAGACTGCAGATGGCTGATCTGGAATGCCAGGAGAAGCAGGGCCCACATAAGTCGCAGAGGCGTCGTTCCTGTTCAAGCGTAGAGCAGGGGGCTGATCCCCAAGGAGGTCTCTCGACGATGGCTTCGCTGTGCAGTGGGTAGTCTGACTGGGTCAGTCTGGCAAAGCCCAGACCGCATGGAGACAAGTTCGGAAGCAGTCTGTTTTGGGCTGGATACAGCTTCTAGCAAGTAGAACACAGTTCACACAGTGGGGAACTAACTCACAACCCACTAGCAGCTCATAGCACATTTACATGTACGAGAATTCTACTGTACCAGGCAAAGCGCTCCCCGGGCACAATCGCAAAGTCTCTGCACACACCGGGAGTTTAGGGTAGCTGGAACCCTGACAGACCGATCGATTCAGCAAAAATATTTGGTCTTCTTCAGGTTGAGCCTGGCCCACTTCAGTAGCTTACTTTAGTCACACAAACTTGGATTTAGTCCAAAATAATTCTCTTCTCTCCCTCTCAGGAGCAGCACACCGGCATGCAGGCCAAAAACTTAGCCTTTTCAGAGTTCTCCCATGCGAATCCACTTACGATTGCTGCTCAGAAACACTTCAGCTTCCAGCCTAGTTTTAACTGAAAAACTGCAAGCAGCCCGGGACTTCCCCAAGATCCAAAAGAATTTGGTTGGCTGATTTGGCTGTCAGTCAAAGCTAGAGCTCCCCCTTCAGTTGCAAAAAAAGGCACAAAAACTCAAACCACAGTTCCTAAGATTTTGAATTCAGACAGCTCCTGTAGTCTGGCTACATTTTAGGTCCCACCAGAACTGTTTTGTTCAATTTACAGTCCAGGACCAAGATAGTGGAGACAAACTTGACAGTCCTTGCTACAAAGAAAGCAGGTTGACAAGCTACATTATCATTATCACTGTAATTGATTTTCAGCAAATAGTTACATCTTTCAACAGAGCTGCCTCTCAGATTACTCATGCTGCAATTAGGCAGCTCTTAATCTGAGAGACAGTACACAGAGGCTATACAAGCTCTGGTAATCACATTTAAACTGTTAAAACGCAGGACACCAGCCTGGCAGTGAGCATTTAGGCAAGCTCCAGGAAGACTTTTTGGGAACCCCCATTTGTAGGGGGGGTTACACATGTGCTTTACCCAGAACATCGAGGTTTGGAGGAAGTCTGGATCACCCCCCTCAATTCAAGTCCTGACCCTGCTGATGACCATACTGAAGTACAGATGCATAAGGCGTGTTAGCAGGCACATGCAAATGCAGTCTGAATCTGGTGACCCATGAAAACATTTAGACCTATGTGCACCTTACACTAAGCCATATGCAGACTTGTACCAAATGTTCACCAAATTATTTGAGTCAATGTCTTATTAGGTGCACATGCCTGAGGAGAGTTTGGTTACATAAATAATGTGTGACAGAGCACATGCCTAAGGAAAGCGCTCCTCAGACATGTGCTCCGTCAGAGGCACTGCTGCACAGCAGGAAGTCCTGCCTGAAGGAGGTCCTACTGGAAGTACAAAAGGTAGCACTCCTAATGTGTCCCATTCAAGATCGTGTCCCAAAGCGCGAGTGGAAAAGAACAGAGTGGAACAGTGATAAGATTGGTGTTATTAAATGTCAGCAGGCATCCACAGGCAACAGCAGACATGCAGGAAACTGCCAGTCCAATAAGGTAAGGAAGACTACCTGTATACTTACATATGAACATATGAAGACACCAGAAGAAGTAGGCTATTTGGTCTATCAAGTCTGCTCGTGTTGCAGGGTTCACAGTCTGAGCTACTGTCCTGCCCCCCTCCCCACTCCTCCTATCCTCCCTACCCATGACCCTTACCCTCCCCCTATACCTGTCCCAGCCTCTCTTAAAGCTGCCCACTGTCTTCAACGAGATTACCTCTTCTGGCAGCGTATTCCAAGTGTCCACCACCCTCTCTGTGAGGCAGTGCTTCCTGACCTCCCTCCCTACCTCCCACCCTCCAGTTTAAGATTGTACCCCTAATTATTTGTGGTTGCCACGCGGCTTAAAGAGACTCCTTATCAATATTTGTCCTTTAAAGTACTTGAAGGTCCCAATCATGAGTCTCTCTCCTGTCTTCCAGGGAGTCCATGTTCAGTGCTCTCAAACTCTCCTCGTATGCCTTACCCTGTTGACCAGCTATAATTTTGTAGGCCTCCTCTGGACCTTCTCCAGCAGGATTAATTTCCATTTTGAGATGTAGACACCAGTACTGAACTCCATACTTCTGGCATTGAAGCCAAGCTGCCAGATCCTGGACCACCTCCCTAGCTTTGCCAGATCTTCCTGTAGGTCCTGACAGCTGTGTCTACTTTCCCACAGAGCTTGGTGTCATCCGTGAAGAGGTACATTTTGCCCTTAATTACATCTCCAATGTCATTGATGAAAACATTGAACAACACTGGCCCCAGCACAGAGCCCTCCGAGACCCCACTGTTTATCTGCCTTGTGCCATATAATTGTCCCCCAACAACCACCCTCTGGCTTCTGTCCTTCAGCCAGTTTTCCACCCATCTGTTGTCAGCTTGTTGCCAGCTGTGTTAAAGAGTACAGGAATTGTAAGAACCTGTTAAAGCAGGTACTGATATAGTACCCTATCAAGGGTAAGGGTAAACAGGGACAGAATAAGAACCAGAAGGGGAAAACTTGAACAAAAAAAAAAAAAAAAAATCTAGGGTCAGGTGACAAAGGGATAAGTTAAACAAAAAAGGGAAAGTCAGAAAAGTTTTATAAAAAGCAAAAGGGGAAACCTAAAGAAAACACAATCTACATTAAAGCAACAAGGGGTAAACAGAACTACTGTACAATAAGGTAAATCTATGAACATCCTATCTGGGGTAAGGGAACAAGTTCTTTTACAGGTCACAGGGAGTGTAGTATTGGGAATGCTAGGAGTGGTGCCGTGCAATGCAGTGGCTGTGGAGTGGCAGTATTCAGGGAGACTTTTTGGACACTGAAGTGATGTCTATTTGTGGTAACCTAACTGGGCCGAGGGAGGAGGTCACTAGACTCTGGGGCAAGATGGCTAGGATGCAGGGGAACTCCTTCCCCACCCAGGGTCCACCAAGTCTACCAGAGTTGCCTCAGAGGGCACCAAGGAGGAGGGGTGACTGGACTGCGGTGGACTCCGGGAGGGTGGGGGTGGTCAGTTGAGAGCACATTCCTCAGCTGGTGCCACTACACAGCTCTTTCACCGCTCTGGCAGGACAGGTCTGCCAAGAAGAGGCACATGTGGCAGCAGCCAGGGAAGATGCGGGGGTCCTCCATAGGGAAGGCCCCAAGGTGGGAGGCAGAGGACCTCGGCAGAAGAGGAAGCAGCTTCTGGTGAGGGACTCAATCATTAGGGGGCCAGACCAGGGATCAGGACAGGAAGGGAAGAGGGAGGTGAGGTGCCTACCTGGCACCTCGGCATGGAGGGATGGGAGAGGGACCCTTGGGATCGCTTAGAGCAATGGGACAGGAGAGGGAGCCGGATGTCTTTGTTCATCTGGGGATTAATGACCTGGCAAAACACACAGCAGGGGTGGCGCAGGAAAGGTTTAGGGGCTGTTGGAGGGCCCAAAGCAGGTGGCTCTCACAGTGGCCTTCTATTTAGGTGCTACCTGTGTGACAGGTGGAAGGCTAAAGAACACTGCATCAGGGCCTTCAATAACTGGGTTGAAGGCATGGTGCTGGAAGGAGGGTCTTGGCTACACTGGGGACTGGGGTCCTTCCTGGAGGACAGATATCTGCACAAAGGAGATGGCCTCCATCCATTCTTCCAGAAGGGGAATGGCAGTCCTAGGTGAAAGGTTTAAATGCTACTTCAACGGGTATTTAAACTAGTCATGGTAGATGGGGCAGAAATAACGAAAGAGGCAGTGAATGCCCCCCCCCCCAAGAGAATGGAGCAGCAGAGAGGAGAAGCCCTAGGGAAATAAATTCCCTAAGGGTAGAGGGGTATAGGGGCAAGGGGGGGGAGGTGGATCTAAGGTTGAGAGAACAGTTAAGGAGGGTGGGAAGAGGAAGAATGTAAAAGGGGAGGACAGTATCAGTGACAAGGGACAGGTGAAGGATGGAATCAGGAAGAGAGGACAAAGTAGTGGGAGGGACAAAAGGAGTGGAGAGCCATGTGTGCCAACACAAGAAGCCTAGGAAATAAAATTCGACATTCAGGCAACCACTGAAGAAGCAGACCTGGATCTGGTGGCCATAACATAATCATAGTGCAATGCCAACCACAGCTCAGATGTGGTCATTCCAGGTTACACCATGTTCTGGAAGGACAGAACAGGGAGGAAAGGCAGGGGTTGTTTTATATGTGAGGGAAGGTATAAAGGCCACAGAGATACAGGGACACCAGGGGGGGCAAGGAAGGGCTGGAGGTTCTTTGGGTCAGCTTAGAGACAGAGTCAGGAGCCTTTATCAGCGTGGGGTGCTATACAGACCACCAACATGGGGGAGGAGTTAGATGATGTTTTGGAGGAGACCACTGGCAGAATGGCGAGCAAAGAAAGGAGAGGTACTGATCATGGGGGACTTTAATCTGACAGATGTAGACTGGAGCATTCTGGCTGCAGATACAAGAAGAAGCAGGACCATGTCCGACTCCCTGCAGGGGGCATTTCTCAGGCAGTTGGCTATGGAACCCACTAGGAATTGGGCAGTGCTAGACCTGGTACTTACAAAAAGGGAAAGCACTGCAGACGTCACAGTAGGTAGCCACTGGGTACAAGCAATCACCGTAAAGTGTGGTTTGGCATTCGGATTGGGTAAGAGAAAAAACTCACTAGATTAGAACAAGGGTCCTGGAATTTAGGAGGGCAGACTTTAAAGAAATGGGAGACTGCCTCAGAAAATACTTTGAAAGGCAGAGATGGCTGGGGAGGAGTGGAGGCACAAATGAAAAAGATCAAGGAGGGAATAACTAAGGCAATGGCAAGCTGTTTGAAGGAAGTAAGAAAAGACAGGAGGAGGAAGAGGCCACTATGGTTCTCAAAGGAGGTGGCTAAGGCTATAAGAAAGAAAAAAACAGCTTCTGAGAAGTCCAAGACCCAGACAGAGAGGGAGAGGGAAAGGGAAGTATATCTAGATAAACAAAGGAAGGCAGGAAGGAGGGTGAGGGCAGCTAAAGAACAAACAGAGGAGAGGATTGCCAAGGAGATCAAAAAAGGGGATAAGACTTTCTTCAGGTACATCAGTGAAAAAGGGAAAGCAAGTTGAAGGATAGTAAGGATCAGGAGAGCAGAGGGGACGCTGCAGAAGATCAAGAAAAAGCTAAATGAGTACCACTGCTCGATCTTCATTGGGGAGGGGGACTTACATGTATCAGCAGGCACCAGAGAGGAAGTGGGCACAAGTCCATTTTTGGAGGAGTGAGTACTAAGGGACTGGAAGCCCAAGGAAAACAAGGCAATGGGGCCAGACAAGATTCACCCAAGGATTCTAAAAGAACTGAGCACTGTGCAAGCTTCCCTGGCAACACTATTCAAGCACCTCATCACTAGAGCACAGGAGGAGGACGGTTGACTGGTCTCCCACACAAGAGAGGCAGTAGGGAGGACGTTAGCAATTACAGACCAGTCAGTCTAACATCTCTGATGGGGAAATTAATGGAGACAATGCTAAAAGAGAGGCTGATGGAGTACCTGGAGGCAAATGGGCTGCAGTACCACTGGCAGAACGGTTCTCCGGGGTGGGAGTCATGTCAAACAGATCTCATAGGGATGACTACGGAGGTGGATCAGGAGAGGGCAGTGAATGTAGCCTATCTGAGCTTCAATAAGTCCTCCAAAACTGTGCCACACAGGAGACTAACAAGGTAATTCAGCAAGCTGGGGGATGGAGAAAAGGTGGTAATCTGGGTATCCAACTGGCTGAAGGACAAGAGCAGAGGGTAGTGAAATGGCAGAACCCAGAGGATGGAATAATGCTAATGGAGTGCCACAGGGATTGGTACTGGGTCCTGTCCTCTTCAGTGGCTTCATAAGTGACACTGCTGAGGAACAGGAGGGGAAGGTGTGTCTCTCTGTGGATGACACAAAGATCTCAAACAGGATGGACACCCAGGAAGGGGAGATGAGAACACAAAGGGACCTGGGGAAACTAAAGGAGTGGTCTAGGGTGTGACATCTGGGTTTTGATGCCAAAAAGTGTCAAGTTATCTACATGGGACAGAGAAACCCAGGAGCTGTGTATAAGGTGGGGGGAAGGTACTTACAATTACTCCCTAGTGAGACCCCACCTAGAGTACTGTGTCTAGTTCTGGTGCTGAACATCTGCAAGGACACTGACAAGGTGGAAGCAGTCCAGAAGAGGGCTATCAAAATGTGCAAGGGCTGCATGAGAAACCATATGAGGAGAGGCTGTGGAAGCTCAACATGTACTCCCTGGAGGACAGGACGAGAGGGAACATGACTGAGACCTATAAGCACCTCATGAGGGGTGAACAAGATGCAGGAGGGGAGTCTCCTTCAGAGGAATAACACCAGAAAATGAGGGCATGTAATGAAGTGTGGGGGGGGAAGGGAGTTAAGAGGGATGTGAGAAAATACAGGTTACTCACCTGTAACAGGAGTTCTAGGAATGGTATATGTTGTTCATCCACACTCATTGGCAGTATCCTTGCCGCTTTAAATCTTGCCGGAAGGTCTTCAAGCTTGCTCCTCCCACCCACCCGGGTGGTATAACTCTCGGCTCCACTTCATGACGCCAGATCTGCCCGCTGGAAGCTCAGGTTGTGCGCCGGCCGAGGAGGTGGTAGTGTGGATGAACAATACATACCATTCTAGAACTCCTGTTACAGGAGTAACCTGTATTTTAGGGCATGGATATGTTGTTCATCCACACTCATTGGCAGACTCCAGCAGTTCTCCCCGGGAGGAGGAGGCAAGACGCACACCCCCATATACTTACTTGGGAAAGAGAGAGATTGAGGAACCGAGGCCCCAAAACCAGCAGAACCCCGGGCGTGACTCAAGGTCGGCGTGGTAGTGGGTAATGAGGTGTTGCTGACTTCCAGGTAGCAGCCCTGCAGATTTCCTGGATAGGGACGCCCCTGGAAGCAGCCACAGCCAGTATGGCGGTAGAATGAGCTCTTATCCTCTGGGAGGCTCCATGCCCGCTAACCTATAGCAGAGATCTATGCAGGAGGTTACCCACCTGCTTATCGTCCGCTTGGCTGCAGGTCTGCCAGATGCGGCTTCAGCGAGGGTGACAAACAGCCGGGCGAACCTCTCCTCGAATTTCAGCCGTGGCGCTTCCTTATAATAAGCGGCGCCTTCTAGGATCAGAGTATGGAGCCTATATCGCCTCCGGTGTGATTGGGGTAGAACACCGCAGAGTCAACACCTGGTTAGGTGAAACTCCGACACCACCTTCGGAAGGAATTTCGGTGGGGCAGGACAACCTTGTCCCTGTGGGAAGACCAGGTAAGGAGACTGATGGAAAGCGCCTGGAGCTTCTCCCATCCTTCTGGCTGACGTGATAGCCACCAAGAAGGCGGCCCTCCACGACAGGTGAGAGAGAGCACACCTGTGCATAGGTTCGAATGGTTTGCCCAGTGAGCTTTGCCAGTACCAGCAGTAGATCCCACGGAGGTGGGGGTTCCCACACTGAGGAAATGTGATCAAGGCCTTTGAAAAGCGCCAGACCACCTTCTCTCACATGACTGCTTCCGGTCCGCGCCTGCAAGGCAGAGATGGCTGCCAGGTGCACCCTTAGGGTCGCCGACCTAAGCCCTTGACTAGAAAGGACCATAAATAGTCCAAGATGCCTGCCAAGGAACAGGAGGAAGGGTCCAGTTTTGTTCTGACACCAAATGGAAAACCTTTTCCATTTGAAGGCATGCATTTTCTGAATCGACTCACGGACGCCCAACTACTTGGAGGACCCTGGCCGGAAAGACCCAAAGCCTGGAAACTCTAGCCGCCAGGAACCAGGCCGCCAGGTGCAGGGATTGAAGGTCCGGATGGAACACCTTCCCCTGATTGACTGAGAGCAGGTCCGGGCGAGCTGGAAGCTGCCGGAGTCCTGGAGCTGAGACTGAGGAGATCTGGTACCAGAACTGGCGAGGCCAGTCTGGGGCTATCAGAATCACCTGCGCCTTGTCCCTCGTCCTTGAGAAGCACTCTGTGGATCAAGGGAAATGGGGAAAGGCGAAAGAGGCCCGGGTCCATTGCTCGAGAAGGCATCCCTGCAGCGAGTCCTGCTGAGGGGGTGGCATGGAACAGACCAGCTTCGCTGCCTCCGTGGAGGCAAACAGGTCCACCTGAGGTGCCCCAAAGGAGAACAGATGCTGTACTACCGCTGCAGGAGAGACCACCGGGATGCAGCCCCATCCGCTCAGGGCATCGGCCAGGTGTTGGAGGCTCCCGCCACGTGAATGGCTAGGAGATCCGCCTCCAGGCTGCGCACGAGTGACCAAATGCGGAGAGCCTTGCATAGAAGCATGGAGCGCTGGCTCCCGCTCGGTTTAGATAGCATGGTCGTGGTATTGTCCGTCTGGACTCGGACCACTTGACCCGGAGGAACGGAGCAAAGGCGGTGAGAGCTAGGCGGACCGCCGGAGCTCCAGCAGGTTGATGTGGCATCGACTTCGCTGGGACCAGAGGCCACGAGCCCGGTGTTCCTCAGATGGGCACCCCAAACCATCAGAGAGGCATCGTCGACAGAGAGACCGTCGTCGGGCGGACTTAACGGGATGCCCTCCTGCAATTGATCTGGAACGGTCCACCACTGAGAGCATCTCACATCCCTGTGTCACCGACACAAGCTGGTCCAAGGGATCGCAGTTGCCAGACTACTGGCTGGCCAGTCCCCACTGAAGGACGATGACGCAGCGGGCCCAACGGACCACTGCTGGTACAGGCCGCCATGAGACCCAGGAGGCGAGGAAGTCCCGGCAGGGCGCACTGCTCAACCAGAAATGATCGGGCAAAGGAGGAAAGAACCTCGGCCCTGTCCGCCGGGAGCCGGGCCTGGCTCGAAGAGACGAGCTGCGCCCGATGAATAAAATCACCTGCTCGCTCGAGTTCGACTGGGCCTCATGGACAAGGAGGCCTGCTGAGAGCAGACCTGAGGCCAGATCTCTGGACCACTCCGGCCCTTCCTGAGGGGAGCTGCTATCAGCCAGTCGTCCAGGTAAGGGTACACCTGACCTCGGCGCCAAGAGGAATGCTGTCACCACTGCCATGCATTTGGTGAAGACCCTGAGCTGGAGACACGTCAAGGGCATGGCTTGAATCTGAAGAGAGATCCTTCCGCTGAAGCGGGCAATCTCTGGTGAGACGGACGGATAGGACGTGAAAACGCGTCCTGCAAGTCCAGAGAGTAGAACCATTTTGTCATGCTCCAATGATGGTACATCTGAGCCAGAGTGACCATCCTGAAGGTTCGAGACCTTAGAACTTGTTTAGGTCCGGTAGGTCGAGAATGGGCGCCAGCCCCCGTCTGTCTGGAACCAGGGAAGTACCTGGACACAAACCCTGGGTCTGAAGGAGGGTCCACCTCCTACCACACCTCCTTCTGGAGAGGAGAGTGACACGTTCTGACCAGAGCCGCCAGTGAGGCTGGGGATCCTGCCTCGAGGGCGACGGCTCTGAAGGGTGGTGCCTGTCAATTCCAGAGGCAGGCCTCTTCCCACCACCTCCAGACCCACCTGTCCGTAACAGCGGACCAGGCGGAACGGAAGTGCTGGAGCCGCCTCTCACTGGGGACCCAGGGGTATGATGACGTGATGACGCACCCCTCAGCTCCGCCACTGGGCAGGCTTGAGGAGGGACCGCCGAGGGACCTCCTGGCCCTTTCCTCCCTTGCCTCTACAGTTAGAGGAAGCCGGGCGGCTTGGGTTTGGGATGCCAAGGCCGAGCCTGCTGGCCCTGACGTTGTTGGGTCAAGGCCAAAGGGCTGGAAGGACCTAAAGGGCTTAGGCTGTGGTTTGGCGCCTTTGTCCTTCTGAGCGGAAGAGACCGAGTCCAAGGTGGCATTGAGCCTCGATCCTCTGCAGGTGACCTTCCACCCCAGGGCCGAAGAGGTCAGTCCCAAAAGGGAACATCCGCCAACTTGTGCTGGGTATCCGGGCAAAGGTGGATATCCTCAGCTGCTCCCGCCGACGATAGCCACTGCGTCGCCACCGATCTGGCAGCAATAGAGTCCCCACATCCAAAGCAGTCTGGAGCTGCTGTTTGGCCACTGCTCTGTCTCTGGTCCCGCACCTGCTTAACCGTAGTCTGCAGATCGGCGGGAAGATGAGGGATGACCTCATCCAGGGAGCCCAACAGGGACAGAAAATGTGTTATGAGGACGGCCTAACTGGCCTGACGGCGCCGAGAGAGTACGCATGTAGATTCTTTTCGCCCGTATAGTCCACACTGGACTTTGTCAGGAGGTTTGTCCATCCCTGGCGCGTTGCCGGGCCGAAACGCTGTCGGTAAATCCATCCTCAGCAGAGGGGTGTTCAAAACCCGACAAGGGAACCGGACTCGATACTTCTGGCCATCCTGGTCAAGGCTTAGGGCAGGAAGCAGGGCGCTGCCAAAGTTCCAGTGTTGGACCCACTATGGCCCGCCACCGAAAGGCCTCCGTCGAGAATCCCTCGGTCCAGAATCTCCGTGAGGGGATACTTGGTCTGCTTTGGAACGGGTTCGAGCCCATCCCGTAGACTCGAGATGAGCCGAGCAGTCTCAGGAAGGACGATGGGCTATCGCCCACGGGTTGACCTCCTGAAGACCCAAGTCCAGTCGCTGGAGAAGAAGGGAGGAATCATCTTCGGACTGGAAGAGTCCTCGAGAGCTGCCTTGGCCTGAGCCACCCTCTCACCTGCCGAGGTCGGTCGAGTGAGGGTAACTGACAGCCATGGGGAGAACCCCAGCCGACCGAGAATCTCTGGTCGGAGCCCCAATTGCGGCTGTGGAGGCGGAGGTTCCACCGCAATCGGTGAGCAGCTGGTTTTGGCCGAACAACCGCCTGGATAGGCCTCGGCAAGTCGAGGCTGTGTCGGCCGCCCGCACAGTTACCACGGCCGGGAAGGCGCCGGAGTCGGCCATTCCCCGGCCAGAGAGTTGTTAGCAACAAGGGTCCCATCGCCGACGCACTTACGCCTAGCTTCCCTCATCCGAGGAGGAGGACGAGACTTAGCGGCGACGCCGCCGCATCGGTGCCAGACCAGGACCGCCATATCGTGGGAACGGGCTGGACCGCCAAGAGTCCCAGGACCAGACCAGAGTCCCGTGAATTTCCGTCGCAGGGAGGTCGGCCGGAACCGCACTCCCTTCGCTCGGAAGGTCCATCCGAGGGCCCGGAACCGAGGCACAGGCGAGCCCACGGGATTCCTCAACTCCTCCCGGGAACCGGGAGAGGGGAATCTCGGCTGCTAAGGCGACAGCCGCTCAATGGGTCGAAAAATCGACTTCATCAGTGGGAGTCTCGTCAACTGACCTGACGGGACACCTGAGGTCAGTGGCCGGTCGGAGCGGGTCACCAAGCCGACGGAGTCGACGTCCGGGAGAGGGACCTTCCCGCTCCCAAGAGCGCCGACGAGGGACGGTATCTTGTCCTCTTTTTGGACCGAGAAAAGGTCCAGCAGACGAGGCCCTTCTCCTTTAGTGGAGAGGACAGACAAAGCCTTAAAGGAAGCCGTAGGAAGAACCCAGAGAGCGGGATAAATGCCGCCGAGAAGATACGCCCGCCCGCCCTTCTTCGAGGGCGCCCATCCGCCGAAGCGACTCCGCCGAAAGCTCGCCGCGACCCGGCCAACCGGCCTCCTTTTTGGACTTCACCGAGGGAACGCCTCGGGACGCCCGGCTGCAATCGGGCAGCACGGGTTCGAGGACGAGGTCGAGAAAGATGAGAACAGGTCGCAAGCTCGCGGTCGTGCTCAAGGCCTGGCAGCAGACACACGTGAGTGTTGATCCGTCCGAGATGCCTCGCCCGCATGGGCATCTCCGAACCGGGAGTCGATTATCCATCGCAGTCTGTAGGGATCAAGACTGGAAGTCTTTGCAAAATATTATTTTTAAGTGCCAAACGGAGAAATAGGAACTAGCTCAAGCAAACGCAGAGCGTTAAGGAGGAAACCTGAGCTCCAAGCTGCAAGGAAGATCTTACGCCATGGGGCGGAGCTGAGAGTTATACCACCCGGGTGGGTGGGAGGAGCAAGCTTGAAGACCTTCCGGCAAGATTTAAAGCGGCAAGGATACTGCCAATGAGTGTGGATGAACAACATATCCATGTCCCTAGAAATACTTCTTCACAGAAAGGGCGATGGACATCTGGAACAGCCTGCCAGAAGAGGTGATGAGGGCAAAGACAGTGGGAAGCCTCAAGCATGCATGGGATAGGGACTTGGGCATAAGCAGAGGAAAGGGAGGAGGGAGGACACCGGCCACTAACTAGGGTCCAGAGTGTAGTAAAATGGGCAGGAAAAAACAGGGCCGACTACTTGGGACAACCTGTCCTTTTCTGCCAGCAAATTCTAAGTTATCTATGAGTTATGCCAGTGGGGAGGACAGCTCTCTCCTATCTCTGTGATGTGGGCTCTTGATATTGGCTCTAGTAGTAGGTGTGGCCCTATTTCCCCAACTGTACCAGATGTCTGATACTCCAAGGAGAAGGATGCCTGTGCCAGTGGCACAAAACTGGCTATTGGGAGTTCACCATCGGCTGTAATTCACCTTCTATATCAGTATGTGTGCCCCAATGGCCCACTTATCAGTTATAGATAGGAAGATACCATCTGCGCCTGCCTGTCAAACCTGTCAGTGCACCGCCGCAACAGGATAGGGACCCCGCATGGGAAGCCCCGCAGTGATCATGGGGGAAACACTACTGCATGGAGGAAATTATGTTGGGGCAGGGGATTTAGAAAGGGAGCAAGACAATGGTGCTGCACTCTTGACCAGGGCGGGGTATGAGTGCAAAGCTAAGAACCAAAGTTTCAATCAAACAAACATAAAGCACTTGTAACAATCACACAGGAGTGTGGTGTGCATATAATGGAACACATACAAACACAGGAGAGAAAGAAGTAAGTGCCTCAGCTGGGAACATAAAGCACTCTCTACTCGAACCAGAAGTAGAAACCTCCAATGACGGCAAATATGCATCCAATTGTACAAAATAAATCCCAATTTATTGCCGCACATTGCCAAGAAAAAGCAGGTTACAAGGCAAACCATGAGAGAAGATCCGTATCCAGGTGCTCGGAGCTTTGCCAATGAAAGGCTTTCATCAAGGGTGGTGGTAAAATGGCAGTAACTCAGAGAATGGGAGACTGCCAGTGGAGTGCTGGCTAGGATTGAGATTTCGTCCTGTCCTCTCAGTGGCTTCATAGTGATACTGCTGAGGAACAGGAGGGAAGGTGTGTCTCTTTGTGGATGACACAAAGATCTGCAACAGGGTGGACACCCAGGAAAGGGTGAAAAGAATACAATGGGACCTGGGGAAACTAAAGGAGTGGTCTAGGTGTGGCATCTGGGTCTCAATGCCAGAAAGTGTTAGTTATTCACATGGGACAGAGAAACCCTGGGCTGTGTATAAGGTGGGGGTACTTCACACTACTCACTAGTGAGACCCCACCTAGAGTACTGTGCCTAGTCTCTGAAGCCGCACATCTGCAAGGACAATTACTGGGTGGAAGCAGTCCAGAAGAGGGCTACCAAAATTTGCAGGGGCTGCACGAGGAGCCATATGAGGAGAGGCTGCAGAAGCTCAACATGTACTCCCTGGAGGACAGGACAGCGGGAGGGAACATGACCGAGACCTATAAGTACCTCAAGGGGGTAAACAAGATGCAGGAGGGGAGTCTCTTTCAGCGGAGTAGGAACACCAGGAAATGAGGGCATGCAATGAAGCGGGGAGGGGTGTTGAAGTGGGACGTGACTAAACACTTCTTCACAGAAAGGGCGGAGGATGCCTGGAACAGCCTGCCAGAAGACACGGGGAAGATAGTGGGAAGCTTCAAGCATGCATGAGATTGGCACATGGGCATAAGCAGAAGAAATGGAGAAGGGAGGACACTGACGACTAAATAGGGTCCAGAGTGTAGTAAAATAGGCAGGAAAATTAGGGCAGACTATGTTGGCCCACCTGTCCTTTTCTGCCAACAAATTCTAAGTTATCTATGAGTTATGCCAGTGGGAGGTCAGCCTCTCCTATCTTTGTGATGTGGGCTCTATATCAGCTCTAGTAGTAGGTGTGGCCCTATTTCCTCAACTGTACCAGATGTCTGATACTCAAGGAGAAGCATGCCTGTGCCATCACAATCCTTGTCTATGGCACAAAACTGGCTACTGGGAGTCCACCATCAGCTGTAATTCACCTCCTGTATCAGCATGTGCCCCAGTGACCCACTTATCAGTTATAGATAGGAAGTTACCATTCATGCCTGCTCATCAAACCTTCCAAGTGCATCAATCAGAACAGAATAGGGACCCTGCATGGGGGGGGGGGTGAAGATTCCTGCACAGTGATCATGGGGAAGGGTTACCGCATGGAGGAAATTATGTTGGGGCAGGGGATTTAGGAAGGGACTCTAGAACTTGCCAATATAACCATACCCCAAACACTTCCATTTTCCCCTCTCGTCACAGGCAATCCTGTGGTAACTAGGCCATTATAAAAAAAACAAAAAAAACCCATAGTAAGTTAACTGTTTAATGAGGATAATGAACATGTAAAACTTCCTACCAGCATGAAAAACATTCAGCCAGTACTTCCCCTAGACCCTGTATATCCCACAGTACAAAATGAACAACAGTAGCATGTGTGGGATTGTTTTTACGGTTTCTTTTTTCTAGCTACGAATACAGTTGTAAGATTGGAGTAACTTGCAGCTTCTTTGTGAATTTCATGGAGCAGAGTGTTGAGATCAGCTGGCCTTGTGAATATGTCCCACCACATGCATAAAAGAAGAAAAATGGGACATTCTCATGTTATCGGTCCAGCTCAAGAGGGTACAGCACTTGCAGTGCAAGCTCGAGTGGTGCCCTCAGTGTATCAGCAGAGGGCGAGGTATTCATACCATAGCTGCTGTCAACCATGAAGGACAGGATCGGATGGACAAGTGGCAAATATTTTATGCATTTTTATGTACATATTTGTATGCCTCCAGGTCACCGTTGAAAAGAGCATTTATGCCTTGGATTTTACTCGTTAAATATTAAACAAAAACAAATAAGCAGAAGTGTTAACTGTAGTTGTGTCCTGTGTATTCTGAGCTGCCTGCAAGGAGTCTGATCCTCAGCAGCTTCAGCTGGTGATTCTCTGCCAGATTGGGCTGGGAATGGTGATGGAGTGGTCTGATGTGGCACGCCTCATGGCTCCTGGTTGGTAGCCAGCTCTGGCCCCTTCTAGCTGCCTCAAACTCTGTTTCTTCTAGCCGACTTTCTGGGGTGCAAGACAGTCTCCCAGATACCAGCATCTCTGAAGGTCTCCATGCTGTTGACAAACCAGCCTAGTCATGGGTCAGTTCCGGCTGGAGAGCCGCGATACACTCTCAATGTTGGTGGGTGCAGATCAGGGCAGCCAGCTCATAAACGAAACTAAACTCTAAAGTAAAATCTTCATTCCTAATGCTAAATAAGCACACTTAAACAGAGTCAGCAAATGAATTTCAAGCTTTACTGCTTAAATTAAGAGTGTGCTACTGGCATTTACTGCACACCACAATGCTCCGGTGCTTCGGGTCTTAACCCTTCATCAGGGGGTGCCTCCTGATGAAGGGTTACAACCCGAAGCGCCGGGGCATTGTGGTGTGCAGTAAATGCCAGTAGCACACTCTTAATTTATAAAGGTTGAAATTCATTAGCTGACTGTGTTTAAGTGTGCTTTTGTAGCATTAGGAGTGCAGATCCACTCTGGAGACTAGTCAAGGTTTACCATGGGCCCTGAAAGGGGCCTTGGTCTCTCCAATGCGTGTGCCTTGAAGAGTTGTTGGTTTTGTGAATGGACACCCTTTTGTGGATCCCTGCTGTTTTGATCTGCCTCAAGTCTTCTGGGGGACGTCATTTCAACTGCTAGGGAGGGCCATCAACTTTGCAAAACAACTTTCATCTCCTGTAGACTCCTGCATTCGATCTCCTGCATATTTTGTGATATAAATAAAATCTTTTAGGCTGGACCAGTAGTACAGCGGGTTGAGGCATCCATGCCTCCCTGCTGCCACGCCGGCAACCTGCATTCAGGAACGGACTCGGGTCACTCGGGGGCCTGGTGGGAAGAGGGAAGAGTGAGCTCCCGACAAGGAGAGGGAAGACTGAGAGTCCATAGGACAGCTCTCTTCCCTTGGATAGAGGGGGTTCCAGTGACTCACCACTCGACTGCCACATGGCAAAAGTCGAGGGGTGGCACACGCGAATCCTATAACTAGGGAAAGGGCAGCCATACAGCAGCTTGGAGCGCCTCCCTGGAGAAAGAGTGCACTTGCACAAGTATTGCACATACACCGTGGCCCAGAGTGAAAATCAGAGGAAAAAATGGAGGTTGGGCTTCAAGTAGCCCTCCATGCCGGCACTGGGGGCCTACCTGGTTTCAAGAAGGGTGGACAGGAGACCCAAGACGGCCGTGGTGTGAATGGGACAGGGCTGACACAGCTGCCCAGCATGCCACGACAAATAGATAAAACCTATACAGAAAAAAATCTGTTAGACTTTTAAAGCAGTATGGGATACCTGCCCCATGTAATGCAGTTCTTATAACGTTATACCCTTTTCTGCGTGCACCACCTCCACATAGTAGTCCCTAACACAAAGAAATTTCTGATCCATGCCACTCTAGCTGCCTCTTCTCCTGTGCCAGTCTAAGCAGGGCTTTCTTAGCTGAGAAGCATAATAAGTAGGAAATGATGGGCCATGGCTGCAACCCTGATTGCAGAGTTGGACCGCTGGTGTGTGGTAGACTTGTTCTACTTTCAGAGGCCCATGCAAGACCACCACCACTAGGTGTGGTACTATCTCCTGCAGATATCTCTCCATGCTGTGGCCCTCCACTTTTTCAGACATCCTCAAGGATCCTAACACTGTTGTAGCATTCCCAATTTTCTTTAACTTCCACCCTTTCCCACAGTCTCTCAAGCCACCTCTCATGGTCACTGAGGCACAGCAGTATGCACTGCTGGGTATCCTCAAGGTCCACCCTGTGGAGATCAGAGACACTGACGCGGTCTGTGTGGAACTGAACATTCTCTGCTGCAGTAGGTGTCGAAGTTTTTAACTCTGCCGTATCTACCACCAGTGTATCCAACAAGGATATGATGTACCCCCAAAGAAGTGCTTTTAGGGTTGGCCATCTCTCCCCAATCGCCACTCCTGCCATGACTGTAGGTGCAGTAGTGAAAGTGACTGTGAGCAGCCCCATGGACAGGCATTCATTTCATCAAGCTTTACTGGTGTCTGCCATGAGCTGGGAAGAAAACAGATCTAGAAGTACCAGACGCTGAACAGATTGGGCAACACTCTTCTGAACCATGCATAAGCAAATCTGTGAGGGATTATATGTTAATTTGAGGGCTGAGGCAGACAAAAGGACTTAAGTGGCCATCTTGTTAGAGGTCAGAGCCACGCCCCCAAACAAAGTTATTCTAACCATCACCAAAGTTTTGGTTTAGATTTTTTCCAGAGAACTGGTGCTTAGCTTTTTGTTGTAGAATTGCCCGTGACTCGCTAGAAGCTCTGGTCGTCTGTTCCTATAGTCACATTCAGTTTGCTTCTTGTGATTATTGATACTCTGAATAGTAATACATTACATATGGTTAACAAAAAGACTAGGCTAGTTTGGCAACTGAATACACAAGAGCAATGGCCAATCCACGCCTCTCGTATGGAAGGAACAACACTGTCCATAGACCACCAAGTTCAATGAGAGGGTGAGACACTCATAGGTGGACTGCCACCTGAGCCACATAGTCCCCCTGACAAAGCTTAGGTTGAGGTGCATCTGGGAGGAGTCCATCTGACCCTGTTAGGAAGGGGCAAGATGCTTTTTAAGGGCATGCCATATGGCCCTCCAGCCTCCATGACCTTGACACCAGTCAGCTAAATGTATTTATTTTAAAATGTTTTGTCTGGGAGAGGCCCATTGAACTGGTGCTTGTTTCCAGGTGCAACCTAGTGTATATATGTGTACACAGTTAACAGCAAAGTAACAAATACAATGCACAATATAAATAACAGAAGGTGCAAGATACACAGTTTACAATGGTAATAGGCTAAACATTGTAAAGTAGAACCAAAACGACACTTTTACAACAGCAATACTGTAACTAATAAATCATTAAAATAGTAGAACGGGGAGCCAGGAGCCCCAGCAAGATGGCTGCAAACTGATCGAGCTCTGTGTCTGGCATTAATAATTTACTTGGTAAACTTTCATCATTTGAAGAGAAGGCACATTTAACTAAAATATAACTGTTCTGGAATGCCTCCAGTCTAAGATGGGGAACCCCCGAAGAGATAAAACATCTGGGGATGGCACTAAAAGTAAAACTGTCTCTGGATCCTCTACCAACACGCGGGCTATACAGGGGCATGAGCCTACACCAGAAGAGGGACCTCAGGAAGAAACACTCCAAACGCTAGAAGTAAAAATGAATCGTATGATAGCATCAATCTCTGACTGGCTGATAAATTTGATGCTCTTACAAGTAGAGTGGTCCAGGTTGAAACAAATGTGGAAACGATCACTACAGTTACAGCGGATTAAAACCTCAGAAGCAGCCTTAGGAGTGGTCAATCTTGTGATTAAGGAGAATACACATCTCCGCTCCGCCTCGAAACCTTAGAGAATCAAGTGAGAGCAAACAATCTTAGACTTCTCGGTCTCGAGGAAGGCTCTGAAGGGACCACCTTATGCTGTTTGTACAAGATTGGATGGTACAGCAACTCAGTGATGAAGCCGCTCAGCTGGTTAAAAGTTTCAGAAAGCTTACAGGGTTACACCTCGGGCCGCCAAGACAACCCTGATGTTCCGTGGACTGTAGTGATCGTTACAGATGGTGTCGGAATGAGAGATCACCCGATTGCTCTTGCCAGAAGAAAACGAATCCTGCTACATGATGGCCAGCCAATACGGATCTTTCCAGACCTGTCCTATGCTACGCGTCCAAAAAGGAAGCGTTTCGATGGAGCCCGTGCCATGTTAAGAGAGGCGAGCATTTCTCACAGCCTAGTGTTCCCAGCCCGTCTTCGCATAGTGCATCACAGTAAAGTTTACGTTTTCTCAGATCCTGAGGAGGCCCAGAAGTGGTGTCGGAGACCTACCGTTCATCTATCTCAAGTCTCATCGGAGGGTAATTCATCTTCGGAGGAAGATATTCCTTGAACTAACCTGGTACCTTCTCTTTCTATAAAATACTCCTGGTTTTGAGGAGTGAAGAAGGGACAGGGGTTTTGTTTATGTCCAGGGTACACTGTTTCTCCTTTTGTTCTGGAGATGGTTAATATGCATACACCTTGGTGGACTAGAGACCTTGGATCTTTACCCCCTTCCCTCTGATATTGTTATATTTTGCCAGTTAAAATCAGGGCATTTCTACAACAAATATAAAGACAGTTAAAATAGATGTGTTTATAAGCGCCTTAGTTAGTGGTTCAAACTACTATGTTTCACAAATAGTAGGGAAAATTTTCTTTACTAATGGGGTGCAGCCTGTTAAGGTTATGGTTTTAATAGTAATAGCCCTGTATTAGAGAAAAGATTGATGTATGTTTTAGCACTAAACAGTCCATATTTTAAGTTGTAACATGGTGGAATTTACCCTTCTCTTTTTAGAGGGGAATAGATACTGGACTTTAAATGACTATATGATATAAATCACCATGTAGCTCATGGGTTCCTTTACAGCAATTGTTATTTTAAAACAGTTGTTTGAAACCTTCGTTAGACCCCTAATTGACGTATCTTTTAACATTCAGTGGACCTAGTGAGAATATTAAGAGGAGTGGCGCCCTCATGGGTTAATAAATATTCATAATTGTAATACTGAATGTTGGAAATTAACTGTATGTTTGATGGATAACCAATAAACATAAAGTATAAAAAAAAAGAAAATAATTCAAATAGTAGAACAGTGTGAGCCATGTCGAGGTGCCCTGTGATAAGTATGAGAATGTCAAAACCAATGTGAATGGTTAGCTACAGGAGCAGGGTATGAAGAGATGCACCAACAGGAGAGGTATAAGACAGAAGAAAGAGGACAAGAGATGAAATGAGAGGAAGTTCATTCCAGAGAGTTGGGATGCAGACAGAAATATAGAATCTTATTTCTCGATTTCAGTTGTCCTGCTTTTAACAGGTAGCTCCAGAGGCAGACATCCAATCCAATATCAATCCCAGAGATTATGCAGCATTTTGGGACCTCAGAACAATTGAGTTGGTACAGCACGCTGCTGCTTCAGGTGCAGTGACAGCCAGTAACATGATGCAGAATATTCAGAAGTATCACAATGTACCACAGGAAATCCCTGTCCTCTACACATCAGTCGAGGCTGGAGTTTAGTAATTAATCCTGGAGCCACTAGCAGGGACTCCAGGACCTTACCAAGTACACCACTACAGGTGGATGCCCATCATGCGACTGCTGGAGTCAGGGGTCACACGCATTCACAGGTACTCTCATCAGTTGTCAGGCATACCAGTGACACTCAGCTGAGGCCCACCCCCTTGAATCTGCTCCCCTCTGCCTGCTGGGGGGGGGTTGGGGCGGAGGAGCTCAGGTGCTTTGGTCTCTTTGTATTGTCAGCACGGCATTAATAACGACCGAGTCCGCTTGGGGCTGCTTCACCGGTGCGCTTGCCCACCGATGCCTTGTATAGTTTGTCAGCCTTCCTAAACATGGCCGGTGTAAGATTCAGATGATGCCATGCTGCTATAGTGGCATCCTCAAATGTATCTATCAATGGGGGACCACCATAGGGGAAGAGTCTAGTAATCTGAGGTAGGTGGTCAACCGACATTGGCAGGGATCCAGCTCCTCGGTTTCATATCCCATAACCGACTGGATCTGATTCATGACCCCACAAGAAGATGGTTCATCTGGGATGGACCAAGGAATGTATTTCAGGGTCTCTTCCCCATCTGATGACATGGCGAGGAGGAGAGGGAAGGCTCCTCCTCCTCATCATCATCATCTGACTCCTCAGATTCAACCAGGGATTGGAGGTTCAGGTGATACTTTCCTTCGTCCACCGGGCCAATGGAAGGAGAATAGGGTGCCGGCCGATGTGGGCCCAGGAGGGGGTCCTGGGGAATGACGGGTGTCAGGTCCGGACGCACAGGCCCACATGAGGGTTGGTCCTGTGGACCAACAAGTCACACCTGTATAAAGTACCAGAGGGACAACAGCATAGACCGGAAGTCCACTGTCACCAATATCGGATAACCCAGCGGCATTGGTTGGGGGACCGGCGCTGGTGTCAGTGATGGAAATCCAGGAGGCAGCACAGATTGAGGGACCAGTGTTGGTGTAATCTGAGGAGCCGGTGCAGGTTGTGACCGGCCAGGCGAAGGAGGGGGAAGAGGCCTGGCAGGCACTCATACCAGGTTAGAAGAGACAAGTGTCGCTTGAAGGATGGCACTGGTGATGGGCACCTCTGGAGGGGGTGAAAGAGACCTAGGGACAACCGGTGGAGATGCCAGGGAGGGCATCAGGTCCACAGCTGTGGAGGAGGTCACCTGTGTGGACAAGGGCAGTGGACGGGTAGCATGTGAAGACCCGGAGCTCACCAACCCCATGCCAGCCTGAGACGGACTGGCAAGGCCTCCTGACTGCGGCCCTGCCACCAGAAGGGCCCTGAACAGCAGGGGCTGCAGGGACTGGGAAGAACCAACTCTCAAGAGCCATCACCCGATAAGGAGAGGTTGGTGGGTGGCAGTGCCAATGGCAGCCCTTTTTGGAGATAGAAGCGTTCAAGGCAGAGAGCGCTGCCCCAAAGAGAGGTGGCCAAGCTGTCTTGACCTTAAGACTTATTAATAGGGGACTGTATGCGGGAGGAGGACTGGTGTTTATCATGTTCCTTGTTCCGGTGTTTGTATTTAACACTGGATTCCTCCCTTCCCCCAGAGAGGAGGTTTAGACCCTGAAGATAGGGTCGGGAGAAGAAGAGGACCTTCTGGCCTGCACCTCCCGTTCTCGTGGCAACCTTCTGCTGCAAGAGAATTCTTCCAGGGCCCACTAGTGACAGTGTCGAGTATCCTGGCTGAAGCCTTTACAGATGGCGCAGGCCTGAATGTAAAGTGGGTAGTACAGAGGCAGCAGACACAGGCAGAGTGGCTGTCTTTCTCCGGGAGCCTGCTTTACAAAGCACTTCAGCGCTGGAAGTCTGATTAAGAAAGAGCAGGGCCAGGGTCCGACATACAAAAGAATCAATGAAAACTTAACAACCTAAGGTGAGAAATAAAAGAAATTTGAGAGAAAACTCGAAGAAAATGGCGGATGCCTGAATCTTGCAGTGGTCTCTGGAGGTCCAATGTGTGTTGGTCGACAGCGGAAAAAGAACTGAGAAGGCAGCGGGGGCCACCCACTCTTACACAGTTGGCCAACATCAGAGGGCCAGAGGGTGACCCCCAGATAGACTGCTAGCTAGAAAAGTTTTCGGTAGGTCCTAGTGCTCGATGGCGGTAGTTCTATAGGTGTGGCTTGCTGCAAAAGATACTCCCGATGTCAGATCATTACATTCAACTCATGATAGTATTCTGATAACAGAAGGGACTTAGTGGCCCTCTTGTCCACTCCTCCTGTTGCACAGCAGTGACTACAATTAACCTGAGTATGGACACACATCCAAGCTGATCAGCTATAATGTGAACCTGACTTATGCTGTGTAACCCTCAATGCTATTCCCTCTCGGGAATCTATTTAGTACTGCTTTGAAAGCCTAAACAGTGCTAGCTTCTATAACCTCACCAAATAGGCTATTCCACATGTCAACAACCCTCTATGTTAATTACTACTTTTTTTCTATGAAGGCTTTTATCCTCCCAGGCCTGCGCAGGCAGCTATCAGCCCTGTCTCTGTGCCCCCCAACTAGTGACCTACCCCCCCAGGTGTTTTTGGACCCCAGGAATCCCCCACAGACTACACTATATGGCAGGGCCAGGAGGGGGAGGACTGTCCCCTCATCTCCACCCCAAAGACACCCATCCAGACATCAGGGACAGCATCCTCAGGTAGCGGAATGGCTCAGGGGCAGGAGGGCTTCATTAGGTTCGCTCAGCCTATTTTATGCTTTTTTCTTTTAAGTCCCTACCCCGTGCTTTGGCATAGATGTGAGCATGTGCCATGTGGAGGCATACACCCACTGTGTCAAAACTGGCAGATTCTCCCTGTTCCTGTTCTTCAGCCTCCACTACCACCAGGCCTCCACCTAGTGGCAGGTGACAATGGAGCAGCAAACTTTCCGCTCCCCAGGAGAGGAGAGGAGAGCAGTCCATCAAATGCTCAATACTTTACCTCTCCCCCAAGCTGACCCTCAGCTACCAGAGTCCATTCCCATACTCGGGTAGCAAGGGTGGTGGCCTGTAGTGCTACCACCTTTCCACTGGGCTGGCTACCAATTACTATTTTCCAATGTTTCCCCTTATTCTGCCCCCTCAGTTTAAGGGCATTCCCTCTAGTCCTGCTTTCTTGATTAATAAGCTCAAACATCTGGCTTACTCCACCCTCTTCATTCCCTTTAGTATTTAGAAATCTGTCATCATGTCCCTTCTCAGCCCTATCTTTTCTATGCTGAATAAGAGTATGGCCAATCTCTCCTCATAGCTTTTGAGAAGACACTAATGAGCTTGGTGGCCCTGTGCCAAACACCCTTGATGTTTTCAATTTCCTTTCTGTACTGTGAAGACCAGAACTGGATACAGTACTCCAGGCATGGTGTCGCCCCCTTTACCTGCTTTTTAACCCTTCTTAATGCATCCCAACATTATGTTTGCTTTGTTGACTGTGGCAGCACTGCTGGTCTCAGTTCAGCTTACTGTCCCAGTTTCCCTAGATCCTTTCCCTCAGTTGTGTTGTCCACTGTAGTACACAGGGTGTATGTAGGACCCATATATCTCACCCCTAGGTGTAGTACCTCTTCATTAGAGTACTGCATGTCTTGCACTGAAAAAGTAAAACCGACCACCTACAAATTTTCAGTCAAGTTGTAGACTACACCTGATACCGTAAATATAGACATTAACTAAGGCCCTGTACACATCAGGCTAGTTAAAATGTTTTAAGGTGTTTAAAACATTTTAACTAGCGCAAACACGGCTCCCGTCTGCATTAAAACACGGTTTGAAACTGTTTTAGCAAACCGTGCTAAAACCCTGAAGGAAGCTAGGCTTAAATCCGTTTTTAAAAACGTTTTTCAATCCGAGATCGTGTTACCTGTTAATGCGGATGGGCGTCTGCATCTTGCTCCATTAGGAAGCGTGCTACAGTCGTGAGGAACCGGTTTTAAAAACGTTACTGGACGCAGATGTGGACGGGAGTCGGCTGTGTGATAACCAAGTTAAAACTCGGTTGTTGACTGATGTGGACAGGCTGCTGTGATGAGTTCAAAAATGTTTCGTAAAACGTTTGTAGAAACGGACCACAACTCACTTGCTAATGTGTACAGGGCCTATGTTACTTCTCTACAGTTCTAGCGCATGCAAAATACATAATGCTTAGGTGTTGGTGAGCAGCCAAAGAGCAGTCACATTTTTTAGAGTGCCTAAGCTAACCTTCCAACAAAACTGGGATTTTACAATAGAAAGGAACTTTAAACATTACAGAAGTTAGTAGCAGTACTTTTTAAATGAATTCTAAGCATATGGGGAAGCCAAGAGGAGCTACTGACAATGTAGACTTCTGTAAGCCTCATGCTGGCACTTCAGGACAGAGTAAACAGGCAGAGGCCACAACTGCAGTGGGCTCTACTGAGGATGCAGGAAGTGTCTCTGGCCATGGTTAATAAAAAGCTCTGCAGCAACTCTGTTGGTCGAAGCAGGATTTCAAGAAACAACTTGATGGATAAAACAAGCAGAATCAAAGCGTGGAGACCCACATGGACTTAACAGACAGCAAAGTTAATCTGTGTTAAGATGTGACACAACTTTATTTGCCTGCTTCAATACAATCTGTTAACTGCTACTGCCCCCCAAGACTTCCATGAAAACGAGATGCTGCATCTAGTGGCGTTATTCCAGTTGAAGTAATTTTAAATAAACATACAATCAAGCCAACAAGGGATATAAATGAGCAATTTTGGCACTGATAAACTGGTTAAAGAAAAGTTATTTCCTTTATTAATGTTTAAAAAATTTGGAAAACCAACAGAGGGCATATAATGTTCACATCTTGGGTGTTCCCAAGCAAGCCAAAGGGGATAAATATCAGAGAGTTTGCCTCAACTTGGCCAACAATGCATTTGGTTATACCAGAGCAACTTTTGCCTGTGCTGATCGATACAAGAATATGAAACTACTCCAAGTTGGGTGCAAGTTGCAGAGAAGGGTCCATGCACCTTTTTATTTTTTTTAGCAGAACTACATGAGGTCCACGAAAAGAACTTCATTATGAGGCAGACAGACAATAAGGATCCACTGAATTTATAGATTCAAAGATACCCCTATATCCATATGTCGATTACTCTAAGTGTCAGCGTCGAAGAGGTCTGGAGTTACTCCTGTAGGTTAAATGTAAGCACCATGACTACTCCTTTAGACTCTGTCACCATCAGAAATAAAGACTACATGTTTGCTGACCTGACTGAAGAGGGCAAACTGGTGCAGAAGATTAGCGTTAAGATAAAGTTAGCTCTGTACTGGATATGGATGAGTAGCAGGTAAATCTGCTCCAATTATTAGGGAGTGTAATGGGGAGGAAATTTACAGAATACAGTTTATACACTCAGAAACAGAGTTATTGGACTTTTGAGGTGAGGTTGGCACCCGTTTCCACCATATTTGATATGGGACTGGACTTTTCTGTGGTAAAAATGTGGTTAAGATGGTGGTGAGTACAGCTTTCTGCCAAAAATGTGTCTTTTGGACTTCGGCATTGCTAGACTTTGGGCATAACAGAGAATCCAGTGCACCTGTGGCACAATTCAGTATATGCAAACGTGAAAGTCCTCTACTCCACACTCCCTCCCCTCATGCCAGAACATGGTTTGAATTATTTTATTGGTCACAATTGATGTTTGCTGTCATATTCCATGATAGCTTAATGCTAAGAATTTAATACTATCATGGCAATACAGTGCAAGTTAAAATACAAGGACATATGGAAGTATCTCAGGTCAACTTCTTGTTTGCATCATGAGTATGATCTAAAAGAAGAGGTTATGTTAGGCCAGATTAGCCACTTCAGTTATGTACATGGACTGACGGCTTGATTTAATATCTGGTGACCTCATGAAATTCCATGGCTCATTCACCATTTCTGAATTTTTGTCACAGTCAGGATCGTACAGCTTTTCCCCCAATTACATAACTAACAGGGTGTGCCCTCTGAATGCTACTGAATAAATGTCTGCAAATGTACTGTTATCTCACTGTTATTTTATTGAATGTTGCTTATATGCAAAATCCAATAAATTCAAAGTTAAAATAAATATTACATAACACTTTCACTGTGCAGAAAACTATATTTTATAGCATCTTAATGACTTGCAACAGTTTTGTTTTCAGTTATTAATATAGCAGTTCCAACTGGGATTTGCTGTAACAGAGATAATAAATCTTGATGTATAAACCTGGTTAAGCTTTTCATAAATAATTAAAATAAAACCTCATCATAGAGCACAGTTTTACCTCCAGTGACTTAGCACAGATGTACTATAAAATAAATGAAATTTAGGATTAATTGTGGGTTAAGTGATTAAGATACATCTCAACGATATCTTATCTCAAGTCAACCACAGATGGTTTTCAAACTGAGCTCCACTATGGTGTTATATGGTTCAAATCCCAACCTTGGACCAGCTGGTTCAGATTAGCAACCACATATTCAATTATCAAAAGACAGAAATACTGTTTAAAATCTAATGGACAGTCAACACTCATCATTCCAGTAAATTACTGTTAAACCAATTAGTGGCAAATACAGTAAATGACAGTGTGTGCTCTTTCTAAATATTGTAAGCTTTATGGAAATACATTATCCACCTAATCTCATCTACAAACTGTGCTGCATTCATTACTTGTTCTACCTTGCTAATGGCCAGCGAACCATTTCCTATGTAATGAATTACAATGAAGCCCTTAGGGAAGAACCACACTAGATACTTACGTAATCTTACTGCCTCAGATTTGCCTTTATCAGACTTGTCTGGCTGGACCAGAGGAGCAAATGAAACAGCAAGGATGTTTTTACTATCCCATGTGTTCTGTCCTGTCCTTATTATCTGGGTCAACTGTGCAGAGAAAGAATAAAAGAATGTCTTACATGGTGATTGGATTTTTAAGTACCCATATCCATCATTCAGATTTGACTAGAGATATTTCTTCTCTAGTTTAGCTCAAATAAAACAAGCATTTGTCAATGCCGAATGTTGTCTTGCTGGCATTGGCACTGGTAGTGCAGGAGTTAGAGAGATGCATAATAGGAATGGCAGTGAAGTACTGAACTGATGCCAAACCCATCCCCACCCTGCAGAGACTGATAGGCATTGGGGTGTGCCTTTGGGTCGTTGGCCATAACGCTCATGCCATTTCATCTCACCCTACTCTGCAGACACTGACAAGTGTTGCGGTGCCTTGAGGGTCTTTGGGCTAACGCTCACCCCCATTCCATGAAAATTCGCTGAGATGGGTGCAAGACAGGAGAAGGGGGTGAGCTTTGGGGCCGAAGAGTCCAAGGCACACCTCGATGCCTGTCACTGGCTGCGGGGGGGTGGGGGTAGAATGGCGTGAGCATTATAGCTGTCAATGCCAAGTCACACTCCTGATGCCTGTCAGTCTCCACAGGGTGGGGCGTTACGGTTGGAAACCCTAACGCCTTGGGTGTTCTTAGCATTTTCACTCCAAAATTTTCAACATGGGCTTTTTGTGACCCCACCTCATGAACAGTGGCATTATCAGTTCGTTAGCCGGAAGGTGATTTTGCACAGCGACTGCGCCATTTGGTACCAAAGGGGCCAAAACACATTTCGGGCAGGATGTGAAAAATGACAGCTGTACTGTTCATGAAGAGGTGTAAAAAAATGGTAATGTTGAAAATCTAGAGAGAAAATATGAAAAATTGGTGAAGTCATGAGCATGTGTAGAAACTGTGCAACGCACGCCTGTAACACAATTATTTTAGGGATTTTTTACACCAAATTTTCAACGTAGGCATTTTGGGACCTCCACTCATGAACAGTGGCACTGTGATTTTGTTAATCTGTCCCGAACATTGATTTCCCACAGCAACCACGCCACTGTGCGCCAGATGTGCGCAAACACATTTCAGACAGGATGTGAAAAATTACAGCTATACTTGTTCATAACGAGGTGTGAAAAAATGGCAATGTTGAAATTCTGGAGTGAAAATATTAAAAATTGTCATTACGAGCGTGCATTGCACAGTTTCCACGCACACCGTGACGCTTGACAATTTGTAATACACTGATTTTTGGATTTTTTCACAAATTTGGAACATAGACTTTTGGGAGCCCACCTCATGAACAGTGGCACTGTCGTTTGTTAATCAGTCCCGAAAGGTGATTCTGTGCAGTGACCGCAAAATGACCTTCTGGGACCGAATAACAAAACAACAGTGACTGTGTTTATGAAGTGGGGTCCCAAGAACCCCATGTTGAAAATTTGGGACCAAAACTCCCAAAAATGTCTGAGATATCAACCTAAATTGAAAACTCCCCATTCAGTGCCATTATAGGACTTACCGTCATTTCTTCAGTTTGCGCTCGGCTTTTGAAGAGTGCAGCCATATTCCGTCCACTGAAGATTGCTGCTCCCAACCTCCGCAGGTAAGTATGGGTGAGGGGGTGCGGGAGGTGGGGTGTGTAGGAGGAGGGTGCAGGTTGGGGGAGGGGCGGCAATGATTTAGGACCATTTTCTTTTTTTAGGTTTAAAAAAAAAAAAGTGTAGTGAGTCTGTTTTATTTTTACAGGTAAACTGGGGATTTCAGCACTGGGGTGGGCTCCCAGTGTGCCAAAATACTGAGGGGATCAATGCCAACCTGGGGATTGGGCACCCCGAGGTCGGAGGATCTGTGGGGGTGGGGGCATCCGACACTGGGAGTGAGCATCCCGGTGTCGGAAAGAAACACCACAGCATGTTTTGGCACACTGGGGTGGTCTCCCAGTGTGTCACATTAAAGGATGGGGGGAATACAGGCTGACACGGGGATTAAGCACCCCGATGTTGGCAGGTGGGGGAGGGGTCCGCCAACACGATTGGATCGCTTACAGTAAAAGTGCCTTCAGCACTGACTACTCCCAGCTCTGCACAGAGCTTGGGAAGTGGTCTGCCCGCATGGCTGGGAGAAACTTTGTGCCGGAGATAGCAGGACGTGGAGGAGGCAGGAGAGGAAAGCGCCTCCTCCCATCTTTCAGGCAGGGACCGGTGGGGTGGCGAGGTGGAGAGGTTAAAACGCAAACAGCTGTTTTCTCTCCTGCCACTGGCCTGCTGCCATGTTCAAGGAAATGTTTCATCACAAAAGGCATGTAAGGAAGATGTGTCATCTGTGCCGCTGCATGACGAGCTTGTCTCTGATTGCAGCGGCACATTTCTCTCAAGTTGGTGGCACTTTGCATAATACTTGTGTCAGTGTTAGCATGCTGGCTAATTGGGGCATGATGGATGCACCTTCTAAAGCATGCCCTGCATTCGCCAACACTGACACACCTCTGCATTTCTCATACTACCCCAATAGGCTGTTTGCGCACGTGCAAGACAACATGAAAATTATTCACTGTCGTAATGACCCCTCAGTAATACTCACAATGTGCAATCATTCCCTTAGAATGAGCAACCCTGGAGATTTTGAACTTCATGTTAATTAAGGAACTTTATAACATAGGTTGTGGAAAACGCACAACCCAACTGGTGGAGTCGCCTGTGTGGCCATCCATTTAATTCACTTTTAATGCACAATTTCAAG
The DNA here is from genome assembly GCA_016271365.2 of Neoceratodus forsteri. Classification (NCBI taxonomy): domain Eukaryota; kingdom Metazoa; phylum Chordata; order Ceratodontiformes; family Ceratodontidae; genus Neoceratodus; species Neoceratodus forsteri. The sequence continues at coordinate 1,359,082,671 of CM057455.1, read as the reverse complement.
ACAGCGACTCAGGGAAACTGGCATTGGGACTCTGCTCCTGTTGAGCAAAGAAAATCAGAATGGCAGTCATATAAAATTCCAGTAGCGAGAGACAGCTGCAGCACCAGAAGATGAATGTGTCCCTGTCAGTCGTCCAAATGACCTGACTGTCCAGTTGTTGAAGGGGTGCCACACTGATGGAGTGTGCTATGGCTGTGTGTCCTATGTCTCCCTCTCTTGCCTCTGCAGCAGTCAGTGAGCGCAACCGCGCTGCACCACTTCGTTGCAGTCGCGGCGCACCAAACAGTCACCAGTTAGCTGCCCAGATCCCTACCAGTGCTCTGTCTGTGGTTGACCCTCATTTTGTAGCAGCTCACTGCGGGGGTGTGTGTGTGTGTGTCAGTGTCGCCCGCAATCTCTTGCTTGCCAAGTCATTCCCGAAAGCAGCATATGTCTGTGCCGACTCTCAGTTTAACCCTGCACCACCTGCTGCTCGCTGTACCTGTGTGTCTGTCTCTCTGTAGCTGCTGTGTCTTGCTCTCCCACTGTCTCTCTCACTCACTGACCTGACTAGCTCACTGTCTGTTGCTGTCTCTTGGAAGTTGGAGATACACAGGACAGCGCCTGGAAAGGAGGAGAGAAATCGAGGTTGTGCCCAATGACATTGCTGAGTGCTGCAAGGCAGGGGAGAGATGTGAGAGAGGAATTGAAATGTGCTCTCTTTGTCACTCCCCTTAGTGTGGCACTCAGGATCAGGAAGGGACGATGTGCTGTGTCGGCATCAGGGAGATGGGCTCCCCTGTGTTCTACAGGATGACATTGTTTTTTTTGTTGTGAAAGACCTGTCCACTACTGTGGCTGGTTGCTGCTGTCCTATATTTCCCCTACTGCAGCGCAGCGAGTCCCGGGCATCAATCTTCACTACCAGCAAGTTGGCTGGTTTATTTTTTTCTCAGTTGTGGTGTTTGCAGGGAAAGTTTCTGTGTGCCCACCCCCCACCCGAGACATCTCACCCCAGCATCACCTATCAGTTTTGTTGGCATAGCATGCTCCATGCACAAGATGTAGCAAAAGACAACAGTAGCAGTAAAAAATAAATGTTGCCTGCAAACAGCCAGCAGTTCTGTGTACAGTGGTGTGTGACAGTGCCCACTCATTGCTGCCACCTCTGCTGTCTGTCATGAGCTGCAAGGGAATGAAACAGAAATTCTGAACTGAAGTTAAAGTAGCCAATGGCATTTCCTTCACACACGCTGAGGATGGCAGCAATATTAGGGACACACTCTGTGATTGGGACAGTGTCTGTATTCAGTTGCAAGGATGTGTCCTGAGATCCCCCACGCTGTTGAAGGTTGTGTGTGTGTGTTTGGGGGAGAGCAAAGTAAGGGATGTTTGAACTGTCACATGGAATATTATGCACAACAATTGTCACAGATCCTGTCAGCACTGTATTTGTGACATCTGTATGTGCATAACATAACACAGATATGCAAACTTTGTTGGGGACTATTTTGCAAGGTGGCAGGATACAGCACCTTTTTTGCTATTTAAATGGGGAAAAACCCCTTTCTGTGGGTTTGTTCCTTGTTTAAACACAACCCATGTTATAAGTGCAATAACCCACTTCAGGGTTACGGGTTATGGGGATTTAATTCATGGCTGGGGTGCTGTGAGGACACTCGGCCTGTGGCTTTGCACCTCATAACGCACCCAGCCATGCATTAAATCCCCATAACCCCATACCCTGTCATGGGTTATTGCTTACTTAGAATGAAGTATAGTCTACTGTGTGGTGTATGCTCCACCCTACTTTGCAGCATCAAATTTATTTCTATAGCTAGGGGGAGCTGTGACCACTAAAACTAGCTAAATGGCTACCAAACATACTTAAAAAAATTTTTTTTTTGTAACTTTGATTCTGTTACTGAAGAGGCAGTAAATCTGAGCCAGTGACATGTAATGCCCTTTACTGCTGCTAGGCAGAATGGGTGAACCGTTCCCCCTCTGGTCCTGCTCACGTATTCATGGAGGTGGAGCTCCCAATAATGCTATTTCAAAACTAATGTTATTGATCTGGGGCCATGTCTCTGTCAGTTCCCCTTGTATCTGTTGCCAGTACTGTTGACTATGGTGGCAGCTCCAAAATATATGGTGGTAGGTTCCTGGTACTTGGCAACCCCCTCCAGCAATGGTTTGAGAGATGTTACTGTCATGCGTGGAAGTACTGGAAGAGAACCTTCCACCTGAATTCTCCAACTATGAGAGGCAGTCACTTTCCACCCTTTTCTTCAACGATCGCTCAGGTTTTATCTGCAACTGGATTACCACCTTCTGTTTCCACTTGGACCCAACTTTTCAATGCTACGATTTTCAGTTTCTACCAATAATTTTATAATACTGATATGTGTTTGCCCAAACCTGCCAGTTTGGTGGACCAATACAATGATGTCTTCCAATTTAATCAGAGCCCTGGTACAATCCTGCTTATTACTGACTGCTGTAACATAGCTGGAAGAACCTAAAATGGTCACTATGTGGTGAGTGATATTTTGCTGCAAGACTCGCGAAGGGTAGACAAACATTCCCTGCAAAAATCAATAAATGAGTTAGCTCTGCCTTGTCTCCAGCGGCAGAATCTCAGATCAGTGCCCCCTTGTAGAAAGCATGGGTCCCCTATAATCAATGTAAGCAGGCCTACTGTTTCAGGAGAGTTAGCCAGTTTTCATAGTTTGAGCCGTGCCCTGAATGACATAATAGAGGGGGTGGTAGAACAATGGGAGAAACTGAAAGGAGCCATAGTGGATAAAACAAACCAATGCGTTAAGATAGTGGCCAAAGGGAAAAGAAGAAGGAGACCATTATGGTTCTCCAAAGAGGTGGGGGACAAAGTCAAGGCTAAAAGACTGAGTTTCAGGAAATATAAGGGGAGCCAAAGGGAGGAGGACAGGGAGGTATACCTTGAATGTCTAAGGAAAGGCTGTTAGAAGGGCGAAGGCGCAGACAGAAGAGGGCTTAGCACAGTCTGTAAACAAAGGGGATAAGGCATTTTATAGGTACATCAGTGAAAGAAGAAAAATGGGGGGTTGTGAGGCTCAAAGGGGAGAAGGGAGAGTGTAAAGAGGGGGATCTGGACAAGGCAGAAATACTGAACAAATACTTCTGCTCAGTATTCACTAAAGAGGGGGAGGGTCAAGGACCACAGTTGGGTTGCAGAGGCAATGGGGTGGGGGGAGAGGTGAACACTAGTCCATTCACAGTGGAGAGAGTTCTGGAAGAACTCACAAAGCTGAAGGTGGATAAGGCCATGGGGCCAGACAGCATCCACCCGAGGATATTAAAGGAGCTGCGAAGGGAACTAGCACTGCCTCTGGTGGCCCTGTTCACAGAGTCACTCAACACGGGTATCGTTCCAGAGGACTGGCGGAGGGCACATGTAGTCCCACTGCACAAAAGCAGCAGTAGGGAGGAGATGGGGAACTACAGGCCAGTCAGCCTCACCTCAGTGGTGGGAAAGATCATGGAGACACTGCTGAAAGAAAGGATAGTGGCACATATGGAATCCAGTGGTGCTCAGGATTTGAGGCAACATGGAGTCACAGCAGGAAGGTCATGTCAAATGAATCTAATAGTTTTTTTTGATTGGGTGGCTAGGAAACTAAATCAGGAAGGGGAAGGTAGATGTCAGCCACCTAGATTTCCTCTCAGCAGCTTCAATAATCGCCTCACATAGAAGGCTGATTTAACAAGATGGGTAGTCTGGGCATGGGAGACAAGGTGGTGAACTGGGTTAGGAACTGGTTAACAGACAGGAGACAGAGGGTGGTGGTAAATGGGGTACAATCTGGAGAGAGGGGGGTGACCAGTGGGCTACCACAGGGATCAGTACTAGAACCAGTCCTGTTCAGTGTCTTCATTGGTGACATTGCAGAGGGGCAGGAAGGAAAGGTCTGCCTGTTTGCAGATGACACCAAGATTTGCAACAGGGTGGATGCTCCAGAAGGGTGCAGAAAATGAAGAGGGACCTGGAGAAGCTTGAAAGATGGTCGGAGATGTGGCAACTGAGGTTCAATGCAAAGAAGTGCAAAATAATGCACCTGGGTAGAGGGAACCCTGGGGAGAGCTAGAGGTTGGGGGGGGGCTGACTGTCACCAAAGAGGAAAGAGACCTAGGGGTTATCATCTCTGATGACCTTAAGGTATCGAATCAGTGTTCAAAGGTGACAGGGAGGACCAGTGGCATGCTGGGGTGCATAGGCAGGGGTATCATTAGCAGGAGGCACGAGGTGGTGATGCCATTGTATAAAACATTGGTAAGGCCTCGCCTGGAGTACTACATGCAGTTCTGGAGACCACACCTGCGCAAGGACATAGATAAGGTGCAGACTATCCAGAGAAGAGCAACACAGATGGTGTAGGGCTTACTCCACAAAACATATGAGGAGAGACTAAGGGACCTCAATACGTACTCACTGGAGGAGAGAAGACGACAACGGGGGGACAGGATTGAAACTTTCAAGTACCTCAAGGGCATTAAAAAGGTGCAGGTGGGGGACCTTTTCCAATGTAGAAAAAGTACTAGAACAAGGGGGCACAATATGAAATTGGAAGGGGATAGATTAAGAGGTAATGTGAGGAAGTTTTTCTACACAGAGAGGGTAGTCAATGCCTGGAATAGTCTGCCACAGGAGGTAGTGGGGGCAAGCACAGTGGAGAGATTTAAGCATGCCTGGGACAGGCACAAGGGAAGACTGAGAGGGGAGGGAGTGATGAAAAGCCATTGATCACATAGGGTCAGTAGCCACATACAATGTATACAGCCTACAGGCAGAGTGGATGGGCCTAACAGTCTTTATCTGCTGACAATTTCTATGGAGTTGTTGATTCATGGGTTTGTGACCTTATTTAGTAGAGGGGTAGACCAAGGTAAGAAGGGCAGGGTATACAGTGGTCCTGGGAAAGTCGCCTGTTTTCTAGTGTGTACCATCCCGAATCCAGATTCTGTTTAGTCACTGTCACAATATAGTCTATTTGTGCCACCAGATAGTACCTCTCACAGTTTGGCAGTCCCATCCATCCTTTCTCACTAGGAAGCATTAAAGTATTCAGCCCTATCCTGACTCTCTTACCCAACCACAGGAAAAGTACAGTTACGTAAGAACTTACCGTAACAGTAGATCTTCGAGAGAGGCTCTTGCAGTAGGTAATTACATATAGGACTGATGCCGGCCGGTGTCAGGACCCAACGAAAAAATTTCTAGCTAGCAGTCTCTGGCGGAGGATTGCCCCCACGTCAGGTGACCGACGTCATGCGGCGTCAGTATAAAGGGGCAGTCCCCCACACCCGCCTTCCAGTTCTTTCCCACCAAAGGCCAAAAGACAAGACGAGAGAGAAGCGGATATTTCCCGTCCCAGAAAAGGAGCTGAAAAGCTTAGGGGATGGAGGGGGATAGACGTTTACTGCAAGAGCCTTCTCAAGATCTACTGTTACGGTAAGTACTTATGTAACTGTACTATCTTACTTTGAGAGGGCTCTTGCAGTAGGTAATTATATAGGACTGAGTCCCAAGCAGTCTGGAACAAGGAGAAGCAAACGGGAGAATGAAAGTTACTCAGAACTTGACCCTCTGGTTGTGAAGGCCTTAGGAAAGGAGGCCTTGCAAAACAGCCAGCCTGAAGCCTGCTCTACGGCGAGAGGCAATGTCCAAACTGTAAAGTTTCATAAAGGTATGGACAGAAGTCCAAGTGGTGGCTGCACAAATGTCAGCCGCTGACACATTCTTGAAACAAGCTGCAGAGGCAGCGACCCCTCTAGTGGAGTGGCTTCTAACTTGACCCGGCAGGGTCTTGTTGCACTTGTCATAACAGAAAATGATACAATGAGCCAACCATTTCGATAGGCATTGCTTAGAAACAGCATTGCCTTCTCTTTTATGAGCAAAAGAGGCGAACAGTTGATCAGTCTGAGATCCTTCGTCCTGTTGGTGTAGTATCTCAGAATTCGGTGAACATCCAAAGTATGCAGGAAGTACTTCCATGACTGGAGTGCTGCGAAAAAGGCAGGCAACTCTATGGATTGATTCAGCAATCTGGCTACCACCTTGAAGAGAAACTTAGGTTGGTTGCGTAGAGCCACACGTTTTGTGAAAAATTAAATACGGATTTTACACATCAGGGCCTGGAGCTTGGAAACTGGAGCAGAAGTAATGGCCACTAGGAAGAGAGTCTTCCAAGAAAGGAACTTTAGGTCCGCTTGAGGCTGCCGCCAAAAGGAGGTAGAGTAAGCTTTCTAAATGAAATTCAGATCTCAAGGAGGGACAGGAACCCGGATAGGGGTTGTAAGTGAAGGACCCCTCTCAAAAAGGTCTCAGAGACCTCCAGCTGAGCAAACGTTCTGTCTGCAAATGGGACATGATAGGCCGAAATGGCCGCCATGTGAACCTTTAAGGATGAATGGCTGAGACCCAGATCGAAGAGGTGTTGCAAGTAATCCAGAAGTCGGACGACAGAGCACGAGAAGGGCTCCACTCATTGGAGGCAGCCCAAATAGAGAACCGCTTCCATTTCATGGCATAAGTAGATCTGGTTGAGGGTTTCCTGGCCTCCACCAGAATCTCAGCTACTCGGGGGGAACCCTGAATCGAGCTTGAGCTATGTCTGCAGGAGCCACGTGTGCAACTGAAGGGACTTGAGGCCTGGATGGACCAGGGTCCCCTGATCCTGGGTCAGGAAAAATAGCGACAGAGGAAGAGGCAGAGGAGGTTCCTCTCAGTAATGTTGCAGAAGAGCGAACCAAACTTGCCTGGGCCAGAAAGGAGTAATCAGAATCATTCGAGCTCCTTCCGAATCGAGTTTCTGCAAGACCCTCGTAATCAGTGGAATCGGGGGGAAGGCATAGACGAATCTGCCCTTCCAGCCTAGAGACAGAGCGTCTCTCAAAAAAATGCCATGCCCTGGAGCGAGCGAGCAGAAGAAGAGAAGTTTTGTGTTTTGAGGGGAAGCAAACAGGTTTACCTGTGGAGTTCCCCAGTGCAGGAAGATGTCGCCTATGACCCCCTGATCCAGTTCCATTCGTGAGCTAGAGCAGATGACCGCTGAGCCTGTCTGCCAGTGTGTTTCGACCCCGGGACGTGAGATGCCGTGGAGGTGAAGGTTGTGCTGCACTGCCCAATCCCAGACTCGCATTGCCTCTCTGCAAAGGGGTAAGAAAGAGTTCCTCCCTGTTTGCTTGATGTACCAGACCACGCACATATTGTCCATCTGTACAGCTAGGTGACTGGGAGACAGATGCACAGCCTGAAGAGCATACAGTACTGCCCTTAGTTCGAGCACATTGATGCGAAGAGACTTCTCAAGCTTGGACCAGGAGCCCTGGGTCCTGTGAGGACCAAGATGGGCTCCCCAACCCTCGCCGGAGGCGTCCATAGTCAACGTCTGCGAGAGGGGAGGGAGACCGAAGGGAACTCCCCGGCAGAGGTTCTCCTGAACCATCCACCACTGCAAGTCCCAAGCCATGGGAGTGGAGACCAGGACAAGTTGATCTAGATCATCCACCAGCTGATCCCATTGAGACTGAAGTGTCCACTGAGAGATTCTCATGTGGAGCCGAGCATGAGGGGCTGTCGGAATCGCAGCCACCATTAGCCCGAGGAGGTGAAGGCATCGACCTGGCGCTGACCTGCCTGCGGCTGGACAACAGGCTGACCTGGGCCTGGAGAGTGGCTGCCCTGTCCGCTGGCAGGAAGGCCATAAGGCCTTGCCAGAGGTTGTGTCCAGGATCGCCCCAACAAACTGGAGCCTCTGGGACTGGATCAGATGGGACTCGCCTGGTTGATGGCAATACCCAGGCAGGCAAAGATCTGCTGGGAAGGGAAAGGAAGTGCAGGAGTTCCTCCCTGACGGGCTGCCAGGAGCCAATTGTCCAGGTATGGGAAGACCTGCACCCCTGGGTACGCAGGTAGGGCCGCTACCACCAAAGGCATTAGGTGAACACCGGGCGCTGAGGAAAGACCAAATGGGAGGGCCTTGAACTGGTAGTGGTCCCCTGGAACGCAAAATGCAGGTATTTGTGGTGGAAGGGTGGATAAGGATATGCAGGTAGGCATCCTGCATATCCAAAGCCACAGCCACTGTCCCGCCGGAGAAGAGGCAGGAGGCTCTGCAGCGAGAGCATCCTGAACCTCTTGTACCCATGAAGAAGTTCAGGAGCTGAGGTCAGAATCGGCCTCATGTCCCCTGTTTTCTTCGGGACCAGGAAGAAATGGGAATAGTACCCGCTCCCCTGAATGGGGATGGGTTCTATCGCCTCCTTCAGCAAAAGTGCTGAAATCTCTTCCTGACCAGAAGACGATGTTCCCAGAGTATGACGACCTTGGGGAGGGGTGTCGAGGGGTTTCTGAAGAAACTCTATTGAGTGTCATTCTGCAATCAGCTGGAGCACCCAGGAATCTGAGGTCTCCCTCCCAACCCGGGAGGTGGAGGGAAACCTCCTCCACCGGGTTCCTCTGGAAGGCCCAGAGGCTGTGGGAGAGGAAAGGAGTCAGGTGGTGGGCAGCATCCTGGCTGAGGCACCCGCTGCTTTTGGGCGGAGGCTTGGCAGCCGGAGGGCCCGGCGCTATTGGCCCGCTTCCCTGGTGTTTCCCTTTGCCGATTCCACTCATGCAAGGGGACGGCGCTGGCTTGATGGGGTGGTACATGGAGTCCACAGACTTAAGTGCAGCCCTTCTTTCCTGCAGTCCGGTGATGATGTCCTTGACATCCCCACCGAACAGCACCGAACCCTGGAAGGGCGATCCTGGATAGTAGACTGCACTTCCGGGACCAATCCTGACACCGAGCCAGGCATGACGCAAGCCTCACAAGTAAAGCGGAGCTCCTACCAGCAGTGTCCACTGCATCGATGTGGCATGAAGCATGTGCCGACTGGCCAACGCAGAGTGGATGAGGTCATCCACTTCCTGTTTGACTTGAGAGTCAGGAAGTGAGTCCAATCTGGATTCCACCTCACTAAGCATTGCATTCTGGTAATCCCCCATGTGCCCGACATAATTTAGGGCCCTAATTCCCAGAGTGGAAGAAGCAAAGATCTTCTTCCCATACTGGTCCAGAAGATGGAATTCTTTGTCAGGTGGAGACGAGCTCAGATGTTTCGGGTTAGCTGTCCGGCCATGAGCGGCACAAAATCACGACTGAATCAGCTCGAGGGTGAGAATCTAGAAAGTCAACGCCCTCGGGTGCCTGATATAACCTGTTCCGACTTCCGAGGAAGTGGGCTAAGCCAACGGTTGCTTCCAAATAGTGGAAACAAGATCGGCATGAGGCTCAGTCCAGGGTGGCACCAAGGTAGGAGCTGTCTCGGCAGGTCCAGATGCTCAGCGAGTTTCTTATGCTGTGGATCCGCCCAAGGAATGTCACTTGTGAACCTCCTGGATTCTGCGCAACTCCTAAGGAAGGATCCTCCGGAGGAGACTTCAGGGAGTCCTAGGCCTGGGCTTAGATGGAGAGTGTGGCTCATCGCCTGCCTCGGAGCAACCAGAGTCGCTCCGAGGAGGAAGAAGATGAAGAGGAAGACTCCCTCTCCCAGCGTGGAGGAGGAACAGACCCTTGAAAGGTCCTCCGGGAGTGTATCCTACCCCACCCTGGAACCAGAGGGCTCGCCCCTGGTGTCAGGAGGTGGGGAGGTAGTCTGTCGTCATGGACGATGGGAGCCGAATCGGCACCGCTCGTTGGAGATGACCTCCACCTCTGGTGAGCTGAGCCTGGCCTCAGCCCACCAGGAGGCCAGAGTCTCCTTCAAGTCCACCGCGGCTGAGGGGTAGTGGAGGAAGATACGGGTATTGATTGTACCGTAGAAGGCACGATCCATAACCCGACGGGCGGAAACCTGGCATCGGGTATTGAGGCACTGGGTACCGCAGCATCGGATAGGCCGCGCCGGGTACCGGGGGCGCCGGATACCGCGGAGCCAGGTAAGACGCGCCGGATATGACGTGGGGTCGGCTACCTGGAAACCGGGGTCTGCTGGAGATGGTCCGTCCGGAGGGCCCACGGGCGGGCCTGGAGCAGAAGGCCCAGTGGACGGAAGGCCCCATGTTGAAGCGGCATCCGGAAGTGGGATGTCACCCCGCGTCGGCAAGACCAGCGTCGGAGCCAGCATCCAGGGAACCGACGTCGGGTCAGTCGGCCCAGCGGGTGGATGTCCTGACGGGGGTGCAGCAGGAACCTCGGCATCGCACAAGGATGGAGGGGAAAAATCCCCGGGGTCAGGCTGAGGAGACCCAGGGTCCCCGGAGGGCAGCGAAGGCTGCGGGGAGCCGAACGGCGGACATGAGAGGGTCCGGCATCGGCTCAGCCACCATGCAGGCATCGGGCAGACCGACGTCTGACTTATCAGCGGAGTCTGGGCGGACACCGGGGGAGCTGACGTCCGACTTATCAGACCCATCGCCCGAGGCGGGTCGTGAAGGAGGAGCAGTCTGGTCGGGCAGAAGAGGGGCTGTGCGCCGCCCCGAATGGTCGGGCGATTTATCGACCATCTCCGTGCGGGCGTCAGAGGAGCTGACGTCCAGCTTACAGGAGCCGCTCGAACCAGTAGGCCGCACGGTGGCGGCTTTACTGGGAGCAGAGGCCTCCAATAGCCCGGAGGCGCCCGGAGGGCCCGAACGCTGAGCCAGCGGGGACCGCCGCCTTTGAAGCCTTCAAGGCCGTCATGGAGCGATCCCCAGAGGGACGCTACTGTAGCACGGTGACTCCAAGAAGACACGTGGATGAGAAGCCCTTATCCTGGTGCTTCTCCTTGTCTTTCTTCTTACAATGGCCTTCGGGGGAAGTGGACGCCTGACGGAACTTTTTTAACTCCTTCTCTATGGAGGACATTTTCTTCTTTAGTATGTGGGCATCCAGGGACTGCTGCCTCCATCTGTGGGTGGCGGTGTTGAATTTAAGGCAGTGCTGGCACTTCTCCACCTGATGATCTGGGCCTAGACAGAAGAGGCATTGGGAATGGCCGTCTTTGTGCGGGAGTAAGGCGCCACACAAGTCACACTTATTTTTGTGCTCGGAAGGTGTAGGGGACGACATACACAGACAAATGCCTGACGATTTAGTCGAAGAATCGAAAAAAAGACGATAAAAACTAACGACGACAGAGCTGATGAGCGTTGAACTTTACCGTGAGGCGCTGACATGAGCTAACGGTGGGAAAGAACTGGAAGGCGGGCGTGGGGGACCACCCCTTTATACTGACGCCACATGAAGTCGGTCACCTGATCGGGGCGGTCCCCCAGCCAGAGACCGTTAGCTAGAATTTTTCCATGTCCTTACCGGCCGGCATCAGTCCTATATGTAATTACCTACTGCAAGAGCCCTCTCAAGTAAGATGTATAGTTACCTTCCATAACAGTAGATCTGGACCAGGTGCTGACCAACAGGGACAGTGTAACCAACGCCACTGTGGTAGACCATCTGGGGACCAGTGACCATCGCAAGGTGTGGTTTAGTATAACAACTGGATTGGAGTCTAACCACACGAGGATGAGGGTTATAGACTTCAGGAGGTATGATTTCAGGAAGATGGCAGTATGCCTCAGGGACGACTCTCGAGTGAAACAGGAGCCAGGAAGCATAGAGGAACAGTGGACAGCAGTTAAGAGGGGAATTTAAACAGCTACAACACTTTGTGCCAGACAGGTCAGCAAGGGCAAGAGAAAAAAAGAGGCCACTATGGTTCACTCAAGAGGTGGTGGAAAGAGTAAGGGCAAAGAAATAGTCTTCAGACAATAAAAAAAAAAAACACAGAAAGGGAAAGATAGGAGAAATTACCAGAAGTAAAGGAGGTGGGAAGGAAGTCAGGAGGGCAAAACAGTAACAGAGGAAAAGATAGCCAAGTCAGTCAAGAGGCAGGTAAAACATTTTTAGGTACATTAGGAAAAGAGGAAGGCCGGGGAGGTAGTCACACTAATTGGGCAAAGGGGGCTCTGTGGAGGAGGACTGCCAAAAAACAGACAAAATGAACAAATACTTCTGTTCAGTATTCACAGAGGAGGGGTAGGAAATGGGCCTGTGATACAAAGCAAGAGCATAAAGGGTTGGGGGGGTAGGCACTAGTCCCTTCCCAGAGGATAGGGTCCTAAGGGAATTGTCCAAGTTAAGGGTGTACAAGGCTATAGGCCCAGATGCACTGCACCCCAGGCTGTTGCGGGAGCTCAGAGAGGTGCTGGCTGTGCTCCTGGCTGTCCTGCTCCACCTGTCTCTGGAGACTGGAGAGGTGCCGGGAGAATGAAGGAGGGCTGCTGTTTCCCACTCCACCGGGGTTAGTAAATTACAGGCCGCTGATCAGTCTGACTTTGGTGGTGGGCAAGGTAATGGAATCGCTCCTAAAAGAAAGAACTGGAGAATACCTTGATACCAGCAGACTGAAGGACCACACATGGGTTTACAGAGGGGAGGTCCTGCTAGGCCAGCCTGATCGAGGTCTTCAATTGGGTGACTAGGGCAGTGGACCAGGGCTGGGCAGTGGACGTGGCCAATCTGGATTTCAGCAAAGACCTTCGACACCATCCCACATAAAAGGTTGGTAAAAAAACTGAGCAGCCTGGGTGTGGGTCCGGAAATCGTAAAATGGGTGGAGAACTGGCTTAGGGATAGGAGTCAAAGCGTGGTGGTATACGGGATACACTCCGGGGAGGAGAAGATGACGAGCGGGGTACCCCACAGGGGTCAATGCTGGGTCTGGTCCTCTTCAATATCAACATTAGTGACAGCGCAGAAGGACTGGGAGGGATGGCATGCCTGTTCGCGGATGGCTCAAAAATCTGTAACAGGGTGGACACACCGAGAGGGGTGGAAAGAATGAGGGAGGACAGTGCAGTTACGTAAGAACTTACCGTAACAGTAGATCTTTGAGAGGAGCTCTTGCAGTAGGCAACACCATTAGGACTAAGCTGCCAAGCACCAGGATCACACAGAAAATTTCTAGCTAGCAGTCTACAGTGGGGGACCACTCCCTGATGTCGGCACTTCAATGTTTGTACTGGTATAAGAGGGGTGGTCCCCCATGTCCACCTCAGTTCCCCCCCACTGGAGATCCTGAGATAAGGTCCAACAGGAGAAAAAGAGGATTTCTGGAGCCAAGAGAGGCCGAGCTGGAAAGAGCGCAGGGGATGGAGGGAGGGAAAAATCTGCCTACTGCAAGAGGTCCTCTTGAAGATGTACTGTTACAGTAAGTTCTTACGTAACTGCACGATCTCACTTCGCGTGGGCTCTTGCAGTAGGAAACACTGTTAGGACTGAGTCCCAAGCTGTACCACAAAAAAAAAAAACCTGGGAGGAGAGAAGATCACTGCAGCATGCAGAGAGGGAAAAAGAGGCCCAAGAAGGCCCTTAGCTCAAAGCTAGTCCTCTGAAGAAGAGGGTAGCAGAAGGAATGCCCTAAGAAAAACCGGGGCAAAACCTAACAAGCATTTGTCAATGCTGAATGTTTGCTTGCTGGTATTGGCATTGCTACTGCATGAGTTAGAGAAATGCATAACAGGGGTGGCAGTGAAGTACTGCATTAACGCCAACCCCCACCCTGCAGAGACTGACAGACATTGGGGTGTTCCTTTGGGTCGTCGGCCATAATGCTCATGCCATTCCACCTCACCCCACCCTGCAGACACTGACAGGTGTCACAGTGTCCCTTGGGGTCTTTGGCCCTTACGCTCACCCCATTCCATAAGGAAATAAGCTGAGATGGGTGCAGTACAGGAGAATGGAGCGAATGTTAGGGCCAGAAACTCCAAGGCACACCTTGATGCCTGTCAGTAGCTGCAGGGTGGGGGTGGAATGGCATGAGCATTACGGCCGACGACCCCAAGCCACACCCTCGACGCCTTTCAGTCTGTACAGGGTGGAATGTTACGGTTGAGAACCCTAACGCCCCGGGCGTTTGTTGGTATATTTGTTCCAAATTTTCAACATGGCCTTTTTGGGACCTACCCTCAGGAACAGTGGCACTGTGAGTTCATTAATCTGTCCCAAAAGTTGATTTTACAGCGATGCACGTTCTGTGTCACAGAGTGCAAAACACGTTTCGGCAGGATGCAAAAATGACAGCTGTACTGTTCATAAGGAGATGTGAAAATGGCAACATTGGAAATTTGGAATGAAACTATTAAAAATTGGTGAAGTTATGAGCGCGTGTACAAACCGCGCAACACACATTCATAATGCAGTCATTTTTGGGAGTTTTTTCACCACTCTTGCCACATGGGCTTTTTGGCACCCCACCTCATGAACAGTGACATTGTCGTTTCGTTAATCAGTCCTGAAAGGTGATTCCGTGCATTGACTGCAAAATCACCTTTTGGGGCCGAGAAACAAAATGACAGTGCCAATCATCAGGAGATAGGGTCCTAAGAAACCCATGTTGAAAATTTGGGACCAAAACTCCCAAAAATGGCTGAGATATCAACTCAGTTGAACCCGACTGCCATTATAGGCTTACCGTGATTTTCTTCAGTTTGCGGTCGGCTTTTGAAGAGTGTATACGTGTTCCCAATCCACAGAACATTGCAGCGCTGTACCTCCGTAGGTAAGTATGGGTGAGGGGTGTGGGAAGTGGGGGTGCAGAGGGAGGGTCGGGATGGGGAGGGGCTGCAAGGACAACAAGGGACTGTTTTCTTTTCCGTAGGTTTAAAAAATATACGGGATAGTTTCTTTACAGGTAAAATATTATGAAAAATAAATTGTGGCACACTGGGGTAGGCCCCAGTGCCAGACTAGTGGGGGTCAATGCCGACCTGGAGATTTGGCACCACGGGTTGGATGAAAAAAAAAAGGGGGGGCATCCAACACCAAGAGTGGGCATCCCAGTGTTGGAAAATGATAAGAATTACTTTGGCACACTAGGCTGGGCTCGGTGTGCCACAATAGTGTGTAAGGGGGGCATGCATTGGGCACCCATTGTCGGCAAAAGATATGTTTGGGCTTGGGAGGCATGCCAACACTGGGATTGGGCACCCGATGTAGGCTTTGGGGGTGTGTGGTGGGCAGCAAGGAGCCACCAATTATGCAAAGCCGCGGCGAGGCTCATTTATTTATTTCACCGGGAAAGGCACACTGAGCAAACGAGTTGCTTGTGAGTTCAGCCATGTGCATTACTGTGCACTGTAATGCGCATGGCGGGAATGTGCCTGGTTGCTGGAAGGTGGGGGATCTGCCACTGCAATGACGAAACTGTCCGTGATTGGAGCAGCAGATTTCTTTCAAGTCTGGTGCTCGCTCTGAAACTGCCGTCATTGGCAGCTTCCCTGTTGATTGGTAGCCGAGGGACGCACCCCTGAAAGTGTTCGCCGGATTGGCCAAACACTGCCACACCTCTGCAATACTCTACTAACCTCAATATGTTTCTTTGAAGCGACAAACATAAAAAGAAGAAGAGCAGGATACCCAAAGGCATCCTGAACCTGAGAGCTGCCAAATATGCAGCCGAGCCTCCCATGGAGATAACCTTTACCCTGTCCCTCTAACGAAACAAACAACCAGAGGTTGACTGAACTGGGACAAGGTAATGTCAACTAACATCAGTCATACACTAGAGCCAAACTGGCCATTCTCATGGACAAAGCAACAATCCCCAAAAACAGGATGTCATATGGTTGGGTCCCGAGGCTGGAACACCCGAGAAGAAACCATCCTGCAAGAGGGAAGAGTCTGGACCTCTGACAAGAGGCATCAAAAGATCACTTGGGAAGGTACCTAACCGCCAGAAAGGAAGGGATGTCTGACCCTAAGTGAGGTGGTAACTGAAAAAGGAGCACAAAGCCGAAATGACTTTATGAAGTAGAGAAAGAGTGCCCTCCCCTCCCGGGACCTCGAGTCCCAAGGGTCTTTCCAGCTGGAAGGCCTGTCCCACAGATAAATGTACCATCAAAAAGGGGCCTTTCCCCCAGAAGACTCTGGGAGACCCCAGTAGGACCCAACACTTGGTTGCCTAGGGAAGGCGAGGGGCTGAGACCATCCAGAAAAGGAACCTTGTGGTGACTGATCGAGGCAAGAAGCTCCCTTCTGATCTTCTCCCTCAAAGAGGGATTTTCCGCGAAAACCCACGGTCCCACCCCCCAAAGGGGGGGTAGGGGAGTCCTGGGGAATGGTGAGAATCAAAAGGTCAGACCTCTTCCCTATAAGGGCTGACGTGAAGGACCCAGGCGAGGGTAACAAAGATTGGCACAATGCCCAAAGGAGAAGGGTCTTGCTGTCATCCGCTTAATGCCAGACAACATGGGAACACCCCGCTGAGTGAGAGCGGAGCCCACATACTGGCTATCCCATAACTCCGGTTGGAGCAGGCCCGAAGGCTGTCAAAACAGACGTGGGGAGGGGCTGTGTAGACAGTGCCCAACAAAGCTCAGGGAAGGTAGGGCAGGCTGCTCTGGGTACCCGGCGATGGGAAGGCTGATGGGCTAAAGTCTCAACCCTAAGGCCCGAGACCTAAACAGTCTGGTCCCAAGGGAAGAGGACCAGAACTAGGCAAACCCCTACCAAAGAGAGGCTCTAGGGCACTCACGTACCTACTGTCCTGCCTTAGGAGTGTCCAAAGAGATCAGGGATAGTACAGCTCCACAAGCACGCAAGGCTTTCTCCATCATGGAGTGACTGGGGAGACCCAAGGGACCCTGTCAGATTATAGAGGATCAAACCAAGGCCAAAGCCAAAGAACCCCTGGTCCGCAAAACCCCCGAGAAGCCGTCCCTACAGAAAAAAGGGAACCCTGGAGGGATCAGACTGAGCAAGTGCTAGACATGACCCTGACTAAAGGTGTCGCGGTCCAGAAAGAGGTAAATTTTGTAGGAACATGAGGATAAAGGAACCCTCATAGCTTACTCCCAGAGCGACCACATCTTCCATCACGAGGAGTGGTGGGACCTGGTCATCTCAGAACAGAGTCGTGCCCCAATAAAAGGGCAACAAGTGGGGGCAACAGACCTGCGTTGGACCCTGGCGCAGTTCCAGTGGAAAATGGCTGGCCTTGGAAAGGCCTAGAGGGACACCGCAGAAATAATACCCAGCCTTGGCACACTGGAAGGACCAGAGAGTCCCGCTCCAGCCCTAAACTCCATTGAGGAAGGAGCCGTCCCTTGCAGGAAAAAGGAGGACGAGGGAATAAGCCCATACGCCGGTAGATGTGTGTCCCTGTCCAGGCCTAACAACAGGCCTGGAACAGCCAGGAGTGGAAAAAGGGGCCAAGAAAAGCTCACGGCCCAATGGCCATGGAGGAGGGAATGCAGAATCTGATCCTCCAGAACCGGTAAGAAAGAGAAAGGTGTCACACCACCTTACCTTAAGGGAGCCTGGGTTACCCGTTTGCAAGGCAGAACCCTGGGCAATAATGAGATATCCCTAGTAGGGTATAAACAATGGAAAGAAAACAGGAGGTGAAAGGCCCAAAAGGGAAGAGGGGAACCTTTGTCCCTCTGTCCCATTCTCCCGTCCCCCAACCCAACGAAGGGGGTGGGGTGGGGTGAAGTGGTAGGTGCTGATGGTGCCTCTGCCCTGTGGGCCTTAATGGCCAAGGTAGCCGGGACTGAAGAGGCCTGGCGCTTGCCCTGAGACCCAGAGAGCTGAGGATGCTAGGGTCGCTGTCCCGCATGGTGGGCTGCAGGCAGGTACGACCCGCTCTGCTGGCCACAGAAGTCAGTGTGAAGGACTGTTCTGGGCTCTTGCAGGGTGGACAGCAACACCTGTACATCCTCTCCGAACAATGAAGGGCCACAGAAAGGGCATCCTAATTGGAAGCCTGAACTGCTTGGGTAAATCGACGAGGGCGGCATGATGCCTGATACTGACGGCAGAGGCCGAGCAGCAGCATGCACCATTTTGTATGAGGCACAGAGGGCATGAAAGCCTATGTTACAGGCAGAATCTAAAAGCTGCTCAAGCTGAGACTGAGCTGAAGACTCTGGCAGGGATTCGAGCAGGTCTCCAACCTGCCCTAAAAGAGACTGATGATGCATCAGCATGTGCGCAAGGTAGTTATGGGCCCGCAAGGCCAGGGTCGAAGAGGCATAGACACTGCACCCCCAGAAGGTCCAAATGCTTCAACTCCTTATCTGGAGGGAAATCACCCCGACTACTGGTTCCCCCACGCTCCATCTGGGCACCTGATAACACAGAAGGATCTGCCTTGGGTTGGGAGTCAAAGTGAGACTTGCCATCAGGAGCATGATACAGTCGGTTGGCCTTCACTGGAATGGACGGGACTGACACCGGCTGTTGCCAGACTGTAGATGAAATGTCATTGTGTGGTACCACTAAGGGGGAGATAACCAGTGTCTCGACTTCCAGAAGGCACAGATTCTGAACCAGATGGCGTCTTTGAGGGTCCTACTCCTCATTATGCCACCTCTAGGAAGCCTGGATCATCTTCATCATACCCAGAAAAGAGAAGTCCTCCAGATGGGAGTTAGGAGTGTCCCTGATCCATACTTCCTCAGGGGGAATATGCAGGAGAGAAATCAGGGATTTGAGGGAATCTGAGACCACGTGCAACGATCTCTCAGAGTCCAAGGCAGAGTATGGAAGTGGTGACACACCAGAGGACGTGACTGTCCCAGCACCCAAATGGTGTTCCATTTCAGGTGGGGCAGCTTCTGTATCTGACGAAGGGGAGCACTTCACCAGTGGAGAGGTTGATGCCAGCACCTGCTGGGTAGGAACCAGTCTTTGGGCAGACACCCACCATGCAGTAAGAAGAGCGCTGTAGTCTGCTGATGTCCAGCAGAGGACCATCGGATGGAAAAAACAACCCAGCACCAGGTAATGCGTCAGGAGGCCATAAACAGGACTTGACAGTGCTCCTGATGGGCCTGAATGCCCAAAAGGCGTGGACTGTAGGTCCAGACCCTAGACTGGAGGGTCCAAGGTGCAGCCCAAGATCAGAACTGGTGGTTGCTGTTGATCGGACAAAGACTCCAAGGGGTCCCAAGTGGGACCCGACTCCTGGTAAACCAAGGAGCGACCGGAGGCGAGGAGGCCGGGGGCGCCTGACCCAAAGAAGGAGGATCTGTAGGCTCTGACAAAGGGCGGCTCGACCCCGGGTCCACAGATGGGAAACCAGCAGAGGAAGGCCCTACTGGCACCTGGTGGGAAGAACCCTGAGAGGAGACCACCGGCAGCAGCTGAAGAGCAGAAGGCACAGTGGGAGGAGGCCCCGCAGATGCAGGCTGTGGCCCAGAAGGAGCAGGTGACAACAGGCGTCGGTCTGACCAACTGTTGTTGGACCCCAAGCCGGGGTCTGCCGAAGACGCCGAGGCCAGATGGGTGGTGTCAGCCAAAGTATCACCCAAAGAACTGACCTGGCCACCTGGCTCAGGACCCTGGTGGAGAAATGGCCTGAACAATAGGGGCAGTCGGATGGCAGAAGAATCCTCTGAGCCCGCATAAGCACTACCCACCACAGAAATAACAGCAGAAGACTTGTACACAGGCAGCACAGAAGGAAGGAGGGCTGACGTGGTCACTGAAGTTGATCCCTTGTTGGGGGAAGACTCAGCATCTGCTGTGGCCCCTGAAGGCAACCGCAGCTCAGGAGTAGACTGCCCTGGTCGAGAGAGCTACTTATGTTTCCTTCTTGGATGAGGAACTCTCCACAGAAGTCCACACTGTGGCCCGGTCTGCAGCTCTTTTCCAAGGTGGACAATCTTTCTGGAGACAGGTCTCCAGAACCTTCTGGCGTCTTTTGCTCGTAACTTGGTTGAATTTCTGGCAGGCTTCGATGTCATGGTCCAGGCCTAAACAGATGACACACACAGTTTGGCCATCTTCTTCAGGGAGCTGCTTGCCACAGGCACAAAGACTTGTGGGAGTCCGCAGAAGAAGTCAGCGATGACATGGGGCTGAAAGGCAAACTATAATCGTTAGAAAAATAATAAAGAAAATGGCGGTTGACTGAAGCAATGATCCATAAGGTCCAACGAGCGCAGGCCAACAGCGGGAAAAGAAATTAGTTTGGCGTGGGGGACCACCCCTCTTATACCAGTTTGGACATCGACGTGTCGACGTCAGGGGGCCGTCCCCCATTGTAGACTGTTAGCTAGGAATTTTCCATGTGGTCCTGGCACCTGGCAACTTAGTCCTATAGGTGTTGCCTACTGCAAGAGCCCCTAGAAGTAAGATCTAGAGAAGTTAGAATAGTGGTCATAAAGGTGGCAGCTACAATTTAGTGCAAAGAAGTGCAAAGTCATGCATCTGGGGGCACAAGAACCTGGAAGCGACGTAAAACTTAGGGGGAGGTACTAGCAGTCACAAGGCAAAAAGGGGCCTGGGAGTTATTATCAATGACCTGAAGGTGGCGAAGCAGTGTGAAAAGGATAGTGGGAAAGACTACCCAAATGCTTGCATGCACAGGGAGGAGTATCACCAGCAGAAGGCATAAGGTTATACTTCCCTTCTATACTTCGCTGGTGAGGCCTCACCTCGAGTAGTGTGCAGTTCTGGAGGCCTCATCTTTGAAGTGACATAGGACAGAGATGGTAAAGAGAAGAGCAACCAAAATAGTGTAGGGCCCGCATCAAAAAGCCCTATAAAAGAGAGGCTTAAGGAATTAAACCTGTATTCCCTAGAAGACAGGAGGAAGTGGGGGAGGGGGTTATGATAGAGACATTCAAATACATCACAGGAGTTAACAAGGTACAGGAGGGATTATTTTCAGAGAAAACGACTAAGACAAGGGGTTAGAATATGAAGTTGGAGTGGGGTAGGATCAGGGTATTTTGAGAAAATTCTTCTTCACAGAGAGGGTGGTGGACGACTGAACAGCTTCCCAGAGGAGGTGGTAGGAGCAAAATGATCACAGGATTTAACAGTGCATGGGATAAGCACATGGGCATCTTCAATAAAAGAGGCGGGTTGATGCACTAATTGGGGGTCCTAGAGAGAAGCCAGACGTGTTTGGTTCCCATCCCCAGGGTTCCCACCAGACTGAGTGGGCAGACAGCCAGAGGGGCTGCACTGTCCACCAATCCCCTGAGGGCAGTGCTATGCAATGCCAGATCGATCATAAATAAGACCGCAATTATAGCAGATCTGGTTTCATCGGTCAGTCTGGCATGCATTACGGAGACCTGGGTGGGGGACAATGCTGGCCCAGTTTTAGAGGCTGCCACCCCCACCCTGGTACTCCACTAGATGCCCCAGAGGTGGAGCACGCGCAGGGTTTGGCCATCTGTTTTACATCTGAGCTAGGCTTCACTGCACCCAGTGAGAACACTTGAGTTTGTTTGAATGTGTCTGTCCATGGTGGTCCGGTGCAGTTTGCAGGACCCTCCTGATTTACTGTCCCTGGGGCAGCAGGAGAGTTCCGTAGGAGGCAGCCGACTTCACGTCATTAGTGAAACATTGGAGACCCCAGGTGTTTAGTCTCTGGGGACTTCTATATCTGATCCGATGACTAATCGGCCAGGCTGGGTTACCACCTCCTCCAGATGATGTCATCTCTGGGCCTGTCACAAGAAGTTTCTACTGCAACCCATCAGGGCAGTCATATGTTGGACTTGGTCTTCTCACTGGGGCTTGGGATAGATAATCTTAAGACTGATCGGGTCATTTGGTCCGATCATTGCACGGTAGAGTTCTTGCTCAGGCCCTTCCCCCTGCAGAGATGGTAAGCTACCGCCCTTTGAGGGGTTTGACCCCAGAGGGTTTCCTTGTGGTTGCTGACCTATCTAGTTTGGGCTTTGCATGCACAGGGGGTACGGGCGAAGCAGTCACCACCTATAATAAGGTGATGTCTGAGGCACTCAACTCTCTTGCACTGGTCTGTGTATGACCCAGATCCTCTCACTTGTGGTCCCATTGGTTTGATAGGGAGTTCAAGGTGATGAAGATCAAGGGTCGGAGGTTAGAGTACTGCTGGTGGAGTCTGGGCTGGAGGCGGACAGACTGGCCCTGCATGCACACTATGTTGTGTACCAGAGGGCAATCAACTGTAAGAAGGCAGTGTTCCTGTCTGGGGAGATTGCCGCCGGGAAGAACCGACCAGCTATGCTTTTTCGGATTGTGGACAGGCTGTTACATCCAGCTTGTCTACAGCTGAAAAAAGCTTTTTCAGATGCACATGCAATGAGTTTGCTCAGTTCTTCTCAGACAGAGTGTTCGCTATCAGGCAGGGAGTTCAGCCAGTGAGCCACGGCGTGGCCAACAGTGGTCGCCCTGGCTGTCTGAGGAGCACTCGACCAGGTTGGGGGGAGTTTAAACCAGTGGAGGTGGCCAAGGTCACTGAGGTTTTTTCTAGGCTGAAGCACACATATTGCGAACTGGACCCAGTGCCAACTCGTTTCTTAATGGGATGTGTTAACTCTGTAGGCCTAGTGTTCACCTTGATTGTCCAGAGCACTCTGTCAGAGGGGGTCTTCCCAGATGCCTTGAAGGTGGCACTGGTGAGACCCCTTCTGGAGAAACCATCTTTAGACCCTAACCTCAAAGTGAATTACTATCCCATCTCCAACCTTTCATTTCTGGGAAAGGCTGTAGAGAAGATTGTGGCGTAGCAGCTCGAGGAACACCTTGTGGCCTTTGATATCTACAAGCCTTTCCAGTCTGGGTTTCGTGCTGGGCACAGTACGGAAACCACGTTAGTTTGGGTGCATAATGATCTCTTCAGGGTGAGAGATCAAGGAGAGGGGACAATTCTTGTTCTCCTGGATCTCTCGTCAGCCTTTGACATGGTGGACCATTGTGTACTGCTCCGACCGCCTAAGGAACTGTGTGGACTTCACGGGCACTGTCATCTTCTGGTTTGAGTCCTATCTCACAAAACAAGGCAACAGGTGGTGATGGGGAATTTCTTCTCCTCCTAGCCTTCTGTCTTGTAGAGCACCTCAGGGTTCGGTCTTGTCACCAATGTTGTTTGCCGTGTATATACTGCCTCTGGGTGAGATCATTAGGAAGCACAGTCTGGATTTTCATTGCTATGCCGATGATACCCAGCTGTATCTATCCTTTGCCCTGGGACATCCAGTGTGGTGGATGTACTGAACTGCCTGGCCAAGATCAATGACTGGATGGCCTCCAGCTGGTTGTGACTGAATCCCAATAAGATGGAGCTACTGGTGGTGCAGTCGAACAGGAGGCGTGATAGGATGGCCTCTAGCACAGAAATTGGACCATTTCTGTGGTCTGTGCCACTGAAGGCCTCCTCTAGGGTGTGCATACTTTGCGTTATCCTCAACAGCGGACTGACACTTGAATCTCAGGGGTCGTCCATTGTCTGGACCAGCTTTTACCATCTGAGGAATATCACCAGGATCAAACACCTAGTTCCTCCCATGGACCTCCCAACCTTGGTACACACCTTCGTAACGTCAAGGCTTGACTACTGTAACGCGCTCTACCTCGGGGTCTCTGGAGGTATCCTTTATCGACTGCAGCTAGTACAGGATGCAGCTGCCAGGTTGCTGATGGGGCAGTCAACATACTGCCACATCACCCCAGTGCTGTGTGAACTGCACTGTCTGCCCGTTCGGTGGAGGGTTCCTTTTAAGGTGGGCTTGCTCACCTTTAAGGCCCTACATGGACTGGGCCCTGGCTACCTGCTGGACCTTCTAACACCTGCTGCCTCGGTCTGTTCCCTCTGGTCCTCCTCCAGGGGGCTCCTTGCAATCCCCAGGACGAGGTTAAAAACTGCCGGTGACAGAGCTTTCAGTGTCGCCAGCCCCATCCTGTGGAATTTGCTTTCTCCATCAGTAAGGGAGGCCCCTTCAGTTGAGGCATTCAAAGCCCGCCTCAAGACCTTTTTATTCAGCCAGACATTCCCAGACACTGTTTCCTAGATATTCTGAAAGAATGGCCCCTTCAGAAATCTGATGCTAGGTCAGGCCTCACATTTTGGGTGGTCTGCTTTTAAATATGCTTAATTGATATGTTTTGTATTTTAATTATTGTATTTTAACTGCTTTTTGATTTATTTGATTGAACGGCACCCAGAGCCTCTGGGATTGAGTGCCAGAAAATAAAATTTGCCTTGCCTTGCCATTTAGGGCAGGCTAGGTGGGTCAAGTGGTCCTTATCTGCCGACAGTGTCTATGAATCTATGGATCTATGAATCTTCAGAGAATCTCTTCCATTGAGCGATGATATGCCATCAGTGTCATGACCACCCAGAAACATTGCAGGCTGGAGCTGCCCACATCAATGCACCGTGTCAGTGCTTATATAACATTTACTGTCTGCAGCATGCCTCAGTTCCCTGCCAGAGACAAGCTCAGAGGATCACTGGACCGGTAGGGACCAAAGCAACCAGGTTCAAAGCCAGACACACAGAAGAGAATATTGAAAGCTGTTTAAGGATGCCTTAATGGCAACAAAGGAGAAAAAAAAAAAACAGGTTACTCACCTGTAGCAGTAGTTCTAGGAGTGGTATATGATGTTCATCCACACTTCTGGCAGTGTACTTTCACTTTAAGATGTGCTGGAAAGTCTTCAAGCTGGCTCATCCAACCCACCTGGGTGGTAACTCACTCGGCTCTGCCCCATGACGCCAGATCTTGCCCACTGGAAGCAGCTGTGTGTGCCAAAGCCAGGGGAGGCTGGGTTGGTCCGTGTGGATAAACATCATATACTACTCCTAGAAAGTACACTTACGTAAAAACTTACCATAACAGTAGATCTTCCGAGGACTGTCTTTTGCAGTAAGTCTTTACTTACGGGAGTATCCACCAGGTGGCGCTGTCACACGGCAGCTTCTTCTAGCAGTCTTCTATGGGGGCCGTCCACACATCACTTCCTGTGGATGTGTATAAGAGTGGGCAGCCCCCAGTACCCTATGTTCACCGTCGGCTTCGACGAGCATGGCCTGGACCGAGGTAAACGAGGGCCAGAAAAAACACAGAACAGTGATCCCACCCAACGTCCTGAGTTGCAGATTCAAGGCGAAAAGGCAGGGGGACAGAGGGGGTGGGGGACTTACTGCAAGAGACAGTCCTCGGAAGATCTGCTGTTACGGTAAGTTCTTACATAATTGAACGGTCTTCTACGGACTGGTCTCTTGCAGCAAGTCATTACTTATGGAGATTATGAAGCAGTAAATCCAAATGGGGAAAAGCAAGGCTGGAAGCTGGGCCAGAGGGCACGCCCAACGGTTAAGCCCTTGCAAAACCCAGCTGACCACGACGCTAAAGAAGTACATTTCACAGTAAATATGTCAACTTCAACCGCACCCGCTCAGGCAGTTAGGCCAAAGGTGGGGAGGACAACAGGTATGATATTTAGTAGAAACGTCAACTGCAAATCGCATCCCCAAAGGCAGATATCCCGGCTTAGGGTGAGGACAATGTGTGATATGTAGCAGAAATGTCCAACTCAAACCTCTTCCATGCAGGCAGATAGGCCAACGGTTAGGCAAAGACATTTGGCATGAAACTAGGAGAAATGTCAACCCAAACCTCTCCCGCTCAGGCAGAAAGGCTCAAAGGTGGATGAGGACAGCATGCAGGAGGCATGATGTAGAAAGAACTGTAGGTGGCCAGCACAATGATTCATCCTGACGAGGCAGAGGTCGACAGGCTCTGGCATAAAGTCAAATCCAGGAAATAAATAAGTAGAGTGGATCAGATAGTAGAAAAAGGAGCACCAGGGGGAAAAAACATCCCAGATGGTCAGAGGAAGGAACAACTGAAGGGCTCCAGCAGGGAGAGTAGCAGGAGTTCCAGTCAGATCCACATGGACGAGTGAAGCGTCCAGTCCAGAGGCAAGCCTCCAAGAAAAGGAAAGAGATCCCCGGGTGCCTCTAAGGCCTGCAAGAAGAGGCGGGGAAATCTGAAAAGCGGTGTAGGGCACAGAAGCAGGTCCCGTGTGAGGGGCAGATACGCCGTGGAGGGGAAGACTGAGCCGCCCATCTGGAGGCCCTACTGCGGTCCCAAGAGGTACCCCGGTAGAGGGGCCGGGATCGAGACGGCCCGCCCGCAGGGGTGTAGTGGTGGGACCTGGGGGCGTGATAGAGGTCCTGAATAGACCGGAGAGTATGCCCCCGAAGCCAGAAGAGAATACAGGATGGACTGAGCAACAGGTCTAAACAGCAGGTTCCTAGATAAGGGGCATCGCAACCAACATCTGGACGCCAGGTGGTAAACCCGAAACCGCAGCCAGGCTGCTAAGGGTGGACGCTGTGGCTAAGAGGTGGGCTGATGCGCAAACCACATCAGGCACACACGGAGCAGGTGATGGGAAAGGAAGGCCATGGCAGAGAGCATCTGAACCAGCTTGATCGACTCGGGGAAGGAGGCAGGTCAGACAGGAGGTCCAAAGCCGAGGCACTAAGTGTGCGAAGGTACCGGACCATAGGACCCAGATAATTAAGAATACGAAGTAGCAAGGTACTGGAGGTATAAACCCGAATGCCAAATAAATCCATGCATCGGGAATCAGCATCCGGCGGCACGGAACTGGTATGGCGAGGTCGAGTGGTCAAGTCATGGGCCGCCACCCTGACAACCGAGTCTGCCACAGGGGTGGTGGTCGGAAGGGGCATGGTAGAGCTGATAAGGGCCATGAGGGGCCAGCTGAGTGGAAGCAGGATGAGAACAAATATGAGAGAGTGCATTAAAATACGCAGGAATCAAAGGCGGGAACGTCGAGGTAGGCAGCCATGTCCCGGCGAAAGGCATCCTGATCTGCAGCAGGGACGCCAAAAGCATGCTTGATCTGCAGCATGAGCTTCATGAAGGAGGTATCCGTGAGTGAGGAGGGATCACGGGGTTCAGGCGGGGCGGCCTCCAAAAGGGAGGACACGGACCACGGGGTACCAAGGTCCCCAGGGTCCGAGAGGTCCCAGCCAGGAATATCGCCCACAAAAGGATCCCCTCTCCCGGAATCCCCATAAAGAGAGTCCTCATAAATGGGAGGCGGGGGGGGACCAGGCAGGAAGCACCAGATCCAGGCGCAAGTGCTCGGGCGAAGGAGAACAGGATGAAGCCAGACCCTGACCCATGGTCCGCAGGACCTCCATCACAATGCAGGTGATGCCCGGAACTTGAGATGGGGGGAGGTCCAGAGATGGAGAACACCCAAGGGCAGTGCTAGGAAGAGGGTGAGCCAGCCCCTGAGGGGTAGGCACCCCGACCCCCTTGGTCCGGGACCGGCAAAGGAGCAAGGAACCCTGGGTGAGGTCCATGCAGTGGGGCTGAAGGCCCAGGAAACAGTTGCGACCGAAGGCGCAAATGGGGGGGAGACCACCAAAGATGCCAGAATGTGGTGCCGGACATGGGGGCATGGAAACAGAGCTCTGAGCAGGGGCAGTCTTGGGGTGGGAAGCCCCAACATCAATAAGGGAAGCAGCACTGTTGACAAGGGAAGGAGGAGAGGCTCCGCTGTCGATGGTGGAATCATCCCTGTCAACCAGGGATCAGAAAGAAGCCTTTCTGGCTATGGGGCACGCCATCCTGTTGACAAGGCATGCAAAGCAGGCCGTCCTATCGATGGGAGAGGCTGCCCCATCCACGAGGAGCGCTCAGTCGATGGAGAATAAGCCTCCCTTCAACAAGAGAATAATAAAATCATGTCCTGTTGATGGGAGAAGAGCTCCTGTTGACGAGGGAGCGCAAGAACACATGTCGACGGGGGAAGCATCCCCATTGACTAGGAACATTCCGTCGACGGGCAACACTGCCAGTCGACAGGAGAGGTTCAGAAACAAGCTCCTTCGACGGGACGAGGCCTGTCGAAGACATAACAAGTCCATCAGGCTCCACTGACGGGGGGGAGCAGCATGGATAATGAATGCACCGTCGACGACGGAGGAGCCATCATCAATGGACCAAGGCGAAGGGAGTGTAAGGAGTGTGAATCCCGTTCCCTCCTATGCCGGGAATGAGTGCCCTTGGCCGTGTAGCCTTAAAGGTGACCCCCCAAAGGTCCATTCTGGCCTGGCAAGTTGATCAGCCATGAGGAAGACCCAAGACTGAGCAAGAGTGCCTGGGCCTGGGATCAGCAGGTGTACCATGAGCACAAATGGAACACTGGGCCTGCTGTATAAATGAAGTCCGGGGTTACTGTGTGGCGCACAGGAATGGACCTAGGAGAAAGAAGAAGAGAGAGGTGCCTGAGACTGGTAGTAAGCCAGAGGCCCAGCAGAGAGAATAAAAATCGGGCTGGGCCAAGGTATCAGCCCTACTGAATCCCCAGACAGAGCAAGAGTGCCTGGGCCTGGGATCAGCAGGGGTACTACTGTGAGAGGGTCACAGGCCTGCTATGGAAGTCCGGGGGTGCTGAGAGCAAATCCCATGACCCAGACCCGAAGGCAGAAAATCGGTTCAAGTTCGAGATGAAGACTGCAACCCAGGAGAGCTGAGTGTGCGAGCTGAAGCCGGCAGGACAATGAACAGAGGGTAGTGGGGGCCGCCCACTCATACACGTCCACAGAAAGTGATGTTGTGTGGATGGCCCCGATGGAAAACTGCTAGAAAAAGCTGCCATGTGTGACAGCGCCACCTGGTGGATACTCCCATAAGTAAAGACTTACTGTAAGAGACCAGTCCGTAGAAGATCTACTGTTACAGGAGAGTAACTTGTTTTTCTAGGGATGTGAATATGATGTTCTTTCCACACTTCTGGCAGACTCTTAGCAGTTCTCCGGGAGAAGGGAGGCAAAACACGCACCCCCTATTTAGGAAACAGAGGTTGGAGAACTGAGGCCACAAAGCCAGCTTCCCAGTGTGACTGTAGGTCAATGTGGTAATGGAAAATTAAGGTGTGTGCTGACGTCCAGGTAGCAGCCCTGCAGATTTCCTGAACAGGGACGTCCCTGGAAGCAGCCACCGACCCCAACCTATAGCAGAGATCAATGCAAGATGTGATCCACCTGCCAACTGTCCACTTGGCTGCAGATCTGCGAGCGGCTTCAGCGTAGGTGACAAATAGCTGGTGAACCTCTCCCTGAATTCCAGCCGTGTGCTCTTTATAATAAGCGGGCGCTCGCTGCAGGTCCAAAGTATGGAACCTGTGCTCGGCCTCCAAGGTGTGACTGGTAAAGTACACCGGGTTAAGGTGAAACTATGACATAACTTGTCTACCTGCTGTGTGACACTCTCTGTAGTGCAAGACAGACATAGCAAGGCAGCCACATGGAGGAGGAGGAAAGCCGGGCCGAGCTTGCTGTGCAACTACTTTGGGACGATCAGGAAGCACACTGGGATTTGTAGTCCAGAGGATAGCAGTAGGACTACAGTGCTTCCTGTCTTAGGCAGAGTGCTACAACAAGGGCTGTATTTTATTTAACAGACATCAAGCCTTTAAAGGGTTTTTTAGTCTACAACTTCACCTGGGTTAGGGCATACTTTTGCACACTAGTAAATTTTGTATGATTCATTGCTGGGCCGAGGGTTATGTGATGCCACAGTCACCTGGCCACGAAAGCATAAGAGCCACGCCCATCCAGTCTGTGGTGCTTAGGCACTTGTCTACCTGCTGTGACACACTCTGTAGTGTAAGACAGATGTAGCAAGGCAGCTACACGAAGGAGGAGAGCCGAGCTTGCTGTGCAACTACTTGGGGAAGATCGGGAAGCACACTGGGATTTGTAGTCCAGGGGATAGCAGTAGGACTACAGTGCTTCCTGTCCTAGGCAGAATGCTACACCAAGGGTTGTATTTTATTTAACAGACACCAAGCCTTTAAAGGAGTGTTTAGTCTACAGCTTTACCTGCGTTAGGGCATACTTTTGCACACTAGTAAATTTCTTGCATGAATCGGTAGCAGGCCCGAGGGGTTATGTGATGCCACAGTCACTTCCTGCTACCGAGCATAAGAGCCACACTCCGTGCAAGCGGAGTGCACATCAGTGGGGCATGCGCGCAGCTGCTGCGTGCAAAGACACACGTCTTTCACACATGTTATGCGTGCTGGGAGTGACGTGTGCAGGCGATGTAAGCTTGCAAGCAGGTTACAAAGCGATAGAGATCTTGAGGTGAGCTATCTGTATTTAAAACCTAAATAAGGGAATTATTGAGTGTCATCACACGCCTGCCTTATTGTATATCTACAAGCTACTACAAACATTTATACTGAACACACACAGGGGACACAACAACATGACAGATATCATCACAACAGATGGGGAAGTTGGGGTCAAATGTACTGCATGCCTGACGTTTGCTATTAGCAAAGATGATAAAACCCCAAATGAATATGTGTGTGCTAAGTATAAGAGAAAAGAGAATATGGAATTAAAAATAAACCTGTTTCACACTAGACTCCTGGTGCTAGAAAACAGCCAGCGAGAAAAGGCTGCTAGACTTCAAAGTAAAATGGGCTCAGTAAATAAAGACGCTTTTACTGAACACAAAGAGCAACCTCTTCACACTACCAACAACCCAGAGACTGGTTTCAATGGTACTATCGAACCGACATCCATAACAGTACACAAAACAAATGTACTGCTTATAACTAAACCAACCAACCATAGTCCCAAAATAGATAAACTGGTAAACAACAAAAGACTGAGGGACGAGGAACTAGTAATACACCCTGACGAAGAATGGTATTCAGTTCAAGGCAAGAAGGCGGCCAAAAAAGGACACAGAGCAGAATGTTTTAACTTGCCATGCAGTAATAGGTTCACAGACCTAATATTTACAACAAACTAGTGTGAAGCTACTACTACCTCTCAAACACCCCTGATAGAGTTAGAAACACATCATATTAACCAAGTAGATACTGGGGAAGTAAACAACCATCAGTATCAGATATGCAATATTCCACAATTCATTCCTACTCCAAGAAGACGAACTTAAATAAGTTTTTAAGGCAGTTTTAAAGCTCTTCACAGTCAGGCAGTCTCTTATCTGACAAAGTAGAGAGTTCCACAGGGTGGGGGCCGCAAACACAAATGCCCTAGCACCAGAGGTCTTTAAACGGACCCTGAGAACCTACAGCAATCCCTCAACAGTGGAACGGAGTGGGTGGTAAGGACACAGAAGGTCTTGCAGGTAGCACAGTCCCTGTCCATGTAGGGCTTTATAGGTCAGCAAACTGACCTTGAAGGTGACCTGCCACTGAACTGGCAGCCAGTGCAGTCCGCGGAGCACAGGCATGACATGGCACGATCAACATAAACCAGTCAACAGCCTGGCTGCTGCATTCTGCACCAGCTGCAAGTGGCGGATATCAACCCTCGGGAACCCTGGCCTTGAGAAACACCTTGTGGATCAAGGGAATCAGAGGGAAGGCCTAGAAGAGGCCTGGGGTCCAGGACCTCAAGAAGGCATCTCCCTGCAGCATTCCCTGCTGAGGTGGGTGGGCACAAAACAGCTTCAGCTTTGCATTCTCCCTGGAGGCGAATAGGTCCACCTGAGGGGTGCCCCACTGGGAGAACAGATTGAGAACTACCTCTGGGTGGAGAGACCACTTGTGAGACACCTCGCCCACCCAACTGAGGGCATCCACCAGCTGACTGGAGGCTCCTGCCACATGGATGGCTAGGAGATACACCTCTAGGCTGCGCGCAAGGGCCCAAAAATGGAGCGCTTCCCTACACAAGGGCAGACTGTGTCCCACCTTTGTTTGTTGAGGTTGTATATGGTCATAGTGTTGTCCATCTGGACTTGGAACACCTGACTCCGAATGTGCAGAGCGAATGCAGTCAGAGCCAGCCGAACTGCCCGGAGCTCCAGCAGGTTGATGTGGCCATCGGGACTCCTCAGGGGTCCACAGCCTATGGACTCTGTGTTCCCCCAGGTGGGTACCCCAGCCTGTGAGAGAGGCATCGGTTATCAGGATGACCATCGGCTTTGGGTGGACAAACGGGATCCCTTCCTGCAGGTGTGCTGGAACCAACCACCACTGGATGGTGTCCCACATCCGCTGGGTCACAGTGACCAGTTGTTCGAAGTGACCCTTGCGCTGAGACCACTGGCTGGCCAGCTCCCACTGCAGGCAGCACATTCTCTAGTGAGCCCAACGAACCACGCTGGTGTAAGACACCATGTAGCCCAGCAAGGACAGGAAGTCCTGGGCAAGGCGCAATTGCCCAACCTGAAATGATCTGGCACAGGAGGGGAGAGCCTCTGCCCTGTCCGCTGGGAGCTGGGCTCCGGCTCTGCAAGAGTCCAGCTCCACCCCGATGAAGCTGATCACCTGCGAGGGCATGTGTTCCGACATGGCCTCATTGACTAGGAGTCCAAGAGACACACAGGACTGGATGGCCAGGTCTCTGAACCACTCCACCTCCTGTATGGAGGGACCCGCAATCAGCCAGTTGTCCAGGCAGAGGTAAACCCGGACCCTTTGGCACCTCAGGTAAACTGCCACCACTGCAATGCACATGGTAAAGACCCTGGGGGCTGAGGAGAGGCCGAATGGCATGGCTTGGAACTCGTAGAGGGTTCCCTCTGCTTGAAAGCAGAGGAACCATCGATGTGATGGACGGATTGGGATGTGAAAGAATGTGTCCTGAAGATCCAAGGAGTTAAACCACATGTTTTGCTCTAGAGATGGTATGATCTAAGACTGAGTTCCCATCCTGAAGGTGCGTGACCAGAGAAATTTGTTCAGGTCATGCAGATCTAGAATGGGGCACCAGCCCCCCATCCGCTTTGGCACCAGGAAGTACCTGAAAACAAACCCTGGGTGTTCCGGAGGATCCACGACAGGAACCATGACCTCCTTGTGGAGGAGCTGGGTAATGTCATCTCTGAGAGCCGACACTTCGAGAACCCACCAGTCTGAGGTGACAGCGGACCAGGCAGAAAGGAAGTGGCAGAGTGGCCCCCCCCAAGGGGAGGTGTGACGAGCATGAGAGAGGCACCCTTCATCCCATCACTGGGCAGGCTCAGAGGAGGAGGAGGGCCCAGCTAAGGCGCCATCAGAGCCTCTCCCTCCAGGCTTATGGATGACCAAGGCCACCAACTTTGGCCGAGGCTTCCAGACCTGAGCCTGCTGTCCAGCCTGGGACTGGGCTGGCTTGGCTGCAGGAGTGGAGGTGGATTGAAAGGGTTTCCTCTTCTGCTGCTGCCTGGAGGCCCTGGGGTCCCTCTGGGCAGAGGTCATGAAGTCCAAAGTGGCACTGGACTTCTCAATGTGGGTGAGGTGGCCCTCGACCCTGAGTTCGAACAAGTCCATGCCCAAGAAAGGGACATCTGCCAGCTTGTGCTGAGTGGCCGTCATAAAGATCGAGGTCCTCAGCCCAGCCCTGTGGCGCATGGCCACTGAATCTGCAATGGAGTGGGCAAAGGAGTCCCCAATGTCCATGGCTGTCTGGAGCTGCTGTTTGGCTACAGCCCAGCTCTGGTCCCAGACCTGTTTGACCATGGTCTGAAAGTCCGCAGGTAGATGAGGAAGGACCTCATCCAAAGTGTCCAGTAGGGCATGGGAGAAGTGGGCCATAATGAGAGCCAAACTCGCCTGGCGGCGACCAAGCAAGGAGGCAGCACAGACTTTCTTGGCCACATGGTCCAACTTGTTGGACTCCTAGTCTGGCGGCTTGTCAACATCCTCGGTGTTGCTGGAGCGCCTAAATACAGAGTCGGCCACCAAGCCCTCAGCCAAGGGGTGCTCTGCGAATCCCGAAAGGGAACTGGTGGGCATGGCGTATCTGCCGGCCATCTGGGCAGAAGGAGCAGGGCAGGAAGCAGGGCACTGCCAAAGCTCCAGGGCAGAGCCAAGGATGGAAAGCCTTCACTGGAGAGTCTCCCCGGCTGAGGATCTCAGTCAACGGGTAACGAGCCCGCTTCTGGACAGGCTCCATTTGAATACCTGTTGACTTGGAGATCAAGCGGAGAAGCCCCATGAAAGGTGATGGCCTCATCCATCGAAAGGTCCCCAACAGACTTGACGTCGACCGGACGGAAGTGCAGGGAGGACCCCTCGGACTCTGAGGAGTCGTTAAAGAGTGGTCGACCACTCGAGTCCCTAATGACCCTCTGCGGACAGTCACGGGTGATGGTGATGGACAGCTGATGGGGAAGCCCCTTGTCCGGTTGAGACTCCTTAGTCAGAGTGCTGGCCGGTGGCTGCTTAGGTGGCAGTTCCACCACAATCGGTGGAGATGCCGGAGTCAGCCGAGCTGGGACCATTTTGGTAGGCTCCGTCGAGGGAGACGGGGTCGGCCTTTCAGGCGACAGCCAGGTGATGGCTGGTGTGGAATCTGGGCTCAGTTTAGTGCCGAGTAGGCAACTGTTGCCACACTGCTTCTCATAGTGTCAACGCAATTTACGCCAAAGCCTCTCCTCACTTGAGCAGGCCGAAGACAAAGAGTAGCTGTGGCACCGCTTCCCCTGGTGCCGAAACTGTGAACACCGATGTCAGCAGGACCGACTTGACCCACGGAAGGAAGACCCTGAACTCAACCACCAAGGGGGACTGACGGTGGGGCTCGGACGGAGTTGGCAATTTCCTAGGCTTCTCCTGGTCCATTTCCAGGACCAGAGGTGGCGGGTCAGCGCACCGATCCAGACCTCCAATGGTCTGAGTCAGGACCGGAGTCTTAGACAAGGAAGTGTCAGCCTCTTCGATTGACAACTGGTCGGTCGGCTCGAGAAAAATCTCGGCTGGGACTTTGACCAGCTTCTCAGCTGAGGATTCGACTGAAGTCAAATCCGGAGAAGCCCGGGAATCAGAGGCCCTTGACTTGAGAACGCTCCCAATCCCACAATTGACGATAAGTCCTGTCTTTTTCCTTTTTGGACACTTTTTAGGATTTCGATGTGAGTCCAGAGGGTCCCTAACAAAAGGTTGGCAGAGACTGGCACACTTCTTTAAAGGAACCCATGAAAGTCGAGCCCAGCTGAAGCGGCATGAAGAGAGAAACCGAACAGAAGAGGGACGCAGTCTAGGCTGCCTCCTCTTCAAAGGCCACAAGCTGTCCGGTGGACCCCGCAGCCACAGAGATCACCCAAGGGGCATCGTTAGACTTGACTGGTGGGTTCCATTGTGCCGGGTGGCCCAGTTTAAGGTGGGCAAGACTGTCCTCTAGAACGTTATGGTGAAACAAACAACAAATGTCGCAGGCCTGGGGATCGTGCTCATGCCCCAGGCAGTAGACGCACAGGGCATGCAGATCGGTCCTGGACATCTTCTGCCTGCAAGGGCACCAGCAGAACCCGGGAGCGGACTTATCATCCACTGCAGTCACAACTGAAAATCGAGCTGAAGACTGAACTCGAAGAGTTGTTTTAGAAGTAAATCTGAAGATTTTAGGTGCTAGGGCCTACTCAATGCGGGAGCGGTAAGGAGGGAACCTGCTTCTTGCAGCAGAAAGGAAGATCTGGCATCATGGGGCTGAGCTGAGGGAGTTACCACCCATGTGGGTGGGAGGAGCCAGCTTGAAGTCTCTCCGGCACATCTTAAAGGGAAATTACACTGCCAGAAGTATGGATAGAACATAACATCCATGTCCCTAGAATGAAAATTACATACTCACCATAATTCTTGATCTTCCTAGATATCTTCACCATTTATTACTGGTGGTATCTCAGCTGGAGTCGCCAGACCCCTGCAGGAAGCCTACAGCTTTAAGCTTTTCGGCTTATCCCTGGAGTTGGGCTGACATCGGGGATGGCACCGCCCTTGAGGCTGACGTATTACGTGGCACTCGTGGGCTGGCCAGTAACCGACACTGGCCCCCTCCATCACCTCAGTTCTGCTCGCCGGAGAGGAAATTAGGTATAGAGAAAACAGAGGGGAAGGGAGGGCAAGGGAATCCAAGGGACAGAAAAAGGAAAGGATATAAACTGAAAAAGAAATCAAACCAACCCCAGGAGAAGGGGCAGGGCTCTAAGGATTTCAGGGTAGGAAGACCCTAACCCTTGGGTTGGTCAAGGTAGAGGGTGAGAGGATGGAGAGGGAGAAAGGAAAGGGGGGTGGAGAGAGAGAGAACACCAACCCAGACAGGGACAACCCTAAGGATGGAAGGTTCCTTCGGTTGATCAAAAGTGGCAAGTAGCCCTGCTGACTGCAGAGCTTTACTGGGAAAGCACAAAGAATGTGTTCGGCAAGGGATACACGATCCCTGCCCCTTCCACTGTACAGGTCACTACCCTATCGATCCATAGAGAGAAGAGTCCATAAGAGTCTCTCCCCCTCCCTCTCCTGTTGCATAGGGTCAGGAAAGGAACTGCCCCAGGGCAAGATCCGCCCAGACAGAAGGGGGCCACCTGGCTATGTGAGCCCGGCATCTGCAAGAGAGTGCTGAAACCCCTTAGGCCCACCACCACCAGTAGAGAGGTGGGAGATGAGAGAAGACTTGTTTCCCTCAAGAAGGAAGCAGGGGCTTGGAAGGGGAAGAAAAGTCCGAAGGGACCTTGCCCTATGGGTAACCCAAAAATGGATGAAAGAAAGAAAGAAAGAAAGGAATGAAGTGGGCCAAAAGGCTCCAAAGTAGGAGGAAGAGGGTCCTCAGGGCTCCTTGACCAAGACAGGACTCGAGATGCCAAGGACAGCTTCTGAGGACAGAGCACAAGGCAGGTGCATGGTACACTAGAACAGAAAAGATGGTAAACAGGGAGAACTCCTGGCCATGTTGTTGCCCCAAACGTGGTTCCAGCCCCAGCCGTACGGAGCCCCGGGGAGCCTCTGGCAAAATGATAGCCTGCCTG
Source organism: Neoceratodus forsteri (assembly GCA_016271365.2). NCBI lineage: Eukaryota > Metazoa > Chordata > Ceratodontiformes > Ceratodontidae > Neoceratodus > Neoceratodus forsteri. The sequence continues at coordinate 1,359,046,136 of CM057455.1, read as the reverse complement.
CCTTCACTCAAGAGCCCCAATTCAAATTTGAGGTGTCAGGAGGAGCCAGAAAAAGGACTCCCGGAAGGAGAAGGCCAACAGGGAGGAGGCACTGCCTAGAGGTTTGGCCATGAGGGGACGGTAGGAAGGAAGCATTAATGAAGGGTGAAGATATCTAGGAAGATCAGGAATTACGGTATGTAATTTTCATATCTTCCCGAGATCAATCTTCACCATTCATTACTGGTGGGTGAATACCAAGCACCACAACCGTACCACTGACACCTCCCTGAGGGCTAAAAATATCTCAGCCTCCTGTGGGTGAAAAACACAGAGAGGAGGGGGCCCCTCATGGGCCTGGCCAGGCCCAAGACTGGTCAGGATGAGGTGAAGACTCCTGATGCCTGGGAGAAGGAAGGCGCCCATTAACTTGCGCCTCACCCTATGGGAAAAGAAGTGGGCCCCCTAAAAGGGGGAGGCAATCACCTTACGCCAGGCCAGGGGTGATAACCTAGAAAGGCAAAGCCACACAGTCTGCCTACTACAATTCCTGCCAGTCTGGAAGCCACCTCACTGGTGTCATAAGATGCCCTTACTTGATGCCTCGCTAGCTTCAGACCGCATGCAGAAAGGTTGACGGCCTGCCTGGTCGCCTCTGAGTCAGGCATGGATGCCAGCAGTTGTCACAGCATCGTCCACAGGTGCCCAGTGTATGCAGCCCAGTGTGCCTGGTGCACTGAATACACAGAAGAAGGTGTGCTCCACCAAGAAAACCCTTCTACCCCAGCAGCAAACCCGGCCGAGTTGTACTGGGGCAGTCGTGCCTTGGGCGACGATGCTCGGAAGGTGTATCCAGGAGCCATTCCCAAAGCGGGGTGGGGTGGGGCAAGCACCTGGAGACCCCAGGGATGCGCAATACCTGTGCTGACTGTCCCTTGAGGCTGGAGATGGGGCAGAGGGATGTTGCCAGACCCAATGCGATGCCTCCGTGAAGGTACGAGGCCACGGAGGGATGATGAGGTTTTCGTAGCTAAATTCCCGAAGGAACGTACGCGCTGCATGATCAGGATTGTGACTTGCAAAGTGTGAGAGATGGAGCTCCTCTAGCGTCCCCCAGAGGAATCGCTGATAGCTGGTGAGAGCAGCATCTGAGGACAAGTGGACAGAGGGATCCTTTTCCTTGGGGGAGGAAGATGAGGAGGTTGAGCAGCCCAGTTCAGAGTTTGGGGTGGCTGGAGGCTCAGGTCTAAAAATGACCTCATCCAGGGCTCTAAGATAGCGAGGATAGGCAGCCATTGACACCCTGAACTGTTCCCAAGTCATTAGCCCGAAGGGCCAGAGGCCTGGGACTGTAGGAGGAGGAGGCAGAGGAACAGACGAAGGGGAAGAAGTCTGGCAAGCCAGAACAGGACCTCTGCTAGGCTTACGAGACTGCGCGGGGGACCCTTCTCAAGGAGGGGGGGCTGCGTAACTCACCCACTGCAGGACATCCAACTAGACAGGGGAGGCCAAAGTGATGTTTGTGGGAGAAGACCCTGAGATGGGGTGATCGGAGTCAGCCTGTCCCTTGTGGGGAGCCCCTGACCCCATCTGCTGCAGACCCTACTGGTTCTGGAGAGGAGAGAAGAGAAGGGTCAGCACTTCAGCTCCTCTGAGAGCCATCAGCTGCCCTGGAAGAGGGCCTGCGTGCCAACCTCAACCTCCCCACCCCACCCCCACCTCACCAGATAGGGACTTGCTCCTCGGCTGGTCCCTAGTACAAGAGACAAGAGGTTCTGAGAAAACCCCAGCACCAGAAATGGTGCCAGAATCCATCTCGGAACCCGCCCCGGCACCGGAATCCAATTCGACACCAAACCCTAACCCGTAGCTGCCCTCAGTGCAGATATCATTTCTGGCGCTGGCAGTATCCCCAGTGCTGCAAGTGGCACTGGAGGACACAGAGGAGATGGCACCAAGGACGGACCCAGAAAGGATGGCGGCTGACCCTGTAGTACCGGAGAACAAAAGACTGGGTGTAGGAGAGCGATGGGACTCGAGAGAGTTGGGAAGCCAATTGGGGTCATCCTGATCATACTCCTCTGAAGAGGAAGAGATATGGAAACTACGTACCTACCGTAATTCTTGATCTTCTTGGATGAAGTCTCCATTACTCATTCACATTAATGGGAGTTCGCCGGAGGCACTAGGACCCAGCAGGAGCAAACATTTTCAAGAGGGCCGGTGCCTGAGATGGAGCCGCGAGGAAGCGGCACTGCAAGCCCTGGCTCGTGCAGTAATGACTATCTTGGCGTCGACCCTCCAACCACTTCAGTACCTTTTTTTTCCGAGGAGGTGCAGCATAATTAACCTAGAAGGACTAGCCTAAAAATCAGACATAAGATAGTCCGAATGACCTGTGTAAGAAGGGTCAACAATAAAGTCTTCACATCCCAGCCACTGAGGGAGTGAAGACCATAAACAGAGAAGTGAGCTCGGTGGATGGTGGGTGGGCATATGAATGAGTTGTGGAGACTTCGTCCAAGAAGATCAAGAATTACGGTAGGTACGTAATTTCCATATCTTTCTGGACATAAAGTCTCCACCACTCATTCACACTAATGGGAGAATACCGAGCTAAATAATCCCCCGAGACGGGCGGCAGGAGATAAAGAGCTCACGTGCTTAGGACAGGAGTCTGTTAAGAATGGTCCTGCCAAATGACAGATGTCGTCTGGCATGAACATCCAAGGCGTAGTGCTTAACAAAAGTATGCACGGAGCTCCAGGTAGCCGCATTGCAAATATCTGCAATGGGCATGTTACGGATTTCCGCCAGAGATGCCGCGACTGCTCTGGCAGAATGAGCGTATACTCTGCCTTCCAGCTTGACCTGTGCCATAGAATAGCAGTGGCGAAGGCATGCCACCAGCCACGCTGAAATGCATCTGATGGCGACAGGTTGACCCAGCCGGGTCTCGCTGAAGGAGACAAATAGTTGTTGAGCCTTGTGGATTTCCTTTGTTCTATCTAGATTGAACCGCAACACTCTCTTAACATCCAATGAATGAAGTGTATGCTCTCCTTCATTCTGGAAGTTCGCAAAGTAGGTAGGAAGGACTAAAGGTTCATTTAGATGAAATTCTGAGACAACCTTAGGGAGAAACTTAGGATGAGTCCTAAGAACTACTTTGTCCTTGTGAAATACAGTGTACGGGGGGGGGGGGGTGGTGTCTGTGACCAGTGCATGTATTTCAGAAACTCTACGGGCTGAAGTAATGGCCATCAGGAAGGCTGTTTTCCAAGTGAGGAAGTTCAAGTCGCAAGTAGCTAGAGGCTTGAAAGGTTTACGACTGAGCATGTCTAGTAGAAGGCTGCGACTGGACGTCTGATAGGAGGTCTAGTATGCAGAATACCCCTAAGAAACCTCTTAACTACAGGCAACTGAGCCAGTGACATGGAACGTAACGGCTCGTGATATGCCGAAATGATGAACTTTGACTGTGGAGTACTGCAGACCTGTACTTGAGAGGTCTAGTGGCTGTCTTACGTGCAGCCAAAAGAATATCTGAAACTCTACAAGAAATGCTGAACCTATTCACCTCTACCTCTTCAGGAGCCAAGCGTGAAGGTGAAGCGACCTTAGGCTGGGATGGACCATGGGACCCTGGGTCAGAAGGTTCGTCTGAAGGGGAAGTGTTTTGGGGGGGTTTCCGATAGACTGTTGAGTTACGGAAACCATATCTGCCAAGACAATGAGAATCATTCTGCCCCGAGACTCCAATTTGAGAAGTACCCTCTGAATTAGGGGAAGAGGAGGAAAGGCGTATAGAAAGCGTCTTGTCCACCGCAGCCTGAATGCATCCTCACAGAAAATGCCAGGTCCTGGATTTCTGGAGCAGAAGAGAGGCAGTTTTGTGTTGAGTGGGGACACAAAAAGTTCCAGGTCTGGAGTTCTCCACTCTTTGAAGAGTGACTGAATGACGGTTAAGTCAATAGACCACTCGTGAGGATCCGCCTCTGTTCTGCTGAGATGGTCTGCCAGTTTGTTTTGTATTCCTGGCAGGTAAACCGCCTGAATCAGAGCCTTGTGTTCCAAGCACCACTCCCGCACTCTCACTGCTTCCCTGCATAATGGGTAAGAGTGTGCACCACCCTGTTTGTTGATGTAGTACATCATTGCTTTGTCGTCCATTTGAAGGAGAATGTTCTTGTGACAGAGTACATCCTTCAAGGCTCAAACTGCATAGAGGATGGCTATCATTTCCAGGACGTTTATGTGAAGTTGGGACTCGTCCTGAGTCCACGTGCCCTGGGTGTGGAGATCCTGGCAGTGGGCTCCACAACCCATCAGGGATGCGTCCGTGGTAATGGAGACCTGATGATCCAGAGGGGCAAAGGGATATCTTTCCAGAAGATTGTCCACCTGTGACAACCAGGCAAGTGACCTCTTCAGAGGTTTTGTCACCTTGATGAGAAAGGACTGAGGGTGAGTGGTTGGGGACCACTGAGTACTGAGCATCCACTAAGAGGTTCTCATGTGGAGACGAGCTAGGGGTACAGTGAAGACCGAGGATGCCATGAGGCCCAGCATCCGTTGCATTGAGATAGCTCGAACCGAGCTATGTTCTCTGCTGTATCGGGCCATCTGTAAGATATCGCTCTTTCTGTCCTCTGGAAAAAATACCTTCACACAGGAGGTGTCTAGAAGAGTTCCTATGAAGAGGAGGAGCTTCTGGGAGGGCTGCAACTGCGATTTGTTGAGATTCAGCAGGACTCCCATGGAAATGATTAAGTCTGAGGCAGTGGCCACGGCCTCCAGAGTCCCTTGCCTGGAGGGACTTGCTAGGAGCCAGTTGTCCAGATATGGGAACACTTGCATTCTGATTTTCTGAGGAGCGCCGCGAGAATTGCACAAAACTTTGTAAAAACTCGAGGCGCTGAGGATACCCCAAAGGGCAGGACTCTGAACTGATAGTGTTGACCCAATGCCCCGAACCTTAGGTATTTGTGGTGCTTTGGGTGTATGAGAATGTGTTGGTAGGCATCCATCCTGCATGTCCAGGGAGGCTAGCCAATCATGTTGATGAAGCAAAGGTAACAGGGTACCTAGTGATATCATCTTGAACGTCTCCTTGTGAAGGAACTTGTTTAACTTTCTGAGATCCAGAATGGGGCGCATGCCACCGGTTTTCTTTGGGACCAGAAAATAATGGGAGTAGAAACCTGTGTTTCGTTGATCCAGCAGAACTATTTCTACTGCCCTATTATTCAGAAGGCCTTGTACCTCGGAAGCAAGAAGGTCTGACTGTACTGCCAACAGCCTTGGCTATCGTTTGGGAGGATGATCCAGAGGGGGTTCCGAAAGATTAAGAGAGTACCCTTTGCAAATTATCCGGAGGACCCATTTGTCTGATGTTATAGATTTCCACTGATTGTAGAACTGTCAGACGTCCTCCCACCTCAGAGAAGGAGTCCCCCTCTGACAGCTGAGGTGGGACTTGGGCCAGAAACTCAGAAGGCGGCACTGGGCGCTTTGGGCTCTTGTGTCTTCTGCTGCGCTTTCTTTTGTGGCTGAGGGTTGTGGTTTTTGTTAAAACCTCCTCTGCCTCTGCCCCAAAAGGACTGACAGTTGTGAAACTGACGCTTGTTCGCAACCCCTCGGGAGGCAGCTGGTGCAGGTCTAGCAATCTTAATGGCAGACCTAGTGTTCTGCGTGGCCTCCACAGCTTGTTCCACCTGAAGCACAAACAGATACATACCGTCAAAAGGTAAAGCCATGACCTGCTGCTGGGTGTCATTCGTGAAGCCCAAAGTACCTAGCCAACAGTGGTGGTGGGTGCAGATGCCAGCTGCTGCCGCCTGGGAGGCAGCATCGTAGGCATCCATTGTAGCTTTATCCTGTTGGTTATTGGATTCGATACCCCTAGTTATGGTCTGGTGTAGCTTTGAGCTAACTTCCGATTCGGGCAGAGCTTCTACCATTTCTTTGAGGAAATGCCAAAGTACATACTCACATTGAGAAAAACAGCCCTGGTAACTGGCAATGCACATACCCAGGGTTGAGGCAGCAAAGACTCTCCTACCTAAGGTGTCTATCTTGTGAGATTCTTTGTTCATTAGTCGAGCTGTAGATCCTTGAGGAAGGAGAGCCTTATCATTCTCTGCCAAGACCACAATGGCATCAGCAAAGGCCTGTGAGGTCAAAATGGGGCGATCCTTGGGAGGGGCATACTTCCTATCTATGGACTTGGCCACAGAAGGAATGAGAGCCGGATTCTTCCACATCATCTGAGAGAGAATCTCAAAAGAGGACTGTACCGGAGGGGTTAAATCCAAAGGGATCTCCGGGACATGAAGATATTGGAGTCACAAAAGCCTCCCAGGATCGATTTCTGTAGTCTGGAGAGAAAGAGTAGAATTTAAATTTTTGAGCAGAGACACAGGCCCTGCAGAAGGACTGATCCCTGCTCCTAGGGCAGTGTCATCAACATCATCATCCAGGCGAAGATCTGTGTCAGGCTCAAAATCATCTCCTGACAGTCCAGGGGGGAATTGTATAGACTGGGAAGAAGTGAAAATCAGGAGGAAGAACAGAAGAAGAAAGAATCGGAGTTGAGAAGCCCTGAAGACCGGCTGGCGCTGCACCAGTCCCCAGCGCTGTAGAGGAAAACGGCGCTGAGAACAAGGAGAAAGGCGCTAGCTGAAGCAGTGCCGCACATGACGCCGACAGAGCCCGTGGCACTGCGGACGGTGCTGACAGAGCCCCCGGCGCCCCACACAGCGTTGACAGAGCCCCCGGCACCATGGACAGCACCAACAGAGCCCACGGCACCGCGGACGGTGCCAACAGAGGCCCCAGCACCACATACAGCGCCGACAGAGCCCTACGGTGCCGCAGACGGCACTGACAGAGCCCCCGGCGCCATACACAGCACTGACAGAGCCTGCGGCACTCATGACAGCGCCCGCAGTGCTGCGAACAGTGCTGAGAGAGTCTCAGGGGTCTGAAAATTGCGATTTGAGGTAAAAGAGGAACAAATGGCAGGAGATAGAGGCATCTGTGCGGACCCCTGCACCGCAGCCATTTGAGGAGGATAAATACCCAAGTGAGGAGTCGACAGCACCGAAGAAGTTGCCACGTGACTAGGAAGGCCCAACCGCCCTACCCGTCAGTCCGAAACCGAATGGCCCGAAGGTTCCGGCGTCGGACTGACCAGCCCGGGCACCTGGACCAACCTCCGAGCCCACTGCTCCGTAAGAGCAGCCCACTGGTGAAACTGCTCATTGGAAGCTCCTCCAATTGGTGGGGAGGAGCTCTGGTGTCGAGGAGGTCAGCTACCAGAGACAGAAACCGGCAACTCCGACAGAGGTGGAGACTGACGGCTGGCCCTAATAACTGACTGTCTATGCACAGACATACCAGAGGGTGACCTCGAGTGATGCAGTTTCTTCTTTGACTTATGTGTCTAAGAAGAACTTGAGGTCGAACGGCGCCGAGAATGGGACCGTTTCCTTTTATGCTTTCGGGGGGACCGCCCATCCACCTGAGCATTGGACCGCCCATTATCAGCACCCCCCACCCCACCCGGGAGGGCGGCGGACCGACCTAGCCCGCTGACTGAACAGCTTACATAAGTCTCCTACCGTCACCTGACCGCTCATGGTCACACCAATAATGGAGGGCTGAAGACTTCTGCTGTACAATTAAAATACATAATCGATACTAATTCGAAATAGTTCTACAAAACAATAAACTGAACTACTGCTGATAGTGAAGTTTAACTCCCGGCAGGTGAGCGACGTCACCACTGAAGCGCACTCGATGGCAGGAAAAAAGGAACTGAGGCGGTTGGAGGTCAACGATATAGTCATTACTGCATGAGCCGGGGCTCATGGTGCCGCTTCCTCGCGGCTCCATCTTAGGCGCCAGCCCTCTTGAAAAAGTTTGCTCCCGCTGGGTCCTAGTGCCTCTGGCAAACTCTCACTAGTGTGAATGAGTGGTGGAGATTTTATGTCCAGGAAGATCAAGGAGATGGCCAAATAGGCCACCCACAAAACTTTCCTTCTCCTGGTACAGCCACAGTACCAGAAGGAGACCCAGTGCTGACAGTGACACCGCCTCTCTCACCAGCACCAAGAGAGGCGTCAGGAGAAGAAACAGTGCCAGTAGGTGGCACTGAGGGCTCTGCCGGCTCAGGCAGAGTGTGTAGCTGTGACACCGACACCGAGGGTGTCCGTGCCCCCGAGGAGGCAACGGACCATGAGGGGTGCTCAGCCGGCCCCCTGGAGGAGGCAGACTGTCTACCCGACAACTCACACAAGTCTCCCATCTCAGTGAGACTAAAATAGATGGAGGCCTGCTCCCTCTCGGTACATATAGTACCAGAGACAGACCTGTGGGAAGGGCCCAAAGTCCTGGCCTTGGTGTTCTGGAACCAACGCCACCCTACGAAAGTGGGAGGATCCCGACCCACCTTCAGCGTATGCAATCCGAGGACCCAGCGGTCCATGGATAAGTAGGTGTTGCAGTTGTCCATGTCCTGCCACAGACCCAGGCAGGTTAAGCAATGATTATGGCAGTCCATCACAGTCTTTGGCCTGCCACGGGGGTACCGATGCATAGGGGCATGCCTTGCCTTTGAATTCAAAGAAGGACTCGAATTGGGCATGAAAAAACAAAATAAAACACAGAACAGACTTGATGCCACAGTACTTGACAGAAAAGAAATGGTTTTACCAGTTTTCCAGAGTTGGAGGTCTACGGCGTCGAGTGAGCAGTGGTGGCAGAACTGGCACAGACGAAATTCACAAACAGCCTCAGCTCCCCACAGGTGATGCAGCCTCAACAGCAGGAAAAGAAGAACTGAGGTGGTGGAGGGGCCAGCATTGGTTACTGGCCAACCCACAAGTGCCACGTAATATGTCGACCTCAAGGGTGGCACCGTCCTCAAGTCAGACCCTCCTCCAGGGATAAACTGAAAAGCTTAAAGCTATAGGCTTCCCGCGGGGGTCTGGTGCCTCTGGTTGAGATCCCACCAGTAATGAATGGTGAAGACTGATCTCAGGAAGATCAGCATGTGACAGCAGGCAGTATAGTCATCCATCACCCGACAAGATGGGAAAGGTGGAAAGGAAAGCTGTGCCTCAGTGCAGGAGATTTTCTCAAAGAGCTACTGTTATGGTAGGTAATTCTTTAGGAATCTTTCCCTTCACTGAGCTACATCATGGAACAATTCCCAAGCAGTGCCAAACACTGAGGGAGGATGGCAGGACCTAATAATCCCAAGTGAGGAGGCCTTGCAGAACACTGAGTCCAAAGCTGGTATGTCTGCAAAAGACTATGTCCAGACTGTGGTGTTTAGTCAATGTATGAAGAGTACTCCAAACAGCAGCATCACAGATGTCAGCAGCGGACACATTTTTGTAAACAAGCCACTGAGGTAGCCCTCCTCAGGTGGCATGAGCACGTCCAGGAAGCTGCTTACTGCACTTCTGGTAACAAAACATAATGAAACTGCCAGTCATTTGGACAGGCCTTGTTCAGAAATCAGTCAGCCCACCATTCTGGGGGCAAAAGCAATAAACAGTAGAGAGGATTTTGTTGAATCCTTGGAACAATCCAGATACCAATACGGTGTCCTACTGACAACCAGCATATGTAACCAATGCTCCCCACTGTCTGTGGGTGAGGAAAAGTAAACAGGAAGGTCTATTGGCCAATTTAGTATTCTTTCAGACACTACCTTTGGAAGAAATCAGGGATTGCTACATAATGTGACCTTATCCTTATAAAAAAATAATAAATGGAGGAGCTGCAAACAGAACCTGTAACTCCAAGATGTGTCCAGCAGACGTCATAGCCACAAGAAATAGCATCTTCCAAGAGAGGAAGCATGCATGACAAGTAGTTGCAGTGAGGGTCTCTAAGATCAAATTAAAGTCCAACACTGGAACCGGATCTCGGATCAGAGGGTGCGAAAGAGGATGCCCTTTAGTAATCTCTGGGAAATCTCCAACTAGGCCACAGTCTTACCTTCAGATAGGGCATGAAAGGATGACAAAGCGGCCATGTGGACCTTTATGGAGAAATACCCCAATCCTGAGTCCTTCAGTCACAGTAGGTAGTCCAAAATTTTAGGAATTGGACATGCAGAAGGATTCAACGCATGTCTAGTACACCAAACAGTAACACATTTCCATTTTTGTGAATAAGCATACCAGGCAGACAGCTTTCTAGCAGCCAACAGCACATCAGCCACTACCAGGGAAACCCTGAAGTGGGACAGCTCTACATCCTCAGCAGCAAAGTGTGAAGGTACAGGGACCAAAGATCCAGGTGCAGCAGAGCACGCTGCTCCTGTGTCAGAAGGCCCACTCGCAATGGGAGCGGGACAGGAGGTTCCACCGCCAATTGTGAAGTGGAAACCAAATCTGTCTGGGCCAGTGCAGGGCCATCAGAAACAGGGTGGCATGCTCGGCCCACAGTTTCACCAGAACCCCCTGTATGAGAGAAAATTGGGGAAGCATACAGATACCTTAAGAGAGGGACAGCGCGTCTCGCCAAAAAAAACTCCAGGCCCTGGAGCAAGCGAGCAGAAACGTGGCAGTTCTGCATTGTATGGAGACATAAACAGTTTATTTCTGAATGACCCCATTTTTCGAGCAGGCCATCCACAACAGTGTCGGAGAGTTCCCATTCATGGTAGCATGCAATGGATCAACTAAGGTGATCCACAAGTGCATTCAGGGTCTCAGAGAGGAACACAGCTGACAGTAATATGCCGTGTTCCACTGCCAAGTGCCAAACTCTCATTGTTTCTCTGCACAGAGCATATGAATGAAACCTGTTTTGTGGAGTGATGCTATACATCACCAACATATTGTCTGTGAGAATATCAACAGCTAATCCCCAGAAAGAGCACCACATAGGCCTGTAGGCCATGCAGAACAGCCCCCATCTTCAGAGTGCTGCTGTGAAGCATTGCATCCAGAGGGCCCCGCTGGCCATGTGTCCAGGGCCTAGGTGAGCCTCTTATCCTGTCCTTGACATATTTGTGGTCATTACCAAAAGTGGACACTGCCACAGGAACAGTGAACCCTTCTCCAGGTTGGATCTGTCCAGTCACCATAGGACAGAACAACAAAGAGGAGTGACTGGTATTAGGCAGTCCAACTCATCTCAATGCGGAGGATATTTTGCCCTGTGAAACCACTGTATGATTCTCATATGGAGGCAGGCCAGCAGAACTGTCAGGATGGCAGCAACCATCACACAGATTAGTCTTAAGAGACAATGGTCTGACACATAATTGCTGGAGGTCACTAGCTGTGCCACTAGTACCATGGCATGGTTTGAGGACAGAAGCCCCCGACCCAGACCTGTGTCCAAAATGGCCGCATTGTACTGGGGGATTTGGCATGGGGTTAGGACAGACTTCGGCTCGCTGACAAATATGCACAGCTGGTCGAACAGTTGTCTGGACTGAAACAGTGTATACACTATCACTTCCTTTGATGGGGTCTTTAGTAGCCAATTGTCTATGTATGGAAAGACATACAGACCCTCTCTTTGGGTGGCCACTGCAACCACTGCAAATACTTTGGTAAAGACTTGCAGTGCAGAGCATAAGCCAAAGGGCAAGACACGAAAGGGGTAATGAAAGCCCTGAAGCATTGACTGCAGGTAGTTCTGTGAGATTTTCTGATCTTGGCATGAAGGTAAGCATCATTCATGTCCAGCATCACCATCCAGTCTCCCTGCAACAGTCGGGGTTAACAGGGACTGGAGGGACACCATTCTGAACTTTTTGTATGCTATGTACATGTTCAGGTCCCTTGGGTCTAGGACAGGCCTTAAATCCTCTGTCCACTTTTGAACCAGAAAGTGCCGAGAGTAAAAACCTTGTTTCATTTCTACAGCTGGGACCACTTCTACAGACTTTTTTGCAGAGGAGGGATTGAACCTCTTCTATGAGAAGGGCAAGCTGTCTCAGAGGATACTAGTCTGGCAACAGTAAAGAGCTCTAGGGCATGTCCTTGCTGAACAACCTCTAGAACCCACGGATCTGTTGTGATCTCCCTCCATTTCTCTAGAAAAAGGGAGATTCAGCCTCCCACCAAAACCTCTTGGCGCAGTAAGGCCAGAGGTAAGGGAGGGGAGTCAGAAGGCAGTGGGACTCTGGTGATGGTCTAACCTTTGGTAATGTGGGTACTGGCACCAGGCGGGGCAGGTTAGTGGCCTGGGAGGTATAGGGCCAAGGCCTCTGTGATCCAAGACTGGGGCCTTTGGAATAACCTCTGCCAGGACAGGCATCGAGCATATGAAAAGAACCACAACTCCTTGCTCCGGGTTTAGAGCTCAAAGCGCGTAGGGACCTGAGAGTCACTCTTGAAGTCTGCATATTGCTCAAAGTATTTTCAACACCATTCCCAAATAACTTTCCTCTGAAAGGTGCATTCATTCCTGACTGTTGCACACCACAGGAAAAAACAGACATTCTTAGCCAGGAGTGGCACCTAATGCAGATACCAGAGGCAGCAACCCTGGGAGCAGCATTAGAAGCATCATATGCTGATCTTAGCAGATGCTTCCCTGTCTCTTGGCCACTGCAATTGTTTGCCGAGTCAGTGTATCTTGTCCTGAACCTTAAGCATTTTTCATCCAGAGTGGCCATAGTCTTCCATAGGCAATTCTGATATTTAATCATGTATGCCTGGCAGTCTGCAATCCTTAAGCCAAGGGTAACTGAAGCAAAGGTTCTCTTACCCATTACATCCAGCTTCCTTGCCTCCTTGTCTGGGGGCTGGGAGCTCAAGTGCTTAGGCACTTCAGATCTATCGTGAGCAGCCATTATGACCACAGAATCTGTTTCAGGCTGTGAGGAACAGCAAGGCTTAGCAACAGGGGCACTATATTGTTTATGTGCCTTTCTAGGAACAGCAAGCAGTTGTTCAGGACTATGCCAGACATCAGCGTAGCATCTTCCAGGGCTGAATATAAAATTCTCGGGAGTCCGAGCCATATGGCCGCTGGGATGTGAATCTCTCTTGAAGAGTACAAAATTAAGCAGATTTACACCAGTTATAAGAGCTAGAAAATATTTTACATTTACATAACTGTAAATCGGAATATCACCAGAATCAAAATGGGGAATCCTAAAAAGGATAAATATACGGGAGAAGTTACAAAAAGTAAATGAACATCTGCTCCACCTGCCACGCGGGCACTGCAAAGCCACCCTACACCAGAGGCAAGTACAGAAGGAGAAGAAACTCTCCAGACATTAGGACTTAAAATGAATCGTATGCTGGCGTCAATGGCAGGCTTGTCTGACCGTTTTGATGCCATAACTAATAGGGTCACTATTTTGGAATCGGAGGCAGGTACAAAAAAAAAACTGAAATATGTGAGGCCAAGAAGTAGTCGGAGACAGCAATGGACACAGTAGTAATGCTTGTAAAGGAAAATGCACACTTACGGTCTTGCCTAGAGAATCTAGAAAACCAAGCCAGAGCCACCAACCTAAGGATTGTTGGGATGCCGGAACAAGCGGAGGGGGACCACATTATTCTTTTTCTTTGGGAATGGTTGGAGCACCAACTTGGACAAACCCTCACAGACAAGAGCTGGGCGATTCTGAAGGCCTATAGGGGAGCCTTTCGTAGCAGGCCTAATGACACGGATGCACCAAGGGCGATAGTTGCCGTAATAGACAATGTGGGGACTAGAGACCTGATTTTAACGCTGGCTAGACAAAAGCGAACACTACTACAGGACGGTCAAAGGGTTTCCCTCTTCCTGGATTTAAGTTATGCGACCCATCAAAAGAAAAAACGATTTGATGGTATTCGAGCGATGCTTCGAGAAGCTGGAATGACCCATAATATATTTCCAGCCCGACTCCGTCTGGTGTTTGAATAAAAGGTCTTCATATTTTCTGATGCGATGGAGGTCTTGAAATGGGCCCAAAAACACACTCAGCGTTCAAGAAGAAGACGTGAACCATCTCATTCCACATCAGAGGACGAGGAGGGCTTGGAGCCATAATGAGAGACTTGGTATTTCAGGACTCTAAAAAAGTAATGCCCAAAATGTTTATTTCCCTATATTGTTCAACAGCTGTATTTCTGCTGATTCTTAGGGGGAACAGCTTGGCCTCAATCAGTTTTTAAGGAGTAACTTGGGGGGAAAAAAGGGGGCTAAGATTGAAGCTTGAGTCCTAATACAGTTATAAATATAGCTTGGTTTAAATCATAGTTTAAATTTATCTCAAGTGTGGTGATAATCTTAATTGCCTTGTAACAAAGTGAAGGACTAATGTTTGTTTAAGGAATCTTTTGTATTGTTTGACTTAATCCCACTTACAAGGTGCCATTTTTGGTACCCCTTCTAAGGGCTAAACATGCAATTTTAGAGCTCTTCCTAAATGGGAGGAGGGAACTGGTAATAACTTTAATTTAATTAATTGGTTTTATGCATGTAGCTCTTGGGCTTAAATACACAGTATACAGTATACTGGACTTAATTTCATTGATTAATATTGTATCTTATTGATGTTTGTTGATTTTACTTGTGCATGTATTAAGAGGGGTGGTTTTGCCCTCATGTGGTTATTGTACCTATCCTAATGTCCTACATCAGAAAAAAAACTAAGTGTTTATAAAGAAATTAATAAATACAAAGTTTAAAAAATTAAAAAAACCCTCGGGGGTCTAGGTGTATTCACCAAACTCCCTTCACAGCAAGAAAATAGAGTGGAGCTTGATCCAATCTCGTCTATAGTCTCTTCATTTTCTATTACTTCCTCGTCTTCTTCCACCTATTCTGGATTACACACCAGTTTGTCGAAGTCCACCGTTATAGGCACTGGGTCAACAACAGGAAGAGGAACTGAAGGAGGCGCCTACCACAGATGACCCATTGACTTCAGTACCTCTGAACCCAACCATGAAGCACGGACAGAAAATGGAAGCGTCAACAGAACAACTGATTACAGCCCAGCTGAAGGTGTCGATGATAGCAGCACTATATGCTGAAACAGCTCAGACACTGGTAAAATGCCTGTGTATCAATGGAGCCTCGAGGGGGCGTTGGTGCCTTAGACGAGAGGACACAGTGCCCAACAACTGAATAGGCTGCAAGTCCATAGCTGGTAAGGACGAGCTGACATCGGACCCTGACATTCGCGTGTGTCAGACAGTCGGGCGGGGGTGGCAGGACCCATGGACATAGCAGGGGCCCCGTCTTTTTCAAGTGAATTACTCTAAATGGTGAATGGGAAAAGTCAGAAGAAACTTCTTTTTCCTTTCAGCACTTCTTTTTGTCAGCATGTCTGTGTTTATCTGCTGACTTCGATGACTTTTTTCTGACCTTTTCTCTTTGAGGAGTCAGGACCATCGGCCTTCGACCTCAGAGATCAACAGGCTAATAGCAAGCCAGGAACGGGAGCAGGTGACACTGAAGCCACCTTTGCTGCAGGCTGCTTCTCCATTTCCTGCACTAGCAGAAAGTTCCCTAAAGCTTTTCTGTGAGATCTCCTGGTTGTATGGCTAAAGCCTAGGCAGATTTTGCAAACCTTAATGTTATGGTCTTTTCCAAGGCAATAGATGCAAATGGAGTGATTATAAATCTTAACGAAGTCATCACAGCAATAGCAGAACAATGGTTCTTTTTTCATGGTATAAAATATAATTTAAAATAAACAGGAATAAGTATACAACGACAGTGAAATACCTACAAAAGTTTACAGCTTTCCTTCAGCAGTGGTGGACTGGCAAACAGTTGACAGTGGAAGAAAGAACTGAGGCATGCTGTGATGCTGACATTACATAGGTGCCAATGCAGCACGCTGACGTGGGCAGCCTCAGCCTGCATAAAGTTTCCAGGAAGTCCTGACGCCGACGGCTTCTACATATCTTTGAAGCAGATCTTTGGAGGCATTTTCTTTAGCTTGGCCCAGAATGTTCTTTGGGATGGCTATCGAAGTGCTTGGAAATAAAATAACAATCAGGGAAGGATGTTCATTTTTAGGACTGCCACCCTGCTGCTCAAAGATGGAAGAAGCAGGGTCCAGGTGTTCAAATCTTCCACTATTTCAGTCAGGAGTTTGAGGTTTGGTGTAGCTGATGTTATAAAAGGACAGGGTGACAAAGCCCTCAAATTCCTGTCGTAGAGCTGGTATGGAGGATGCAGGCTCACTGAGGAAGAACTGAGAGTCATCTGCATAGAGGGCTATTTTCTGTTCAAAGTTACTCCCCTTGATCCCCTTGATGTTGAGATTTTGTTGGACTGCGATGGCTAGGGGTTCTATGCAAAGCGTATATAGCAGTGGGGAAAGGGGGCACCCTGCTTCATCTCTCTGTGGGGGGGGGGGGAGTGGTTGGACATTACCCTGTTGACTTTTACAACGGATTCCGGGATTTTATATAGTGTTGCTATGCAACCCATCAATTTGGGCCCAAATCCCATGACCCCCCAGCATGTGTTGGAGGAAAGCCCAGTCCACCCAGTCAAAGGCCTTTTCTGCAGCCACTGAGATGGTAATCTGGAAGTGGGGGTTCCCCCCTCTGTGAGGAGAGGACATTAAGGACGCCCCGGACACGGTCATGCAGGTTCTGCCCCCTAATAAATCCTGTTTGGTAGCTGGCCCAGTGGCACGGCAGGTTGAGGCATCCATGCCTCCCTGTTGTCACACTGGGGACCCGGGTTCAGGAATAGACTCGGGTAATTTGGGGCCCTGGCTGGGTGAGGAAAGATAAAGCCTCCATAGGACTGCTCTATTACTCAGGAAGGGAGGATTTTGTGCCACACCGTCGACTGCCACCTGGCAGAAGACAAGTGGTGGCATGTGCGAGGCCCATAAACTAGGGGAAAGGGCCAGCGTTCGGAGTGACTGGACCTCCTCAGAGGTGGAGCATGCTTGCGTGCTCACTGCACGTTCGCCATGCTCGGGGAGAAAATCTGGTGGGAAAAAATGGAGGTTGGGCTTCATGAAGCCCATCCCACTAGCACTGGTGGCCTGCCCGGTCTTCAGGAGGTGGACAGAGACTCGGGATGACTTGGGACTGTGGGATGGCCTGATACAGCCACCCAGCCTGCCACGCAGGTATAAGAACCTTTATGGAAAACAATAAATCCTGTTTGGTGGACTAGGCCCACCATCCATATCAGTACCATTTTCTAGTATTGCTATAAACATCTTCAAGTCCACCGATACTAGGGACATAGGACAGTATTACTCACGTTTAGTGGGATCCTTCTAGGGTTTCCGTAAATGCTGATATTTTGGGAGCTCTTTACCAAGTAGGGGGAGCCTCCTCCCCTTCCAATATCCCCTTAGAGAGGTGTAGTAATTCTGGTGAGAGACCTTCCTTCATTTTTTTTTTTACAGAATGCTATTATGAAGCCATAGAGTCCTGGGATTTTCTGTGTTTAAAATGTTTAAAAGCCTCTTCCAGTTCTGTACGACTGAAAGGTGCCCTTAAAGCTGCCTTGGCCTCTGGGAAAACTGTGGGCATCACCAATGTGCCAAAATATTTTAGCAACTGCTCGTAATGTGTGGAAGAATGGTCACTGGAATAAACTGATTGGCAATATTCCGCAAGTGTCTATTTTCCCAAGCTGTGAGACAAGGTTGCCCGCCCCCCCCCCAGCCCAAGATGAAAGACTGCCCTACTAGCTGTTTGTTTCCTGATCTGCCAGGCACAGACATATCTAGCCCTACTTCTCACTTAAAAAACGAGTACCTGAACTATCTCTTTATTCTATTTTCTACGCATGTTTGCAGTCGAAGTCTGCACTCCCTAATTTTAGGTAGCAGGGTTTCGTCCATGGTTATTTTATGTTGCACTTCCACATCAAACAATTTGTGCTCTGGAGCCAGCCTCCTTGCCATCCATGTCTTCCTTCTTTCTGTGAGATGAAAATTTTATAATATCCCGTTACTTAAAAAAAAAAAATTGAACAATAATTTGAAAACTGTTTAAAACAAGGCAGAACAATACTTATGTGTATTGAAAAGAAATCTGTAACCAGATCACAGTGCAACAAGTATAAAGGCACTGTAACAAGTAATGCTCAAGCAATTAGAAAAGGACCCGATTCTCACCTGAACCTTTTACTGGTTTCTGGAAGGGCAGGACAGGAACGGGATTCTGAATATTACTGATGGATCCCTTAAGATGAAACAACATTACTGCATTCATTTTCCCTTCTAACTCAGGAATCCATCTGTATATATTCACAATGTGCAGACTCCATAGTAGTACCTTGGGAGGATGGATACAGAATCTATTTAGGAAAAAAGGTTTTGCAAGATAGCAGTGCCAAAGCTGACATCTCTCCTGGACTGTATGTCCAGCTAGTGGTGTTTTGTGAAGGGGTGTACTGTCTTCCAAGTAGCTGCTTTACAAATATCTTGTGGGGGGATATCCATTGATGCTGCCACAGAGGCAGGGGTGCCTCTTGTAGAGTGTGCCCTAAGGCATTTGGGAGGCAATCTACCAGGTTTGTCATAACAGAACTGTATGCAGGAGACTATTCAATGGGAAATTGCTCTCCTGGATGCTGGTTTGCCTTTGCCTACTTCACCATAAATGAGAAAACAACTGAGTGGACCTGGTGTCCTTTGTTTGGTCCAGGTAGTAACTCAGTGCCCTTTTTACATCCAGGCACCGGAACATTTGTTTCCCTGAGCTAGATTTTTCAGTATAGAAAACCGAAAAGGCAAAGAACAGATACTGTAACAGTAGATCTTTGAGATAATCTCTTTCATCAGGCACCACCTCTGGAACTATAGCCGCCAGGAACTAGGACCGCATGGAAACATTTTTGCAAGCAGTCCGCTAGGGGCTACTCATGACGACATCCCACACTGACACTTCCCATGTAAATGTGGGTGACCCCTTCCCTCCTCAGTTCCTTGCCAGAGCTCATGCGAGACAGCAAAGGGTTCCAGCTGCCAGGCGAGTCTGGAAACAGCAGGTAGACCATCCTGGAAAAAAAAAAAAAAACAGGAGGAAGAGGCATGAGTTATGGGTCTCTATGTCTAAGGGGGGGCGGAGGGTGGGACGGCATGGCACAATGAAATTCTCTCTAATTTCTAATGCTACAGTAAGTTCATAACTGTACTATCTTCATCGAGGATATCTCTTTCATCAGGTCACACCTTTGGAACGAGTCCCAAGCTTACTTACAGAGAAACAGTCTGGGTGGCTGGAGCCTACAGGCTTAACAAAGAAGAACTTGTAGACTTGTAGAACAGCTAAGCCAAAACCAGCCCTTTTTTCTGGAGGCAATGTTCAGACTGTAATGTTTCATGAAGGTGTGGACAGTACTCCAAGTGGCCACTGCAAACATCTCCGCAGCAGACACATTCTTGAAACAGGCAACAGGAGTGACCATGCATGAAGCTGAATAACCATGAAAAACTCCAGGAAGTTCCAACCGTACTTCCTGTAACAGAAAGTAATACAGTTAGCCAACCACCTGAACAGGCACTGTTTAGAAACAGGTGCACCCGCCTGCCCGGGAGCGAATGAAACAAAAAGCTGCGGAGTATTTTCTGCAGTCCTTTGTACAGTATATAGAATACCTCAGTATTCTATGTACAGCTAAACTATGAAGCAATGCTTCCCCCCTGACTGGCATGCTCAGGAAAATAAACTCTCAGGTGGATGGTTTGATTCAAAGTAAAACTCAGGCACCACCTTTGGTAGAAACTTAGGACTGGTACATAAAAACACCCTGTCTTTGTGGAAAATCAAATAAGGAGGCTCACACAATTAGAGCCTTAAGCCCTGAAATTCTTCGAGCAGAAGTAACAGCAACTACAAATAATGCTTTCCAAGACAGAAACGTAGATTGCAAGTCGCAGCCGGCTCAAAAGGTGCCAAATGAAGCTTTTCTAACCCAAAATTCAGGTCCCAAGTGGCAAATGGATTGCGGATAGGAGGCTTCTACTGCAGAATGCCTCTCAGAAACGCACGGGCCACCTCCAGCCGAGCAACCATATGACCGTCAATAGGCACATGGAAGGCTGACATGGCAGCCGAGCGCACTTTAATAGATGAGTATTGCAATCCTGCATCTGATAAGGACAGAAAATACTCTAGAACCTGGTTTACCAGACATGTAAAGGGATCTAGTTGATGAGAAGTGACCCACAAAGCAAACCGCTTCCACTTCATAGAACAGGTGGCTCTGGTGGAAGGTTTTCTGGCAGCCACCAGAACAGCCACCTTTTGAGATACCCCAAACCTAGCAATGGCTATGTCCTCAGGAGCCACGCATGGAGATGGGAGTGACTTGAGGTCCAGATGGACCAGGGTTCCCGGTTTCTGTGACAGCAAGCCCTTACACAGGGGCAGAGGTACTGTTTCCCTCTGCCAACTGCTGCAGTAAGAGGAACCAGATCTGCCACAGCCAAAGAGGAGCAATGAGTATCAACATTGCTCTTTCCATTTGGAGCTTGAGTAAACACCCTATGGATCAGAGAGGAGAGAAGAGAGGAAAGGCATAAAGGAACCTCCCCTTCCAAGACAGGGACAACATGTCTCGCCAGAAAACACCATGCCCTGGAACAAAGGAGCAGAAAAGCAGCAGTTTTACGTTGTGAGGGAACGCAAAAGAGTCCAATTCTGGATGACTCCACCTGTCGAACAGGTCTCCTGCGACTAAGGTCAGCAGTTCCCACTCATGCATCCTGGACTGTGACCTGCTTAGCCTGTCTGCCAAGATGTTTTGTACATCTGGAACATGAATTTCTGAGAGTTCTAGACTGTGTTTTAAAGCCCAATACCAAACCCTCATCGCTTCCCTGCATGGGGGTAGGAGTGAGTTCTCCCATGGTTGTTTATGTAGTGTACCATGCTGATGTTGTCTGTTTGCACCAACAGATGTCCCAGGCATAGATGGCTCTGGAAGGCTTGCAGACCATATAGGACAGTCCTCATTTCTAGGATGCTTATGGGAGGGTACTTTGCACTATTATCCATGTGCCCTGTGTCTGATGAGGCCCAACATTAACCCCCGTCTATCCACAAGGCATCTGTTATAAGGATCTGATGAGGGAGATCAGGAAAGGAACCCCTTCAGTAGATGATCGGATTCCATCCACCACTGACGCACCTTCTGGACAGAAGATGTTACAAGAACCTTCTGCTCTAGATTGTTGGTGCATTGGTCCCACTGGACCCTTAATGTCCATTGAGGGATCTGCATATGCAGTCTGGCCAGTGGTATAGTAACAGTGGCGGCTACCATTAGGCCAGCAGTCTAAGGAATGTCCTGGCTGTGACATACCTATTTTGGTATACCGTCTGGATCTTCGCAATCAGGAATTCAGTCCTGTCCTAAGGAGGGAAGACTAAGCCTTGGGCTGTGTCCAGGATTGCCCCTATGTACTGCAGGCGCTAACAAGGGGTCAGGACTGATTTCAGCACACTGACTGTGATGCCTAGGGCATTAAATAGCTGCCTGGTGTGTGCTAGAGTCAAGCAGAGCTACTCTTTGGACTAAGCTTTGAGGAGCCAGTCGTCCAGATTAGGGAATACATATAGTCCCTCTCTCCTGAGGGCTGCTGCCACTACTGCTAAGCATTTGGTAAACACCCGTGGTGCAGATGATAAGCCAAAGGGCAATATCCTGAACTGGTAATGCTCCCCCTGGAAGAGGAACCTGAGCTACTTACGGAGGGAAGTACAAACTTTAATATACAGGTAAGTGTCCTGCAAGTCTAGTGAACATATCCAGTTGTTGCAGTAATAGCAACAGGCCTTGTAGAGTGACCATTCTTAACTTCTTGTACTGAATAAAAAAGGTTCAGATTTCTTATGTCCAGAATGGGCCTCAGGTCCCCTGTGCATTTGGGACTACAGCCCCTGGTTCCTTTGTTCCCAAGGGACTGGCGCTATAGCCCTTTTTCACATTAGGGTATGTCATCTCATCTAACAGCACTGGTATGTGTTCTGGAGAATAAACTAAAGAGACTGGTGAATGGTCTGGGGGAAGCGCTCAAAGTTTTAGAGCATGACCCTGTTTTAGCTGCAGGACTCCAGCATCTGATGTGACCTTCCTCCACTGGTCCAGGTAGAGGGAGAGGTGATCCCAACTACCGCTTCCGAAAGTACTGGAGGGTGGGGGACTAGTAAGGAGTCATACATGCATATCCTGCAGCTGCAGCCATACTTCCACCCCAGGGGGTTTTGAATGAGCACCTGGGGTGAGTCCTGGGGCAGGCAGAGCTGATCCTCTTCTATTGTTGCCTTGGATACCTAGTGTCTGTTACTGGCTGGACAAAAAGGTACTCTCTGTCTACTTCTGGGTTATGTATGGTAGAAGGAGTGTACTTGTTTTAGAGTCCTGCCTGAAGGTTCAACAGAGTATCCTGAATGTCTGCTCCAAAGAGTCTGTATC
This sequence comes from Neoceratodus forsteri, assembly GCA_016271365.2. Taxonomy (NCBI): domain Eukaryota; kingdom Metazoa; phylum Chordata; order Ceratodontiformes; family Ceratodontidae; genus Neoceratodus; species Neoceratodus forsteri. The sequence continues at coordinate 1,359,023,762 of CM057455.1, read as the reverse complement.
CTCTGAATGGGGCATTAAGATGGAATTCAGTCACCTTCAGCCAAGAGTGTCTCTTTAAACAGACACAAGAGGCTGCTGCTCTAGCCAATGCATCCGAGATGTCATATGTAGATCTTAACAGATGCTTACCCATTATCTGCCCCTACCTGGAAGGCCTTTACTAGCTTTTGCTTGGGAGTACCCTCTGGGAGGGCTTGGGTCACAGCTCTGGCCTTCCTCTGGAGGATATTTTGGTACTTTACCATAGGGGCCTGGTAGTCTGCAATTCTGAGGCCCAAGGTGGCAGAAGCAAAGGTCCTCTTCCCCAGGACAACTAATCTCCTGGATTTGCTGTCAGGAGGAAGACAGCTGAGGTGTTTAGGTACTTACACCCATCATGGGCTGCATTTATTACAACAGAATCAGCCTCAGGTTGGCCCTGTGAAAAATGGTCTACCAGAGGGTGTCTGGTACAACCTGTCTGCCTTCCTTGGAATGGCAGGAATCATAATAGGCCTATGCCAGGCAGCCAGTGTGGCATCCCCTTGGGCAGGCAATGGAGGAGGAATCATGATAGGTGGGATATCAAGCAACTCTAAAAATTCCACCAAATTCCTTCTGGTGATGTCTTTCTCCTGTAACTCAAACCCCATGGCAGACTGGAAGTTGCTGCATCATGGAGATGAATGAAACATCCGGGGGCAGCTCGAAGTATATACAACAGTCCTCACTCCCTGAGAAATAATGGAGCTTGATCTCTCATAAGCATGCTACACGTAGTCTTCCTCTCCTCCTCTTCTGCTTGCAACATGGGGTCAGGGTTATATTCCTGATCCTCGTCGCTGGCTTCTATGGGCCTCAGAGAAGGGATAGAAGAGGCCACTGATGCCCAAAAAGTCACAGGGTGCGCTGACTGCCAAGGTGTCGGTGGTGTGGATTGGCTGGTGTGTCCTGTTGGTGCCATTTCTGTAGCAGAAGGAGGAGGTAACAAGCGCTGTAAAATGTCCGTAAAGGATGAAAGCATAGCCTGCATGTCAGCACCAGCCTGTACTACAGGTGCGCTCTAGGATGTTGATGTGGTGCTGTCCCAAACATCGACAGTCCTTCACCAGCCATGATAGGTCTGGCTGTACTCATAGCTTGGCCCAACCTGGAGGGATCGAAGGTCTGGGCGACCAGAGGCTTTATCGCTGATGTGGTTGATGATGCAGTACCAGTTACAAGGGCAACCGATAATGTACCGGGGAGGATTTCTCCTTACTCCTTTCTCTCCCCTGGTGTTTGTACTTGTGTTACCGGTACTTTTATCCCAGGACTTCGACAATCTGGAGCTCAAGGAGCAGACCAGCGACACGGTGGAGCTCTTCTTCTGGAGCTCTTCCTCCATCCTGGCTACCTGCTGTTTAAGAGGTGGGTTTCCAGGGCATTCTTTCTGCATCACCGGGTAGCAGCACTTAACTTAAAGCAGAGTTTGCAAGCCTTAAAGTTTTTGGCTGCACCGAGGCAGCACACGCAGACGTCGTGTAGGTCACCCGAATAAATATCCTCACCACACTCGCAGAGTCTAAAAAGCTTAGCAGATTCTCTCAATGACACACACATCGGTGATGATCACTTTTTTAAAAAGTGATAGCGAACTAGGGAGAGAACATTCAAAAGGCTAAGTTGCAGTGGACTGAAGCAGCGGCGTCTCCATGGAGGGTTCAGCGAGTATGCTCGATGGCGGAAAGAGAACTGAGGAGGGAAGGGGCCACCCATATTTATAAGGGAAGTGTCGACATAGAACATCGTCATGGACAGGCCTAAGCAGACTGCTTGTAAAAAAGTTTGTGTGTGGTCCTAGCGCCTATAGTTCCAGAGGTGTGGCCTGATGAAAGAGATATCCTTGAAGAAGATCTGACTGATCCATATGGAATTCAGACACCACTTTAGGGAGGAATTTCCTGTTTGTCTTCAAGACTACCATGTCCCTGCGGAAAATTATTTAGAATGAATCTGTGCAGAGGGCTTGCAGCTTGCTCAACCTTCTAGCAGATGTCACTGTCATTAGGAAGAAAAAAAATACTCACCATAGTAATCTTGTTTCTTCCAAGGGAATCTTACTGTATTCTGACTTATGCAGTATGGTCTCACCATACGACTGCCCCGGAGCCGAAATGGTTAATAAAACCTATGCAAATGATGGAATGCTAGGCTTGAGTGTGGTTTTAAACCACTGTCCCTGGTAAACAGTTCTACACTGTCAGATTCTTACGAAGCATGCACCAAAACTTATCTAAGCACTACTAATATTTACAACTAATCCCCAATTTTAATAAATATTTTTTGTCCCCTTAAAGGTTTGAACTGACACCACTAAGACTCAAGTCACAGATGCCCAAGAGAAAAAACATACCCACAGGTTTGCAACACTGGTACAGCTGGAGTGCAGTGACCCTAGGTTCACAGAAGGGGAGGAGGGGAGGGTGCTCAGAATATAGTAAGATTCCCTTGGAAGAAACAAGATTACTATGGTGAGTCATTTTTTTTTCAAACCCCAGGAAATGTTAGTGTATTCTGACTTATGCAGACTACCCAAGCAGTACCTTTGGAGGTGGGCTAGAACTTACCTAGGAAACAGGCTCTGCAGGACTGCTGTGCCAAATCTGCTATCCCCTCTGGCCCGAACATCCAAACAATAATGCTTGGTGAAGGTATGGACCATTTTCCAAGTAGCTGCTTTGCATGTATCAGTTAGGGGGATATCCCTAGCAGCTGCTAAAGAGGCTGCTGGGCCCCTAGTGGAATGGGCCTTGAGGCCGGCAGGTGGCTGCTTGCCCACTCTGCTGTAGCAGAACTGAATACAGACTACAATACATCTTGCAATGGATGTTTTTGTGGCTGGTTTCCCTTTATCCACCTCTCCATAGGTGAGGAAGTGCTGAGATTGATCCTGTCTATGAGTCTTTCTATGGTCAAGCTAATAGCTAATTGCGCTTTTTATATCTAGGCAATGCAATCTGCGCTCACCTGGAGTAGAGTGATCAGTGAAAAAGACAGGTAGTGTTATAGACTGGTTAAGGTGGAACTCTAATGCCACCTTATGTAAGAATTTTCTATTAGTCCTCAGGACAACTTTGTCTCTATGGATGGCAATGTAACCTGGCTCTGTAGACAAGGCCTGAAGCTCACTGTTCCTTCTGGCAGAAGTCATGGCAACTAGGAATACTGTCTTCCAAGTCACATACTTGAGGTCTGTTGAAGACATGGGTTCGAAAGGAGCCTTTACGACCCGAACAATGCAAATATCGAGGTCCCACATAAGGCTGGTTCCCTATGTGGAGGATGCAAATGCAGCAATCCCTTAAAAAATGATTAAATACTGGGTTAGAGGCTAGGGAAAACCTCTTACCTGCAGACAAATAAGCTGAGACAGCTGCCAAGTGCACTCTCAAAGTACAGACCCTTAAGCCATAAGAATGGAGATGTGCTAAATAATCTAGAACTATAGCCAAACTGGCTTTCTAGTGGAAGACTTTCTGGAAACCCTGAGTATTTCCATGACCCCTTCTGACAAATGCAAATCTGCATATTCTAAGTCTTCAAGAGCCAGACGTTGAGCCTTAGGGATTGCAGGTTGGGGTACATGATCCTGCCCTGAGAGGATGACAGCAGATTGTGCCTGCTGAGGAGGCTGATTGGTTTGACTACTGACATTGATAATATCATGGGGTACCAGGGCTGCGTGGCCCAAATTGGTGCAATGAGAATCATTGTTGCTGGCTGAAATCCGAGTTTGTTAAAGACCCTTAGTAATAGGGGAAAAGGAGGGAATGCATACATAAACCTCCCTGTCCAGTCCAGTAGCAGTGCAGCCAAGGGAACTGTGCCCTTGATGGGAGGTCTGGAGCAGAACTGTGGTAACTGATGATTGCTCGGAGCTGTGAACAAATCCACTTCTGGGGTGCCCTATTTCCTGAAGATGGTCTCTAAGACCTGCCTGTTCAGTGACCACCTGTGGTGGTTCTGGTTTATTCTGCTGAGAGCATCTGCCACGAAATTGTCCTTCCCTGGAAGATGGACAGCCGAGATGGAGACTTCCAGGGAATATTCCAAGGTCCATATTTTCATAGCCTCTGTGCACAGAAGAGTCGACCTTGTGCCCCCTTGCTTGTTTATGCAGTACATGGTGGTTGAGCTGTCTGTTCTAACCTGAACCACCTTGCCTTTTACTTGATTTGCAAATGACTGGAGACCCAGAAGAACCAGCCTGAGTTCCAATAAGTTGATGTGCAGGAGTGACCCCTGCTTTCTCCATGTGCCATGTGATCCCCAGATGTGCCCCCCACCCTAGGAAGGATGCATCTGTTGTCAGTACCAGTAAAGGGGCTTGTTGCAAGAATGGAACTCCTTGCCTGAGGATGGACTCGTCTTGCCACCACTGCAGAGCTCGGAGAAATGTTACTGTGACTGGCACTAGCTTTGATAGGGAATCTCTTTTTTTTAAGTCAGTGAGCTCTCAAGTGGAACTGAATGTCCCTCATTTGGAACCTGGCTCCTGACACTGCTGCTGTGGATGCTGCCATGTGGCCTAGCAGTTACAGAAAATGCCATGCCGTCCTTGGGACGTGCAGCTTGAAGGAATTTACTACCTGAATCAGGTTATCTACTCTGTCTTGAGAGAGGAAAGCCCTTCCCTTGAGTGTGTCCAACTCTGCTCCTATGAATCTGAGCAGCTGAACGGGTTCCAGCACAGACTTTTTTAGGTTCATCAGAAACCCCAATGAATGCAGTATACCCTGTGTGAGTGCCGGCGCCTCTTTCATGTGACTGACCCACTTTCCTCTTTTGATGTGACTGACCCACCATCAGCCAGTCATCCAGGTAGGGAAATAGTGTTATTCCTTGCTTCTTTAGGTGTGCCATGTCCACAGCTAGGCATTCTGTGAACACCCCTGGAGCAGAAGTTAGGCCAAAGGGCATTGCCTTGAATTGGTAATGACCTGACGGCAGTCTGAACCTGAGGTACTTTCTATGTAACCACCTTATAGGGATGTGAAAGTAAGTATCCTTTAGTGCTGCAGTTAAAGAAAGAGCATCTACCCCTCAGAAGTACCAGACCAGAGGTGGCAGGGGCAGAGCTCATTATAGGCCTTTCTTCTTTCTTATAGACCCTTTAGGTCTAAGGATGCTAGCCAGTCTCCCTACCTTAGGATTGGTAGAATGGTAGTCAGAGTCACCATCTTGAATTTTGGTTTTGACAAATGTTTGTTTAGGTGTCTGAGATCCAAAATGGGTCGCCAATCCCCTGTTCTCTTTATTGTGAGGAAGCATCTTGAGTACAGGCCTTTTCCCCACTAGTCTGGAGAGACTGGCTCTATTGCCTCCTGCAACAGGAGACTTGAAACTTCCTATTCCAGCCAGATTGCTTCTGATGGGGAGGATGATTTGAAGGCCCTTGACCTCAGCCTTGGCACGAGCCTGAAGCTGAGTAGAAGACCCTGGTCCACTACCTCCAGGACCCACTTGTCTGTGGTGATAATTTCCCACTCCTGGAGGTAGTGGGCCAGCCTGCCCACTACTGGTAATGGGGAGGTGACCTGAGCAGGCACCTCAGGGTGTCTGCTCAGTCTGTGCTGCTGGCTGGACACTGGGGCTAGTATGGCCACTGCCCATTCTGCCCCTGCCTCTAAAGTATCCCCTCTGCTGCTGGAACTGGGGGAAAGCTTGAGGCTGGAAGAAAGGCCTATAATGAGCTCTGCCCCTGCCATCTCTGGTCTGGTACTTCTGGGGGGTAGATGCTCTTTCTTTAACTGCAGCACTCTTGTAGGCAGACTTATATTCATCCATTTTCTTCATGTATGCCTCTGTTTGTTCACCAAACAGAAATATAGGGTCACAACGGAAGTCCATAGCTTTTGTTTGTGTATCCTGGGTCAGGCTGGTAGTTCTGAGCCAGGCAAACCTCCTTAGGGACACTGATGCTGCGATCTGTCTGGATGCAGTATTGAGTCCACTGCCATTCTGAACTGCGTTTCTGCAGTCTCAATCCCTCTCTCTGCAGCTTCCTCTAGGTCAGCTGCCATGGGGGATGGAACTGATTTTGTTATTTCCATCACTGTGGACCAAAGGTTCTTCTGGTATCTGGCCACATACTGTATGATATGTAGGCAGCCTGCCTAATAACGAGGGAAGATACCAGGTACACATTTTCAATGGAGTCCATCCTCCTGGAATCTTTGTCCAAAGGGTGAGAGGCCAGGGGGATGCCAGCTTTGTCACAAGCTGCAGTCTGCACTACCCCCTCATGACTAGGGTGCCCAAAAAGGAACTCGGCACCACTTCTTGCAACACAGTACTTCTTGTCCACCTTCTTTTCTGTAGGGGGCACAGAAGTGGGTGTCTGCAAGACTTTAAGTGTCTGTTTCTTAAGGGATTTATGGAGCGGCAGCAATAACCTCTTTGATGCTGGCACATCCATCATTTCCCTGTAATCCTCTTCCCTCCTCATCCTCTGTGGATTCCTGAGTAGGGAGGGCGAGGGTCTGAGCTATTTGCTTCATAAAAGAAAAATATGAAGTGAAATCCTCAGTTCCCTTATCAGGGGACTCTGGTCTATGAGGATCTGGGGAAACCTCTGGATAAATTGGTTCTCCAAAGTCCTCTTCCTCCTCCTCCTCTACTTCTTCTGCAAAGCGTTCCCCACTAAGGTCTGTTAAACTGGAGACCTGGGTTAACCTAGGAGTGTGAACCATTACCAGTTGCGGCTGCAATTCTAACTGGAATCGGGGATTGCAGAGACTGTATAATAGCGATGCCTTCTGCAGAAGAAGCCACTGGTTTCTTCGGCTGTGGTTCCTGATGCTTCTCTTTCCATTTTTTCTTACCCGCAATAGCCGGTTCAGCAGCCATGTCTGCAGTTCTTTTCTTTGTTGAAGAGCTAGCTTTCAGAGGGCAGCTCCTCCGGTTCATTCTGAGGAAGAACCAATTTTTCAACGGTTGGGTCAGCAGCCTTTTCAGACATTTTTTCCTGCACGCTCTTCAACTGTCTCTGGACCGCAGACTGAGGAAATTGTCTGCAGATCTCACACTCTGTCTTGAGTGTTCAAACCCCAGACAGAAGACATAGACTAAATGTGGATCTGCCTTAGCAAAAGGTTCCCTGCACTAGGTACAGTGCTGGAAACCTGTACACCCCATTTTCTTCTTGGCTTTCTGTGACATAACCCAGAAGAAAACAACTCTAAGGATTCACGCTAAATTTAAAAGTTTTTTTTTGTTGTTGGTTACGCTAACCACTAGAAACCAGGAGTTACCCCAGTTAAAAATCAATCCAAAACCGACTTTACCCGAGTCGGTATAATACAATTTAAATCAGGTAACAAACTAAAGGAACTATAAGAGGAAAAAATCAAGGGAGATCCCGGTTTCCTCTCGGTTAACAACCAAAAGGAAAAAACAGTTACTTACCCCTCCAACACTAAAAGCAAAACAAATTCTCCCTGAAAACCTAGGACGGTACTCTAAATAACAAATAAAACAACTTTTTTCTAGGTAAAACCGAGGAAAACAAAGAATTTCATGAAAGGAGAGCTCTCTGGAGACATCTTGCTGAGGCAAGCGGAGTAAACAATCTGATGGTTTAGAACTGTTTACCAGGGACAGTGGTTTGGGGACAGTGGTTTGAAAACTGAGCTCGAGCGTAGCATGCCATCTTTTGCACAGGTTTTATTAACCATTTCAGCTCCGGGGCAGTCCCATGGTGAGACCATACTGCATAAGTCAGAATACAGTAAGATTTCCTGGGGTTTGAAAAATGTTTTCCAGGTGACATACTCAGTGTAGCAGTGGCCACAGGAACTAAAGGGGCCTCCATCTGCTTGGCAATACACACATTCAAGTCCAAGACAGGGACAGGGTCCCTCACAGGAGGGTACAAGTGATTAAGGCCTTTAAACTTTTTGAAAATGGTTGTGAAGCCATTGACCTGTCCTTGCCAGCTGATCTGTAATCTGACACTGCTGCCAAATGCATCTTCAGGGTTGAAGGCCTCAGGTGCATTGACTGGAGGTAGACCAAGTAATCCAAGACTGCAGACAGATCTACCAGTTGGAGTCCATCTGTCTAGGAGCACACCAGAAAGAAAACCTCATTTTGAAGCATACTGTATGTATTTCTTGTTGCTGGTTTCCTAAAACCTTCAACACTTTCATCACTTCATCTGAAAGATTTAACCCAGAAAACTTTCAGGTCTGGGAAAGTTACCCTGCCATGTGACAGTATTATTAGATTGTGTCTCAGTGGCAGAGTAACAGGAGACTTGTTGGAGAGGGGCAGGAGCATGGAATACCAGCTCTGCATGGCCCGGTCTGGTGCTATGAGAATCATACATGCTGACTCCCTTCTCAATTTTGAGCATTCTCAGTAAGAGTGGGAATGGTGGAAAAGCATACAAAAACTTTCCTGAACAGTCCAGGAGTAATGTATCCTTTGGAACTGAGCCCATTGCTGCGAGTCTGCAACAAAAGAGTGAGAACTGACTTTTCTCAGGAAGCAAACAGATTTCTGGCATACGCAAACATGTGAAAACTGATGCCAGCACCTCTTTACAGAGGCCAGTCCCATTATATCCATGAATTTTATGTACTCTTCATCTTCCTCAGTTTCATGGGAGGAAATGTTAAGGGTGTTCACCATCTGCCTTACAAAGGAATAATAAAAGGTATAGTCCTTAGAAGGCCTAGGACAGGAGCCAAATTCTGCTCAGGAAAATCATCGAGTTCCAGGGGTTCTCCTTCCTACTTATCATAATATATTTCAACCTCCTTCTCCACAGGCACTGACTGGGTATGGAACCAGCGACTTGGGGGGGGTGGGTGTCAGGCATGTTAATGAGATTTCCCATAGCCTGGAAAAATTGCCATGCCTTTGTCATGTCTTCTGCCGAGGGCATTTATTTTAAGTCAACTACCAGCTCCTTTCCTTTTTCAGGAGAGTAACAGACGTGTTATTCCTTTTTTTTTTTTTTTTTCTTAGCAGGCACCGTTTCCAATGTCTGCTCAGAGGCTCTTTTACTTTTACTGGCATCAGGGTTCCCCTATCAGACTCTGTTATAGGCGTCAAGTTATATAGGCCTGTGGGGCATGGGTTCTGGCAATAATCCGAGAAGAAGGACCACGCCACCAATAATTTGCCCAGGCCAGTTTTCCTTTTGGCACTTTTAGCTGCCCCCCCCCACCGATCTGCTGCTGCACACGCCCCCTCTGAGTGACTGGCTACAGCCCCCCCATGAAGGAAGTGCCCTGTCCCCTGTTGGTGGCATTTTTTTTTTTAAACTGGTGGGCTCCCAGTAGAAAATTCAATGTGCACGTATGCAATACTAGTCACTAGGCTTAAGGTTTCCATGTCTATGTACATACTGTATTTATTGTATTTATGACATTGTCTTTGTATGTACATTCGCCTATATATGATGTATTGTTGTTATTATTATCCCTATCCCCTACTCTGGGTCGCACATGGAGACAAGTCTTGGCTCAGCGTGCCTTTCTCGGTCACCAAAATGTTTAAATAAATACAATAAAAAGATGGCGGGCAATCTCACTGGGCACCAGGCGGCAGCACCGCAGTGAGGATTTCAGTTCCGCCAGGCAACGAGTTGATGCCAGCAAGACAGAGTGAGTGGTCAATCGACCAAGGCAGTGCAAAGCAGGCAAGTAGGCCAGGTGGGGGTCATCGTGGTGTTGTGCCAAGTAGCCCACTGAGTAGAAGCTCCATGCATTTGGATAAATTGTTACAAGACTCACCACAACCCCAGGACCATCTATCCTATGGCACAAAGGTATCTGGCAATCCCATTACCACTACCTGGCTGTGTCAGTGATCGGGGGAAGGGTTACATTTATCTGGCATGGCATGTATGGAAGGAACCACAAATAATTAATTATTTCTAGTTGTTCCTGGCCTTGCCTCTTCCAATGGGTACCACTGTGTTGGCAACATGTCTAGGAAAAATGTGATTCTGGAATACATAATAATAGAAATAATACATGGAAAGTAAAAGTATACAGAAAGTACAGTTACATAAGAACTTACCATAACGGTAGATCTTCGAGAGAGGCTTTTGCAGTAGGTACTAACAGGTAGGACTAAGCGGCCAGGTGCTAGGACCACACGGAAAACTTTTAGCTAGCAGTGTATGGTGGGGGACTGCCCTGGGGTCACGTGGCCAACATCAGCATGCCGCTATATAGGGATGGGTCCCCATGCCCCCTCCCTCCAGTTCTCCCGCAGAAGACCTAGTAAGGTGCGACAGGAGAAGGAGTGGGCTCCTGGAGCTAAAGAGCTATGATAGGAGAATGGGCAGAAGAAAACCCAGGGGGAAGGTGGGAGGGAAAGCAGTACCTACTGCAAGAGCCTCTCTCAGAGATCTACTGTTATGGTAAGTTCTTACGTAATTGTACTATATTACTTCGAGAGAGCTCTTGCAGTAGGTACTAACAGGTAGGACTGAGGCCCAAGCAAAGTCAGACATGGGAAGCAGGTAAAAGTCAGCAGTAAACAGGGATCTTAAGACAAGAGTCCCTGTAGAACAGCTAGGCTAAAGCCTGCCCTGCGCCTAGAAGCAATGTCCAAACTGTAGTGGCTAGTGAAGATGTGGACAGAATTCCAAGTGGCAGCCGCACAGATATCTGCATCGGAGACTTTCCTGAAGCAAGCAGTAGAAGCAGCCATGCCTCTGGTTGAATGCCCTTTAACCTCCCCCCAGAAAGCTCTTGTTATATTTCTGATAACAGAAGGTGATACAGTTTGCCAACCATCTGGACAAACACTGTTTTAAAACCGTTGTGCACTCTCTTTTGGGCACAAAGGAAACAAACAATTGATCAGTTCTATGGACTGGCTTTGTCCTGTTCGTGTAATAATGAATAATTCTATGTACATTTGGAGTGTGCAGATTTGCTTCACCTCGATCAGAATGCTCAGGGTAATACACTGGCAACTGAAGAGACTGATTTAAGGTGGATTCTGAAACCACCTTAGGCAGAAACTTAGGATTTGTATGAAGAGCCACCCAGTCTCTGTGAAAAATCAAGTAAGGCTCCTTACACATCAGGGCCTGAAGCTCAGAAATCCTTCTAGCCGAGGTAATGGCAAACAGAAAGAGTGCTTTCCATGAAAAGTAGCACATGTCATGACTAGCCGCTGGTTCAAATGGGGGCAGCGTGAGTTTTTTCAAAATTCAATTCAGATCCAGGGAGGAGCAGGGTCCTAACTTGGAGTTTCAAATGAAGGATCCCCTTCAAGTAATTCTTGGATACTTCCAGCTGAGCCAAAGTTTTGCCACCCGTAGTGATGTGGTAGGCAGAAATGGTGGACAAATGGACCTTTTGTGTAGTCTAGGACTTGAGGGACCAGGCAGGAAAAGGGTTCCAACTCCTTAGATGTGGCCCATATTGAAAATCTCTTCCATTTTGTAGCATATATGGCCCTAGTGGACAGTTTTCTGGCCACCACTAGGATCTGTGCCACCCTAGGGGAAACCCCAAAGCAGGCAGCAGTTACGTCAGTAGGTGCCACGCATGAAGGTGAAGGGACCACAGGCCTGGATGGACCAGGGTTCCCTGTTCCTGTGTCAATAGATCTTGGCAGATTGGTAGTGCAACTGGAGGGTCCACTGTCAGCTGCTGAAGCAGACAGAACCAAATTTGCCTGGGCCAGAAGGGAGCGATCAAAATCATTCATACTCCTTCTTCCTGAAGTTTCAGAAGAACTGTCTGCATCAGTGGAAGTGGAGGGAAGGCATACATGAACCTCCCTTTCCAAAATAGAGACAGCGCGTCTCGCCAGAAAACACCACGCCCTGGAGTAAGCGAGCAGAAAGCTGGTAGTTTTGCATTGGATGGGGATGCAAATAGATCTAGGTCTGGTCTTCCCCATCTTTTAAAGATGTTGTCTACCACTGATTGTCTCACTCACCACTTGTGGGCTCTGCCTTGGGTGCGACTGAGCACGTCCGCCAGGACATTTTGAATGCCTGGGACGTGAACTGCTGTCGGAAGAAGGCTGTGACCTACTGCCCAGTACCATACTCTCATTGCTTTGAGATAGAGGTGGTATAAGCACGTTCTGCCCTGTTTATTTGTGTACCAGACAATGCACATGTCTGTCTGGCTCATAAGCTGCCCCAGTTGTATCAAATGCTGGAAAGCTTGTACAGCATTCAGTACTGCCCTCATCTCCAACACACTGATGTGGAGAGGAAGTTCACTGTTGGACCAAGAGTCCTGTGAGCACCCCATCATGATCCAGAGGTGTCTGTCATTAGGATCTGGGAGGGAGGTCCGTATGGAATGGAACACCTTGGAGGAGGCTGTCCAGGTCCTGCCACCACAAAAGATCTTGAGTCATCAGGTCTGAAACCAAGATCTCGTGGTTCAGATCGTCAGATCTCTGATCCCACTGCACCCTGACAGTCCACTGCTTGACACTCTTATGAAGTCTGGCTAGGGGGACCGTAGCGATAGCCACAGCCATGAGACCGAGAAGGCGAAGAATCTTCCTGGCCAACGTTCTCCTCTGTGAGGCCACAAAGTGCACCTGTTTTTGCAGGGTTTCCATTCTATCTAGTAGCAGGAAGGCTCTGCCCTGGATCATATCCAACACCACCCCAATAAATAGGAGTTGTTGTGTAGGAAAAAGGTGGGATTTGGAATGGTTGACAGTAATGCCCACTTTCTGGAAAAGGTCCAGAGTAATGGCCAGGGAACTGGCCAAACTGTCCCTCAACAGGGCAGAAAGAAGCCAATCATTGAGGTACGGAAAAAACGGTACCCCTTGTCTGCGCAAGGCCGCTGCTACCACCGCTAGGCATTTCGTGAACATTCTGGGTCACGATGAAAGGCCAAAGGAAGAGCTTTGAACTGAAAATGCTCTCCCAGAAAACAGAATCTGAGGAATCTGCAGTGCAGCGGAACAACTGGGATGTGCAGGTAGGCATTCTGCATGTCCAGTGCACATAGTCGATCCTTCTGTAAGAGACAAATCAAGCTTGGCAGAGAAAACATTCGGAACCTCTTGTATTCCATGTAGAGGTTCAGGGAACTCAGGTTCAGAATGGGTCTGAGAACATCCATCTTCTTGGGCACCAGGAAGAAGTGCGAATAGAAACCTTTCCCTTGTTGCTTTGTGGGAACCAGCTCTATTGCTGCTTTTACTAGTAGGGAGAATATTTCCTCTCTTACTAAAGGAATGTGGCTTTGTGTGTAAGACGAGTGACCTGGAGGATTTTCCAGAGGTTTCTCTGTAAACTCTATTGTGTGGCCTTGAGCCACCAGCTGGAGAATCCACGAGTCTGTGGTTATAGCCTCCTATCCTAGTAGGTGTCTTGCAAATCTTCCTCCTACTGGTTCCTCTGTGACTCACTCTAGAGGAGGGAAGGGGTCTAGAGAGTCAAAAGGCAGTAGGGAGGATGGAGGCGGCGGCTCCTGAGGCCCTATGGGATTTTGCCAGAGGCCCGACATTTGTTCTGACGTCGGTTCTGGGGTTGCCTTTGCTGGCAACATTGTCCTTGTCCTGCAAGTCTGTGATGATGTCTTCCAAACAAGATGGTGCGTCTTGAATGGCTATCTGGACTTCTGGTGCTAGACCTGAAATCCTGAGCCATGCATGCCTCCGCAAGCTCATGGCAATGGCTGTGCTCCTAGTTGATGCCTCCATGGCATAATAGGTGGTCCTCAGGGTGCGTATGCTAGCCAATCTAGCCGACCTAACCATGCCCATTTCCTCTTTCAACTGGGAGTCCCAGAGGGAGTAAATTTTAGACTCCAGTTGTCACAAAATGGATTTCTGGTAGACTACCATATGAGCCACATAATTCAGGGCTCTGATAGCCAACGTGGAAGAAGAATAAATCTTCTTTCCGTACCGGTCAATGACCTTAGATTCCTTGTCCAGTGGAGAGGTACTAAGGTGTTTTGGTTTTGCTGACCCATGGGCAGTACTAATGACCACTGAGTCGGCCTTGGGGTAAATGCTCAGGTGGTCGTTGCTCTCAGGTGTTTGGTATATTCTGTCCGCCTTTCTGGCCACAGATGCCAGTGAGGTGGGCTGCTTCCAAACTGTGGTAGCCAGGTCCACATGTGGTCCTATCCAGGGTGGGACGAGGGCAGGTGACAGATTAGATAGTTCTAGATGCTCTGCCAGCCTCTGGAGATGGGGATCCTAGGTCTCAGTGTGCCAGTCATAAGCAGACCGGATCTTTCTGAGAAGTTCCATGAAGGAAGGATCCTCCAGCGGAGACTTGGGTGACTCTTTGGGCTTTGGATCCTCTGGTGTGAGTGATTCATAGTCAGTACTGGAGTGAGCCAAGTCGCTTTCTGAACCTGACGTCTGGCTCTCATCGAGTGAGCTAAGTCTCGGTAGTGGAATCTCTACCTGCCTGGAAAGGTCCCCAGGCTGCATGAATTCAGTGGGAGGCAGTGTAGGTGGGAAATGTTCCATCGTCTTACCCGATGTCGAAGGCCGGGCACCCGCCGTCGGGATTTGTTTAGGTGACGGAGGCCTAGGAGTTGGCATTGGGGCTGACGGAGACTGCCCCTTCTCGAGCTCCGACGTGAGTTGCGATTCTGCCTCATTCCACCAAGATCACAGCATCGCCTGAAGGTCCACCTGAGGCTGAGGTGGAGGAGGTGGGTTGGGGTGTGCAAATCCCGGGTAACCCGTATAGTAGGCATAGTTAAAACCTGGCAATGGATACCCCGGCATCGGAAACCCTGGCAAAGGATACCCATGTGTTGGATATTGTGGCGCTGGATACTCCAGCATGGGGTAATGCGGCATCGGGTAACCCGGAAGGTTACCCGAAGGACCCAGATTCAGCCCAGAAAGAAGAGCATAAGGCTCAGGTGTCAGACCTGATGGTGGGACTGCAGGCTCCCGAACACATCAACGAGGGAGCACAAGGCCCCAATGGAGGTTCCGGGGGAGGAGGTGGATGCCCTGGAGGTCCTAACGGGGTTGGTTTCGGGCCAGCTGGCAGCCCTTGGGGGGCCGACGCGCTTTGAGGTACCGGTGCAGTCTTCATCAGGTCCGGCAGAGCCTCAGCCGTGGGAAGCTTCAGTGTCGGGGTGGAATGGACCCGGATGGTGGGCTTTCTCCCTTTTCCATGTCCGGAGAGACCACCTCTATCGGTGGAGAGGGAGAAACCGGAGGAGACTCGGGTGTCAGCTGTGGTTCAGACATCCGTTGAGCCTGCTCCTCAATGGCAGACCTGTTGGGGCCTGATGGAGGGGTCAGCACTGTGCGGCCATCGGAAGAGCCAACGGGCATCTTGCCAGCCAGGTCCGTGCGAGCGTCGGAGGGGCCAGCGCTCAACTTACCGGTCCCACTGTTGCCATTAGGCCTCTTAATCTTGATAGGCTTTGTGGGAGTGGGAGCCTCCATTCCCCTGGAGGCTCCCGTTGGGCCCAAGTCCGAGCCTGACAAGCCACAGAGGTAGCCGTGGATGAAGGTTTCTTTGCCAGAGGGGAAGTTACCTCCTGGGCCACAGCGCCCGACAGGGACCGCGGCTTGGAAGGGGACTCTTCCCCATTCTGATGTCTCTCCTTGTCATTCTTCTTCTTCTTGTGATAGCCTTCTGGGGAAGAAGAGCTCCTGAGTTTCCTCAGCTCCTTCCCCATGGAAGCTATTTTTAGTTTTAAAAGGTGGGCTTCCAGAGACTGCTGATGGTGTTTTCGTGTGGCCTGGTTAAACCCCTGACAAATCTCACACTCCTCAGTCTTGTGGTCTGGGCCCAGACAGAAAAGGCAGAGGGGATGGCCGTCCTTGTGGGGAAGCAGAGTCCGGCAGGAGTTGCACTTGTTTTATGCGATTCAGATGACGTTGGAGACGACATGCATGATATGTATACTAACACTATTTACGATGAAAAAAGAACAGGTTACTCATCTGTAACAGTAGTTCTAGGAGTGGTATATGTTGTTCATCCACACTTATTGACATGTCCCTTTTTCCTTTAAGGATTACTGGAAGTCTTCAAGCTGGCTCCTCCCACCCACCCAGGTGGTATATACCTCGGCTCCGAGCCCATGACACCAGATCTTAGCCTGCTGGAAGCCAGGTGTTGTGTGTCTGCAGCCAGGGAGGTCTGGTGAGTCCGTGAGGATGAACAACATATACCACTCCTAGAACTACTGTTACAGGTGAGTAACCTGTTCTTCTAGGATTGTGGATATGTTGTTCATCTACACTTATTGGCAGACTCCTAGCAGTTCTACGGGAGGAGGGAGGCAAGACGCACACCCCCTACTTAGGCAACAGAGATTGGAGAACTGAGGCCCCAAAACCAGCATCACAACGTGACTCAAGGTCGATGTGGTAGTGGGTGATGAAGGTGTTTGCTGACTTCCAGGTAGCAGCCCGGCAGATTTCTTGGATAGGTATGTCCCTGGAAGCAGCCACCAATGCAGCAGTGTGGCGGGTAGAATGAGCTCTTATCCCTCTGGGAGGCTCCTTGCCCACCAACTCATAACACAGACCTATGCATGATGTAATCCATCTTGCAATGGTCTGTGCAGTCTGCCAGAAGCAGCTTCAGCGTAGGTGATAAACAGCTGGCAAACCTCTCCCTGAATTTCCGCCATCCTCTCCTTATAGTAGGAGAGAGCACGTCTCAGGTCCAAGGTATGGAGCCTGTAGTCGGCCTCTGAGGTGTAGGTTGGGTAGTAAACTGGCAGAGTTAACAACTGGTTAAGGTGAAACTCTGACACCACCTTGGAAGGAATTTCGGGTGGGGGCGCAGCACAACTTTGTCCCTGTGGAAGACCAGATAAGGGGAGTCCACCGAAAGCGCCTGGAGCTCCCCTGTCCTTCTGGCTGACATGACAGCCACCAGGAAGGCCGTCTTCCATGATAAGTGTGACAACTCGCACTTGTGCATGGGTTCAAATGGCTTGCCCATAAGCTTTGCCAGTACCAGCACTAAATCCCACGGAAGTGGAGGTTCACGCACCGGAGGGGATATGTGATCCAGGCCTTTGAAAAAGCGCTTGACCACTGTCTCCAGTGCGAACGTCGGCTGACCGGCCTGCGCCCGGTAAGCAGAGATGGCTGCCAGGTGCACCCGAAGGGTCGATGACTGTAGAGCCCCTTTGGAGAGAGACCAAACGTAGTCGAGAATGTTAGCCACAGGGCAGAACAGAGGGTCCAGGCCCTTGTCCTGACACCAAATGGAAAACCGCTTTCATTTGAAGGCATAACACTTCCTGGTCGATTCCTTTCTAGATGCCTTCACCACAGTGTAGACATCTTGGAAGATCCAAAGCCTGGAACTCTAGCCGTTCAGGTACCAGGCTGTGAGGTGCAGGAATTGAAGGTCCGGATGGTATACCTTCCCCTGATTGAGTGATATCAGGTCCGGTGTGTACAACCGCTCCGGGTGCCTGCAGCTGAGGCTGAGGAAATCTGGATACCAGAACTGGCGCGGCCAATCTGGGGCTACCAGGATCACCTGCGTCTTGTCCCTCCTCACCTTGAGGAGCACCTTGTGGATCAAGGGAAATGGAGGGAAGGTGTAGAGGAGGCCTGGGGTCCACGGCCTCGACAGGGCATTCCCCTGCAGCGAACCCTGCTGAGGGGGGCAGGCATGAAACAGCCTCAGCTTGGTGTTTTCCCTGGAGGCAAACAGGTCCACCATCGGTTTGCCCCAACAGGAGGACAGGCTGTAAGCTACCTCTGGATGAAGAGACTACTCGTGGGATGTCTGGCCTAGACGGCTGAGAGCATCCGCCAGATGGTTCGAGGCTCCTGCCACATGGATGGCTAGGAGATCGCGCCTCCTTGCACAGCAGATGGGAATGCATGCCGCCCTGTTTGTTGAGGTAGTACATGGTCGTGGTATTGTCCATCTAGACTTAAACCACTTGACCCCGGAGCTGAGGAGCGAAAGCTAACAGTGCCAGTCTGACTGCTCTGAGCTCCAACAGGTTGATGTGGCATCGGGACTCCTCGGAGGTCCAGAACCCGTGGGCCCTTTCGTTCCCCATGTGGGCTCCCCAGCCCATGAGAGAGGCATCGGTCATGAGAACGACCATCAGCTCGGGGCAGACAAATGGGATCCCTTCCTGCAACCGGTCTGGGGCGGTCCACCATTGGAGAGCATTCCATATCTTCTGGGTCACAGTGATCAGCTGCTCTAATTGACCGTGGTGCTGAGTCCACTGGGAGGCCAGCTCCCACTGGAGGGGGCATATGTGCCACCGGGCCCAACGGACCACTGAGGTGCACACCGCCAGCCGAGCTCTGGCTTGACAGGAGTTGAGTTCTGCCCCGATGAAGCCCATCACCTGAGAAGGCTTGAGTTCTGACTCGGCCTCATTGATTAGGAGGCTGAGTTGGGAGCAGGTCTGAGGGCCAGATCCCTGGATCTCTCCACCTCCTGTCGGGAGTGACCTGCCAGAAGCCAGTCATCGAGGTAGGGGTAAATTCTGATCCCCTGACGCCGTAGATGGGCCGCCACTACTGCAATGCATTTGGTGAAGACCCCGGGTGGGGAGGGCGATGACAGGCCGAACGGCATGGCTCGGAACTCGTACAGGGTTCCTGCGACCCTGAAGCGGAGGAACAGCTGATGGGACAGATGGATTGGGACGTGAAAGAACGCATCCTGCAGATCCAGTGAACAAAACCACATTTTGCTCCAAGGATGGAATGATCTGGGACAGAGTGACCATCCAAAAGATGTGAGACCTGAGATATTGATTCAGGTCGTGGAGCTCTAGAAAGGGGTGCCAGCCCCCCGTCTGCTTGGGCACCAGGAAGTACCTGGAGATAAAGCCTGGGTCTGTTGGAGGATCCGCCACAGGAGCTATTGCCTCCTTGAGAAGGAGCTGAGCAATGTCGTCTCGAAGAGCCAACTGGGTGTGAGCAGATACCCTGTTCCTCCCGAGGGGCTTGGCTTGGCTGGGAGGGTACTGTTCAAACTCTAGAGGCAGTCCCTGACCGACCACTTCGAGAACCCACCTGTCCGAGGTGACAGCGGACCAGGCGGAAAGGAAGTGGCAGAGCCGGCCCCCCACGGGAGGACCCAGAGCTATCATGATGGGAGTAGGGGTGGCAGCCCCCACCCTGTCACTGAGCAGGCTTGGAGGAGAAGGAGGAGGCTCCAGGACCTGAGCCTCCGCCTCCTTTACAGGCCTGTTGGGGTCCAGGCTTGGGCCAAGGGCACCAAGCTTGAGCCTGCTGCTGATGCTGCTGTCCCCCTTGGAAGGAGGACTGCTGAGCCGTAAGGGAAGAGTGACGAATGGGCTTCTTCTTCTTCTTCTGCTGGGTCTTTCCCAAAGAACCCTTGGCAGAAGTGGCATCCAAGGTGGCACTGGACTGTTCTATGCACTGAAGGTGACCGGCCACTCCTGGGCCGAACAAGTCGGTCCCGAGGAAGGGCACATCAGCTAACTTGTGCCGAGTATCCGCCAGGAAGGAGGAAAGCCTCACCCAAGCCCTGCGGCAAGAGGCAACTGCGGCAGCCATTGAGCGGGCACAAGAGTCCCCAGTGTCCACAGCCGTCTGGAGCTGCTGTTTGGCCACAGCTCAGCCCTTGTCCCGGACCTACTTGACCATGGTCTGCATGTCCATGATGAGATGTGGGAGGACTTCGCCCAATGACCCGAGAAGGGCATGAGAGAAGTATGCCATTATGATGGCCAAACTTGCCTGATGAAGGCCCAAGGAGGAAGTCGCATAGACCTTCCTCGCCGAATGGTCCAAGAGCTTGGACTCTTTGTCGGGAGGTCGGTCCGTGTTGGCAGAACTGCCAGTACGCCTGAACACAGAGGAGGTCACCAGACTCTCGGCCACAGGGTGCTCTGTGAACCCTGCAAGGGACCCCATGGGTACCGCGTACTTGCGTGTCATGCGGGCAGACGGGGCTGGACAAGAGGCAGGACGCTGCCAGAGTTCAGATGCTGGATGGACCAACAATGGCATCGGCCACAGGAAAGCCTCCGTCGGGGTATCCCCTCTTTTAAGGATGTCTGTAAGAGGATGCTCCGCCTTTTTCTGGATGGATCCCAGGGGCATCCCTGTGGACTCAGAGATGAGGCGAAGGATTTCTTGGAAGGAGAAAGGACTTTCCTTTGTCCCTAGGCCAATGGGCGACTCATCATCCCCAGGATGAGAGTGAAGCCTGGTGACGTCCGAATCCGAGGAGTTGGGATACAGCAGCCTGCCGCCCAAATCACCCTCAACAAGCCAAGAGCGGTCCGGGGTGACCATGACCGATAAATGCTGGGGAAGCCCGGTGTCCGGTCTGTCTTCTTTTGAAGGAGCCCCTCCCACAGGCTGCTTAGGCGGCGGTTCCACCACAATGGGTGGAGAAACCGGTTTAGGCCGAAGAGGTAGATTTGCCATCCCCACAGGCAGGGGAACCGAAGATTTCAGCTCCAGAAGGGTCGGCTTCGGCCTAGGAGGCAAAAGCCAAGTAATGGCCGGGGAAGGAGGCAGAGTAGGCTTGTGCCCAGACAAGATCAGCTGTTGCCACATGAGGTCCTCATAGCGCCGATGGAGTTTCCGCCGGAGCCTCTCCTCATCCGAGGAGGATGAGGATGAGGATGACCGATGGTGCCGCCTCTTCTTAGAGCACTTGTGGTGCTTCCTCAGCCTTTCAGTCAAGGGAGGTTCTAGACCTCGACTGAGATCGGGAAGGCTGACTCAGTTGCTTCGGAGACACTGGCGGGACCGGTGACTTCTGTGGGTCTGGAATTGGGTCCTCAATGGGAACACCAGTGGGCTGGGTCTCCTCATTGGGGAAGATAAGGACCGGAGTCCTTTTCAAGGAGTCGCTGGCCAGAGCCGGCAACAGTGGATCAATGGCGTCGAAGACAATCTCGACCTCGTCGACCGCATCTTTGGTTGTCTGCCCCGATGGAAGGTCCAAAAAGCCATCCGCCAAAGAAGCGGTCTCGACCGAAGTTGAGACCACATGCTCTTGGGACTGGGACCTCTCTCAGTCCCAAGAGCGTCTTCGTCGAGACGAAGGCTTACTCGGTTCCTTCTCCCGCTTACGGGATCAGGAGGAGTGCGAGTCCGCAGGCGCCTCTCCCTTGGTGGGAAGAGATTGGCACAACTCCCGGAAGGATCCCGAGAAAGTGGAGCCTAGGTTGAGAGGAACGAAGAAGCTCAGATTGTTTGGCGGAGCCTGCAGCCGCGGAAACTGCCCACCTAGCCTCCTTGGACTTCACTGGAGGGTTCCTTTTCTCCGGTCTCCCCAACTTTAAGTGTGCCAGGAAGTCATCCAGAACATTGGGGTGGAAGGCCAAGCAAAAGCTGCAGGAAGAGGTGTCATGGCTGACACCTAGGCAGTAGATGCACGTGAGATGGGGATCAGTGTGTGACATCTTCTGGCCGCAAGGACATCGGCGAAATCCAGGGGAAGAGTTTTCCTCCATAATCGAAGACGCAAAGGAGCGATTGCTAACTCGAACGAGTTTTAATTTCAGTGAAACCGAAGTTTTGAAAGCCAGGGCCTACGAAATGCGTGAGCACGAGGGAGGCAACTTGAATCTTCCAGTGAAAAGGAAGATCTGGCATCATGGGGTGGAGCTGAGGTATATACCACCCGGGTGGGTGGGAGGAGCCAGCTTGAAGACTTCCAGTGATCTTTAAAGGGGAAAGTGACATGCCAATAAGTGTGGATGAACAACATATCCACAATCCTATAAGTAATATTTAAGTTTAAATTCAAGGAATTTAAGTGAGAGATACTCATCCAAGATGGCGTCGATAGAAGCAACATTCTCCGCGAGGTTCGATGTGCCCAGGTCGACAGCGGGAAAGAACTGGAGGGCAGGTGTGGAGCTGCTCCCTATATAGTGACACGTGGACATCAGTCACGTGACACCAGGGGTGGTCCCCCACCAGAGACTGCTAGTTAACAGTTTTCCATGTGGTCTTAGCGCCTGGCGGCTTAGTCCTACCTGTTAGTACCTACTGCACGAGCCCTCTCAAAGTAAGATCAGGTTATTTTATTTATTGGCTTTTTATTTTAAAAAGAAAATCCACCCATCTATACATTTTTTTTCTGAGTCCCTCTAACACATCTGAAGTTTAGTTTTTTTTGAATTACTTAGACTTGCTATAAGGTGTGCTCTGGGCATTTGTTTGTCAGAACTGTCAGTGTCCACTAATGACCACATGAGATTTTAAGTCTCCTATGCAAACAGGGGTGGGGGGTTGAAAGCTTGGCCTTATGAAGGGGGCACTAACTTGTCCATGCTGTGCTGCAAACCTGTTAAAGCAGATGAGAACTTGGCCTTATTGGGAGTTTGGGGGTCACTAACTTGCTTATGCTCATGTGCTGCAAGCCTGGTAAAAGGCAGATGGAAGGTGCCAGGTGTTAAAGGGGTAGGGGGCTTGCTGTCCTGTGTATACACATGTACTGCAGGCCAGGTAAAAACAGATGGGAGCCAGGCCTTATTTGGGGGGAGGTCACTAACCTTCTATGTTCTTGACTACAAGCCAGGTAAATGACAGATGGGAGGGAGCCTGGCCTTACTGGGGGAGGGGTGCTATTTATGCTGTACAGTGCTGCATGGTAAAAGGATGGGCAATGGGAATCCAGCCTTATTGTTCACAAGCCAGATCTCCTTCAGACTGTTCAGTGCTCTGTTATTTGTCTTAACTCTGTTTACTTATAATTTGTTGCTAGGGCTTTTGGCAGTGGTGGCTATAGTGCACTGGGGTGTGTGTGTGTGTGTGTTGCAGTGTTTAAGACAAAAGCAGAAGTCAAAATAATGTGGGCAGTGTAAATGATAAACACAAGAACCATGGGTGGCTGCAGGTGTAATGACTGCAATATGGTTTACACCAGAGTTCTTTCCCGATGTGCTACAGGCATGCCCCAGTGCCATCTGGACTGTGCTGCGAGACCCAAGCATTTTGAATCCTGCAGGATCTCAGTGCCCCTAGCCCTAAAACCAAAGAGCGTGGATCAATGCAGGAGACTGACTCTAAGAAGATGTAGACAGTACTTCCCTTAGTTGTTGCTTTCCTGATTACATCTTGAAGTTTAAGGTCTTGGTTCTCTTTCTGATCTGGCAATGTACAGCACAGATCTTTTGTAACTATGCCTCCTCTTCTATTACAGTGGTAATTGCGCAAAAGTTGATCGTTAGTATGATATACTGCATGGCGCATTTGCGCAGTAGCCACTGAATAGTATGTACTGCGCCTGCCATGCTAACGGTCAACTTTTGCGCAATTACCACTGTAGATATGCTTAGCCAGAGTGCTTCTATATCTTCCATTTCGAGATTCTGTAGTTCAGCCACTTGTAATCAGCTTCATAGTGCCAGCCGCCTCTTTTTTACCTGGTCTATTCTTCCTACATAGTTTGTGGTTGGTCATCCCCATTTCCTACAGGTCATGCTCAGCACACCATGTTTCTGTCATTCCTACTATATCCAGTTCCCATATCATGGTCAGTGCCTTCAATTCGCTCAATTTGTTCCTTACGCTATGTACATTTGTGCACAGACACTTCCAGTTTTGTGCGGTTTCTTTCCCCCCCACTTCTAAGCAGCTAGTTTTGCACCATTCATCTTGCATGCTACCTTTTCTGAGTAATATGTCAAGAAGTACATCTTCCATTAGTTCCTCTTGTCCTTGTGGATTCAATACCCTGCTCTTCTGTCTCTTCCCTTTGTCAGTTAAAAGCATTCTCTATGATTAAGTTTATTTGGTTCCCCAGTACAATAGCTCCTTTTGGATTTAGGTGCAGTTTATCTTCTTTGAAGGATACTGCCTTTCATCAAAAGCTGTTCAGTTTCTATGGAAAGTGAATCCTTCTTCCTTATACCAGCACCTAATCCAAGCATTTAGTCTCTGAATCCTGGTGGAGCATTTGTTGTTTTCAAACTGACTAGGTAGTATTTTGAAGAAGATGGATTCCACTTTTGCTGTCTTTAATCTTCTTTCCAAGGTTCTTGAAGGCATTCCTTATTTGTTCTTCCTTTTTTTTTCCAACTGATATAATTTTCTCAACATGTACAGTATCATTACTGGGTTTGTTCTTTAAGCAATCGCTACAGTTTGTCCATTATTTCAGCAACATGTTAATTCAGGCTCTAGGCAGACAGTAATATTCCCTATTCTCCATGTCTTTTCAGCAGATTTGTCAATTCTTTAACCTCATGAGTCCCCCATGATCATTGCCTTCTAGTGTTTTCTTTCCTTCTATTTCTTTCCTTCAATACTGTCTTGATTTTTGTTCTTCAGTTTGTTGGGCACTTGAAATTTCTTCATTTCTCCACAGTTAGCAGGTTAAACTGATCCTGCACAAATAGGGGCAAGCTTCACAGCTGTTCCTTCACAGTTATGCTGGCTTGTTACCCTCACAGAACTGTTTCCCACTGGAACCCTCATTGCTCACTACTGCGGTGTTCCATCCATGTACCTGCCATTCCTCACTTTACATCCCAGGTCTTTATTGCTTCTTCTGCCTCCCTCATTTGTTTTTAGTTCGGCTTATAATGGCATCCTCCTCCACATGATTTCATTTCAGCTTTTCTTCCAGCACAGCCGCACTGTTCATTAGCTGTCCAATTACAATACATTTTTCACAGGTGAAATCTCTGATTCTTCTGTGTTTCTGAATGTAAATATATGGCAACTTCCATAGTAGTCTGGTTCTCCAATTATAGCTCTGGACATCAAGAGTTTCTCAACTGTTTGAATGTGGCTACTGTTCCAGCGAGTCATGCTCTGTGTCACAGATAAACTTCCAGTATGCTGGTGCCAGGATTGATCACTTAGGTTCCTACTATCCCCTTTAAATTATTAACAGTAGTACAGGACACCATCCCAAGTAAACAATAGCCTCCTTCACCTGATTATCTGTTTGCTAAACTGAATTTCACTCTAGCAGCTTTGTATACAAAATTTATCATATCACAACTTTTTGCATACATTTCTTGCACTTCCTTTCTCAAGTGACTAATTTCATATATGGCCACACTACTGTCTGGCCATTTTCGCACTATGCAACTTCCTTCCATGCACTACTGAGCTCCAAATGGTAAATATGGAAGGAATTTGTAGTCCTAACCACAAATGGCTTCTCCCTTTCTTGTTCTAAGGTGGGTTTAAGAACCACGGCTCACCTAGTCTCCCTTTGCTGGTCAGTCCTGCACCAGAACCAGGTAGGATCTATCCTTCTACTATTTTCAGGTGCGGTTTTTACCTTGTCTTGGTATTGTGCTACAAGGTATGAATTCACTGCTATACACTCTGTTTTCTGATGTTAAAAATGTACTGTAGCAGTTGTGGCCAAGACTGAGCTGTTTCCCACTAATCTTCTTTATAACATAGGCTGGAAAAGCAGTTGAAATGATTGGCTAGGAACAGTCATGTGTGAATACATTAATGTGTGTTATAGGCACACTGAATGTGAGAAGTCAGTTTATTAAATCAATACTCGTCTATCTACATGCAGATTTTTCAGTCAGAACTTTAAAAAAAGTTCACATCTTTTCTAAGCAATCCGTGTTGGCAGTGCGATCGGTAAAAGAAGCGTTTTGTGATTTCCACCCCCACCACCCAGTTAAACTCTTACTAGCTCCTAGTAAAGTTTGGGAAAGGCAAGTATCAGTGACTTGAGCTGTAAGTCTTGTTGAAACAGATTACTGAAGTTGTCTGTGCAAACACTGAGGCAAGGGTTACCCCAAAGGGCATTTGGCTGGGAAGCCAAGTTTCAATTAAATACAAAATCACACATGCCTCAGTGTTTGCGCACAGAGGTTCTTTGTCTTTTAAATGGTTTTTTACTTTAATGGGTTCACCACAATATATCCAAGGCACACTGCCTATAGGGTAGCTGGTCCATTCCACTGGGGTGTCAAACAGACAAGGCATACTGATGAGTCCTGGTAGGACCGAAACACGTTCTATGTCTTCTGTTAGCACCTTTGCAAACTGTGTGAGAGGCCTTTCGGCACCATGCAATTCTGCTTAAAGTTGGACCAGCATAACATTCTGTGGTGATTTGCATATGCAGCCCATGATGCTTTGCATTGTGGGGGCATGTGTGATTTTGTATTTAATTGAAACTTGGCTTCCAGCCAAATGCCCTTTGGGGTAACCTTTGCCTCAGTGTTTGCGCACAGAGGTTCTTTGTCTTTTAAATCACTATATCTTGTCCCATGGAGTTATTCCAAGAACAGGAAGAGTAAATCTATTGTTGTAATGCAGATAATGTGACAGAAATAAGAAATGAGAAGTACTATGTCAGCAGCAGTAGCAGTAAACCAGTAGTTACAGCAGTAGCATTGTTAACAGTGAGACATTCAACAGCAGCACTGAGGGACTCAGAACAAGAATATATCAGAGAGGCAAAACTCAGCAGAATACTGTTCCACATGAGTCTCCCAAAAGTCATCACAGTACTATCCTTAAACTCTCGGAACAGAAAGCAGCAGGAACCTCTGGCAATCAGCTTGCAGACACTGATTATAGTAAGGTAGTGAGAAGTAGCATGTATCGATCTGCAGCCAGCACAAGTATATATAAATGTGCAAACACTCAGTACAATACTAACTCCAAGCCCAGGCAAGAGAAAGCAACAGGAAGTATTGGCAATGAGTCTCAAAACAGTGACTATAGGAAGCCAGTCAGCATAGCTACAGTGCCTTCAGAAAGTATTCACCCCCCTTGGATTTTGTCACATTCTGTGATGTTGCAAACTCAAATTAAAATACATTTATCTCGGATTTTTTTGTCACGTATCTACACAAATTACTCTATAATGTCAAAGTGGAATGAAACTTCTGGAATTTTTTGTACATGTAATTTAAAATAAAAACCTGAAATGTCTTGATTTGATAAGTATTCACCCCCTTTGCTATGACACTCTAAATTGAGCTGAGGTGCATCCAATTTCCTTGTGAGATCACTCTAAAACTTGAATGGAGTCCACCTGTGGTCAGTTCAAATGGTTGACACGATTTCAGAGGAAATATACCTGTCTATATAAGGTCCCACTGTTGACAGTGCATGTCAGAGCAGAAACTCTACCATGAAGACCAAGGAGCTGTCCGTAGAACTCTGTGATAGAATTGTGAGGAGGCACAGATCTGGGGAAGGGTATAAAAACATTTCTAGGGTGTTGAAAGTTCCCAGGAGCACAGTCAAGTCCATCACTAGGAAATGGAAAGATTACAGAACCACCCAGACTCTTCCTAGAGCAGGCCGTCCTCCCAAACTGAGCAACCGGGCAAGAAGGACCTTGGTCAGGGAAGTGACCAAGAACGCAATGACCACCCTGACAGAACTACAGAGTTCCATGGCTGAGATGGGAGAACCTGTCCAGAGGACAACAATCTCTGCAGCACTTTACAGATGTTGCCTCTATGGGAGAGTGACTAGACGGAAGCCACTCCTGAGAAAAGGCCACATAATAGCGTGCCTGGAGTTTGCAAGAAGGCACGTGGCAGACTCTGAGACCATGTGGTAAAAGATTCTCTGGTCTGATGAAACAAAAATTGAACTCTTTGGCCTGAATGCAAAGCGCTATGCCTGGCGCAAACCGAACACAGCTCATCACCCATATAACACCATCCCTACCATGAAGCATGGTGGTGGCAGCATCATGTTATGGGGATGCTTTTCAGCAGCA
The DNA here is from genome assembly GCA_016271365.2 of Neoceratodus forsteri. NCBI lineage: Eukaryota > Metazoa > Chordata > Ceratodontiformes > Ceratodontidae > Neoceratodus > Neoceratodus forsteri. The sequence goes on along the minus strand of CM057455.1, from coordinate 1,358,996,140 downwards.
GGGACTGGGGCACTTGACAGGATAGAGGGAACAATGAATGGAGCCAAATACAGGCACATCCTTGAGGAGAACCTGCATCAGTCTGCAATAGACCTTGACCTGGGGAGAAGATTTACGTTCCAACAGGACGACCCCAAGCATACAGCCAAAGCAACACTGGAGTGGCTTCAGAACAAGAAGGTGAATGTCCTTGAGTGGCCCAGCCAAAGCCCAGACTTGAATCCTATTGAGAATCTGTGGAAAGACTTAAAGATTGCGGTTCACCGACGCTCCCCATCCAACTTGACAGAGCTTGAGCAAATCTGCAAGGAAGAATGGGCGAAAAACCCCAAATCCAGATGTGCAAAGCTGATACAGACATACCCAAGAAGACTCAAAGCTGTAATTGCTGCCAAAGGCGCTTCTACAAAGTATTGACTCAGGGGGGTGAATACTTAAGTAAACAAGATATTTCTGTTTTTAATGTTTCATAAATTTTTGTTACACAATAAAAATATTTTTGCCCCTTTAAATCATTGAGTATCCTGTGTGAATCAAGGGGGAAATAAATCATTTCAATGCATTAAAACTTCTGGTAGTAACACAACAAAATGTGACATAATCCAAGGGGGGGGGGGGTGAATACTTTCTGAAGGCACTGTATATATGGGGTTGCTAATGCAATGCTAAATACTGTTCCTAAGATCATAGAACAGAAACCAGTAGGAAGTATTGTTACTAGTATGGATACCAGTAGTATGGCAGGAAATATTTCAAGCAGCCTGAAATCAAAACAATCCCAAAGTGGCCGCTATGTAGATTTGTCTGCCTCAAACATAGATGCATTAGAAAGTGCTAAAGATGAGGCAAATACTTAAAAAGTACATTGTGGGCAGTCAATGTACTAAATGACTAGCTCATCAGTAAACCAATCAAAATAAATTACAAATATATTACAGCCAATGATCTATGCAAAACACTTAAGAGATTTTTACCCAAGTGTTTGTGGCACAGAAGGCTCTCTGATCTGTTTACGAGCTGGCATTAACAGATATTTAAACAATGTTGAGAACAATAGACAATTTAATATCACATCTGATTCTACTTTTAAGCCAGCCAACAATGTGTTCATATCCATTTTAAACAGTTGCGACAAGAGGGTCAGGACCGTGCAAGCCACCGTCCACCAATTAGTAAAGTAGATTTGCAAAAGCTACACACATCATCAGCTCTAGATCCAAACACACCAGAGGGTCTAGTAAGCCTGTTTGGTTCAAGCTGCAGCTTGGACTTGCTTGACGTGGAAGGGGAGTTAAAACAAGATTCTTTAATTATTGTGAAAGATGACAATGGTTGTGAATATCTATCCCTGGCTTTCAACCCCCACAATAAAAATCATGCACGTCCACATGAAGTTAAAGAAGCCCTAAGCTGATTTTTGATTGCAGACCCTAGTAACCCTCTTTGTCCTGTTAAGATGTACAAAGATTACATCAGCATACGTCCACCTTGTGCTCCTTCCTTATATGTACACCCAAAGAGAAATGTTCACGCAGAGGATGTATTCTGGTATACTTTCAAACCCATGGGTGTGAGCTATCTTGGGAATCTAATGCCCCAAATTTCCAAAGCTGCCGGACTCAGTAGGAGATACAAAAATCACAGTATCCATAGCAGTGCAGTACAAATTCTCTCGGATGCTGGACTAGCATCAAGAGAAATCATGAACGTTACAGGTCATCGCTGTGAAAATAGCTTGTAAAACTACTGGAGTGCATCTACAGCAGATAGGCAGAAGTGGAGTACACTCCTAAGTACTTCAGGTAGTAAAACAGCAGTAAAAGAGATGAAAAGTAGTGATTGTGACAGTCCTCAGACCAAAACTTCTACCAATAAAGCACAAGGCATTGTGTCAGATGCGGGGTGTAGTAGTAGTAGTCTAAATACACCAGAAAGCAGTGTGCCACAGCCATCTACTGGTAAAGCAGAAAGTACCGGGTAGTACTAAGCATACAACACCATCAAGTTGTATGATATAATCATCAGATCTGCAAATGTCATCGGCATAAATCTGCCCCATTTCCAGAACTATGGAACTGTGAATTTCAATTACTGCATGTATTCTGGAAGAGATACAGATCACAGTACTGGAGAACATCTGCAGCAGTATCTGTTGCCAGTACTTTATTGTATTAAAGTGAAACCACAATGCTTAAGTCACGTAGAATGTTCTGACAGAACCATGTTTTACAGTTCTGGATAACTTTAAAGTGCAACCACAGTGCTGAAATCACATAGTATGTACTGAGAAAAGTACAGCTGTTAATCAGTTCTCCTTTCACAGAGCTTAAATCATATAGAATGTACTGATAATTGCAGGTCAGTTCTTAATCAGTTGTCCTTAATTATAAATTACAAGCACAGTATTGTAAAACCATATATCTCAGTTTAGGTCTTATTCCAGGTTCAGTGCATTGCAGATTACAATGCAGAATCTTAGAAAGATTTTGTTAAGTAGTAATTCAGAGCTGCAAAACTGCAAGTAGTATTTCGATATGTGGTGCCTTGTTAAAGTGCGAATTCAATGCATGTTATACAAAACAGTTTGTTAATTATTAATTGACAGCATCCAAAAAACAGTGCAAGTAGTGACATATGGGGTTTTCTATAAAGTCAATGTTCTGACTATATTTCTTCATCGGACCTGCTGAAATGTGTGTGTTTGTTTTTTTGTAGGACACATCTTTACCATAGAGCAGCTACTGCGTTGTGCTCAAACAACAGAGCGGCTACTGCGTTGTGCTCCTCTGCATTCAGCTGGGAATTACAGGTACGATACAGATATTGCCGAAATGCTGAATCACCTCAAAGTTTTTAAAGTTGATGGCAGGCAAGTGCAAGAGTTATTTAAAGTTGATCGGAACAGATTTTCCGTTGTTTCCTATCTGCATACATCAGTGTGGCGCATGTTTGTATGTGAAACAGTTCCAAACCAGTTTCTGACAATTAGTTGTAGTTCTTGTTAAACATTTTTACATATTTCTGTAAAAAAAATAATTTGCTTGCCAGTGGTATTTATGATATCGTAGTGTAACCTGATAGAATGAAGTTTGCATTGTGAACACTTCTGAATGTGATCGAAAACATAACGCAGCACTGGTACGTAGCGCTGATTACTACGTAGTGCTAATTACAGAGACAGTATTATTTCCTGCAAAACAATGAGTGTGTTTGATTTGTAAACATAAATAAGTGTGTGGTATACAAGAAATAACACTTATAACGTTATGGTAGTAACGTTACGACAATAAAACAACTGAAAGACAGTAGCACTATTTTATGAGGAGGAAGCACACCTTGAAAACGAACATATTTTAGCAGTTTTAATAACTTTTGCTTACACTTTCAAACAATCTAGTAAGCCCATGTTATAAGCGCAATAACCCACTTCAGGCTGTGTGGAATATTAGATTAATCATCAATTGGTGCTGTGAGGGCACTCGGCTTCAACTCATGCCTCACATCACATCCAGGGTGTTGATTAATCCCCAGTAATCACACAGCCTGCCGTGAGTTATTGCTTACGTATCTGTTATCAACTGACTACCAGCCTTGCAGTAACTTACATAGAAAAAAAATCCCAACTTACAACGCCAGAATGAAGCTGTTGTCACAAATGTTTGATCCATATTCCAATTAAACTATATATTATTTAGTTGTTGATAAAACCTCCATTTTCTGGGCTCTGCAGCAAAATAATTTCAAGTGAAGTCTCTGCACGTGTACTATTACACTGATTCTTTGGCACAAGCTGGGTGGCAAACCTAAGTGAAATTAAACTAACCACTAATTCTGTGAACAGTTTATTTCTTAAGAACAAATTCCAGTGGCATACAGATGAGGTAGAAGAAATATTACACAAAATTACTATGTAGCTCTACGCAATTAAAGACAGCAAACTGACACACTTACAAAAATTAGCAATTTCAGATCAAAGCAATCAGTTCAACAGTTTGTACTAAGAGAATAAGTCAGATTATACAATGGCAAGGAAATTTCCTGCCCTCTGGTTGGTCACTGGGTGTCTTAAACAGTGACAATATTTCACAATAACATCACTGTATAAAGTCCAGGCACACAGATGACCACAGAACACTGAAAAAAATACCTCCATCCCCACACAACCACTGTGAAGCCAACACTGCCCTGTCCACACAGAACCGAAACATTACCAGACACTGAAGCCATCACAGCATAAAAACACACACAAACACACACTAATTTCCACCCTTGCTCTGCCACTCAGGACTAATACAACATTTAATATTCACCCTTTGTCCCCTACAAAAAAATGTTGCAACATTTCTTATTTAATTTTAAATAAAGTGCCGCAAGCTGGCTTTACCCACAGGCAAGACAGTCAGCTCCGTGTTTCACTTTCACTTCTGGACAGTTTCCCCATTAGTTTTCTGCCTGCCATTTAGTGTCCCCACTTGATTTAATCTAATTTACTTACTATTTCTAGTTCAAAGTATAGTAAAGCAGACACACTGACTGGCTTCTCAGTGCGCGGTTAGTACTGCAATCATCGCTAGCCCATGTGCAGTTGTTAAACAGTGCTCACTCAAGAGAACAGGAATGGGCACGTTCTTCAGGTTAAAAAAGTGGCCACAGCATGTTATTAAAAGTGGCAGAAAACACAGCAGCTCTCCATTTTTTTTAATTTTTTATTATACTTTCTCCTGCCACCGACCACCCGGTACCTCAGCCCGGTCACGGACTCTTTGACTTCCACTCTCACACTGGCCGTACTCCGATACCCCCTGGCTTGCCCCCCAGGGTGGGGTTGAGGCACTGGCTCCAAGTGCCACATCTGACGGGATAGATCAGGGAGTCGGCCTGAGAACTAACTGAAGCCGAGGGTGGGCTTCATCAAGGGTGGCTGGCAGCACTTTTTCTAGACTGCCCCAGGGGCAGGGATGTGCAATGACATCCAGCATCTGCCCCGGCCCTCTTACATGCTGGTGCCGGTCGCCTGTGGTTCCCCTATCCTCCGCCAGTGGTCCCTCGGGTGTCGGACACTCTACCCCTCCCTTCCCCCAGAGAAGGAGAGCAGTCCAGAGGATGCTCGATCCTTCTCCCCTGGCCAGCCCTCCGACTCCCCGGGTCCATTCCTGAATCCAGGTCACTGGTGTCACAAATGGAAATCCAACCACTGCGCCAGTAGGCTGGCACTAGCAGCTCCCTATTTACCAGGAGGCACGTAGGCTGTAATAAGTACAGCCGGGGCACCTTGACAAAAACAGAGCCTTTGAAAGAGACAGAGTACACATATTGAGAAATGCCCTGACGATCAAGCAACATGTAGGAGCAGCACCATCTACTGGGAAAATCTGAAACTGTGGACTATTTTTTTTAAAACATATACTTGCTCATCAAAAAAATTAGCAAAACATATTTAAAACACTCTTTTTATTTTTTTTGTTGTTGTTAAGAAAGAAACCATTGTATAATAGCAATAAGGCACTCCAGGATGTGTGTTATTGTGTAATAACCTCACTTCTGCAGCCTTGTGCTACAACCACCCAAGGTGTGACATTATTACACAATAACACACACCCCCAGTTGTGCCTTATTGCTTAAAGAGCCACTGAAGCCTCAAGAAGAACTCTGAAGAACATAATATTTGGACACAAAGCAGCTAATATTTCTTATTAGCTCTGTATTTCTTACCTCAATTATTTATTACTGAGGTCAGAGGCATTAAAACAGAAGAGTTGTTCCCTGAGGTTCATCAGCGGCTATTGCTTAGTTCTTTCCAACCTGATGTCATAATACTGTGCTTGTGACATCACAGTTATTCCCACAGCACCAGACTGTGATGTCAAAACAGAGCATTATGATGCCAAGTAGGAAGTAAGTTATAGAGGCAGATGAGCTCTAAGGGAAAAAGATCCTGTTCTGTGGGAATTTCTTCAGTAACAAATAATGAAGAGGAGAAGTCTACAGAAGTTGTGTGAACTACAAGCTAAATTGTGTCCAACTATTATGTTTTCCAATGTTTTTTCAAAGGCATCAGCTGCATCTACTGTTTAACTATCGAAGTTCATCGAAGTTCATCTCAGGACTTTCTCCAAGTGCCCAGCAGTTGTTAAAATGAATAAAGGGCCCTCAAGTCAGCATATCTTCGGCGTATTTTTTCCATGACTATTGAGTGTGAGTGTAATTATCAGATAACTGATAAAAGCGATGTAAGCAATCTGAACAAACAGTAATGTGGCATCTTCTAAGAAAGGATAATCAGAAAAGCTAACTTGTATGATGGATTTGTCTCTGAATTTTTCTTCGGTAAGTATGGCCAATTCCACATAAATCCATACCAATGTGTCTGCTATCCTTTTTTAAATATAAATACACTACTAGCACAAGAAGGATTCCCTTGCAGAGAACAAAGCATACAGTCTTCATTTAAAAAGTACCAGTTTTTTTTTTCTTGGCGGGGGATATATCTGCATCTGGAGACTTCAAAGTATAAATGTTAAACTGTACATGATAACCATACACACCCATCAGGAAAAAAAAAACACTTAAGCAATCAACTTACTATTAAATTAAAAGAACCCCTGTATGTTTTATAATAGTTTTAATTTGAAAATGGTTTTAATAAAAAACTTTCACCCTAAGGAAGATTTATTTATTTATTTGAAAGTGGGCGACTGGGAGAGGCACTTAGTTAATACTCGTTTCCAGGTGCGACCCAGGGGAGGAGGAACAGGAGAAGCACAGTACAATACAAGAGGCATGTTAATAGCGCACCATTTGGTAATTACACTGGTACAAAAATGAGCAGGTACAAAAATAAAATGATACAGACAAGTGAGGTGCAGTCACAGTGCACAGTGAGATGTCAGGGTCAAAGGCAAGGGAAAACGGCACACCACAATGTGCAGTTACTAACTGACACAGGCAAGAGACCAGAAAACTTGCTTAAGCCTAACCCTGGGCAAATGGAAGACAAGTGGTGGTGAGGAAGTGCAATCAGTAGGCAAGCAGAGCAGACCCACCTAGTAACCTGGCCACAGATGGCTGAGGCAAGATGGGTGGGGAGTCAGGAGGAAAGGTATCAGGAGCATATGGGGTGTTGCTGGAGTTTCAACTGGTGTCTGAGGGAGCCAAGGGAGGAGGAGAGGTGGAGGGAGGAGGGGAATTTGTTCCAGAGTAAGGGAAATCAATAGGAGAAGGCAGATTGTCCAGCAGAGGAGTAGGGTGAGGAGTGGAGAAGGTATGATGATCCTTGGAATGGAGGGAGCAGGACGAAGGGGGTTATTGGGAGAGGAGAAAGGAGCGGTAGGAGGGAAGGGATTGGGAGAGGAGAGGTACAGAAGGAGGGAAGGGATGAACAAGGACAAGAAAGCTGGCATATGGAAATAATGTGAAATAACGTAGTATACAACAAATCATATCAACCCTCTTTTAAGTTAAAATAAAAATGAATAGTAATAATAATTTTTAAGTGTACATGCTATTTGGACCACAAAAGCAGTACATAGTAATTGAAGCACCTGATCTTCTATAGGCATAACAAGAATTCCTCCAATATTCAACATGATTTTCATGTAGTTCTCATGGTCCTTCTGTACTCCAGCTCCACAATAGATCCGGTCATACTGATGGCTATCTGAGCCTATTTCCAGACAATTGCCAACCACAAAGGAAGGTTCACAGAACTCAAACCTGGGGAGAAATAATATAATCTGAACAAACACTTATACAACTGAAAACATAGTTTACTGCAGGTAAAACAAAATGACAATATAATAGCTAGAAATGCAACAGTGTGATTGCGAAAAGGAAAGTTACATACCATAACTCTAGATCTTCAAAACTATCTTCTCCACAGAGCACCGCTCTTTGGTCTTAGAGCCTGAGGCACAGGACCCCATGGGAAATGAACGTTACTTACCGTAACTCGAGATCTTTAAGAATATCTTTTTGGTCTTAGGCCGGAGTGCTAGGACCCTGAGGAAGTAAAACTTTTGGTCAGGATGTTGACAACAGTGATGGCACCAGCACATTTGTGACACTGCGCCCGTAACCAGTAACCATCAATAAACACTCTAACTGCCTCAGTTTTGCTAGCAAGAAGAGTGAAAAAAACAAAAACAAAAAAAAATAGGTTACTCACCTGTAACAGTAGCTCTAGGAGTGGTATATGGTGTACAGCCACACTACTGGTAGTGTCCTTTCCCCCTTTAAGGATTGCCGGAAAGTCTTCAAGCTGGCTCCTCTCACTCCTCCCACCCATCTGGGTGGTAACTCCCTCTGCACCACCCTGTCATGTCAGATCTTGCCCACAGGAAGCAAGACTAGTGTGCCACTTGCCAGGGGAGGTCAGTGGGTCAGTGTGGATGTACACCATATACCACTCCTAGAACTACTGTTACAGGTGAGTAACCTGTTTTTCTAGGGACGTGGATATGGTGTGCTTATCCACACTTCTGGCAGACTGCTAGCAGTCCTCTGGGAGGAGGAGGCAAGGCACACACACCCTATTTAGGGAACAGAGATTGGAGAACTGAAGCCCCAAAACCAGCACCCCGGATTGACTCAAGATCGATGTGGTAGTGGGAAATGAAGGTGTGTGCTGACTTCCAGGTAGCAGCCCTGCAGATTTCCAGGACAGGGACATCCCTGGAAGCAGCCACCGAGGCAGCCGTATGACAGGTGGAATGAGCCCTAAGCCCTATGGGAGGCTCACTACCCACCAACCGATAGCAGAGGTTGATGCAGAATACAATCCACCTGGCAATCGTCTGCTTAGCTGCTGGTCTGCCAGGTGCGGCTTCGGCGTAGGTGGCAAATAGCTGACAAACCTCTCCCTGAACTCCAGCTGTAAGCTCCTTGTAATAGGCGAGTGCCCGCCCCAGGTCCAAAGTATGGAGTCTGTGATCGGCCTCAGAGGTGAGGTTAGTGAAATACGCCAGGAGACTGATCGCCTGTTTAAGGAGAAAATCAGACACAACCTTTGGAAGGAACTTTGGGTTGGGGCGAAGGACAACCTTGTCCTTGTGGAAGACCAGGTAAGGATACCCCACTGAGGGCGCCTGGAGCTCACTGATCCTTCTGGCTGATGTGACAGCCACGAGGAAGGTGGTCTCTTCCATGATAGGTGAGACATCTCACACCTCTGCATTGGTTTGAATGACTTGCCCATGAGCTTTGCCAACACCAGAAACAAGTCCCAGGGTGGTGGTGGTGGTTCACACAGTGGAGGGGAAATGTGGTCAAGGCCTTTAAAAAAGTGCCAGACCACCTTCTCCTGTGCCACCGACTGCATACAGGCCCATGCCCGGTAAGCAGAGATCACTGCCAGGTGCACCTTAAGGGTCATCGATGGCCCAACTGAGAGAGGGAACAAAGGTAGTCGAGAATGCTAGCCACTGGACAAGATAAAGTGTCCAACCCCTTGCCCTGGCACCAAATGGAGAACCTCTTCCATTTGAAGACATAGCATTTTCGGGTCGACTCCTTCCGAGAAGCCTCAACCACAGTGAGGACAGCGTTGGAAAGACCCAAAGCCTGGAACTCTAGCCGCTCAGGAACCAGGCTGTCAGGTGCAGGGATTGAAGGTCCGGATGGAGCACCTTTCCCTGGCTGCAAGAGAGCAGGTTCGGGCATAAAGGGAGATACCGCGGAAGCCTGCTGCTGAGGCTGAGGAGATTGGGGTACCAAAACTAGCAGGGCCAGTCTGGAGCCACCAAGGCAATTCATGCCTTGTCCCTCTTGACCTTCAGCAACACCTTGTGGATCAAGGGAAATGGAGAAAGGGCACAGAGACAGCCCGGGGTTCAGGGCCTCAAGAAGCATCCCCCTGCAGTGTTCCCTGCTGAAGGGGGCGGGCACAGAACAGTCACAGCTTTGTGTTCTCTCTGGAGGCAAACAGGTCCACCAGAGGGGTGCCCCATTGGGAGAACAGGGTGTGTACTACCTCCAGATGGAGGGACCACTCGTGAGACGCCTTACTCACACAGCTGAGGGCATCCGCCAGCTGGTTGGAGATGCCGGCCACATGGATGGGCAGGAGATCGGCATCCAGGCTGAGCACGAAGGTCCAGATGTGGAGAGCTTCCCTGCACAGAAAGAGGAAGGGAGTGCGTCCCACCCTGTTTGTTGAGGTAGTACACGGTCGTAGTGTTGTCCATCTGGACCTGAATGACCTGACCCTGAATATATAGAGCAAAGGCTGTCAGCACCAGCAGAACTGCCCAGAGCTCCAGCAGGTTGATATGGCATCAGGACTCCTCTGTGATTTAGAGCCCATGGACTCAGTGGACCCCCAGGTGGGTACCCCAGCTCATGAGGGAGGCACTGGCCATCAAGATGACCGCTGGCTCTGGGCGGACAAATGGGATCCCTTCCTGAAGATGTTCCAGGACTAACCTCCACTGCAGGGCATCCCAAATCAGCAGAGTCACAGTAACTGACTGGTCAAAGTGGCCCTTGTGCCGAGACCATTGTCGGGAAAGCCCCCATTTCAGACAGAGCATTTTCCACTGGGCCCAATGGATCACACTGGTGCAAGACACCATGTATCTCAGCAGGCACAGGAAGTCCCGTGCACGGCGCAACAACTCAAAATGATTGGGCAAAGAAGGAGAGAGCCTCCGCTCAGTTCGCTGGAAGTTGAGCCCTGGCTCTGCAAGAGTTGAGCTCCATCCCGATGAAATGAATCACCTGCAAGGGCATGAGTTCCGACTTCACCTCGTTGACCAGGACGCCAAGGGACACACAGGTCTGCAGGGCCAGATCCCTGGACCGCTCCACCTCCCTTCTTTGAGGGACCAGCTATTAGCCAGTCGTCCAGGTAGGGGTATACCTGGACCCCTAGGTGCCTCAGATAAGCTGCCACCACTGCACTGCATTTGGTGAAGACCCTAGGAGCCGAGGAGAGGCCGAAGGACATGGCCTGGAACTCGTAGAGAGGATCCCTTCCCCACGGAACTGGAGGAACCGGTGTGGGATGGACGGACTGGGACATGGAAGAACGTGTCCTGAAAATCCAGAGAGCAAACCATCTTCTGTTCCAGAGATGGTATGATCTGAGACAGAGTGACCATCCTGAAAGTACATGGCCAAAGAAATTTGTTCAGGTCATGCAGATCTAAGATGGGGTGCCAGCCCCCTGTCCGTTTTGGCACCAGGAAGTACCTGGAAACAAGCCCTGGGTGTACTGGGGGGTCCAAGACAGAAGCCATGACCTCCTTCTGGAGGAGCTGGGCAATGTCTTCCTGAAGGGCTGACAGAATGTAGTAAGACACCATGTTCTTCCGCGAGGCATAGGCTCAGCATGCGGGTAAGCCTCGAATTCCAAAGGCAGACCCTGACTGACCATCTCGAGGACCCACCTGTCCACAGTAACAGTGGACCAGGCAGAAAGGATGGGGCTGAGCCAGCCCCCCATGGGAGGACCCAGGGGAGTCAGGATGGACATGGGGGAGGCATCCCCCATCCCATCACTGGGCAGGCTTGGAGGTGGAGGAGGGACTGGCTGAAGAACCAGCAGGATCTCGACCTCCTGGCTTCCGGACACCTGAAGCAATGGACTTTGGCAGGGGATGCCAAGGCTGGGACGGCTTGGTAACAGGGCAGAAAGGGGCCAAAATGGCTTCTTCTTTAGAACCTTAGAACTCTTGGGATCCCACTGGGCAGAGGTCACCGAGTCCAAAGTGGTACTGGACTTCCTGATACTAGTGAGGTGCCCTTCAACCCCCGGCCTGAACAAGTTGGTGCCCAAGAAGAGGGCATCCACTAGCTTATGCTAGATAGCCACCATAAAGGTGGAGATCCTCAGCCAAGCTCTGTAGCACATGCCAACCACGGTCGCCACGGACTGAGAGCAAGAGTCGCCAATGTCTATGGCTGTCTGTAGCTGCTGCTTAGCCACAACTTGGCCCTGAAGACACCAGGAGAAAAGACTGCTGTGTGACTGGACTTCTCTGCTGGGACTAAAGAAGTAGAACTCTTGTACTTGGACCTTTAATTTAGGGTAAAAAAAAAAAAAAAGTGTGTGTTTGTCTGAGTTAACTGAACTGAATGGTTATCTGAACAGTTATCTACGTGTAAATCTCAGGTGATTGAAAGGACTTGATAGCTGTGAGATTTAAATTACTTATAGAAAGATCTAGTAAGTAGGGGGAGTGGCTTAGCTAGAAGGAAGATACATTTAAAGAATGCCTTAGAAAGATTCTGCTAATAGCTTGGCAGAAGACACCAGGAGAAAGGACTGCTGTGTGACTGGACTTCTCTACTGGGACTATATTGCCCTCTTTCCCACCCAAAGCTAGTTCTACTTTTATAGGCACAGGATTTGACTGACAACAGGAACTTCCTGTTTGGGAGCAGGAAGTGAGTGATCACAGAGTCACCAAGGACCCACCATCCTAGAAGGGCAAGAGTAGCTCTCCGGCCCCCTCTAGCTGCTGGAGGTGTGCCTCTGAGCAAGTAAGGGGTCTACTGAGAAATATAGGATATTTTTGTCTCAGAACAGGACAATCAGGAGTTTAAAGGGCACACAGGCAGAAAGTAAGGAGAGAGAGAGAAAAAAAACAGAGGAAAGAGTAAGGATTGCAAACAGTTAAGGGGCCAGAAATAAGACATGATGGGAGTGGTGCAGTGCAGTGGCTGTGGAGCAGCAGTCTTCCGGGAGACATTCTGGAGGATGCGGTGTTGTCCCATCTGCAGGCACCTCTCTGGGCTGAGGGAGGAGGTTGCTCATCTCCAGGCTGAGTTGGTCAGGATTTTGTGGGACCTCCTCTTCCATCTAGGGACCACCAGTGCCACTGCCATTGCCTCAGAGGTTGCCAAGAAAGAGGAGCGGTTGGACCACAATGGGTTCAGGGAAGGTGAGGGTGGTGGAACACAGGCGCATCCCTCCAGTTGTACCTCTCACAATTCCTATGCCATTCTGGCAAAGTGTGGTTCCTCTATGGAGGCACCCACAGTGGAGACCAAGGAGGATGCTGGGAACCTCACAAAGGAGACCCACAGGAGGGTGGCAGGGGACCCCAGGGAAGGAAACAACTCCTGGTGGGGGACTCCATTGTTAGGAAGGTAGAACTGGGGAGGAAGGGAGAGGAGGTAAGTGCCTGCCTGGCGCCATGGCTTGCAGGGACAGGAGCGAATCCTCAGGATTGCGGAGCAGCTGCACAAGGGAGGGAGCTGGATGTCATTGTCCACCTAGGGACAAATGACCCGCTAAGAAAGGGATTAGAGAAGTGCAGGAAGAGTTTGTGGAATTGGGGAAGGGCCTTAGACAAGTAGCACGCATGGTAACCTTCTCGGAGGTGCTGCCCATCTATGGCGTAGGAGAGGCTAGGGTGTTCCACACCATGGGATTCAATCAGTGGTTGAAAAACTGGTGTGGAGCTCAGGGATTTGGCTTCACTGGGGACTGGGGGTCCATCTGGAGTGATGCAAGCCTATACTGGCATGATGGGCTGCATCTGTCCAGGAGGGGAACCAGGATCCTAGGTGATAGGTTTAAATGCTCCATTGGCAAGCATTTAAACTAGCCAAGGGGGGAGGCACTGGAAAGGAGCAGGGAAATCCTAGCCCCCCCCCAAAAAATCACGGTAGTAAGTGCGGTAAACACCAACATAGAGGTGTCGATAGGGAGAAGGGCTGGGGTAAATGGAGAACGTGACAAAGGCAAGAAGGACAGGGATAGGGCAAAAGGAGTAAGGCCATCAGGAAATGGAGGGTAATGTTACCAATGCCCGTAGTCTGGGCAACAAGCTCTCTGAGCTGGTGGCCTTGATGGAAGAGGAATGCCTGGATATCGTAGCAGTCACAGAAACATGGTACACAGAGAACCATGACTGGGATGTTAACATACCAGGGTACATAACCTACAGGAGAAACAGGCAGGGTGGAAGAGTAGCTCTCTATGTAAAGGAAGGGATAAAAGCAACTGAACAAAAGAGTAAACAGGGAGGAGAGGAGGCACTGTGGGTCACCTTGGAGACTGGAAAGAGCACCACAATCTGCACTGGGGTTGTGTACAGACTCCCATGTCAGGGGGAGAGAATGGCCAAAAATATGATAGAAGGCATTCTTAGAATGGCAGAGAAAGGGGAGATACTGTTGATGGGAGACCTGAATATGCCAGATGTTAACTGGAGCACATTTGCTGCAGCCACATCCAAGAGCAGGGCCATTCTTGATGCCCTACAGGTGGCAGGCCTCAGACAGCTACTTTCGGAACCCACTCGTGAGGGAGCAATCTTAGACCTCGTAGTCTCAAATGGGGGCAGTGAGAGGATCTCAGATCTAGAAGTGGGTTGCCATCTGGGAATAAGTGACCATCAAACAGTGTGGTTCACGTTAACTCAGCTACAGAAGTCATGCAAATACAAAAGTGAGGTACTGGACTTTAGGAGGGCTGACTTTGGCAAGATGAGAGCGTCTCAGAAAAGCACTAGCAAACAGGCTAGAAGGTGTGGAGCAACAATGGGAATCATCAAAACTGCCATCACAGAGGCAACAAGCCTTTGTGTGAAGCAAATAAACAAATCAAATGAAAGAAAAAGCCACTATGGTTCTCAAAGAGGTGGCTGTGAAAGTCAGGAAGAAAAAGATAGCATTCCGAAGTATAGGAAACACAAAAGAAGCAGGACAGAGAGCTGTACCAGTTAAGGCAGAAGTAAGCAGGAGGGAAGTCAGAATAGCAAAGGCCCAAACTGAGGAAAAGATAGCCAACTCGGTTAAGAAGGGGGATAAAACCTTTTATAGGTACATCAGCGAGCGTAGAAAGACAAAGGGAGGGGTAGTGAGGCTGAACAGAAGGAACGGTGGGTGGGCAGAGGGGGACAGTGAAAAAGCAAGGATACTGAGTGAATATTTCTGCTCAGTATTCACAAAAGAGGAGGGGAAAGTGCCTAATCCAATTAACAGAAGCACTCTTGATAGGGAGGTCGATCCCAGTCCTTTCACAGAAGAAAGGGTTCTGCAAGAACTCCTAAAACTGAAGGTGGACAAAGCAATGGGGCCTGATGGCATTCGCCCCAGAATTCTAAAAGAATTAAGGGGGGAACTAGTGAAACCACTGGCTACTCTTTTAATAAATCATGGAGGATGGTGTGGTACCGAGGACTGGAGGAAGGCAGATGTGATTCCCCTTCACAAAAGTGGGACCAAGGCAGAGGCAGGAAACTACAGACCTGTCAGTCTGACCTCTGTGGTAGGGAAAGTGATGGAGTCACTTCTGAAAGAAAGAACAGTTGAGTACCTAGAGGCCAGTGGGGCACAGGACCCAAGGCAGCATGGGTTCACAGCAGGAAGGTCATGTCAGATGAATCTAATAGATTTCTTTGACTGGGTGACCAAAGTAGTAGACCAGGGAGGGGCTGTGGACATGGCCTACCTAGACTTTAGCAAGGCATTTGACACAGTCCCACACAAAAGATTAATAGTCAAATTAACCAGCCTGGGAGTGGGTCCCAGGGTGGTAGCCTGGGTAAAACATTGGCTGGACAACAGGACACAGAAGGTAATTGTAAATGGAGTCCACTCTGAAGAAAGAGGGGTTACTAGTGGGGTACCGCAGGGCTCAGTATTGGGTCCAGTCCTTTTTAATGTCTTCATAAGTGACATTGCAGAGGGACTGGAAGGAAAAGTATGCCTCTTTGCAGATGACACAAAGATCTGCAACACGGTTGATACACAAGGAGGCATGGAAAGGATGAGAAGGACTTGGCAAGGTTGGAGGAATGGTCAGAAGTACATGGCAGCTAGGATTCAATGCAAGAGGTGCAAATAATGCACCTGGGAAACAAGAACCCAGGGAAGAATACACAATGGGAGGTAGTAACAACAACAAAAAGGAAAGGGACCTAGGGGTAATCATATCAGATGACCTTAAGGTTAGCAAGCAATGTGAGAAGGCAGTAGGGAGGGCTGCGGTATACTGGGATGCATAGGGAGAGGCATCAGCAGCAGAAAACAGGAAGTTGTCATCCTCTGTACAGACAGTTGGTGAGACCCCATCTGAGTATTAAGTCCCAGTTCTGGAGACCCCATCTCACAGGACATAGACAGGATAGAGGCAGTCCAGAGGAGGGCAACTAAAATGGTGCAGGGTCTGCAAGAGAAGCCGATGAGGAGAGACTAAAGGAGCTTAATATATACCCTTGAGGAAAGAAGGAGAGGGGACAAGATAGAAACTTTAAGTACCTCAGTGGAATCAACAAAGTCCAAGAGGTAGCATCTTTCAGAAAAAGAGATGTGCAAGAACAAGGGGACACAATTTAAAGATGGGGGGCAGTTCAGGGGCAATGTGAGGAAGTATTATTTCACAGAGAGGGTAGTGGATGCATGGAACAGCCTTCCTGAGGAGGTTGTGGGGTCTAAAACTGTGGGAGAATTCAAGAATGCATGGGACAGACATAAGGCAATTCTTGTGGGGGTAGGAAGAAATAGGCTGTTGGTTAACTAGGATCTGCGGCCTATCCTGTAGGTAGGGAAATGGGCAGACTAGATGGGCCAAGTGGTCCTTATCTGCCGTCAAAGTCTATGTTTCTATGATCCTGGACCTGTTTGATCGTATTCTGTAAGACAGCCAGGAGCTGGGAAAGCACCTCGTTGAGCATTCCTAAAAGGGCATGAGTGAAATGGGACACCAAAAGGGCAGAACTCACCTGCCAAAGGCTGAGAGAGAAGGCAGCATAGACCTTTTTGGCCATATGATCCAATTTCTTGGATTCCTTGTCAGGGAGCTTATCCATGTCCCCAACATTGCTGGTACGCTGGAAGACAGAGTTGGCCACCAGACCCTCAGCTGAGGGGGTGTTCGGTCAATCCCGAAAAGGAACCGGCATGGGCCGCGTACTTGTGGGCCATCCGGGCCGAAGGTGCAGATCAAGAGACCGGATGCTGTCAAAGCTCCACAGTGAGACCAAGAATGGCCTAAGTGACCGGGAAGGCTTCCCCAGGGAAGTCACCTTGGTCGAGAATCTCGGTTAATGGGTACTTTGCCCATTTCTGGACGGGCTCCATCGGAAGACCTGTCGACTCCAAGATAAGCCGAAGAAGGCCTGAGAAAGAGGTGGGACTATGACACCATCAAATCCTCTGCCGACTCGGCATCCAATGAACAGGAGTGCAGGGAGCAGCCCTCAAACTCCTAGGATTCATCAAACAAAGGTCGACCGCCAGAGTCCCCACTGACCCTATGGGGTCTATCGGGAGTAACAGTGACAGACAGCTGATGAGGAAGCCCTGATGCAGTATGGGCATTCTTGGGGGGGGCCTTCTTCGGCTGTTTAGATGGCAGCTCCACCAGGATAGGTGGAGAAGCTGGAGGAGGCCTAGCTGGGGTAGGCTGGGGCCTTGGTGGTGGGGGCCATGTGACTGCCGGGGTGATGGCTGACCCCAGTGAACACAAGCTGATGTCACATAAGCTCCTTATAGTGCTGATGCATCTTGCAGTAGAGCTTCTCCTTGTCAGAGGAGGAAAAAGATGAGGAATAGCGGCGATGCCACTTGCCCGAATGTTGAAAGTGGGAATGCCGATGTCGATGTGGACTGCTCGACTTGGGACTTCAGGACTGGGACCATCACCTTGACCGTCAGAGCCATCGAAGATGGGTCTCAGAGGGAGCCGGTGAAAGCCAAGGATCCTCCGGGATCACCAGATCCTGAGGAGGAGGGAGCAGATCAGCATGCTGGTCCGACCCACCCTGAGAGGTAACAGGCAGGACCGGAGTCCTAGACAGAGAGGTATCGGCCTAATTTGGTGACAACGGGCCGACTGGCTCAAGAAAAATCTTGACAGGTTGGTCAATGGGCATCTCGACCAACTGGCCCGATGGGGAGACCATGAAGCCAGTGGCCTGGGCCAAAGAATAAACCACAGTCAAAACCTCCATAGAAGCACGGGAATCTGAGGCACAAGAGCACTTGCAATCCCACGATCGACAGCAAGACTTCTTTTTAGTCTCTTTTTTAGACTTAGATTTTGCCCCAGAAGATGGGCCCTGGTCAAAGGTGGGAAGGGCCCGACACAAATCTCAAAATGCTCCCAAAAGGTGGGGCCTAAAGGGAGCTGCAGAAAGGCCAAAGCCGCAGAAGCATGCTCCTTTGCCTGAGCCACAGCTTCTTCAAACACTGCAAGTTGTTCAGTGGACCCTGCAGCTGCAGAGACTGCCCGATGGGCATATTTAGATTAATTCAGGGTGTCCCAGAAGAAGTCAAGCATGCCAGTCTTCCATTGTTTTTTCCCCCCCCAATTCTGTTTCTCTCCTCCCCGACCGGAACTCTCTCAGGCTGCCTCACTCGCTGAAGCCGCTCTACCGCCCGCTGTGTTCCCTGCCATCTTCAGAGATGTTACGACTTCCCAGGGACACAGGGGCTACAGCCCCGGGGAGATCGAATGGGCAGTGGCGGAGTACCAGCATTGGGTGTGTGGTAGCGATGGCACTGGAGGAGCCGTCGCTTATCCAGTGGGAGGGTCTTTTTCCCCTTAGTGTGCTCCTCCCCCTCTTGCATGGTGCACGCCCCGAGCGGTGCTCGGCAACCCTGCCAACGTCCGGCCACGCCAATTACGTGCTGTCTAGTGCTCGGCAGTGCCCCTGGTCTCCACCAGGGGCCGCTGGTGCACCAGACACCCCAGAACCCTCCTCCTAGGATAGGAGAGCAGCCCTGCGGGTGCTCAATCCAATCCCTCCCCTGCCAACCCCCGGCACCAGAGCTTGCTCCCGATCCCAGGTCGCCGGCATGGCGTGAGGTGTGGCGTCCAGCGCCTCAACCCTCAGCGCCACCGGGCCGGCCCTCAGTCTTCCAAAGCAGTAGGATGCAAGGTGCGAAGCAGGCTACATGCCTGGGGATTGTGTTTGTGGCCTAGGCAGCAGACGCACATGGTGTGCGGGTCCATCTGGGACATCTTCTGCCCGCACACATATTTTCTGAAACCCAGTGCAGACTTCCAGTCATCCATCACAGATGAGTTGAAGGTATCACCTGAAGACAAAATATTCGCAATGTGAAAGATGTTTAGAAGCAAAGGGCCTACTCAGTATGACAGCGGCAAGGAGGAAACCTTCTTCTTCCAGCGGAAAGGAAGATCTGACATCACGGGGGCAGTGCTGAAGGAGTTACCACCTGGGTGGGTGGGAGGAGCCAGCTTGAAGTCTTTTCAGCAAGCCTTAAAGGGGAAAGGACACTGCCAGAAGTGTGCCTAAGAACACCACATCCACGTCCCTAGAATAGCTGTTTGGATTGGCTGTCCAGATAAAACATAAGGAGCCTCTGAATATCAAGAGACTGGAGAGTGCCCTCTCCTTCATTCTAGAAGTTGGCAAAGTAGGTGGGCAGCACAGTGGCCAATTTAGAAGGAACTCCCTGACACCAGTTCAGGAATGAACTGAGGTAGTGTGCGGAATACTGCCTTGTCCTTATGGAAAACAGTATACGGGGAATCTGTGACCAAGGCATGAATTTCAGAAACTCTGTGAGCAAAAGAGATGACCACTAGAAAAGCTGCTTTCAAAGTTAAAAAACATTAGCTCATGTGCCGCAAGGGACTCAAAAGGCTTGCAGGTTATGAAGTGCCAGATGGGAAAACTTTTTCCATTTGGCTGTGTAGGTCTTCCTAGTGGAAGGTTACGCCAAAAGTATTTCAGAGACCTCCCGAAATACCTTGTACCTGTTCACATCTATCTCTTTAGGAGCCAAACAGAGCAAACCATATCTGTCAAGGCCAACAGGGATGATCAGAATGATAGATCAGAGCGATACTGCCCCTGTGCACCTCCGGTATGAGCAATACCCTCTGCACCAGGGAGACTGAAGGGAATGCACACAGGAAAGATTTTGCCACTGCAGTCTGAATGCATCCTGACAGAAAATGCCATGTCCTGGATTTCTGAAGCAATATCGAGGCAGTCTGGTGTTGAGTGGGCATGCAAAAGGGTCCACATCTGGGGAGCCCCACTCATCAAATGGCAATCCCACGACACCCAGAGCTAGTGACCATTCATGAGGCCTCTGTTCTGCTGAGCTTGTCTGCCAGAGTGGTTCTGGGCTCCTGACAAATAAATGTCCTACAGTACGAGGCCTTGCTCCAGGTCCCCTTCTCACACATTCATAGCTTCACTGCAGACAGGGTATAAGTGCGCTCTTCACTGTTTGTTTAGGGTATAAGTGCGCTCTTCACTGTTTGTTTAGGGTATAAGTGCGCTCTTCACTGTTTGTTTAGGGTATAAGTGCGCTCTTCATTGTTTGTTTAGGGTATAAGTGCGCTCTTCACTGTTTGTTTAGGGTATAAGTGCACTCTTCACTGTTTGTTTATGTAATACATAACAGACTTTCATCTAACTGGAGAAGGACTGTTTTGTAGCTGACGAGATTCACTGGGGCTCACAGGCCAGGCCATACAAAAACAGTTTGCATCTCCAATACACTGACGTGGAGATGCATCTTGGATGGGTTCCAGACACCCTGTGATTGCAGCCCTGACAGTAGCTACCTACCTCAACAAGGAGGCATCCATATTTAAGAGTTATCAGAGGTTCAGGTTGGGAGAAGGGAAGCCCTGGAAAAGACTGTCCTCCACTGGCCACCATGTGAGTGACCAAAGCAGGGGCTTGGTCACCTGCTATCAGACCCAGCATACATTGTATGAAATGGGCTAAAACAGATTGGCGCTCCATAATGTAACATGCTATCTGCAGGATCACTTGCATTCTGCTCTCTGGAAGGAAGGCTGGTCCTTGGTCATATCCAGAAGAGCTCCTATGAACAGCAGCTGCAGTGAGGGTTCGAGCTGAGACTTCTAGATTCAGCAGAACTCCAATGGAGGGAAGAAACTGAGAGGTCGTAGCCAGTGCTTGTTCCGTCTTGTGGCTGGGCAGACTGGCTAGCAGCGCGTCATCAGGGAAAGGGTAAATCTGGAGTTCTCATTTTCTTAGGTGCACTGTGAGTAATGCAATCTACCTTGCAAAGACTCGAGGCACCATGAAGAGCGCAAAAGGCAGGACACTGAAGCTTTCATGTCCAGGGAGCTAACCAGTCATGGAAGAAATAACTAGAACTGATGACTGTTGGATTAAATTCCATATATGGTAGTCAGCAGAATCTTTTTTCTTGTTGTTGTTGTTATTGCAATCTGTGTCAAGATACCCAGTCAATATGTCTAACGAAGGTGCGCGACCGCATAATAGCATGTCAATAATAGCATATGGAAAAATGGTGCACGGTTCTTACTACCACAGGTGTTTTTGCCGTAGCTAACTGTAGTGCGGTATGGTGTTTGTGCCATAGTCAGCTGTTGTGCTGTCTGAAGTTAGTATATAAAAGTATAGGTGGTGCTGGGGGCAGACCCCCCCCAAGTGGGGTGCGTGGGGCGAAGCCCCCTTCATAAGCATGTGAGGATATTTGTTTTTGGTGTGAAATTTACAGTTGCTCTGCTCGGGAGCTGTGATGGCTTTGTGGCATAGCAGGTAAAGCGTGTTGTGGGTAGGGTGTTTAGGTGTGTTAGTGTAGGGGCTGGTGGTTCGAGTCTTGTCTGGTGTGTCTAGATTTCCTGGTGGTGGTCAGACTAGGTGGGCCAAGCGGTCCTTATCTGCCGTCAAAGTCTATGTCTATGTTTCTGTTATAGTGTGTGGTTCTGCATGTTAATGGTTGGGTTCTGTATGTTGTTTTCCAATTAAATTGGAGCAGCTAGTTGCTGGGAAGGAAGTGTCCTATCGGAAGAAGAAATATAAGGATTTTAATAAAATAATTGTTTCTGTTGTTTTGGACTATGAAGCCAAATCTGCTTATGAATATCTGAAGAGGACAGCTTATAATTCATCTTTGCAGGTATGATTTGGTCATTTTTCTGCGGTTTGGCTTGTGATAATAAAGTCGGTTTCAAGGAGTACTTTGGGTTTGTGGTTTCTGAGTTTTTTTGGAGCGAACTGCATGGTTTTGACATGTCAGTATTTTTGCAGGTAGCTGTGTTTGCTGAGGCTGTATTTCATTAGTGTTTGTTGTCCTCACTGTATTTGTGTTAGGTATACTGACCTGGTTCCCTGTGCCAGGGACTTAAGCGAGCACAAAAGGGAATAGTCATAAAGAGAAAAGTGCCCAGGGAGCTAGCAAACCACTAGAAGTATGTCTCTATCGTGAGGCACATCACTAGGGCCTGGGTCAGAAGGGTCCAGGCTATAAAGTCATCATCTATGCCCTCAGAGAAGATGAGGTCAGGGTCAGACTCATCCCCTTCCATATTTTCCCCTGAGTGAGGAGCGTAAGGAAGGGTGGATCACTGGCCCTCTAAGCAGATAATCTCTGGCACCAACCTGGTACCAGAGATGACGCCAGACATGGTACCAGACACAGCAGCAAACATGGTGCCAGACACGGCGACGCCAGACTTGGTGCCAGACACAGCACCAGACATGGTGCTGACACAATACTAGACCAGGACCAGAAGCATGCCAGGCCAGGCACCAAAAGGCCCAAATCTAGTGCTGACACCAGAACCAGCCCCAGTGCCAACAACCCAACCAGTACCGAAGTGACAGGCAATGGTGCTCAGTCAGTCCCACTGAGTGACACAAGGTGGAGGTGCGACCAGTTAGACAGGAGTTGAGGGTGCGGTCATCCACAAGGGCAGAAGGCTGCTGCTGGAGCCAAATGCTCTACCCAGTTTGAAGGCCCTGCCCAAGGGTTCAGTGCCACTGACCCCAAAGGGCCAGGGACTAGATCCGCAAGCAGGGACACATAAGCCTAATGTTGCACCCACTACTCTGAAGAACTGCCCAAGGGTGGAACTGCCTACCAGGGTCTCCACTTTACGACAGAGGGCGACTCCAGGCCCAAGACCACAACATCCCAGTACCAGAGGCCCCCGATGACACCGATAGTGCCGTTGAGGGCTTGTGGCCCCAGGAGACTGAGGGTCTAATGGAAGACCTCCCAGAGAGCGACTCTGAGATATTCCGTTTCTTCCCCTTCCTAAGGGACGAGGAAGAACTCAAGGTCGAGCAGTGCTGAGATCCTGATTGTAATCAGGAATGAGCCCACCCATCTGTGTTTCGGAGGGCTTTCCTTCTTCCCGAGCACAGAGCTGACCATGGTCAAAACCGTTCCCTGATGGGGAAGCAAACCAGACATGGTCCCCCTGCCAGAAAAGCCTGCCTTAAGGCTCCCTACTGTCATCCGCCATGGCCATCGACAGCGGGCTCAGCAGGGCTGAGAGAAAGCTGACACTAAAACAATAAACTCTAGCTTTTAACACTTAAACTGAAAAGAACTGAACAATGTTATCATACAAACGTAAAGTTCTGACTCCCGGCAAGCGAGTGATGTCATCTGTGATACACACTCAACGGCGGGGAAAATGGAATGGAGTCTGTTGTCGAGGTAAGCCTGGTGCCACGACACACTCTCATGGTGCTGTGCATGCATACAGCTTGCCTCAGCACCGGCCCTCCTTAAAAGTTCTGGCTCCTGTGGGGGTTCTAGCACCTCCCACTCAAGACCCGCTAGCGTGAATTAATGGTGAAAACTGATTCCTGGAAGATCTGCACTTTTATTACGTCAGAAGTTACCGGAGTGTGGCAGAGAGCTTTTAAAAATCCAGCCCATAGAGTTTTACTGATTTTTGCAAGTATCAGAATACATTTAGACATATCAAAATAGCTCATTTAAAGATCATCTAATGTATATATTTTTTAAAACATTTAACAGACTTGTTTGGGAGTAGCAGTTGGTTCCAAGAGCAAAGTAGAGCCCGTTTTGATCTTGAGGGTGACCCAAATTTTAAATAAAAAAATATTCTTCAAAGATTTTAATGCAGGGGTTGCATTAGCAATAAAAGCAGTGCAGGGAGTTTTTTTTCCCCTCTTAAACATAATAGCAGCCCAACTGTGTGGTGTGTACGGTGGTAGGAAAACTGCCAGAATGTACACCACGGGCCAGAGGAGCAGGTAGAGCGCTTTAAAGCCATAATGTATAGGGTTTCTTTCACAGCAGATTAGGTCACAATTAAACGGAGAGCATTTACAGATTTTTTTAATACACAGTAAATAACTATTCAAATTACAGTTTTTGACTGGAGTACTGATCCTGATGTGATAAGGATAAAAAATTAAAAATAATTCCGACCCATGCTGCAGTGCTACGATAATGGCATGGGTTGTTGGAACTCAGTCTATTAGAAGCCTGTATTTTAATGTTCGTTTTACTATCTAGTTTTAGTCAGTGCTCCATGTAAGTTACATAACCCTATCCTTACTCCTTATCTGTTACACTGCAAGCATCAGTCAGGCCCAGCAAAAACGCATGGAGATTACATCATCAAGCTGGGACTAAATTTGATTTGTTCCCGTAACGTTGTTCTCGGGGCAGCACCCTTTAGTTCCTCCTCCAGCTTACTCCAATTGGTGAATTACACCCACTGGCAGCGCTGACCCCAGGGCAGCACCCTCGCGCTCTGCCTCCCACCTATCCCTATTGGTGGATTTTGTCCCCCGCCTCCAGGGCAGCAACCTGTAGCTGTTCCTTCCCACAAATCTGATTGATGCAAGTCTGAGGAATTGAGGGTTTCAAGTGTAGATGAGAATGTTATGGAAATGCTCTCCCCAGCAACGTGTACTGCTTGTCTTTGAACATATCACCTTGCCCACCCCAACACATTTCCAAGGACAGATAGAGATTTACAGTTACAGATCCAGTTTTTTTTTTTTTGGTGGTGGTGGTGGATTCCGTGGCATATAAATCTGACAAAAAGTTGAACATTTCAGAGGACAGTGTTATTGTTCTGATGTTAGTGTGACCAACTTTATTAATTTGCTTTTTCTGAAGGAGAGATGCAGAGTAGTACAACTAGACTTGAAAATACTATAAAACTTTAGTGTGCTTCAATGGCTCAATAGGTATGTCAGCATGGTACAGATCCATGGGTCAAGGGTTCAAACCTTGACCAGGGAAAAATGTCCTTTTTTCTGGAGAATAGATATGGAGTATTGACTACATTTTGAAATCATGTCTAAATGCACTGTGTTTCTTTGGCTCAATACATATGTCAGCATGCAAAAGATCCAGAAGTCAAGGGTTCAAGCCGTAAGCAGGGATAATTTTTTATGTGTCACTTTATTCTAAAACAAAACTTGGGAAAACTAATAAAACAGTGTATTTTGGTGGCTCAAGGTGTATGTCTGTCTGCATCCAAAACAGCCAGACTTCGAGGGTTCAAACCTTTCTTTTTTTTTTTTTTTTTTTATTATTATTTATTGATCTTTTTGCCACAGTTGACCACTGGCAACTGCCCTGGTCACAGACCCCCATATTTCCACCTCCTATTTTTGCCTGCGCTCCTCTAGCACCCCTGGCTTACCCCCCAGTGGGTGGGATCACGGCACCGGCTTAGTACCGCAATCCTGGTTACTATCCAGGAGAGCCGACCAGGAGGCTAACTGAAGCCGGAGGCAGGGCTTCATAGAGATGGCCAGCTTGCGTGGATTTTCTTTCTGTATACGGGGCAGGGATGTGCAATGATGACCGGCGACCATCCTGCCCCCCCGATGTCTTGGTATCTGTGCTGTGGTACACCCAGCCTCTGCCAGGTGTCCGTAGTGCACTGGACACACTACTTGCCCTCCCCCCCGGAGAAGGAGAGCAGTCACAGGACGCTCAATTCTTCTCCCCCCAGCTGGCCCTCTGGCAACCCGGGTCCGTTCCTGAACCCGGGTCGTCGGCACCATAGGTTGGCACCTTGCCCCTGCACCAGCGGGCCGGTGCAAGGGTTCAAACCTTAACCAGGGACATTTTTTTGTGTCAAACTCATTCGTGAGCATTTAATCATTTAAGTGTCACAAATCATTACCTTTTTTTAATATTGCTAAATTGAGACTGAAGTAAGTGAGAGAATATATTTTATTTATAAATTGTAATAAATGGGGCAGTGTCACGATGATTGCTTACTGGTACTGCCCATGGGGCAGTGCCATGATGGTTGGTTTCTGCTGGCTGCCCCGAGGCAGTGCACTTGCTGCCCCTTGGGCAGCGCCTGTGTAATTGGTTCCTGTGGGCTGTCCCTGGGGAAGTGCCTGGGTAGTTGGTCCCTGGGTCTGACCCTGGGGCACAGCCTGTGTAATCGGTTCCCACGGCGCTGCCCCTGGGGTAGTCTCATGATGGTTGGTTTCTGCTGGCTGCATAGCTGGTTCCTATTGGCTGCCCCAGGCCAGTGTTTGGGTATTTGTTCCTGTGCACTGCCCTAGGGGCAGGCAGCAGGCACCAACTACACAGGCACTGCCCCAGGGGCACCCCATGGGAACCAATTAGACATGCCAGAAGTACTCAGATGGGTACAAAACTGGTTACAAGGCAGAATCCAGAGGGTACAGGTTACTGGAGTGCAATCGATGGAAGGCAGAGTGACCAGCGGGGTGCCCCAGGGCTCAGTGCTAGGGCCTGTGCTCTTCAATGTTTTTATAGCAGACGTCATTGACAGACTGGAAGGGAAGGTGTGTCTGTTCGCAGATGGCACCAAGATATGTAGCAGGGTGGACACACCAGAAGGCGTGAGCAAGACAGAAGCTGACCTCCAGAAACTAGAAGAATGCTCTGGAGAGTGGCAGCTGAGATTTAATGTCAAAAAGTGCAAGATCATGCACATAGGAAAGTAAAATCCAAGAAAGATATATTACCTAGGAGGTGAAAGACTGGCAGCCTCAAACCAGGAATGAGATCTGGGAATCATAATCTCAGATGACTTGAAAGTTAGTAAGCAGTGTGAGAAGGCAATGATGAAGGTCAACAGAATGCTGGGCTGCATTGGGAGGGGAATCACGAGCAGGAAGAGAGAGGTGGTACTACCACTGTATAGATCACTGGTCAGGCCTCACCTGGAATACAGAGTCCAGTTCTGAAGGCCTCACCTCAGGAAGGTCATTGACCGGGTGGAAATAGTACGGAGAAAGGCGACAAAAATGATTCAGGATCTGCAGTACATATCCTATGAGGAAAGACTTAGGGAACTGAATATGTACTCCCTGAAGCAGCGAAAAGAGAGAAGGTACATGACTGAAACATTCAAGTACATAAAAGGCATTAACAAGGTACAGGAACTTTTTCACTTCAAGAAGAGCCCCAGGACCGGGGGGACATGACCTCAGGTTGCAAGGAGGGAGGTTCTCTACCAACACCAGGAAGTTTTTCTTCACAGAAAGAGTGGTGGACGCTTGGAACAGCCTGCCTCGAGAGGTTGTGGGGGTCAACATTGTGGGGGGATTCAAGAATGCATGGGATAGACCCAAGGGAGCCTAGACAGCAAAGGGCAACAAGAGTGTCAAAATAGGTCCAAAACAAATGGGCAGACTAGATGGACCTAGCGGGCTCCTTCTGCCATCAACTACTATGTTTCTATGCACTGCCCCAGGAGCACCATGGACACTGCCCTAGGGGCAGCCCATGGTAACCAATTACACAGGTACTGCCCCAGGGGTAGCCAACAGAAACCAACCATTGTGGCACTATCCCAGGAGCAGTGCCATGGGAACCAATTACACAGGCTGTGCCCCAGAGGCAGCCCATGGGAACCAATTACACTGGCACTGCCCCAAGGGCAGTCCACAGGAACCAATTACAGAGGCACTGCCCCAGGGCAGCCCATGGGAACCAATTACACAGGCACTGCCCCAGGGGCAGCCCACGGGAACCAATTACACAGGCACTGCCTCAGGGGTAGCGAGGGCATTGTCCCAGGGGCAGCCCATGGGAACCAGTTACACAGGCGCTGCCCCAGGGGCAGCCCATGTTAACCAGTTTTATTGATTTATTGAAAGTATCAGAATTACAACCCTTTAAGTCAAAGACTCTTTTGCAAAGGATCCACATCATCAAGTGACAGAATATAATAGACAGAAAAACAGTATACAGTAAATAGTAAAATGCAAATGTACAGTCAAGCAGCGATAACAGTAAGGTGCATGTATGAGAACAGGCCAAAATTAGTCAACTAGGGAAATAATGCATGCTCAGCAACAGGCAAACACAAGTCACACAGGGTCAAGCAGACCTTACTGACACAGAGCCCCAATGGGGCGGTAGACTGTCCAAGACAGACCTTGTCAGGAGGGGGGAGAAGAAGCAGGTGGTGAGAAAGTAATTCAGGTACAGTCACACCTGCCAAAAGAGAGGAGGTGTTCCCTTAATGAACATTTGTAGGGGCCCAGGTAGGCACAGAAGGAAATCTCAGATGGAAGAGAGTTGAGCCAAAAGGGGCCCGGTAAAGGAAGGCACTCTGGTAATCGGAGGTTTTGCAGTAAGGTATAGAGTAAGTAGGCTTGCTGGAGTTCCTAGTGGACTGGGGGGTGCTGTGGGAGGTAATGAGGTATAGGAAGCCTAGGGCCAGCAAGATCTTCTTGGCTAGGAGACAGGTGTGATATTTTAGTCTGTCCTCAAAATTCAGCCAATTGGAGACGTGGTACAGGTTGCAGGTGTGGATGAACCTGTCACAGCCAGTCACCAGACAACAGGTTTTATTAAGGGACGCCTTTAGTCTATGGAGTGCAGCATCAGGTGCTGAGCCATAAATGACTATGCCCATAGTTGATTAGTGAGAGAAAGGAACTGGTAACCACCAAGCAGAGGACTTCAGGGGGCAGGCAATGGCGGACCCAGTATAGGAGATCATTTCTGCTATTCACGGTCGTGCAGACTAGGTTGATATGAGGTTGAAAGGAGAGGGAGGGGTCTAGGGCGATACCAAGATATTTGAAGCTCGGGACTTGGTTAAAGGCAGAGAGACGGTTGTTGACAATGGTGAGGGAGGTGTCCCTCGATTTATTTTGTGGGTGAGAGAAAACCATGACTTCATTTTTTTTCCCCATATGTATTTTTGTCTTTTTCCCTTTTTAGTCCCACTCCCGCGCGTCCCCGATGTGATGCACACATGTGGAGGCACGCATACGCACACCTTGTGGGACGCCTCCCACCCTATCAGTCGCACCACTGCCACCTGCACCTATCACCGGACCTCCACCCGGTGACAGCAGGACTACGGGCGGGCAACACACCCCTTTCCGGGACAGGAAAGCCTTCATTCAATTCTGCTCCCAGTCCCCCCCTCTCCATGCCGGCACTGCGGTGACCCAAGGTCATTCCTGAACCCAGATCGCCGGTGCAGCGCGAGGTAAGGCATCCAGCACCCTGACTTTAGTTTTCTTGTAGTTTAAAATAAGGGTATGCTCGACAAACCACTCCTCTGATAACGAGAAAAGGCGTTGAAGGTCCTGTTGGTGTGGGTTAGGCTCAGGGTGGCTACTGAAAATTACTGCATCATCTGCATACAGTAACATGTGACCCGGGCAGGTCTTGGGAAGTGAGTTTAGAAGAAGGGGAAAAGAGTAGAGGCCCCAGGATGGAGCCCTGGGGCACACCCGACTGGACAGGGAGGCAGGGGGAGAGGGTGGTGCCAATTTTTACCTATTGCTGCCTTGCTGAGAGACGATGGGAAAGCTAGGCAGTGGATTCCAAGGACAGGCCTAGAGACAGGAGGGTCTGAGTGAGGAGGGCATGACTAAATGTGTTGAATGCCTTGGTAAGGTCCATGTAGACGGCGCCTATTGGGCGATCTCGGTCCAAGGCTTTGTGGCCATAGTTGGTGAAGTCTAGAAGGGCTGTGTTTTTTTTCTATGACCCTTATGGAATCCGTGTTGTTCAGGGCAAAACAGATGATATTTTTCAAGGTAGTCGGCGAGCTGGTCAACCACGATAATTTCCAATGCCTTAGAAAGGGGAGGGAGCATGGAAATCAGGCGATAGTTACTGGGCAGGGAGTGGTCACCACTCTTGAGGATAGGAGTGACTACTGCAGTCTTCCACTGGGACAGAAACTGCCCCAAGCTGAGGAAGAGCCTGAAGATCTTAGTTAGAGAGGAGGGAGGACTACATCAAGCACAAGGTTTAGGATCTTTAGATCGAGCAAGTCACTACTGAAGTGAGTTTTTCCCAGTACCCGGGTGAGGTAGGTCTTGGCTTCTCTGGGTGTGATGAATTATCTTTTTTTTTTTTTTTTAATCACGATATTGTTTAATGCCACCACCGCGGATCCGGCAGGGGCTATGACCGACCCCCCCTCAGATGGGTACATCCTCCGGCCCATCGGGGCCATTCATGGGTCATGCCGGGTCCCGAAGTTTTTCCTCTTGTTTTTTCTCCCCCACACTCATTCAATGGGTGCAGCAGCTGTCTCCACCACCGCAGAGGCAGCCAAGCACCCTGGGCGCAGGCCGAATCCCTCTTGTTGTGCTGACACACACAGCACAAGCTCCCCCCCCTCCCCAAGGAAGGAGAGCAGTCCTCCGGATGCTCAATCCTTACCTCTCCTGGCCGGCCCCCAAACGACCAGAGTCCATTCCCAAACCCGGGTCACCGGCGTGGCATGAGGTGTGGCGTCCAGCACCTCAACCCTCAGTGCCACCGGGCCGGGGTGTGATGGCTTTAAAGTGAAAAGGGGGAATACCTAATTGAGGACATGGAGGGGGGAGGGAAGGAGAGGGGGAGAAAAAGTCCGAGGGGAGGAAACTGCCAAGTTCAGTAAAGGCGGTGTTAAAAATGTCCGCGATTGTGGAAGGGTCCTGAATGAGGGTGCCATTTACATTTAACATTGAGGGTGGAGGGGATGGTGATTTACCGTTAAGCTCCTTTATGTTGTCCCAAAATCTGAGGCAAGAGCCCCAGGAGGACACAGGCACTGCTCCTGGGGCAGACCCAAGGACCAACTACCCAAGCACTGCCCCACAGACAGTGAGGACACTGCTCCAGGGGCAGCCCACGGGAACCAATTACACAGGAGTTGCCCCAAGGGCAGCAAGAGCACAGAAACCAACTATCATAGCACTGCCCCAGGGGCAGCGCCAGGTTCCCCAGGGGCAGCCAGTAGAAACCAACTACCCAGGCACTGCTCAAGAAGCAGCCTACAGGACCCAATTACACAGGCACTGCCCCGGGGCAGCCCAAAGGAACCAATTACACAGAGGCTGTGCCCCAAGGGCAGCAAAAGCACTGCCTCATGGGCAGCCAACAGAAACCAACCATCATGGCACTATTGCCAGTAACCACGGCACTACCCCATTTATTACAATTTATAAATAAAATATATTCTCTCGCTTACTTCTGTCTTAATTTAGAAATATTAAAAAAAAAAGGTAATGACTTGTGACACTTATATGATTAAATGCTAACAAGTGAGTTTGACACAAAGCACAAAAAATGTCCCTGGTTAAGGTTTGAACCCTTGAAGTCCAGCTCTTTTGGATGCAAACAGACAAACACCTTGAGCCACCAAAATACACTTCTTTTTTTATTAGTTTTCCCAAGTTTTGTCTCAACTCAGAATAAAGAGACACATAAAAAATATCCCTGCTCAAGGCTTGAAGCCTTGACTTCCTGATCTTTTGCACACTGACATATGTATTGAGCCAGAGAAGCACAGAACTCTTAAAACTGAAGGTGGACAAAGCAATGGGGCCTGATGGGATTCATCCCAGAATTCTAAAAGAACTAAGGGTAGAACTAGTGACACCACTGACCACCCTCTTTAACAAATCATGGGAGGATGGGGTGGTGCCTGAGGACTGGAGAATGGCAGATGTTATTCCACTTCACAAAAGTGGGAGCAGGACAGAGGCAGGAAACTACAGACCTGTTAGTTTGACCTCAGTGATGGGGAAAATGATGGAATCACTTCTGAAGGAAAGAACTGTTGAGTCCCTAGAGGCCAGTGGGGCACAGGACGCAAGGCAGCATGGATTCACAGCGGGAAGGTCATGTCAGACGAATCTAATAGATTTCTTTGACTGGGTGACCAAAGTAGTAGACCAGGGAGGGGCTGTGGACATGGCCTACCTAGACTTTAGCAAGGCATTTGACAAAGTCCCACACAAAAGATTAATACACAAGTTAGCTAGCCTTGGAGTGGGTTCCCAGATGGTAGCCTGGGTAAAAAATTGGCTGGACAACAGGACACAGAGGGTAACAGTAAACGGAGTCCACTCTGAAGAAAGGGGAGTTACTAGCGAGGTACCTCAGGGTTCAGTACTGGGACCGGTCCTCTTCAATGTCTTTATAAGTGACACTGCAGAGGGACTGGAATGAAAAGTATGTCTCTTTGCAGATGACACAAAGATCTGCAACAGAGTTGAGACACAAAGTGGGGTGGAAAGGATGAAAAGGGACTTGGCAAGGTTGGAGCAATGGTCAGATGTATGGCAGCTTAGATTCAATGCAAAGTAATGCACCTGGAAACAAAAACGCAGGGGAAGAGTACACAACAGGGGGTGAGATACTAACAACAAAAATGGAAAGGGACCTGGGGGTAGTCATACCAGATGACCTAAAGGTGGGCAAGCAATGTGAGAAGGCAGTAAGGAGGGCTGGGGGATACTGGGATGCACAGGGAGAGGCATCACCAGTAGAAAACAGGAAGTTGTTATCCCTCTGAACAGAGAACTGGTGAGACCCCATCTGGAGTGCTGTGTGCAGTTCTGGAGACCTCATCTCCGCAAGGACATAGGCAGGATGGAGGCTGTTCAGAGGAGGGCAACTAAAATGGTGCAAGGTCTGCACCAGAAAACATACGAAAAGAGACTAAAAGAGCTTAATATGTATACCCTCAAGGAAAGGAGGGAGAAAGGGGACATGATAGAAACTTTCAAGTACCTCAAGGGAATCAACAAAGTCCAAGAGGGTGGCATCTTTCAGAAAAAGAGGTGTGCAAGAACAAGAGGGCACAATTTGAAGATAGAGGGGGGATGGCTCAGAGGTAATGTGAGAAAGTATTTTTTCATGGAGAGGGTTGTGGATGCATGGAACAGCTTTCCTGAGGAGGTCGTGGAGTCAAAAACAGTGGAGGAATTCAAGAATGCATGGGACAGACATAAGGCAATTCTAGTGGGGGGGGGGGTAGGAGGAAGTAGGCTGTTGGTTAACTAGGATCTGCAACTTATCCATTAGGTAGGGAAATGGGCAGACTACGAGGGACAAGTGGTCCTTATCTGCTGTCAAATTCTATGTTTCTATGTTTCAGTGAATTTAGACAGGATTTCAAAATGTAGTCAATACTCCATATCTATCCTTCAGAAAAAGGACATTTTTCCCTGGTCAAGGTCTGAACCCTAGATCCATGGATCTGTAGCATGCTGACATACCCATTGAGCCACTGAAGCACACTGAAGTTTTATAGGATTTTCAAGTCTAGTCATACTACTCCATATCTCTCCTTCAGAAAAAAGCAAATTAATAAAGTTGGTCACACTAACATCAGAATAATAACACTGTTCTCTGAAATGTTCAACTTTTTGTCAGGTTTATATGCCATGAAATCCACTTCCCCCCTCCCCCAACAACACAAAAACACACCCAAAAAACAAAAACTGGCTGTGTAACTGTAAATCTCTATCTGCCCTTGGAAATATGATTTTGGGGGGTTGGGGTGGGGCAATATATTCAAAGATAAGCAGTACACATTGCTGGGGGAAGCATTTCCATAATATTCTCATGTACACTTAAAACCCTCAATTCCTCAGACTTGCACCAATCAGATTTATGGGAAGGAACAGCTATAGGTTGCTGCCCTGGGGGCAGGGGACGACATCCACCTATAGGGACAGGTGGGAAGCAGAGTGCAAGGGTGCTGCCCTGGGGTGAAATCCGCCAACAGGAGTAAGCTGGAGGAGGAGCTAAAGGGTGCTGCCCCACGAACAGCATTGCGGGAACAAATCACACTCGAGCTCTACAGTCTCACCCATTTTGTCACGTTTTTGTGGTCAGGTGATTCTTACATTCACTTGACTAAAAAGGCAAACAGGGTTATAAAGATATGATACAAAGCATTATGCAGTCTTAGGAGGGGCCTCTGAAACACATTACAATAACTTACTGTAATGCATATATGCATTTCATTTACATTAACACTCTACAACCTCTAATTAATACAGAATAAGGAAGGCTCCACTGGCCGATGATTGAATTCCAAGGTTCTGTTCGCAAGTTTTCAGACTTTTGATGATCACAGTGAACTTTGCATTTTGTAAAGAAGAGACTGCAAAATGTTCTGTATCATGA
The DNA here is from genome assembly GCA_016271365.2 of Neoceratodus forsteri. Taxonomy (NCBI): domain Eukaryota; kingdom Metazoa; phylum Chordata; order Ceratodontiformes; family Ceratodontidae; genus Neoceratodus; species Neoceratodus forsteri. The sequence continues at coordinate 1,358,962,051 of CM057455.1, read as the reverse complement.
TTATTCAAATCAAAAGACACTAAGGAAAATTTTCACATATTGTAAGGAATAGGTCCTTCGATTAGAGCTGCAGGCTGTTTGTTCAGTGGAACCAGCCAGCCTCATTCTACACATAGCAATCATGCCAAGTCTGGGGAGATTAATCTGCAACTGTCCACAAATGGGAAAACAAGAAGTCCTTAGTGATGAAGTGAACACCTGCAGCCAGCAGATGGCACACAGTACTTCAATATTATATTCATCAATACTTGAAACTACCAATTGCCAGATTCTGCATTTTAACAGCCTATTAATTTACTTTCATACACGCTCATTATTCTCCAGTACTGTCCTTCGACCAGTCTGTGCTCGCTACTCTTATGGCTGTCCTTGTTGTTAACAGCAGCTGGAAAATACTGGGACTGATGACCTTGTGGTAATCATGGCTAATAAAGCCAAACATGCATTTCTCAGAATACAGTTTCACACTTTCTGTATAAAACTCAATAAAAATAAATTTCTACGGATGTGCTCCATATAGGACAATTGTTACCAGTTTTGCGGGTCTCAAGAAGAGTAAAATGTTTCTTTAGAACAATCCTGATTGGCAATATAAATTAAGACAAAGAAAATGTCCTATTTTTTTCTATGGGCGCCATTCATAGGTGCAAAAAAAAAAAAGCCTTTCCTCCCCCTCTCAATGTGGTACGCCTTCTGGTCACGATACACCTTCTTGACAATTAACAACAACAAATTTAAACAACTCTATATGAGCCAGCAGAACCCCAGCATCATCAGCGTAACTGACATATAGTACATTTCAAAACTGGCAGTTTTATTCCACCACTGTAGGGTTTCTTTCAGCAGAAAATAATGGAAGACCATAAGACAATGATTTAAAGGAAACCACAGCTTACCTGCCAGCACTCTCCTGCTTGTGTCTATGCTCCCAATTAGCAGTTCTATATCAAAAAAGCATTTTTCTAACTGAATTTAGGTAAAGTTTTAAATGCCACCAGCAAACTGCCCTGCTTTAAGGCTGCCAGTAGCCACCTCATGGGAGCTGCTGGCCTCCTTACCTGGGATATGCTGATATGTCACTGCCGACCAATGTGCTGAGTCGGCAGGGACATATTAACATATCCCAGGGAAGGGAGCAAGTGGCTCCCACAAAATGGCTTCTTGCAGCCTAGAAAATGCAAGTTTGCCTGCGCTGTTTCCTAAATTAAGTTAGAAAAATTATTTAACATACAACCGCTAATCGGGGCAGGGGCACTAGCAGGAGAGTGCCAGCAAGTAAGAGGTGTTTTGCTTTAAAGGGAGGTGTTGGGGCAGATGAGTCTGTAAATGCATAGGAGACTTTTTAGAGCTGGTAAGCACATTATGTCTTCCTATTAAAGGTTCAGCTTCTCTGCAGATGCATTTTCTTGAGGGTGACTTGGATTGCTCAAGGAGGAAGAAAACTCCTAATAACTCTCAAGTCATTCCTGAAAATAATTTGCCTAGTGTATTTACCTGTTACCAGAAACTAAACTAGAAGGCAGTATAGCGCAGTGGTTTAAGGCTCTGAGCTGCGGACCTGGGTTTGAATCCCACAGCCCCTACCTGCATACTGTGTGACCCTGAGCAAGTCACTTAACTTCCTTGTGCTCCCAGGTCGCACCTGCAAACAAGCTTTCAGCTTAGTGTCTCTCTCCTGGTAAAAAAAATAAAATAAATATTCCCATCTTAATGGACAATGTAATGGATTCAAAAGGGGGAAAAAGAACAACCAAGTAATTCTTAGATTCCCTAACCAACTATATTTTTTTCCTAAAAGCAGGGGTTGAAATAACCACCTGTCTGCCTGTCCCAGACAGCCAGTTCTCCCTAGGGACAGCTGGTTTTATTTCCCTGCCTGTCCCTGGGACAGGCACCAAGTGAAAAGCATTAGCAGGCACTAGGACCCAGGAGATGCTGCCACCTGTTCGGTTAGGCTATGTACGACCCAACTGTCTTTAAGAGATGTTTATTCAACCCAGTCTCCTGCGATGGGTTCTTCGGTGCAGTCGGAGGTTTTGTGAAGCTGCCGTAATGGAAACAGTGCCATGGTAAGACTAGACTGTGCAAGTGTTGTCACTGCATGTGCAGTTGCCAGTCTTCCTTTTACTTTATGCACTGCACACCTCATTTCTTTGTGTGCTGTGGTTGCAGTAGCAGCCCAAGACTAGCTCCTGTTCACAGGCAGCAGAGTTTTGGGGATGCAAATTAAAAACACTATTCAGGGCTATCTACCAACTACAAAGGGACCTGGGTAAGTCTAATAAAGAGACATTTTAAGTGCTAGAAAATGGTATTTGAATGCCCTTTTTAGGGTAGGCAATCCAGGCAGAAAGAGGGGGAGACTGTGTATTTAGAGATTAGGTAATGAACTAGAGGGCTGAGACAACCACTTAAAACCGCATCAGGGCAGGAAGGGCTCGAAAGACAGGATATGGGGAGGATGGTTAAAAGCCTTGTCAGGGTTACAAAGTAGAGGTAGACTTTTATTGTCTGAGCTGTACATAGGAGCAAAGGAAGCTGACTGACTTGTCAGGGCAGAGAAGAAGGGAATTAAGGGCCCTGGGTCAGGGCTACTGCTGAGCAGTGTGGTGAAGTAAATTAAAAGCCCTTAGGGCAGTGAGTTTGGTCTTTTTTGGAACATGTACCAGCCAGTGGGTAATATTCAGTAACCCTTTTTAGGGTATGTTATAAGGGGCACCATCAGTTATTAAGCTCTTAGCCAGAGGCACACTTAATTATCAGCCCATATTGGGAAACGAATATAAAATTAGTCAACAAAAATCAACAGTACGGGTACAGATTCTGTGGGACAGTCAAAATGAATACTGCACCTGTCCCATGGACAGCCATCTAAAAAAAATTATTTCTAGCCCTGCCTAAAAGACAAGTAAGATTGGAAACTAAAAAGGCAAAGACACAAATGCAGGAATATCTACTGACAATCAAGTTATTGAAGTTACGCCAAGAGGTTCAGAGGTTCCCGTACTAACCCCCTGCCACTACTGCCTTTTCCACTTCTGCCTCTTTTCTTCAGCTTTTCCTTTCCCTCCTTGATGAATGTATTGCATCTAAACACTGGACAGATAAGCATATGAACTCCAGTGTTAAAGTTTGTCCGCACAAGAGCCCACAGAGCAAGGGGTAAAATAAGCAGGTTTGCACTGCGGTTTGCTACCCAAAAACATTATTTGCTATTCATATCCTACATTGATTAGCGGCAATTGCTAATCATCAGTTTGCAGGTTGGCACAGTGTTAAAATACTACAAAGCCCATGACTCACAGGCCTTTGTGATTCTATGGCTGCTAGTCAGAGACTCCCTCCCACTGCTGTGATTTGTTGGCCCTTGTGATAGGCTTCAGAGAGCCCAGTTCAGCTCCTCCTCCACCAATGTTATCATGCGAGCCTCTGCAAGAAAAGGAGGCTTCAGGTAGATGGAGCAGGCAACATCTTGATCTAACGTTAATGTTGCTTAGATAACTGGACTAATCACAGTTATTCCAGCTCAAGAAAACCTAACGGAAGGAAAAAGACATTAGCATTCTGGCCTGCCCTGTATTTGAAACACACCATGGTAAGTCGCATTAGTATGAAATAACTGCTTCTACATACTGTCGACAGAGAATGTTCTAAATACCCGTTTTTAAAAATTGCTCCTCAAACAACTGCGACTACTGATCATTTTTTTTTTATTAGCAACTACCGTTAATCAAACTCTCAGCACTAATTTATGCCTCACAGTAACTTCAGAACAAAAGAGAACACAATCTGACAACTGCTTGAATATTAAACTTCCACATCTCTAGACTCTGTAAATACAGAGTTGTAAAATTCTCTGACATTAGGTCCTTGAGGAATGAAAAGAAAAGGGCTTCCTGTATTGTAGACAAACTAGACGAACCTTAATGAATACAGAATTCAGAAATCTTAAGTAAACGGAATAAATTTGGTATAATCTGAGCCCATTGGAAAGAAGGCAATTCAAGATCTAAAGAAAAATGACAGTATCACATCAAGCCAAAGACAAAGGAAGAACAGTTATAATCAAGAATATACAATACAAGCAGGAAAACAACTGGCAGATACAGAATTCTACATGCCATTATAGCAGGATCCAACAGAAAACTTCAGAAGGGACCTCATTTCTTTGATTGATAACTATCGACCAACCATCAAATCACCACTAGTCAGTTTCTTTTCTCAAAATCCAAGAAAAGGAATATTTTATACACTCCCAGAGATGCATAAACCAGGAATTCCAAGGTGGCTGTTAATCTCAGCTATTTGCACTCTTACTGAGCCAATAATGGGCTGGGTCAAGGGAATCCTCATACCAGTAGCACACATAACTCCAGGCTTCATCCTAGACACAACAGACTACCTAAAAAGGCTTCATAAATTAAAATGCACTCCCTCCCAACTCATTTCTGGTCACAATGGATGTAGAGTCTCTCTATACCAATAAACTGCACCTGGATGGACTAAACGCATGCAGCACACTACTGCAAAGAGACACAGACAACCAGGCAATTACAGATGCAGTTTTGCAACTCACTGACTTTGTACTGAAACATACTGTATTTACCTGAAACAACAAACAATACCTACAGAAAACCGACACAGCTAAAGGCAAAAGAACAGCACCTCAATATGCATCATCTTCACGGCCGTATTAGAGGAGAGCTTCCTCAAAGCGGAGAACAAAACCATTGTTCTACTACCATTTTATCAATGGCATTTTTCACATATTAACAGAGACTGAGGACAAACTACATTACTTCCACAGAGCCTTCAATAATGTTCATTCCTCAATCTATCTGAAAATGGAGTACTCCCAGTAAAAAAAAAATCAATTTTCTGGGCACCACAAATGAACTGCAAAAGGGCAAAATAAAAACATTAATAAACAGAAAACCAACAGATTGTTTTAACTACCTACACCATTTCAGTGTGCTCCCATATTGCACATGCTAAATAAACAAGAGTTAGGTTAGAGTGGAATCAGCCTTGGACATTGTTGAAGTCATGCTGTGGCAATGATTCCAAGGTTAAGAGTGAGGTGCCTGAGGCAAAGAGTATGGTGTCTTCCACATACATGTAAATTTGCAAGATAACACAGATAGGTGGGAGGTCAATAAGAGTAATGGAAAATAAGATGGAATTCTTTTAGACTGGATGGAAGGGGAAGGGAGGGGACAAGACATCGCTGACCTGCACCGACTGCAGACAGCTCTACAGGCAGGATCTGAACCAGTCAACATATGGCTCAGATATACCTGCGGATCTGAACTTCTCCAGAAGGAGGGAGTGAGTTGAAAAATCAAAAGGCCTCAGCAAGGTTGACAAAGACTGTAGCAGTGATGTGTCCAACATTCATCTCAGTGAGGATGGAGTAACTTGCAGTAGAGAAGATACAGTGAAATGGGTCTTTTGGAAACCATACTGGAAAGGAACGAGAGAAAACCGAGTGAAGGAAGGCAAAAAGCTGGGAGTAAAATTTATCAAGAGTAGGGAGGAGGGAGACAGAATGATAGCTACCAGGGGATGTATGGTCACCGATCTTGTGCAGCAGCAGTACCTTGCCAAACATCTAGGACTGAGGAACAATGCAGAAAGAAAAGAAGAGATTAAGGAGATACGTAAGGGGTACAGCGACAGCAATCATTTTCACCATACCTGTGTGTGTTTACCTTATCTCAAAACATATAACTGTCTCAATGTTAACTACCTTTTTGGGTACATGGTGCTACCTGTTCATCACCCTCTCTGTGAAGAACTATTTCCTCACATCCCTCCTGAATTCCCTTGCCTCCCCATCACCAGTATAACATGACATAACTGCAGACCCCTTGCTGGAAGGCCACCATTTATTCCCTTGAAACATTTTAACTTTTTAATCATATAAGGCGAGTCAAGGCATTATTTGTATAGCGCCCTGTCCCAAGGGCTCAAGGTGCTTCAAAGTACAAACAAAATTAGCAAGAACTTTTCCCTTCAGGCCTCCAGGGAGTACATATTCAGGTCAGCCACTTTTTCCTCATAGATCTCCCCCCTCCTGCTAGTGTATCACTTTAGTTTCCATCCTCTGGAGAGATTCTAAGTGGTCCATGTCCTTTTTTTTTTTATTTTGTTTAGTATGCTTTTTCTTGTGTGGCATGCCAGAAGCTTGAACTGAAGTCAGGGTTCCAAAACTGCACACAGTGCTCTAGATGCGGCCTCACACCTCATCATGGACCTATAGTGCCTCACTAACTGGAAAATTCTGGTTTGGCTCCCTGCCTCCCTACCTCCACTTCCTCCTCTCCAACTCTCCTATACCCCCTTACTTCCTTTGCAACTTCCCTTTAGGACCACCCTCGCCCTTCCTTCCCATTCTTCCACGTCAGGGAGAGCAGCCTTCTCATCACTTTCCAACCATGTGGAACTCCTTTCCCTTAGATGTCCGCTCTGCTCTGTCCACTCGTTCATTATCCCATCTCCTTCAGCACTTCAATTTCCCTTCCTGTAGTTGCATTTAACTTGTCTCCATTTATTTTCTTCCTCACTGCCCTTTCCTCTATTCAGTTTTCCACTGCTCAACTCCCTCTGACCCCTCCATAGGCATGCCAGTTGCCTTTAACACTAGCTGGGTTTGCACTGAGTGGTGTTCATTTCCCTGGTGTTCCGCTCCTGTGGGTAAGGCTTGCCTCCCTCCACCTCTTTACTTCTCTTAAGCTCTTCTCTTTCGTAGTTACCCATCTCCAATCTCCCCGCTCATGATCACGTACAGTACATTCAGCAACCTTCTTCTGCTGCTTAGCCACCTCCTATTTTTCCAATATTTTGTCCCCCATTTTGTCTCTTCTTCCCTCCCTCCTGCCATTCCCCTTGCAGGGTTTACAACCCGGAGGGGTGCAGGTCCAATCCATTCCTTATTTGTTTCCCCTCTGCCTATCCCCTTGTGTGGTTTACATCCCGGAGGGGTGCGGGCTCATTTCATCCTTTATTTTTGCTCCCCTCTGCCAATCCCCTTGTGGGGTTTACATCCCGGAGAGGTTCAGGCAAATCTGCTATCCTACCCCAAGTGTTACAAAGGAAATATTTATGTGTTGAAGTGTTTGTGGGTATGTTTATGTTTACTTTTACTACAGGACTTTTCCCCTGCTCCTGCCACCTGGCACTGTTTACAAATAGATTTTAGATAGAACTAAGCACATTTCAAGTGTGTATTAGAAGTTTTTCAACTGTATTAACTGGATTGTAATTTCTACTAGTGTTTTAAAGTGCTTACACCTCTTCTGTTTCAGTGCTCCTCCTGCACCCCCCATCCAAGCACTCTGCCTTGGCACCAAAAAGTCTAACTCCCTTTTGTCTTACTAAACTGCTCAAATCTAAACCCATCCTAACCTCTATGCTATTTAAGACCTCCTCTTTTTTCTTCTCTCCAGCTCCCTGCCCTTGAATGGGGCTGCTTCAGCTCCCTCACGGTCGTCCAGCACCCAGCCAGCCACCGACCGAGACCAGGACATCCACCTGCAGCTCCTTGGAAGGTACGGGACAGCGTAGCCAATCGGAACACGGGCACTTCCAGCAAACCCACTCTGACTGGCCAGGACTTTTCCCCCTGCTTCTGCCACCTGGCACTTTTTACAAATAGATTTTAGATAGAACTAAGCACATTTCAAGTGTGTAACAGAAGTTTTTCAACTGTATTAGCTGGATTGCAATTTCTACTAGTGTTTTAAAGTGCTTACACCTCTTCTGTTTCAGTGCTCCTCCTGCACCCCCCCCCCAATCCAAGCACTCTGCCTTGGCATCAAAAAGTCTGACTCCCTTTTGTCTTGCTAAACTACTCAAATCTAAACCCATCCTGACCTCTGTACTGTTTAAGACCTGCTCTTTTTTCTTCTCTCCAGCTGCCTGCCCTTGAACGGGGCTGCTTCAGCTACCCCACGGTCGGCCGGCACCCAGCCAGCATGCTAAATTAGCCCAGAACCAATAGCATGCTATATTCAAAAGGGATAGCCCCAGTGCAAAACCTGCTGTATATAGCGTGCTAATGAAGCCAGGCAAACTGGTCTGCAAGTGCAGTGCTATATAGCCTAGGAAATGAGACCGCACTGAATATAGCAACCGAGAGCAGTGCAAACTGCAACAGTGGCCCAGTGCACAAAGAGGTAGAGTTATTAAATGCTGAACAACTTGAGCAACATTTGTGCTTGCAATGATGTGGTGCACAACAACAGTGTAGGCCAAAAACTGCAGAACCATGTAATGGAATGGTACAGTCTTGCGTGGCGCTGTACGTTTGCCTGGTGCAATCCTAACTGCCTGGCGCTAACGTGTGCCATATTCAAAACTTAGCCTACCCGGGCAATCTGAGGGCAAACAGCCTCATTAGCATCTCATTACAGTTTGCCTAGCATGTGACTTGCCCGGCGCTATAACATGGTAACATAACATAACATGTAGGAAAGAGAAGGTTATACTACCCTTGTACAGGTCACTGGTAAGGCCTAATCTAGAGTATGGAGTTCAGTACTGGTGCCCACACCTCATAAAGGACATTAACCTGCTGGAGGAGGTACAAAGGAGGGCTACAAGGATGATAGCCGGTCAGCAGGGAAAGACATACGAGGAGAGGTTGAGGGCACTGAACATGTACTCCCTGGAAGACAGGAGAGAGACAGGGAACATGATTGGGACATTCAAGTACCTGAAAGGGATAAATAATGTTGATTACGAAAGTCTCTTTAAGCTGAGTGGCAACCACATCACGAGGGGGCACAGTCTTAAACTGGAGGGTGGGAGGTTTAGGAGGGATGTCAGGAAGCACTTCTTCACAGAAAGGGAGGTGGACACTTGGAATGCGCTGCCAGAAGAGGTAATCTCGTTAAAGACAGTGAGCAGCTTTAAGAGAGGCTGGGATAGGGGGAAGATAAGAATCATGGGTAGGGAGGACAGAAGGAGTGGGGAGGGAGGGCAGGGACATTAGCTCAAGCTGTGGACCCTGCAATACGAGCAGATGTGATGGACCAAATGGCCTTGTTCTGCTGGCTTGCTCGTATGTTCGTATGGTGCAAACAGCTCCACCTGTAGGTCCGACTGGAATTACAGGATGGTAGGCGCTTTCCTGGCTATGCACACAGGTCCACCTGTAGGTCCAACTGGGATTACGGGCCAGTAGCCACATTCCATGTGTGCTCACAGAACGATAGTTGCAGACTTGGTTTGGACACAGATGCAAAAACTAATGTGGCCCAGGGGAGTAGCACTACAGGAATGCATGGTCGTGCTGCATGCCAGAGGCACATAGTTGTTCCTGCCACTGTGTTTATCAGATGGTACAATACCATAATAGGCGATACCGTGAGGTACACAGCAGTGTCTACAGTGTGTCAGAGAACAGTGACTGGTGCTATCCACACAGTGACATGCACAGCTGGATGGTGTGGTCCAACAGTGGACACCATGGCCATACTGTTCTGTGACCCTCATGTGCTGCATTAATGGCATGGGATTCCCACACTACCATACACATGGGTGTCCATGTGTTTGTGGGGAGCCTGGACAGGTGTGTGGGGAGGCTGTACAAGTGTAGGGTATGTGCTCCAAGGAGGGCACACATACCAACAAACCGGCACACTGTTGTCAGGGACATTACTGTCAGTGAATGTTTGCACTGTGTGGCTGGCCTCTGCTGTGCGGCAGCACCCACTATGTGGTGCAGACTGGCCACCTGTATACTCTCCATTTCACCAGTGCAGCATGTGTCCACTGGATCGTGATGGTGTACACAAATGGGGGACATGGATGTGTGTGCTGCATGGACACACTGCTATGGTGTCCACTGTGCACTGGGCAACCACTACTGCCTGTCAGGGTTGGGTCAGTGCCAGATGATGGTGACATGGGCGATACCGTCTGTGTGCAGCATGTCACAGCCATGTATGTTCTCTGTACATTGTTCCGTCTCACCATGTTCACTGGTTGGGCACACTGGGTCACAGCCCAGTGTTGGGAACGACCTGGAGATACCAACTGTGCGGCTGCGATGCAACGGTGTACGATAGACATACAATGCACAACAGCACGCAATACACAACTGTCACATTAGGTACACATTACAGTACATAACAAATAATGCATGGTGATAGGTGGCTGACTCAGACATTATGCAGATCCGGGGTTATGATGCCTCGTAAAACCCAAGGGCATCACCCTCAGGGTTCATCTCTGGGCATCACACACCGAGGGTGTGCACTGCATGCGAGTTCCCAGATCTCCCCATATTTAATATGTCCTATGTACTGGGTAGCACTGCTCAACAGTGACATTGCATGACCTTCCGTGACTGTGCAGCTGTGTCCATGCCCCCCATCCTGGGCATGGCCGAACATAAGACTACCTTTTCATAGGCGGCAACTAGCGCCACGCTCAGTGTTGCACTACTGTGCCTTGTGCTGCGCTAAACGTTTGAATATCGTGCTGCGCCTGTATGCATAGTCCCGCCCCTCACATACAATATTTTTTTGCGCCGGTGCCAACATGTTGCGCCAGCACTACTACTAGTTTTGAATATTGTGGTCCGGTGCTAACCGTGAATAGTTTTTTAATTCCCTGTGGCAGCCTTAGCATGGTCTCCTGAGTTACTCTGTTAAACTCTATCTACTACAAATTGTATAACTGTTGCTAGCACTTCTCCGCACTAGTCCTGAAAGGTGGCTGAGTGGTGAAGGGGACTGGGTGTTTGCTGACAAGCAGAAGTACAGCAGGTGGATGATTTGAAGACAAAACGCTACAAGGGAAAACAGGTTTCTATACCATACTGTCAGATGGAATATCAGCACTTTTCCCCAGGCATGCCGTGACATACACCATATTTTTTCTCAGATTCTAAACATGTAATTCTTGCTCCAATTTTTTTTAATCTGTCAGTTGGGCACAGATCCCTTGCCAGGAGCACCATGCTGAATTATGAAAGACAAGGAGCAATGCCATTATAGAACTGGTCATTTTGTCTGGCGTTATGGGTATATACTGCCCCCTCCTTTGCCTGCTGAGTGTTCAAAGCGGCAAGCTATGTTAATGAAGGTGAAGAAACAGGAAATGTTATGGAGGCTGACATGCTGTCACTTAGTGTATTCACACAACATTAGAAATGTATTATAAAAATTTTATTTTATTTATTTTTATTTCAAGGAGCGCAATCATCAGAAAACAGTATAAAGCATCTAAAGTGAAATCGAAACTTTTAAACTACCAGGCAATGCGAACATCTGGGAAGTTATTAACACTTCCTGGTTAACTAGCACTGCTGCTTTAAGTATTCCTTTGTAAAATAAATGATTTCTAAATTCGAAACCATTAGTGTTGATTTAACCTACAGTACCAGCCTTGAGATCAGGCTGTGCATGCTGTCCTCTTATATCCATAAAAGGACTTTATGTGCATAGTTTAATGTGTAAATGGTCTATTTTGAAAACAGTGATTTTTATTTAAAACAAGATTTTTATTTAAGCAAGAATACATGACAGGGTGTGGTGTATCATGGGACATCGTCACGCCCCAGGTGTGTTGTGAGGTCTCATAACTCATGCACCCAAGAAGTGACAATATCCCATAATATACCACACCCTGGAGTGCATTATTACTATCATGAACTGGATCCATTCATTCAATGTAAAAAAACAAAAGTTTTAAAATATTTGCATACTGTTTTGATACGAATGTAAGTACACATTTTAAAAAATACGTTTGTCTATGTCATGTTCTGAACAGTAGGTGGTGCTGTTGCATATGGATTTCTAGGTTAGAAACTGTTCGTTCCCATTTAGTTTCCTTGCCCCCAACACGGTTTTCTATCCCGAGTGTGTAATTTACTTTGTTTAGAGGCCGTCAGTGAGGACAGTGTTTGTGTGAATCTGAAAGGCTGCAGGTGACAGTGGTAACGTTTTGTTCATCTATGTTTGTGCTTTATTCCACTTTCAGTAGAACTGATCCGGTGCTGGGATTTTAGAGCAGAGACTGACAATTTCTGTACCACGAGGGTGGGTTGGGGGTGGGGACTGTAGAGTTGGCAGACCTGATTTAGGTACTGTGTTGAAGCTGTAACAGAAGCTGTTACAAAGTGTTTTAGTGAAGTCGAAATCACGTGGTTTGTATGTTACCATGGCACTTCAGTTTTTGAATTGAGCTGTGCAAAGTTACAGTGGCAGTCAGCGCGTGAGAGAGGGTTTGTTCATTTTAGTCAGCAGGAGGGAGTTTGGTGCTAAATTAAGCGTTATGGCAGTGTGTGGCAGCCTAAGTAAAACCCAGTAACCTGAATGCTTCTGCCACTGACCATGACTTCAGCCGTGCTATTCTGGTGCCGAACTGTACACGTGGATGGGTCTACAACAGGTAAAACTACCTCCTGGCTGGCACCTTTTCTTATCCGTGATTATGTTGTGGATTTTAATCACGGGTAAGAAGAGGGCTCAACCAGTCAGGTTGCTAGATTTTTGGAACCCAGTTCATAATTTAGTTTTTATGAATTATAAATCACTTTGAATAAATCCTGTCTTTATAGGGACACTAGCCTCTTATCACTTGCATATGTGGGGTACCAGAAAACTTAAATTTACGGTTCTCTCACCCAAAGAATGTACAAAGAGACACAGAAACATGGGCAATGATGGCACAAAAAGACCAGTGGTCCATCCAGTCTGCCACAGTTCCCTATCAAACCCCAGAACCTATTGTCCATACAGGGTACTAGCCCCATCCCCCCAACTCCCGTTCTCCTCCCTACTACTACCACCTTGAGTAACCACTATACCCTTCACTCTGCCAGCCCTGCTTGAAACCATTTATGGCCTGGGCACCCACCACCTCGGCTGGCACACAGTTCCACAGTTCCACCACCCTTCCTGCAAAATAAAACTTTCTCATATCCCCCTTGAACCTCCCTCCTATCGGCTTCCACTCGTGCCCCCATGTTCTTAAACTGTTACTCAGGCTAAATAGTTCCTCGCAGCTCACCTTGTTTATTCCTTTCAGGAACCTGAAAGTCTCTATCAAATCGACATGCTGTGACTGTTTGCCTGAGTGCAGTTTTTTCTTGTTCTTGTTTGCTTGGTTTCTCACTGCACTTGTTTTCATGTTTCACTTTGTTCATCTTACCTGGCATTTACACGTGCAACCCAAGCTCTGGATTGTCCTGAAGAACGACGTGCCTCGTGGCTGGGGTGTACTACATGGAATTTCAGAATTATCTTGGAGTCCATTTACATGAATCCAATATAGAAACATCCTTTTTTTCACCTGGATATAATCCTTGTCACGTCTAAAACAGAGGCAAGCATCTAAAGCACAGCTAAACGAGAACCAGCTTTCTCCTGCTTTAAGTCAGTGGCAGCATCAGCCAGACACAGATTAAATGCTGGGCACACTGTGAGGACCAACAGCCCCTGGCAGTTTCCCAAACCCAACAACTCAAGGTACTGTTTCAAAATATGAAAAATTTGAAAATGAAATAGTCGTGTTTTATAAGGAATCCTTGAGGGAGTATTTGAATAAAGGTTAGGCACCCCAGCTGCTCAGAACTGAGAAAGCACCAAGAGAAGGGTTTATAGTAGAGACTTACGAAAACTGTTCAGAAGTACTTACCAGGAGAAAGGACTGCTGTGTGACTGAACTTCTCTGCTGGGACTAAAGTAGAAGAACTTTTGTATTTGACTTTTAATTTAGAGTAAAAAAACTAACATACAAAAAAAAAAGTGTGTGTTTGGGTTAACTGAACTGAATGGGTATCTGAAGAGTTATCTAGGTGTAAATCTCAGGTGACTGAAAGGACTTAACTGCTGTGAGGTTTAAATTACTTGTAGAAAGATCTGGTAAGTAGGGGGAGTGGCTTAGCTAGAAGGAAGCTACATTTAAAGACTGCCTTAGAAAGTTTCTGCTAATAGCTTGCTTGGCAGAAGACACCAGGAGAAAGGACTGCAGTGTGACTGAACTTCTCTGCTGGGACTATATTGCCCTCCTTCCCTCCACCCAAAGCTAGTTCTATTTTTATAGGCACAGAATTTGACTGACAACAGGAACTTCCTGTTTAGGGGCAGGAAGTGAGTGATCACAGAATCACCAAGGACCCACCATCCTAGAAGGGCAAGAGTAGCTCTCCAGCCCCCTAGCTGCTGGAGGTCTGCCTCTGAGCAAGTAAGTGGTCTACTGCTGAAATATAGGATATTCTTGTCTCAGAACAGGACAATCAGGAGCTTAAAGGGCACACAGGCAGAAAGTAAGGAGAGAGAGAAAAAACAGAGGAAAGAGTAAGGATTGCAAACAGTTAAGGGGCCAGAAATAAGACATGATTGGAGTGGTGCAGTGCAGTGGCTGTGGAGCAGCAGTCTTCCGGGAGATGTTCTGGAGGATGCGGTGTTGTCCCATCTGCAGGCACCTCTCTGGGCTGAGGGAGGAGGTTGCTGTTCTCCAGGCTGAGTTGGCCAGGATTTGTGGGACCTCCTCTTCCATCCAGGGACCACCAGTGCCACTGCCATTGCCTCAGAGGTTGCCAAGAAAGAGGAGCGGTTGGACCACAGTGGGCTCAGGGAGGGTGAGGGTGGTGGAACAGAGGCGCATCCCTCCCATTGTACCTCTCCACAATTCCTATGCCATTCTGGTAAAGTGTGGTTCCTCTATGGAGGCACCCACAGAGGAGACCAAGGAGGATGCTGGGAACCTCCACAAAGGAGACCCATAGGAGCGTGGCAGGGGACCCTGCAGGGGAAGGAAACAACTCCTGGTGGGGGACTCCATTGTTAGGAAGGTAGAACTGGGGGAGGAAGGGGAGAGGGAGGTAAGGTGCCTGCCTGGCGCCATGGCTTGCAGGGACAGGAAGCGAATCCTCAGGATTGCCGGAGCAGCTGCACAGGGGAGGGAGCTGGATGCCATTGTCCACCTAGGGACAAATGACCTGGCTAAGAAAGGGATTAGAGAAGTGCAGGAAGAGTTTGTGGAATTGGGGAGGGGCCTTAATCAAAGTAGCACGCAGGGTAACCTTCTCGGAGGTGCTACCCATCTATGGCATAGGAGAGGCTAGGGTGTTCCGCACCATGGGATTCAATCAGTGGTTGAAAAACTGGTGTGGAGCTCAGGGATTTGGCTTCATTGGGGACTGGGGGTCCACCTGGAGTGATGCAAGCCTATACTGGCATGATGGGCTGCATCTGTCCGGGAGGGGAACACAGGATCCTAGGTGATAGGTTTAAATGCTTCATTGGCAAGCTTTTAAACTAGCCAAGGGGAGGCACTGGAAAGGAGCAGGAAAATCCCAGCCCCAAACAATCACGGTAGTAAGTGCGGCAAACACCAACATAGAGGTCGATAGGGAGAAGGGGCAGGGGTAAATGAAGAAAGTGACAAAGGCAAGAAGGACAGGGATGGGGCAAAAGGAGTAAGGCCTTCAGGAAATGGAGGGTAATGAGTACCAATGCCCGTAGTCTGGGCAACAAGCTCCTGAGCTGATGGCCTTAATGGAAGAGGGATGCCTGGATATCATAGCAGTCACAGAAATATGGTACACAGAGAACCATGACTGGGATGTTAACATACCAGGGTACATAACCTACAGGAGAGACAGGCAGGGAGAAGAGGGAGGAGTAGCTCTCATGTAAAGGAAGGGATAAAAGCAACTGAACAAAAGAGTAAACAGGGAGGAGAGGAGGCACTGTGGGTCACCTTGGAGACTGGAAAGGCACCACAATCCGCAAGGGGTTGTGGACAGACCCCATGTCAGGGGAAGGAATGGACAAGGATATGATAGAAGGCATTCTTAGAATGGCAGAGAAGGGAGATACTGTTGATGGGAGACCTGAATATGCCAGATGTTAACTGGAGCACATTTGCTGCAGCCACATCCAAGAGCAGGGCCATTCTTGATGCCCTACAGGTGGCAGGCCTCAGACAGCTAGTTTCGGAACCCACTCGTGAAGGAGCAATCTTAGACCTCGTGCTCTCAAACGGGGGCAGTGAGAGGATCTCAGATCTAGAAGTGGGTTACCATCTGGGGACAAGTGACCATCAAACAGTGTGGTTCACGTTAAACTCAGTTACAGAGTCAAACCATACAAAAGTGAGGTACTGGACTTTGGGAGGGCTGACTTTGGCAAGATGGGAGAGTGCCTCAGAAAAGCACTAGCAAACAGGCTAGAAGGAGGTGTGGAGCAACAATGGGGAATTATCAAAACTGCCATCACAGAGGCAACAAGCCTTTGTGGAAGCAAATGAACAAATCAAACGAAAGAAAAGCCACTATGGTTCTCAAAAGAGGTGGCTGTGAAAGTCAGGAAGAAAAGATAGCATTCGGAAGTATAGGAAACACAGAAGGAGCAGGACAGAGAGCTGTACCAGTTAAGGCAGAAGGAAGCAGGGAGGAAGTCAGAATAGCAAAGGCCCAAACTGAGGAAAAGATAGCCAACTCAGTTAAGAAGGGATAAAACCTTTTATAGGTACATCATGGCGTAGAAAGACAAAGGGAGGGATAGTGAGGCTGAACAGAATGAACAGTGGGTGGGCAGAGAGGGACAGTGAAAAGCAGGAATACTGAACGAATATTTCTGCTCAGTATTCTAAAAGAGGAGGAAAGTGCCAATCCAATTAACAGAAGCACTCTTGATAGGAGGGTCGATCCCAGTCCTTTCACAGAAGAAAGGTTCTGCAAGAACTCCTAAAACTGAAGGACAAAGCAATGGGTCCTGATGGAATTCACCCCAGAATTCTAAAAATTAAGGGAGGAACTAGTGAAACCACTGGCTACTCTTTTTAATAAATCATGGGAGGATGGTGTGTACCGAGGACTGGAGGAAGGCGGATGTGATTCCCCTTCACAAAAGTGGGTCCAAGACAGAGGCAGGAAACTACAGACCTGTCAGTCTGACCTCTGTGGTAGGGAAAGTGATGGAGTCACTTCTGAAGGAAAGAATAATCGAGTACCTAGAGGCCAGTGGAGCACAGGACCCAAGGCAGCATGGGTTCACAGCAGGAAGGTCATGTCAGACGAATCTAATAGATTTCTTTGACTGGGTGACCAAAGTAGTAGACCAGGGAGGGGCTGTGGACATGGCCTACCTAGACTTTAGCAAGGCATTTGACACAGTCCCACACAAAAGATTAATAGTCAAATTATTATCTGCCGACACTGTCTATGTATGTATCTATGTAACCAGCCTGGGAGTGGGACCAAGGGTGGTAGCCTGCGTAAAACATTGGCTGGACAACAGGACACAGAAGGTAATTGTAAATGGAGTCCATTCTGAAGAAAGGGGGGTTACTAGTGGGGTACCGCAGGGTTCAGTATTGGGTCCAGTCCTTTTTAATGTCTTCATCAGTGACATTGCAGAGGAACTGGAAGGAAAAGTATGCCTTTTTGCAGATGACACAAAAATCTGCAACAGGGTTGATACACAAGGAGGCGTGGAAAGGATGAAAAGGACTTGGCAAGGTTGGAGGAATGGTCAGAAGTATGGCAGCTAGATTCAATGCAAAGAAGTAAAATAATGCACCTGGGAAACAAGAACCCAGGGAAGAATACACAGTGGGTGGGAGGTAGTAACAACAACAAAAAAGGAAAGGGACCTGGGGTAATCATATCAGATGACCTTAAGGTTAGCAAGCAATGTGAGAAGGCAGTAGGGAGGGCTGGGGGTATACTGGGATGTATAGGGAGAGGCATCAGCAGCAGAAAACAGGAAGTTGTTATCCCTCTGTACAGACAGTTGGTGAGACCCCATCTGGAGTACTGTGTCCAGTTCTGGAGACCCCATCTCTGCAAGGACATAGACAGGATAGAGGCAGTCCAGAGGAGGGCAACTAAAATGGTGCAGGGTCTGCAAGAGAAGCCGTATGAGGAGAGACTAAAGGAGCTTAATATGTATACCCTTGAGGAAAGAAGGGAGAGGGGGACATGATAGAAACTTTTAAGTACCTCAGTGGAATCAACAAAGTCCAAGAGGTAGCATTTTTCAGAAAAAGACTTGCAAGAACAAGGGACACAATTTAAAGATAGAAGGAGGGTGGTTCAGGGGCAATGTGAGGAAGTATTATTTCACAGAGAGGGCAGTGGATGCATGGAACAGCCTTCCTGAGGAGGTTGTGGAGTCTAAAACTGTGGGAGAATTCAAGAATGCATGGGACAGACATAAGGCAATTCTTGTGGGGGGTAGGAAGAAATAAGCTGTTGGTTAACTAGGATCTGCGGCCTATCCTGTAGGTAGGGAAATGGGCAGACTAGATGGGCCTAGCGGTCCTAATCTGCCGTCAAAGTCTATGTTTCTATGTTTACAGTTTGAGCTGCTACTGTACTTTAGTTTAAATCCTGGTCAATCATGACAAGAAAAGTTGCCACGCCGGTGACCTGAGTTCGGGAACACACTCAGGTTGCTCAGGGGTCGGCGGGGGAGGGGAGGGAGGATTGAGCATCCGCAAACAGCCCTCCTTCCCTGGTGGAGGGGGGTTAGCACAGCACGCCGTTGCCTGACACACAGCGGTGGCTATGTGTCAGCACAGGCATGCTGCCAGAATGGGGAGGGCCCACATTCAGGGTGTAAGGCTGCCTCCACAAAGGCAGTGTGGCTGCATGATCGTGGGCCCGGGGAGAGAACAATGGAAAAACAGTGCCGGCAAGCTCCATGGTGGCCCAGCTGCCTCCACACCGGGACCGGAGAGACGAGACCCTCTGTGGGAGGGGCTGGAGCCCTCTGCCAGCTCCGCAAAAACAGATAAAAAAAAGACAAGGTACAGAAACTGAAAGGAGGGCAGAGGGGGTGGAGTGGCTATGTTCATTAGAGATGACATAGAAACTGCTAGGGTGGCAGAGGGAAACGTGGAGGCCTTATGGGTCACCTTACGATCCCCAGCAGGAGATAAGGTCAAGCTGGGTGTAGTATATAGGCCCCCCGGGATGAGTGATGTTCTAGAGGATGGTTTGCTGGACAACATCATTGCCCAGTGTAGACCAAAAGGGGAAGGAGTGGTGTTGATGGGGGACCTTAATATGCCAGGTACAAACTGGGGAACCATGTCCTCTAAGGTGGCCAAGGGCAGAGGCTGCTGGGCGGCTTCCAGGATGTGTTCTTTACACAGCATGTGATGGAGCCCACAAGGAGGGCATGTCCTGGGCGTGGTTCTGGCAGATGGGGATCTGGTAAGGGACCTGGTTGTACAGGACCCCGTGACTGGGAGCAACCACAATACTGTCTGGTTTCAAATAAGCATGGGGGGAGGGAGGGTGAGATCTAGGACACTGGCAGTGGACTTCAGGGGGGCAGACTTTGTGGTCAGGGGAAATATTCTCAAGGATCACTTGAAGGGGATTACATCAATGGCAAGTGTGGAAAGGAGATGGGAGGTCATAAAACGGGGACTTCACGAGGCAGTCAGGATCTGCGCTAAGTTGAAACCTAAGGAACAAGGTCACATAAACCATGCTGGTGGTCCAGTGAGGTACAGGTAGCAGTCAGAGAAAAGAAGGCGCCTACAAAAATATAAAATAACAAGAGGGATAGGGATAAGGAAATGTACCATCTTGCATCTAGAAAAGTCACCCGTATGGTGAGGGAGCAAAGTCCAGTAAAGAGCAGCGGCTGGCACAGGGGATACATGGAGGAAAGGGTTCTTCCGGTACATTGGGAGGCGGAGAAAAACTAGGGCCATCTCAGCAGATTGAGATCAGAAGGAGGGTGGGTGGAAGAGGCGAGGACCAGGCAGGGGTATTAACTGGTACTTTGCCTCTGTGTTCACTAGGGAGGGGATAGGATATCTACAAGCAAGACACGAGGGATAGAAGCGACAGTGAGTGGGATCAGGGAGCAACAGAAATGGAACAAGAGGGAGGGAGAGGTACCCCAGGAGTGTCACATCTGGATAAGGATAAAAGGCCAGTAAGGTGGAGGGACGAATGATGCTATCTCCGCCAAAAGGGTATGGTTAGCCCTCAAGGCCCTAAAGAAAGACAAACCTCCTGGGCGGATGGCATTCATCCGAGTACTATGGAATTGGCGGACATACTGGCTGCACCCTGGCGGAGCTCTTCAACAGGTCACTTGAGACAGGGGAGGGTACCTAGGGATTGGCGAGAGGCACATGTGGTGCCAATCCATAAAGGGGGGTCGAGGGAAGTACCAGGTAACTATAGACCCATCAGTTTGACCTCGGTGGTGGGAAAATTAATGGAGAATATACTAAAGGAACGATTGGGGGTGTACTTGGAGGAGGTGGGAGGTCTGGATAGTCGGCTACATGGGTTTGTGCCAGGTAGATCATGTCAAACCAAACTTGTGGAGTTCTACGAATGGGTAACATCAGAACTGGACAGGGGAAAGCCTGTGGATGTATTATTCTTGGACTTCAGCAAGGCGTTTGACTCTGTCCCCCACAATGGTCTGGTGGAGAAACTGATGGGGTTAGGAGTAGGCCCTTTGATGGTCAGATGGATTGAAAACTGGCTAGCTGGACACATCCAGAGAATAGTGGTCTGTGGGGAGCTCTCGAACCCTAGAGAGGTTGGTAGTGGGGTACCACAGGGCTTGGTCCTGGGTCCGATCCTGTTTAATGCATACATATCGGACATCAGGGAGGGTATAGGGTGTGAAATGAGTCTCTTCGTGGATGACTCCAAGATGGGAGCAGTAGTTGAGGGAGAAGAGGGGAGGCTGGCCCTGCAAGGGGACCTGGACACCCTGGAAAGCTGGGCTCACACATGGAAATTAAATTTCAATATCACCAAGTGCAAGGTGTTGCATCTTGGTGGAACACTAAACACAGGTACACCCTGGGAGGGGCTGGGCGCCTCAATAGGGAAAAAGACCTAGGGGTCATGGTGGATGCATGTATGAATAACTCTGAGCAGTGCAGGAGAGCCTAGCAAGGCAAACAGGATGTTGGGATACATCAAGGGGGATCACCTCTAGAAGCAAGGAAGTGATTCTGCGCTGTACAATGGACTGGTTGGACCACACCTTGAGTACTGTGTACAGTACTGGAACCACACTTGAAGAGGGACATACAGCTCCTGGAGAGGGTACAGAGGAGGGCAACTAAGATGATACGA
The DNA here is from genome assembly GCA_016271365.2 of Neoceratodus forsteri. Classification (NCBI taxonomy): domain Eukaryota; kingdom Metazoa; phylum Chordata; order Ceratodontiformes; family Ceratodontidae; genus Neoceratodus; species Neoceratodus forsteri. The sequence goes on along the minus strand of CM057455.1, from coordinate 1,358,940,963 downwards.
GGGCTAGGGGATTTGACGTATGAGGACAGACTTGAGGAGCTCTGCCTGTTTTCACTGGAGGAGAGGAGAGACAGGGGGGACATGATTGAGGTCTTCAAGTACTCAAGGGAATAAATAGGGTAAACATGGAGGAGATCTTTAGACTAAAGCAGGGAGGTATCACCAGAGGGCATGGTTTGAAGTTGGAAGGTGGAAGGGTGAGGGGGGGAAAAGAGGAGGAGGTTTTTCACTGAGAGGGTGCTGAACCCTTGGAATGCACTGCCTGGCGAGCTGGTTCAGAGATCCACAGTGGAGGGCTTCAAGAGAGGGTGGGACAGACACAGAAAGTGGATGTATCAGATGATGGCCTGTTCCAGGGGGATGGGGATGGGGATGGATGATAGGGGTTTCTGGAGCACAAGGGATGGGAGGGCCTCGGCACCCAACTAAGGATCTAAGGTTCGAGCAGACTCGATAGACCGCAAGGCCTAATCTGCTGCCAAATAGTATGTTAGTATGAAAGCTATATACAGATATCAGGAGAGATAGAATCTCTTCAAAAGGCATTGTTAGCATCATAAAAACAGACCCAACTTTCAATATACGAGAAGGTGTTGCAAAATAAATTAGTGGGCTACGAAGCTGAAGTCACAGAGTGCAGAAGAAATAAATTTATTAGAGACACCACAGACTATGAGTCCAACAGAGTGTTCAACTGGAATCATCCACAGTGATCTAAGAGTCATGGCAGGGCTTGTTCCAGATCAAGAAAGAACAGTTCACCCAGATACATCTGTTACCAGAGAAAATATTGTTGAAACACTTAGCAATGCAACTCAAGCGATGAGATCTACTAATTTTTTACCATCAGAAACAGAAATTGAAACAGCACCAAAAAAAAAGAATCAGCTGTTGGTCCGGTGGCTCTGAGGGTTCAGGCACTGGACGTCACACTTCGTGCCATGCTGGTGACCCAGGTTTGGGAACAGATCTGGGCCCTCAGGGGTTAGCAGGGGAGGGAGAGGATTGAGCGTCTAAAGGACTGCTCTCCTCTCCCAGGGTGGGTTGTTGGGGGCTCCCAGTGCAGCTGCAGCCTCTGGTGGACACCAGGGGCAGACACAAACGTCGGGACGTAGAAATGCGGGTGGGAAATCAGCAGGCTCCAGCGGCGTTAGCCATGCAGAATGCCACTGCACGCCACATCCTGAGGGGGATGAAAAACACAAGAAAAAACTCTACCTCGGTGGTAGGTGATGGTGGGGATCAGTGGTGGGCTCCATGACCAGTTCCAGGCCTTGCCGCACCGTGCTCCTGGTCACCATCCTCCTCTCGGGTCACTCCACTGGATTACAGACAGAGCACCGGAGGAGTTGGCGGCCCGACCCTGGGGGCCAGAGCCGGGGGGTCGTGCGGCCAGATGAGGTTGGGGGGGTGAGGGCCCAAACCGGAGAGTGTGAGTGTTGGGGGCTTCAGGCGGGCAGCAGAGAACCAGTCGAGAATCCCCACCGGAGACAGTCTGCCATGGTAGGAGATAAAGTCTACAAAAAAAAATCAGTCAAAAAAACATAAAACCAGGAGAGATGGAAGGGGCAAAAAAAGCAACAGACTCTTGCCCAGAATAGCTCCTCAGGAACAGGAGCAACCAGTGCTGAATTTAGCTCAAACAGCACTTACCAAAAAACAATTATGAGTTCTTAGTAAAGGGCTTACTTTTGTCCCTAGCCTGCTTATTAACCTGTTCCAGCCATACACTGACATACAATACACTGGACCAGAAGGGCAGTTCGGGTTGGGGTACGGGGCTTGGCATCGGGGCTGGGGAGGGGATGTTACGATAGTCCAGGAGGGCTTATACACCACAACTATTGGGGACGGGAGGGCATAGCCCACACTAGGCTTATATGGTACTACTAGTGGGACATTGGGCATGCTGGGGTGTGCACGACCAAGTCACAAATATTTTTGTCTCTTTTTCTGTTCCTGTTACATACTAACATACTAAAATGCCAGCAGAATAGGCCTAATGGTCTTTCGTGTCTGCTCGTTTGGTCAGCCCCCACGCTGGGTGCTGACCTTGCTGTCCCCCTCGCCTTCTCTGGCTTCTCCCTTCCCAGTTCGATATTCTTGCTGCATTGGATTTTGCTTCCTGAACCCTTCCCCTGTACCTGTCCCACCCCCTCTTGAACCCCTCCACTGTCTCTGCCTCCACCAGCCCCCTAGGTAGTGCATTCCATGGCTCTACCACCCTCTCAGTGAAGTAGCACCTCCTCCTTTCTCCCCTGAATCTTCCCCCCTCCAGCTTCCACCCATGCCCTCTAGTGGCCCCCTCCTCCTTCCTTCGAAGCACCCTCACTGTTCCTCCCCTATTTACCCTCTTCATGTACCTGAAGACCTCTATCATGTCCCCCCGGTCCCTTCTCTCTTCCAAAGTGTACATATTTAGCTCTTCGAGCCTCTCCTCATAGGTCCTGTCCCCCAAGCCCCAAATCATTTTGGTTGCCCTCCTCTGGACCCTCTCCAGGAGGTTAATGTCCCTCTTCAAGTGTGGCCTCCAAAACTGCACTCAGTACTCCAGGTGCGGCCTCACCAAGCAGTTATACAGAGGGAGTATCACTTCCCTCCTTCTGGAGGTGATCCCCCTAGCGATGCATCCCAGCATCCTGTTGGCCTTGGCTGCTGCCCTCCTACAAGTCTCAGAGTTGTTCATCTTGACATCCACCACCACCCCCAGGTCCCTCTCAGCCATTGAGACTTGTAGTATTCCCCAGGGTGTACACTTGGCCTGGGTTTCTGGCCCCCAGGTGGAGTACCTTGCATTTCCCTGCATTAAACCTCAGCTTCCACTTTCTAGACCATCTTTCCAGAGCCTCCAGGTCCCCCTGCAGGGCCACCCTCCCCTTCTCCCCATCCACCACCGCCCCCAGTTTCGAGTCATCTGCAAAGAGACTCATCTCACTCCTAATTCCTGTCCTTATGTCAGATACGTAGGCGTTGAACAGAAGGGGCCCAAGGACTGATCCCTGTGGGACCCCACTAATGACCCTCCTTGGGGAAGAGACTATCCCACCAACTACGACCCTCTGGGTCCGGTCCTGGAGCCAATTGTCTATCCATCGGATCATCTGGTTTCCCACCCCCATTTCTCCTAGTTTATCCAACAGGCCCACGTGACGAACAGGGTCACATGCCTTGCTGAAGTCTAGAAACAGGACATCCACTGGTCTACCCAGGTCCAAGGCACTTGTCACCCAGTCATAGAACTCCACCAGGTTTGTCTGACATGATTTCCCCAGGATGAATCCATGCTGTCTATCGTCCAGGCAACCTGACTTATCCAGGTCCCCCCCTAGCCTCTCCTTGACAATGCCCTCCATCACCTTGCCCACTACTGATGTCAGGCTGACAGGCCTGTAGTTCCCTGCCACCTCCCTTGATCCCCTCCTGTGGACAGGCACTACATGCGCCACCTTCCAGTCTTGGGGCACCACCCCTGTCCTCAGAGAGATGGTGAAAAGCTCTGCCAGGGTTTCGCCAGGACATCTGCAAGTTCCTTCAGCACTCTAGGATGTAATTTATCTGGCCCGGTGCTTTCTCCGTCTTAAGGGAGCTGAGGGCTTCCTCCTCTCTCTGCTGTGATTTCCACTTCCAGTACCTCTTCTCCTGCTTAGCCCTCCCCACCTGCCAGTGATGCCCCCCTCCCCAGACCTGCCGATTGGTAGGGCCCCCTCCTCATTATCTCCGTCTCCTCCCATGTATGATGCAGCATCCCCATTTTCTCTGGTGAAAACTGAGGTGAAGTACTCATTTAGTACCTCAGCCTGCTCCTCTGGGTCTTGTGCCCATCTCTTCCCTGATTTAATCCTGCTAATCTGCCCCTTCACCGTTCGTCTTTCCCCAATGTATCTAAAGAACCCCTTTTTCCCTCTCCTAATTTCCCTGGCCAGGTTCTGCTCCTTCCTTGCCTTAGCCACCCTCACCACTCTAGTGGCCCTTCTAGCCATCAGCTCATACTCCCCTCGATCCCTTTCACTCCTTGAGCACTTGAATTTCTTATAGGCTGCTTTCTTTCCCCGCACCACCTCCTGGACCTCCCTGGTCCACCAACAGGGTTTTTGGGCCCTACTGCATTTTCGTCTTAATCTTGCACAGGTGCTGGTAGCATCCTGCACCCCTCTCCTGATGATTTCCCACCTACTATCAGCGTCCATGTCTGACCCAATCCCATCCAAATGCTCCTTAAGGATCCTTCCCATTTCCTTAAAATCCACCCCCCTGAAGTCGGTTACTTCCGTCTTTGTGCAGCCTTCTACCCCTCCTAGGTCCAAGCAGAACCAGACAGTGGCATGGTCACTCCCCGCCAATGGGTCCCTTACCTCCAGGCCCCCAATCTGGTCACTGTCTGCCAGGACCACATCCAGTACCCGTGCCTCCCTGGTCGGTTCCCTCACCTGCTGAGTTAGGAACGCGTCTTGAAAGACATCCAACAACCTCTGTTCCCTGGTCACAGAGGATGTCATAGTCTCCCAGTCTGTTCCTGGCATGTTTAAGTCCCCAACACCACCACCGTTCCTCTGCCCAGTCTGCAGTGTCTCCTAACATCTGCCACCAGACTGTCCTCCAGCTCCTCCGCCAGGGCAGGGGGTCTATACACCACTCCTATTTTTACTCTCTTGCCCCCCCTTGTTATCAAGGTGACCCAAATTGCCTCCACGTTTCCCTCTGCCTCCTCTACTCCCCTATGCCAATGCAGTTTTTGACTATCATTGCTACCCCTCCTCCCCTTCCCTCCCCCCTGTCCTTCCTGAACATAGTGTAACCCTCCAGGTTCAGGTCTCAGTCATGTCTTGCAGTGGCCCAAGTCTCAGTGACCGCTGCCATCATCCTGCTCCCTCAGTTAACATCGCCTGGAGCTCAGGCATTTTATTGCCCAAGCTCCTGGCATTTACAGGACTACTTCCACCCTTTCCTATAGTTCCATTTCCCCTGCGTGTTCCTTGGGGATTCTGTTTTCTGCTGGTCTGCACTTTGCCAGTTGGTCTTTTCCTGCAATCCTCCTGGTCCCCAGGGGTGGAGACAGAGTCCCTCCTTATCGGCATCCCTTGACTGCCTTTTCTCCATCCACCCCTTCACAAGTTTAAACCCACTTTTCACCAATGAACTCCTCTATTTTCAACTTAAGGATTCCCCTCCCCTCCAAATTGAGATGGAGCCTAACTCTAGCATACAGCTCCTTATCCTCCCAGGTCTCCCCCCAATCCCCCATCAACCCATACCCTCTGGCCTCACACCACTCCCTGAGTACTGTTGAAGTTATGTGTGTGAGATGAACATCCTCATACTGTATATTCCGCCTATATTTCTGAATTGTCATAGCGCAAATCTTTATAAACTGAACATAACTTTATATACTGACAATCGTAAATGTGCCTATCTTGCTCTGCAGCTGTTCAATAAACAGTGCACATTTCAATAATTAAATGAGTGCAACATTACATGTTTTATATCAAAACAGCACAGGCACAAAGGACCGTACAATTATATCATTTTGAGATGTAAACAAACCGGAAGCTGGGCTACAAGAACAGATGAAATGTACGTGCCTCAACTGTTCGGCACAGAAAGACAATGCAGTCTGTTTCACAGCAAAAAGTTTTATTAAATACAGTATCCTGCAGTTATGTTGCAGACAACTCACAACTGACCAAACTGAATTTCCCGACACAGAAACATTTAGAATCTTGCCGACAACAGTTAAGAAGTGTTCTGCCATGAACTGTTCTGCCATCTACTGGTATGCCTAGATACTGCATAGTTTCCGACGAAATGGGAAAACACACAATTTTTAAATTGATTTTAACGTGCAACATGGGCAAGAAAATTAGCTACAGAGTCTCGAACCATTTTTCTTGCCCATGTTACAAGTGGATTAACCCACTCCAGAGTGTTGGTCTCTCAGGGATTAATGTATGGCTGGGTGGTTGGAACCACTCAGCCTTCGGCCTCGTGGTCCAAACCCTCCAAGCCATACATTAGTCCCAGAGAGAACCATACTCTTTTGTGGGTTAATCCTTACTTACTTACTTCAAGAAGAACTTAAATTCAGAGGAGGAAACAGCACTACAAAACGATTGAAATTAAGCTAAGGGGGAGGGGGATGACTGCAGTAATGGACAAAACAAAATACACTGAAGAAATATACAGACAGCAATCAGATGAAACAATTACAGGTTACTACCGGAAGAGCTACACCATACTAGAAACTCTTTTCTAGGTGTGAAGCAAACAGAATAACTAAACATGAATGGGACTTTATGCTCATTACAGATCCAAAAACACCCAATAATTTACATTCTCCCAAATAAGGCGCACAAGGACAAGACCACCACCACCACCACCACCCTTCTCGGCAAGCCAGTCATTTCTGACAAAGGTTCATTCACTGAGAAATTAAGTGTATTTAACTTGAATACAAACAGTACGTGACAGTACCAGGGATTTATTTAAGTCTGAAAATTGATTAGCGTTTTGCTCATAAAAGTGCTAAATCTTTGTTAAAATGCATGGCTCTTGCCTCACTGTGTTTAACAAACACAGCACTTCTAGAAAATCTGTAGAAATACTTTCTGTACAGTTACTATAGTCCCAAGAAAAAAACTGCTAATCAGTTATTTAAAACCCTGCAGTACGCATGTTTTACACCAAACTGAGGGATTGGTCTGGGCCAAGTGTTACCCTTTGGATGTCTACAGACGTGACGTCACTATATACATCCATCCAGCATAATTTGGGACTTATGGCTTTACAATATTCTTTCACCAAACCAGAAGTATCTAGTCTGTTTCCCCGTGATTTCCTATTTGAAGCTGTTGAGATTATACTTACCTCAAACTTTTTTAATCTGGATGATAGGTTTTACCTACAAACCTGTGATATGGTCACAGGGAACATGATGGAACACCCACGCAAACCTGTTTTTGAGTTGGTGGGAGGGGGCTGTGGTGCTCAACATGGACTAGAACCAGTATCCATCCCAGATTGTCTACAGGGACAGATACACAGATGATGTGCTGGTCATGTGGGATGGAAATATGAAGTCAGCAGAGGTGTTCATACACTTTCCTGAACAAAAATGATCTAAATCTGAAATTTAATGCCACCACTGACCCCGAACAAATTACTTTCTTGACCTACTTTTCATGCAAAACAAGGGGAAAAATGCAGTTGGAATGCTACAGAAAATCAGCATCAGGAAACACACTTATAGAGGTTCTAGTGCCTACCCTGGACATCTTAAAACCTCCCATTCCACGTGGCCAGTTCATGCGTCTGCGGAGAAATTGTTTCACTCTGGACAAGTCTGAACAACATGCCATGGATTTAACTACCAGATTTTTGCATTGGAGATATGACCCTGGAGTGAGTAAAGAATCACGTCTGAGACCACATCATACTGACAGAAAAACATTATTGCAACCCTGTCCCAAATAAAACTTGGAGACAATAAAGTGTTTTTTGTAACTGAGTTTAACCACAGGGCACCAATGACAGTGTCTGTGTTAAATAAATACTGGCCTGTGTTAGCCAGAGATCCAGCTTTACAAAAGTTATCTGAACAAAGACCACTTATACAAAAGAGGAAAAAGCCTCAGATATATTGACCCCTAGTATGTTTGTCAAAGAACCAGTAGAATATAGACTCAATTGGTCAACACCACATCCCATAGGAAGTTTCCACTGTGGCAAATGTAACACTTGTAATTTTTATTTATTTTTTATTAGGGGTCAAATCATAACAGCACCTACCACGTGTCACATTATCCAAAAGGCAGTTAACTGCTCCACATCATATGTGATTTATATTGTTCTGTGTGCCCGCCCCATGATTTATGTTGACTGTACCATATGTCCTTTGCAATGCACAGTATAGTAACATATACATTCTACTACAGCTGTTAAGACCCAACGCCCCACTGGGAAGTCACTCTGCGATTCATCATAGCAGTGGTCTAAATTACTTCAAATACTGTGGGACTGAACATATAACAAAATCCCCATGTGGTGGAGACAGAACAAACCTGCTACTTCAGTGGGAATCCTACTGGATTTACACTCTTTAAACACTATATCCGATGGGCCTTAACAACCATGCTGACATCACCCCATTTTTATGAGCATTAAACAGCTCTGTTACCTGCCTCCTTAATGAACTCCACCTCCTTTAGTGGCTTCAAGAAAGGCCTAAAAAAATGACATGCGGGGGTGTCAATACACTTGTTACCACTGAACCTTACATGCCCCTTGACTTGTGTTTTTATTCCGATCCCTTGCATGTATCCTAAGAAAAGTTTCTTACCCTAAATGCACTGTCCATATATTAGCAACTAACTCAAAATGTACTGTTTGATCCTAGTGTATGTAACTAACGTTAAACACGGTGTTGTTCCCTTACCTAGTTCACAATGTTGTCATCTATTCTCTGTAAAATGCCTGTGATTTCTTTTGCTGTTAATTCCTGTATTCTGTGATTTATCTTGCTAGCAATGCACAATGTTTATTTCTGCCTGTAACTACTTCTGGGTTGCCCCTGAAGAAGGGACCTTTGGTCTCAGTGGGCCTACCCAGTTACCAAAATTCAATAAATAAATTAATTTCATTTAGTCGTTCTGCCCATTAATCTGTCTTTGAATCACATTACCCGTTTCAATTATAGCAAATTTGTTGCAGAGACTTTGATATTTACCCTACAGTGCCTGAAATTGTCTTTTTCTATTTCTTGTAATAAATACAGATTTTTTTCTAATTCACATAAGGTATTTATTGGGCTATAAATTCAACTATTTTTCTAATTAGTTGTTACTTTATGTCATATGAATTGTTGTAATTCTTTTTAACGTATCTTTACTTATGTGAGTTTGCATCCCCCTCCCCCTTTTTTTCTGTAACTTTAATGCACTTTGGCTAAAGAACTTAGCAAATGTATAAGGCGTGCTCTACTATTACTGCACACCTCAGCAGTTCTGGCTTTGTGTTATTGTTTTCCTTCTTCCCTTTTTTCTTCCCCGTTTCCATTTTTGGCTGTTTTAAGTCCACAATAGCCACTTTGCTTCAGCAGTGCCACGTTACTTCACACAGCAATTTCGATTGTGCCCTAACTTATTGCACCCTCATGTGTTTCTATTTGTGATTTTGTCTTTTCCCTTTCCCTGCCCCCACATTTATTGAACTATTTAAAGGTGGTGCTTCTCGTTCAGCACACCTTTGTATAGTTTCTACCCTATTATTCTTTTTTCTTCCTTTCCCCTTTTATGTTTCTATCCTTTCCCTCTTTCTCCTTCTGCTTTTCTCCCCCCAACCCCTTCTTTAGACTTCATGTACTTGCCACTCGGGCCTTTAACTTAGCATTTTCTTGTGCTTTTACACAAACACACATTCTCTGGCTTTACTTATTAAAGTTTTCCCTTCATTCTTGTCCTTACCCATTAAATTATTTTAATTATAGTTCTGTAATTTTGTCAATAGCCATTTTGGCTAATAATGCACCTACCAGATAATCATCTTGCCTATATCCTTTGCTTCAATCTTTTATGGTCTCTGCGGACTCTCCTATTATTGCTACCCTCACAGTATACACCCAGCATTATTGAATATCATTGCAACAAAATGTTTTACATAAATTGGAATACTTTTTAATGTCAATTTTTATGTTATTTCTGTTATTTGATATTTTGCACTTTTGGTAATTCCCCATTTGTGTTTCTGGCATGAATAATGGCTTAGCAACAATATGTGTATTGCTAGCCACTTGCCATGAAGAAGACTCCTCATGCCTTGAAGCACCAGGGATCTGTTGCCACACTTTTCATTACCGGACAGTAAAGTAACTTGGCTCACACAGTCTGGACTCTGTTTCATTTGCATATCACTAAAAATATGGAGTGCAGCTTTTTCTTGTTTTTGCTCCATCATACCATGTCTCTGTCGTTTAGTCTCCATTTAGTACATGTTCAGTGGCTTCAGCCAAGATCCTCGTAAGACCTATCCTGCTGGCCCCGAATCATCCCGGTTATTCTTTGCTGCACCTTCTCTAACCTGTCCTTATCTTTCTTGAAATGAGGACTCGAGAACTGGGCATAGTAAAACTGTTCTTCACTGGGGATCAAACCCAGGACCCCTCCAACTACAGGATTTGGGCTGTACCACTGTGTGCTATCATGTTATGTGGAAATGTGTTCTTATCTGGAATCAAACCACAGACCTGTTGCTTGTTCTGCCAAGACACATACAGTGTGTAACCACAGCCGATCCTCTCATATGCACCATACTGTAAGTTCACAGTCAAACAGTCCTGTGGAACACTGTGCATTGGCACTCACAACACAAAATCACTGGAGGCTTGCTGCTTACCTCAGCTGAAATTTATTCACCAAGCATATGTAATAAACTGCATACAGTAGCAATCTGCACTGGAAAATGATGGTGGTCAGTCAATTCATCATGAGTAGTAAGCACCGTCTAATTGTTTTTCATTGCACGTATATCTTCTTAGGATTAGAACCTCAGGACAGACGAACGAATATGTGCCAGAGCCGTGAATGCATGCGGGATCCATGTCATTTCTGCACATGAAATAACATCGCGGTCAAAGTACAGTGCAGCCAATTAGCCGCATGCAATAAAAGTATATTGAGAAACCAGCTTAAATGACAATTCAGTGCACACTGAAAAAAAAGCACAAAAGCATAACAACGCCGTCATCCATTTGTAAACCTACCCCGGAAATCCTCTGTCATTCACAAAAAATGAGTGCTGTTCTGATGCAGGTATTATAGTCACTGCACACTGCAATACAAATAAAAAACGTAAAACAGCTTCAAAAGCATAGCAGCAATCATCGTCTGTATAGGCGGCCCCCCACGAAAACATTAAAATGTGCCATACACAGAAAAAGGGAGTGCACTAATCATTATTGCAAGCTTGTTCTGACAGCAGAAATGCAGAAAAAGGGACAGCAGTTTTTAATGACAGCATTAATTAAATGTGCTGAGTTTGTGAGGGCCATGCAATGAGTTTGCGAGGCATAGCAAGTGAGAGCGGGACATTTCTGACAGCAGAAAGAGAATATTTTATAATCTGATGCTGCTGCTATGTGCTGCTGAGTTTGCGAGTGTCAAACAATGAGTCTGTGAGGCACAGCCTGGGAGAGCAGGACATTTATAAAGAGAATATGACAGCATTTATTAGCATGCACTTCGCATTACTTATCATACATACAGCGAGGGAAAGTGGGACAGTTATTTTGTGAATATTCAGCACATTTAAGCGGTGTTGGCTGTGAGCTGTTTTGTTGTCTGAGCATTTTTTGGCTGCGCTGTAATTACCACGCTGAACTGCTTGCGCTGATTTGTTTGTGCTGATTCGATGTGATACCCGCATGCACCAGCTGACATTCTGGCGTACTGATGTTACAGCTTTATCAGTGCTGGGAGGTGTCAGTATGGAACTCCTTAAATCCACGTCTGCTTCCATTGAGATCCAAACCTCAGTCAAAACAGCCAATCACAACCTTGTCTAACATTGCTAATACAGGCGAGCATTATTATACTATGGCATATTGTAACTAATCAGGGTCATGGCTGTAGTGCTGAATACTAAAATAACCCAAATTGCATCACTGCTGCAACACCTAAAGTGAAAATAGCTAAATGAAAAAAATGTTTTTTAAAACCTTAAGAATAATCGTCGGCTGGTGCGTGTGTATACACGTCTCTTGTCTGGCCTGAGGTTCTAAACCTAGCAGTGTATATCTGCAGTTAAAGACTATTAGACTCTGTGATTGTTCTTTATTTATTTATTTTTTTTTTATATATACTTTCTTCTTTATCCTCCTTCCTACCTCCGGAGCCCCCTCCTTCCGTCCGCTCATGTCTCCCTTGCCTACCTTAGGGATCTGCCCCTAGAGTGCCCATCCTCCTTTCCTTGCACAGTGGGGTCTGTCCTGTAGGTGGTCCGGGTGGACTTAGGGCGGCCTTCATCTAGGGCTGCCGGAGGGGATTGTCCATTTTTCTCCCTTCGTCCTCTACCCTCTGGACGTGTGTCCCGAGTGATGGCGTGGCCTTGCCGCCAGAGCACTCATCGTCGGCGGCGTCCCCTCCCGACTCCGTTGGGCGGGCCGCCTCCATCCCTCTGTTGTCCGGTGCTTCCACCGGCTAGGGTGATGTAGAAGCAGAAGCATTCTTGGTTCCCCGAGGGAGGAGAGCATCCGTTGGGGCGCTCGATCCTCCCTCCCCCTGCCGACCCCCGACCACCCGAGTCCATTCCCGAACCCAGGTCACCAGCGAAGCGTGAGGTGTGGCGTCTAGCGCCTCAACCCTCAGCGCCACCGGGCCGGCTTAGACTCTGATTGTTCTGATGATGAATTGACTACCCACCAGGGATCGACAAATTTTAAAATTCACTGATTGTCCAGGACAAGTGGCTTGACTAAAAGTAGTAGTCCTCGTGCTCAAGTTGGTAGCCCAGTTAAAAATAAGCATATTTTTAAGAAAAAATATTAAAAAGTAAAGAAAAACAGGTTACTTTAGAGAGGAATAGTTCTATACTGTACTAATATGTTTAACAGTATGAAAATGTGTGATGTTTTTGTTCTAGGTAGGTTAGACAGAACCGGTTCTCCTTATGATGAGTTAGTGAAACTGAAAAAGTAGAATATTTGCTTATTTTTCTACACTGTAAATTTGTATACTTTATAAAGTCTGAATATGAAATAAGTAACAGATCAGGTTTGCATTATTTTTCTGTAATTTGTGCACTCACTGCAAATAATGTGGATTTTCAAATCTGACTGTTGTTGTTGCATCTTTCTTTTTTTTTTATTTGAATTATTTTTTGTAGTCTTTCACAAGCCAGCCACAGGACAGTTACACTGGGCAAGTCACTTCCACCCCACCCAACCCTCTTCACTCTGAGCCCTTTCCTAGGATCTCCTCCAATAGCAACAGCTCACACAAGGTTAGGCTTCTCTTATTTGATTTTCTTTAGGCAGGTCACCCTCCATCACTACTTACTTTACCCTTGCTTGATCTCCTCTCCTAAAATCCCACACACGACAGTTAGGCTCTCTTATTTTATTTTGGGCAGGTCAACCCACCTTCACTCCTTTGCCCACGATCTCCTCTCCAAGCAGCTTACAACAGTCAGGCTTCTCTTATTCTGTTTTCTTAGGGGAGAAAGCCAGTAGGCCACCCCCTCCTTGCTCCTTCCCTTCTTCCCATGATTTCCTCTCCCAATCAGGATTATTTCATTTTCTTTGGGCAGTTCCCACTCCTCCTTAACTTCTCCGCTCCCCCCCAAATACACACACACAAAGTACTGCAGCTAGGTTATTTTTGTTGTATAAAGTCTTATGCTATCTCTTAAAAGCAACAACATTTTCACAAAAAGGCCCACACTTCTCACTTTCTTGCCCCTCCATTTAGTCTGGTTTTGTTTATTCTCACTTTTCTCAGTCACAGTTCTGTTCAGGTGGTAACTTTCACCTCAGCTCATTCTTTCTCCCGTTTTACTTTTACTGCTGCAGCTTAGTTAGGCTCTTATACATGCTCAGCCTCAGTTGTGTTCTTGTTCCCTTAGTGCAGGCGCGATCGTGATTTGTCACATTATTCATTTTGTGCACCACACATATACGGTCCCACTCCCTTCCGATCCAATAGTCACCCTTTTTTTTCTTAATAAAATTCTTGCATTTGGTATGAATTCAATACGACTCATAGCCATGGGTACTGGTTGCTTCGCCCTTCCCATCCTCGGCTCACCAACACCACTCACCCCCCTCCCAATTGTGTCCCTCCCCCGATCTCTGGTTTTTGCAGCAGCAGCTCCAAAATTTATTTTATATTTTATTAATGGCATGGCAGCCCAGGCACAAGCAACAGCAAGTGTGGCAGGCAGTGATTTCCGCAGTCCCTGACTCCAAACTAGCTCCTATAAAAACACCTGGCCCTCGCACGAACTAAAAGGCATGCAAGACCTTTCTCATCTAAATGAAATTAAAGTGAGAGGAGCGCACCTTCGATTAACCCTGCCAACCAGTTTGTGCCACCGCTGCCATTGGAGCGAATGCATCCCTTACCAGAACAGCCAGATTTTCTTTGCCTGGATAAGACGGACACCTGTTGCCAGTCCGATGACTGAATCCACCTCGTATCCCCCTGCGGCCACAGCTCGCTTCCGGCAGAAGTCTCTCGGCGCTGCTCGCTCTCCCTCCCACCCTGCTGAACACCATGTGTGTAGCTGTGTGGGTCACATGATGGCCAGACTCTGACATCACCAGCGAGCGCTGTAGTGGAGGAACCTAGTAATACAGCAGAAAATCTTTTTTTTTTTTTTTTTTTAAAGCAGTACTTGTCCGTGGGCAAGTACCCCTGTCATCAACTGCTTGTCCTTGCCTGAAATCTGGTAGCCCGGGACGTCGGGCTATCGGATTTGTCGAACCCTGCTGCCCACCATCATTTTCCAGTACAAAATGCTACTGTACACAGTTTATTATGTATGAATGATGAATAAACTGCAGGCTGAGGTAAGCGAGCCACCTGTGACTTTGTGTGGCGAGTGCCGATGCATTATATGCTACTGGACTGTTTGTTTGCCTGTGTACGTTTCCCTGGCATCTGGCATCACATGATGAAATGTTCTCATGGCACATGAGCAATTTGTAATCTGATAACACTGAAATACCCTACTTTGAGTGCCCCTAGAAATTACTACTCTTTTGGCTGGTTTCCCTTAAATTGGTCAAATTAAAGGGGCCCTAGCTGAGTACTGAACAATGTGTGGAATTTTCTGAGTACCTACAGTCAGTGTGGCAGGCTGATTTTGAAATACAGATCCCACTTGCAAAAATGTGCGAACCGGCTAGTGTAGGGTTATATGCAGTAGTGGCAGTGCCATTGGGGATGTTATATTTTACTCTCTCGGTTGTCTCCATAAATTTGTTAAAAACAAAGCGAACCAAATTGATACAGAAACAGGTATGGAATTATTCTGTGGACACATAGCTAGTGTGGCAGGCTGCTAATGGTCTATGGATCCCTCTTGGTTAGAATCAATTGATCTTTGAGTCTGTATTATTATATTTAAGTTTATTGTGAATTTATTTTTATCAAAATAATGTTCTTAACTTTGTTTGGCCTGTCTATTGCCTTATCCACATCTGAGAATGTAATTGTTCAAGAGGAAGGTATGGAATATAACCTCTTGGACTTTTTTATGTGAAGGGACAACTAGAATATTTTGTTTCGATAGGAAATGAGGGTTTCTGGGTTTAATAATGTTTCCAGTTATAATTCTTATGAACAATTTATTTATTTTTTTTTTGTCAATTCTGTTTCTTCACCCTACCTCACTGGACTCTCTCCAGCTGGGTCATGTGGCTAGTCGGCTGATCCTGTCCTCCTGAAGTCCAGATGTCTCTCCTGGGCCACGTTCCTCTCTCTCGCCACATCCCCCAAACCCCCCCCAGATCTAAGCTCTCCGGCAGCAAGGACCGCCAACTCCTAACCAGCGCTCAATCTACAGTGTCTGGTGGGAGAGGACGAGAGGAGGACCCGAAGGGTGACTTGGGCCCAGAACTGGACGTGGTGCCATGCCCCTAGATCTGCCTTCACCTAACAGTGAGAAGGGGGTATTTTATCTTTACTCCCCCCCCCCCTTGGCCTGGCAGTGCAGTGCGCTCAGTGTAGGCGCTTATGGCGCTTCTGCTCCACGCCCACAGGAGTGCCAGCCATTCCCACTGCCAGGATCCGACTGCTGAATCTGACCCCAGTTACCACTAGGGGGTTTCCAGATGGCGAGGCCTACGCCCCCCCCCTTCCAGAAAAGGAGAGTTGTCCTCCAGATGCTTGATCCTTTCCTCCCCTGCCAACCCCTGACAGCCCGAGTCCGCTCCCGAACCCGGGTCGCCGGTGTGGCGGCCAGCACCTCAACCCTCAGCGGTACCGGGCCGGCTCGGAATTATGTTTTAAACTGTCAGTTTAAAAAATGAGATAATTGTTTGCTGGTCTTCGGTTAACTTCCAACACCAAACTAATTTCATTGAAAGTTACCATCTATAACATATCTGACAACCAATAAATCAGTAAGGCAAAACAGAGGTCTGCTGTTTTTGTTGATTTCATCAGATATATTCATCTACACCCTGGCCCAGTCAGACAGGATGAAATCAGGCCTGAGGGCAATGACAACAAGCTTAAAATTGTTCATTAAATGTGCAAAATCTGCTGACTAAAAAATGGCGTTCGAGGCATGGGCTGCTGAGAGTGATTTTGACATTACATTCTCTGAAACATGGCTTTTATAGAAAATCAGTAATTCTAACACATATCTACCAGTATATGAGGTTATCAGGAAGCACAGAGCTGGTAGGCGAGGTGGGGGGGCAGGTTGTTTAATATGTTGCAAAACATCTGGCATTTCAGGAAATCTTGTTTAAAGCAGCAGTGCAATGAAAATGGGTTAAAATTTGACCCTGCTTTTTTTCTTCCTAATTGATGCAAGATGTCTTCCAGTTTATTTTGGTGGTAAAATTTTCAGTTTTCATTATTATTTAAGAATTTTATGAACATTTTATAGTAATTATTTCTCAAAAAAAAAAAAAAGATGGCCACCTCATTTTTGCACAGAAATAGTACTGAGGACCCAAGGAAGATAGTTGTCCAGACAAAACTGCAAATCTGAAGTACAAAGCATACGAAGCATCCAGGAAACCCAAATCAACAGTTCTGCCAATATTTTTTACAACCATAGTAGAAAATTAGCTTTTTGGAATAATCTTTTTTGTTGCATTGCTGCTTTAATTATAATTGTAAAGCTGTGAATCAACTGAACTATTATGAAATGGGAATAAGAGATTAACCATTAGTGTGGCTTATGTTCCCCCTGGTTATCTTGATGATGGACTAGAGATTTTGTCTAATTTTAAAGCTACACTTTTCAGAAAAGGGAATGGATTGTATTGGGTGTGAGGGAAAGTCTTACTGAATATTGCATGCAACAAACTATTGAGGAACCTACCAGAATGCACTACAGGGCCAGTATGTAGACTATTTTGGACTTGATGGCCACTCAATCTGTTAAAGTTGGTAGTTTAGGTGTTTTACTGGACTGTTTAAGTGACCACTGTCCAATCTACAGCTTGTGGGACCTTAAGAAGCCTAAAGTCAAAACAAAGCATTCTGAGGCCTTTAATAAGGAAATCCTTAGCGCTGATTGGGCCTTCCTGGATGCAATGGAGAATACTGATGAAGCCTACACAAGCTTTTGTTTGACTTTCCAAGTCATCTGTGATAAATTCTTTCCTAATAGAAAACTGTGGGTTAAGGGTGTTAAAAATGAATGGATGACTAAGGATATTATTGATCTTGGGAAGAAAGAACAAACTCTGGAAGGAATGATTTCAAAGACTTAACCGAATATAAACAAATTCATAGTAAATGTAAGTCAGCTTACCGTCAAGCCAAAATTTATTTCTTTAAAGACAGAGAATTGGAAATCTCATTAATTCTAAATGGGTGCGGCAGACTTTTAACCAAATGACGGGCAGAGTTGAAAAGACAGGTAACTTTGTTCTGGAGCACAGTGGCGAGTTGATGAGTTCACCAGAAGAAACCTCCAAGTTGTTTAATGATTTTTTGGGGAAATTTGGATAACTATCGAAAATAATTTTTTCTGAGGCAGAATCTAATTATAAACAGTTTAGTTATAACTCAATACCACCTTTTCATTTTAAAGCAGCAGTGCAATGAAATTGGGCAAAAAATTTTACCCTACCTTTTTTGCAATATAAAATATTCCAGGCATCATCCATTTTTGTTTGGTGGTACAAATTTTCTAATTCAACCAAAATCTGAGTATTTTATAACTGTTTTAATCAAATTTTTTCTCAAGAATAAAAGATGGCCGCCACATTTTCCATAGCAATGGCACTGTAGACATGGAAAGGATTAGGCTTGCAAAATCTAAAAAAAAAAAAGACATGCTGCGCAGTACAGGAGGCACCAAGAAAAGTACATTTGACAGGTATGCTAATATTTTTCTTAATCATAGCTGAAACTAGATTTTTTTGAAACAACATTTTTCATTGCACTGCTACTTTAAGATTTCCACCCCTTCCTTGGTAACAAAAGCATATCACCAAGATAACTCCCAGACCATAAAATGGTTCTAATTTATTAGACTGTTGTCTTATAAAATTGGCTAGTGCCTCAATCTCGTACCCTTTAACCAGTTTGTTGAATTTTTCCTTGTGTAATGTTATTTTACCAAAAGACTAGAAATTTCCAACAATTAAACCTGTCTATTAATAAAGGAATAATGCCTGACGTAGCAGTGTTGATAATATCCATTCTGGCTGGGTTGAACTCCCAGGCCACCGGCCGA
This sequence comes from Neoceratodus forsteri, assembly GCA_016271365.2. Lineage (NCBI taxonomy): Eukaryota > Metazoa > Chordata > Ceratodontiformes > Ceratodontidae > Neoceratodus > Neoceratodus forsteri. Next base: position 1,358,922,552 of record CM057455.1, on the reverse strand, counting down.
GAAGCGCCCAATGACCCAGAAGGGATGTTATCCCAGCATAACACCCACCCTGGAAGGCATTATTCCTATTATACAATGGCTTATCATTTTATAGTTAAAAAATAATTTTAAAGAATGTTTTTGTTAGTGTGCAAAAATATTTTTTTTTTAACAGAAGAAAGAGGTCAAGCTCCATATCCTACACACAATCAGCAGGGATGTTATGCCAGGATAACATCCCTGCTGTGACAGCCAACTGACCAATCAGAAGCCAGGATTCTTTCTTGCCATTGTATAATCTGGTTCAGTAAATCTGGTTTCAAACTATCATCCCATTTCACTTCTGCATCCATTAGCAAAGGTTTCTGAAAAAGTTGTCTTTGATCAGGTTAATAAGCATCTGTCAAGATATGATCTCCTCAAAGGGGTGCAACATTGCATTCGTACAATACTGAAATGGCCTTGGTGGGGTTCATGGACTATGTACATGGACCTCTTGATAAAAGGCTCCACGTTGCATCAGTCTTTGTGGACCTCACCAAGGCCTTCTTTTTTTTTTCCCCATTGTCTGTTTCTCCCCCCCTTCCAGCTGGCATCCCCCCCCCCCAGTCCTCACAGCCTCATCACTCAGCCTCAGAACTTACCTGCTCCCTATGTCCCCCATGGCCTGCCCTCTGTGGCAGAAGGCAGGGAGTCCCCTTGACCCGCCAGACCGAATCCAAGATTCAGGAGGAGGCTGAATCGCCAGCATGTGGAGGCTGTAGGTCACTGTGCACGTCCGGGGATTTTTCCCGTTTTCTCTCAGTGCAGCGTAAGGGCATGCAATGATGCCAATGGCGGTGTCACGCATGTTCTCGTGCACATCATGCTGGGTATCTGCCCCACCTCTGCCTCCCTTGTGCAGCATCAGTGTGCCAACCCCTAGCCTCTCCTAGGGCCAGGCTAACACCAGCCACTGGTTCCCTCCCTCCTCCCCAGAGAAGAGCTGTCCTTGGGATGCTCGACCCCCCCTCCCCCGCCGACCCCCAACAACCCTCTCGCACTGCGAACACAGGTTGCCAGAGTGGCAGAAGGTAAGGCATTGGTGCCTCAGCTCTCCAAGCCACTGGGTCGGCTCACCAAGGCCGTTGATCTTGATGATCATCTGCTTTAGCTTTATTCTGTGACAGCAACGGATTTTTCGAAGGATACAGTGTTTTGGTTTAGGGGGTACTTCAATGATCGAATGCACTGCACTTCTACTGGTGGGGTTAACTCTGAGAATAAACTGATCAAATGTTACAGGGTTCAATTTTTGGGAGCACTTTAACTTTTTTTTTTTTTTAATTCTATGCCCAAGGTTTGTGTTTCTTCTGAACTATCACTTTAAGAAGATATCACACTAATCAAATGCCACAGGGTTCAATTTTGGGACCACTTTTACTTCAAGGTTTGTGTTTCTTGTAACTACTACTTTACGTAGATGGCACAGTTGTTTTGAGTTCAGGTTATAATATTTTGATCTTCAGAAGACTATTCAGAATGATTTTTTTTGAGTATACATGAGCAGCTTCTGAAAATGAATGGCTTTTGAATTTAAAAACAACTAAATCAATGGTGTCCTCAAGATCAAGGGAACAGTCTAGCTGATTTTCAGATTTTTGATCTTTCAGAAGCTACTGAAAGGCTTGATGAATTCTGTTACTTAGGAATCTGCACAGATGATTTACCTTTAAAACACACATTAATAATCCGATCAAGGCAGTACACAAAAGAGCAGGACTGCTCTATAGGATTAATCAATTTCTTATACCTGAATCATGTAAACTTTTGGCAATGTGCCTACTGTTATCTAAAATGGATATTTTGCTCTTTTCATCTGGAACTGAAAAATTGTACAACAGGTTAAATCCGGTCAACAAAAGAATTTGTAGATTTGCATCTGGACTCCCTTAGACAACTCTCCGCTGTGCTCCATACAGAGAACTGGGTTTGAGCTCCTTCAAACATAGATAGGTTTTATCATAAGGCTTCCATTTATTTTTTTTACATAAAATTTGTTTGGGACTTGCCCCTTCCTCATTATTTGAGACTTTCCCTCAAAGCAAGAATGTCTTTTTTTCAACTAGATTACAATCTAACTAAATCTGTTTTCTTTATTCCTTTCTTTGTCACCAGCTTCAGATAAAGATCCTTCAAATTTAAAACAATCAATTTTTACAATAAACTTCCTGAAACTTTGGTACACTGTAATAGGCTCACTGTCTATAAAACACATGTACTGAAAATGCTTATGGGTAATTCTGACTGCACTTGTTTTCTATAAAGTAATAATTACATAATGGTATGTTCTGTGTTTGTGTCAAATACGTTAAATGTACAGTAAACTGGCACTGTGAAAATGGGCTGTTTAATCAGTTTATCAGTTAAAATAAAAATAAAATTAAATTAATCATAAACAAACTGAATTACTGTTTAAAAGATAAAAATATGAGACATGCTAATGAAGAACTTTAGTGCAAAAAAAGTAAATATTGTGTTTGCCCAAAAGTCACTTTCAGAAGGAGGTCCCAAACCAGTTTTGACTACGGTACTAGAATTATTTTTCATCATCAAAAATCAAGCTCCTGCACAGAAACATGCTTTGCATATTCTGGTATCACCCCTGAAAGATTTTTTTTTTTTTTTTTAAAGCTTCTAGTACCGCGTCTATGATGTGGCAATTCTATCTGTTGAGTATTAGGCAAAAGGTATAACCCACTGAGTCAGAATGTAGCATAAAGCAAGCCAAATGGAGCACAATTTCATTTAGCTGAAACTAAGTTGCCATACTTACTTATCAAAGCTATCGCTACATTTAATGAATTTCTCTAGCTTTTCCTTGGCATAATCTACCACATCGGAATGGAGCTCAACTCCATGGTTCACACCAAACGGACCTGTGTTAAAACAAAAAGACTGCTTGTAATGCACATAATGATGATGCAAAGAGCTCTTCGTGATGCTCTTTAAGTGAACTAGACAGACAATTTAAATTTATACTATCCAAGTTATCGGGGGGAGGTTATATTATCCTTCAGTTTTTTACAACACAGACTAGTATGGGTTGTTGAATGACTGCAATGTGATGGCATCTATTCTGTTGGCAGGACAATTCAATACTGGAAAAATGTTACAAAAACGCAAGAACACAAATACTTTAGCAAAATTCACTTTAAAGGGACAAGAAAGGTATGTGACTTAGCAGCTGCTTGTATTGATTCGATTTCAGAAACTATACTTGTACCCCAAATGATCCATATGTAACTGTACCTGAATGAAAGTTAACACTGTAATCTCACCACTGTATTGGTTTCTTTTTATGGGCATCACGTACAGTTCTCTTCAAGGAACCCGGAAAGTGGAGTTTTTGACATTGTCACTGCATGGCTTCAAAACTCTTGACCACAAGCTGTTGGCCTATCAGAGCAGTGCTTAAAAGTTCAGACACCAAACAGTGAGATAGCCAGATCTCCAAATTCTTGGTTGCCTGAAAAGAACGGTACAGAATGTTCTTCATATAATGAAAACAATATAAAGCATTGCTTTTCACAATAAAGGAACGCTTCTTACCAAGAGTCATGATCTTCAAGAGTATCTTCTCCATATAGACACACTCTTGGGTCTTGTATCTGGAGGCACTAGGTTCCTGTGGGAACTAGAACTTTTGGGGCTGGCATGCGCTCCGCACATGGCACCAAGATATGATGCCACATGTACAGATAGTATAAACAGCGGCACCAGCCCCAATGACCTCACTACTTTTTTATTTTTTTTTTTTATCATGGAGGACAGGAAAATCCACAGACTAAAAAAAAAATATTAAAAATGAGTAACTAATTTAGAAAACGCAAAACAGGAGAAGGATAGTCCACTAATCCTGGCAGTATAGCATAGAGGATGGAGGAACGAGGTGTGAACAAGCTTGGTACATCCAGCAGACCAGACCAGAGTTTGATTCTCACAACCTCCACTTGCATAGCATACTGTGTGACTGAGCAAGTCACTTAACCGGCCAGTGCTCCCAGGTTGCCCCTGAAAACAGGCACTTGTGCCTAGGGGGCCTTACCCGGTTGCCAAAGACAAAAAAAAAAATCCCAAAAGAGGGGATGAAACTCAACATCATCTTCACAACCGATACATAAACAGATATACAATAGAAGAAAGTCTGCAGGATGGTGAGTGGGCAAATCTGGTTCTATGGAGAAGATATTTTAGAAGATCAAGAATTACGGTAACTTTCCTATTGTTAGACTGACAGCATCAGAGGATACCAAGATTACCTTGTCCAGTCTGGTGCTATCAAAATCATAGCTGCATCTTTTTTTTTTTCTTTCTTTCTGTCTGTCTTTGTCTTTCCTTCCTTCCTTCCTTTCCCAATTTCCCCAGCACTCTGTGGACTAGGGGAAAGGAAGGGAAGGGAATGCATACATAAATTTGCCTTTCCAGTTCAAGGCTAATGCATCCTCTGGAATTGTCCCTAGTGAGGGTTGTCTGCAGCAAAACAGGAGTACTTTCCTGTTTTCCCATGAGGCAAACTATGTCTGGCACACCCCATCTCTGGAATACAAGTCCAGTATACTTCTGTTCAGAAACCACTCAAGTTGCATGACCCATTCTGCTACGTGTGTCGGCTAGTACCTTTTCCTTTCCTGATGAATGCACTGCATAAAGATCTGCATTCAGACAAAGCGAGATTCTAGATCTCTATTGCTTTTACAGAGCTTTGATAATCTAGTACATCCTTGTTTATGTAAAACATGGTTATTGTATTATCTTTTATCTGCACTGTTTGATTCTGCAACAGGGAGGAAAAAGCCCACGTGGAGAGGAGCACTGCTCCGTGCTACAGCAGACTTGTGCTCTTTTTCTCTCCTGTAGGGGCAAAGTCCATTTGCTGTTTTCCCTTCCAAATGTCATCCCCACCCTAGCAGGGATGCTTCAGTGGTAAGAATTACTGTGGACTGTAGCTGAAGGAAAAGAACTCCATGTCTGTGGTTGCCCACCTCCTTCCATGTCACTCAGCTTGTATCAGATCCTTTGATACAGATACTTTCTGATGCAATGGTGAGCACTTTTGATGCCTGTGCTTCCAGAAGTGGTAACTGGCATCCCTCATTTGTAACCAGACCCATGGTACCACTGTTGTGGTGCAGGCCATGTGTAACCTAAAAGTTTCAAAACCCCCTGTGCAGACCTTAGAGGAACCTGTATGGAACATGTTTGTATACTGTTTCAGGCATCTGCCCTCTGCTGTGGCAGCAAGACCCTGCCAAGTTCTGTGGTTTGTTCTGCACTTATGAACTCCATGGTTTGCCTGGGTTCCAGTTGTGATGTTGTTAAAGCAGCAGTGCAATGAACTGGGCAAAAAATTTGAACCTACCTTTTTTCACTATAATAGATTACAAACATCTTCCAGTTTAATTTGGTGGTAACGTTTTCTAGTTCCACCAAAAACTGAGTGTTTTGTAAATGTTTTAATTTAGATTTTTTTCTCAATAAGACAGACAGCCACCACATTTGGCTTAGAAATGCCACTGAACCTCATGAGGCTTAGGACTGAGAAAATAGAGAAAAAAAAAACTTATGATATACAGCACAGGAGATACCTAGAAAAGTAGATTTGACAGGTATGCTAATATTTTTATTAAACCACCTCAGGAAGCACTGGTATCAAAAATGTGCACCGCCACATCAGGAAGTATGTGCATCAAAGGATCCGATTCAAGCTACAGAGTGATGCAGAAGGAGGTGGGTGACCACAGACATGGAGTTCCTTCCCTTCAACCATAGCCCACAATAATTCTTACCACTGATGCATCACTGCCAAGGTGTGGCATCTGGAAGGGAAAACAGCAAATGGAACTTGGCCCCTACAGGAGAGAACAAATCTGCTGTAGATCAGAGCACTGCTCCACTCCATGATGGCGGTTTCCTTCCTGCTGATGTAGCTGAAACTAGCTTTTTTGTTAACATATTTTCCGTTGCACTGCTGCTTCAAGTTTAAAAGGAACCCAAACCTTTGCAAAATGTTCTTTACTGTTTGGATTAAGCACTGTGCCACTTTCTTTGTTTTTGCAACCACTAATCAGGTCATGTAGGTAAGGAAAAAAGTACAGTTACGTAAGAACTTACCATAACAGTAGATCTTCGAGAGAGGCTCTTGCAGTATATATTAACCATTAGGACTGCGCCCCCTGGCGTCAGGACCACACAGAAAAACTTTAGCAGTGTCTGGCGGGGGACCGCCCACCAACGTCACAGGACCAACATCAGCATGACCCTATATAGTGGGCGGTCCCCACCCGCCCTCTAGGTCTCCCACCGGAGATCTCAGGAAGAAGTGACAGGACAAAGGAGCAGACTCCTAAAACCCATGAAAGGTTGATAGGAAAGGCAGTAGCAGAAGCTGGGGGAAGGTGGGAGGGAAAGATACCTACTGCAAGACTCTCTCTCTAAGATCTACTGTTACGGTTAGTGCTTATGCAACTGTACTAGCTTACTTCGAGAGGGTTCTTGCAGTAGGTATTAACCATTAGGACTAAGTCCCAAGCAACGTAAATCAGACAAGTCTAAAGCACAGGAGGCAGGGAAGATCTGCAGAGATGCAGGAAAAAACTATGACAGGAGGCCCTGAAGGACAGCTAGTCCACAGCCAGCCCTGCGCCTAGAGGCAATGTCCATCATGTAGTGCTTCGTAAAGGTGTGGACGGACCTCCAGGTGGCTGCTGCACAAATGTCTGCAGCTGACACATTTCTGAAACAAGCGGCAGATGCAGCCATGCATCTGGTGGAATGCCCTTTGACTTCCCCAACAAAGGTTTGTTGTACTTCTGGTAACGGAAAATAATGCAGTTTGCCAACCATCTGGACAAACACTGCTTCGAAACAGCGGTGCCCTCTCTCTCTCTCGGGTGCAAAGGAAAGCAAAAGTTGATCCATGTTATGGACTGATTTCATTCAATTTGTATAGTAACGTAGTATTCTGTGAACATCTAAAGTGTGAAAAATTGCCTCCCCCGATTAAAGAACTTAGATACATAGATACATAGACAGTGTTGGCAGATAAGGGCCTATGGCCCACCCAGTCTGCCCATTTGAGCTTGTAAGTTCAGTTTGTTTTCCTAGAAGTCTGTTTCCCCTTACCCCTGACCTCTAGAATTTCTTTATGTCTATCCCATGCATTCTTAAATCCTGTGATTGTTTCAGCCCCCACCACTTCCTCTGGCAGGGTGTTCCACTTGTCCACCACCCGTTCTGTGAAGAAATTCTTTCTCATGTTTCCTCTGAATCGTCCTCCCTCAACTTCATCCCATGCCCTCTAGTCCTGGAACATCTTTTCACTTAAAAATAGTGTTTTCCTGCACCCTGTTCCTCCCTGTAAGATACTTGTATGTCTCTATCATATCCCTCTCCCTCCTCTCCTCCAGGAGTACATGTTCAGTTCCTTCAACCTGTCTTCAAAGGACTTGTGATGCAATCCATGCACCATCTTTGTTGCCCTCCTCTGAACCTTCTCTACCCTATGTCCTTATGTAGGTATGGTCTCCAGAACTGTACACTGTACTCCAGGTGGGGCCTCACTAGTGTCTTGTATGGCGAATTATGACCTCCCTTTTCCTGCTGGTGATGCCCCTGCCCTACATCCCAGCAGCCTATTTGCTTTACCTGCTGCCTTGTCACACTGTTTCCCTACCTTGAGGTCATCAGAGATGATAACCCCAAGATCCCTTTCCTGCTTGGTGCATGCTATATCCTCACCCCCAACTGATATATTGTGCCAGGGTTTTGTGCCCCATATGCATTATCTTGCACTTCTTTGCAATGAATTTCAACTGCCAAACCCTGACCATTCTTCAAGTTTCTGCAGGTTGCTTCTCATTCTGTCTACACCTCTGGTGTGTCTACTCTGTTACAGAGCTTTGTGTCATCAGCGAACAGTGAAATTCTGCCTTCTAGATCCTGCGCAATGTCACTGATGAAGATGTTGAATAGGACCGGTCCCAGCACTGATCCCTGTGGTACCCCACTAGTCACTCTTCCCTCTGTGGAGTGACAGCCATTTACCACCACCCTCTGTGTCCTGCCACCCAGCCAGTTACCTACCCACCACACTACTGTCCTGCCCACACCCATATTCCCCAGTTTGTGTAATAGTCTTCCATGTGGCACAGTGTCAAAGGCCTTGCTGAAGTCCAGATAGGCCATGTCCACTGCCCTCCCTGATCCACCTCCCTAGTCACCCAGTCAAAATTCAATGAGGTTAGTCTGGCAGACCTCCCCTGGTGAAACCATGCTGTCTTGGGTCCTGTAGTCCATTGACAACCAGATGTTCCACCAATCTCTCCTTCAGTAGTGCTTCCATGATCTTCCCCACTACGGGTGAGGCTGACTGGTCTGTAGTTCCCTGCTTCCTCTTTGTTCCCACTTTTGTATAAGGGGACTACATCTGCTGTCCTCCAGTCTTTGGGTACCTCCCCTGTTTCCAGTGATTGGCTAAACAGGATAGCCAGAGGTTCAGCCACCACCTCTCTTAGTTCTTTAAGGACCCTGGGCTGCACCCCATCTGGCCGCATTGCTTTATCAACTCTTATTACTTCCAGTTCCTTCAGGACCCTTTCTCGTGTAAAGGGACTTGTGTCCATTTCTGCACCATTCTCACCCCTTGTACTCACTTCAGACCCATTACCCCCCTCTTCCTCAGTAAAGACTGAGCAGAAATACCTGTTCAATATGTCAGCTTTACTGTTGTCATCCTCCATGCGCTCTCCCCTCCCCTTCAGTCTCACTATCCCTCCCTTTGTCTTTCTTTTTCATTTATGTACCTGTAAAGGTTTTGTCCCCTTTACCCACTGATTTTGCAATGTGTTCTTCTGTCTGAGCTTTGGCTTCCCTTACTGACTCCCTGCCTCCCTTTGCTTCTCCTGGTACTTCTGCCTATCCCCTTCTGCCTGTGTCTTTTGTATTGCCTGAATGCAATCTTTTGGCTTTCTTTCTTTGCTACCTCTTTGGAAAACCATAATGGTCTCCTCTTCCTTTTCCTCTTGCTAACCTGCTTAATGCATAATTCTGTTGTTCTTATAATCCCCATTTTAAATACTGCCCACTGTTCCTCAACCCCTGATTCCTGTCCCATTCCCCTTAATGCCTCTTTCAAGTATCTCCCCATTTTCCCAAAGTCTGCCCCCCTAAAATCCAGGATACGTGTTTTTGTGTGGTTTGGTTCTGCTCTTTGTGTGATTTCAAACCACAATGACTGGTGGTCACTGTTACCCAGGTGCTCCCCACTGTTACCCCATCACACTGTCCCTGTTTGTGAGCACAAGGTCCAGTATTGCCTTCTGCCGAGTTGGTTCCATGACCAGTTGCTTGAGGAAGGCACCCTGAAGGGAGTCCAGGATAAATCTGCTCCTAGTTGATACTGCTGCTGGGATGCTCCAGTCCACGTCTGGAATATTGAAGTCTCCAACCAGTACTACCTCACCCTTGTCTGCCATCCTTTGGATGGCTAGCATCAACTCTATCTGTTTCTTCCTCCTGGGCTGGTGGTCTATGAGACCACACCTATCTGGATAGCTGTCCCCATTTTCCTTTCCAGCTAACCACAGTATCTCTCCTCCATTTTGTTCCTCCTGGATCTCTGTAGCCCTTATGTCATTTTTCACATACAGTGCCCTCCTCCTCCTTCCTGCCTGCTCTGTCTCTTCTGAATATGTTGTAGCCAGGTATGGCCATCTCCCAGTCATGGTTATCATTACACCAGGTTTCAGTGATGGCCACAATGTCCAGATCTGACTTCTGTACCATGACAGCCTCAGATCTTCCATCTTGTTGCTAAGGCTCTGGCATTTGCACACATGGCTTTCCATGATTTGACCTCCCTAGACTGCTTCACTGTTCTCTCCAGCCCTTCCTTGGTTGTCATTTATCCCTGGTTCTCCTTGCTGTCTGCCCTTCTGCTGAATTTTGCCCTTTTCTGCTTATCCACCTCTTGGGCACTAATCTCCATCTTTTGCACACTGCCTTGCAGAGATAGCCACTCCTCTGGTTCACTGGTTCCACTGCTAGCTGTGGGGAGTGAGCAAGTAGGTACCCTCCTTGCTGGCCTGCCACCCCCCTTTGCTAGTTTAAATGCTTGTCAATGTAGCATTTAAACTTATCATTGAGTGCTTGGATTCCCCTCCAGGATGGATGCAGGCCGTCAGGCTAGACAAACCTCCATCCCTCCAGGTGGGTCCCCAGTCACCAATGAACCCAAACCCTTCCTCACAGCACCAGTTCTTCAACCATGAGTTAAAGTTCCTGGTGCATGCACTCCTATGCTCTCCTTGCCTCTCACAGGTAGTACTTCTGAGAAAGTGACAGAGTGGCTACTTGCTTGAGACCCCTCCCCAGTTTCCTAAACTCTTCCTGAACTTCCTTTGGCTCCCCATTTGCCAAGTTATTAGTACCTAGGTGGATAATGACATCCAGCTCACCCTCCCGTCTTGCCTTCCCAGTGATCCCCAGGATCTTCCTTCCATCCCTCCATGCCGTGGCACCTGGTAGGCACCTCACCTCCCTGTCCTCCCCCTCCTGTGTTCCTAGCTGGATCACTCTTACGATGGAGTCCCCCACCAGGATTCGCTTCCTCCTCCTCCTCTGGGGTCCACTGCTTTCCCCACTGAGGTCACCTCCTTGGTTAACCTCACATCCTTTCCTTCCACTTCTCTGGGTACCTCTATTTGGTTGTCCTCGTTTGCCAGTGTGGCATATGAGTTCTTGAGTGGAATAGGATCTGGGATGTGCCTCTGCCTGACTGCTCTAACCCTCCCTGAGCCCACTGTCATCCAAGTGCTCCTCGTTCTTGGCATCCTTTGAGGCAGCTGCATTGGATTGGGTGGTCCCTAGATAGGGGTGATGGTACTCCTGACCCAGTTTACTTCCGCTCTGAGTCTGGCTACCTCATCCCGCAGTCCAGAGAGATGCATGCAGATAGGGCAGCACCTCAGCGTCCAGAAGGTCTGCCTGAATATGGCAACCCCACAGCCACTGCATTTCACCACTCCATTATACTGCAATTCCACAACTTGTCTGCTACTGAAGCTCGCCTAGTTCTCTTTTTATTAATTTACTGTACTAAAATCCTGTCACTGATCCTCAGATAATTTTTTTTAAGGAAAAAAACCAATAAATAAATAAATGAGTCAAAACACTTGTGCTGAGGTGGCTAACTACATGTACCCCCTTATTCCCCTCCTACTTCACACCTCTTACTATACCCTGTGTTTAGCTCCTGTCAATCAGATTTATCAGGGCATATAATTAAGTGTTGGGGGAAGGGGAGGGGGGCGAAAATTTGCAGCAATTAAAGACAGCACAGAATTACACCACCACTATGTTTTAAATTTTCAACAGCCCAAAAACAATTATAAGTAAAGACAACAAAGAAAGTATAGTGTCACTACAAGCCCACAATCTAAGTTTAAAAGAAAAATAGCAATTACCAGTTACTCTAAAGCACTGAATTGAATATGTTTCCTTCCTTCCCCTTCTGGCTTCTTCGGAGAAAATAAACCTCTGCTTGCTACTTTAACTCTGACTAAGCCCCACCTCCAGTTATCACGTAGCTGAGGTCAGAGGCCAGACAATTAACACCCTTCACCCAACTACAGGACAGTCAGACAAGCCAAGATAAAATTTGCAGCAATTAAAGACAGCACAGAATTACACCACCACTATGTTTTAAATTTTCAACAGCCCAAAAACAATTATAAGTAAAGACAACAAAGAAAGTATAGTGTCACTACAAGCCCACAATCTAAGTTTAAAAGAAAAATAGCAATTACCAGTTACTCTAAAGCACTGAATTGAATATGTTTGCTTCCTTCCCCTTCTGGCTTCTTAGGGTAATACACTAGTAGCTGAATGGTCTGATTCAACATAAACTCGGAAACCACCTTTGATAAAAACGTAGGATTAGTACACAGAGCTACCCGGTCTCTGTGAAAAATCAAATAAGGCTCCTTACACATTAGGGCATGAAGCTCTGAAATGCTTAGAGCAGAAGTAAATGTAACTAAAAAAAGCACTTTCCATGACAGATAGTGCATGTCGCAACTTGCGGCTGGTTCAAAACGAAGCAAGGTGAGTTCTTCTAAAATAAAATTCAAATCCCACGGTGGAGTAGGATTACGCACCGAGGGTTTCAGGTAGAGTATTCCATTCAGAAAAGTTTTGGAAACTTCCAGCTGAGCAACAGTTTTGCCCTCCACTGGAACGTGGTAGGTGGAAATGGCTGACAGGTGTACCTTCAAAGAAGAGTAACTCAGGCCTAGGTCAGAGAGATGCAGGAGGTACTCCATAACCTGAAGGGCAGGGCATGAAAAGGGATCCCAACTTTTCAAGGTGGCCCAGATGGAAAACCTCTTCCATTTCATAATGTAAGTGGTTCTCGTGGAAGGTTTTCTGGCCTCCATGAGGACCTGGGCTACCCTAGATGACATACCAAAATGTGAAACCACTATATGTCAAAAGGTGCCCCACGTGAAGGTGAAGGGACTGCAGCCCTGGATGGACCAGTGTACTCTTCTCCTGGGTCAGGCGGTCACGACAGAGAGGTAGAGGAACCAAGGGTCCAAGTGCCAGGTGCTGAAGAAGCTAAAACCATATTTGGCGCGGCCAATGAGGGGCAATCAAGATCATGTGAGCCCCTTCCGCTTGCAGCTTAAGCAGAACCCTCTGCAGAATTGGAAGGGAAAGAAGGTGTACAAGAATCTTCTTGTCCAACAAAGAGATAGTATGTCTCACCAAATAACACCAGGCCTTGGAACAAGTGAGTAGAATTTGGGTAGTTTTGCACTGGATGGGGAGGTGAACAGGTCGAGATCTGGGCAATCCCACAGGTTGACTATGTCTTCTACCACCACCTAGTATAGTTCCCACTCGTAAGCCTTGGTCTGGGTGTGGCTGAGTCTGTCTGCCAGGACATTCTGGATGCCTGGGACGTGCACTGCTATGAGAGATCCGATGCTGAATTGCCCAATTCCAGACCTGCATCGTCTCTCTGCAAAGGGGGTACTACCGAGTGCCCCCTTGCTTATTCAGGTACCAAACTACGCAAATATTGTCCATTTGGACCAGCAGAGGACTTGGGCTTAGGAGGTGCTGAAAGGCCTGAAGGCATACAGCACCGCACACATCTCCAGCACATTTAGGTGCAGGGAAAGCTCTGACTGAGACCTCATCCTGTGTCCTGTGGTTCTCTAAATGTGTCCCCAAACCCAGCCCTGAAGCATCCATGGTCAAAGTCTGAATGGGAAATGGAGAGTGAAAAGGGACTCCTTTGCAGAGATTGTTGGTGTCCTGCTACCACAGGAGATCTCGGCGCATCGATCCGGAGACCATGATTTTGTGATCGAGGTCGTCTGATGGCTGGTCCCATTGGACCTTGAGCGTCCACTGAAATATCTGCATGTGGAGTCTGGCCAGAGGAACCATAGGAATGGCTGCTGCCACAAGGCCAAGGAGATGCAGCACTGACCTGGATGAAACCCATCAGCTGGAAGCCACCAACCATGCCTGCCGTTGTAAGGTTTCCGCTCTGTGCACTGGGAAGAAAGCCTAACCCTGGGCCATATCCAGCATTGCTCCAATGAACTGCAGACACTGGGAGGGAGTAAGGTGAGACTTGGAGTAGTTCACTGTAACCCCCACTTGGGCAAGCAGGTTCAGGGTAGTTGAAAGGGAAAACCCCAGCTGGTCCCTCGATGGGGCTGAGATCAGCCAATTGTCGAAGTATGGGAAGATAAAGTGGCCCTGATGCCTCAGGGCCACTGCCACTACTACTAGGCACTTGGTGAAAACCCTGGGTGCCAAGGACGGGCCAAAGGGGAGAGCCTTGAAATGGTAGTGTTCCCCCTGAAAGGGGGACCTGAGGTAATGGCGATGGGCCTGAGAAACAGGTATATGCAGGTATGCAACCTGTATGTCCAGGATGCAGAGCCACTGTCCCTTGAGCAGCATGGGCAGCAAGCCTGAAAGGGTCAGCATCTGGAATATTCTGTACTCTATGTAAATGTTCAAGGTGCTGAGATCCAATATTGGGTGTAGATCTCCTGTCTTTTTGGGGACCAGGAAGAAGTGAGAGTAATACCCCCTTCTTTCCTGGTTTGAAGGTACGGGCTATATGGCTGTTTTTTGCAGAAGGGCCTCTATCTCCTCTCTGAGCATGGGAATGTGAGGTTTCAGATAATGTAAGGGACCTGGAGGGTTGTCTGGGGATCTCTCCAGAAACTCCAACGTGTGGCCTTGACATACTAACTGAAGGACCCACGAATCTGTGGTGATCACCTCTGAACCTACCAGATGGCTGGTGAACCTTCTGACTACCGGCTCCTCTGACTGTCAAGGAGGAGAAGGAGAGGCGGGTCATGAATCCAGAGGTGGGGGGGGGAGCCCCAGAAGCTCTCTGGTTCTTGGCTGGTGGGGAGGCCATGGCCGAGGGGGGCCCCCCAACGTTTGGTCTGACATCTGTCCTGTTAATGTTGTTTTGTCTGTCATGTCTGTTGGTGACAAAAGGGTTGTTTGATCTTGTAGCCGGTGCGATACATAGCTTGCACTGAATGTACTGCCTTCCCCCTGTCCTGGAGGTTTGTAATGGTGTCTTAAGCATCTCCTCCAAAGAGGACAGAACCCCGGCAGGGGGCATTCTGGATGGCCGCCTGGATATTGGGCACCAACCCTGAAACCCTCAGCCAGGAATATCTCCTTAGGCTGTCAGCAGTGGCTGTATCTCTAGCTGAGGAGTCAACTGTGTCATAGATCACCCTCAGAGAGTGGCGACAAGCAACTTTTGCTGACCTAGCTGTGTCAGAGAGGGTTTCTTTCATCTTGGAGTCCAGCATGGCCTCAATGACCAGCTCCGGTTTGCGAAAAAGGGACTTTTGGTACACCAACATGTGTGCCACATAGTTAAGAGTGCAAATAGCCAAGGTGGAAGAGGAATACAACTTCCACCCAAACTGGTCAAGCTGCTTTGACTCCTTATCAGGAGGAGAGGTGCTCATGTGTTTGGGCTTAGAGGACCGGTCATGGGCCATGCTAAAGACTACTGAGTCCGCTTTAGGGTGGGCACTCAGGTGGTCCCTGCCCTCTGGCGTACAGTAGGATCTATCCCCCTTCTTGGCTATGAAAAGACTGGATGAAGGCATCAGCCAAATGGTAGTGGCTACGTTCTCGTCAGACTCCAACCAGGGAGGCTGGAGGACTTGAGACAACTCCGGCATGTCCAAATGCTCAGCCACTCTCTTGTGTTTGGGGTCCTGATCATCAGATTTCCACTCACAGCCCTCCACAATCTTCTTGAGGAGGTCCGTGAATGAAGGGTCCTCCGGAGGAGACTTTGGGGATTCCTTAGCCTGAGGCTCATCCGGTGGAGGTGTCTCAAAGCCAGAAGTTGAAAGAGAGGAATTGGAATCCGAGTCCAATGAGTGAGTCTGGACTAGAGAAGAAACCCTGGGGTGGGGGACCTCCATAAAAATGATAGGAGGCCTGCTCTTTTCAGTAGTGGGAGTCACCCCTTTCATCAGATCTGACATGGAAGGGCAGGACTCTACTGGTGAAAGAGATCTATGCATCAGATCCAGGCACACCGGAGTAGAGGCTGACACCTGATGACAACTGTCCAGCTCTGACACCAACTGGTATGTAGTCTCAGTCCACCAGGACCGGAGGATGGCCCTGAAGTCCATTTGAGGCTGAGGCGGGTGGTACACTAGCTGGAAACCAGGGGTATATCCCGGCATCCTGTAACCCTGCGTCTGGTACCCCGACGGCGGATAGCCAGGCGTATGGAAGTTGGGTACATAGCCCAATGGCAGGTTCCCTGGCAAAGGGTGTCCTGGCATCTGGCAACCCGGTGGAAGATATCCGGGGACATGGTAACATGGTGGCTGGTAGCTGTGCATTAGAAAATCCAGTGATGGCCCTGACAGAGGAGCCATAGGGCAAGGCAGAGGACCCTGTGGAGGCCTGAAAGGTGGGTAAGAAGGACCCGAGGGCAGATTGTCACACGCAGTACTGCTACGAAGTGAGCCTGGTAACGGCCCGCGGGTACCCTCCAGCGGAAGCGGGGGGGGGGCAGAGAGCCCTGCCGGGGGAGCCAGAGGTAGGGGTACTGGGGGCCAGCCAGGGGATTCACAGGAAAGCCCAGTTGCGACCCACAGGCAGTATTGTCAGACTGACGTCCCTCCAACTCTGGCTTTGGGCGCTCAGGGGAGGTGGAGTACCTGGAATGGGTGAGCCCACTGGGGTGTGTTGCGGTGGCAGCGGGCACTGGAGTGTCACATCAGGCCGATCGTCAGAGCCTGATGGAAGCATCTGGGCTGTGCGGGCATCAGGAGACCCGACGTCCAGCTTATCAGCCGTGGTAGGGTGTTCACTGAATCCTCCAGTGTCCAACTTATCAGCCTGGGCTGTTCACTTGTTGGAAGGTCCGCCGAGTGACTTACCAGCCCCGCCAGCAGACTTGGACCCTATAGTCTTGAGGGGTCTAAGTGTAGCAGGAGCCTCACACTCAGCTGAGGCAACCGCCACTACTGTGACCAATGGTGGTGGGGGGACCAAGGGCTGCTCCTGGGAGATTAATGCAGTCTTGTCCAGAACGGCACTCTTCCCAGAGGAAGAGGGCCGCTAATCGTCCGCGGTCTTGGGAGGGATCCACAGATCGGGTGGGGGCCCTATCCTGGCCCCGGTGCTTCTTCTTGTCCTTCCACTTCTTGTATCGGTGCGAGTCCGAAGACAGGGAAGAAGATGCACTTTGCAGTTTCTTCAACTCCTTCTCCATCGATGCATCTTTAGTTTTAAAACACTGGTCTCGAGGGCTTTCTGCCTGTGTTTCCATGTGGCCTGACTGAAGCTCAGACAGGCCTCACAGTCCTCGGTCTGGTGTTCCGGGCTCAGGCAGAAGAGACAGAGGGAATGGTCAAACTTATGCGGGAGTTGCATGCTGCAGGAATTGCACTTGTTTTTATGTGACTCGAAAGGTGTCGGAGAAGACATGCATGAAAAAAATATTTTACTAAAGAATCAAAGAAATATTTAAGACGAATACTCATCCAAAATGGTGGTCGAACTATAGCAGCGCTCTCTGCGAGGTCCAACGTGTGCAGGTCGACGGCAGGAAAGAACTGGAGGGCGGGCTGGGGACCGCCCACTATATATGGTCATGCTGATGTCTGTGGGCAGTCCCCCGCCAGACACTGCTAGCTAACGTTTTTTCTGTGTGGTCCTGACACCAGGGGGTACAGTCCTAATGGTTAATACCTACAGCAAGAGCCCTCTCGAAGCAAGATCAACTGTTTCTTGCCTGCATAGAAAAGCTGTCACTGTTGATAAGCACTTTATAAAAACCCTGGGTGCAGTTGTCAGGCCACAGGGCAATGCTCTGAACTGATACTGAACGTGACCTACCCTGAACCTTAGGTACTTTCTGGGTCTTAACAGAATGTGCAAGTAAGCATCTTTTAAGTTCAGTTTTGCTAACCAGTCTGCTTGCTGGATAGATAGTATCACTGTTGCATTTTTTACCATCTTAAATCTCTCTTTCCTATGTGTTTTTTCATCAGTCTCTGGTCCAAAATAGGTTGCCATTCCCTATTATTTTTGAGAGTGAGGAAATGCTTGGAGAGGAAGCCCTTTCTCATTTGGGAGGTGGGTACCCTTTCCACTGTAAACAATGTTTCCAATGTTAGCAGACCTTTCTGTTCCGACGATTGGGAGAGAAGCACTCTTAGTTTTTTTATTTATTTATTGGTTTATTTGTAAGAAATCGGAATTACAATCCTTTCAGTCGGTGGTTCGTTTCCAAAGGTTCCACAATGTAATACACATTAAGACACATTAAGTACAAATACATACATTCAGATATAAAATTGGATGGGCTGGGAGGCATGGGTAGAACAGCGCATTTCATGAGTTACTACAATCATAATAATAATACTAGATGCAGAAAACAATGACTACAGGAGAGGCAGTGAGCCTGTATATAGTAGCCTATGTAAAGGACTAGCTAAACATTTATTCGCATTGCAGCAGACATATTACTGTAAGGATAATTACAGAGGCAGTCTAGTAGCAAGACTGTCACTGGAGTTAACTTGGTCATATATACATTTGCGTAATCTTGTGAGCTTTTACAAAGTGTCGAGGCTAAGTCCTACCCTATTATCTCTAAGATCTATGTATCAGTGGAAATACTTTCTCAGTCTCTGAAGTAATATAAGAAAGGCACCCCATTACTGGCAATGGTTCTATGATGACCCAGGATGAACTGTCAGGGATTAGATTTGGACTGAGCTGCAGAAGCTGCGGCCGACTGCTGCTTGGCTTCTCGTTTCACCTTACCTCTCACTGTACCCTTCTGGACTGCATATTCATGGTGCACAAATGATCTGCAATACTGGCTTCTTCTAGCACCGTCATTTCTGTAAAGAACAGCTTCCCCAGCCCTTATGACATGGATGCAGAAATTTACCATTGTTCTATTGGCAATCAGAGGTAGTTACAGAGAGGTGGAATAAGCTACCACGAGTGCTGTTTGTGTTAGGCGTGCTGCATGGAAGAATTCTGAGTAAATGGATTATCCAATTGCAAAGATTAATCTCCAGATTCATATGGGTGGGGAAGGGGCCCAGGTGCTCTCTCAGAAAGTTAGCTAGACCAACCCACAATGGGGGTTCAAAGCTGCTAAACATCAAACTATATGGATGGGCAACCCAGATAAGGTACGTCAGCCACTGGCTGTTCGAAACAGGAACTCAAAACCCAGGAGAGTAAACACCGACATGGGTACTGCAAGAAAAAAGGATCTGCAAACAGAGCAGACTGGACCTCTCCATGCTCATACACAGTAAACTACCTCCACAACTTAAAACATGGCCATTCTTTTTCACACGAGTCTTAGGTGTAGCCATGAGATTCTGCCTTGATCAAAAAATTTGGGAAACAACTTTAAAATTGACCCCAATTAATAACATAGAAACATAGAATCTGATGGCAGATAAGGACTGCTTGGCCCACCTAGTCTGCCCATTTTCCTGCCTAACAGATAAGCTGCAGATCCTAGTTAACCAACAGCCTACTTCCTCCTACCCCCCATTAGAATTGCCTTATGTCTGTCCCATGCATTCTTGAATTCCCCCACTGTTTTTGTCTCTACAACCTCCTCAGGAAGGCTGTTCCATGCATCTACAACCCTTTCTGTGAAGAAATACTTCCTCACATTACCTCTTAACAGTATCAAATGAAACCTGGAGCAACCAGGGACTGAGTACAGTTGCCAACACTGTAAGTGAGGGAAAATTCATACACTTCAATACCCTGCAGCACAAACATTACCTCCGGCCAAGAGATGCCTTTCTCCTTTTGCAGATACAGCACATGGTCAGACAACACTGGGGCAGAAGGGAACTAGCACACATTAATTCACCATGGGTAGCAGAACTGAGAAATAACCTATTGGCAGATAGTAGGATCTCAATGTGGTATAGCAATCTAACTGACAAACTCCTGGGGCTGGCAGATAAAGTGGCAGACTGGTGGCATAAAACACTAGGACTAAACACAGCAGAGTGGAAATGGGAAAAGATGAGGGAATTCACAAAGAATGCCTCATCCAGAGCAGAGCTTAAAACACAGCAATTCAAAATTATGCATAACCTATACTACACACCACAACAACTTTTCCAAATGAGCATTCTCCCATTCCCAAATTGTTCTAAATGTAGCACAGAACCAGAAACACTAAAACATCTCCTATGGGACTGTCCTGTAATAACAACCTTCTGGAATGAATTTAAAAGCAAGCTCCACCACTCACTAGGGTATCAAACACCATTTAGCTTTGAGAAATTTGAACTAGGACAGCTATTCTACTTGGGAGTAGAGGTCAGATGCCGATATGGGTTCTCCTTAATCACCAACACAGCTAAAAGGCAAATTTTAAAGACTTGTTTGAAAAGCGTAGCCCACCATACCAGGAATGGCTACAAGACACTACTACAGAAACCTTGAAACTATAAAAACTTGCACACAGTCTAAGACGTGCAATCAAGGCTTTATGAAAAGTTTGGGCAGATAAGACGCATTGCTAAGCATCCTGCCAGATTAATAACATACCATTGCTCCGGAAAATAGAGCGGTACAATACAGTGGCTAATGGGTCTCCCAGAACCCCATTGATCACACAGAGGTCAACCCCCCCTTATCCAATCACAGGTAGTAGCACTGGTTCCAAAACCCCGGCCCTGATTATATCAAAGCAGCAAGGATGTGAGTGAGCAGAACTACACCCAGGAAATAAGTTGCCTAGTTCACTGTCTTCTACAGGTCTAAGACAACATTAAATGGTGACTTATTTTCCTATGCAGAAATACTGGAATATTTTGGGAATATATTAACATAAGATTATAACAGAGAATTTATAGTGAGTAGGAGTAGAATAGAATAAAGGAGGTATTATACAGAATACAGTGTTACCAAATGGGGACCCGTTCTAATTACTTCTGTTTATGTCCATAATCCACAAGGATTATAAAAACGAGGGAATTCCAAGCATATTTCTTGCTTTAAAAGTGAAACCCGGGACTGCGGTTTCACTTTTCAAACAAGAAATACGCTTGGAATTAGCCTCATTTTTATAACCCTTGTGGATTATGGGGATAAACCGAGGTAAGACAATTAAAACAGCTTGTTTTAGACATGCGACCAAAATCAGCGAACTCTCCTGCAGTGCCTCTCTGTATAACGGGATCGGGGGCACAGTGATTAGAACAGACCGTGACTTACTCAGGCAGGGAGAATCTGAGCACTATGCTCTCTTTTGTCCATCTGGGTGGCTGTCCAGGACTCTGGGTGATTTAATAATCAGGCAGGTACTAATGCTGTAGTCTGTTGACTGTGCAGGACATTACTGAGCATATGTCTACACAGTTTGCTTGTATGCAGTCACTGCTGAAAGATTTGAAATACTGGCTGTATTTTCTTTTTAACCTTATGTCTTGCAAGGGGAATGTTTATTTACAACAGGGTGTCTTGTGAGGGGAAGGGGAAACAATGGGGAGCATGCTCAGTTAGGATATATAGCATTTGCTCCAAGCCAAAACCCTGCACATTCACTGAGCCACTGCCTGGCTGCTCCATATGTATAGTGACATCAGCAGGAGCGAGCAGCCAGACAGCAGGGCTAACGCGCGGGGCCACAAAAACACATGTAAATTTGGAAAAATGCGAGCACCTTAGGCAAAAATAACAACCTTTCAGATGCAGTGTGGTAGAAACTGACTGCAAGAACTGAATGTATGGACCATCACAAAAGGTGCTCTGCGAGGCTCGTAAGTAAACTTGGCCTCTCTCTTCTCAGTCAGATTTTGGAAGGTTGTTTTCTTCTAATCAACTTTCTTCATATAATTCTCAGTTTTGTCCCCAGATATGGAGGTACCTTCAATGGGAAAATCAGCTGCCCTATTTTGCATGTCATGTGACAGTCCTGTTGTCCTAAACTAGACAAACCTTCTGGCAGATACGGAATCTGCCCTTGCTATAAATGCAAAGCCATTCACATTAAAAGCCATTTGGCAATTGTTATTTAGCAGCTTCAAAACCAGACTTCACTTCCTATACCAGAAAGGACTTCTATAATGGTAAGCTGTCAAATAGAGGCATAACTATGATTCAATAGTGCCTGCTGATAATGCACAGAATATCTTAGGTAAGCTGCCTGCCTCAATACCAAAGTAGAGGTAGTGTAAGCTTTCTTTGCCATCAGGTCAGTTTTTATGTAATCTCTATCTGGAGGGGGATGCTGTAGAGAAATTAACTTTAGCATTCTGCTAGCTGCACAATCGAGCAGACTCGATAGACCATAAGGTGTTTAGTTGCTGGTAATTTCGTATGTTCTCATATACAGCCACCTGGTAACACCTTCTGGGTCAGGATAAGTATAGATGAACTTAAAGCCCTCCACTGTGTGCAACATACCTATTTTCAACGTTCTCATCTATGCCTGAGCTAGTTGGCCTGTTTTCACCTTAGGCTTACCTATAGACAGGTGAAGTTGCAGGCACAGCAAAAACTGTCTTTGTGACATTTTAAAAAAGCCTTATGGATGGGTAATGACACTATTCTCACTGAGGTCAGGCCCAGTATACTCAGACATTCTTCATGTACAGTACATTCAGTAAGTCTAAAAAAGCTGGGTATGATGAATAATCTTCATTTTCTAGGGGAAGGGGTTGAGCACCAAATTGTTCCTCAGTAGTGTCATCTCAGGGAATCAGTTCATCTCCTTCTACCTCCTTAAAGGCATCCTCGGGGAAAGGCTAGAAGATGCATTTGATGCAGGCTTTTAAAAACTCTGCACTGTTTTGAAAAACTGCTACATTTATTTACTGTCCTCTAAGAAGAGCAAGTCCTTGGCTGGCACTAGTTCCTCATTTTGCTTTTCAGGCTGAGGAACTTCTAGGTGCTTTTCTTTGTACTGCTTTTTATCAGGCATTGTTCTTGGCTGGTGTGAGCCAACACAGTGACCCCCGATAGGTACTCCATACTGGAAACATAGATATGTAGAATCTGTCAGCAGAAAAGGACCGCTTGGCCCACCCAGTCTGCCTAGATGAGCCTTACCTGGTCCATCTTTGTAGACCCTAACTGGTCTCCGATGACTCTCTCTCCTCCCAGCATATTTCCTAATATTCCCCTATGTCTATCCCACACATGCTGGAAGCCCCTATTGTTTTCACCTCCTCCACTTCTGCTGGCAGTCTGTTCCAGGCATCTACAGTACCACTCTTTCAGTAAAACTGTACTTCTTCACACACCCCAAGCGTCTTCGTATGCCTTCTGGTCCTGGTGCTTTCTCGTTTGAAAGGGAGATTCCCCTCCTGCACCCTGTTCACCCCATGTAAGGTACTTCTAGGTCTCTAGCATGTCCTCTCTTGCACTCCTCTCTTTCAGGGTGCACACGTTGAGATCCCGCAGTCTCTCCCTGTGGGACTTTTGGTGCAACCCCTGCCAGGGCTCTAGATAAGAGGAGTACTGACCTATTTTACCTCATTTTAGTAAATACTCTTCAGAAAATTTTTTTAATGAGTACCAGTACTCACCCAGCATTTGTCAATACTCCACATAACAAAAAATAGAGCTTCATAACATAACTGGTGATTCAAAAGGAGCATTTATTTCCAGATTTACAACACTCATACCCATCCAAGTTTTGTTTTACTTTATTTTAAAACTGGTGAGTGAATTACTCCTACCTGCCAAAATTATTTGGAGTATTGTTGGCACCTGATCAATTCTTATGTAGAAAAAAACTACATTGTTTTTAAAAATGCACTCCTCTTTCCACTCCATCCAAACATTTGTACACATTTGAATTTGGTTTCACTCACCTCACTTTCAAAATAAGGAACATGAACACAGTACTCATCCCAAAAAATCTTATCTGAAGCCCCGACCCCCATACCATTTTAGTTGCCCTCCTCTGGACTGCCACCATCCTATCCATGTTCTTTCTGAAGTTCGGTGTAGAAGATGGCTTTGCAGCTTTTCCTATCTCCTTGGATGCCAGTGATACCCGCTCTTTACCAGGTGAGTGCTTTGCAGCTTTTTCCATCTCTTGAGTGCCACAGAATACTGCAGAGGAGAGAAGCCATCTGAAGTATACCTTTTACCTTCAGTGGTACAGTTCTCCATATTTATTTTTTTAAACTGTTTTAAAGGTGAACACTCCAGTGAATTAAAGGTGGAGGCTGACAGAGATATGGAGACGTGTTTCACTGTCGGTCCAGTGCAGGGTAGTCTGCAAGGGACTCAGCAGTGTTAGACCAATCATTAGCCAGGCTGATCATGATGTTTTTCTGGTCTTGCTGGGTGGAAACTTTGTGTAGTTCAAAGAAAAGAGCCCCCCAAATAATAGGGCAGCTCTTTCCCCTGATCTGCAATAATGTCACTGAGCAAGCAAAGCTGAGCAGTGCCATGATCAGCATGCTGTGCCCCCCCCCAGCGAAAAACCAGGCCCTCCCCCTCCCATCCTCTGCCAAGTATCCCTCCCACTGCTTTGCCCTTCCTTCTTAATTTTCTGACATTTGGATGCCTAAACCCCAGTGCCGACTAGTATCCTCACCCAGTCCATTTTCACTGACACCAGTAAGCCCACCCCTGCTGCCGCCAAATATAACATTGACACGGAGGTGCCCGATACCCAGTGTCGGCATCCAAAATAATGAAAACCATTTTTTTTATTATTTTAATTACTTCCTATAATCCTACCCTCTGCCAAGTGTCCTCCCCCCCAACCCCGCCACTTCACATACCCTAGAGATTAAACTGACATTGGGGTGCCCAATCCATAGTGTTGCTACCTGAAATAAAGAAAACCTTCCTTGTGGTCTTTTTGATACACCCTGTAAAACAAAAACGCTCCATCGATGTCTGTTGCCACCACCAGCCCCACCGCCATTACCTTCCCCCACCCGCCCTCCTACCCAACACCCACCACCCCACACCCAACCCACCACCCCACTTACCTACCAGTGTCCAACACTGTAATCCTCTCTGGACCGGAGACACATTTTCATTCTTCAATGCCGGACTTGGAGCTGAGGAAATCAGGTATGCGGTTCAATGATTTCAGTGGGTTTTGAACTTGTCCTCATAATATGGTATTTTTAAATATTTTTTCCCCAAATTTCCAAGAAGAATTTTTTGGGATGCCACCTCATGAACAACGGTAGTGAAATTATGCAAATCTATCCCAAAAGGTGATTTTGTGGTCACTATGCGAAATCATCTTTCAGGCAGGATTTAAAAAAATTATCTGTCCCTGTTCACGAGGTGGGGTGATGAGGGCTATGTTGAAAATTCTGGATAAAAATATTTAAAAAACAACAACAAAGTTATGAGTGTACATTGACATTTTTCAACGCATGCTCATAACTTTGGTAATTTTCAATATTTTGATCCCAAAATTTTCAATATACTGTAACTTTTTTTCATACCACTGCATGAACATGACATCTGCCATTTTTCAAATCCTGGACAAAATGTGTTTTCATACTTGTGGTTTGAAACCACTCTTTGGACAGGATATGAAAATTTTCTTTGTCCTTGTTCATGAGGTGGGTCGTAAGAAAGGTATGCAGCAATCTGGAGTAAAAATATTTTTTTAAAAAGTTATGCGTGTACGTTGAAATCTTTGGTAATTTTCAATATTTTGATCCCAAATTTTTAATGTAGCCATTTTTTCTCACCACTTCATGAAAATGACAGTTGCCATTTTTCAAATGCTGGCCAAAATGTGTTTTTGCACTTGTGGTGTGAAATCACCTTTCAGGCAGGATTTAAAAATGTCCTCCACCCTTGTTCATGAGGTGGGGGTCATAAGAAGCCTCGATGAAAATGTGGGGTAAAAATATTAAAAAACAACAAAGTTACGAACATACATTGTACATTTTCAGCACATGCTCGTAACTTTAGTAATTTTCAATGTTTTGACCGCAGATTTTCAACATAGCTATTTTTTCACACCACCTCACTAACGTGACAGCTGTCATTTTTTTCAAATCCTGGCCAAAATATGTTTTCACATTTTTGGAGCGAAATTATGTTTCGGCCACTATATTATAAATGACACCTGTCATATTTAGAAGGAGTGGTCATGAAAAGACTGTTGAAAATTTGGGGTCAAAATGTGGAAAAAAAACAAGTTAAGAAGACATGTTGAATTTGGGGTCAAAATGTGAAAAAACAACCAAGTTATGAAGACATGTTGAAATGTTCCAACATATACTCATAACTTTATTTTTGCAGTTTTTGGCCCCCAATGTTCAACATATCCCTTGTGTTGCCCTACCTCCTGAAATGCAAAATCACCTTTTAGACGGATTTAAAAAATTCCACCTGTCTTGATTATAACATCAGGTCATAAAAAGACTGTTGGAAATCTGGAGTCAAAATATGGGAGCCCATTGATAATCAGATGTTGCCTCTCAGCTGGCCTATCCAGGGTAAATATAATCTAAAAATGGGTAAAAGCAGGAGACCACTGCAAATGAAAATTTGCTTCTCTTCTGGTCTATCCTGGGTAAATATATAGTAAAAATGTGTACAAGCAAGATCCAGTACAACAGCAATGCAAGTAGTGAACATTCAGCATTGACAAATGCTTTTTTATACTGTGCTGTGTGTCCATAATAAATGTTTCAGCAGTATGATGAGACTAGTACTATTTTTTTGCTGTGTACTTTAAACCCTGTAAACCCTGTTTTCATTTTAGGCCTACCTGTAGAGATGGATGAAGTCGGCAAACTTCGCTCTGGTGAACTCCGCGTAATTTGCGAATTTCGCGCAATTTACAGAGCACAGATCAACCACAAAGTGCAAAGTTTCACCGCAAACTGTAGAATTTCACAGGTGAAATGCCGCACTTCATGGCAAAATTCCACACTTCACGGCAAAAACTTCACGATTCAGGCAAAGTTGAAGTTTCTCAGGTCTGAGAAAACTTAGTGAAGTTCCGCAAAATGCGAATTTTTACCACTTCTCATGAACTTTGCCGGTAAATTTAAACTTCGCCACATCTCTACTTAACTATCATAACTGTTTGACAGGAAGCAAAATAAACCATATGTTTTAGAAGTTAAACTGTAGGAAAAAAGTATAATCGTTTTGGAAAATAGAGACCAATTCAGAGCTCCCATGATGTTCTGCTGTTTGGGGGTACTCTGTGCTCTCTATGGCTGTTTTGGAGGGTACAGTTTGTGACTGCAGCCATCTCTGCTGTGTAAAGTATGATGGAGCCAATGATTTCCTTGTATACATGTAGCCCCAGAGGCTTGGTGACGTATTTGAAATTCTAATTCCTTGCATGTTTCACATACATCTCTACGTGAATGGGAACTCTGGAATAATTTAAATAAGGGGTTTATTTTAGTCAATTTGGAACTGGGAACCATGAGCTCAAAACAGTGTAAACTGCGGTTATCCTAATTATGGAAACTGAGCAGCAACCAGAGAAAAATGGAAACATTTATGAAAATATTAATTAACTAAAGTAAACTAATGCAGCATATTGACAACTATTACAATAGTACAAAACAACAAAACCCCCTGAGCCATCCCCCCTCTATCTTCAAATTGTGCCCTCTTGTTCTTGCACATCTCTTTTTCTGAAAGATGATATCTTCTTGGACTTTGTTGATTCCCTTGAGGTACTTAAATGTTTCTATCATGTCCCCGTCTCCCTCCTTTACTCGAGGGTATACCAATTAAGCTCCTTTAGTCTCTTTTCATGTGGCTTCTGGTGCAGACCCTGCACCATTTTAGTTGCCCTCCTCTGGACTGCCTCCATCCTGTCCATGTCCTTGCGGAGATGGGGTCTCCAGAACTGCATGCAGTATTCCAGATGGGGTCTCATCAACTGTCTGTACAGAGGGATAACAACTTCCTGTTTTCTACCAGTGATCCATCCATCCTATTGGCTGATGCACAATCAACGAAATCTTTTCTGGGCTGCCAGCGGCAACCCCCAGCTACGACCAGAAAATCAAGTTTACTTCATGCATCCCTTGAGGCTGGTCACGGTTTTTCTTGTTCCCAAAACTCTAAGATATTTATTTACTTTGAATTACTCCTCACTTTCCCTTTTAGACTAGGGCTCATTGACAGGCTATTTGCTGAATCTCCACTAGGGTATTCTAACTATTCTCTGTATGCTTATAAAAAAATAGATAAATAAGTGACACACACTGCATGGAGCACACTGAGTGGTCAGGGAACCAGGGAAGCCAGACCCTCCAGTAGCATCTGTCTTGCCCCCTGCCCAGGTTTGTGACCCTCAGGCTGTGTCCCCAACACTGGAATGCAACATCTGGGAGCCTCTACTCCACAACAGGAATAACAGTGTGGTGGGGCAGAGTTCCTGGCTTCAAGAAAAATGCAGGCAGTGAAATGAACGCAATTTAGGAGGAGCCTAGGCTTCAGAAGCTCAATGGGACATATAAGGGAGAAAAGAAGATAGCCCTGAGGTACCTGAAAATAGCTGCTGAGCTGGGGCAATGGGCTACCTTTTCCGGTCTGCTAAACAGCTCCCCCCGTGCTCAGTTGACCTCAGATCTCCCCAGTGAGTGGAGCAGTGATGCTGGCCATTTTTCCCTTTGTTTTCAGTGTCTAGCACCTTCGTGCCACACTGCGACTTCTCTCCCGTGTCTGCCCTGCACAGTCCTGAGCTGCCACCATGTTTCCTGGAGGCTGCTGAGTCTCCAAGAGCAAAATGGCGGCTCTCGCAAGACTTATGGACTTCCAACTCACCCAAGGACTCCCGGGCACGCTACACAGGGCCAACAAGCACCCCTGGAACTACAGTAACCAGCAGTGAGGAACAATGCCCATAATTGTATAAGGGGGCTCCCTTTAAAGGAAAAAGCAGATCATACCTTGCTACAAGAGCCGAATCTCATGAGAGGGAAGTCTTGCAAGACTTCAGCGGGGTCCTACACCTATTCCCGTGGGATCTCACAGGAACAGCGGCCATCTTGGTGGAGTCCTGGGATGGCCACCATTTTGGGAGCTAAAATAAAGAGACATGGTTCCTGGGAGACATGAGATTAACAAAATGGCAACCTGGCTCATGCAGGTGGCCATCTTGTGTGGGGGTTTTCAGGCACAAAGTCTTAAAGAGCCCAGAGCCATATTATTATTATATGCTGCTGCTGTTTTTGTTTGCTGGGTGCCACAAAGGAATATGTTTCAGACTCAGTTCTTTTTATCTGCCTCCAACAGATCAGCCAGCTCAAAGACCTCCACTGCCATGTCTGCCTGCCTAGAATGCAGAACAAGGCTTCTGGAGTCTCATGTAGGGGAGGCCCTGTGCGCCGTCTGCACAGTTTCAGAGTCGGACACACTGCAGAATTCAAGCCTGGATGTGGTTTCAGCCAGAAAGAGTCTTCAGCCCCCACTGCTCTGCTCATACTTAACCCAGCATAAGCGGGTCTGCTGTTCCAGTGGATGGAAAACTTGCAAGCCCAGTAGCCTGAGAGCAGACTTCAGACAGCTCCTAAAAGATGCTCAGGGACAATGCAGGCCCCACAACTGCAGAAGAAGCACAGGCAGGCAGAGGACTCAGCCGACTCATTGGAGGAAGAGGAGATGGAGCAGGATCCCGGCCAGACTTCATGGAAGCTGTGCCCACAGGAGGACGTGGCCAAACTGGTACATCTCATACGAGAAGTCCTTCAAGTCTTCTAGAAAACAGACCTCTAGTACACTTAAAGTGATCTTACAAGCTCAAATGGGCAGACTGGATGGGCCACAGGCCCTTATCTGCCGACAGTATCCATGTATCTGTGTATCTATGTACGTCCCAGAGGAGCCAGAAGAGCCCCATACCTCAACAGATCCCCTCCACACATCACAATCTAAGTCAGTGCGGCACTGTTTCCCCACCTGTGCAGCTCTCGACTATACTGGGTAAACAGCAGGAGGCATTAGGGCCATCCAGAATTCTGGAAAAAGAGGGTTATGGAAAATTTTTATCCACTATCTGAATCCTACAGGACAATCTGGTGTCAGCCCTTGCCAGATGCACGGTTATACCAGTTGGGAGTGCCGCACTGCTCAAAGATCCTATGGACAAGAAAGTGGAAGTGTCACTAAAAAAGATTCATGAAGTGACAAGGATGGTCCTGTCTGCGGATATGGTAGTATGGTATGTTAGCAGAGCCCTGTTGCACTGGGTGGAGGCCATCACTGACGGACTCCTAGAGGATTCCCCGTTGTCAGGCCAGGCTGACCGCAACACGCAGACCGCACGCTACCCAGTGGACGCCTCCTCTGACATTGCTAAGTTTGGCACCAGGGCCACTGTCCTGACTACCCAGGCCAGACAAGTCCTCTGGCTCAAGCTATGGCAGGCAGATGCTAACTCCAAGGCAACCCTCATGAAGCTCCCCTGTAAAAGGGCACACCTGTTCGGTGATGCTCTGATGCCATGCCTCAAGGAACCTTTGGGGAAAAAACAGATGGAGGAAAAGAAAGACTTTTCCTTCCGGCAGGTCAGCTTTTTCGTCCAAAATTTAGTGGCGCCAAGAGCCAAGTGAAATCGGCATCAATCAATTCGGGTGGCGCATGGGTCCTGATTCCAGCCCAGAAATGCACAATCCAAGTTCAGAGGCAACTCTGGCAAATGAGGTTTCCAGGGCAATAGGTCCAGTGGTGGCTCCATTGGAAACAACCAATGACTGCCCACTGTTGGGGGGTTGACTGCAATTGTCTACCAATCAATGGGCCCAAACTACCACAGACAAGTGGGTCAGGGAGCACGTGTCTCATGGCTAGGCCACAGAGTTCACTCAACAGATAATTTCACATAGACTGATGATATCCCCTATACCCCAGGATCCTCTAAAAGTGGCAGCGATCCAACAGGTTCTCTGCAGCCTTACCAGGAACCGGGCCATCGCACCCCTGCCAACAAAAGAGGGACACAGGGGGTGTACTCAATGTTCTTTATGGTCTCCAAGACCTAAAGTTCCTCAATAAGTTTGTGGTGTACAAAAAATTCAAGATGGAGTCCCTCCAGTCAACTCTGACTGCAATTCAACTAGGCAATTTCCTAGCCTCACTCGACCTGAAAGATGCCTACTTGCACATTCTGACTTGCTCACGACACCACCGCTTCCTCAGGTCCAAATCCATGGCCATCATTTTCAGTATATCTGCCTCCCATTCTGCCCGGCACAGCTCCGAGAGTCTTTACAAAGACACTAATAGTGCTGGCAGTGAACCTCCACAAATGAGGGATACATGTCATCCCGTACCTGGACAACTGGCTCATGCGAGCCAGGTATCCAGATCAAGCCTAGAGAGACACAGATGCCATGGTTCAGAGCCTGCAAAGCTGGGTCACAAACTGGTACAAGAGTCAGCTAATCCTCATGCAGGAGATAACCCTCCTCAGCGCCAGGATCGAAACGATCATGGGTTGGGTCTCTGCCACGGAGGAAAGGTTGCCAACCTAATACAGCTTCTGGGCTCCATATGGGTACGGCCTTACAAGTCGGTGTGCACATACCTCCAGTTGTTGGGCCTTACGGTAGCATTGATATACATGGTGCCATGGGTACGCCTGCACATGCGCCCGCTCCAACGATACATGCTAGATGCACGGGATCAATCGACCCAGGACTTCGAGTTCAAATTTGATCCCAAACCGGACATCCATCAGAGCCTCAACTGGTGGATGGACCGGCGTAACCTGACAAGGGGTGTCCCACTATCAATGTCACCAGCAGCGACAATCACAACAGACACCAGTCTGCTCGGGTGGGGAGCTATGCTGGGTCACCATCTGACTCAAAGCAGATGGTCTCCACTGGAAGCTCGGTTTCCCACAAATGTACTAGAGATGAGGGCGGTGTACAGGGCCCTGTTATTCTTCGCTCTTTAGATACTAGGACAGCCAGTGCTGATCAGAACCGACAATCAGGTTACTATGGTGTACATAAACAAACAAGGCAGAACCCGAATCAGGCCAATGCTAGGGGAGACACTTCAGACCTTTTGTTGGGCAGAAAAATGCCTGCCGATGATCTCTGCCACATATCTGGCAGGGAAACTGAACTTGCAGGCGGACTGGCTCAGTCAAGTGACTCTTGACCAGGTGGAGTGGCAGCTGCACCCTCAGGTGTTTCAGATTATAGACCAGAAGTGGGGGCTATTCCAGGTGGCTGTAATGGCACTGGGTCACATCAATCAGCTGCCTTGTTTTCATTCCCATTTTCCAGACAGTCAGGCCAAATAGGTGGACACAATGGCAGTGCCATGGAGGTTCAAAAAGACTTACATCTTTCTGCCCCTCCCAATGATTGTGAAAGTACTTCTCAAGATCAGGGCCATGAGAGCTCCAGTACTGGTGGTTGCAGAAGACTGGCTGAGAAGATCATGGTATTCTCTACTCAAAGCAATGCTGACTGACATGCCTGGACGCCTAGCAGAACGTCTGGACTTACTACTTCAGGGTCCGATACTGCACCACACCCCCAGGTTCTCTGCATGATGGCGTGGATGCTGAAAGAACAAGACTGTTGAGGGAGGGACACCCTTCCAGGGTGGTGGAACATTTGTTGAAGTCCAGGAGAAATTCCACAAATAAGACTTATCAGAGACACTGACAGATTTTCCATAGGTAGTGTACGGCAAAAGGCTTGTCTCCTTCGGTGGAGGGCCTTCCACAAATCCTTGACTTCCTCAATGATGGGGCTGACAAAGGTTTGGCCTACTCTTCCTTGAGAGTTCAGGTGTCAGCTATCTCTGTGATAAGGGGGATAAGGGGATCACTACCAAAGGTGGGGCAAATAGGTTCACATCCTGATGTGGTTAGACTTCTAAGGGCAATGCAGATCGCATCTCCCCGTGTGTGGCCCACATGTCCACCGTGGCAGCTAAATTTGGTATTGGAGGGACTACACAACCCCCCGTTTCTTCACCATTTGCCTTGTTGGACAACCATTAAGACGGTTTTCCTCATGGCCATGTGCTCGGCTAGACAGGTGAGCAAACTTCAGGCACTTTCCTGCCGGGAACCATTTTTTACCTTCCATAATGACAGGGTGTCACTTATGACCGTTCCGTCTTTCACACCTAAGGTGATTTCATCCTTCCACCTGGAGCCGGCTATACATCTGCTGGCCATGCCGGAGGACCATCACTCCCTGGACATGGTCTCCCTGCTTAGAGATGATCTGACTATGACTGAGAGTTTCCGTAAGTCACATAGGTTCTTTGTATTCTATTCAGGTAAAAAGAGGGGCCAGGTGGCATCTAAGGATGCCATTGCCTGCTGGATACCAGGGGCTATTGTGGTCACATACCAAGGGGCGGATCAGGTCCCCCTAGAGGCATTAGGGCACATTCCACCAGAGCGCTATCAGCGTCTTGGGTGGAGCGAGGTGGCGTCTCTGTGCAGGATATCTGTGCAGCGGCTACCCGGTCCTCAGTTCACACTTCTGTTCACCATTACAGGCTGGATGTGGCTTCTGCAGATAAAGGCCCATTTGGCAGGGCTGTGCTTCAGAATGCTGTAGGGTTACACTGATGGTGAGGTTTGTTTCTTCCCACTCGTGTTTTTTACTGGGTACTGCTACAAAGTCCCATATGTGATGATTCTCTGAGCACTAGAAAGGTTGCAGAAGATAATGGTATTTTACTCACCTGGTAAAGGTGATTATACCGGCAACCTTTACAGCACTCAGAGTCCCTCCCTAGGTGTATGAACCAGATGCTACAGCAGCCAGAATCCTTAGGGATAAATGCTCTGATTCATTGACACTGGATACTATAGTTTAATTCAAGTGAGGCTCCTACCAAATGTACTGTAGTAGTTATATTTCATACTTAGCATGTGTATCCCTACTATTATATATTTACTGCAGGTGTGGCTCTTATATACCTTACTTGTCAGAACAGTTATTTTATGCTATATGTAGCAAGTGTATCTCTTGATGTTTTCTTTTTTGTTATTTCTCAGAGAATTACCTCTGTTCAGTACAAGACACTGTGGGTATTGGTCATTTTGTTTAAGTTTGTTGCCTTTTTTTTTCTTTTGGGTGTTTTGCTTTGTTTTTTTCTCTTCTCTCTACTAGGGAAGTTTCTTACTGGATTTTCTGTTTGTACGCAGGGGGGACTGGCCTCTGGCAGCCCAGACAAGATTGACAATCATGCATCGGCCAGTAGGATGGATGGAGGATAACCCATACGTGATGAGTCTCTGAGCACTATAAAGGTTGCAGGTATAATCACCTTTACCGGGTAAGTAAATACCATTCTAAAGTTCTGTCTCTGGAGCAACACCTCAGGGTTGAGATGCTACAAGCTATAGAACATCATCACAAACACACTCTTGTTGCTAGAAACTGGCACCATCTTAACAGAGTGGGAAATACGCAGCAAAAGAGAGTAATGTTGATAACCTGAGTCTGACGAGATTTCTATGGGTCCACCTTGCCCCAGAGGGACAAGAAGGACACCAAGGAAAAGTTCATATTTCATAGCTGTATTCACTTCAGTGAGGTAAAAACTGTGACTGCACTGAGAAAACTTGAACTTAAACTAAACAACATTACTTGGTGCTGGAATGAAATGCATCCTACACACACATACGATAAACTACATGTAACTAGGCAGGAAAACTATTTGGTACAATAAAAAATCCTGGCCCCACATGACTGTAGTAGTCAGTGGCAGAAAAAAGGAACTGAAGCCACTGGGGTTAGTTTGGTACAACTGCTTTACTTACTGAAGCATATGGCACCATACTGTAACTTGGTGCCATGTGCACAGTTTATACAAGTCCAAAACAGTAGATCTTCGACAGACTCTCTTGCATCAGGCTACACCTATGCAACTACAGCTGCCAGGCACTAGGACCATACAAAAACTTTTTGGCTAGCAGTCTGTTAGGGGCCGCCAATGACAACGTCAGACGCTGACATCCTCCATCACACAAAAACATGGGTGGCCCCGTGCCCTCCTCAGCTCCCCAGCTGGAGACCATACACAGAGGGCCTCCTGTTGGGGAACCCAAGGGGAACAAAAGGTTCCCCGCCACTAGGCAAAGTGAAACAGAATGATTGTAGACTGTCCTGGAGACAGAGACAGGAACTGAGAAATCCTGAGGTCAAGGGGAACCGCGGCAATGGCTGCCGCTATCAGGTTCAGTAACCACAGGAATGTTCTGGCTGTGGCATACCTGCTGCTGTAAAGCTCATGGGCCTTCGCTATGAGGTGCTCTGCCCTGTCCTGGGGCAGGAAGGCTGAACCCTGAGCCATATCCAGTAGAGCTCTGATGTACTGGAGGCACTAGCAAGGGGTCAAGACTGACTTGGGCAGACTGACCGTGATCCCCAGTGTGTGGAACAGCTGTCTGGCACACATTAGGGTGTAAGACAGCTGCTCTGCGGACTGTGCCTTGAGCAACCAGTGATCCAGATAGGGGAAGATGTACAGTCCCTCCCTCCTGAGGGCTGCTACCACCGATGCTAAGCATCTGGTAAATACCCATGGTGCAGATGACATGCCAAAGGGCAATACACTGTACTGGTAGTGCCCCCCCCCCCCGAAACAGAATCCAAGGTACTTCCTGTGAGGAGAGCACACCTTGATGTGCAGGAATGCATCCTGCATGTCCAGGAAGCATATCCAGTCAGGGGCAGCAGACCTTGCAGAGTGACCATCCTGAACCATTTGTAGTGAACACAGAAGTTCAGGTTTCTCAGGTCCAGGATGGGCCACAAATCCCCTGAGGATCTGGGGACTAGAAAGAAACGGGAATAGAACCCTATGTCCCTCTGGTCTCTGGGAACTGGCTCCATGGCTCTCTTCTGCAGCAGCGTGCAGACTTCCTCCAGTAACACTAATATGTGCGGAAGGTCTGGAGGCCATTCCAGAAGTTCCAGAGTGTAGCCTTGCTCTGTGAGCTGCAGAACCCAAGCATCTGTGGGGCTGGACCATCTTGCTCCTGTCCATGTTTGTCCCCTTACCCAGTGCCCTCAGTCCCCCTGGTTTGATGGGACCTTGAGGGAGCTGAGGAGAGTGGGACGAAGGCTGGAATGTTGCTGATGAAAATCGGACCTGGATGACAACAGACTTAGATTGTTGGCCCATTATAAGGACCATCAATCAGCTATCTCCCATAAGAAGGCAGTGTTCCTGTCCAGGGAGATTGCTGCGGCACAAAATTGACTGGCTCAGCTCTTCCTGACTGTGGACAGACTGTGCAATCCAGTCTGTCTGCAGTCTCGGAAAGCACTGTCGCAAGAGAAATGCGACCAGTTTGCTCGCTTTTTTGCCGATAAGATTGCAGACATCTGATCCAAGATTCGTGCAGTGCGCCCCAGTGTAGCTGACTGTGATCGGTGGGAGGTGGCAGCTCCTCGGTCTGTCTGGTCTGACTTCAGCTGGCAGGCAATCG
Source organism: Neoceratodus forsteri (assembly GCA_016271365.2). Classification (NCBI taxonomy): domain Eukaryota; kingdom Metazoa; phylum Chordata; order Ceratodontiformes; family Ceratodontidae; genus Neoceratodus; species Neoceratodus forsteri. The sequence continues at coordinate 1,358,886,551 of CM057455.1, read as the reverse complement.
AGGATGTCATGAGGATTATCCAGTCTTTGAGGCGGACCTGCTGTAGTTTGGACCCGGGCTCAATGCGCCTCCTTGTGGGGTGCGTTGAGACCATCGGTGCGGTCCTTGCTGAGATAATCTGGTGTCTGCTAGATTCCAGGGTGTTTCCGGACACCCAGAAGGAGACAGTAGTGATACCCCTCCTTGGGAAACCATCTCTCGACCCAGACTGTCTTGCTAATTACAGACCCATCTCTAACCTTCCCTTTGTGGGTAAGGTTATTGACAAGGTGGTCACGCTGCAGCTGGAGGATCACTTGACGATCCACAACATCTACAATTCTCTCTCCAGTCTGGATTTCAGAAATGGCACAGTACTGAGATGGCCCTTGTTCGGGTTCTCAATGATCTCCTAACAGCAAGAGATCAGAGGAGCCTTTCCATCTTGGTTCTTCATGATCTCTCAGCAGCATTTGACACTGTGGACCATGAAGTGTTCGTCGAGTGCCTTCGGTTAATCTGTGGGCTGTCTGGTACAGTCCTCAGATGGTTCCACTCTTTCCTCATTGGCAGGTTTTAGAGAGTTGTCTCTGGGGTTTACTCCCCAGACAAGATCTCCCTGCCATGTGGGGTTCCGCAGGGCTCTGTGCTGTCTCCAATGTTGTTCACAATGTACATGCTGCCATTGGGAGACACTGTAAGGTGGTATGGGCTGAGTTTTCACTGTTATGCAGATGATACTCAGCTCTGTCTGTCCTTTGGCCCGATCAGGTGGGAGCTATCTCGAACTTTAACATTGCCTTTCCGAGATCGAGGACTGGATGAGTGCCAACTGGTTGAGGCTGAATCCAGATAAGACTGAAATGCTGGTGGTGGACCCAGGTCATGGGGTACAGGGGCTGCTGGAAGGGCGAACTACTGAGCTTTGGCTCGGTGGTCCCCAGCTGACGACCTCTGAACGGGTGCAAGATCTGAGTGCAATTCTTGACGATGGACTGATGCTTAAACACCAGGTGCCATCTGTTGTCAAGACTGCCTTTTACCATCTAAGGAATGTGGCCCGGGTCAAGCACCTAGTTCCACCTGATGATCTGCCAGTTCTGGTCCACGCCTTTGGAACCTTGCGCCTTGATTACTGTAATGCCCTCTACCTAGGGCTTCCATGGGTTGATAGCTGCCGCTTGCAGCTGGTGCAGAACGCAGCAGCTAGGCTGTTGACTGGGCTGCCTCATAGCTGCCATGTTATGCCAGTGCTATGCGATCTGCACTGGCTGCCTATTCAGTGGTGGATCCTCTTTAAGGTCGGTTTACTGACCTACAAGGCCCTACATGGACAGGGCCAAGTTATCTGCATGATCTTCTCCAGTCCCTACTGCCCCTCCCAACCGCTTCATTCCACCAATGAGGGATTGCTAGAGATTCCCAGGGTCCGCCTAAAATCATCTGGGGCCTGAGCTTTTGAATTTGTGGAGCCATCCCTGTGGAAATCTCTACCTCATCGGATAAGACGGTGGAGAGTTTCAAGTCTGACCTGAAAACTTATTTATTTTCTTTGGCCTTTTCAAAGTTTATATAAGCTGCTGTAATTGTTTCTATGTGAATTTTGTTTTATCTTGTTTTACCTATGTACTAGCACTATGGTCTTTGGGAATAGCACTATGTTACAAATACATTTTGATTGATGATTACCCTCCACCCATCCAAGTTGAGGGAGAAGCAACCCCCCACCGCCACCTCCTGGAATACTGGAGGATGAGGGTCTAGCAAGGAGTCATGCTGAGGCATTACCGTGGCTGGGGTTGCTCCTCCACTTTTAGGGTTTTTTTCCCATGGTGGAGGTAGTGGTAGGCAAGGCAATACCTGCTCTGCATCTGAGCCGCAGGCAGGCCCCCAACTTGGATCTATGGGTGAGATGACAAAAGGGCACCTATTGCCTGCTTTTTGATTGAGTGTGGTAAAGGGAGAGGAATGACCACAGGGTCCTTCCCGAGGCCTGTAGGTCAGAGAGGATATCCTGCACATTTGCCCCAAAGAGTTTATAGCCTCTGAAGGGGGCATTCAAAATGGATTGCTGGACATCACTAGCGAAGCCAGACACCCTAAGCCAAAAGTGCCTCCTGAGGCAGATGTCAGCCGTGGCTGCCCTGGCTGAGACATCTGAAATATCACAGGATAGACCTCAAGAGGTGCTTACCTACATTTGCCCCATTCTGGAAGGCCTTAAGCATCTTCTGCTTCTGGGGACCCTCTGGAAGGGCCTGAGCTGCTGCTTTGGCCTTTTTCAAAACAGTGTTCTGGAATTTTACCATATTGGCCCATTAATTGGCTATCCTGAGGTCCAGAGTGGCAGAGGCAAATGTCCTCTTACCCATAAGGTCCAGTTTCCTCAACTCCTTGTCTGGAGGAAGAGAACTGAGGTGTTGAGGTTTCTTGGACCTATCATGGGCTACATTTATCACCACTGAATCAGCTTGTGGTTGCCCAGCGTAAAAAGGCCTCCCTGAGGAAGCCTGGTAGAGTTTGTCTGCTTTCCAGGGCACAGCAGGAATCATATTTGGCCTGTACCAGGCAGCCATGGTGGCATCCTTCAATGCAGCCAGCAGAGGAGAAATGATCAAAAGAGGAGAATCTGGAAGTTCCAGAAATTCAACCAGGTTTCTCCTGATAATATCCTACTCCTCATCATCAAAGCCCATAGCTGTTTGTAGCTGCTTCATCACTGAGATGAAGGAGGGGTCATCAGTAGGGGACCTTGGGGTGTATCTGGTAGAGTCCTCTCCCTTGAGGAGACAGAAGAGAAAGATCTAGATGGGCTACTATACCCATCTTCCTCCTCCTCTTCCTCCTCCTCCTGTGGGATGAGGTAAGGGATATACTTCGGATCCTTGTCAATGTTCTCCGAGTGCTGGAGAGAAGGCAATGAAGATGTTGACACCCTGGAATGGGTAGGGCGCAACGACATGGTAGGTGGCACTGCAGGGGGCCTGCCTAGTAGGCCCCAGCATTGTTAGGCCCAGAGGAGGAATAAGGCACTGAAGAACCTCCATAAAGGAGGAAGTCATGGTCTGGACACTGACAGGTGTTAGCATCGCCAGAGACCCTTGTGTTATCAACGGGTGGGCTGGGTTTGTGGCGTCAAAAGAATGGCCTGAGGTATCGACTGGGGAGGCAGAAGCCCCAGCACTATCTGGATATTGCCGTCCGAAGCAGGTTTAGTGGAACCTGCTGCCTGGTGCCCCTGAGAGAACAGGAGTCTAAGCAGCAGGGGTTGCAGCGTCAGCGGGGGTGTTAAAAAGCTCATTGACGAGTCATCTCTGGCCATGGAAGGCCCAGCGGGAATCACTGCCAGTGTTGACCCTGTGGAGGTGAGGGTATGGGCAGCAGAAAAGGTTGCTGCCGAAGTGGACGATGATGTTGCAGCAGCTGGCGCCTGGAGCAGTGACCAAAAATGTACTGGGGAGGATTCTTCCTTGCTCCTGTCCAGCTTTCCAGCTGATTTGTCCCAGGCATTTGAGGACTGAGAGCCCATGGATTGTGCTGGCAACACAGAGGAACTTCTTACCTGAGGCTCCCTTTCCATTCTGACTACCTTCTGTTCCAGGAGGAAGGACTCTAGAGCTTTCCGACGGTGCCACCGGGTAACCTAGCTGAAGCCGGGGCAGATCTCACAGGCCTTAACACTATGGGCCTTGCTGAGACGGCGGACACAGGAGTCGTGGTCGTCCTTGTTGTAGATCTTCTTACCACACTCACAGTATCTGAAGAGTGTCTCTGGGTTGGTCAACATAAACGATGACAAAAATTGCTTTAAAAACTAAAGTGATGGATAACTATGGTGAGAAAGGATTTCTCCTTATTCTTGTCCAGCTTTCCAGCTGATTTATCTCAGGCCTTTGAGGAACGAGAGCCCATGGATGGTGCCAGCGACACAGAGAAACTTCTCGTCTGAGGCTCCCTTTCCATTCTGGCTACCTTCTGTTCTATAACAAAGGACTCTAGAACTTTCCGACGGCGCCGCAGTTAGCCTAGCTGAAGCCGGGGCAGATCTCGCATGCATTAACATCGTGGGCCTTGCTGAGATGGTGGATGCAAGAGTCGTGGCTGTCCTGGTCGTACATCTCCTTACCGCACTCTGCAGTATCTGAAGAGTTTCTCTGGGTTGGTCGACAAACGACAAAAATTGCTTTAAAAAAATAAAGAGATGGGTAACTAGGGTGAGAAAAATAATGAAAGCAGAAATCAGTAGATCTGGCAGTTAACTGAAGTGGCGGTGTCTCTGTGGAGTCCGATGTGTAATGGTCGATGGCAGGAAAAGAACGGAGAAGGGTGCGGGGCCACCCATGTTTATGTGATAGAGAATGTCGGCATCCGATGTCGTTGTGGCCAGCCCCTGACAGACTGCTAGCTAAAAAGTTTCCGTGTGGTCGCAGTACCCAGCAGCTATAGTTCCACAGGTGTGGCCTGGTGCAAGAGATATCCTTGAAGAAGATATTCTGGTTCCTCTGGGGTCCTAGGGCCTGCATTACTGAGACAGATAAGTGTGGCTCTATGGAGAAGACAGACTCTAGAAAAAGCTTTTGTTCTGGTACAGTTAAACTATGGATCATTTTAGGTGTATGAATATAATTTCTAAAAATAAACACTGCAAACCGCTACATATTAGAAATCATCTCCTGTCCCCTTTACAGAATAATTCTGCAGGGAATTACCATACTTTTATGGTATCAATATACTCTCAACTAGTGGATTCTTCATTGCAAAAACACAAGCTCCAAGCTCCACTTATCGGTTCTTTTACAAGAATACAATATGGATTTACATAGTGCCTTTCATTCACAAAGTATATAAAAACCTTTTACAAGGAACACGATAAATACTAATAATAAAGTCACTGCATGCAAACAAATAAGGCAACGCCTATGCACCAGTAAAGAAATATCCCAACCACACTGTCTACAACTGCAGAACCTTTTTGATTTTGCTCCCATGCCCCTAACACCTCACTCCTTCAAGCCTACCGGAAGACCTGCTCCGGTTTGAACACTCACCTGACCTATCCCCTAACAACTTCTTCCTGATAACCTCATGAAATCCACTACCAGAGGATCCCAATCTATCCCACAGTATTGGAGGGGGTTGCCTGCAGTTACCAGGGAAAAACAGTCTAGTATATGTGGTCTAGTATACATGACAGTGGATTATGGGACAGACCTCAGAGTCTTAAAGGCCTTGCGGGGGGGGGAGAAGACCTGCTGGCTAACACTCAATGTAGTAGGTTGGCATGTTTGCATTTTCACACCTCCCTCCACCCATGATAGAGGCCTAACTGCCAAGACAACAACCTGTGGATGGGACTGTAGTGATGATGTGTGGCCATCCACACAATAACGCCATGCCACCAGTCACCACAGGAGGTGCTGATGCTGCAGGTGTTCCGCAAACTATCACCTGAAGTCCAACTGTGCTATTTCCTTAGGGTGGCCAAGACTCAACTGGTCCAGTGTGAGAGTCATGCTCAAGTCTCTAACCCAGGTCTCGTGTATGGCAGTGCAACACAGCGCCCTTTTGCCACTGCGCTGGGCTGCAGAACTTGTTTTACTGGACAATAAAATGCTAACCAGAATACCAGCCTTTTACTAGCCAAACCCAAAACTGCTGCTTATAAAGGTGTGAACAGCAATTTCAGTTTCCACATGTCTTCATAAATTCACGACAGAGAAATATGTCACACTATATCATCTTGTATATGACATGAATAAACAATATTAATGGGAGGTAATTTAAGTTAGAACTGGCCTTTATTCATCTGTGTACATACTATACTGAACTATTCCACAAACAGCAAATTCCAAAGCAGTATTAACAGAACAGAGTTGTGTCATTTGCAAACTGATTTTGTGCCAAATGTACTGTGATGTAGAGACCAGTAACTTGGTCCCTTTGACGTAAACCTAAAATGTATGTGGGAGTTACTGTCATTTTACAGCTCTTGTGCACTGCACTAAATTACTGTAAGTGCTGTACAGTACATACACAGGTGGAGCGAGATGAAGTGAGACTATTGGTCCAACGAGTACATTCCTGTTATCCCAACAGCAGTGAGCTGAAAGGTAGGTTAATTAGCAGCTCAGCAGACAAGAGACTCTCCATCACAGAGTCACACCTTTGAAACTTTAAGCTGTCGGTGTCAGGACTTTTGCTTTGCTGTGGCCACCCATGCTGACGTACACTGGCACTGCATTTTTAACGTGGAAGACCCCATACCTCCTCAGTTTTCCAGCCCTAGAGAGAAGCTCAGAGTTGTACCAAGCCAATAGGAAACAGGAGACCAGAACCCCAACCAGGCTGATTTGAAAAAGGAAAATGCAAAAAAACTACATGTACAGTAACAGGCATGTCTTTCACAGCAGGCTACCTGCAAACACAGACGAAGGCAGGTGGATGGATCATAGGGTCCATGTGGTGGCAGAGTGTATCTAAGCTGCCAAAATGGCCCTTACTAGGCTTTCGGAAACAAGACGAAATGCAATATTCCAACCATGATGGAAAGATAGCACCCAGAAAACAGGGGCGCCCATCATCCTGATGGTGAAGGAAGAAAAAATTACTCACCTTAGTAATGTTGTTTCTTCTAATGGAGTCTTGCTATATTATGACAATTGCAGTTTGACAGCAGGTTAGAACTGCTCCGGAGGTGAAATAGTTAACTTTCCAGGCAGGCATGGAACTTAGAGCGCGAGCTCGGTTGAAAACTCTGTCTGTTGTGCTTCAAACGCAAACCGTCAGATCTTTACGAGCTACAACTCACTAAGGTTCTGTGTGGAAGCTGTAAACATACACTAGCCAACTGGCTACTAACATAAACACTCATTTTTGGCCTAAAACAAAGACTCAAGTCAAGAGACCCAAAAATGCAAAAACACAACACCAATTCACCCAAAAAGGTAGGTGAAAAACAACAAGGTGGGCATCAAAAAAAAAAGTGCCAACCCTGTACTGCCCACCCAGATCCCCAAGACAGAGGTTCTGAGAGGGGCAGGCAGGGAGGGAGGTCATAATATAGCAAGACTCCATTAGAAGAAACAACATTACTAAGGTGAGTAATTTTTTCTTCAAACAACATGAAGTCTTGCTATATATATGACACTGCAGACTACACAGCAGTGCCCCTGGAGGAGGAACAGAACCTACTTTGAAATAGGCTCTGAAGCACGGCTGTGCTAAACCGAACATCACTCCTAGCCTGGATGTCCAGGGAGTAATGCTTGGTAAAAGTGAGAACTGGTTTTCCAGGTAGCTGCTTGACATATTTCTAGAATAGAATGTCTCTGGCAGCAGCCAGAGAAGCAGCTGTACCTCTGAGAGTGAGCCCTCAGGCCTGAGGGGGAACTACCCAACTTCTCATAGCAGAATTGGATACAAGAGACAATCCACCTGGCAATGGATCTTTTAGTGGCTGGCTTCCTTTACCAACTTCGCCATAGGTGAGGAACAGTTGAAGGAGTCAAACCTATGACCCTTGGTACGCCTATGTAGTAACTAAGGGCCTCTTCACATCTAGGCTGTGCAGCATCCTCTCCCAGAGGAGGAGTGGTCAGTGAAGTACACTGAAGTGAAATAGATTAAGGTGGAAATCTGAAACCACCTTAGGCAGGAACTTTCTGTTAGTCCCAAGGACCACCTTATTCTGTGAAAGAGATAAACTCCTGCTCCACTGACAATGCTTGTAATTCACTTATGCGCCTGGCAGAGGTGATGGCTACCAAAACACAGTTTTCCAAGTCAAGTACTTGAGCTCAGCTGAAGACAAGGGCTCAAAGGGGGGTTGCATAAGTTGAGCAATGCAAACATTAAGATCCCAGGCAGGGGCAGGATCCCTGAATGGAGGGTTGGTGTGAAACAACCCCTTAAAAAACTTGGAAAATACAGGATGAGCTGAAAGGGAAGAGGATTTACCTGCTGAAATAAAAGCAAACAGCTGCCAAGTGTACCTTCAGGGTAGCTGGTCTCAGCCCCAAAGAATTCAGATGGACCATATAATCCAGGACTGTGGGTAGATCAGCAGAGACTGGGGAAATATGCTTTTCCGAGCACCATATGGAAAACCTTTTCCATTTGGAATTGTAAGTAGCCCTGGTGGAAGGCTTCCTATGGCCTTCAATATATCCATTACACCTTGGGAAAGGTGTAAATCAGCAAACTCTAACTCTTCAAGAACCAAGCATTGAGATTGAGAGATTTGAGATTTGGGTACCAGACCATTCCCTGGGCACAGGTTAACAGATTGTGATTCCTGGGAAGGGACAGGGGAGGATGGACTGCTAAGGACAGCAGGAGTGGATACCAGGGCTGTCTGGCCCAATCCGGAGCTATCAGAATGACTTTGCATGATTGGGATCTGATTTTGACTAGCACTTTGAACAGGAGAGGAAAGGGAGGGAAGGCATAGAAACTTCCCCTCCCAACTGAGGGCTAAGGCATCCAGTGGGAGTGAGCCCAACACTGGGGCCTGCAGCAAAAAAGGAAGTTGGTGATTGTCTGGGGCTGCAAAAGATCTATCTCAGGAGTGCCCCATCTGGCAAATACTACTCCAAGACCAGGGATCCAGTGACCATTCATGGTGGCCTGGGAAATCCTGCTGAGAGCATCTGCCAGAACATTGTCCTTGCCTGGGAGGTGAACTGCCGTAAGGGAGGTGTTCAGGAGTAAGCCAGAGACCACAACTTCATCGCTTCAGTGCACAAGGCCGTAGAACCGAGTGCCCCTTGCTTGTTGATGTACCACATTGTAGTGGTGTTGTCTGTTCTGACCTGAACTCTTGTTCTGAACAGATTTGGAAAAAGCTTGAAGTGCTAGAAAAACTGCTCTGAGCTCCAACAGGTTGATGTGGAGCAGAGATTCCTGGGGAGACCACAGACCCTGGGTGGTGAGGTTGCCCATGTGAGCTCCCCAGCCCAAGAGGGACACATCTGTAGTAAGGATTAGAGAATGAGACTGAGTGACAAAAGGAACCCCTTGTCTCAGGTTGCTCTGATCCCGCCACCACTGTAGGGTTTGGATCAGGGTTCGAGTTACTGGGATCAGCTTGGTAAGAGGATCCTTTCTTTGAGACCAAAAAGCTCTCAAATGGAACTGGATGTCCCTCATCTCAAATCTTGCTCCTTGCACAACTGCTGTGGAAGCAGCCATGTGTCCTAGGAGCTGCAGAAAATGCCCTGCTGGCCAGGAGACCTGCAGGGTAAATGAGGCCAGGGAGACTAGGGTCTTTGCCCTGTCCAGGGGGAGGAAGGCCCTGGCTTCCTGTGTGTTCAGTTCTGCGCCTATGAAGGTAAGAAGCTGGACGCTCTAGAACTGACTTTGAGAGATTCAGAAGGAAACCTAGAGAGGTAAGCAGTTGCTGCGTTATCTGAAGGTGTAAATTGACCTGGTCTGGGGACTGACCACTAAGAGCCAATTGTCCAGGTAAGGAAAGATGGCAATCTTTTGCCTTCTTAGGTAGGCAACTGCTACAGCCAGGCATTTGGTGAATACCCTTGGGGCAGAAGTGAGGTCAAGGGCACTGCTCTGAACTGGTAGTGGCCTGAGGGCAGCTCGAACCTGAGGTACTTTCGATGGGAGCTTCTGATGGGAATATGGAAGTAGGCATCCTTGAGGTCCAGGGAAGCTAGCCAGTCTCCTGGCCTTAGAGAGGGTAGGATAATTCCCAGAGTCACCATTTTGAACTTTGGCTTTAAAAGGTGCTTGTTTAAATATCTGAGATCCAGGATGGGCCGCCATTCTCCTGTCTTTTTTGGGGTAAAGAAGTACCTGGAATACAAACCTTTGCCCTGGTGTAGGGGAAGAATCCTTTCCACAGCTCTGAGAGCCGGGAGGGTAGAGACCTCTGCCTCTAGGGCGAGTGCCTCTGATGGAGTTGCAGGTGGAAAAGATCTGGTTCTCAGCTTTGGAAATTTTTTGAAGCTGAGAACCAGTCCCTGGCTTACTACTTCCAGGACCTACTTGTCTGATGTTAAAGACTTCCAGTCCTGGACAAAGTAAGCCAGCCTACCCCCTACAGGTAGAGGAGAATCGGCCCTGGCAATCCCATCAGGGTGCCTGCTTGTCAGGGCTTTGGGCTGAGGGGTGGAAGCAGACCTGCTTGTACCCTGTCTGCCTCTCCCTCTAAAGAACCCCCTCTGAGCATAGGCAGAGGAGGAAGCTTAGGGTTTGCAAAAGGCCTATGAAAAGGCCTGCCCTGCCTCTAGGAAGCTGCTTTTGAGGAGTGGCCTGCCTTCCTTGGCCTGTGCACCCCTATAGGTGGTCCTATATTCATCCATTTTCTTCATGTAATTCTCTGTTTGCTCCCCAAATAGAGAATTTCCCACAACAGGAAAATCCATGGCCTTAGACTGGGTATCCTGAGACAGGGTAGTACATCTGAGCCAAGCCATCCTGCGAAGTGCCACAGATGTAGCCATGACTCTTGATGAAACATCATTAGAGTCCACTGCAGCATGAAATTGTACCTTGGATGCCTCAATACCATCCATAGCCACCTGTTCCAGCTCCCTGGCAAGCTGGTCAGGGACTTGTTTTGCTAGGGCCAGCACAGTATCCCATCTGGATTTCTGGTACCTAGCAGCATAAGCCATATAATTTGATTGTCTGAGTCCCAAAGATGCTGCCATGTACTGTTTCTTTGCCATAGCATCAATCTTCCTGGAGTCCTTCTCAGGGGGGTGTGAAGCTAGGGGAATATTAGCCTTGTCACAGGCTGCAGCCTGCACTACCCCCACATGGCTGCACTGTTGAGTGAGGAAATCAGTGTCGGAGCCTGATAAGGTATACCTCTTGTCCATCCTTTTATCCACAGGAGGTATAGTGTGAGGAGTTTTTAAAACTTTTACTGTCTGTTTCCGAAAAGATTTATGCAAAGGAATTGACAGTCTCCTAGACTCTGGAATATTCGTCATTTCTACATAGTCTGGCTCCTCTTGGTCATCAACAGCTTCCTCAACAGGGAGCTGGAGAGTTTCAGCAACTTTTTTATAAAACATGAAATGAGAAGGGGACTCAGAAAGCCTTGGAGGAGAAACCCTAGGGTCTATCTGGAAAGATGTCTGGATCAATGGGCACATCCAGATCTTCAAAACCATATTCACTCTCCTCATATTCCTCTTCCCTCCCCGGTTCATAAAATCCTCAAAATCATAATCTTGAACCCGGTGGAACCGGCAGACGGGCAACTTACCTGAAGGTGTCGGTTCCGGTCGGAACCGGAAGAGAGACTGGACAATTTGAATTGCTTTAGCTATTTCCTCAGCAGTTGGGGAGAGAACTTTTGGCTCTACACTAGCTGACTTTCTAGTCCTTTTGCTGGAACGGCTCCTCAGAACCGGCTCTTCGTTTGCCCAGGATACGCCCTGGTCAGAGGCACTCCCTCGTTCGGTTGGCACCGAACTGGGCTGGCCATCCGGTCAGCAGACATTTTGGCCTCCTTTCCTGAGCCTACCAACTCTCTTATCTATGGTGCCAGCAGGGAAATTGTGACAAATCTGGCAGTCTGAATTGAGGTGGTCAAACTCTGCGACAATAGACACATGTGTGTGTGGTCAGCCTTAGCAAAAGCTTCCCACAAACACTACAGTGTTGAAACCAGTGGGTCCGGTTTTTCTTTGGGTTTCTCAGACATAATACCAGCCTAACCAACTTGCCCGTTTATGGCAATCCACCAAGCAAAGACACCCTTATCGGTTCCCAACCGTCAATGGTCGTGGAAAACCGTAATGAAATCTGTTTTTTAGAACCGATAAGAACCGGGAACCGACTCTAAAAAGGACTAGTAGATTTTAAATACAACCTGATCGGTTCAAACTGAACCGATAAAGAATTACAAGTTCCACACAGAAAAAATAAATGTAAAACCTATCTATTACTTACATTACCACAGACAGAGCTTGAACCGACCAGTTGCAGTTTAATTTCCGCTAAAAACCAAAAAATAATACTTTTAAACCGAGCAGAAGGAGAAATCTCCGGAGCGACTGTTCAGTGAGGCAGAGTAAAGAATCTGACAGTTTGCGTTTGAAGCACAACAGAGTTTTCAACTGAGCTCGCACTCTAAGTTCCATGCCTGCATGGAAAGTTAACTATTTCACCTCCAGAGCAGTTCTAACCTGCGGTCAAACTGCAATTGTCATAATATAGCAAGACTTCATGTTGTTTGAAACAAAAAGCTGTGAGGGCCGCATGCATGCGTAACAGTGTAATTTGAACAACACTATCCAAGGCAGAATGCTAAACAGATTAAGGGAGGTACAAGTTAGTGCAGGGCAGGGTGTATTATATTGTAGGAAAACGGTATTAGGTATTGTAGGTGCTCGGTAACAACAGGCTGTGTGGAGCACAGTATCAGTGGGGAGAGTCAGCTGCAGGGACAGTGAGATAGTAATCTCTCAAGCTATGCTCTGGAGAATGGGCACTGACCCATACAGTAAGTAGAAGATTTATGGCGCTCCAAGCATAGCTGTCAGCAGCATGGGATGAGATATCCATGCTGCATCACCAGCTGAGCTGGAACCCACAGGCACAACCTGCATCACCCCTCCTAGGGAGGTGGAGAGAGGGAGTGTGGCAGGGGCAGTCACAAAGAAGTCATCCAAATCCGTCATATTCTGACTGCAAATCACTTTGCACCACTAATGGAGGTGTACATACCAGGCTTCGGGGGCAGCCTGAGCCAGTTGGGAAAGGTGAACAGGAGAAGCGGTGGCACCCACAAGAGATAATAGGAGGAAGGTAGCAAGAGTACCCTAATAGTAGGGGACTCTATGATTAGAGGGGTGGAGAAGGTAGTGAAAGGAGGTGGAAAGGGGAAGGGTGGTAGGATGCCAGGAAGGGGATGGTAGGATGCCTTTTGGGTGCATCAGCCATCTGGGATATGGACAGAATAGGGAAGATGGTTGAGGAAGGGAGTGGGGGTGCATGGATTGCTGGCATACAGTACTTGGATAAGAGTGATCTGGAGAGCCAGTCCATTGATGCAGTTAAGTGTACCTTACGAAGGATGGGGGACAGACTGAAAGCACACTCAGCTTTCTTGGCTTTTTCCAAGGTCCTCCCTGTGTGAGGTAGGGGGAATTGGAAGTTAGGGTGAGGATGGAAGAATTTAACCGGTGGTTTAAGGCTTGGTGTCAGGAGGAAGGGTACCATTTTGTACGAGATTAGCAGGACTTCTGGGACAAGTCATCAACAAATTAACCACACACTAACACAGGGATGCTGCCAAAAAAGTGAACTTTATTTCACTGCCTGAAGTAACTCCATTTAAGCAACACATTCAAATTATAACCACACACCAGAGGCCCAAACAAACACCCCAGCACTTCATTCATAAGAGCTTCCTCAGGGGTGGAGCCGGTCCATGACATCATCCCTTAAATAGCCCTCTATTGAGCAAAGTGAGTTTATTACCAAATATGCAATACCACAAATCCATTCATCATACTGTAGTTAAAAGAACTCATTAAGGTCTTTACAAAAATATGTGTATGCTTAAAAGGGAAACCAAACAATCTGCATCAAAATCATTTATGGCAGGTCAACAAACATGCACCTCAAGTAATGAAGCTGAAATACAACTGGTAAAAGCGATCTGCACTGTGGTGCGTAACACACCCTTTCATTGCACTAAGTCATGGTGCCCAATTCTGGGCAATGGGAACTAAGGAAAAACAGCAATAGAGCCCCTGCAAGTGTGCTATCAGGCATGTATTTACAGAAAATAGGCTATCTCCAAAATTTATGAATGCCAATTAATAACTGAAATACTAAATACTGTAGTTCAGAGGCTGTTGGAGAATTGTCCAAATATTTTCAGTTTGTTTTTTTTTTTGCTGTTAATTTCTTTATCCGCCTGGTCCATGGCGGCTCTACATCCCGTCGGATTCCCCTGCCCTGTCCCCCGCTCGCAGCCTACCCTTCCAGCTGCCCCACGGCTTGCTCCCCATGGTGGGGTGGCAGGGAACCCCTCAAACCGCCCAACTCCAGATCCAGTGCTGGAAGGATTACTGCCCATCACGGGGAGGCGCCTGCGGGGACCAACCATCACTATGCCTCGCCTGTACCCATTTTTCCTCCTGTTTTTAGGATCCCCTAGACAAGGCGTGCAATGGCGCCCAAGGAAGCGGCGCATGCTCACTCTGGCAGCTCCTCCAGACATCTGCCTGGCCTACCCCGTTGCTTTGATTGTGCCAGTCCTTGCCTCCGCCAGGGGCGGTCGAACACAGATCGCTGAGTCCCCCTCCCCAGAGGAGAGCAGTCCTCGGATGCTCGATCCTCTCCTCCACTGCCGACCCTCGTGCTCTGCGTGATGGTAAGGCAACCAGTGCCTCAGCCCTCAGTGCCACCAGGCCGGCCTTTACAGTTGTTTTAATATATTAAATATGCTTTGCACTATGTTAATACCTTTCAGTGGACTTAGTGCCAGAAGATAGAGTGTGGTACAAAAAGATTTAAAAGAAAAATGTGAACTACCCAACTACAGTACACCTCAAAGGTTCCAGCAAACTAAATAATGACAATCTCTAAGTGCAAACTCTGATTGTGTTACAATGTAAAGACCAATCTAACTGGTTTTGGATACAAGGAAACATTTAAACTAACCATTAGTACTGTATCAAAAATCATGCAGAATAATAGAGTAAATCTTTCTGATGGCTTACAGAGATGAAGGCTTTGCAGTAAGATGTATAATACTTCTCTAGCATACAGATTTATGGCACCTCTAACTGGATGCAGTAAGACAAAGTACTATAAACAGTAGACAGAGCTGCACACCTAAGACACTTATGAAATATGTTTATGTAAATAAAACATAATAAATTGATTATACGGAGGTACAGTGAATCTGGAAAAGTGCCACTATGTCTATACGGAAAGTTATAAAATGTCCCAATGATAAGCCACCCTAATAGCTCATGTGGACACAAGCAGTAACACTGTTATTCAGCATGAATACACTAGTCTCCATGCAAATCAGATCTTTAAATGTACTATCTGACTTCAAATGCAGTAAAACAATGTTAATAACCACAGAGTACAAAAAAGAAACAATTATTTTTTTGATAGGAAAAAAAAAAGAAAACAAAAGCCTATAGGTATCCTGTGATCCACCCAATAATATTCAGTTCTGGTACCTCCCAATTGTGGGGAATAACTATAGGATACCCTGTTAGGTCTTAGTGAAAGAGTACAGAGAGAAATATTATTGCTGGATAATATGAAAAGAAGGGGGAAAGAGAGAATAAATGCAATTATTCATGAGTATCAAAGTAAGTGAAATATATCATCCCACACAGCAGTTCATCTTTCATGGGTAACATACCGAAAGCAATTCATGATGATATTTTAGATTATAAATTACGGAAATTGTCTAAAGTCCAGCACATCATTTAGTCAATCTGGTTTCGATGATTTCAGTTCATATGTCCAAAAACTCTCACAATGAAGTAAGAGTTTTAGTTTACCACCTCCTCTGATTGTTTTTTTTTTTTTTTTTGCAATTTCATTAACCAAGTAGTGAAGTTCATTTCAGCTTGAAATGGGCATTTTTAAAAAATGTTTACTAATAGGAGTATTCATTTTTTTTGATTAATGACTGCTCGGACGTGTTCCTGAATTCTAGTTTTAAGACTTCTGATAGTTCATCCAAAATATGCTTTTCCACAAGTACATTTCAACATGTAAGCAACAAAACTGGTGTCACAGGTTATAAAGTCTCTAACATCGCCCTTAGTATTGTTTGTACTTTAAATGTTCTAGCCCTGAGCATATTTACATACTGTACATTGCATCTAGCGCACTTAAAAAAAGCCTTTTAGGCCTCTGACCTGGGTCAGAAACGGTCTCAGGACATTGGAGGGACGACCAGGGGAAGAAGAACTGAGCATCCTAGAAACTGTTCTCCTTCTCGGGGGGAGGAGAGGGGGAGAGTGTGTCCAACACATCACAGACCTCTGGCGGAGGTAGAAAAAATGGGCAGACTGGATGGGCCTCGAGGTCCTTCTCTGCCATCAACTTCTTTGTTTCTATGTTTCTGGGGGGATCCACTAAGACAGTGCTGTCACCTGAAGGTGGCGGGGTGGACGCGGGATGTCATTGCATGTCTCTACCCCCAGGTACTGCCGCAAGTCACAAACAATTTCCGGCCCATGAGCATGATGCCCTGTTCTGCTGCTGTCCCCGCTGCCAACAGTGTCCGTGGGGGTCCTGCTCTATGGCCCTGCCATGGGAGGTAAGCCGGGATATGCTACGAAGGACCATGGGAGGACGCCCGCCGGGGCAAGCCTGGGCATAGGGGTGGTGTGGGCTGGGCTGAGCCCTTCAAGGTGGTGGGGGTTGGACCCAAAAATAATAAAGCCTTTTAGCTTTGGGTAACCAAGTCTGTCTATTATGCCATTGTGTATACTAGTTGTGCATCTCGGAGTATTTTAAGCTCTTTGCTCTTCTAAACAAGATCCTTGGTTTGTTACTTACAGCTTGTGCCACAATGGGACTTTGGTCTTCCCACTCACTTTACTCTGTGGAAAACGT